>CM024568.1:3105672-6039431 GCA_014182515.1 Eucalyptus microcorys | reverse complement strand
TTCTTCGGACTTCCCAGCCTCCTCCTCCGCCGTGTCCCGGGGAAGGTGTCATTGGCCGGCCGCACCATGGAGTATGATCTCCTGTCACTGTTCAATTCATTAGGAGTCTCGGCCTCGGCTTGGCGTTTGTTCAGTTTTTTTTTTTTTTTTTTAAACACGCGAGTTTTCCATTTGTCTAAACATGTAAAACTTTCCCTAAGCATCGCAGCCCGAGTTGACTCGAATCGACTCTTTACTTTGGTATATATGCATGCTACTAGTTCCCTTGTTCTAATTAGAGGTTGATTGTTGCATGATTACTGATTAGCAATCGGTGACGACGAAATCACGGCTTGCATTAACGTCGTCGTAGTTTAGAATTAACCAAGCAAAGTCCAATGTCAACTCATAGAGATTCGAGCACCGAGGCCATCTTTGACGTTTCCGTTGAACAAGTCTACTATCACGATTCATGCAAAGTTCGAGTCAAATTCACCTTGGAGCTGCCAAGAGAATTCTCAGATTTTTACAAGAAACTATAGATTATGGCATTTGGTATCGGCCAAGTACAAATGCCAAGCTCATTGGCTACATCGATAGAGACTAGATAGGTTCAGTTGATGATAAGAGAAGTACTATTGGCTATGCATTCACACTTGGTTCTGGAATATTCTCATGGGCATCCAAAAAACAAGACTCAGTGGCACAATCTACTGCAGAAGCTGCATACATCGCAGCTGCTACGACCACTAGCTAAGCAATATGGCTTCGAAGAATTCTAGAAGACATTAGAGAAGCACAGATGGAATCAACCCCATTACTTTGCAACAATAAGTCGACGATCGCTATATCAAAGAATCCAGTATTCCATGGAAGAACCAAACATATCGACATTAAATATCACTTTATACGAGAGGTGCAAAATAACGAAGAGATCGAGCTGAAATATTGCAAAACTGAGGATCAAGTAGCGGACATATTCACTAAAGCACTATCACCAGCTAAGTTCAAGACATTGCGGGAAATACTTGGTGTAACACGAAATTGGATCAAGGAGGAGTGTTGAATTGTTGATCCATTTTCTAGAAACTTCAAGATTGATATTAGCTAGAAAAGACAAGAAAAATCCTTAAAAAAAGAAAATCTAGCTTAGGTGGCAAAGAAAAGTGTAGAAACACAAATGTAGAAGTCTCTATAAGAAGAGTGGCTAAACTACAATCTAGAATTTCCTAAATGAAGCCTACATGGACAGCATTCTACAGAAATCTAGAATGTTGTACTTAGTCAGTGGAGCACCCTATAAATAGGAAGGGGGGAGCGTAGAAGAACAGAAAAAAAGCAAGCTCCTCCCCTTCCTTCCCTTCCCTTTGTACTACAACTAAATAAAAAAAACAAAAACTCTCTTTTGCTCCCTTGTGCTCCTATTGCTACCACTCTCTATTATCACTTTGCCCAATTATTTTCTTACCCACATTGTTCTTAGTTCTTTTGCTCTCTTGATAGTTCACACTTGCACACACATAAAACACACGCTTCCGCAAACACCAACAGAGTTTCATTAGTTTATGAAAATAATTTTACAATAGTTGAAGGAAGTGTTGGTGGAGGAGCTTCATGATATGGAGTATATTCTCATGCTCCTCTCACTCTATTACATCAATGGGTTACGGCCTTTTTATAGGCATTTCCACCGATTAAGTACAACCGCCTTAGAGGATTCTAGACTTCTCTTGAATTCTATCCACGTAGGCTTCATCTTGCTACCACCACCATATCTCTAACTTGCTTAGAGATTGTTTGCTATGCTGGACATTTTCCAGCCACAATTTTTAACCATTCAAAACTTCATCTAAAGAATTCTAGATTGTAGTTTAGCAACTCTAGGAAATTTTAGAAAATTGATCACAATTTCCAACAGATGGCCCTGGACTTGTTCGCTTGGTGCAAGGACAAGTTGAAAAGCGCAGTAGACGCGTCCTTCTTACCTCAAACTGTTCCATATTTCAAAAGATCCACTAATGAAGGAATCCCATTCGCGTAGCCCACAATCCCATTCCCGAGCAAAGTAAGTTATATGTCGATTCAGAATTTTTTCGACCATTAAGATAATAATCCTTATACTAGCTAACATACAGGGATAAAGCTACGCTTAATACTTGTGTAGTTCTTGCAACCGGGTCCTAAAAGTTCATCCCTTAGTTTATCGCCTCCCAATGAAATTTGAATTATTAATTGAACCTCGGCTTAAGCTTGGACAAATCCTCTTTAATATACAACCCTTTATCGTTTATTTTATTTTATTTTTCCAAAATCAACTTCAAGCGCCCTTCGGCAAAAGCTAAAATGGCAATCTGCAATCTCTCTCTCTCTAATTTAAATTTCGATGTCCAACCTGCCTCTTTCTTTTTTATGCCCGATCGTTATCTCACTCTATGTTCTCTCTAGTTTCACCTTCGGTTTAGCTAGCAGCTCCACTTTTAGTATTCTTTTCGTTTGCTTCCTTCGACCTGTCTAAAGAAGCTTGAGACATAGAGAAGCCAAACAAATATAGATAGAGAGGCCAATTGATCCAATAAAGGTCAGTTTTTTAATGCTTTGATCACACACCCATCTCGAAGCTACTCAAAGCATCACGTCATTCTCTTCAAACCGAGCATTATACAATAAATTCGTCTAAAATCTTGTCATCTTTGTTTGAAAGCGACACATTCTTTGAGAAACAATGAGCGTCCATTTCTTTGTTCAATGAATCGTACTTCTGTGCACTGTAATTCCTGCTTCATCTACTTCCGTTAGCGATGTTGATGTCCTACTCTCGCTGAAGCAAGGATTTGAGTCCAGCAAACCGGCTTTAAGCACCTGGAGTTCTTCAAACTCGAGCTTGGTTTGTTTATGGTCGAGGATTAGATCCTCTAATTAGATGCTCAAGGGGACGCGGTACAGCTCGGCCTTAATCTTGTTCACATGGATCATTCCACATGTGGATTGACGGCACGGTACAGCTCGGGTTGGGGAATTTAAAGAATCTACGCATATTGGATCTACAATTCAATCTTCTCTCGGGTCTGATCCCGAAGCAAGTTGGCACCTTGACAAGCTCGGTGAATCTTGATCTCTCTGTCAGTTTAGTCGCGGGAGAGGAGGTCGCTAGACTCCAGAAGCTGAAACTTGTCAAATACTTCTTGAACAAGCTATGCGAGTCGATTGAGTTCCTTGCAGACCTCCCGAGCCTGGAAACTCTAGGCCTATGGACGAACAACTTCACTGGTGTGATTCCCGAGGATCTAGGCAGAATGGGAAGCTTCGGGATCTCGATTTGTCCACCAACAAGCTCACTCGAATGATCCTCGAAATTTGTGTTCATGAACCAGCTCGGGATCTTGATCCTGTTCAACAAATTTCCTCTTTGGGCCGATCCCAAAAGCTCTAGGCTCATGCTATAGCCTATTTAAGGTGAGTTTGGAGCAGAACTAAGTAAATGGAAGCATTCGGAACAGCTTCGTTTACTTGCCTCGGCTCAAACTCATCGAATTTCAGAACAACTACCTGTCACGAGTTTTTCCAGAGAATGGCAAGGGGTGATCATTGCCCCCAGTACGTCGCCATTAACTTTCTTTATTATCATTCATTGATTAGTAATTCGCTAGATTATTCACAATTACTCATTAACCACATCGATGCTATCAGAACATTTCTCCAATCCTAACTCTCTACATGGTACAATTCTTAAGTTCTGAAATCGATGCCACATTTCGGGTGTGTTTTACCCCATGAAGAAAAGGAAATTGAAAATGTGACGCAAGAACACGGTCCAGTCAAATTCTTGTAAATTGGAATCCAAGTGGGTCAACTTAGGTACCTGATACATCTTCAAGGGTAAACGGAGCATTGACCACAGTGAAAGCAAACAGATATTATGCGCATCCTCAACTAAATTCTCTGAAAATTACGTAACAATGGATATTTTCTTGGATCCATTTGTGACCTTACACGCTATAAAGAAGTCGCTAGCGATAGATAGACAGATGCGAGAGAGAGACCACCCGCAGCAGTAACTAAAGGGCCACCGAGTTTAGATTTCACGGGGAGGCCGAAGGACACCTTCTCTTGAGCAGGGCAGAAGAGGCGCGGGCCGGGCGACTTGCGTGGGGTAAAGCTCCCTGGGCTCTAGCTAGAGGACCATCACCTGCAAGTCGGAAGTCAAGAAATGAATTCGCAAAAGAAGAAGAGCAGGAGGGACTCATAAAAGAGGCTACCAACCAGCCAAATGTTCCTGTGGATATAAGACTGAGAACTTACCACGTGCCGGGGCTGGTCCCGGTTCGCAAGCTGATTCCCACGCTGCCGCCGTGCTGTTGCTGCTTTTCTTTTTGCTTTCTGCAGGTCCTCCTGCACGCGAGGATGGCTAGAGGAGGAAGACCAGCCGTGGTGGGCCGGGCTGGTGGGCCGCGCGAGGAAGAAAAAGGCCGGGCTGGGCCGCGCGTGGGGAAAGAAAAGGAAAGAGGGGTGGGCTTGGCCAAAGTCGGATTCGGCCCAACCCGACCACTAAAGCCCCTTTTTTTTTTTTTAATTAATTAATTTTTAATTGAGACACAGGTGAGTGAAAAACGTGCAAAAACTATGAGAGGAAAACAAAGAGCCTAAGCAGTGCTCTATAACAAGAAGGATGAGCAAGAAATCCATCAGATCAACTCATTTGGGATATAATCATAACAAGAAGGATGAACCATTTGATGTTTCACATTGCGACGGTATTCGAACAATGGAAGGTGGACTCGCGCGACAATGAAATCCAACCCTAACACCACCATTTTTATAGTGTGAAATTCATCAATTAACCTAAAACTTTATTAAGCTCGAAGACAATCGAAAGATGACCATGTATTAGCCACATTCAGTGTACTAAGGTAGCAGACTTCCTGTTGTCAAATGCTGGATGCAGCAGCTCCTGGAATATCTCTAGGAACAAAAGCCATTCATCCTCCCTCATGTCCGCGAGATTCACAAAGCTCACACTTGCAGGAAGCTGCTTATTTGCACTTTCATGCCTTGATGACGTGTTAGCCATGAAGCGGTTTTCCTGCATCATACCATAATATTTGGGTTGCTTTGGACACTTTTTACCCAAGACGGTATTTTTCAAGGGCAGGGGAAGTTTTGACACTAAGGGAATCCTCTCAAATGCCTCAACCCCGACAACATCCTCCCTCTTCTTCTCTTCTTTATCTTCACTCTCTTCTTCCTCCTTGCTTCCCTTCTCCAATCTAGACAAAGAATTCCTGCCATTGCTACCTATTCCAAGATCGAAATCTGCTCTGTACATACAATCATCCATGGTCATCTTTGGCATGAAGCTTGACTTAGCAGCATCTTCACAGTTAATATCAAATTGAAACTCATGATCTCCCAGGTCAGCCTTGGGGAACAAAAGATCCCTATCAGCTATAGACCTTCTTGCCTCAATGCACACGACCTCCAGTTTACTTGGTTCTTCCTCACCGCCGCGAAATTCTCTACTCATCATTTCTCCAATTTCAGCAAGACAAAGGCCATATGCAGCAGCTCTCTTCAGGAAAATGGTGCAGAGGGTTAGCAAGCGGAGACAAGCTTCTCGGATCATGGGAAGCTCCTTCCGCAGCATTTTCCAATCATCTCTATAGTCCAGCTTCTCTATATACTTCAATTCACCCTCAGAAAAAGGAATTGAAGCCTGGGGCCAATGAATCCACTCAAAGTATGGGTCCTCCAAAGTTTCTGGCAAGCAAAGCCCATGATCAATAGGAATCAGTTCCACTTGACCAAACCTTCCCATGCTGTCGAGTTTCCTTACTAAAAGGTTCCCCGCATGCCTGTCCGTGTTAAAAATTCTAATGTCTAATATTCCAATTCGATGCACAGCAGAAACAGGAAAGCATGAGGTCCCATAATCGCTGGCATCAAAATCATGAGGTATGAACTGCTGAAAAGATGCTATCTTGCTAACCACTTTCTTTTCATTTGGCTTGTCAAGATTCACTTCATCGTTAATATTGAAGATATAGTGAGTGATCTTCACCAGAGCAGTTGGAGGAACATTAGCAAAATGTTCAGAGTCTAGAAGATAAGCTGCAACCTCTCTGATCCCTGATTCTCCAACTCGCACGGATCTCTTCACGCCCGGTTGTCCTAGAGCTTTGCCGACAAAGCCTTTAGGATTATTGGGGGCAAAAGGTTCTTCATCAGTCGGCTTTATAATAGCAACACCATCACCTCTGCTATTTCGGAAGTAGTATACGCCTCCAAGACCACCGTGAACAGGAATTGGATCAACTCCCATGTCAACTGCCTTGATAGCGTCCTTCACCAATTGCTTGATTCTATCAAATCGATTTGACCAGCCAAGTATTTCTATCAGACCACTCTCATCTCTTTGCTGGATATCCCTCTCGGTTGGTGAAAGACAAGGTGTCGATGAGCTCCTAGAAAGAAAATTCCGTGTAAGGAGAAGTGGGGAATTGTTTAGGACAGCACTGAGATCATTTTTCAGTACCTTGTCCCCGAAAGTCAAAGAGCACAGTTCTATAGGGAAATTAAGAGCGATCTGTAACTGCCTTTTCAGAGTGTGGGCATTATCGCTGCGATCCAGCTCCATACCCAACACACAGCCCGTTTCAGTCTGTACGAAAACCCGTCTCCTCCTAGTAGGTTGCTTCCCTCATTTCTGTTTGGCCCATCGTACTCTTTGCTAAGAGAGCTCTTCAAAAAAGCCACAGCCATTTGAGTCTGGACGGGGCTGTCTAGCTCTCGTGAAATGGAAAGGAGAGCTAGAGCTTTCGCAACCAGCAACCGAGGCAGCAGCTTAAGAGCAACTCCCTCCCGAGATTGCACCAAACTGCAATGCGAGCGACGAGTGAATGCAGTAAACACGACGTGAGTATCATCAATTGGCAAATCCAAAATCTGATTCCATCAACAATCGATGAAACCACAATCAAGGCAAAGGATATACCAGTGAAGTGACCAAAGAGGCCGCCTGACACTAATTGCTACATGCAGCACGCCGTCTCGCGGAAGCCCAAATAGAAAGGGAAGAAAATCTGCATCACATGAGAGGAATGATCGTTATTCAGATGGAATGCGAAGCATTTTGACTTGATTTTATATGAATCGCGGCGGAGAGTTCCACCCACCGAGCAACTAAAATGCATGAACAGTGCACGTATATCAGAGAGCAGAGTGTGCGAACATCTAGCTAGTAACAATCACACATCAGTTACATACCAGTATTAGTTCACACTTCAAGAAAGGTAATTGCAACATTTCCATCACGAGTTCGTCAATGCAGCATACACCAAATTACACTGCAATAAACACGGCATAGCAAAAACATACTAACTAGAAAAACAAGCAGTCCAGAGACACAGTGGCCGAAGCACAGATTCAGATGCTAACCATCTCACGGTCACGCTAATAACAACATGGGATCAACTCAAGAACAATCTCGTCGCGCTTACATTCCACCAGAATGGTTTTCTATGGATGTGTAAAATGCCTCACCTAAATTATGACATCAATTTGCAAAGAACAGTATATTGTAACTGTCACGTGTGATCACGTGGGAAGAGTAATTACTAATTAACTCGGTCATGTATAATGATACCGACTGTTTTTGTGACTTGAATTTGATCTGTTGTAATAAAGCTCGTGGTTTTACTTGAAGTGCTTCCAACAAAAACTGAACACTGATTTAAGTTCTCTCCTCAAAGCCGTTTCTCACACCGTGGATTAATCACGCTTGAACCTCGTCCTTGCGTAACCCGCGCACTCGTCGTAGTAACCGTAGCTGTTGTAATCTCTCTCTCTCGCCCTTTTGTTGTATTCTTTCCCACTCACAACAAAGGCAATTACCGCCTGGGCGGCTGCATTCGTTGATCACCATTACGGTAGTTTAGGTCCTTTTCATTTTTCAATATATTTTCTCTTCATTTATTCTTAGTTATTCTTATTGATATTTTAAATAAAAATTTTCAAAAAAAATCCAAACAAATATATTTTGCCCAGCAAGATAAAAACTTCACGGTTAATGCCATGGAAAGAAACCTATGATGTGATCTACATGCTCGCTTAATGCCATGGAAAGCTACCGTTTTTTAGGACCGCCCACGATGCGACCTACAAAGAATAAAAGTTACTTCTCAGTTTTCTTTTTCTTTTACCTACTGTTTTCTAGGACTACCCACGATGTGATCCACATGCTCGTTTAATGCTATGGAAAGCGACCAAGGCCCGCACTCGCAGAGTTGAAACTCTTTGCGCATGATATCGTACTACCGGGGATTTGGTAAGAAAGACGGATATAGATATAATATATGATCAAAGTGCGACCACTGAAAAAGCTTGTCGATTTTAAAAATAAATATCACTTTTCATAAAATCATCATGAACTAACTCATAATCGAGATGGTTAAAGTTGGGCGATTTAAGACATAATTTCTCGATGTTCATGATACGCCTAGAGCGATTGAGTCAATAATTGTCGAGATACGAGCACGATTATTGATCGAGATCATATAATTCACTCTTAGTACAATCTCTTTACTGATGAATTAAAAATGAAACGATACCGAAGAATTTGCGGTAGTGAATGTTAAAAATTCCATGGACGGAGCCCAGAGTTCACTTTTTCTGAGACCTTTTAATTAAGGGTTATGTGCTGCTCACAGTTGCAACAGTGCTGGAGTTCTTTTCATCAAGCATCATATTCATACGATCCAATTTGCCCAAGAACCTCAACCTAGACGATGCGATTCTATTTGGTTATACAAACTCTAATTCAACTCCATTAGTGCCGACGACCATCTCTAATTTTCTGCCGTTAATCTTGACCTGGCTTTCGTCGAAGTAGAGAATCGAAAGCGACCTCTTCAATTCAACGTCGTCATCCGTTGCATTACTGATGGCACTCATCCTAACAATAAGCCGCTTAGCTAAAGATCCCTGCAATTTGCTTAAAATATGATTAGACAAAGTTCTTGACAAATAGAGAAAACGATCTGTAAAGCATCGGCTATTGCTTGGACTTCTTTTGCAGTAGGAGTCAAAGCACGATACTGGTCCTCCATAATTGCTCCAAAAGTCTCTTTAGTTAGTAGTGACCAGCACGTTGTAAAATTTATATTCTGATGGGTACAAAATAACAAAGAATTGAATCCCAGAATGGCGACTTGCGATATCATCACGGAGGATCTTAGTATCAGATTAGTCACCTTCTTGTAGGTAGTTTACACTCTTGTAATTGTAGGCCCTTTTTTATTTTCAATTTTTGGGTCAATATGGGTAGGACTTGCATAACTAAAGTGGCATTCACTCAAAATTTTTCACTGCTCTCGACATTCGACTCTTTGTTGTTCACGAAAATAGTAATAATAATAATAATAATAATAATAATAATAATAATAATAATAATAATAATAATAATAATAATAATAATAATAATAATAATAATAATAATAATAATGCCCATGGCTGTAATAAAAACAATCAAGAGAGGTTTGTATATTCCAAGAATTTATGCACAAGATTTAGTTTCATCCACGTTAATGCAAAGGTCACTGTTCATTTCTTAAAAAAAATTTAAAATTTGGAAGAATGTTAAAAAAATTACAAACCTCGGTGTCGATTATGTCATGTGAGGCAATTGGTGTCTTGGTGATTTTCAATCAAAATTGATCAAATGAAATTAATTGACAAAAAGTGAAAATATTTATGAGTTAATTGACACAATTGAAAAATTGAGGACTGGATTGATGAAAATGTAATGAATTTAGTAATTTTTGGATAATTTTCTCTCTTTTATAGAAGGAGAACGTTGAGCAGTTGCTGCTTCAACCAAGCACAAATCATGTCCGAAGGAACCTTGATGTAAGCTTCTCACATGAACCATAGAGAGCAACTAGAAAAGTAAAAAATAAAAAAAGAAACATAATCAAGAAAAGGCAGACAGCACTCAACAGGAATATGTACAAGTTAATCACATCATCATATAGAAAATATTTCCAATCGACTAAATATTTCGGTTTATAATTATTAATTAGTAAAATACAAAAATTATTTTCCTCTTAAGAATTATCATTCAGTTAATGCAATTTTAATTAATGGGTTTGTGAGATTGTCAGAGTACTCTACTGAATTCTTGAACTGCCTTAAATACCTACATCAGCTAAAGAGAGGAAGGAATTCACCCCCCGGGCAAAATTTTCTTACATTAAATTTATAGATATATACACAAAAATAATCAATTGCAAGTAAGTTGCCTACTCTTGAAAAAAATGATAAATCTCTTCTAGACTCTACAATAAATTTGGCAAACTGAAACCTACATTAATTCGAACTTATAGGTAAATTCAAAAAAAGTCATTCAATTAGACGAATAAAGGGTTTGAATTCGTATCAAAAGCAATGAAATACAATTGATCCACCTTGTCGGTAGATGTGAAGCGCGCACGCAAGAAATCCCTTTCTCGATCCTCTTGTGTTGATCTCACTCTCTCAAGTTCTTGTACCTCGTTTGGGTCAAGAAAGGTGAATGGAATTCAGGGGGAAAAAAATCTCAAAATATCAAAGCAAATAATTAAAAAGGAAAAAAAAAAAAAGGACGGAGATTATTATTGAAAACCACCATAATGAAAATAGAAGGGAATCAAAAACAAAGAAAATGATTTTTGTGATGCTCAAACAAACTTTTTTGATCGATATCAAGCCAATTGTAACAAGTTCTTAGTTTGGTGTTGTGTGGCTAATTGGCTATGGCTATCGTAATTTGCTTCCTTTTCCTCCACTTCAATTTCTTTTGTTTTATCGATTTAAAGGGTTTCGTGTGCATAGCCTTTCTTGGTAAGTTCATTGCTAGGAGGGACTACTATTATTGGAGTAATCAATTACGTAGTCATCAAAGATTCATACCTGATATTAGGGGTGTCAAAAACCGAACCGAACCGAAAAATTTGATTTTTTTCGTTCGGTTGTCATTCGATTCGGTTCTCATCAAACCAAAAAAATTTTATCGGTTTGGTTTTTATTGGTTAACCGAACCGAACCAACAAACTGATAAGAGCTTATTTCTTAGAAACGAAAAATATGTACAATGCAAAAAAAAAAAAAAAAAAAAAAAAAAACAAATGCAAAAACCGAAAACTGAAAGCTGAAAACCAAAAACCAAAATACCAATCGAACCGAACCAAAATTTTGGTTCGGTTCGGGTCTCATTCGGTTCGGTTCGAAAGCTTTTTCTAACGGTTCGGTTTGGTTTGGTTTTTCAAAAATACCGAATCGAACCGAACCGTTAACACCCCCACCTGATATGATGATGTATGTGAAGTGGTTCGAACTCCGAACGTTAGTCCTTCCATATCATGCTTATGATTGCCGTCTTACCGGCTTAATTACCCTAATGACAACACCGAGCTCTTGAAAGATGATACTAATTTTCCACAGGAAAAATTATAGCTCACAGAATCTCTCCAAAATCATTGTTCAAATTCCAACACTTCGTATGGCAATTTCAAAGCTAAACTATCATTCTTTGCCACCATGTTGAGCAAGTACATGCCGAAGAGCCGCCATCTTAAATGGAATGGACTCAATTTCTTCACAAAGTGTTCTAACGATTCCAACAATTTTGTCAAACAGGTCATCCCTCGTCATTCCCCGGTTCCGATGTCCGACAATCTTGTTCATGCGAAATTCAAATAAAAAAAGAATTAATGATGGCTTAGAAGATGGTTTAGAAGAAAAGGCATAAAAAAAAAAAAAGAGGAGACGACACGTGGCGCCCTGGTCAGCATTCAAGTTTGTGGGGCCCAGGAGTCGAGGTTGTGGCAGACCCGATTGTTGACCGACGCGGCCTTGCCCTCGCGCGGGAATTCGGGTTCGGGTCGGGTCGCTGGACCGATGTTGAATTTGGACTTTTGTGGCTTTTAAGGAGAGCGGGTCAGAGAGCGCTGAGGTTTAGGAGGAAAGTCGGGGACTTGTTGAGTAGTATCTAAAGGAATGGGTAATATGTCAAAACTCAATTATTAAACATTAATTTTTATCGTATGATTATAACGTTATGAATATTGGTCCACTCTATTTATAATCTATTTAACATGACATGATATTCTTAAGCATCGAATATCTCCTATTTGTTTAAATTTAAATAACCTATATCTTTTCATGGATAAAAGTGCCAAATCAATCAAAAGATTTAAAACCCGATTTGATTCCGTATAAAGCTTGAGCTTTATCATTTACTCATCCAATATTTTCTTCATAGAGATGGGATTCACTTGCATATCACATATGCATTTTCTTATCTTTTGCTAAGTATTAAATATTGACTACTTCTTAAGCTATGTCTTGAGTCTAAATCTATGTAAAGAATCTCAAAAATCTACTTTCCTGTTTGAATTAGAGTTTATCTCGAAGGGAATAATAACGTGATAAGTCTTCTTGTTGATGTTTTTTTTTTGTCCCCAGGAAAATCTCCGTTAATTGGT
The DNA here is from genome assembly GCA_014182515.1 of Eucalyptus microcorys. Lineage (NCBI taxonomy): Eukaryota > Viridiplantae > Streptophyta > Magnoliopsida > Myrtales > Myrtaceae > Eucalyptus > Eucalyptus microcorys. The sequence continues at coordinate 6,026,937 of CM024568.1, read as the reverse complement.
TAAGAAAGTCCAAATCTTTTATCCAAGATTTGACCGCGTGAGAGTTGACCTTTTCAAAGCCGTGCAGTAACAGGGGAGATGGTGAGATATGGTGACTAGGTTCTAAATAGAAAAAAAAAAAAAAAAAAAAAAAGGAATGCGACTATTGCTTTAAATTATTAAGGACAAATTTATATCTTTAGTGTAAATGAAGTGTATTTAGTCATTTAGGGGATAGAAATAGTGTCCACCAAAACAATTTTTTTTTCAGGAATTGTTTTATATATAATTGTATTTTGTGAATAATAACAAAGTAATTTTCTGATGTTTGTTTTAGGAAAATTATCAAACACGCATTTGAGAAAACATTTTTAATACAATTTTATGTCTCAGGTTCGAGTGCTGGTATTGGGGTTCAGGTGCATGTGATTGAGCCTGACTATTGGGGATGTGAACCTAATTGTCAAGATCATGGGACCAGCTTGAATGGACCGAATCTTGACCTCATGTGACTTGAGCTCGACCTCTAGGGATTGAGGCACGTTCACAGGGGGTCTCGAGTAAGGGCACTAGGTCCCCATACCTAGTGTCAAGGACCTAGGCCGGGCCCGGGTCAACTTGGGATTCATTGATGAATGAGAAAGAGTCAACTTGATGTTTACAAATGATCGGGTGTCGAGAAATTTCTAACTTAAGAACTAGAAGCTATTTGCTTGAACCCTATCAATTTCATACAAACTATATTAATTTGGGCCGCCTCCATAGACTAAACATCCGGCTTAACTGATTTGTAGAAATCACAAGGTCTTTTCTAAGTCTCTAAGTAGCCGCATGTCTACGTCCATGTAAACATCCACTAATATCGTAGATAAGAATCCACAAAGCATCAAGACTCCAAAGGAGAAAGTTATTTGAGGCTTCTTTCTTAGGAAGGTCGGTTCAAACTTCAAACCAGAGGGAGGTTGAGGTGTCATGTAAGTCAGTGCTTATTAGTGCTCTCCCCAATGAGAATGTGACATCTGGATGGTGAGAACGGTCCAAGAGAGATATATTCGGCCTTCAAGGATAAGTTATTTAAATATTGGGTGGCACTATTTTGATGCAATAATAAATATTGGGTGCTATTTCCACTCCCTATATTATTAAATCCACGCACAATTTTCACCAAAAATGCAAAATTACCCTCTCTTTAATTGCAATTTATATTGATGGTCCCAAATTTATATACTTTCCTTTTTTTTTTTCTATATCTATATATGATTTACCTACCATAATTAATAATTTCATATGTTTAGTTTTTGTTTATCGTAAATTTTCCATGAATATTAATGACAGTATGTTTTTTTATAAAAAAAAAATTTCCATAAGAATTTGTTTTGTCAAAAGAGAAATTTTCAAGAAATCTAGTTCTTTCTGTGTTATCGATTAATTTATAGATAGACTATTAAATATGTATAATTTAAATAAATCAAAGTACAGCATAAAGTAAGGTTTCTTTTTTGAAAGTTCAAGTGAAATATCATTATTTTGGATTGACAGAAATTAATATTATTTATGAACTATTTATGAAAAAAATATAAAGATACGTCATTGTGCACAATGTTTTACTATATTCCTAAATATTCCTATGACATCTTACATGTTTAAAAGTATATTGTCAATATAATAAGGAAAAAATAAATCTTTGATTTAGTAAACAAAGAGACTTGATATATATATATATATATATATATATATGTATTTATTTATTTATTTATGTAGGTATGTATGTATATATTTTAGACTAGTGAGATTAATAAATGTTTCGCCAAGAAAGTGAACTTTGAGATAAGAAGAACAAGAAAAATAAATAAGTGGCTACAAGATCAATGATGAAGAAAAGACTTTTCAACTTTATACTATATCATAAATGTCTTTTTTTCATTACTATTATCGAGATAATTTTATATGGAGTATGTAAAACATGATAGGAATATTTGATAATGCCCTTTTTTAATACGCAAAAAAATATGTGAAATACCTAATTATGGTAACTATTCCAAATAGCAAAGGAAAAATATATAAAAAAAAGGAGTATAACCATCATTTTAAGGAATAATTTTACTCTTAATGGGAGTTGATATAATTATTTAGGGGTGAAAATAGCTCCGCCTCATCTCATGGGGATGATAAACTTTTGTCTTGCTGGAAAATAAATTATTTTAATTATTTTAATTAATTATTAATATAACTTAAAATAATTAATTAATAATAAATAATTTTACTCTTAATAAAAATTTATATTTAAATATTTTTGGAATGATTAAAAAATAATTAGGCATTTAAGATTTATGAAGAAATTTTGAATGGCTTCAATTTATTGCATACATTTTTTGTTGTGTGTTTTTTTTTTTTTGGAAAATTTAATGTATTCTAGGATTTTTGTGCTTAAGATATACCAGGTGTTTGATAAGAGGCTTTCTCCCATCCTTGAAGAAAAAATTCTCGTGGAAATTAATTAGCGAATTTCACTTCGAGTTCTTATGTATAGGTTCATTTATATTTTCCTTGGAGAAATTTGATTTTTAAGCCCTTTGATGATAAATTAAAAAATAAAAAATCTGTTTGGTCCAGAAGGTCTAGGTGGGCGAGACACAACTAGAATTGGAAACAGGATCTATATCCAATGGTTTCAATTTTATGGAACCATTGCTCTTAATGTCCAATCTTTTGGTTGATGTTTTGTTTGATTGTTGTGGTTTGCCCCATTTGCGGCCTTAGAAGATCAAAATCTTCCTACAAATTTTGCACGGAAAACTAGGAGATAAGAATCTGCCACGATTCATCGTTGAAGATACATGAAAAAGTTTCTCGCTAAAAGTGCGGTTGAACTTTAAACATTAACTAAAGACAAAACACAGAACGAAAAAAGGGGAACAATCTGTAGCTTCCACTTTTACCATGCAAAGAGCAATTAACATCAATTTTATATCAATCTAATGGATCAAAATTTTAAGAATGTTAAAAAAATTCTTTTGAAATAATGTGATGTGAATTTGTAAGTGATCATTGTTATAATGTGAAAAATAATGTGAAAAGATCAAAGGAACGTAATGTGAATTATCTTTAATAATTTTGAAAAATTTCAGTGATCATTGTTATAATCTACCCAAATAATAGGCGGTTGGCCTGAAACCTAGACAACTGATTCTGGCAATGTGATGGAATTTTAAATTTTCTATCCCAAAATGGAATAAAAGGATAAAATAATAGAAATACGTTAACTTGAACATCTTTCAATTGTATCCATTAAGTCTTACATCATTTCACGTTTTATCAATTAATTTTATCTGAACAACTTTATTACTGATATAGAAATTAGTCGTCCTACATAATATCGTCAATGCTGACGAATATAATTTTTTAATGTTTTTTGAATTTTTAATGTTCTTTTAAGGAATAAATAGCGAGCTCCGCATTAATGTGGAGGAAACTGAATCTTGTGTAACGAGGAAAGCCCACGTTGTATCTCGCCTCCTTCCCTGGGGTACGGTCGTACAAGTTGACGTCATCCCCGGTCAGGCAAGAGGGAAAGTCAACCTAGTGGTCCTCGAAAAGTTCATCTTGAGACCCACGAGGTGGGCCCGGATAATGGCTTCCGAGGAATCGGACGAAGTGCCGATCAGTGGAATGGTAGGGAATGTCATTTGACATGACAATTTGATATGCAATTATTAATTGCACAAGCAGAAGCAGGCATTTGCATTTTTCTTTGTGATGAGGAAAGCCCACGTTGGATGGGTAAACTCCTAGTCAATGATTGTATGCGTGTGTATCTACATAATTCAATGGGTGATCTTTCCTCATCATTAAAATTTTATTAAAATAAAGGCATGTAGAGTTTATCAAAGTTTTGAAGTTACCAGGCTTGAAAATAAAAGAGGACGCCTCGTTATTGATCAAATTAAGTTCAATTTGACACTAATAATAAGTTTAAGATTTTTGGATAATTTCCCGTATAATATATTTCTCTTTAATGTATTAAAGTTTATGTGTTATTTTTTATTGTTTCTTAAAAATTCTTTTCATTTGGTCTTGATTTCCATTTTCTCATCTTAATAATTACGATCACATTCTACATTGAAAAAAATAAGCTTCAATCTTGTATGTAAGCTTATCGAACTCTGATGATATAATGTCATTTCTTTTCTTAATTAAATTCTTTTCATTTGGTTTTGCCAGCACAGCACCTTCTTCGCCTTGACTTCTGGGCCCCACCGGACTTGGACTACGCTCAGCAAGGCGCCACGTGTAAGCTGGGAGCCACGCGTCTCCTCCTCCTTCCCTCCCTTCTAATTCGGCTCGGAATGGAATTCTTCTCTCTCTCCCTCTCTTTTAATTTTGTTTTCCCTTCTAACTATACGCATGTGTGGTCCGATTTCTTCCATGAGAATTGTTCCACTTTTCTCGCGATTGAAAACCGTTGATTAGGGATGCTTGATGAATCGTTTGGAACTCATTTATGAACAATCTATCGAGAGTTTTTGAGAAGATAGATACCGTCGTGCTTTGATCTTTCCATGGAATGCCAGTTATTTTGGAGCAGAGTATTTGTTTAAAAATTCTTTGTTTTTTATTGAATCAATTACAAATGAGAAGATCGCTCGTAGGAATTTTTAAACCATTTAGCAGGAGTGGAATCGCCATCTAACTTTAATAAATTTTCACTCTCAGCCTAAATTTATGAGCAAACCATAGAAAAACTCCCACCACAAAAATCACTCTCGATAGAAAAGAGATATATATTACCACAAAAATCCCTAAACTTAACCTAATATGACCAGAACAACCCAATTTTTTTCCAACCCATCTCTATTTTCCTAAAATGTCTTTACAAAGGAGAACATACCAACTATTGGCCGACGATCGAATCTCCTTACCCGAAACATATCAGCTTGTCGACACCTATAATTCTCTGTTAATATTGGCCTTTTTCGTCCATCGCCACCGGTCGTCCGATGACGATGGAAACTTCAATATCAACGAACGTACTCAAAGTACCAACAACTCCCGAGGCTAATGTGAGGCTTTTGGGACATTACCAAAATATTCGATGAACATGCCCACCGATGATCTTCGCTCAACTTCCTCATGGAGGAACACCGCGAGAGGACGGCCCGGTACAGAGAATAAAGCAAATGCACTAGGAAACAAAAAATACGGAAACACTATGCACTTACAAAAATTAGCTGTAATCGAGCAATTTCATATCAATATTGAATCTTGCGATATCGTTGACCATTTTTTAGTTGAGACTTCGAGGCATTTTATCAAACAGTGTGTGTGCAGCCAAGGGATTGACTCTAACCATGAATCTAAGTCGTATTTTTGGTTTAAAAATAAAATAAGAAAGAGACTTCGAGGCGTTTTATCAAACCGTTTCAAAAATTTGAAAAAAAATAAAAATTTGTAGACATCTAACACTAACTATGATATGTAAAATGGCCGATATTGATTAAACTGACACATTAATGATTTATAGCTGAAATTGAAGTATTTACAACTATAATGACAAGTCATAAGAATGTTTTAAATTGGATAAGTCACTACAATAGATTTTGGATTTATGGATAGTTATCCCGATTATTATCTTACCAACTTTCACCTTTAACTCAAGCTAGACCGCACGACCACGGTCAATGTTATTCGAATTTTCATATGTGCCTTTTTCAACGTGAAAAGTCTGGGATGGGAATTGATTGAATCCTCGGCGAGTCCGGTTGAATTGGGTGGCATGGAATTGGATGTCATCCCCGTTCGGGCAAGAGGGCAAGTCAACCCGGTGGTCCTCGAATGGTCTATATTTAGACATGCGAGGTAGGCCTGATTACAACTTCCCAGGAATCGGATAAAGCTGCCGATCGGTGAAATCCTAGGGAATATAATCGACACGACAATTTTAACATGCAATTATTTTTGCACAAGCTGGGGTATGTGTTTTTCTTTATAACGAGTAAAGCCCACGTTGTGTGTGTATCTATATAATTCAATGGGTGATTTTTCCTCATTACTAGAGGTTTATTAAAAATAAAAGCGTGTAGAATTTATCAAAAGTTCAAAGGTACTAGGCTGGAAAATGAAAGAGAACGCCTCGTCATTGATTAAATTGGGTTCAATTTGACACTAATAATAAGTTTAAGGTTTTTTGAATAATTTTCCTGTATTATGTATTTTTCTACAATGCAGTAAAGTTTATGTGCTATTTATTTTATTGTTTCCACTTTAAAAATTCTTCTTAGTAATTACGATCATATCCTACATTGAAAAAAAAAAGTCAATCTTGTCTATATGCTTATCAAATTATGATAAGATAATGTCATTTCTTTTCTTAATTTTCATATTATGCGAAAAAAGTTAGACGCTAGAGAAGATTGAACGTGCATTGAGCTGTCAAATAGGTTAAGACAAGTTCTTATTTTATTTTATTTTTAACCCGGAGACTAGTCGCCATTTAAATCAGCCTAAAATTATCCAGGCTGGTTTTCAGGTCCAATTGGGTCATTTGCTCACCCCGAGACTTGACTATAAAAATTAAAATTAGAGTCTTGATCATAGAAAAGGTGAGAGCAAGGGGACAGAAGGTAGAATATTTCCTACCCTTTTGCGGGGTGATTACATTGTGATTTTTCTTTTTCTTTTTAGGAGAACCTAGGTTCTAGCTTATTACCTTGTAGGACATCATAGTTTGTCTCCACCTAGCTTTCAATTTCTTAAGATAATGTTTCCGCGAAAGGAGTAATTCCAACATTCCATTTAAAAGGCCAACTAAAAGCATAATAACTTCACAAGATTAAAAGTATTTTTTTTTGGTCGAACAAGAGTAAAAGCATAAATACATGAGACAAAATTCTTCCGTCAGCTGAAGTGGCATTCACTCAAAAGGAAAATAGAACAATAAATTTTGAAATACTTGTATAATTTGAATCTGAATTGTTCCGACAATATAGATATTATCAAAAGAAAAATTGTAAGCTATTTCTGCTTATTACTAATGACATAGCCATCAAGTGGTGTTTATGCCACGGTACGATGTCCCAAAAAAATGATTGCTTAAAATAATTAGTCGATAAAAAAAATCATTATCGAGAAAAACTCGTGTGTAGACATATTCATTGGTGATACGAAAATAATATTAGTTCATTCATTTTTGTAAGTGATGCAAACAATCATTTTTAAGAAAACGTTTTTTGAACTATTTATTTTCCATAAAACAAAGGATTACTGTGGATATATGTTATGGATATGTATTATTATCCAAACACCTAATTAAAGTTTACCAAACCACTGTTCCATATTGTTTTTCCCAAAAATAAAACGATTATTGTGGGCCCATGTTTGTCTAGGGTGCATTTGTTTCACAAAAAACCTTTTTTGAGAAAACGTTTTCCTCATTTTTCGGCATTTGATTCACTTAATAAAATGAGTTAATGAAAAATATTTTCCTAATTAATGAAAAATATTTTCCTATCGAGCTTAAATTCAAGAAGATAATTCCCCCTTTGAAAAAATTGGAAAATTTTTTCCTAGTTTTAAGCTCCTTGGTTAATGAAATTTTTTTATTATAAAAATAATTTTAAAACAATCCAATTTTTAATTATTTTTAAAAAATTGAATATTTATTTTTTTCTTTCTTTTTTCTTTTCTTTTCGTTTTCTTTTCTTTCTTTTCCTTCCCCTTCATCCTTGCCAATCGTGTGCTTTGGTGATTGCGAGCAGCTCGGCGACCAGCCAAGATTACAAGCTAACGAGCTCGAGGCTTGGCTGACCCAAGCAAGCTCAACCAACCCAAGCAAGCTCGGCCAAGCCTTGAGCTCACCAGCCTAAGCTCCATTGAGGTTGGCGAGCTTAGGTTCCACCAAGATTGGTGAGCTCGTGACTCACCCAATCTTGACAAGGTGAGCTTATATGCGGCTCTCACCTTCCAATAGTAGTAGAGGCGGGGCAAAAAGGAAAATAAAAGAAAATAAAAAATAAAAAGGAAAGAGAAAAAAATTATAAGAATTTGAAAAAATAAAACAAAAATGAAAAGAGAAAAATAAAATTATTAAAAATTTGGACTTTTTTTCCCAAGTGCTAATTCTCTCTTTTTTATTTTATTTTATTTAATGATGGCATGTTAGAATGACCTAATATCAAATGGATCATGGCAGTAAAAAAAGTTTGGGACTTACCTCGTGAAATATTGATATTGAACTTTAGTATAGCAGGGGGAAAGATGGGTTCAAGACGCGGCACGTGACTCCCATGCCTCGCGGCCCGGGGTGGGGGTGGGGGAGGCATATCTGATGAGATTCTTCAACTGTGGGCCGTCTGATTGAACCAATCGCCGAAATCGGACGCCCAGGTGATTACACGAAATTTCAATTAAATTAAAATTTTCGGAGCCCCAGCGACAAGGCTTGAGACACACGCTACGCACGCATGGAAAAGACGGATACGTACACAATGAGCGAGACCCCACACGTACCGCGAAGGAATGGCCTCTCGATCTTCGAACATCGAACGGCTCGGATTTCGTCCCAATTTTTGTAAAAAGAAAACAAAAAGAAAATAAATAAAAATTTTTATATTTTCAAATTAGAACAAATTTGAATTTTTTTTTTGTCTAAAATAAAGTGATGAGGTTGAAATTATTTTTCAATAATATCCAAACGTTGAAAAATATTTTTGATCATATATTACAAAAAAAAAAAGGAAAATTAATCGTAATCCTAAAAAATAGTATATCATTGAGTTATTCATGAAACGATTTAATTAAATTTGGATTTAGGATTGAATGGATATTCAAAGGTCATGTGATAGCTATTGACTAAAGTCCAAAAAAAAAAGGAATTCTTTAGCAAAAAGTTCCCAAATTCGGAAATAAATTGACTATTAACAGCTTTTGCGCGTCCATTGTCATTTTGCGTGGTACAAGATCTCTTCGCGTTCGGCTCCTTTCTTCTTCCTCGATCTCTTCAGGGTCCGCCGGAACTCTGTTCATCGGCCGGCAGAGAGGTTAGCTTCCACTTGGGTCGTTGGTTCCGAATCTTCTTTCGCTCGAATGGAAGAAAAAGCGCCGGCGGAGATGATGGACGGGTTCGTCCCGGACGAAGCCACCTTGATGAAGTTGGAGCAGTGTCCGGCCGCCTGTGTCTGGCAGGGTCTCACCATTGTAGCAGCTGTATCTCTGGTCTGGGCGGTCGATTCTTCTTCTTCGGACTTCCCAGCCTCCTCCTCTGCCGTGTCCCGGGGAAGGTGTCATCGGCCGGCCGCACCATGGAGTATGATCTCCTGTCCCTGTTCTATTCATCAGGAGTCTCGGCCTCGGCTTGGCATTTGTTTAGTTTTTTTTTTTTTTTTTTTAACACACGAGTTTTCCATCTGTCTAGACATGTAAAACTTTCCCTAAGCGTCGCGGCCCAAGTTGACTCCACTCGACTCTTTACTTTGGTTTATATGCATGCTACTAGTTCCCTTGTTCTAATTAGAGGTTGATTGTTGCATGATTACTGATTAGCAATCAGTGACGACGAAATCACGGCTTGCATTAACGTCGTCGTAGTTTAGAATTAACCAAGCAAAGTCCGATGTCAACTCACAGAGATTTGAGCACCGAGGCCATCTTTGACGTTTCCGTTGAACAAATTGAGAGAAGGGTTTCCATTTACCTAGGACAATGACTGCTCGGCAGGCCTAATCCCACTTGATTTTGACATTGTTCACCGATGGAGCTATACCAATTTAGGGGTGAGTAATAATGTACTCCGGATGCAAAAGAGGGACAATATGTCGCTTCAAGAAGCAATCCTCCCTAGAACATTAATGGTGATCTTTTCCGAGTTTGTTTTATCGACCGATGTCACATTATGAATGCACGTTAGGAAATTAAGGGCATTTTATTTAGGGTCGCTAGAAGGCGAGTCGACTTCAATGATCATTTATAAGATAAATAAAAAGATAAGTATAGTCTCAAAACTTTCAAAATGAGTAATTAAATCCTAAAACTTATTAAAGTAGTGTAATTAAATTTTTTCATTAATTTTGTCCAACTTGATTGATTGGAAAATGCTAATATGGCTTATTTTTCTTTTTAAAAAATTATTTTTTTATGGGGCAATGATGTGACTAAAATATAAGGCTAAAATGATTTTTTTTTTTGGTAAAGATTTTTTTTTTTGTGGTAAAGTAAGGCTAAAATGATGTTGTTTTAGTTAAAATCTGATTTTTTTAATACAAATTTCATCTAAATTATATTAAAAAAGAAAAAGAAAACATTGAAAATTAAATAGGAAGAAATGAGCGAGGGTCAACGAGGGTTGCAAGCAAGGGTTATGGCACTTGATAAGGTGAGGGTCATAAGCTCTTGGCTAGCCTAGGCTTGTTGGAGGGTCGCTAGTGGTGACGGCCACTAAGGGTGGCCCTCGACTAGACCTAAGCAAGGGTTAGCAACCCTCCATTGTGGTTGACGAGGGTCACCAAGCCCCCTAACCTCCGCGAGCCATTTATCACCATTGCCAGCCCTTGACCTTCCTAGAAATGGTGGGCGATGACGGCTCCTTTTCTTTTTCTATGTATATTTAAACTTTGCTTATTTTTAATGTAATTTAATTAAATTTGTATTAAAAACTCGGATTTTGACCAAAACGATGCCGTTCTAGCCACGTTGGCAGCACATGGGATATGAAAGTAATTAGAAAGCCAGGTCAAAATTTTCCATTAGTCAAATTAGGCAAACTCGATGGAAGGACTTGATTGCAATAATTAGACAATTTTTAAGATTTAATTGTATTTTTAAAAAAATTCAAGATTGGAATGCACTTTCGCAAATAATTTTTGAGGATTTTCAGGGCGCTTCACAAATTAAAGCAAAACAAAGAAAGGACACGGGAGCTGGTGATGCTTTACTAATTTTTTTTTTTTTTTTTTTTTTTTTTGGTGAAGTACTAATTTCTTTTTCCTCACATTACTAACTTTTTTAAATCCATGATAAAAGGGAAAAAGAAAAGCAAAAGAGAAGAGTCACACTATCAGTATCAATATTAGAGACGCAAAAAGATAGGATAGTGCCCCGGGGGAGGTGGGTCCTAAAGCCACATCGGCGTCGATAGGGGCCCGACTAGTGGTGCCATTGTGTAGTTCTTGCAACCGGGTCCTAAAAGTTCATCCCTTAGTTCATCGCCTCCCAATGAAATTTGAATTATTAATTGAACCTCGGCTTAAGCTTGGACAAATCCTCTTTAATATACAACCCTTTATCGTTTCTTTTATTTTATTTTTCCAAAATCAACTTCAAGCGCCCTTCGGCAAAAGCTAAAATGGCAATCTGCAATCTCTCTCTCTCTAATTTAAATTTCTGATGTCCAACCTGCCTCTTTCTTTTTTTATGCCCGATCAGTTATCTCACTCTATGTTCTCTCTAGTTTCACCTTCAGTTTAGCTAGCAGCTCCACTTTTTAGTATTCTTTTCGTTTGCTTCCTTCGACCTGTCTAAAGAAGCTTGAGACATAGAGAAGCCAAACAAATATAGATAGAGAGGCCAATTGATCCAATAAAGGTCAGTTTTTTTAATGCTTTGATCACACACCCATCCGAAGCTACTCAAAGCATCACGTCATTCTCTTCAAACCGAGCATTATACAATAAATTCGTCTAAAATCTTGTCATCTTTGTTTGAAAGCGACACATTCTTTGAGAAACAATGAGCGTCCATTTCTTTGTTCAATGAAACGTACTTCTGTGCACTGTAATTCCTACTTCATCTACTTCCGTTAGCGATGTTGATGTCCTACTCTCGCTGAAGCAAGGATTTGAGTCCAGCAAACCGGCTTTAAGCACCTGGAGGCTCAAGGGGACGCGGTACAGCTCGGCCTTAATCTTGTTCACATGGATCATTCCACATGTGGATTGGACGGCACGGTACAGCTCGGGTTGGGGAATTTAAAGAATCTACGCATATTGGATCTACAATTCAATCTTCTCTCGGGTCTGATCCCGAAGCAAGTTGGCACCTTGACAAGCTCGGTGAATCTTGATCTCTCGTCGGTTTAGTCGCGGGAGAGGAGGTCGCGAGACTCCGAAGCTGAAACTTGTCAAATACTTCTTGAACAAGCTATGCGAGTCGATTGAGTTCCTTGCGGACCTCCCGAGCCGGAAACTCTAGGCCTATGGACGAACAACTTCACTGGTGTGATTCCTGAGGATCTAGGCAGGAATGGGAAGCTTCAGGATCTCGATTTGTCCACCAACAAGCTCACTCGAATGATCCCTCGAAATTTGTGCTCACTGAACCAGCTCAGGATCTTGATCCTGTTCAACAAATTTCCTCTTTGGGCCGATCCCGGAAGATCTAGGCTCATGCTATAGCCTACTTAAGGTGAGTTTGGGGCAGAACTAAGTAAATGGAAGCATTCCAAACAGCTTCGTTTACTTGCCTCGGCTCAAACTCATGGAATTGCAGAACAATTACCTTTCACGAGTTTTGCCAGATGGCAAGGGTTGATCATTGCCCCTGCTACATCGCCCTTAAAATTCTTTATTATCATTCATTGATTAGTAATTCACTAGATTATTCACATTTACTCATTAACCACATTGATGCTATCAAAACATTTCTCCATTCCTAACTCTCTACATGGTACAATTCTTAAGTTCTGAAATCGATGCCACATTTCGGGTGTGTTTTACCCCATGAAGAAAAGGAAATTGAAAATGTGACGCAAGAACACGGTCCAGTCTAATTCTTGTAAATTGGAATCCAAGTGGGTCAACTTAGGTACCTGATACATCTTCAAGGGTAAACGGAGCATTGACCACAGTGAAAGCAAACAGATATTATGCGCATCCTCAACTAAATTCTCTGAAAATTACGTAACAATGGATATTTTCTTGGATCCATTTGTGACCTTACACGCTATAAAGAAGTCGCTAGCGATAGATAGACAGATGCGAGAGAGAGACCACCCGCAGCACTAACTAAAGGGCCACCGAGTTCAGATTTCACGGGGAGGCCGAAGGACACCTTCTCTTGAGCAGGGCAGAAGAGGCGCGGGCCGGGCGACTTGCGTGGGGTAAAGCTCCCTGGGCTCTAGCTAGAGGACCATCACCTGCAAGTCGGAAGTCAAGAAATGAATTCGCAAAAGAAGAAGAGCAGGAGGGACTCATAAAAGAGGCTACCAACCAGCCAAATGTTCCTGTGGATATAAGACTGAGAACTTACCACGTGCCGGGCCTGGTCCCGGTTCGCAAGCTGATTCCAACGCTGCCGCCGTGCTGTTGCTGCTTTTCTTTTTTTGCTTTCTGCAGGTCCTCCTGCACGCGAGGATGGCTAGAGGAGGAAGACCAGCCGTGGTGGGCCGGGCTGGTGGGCCGCGCGAGGAAGAAAAAGGCCGGGCTGGGCCGCGCGTGGGGGAAAGAAAAAGGAAAGAGGGGTGGGCTTGGCCAAAGTCGGATTCGGCCCAACCCGACCACTAAAGCCCCCTTTTTTTGGTTTTTTTAATTAATTAATTTTTAATTGAGACACAGGTGAGTGAAAAACGTGCAAAAACTAGGAGAGGAAAACAAAGAGCCTAAGCAGTGCTCTATAACAAGAAGGATGAGCAAGAAATCCATCAGATCGACTCACTTGGGATATAATCATACAGAAACCATTTGATGTTTCGCATTGCGACGGTATTTGAACAATGGAAATTGGACTCGCGCGACAATTGAAATCCAACCCTAACACCACCATTTTTATAGTGTGAAATTTATCAATTAACCTAAAACTTAATTAAGCTCGAAGACAATCGAAAGATGACCATGTATTAGCCACATTCAGTGTACTAAGGTAGCAGACTTCCTGTTGTCAAATGCTGGATGCAGCAGCTCCTGGAATATCTCTAGGAACAAAAGCCATTCATCCTCCCTCATGTCCGCGAGATTCACAAAGCTCACACTTGCAGGAAGCTGCTTATTTGCACTTTCATGCCTTGATGACGTGTTAGCCATGAAGCGGTTTTCCTGCATCAAACCATAATATTTGGGTTGCTTTGGACACTTTTTACCCAAGACGGTCTTTTTCAAGGGCAGGGGAAGTTTTGACGCTAAGGGAATCCTCTCAAATGCCTCGACCCCGACAACATCCTCCCTCTTCTTCTCTTCTTCATCTTCGCTCTCTTCTTCCTCCTTGCTTCCCTTCTCCAATCTAGACAAAGAATTCCTGCCATTGCTACCTATTCCAAGATCGAAATCTGCTCTGTACATACAATCATCCATGGTCATCTTTGGCATGAAGCTTGACTTAGCAGCATCTTCACAGTTAATATCAAATTGAAACTCATGATCTCCTAGGTCTGCCTTGGGGAACAAAAGATCCCTATCAGCTATAGACCTTCTTGCCTCAATGCACACGACCTCCAGTTTACTTGGTTCTTCCTCACCGCTGCGAAATTCTCTACTCATCATTTCTCCAATTTCAGCAAGACAGAGGCCATATGCAGCAGCTCTCTTCAGGAAAATGGTGCAGAGGGTCAGCAAGCGGAGACAAGCTTCTCGGATCATGGGAAGCTCCTTCCGCAGCATTTTCCAATCATCTCTATAGTCCAGCTTCTCTATATACTTCAATTCAACCTCAGAAAAAGGAATTGAAGCCTGGGGCCAATGAATCCACTCAAAGTATGGGTCCTCCAAAGTTTCTGGCAAGCAAAGGCCATGATCAATAGGAATCAGTTCCACTTGACCAAACCTTCCCATGCTGTCAAGTTTCCTTACTAAAAGGTTCCCCGCATGCCTGTCCGTGTTAAAAATTCTAATGTCTAATATTCCAATTCGATGCACAGCAGAAACAGGAAAGCATGAGGTCCCATAATCGCTGGCATCAAAATCATGAGGTATGAACTGCTGAAAAGATGCTATCTTGCTAACCACTTTCTTTTCATTTGGCTTGTCAAGATTCACTTCATCGTTAATATTGAAGATATAGTGAGTGATCTTCACCAGAGCAGTTGGAGGAACATTAGCAAAATGTTCAGAGTCTAGAAGATAAGCTACAACCTCTCTGATCCCTGATTCTCCAACTCGCACGGATCTCTTCACGCCCGGTTGTCCTAGAGCTTTGCCGACAAAGCCTTTAGGATTATTGGGGGCAAAAGGTTCTTCATCAGTCGGCTTTATAATAGCAACACCATCACCTCTGCTATTTCGGAAGTAGTATACGCCTCCAAGACCACCGTGAACAGGAATTGGATCAACTCCCATGTCAACTGCCTTGACAACGTCCTTCACCAGTTGCTTGATTCTATCAAATCGATTTGACCAGCCAAGTATTTCTATCAGACCACTCTCATCTCTTTGCTGGATATCCCTCTCGGTTTGTGAAAGACAAGGTGTCGATGAGCTCCTAGAAAGAAAATTCCGTGTAAGGAGAAGTGGGGAATTGTTTAGGACAGCACTGAGATCATTTTTCAGTACCTTGTCCCCGAAAGTCAAAGAGCACAGTTCTATAGGGAAATTAAGAGCGATCTGTAACTGCCTTTTCAGAGTGTGGGCATTATCGCTGCGATCCAGCTCCATACCCAACACACAGCCCGTTTCAGTCTGTACGAAAACCCGTCTCCTCCTAGTAGGTTGCTTCCCCTCATTTCTGTTTGGCCCATCGTACTCTTTGCTAAGAGAGCTCTTCAAAAAAGCCACAGCCATCTGAGTCTGGACGGGGCTGTCTAGCTCTCGTGAAATGGAAAGGGAGAGCTAGAGCTTTCGCAACCAGCAACCGAGGCAGCAGCTTAAGAGCAACTCCCTCTCGAGACTGCACCAAACTGCAATGCGAGCGACGAGTGAATGCACTAAACACGACGTGAGTATCATCAATTGGCAAATCCAAAATCTGATTCCATCAACAATCGATGAAACCACAATCAAGGCAAAGGATATGCCAGCAAAGTTACCACAGAGGCCGCCTGACACTAATTGCTACATGCAGCACGCCATCTCGTGGAAGCCCAAATAGAAAGGGAAGAAAATCTGCATCGCATGAGAGGAATGATCGTTATTCAGATGGAATGCGAAGCATTTTAACCTGATTTTATATGAATCGCGGCGGAGAGTTCCACCCACCGAGCAACTAAAATGCATGAACAGTGCACGGATATCAGAGAGCACTGCAACTAAAATGCATGAACAGCTAGTAATAGTCACACATCAGTTACATACCAGTATCAGTTCACACTTCAAGAAAGGTAATTGTAACATTTCCATCACGAGTTCGTCAATGCAGCATACACCAAATTACATTGCAATAAACACGGCATAGCAAAAACATACTAACTAGAAAAACAAGTAGTCCAAAGACA
This sequence comes from Eucalyptus microcorys, assembly GCA_014182515.1. Lineage (NCBI taxonomy): Eukaryota > Viridiplantae > Streptophyta > Magnoliopsida > Myrtales > Myrtaceae > Eucalyptus > Eucalyptus microcorys. The sequence goes on along the minus strand of CM024568.1, from coordinate 6,010,613 downwards.
CAGCGGCCAAAGCACAGATTCAGATGCTAACCATCTCACAGTCACGCTAATAACAACATGGGATCAACTCGAGAACAATCTCGTCACGCTGACATTCCACCAGAATGGTTTTCTATGGATGTGTAAAATGCCTCACCTAAATTATGACATCAATTTGCAAAGAACAGTATATTGTAACTGTCACGTGTGATCACGTGGGAAGAGTAATTATTAATTAACTCGGTCATGTATAATGATACCGACTGTTTTTGTGACTTGAATTTGATCTGTTGTAATAAAGCTCGTGGTTTTACTTGAAGTGCTTCCAACAAAAACTGAACACTGATTTAAGTTCTCTCCTCAAAGCCGTTTCTCACACCGTGGATTAATCACGCTTGAACCTCGTCCTTGCGTAACCCGCGCACTCGTCGTAGTAACCGCAGCTGTTGTAATCTCTCTCTCTCGCCCTTTTTGTTGAATTCTTTCCCACTCACAACAAAGGCAATTACCGCCTGGGCGGCTGCCTTCGTTGATCACCATTACGGTAGTTTAGGGTTTTGGTCCTTTTCATTTTTCAATATATTTTCTCTTCATTTATTCTTAGTTATTCTTATTGATATTTTAAATACAATTTTTCAAAAAAATCCAATCAAATATATTTTGCCCAGCAAGATAAAAACTTCACGGTTAATGCCATGGAAAGAAACCTATGATGTGATCTACATGCTCGCTTAATGCCACGGAAAGCTACCGTGTTTTAGGACCGCCCACGATGCGACCTACAAAGAATAAAAGTTATTTCTCAGTTTTCTTTTTCTTTTACCTACTGTTTTCTAGGACTACCCACGATGTGATCCACATGCTCGTTTAATGCTATGGAAAGCAACCAAGGCCCGCACTCGCAGAGTTGAAACTCTTTGCGCAAGATATCGTACTACCGGGGATTTTGTAAGAAAGACGGATATAGATATAATATATGATCAAAGTGCGACCACTGAAAAAGCTTGTCTATTTTAAAAACAAACATCATTTTTCATAAAATCATCATGAACTAACTCATAATCGAGACGGTAAAAGTTGGGCGATTTAAGACATAATTTCTCGATGTTCATGATACGCCTTGAGCGATTGAGTCAATAATTGTCGAGATACGAGCACGATTATTGATCGAGACCATATAATTCACTCTTAGTACAATCTCTTACTGATGAATTAAAAATGAAACGATACTGAAGAATTTGCGGTAGTGAATGTTAAAAATTCCACAGACGGAGCCGCTTTTTCTAAGACCTTTATGTGCTGCTCACAGTTGCAACAGTGTTGGAGTTCTTTTCATCAAGCATCATATTCATACGATCCAGTTTATCCAAGAACCTCAAACTAGACAATGCAATTCTATTTGGTTATACAAACTCTAATTCAACTCCATCAGTGCTGACGACCATCTCTAATTTTCTGCCATTAATCTTGACCTGGCTTTCGTCGAAGTAGAGAATCGAAAGTGACCTCTTCAATTCAACGTCGTCATCCGTTGCATTACTGATGGCACTCATCCTAACAATAAGCCACTAAGTGGGTGAAAAGCTGAACGAAGTACAACAAATCAGTACTTCTACAGTTCGCACCTCCTCACGGGACTACAGCGGAATTATAAGAACGTATCCGCAATACAAAAGGAATTGAGACATTGCAATTTTCTCGACTCAGTGATGCGAAAAAAGAATACATATTGATCAGCTTGGACCTATCTCTAGTGCCCAAATGGAATCCTTACAGCTGCAAAAGATGTTTCATTTCTTGCAAGCAGCCACATGATTAATTCTTGTCTGCCGATGCAATCTGCAACGGTCGCATAAATTGTCAAGTTGAATTCTGCAGCTTCAAGGATATCAAGTTCCGCTGCTTCTTTGATGAACTCAAGCTTGCATAAATACTTTCACGTGTAATCTTTCGTGGGTTGCTACATCATTCACCAATTAGAATGAGGAAGTTCATGTTCAATGTCATTTTTCATACGCAGCTAGTGAATAAAATATTATTCCAACTAATCTGTCTCTATTGGTCGTCCAAATTTGCATCAGGGACGAGAAAAAATCGCTAATTGGTCTCATAGGGTCATAACCATATGGCCTAAGTATAGTTGCATGTAGAGAAATGACTTGGCATCACCTGTGCATATTGGAGAGAATTTTGTTGTTTTTGCCATGAAGTAAAAATCTTGAGAATGACCACCTCGTTTAGCCTTATCGAAAAATACACAAACATCGCTTTGAAGCTTGGGACTCGTGCTCTGGTCATTTTGAGACAAAATGCCAACTCAAGAAACCCACAGATTAAATACACTGTTTCTTGAGTTGTCTTCCTCTCCTCTTTTGGAGTAGACCTACAAGCCTAGCTACTACTAGGCTAGCAAGGCTACTCCTACCTGGCAAGCTACACTTGCTGGCTGTGTCTACAATCCCTAATGAATGCCCTCTTTTGTTTTGTTTATATTTCTCTACGTGGTTTCTCTTCTTCCTTAAACGCGAAGCTGAGCCGGCGACCCCCGCAAAACTTGCTTTTGAAGAAAACCTGCTGCCGCCGGCAACGATGTACGGCTTCGACCCGGATAATGCTACTTCAATGGAGATGTATGCGAAGGAACTCATCAGAGCTCAGCGGGAGGCCGAAGCTCGGTGGAAGAGATTCGAGCTGTACGCTTACGTGATCTATTATGTCGCGCTGGCCGGGGTCCTTTTTTTTTATCTTCTTCTTCTTGCTGACCCTCTACGTGCTCCTCTTCCGTCGACACTTGAGGCAAGCGGCAGCGTCTCCCTCTTCGCCATCCGAAGCTCGTCCGAACCAAGACCAGTTGGAGCCCGAAGAGCTTCACCCCGTCCGTGTCGCCCGGCCTGCGCCTCTTCCGCCTTGTCCGAGAGAAGGCCCCCGTCGGCCTCCCCGCGAAATCTGAACTTGGTGGTGGCCCTTCAGTTTGTGCTCCGGGCGGCGTCTCTCTCTCTCTCTTGTATCTATCTAACTATCGCTAGTGACTTGTTTATAGCCTGATTTTAGTTGAGGATGCACATAATATCTGTTTGCTTTCACGGTGCTCAATGCTCTGTTTAACCTTGAAGATGTATCAGATAACTAAGTTGACCCACTTGGATTCCAATTTACAGGGATTTGACTGGACCGTGTTGTGTTCTTGCGTGACGTTTTCAGTTTCCTTTCTTCTTGGGGTCAAACGCACCAGCAATGTTGCACAGATTTCGGAACTTAAGATTTGAACTATTTAGAGAGTTAGAATCGGAGAAATGTTCTGATAGCCTCAATTGTAAATAATCTAGTGGATTACTAATCAATGAATGATAATGAAGAACTTAAGTGTGTACTGGGGGGCAATGTAATCTAGTGGATTACCTTCGACGTGCACTCCGACCCTTTTTCTGTCTGCCAACAACCGAGCTCGAGTTCGAAGAACTCTGAGTGCTTAAAGCCGGTTGTGGGGACTCGAATCCTAGCTTCAGCAAGAGTAGGTCATCAACGTCACCAACCGAAGTCGATGAACCAGGAATTATAGCGCACAGAAGTACAATTCGTTTAAACAATGAAATGGACCCTCGTTGTTTCTCAAAGACTATGTTGCTTTCAGACGGAGATGCTTTCACTGGTGGCAACGACCCTTTAAAAGCATTCGATCCCATGTTAATAACACCGGGGACTCCCAGAACCGGAGCAAGAAGATGCTTTCACTGATGGCAATCAACACTAAGATAATGCCATGTCTGTCCGAATAAGGAGCCAAGATGAGCTGGCGTTGGCCGGAGATATAGGAGCTGTGAACAGTGTTAGCGGACCTGAATTCGAGAATTTGACGTCTTTCGATGGTCTTGTTAAATTTTGCGGAAGAAGTTTGGCAAAAACGAGGCACCCAAGACCTAAGGGAGCGGGGGGGGCTGATCCTGGCGGTCACCGGGATCATGCGCTACAGCCTGGCCGGGATCCTCCCCGGCTCCGATTTGTGCTTGGTTCTAGCAGCAATTGCTCAATCTTCTCCCCTCTGTACAAGCGAGAAAATTATGCAAAAAATACTAATTTTACTAAATTTTTGATAATTTAATTTTAAATCTTTCAATTATATTAATTAAGTTATAAACTTTTTGCGGTTTGTTATTTGATTTCATTTGATCAATTTTGGTCGGAAATTGGCAACGTAGACATCGGCCGTCTTATGTAACATGGTCGATACGGACACGTATATTTTTTAATGTCATTTGTTCCATCAAGCTCGCATTCTCTGCTGACAGAAAAAGCTCTCTCACTGCGCATTCAACTCAAGCTGAAACCTCATGCAGTCATGTTTTTACAAGAGCAAGAACAGAGGATTCACCATTTGGGTACTCACCTCTCGTCCATAGGACCACACAGACATCAAGTCACCGACGAAAGCTCAAAAACGTGGCCGGCAGTCGAAAGAAAGTCGCCCATTTCGCGACGTCTCAGGCAATGTGCTCGCACTTATGTGCTGCAGCAGAGAATAGGCTTTCCTCTGGCCTCTGTTAGTCCCATTTCGGGCGATCTCCACTAGATGTTCGTATACTCCATACTGAAGCGAGGCCAGCACGAAGGACGAGTTGTGCAGCCCCAGCTCCAGCAGCACTGATGTCGCGCACTCCTTGTTCTTGGGTGTCCCGTTCTTGATGATCTCCACCAGTGTCTTGATGAAAGATAGCCGCCCCAACTTGCCTTGCCCCTCGGGGTGCGAGGCGAGAAGCAACAAGATCGAGAGTGCCTCATTGATCATTCCCAAATTGTTGTCCTCGAGCAAATCAAGCAACAGCGGTATGGCGCCCGCCTTGATGGCCCTGGACTTGTTCGCTTGGTGCAAGGACAAGATGACAAGCGCAGTAGCCGCATCCTTCTTACCTCGAACTGTTCCGTTTTTTAGAAGATCCACTAATGGAGGAATCCCATTCGCGGAGCCCACAAGTACCTTGTTCTCGTCGAGCATCGATATGCTAAACAAGGCTGCTGCAGAGTTCTCCCGCGCCTCATCCGTTCCCTTCTGCAGTATATCGATTATAGCTGGAATCGCGCCTTCTCGGGCAATTACTCTCTTGTTCGCGTCGTTGAGGGACAAGTTTAGGAGTGCAGTCACGGCGTGTTCTTGGATTTTAGAGTCTGGAAACGACAGGAGCTGAACTAGAGGCGTGACTCCTCCCATGTTAGCTATCAGGATTCTGTTATCGGGGTTATCCTTGGAGAGAGTCCGGAGCTCCAGAATCGCGTGCCTTCGAGCATTCAGCTGAGAAGAGGACAGATCTTGTACAAGGCAAGATATCTGCTTCACGAGTTCGCTCGAAGAGCCATCAGAACCAACAGAAATGGCCTTTCTTGGGAGCTCAAAGTCATTCTTCTCGCACCATTGCAAAATAAGGTTGCGGAGAGCGTAATTGGGCACCACCAACAAGTCATGCAAGATTTGTCCGGTCTTCGGGCACGTCCGATGATTTGAATCCAGCCACTTCTGTATGCTCTCTCTTTCATAGGTCTTATATAAGACAGAAAAGGATATCTCAGCTTACAAATCAATCTTATGTACTACTTATATCGATGCTCTGAACTGCAACTGTTGTATGAACATCAATGTCTAGAAAAATTTGCCGAGGATTGAGCTTCAACTATCTCGCAATGCGTGTTGAGACTAGAAGATGAAGCGTGATGCTTAACTTGAAACCTGTCCTTTAAACTCACAGTTTCTCAGTTAAACTACTTGTGTTTTAGTTTCTGCAAGAATGCAATGTGTTCTGGTGGTGATTAGTGGAATTACCTGTCCGGTGGCGACGATAACAGGATCTGTCATTATCTCAAGCGTGATCGGGCATAAGAATTCATGAGGAATGGATAAAGACGGCAACTTTTCCAGAGTCCTCGAGGAAACAGAAAAATCCAGCGCGCTTGGCTCCTCGAACCCGATGATCCGTTTGAACTTACCAAATAAAACGATTATTTGCCGGATGTTCTGCGCATCTTTTCCGAACTGCTTCACGAGTTTACTGATGGCAACTGTTTCTGCTTTCAGATCGCAGAAGGTCCGTAGTTCCAATCTGTTCGCAAGGCACTGTAGGATGGCATTGTCTACATTCCGGTCATCCTTCTCGGATAGTACCACCATTAGATCCATTGCCAACTCAATGTCCTGCATGTCCCTCCTCTTTTGAGCCCTTTTGAGTTGCATCCGCATTAGCTCGACCTTTATATACATGAGACCCATCACGATCGACGGAACAATACACAAAATTCATCTAAATTTACTAATTTGAGCTCATGAATTCACTCAAGTCTGTTGAATTCCTCTTGATTCTGCAAAAGCGAATCCGAGAACTTGCTCTGAAGGAAACAACAATGTCATTAAACTAAAGAGTCTGCTGCAAACTTACTTGGTCCTGGACTTCAACCGAGACCCCGAGCTCGTCGTAAGGCATATCATCCAAGGCCTCGTTTAGCTTATCGTAAACAGTATGGAATCTACTCGTGATCGCCTCGCTCTCCAACATCTGCATTTTTTTTTATCGAAACCCAGTTCAGAAGATCGAAAACGAGGAACCCAAATGAGCACACGACCGGGTAAACAGTTAGCGAACCAGATAAATCTTGCTTCCGCAGTGACATTGCTTCAACAGCTTGTTAGCCGCAACCACCGCTTGCCTCAGGCGAACCAGGGTAGCGTCCAAACCATCACCGGCAGGGGAATCTGCATTACGGCGGGCCTCTCCGATCTCTTCCAAAAGTGGGACCAGCAGCTTCAACGTCCTCGCCAGATTCAGACACTCCTTCCTCTGCGTCTTCCTGTAACCGCCGTAGGACCCAGCCTTCTCGATCACTCCGATCAAGTACTCAACAACGCCACCGCCTACATTGCCGTCCGCGCCGCCGCACGACGAGCACGGCGAGCTAGAGACGGAGGAGCTCTCTCCCGCTTCTCCCTCCATGATCACCCACCGGGCGGGACTATTCCCCAGAAGGGTACCTCGAGGCCGGTCGCTTTTCCGGGGAAGACGAACGGTTCTGTCCCTAGAGAGACTGGGGAGGTTGCGTTGGGGTCGGATGATGATGATGATGATGATGGTGGTGGTGGGACAGGGACGTCGTTCACGTAAAGGGCACGTCCCAGGACTTCTAGGCTTCTAGCATGGGCATGAATTTCTCTCCTCTCTTATCCCTTTCCGAGCTCTCCGAATCGGTTCCGGGAATGTCAAATGATTGGCGGCCCGCGTACAATGATTCGTTGTGTAATTTCGTGGATTCCGGGGCATCTAGAGAGGGAGGAAGGAGATGGACAGGAACTTTCGAAAATCAGTTAAGTCAGTCAGTCGGTTCACGGTTCACGCGGTTTTTTGACATGGCATGGCATGGGGGCGACGCGCATTCCCATTTTCGCGACAGTTCCGCGGTGGCGTTGTGCATATCGTTTGTAGATCGTCGGACCGCACCACGAGCTTTCTGTTTTCAGGCAAGTGCTCTTTGTCTTTGTTTTCCCTTTTTCGGTTGCCTATTTTTGGGTGTGCCTACCATGATTGGCGGGACATCGGGATATCTTGGGGCCGGAGCCTTTTGTTTCGTGATGGGACGATAGATTTGATTAATGGATCACACCCCTATGCATTACACCTATCAAAAATGAATCATACACTCATTTCTTGATGTGTGTATATTTGATAAGTTGAGTTATTAAGTGAGTTAATTATATTCAATAAATAAGTCATAAATGAAAGAACTCATTAGACAAAATTCACCTCTATAAGTTTCTTTTCACCTTTTCTTGTTCCCGCTTAATCTTTTACTCACTCGCTCTATCCTCTTACCTCAACTTGAGTATGAGTTTTCCTAAATTGGGTTCAATATATGCATTTTAACAACATGGGTTGGGTATGAGTTGGGTTAGATATGGATCGCTAGATTTGTATATTATGAAAATAGGCTAAAAACGGGTTAATGGTGCGTTTAGTAACCATTCTATTCCCAATAACAATTTTTGCTAAAAAATAATTATTTTTGGATTTTGTTCCTTAGACAAGTTTATGAGCATTCAAAAGCGTTTGATAAATATACAAATTTTTTATTTCTGGAATAAAAATACGTTTGGTAGGACCCTCAAATTTTTTTTTTGTAATTTAAAATTTCTATTGATTTTTTAAATAATTTTATTATGTTTTCTCTTTTTTTTTTCTTTTCTCCTTCTTCTTCTTCTTCTTCTTCCTCTAGCCAATCATCGGCCTCGACCACGACCGGTAATTGGCTAGATGAGAGTCAACAATCACACACGGCCTCTCGAGGCAAGGCTCGTCCTTGCAGATATGGGAGAGGTTGAGCCTCACCTAGCCACTAGCAACCGACTAGAGGAATAAGAAGAAGAAAAGAAAAAAGAGAAAAGAAAATTACTTGATTCTTAAGTTGCAAAAGCATAAATACATGAATACATGAAACAAAATTCTTCCGTCATACTAAAGTGGCATTCACTCAAAAGGAAAATAGAACAATAAATTGAAATACTTGTATAATTTGAATTTGAATTGTTCCGACAAAATAAATATTATCAAATGAAAAAATTGTAAGCTATTTTTGCTTATTACTAATGATATAGCCATCAAGTTGTGTTTATGCCACGGTACAATGTCCCAAAAAAAATGATTACTCAAAATAATTAGTCGATAAAAAAAGTATCATTATTGAGAAAAACTCGTGTCTAGACATATTCATTGGTGATGAAAATAATTTTAGTTCATTCATTTTTGTAAGTGATGCAAACAATCATTTTTAAGAAGATGTTTTTGAACTATTTATTTTCCATGAAACAAAGGATTATTGTGGATATATCTTATGGATATGTATTATTATCCAAATACCTAATTAAAGTTTACCAAGCTATTGTTCCATATTGTTTTTCCCACAAAAAAAAAAAACGATTATTGTGGGCTAATGTTTGTCTAGGGTGCATTTGTTTCACAAAAAACCTTTTTCGAGAAAAGTTTTCCTCATTTTTTGGCATCGATTCACTTAAGAAAATGAGTCAACGAAAAATATTTTCCTGGTTAATGAAATATATTTTCTTACCAAAGCTTAAATTCAAGAAGATAATTTCCCCTTTGAAAAAATAGGAAAAAGTTTTCCTAGTTTTAAGCTCCTTGGTTAATGAAAGTTCATTATTATACAAATAATTTTAAAACAATCCAATTTTAATTTTTTTTTAAATTGAATATTTTATTTTTTCTTTTATATTTTTCTTTCTTTTCTTTTCTTTTCTTTTTTTTTCTCTTTTCTTTCTTTTCCTTCCCCTTCATCCCCATTCTTCCTCCGCCAGCCGTGTGCTTTGGTGATTACGAGCAGCCCGATGACCGGCCAAGATTACAAAGGCTAGCGAGCTTGAGGCTTGGCCAACCCGGGCAAGCTTGAGCTTGCCTCGCTTGAGCTCCATCGAGGTTGGCGAGCTTAGGCTCCACCAAGATCGGTGAGCTCGTGGCTCACCCGATCTCGACAAGGTGGAGCTTATATGTGGCTCTCACCTTCCGATAGCAACAGAGGAGGGGAAAAAAAGAAAGAAAAAAGAAAAAAAAAAAAAAAGGAAAGAGAAAAAAATTTTAAAAATTTATAATTTGATTTTTTTGAAAAAATAAAACAAAAAAAAAAGTGAAAAATAAAATAATTAAAAATTTGGAATTTTATTTCCCAATTGCTAATTTTTTTATTTTATTTTAATGATGGCATGTTAGAGTGACCTAATATCAAATGGATCGCGGCAGTAAAAAAAGTTTGAGACTTACCTCGAAATCTTGATACTGGATTTTAGTTTAGCGGGGGGGTGGGGGCTGTATCGATGGGGCGAGGAGGCATATCCGATGGGATTCTTCAACTGTAGGCCGTCCGATTGAACCAATCGCCGAAATCGGACGCCCAGGTGATTACACGAAATTTCAATTAAATTAAAATTTTCGGAGCCCCAGTGACAAGGCTTGAGACACACGCTCGCACGCATGGAAAAGACGGACACGCGCGCAATGAGAGAAACCCCACACGTACCGCCAAACACGAAGGAATGACCTCTCGATCTTCGAACATCGAACGGCTCGGATTTTGTCCCAATTTTTGTAAAAAGAAAACAAAATTAAAATAACTAAAAATTTTGAATTTTTTTTGTCTAAAATAAAGTGATGAGGTCGAAATTATTTTTCAATAATATCCCAACGTTAGAAAATATTTTCAATGATATATCACGAAAAAAAAGGAAAACTAATCATAATTCTGGAAAATAGTATATCATTGAGTTATTCGTGAAACAATTTAACTAAATTTGAATTTAGGATTGAATGGATATTCAAAGGACATGTGATAACTGTTGACTAAAGTCCAAAAACAAAAGGAATTCTTTAGCAAAAAGTTCCCAAACAATTTAACTAAATTTGTCTCGGGCAGTGTCTCGCCATTTTAGCAGCTGTATATCTGATCGGCGCGGTGCTGATCTGGGCGGTCGCGGAGGTTGTGGAGCTCGTCAACAGGTTTTGGATCTTGCCTCGCCGCCACAGGCGAGTAAGTGCAGCTCCCTCTCCGCCGTCCGGCCGCCGCGAGGTAAGAATCCCATCTCTGTCTTGTGAATTCTCGTCGCGCTCGCCTTCCAAAGCCTCCCCTCCTCCTGATCGATTCTTCTTCTCCGGACTTCCCAGCCTCCTCCTCTGCCGTGTCCCAGGGAAGGTATCATTGGCCGGCCGCACCATGGAGTATGATCTCCTGTCGCCGTTCAATTCATTAGGAGTCTCGGCCTCGCCTTGGCATTCATTCAGTTTTTCTTCTTCTTTTTTTAACATGTAAGACTTTCCCTAAGCCGCCATTGTCGCGGCCCGAGTCGACTCGACTCGACTCGACTCTTTACTTCGGTATATATGCATGCTGCTAGTTCCCTTGTTCTAATTAGAGGTTGATCGCTGCATGATTGCGATTAGCGATCGGTGACGACGAAATCATGGCTTGCATTAATTAACGTCGTCGTAGTTTAGAATTAACCAAGCAAAGTCCGATGTCAACTCGCAGAGATTTGAGCACCGGGGCCATCTTTGACGTTTTTGTCGAACAAATTGAGAGAAGGGTTTCCATTTACCTAGGACAATGACTGCTCGGCAGGCCTAATCCGCTCCATTTTGACACTGTTCATAGCTGGAGCTATACCAATTTAGGGGTGAGTAATGATGTACTCTGGACGCAAAGCCAAGAGGTGCAGCAATATGTCGCATGAAGAAGCAATCCTCGCAAGAACATTTATGGTGATCTTTTCCAAGTTTGTTTTATCAACTGATGTCACATTATGAAAGCGCGTTAGGAAACTAAGGACATTTTATTTAGGGTTCGGTACAAGGCGAGTCGACTTCAATGATCATTTATAAGATAAATTTAAAGGTAAGTATAGTCCCAAAATTTTCAAAATGCGTAATTAAATCCAAAAACTTATTAAATTAGTGTAATCAAAATTTTTCATTAATTCTGTTCAACTTGATTGATGGAAAATGCTAATGTGGCTTATTTTTCTTTAAAATTAAATTATTCTCTTTTTATGTGGCGATGACGTTATTAAAATATAAGGCTAAACTGATGTTGTTTTAGTCAAAATCTGATTTTTTTAATAAAAATTTCATCTAAATTATATTAACAAAGCAAAAAGAAGAAGAAGAAATGAGCGAGGGTCAATGAGGGTTACAAGCAAGGGTTATGGCACTTACTCGATAAGATGAGGGTCATAAGCTCTTGGCCAGCCTAGGCTTGTTGGAGGGCCGCTAGTGGCGACGGCCACTAAGGGTGGCCGTCGGCTAGACCTAAGCAAGGGTGAGCGACCCTTTCTTGTGGTTGACGAGGGTCATCGAGCACCCTAACCTCCGCGAGCCATTTATCACCATTGCCAGCCCTTGTCTTTCCTGTAAATGGTGGGCGATGACAGGTGGCAAGGCCCGCAAGCCCTCCCTTGCTTCTTCCTTCTTATCTTTTTTTATATTTTTTTAGACTTTACTTATTTTTAATGTAATTTAATTAAATTTGTATTAAAAACTCGGATTTTGACCAAAACGATGCCGTTCCAGTCACATCGGCGCCACATGGGATATGTAAGTAATAAGAAAGCTAGGTCAAAATTTTCCATTAGTCAAATTAGACAAACTCAATGGAAGGACTTGATTGCAATAATTTGATAAATTTTAAGATTTAATTGTATTTAAAAAAAAATTCAAGATTCGAATGCATTTTCGCAAATAAGTTTTTGAGGGTTTTCAAGGCGCTTCACAAATTTAAGCAAAACAAAGAAAGGACACGAGAGCTGGTGATGCCTTACTAATTTCTTTTTCCTCGCATTACTAACTTTTTTAAATCCATGATAAAAGGGAAAAAGAAAAGTAGAAGAGAAGGGTCACCCTATCAGTATCAGTATTAGGGACACAGAAAGATAGGCCGGTGCCCCGGGGGAGGTGGGTCCTAGAGCCACGTCGAGTTTCGATTGGGGCCCGACCCCGTGGTGATGTGAAGGGGCGGGCCCACCTAATATTTTCCCCTCGGCTTGGCTCGGCTTGGCTCGGCTCTGCCCGGCTCGGCTCAATGGTTCATTCAAGAGTGCTGCTAAGCAAACGGCACCGTTATTCCCAAGGAATAACGAGGCCTTTTTCACCACAACCTACCATTGACTATTTACTGGCAACCGGAACCCACTTAACTAATGTTTCCAACCAAAAATAATACTGATAACAACTATAATAATAATAATAAAATGTAAAATCAATTCTTTTACGATATATCTGTGATAATATTTTAACATATTATAAATACAATGAAAGCCGCATTAACAAACACACATATTTTTACAGAATCTAAGAGGGAATGGAGTTTTCCATATTTAAAACTCAATTCTTCACTTCTTATATAATTTATAGACGCATGAACTTTTATAATAAAGATACATTAAATAAGACATCAACGTTGTATAGAATTCAATTGGAGAATTCATAATCGACGTCAGAGGACCGTCGATGAATGGTATCAGGATGTAAATTCATAATCGACGTCAGAGGCCGAGTTGCCTATATCATCGTGGTCTAGTGCCTCTGCAAGCTTGTGCCTCTCCTCTCCCTCTCACCGGAATTGTGACGGCAGCCTCAGAACTTTACGAACCGAGACCGCCGGTATGGCTTGTCAATGACTTGATTTGCGTGACAAAAAATGGGGGAATTTACACGAGTTTGATCACTACCTAATTTATCTATGGAATACCAAGATCTAAGGTTCACAAATCCATTTCCCCATATTGTTTTTCCAAGCTCTAAAAAGAAAAGAGGAAAAGCCGATTATTCAGGGCCGTTGTTTGGTCTAGATTTCGGATTTATAGAGGATCAGTTCGTAAACGAATGGATATTCCAAAAAAAAAAAAAAAACCGAAATTCTTTACAGCCTAGAATTCCTGGATTAGGAGAAATTGAATTAGCTAATAACAACCTGTGGTTATCCGATTACCGCCCTTGACCCTCCTATTTTCAGCATTTCTCCCATAAAAGAATTTAATAAAAACCCAAAAAAGAAAAGGGAAAACGAAGATTAGGAACTTCGTTTTGCATAGCCTCGTTTTCTAATTCCTTTTCGTCTTGTCAAAACTGAACAAATTTCTCAATCGATTCACATCGAAGGATAATGGGAGATGAAGGCGGCGGTGGCGGAGGCGGAGGCGGGGAGGCGACGTCACCGAGCAACAAGGTCAAGCTCCTGTGCAGCCACGGCGGGAAGATCCTGCCACGGCCCGGCGACGGGCACCTCAAGTACGTGGGCGGCGAGACCCGGGTCATCTCCATCTCTCGCGACGCGTCTTTCTCCGGTGCCGGCTTTTCTCCGTGACGATTGGAATGTCGGATTCGTCGGTCGTGTTGATATGGAAAATTCTGAGTCATTTGTTTTGCTGCTACAGATTTGATGAAGAAGCTGAGTGCCCAGATCGATGCGGACGTGGTCCTCAAGTACCAGGTGGCGCCGGAGGATCTCGACGCGCTGGTGTCGGTGCGGTCAGACGAGGATCTCAGGCACATGCTCGACGAGTACGACTGCCACGAGAGCGGCGGGAACCCGAGGCTCCGGGCCTTCCTGTTCCCCACCAATCCGACCGTGGTCGAGAAACGACGGCCGCCCGGGAGCCGCGGGCGCTGGAGCGCGCTACGTCGACGCCATCAACGGCATCGTCCGGACCATCCCCAACGTGAGGATGGCCCCTCTCCGCGTCAACCGTGCCGCGTTCAGCATCTCCTCGCCGAAATCGCCGTTTCGGGACAGGGGCCGCTCGACCAAAAAAGATGATGTGATGTTCGTGATCGTGATCCCGATGATCATGATCATGATGATTTTTTTCCTTTTTTCAGACTCAATTCTTCACTTCTTAAATAATTTATAGATGCATGAAATTTTATAATAAAGATACATTAAGTAATATATTGATGTTGTATAGAATTCAATACGAGAATTCATAATCGACGTCAGAGGACCGTTGATAACTAGTATCGGGATGTAAATTCACGAGAAATAAGAAGGAAGTAAGATCGGCGAGAAGGAAAAAGTCGAGGTGGGGGGGGGGGGGCGGAGAACCCCTTGCCAGCAATGAATCGGCTCGCCGTCCCGGCTCCACCCTGAGCCGCCATCCACTGCCAAAGCTTGGTGCGGAATATTCGGCCTGGTTGCCTATATCATCGTGGTCAAGTGCCTCTGCGGGCTTGTGCCTCTCCTCTCCCTCTCCGCCACCCGAAGAACCTCATTGCGCAGTGGAGGTCTCACCGGAAGCGCGACGGCAGCCTCGGAACCTTGCGAACCGAGACCGCCAGCGTGGCTCATCAGTGACTTGATTAGCATGACATAAAATGAGTTGGATCGCTATTTAATTTATCTAAGGAATAACATGATCTAAAGTTTACAAACCCATTTCCCCATATCGTTTTTCCAAGCTCTAAAAAGAAAGGAGGAAAAGTCGATTATTCAGGGCTGTTGTTTGGTCTAGATTTCGGATTTATAGAGGATCGGTTCGGGACGGAATGGATATTCCAAAAGGAAAGAAAAAAAACCGAAATTCTTTTCAGCGTAGAACTCGCGGATTAGGAGAAATTGAAATAGCTAATAACAAAACGGAGGGCTAGACTTTTACCAAAAGAAAAAAAAAAAAAAAAAAAAAAAGGGAGGGCTAGACCAGACTAGGATTGTTGCATTTACTAAGGGATTGCAGAAGGCTCAGCAACCCATGTTAGCCTAACCAGCTCTACATTATCACAACAAAACGTAAAGACGAAAGGTCATTATCCTGCCCTGCGAGGCAGTTTCCTTCTATAGATGTTTTTGATGTCAATTATGAATTTTCAAAAAGAAAAAGATAATTGCTAGGCTTACGGCACCGTCCCTCTTAAAAAGAGACGGTGCATTGCCAGCCTTTCAATTTTCCAAGAAAACCGGGTAAATTGCTTAGCCGTTTTCCTTCGAAAATTTGGAAGGAAAATAAGAAAACCGGGTAGAAGAAGCAACTTTGTCATTTTACTCCAAAATGAGGAGAAAGAAACCGACCAAGATACATAAAAAAGTTTCTCGCTAAAAGTGCGGTTGAACTTTAAACATTAACTAAAGACAAAACACAAAACGAAAAAGGAGAACGTCCTGTAGCTCCCCTTTTACCGTGCAAAGAGCAATTAACATCAATTTTATATCAATCTAATGGATCAAAATTTTAAGAAATGTTAAAAAAATTCTTTTGAAATAATGTGATGTGAGTTTGTAAGTGATCATTGTTGTAATGCGAAAAATAATGTGAAAAGATCAAAGTAATGTAATGTGAGCAATCTTTAATAATTTTGAAAAATGGGATCATTGTAAAAATTTACCCAAATAATAGGCGGTCAGCCTGAAACCTAGACAACTAATTCTGGCAATGTGATGGAATTTTAAATTTTCTATCCAAAAATGGAATAAAAAGATAAAATAATAGAAATACGTTAGTTTGAACATCTTTTTGCTATGTCCATTAAGTCCTAAATCTTTTCATATTTTATGAATTAACTCAATTTGATCAATTTTGTTGTTGACGTGAAAATCAGTCGTGTTACATAACATCGCCAACGTCTTGATGAATATAATTTTTGAATATTTTTTGAATTTTTAATGTTCTTTTAAGGAATAAATAGCGAGCTTCGCATTCATGTGGAGGAAACTGAATCTTGTGCATAAATTCTTCGAAAATACAAACCTCCCTCGATTGTTTTTATTACGGGCATTATTTTATTATCATTATAAGTTTCGTGGACAACGACAGAGTCCATTGTCAAGAGCAGCGAAAGGCCAAAACTCGGAACACAATTTCCCGCGCGAGAGGGACGCCACGTCGGCCACGTGTAACGAGGAAAGCCCACGTTGTATCTCGCCTTCTTCCCTGGGGTGCGGTCGTACAAGTTGACGTCATCCCAAGTCAACCTGGTGGTCCTCGAAAAGTTCATCTTGAGACACGCGAGGTGGGCCCGGATCATGGCTTCCGAGGAATCGGACGAAGCTGCCGATCAGTGGAATGGTAGGGAATGTCATTTGACATGACAATTTGATATGCAATTATTAATTGCACAAGCAGAAGCAGGCGTTTGTTGTTTTTCTTTGTGACGAGGAAAGCTCACGTTGGATGGGAAACTCCCAGCCAATGATTGTATGTGTGTGTATCTACATAATTTCATGGGTGATCTTTCCTCATCATTAAGATTTTATTAAAATAAAAGCATGTAGAATTTATCAAAAGTTTTGAAGGTACTAGGCTGGAAAATAAAAGAGAACATATGGTCGATTAAATTGAGTTCAATTTGACACTAATAACAAGTTTAGAGTTTTTTGGAGAATTTCCCATATAATAATTTCTCTATAATGCATTAAGTTTATGTGCTATTTTTTTT
The DNA here is from genome assembly GCA_014182515.1 of Eucalyptus microcorys. Taxonomy (NCBI): domain Eukaryota; kingdom Viridiplantae; phylum Streptophyta; class Magnoliopsida; order Myrtales; family Myrtaceae; genus Eucalyptus; species Eucalyptus microcorys. The sequence goes on along the minus strand of CM024568.1, from coordinate 5,993,682 downwards.
TCTTAAGTTTTTTTGTCTTGATTCCCATTTTCTTGTCTTAATAATTACAATCGCATCCGACTGTGAAAAAAAAAAAAAAAAAGCTTCAATCTTATTTGTAAGTTTATCGAACTATGATGAGATAATGTCATTTCTTTTCTTAATTTTCATATTATACCTTAAAAGTTGGATGTTAGGGAATACTTGAATGCGCACGACCGTCGCACGACCGTCGACCATCGCCATTGTAGCAGCTACATCTTTATCCGCGCGGTCCCGAAGCTCGTCAAGAGGTTTTGCATAATCCACTCGATTTCGACACTGTTCATAGCTGGAGCTATACCAATTTAGGGGTGAGTAATGATGTACTCTGGACCAAAGCTAAGAGGTGTAATATGTCGCATCAAGAAACAATCCTCCCAAGAACATTTATGGTGATCTTTTCCAAGTTTGTTTTATCGACTGATGTCACATTGTGAACGCACATTAGGAAACTAAGGGCATTTTATTTAGGGTTCGGTACAAGGCAAAGTCGACTTCAATGATCATTTATAAGATAAGTTAAAAGATAAGTATAGTCTCAAAACTTTTAAAATGTGTAATTAAATCCTGAAATTTATTAAATTAGTGTAATCAAAATTTTTCATTAATTCTGTCCAACTTGATTGATGGAAAATACTAATATGGCTTATTTTTCTATAAAAAAAAATTATTTTCTCTTTTACGTAGTGATGACGCGACTAAAATATAAGGCTAAAACGATGTTGTTTTAATCAAAATCTGATTTTTTAATACAAATTTCATCTTAATTATATTAACAGAGAAAAAAAAAAAAGAGAGGAAGAAATGAGCAAGGGTTAGCAAGGGTCGCAAGCAAGGGTTATTGGCACTTACTCGATAAGATGAGGGTCATAAGCTCTTGGGCAGCCTGGCTCAGCTCAATGGTTCATTCAAGAGTGCTGCTAAGCAAACGGCATCGTTATTCCCAAGGAATAACGGGGCCTTTTTCACCACAACCTACCATTGACTATTTACTGGCAACCGGAACCCACTTAACTAATGTTTCCGACCAAAAATAATAATGATAACAACTATAATAATAATAATAATAATAATAATAATAATAATAATAATAATAATAATAATAATAATAATAATAATAATAAAAAAAAATGTAAATCAATTCTTTTACGATATATTTGTGATAATATTTTAACATATTATAAATACAATGAAAGCCCCATTAACAAACACACATTTTTACAGGATCTAAGAGGGAATGGAGTTTTCCATATTTAAAACTCAATTCTTCACTTCTTAAATAATTTATAGACGCATGAACTTTTATAATAAAGATACGTTAAATAAGACATCAACGTTGTATAGAATTCAATCTGAGAATTCATAATCGACGTCGAGCGCCGTCGATGAATGGTATCGGGATGTAAATTCATAATCGACGTCAGAGGCCTGGTTGCCTATATCATCATGGTCCAGTGCCTCTGCAGGCTTGTGCCTCTCCTCCCTCTCACCGGAATTGTGACGGCAGCCTCAGAACTTTACGAACCGAGACCGCCGGTATGGCTTGTCAATGACTTGATTAGCGTGACAAGAAATGGGGGAATTTACACGAGTTGGATCACTATCTAATTTATCTATGGAATACCAAGATCTAAGGTTCACAAACCCATTTCCCCATATTGTTTTTCCAAGCTCTAAAAGGAAAAGAGGGAAAGCCGATTATTCAGGGCCGTTGTTTGGTCTAGATTTCGGATTTATAGAGGATCAGTTCGTAAACGAATGGATATTCCAAAAAAAAAAAAAAAAACCGAAATTCTTTACAGCCTAGAATTCCTGGATTAGGAGAAATTGAATTAGCTAATAACAACCTGTGGTTATCCGATTACCGCCCTTGACCCTCCTATTTTCAGCATTTCTCCCATAAAAGAATTTAATAAAAACACAAAAAAGAAAAGGAAAACGAAGATTAGGAACTTCGTTTTGCATAGCCTCGTTTTCTAATTCCTTTTCGTCTTGTCAAAACTGAACAAATTTCTCAATCGATTCACATCGAAGGATAATGGGAGATGAAGGCGGCGACGGCGGAGGCAGTGGCGGAGGCGGGAAGGCAACGTCGCCGAGCAACAAGGTCAATCTCCTGTGCAGCCACGGCGGGAAGATCCTGCCGCGGCCCGGCGACGGGCACCTCAAGTACGTGGGCGGCGAGACCCGGGTCATCTCCATCTCTCGCGACGCGTCTTTCTCCGGTGCCGCCTTTTCTCCGTGACGATTGGAATGTCGGATTCGTCGGTCCTGTTGATATGGAAAACTCTGAGTCATTTGTTTTGCTGCTACAGATTTGATGAAGAAGCTGAGTGCCCAGATCGATGCGGACGTGGTCCTCAAGTACCAGGTGGCGCCGGAGGATCTCGACGCGCTGGTGTCGGTGCAGTCGGACGAGGATCTCAGGCACATGCTCGACGAGTACGACTGCCACGAGAGGGGCGGGAACCCAAGGCTCCGGGCCTTCCTGTTCCCCACCAATCCGACCGTGGTCGAGAACCGCACGGCCGCCCGGGGCCGCGGGCGCTGGAGCGGCGCTACGTCGACGCCATCAACGGCATCGTCCGGACCATCCCCAACGTGAACTGTGCCGCGTTCAGCATATCCTCGCCGAAATCGCCGTCTTCGGACAGGGGCCGCTCGACCAAAAAAGATGATGTGATGATCGTGATCGTGATGATCATGATCATGATCATGATGATTTTCCTTTTTTCAGACTCAATTCTTCACTTCTTAAATAATTTATAGATGCATGAACTTTTATAATAAAGATACATTAAGTAATATATCGACGTTGTATAGAATTCAATACGAGAATTCATAATCGACGTCAGAGGACCGTTGATAACTAGTATCGGGATGTAAATTCACGAGAAATAAGAAGAAGTAAGATCGGCGAGAAGGAAAAAGCCGAGGTGGGGGGAGAACCCCTTGCCAGCAATGAATCGGCTCGCCGTCCCCGGCTCCACCCTGAGCCGCCATCCACTGCCGAAGCTTGGTGCGGAATATTCGGCCTGGTTGCCTATATCATCATGGTCAAGTGCCTCTGCGGGCTTGTGCCTCTCCTCTCCCTCTCCGCCACCCGAAGAACCTCATTGCGCAGTGGAGGTCTCACCGAAAGCGCGGCAGCCTCGGAACCTTGCGAACCGAGACCGCCAGCGTGGCTCATCAGTGACTTGATTAGCATGACATAAAATGAGTTGGATCGCTATTTAATTTATCTAAGGAATAACATGATCTAAAGTTTACAAACCCATTTCCCCATATCGTTTTTCCAAGCTCTAAAAAGAAAGGAGGAAAAGCCGATTATTCAGGGCTGTTGTTTGGTCTAGATTTCGGATTTATAGAGGATCGGTTCGGGACGGAATGGATATTCCAAAAGGAAAGAAAAAAAAACCGAAATTCTTTTCAGCGTAGAACTCGCGGATTAGGAGAAATTGAAATAGCTAATAACAAAACGGAGGGCTAGACTTTTACCAAAAGAAAAAAAAAAGGAGGGCTAGACCAGACTAGGATTGTTGCATTTACTAAGGGATTGCAGAAGGCTCAGCAACCCATGTTAGCCTAACCAGCTCTACATTATCACAACAAAACGTAAAGACGAAAGGTCATTATCCTGCCCAGCGAGGCAATTTCCTTCTATAGATGAGGAAAGCCCGCGTAGGATGGGGAAACTCCCAGCCAATGATTGTATGTGTGTGTATCTATATAATTTCATGGGTGATCTTTCCTCATCATTAAAATTTTATTAAAATAAAAGCATGTAGAATTTATCAAAAGTTTTGAACGTACGAGGCTGGAAAATAAAAGAGGACATATGGTCGATTAAATTGAGTTCAATTTGACACTAATAACAAGTTTAGAGTTTTTTGGAGAATTTCCCATATAATAATTTCTCTATAATGCATTAAGTTTATGTGCTATTTTTTTTCTTATTTTTTTTGTCTTGATTCCCATTTTCTCTGTCTTAATAATTATAATCACATCCTACTGTGAAAAAAAAAAAAAAAGCTTCAATCTTATCTATAAGTTTATCGAACTATGATGAGATAATGTCATTTCTTTTTTTTTAATTTTCATATTATAGCTTAAAAGTTGGATGTTTGGGAATACTTGAATGCGCATCGAGCCGATCAACGAACTAGATATAATAAAGGTTAAGATAGTTTCCTAATTTTTTTTTTTAACCTAGGAACCGATCCCTATGTGAATTGGTTGGAAATTAATCGGGTTAGTTTTTAGGTTGAACTAGGTCATTTGTTCACCCCAATATTTGATTAGAAAAATTAAAATTAGAGAGTCTTGATCATGTAAGTGGTGAGAGTAAGGGGATAGAAAGTAGTGTTTCTACCCTTTTATGAGGTGATTATATTGTGATTTTATTTTTCTTTTTGCGTAGAACCTCGGTGCTAGCTTATTGCCTTGTAGGACTTCATAGTTTGTCTCTACTGAGCTTTCAATTTCTCAAGATAGAGTTTCCACAAAAGTAGTAATCCCAAAATTCCATTTAAAAGGCCAACTAAAAGCATACCTTTACAAGATTAAAAGTATATATATTTTTTGGTCCAACAAGATTAAAAGTACAACTAAGTAGGTTTGTCTGGTTAGAATGAGGCCATGCATGAGATGATTCTAGCTGGGCCATTAAAAACCAAGCTAGCCCCTTCATAAACTAGGGTCCTAATGGCCAGAAAAACCATGAAAGTTCTCCATAGAAAATGGGGTGTACATCAGCTTGAAAGTCTAGTAGATCTTGTAATTCATGTGCAAATACAGAAAGAAAAAAATCTGGAGTTTTGTTATACAATATTTTCAGTCGTACCATCTGCTACAAATAAGGCGGTCTAGATCACTAGGTCGTCAATTCGGCATGTCCACCTCGTAGTAGGATCCATCCCTGCAAACTATTTGCCCGCTTGAACCTCATCCTTGCATAACCCGCGCGCTCGTCTTAGGGCCTGCATGATCATGTTTTTATTTCTTCCGATTTCTCGTCTTTTGTTCCCTGGAACAAAAAAAGAACAAAAATCTGTTTGGTAACGCAAACTTATTTTTCTATTCCCAAGAATAGAAAAGTGGTTGGGGAATAGATTTAGAACAGAAATAAGAAACAAAAAAAATAACTTCTCATTCCTAGCAACAATTTTTAGAAATAAGTTTTTTTTTTCTTTTCTATTTCTTTTTTGTTCTTCTTCCTTTTTGCAGCCACCGCTAGCCGCCTACCGACCGTCGGCCACCTTTTGCCACCTGCGGCCACTGTCGACAGCCAATTGCCGACGACAACCGGCGACGGTCACCACCGCGCGTAGCCCACCGGCTGCCGCCTAAAACCCACTAGCCGATGACTGCCATCGTCTGCCGGTAGCCTACCATCACCAACCACCACACAACTGCCACTTGCCGCTGCACGACCATCGCACGACTGCCGCACGACCGCCAACCGTCACCATTATAACAACTACATCTCTATCCACGTGGTCCTGAAGCTTGTCAAGAGGTTTTGCATCTTGCCTCGCCGCCATAGGAGAGTAAATGCAACTGTCCAGCCGCTGCGAGGTAAGAATCCCATCTCTGTCTTGTGAATCCTCGTCGCGCTCGCTTTCCAAAGTCTCCCTTCATCCTGATCAATTCTTCTTCTCCGGACTTCCCAGCCTCCTCCTTTGTTGTGTCCTAGGGAAGGTATCATCGGCCGGCCGCACCATGGAGTATGATCTCCTATCGCCATTCAATTCATTAGGAGTCTCGGCCTCACCTTAGCGTTTGTTCAGTTTTTTTTTTTTTTTTTTTTTTTTTAACATGTAAGACTTTCCCTAAGCCGCCATTGTCACTCGCCCGAGTCGACTCGACTTGACTCGACTCTTTGGTATATATGCATGCTACTAGTTCCCTTGTTCTAATTAGAGGTTGATTGCTGCATGATTACTGATTAGCGATCGGTAACAACGAAGCGGCTTGCGTTGATGTCGTCGTAGTTTAGAATTAACCAAGAAAAGTCCAATGTCAACTCGCGGAGATTCGAGCACCGAGGCCATCTTTGACGTTTCTGTCGATCAAATTGAGAGAAGGGTTTCCATTTACCTAGGACAATGACTGCTCGGTAGGCCTAATCCACTCGATTTCGACATTGTTCATAGCTGGAGCTATACCAATTTAGGGGTGAGTAATGATGTACTCCGGACGCAAAGCTAAGAGGTGTAATATGTCGCATCAAGAAGCAATCCTCCCAAGAGAGAATATATTCAGTAGTATGTGCACACCACGTCATCTGCTGACGTGGTGTGCACATACCACTCAGCTTTCGACACCTGTCCTGTGGGATCTGCTGGAAAATTAAAAGACTCGCTCGGCTCGGCTCGGCTCGGCTCGGCTTGTTGGCAGATGAAAAGACACTCGCTAACAAAAGAAAAGACACGCTCCCGCCCAAAAGGCCTTTCTCTCTCCTCAATTGATTTTTTTGCAATTTTTTCTCTCTCTCTCACTTTCTCTCTCCTTCCCTCACGAGAGAACAAACACAGAACGAGACCTGCGTTCTCTCTCCTTCCCTTGCGGGAGAACAAACACAGAACGAGACCTGCGTTTCCTTCTTCGCTTCCACTTCCGCCTTCGAGTCCAGCTCCGCCTCCTCAAAAGCCTCGCCAGTCTTCTAGCACGTCGGAGCCTTACCAGTCGCAGTCAAGTCTCGACTCCCTCCAGCTCCGATTGTTCCCTCAGAGATCGAGCTGAAGGTTTGTGTCTGGCTCCGGCTCCCTCCCCCGCTTCCACTTCCGCTTTCGAGTCCAGCTCTGCCTCCTCAAAAGCCTCGTTAGTCTTCTAGGAGTCTCACCACTCGCAGTCAGGTCCCAACTCCCTTTAGCTCTGACTGTTCCCTCAGAGATCAAGCTGAAGGTTTGTGTCCGGCTCCGGCTCCCTCCCCCAAAAGCCTCATCTGTCTTTGGGATCCTCCGTCTTCAGCATCTGCTCGTCCTCCCCGTCCTGCTGGCCTCCGCCGCGAAGCCATTGGCTTTCGGCAGGAGGGAGGCGGCCTCGGTCTTGATCCCGAGCGGCACTAGGCTCTCTGCTACTGACCGGGTGCTGTCCTTAACGTTGGCCCGCTGGGTTGAGAGAAGAAGGAGAGGCGTGGGCTAGAGAAGGATTCCTATCGGCCTCCACCACGAAGCCATCGACCTCCGGCAGGAGGGAGGCGGCCTCAGTCTCGTTCCCGAACAGCACCAGGCTCCTCGCCGCTAACCGGGCGTTGTCCTTGACGCTGGGCTGCTCGGTCGCGAGGGAGATCTGGGCGAACCTAGGCGGGGTCGACGGCGCAGAGAAGAAGGAGAGGCACGAGTTGGAGAAGGATTCCCGCTTGCTGTGGACCTAGGTGGGGTCCGTGCGTTTCTCTCTCAACTGGTGAGTTTCCTTCTTCCTCCCCTCTCATGGGCTGGTTTTGGAATGCATAGTCGAAATCCCGAATGGGTTGTTTTACGCATCTTGTTGGGTTGTTCAGTTGCGCAAGTAGCTAAAGCGAACGAAAGTGGATTCATTCGATCATCATTTGCCGCCACGCCTCGTGTTTCTTTTCAAATTTTTTTTTTTTTGGTTTAATGGAACCTTGCAACGAGAGTTGGAAGGTTGCAGGATCCATTGATTTTTGCAACGAGAGTAGTTTAATGCCACATGAGATGTTGGGGTTCTGAGTTTTCTCATTCCTCATTAATAGTTGAGGTTGAGAACTACCACTCTTTTTTATTGGTACTAATTTGACAATAGATTTGGATTGCATATTGGATTTTACTATATTCTAATGTATTTTCTTTTCTTTGCTTCCATTTGCACTAAAAAAATCATAACCTTGTTTGCCGCGGATGTTTCTCAGGCTGTCCCTCACATGGTGGTGCACTTAGGGATGGACATCGCAAGTGAAGAAGACTAAGCTTCCCAATCTCAATTACTTAAAGAGTTCGCTGACATTTGCAATATCGACAAGGCATGGATATTTAAGTCTAAAAATGGTATCGGTGCTTATCTCATCTGCTATACTTATGCTTATTCTTCCATAGATATACACTATGATAAAAGTGGTTATTGTTCGGTTATAGGTAAAGGCTTCAAGTCTGTTGAAACAAGAAAGGGAAGAGATTCTAAGATGTTTTGCTGTTGCTTTTTCTTGAATCTCTTGGGCCTACCAAAAACCTGCAGTGAAAGACTGCATTTCCATTCCGCCAAAAACATACTAATGGGACTGGCTTTGTATCCGAGGACATAGCTTTGAAGTTCTTGAAAATATTTTCAAGGGAAGAGGTGTGATTGCTTCTGCTTTTAAGGTTTGTGACTTGTGGATATGAGTATCATCTTAGTGGTATCTTCCTCTTGCTATGCAAGAAAAACTGATCTCCAAAAAATAATTATGACAAATAAAAAAGAAAAACTGATAGTATGTAATGATGTCATTTATGGTTAATTGTGCATTATGTCTTTAGATAGTATAGTGATGACACTATAATGTCAATACTATATTTGGCAATAGAATGATGCTGCCTAGGTATGATGAATTACTGGATCGTCTAGTAATAGTAGTATTTTGGTTATGGGATGCAATCCCATAAATAAACATGAACGGAATGCAAATCTAAGCCATGCACAATGTGAATTTGTAGCTTAGGTGTTGCACATCACAGTTTGGTAAGTTTTTACCACAACAAAGCATTGTTAGTTGATACTACTAGTGATCAATTTCCTTGAACAGTTACCTTTGTGTTGCATGCCTTTGTTGATATTGTTAGTGACAAATGTTCTGAAAGTACAATATCTTGCTTTAGGCCTTTCTTTCCCCTCATTTAAATGGAGACGTTCCAAATAGTCCCAAGTAGAAGAATAAAATTAAATTAAGCTATCGCTCCTTCTGGGGAGTTCTTTGAGATATATTCAGTGCCATGGGGCCTACAAGAATTTGTTGCTTTCTTCTCCCTTCTATTGTGCATTATTTATGGAAAACTTGTTGAGAAGGCATATGACTAAATACATTTTCGTCCCGTCTCTCATTTCTGTAGTTTTAAGTTAATTTCCTAGAAGTTTGTATTTATAGCTGTTATAGATGCTATTTGCCTCTGATTTGGTCATTTTTTTTTTATCCTAGAGATTTGCTGGCTGTGGCGACGATGAGCAAATACCTAGGGAGGGCATCTGTGAACCAGTAGTTGATGGGATTTTCTTTTTTGTGCTGGTGCTTGATTGTTGCATAGTACGTGTTGAACTTTTTACTCTTTACACTTCTCTTGCAGCCTTTGCTGATCCAGTGCCGTCTATTTAATGATGGTAGAGCCGTCAAGGGAACTCTTATCCTTAATAAGCTAGTATAGATTTTGCAGTGTTATACTGTTTTCTGTAAATAATAGCTGCTGCAATAGATATGGGGCTCCTCCTGCAAAATTAGAGGATAAAAACAGAGCATACGTTCAGCACTTGAAAAGGAACAACAGTAAAGCATTTGAACTAAACCTGGTAAGTAATCTTTATACACAACAGGTCTACATTGACGAACCTGCTCAAAACACGTCTTTCAACCTCAATAGAAGAAAGATAAAATGTCGTCAACCAAGTTTTACAGTTTTCAACTCTTCCTCCAGCTTTACCATTAAAATTCCAGCCGATAAGAGAATAACCACTGAAAAACATTCAGATTGTGCAGTTTGATATCACTGTCAATGCTTATATCAGCTTGTCTGTCATCAGCAAGTCCACCCGTCTCCTGCATCTAAGTTGATTTTGCCGGAAGTACTACGCTGGTGTCTGTCCTGCTTCTCTGGAACAAGTAAACTAACAGAATTAAGGATGTCTACAATGCATACAGAAACATAAAACAATGAACTTGCATCATTACCTCTAACACGACAGCCCAAAACCCGATCAACCTGAAAAGCAGAAAAGTGTCGAATGAATTAAGATGGATTCTAAGATCGATCACCAGAATCAAACAACAAAGTTGGTCATAAGTAGATTTACCTGCTGAAATTCACTCTGGCAGTGCCGCTTATGCACATTGGTGTATCATTCACATGACGGTCTCTTTTCTTTGGCTTTACTGGTGGGCTTTTCAACTCTCAATAAAAAGGACTTTCCCTGTGCCTTTGCACGTGGAAACCATCAACTTAGAACTACCAACCAAAATATATCCAGGGCTTCTAGATATCTTTAGAAAACAAACACGCCCTGCAAGAGGACCAAACACCAAACTGCGTCCACTCAATATATTGTAGAGGTTCATATCTTAGGAAGCAAAGGAAAAAAAAATTGTAAGTCCCATAGATTTGCTAAATGTAACTGAAAGCGAGTAAGTATCTTATATATGTCTATACGTAATATGTCAGTAATGAAAAGGCCAATGTAAAAGTATCTACCTTTTGTTTATTTGGACCATTTGAACCTTCTTTTGCTCCATTTCTTCCATGACAGACCGTGAACCCTTGTTTACAATTGTTCTCTTTCTTAATTGTGAATTACCTATTTCAGGTAATGCAGCTTTCTTCTTCGACCCATGTCTCTTAAAAGTAGCAATAATTTGCTTGCCATCATCATTCCTGCTCTTAGAAGCAGCAATAATTTGCTTGCCATCATCATTCCTGCTCTTAGAAGTAGCAATAATTTGCTTTCCATTGTCAGTCACGAGTTTCTTCTGAATGTCATTTTTCTGCACAAGCTTTCTCTTCTTAGCTCTCTCTTTACTAGCACCAGTTCCGAGAGCAGCTTGACCATCTGGACTATTGAATCCATCAGAACATTGAGAATTTTTCTCTGATGCTTCATCATATTGTTCTGAACTCACCAGTTGAGAATGAGATGAAGCGGGCACAGAAGGAGAAGCTAACCTCCTGGTTGAAGGTGCTTTTGCTGGAGGTACATCTACCTTCTGTTCATCATCATTTTTCTGAGAGGAAGAGGTCCCATCCGTAGAACCACCCAGGGCTGGGCAACCAGGCTTGATGGCGCATGGGTCCTCTCCTGGGGACAGATCTGGCTTACCTTCCAATGGCTGAACTTCAGGTGTTACAACAGAATTCCCTCCACTCAAAGACCTCTTGCTTGGAAAATGGGAGCCACCAAGCATTCGAGATACTTTTTCCATGCTAGACAATGTCTTGGATCTTGACCCACAAATTTTCGTCCGAGCTCGCTTCAAACTGGAATCGAGATGGCTTATTGGCTCAACTGAATCACTTTTCGAGCGGCACTGAGGACATTGCCATTTCCCTAGTGGAATCCGCTGGAAATGGAAAACCATAAAATGAGACAACTAAATTATCTCAATCAAGTACGATAAGACAAATGACAGCAATTAACACATCTAACTCAAGGCAAGACCCCTCAAATAGCTATGAGCTACCTTGAGAGGAGGATCAAGGCATATACATCCCATCCCCAAAACTCAGCAGAACCTCAACACAGCATCTAATTCTCTTTCGTCGGCGGAATTATATCCCAAGACATAAGCTCATGCTGCGAGACACGAGCATGAAGTGTGAGGCACATGTCAATCATAGCTAACGAAAAAAGAGAAAGGAAACGGTTAACTAGTTACCAAATCGACCAGGTCCCATGAATGGTTCAGCTTCATCTGTCACACCACCTTGCTGCTGCTCCTGAAATTTTCATGTGAAAAAGCAAAAAAATCAGTTACCTCAAAGATTTTACTCTACGAGAACGACAAATGCTAGCTGTTAATTTTGTGATCCTGGCTAGATAGATAAAAGAACGACTCTGTTTTAAGAAATTGGAGTGTTGAAAGAAGACGTTCTACTCACAGCATCAGTCTCCATTGCAGCAGCTGACAGCAACCTATCTAAACAGTGTCCAGATATTTTGCAAACCAAGAGCTCATTGGCAGGATCCATAACAGTTTCTCTGCACGTCTCATCACAGACTGAAAGAAAAGACGATGATGAAGGAAACCTCATTAGGAAAGACATTCCTGCACGACACATATAAATTGGATATACTAAAGAGACTTGTCATTGTTAGCAATTAAAGTATTTTACCATGAACATTTCCAGTCTTCTCACAAACGAAGACATCGCCAATTTGATGATAAGAACACGTTTCTCCTGAACAAACATGGTCCAGAACCAATGCATCAGTGAACCCTTTGCTGCTTTTCCACAAAGACACTTGATCAGCAACTGTCTTGTCAAGAATTATCCGATCATCATTCACCTTCAGAAGCAAACATGCATGTGAAATTAAAAGGATGAACCCACGAGTCCTTGAGCAAACCAGAAACATATGTGGTACCACTTGGAATATTTCAAGGAAAGTAACTCTAGTAAAGCATGTTGATCATAATTGCTAGGTCAAGAATAATAGTGTAGTAGTGCTAGTCAGGATTAAATCTCAAGCAAAAAAGCGTTTACAAATAAGAGCCACTAAAGCAGCAACCATCAAGTCTTTTTCATTTGACCAGTTTCCATAACTTCATTACGGTTGTAATGCAAAAATGAAGAGGATCAACCAGGATATTATTAGTATAAAGCTAAAGAACTAAACGTGAAAGTCACATCAGAAGACACCAAGTGCACTTCTACCCAACAATCTGCTTTCTGGAAGAAATCCAGTCAAGGTTTGAACAAGCTATAGCACTGGCACCAATTTATACAAAATTCCAACAAATCTAACCTTTGACCTGTAATATCATCACAATGAAGAATCCTTACAAAAAGAAAGCTCCATCTACCTGTGAAGGAAGAGGTGCCTGGCTTCTCTTTGCAGCTTGCATTTGGATACTACATTGTTCCTGGCATAGTCTCTGGGACCTCCGAGGCTACTGAATTCTGTTCTTTATCATATTTCTGAGTGTCAGGACTGTTCTTAAGTACTCGGGACAAAAGCCTTGAGCTACAGCTTGCCATGTAAGCTCGAGACTGAAAAACTTCTACAAACTCCAGAATTTAACAGCTGATTCATCTCGATCCAGGAGCAAATAATACATTCCTCAGGGATATCTATGAGCTCAAGACAAGGGATTTTGTACAAACTCGCATTATGCAAAACCTGAAGAGATGGACCAAGACCGGCTAAGTCAAAGAATTTTGGTGAGAGAGATTGAAAAGGCCTCCATGCACCAGCTTCTAGTAAGATGTGGATGCTTCTCACAACTTCATATCTGTTCAAAAGAATTTTCCTTGACAGAAAGGTATAGCTCACAAAATTGCTGCCAATCACAGAGTATCCCCTTGCTCAACCGTTGATCCCGGAGCAAATGCTCCTATCTAGAAGTCGTACAGAAGATGAATCAGATTGCCTAGTTGAAAGTTATGTTTATGAATTTCCTATCACAAGTTAAACAAGATGGGCTATAAAATAGATTTCACCTGTTTATTAGTTCATGGACGAAAAACGAATTTATTTTGAAGCCTGATGAAGCCAATAATAGCACAGGAAGGCCAAAATGGCCCAGGAACATAAAATGGAACCTGGCCCTATATTTGCTACTGTAGTAAATGTTATGCGAGGATTACGGATCCTACTGATAATATAGTTGTCTTTGGCTCAGAAGAAAGAGAGAAACCAAAAAGAAAAGATATCGGCGAAGCGTTAGATGCGGCGAGTTCATCGTGATCCATCAGCCAAAAGAGCCCATTTAGCATGTGTCCCACTGTTTGATCATTCTCGTCACACCTCTCATGTAAGTAAAGGGAGATAGAGCTCCATGCGATGAATATGTTCATTGTTAATCAGAATATGCAAATAACTTTCAGATAGCTAAGATCAAAATCATTAGATGTCACCAGGGAATCAATAAGAAATTAGAGGCATCTAATAATCAAATGAGAAGTATGAGTGAGATCTTAAGCATAGTGCCCCATGGTAATTACAGAACCGATTAAGCACTGTTTGCAAAGCCCAAGGACAGATTCAGAGGAGTAAGCAAACAAGAGGCTCAACAATATTTGTTTTGAATGGGACTAGCATGTGGAAAGAAAATGAGATCCATCACAATTATCATCACATTAAGAGGTTACTCTGTCAAGAACTTGCATGTTGTCTAAGTCACTTTGGGGAGTTTAAGAAAGCAAGAGCAATTAGTTTTCAAATAAAGAAATGACTGTTAATGGGATGCAAACCTGTTTCCTCACGGTGAGTATGAGGCCTTTTCTCAGTTCTTCGCTGTAAGGTTCACCTTCCACCAGAGTGACAAAGGCATAAATGCCTTGTCCTTTCACCTAGAGACAAAAACATGATTTGTTGATTTGTTAGCATTTAAAGCAAGTGCAATGAAAATTTTATCATCAATTTAGTCCTCTCTAAAGTACCTCATGCTGAACACCAACAACCGCAGCTTCCGCACATTTGGGATGCAAGACAAGAGCAGATTCGACTTCTGCTGCTCCAATCCGGTGTCCACTGCAGAGGCAAGTGAAGCATCATCAGATAACTAGTCCAGAATTCAAGGCACTGGGTGCTTTAAGAAGGAAAAGAATTGGTCTTTGGAAGTTTCTCAACAAAAACAAAGCCACATTGTATGAGCACATAAAAATGTTTGAATGAAGGTCCCAAAAGAGAAGATCCTGAGAAATTCATGTAGTACCTGATATTGATGACATCATCAACTCTACCAGTCAGCCAGTGGTAACCATCCTTGTCCCTGAATGGGTTGAGCGAATTAAAAAATAAGGAAATCAAATTGTACAGCTTATGCTGCAAAAAATATAACCATAACTACACCTTCCAAAGATATATAAGCGCAAGATTATCATTCAAGTTAAGGAATTGTATAAACATCCCTAGTAAGAACCCAGGCATAATGCAAGTACCTCAAGCAATAATTTAACAGTTGTATCAACTAACCTGCTGCAGCCATCACCAGTAAAATAGTATCCTGGGAATGGTTTGAAGTATGTTGTTTCGTATCGCTCATGATCACCATAGAGTGTACGAAATGCCCCAGGCCAGGAACTTTTAATGCACAGGTATCCACTACACTCGCCTTCAATTTCAACCCCCTTTCCATCCACTATGACAGGCTGCACAAAACAAATGTGGAAATTAGTCGGAGAGACACCTTGTGAAAGGCTCTTAAGTTGTTCAAAAGTCAAAGGGAATGAAAGAGTTTAGAGACCTGAACCCCAAAGAAAGGAAAAGTAGCAGATCCAGGTTTCTGTGGCCAGGCACTAGGTAATGGTGTGATCTGCAGGGAAGGTAAGCATCACTGAAGTCAGACTGAGACCATTAAGTGGATATTGGGGTTAATTCCAAAAAAAAGCACCAACTTTAGGTCGATGGACAAATCTGACCCGAACTTTTTTTTATCTCGTAAAAAAGCATAAACTTTAGGTCAAGTGACAAATCTGGCCCGAACTTTTTCTTGTCACATAAAAAAGCATCAACTTTAGGTCGAGTGACAATTTTGGCCCTTTTTTTTTTTTTTCAAAAAAATATCACCAACTTTCACTTAAATCCTAAATCTGGCCCCCTTAACTTAAATTCATTGATTGTTTTTATCAATAAATCCATGTGCACTTACTGGCTAACACCATTAATTGTCTTCTTGTTTGAGCTACAGCTTGAAGAATAACGTGAAACTGTGTCATCTCATAAGTAAAAAAATCTACAGATTGAATTTCTCTAGCTATACTTTATCATTTTGTCGTAATATGAAGCTGTAGATCACCGCCTGTCAAGAGAAACCACAGATGAGATCCACCAATCTCACAGCTAGAACATTTTCTCCTGAAATAAGGTTAACTTCAGATAGAAAGTTAATGGTAGGGGTTAGATTTTGGATAGGAGCGAAAGTTTATGATTTTTATGAGACAAAAAAATTGGGATCAGAATTGTCACTTAACCCGAGTTGGTGCTTTTTACGAGACAAAAAAAGTTCAGGCCAGATTTGTCCCTCGACTTAAAGTTTGTGCTTTTTAATGAGACAAAAAAAAGTTTTGGCTAGATTTGTCCATCAACCTAAAGTTGATGCTTTTTTATGGAATTAGCCCGTGGATATTGTGGGCATTCTTTGTAAAAAATTCTAACATGATAAACCCAAAGGAATAACAAAATGTACCATGAAGCCGCCAGTTTCAGTTTGCCACCAAGTGTCAGATATAGGGCACTCTGAATCCCCAACTACATTGAAAAACCACCTGAAGAAATGTACACGGGTTTATGGATCTAGTGAAACATTATCTACATTAGAAAGTTAGGATAAAGCTCAGTACCTCCATGCACTTGGATTGATAGGCTCGCCAAAACTTCCTAGGACCCGCAATGATTTGCGTGAATACTTACCAAATAAGCTTCCAATTCAATGAATTACTTTCACACGGCCAGGTGTTCCAATCATTATATCGACCCCTCTCCTCGATTGGCTCTCCTGAGCATGATAAGGAGCTCCACCATACAAACAACATGATGTTAAGCCCACTGCTCCACCATTAACTTCAAAATCAGAAAACACCTAAAATAATAGAGTAAACAATGTCGGACATCTATCTCTGTAAAAAGATGAGATTATTTCTATAAGCTTGATTCCAAAACCTGTTTGGCCAATTCCCTAGTAGGTAAAAGCACCAAAACACTTGGTGGCCTACCACATCCTGTCTTCCTTGAGGTTTTTGCTGGCCCATTTGTCAGAGATTCCAAAATGGGCAAGACAAATGCCAGAGTTTTGCCCTGGTACAATTCACACAGTGAACAAGGTGATAATCAGTGCTAAAAAATTAAAACCCATCAACTACAGAAATGAGCAAGCAGTTCGAAAACTCACGTTCCTAGCAGCCAATCATCTTTAAAAAAGTTGAAATGCAACTGCGGCCAAACAGTCTTCACGCCACTTTTGGTTTTTATATGTCAAATAACACCAATGAACTAATGTACAGATGACTCTGCCACAAACTAGAAGATTTATTTAGCTGTAGGGTTTTTGGTCGAATTACCAGCTGTAGGTTCGAATGCCTGAAAAGATCGGTCGGAATTTGACTTTTGCAATGACAATCAGGGGCTGCAATACAGGGATTTAGGACCAGAAATGCATGAACCAAGTGCACTTTGCTACACTCTACACCATGATTGCTTTGTCGTGCTGTTAATTAAAACAACATTCACCAAGCTCATACATCAACCATTCACTACTCATAGAGCAGATAAAACCTGCTTCTCTTTTCATATATGTTAGCTTCGTGACCCTTTTCCGCATCACACACTATCATTACTCCAACGTCCAAACCATTCCCTTCTCTAAATTGTCAGTTAATTAGTAGATTTCAAACAAGCACGCGACCATCAACATGTCAATCCTGCGAAATTCAAATAAAAAGTTTTCATACCTGACCAGTGCAGGCACGGCCGACCAAATCAGTCCCATCGTGGACGATATCAAACGTCATGGCCTGAATGGGATACAGCACCTCGATACCATTGTCCTTCAACTTCAACCTCAAGCTGTCCGAGAGAAATTCAACGGAGCGTTGGGGTTTCTCCTCCCGAGCCACCTCAATCGTCGTCGTCACTCAACCTCGCCTTCTTCTTTTTCTTCTTCTTCCCCTTCAAGTTCACGGGGTCGACCAGCGCTGGTTTCGCTCTTGGGTTTCGTCCTCGCGCAGCTCCAGCTCTTCCTCTTCTTCTCCTTCTTCGCATCCCTGATGCTCCGGGAGCTTCGGGCTGCTTGGATTCGGAGCCTTTGCTGCCGCTCTTCTTTTCCTTCTTGTGCTTCTTGTCCGACGCTGCCGGAGACGCGAAGCCGCCATCGGCCTCGAGCTGGACCTTCGCCTTCATCTTCTTCTCTTCTCTTTGCTCTTGCTTTTGGAGTTCTCCGGGGGTTGAGCTGAATCGGACACAACTATCAAAGGCATCGATGAAGCTGTCGAAGGAGGCGACGACCGGCGAGGCTTTTGGGAGGCAGAGGCGGAGCCGGAGTCGGATGCGCGGAGAAGGAAACAGACGGTCGTTCTCTGTTTGTTCTCCTGCGAGGTGAGAGAGAGAAAAGCCAGTAAATTCAATTGAGGAGTGAGAAATTTTTTGGGCGGGAGCGTTAAAGCCTTTATTGACCTGACTGCATTGTTTCTGCCAACGAGCCGAGCCGAGCCGATCCGAACTGAGCGGATCCTTTCATTTTCCAGCGGATCCCCCAGGACAGGTGTCGAAAGCTGAGTGGTACGTGTGCGCCAGGTTAGCAGATGACGTGGCGCGCACATAACCACTGAATATTTTCACCTCCCAAGAACATTTACGGTGATCTTTTCCAAGTTTGTTTTATTGACCGATGTCACATTGTGAACACACATTAGGAAACTAAGGGCATTTTATTTAGGGTTCGGTACAAGGTAGAGTCGACTTCAATGATCATTTATAAGATAAATTAAAAGATAAGTATAGTCTCAAAACTTTTAAAATGTGTAATTAAATCCTGAAATTTATTAAATTAGTGTAATCAAATTTTTTCATTAATTCTGTCCAACTTGTTTGATGGAAAATGCTAATGTGGCTTATTTTTCTCTAAAAAAATTTTATTTTCTCTTTTATGTGGTGATGACACGACTAAAATATAGGGCTAAAATGATGTTGTTTTAATCAAAATTTGATTTTTTTAATACAAATTTCATCTTAATTATATTAACAGAGAGAAAAAAAAAAGAGAGGAAGAAATGAGCGAGGGTTAGCAAGGGTGGCAAGCAAGGGTTATTGGCACTTACTCAATAAGATGAGGGTCATAAGCTCTTGGCCAACCCAGGCTTGTCGAAGGGCCGCTAGTGGTGATGACCGCTAAGGGTGGCCCTCGACTAGACCTAAGCAAGGGTGAGCGACCCTCCCCTGTGGTTAATGAGGGTCACCGAGCCCCCTAATCTCCATGAGGCATTTATCACCATTACCAGCCCTCGACCTTCCTAGAAATGCTAGGTGATGATGGCAGCAAGGGCTGCAAGCCTTCCCTTGCTTCTTCATTCTTTTCTCTCTTTTTTTTTTTTAATATATTTTTTTAAACTTTGCTTACTTGTAATGTAATTTAATTAAATTTATATTAAAAACTCGGATTTTGACCAAAACGATGCCGTTCTAGCCACATCGGCACCACGTAGGATATGAAAGTAATAAGAAAGTCAGGTCAAAAATTTCCATTAGTCAAATTAGACAAACTCGATGGAAGGACTTGATTGCAATAATTAGACAATTTTTAAGATTTAATTGTATTTTTTTTAAAAAAAATCAAGATTCGAATGCATTTTCTTAAATAAGTTTTTGAGGATTTTCAAGGGCACCTCACAAATTTAAGCAAAACAAAGAAAGGACACGGGAGCTGGTGATGCCTTACTAATTTCTTTTTCCTCGCATTACTAACTTTTTTAAATCCATGATAAAAGGGAAAAAGAAAAATAGAAGAGAAGGGTCACCCTATGAGTATCAGTATTAGAGATGCGGAAAGATGGGACGGTGCCCGGGGAAGTGGGTCCAGAGCCACGTTGACTATTGATTGGGGCCCGACCGTGGTGATGACGTGGAGGGTGGGCCCACCTAATATTTTCCCCCGGCTCGGCTCGGCTCGGCCCGGCTCAATGGTTCATTCAAGAGTGCTGCTAAGCAAACAGCACTGTTATTCCCAAGGAATAACGGAGCCTTTTTCACCACAACCTACCATTGACTATTTACTGGCAACCGGAACCCACTTAACTAATGTTTCCGACCAAAAATAATACTGATAACAACTATTATAATAATAATAAAAAAAATAATAATAATAATAATAATAATAAAATGTAAAATCAATTCTTTTACGATATATCTGTGATAATATTTTAACATATTATAAATACAATAAAAGCCGCATTAACAAACACACATATTTTTACAAGATCTAAGAGGGAATGGAGTTTTCCATATTTAAAACTCAATTCTTCACTTCTTAAATAATTTATAGATGCGCATGGAACTTTTATAATAAAGATATGTTAAATAAGACATCAACGTTGTATAGAATTCAATATGAGAATTCATAATCAACGTCGAGGATCGTCGATGAATGGTATCGGGATGTAAATTCCTGGTTGCCTATATCATCGTGGTCCAGTGCCTCTGCAAGCTTGTGCCTCTCCTCTCCCTCTCACCGGAATTGTGACGGCAGCCTCAGAACTTTACGAACCGAGACCGCCGGTATGGCTTGTCAATGACTTGATTTGCGTGACAAAAAATGGAGGAATTTACACGAGTTTGATCACTATTTAATTTATCTATGGAATACCAAGATCTAAGGTTCACAAATCCATTTCCCCATATTGTTTTTCCAAGCTCTAAAAAGAAAAGAGGAAAAGCCGATTATTCAGGGCCGTTGTTTGGTCTAGATTTCGGATTTATAGAGGATCAGTTCGTAAACGAATGGATATTCCAAAAGAAAAAAAAAACCGAAATTCTTTACAGCCTAGAATTCCTGGATTAGGAGAAATTGAATTAGCTAATAACAACCTGTGGTTATCCGATTACCGCCCTTGACCCTCCTATTTTCAGCATTTCTCCCATAAAAGAATTTAATAAAAACCCAAAAAGAAAAGGGAAAACGAAGATTAGGAACTTCGTTTTGCATAGCCTCGTTTTCTAATTCCTTTTCGTCTTGTCAAAACTGAACAAATTTCTCAATCGATTCACATCGAAGGATAATGGGAGATGAAGGCGGCGGTGGCGGAGGCGGAGGCGGAGGCGGGGAGGCGACGTCGCCGAGCAACAAGGTCAAGCTCCTGTGCAGCCACGGCGGGAAGATCCTGCCGCGGCCCGGCGACGGGCACCTCAAGTACGTGGGCGGCGAGACCCGGGTCATCTCCATCTCTCGCGACGCGTCTTTCTCCGGTGCCGGCTTTTCTCCGTGACGATTGGAATGTCGGATTCGTCGGTCCGTGTTGATATGGAAAATTCTGAGTCATTTGTTTTGCTGCTACAGATTTGATGAAGAAGCTGAGTGCCCAGATCGATGCGGACGTGGTCCTCAAGTACCAGGTGGCGCGGGAGGATCTTGACGCGCTGGTGTCGGTGCGGTCGGACGAGGATCTCAGGCACATGCTCGACGAGTACGACTGCCACGAGAGCGGCGGGAACCCGAGGCTCCGGGCCTTCCTGTTCCCCACCAATCCGACCGTGGTCGAGAACCAGACGGCCGCCCTGGAGCCGCAGGCGCTGGAGCAGCGCTACGTCGACGCCATCAACGGCATCGTCCGGACCATCCCCAACGTGAGGATGGCCCCTCTCCGCGTCAACCGTGCCGCGTTCAGCATATCCTCGCCGAAATCGCCGTTTCGGGACAGGGGCCGCTCGACCAAAAAAGATGATGTGATGTTCGTGATCGTGATCGTGATGATCATGATCATGATGATTTTTTTCCTTTTTTCAGACTCAATTCTTCACTTCTTAAATAATTTATAGATGCATGAAATTTTATAATAAAGATACATTAAGTAATATATCGATGTTGTATAGAATTCAATACGAGAATTCATAATCGACGTCAGAGGACCGTTGATAACTAGTATCGGGATGTAAATTCATGAGAAATAAGAAGGAAGTAAGATCGGCGAGAAGGAAGCCGAGGTGGGGTGGGGGGGAGAACCCCTTGCCAGCAATGAATCGGCTCGCCGTCCCCGGCTCCACCCTGAGCCGCCATCCACTGCCAAAGCTTGGTGCGGAATATTCGGCCTGGTTGCCTATATCATCGTGGTCAAGTGCCTCTGCGGGCTTGTGCCTCTCCTCTCCCTCTCCGCCACCCGAAGAACCTCATTGCGCAGTGGAGGTCTCACCGGAAGCGCGACGGCAGCCTCGGAACCTTGCAAACCGAGACCGCCAGCGTGGCTCATCAGTGACTTGATTAGCATGACATAAAATGAGTTGGATCGCTATTTAATTTATCTAAGGAATAACATGATCTAAAGTTTACAAACCCATTTATCGTTTTTCCAAGCTCTAAAAAGAAAGGAGGAAAAGCCGATTATTCAGGGCTGTTGTTTGGTCTAGATTTCGGATTTATAGAGGATCGGTTCGGGACGGAATGGATATTCCAAAAAGAAAGAAAAAAAAACCGAAATTCTTTTCAGCGTAGAACTCGCGGATTAGGAGAAATTGAAATAGCTAATAACAAAACGGAGGGCTAGACTTTTACCAAAAAAAAAAAAAAAAAAAGGAGGGCTAGACCAGACTAGGATTGTTGCATTTACTAAGGGATTGCAGAAGGCTCAGCAACCCATGTTAGCCTAACCAGCTCTACATTATCACAACAAAACGTAAAGACGAAAGGTCATTATCCTGCCCTGCGAGGCAGTTTCCTTCTATAGATGTTTTTGATGTCAATTATGAATTTTCAAAAAGAAAAAGATAATTGCTAGGCTTACGGCACCGTCCCTCTTAAAAAGAGACGGTGCATTGCCAGCCTTTCAATATTCCAAGAAAACTTGGTAAATTGCTTAGCCGTTTTCCTTCGAAAATTTGGAAGGAAAATAAGAAAACCGAGTAGAAGAAGCAACTTTGTCATTTTACTCCAAAATGAGGAGGAGAAAGAAAACCGACCAAGATACATAAAAAAGTTTCTCGCTAAAAGTGCGGTTGAACTTTAAACATTAACTAAAGACAAAACACAAAACGAAAAAAGAGAACGTCCTGTAGCTCCACTTTTACCATGCAAAGAGCGATTAACATCAATTTTATATCAATCTAATGGATCAAAATTTTAAGAAATGTTAAAAAAATTCTTTTGAAATAATGTGATGTGAGTTTGTAAGTGATCATTGTTGTAATGCGAAAAATAATGTGAAAAGATCAAAGTAATGTAATGTGAGCAATCTTTAATAATTTTGAAAAATGGGATCATTGTAAAAATTTACCCAAATAATAGGCGGTCGGCTTGAAACCTAAACAACTAATTCTGGCAATGTGATGGAATTTTAAATTTTCTATCCAAAAATGGAATAAAAAGATAAAATAATAGAAATACGTTAGTTTGAACATCTTTTGCTATGTCCATTAAGTCCTAAATCTTTTCATATTTTATGAATTAACTCAATTTGATCAATTTTGTTGTTGACGTGAAAATCAGTCGTGTTACATAACATCGCCAATGCTGATGAATATAATTTTTGAATATTTTTTGAATTTTTAATGTTCTTTTAAGGAATAAATAGCGAGCTTCGCATTAATGTGGAGGAAACTGAATCTTGTGCATAAATTCTTCGAAAGTACAAACCTCCCTCGATTGTTTTTATTACGGGCATTATTTTATTATCATTATAATTTTCGTGGACAATGACAGAGTCCAATGTCAAGAGCATCGAAAAGCCAAAACTCGGAACACAATTTCCCGCGCGAGAGCGACGCCACGTCGGCCACATGTAACAAGGAAAGCCCACGTTGTATCTCGCCTTCTTCCCTGGGGTGCGGTCGTACAAGTTGACGTCATCCCAAGTCAACCTGGTGGTCCTCGAAAAGTTCATCTTGAGATTCGCGAGGTGGGCCCGGATCATGGCTTCCGAGGAATCGGACGAAGTGCCGATCAGTGGAATGGTAGGGAATGTCATTTGAC
The DNA here is from genome assembly GCA_014182515.1 of Eucalyptus microcorys. NCBI lineage: Eukaryota > Viridiplantae > Streptophyta > Magnoliopsida > Myrtales > Myrtaceae > Eucalyptus > Eucalyptus microcorys. The sequence goes on along the minus strand of CM024568.1, from coordinate 5,970,134 downwards.
ATGACAATTTGATATGCAATTATTAATTGCACAAGCAGAAGCAGGCATTTGTTGTTTTTCTTTGTGACGAGGAAAGCTCACGTTGGATGGGGAAACTCCCAGCCAATGATTGTATGTGTGTGTATCTACATAATTTCATGGGTGATCTTTCCTCATCATTAAAGATTTTATTAAAATAAAAGCATGTAGAATTTATCAAAAGTTTTGAAGGTACTAGGCTGGAAAATAAAAGAGAACATATGGTCGATTAAATTGAGTTCAATTTGACACTAATAACAAGTTTAGAGTTTTTTGGAGAATTTCCCATATAATAATTTCTCTATAATGCATTAAGTTTATGTGCTATTTTTTTTCTTAAGTTTTTTTTGTCTTGATTCCCATTTTCTTGTCTTAATAATTACAATCGCATCCGACTGTGAAAAAAAAAAAAAGCTTCAATCTTATCTGTAAGTTTATCGAACTATGATGAGATAATGTCATTTCGTTTCTTAATTTTCATATTATACCTTAAAAGTTGGATGTTAGGGAATACTTGAATGCGCACGACCGTCGCACGACCGTTGACCATCGCCATTGTAGCAGCTACATCTTTATCCGCGTGGTCCCGAAGCTCGTCAAGAGGTTTTGCATCTTGTCTCGCCGCCATAGGATAGTAAATGCAACTGTCCGGCCGCTACGAGGTAAGAATCCCATCTCTGTCTTGTGAATCCTCGTCGCGCTCGCTTTCCAAAGTCTCTTATCATCCTGATCGATTCTTCTTCTCCGGACTTCCCAGCCTCCTCCTTTGCCGTGTCCTAGGGAAGGTATCATCGGCCGGCCGCACCATGGAGTATGATCTCCTCTCGCCATTCAATTCATTAGGAGTCTCGACCTCGCTTTGGCGTTTGTTCAGTTTCTTTTTTTTTTTTTTAACATGTAAGACTTTCCTTATGCCGCCATTGTCACTGCCCGAGTTGACTCGACTCGACTTGACTCTTTGGTAAATATGCATGCTACTAGTTCCCTTGTTCTAATTAGAGGTTGATTGATGCATGATTACTGATTAGTCGTAGTTTAGAATTAACCAAGGAAAGTCCGATTTCAACTCGCGGAGATTCGAGCACCGAGGCCATCTTTGACGTTTCTATCGATCAAATTGAGAGAAGGGTTTCCATTTACCTAGGACAATGACTGCTCGGTAGGCCTAATCCACTCGATTTCGACACTGTTCATAGCTGGAGCTATACCAATTTAGGGGTGAGTAATGATGTACTCTGGACGCAAAGCTAAGAGGTGTAATATGTCGCATCAAGAAGCAATCCTCCCAAGAACATTTATGGTGATCTTTTCCAAGTTTGTTTTATCGACTCATGTCACATTGTGAACGCACATTAGGAAACTAAGGGCATTTTATTTAGGGTTCGGTACAAGGCAAAGTCGACTTCAATGATCATTTATAAGATAAATTAAAAGAGAAGTATAGTCTCAAAACTTTTAAAATGTGTAATTAAATCCTGAAATTTATTAAATTAGTGTAATCAAATTTTTTCATTAATTCTGTCCAACTTGATTGATGGAAAATGCTAATATGGCTTATTTTTCTCTAAAAAAATTATTTTCTCTTTTACATGGTGATGACGTGACTAAAATATAAGGCTAAAACGATGTTGTTTTAATCAAAATCTGATTTTTTAATACAAATTTCATCTTAATTATATTAACAGAGAAAAAAAAAAAAAAAGAGGAAGAAATGAGCAAGGGTTAGCAAGGGTCGCAAGCAAGGGTTATTGGCACTTACTCGATAAGATGAGGGTCATAAGCTCTTGGCCAACCCAGGCTTGTCGAAGGGCCGCTAGTGGTCACAGCCGCTAAGGGTGGCCCTCCCCTGTGGTTAACAGGGTCATCGAGCCCCCTAACCTCCACGAGGTATTTATCACCATTACCAACCCTTCACCTTCCTGGAAATGCTGGGCGATGATGGCAGCAAGGGCTGCAAGCCTTCCCTTGCTTCTTCATTCTTCTCTCTCTTTTTTTTTTTAAATATATTTTTTTAAACTTTGCTTACTTGTAATGTAATTTAATTAAATTTATATTAAACACTCGGATTTTTACCAAAACGATGCCGTTCTAGCCACATCGGCGCCACATGGGATATGAAAGTAATAAGAAAGTGAGGTCAAAAATTTCCATTAGTCAAATTAGACAAACTCGATGGAAGGACTTGATTGCAATAATTAGATAATTTTTAAGATTTAATTGTATTTTTAAAAAAAATTCAAGATTCGAATGCATTTTCTTAAATAAGTTTTTGAGGATTTTCAGGGCACCTCACAAATTTAAGGAAAACAAAGAAAGGACACGGGAGCTAGTGATGCCTTACTAATTTCTTTTTCCTCACATTACTAACTTTTTTAAATTCATGATAAAAGGGAAAAAGAAAAGTAGAAGAGAAGGGTCACCCTATCAGTATCAGTATTAGGGATGCGGAAAGATAGGTCGGTGCCCCGGGGGAGGTGGGTCCTAGAGTCACGTAGAGTTTCGATTGGGGCCCGACCCCGTGGTGATGATAAGGGGCAGGCCCACCTAATATTTTCCCCTCGGTTTGGCTCGGCTCGGCCCGGCTCAGCTCAATGGTTCATTCAAGAGTGCTGCTAAGCAAACGGCACCGTTATTCCTTGGGAATAATGGGGCCTTTTCACCACAACCTCCCATTGACTATTTACTGGCAACCGGAACCCACTTAACTAATGTTTCCGACCAAAAATAATACTGATAACAACTATAATAATAATAATAATAATAATAATAATAATAATAATAATAATAATAATAATAATAAAATGTAAAATCAATTAATAATTCTTTCACGATATATCTGTGATAATATTTTAACATATTATAAATACAATGAAAGCCGCATTAACAAACACACATATTTTTACAGGATCTAAGAGGGAATGGAGTTTTCCATATTTAAAACTCAATTCTTCACTTCTTAAATAATTTATATACGCATGAACTTTTATAATAAAGATACATTAAATAAGACATCAACGTTGAATAGAATTCAATCTGAGAATTCATAATCGACGTCAGAGGACCATCGATGAATGGTATCGGGATGTAAATTCATAATCGACGTCAGAGGCCCAGTTACCTATATCATCGTGGTCCAGTGCCTCTACAGGCTTGTGCCTCTCCTCCCCCTCTCACCGGAATTGTGACTGCAGCCTAGAACTTTACGAACCGAGACCGCCGGTATGGCTTGTCAATGACTTGATTAGCGTGACAAAAAATGGGGGAATTTACACGAGTTGGATCACTAACTAATTTATCTATGGAATACCAAGATCTAAGGTTCACAAACCCATTTCCCCATATTGTTTTTCCAAGCTCTAAAAAGAAAAGAGGAAAAGCCGATTATTCAGGGCCGTTGTTTGGTCTAGATTTCGGATTTATAGAGGATCAGTTCGTAACCGAATGGATATTCCAAAAGAAAAAAAAAAAACCGAAATTCTTTTCAGCCTAGAATTCGCGGATTAGGAAAAATTAAATTAGCTAATAACAACCTGTGGTTATCCGATTACCGCCCTTGACCCTCCTATTTTCAGCATTTCTCCCATAAAAGAATTTAATAAAAACACAAAAAGAAAAGGGAAAACGAAGATTAGGAACTTCGTTTTGCATAGCCTCGTTTTCTAATTCCTTTTCGTCTTGTCAAAACTGAACAAATTTCTCAATCGATTCACATCGAAGGATAATGGGAGATGAAGGCAGCGACGGCGGAGGCGGTGGCGGAGGCGGGGAGGCGACGTTGCCGAGCAAAAAGGTCAAGCTCCTGTGCAGCCACGGCGGGAAGATCCTCGCGGCCCGGCGACGGGCACCTCAAGTACGTGGGCGGCGAGACCCGGGTCATCTCCATCTCTCGCGACGCGTCTTTCTCCGGTGCCGGCTTTTCTCCGTGACGATTGGAATGTCGGATTCGTCGGTCGTGTTGATATGGAAAATTCTGAGTCATTTGTTTTGCTGCTACAGATTTGATGAAGAAGCTGAGTGCCCGGATCGATGCGGACGTGGTCCTCAAGTACCAGGTGGCGCCGGAGGATCTCGACGCGCTGGTGTCGGTGCGGTCGGACAAGGATCTCAAGCACATGCTCGACGAGTACGACTGCCACGAGAGCGGCGGGAACCCGAGGCTTCGGGCCTTCCTGTTCCCCACCAATCCGACCGTGGTCGAGAACCAGACGACCGCCCTGGAGCAGCAGGCGCTGGAGCAGCGCTATGTCGACGCCATCAACGGCATCGTCCGGACCATCCCCAACGTGAACCGTGCCGCGTTCAGCATATCCTCGCCGAAATCGCCGTCTCCGGACAGGGGCCGCTCGACCAAAAAAGATGATGTGATGATCGTGATCGTGATGATCATGATCATGATCATGATGATTTTCCTTTTTCAGACTCAATTCTTCACTTCTTAAATAATTTATAGATGCATGAACTTTTATAATAAAGATACATTAAGTAATATATCGATGTTGTATAGAATTCAATACGAGAATTCATAATCGACATCAGAGGACCGTTGATAACTAGTATCGGGATGTAAATTCACGAGAAATAAGAAGAAGTAAGATCAGCGAGAAGGAAAAAGCCAAGGTGGGGGGGAAGAACCCCTCGCCAGCAATGAATCGGCTCGCCGTCCTCGGCTCCACCCTGAGCCGCCATCCACTGCCGAAGCTTGGTGCGGAGTATTCGGCCTGGTTGCCGATATCATCGTGGTCAAGTGCCTCTGCGGGCTTGTGCCTCTCCTCTCCCTCTCCGCCACCCGAAGAACCTCATTGCGCAGTGGAGGTCTCACCGGAAGCGCAACGGCAGCCTCGGAACCTTGCGAACCGAGACCGCCAGCATGGCTCATCAATGACTTGATTAGCATGACATAAAATGAGTTGGATCGCTATTTAATTTATCTAAGGAATAACATGATCTAAAGTTTACAAACCCATTTCCCCATATCGTTTTTCCAAGCTCTAAAAAGAAAGGAGGAAAAGCCGATTATTCAGGGCTGTTGTTTGGTCTAGATTTCGGATTTATAGAGGATCGGTTCGGGACGGAATGGATATTCCAAAAGGAAAGAAAAAAAACCGAAATTTCTTTTCAGCGTAGAACTCGCGGATTAGGAGAAATTGAAATAGCTAATAACAAAACGGAGGGCTAGACTTTTACCAAAAGAAAAAAAAAAAAAAAAAAAAAGAGGGCTAGACCAGACTAGGATTGTTGCATTTACTAAGGGATTGCAGAAGGCTCAGCAACCCATGTTAGCCTAACCAGCTCTACATTATCACAACAAAACGTAAAGACGAAAGGTCATTATCCTGCCCAGTGAGGCAATTTCCTTCTATAGATGAGGAAAGCCCACGTAGGATGGGGAAACTCCCAGCCAATGATTGTATGTGTGTGTATCTATATAATTTCATGGGTGATCTTTCCTCATCATTAAAATTTTATTAAAATAAAAGCATGTAGAATTTATCAAAAGTTTTGAAGGTACGAGGCTGGAAAATAAAAGAGGACATATGGTCGATTAAATTGAGTTCAATTTGACACTAATAACAAGTTTAGAGTTTTTTGGAGAATTTCCCATATAATAATTTCTCTATAATGCATTAAGTTTATGTGCTATTTTTTTTCTTAATTTTTTTTGTCTTGATTCCCATTTTCTTGTCTTAATAATTACAATCACATCCTACTGTGAAAAAAAAAAAAAGCTTCAATCTTATCTATAAGTTTATCGAACTATGATGAGATAATGTCATTTCTTTTTTTTAATTTTCATATTATACCTTAAAAGTTGGATGTTAGGGAATACTTGAATGCGCATCGAGCCGATCAACGAACTAGATATAATAAAGGTTAAGATAGTTTCCTAATTTTTTTTTTTTTTAACCTAGGAACCGATCCCTATGTGAATTGGTTGGAAATTAATCGGGTTGGTTTTTAGGTTGAACTAGGTCATTTGTTCACCCCAATATTTGATTAGAAAAATTAAAATTAGAGAGTCTTGATCATGTAAGTGGTGAGAGTAAGGGGATAGAAAGTAGTGTTTCTACCCTTTTATGAGGTGATTATATTGTGATTTTATTTTTCTTTTTGCGTAGAACCTCGGTGCTAGCTTATTGCCTTGTAGGACTTCATAGTTTGTCTCTACTGAGCTTTCAATTTCTCAAGACAGAGTTTCCACAAAAGGAGTAATCCCAAAATTCCATTTAAAAGGCCAACTAAAAGCATACCTTTACAAGATCAAAAGTATATATTCTTTTTGGGTCCAACAAGATTAAAAGTACAACTAAGTAGGTTTGTCTGGTTAGAATGAGGCCATGCATGAGATGATTTTAGCTGGGCCATTAAAAACCAAGCCAGCCCCTTCATAAACTAGGGTCTTAATGGCTAGAAAAACCATGAAAGTTCTCCATAGAAAATGGGGTGTACATCAGCTTGAAAGTCTAGTAGATCTTGTAATTCATGTGCAAATACAGAAGAGAAAAAATCTAGAGTTTTGTTATACAGTATTTTCAGTCGTACCATCTGCTGCAAATGAGGCGGTCCAGATTGCTAGGTTGTCAATTCGGCATGTCCACCTCGTAGTAGGATCCATCCTTGCAAACTATTTGCCCGCTTGAACCTCATCCTTGCATAACCCGCGCGCTCGTCTTAGGGCCTGCATGATAACGTTTTTATTTCTCCCAATTTCTCTTCTTTTGTTTCCTGGAACAAAAAAAGAACAGAAATCTGTTTGGTAACGCAAACTTATTTTTCTATTCCCAGGAATAGAAAAGTGGTTGGGGAATAGATTTGGAAGAGAAATAAGAAACAAAAAAAATAACTTCTTGTTCCCGGCAACAATTTTTAGAAATAAGTTTTTTTTTTCTTTTCTATTTCTTTTTTGTTCTTCTTCCTTTTTGCAGCCATTGCCAGTCGCTTGCCAACCGTCAGCCACCTCTTGCCGCCTACGGCCACTGTCGACAGCCAACCGCCGGCGACTGTCGGCGACGGTCACCGTCGCGCGTAGCCCACCGGCTGCCGCCTACAACCCACTAGCCGATGACCGCCATCGTCTGCCGGTAGCCTACCATCACCAACCACTACACGACTGCCGCCTACTGCTGCCCGATCGTCGCACGACCGCCGCACGACCGCCGACCGTCACCATTGTAGCAGCTACATCTCTATCCACGCGGTCCCGAAGCTTGTCAAGAGGTTTTGCATCTTGCCTCGCTGCCATAGGAGAGTAAATGCAACTGTCCAGCCGCTACGAGGTAAGAATCCCATCTTTGTCTTGTGAATCCTCGTCACGCTCGCTTTCCAAAGTCTCCTTTCATCCTGATCAATTCTTCTTCTCTGAACTTCCCAGCCTCCTCCTTTGCCGTGTCCTAGGGAAGGTATCATCGGCCGGCCGCACCATGGAGTATGATCTCCTATCGCCATTCAATTCATTAGGAGTCTCGGCCTCGCCTTAGCGTTTGTTCAGTTTTTTTTTTTTTTTAACATGTAAGACTTTCCCTAAGCCGCCATTGTCACTGCCCGAGTCGACTCGACTTGACTCGACTCTTTGGTATATATGCATGCTACTAGTTCCCTTGTTCTAATTAGAGGTTGATTGCTGCATGATTACTGATTAGCGATCAGTAACGACGAAGCGGCTTGCATTGACGTCGTCGTAGTTTAGAATTAACCAAGCAAAGTCTGATGTCAACTCACGGAGATTCGAGCACCGAGGCCATCTTTGACGTTTCTATCGATCAAATTGAGAGAAGGGTTTCCATTTACCTAGGACAATGACTGCTCAGTAGGCCTAATCCACTCGATTTCGACACTGTTCATAGCTGGAGCTATACCAATTTAGGGGTGAGTAATGATGTACTCTGGACGCAAAGCTAAGAGGTGTAATATGTCGCATCAAGAAGCAATCCTCCCAAGAGAGAAAATATTCAATAGTATGTGCGCACCACGTCATCCGCTGACGTGGTGCGCATATACCACTCAGCTTTCAACACCTGTCTTGTGGGATCTGCTGGAAAATTAAAAGACTTGCTCGGCTCGGCTTGGCTCGGCTTGTTGGCAGATGAAAAGATACGCTCCCACCCAAAAGACCTTTCTCTCTCCTCAATCGATTTTTTTGAAATTTTTTCTCTCTCTCTCACTTTCTCTCTGCTTCCCTCACAGGAGAACAAACATAGAACGAGACATGCGTTCTCTCTCCTTCCCTCGCGGGAGAACAAACATAGAACGAGACCTGCATTTCCTTCTCCGCTTCCACTTCCGCCTTCGAGTCCAGCTTCGCCTCCTCAAAAGCCTCGCTAGTCTTCTAGCACGTCGGAGCCTTACCAATCGTAGTCAGGTCCCGACTCCCTCCAGCTCCGATTGTTCCTTCAAAGATCGAGCTGAAGGTTTGTGTCCGGCTCCGGCTCCCTCCCCCACTTCCACTTCCGCCTTCGAGTCCAGCTCCGCCTCCTCAAAAGCCTCGTCAGTCTTCTAGGAGTCTCACCAGTCGTAGTCAGGTCCCGACTCCCTCTAGCTCCGACTGTTCCCTCAGAGATCGAGCTGAAGGTTTGTGTCCGGCTACGGCTCCCTCCCCCAAAAGCCTCATTTGCCTCTGGGATCCTCCGTCTCCAGCATCTGCTGGTCCTCCTCGTCCTGCTGGCCTCCGCTGCAAAGCCATTGGCCTTCGGCAGGAGGGAAGCGGCCTCGGTCTTGTTCCCGAGCGGCACTAGGCTCTCCGCTGCTGACTGGGTGCTATCCCTAACGTTGGCCCGCTCGGTTGAGAGAAGAAGGAGAGGTGTGGGCTGGAGAAGGATTCCTATTGGCCTCCACCATGAAGCCATCGGCCTCCGGTAGGAGGGATGGCGGCCTTAGTCTCGTTCCCGAACAGCACCAGGCTCCCCGCCGCTAATCGGGCGTTGTCCTTGACGCTGGGCTGCTCGGTCACGAGGGAGATCTGGGTGGACCTAGGCGGGGTCGACGGCGCGGAGAAGAAGGAGAGGCGTGAGTTGGAGAAGGATTCCCACTTGCTGTGGACCTGGGTGGGGTCCGTGCGTTTCTCTCTCAATTGGTGAGTTTCCTTCTTCCTCCCCTCTCATGGGCTGGTTTCGAAATGCACAGTCAAAATCCCGAATAGGTCGTTTCTGCATCTTGTTGGGTTGTTCAGTTGCGCAAGTAGCTAGAGCGAACGAAAGTGGATTCATTCGATCATCATTTGCCGCCACGCCTCGTGTTTCTTTTCAATTTTTTTTTTTTTTTTTTGGTTTAATGGAACCTTGCAACAAGAGTTGGAAGGTTGCAGGATCCATTGATTTTTGCAACGAGAGTTGTTTAATGCCACAGGAGATGTTGGGGTTTTGAGTTTTCTCATTCCTCATTAACAGTTGAGGTTGAGAACTACCACTCTTTTTTATTGGTACTAATTTGACAATAGATTTGGATTGCATATTGGATTTTACTATATTCTAATGTATTTTCTTTTCTTTGCTTCCATTTGCACTAAAAAAATCATAACCTTGTTTGCTGCGGATGTTTCTCAGGCTGTCCCTCACATGGTGGTGCACTTAGGGATGGACATCGCAAGTGAAGAAGACTAAGCTTCCCAGTCTCAATTACTTAAAGAGTTTGCTGACATTTGCAATATCGACAAGGCATGGATATTTAAGTCTGAAAATGGTATCGGTGCTTATCTCATCTGCTATACTTATGCTTATTCTTCCATAGATATACACTATGATAAAAGTGGTTATTGTTCGGTTATAGGTAAAGGCTTCAAGTCTGTTGAAACAAGAAAGGGAAGAGATTCTAAGATGTTTTGCTGTTGTTTTTTCTTGAATCTCTTGGGCCTACCAAAAACCCGCAGTGAAAGACTGCATTTCCATTCCGCCAAAAACATACTAATGGGACTGGATTTGTATCTGAGGACATAGCTTTGAAGTTCCTGAAAATATTTTCAAGGGAAGAGGTGTGATTGCTTCTGCTTTTAAGGTTTGTGACTTGTGGATATGAGTATCATCTTAGTGGTATCTTCCTCTTGCTATGCAAGAAAAACTGATCTCCAAAAAATAATTATGACAAATAAAAAAGGAAAACTGATAGTATGTAATGATGTCATTTATGGTTAATTGTGCATTATGTCTTTAGATAGTATAGTGATGACACTGTAATGGCAATACTATATTTGGCAATAGGATGATGCTGCCTAGGTATGATGAATTACTGGACCGTCTAGTAATAGTAGTATTTTGGTTATGGGATGCAATCCCATAAATAAACATGAACGAAATGCAGATCTAAGCCATGCACAATGTGAATTTGTAGCTTAGGTGTTGCAAATCACAATTTGGTGAGTTTTTACTACAACAAAGCATTGTTAGTCGATACTACTAGTGATCAATTTCCTTGAACAGTTACCTTTGTGTTGCATGCCTTTGTTGATATTGTTAGTGACAAATGTTCTGAAAGTACAATATCTTGCTTTAGGCCTTTCTTTCCCCTCATTTAAATGGAGACGTTCCAAATAGTCCCAAGTAGAAGAATAAAATTAAATTAAGCTGTCGCCCCTTCTGGGGAGTTCTTTGAGATATATTCAGTGCCATGGGGCCCACAAGAATTTGTTGCTTTCTTCTCCCTTCTATTGTGCATTATTTATGGAAAACTTGTTGAGAAGGCATATGACTGAATACATTTTCGTCCCGTCTCTCATTTCTGTAGTTTTAAGTTAATTTCCTAGAAGTTTGTATTTATAGCTGTTCTAGATGCTATTTGCCTTTGATTTGGTCATTTTTTTTTATCCTAGAGATTTGCTGGCTGTGGTGACGATGAGCAGATACCTAGGGAGGGCATCTACGAACCAGTAGTTGATGGGATTTTCTTTTTTGTGCTGGTGCTTGATTGTCGCACAGTACGTGTTGAACTTTTTACTCTTTACACTTCTCTTGCAGCATTTGCTGATCTAGTGCCGTCTATTCAATGATGGTAGAGCCGTCAAGGGAACTCTTATCCTTAATAAGCTAGTAAAGATTTTGCAGTGTTATACTGTTTTTTGTATCTAAATATTGGAGTGTTGTCATGTCCTTTCATGTACTTCTGCTTTTAATTTATTAAATATTTTAAAGACTAGAATTTTCTCTTACAAAGTGCTGTTTGATAAAAAAAACAATGTGATATAATTGCTGGAAGTGAAATTGATCTTTTTATTCTTTGTTTATGATTTTATACATTTGTTAGTTGGTCCTCCAATTTAATTAGCAAAATAAGAGTAACATGTTTGTGTAAGATTTACTAGGTTTTCATGCTATTTAATTATATTCCAGACTGGTTTCATGAGCCCAAATGAAAGTCAGTTTGGTGGTCGACATGAAAGAAATTCTCTCCAACTTCATTTCTACTGCCTTTAGTGATAATGTATCAGTATGAGAGTGCAATAGAAGTCCCTCACATGGTTTCATTATGCTATTTATTCTAATGTATTTTCTTTTCTTTGCTTCCATTTGCACTAAGAAATTCATAACCTTGTTTGCCGTGGATGTTTCTCAGGCTGTCCCTCACATGGTGGCGCATTTAGGGATGGACATCGCAACTGAAGAAGACTAAGCTTCCCAATCTCAATTACTTAAGGAGTTCACTGACATTTGCAACATCGACAAGGCATGGATATTTAAGTCCAAAAATGGTATCAGTGCTTAACTCATCTGCTATCCTTATGCTTACTCTTCCATAGATATATACTATGATAAAAGTGGTTATTGTTCGGTTTTAGGTAAAGGCTCCAAGTCTGTTGAAACAAGAAAGGAAGAGATTCTTGTGAAGGTTGCATCTCCTCTTAATCGTGAAGATTAATGTGCACTTGACTTTGCACATATGTCATAGAAGAGGCCAATGCCTTGTTTTACTCAATTATGTTGTTTATAAGTGCCTATGCTTTAGTTTAGGCAACGATTACCTTACAAGATGTTCTTTGAACAATTATTAAATGCTCTTCAGCACTTTAGAAATATGAATATGATAGCTTGCCCCTCCTGGTTTGTCATGGTTGATTTGCAATTGGTGTTATTTTGTTCATGTAATGCATTCCCTACTTATTATTGGTCTTCCAAGCATTGAAAGGTACAATTTTGAATCAAACATGCGAAGCATCTTATATTTTTTTCTAGTTGGTATTGGCTATTCTGATGCATTTTGAATCAATGGATCTCGTTTTATTTGGTTGCCTTTACAGGAGCTTCCATGTAATCGAACAACTTTTATCTGCAAATGGCTCTATGCAATTTCTTGTAGTTACTTTGGAGAGACAAGATTGAGAATACTGCGTTGGCATCGGGAATTTTCATCATGCTCATTGCTTTAGTACTCTGTTTTAGGGTAAAGGCAAAAGCCTCGATTCTTTATGATTGCAGTTATTGTTGTTAATGCATAAGTTTCAGACAAGAAAACCTCGGGGCTTTTGCGTTTCCCTTTCTTGGAGTGCACCCAACCTTTTCGACAATCTAGTTCCTATGTTGCCCTATTCTTGGTAAAGTTGAATAATGCTCCTGCTGTTAATATGGACTAATAATTGTTGCTGTTATTTTTATTTCACTTTCAATTTTAGTTATTATTTGCTAATGGATAATTGTTGTTTATGTTACCAGAATATGTTGGCCAAAAGGTTTTTGCAAGTGATTATGAGGTTATAATTATGAAGAACCCAATGTCGGTGGGCACCAAAACTTGTGTTTGACATTCACTTCCAGTAAAAGTCGAACTATTCTCGGGCGAAATGGGTATGACTTCATCTTTTTAGAATTAAATTTGTATTTACTTCATTTTTCTTCTTTAAATGATTAGATATTTTCCTCAAATTGTAGAGACTTCAAACGATAATATCATTGCACACAATGTTAATGAAGAATTTGAATTCAGAATTAGTATGGTGTTTGCTAATGAGAATGAAGCCTATAATACATACAATGCATATGCAATTTGCAAAGGATTTAGAGTGCAAAAAGGACAAAAAGCAAACAATAGTAAAGAAGTACTGCGAAGATGCACTTTTGTATGCAATTGTGAATGACACTCTCCACCAATTCCACCTCATGAACAAAGAAATATTTATAGGACAGTGAAGAGAACAGGATATCAGGCTTGCATTAAATTTAAAATCGAAAATGGAGTTTGGGAAGTTACAAAGTTTGAAGATGTTCATAATCATCCTTTCATTGAGGATAAGCAAAAATACCTTATACGCTCATATCGACACATTACAAACACTAGCAAAGGTATTTTGACTTCTATGACTGGGGCCGGTATAAGGACTACAAAAGCATATTCTTATCTTTGTGATGAAGCGGGTGGGGCAAATAACATTGGCTTTACATTGCGTGATTGTCAAAATTTCTTACAATCGAAAAGAAGGAATCCGATTGATGCAAGTGATTGTCAAAGGCTCATCAACCATTTTAATTACTTACAATCAAATGGAAGCAATTTTTCTTACACATTTCCGTTGGATGAGGATCAGAGGTTGACCAATGTTTTTTGGTTTGATGGTATATCCAAGTTGGACTATGATAGCTTTGGAGATGTAGTAGTGTTTGATACTACTTATCGTACAAATAAATACAATATGATATATGCGTCTTTTGTTGGCTTGAATCATCACTGAAAAAATGTTCTGTTTGGTTGTGCATTTCTGATGGATGAGACTATTGCTTCTTTTGTTTGGGCATTTCAATCCTTTTTTAAGGCAATGGGTAATAAAGCACCCAAAACCATTTTCACTAATCAAGATCATGCTATGGCAAATGCTCTTAAAACTGTTTTCCCGAATTCTGATCATCGTTTATGTAGATGGCATATTGGGAAAAATGCTACGCATCATATTGCACATCTTCTTGGAAAGCCAACTTTTCGTGATAAATATTGGCACAAGCTTTTGTATCGTTGTGAATCTGAAATTGAAATGGAGACCACTTGGAAAGCTATGTGTCAGGAGTGGAATTTAAGTGAGAACAAGTGGTTGGATAATTTATATCGCCTGCGTCATAAATGATGTCTTGCATTTGGTCGTGATTTTTCTTCGAAAGGAATTAGATCTACACAAAGAAGTGAGAGCACAAATAATGTATTTCAAGATATGGCGTGTAAGACGATGACTTTATCTGAATTTGTTGGCCATTATGAGAAGCAAGCTGAAAAAATGCGTAACACTGAAATTGTTGATAATTTTGAGTGTGCTCGAGGAAAGCCACATATTATGGTTGAAAATAGTGGAATTTTGCAACATGCTGCACAAATATATACTCATGTTATTTACAGGAATTTTCAGGCTGAGTTCTTGCATGTTTTATCTGAACATGTTCTTCGATCAGAAACTGATGGGCCTTTACATACTTATATCATGGGAACCGGAAGTAGTGAACGAAAGCATATTGTGCATTTTAGTCCAAGTGATTCTACCATTTTTTGTAGCTGCAAGTTATTTGAAATGCAAGGATGATTATGTAGGCATGCTCTTTACATCTTGACAAATGTTGCAAATGTTACAAGCATTCCATCGCAATATATTTTGAAGAGGTGGACAAAAATTGCAAAACAGGGGATTTATTGTGAAGATGTTGCACAAAGCTCTCATGATGCGGTTAAATCAAAGACACTGCGTTTGAAGAGGTTGATGCGGTTAGCTTTCAGTGTCATGAATGATAGTGCCAATCATGATGTAACAGAGGAGCTTGCAACTACAGCCTTGTTGCGTCTTCGTTCTCAAATTACAACTAAAATGCAATCTCTAATAGGTAAAGATCATGTTGATTTCTTGGGGAAGGTGATGAATCTGAATATGTAGAAAATCATGGAATTCGAGTATTTGATCCCCTTAAGAGAAGGCCAAAAGGTGTACCAAATAGTCGGATCAAGGGCGCCGCGGAGAAGAGAAAAAGAAAAGCATCTTCATGCGTAGGCGGCACCTTGCATGAGGTATGACACTTGTTTAATGTGATCAAATGATTTTATCAATTATCTTATCTTGTTTTTACATGAAGTAATTCTAATACTCTTATTATGTTTGTTTGCAGAATTGACTTTAATGATGAAACATGAGCAAGATGAAGTATCACTTTTTGACTTTGAAATGATGAAACAAATTCTCTTGAAAGTGTAGATAGTTAACTAATGTCAATCAATGCAGCTTTTGGATTTCTTTTTGGCTATGAGCATGCATTTCTACATAGGGTAGAATCGATGTGCAGCTCTTTGATTTTTTTGCTATGAGCATGCACTTCTCCATAGGATAGGATCAATGTGCAGCTCCTATGTCTTTTTGCTATGAGCATGCACTTATAGATAGGATAGGATCAATGTGCAGCTCTTGGATTTTTTGGTATGAGCATGCACTTTTACATAGAGTTGGATCAATTTGTAAACATTTTTTGGGACTTGTATAGTTTATTGCTCCTGCTATAATAAAGGATGCCATATTATGATGTTGAATTATTAATCAACGCAACAATCTGCTTTTGGCTGTAAACATCTGAAAAAATCTTCTCAATGATCAAGAATCCCTTGCCTCCTCCAATGCCTACTCAGGTTTGGTTTGTACATTCTTCATGGAGTTTCTTTCCTAGTAATTTGGCTATTTGCAAATGCAATAGTGCGAAGAGCTTGTTTCAAGTACATTGTTCATTTAACATACTTGGCTTTTATTATAGGAGTTTATGGGAATTGTTGGGGTCATAATCTTTTATCCTTTGTTTTTTGCAATAATAAAGGGAAAAGATTGGATGGAAGCCTACTGTATTTGAGAGAGCTCGTGATGCTGAAGTGGGCCTCAAGATAAGTTAATTGGCTCTAAAGAAGCAAGAAGAGGAGGGGGCTTCTGGTCCTAAAGCGATAGCTCTTCATGCCAATAGTATTCCCAGCACACACAATGCAGAAAATCAGAGTGTCGCGATTGGAGAATCACAGGAAGGCAGGATTGTCATGACAGATACTGAAAGATTGTTTCACGCCTCGAGGTTGATGAAGGTAGTGTGATTACTAGGGTGTCTGTATGCTAATCATTGTCACGTTAATGCAGATGCTTGGCTTCTTTCAACATTTCAAATTTGCTCTTAATTTCCAATCTCTGCACTTTTGGTTGGTAAGCAGTTCGTTTATTAATCATTTGATGTAGTGGTCAGATCTCGAATTCTTTGTATTTAATTGAAGTGTACTTGACAGTTCTTTGCAATTATAGGCACTGATGAGAGATTTAATGTCAAAGGCTAAGGTGCCTCCAGATGTTGGTGGAGAAACCCCAGTCACTGGTAGTCTAGATTCTACCTCTGGACAGGTTGATAAGGAGAAGAAAAGGCTCTTGGATTATGAAAATGATGATACATGCAGTGCCATTCTAGAGACATCTTTCCTAAGGCTGCTCAAGAAAGAAAAAATGGCGTCATCTTCTTCATTTGAGAGGACTTTGGCAAGGCAGCTCAGATTGGTTGGCAATGGCCTCCTCAATGCCCCTTCTTCTGTTGACAAGCTTCTCGTTTTTCTCAATGAATGGTGCCCAATATGCCCATTCATGCATTTGCAAATGATGATCTGGTGTACTGTGTTTCTTTGCCTTACTTACAGTATGCTGTGCTGCTTGGGATAAAAAAAAAAGCTTGATGGTGTTTGATAGTTGTTTGGTGCTGTGCAGTATTTGTGCTGAATTACTCATCAGCATTCTTTGCCTTTGGAACTGATTTTCATTTCTGCCTTGAATTTTTTTCCATCATACCTCTTTATCAGATGTACTGTTTCTTCGTATGGTTTTGTAGATTGTCCTTTTCCTCCAAGATTTCTGCTTTAAGCTCATTTAATCACCTTTCTGGCTACATACGATATCTCTTGTCAGCTGACGTTGTTGCTCTACTTAAAAAAAACCAACAGTTTGCTTTCACGTACATGTTCCACTGCATTTCAGGAGGTGGAGGATTTGTTGGCTAAGATGGAGCAAGGAGCATCAGAACCTCTGCTAGATTCCTTTCTTCCAGTCATGAAGGCACTAATTTCTGATTCTCTTTCGAAACATTCTGTTGAGGGTATAAGAGTTTCTGTAACATGTTACCTCACTGAGCTTTTGAGGATAAGTGCACTTCAAGAAATGTTCAATGATGACCAGATGAAGGTGCAACATCTGTTATCCTAATTTATAATGGCTATTTTGATGTGGCCAACACTATTCATTCCAGTAAAGATCAACCTGTTGGTATTGAATGGTTTTCTTATCAATTCATTTCGTTGACGTTCAGGTGATTTTGGAGTTAATTGTGGAGGTATTTTTTAAGTTAGCTCAGGCATCTAGGCAATATCATGAAAAGGCCCTCTCCATACTTGAGACTGTTGCACAGGTCAAAGCATGCCTTCTTATGCTTGACCTTAAATGTGATGCACTAGTTGTCCAGATGTTTCAAACTT
Organism: Eucalyptus microcorys; assembly: GCA_014182515.1. Lineage (NCBI taxonomy): Eukaryota > Viridiplantae > Streptophyta > Magnoliopsida > Myrtales > Myrtaceae > Eucalyptus > Eucalyptus microcorys. Next base: position 5,952,695 of record CM024568.1, on the reverse strand, counting down.
TCTGGAAATCATTAGGTAAAAGGCTTACCAGTTGCATTTATTTTCTAACTTACATTCTTCTTTCAAAATAATATGCGGAATTGTTTTGAAAGACTGAAAGCTCTTCTATTGATGAGACTCTTATTTGATAGGACTTGTGCATTAAGTAGTGATCCTATTCATCTCGGAGAAAGACGTTACTTTCTAGTGTCAATATCAACATTATTTGATAGGAGACTCTATTGTTGCTCCCATTTGATGGCTTCTTTGATAAAATTGTAGCTCTTGACGTTGTTCTATCTTTTCTCCTATTTCTTGTTTTTTGATGATCTCTTCTTGGTCAAGGTTGAATCCCTCAGATGACATTGTGGGCTGTGGAGCAAATCATCACAGACATCCTCGGTGAAAGTGAGGATATCTCCTTGAGGCTTCTCAGTCCTCTCCTTGCTAGTGTTCTAAAAGAAAATAAGGGTTGTTCCTTTTGCCATTTCAGAGTGGTTTCTGTTTGCTTTAGTTTCTAATAAGGTGTATGGTGTGATTTAGAAAGTTGCACCTTTGTGTTGGAAGCTTGGAGACAGGGTCATTACCAGCTGTGCAGCTAAGCTTGGACCTCTTCTTTGGGGAGCAGTACAATCCAATGGCACTACTGTGGATGATTACTCTCCAGTTGTGGTTTCTGTATGTGAAAATGAGCCAACTATGGAGAATAATCATGCTAATGGTTCTTCACATCCAGTGGTGCATCTCTTGATTTTTATAGGACCCTATGCTTTCTTTTGTTTGCTGAACACAATGGTATTGCTTCTGATTTGCCATCTTCCATGGAATAATTTTCTAGATGAAATGGACTTCGATGCCATCCTTTTATTGTCATTTCTAATAAAGATTCTTCCATTGCCCATGATAAGCTCCTGAAATCTTCAAATTTTTTACTCTGGCTACTTCATCCCATTGTTGTTCTCTTACATGGTGGATATACAATGCGTCCATACAAAAGCTGATTTTCAGGGCTTGATTTGTTGGAGTTGTCATACTTCATGTCTAGCTTTGCTCATCTTTCTGTCGTTCATGTATCACTTACTAAACTAATGGGGATAACAGTGACTAGTGAGGTGAATCTTGCTTCAGTTCTTTGGCATGGTTCATGACGATTATATATTTTGTTAAATTAATTGCACTATTTGGATTTTTAGGTTCTGCTATGACATATTAAGTGGCTGTATGAGCCAGAAAAGACTTTGGACCCACCCAAAAAAAAAAAAAAAAACGAAGGTAAAAGACTTTAGACAAAATAAAATAGAAGGTCAATAGAGAAGTATTCCACAACGTCTCTTTCTCTAGCACATGTCCACCATTTATCTGATGCGCCCTCCAGGGTTTGGCTGTTAACAAACAAATCCCTCATTTAATACAGTTTTCCTTCTAGTTTTCCATTCCAGTAGACTTTCTCTCTATCTGTTAGTCCTTCTCTTTGTTTTCTTTTCCCCTTGGCTGGACTGAACCTATTAAATAACTGAACAGAACCATTATTCTCACATTCAAAAGCTTTCCCACAGGTGGCTTATGGGGTCGTTTGTTCCCCTGTAGAAGTTGTTCCTGAACTGGATAGTGCTCCTAGATCGAACACCAGTGATGTTGCTGTCCTTCTTTTCCCCAATGATATTGTTCCTGTTGCTAAAACAAGTACAAAAAAGGCTCATTCTACAGATTTTAAGGGTTCAATGAAGCTGGGAATTGGCTTAGAGGCACTTCCAAAGAAAAGGGAACAGAAAGCTAACAAGTTGATGAACCCTGATGAAGGCTATGACCTCTCTTGGCTATATGTAGAGAGGCAAAAATATGGTCGTACAAGGGTCCTTGGGAATGGACACGATCTTTCAGCTGCCTCTAAAGTTCCCTCAAAAATGAGAAGAATGCAGCAAATGTTAAATATTGAGCCAGGTGCAGGTGAGAGCACTGTTGCTCGGGATGAGGAAGCTCTAGTCCTTGTTGATATTGCCAGGAAAAAATCAAAGCTCCTGGTAGTGGGGGGAAAGAAGAGCAATTATAACAATGCTGTATTAGAGGTATAATCGTAATTTTTGCAGTATAATCTGATTATGTTAATTGGTACAGTGCTATATTTTTATTATCTTTTCTTAATTAGAAAGCCTTTTTTTTTCCCTTCAATTAAAATACTGAAGTATATCAGAAAGTTTCTATTGAACATTTCTGATACAATAGTCAAACAGTACTGGAACTGCTTCTGCTGCTATTATTATTATTATTATTAGGTAGTAGTAGTAGTAGTAGTAGTAGTAGTAAAACTGAAGTAGTTTAAAAAGCTCCGCTGAATTTTGTGGTTACAGTAATTAGATAATGTTGACACTTTTTTTCTTACTTTTTCGTAATTACTACGTGGTTTAATCTTTGTGCCCTTTTTTTAAAATTTTTATGTACTCATGTATTTTCTTAATAATTTTCAGGATGCTGGAGTGCTCGCTGAAGGATTAGTTGGACTTAGAATAAAGGCCTGGTGGCCATTTGATGAGATGTGAGCACTCTAGACATTCACTAGCAATACTTTATTTCTGTCTTGGTTGAGCATGTTATTTGTCAATCCTCATCTCCTTCTTTCACTTGCGACTGCTGTTCCTTCGGTGATGGCTGGCTGCTGCTGTTGTTCCAATGATGGTCTACAGCAGTAATGGTTGTTTATGTCATTTTCTTGCTATTCCTGATCGTTTGTTTTACAGGTTCTATGATGGCCTAATTCAATCTTACGACCCTCTAACGAAAAAGCACAAGGTGAGGTGACTATCAGTCTTTGAAAGTTTTTCCCTTTCATTTTGCAGTCACTGACAATTGTTTCACTTTTTAAATTGCTGCTGTCAGGACATGGTAATTCTTCCTTACAAAGACAGCCTTCTGTTATTCAGTTGGTATCTGCAACAATTTCATTTGGATGGCAATTGGGTATGTGTTTAATTTTTTGGTGAAAATAGGGAGTTCCGTCTCCATCTCTAGTTTCCAAAATGTTAAATCTGAAATTGTTCATTTCACAGGTCAATCAAGGGCTTACTGTTTATGGGAATAAAGGAAGCACAGATCAGCACAGATCAGTTATTTTTTGATAAAGTAATGCCACTATTACTTTTACATGCTGGTGACGTGATTATTCCTGATGCATGTTATTGTCTAATTTCCATATAGCTACAAACAACAGCTGAGAGAGGGTGTGCACAACTTCTTCGTAACATTCATTGAAGTGCTTTGTGAGAGACCACCTGGTCATGATTGGGAGCTTGAACCTAGTGTTACCTGTGGTGACTATCTGTTTGGAATGCTTCAAGTTAGTTTACAATAAGAGCTACTGATATTTACCTTTAAGAAGATTCTAGCAATAGTCGAAGTTCGTATGTCTATTGTCTCTGAAGTTTAAGATCTCACACTTCTCTTGGAAAGGAGACATGAGTTCAGTGGATGATTTACTTATAGTCACTCGGTTGTTTTCTGCAATTGATCTCTTTTAGATATGGTGAACTTCTGTAGGGAACGGGCTATGCTCTATATGCCAATGATCGTGAGTCTATAACAGTCACTGTTGAAGAAGTGACCCCTAGATCAGTGGGGGCTCTTATAGCATTGTATGAGCGAGCAGTTGAGATATACGCCTCATTAGTTAATATTAATGCCTATCATCAACCTGGTAAATAGTTTACCTTATAATTCTTATTTAAATTAGATGATTGCTATATGTTTTGGGCTTATTGCTGTTGAGAATATGTGTGGCCTCTCTGAGTCAAGAAATTAAATCAATTCATCCAACTGGCTGTCTTTTTCTTGGCCCCGATGTGCGACTGAAATTCTTAGGTGTCGAAGCTGGGAAAAAGGCAGCAGCAGAAGTATTTGCTCGTCAGAAACGGGTTCTGGCTGTACTCAGTGAGGCCAGGTATCTTACTAGAACAAGCTTGTCTAAGATGGAAACTATCAGCTCTTAAGGAATGGGGAACACTTAAAAGAAACTGTTGAGTGGGGTGGTAGAAACATGGATAAGAAGAAAAGCAAGCTCGTAGGCATTGCAGATGATGGACAAAAAGAGATCCGCATTGAAAGGACAGATGAATTTGGCCGAATAGTAAGTTTTCAACGAAAAATAGATATTAATCATAAAGCCTTGTAATACTAAATTGTCCACTATAATTTCTTTTGCCTCTGACAAAGAAATGCAAATTCATTACTTTGATGTTTTTATGCCAATCTTCTTGTTTTGAATGTTTTGCAACAGTTAACCCCAAAGGAAGCTTTCCGATTGCTTTCCCATCATGGAAAAGGGCCTAGCAAAATGAAGCAAGAGAAGCGCATGAAGCAATACCAGGAAGAATTGAAGTTGAAGCAGATGAAGAATTCAGACACGCCTTCTTTGTCTGCAGAGAGGATGAGGGAAGCTCAAGCTCAAATGAAGACACCTTATCTTGCGCTTAGTGGTCATGTTAAGCCTGGGTATGTTTTCCTGTGTTAAAAAATCAAGTTACTAGTTCTTTATTCATTGACATTTAAGTACATAGCATTTTAGATTAATCTGACTTTATAAGATGTCAATGTGGAGTGTCTTGTTCCATGACCAAAGTGCTTGACTGTCCTTTCGCTTTGCTGCTTCAAATTTTCTATTTATCCCAAATCCCTCAAAGCCTGGGCTCTGCTGAGGAGATGTTTCTGTTTGCTAATGTACAGCTCCATGGATCACTGCCTGGATGACTCTTTCCAGATTATATTTCCCCAGACGTTTGAGGGGAATCTCCAGTTTCAAGACTTGTGAATTTGTTAACTTAAAAATCATAGCCTATGACCATGCATTATAGATCAACCTATAGATGTCTCCATCTTTATGCTTAAAAAGGCGGCACCTTAATAGAAATTTGAGTGGTCTGACTTGATTGATGATAAACAATCTATATCTGAGAAGACAATCAGACACCATCTAATAAGTGTAAGCTGGACTTCATGCAATGTCTATTTACCATGGTAATTGAATGATAAAATAATGATTAGATTTTTGTTACTTTGTGCCTGTTTATTTAATTGTTTTTTTTTTCTTTTTTCTTCTGGGGTGTTTCCAGTCAAAACAGTGATCCAAGAAAGAAGTCAGAGCCACCATTGAGAAGGATCCCGGGAGCTTAACGCCCATTGCTTGGAGATAGGAAGGTCAGTGTCGACCCAAGTTTGTTGCTTTTTCATCTCTAAATATAGAGCGCAAAGAACAAATAGAGAAAGCAGAGGAGAAAGAACGAATGAGAAAAGAAAAACAAGAGAGGGAAAAAAGAGAAGCTGAGGGGAAAGCTGGCAAAGAGAAAACCAAAACAGCTAAGGAAATTGATCAAGAGAGAATTGAAAAGGGTGGAGGAGGTGAAAGTGATACGTCAACTACAGAGAGTATGCTTGCTGAAAGGATTGGACTTGTGGATGATTATCCATCTGACCAGGTTCAATAGAATTTCTCTATCCTATGAACTTTTTAACGAGTTGTAGGTCAATGGTTGTAGAAAATTGTTGTTGCTTAATTTTTGAAAGTTTTGGTGTGGGATCTATATTGCTTGCCGCATGTTCTGTAGCATGTAGAAGACGATCTGCATGGACAATTTCTTAAATGGCCTAACATTTTATTTTTTTTTGGTTGAAATAAAATTACCTATTGACTGACTGAATAATGTTACGTTGGCATCATAGCTATTGTGCCTCTGCACATGCAAGTTGATTCAATGCCTTTCTTTTTCTTTTTCTTTTTCTTTTTTTCTTTTTTTCCCTAATAGTAAGCCATGCTTACAAAGTTCTGGATGCATATTAGTATGTTAACTTCCTATGCAATAAACTTCCTCCCAGTTCTTTACATGTGTCCACTTTCAATAGGATTCGGAAGAAGATTTGGCAGCAGAACATGATCATCTATCGACTGGAGTCCAAGATAAGGGAATTACGGCAAGTCATCAAAAGTTTAATCATGCAGTACACACAATTGATTCTCTGTAATCAACATGATTCCAACAATCTGGACATTTGTTGTTCTGTATAGCATGCTGTGGAAAAGAAAGATGAGTTTTTAACACTGGCAAATGAGGAAGAGTCAATTGTATCATCTGAACCTATTTATGATGCTGAAAGCAAGGTGGCTAATGGTTATATAGATGCAGAAGTACTTTTTCTCAACTCTTTTGATTTTATTGCTTTAATGTGACTGCAAACCCTTAGATTTCTCTGGTTAAATCTGGTGCAATAATAAGCAAGTATTATGTCGTAGATGCTTTTTGCTTACCACCAGTACTGCCTTTGCAATGCAGCGATATGCATGAAATTTTATGTTCTCATACCAAACTTTGATTTCAGTCAATCATAGCAGAAAATGTTATGGCTTGGCGGAAGTGAATGTCTGATAGAAATCGTGTTGGCCATAGAAATTATAGTCGTCCTCATCACCTTCATTAATGGACTCCTCTTGTCTCGTGTTTTTATGTAATATGATCCCATTCGATGCTTTGGGTATCTCTGCTTTCTCTGACATCATTCCTTGCAGATGAATTGGTTAAGCATACTCCTTTTCCGCCATTGGCAGTGTATGAAACATAATTCACATGTCATGGAAAATTCTGTTAGATTTAACTCAACATGAAAAAATATATTCTGATTACACTTTTGACTTATAATAGAAAATGCAGCTTTTTTTTCAAAATTTGGCAAGAACAATCTGATTTCTCAGTGTAATTTCCATCAAGTAGATATCATAGGTTTGAGAATGAATATCTTTACTCGAGGTGTCTACATGACTGCATGTTACTTTTCTTCCTCTTGCCCAATGCAGAGCATTTTATTTTTATGGAGTTGCTGAAGTTATTGTGGTTTTGAATTTGAAATGATCTCAGATATCTCACTTTAGCTGGCTTTTCCAGAACTCGTGAATGATTGTTTTATTACTTGGAGGGAGATGACGCATCTGAGAATGCTGAGGAACTGTCAAAGGAAGAGTTGGGTCAACTTGTTGCTTCTCGTTGGACAGGGGAGAAGACAGAGAAGGAAAGCAGGGAAGACTTTGCAAGAGATAATAATAATGAGGAACAAAGTAGGGAGATCCCAAAAGACACGCGTGATGGTATTGATGATGTAGATGCGTTAGAAACTGCTGACAGCGAAAAGAATGAGTATGATAACGTGGAAGATGCGTTTGATGAAGATTCTGCAGTGAACGATCATTATGATTTCAGTTCTCATTACAAAGATGGATCAGATAGTGACTTTGACGATGAATTAGACTTTGAAGGTTCGCTTTAACGGCTTCCTGTGAATTTGAATATCCTATTTTAAATCGAGAAAATATTCAGTAGTATGAGCGCGCCACGCCATCTGCTGACATGGTGCGCATCTACCACTCAGATATCGACACATGTCTGTAGGTGGTCAAGACTTCTGTCTTCATATTTACTTTTTAAGAATCTTTCATTTATTCTTGAGTTTTTTATGCTCATAATTCTTTGAAATTCATGATGGACAGACTATAATTTGCTCGAGGAAGTGAAGAGGGTGACTGAAGCAGCTCACAGAACAAGAACTAAATTAAGTGTGCATCCTTATTTTAAGTTGCCGTTTCCCCTCCGGCGTGCAGCTGCTAGTAGGAGAACGAAACTCTTGCTCCTTCCAAGTGGACTGTCAAAAAGGGGCCGAAATCAGTCTCGATATGAGCAAAGGTGTGATGTCAGAATCTTGACCTTAGAGTGGACTATATATACTATGCTATCGATTTTGTAAGATGACTACAAGTTCTGCACAATAGGTGTAGATGATTTTTGTGGTAGGCTTTATGCATTCTTCTTCTTCTGTTTATCAGTTACTTCTTTTTTTTGGGTGGGGTCATTCTCTTGGCTGGGGTATACAACATTAGATCAGCTGGGTCCTTCTGAAGGCATTAAATATTTATCTTTAAAACCTGATCTTGCTCTAGGGATTTAGTGATAACAATGTCAGTATTTACTCTACCTGTGATGATGTGATCTCCTTCTCATCTTTTTTCTCCTTAAGTCAATAATCAAGCCATCTGATGATAAAAGATGTATTATCGAAGGTTAAGATCAGCTCTTCTATCTCTATGTCTCTGAATCTTCATTATATGGGTTTATATCTGGATCACAGTTGCAGCTCCTAAGAATATTTGGAATCGATCATTTAACTGAGAAAATGCTATCAAGAAGTGATTCCTTCTATGCAATTACATTCATCGATCAGGAACATTTCTTAAACAAGCATGGTTGAACTTATCTAATGCTTATTTAGGTTTTAATCTCATTTGCAAGTTATTTTCTTGCCATGAGATTAGGAAGTGCAGGACTTGTCAGGTGTTGACTCTTTGGTCATGCTTTGGATATACAGATTAAAAGTGTCCGTAAATGTCAGTTTTTTTCTAGAAATAATTCTCATTGAATTTTGTAAGTAGTTTTTCGGTCTACTTGACCTTGGCATTCCCATGCTTTTGGCTAATACTTTCCGCCTTTATCAGCCCTCTTCTTTAAATATGTTTTTGCTTAAGAAGATTTATAGTCAGAATGTGATTTTGGAATAGTTTTGTAGTTTCTCATCTATAAACTGTGCTTTGTTAAATGTTTCAGGAAGAAATTTATTTCATGGACGATTGAATGGCGCTTTCACTCGACAGATGTGGTATTATGTGACCATGGGTGAGTCGTAGTTAAGCTTGATGAAAGCTAATCTGCAGTACCTATGTTCACCTCTAGAGATGAGAATTAATTTGTGCTACTGTCCATTCCAAAAAGCAATGATACATGTTCAGTGGTTGAGGATGGTTTTTATTGCAGAATACATGAGGACGTGACCCTTCATCTTGATGCAGAGGAAGTCTCGTTTGAGGAGACTGTTTCGGGTCATCCCGAGAGTGACACGATCCGTAAATTCAAGGCAAGGGAGTGACAATCTATGGAAATCACAATTCTTTCATGGGACTGGAAGCGTTAGGTGCTTTGCAGATGGTGGCATAAATTCTTTTCTTGTAGACTTTGAGCATTGACAATGAGCAATGAAACCGCAAAAATAGGGATGATTAGACAAATTAAGACACCTCTATGTAAAGCTTTTGTTATAGAAAATGAGATTATAGTGTTAGTTGATGTACATTCGTCTTACTCAAATGTTGCAGGTGCTAGATTAGCATAAAGATGAGTTAGTGCGGGCGTTTAGCCAGAGTGAGGTTGCTAAGTGGCTCTGTCCAATACATCACCCTTAGATCAAGTCAACTGGTGCATTTACCTTTCTTTTCTTCGATTGCCTTGTTCTATCTCTCCAAGCTTTTAGAAGCTTTTAGAAGCTTTTAGAAGGTTCTTCTGTATGGGACTAAAAGCTTGTATCATATATATTATATTGTCAAAATATCACAATTTTTCTATGTCGATAAGGGTTGCTAGTTGTAGTGTGATGAATTTTTTTCATAATGAGCAATACTAGCAACCATGAAAAGCCATTGTTAAAAACTTTGCCAAGCTTTCAAAAGGACAAAGGGGAAACGCACTTATAGTTTGTGCATAATTTCTTATAGATTAATATTAATCGAAATTGGGACTATGAGACTGCAAAGTGTAGAGTTTTATCTCTTCAGGCACATAAACATGCCTGGTGAAATTGAGTTTTACTATGATGACCAATCAAAGGAACGGGTATGGAGACTATTAATGAGATTTAACCAACTGAATTGAGCGCTTAAAGGACCAAAGTGAACGGACTTATAACTTATTAAACCAACATCTCGTTAGAGTTGAACAATGCTGCGTCTTCTCGCCCACATTATCATGCGAAATCGAAGCAATGTATTTTGTATGACACTGGTATTCTGTAGTCGAGGGCCAAAAAGAACTTGAACACAGCATTTCGATGTTTGAATAACAAAGTTTTCAAGATATCTTCCAACAATACAAAGAGTGAGAATTAAGAACCACCATATTCTTTATAACAATAATTAAAAATTCAAGATTATTCTGATTTCCAAAACTAACTGAAAGTTAACTAATGTCAATTTTGTTTGTATATCTACACACACTCAAAAGCTGCAAAAATTCTTTAGATCCTCTTTCTTGGCATACCAGCTTGGTATACATCTTCGAAATGTGAGGATACAAATCCTTGGAGGAGTTCGTAATCATCCCTTCAATGACTCCAGTAGCAAGTAGCAAGTGATATATCTGCACAAACATTCGATTATTCATATACACATGCTGTCTCAAACGCCATTTACATATGCACCAATATGTCTTTAGTTGTTTAAATTGAATAGAATTGGGGAAACTAAAACCTTGGGGAGACTTCTCATCAAAGAGCTGAGTGATAATGTAAATAATAGCTGCTGCAATAGATATGGGGCTCCTCCTGCAAAATTAGAGGATAAAAACAGAGAATACGTTCAGCACTTGAAAAGGAACAACAGTAAAGCATTTGAACTAAACCTGGTAAGTAATCTTTATACACAGCAGGTCTACATTGACGAACCTGCTCAAAACACGTCTTTCAACCTCAATAGAAGAAAGATAAAATGTCGTCAACCAAGTTTTACAGTTTTCGAGTCTTCCTCCAGCTTTACCATTAAAATTCCAGCCGATAAGAGAATAACCACTGAAAAACATTCAGATTGTGCAGTTTGATATTACTGCCAATGCTTATATCAGCTTGTCTGTCATCAGCAAGTCCACCCGTCTCCTGTATCTAAGTTGATTTTGCCGGAAGTACTACGTTGATGTCTGTCCTGCTTCTCTGGAACAAGTAAACTAACAGAATTAAGGATGTCTACAATGCATACAGAAACATAAAACAATGAACTTGCATCATTACCTCTAACACGACAGCCCAAAACCCGATCAACCTGAAAAGCAGAAAAGTGTCAAATGAATTAAGATGGATTCTAAGATCGATCACCAGAATCAAACAACAAAGTTGGTCATAAGTAGATTTACCTGCTGAAATTCACTCTGGCTGTGCCGCTTATGCACATTGGTGTATCATTCACATGACGGTCTCTTTTCTTTGGCTTTACTGGTGGGCTTTTCAACTCTCCAGAAACCTTCTGCACCACAAAATCAATTTTTAATATATCATCAAGCCTCAATAAAAAGGACTTTCCCTGTGCCTTTGCACGTGGAAACCATCAACTTAGAACTACCAACCAAAATATATCCAGGGCTTCTAGATATCTTTAGAAAACAAACACGCCATGCAAGAGGACCAAACACCAAACTGCATCCACTCAATATATTGTAGAGGTTCATATCTTAGGAAGCAAAGGAAAAAAAAAATTGTAAGTCCCATAGATTTGCTAAATGTAACTGAATGCGAGGAAGTATCTTATATATGTCTATATGTAATATGTCAGTAATGAAAAGGCCAATGTAAAAGTATCTACCTTTTGTTTATTTGGACCATTTGAACCTTCTTTTGCTCCATTTCTTCCATGGCAGAGAGTGAACCCTTGTTTACAATTGTTCTCTTTCTTAATTGTGAATTACCTATTTCAGGTAATGCAGCTTTCTTCTTCGACCCATGTCTTTAAAAGTAGCAATAATTTGCTTGCCATCATCATTCCTGCTCTTAGAAGCAGCAATAATTTGCTTGCCATCATCATTCCTGCTCTTAGAAGCAGCAATAATTTGCTTGCCATCATCATTCCTGCTCTTAGAAGTAGCAATAATTTGCTTTCCATTGTCAGTCACGCGTTTCTTCTGAATGTCATTTTTCTGCACAAGCTTTCTCTTCTTAGCTCTCTCTTTACTAGCACCAGTTCCGAGAGCAGCTTGACCATCTGGACTATTGAATCCATCAGAACATTGAGAATTTTTCTCTGATGCTTCATCATATTGTTCTGAACTCACCAGTTGAGAATGAGATGAAGCGGGCACAGAAGGAGAAGCTAACCTTCTGGTTGAAGGTGCTTTTGCTAGAGGTACATCTACCTTCTGTTCATCATCATTTTTCTGAGAGGAAGAGGTTCCATCCGTAGAACCACCCAGGGCTGGGCAACCAGGCTTGATGGTGCATGGGTCCTCTCCTGGGGACAGATCTGGCTTACCTTCCAATGGCTGAACTTCAGGTGTTACAACAGAATTCCCTCCACTCAAAGACCTCTTGCTTGGAAAATGGGAGCCACCAAGCATTCGAGATACTTTTTCCGTGCTAGACAATGTCTTGGATCTTGACCCACAAATTTTCGTCCGAGCTCGCTTCAAACTGGAATCGAGATGGCTTATTGGCTCAACTGAATCACTTTTCGAGCGGCACTGAGGACATTGCCATTTCCCTAGTGGAATCCGCTAGAAATGGAAAACCATAAAATGAGACAACTAAATTATCTCAATCAAGTACAATAAGACAAATGACAGCAATTAACACATCTAACTCAAGGCAAGACCCCTCAAATAGCTATGAACTACCTTGAGAGGAGGATCAAGGCATATACATCCCATCCCCAAAACTCAGCAGAACCTCAACACAGCATCTAATTCTCTTTCGTCGGCGCAATTATATCCCAAGACATAAGCTCATGCTGCGAGACACAAACATGAAGTGTGAGGCATGTGTCAATCATAGCTAACGAAAAAAGAGAAAGGAAACGGTTAACTAGTTACCAAATCGACCAGGTCCCATGAATGGTTCAGCTTCATCTGTCACACCACCTTGCTGCTGCTCCTGAAATTTTTCATGTGAAAAAGCAAAAAAATCAGTTACCTCAAAGATTTTACTCTACGAGAACGACAAATGCTAGCTGTTAATTTTGTGATCCTGGCTAGATAGATAAAAGAACGACTCTGTTTTAAGAAATTGGAGTGTTGAAAGAAGACGTTCTACTCACAGCATCAGTCTCCATTGCAGCAGCTGACAGCAACCTATCTAAACAGTGTCCAGATATTTTGCAAACCAAGAGCTCATTGGCAGGATCCATAACAGTTTCTCTGCACGTCTCATCACAGACTGAAAGAAAAGACGATGATGAAGGAAACCTCATTAGGAGAGACATTCCTGCACGACACATATAAATTGGATATACTAAAGAGACTTGTCATTGTTAGCAATTTAAGTATTTTACCATGAACATTTCCAGTCTTCTCACAAACGAAGACATCGCCAATTTGATGATAAGAACATGTTTCTCCTGAACAAACATGGTCCAGAACCAATGCATCAGTGAACCCCTTGCTGCTTTTCCACAAAGACACTTGATCAGCAACTGTCTTGTCAAGAATTATCCGATCATCATTCACCTTCAGAAGCAAACATGCATGTGAAATTAAAAGGATGAACCCACGAGTCCTTGTGCAAACCAGAAACATATGTGGTACCACTTGGAATATTTCAAGGAAAGTAACTCTAGTAAAGCATGTTGATCATAATTGCTAGGTCAAGAATAATAGTGTAGTAATGCTAGTCAGGATTAAATCTCAAGCAAAAAAGCGTTTACAAATAAGAGCCACTAAAGCAGCAACCATCAAGTCTTTTTCCTTTGACCAGTTTCCATAACTTCATTACGGTTGTAATGCAAAAATGAAGAGTATCAACCAGGATATTATTAGTATAAAGCTAAAGAACTAAACGTGAAAGTCACATCAGAAGACACCAAGTGCACTTCTACCCAACAATCTGCTTTCTGGAAGAAATCCAGTCAAGGTTTGAACAAGCTATAGCATTGGCACCAATTTATACAAAATTCCAACAAATCTAACCTTTGACCTGTAATATCATCACAATGAAGAATCCTTACAAAAAGCAAGCTCCATCTACCTGTGAAGGAAGAGGTGCCTGGCTTCTCTTTGCAGCTTGCATTTGGATACTACATTGTTCCTGGCATAGTCTCTGGGACCTCCAAGGCTACTGAATTCTGTTCTTTATCATATTTCTGAGTGTCAGGACTGTTCTTAAGTACTCGGGACAAAAGCCTTGAGCTACAGCTTGCCATGTAAGCTCGAGACTGAAAAACTTCTACAAACTCCAGAATTTAACAGCCGATTCATCTCGATCCAGGAGCAAATAATACATTCCTCAGGGATATCTATGAGCTCAAGACAAGGGATTTTGTACAAACTCGCATTATGCAAAACCTGAAGAGATGGACCAAGACCGGCTAAGTCAAAGAATTTTGGTGAGAGAGATTGAAAAGGCCTCCATGCACCAGCTTCTAGTAAGATGTGGATGCTTCTCACAACTTCATATCTGTACAAAAGAATTTCCCTTGACAGAAAGGTATAGCTCACAAAATTGCTGCCAATCCCAGAGTATCCCCTTGCTCAACCATTGATCCCGGAGCAAATGCTCCTATCTAGAAGTCGTACAGAAGATGAATCAGATTGCCTAGTTGAAAGTTATGTTTATGAATTTCCTATCACAAGTTAAACAAGATGGGCTATAAAATAGATTTCACCTGTTTATTAGTTCATGGACAAAAAACGAATTTATTTTGAAGCCTGATGAAGCCAATAATAGCACAGGAAGGCCAAAATGGCCCAGGAACATAAAATGGAACCTGGCCCTATATTTGCTACTGTAGTAAATGTTATGCGAGGATTACAGATCCTACTGATAATATAGTTGTCTTTGGCTCAGAAGAAAGGGAGAAACCAAAAAGAAAAGATATCGGCGAAGCGTTAGATGCGGCGAGTTCATCGTGATCCATCAGCCAAAAGAGCCCATTTAGCATGTGTCCCACTGTTTGATCATTCTCGTCACACCTCTCATGTAAGTAAAGGGAGATAGAGCTCCATGCGATGAATATGTTCATTGTTAATCAGAATATGCAAATAACTTTCAGATAGCTAAGATCAAAATCATTAGATGTCACCAGGGAATCAATAAGAAATTAGAGGCATCTAATAATCAAATGAGAAGTATGAGTGAGATCTTAAGCATAGTGCCCCATGGTAATTACGGAACGGATTAAGCACTGTTTGCAAAGCCCAGGAACAGATTCAGAGGAGTAAGCAAACAAGAGGCTCAACAATATTTGTTTTGAATGGGACTAGCATGTGGAAAGAAAATGAGATCCATCACAATTATCATCACATTAAGAGGTTACTCTGTCAAGAACTTGCATGTTGTCTAAGTCACTTTGGGGAGTTTAAGAAAGCAAGAGCAATTAGTTTTCAAATAAAGAAATGACTGTTAATGGGATGCAAACCTGTTTCCTCATGGTGAGTATGAGGCCTTTTCTCAGTTCTTCGCTGTAAGGTTCACCTTCCACCAGAGTGACAAAGGCATAAATGCCTTGTCCTTTCACCTAGCATTTAAAGCAAGTGCAATGAAAATTTTATCATCAATTTAGTCCTCTCTAAAGTACCTCATGCTCAACACCAACAACCGCAGCTTCCGCACATTTGGGATGCAAGACAAGAGCAGATTCGACTTCTGCTGTTCCAATCCGGTGTCCACTGCAGAGGCAAGTGAAGCATCATCAGATAACTAGTCCAGAATTCAAGGCACTGGGTGCTTTAAGAAGGAAAAGAATTGGTCTTTGGAAGTTTCTCAACAAAAACAAAGCCACATTGTATGAGCACATAAAAAATGTTTGAATGAAGGTACCAAAAGAGAAGATCCTGAGAAATTCATGTAGTACCTGATATTGATGACATCATCAACTCTACCAGTCAGCCAGGGATTTAGGACCAGAAATGCACGAAAGACATTTCACGAACCAAGTGCACTTTGCTACACTCTACACCATGATTGCTTTGTCGTGCTGTTAATTAAAACAACATTCACCAAGCTCATACATCAACCATTCACTACTCATAGAGCAGATAAAACCTGCTTCTCTTTTCATATATGTCAGCTTTGTGACCCTTTTCCACATCACATACTATCATTACTCCAACGTCCAGACCATTCACTTCTCTAAATTGTCAGTTAATTAGCAGATTTCAAACGAGCACGCGACCATCAACATGTCAATCCTGCGAAATTCAAATAAAAAGTTTTCATACCTGACCAGTGCAGGCACGGCCGACCAAATCAGTCCCATCGTGGACGATATCAAACGTCATGGCCTGAATGGGAAACAGCGCCTCGATACCATTGTCCTTCAACTTCAACCTCAAGCTGTCCGAGATCCTGAAATTCAACACAGCGTTGGGGTTTCTCCTCCTGAGCCACCTCATTATCGTCGTCGTCGCTCAACCTCGCCTTCTTCTTTTTCTTCTTCTTCCCCTTCAAGTTCTCGGGGTCGACCAGCTAGGAGCTGGTTTTGCTCTTGTCTTCCTCGTCGTCCTCGCGCAGCTCCAGCGCCTTCCTCTTCTTCTCCTTCTTCGCATCCCCTGATGCTCCGGGAGCTTCGGGCTGCTTGGATTCGGAGCCTTTGCTGCCGCTCTTCTTTTCCTTCTTGTGCTTCTTGTCCGACGCTGCCGGAGACGCGAAGCCGCCATCGGCCTCGAGCTGGACCTTCGCCTTCATCTTCTTCTCTTTGCTCTTGCTTTTGGAGTTCTTCGGGGGTTGAGCTGAATCGGACACAACTATCGAAGGCATCGATGAAGCTGTCGAAGGAGGCGACGACCGGCGAGGAGGCTTTTGGGAGGCAGAGGCGGAGCCGGAGTCGGATGCGCGGAGAAGGAAACAGACGGTTGTTCTCTGTTTGTTCTCCTGCGAGGAGGAGAGAGAAAAGCCAGTAAATTCAATTGAGGAGTGAGAAATTTTTTGGGCGGGAGCGTTAAAGCATTTATTGACCTGACGCATTGTTTCTGCCAACGAGCCAAGCTGAGCGGATCCTTTCATTTTCCAGCGGGTCCCCAGGACGGGTGTCGAAAGCTGAGTGGTACGTGCGCGCCAGGTCAGCGGATGACGGGGTGCGCACATAACCACTGAATATTTTCTCCTCCCAAGAACATTTATGGTGATCTTTTCCAAGTTTGTTTTATTGACTGATGTCACATTGTGAACGCACATTAGGAAACTAAGGGCATTTTATTTAGGGTTCGGTACAAGGCAGAGTCCACTTCAATGATCATTTATAAGATAAATTAAAAGATAAGTATAGTCTCAAAACTTTTAAAATGTGTAATTAAATCCTGAAATTTATTAAATTAGTGTAATCAAAATTTTTCATTAATTCTGTCCAACTTGATTGATGGAAAATGCTAATGTGGCTTATTTTTCTCTAAAAAAATTTTATTTTCTCTTTTACGTGGTGATGACACGACTAAAATATAGGGCTAAAACGATGTTGTTTTAATCAAAAATTGATTTTTTTAATACAAATTTCATCTTAATTATATTAACAGAGAGAAAAAAAAAGAGGAAGAAATCAGCAAGGGTTAGCAAGGGTGGCAAGCAAGGGTTATTGGCACTTACTCAATAAGATGAGGGTCATAAGCTCTTGGCCAACCCAGGCTTGTCGAAGGGCCGCTAGTGGTGACGACCGCTAAGGGTGGCCCTCGACTAGACCTAAGCAAGGCTGAGCGACCCTCCCCTATGGTTAATGAGGGTCACCGAGCCCCCTAATCTCCACGAGGCATTTATCACCATTACCAGCCCTCGACCTTCCTAGAAATGCTGGGCGATGATGGCAGCAAGGGCTGCAAGCCATCCCTTGCTTCTTCATTCTTTTTCTCTCTTTTTTTTTTTTTAATATATTTTTTAAACTTTGCTTACTTGTAATGTAATTTAATTAAATTTATATTAAAAACTCGGATTTTGACCAAAACGATGCCGTTCTAGCCACATCGGCGCCACGTGGGATATGAAAGTAATAAGAAAGTCAGGTCAAAATTTTCCATTAGTCAAATTAGACAAACTCGATGGAAGGACTTGATTGCAATAATTAGACAATTTTTAAGATTTAATTGTATTTTTTTAAAAAAAATTCAAGATTCAAATGCATTTTCGCAAATAAGTTTTTGAGGATTTTTAGGGCACCTCACAAATTTAAGCAAAACAAAGAAAGGACACGGGAGCTGGTGATGCCTTACTAACTTCTTTTTCCTCGCATTACTAACTTTTTTAAATCCATGATAAAAGGGAAAAAGAAAAGTAGAAGAGAAGGGTCACCCTATGAGTATCAGTATTAGAGACGCGGAAAGATGGGACGGTGCCCAGGGGAAGTGGGTCCCAGAGCCACGTCAACTATCGATTGGGGCCCGACCTGTGGTGACATGGAGGGGCGGGCCCACCTAATATTTTCCCCCCCGCTCGGCTCGACTTGGCCCGGCTCAATGATTCATTCAAGAGTGCTGCTAAGCAAACGGCACCATTATTCCCAAGGAATAACGGGGCCTTTTTCACCACAACCTACCATTGACTATTTACTGGCAACCGGAACCCACTTAACTAATGTTTCCGACCAAAAATAATACTGATAACAACTATAATTATAATAATAATAATAATAATAATAATAATAAATAAAATGTAAAATCAATTCTTTTACGATATACTGTAATAATATTTTAACATATTATAAATACAATGAAAGCCGCATTAACAAACACACATATTTTTACAGGATCTAAGAGGGAATGGAGTTTTCCATATTTAAAACTCAATTCTTCACTTCTTAAATAATTTATAGACACATGAACTTTTATAATAAAGATATGTTAAATAAGACATCAACGCTGTATAGAATTCAATCTGAGAATTCATAATCGACATCAGAGGACCGTCGATGAATGGTATCGGGATGTAAATTCATAATCGACATCAATTGCCTATATCATCGTGGTCCAGTGCCTCTGCAAGCTTGTGCCTCTCCTCTCCCTCTCACCGGAATTGTGACGGCAGCCTCAGAACTTTACGAACCAAGACCGCCAGTATGGCTTGTCAATGACTTGATTTGCGTGACCAAAAATGGGGGAATTTACACGAGTTGGATCACTATCTAATTTATCTATGGAATACCGAGATCTAAGGTTCACAAACCCATTTCCCCATATTGTTTTTCCAAGCTCTAAAAAGAAAAGAGGAAAAGCCAATTATTCAGGGCCGTTGTTTGGTCTAGATTTCGGATTTATAGAGGATCGGTTCGGGACGGAATGGATATTCCAAAAGGAAAAAAAAACCGAAATTCTTTTTAGCGTAGAAGTCGCGGATTAGGAGAAATTGAATTAGCTAATAACAAAAAGGAGGGTTAGACCAGACTAGGATTGTTGCAGAAGACTCAACAGCCCATGTTAGCCTAACCAACTCTACATTATCACAACAAAACGTAAAGACGAAAGGTCATTATCCTGCCTAGCGAAGCAGTTTCCTCCTATAGAAGTTTTTGATGTCAATTATGAATTTAAAAAAAAAAAAAGAATTGCTAGGTTTACGGCACCGTCCCTCCTAGAAAGAGCAACTTTGTCATTTTACTCCAAAACGAGGAAAGCCCAGGTTGTATCTCGCCTTCTTCCCTGGGGGCCGGTCGTACAAGCTGACGTCATCCCCAGTCAAGCAAGAGGGCAAGTCAACCTGGTGGTCCTCGAAAAGTTCATCTTGAGACACGCGAGGTGGGCCCGGATCATGGCTTCCGAGGAATCGGACGAAGTGCCGATCAGTGGAATGCTAGGGAATGTCATTTGACATGACAATTTGATACGCAATTATTAATTGCAAAAGCAGAAGCAGGCGTTTGTGTTTTTCTTTGTGACGAGGAAAGCCCACGTTGGATGGGGAAACTCCCAGCCAATGATTGTATGTGTGTGTATCTATATAATTTCATGGGTGATCTTTCCTCATCATTAAAAGATTATTAATATAAAAGCATGTAGAGTTTATCAAAATTTTGAAGTTACCAGGCTTGAAAATAAAAGAGGACGCCTCGTTATTGATCAAATTAAGTTCAATTTGACACTAATAATAAGTTTAAGGTTTTTTGGACAATTTCCCGTATAATATATTTCTCTTTAATGTATTAAAGTTTATGTGTTATTTCTTTATTGTTTCTTAAAAATTCTTTTTATTTGGTCTTGATTTCCATTTCCTCGTCTTAATAATTATGATCACATTCTACATTGAAAAGAATAAGCTTCAATCTTGTATGTAAGCTTATCGAACGATGATGACATAATGTCATTTCTTTTCTTAATTTTCATATTACACCTTAAAATTAGATGCTAGAGAATGATTGAATGCGTATCGAGCCGATTAACGAACCGGGTAAAAAAAGGTTAACATAGGTTCCTAATTTTTTTTTACCTAGGAACCGGTCCCCACGTGAACTAGCTTGAAACCAATTGGGTTGGTTTTTAGGTTGAACCGGATCATTTGGTCACCCCAAGATTTGATTAGAAAAATTAAATTTAGAGAGTCTTGATCATAAAAGTGGTGAGAGTAAGGTGATAGAAACTAGTTTTCCTACCCTTTTATGACTTGATTATATTGTGATTTTATTTTTTCTCTTTGAGTAGAATCTCGGTTCTAGCTTATTGCCTTGTAAGACTTCATAGTTTGTCTCTATCGAGCTTTCAATTTCTCAAGACGATGTTTCCACAAAAGGACTAATCCCAACATTCCATTTAAAAGGCCAACCAAAAAGCATACCTTTACAAGATTAAAATTATATATATTTATTGGTCCAACAATATTAAAAGTACAACTATGTAGGTTTGTCTGGTTAGAATGAGGCCATGCATCTATGAGATGATTTTAGTTGCGCCATTAAAAACCAAGTCAGCCCCTTCATCAACTAAGGTCTAATGGCCAGAAAAGCCATGAAAGTTCTCCACAGAAAATTGGGTATACATCAGCTTGAAAGTCTGGTAGATCTTGTAATTCATGTGCAAATACAGAAGAGCAAAAATCTAGAGTTTTGCTATACAGTATTTTCAGTCATACCATCTGCTGCAAATGAGGCAGTCCAGATCGCTAGGTCGTCAATTCGGCACGTCCGCCTCGTAGTAGGATCCATCCCAATAGGCCCTTCTCGGACTCATCGGCAAACAAGGATTAATCACGCTAGAACCTCGTCCCTGCGTAACCCACACACTCGTCATAGTAACCGCAATTGTTGTAATCTCTCTCTCTCTCTCGCCCTTTTTGTTGAATTCTTTCCCATTCACAACAAAGGCAATTACCGCCTGGGCGGCTGCCTTCATTGATCATTTTTCAATATATCTTTTCTCTTCATTTATTATTAGTTATTCCTATTGATATCTTAAAAAAGAAATTTAAAAAAATCTAATCAAATATATTTTGCCCAGCAAGATAAAAACTTCACGGTTAATGCCATGGAAAGCAACCTATGATGTGATCTGCATGCTTGCTTAATGCCATGGAAAGCTACTGTTTTTTAGGACCGCCCACGATGTAACCTACAAAGAGTAAAAGTTATTTCTCAATTTTTTTTCTTTTTTCTTTTTTTGTGACCCAGGGGAACCCCGCATAGCCGACAGCTGGGAGTAAACCCCTGGGGAGGCACGTAGGAAACCACCACTCACGCATCCCGGGTAAGTCGCCAAATGTCTCCACCTGCCTCCCTGCAACTTGCGTTGTAGGGGCTTCGAACTCCGGCCTCCAGTGTGGAGGTCCTGGAGCCTACCAGCGGAGCCACCCTCGCAGGTGGTGTTATTTCTCAGTTTTCTTTCTCTTTTACCTACCGTTTTCTAGGACCACCCACGATGTGTCCGCATGCTCGTTTAATACCATGGAAAGTGACCAAGGCCCGCACTCATAGAGTTGAAACTCTTTGCGCAAGATATCGTGCTATTGGGGATTTGGTAAAAAGGACGGATATAGATATAATATATGATCAAAGTGCGACTGCTGAAATAGCTTGTCGATTTTAAAAACCAACATCGTTTTTCATAAAATCATCATGAACTAACTCATCATCAAGTCGGTAAAAGTTAGGCAATTTAAGACATAATTTCTCGATGTTTATGATATGCCTTGATCGATCGAGTCAATAATTGTTGAGATATGAGCACGATTATCGATTGAGACCATATAATTCACTCTTAGCACAATCTCTTTACTTACGAATTAAAAATGAAACGATACCGAAGAATTTGCAGTAGTGAATGTTAAAAATTCCACCGACAGAGCCCGGAGTTGCTTTTTTGTGAGACCTTTTAATTAAGGGTTATGTGCTACTCACAGTTGCAACAGTGCTGGAGTTCTTTTCATCAAGCATCATATTCATACGATCCAGTTTTTCCAAGAATCTCAACCTAGACGATGCGATTCTATTTGGTCATGCAAACTCTAATTCAACTCCATCGGTGCCGATGACCATCTCTAATTTTCTGCCATTTATATTGACCTGGCTTTCCTCAAAGTAGAGAATCGAAAGCGACCTCTTCAATTCAACGTCGTCATCCGTTGCATTACTGATGGCACTCATCCTAGCAATAAGTTGCTTAGCTAAAGATCCCTGCAATTTGCTTAAAATATGATTAGACAAAGTTCTTGACAAATAGAGAAAACGGTCTGTACAACATCTGCTATTGCTTGACCTTCATTGCAGTAGGAGTCAAAGCATGATACTGGTCCTCCATAATCACTCTAAAGTCTCTTTACTTAGTAGTGACCAGCATGTTGAAATTTTATACCATTACAAAATAAGGCAGGAAAGGAAGAGGGGCTTGGCTGATTCGCCACAAAGAATTGAATCCCCGAACGGCGACTTGCGAATATTATCATGGAGGATCTTAATATTAGATTAGTCACCTTCTTGTAGGTAGTTTACACTCTTGTAATTTTAGGCCATTTTTTTATTTTCAATATATGGGTCAATATGGGTAGGACTTGCATAACTAAGTGGGTGAAAAGCTGAACGAAGTACAACAAATCAGTACTTCTACAGTTCGCGCCTCCTCACGGGACTGCAACAGAATTATAAGAACGTATCGGCAATACAAAAGGAATTGAGACATTGCAATTTACTCAGTGATGCGAAAAAAGAATACATATTGATTAGGTTGGACCTATCTCTAGTGCCCAAATGGAATCCCTACAACTACAGAAGATGTTTTATTTCTTGCAAGCAGCCGCATGATTAATCCTTGTCTGCCGATGCAATCTGCAATGGTCACATAAATTGTCAAGCTGGATTCCGCAGCTTCAAGGATATCAAGTTCTGCTGCTTCGTTGATGAACTCAAGCTTGCATAAATACTTTCACATTTAATCTTTCGTGGGTTGCTACATCATCTACCAATTAGAACAAGGAAGTTCATGTTCAATATCATTTTTTTTCATACGCAACTCGTGAATAAAATATTAGTCCAACTAATCTGTCTATTGGTCGTCCAAATTCGCATCAGGGACAAGAAAAAATCGCTAATTTGTCTCATAGGGTCATAACCATATGGCCTAAGTACAGTTGCGTGTACAGATAAATGACTTGGCAATTGGCATCACCTGTGCATATTGGAGAGAATTTTGTTGTTTGTGCCATGAAGTAAAAATCTTGAGAAGGACCACCTTGTTTAGCCTTATCAAAAAATACACAAACATTGCTTTGAAGCTTGGGAGTCGTGCTCTGGTCATTTTGAGATTAAACGCCAACTCAAGAAACTCACAGATTAAATGCTCCGTTTCTTAAGTTGTCTTCCTCTCCTCTTTTGGAGTAGACCTGCACGCCCAGCCACTACTAGGCTAGCAAGGCTACTCCTACCTGGCAAGCTACACTTGCTGGCTGTGTCTGCAATCCCTATTGAATGCCCTCTTTTGTTTGTTTATATTTCTCTACGTGGTTTCTCCTCTTCCTTAAACGCGGACTGAGCCGGCGACCCCTCCAAAACTTGTTTTCGAAGAAAACCCGCTGCCGCCGGCGACGATGAACGGCTTCGACCCGGATAATGCTACTTCAGTGGAGATGTATGCGAAGGAACTCGTCAGAGCTCAGCGGGAGGCCGAAGCTCGGTGGAAGAGATTCGAGCCGTACGCTTACGTGATCTATTATGTCGCACTGACCGCGTTCCTTCTTTTATTGATCTTCTTCTTCTTGCTGACCCTCTACGTGCTCCTCTTCCCTCGTCACTTGAGGCAAGCGGCAGCGTCTCCCTCTTCGCCATCCGAAGCTCGTCCGAACCAAGACCAGTTGGAGCCCGGAGAGCTTCACCCCGTCCATGTCGCCTGGCCTGCGCCTCTTCCACCTTGTCCGAGAGAAGGCCCCCGTCGGCCTCCCCGCGAAATCAGAACTTGGTGGTGGCCCTTCAGTTTGTGCTCCGGGCGGCGTCTCTCTCTCTCTCTCTTGTATCTATCTAACTATCGCTAGTGACTTGTTTATAGCGTGATTTTAGTCGAGGATGCACATAATATCCTAACCGAAGTCAATGAACCAGGAATTATAGCGCACAGAAGTACAATTCGTTAAAAATGAAATGGACCCTCGTTGTTTCTCAAAGACTATGTTGCTTTCAAACGGAGATGCTTTCACTGATGGCAACGACCCTTTAAAAGCATTCGATCTCATGTTGATAACACCGGGGACTCCCAGCACCGGAGCAAGAAGATGCTTTCACTGATGGCAATCGACACTAAGATAATGAGTAAAGCCAAGACCTGAATTCGAGAATTTGACGTCTTTTGATGGTCTTGTTAAATTTTGCAGGAAGAAGTTTGACAAGGACGAGGCACCCAAGACCTAAGGGAGCGGGGGGGCTGATCCTGGCGGTCACCGGGATCATGCGCTACAGCCTGGCCGGGATCCTCCCCCGCTCCGATTTGTGCTTGGTTCTAGCAGCAATTGCTCTACCTTCTCCCTCTATACAAGCGAGAAAATTATCTAAAAAAATACTAATCTTACTAAATTTTTGATAATTTAGTCTAAAATCTTTCAATTATATTAATTAAGTTATAAACTTTTTTTGCGGTTTGTTAATTGATTTCGTTTGATCAATTTTGGTCTGAAATTGGCAACGTAGACACCGGCTGTCTTACGTGACATGGTCGATACTGACACGTATATTTTTTAGAATGTTTTTTTTTTTAAGAAATAAATAGCAAGCTTCGCATTAATATGTCGGAAACCGAATCCTATGCCTAAATCCTTGAGAAATGCAAACCTCTCTTAATTGTTTTTATTACAGGCATTATTATTATTATTATTATTATTATTATTATTATTATTATTATTATTATTATTATTCCGGTGAATAATGAAAGAGTCGAATGCCAAGAGCGGTGAAAAGCCAAAACCCGGAATACAAAAACTCCCGCGCGCGAGGGCGACGCCGCGTCGGTCAACATTCGGGTTTTGCCAGCACAGCACCTTCTCCGCCTTGACTCCTGGGCCCCACCGGACTTGCACTACGCTCAGCAAAGCGCCACGTGTAAGCGGGGAGCCACGCGTCTCCTCCTCCTTCCCTCCTTTCTAATAATTCGGCTCGGAATGGAATTCTTCTCTCTCTCTCTCTTTTAATTTTGTTTTCCCTTCCACGTGTAAGCGGGGAGCCACCGGACTTGCTCTACGCTCAGCAAAGCGCCACTTTTCTCGCGATCGAAGACCGTTAAATTAGGAACTTCGTTTTGCATAAACTCGTTTTCTAATTCCTTTTCGTCTTGTCAAAACTGAACAAACTTCTCAATCGATTCACATCGAAGGATAATGGGAGATGAAGGCGGCAGTGGCGGTGGCGGTGGCGGAGGCAGGGAGGCGACGTCGCCGAGCAACAAGGTCAAGTTCCTGTGCAGCCATGGTGGGAAGATCTTGCCGCGGCCCGGCGACGGGCACCTCAAGTACGTGGGCGGCGAGACCCGGGTCATCTCCATCTCTCGCGACGCGTCTTTCTCCGGTGCCGGCTTTTCTCCGTGACGATTGGCATGTTGGATTCGTCGGTCGTGTTGATATGGAAAATTCTGAGTCATTTGTTTTGCTGCTACAGATTTGATGAAGAAGCTGAGTGCCCAGATCGATGCGGACGTGGTCCTCAAGTACAAGGTGGCGCCGGAGGATCTCGACGCGCTGGTGTCGGTGCGGTCGGACGAGGATCTCAGGCACATGCTCGACGAGTACTACCGCCACGAGAGCGGCGGGAACCCGTGGCTCCGGGCCTTCCTGTTCCTCGCCAATCCGACCGTGGTCGAGAACCAGACGGCCGCCCTGGAGCCGCAGGCGCTGGAGCAGCGCTACGTCGACGCCATCAACGGCATCGTCCGGACCGCGCCCAACCTGAGGAAGGCCCCTCTCCGCGTGAACCGTGCCGCGTTCAGCATATCCTCTGCCTGCTCCTCGCTGAAATCACCGTCTCCGGACAGCGGCTGCTCGACCAAAGATGATGATGTGATGGTCATCATGATCATGATCATGGTTATCATGACGATGATGATGACCATGATCTTATGTAAAATCAATTCTTTTACGAGAGATCTGTGATAATATTTCTCCGCCTTGACTCCAGGGCCCCACCAAAGTTGCACGGTGATCAACGCGCCACGTGTAACGAGGAAAGCCCACGTCATTTTTTTGGCAAGTCAAGGTGGGCCCGGATCATGGCTTCCGAGGAATTGGACGAAGCTGCCGATCAGTGGAATGGTAGGGAATGTCATTTGACATGACAATTTGATATGTAATTATTAATTGCACAAGCAGAAGCAGGCGTTTGTGTTTTTCTTCGTGACGAGGCAAGCCCACGTTGGATGGGGAAACTCCCAGCCAATGATTGCATGTGTGTGTATCTATATAATTTAATGGGTGATCTTTCCTCATCATTAAAAAAATATTAAAATAAAAGCATGTAGAATTTATCAAAAGTTTGAAGGTACTAGGCTGGAAAATAAAAGAGAACACCTTGTTGTTGATCAAATTAGGTTCAATTTCACACTAATATTATGTTTAGAGTTTATTGGATAATTTCCCATATAATATATTTCTCTACATTGCATTAAGTTTATGTGCTATTTTTTAATTTTTCCTTAATTTTTTTTTTGTCTTGATTCCCATTTTCTTGTCTTAATAATTACAATCGCATCCTACTGTGAAAAAAAAAAAAAAAAAAAGCTTCAATCTTATCTATAAGTTTATGGAACTATAATGAGATATTTGTTATGAGATACATGAATGAATGAGATACATGAATGAATATTTATTATATTCATCTTATCTAATGTACTTATTATCGTACATTTGTATCATATTTTCTAAATACATCTCCCTATACAATGAACATTCATCTTATTTATCCAGTACATGTATCATTTGATACGTTGATATTAATGATAAGTACATTCTTGTTCTTCTATAAATAGGAGTTTAGTTTTGATGTACAAAAGAACAACAGAAACACAACAGTGACATACTAGAAATAATACTTTCTCCTCTTGCTTTCTCTACTATTTCTAGTGTTCACTTGCTTTCTCTTCTCAATCTCTTTTCTATTATATATTCGCAATGCAATATTTTACAACAATATTGTCGTTTCTTTTCTTAATTTTCATATTATACCTTAAAAGTTAGATGTTAGGGAATCATTGAATGCGCATCGAGCCGATCAATGAACTAGATATAATATAGGTTAAGATTGTTTCCTAATTTATTTATTTTTTTTAACCTAGGAACCAATCCCTATGTGAATTGGCTTGAAATTAATCGGGTTGGTTTTTAGGTTGAACTAGGTCATTTGTTCACCCCAATATTTGATTAGAAAAATTAAAATTAGAGTCTTGATCATGAAAGTAGTGAGAGTAAGGGGATAGAAAGTAGTGTTTCTACCCTTTTATGAGGTGATTATATTGTGATTTTATTTTTCTTTTTGCGTAGAACCTCGGTGCTAGCTTATTGCCTTGTAGGACTTCATAGTTTGTCTCTACCGAGCTTTCAATTTCTCAAGACAGCGTTTCCACAAAAGGAGTAATGCCAAAATTCCATTTAAAAGGCCAACTAAAAGCATACCTTTACAAGATTAAAAGTATATATTCTTTTTGGTCCAACAAGATTAAAAGTACAACTACGTAGGTTTATCTGGTTAGAATGAGGCCATGCATGAGATGATTTTAGCTGGGCCATTAAAAACCAAGCCAGCCCTTTCATAAACTAAGGTCCTAATGGCTAGAAAAACCATGAAAGTTCTCCGCATAAAATGGGGTGTACATCAGCTTGAAAGTCTAGTAGATCTTGTAATTCATGTGCAAATACGGAAAATAAAAAATCTAGAGTTTTGTTATACAGTATTTTCAGTCGTACCATCTGCTGCAAATGAGGCGGTCTAGATCACTAGGTCGTCAATTCGGCACATCCGCCTCATAGTAGGATCCATCCCAATAGGCCCTTCTCGGACTCATCGGCAAACTATTTGCCCGCTTGAACCTCGTCCCTGCATAACCTGCGCGCTCGTCTTAGGGCCTGCATGATAACATTTCTATTTTTCCCAATTTATGTTCTTTTGTTCCCCAGAACAAAAAAAGAACATAAATCTATTTGGTAACGCCAACTTATTTTTCTATTCCCTAGAATAGAAAAGTGGCAGGGGAATAGATTTGGAACAGAAAGAATAAATAACAAAAAAGTAGCTTCCTGTTCCCAACAATAATTTCTAGAAATAAGTTCTTTTTTTTTTTTTTTTCTCTTTTGTTCTTCTTCCTTGTTGCAGCCACCACTGGCCGCCAGCCAACTGTCCGCCACCTCTTGCCGCCTGCGGCCATCATCGGCAGCCGACCACCGGCGATTGCCGGCGACGGTCACCGCCGCCCGTAACCCACCAGCTGCCGCCTATAACTCACTAGCTGATGACCGCCACCATCCGTCGGCAGCCTACCATCGCCAACCACCACACGGTGGCCACTCGCTGCCGCATGACCTTCGCACGATCGCTGCACGACTGCCGACCGTTGCTGCCAACTGCCGCCCATAGCCCATCAGCCACCGCCTCTCCCGCGGCCAGTGGGCGGCAATCTTGCCGTGGCGGTCGGCGGTCGGCGGTCGTGCAGCGGTCGTGTGGCGGTAAGTGGTGGTTGGCGGTCCGTGAGTAAGAAGAAAAGACAAATAAATACAAAAATTTATAAATTTTTATCAAACACATTTCTATTTTTTTTCTATTCTAAGAATATAAATTTTTTATAATTACCAAACACCTTATTTTACTCAGAAATTATTCCTGGAGTGGAAATAGAAAAAAACTATTTCCGAAAAGAAATAGTTCTCCGGAATAGAAACGTTACAATATGCACCTTTAGTAGCCGCATTTGTTGTTATCTGTCTCTCGCCCTTTTTGTTGAATTCTTTCCCACTCACAACAAAGGCAATTACCGCCTGGGCGGCTGCTTTGTTGATCGCCATTACGGTAGTTTAAGGTTTTGGTCCTTTTCATTTTTCAATATAACTTTTCTCTTCATTTATTCTTCGTTATTCTTATTGATATTTTAAATAAAAATTTTAAAA
The DNA here is from genome assembly GCA_014182515.1 of Eucalyptus microcorys. Lineage (NCBI taxonomy): Eukaryota > Viridiplantae > Streptophyta > Magnoliopsida > Myrtales > Myrtaceae > Eucalyptus > Eucalyptus microcorys. Next base: position 5,923,430 of record CM024568.1, on the reverse strand, counting down.
ATTCTAATCAGATATATTTTTCCCAGCAAAACTTCACGGTTAATGCCATGGAAAGAAACCTATGATGTGATCTGCATGCTCACTTAATGCCATGGAAAGCTACCGTTTTTTAGGACTGCCTACGATGTGACCTACAAAGAATAAAAGTTATTTCTCAGTTTTCTTTCTCTTTTACCGACCGTTTTCTAGGACCACCCACGATGTGATCCGCATGCTCGTTTAATGCTATGGAAAGCGACCAAGGCCCGCACTCACAGAGTTGAAACTCTTTGCACAAGACATCGTAATGCCGCAGATTTGGTAAGAAAGACGGATATAGATATAATATATGATCAAAGTGCGACTACTGAAAAAACTTGTCGATGTTTAAAAAAAAAAATCATTTTTTATAAAATCATCATGAACTAACTCATAATCAAGTCGGTAAAATTCGGGCGATTTAAGACATAATTTCTCGATATTCATGATACGCCTTGATCGATTGAGTCAATAATTGTCGAGATACGAGCACAATTATTGATCGAGACCATATAATTCACTCTTAGCATAATCTCTTTACTGACGAATTAAAAATGAAACGATACCAAAGAATTTGTGGTAGTGAATGTTAAAAATTCCACCGATGGAGCCCGGAGTTGCTTTTTTGTGAGACCTTTTAATTAAGGGTTATGTGCTGCTCACAGTTGCAACAGTGCTGGAGTTCTTTTCATCAAGCATCATATTCATACAATCCAGTTTTTCCAAGAATCTCAATCTAGATGATGCAATTCTATTTGGTTATACAAACTCTAATTCAACTCCATCAGTGCCGATGACCATCTCTAATTTTCTGCCATTAATCTTGGCCTGGCTTTAGTCGAAGTAGAGAATCGAAAGCGACCTCTTCAATTCAACGTCGTCATTTGTTGCATTACTGATGGCGCTTAGCTAAAGATCCCTGCAATTTGCTTAAAATATGATTAGACAAAGTTCTTGACAAATAGAGAAAACGGTGTGTACAGCATCTGCTATTGCTTGGGCTTCTTTTGCAGTAGGAGTCAAAGCATGATACTGGTCCTCCATAATGGCTCAAAAATTCTCTTTACTTAGTAGTGACCAGCACGTTGTAAAATTTATATTCTGATGGGTACAAAATAACAAAGAATTGAATCCCCAAATGGCGACTTGCGAATATCATCATGGAGGATCTTAGTATCAGTTTAGTCACCTTCTTGTAGGTAGTTTACACTCTTGTAATTGTAGGCTCTTTTTTTATTTTCAATTTCTAGGTCAATATGGTTAGGACATGCATAACTAAGTGGGTGAAAAGCTGAACAAAGTACAACAAATCAATACTTCTACAGTTCGCGCCTCCTCACGGGACTGCAACAGAATTATAAGAACGTATCGGCAATACAAAAGGAATTGAGACATTGCAGTTTTCTCGACTCAGTGATGCGGAAAAAGAATACATATTGATCAGCTTGGACCTATCTCTAGTGCCCAAATGGAATCCCTACAGCTACAAAAGATGTTTCATTTCTTGTAAGCAGCCGCATGATTAATCCTTGTCTGCCAATGCAATCTGCAACGGTCGCATAAATTGTCAAGCTGGATTCTGCAACTTCAAGGATATCAAGTTCCGCTGCTTCTTTGATGAACTCAAGCTTGCATAAATACTTTCACGTATAATCTTTCGTGGGTTGCTACATCATTCACCAATTAGAACAAGGAAGTTCATGTTCAATATCATTTTTCATACGCAGCTAGTGAATAAAATATTATTCCAACTAATCTGTCTCTATCGGTCGTCCAAATTTGCATCAGGGACAAGAAAAAATCGCTAATTGGTCTCATGGGGTCATAACAATATGGCCTAAGTACAGTTGCATGTACAGAGAAATGACTTGGCATCACCTGTGCATATTGGAGAGAATTCTGTTGTGCCATGAAGTAAAAATCTTGAGAAGGACCATCTTGTTTAGTTTTATCAAAAAATACACAAACATTGCTTTGAAGCTTGGGACTCGTGCTTTGGTCATTTTGAGATTAAATGCCAACTCAAGAAACTTACAGATTAAATGCTCCGTTTCTTAAGTTGTCTTCCTCGCCTTTTTTGGAGTAGACCTGCATGCCTAGCTACTACTACGCTAGCAAGGCTACTCCTACCTGGCAAGCTACACTTGATGGCTGTGTTTGCAATCCTAGTAAATGCCCTCTTTTGTTTTGTTTATATTTCTCTACGTGGTTTCTCTTCTTCCTTAAACGCGAAGCTAAGCCAGCGACCCCTCCAAAACTTGCTTTCGAAGAAAACCAACTGCCGCCAGCGACGATGAATGGCTTCGACCCGGATAATGCTACTTCACAAGATTAAAAGTCTTTCTTTTTGGTCGAACAAGAGTAAAAGCATAATTACATGAAATGAAATTCTTCCATCATACTAAAGTGGCATTCACTCAAAAGGAAAATAGAACAATAAATTTTGAAATGCTTGTATAATTTGAATCTGAATTGTTCCGACGAAATAGATATTATCAAAAGAAAAAATTGTAAGCTATTTCTACTTATTACTAATGACATAGCCATCAAGCGGTGTTTATGCCATGGTACAATGTCCAAAAAAAAATGATTGCTTATAATAATTAGTCGATGAAAAAGTATCAAGAAAAAATCGTGTTTAGACATATTCATTGGTGATGAAAATAATTTTAGTTCATTCATTTTTTTAAATGATACAAGCAATCATTTTTAATAAAATGTTTTTGAACTATTTATTTCTCATGAAACAAAGGATTATTGTGGATATATCTTATGGATATGTATTATTATCCAAATACCTAATTAAAGTTTACCAAACTATTGTTTCATATTGTTTTTCCCAAAATAAAAAATAATAATAAAAAACGATTATTGTGGGCTAATGTTTGTCTAGGGTGCATTTGTTTCACAAAAAACCTTTTCCGAGAAAAGGTTTTCCTCATTTTTCGGCATTTGATTCGCTTAAGAAAATAAGTCAACAAAAATTATTTTCCTAGTTAATGAAAAATATTTTCCTACCAAAGTGTAAATTCAAGAAGATAATTTCCCCTTTGAAAAAATCGGAAAAAGTTTTCCTAGTTTTAAGCTCCTTGGTTAATGAAAGTTCATTATTATAAAAATAATTTTAAAGCAATCCAATTTTTAATTATTTTTTAAAAATTGAATATTTTATTTTTCTTTTATATATTTCTTTCTTTTTCTTTTCTTTTCTTTTCTCTTTTCTTTCTTAACCTTCCCCCTTCATCCCCCTTCTTCCTCCGCCAACCATTTGCTTTGGTGATTGTGGGCAGTGCAACGACTGGCCAAGATTACAGGCTGGCGAGCTTGAGGCTTGGCCAACCCAAGCAAGCTCGAGCTTGCCAACCTGAGCTCCATCGAGGTTGGCGAGCTTAGGCTCCATCAAGATTGGTGAGCTCGTGGCTCACCCGATCTCGACAAGGCGGAGCTTATATGTGGCTCTCACCTTCCGATAGTAGCAGAGGAGGGGAAAAAAAGAAAGGAAAAGAAAAAAATAAAAAAGGAAAGAGAAAAACAATTAAAAACTTTATAATTTGATTTTTTTGAAAAAAATAAAACAAAAATAAAAAGTGAAAAATAAAATAATTAAAATTTGTAATTTTTTTCCCAATTGCTAATTCGTTTTTTATTTTTATTTTTAATGATGGCATGTTAGAGTGACCTAATATCAAATGGATCGCGGCGGTAAAAAAAGTTTAAGACTTACCTCGTGAAATATTGATACTGGATTTTAGTATAGCAGGGGGAAAGATGGGTTCCGCACGCGGCGCGTGACTCCCACGCCTCGCGGCCCCCGCGGGGGGAGGGGGGGGGGCGGGGAATCGATGGGGCAAGGAGGAATATCCGATGGGATTCTTCAACTGTGGGCCGTCCGATTGATCCAATTGCCGAAATCGAACACTGTTCACAGATGGAGCTATACCAATTTAGGGGTGAGTAATGATGTACTCTGGCCGCAAAGCCAAGAGGTGCATCAATATGTCGCATGAAGAAGCAATCCTCGCAAGAACATTTATGGTGATCTTTTCCAAGTTTGTTTTATCGACTGATGTCACATTATGAATGCGCGTTAGGAAACTAAGGGCATTTTATTTAGGGTTCGGTACAAGGCAGAGTCCACTTCAATGATCATTTATAAGATAAATTTAAAGGTAAGTATAGTCCCAAAATTTTCAAAATGCGTAATTAAATCCAGAAAATTATTAAATTAATGTAATCAAAATTTTTCATTAATTCTGTTCAACTTGATTGATGGAAAATGCTAACGTGGCTTATTTTTCTTTAAAAAAAAATATTCTCTTTTTTATGTGGTGATGACGTTATTAAAATATAAGGCTAAACTGATGTTGTTTTAATCAAAATCTGATTTTTTAATTTTCCATTAGTCAAGTTAGACAAACTCGATGGAAGGACTTGATTGCAATAATTAGACAATTTTTAAGATTTAATTGTATTTTTTAAAAAAAATTCAAGATTTGAATGCATTTTCGCAAATAAGTTTTTGAGGATTTTCAGGGCACTTCACAAATTTAAGCAAAACAAAGAAAGGACACGGGAGCTGGTGATGCCTTACTAATTTCTTTTTCCTCGCATTACTAACTTTTTTAAATCCATGATAAAAGGGAAAAAGAAAAGTAGAAGAGAAGGGTCACCCTATCAATATCAGTATTAGAGACGTGGAAAGATGAGACGGTGCCTGAGGGAAGTGGGTCCCAGAGCCACATCGACTGTCGATTGGGGCCCGACCCGTGGTGATGATAAGGGGCGGGCCCACCTAATATTTTCCCCGTGGCTCGGCTCGGCTCGGCTTGGCTCAATGGTTCATTCAAGAGAGCTGGGGCGTATATAGAATTGACCAATTGAGTGCCGCTAAGCAAACGGAGCCGTTGGGCCTTTTTCACCACAACCTGCCATTGACTATTTACAGGCATTCGGAACCCTCTTAACTAATGTTTCTGACCAAAAATAATACTAATACTAATACTAATATACTACTAATAATAATAATAATAATAATAATAATAATAATAATGTAAAATCAATTCTTTTATGATATATCTGTGATAATATTTTAACATATTATAAATATAATGAAAGCCGCATTAGCAAACACACATATTTTTATAGGATCTAAGAGGCAACGAAGTTTTCTATATTTAAAACTCAATTATTCACTTCTTAAATAATTCATAGACGCATGAACTTTTATAATAAAGATACGTTAAATAAGACATCGACGTTGTATAGAATTCAATCCAAGAATTCATAGTCATCGTCAGAGGACCATCGATGAATGGTATCGGAATGTAAATTCACGAGAAATAAAAAGAAATAAGACCGACAAGAAGGAAAAAGGTGGGGGGTGGGAGAAGAACTCCTCGCCGGCAATGAATCGGCTTGCCGTCCCTGGCTTCACCCCCGAGCCTCTGCCCACCGCCGAAGCTTGGCGGATCACAGATATCGCGGATTTTCTCATTCGCGGGGTATTTGGCCTGGTTGCCTATATCATCGTGGTCAAGCGCCTTTGCGGGCTTGTGCCTCTCCTCTCCCTCTCCACCACCGAAGAAACTTGTTGCGCAGTGGAGGTCTCACCGGAAGCGCGACGGCAGCCTCGGAACCTTGCAAACCGAGACCGCCGCCGTGGCTCATTAGTGACTTGATTAGCGTGACATAAAATGGGGGAATTTACACGAGTTGGATCGCTATCTAATTTATCTAAGGAATACCAAGATCTAAAGTTTACAAATCCATTTCCCCATATTGTTTTTCCAAGCTCTAAAAAGAAAAGAGGAAAAGCCGATTATTCAGGGCCGTTGTTTGGTCTAGATTTCGGATTTATAGCGGATCGGTTCGGGACGGAATGGATATTCCTAAAGCAAAAGAAAAACCGAAATCCTTTTCAGCGTAGAATTCGCCGATTAGGAGAAATCGAATTAGCTAATAACAACCTGTGGTTATCCGATAATCGCCCTTGACCCTCCTATTTTCAGCATTTCTCCCATTAAAAAAAATTAATAAAAACACAAAAAAATAAAAGGGAAAACGAAGATTAGGAACTTCGTTTTGCATAGCCCCGTTTTCTAATTCCTTTTCGTCTTGTCAAAACTGAACAAACTTCTGAATCGATTAACATCGAAGGATAATGGGAGATGAAGGCGGCGACGGCGGAGGCGGAGGCGGTGGTGGAGGTAGGGAGGCGACGTCGCCGAGCAACAAGGTCAAGTTCCTGTGCAGCCACGGCGGGAAGATCCTGCCGCGGCCCAGCGACGGGCACCTCAAGTACGTGGGCGGCGAGACCCGGGTCATCTCCATCTCTCGCGACGCGTCTTTCTCCGGTGCCGCCTTTTCTCCGTGACGATTGGCATGTCGGATTCGTCGGTCGTGTTGATATGGAAAATTCTGAGTCATTTTTTTTGCTGCTACAGATTTGATGAAGAAGCTGAGTACCCCGATCGATGCGGACGTGGTCCTCAAGTATCAGGTGGCGTCGGAGGATCTCGACGCGCTGGTGACGGTGCGGTCGGACGAGGATCTCAGGCACATGCTCGACGAGTACGACCGCCACGAGAGCGGCGGGAACCCGAGGCTCCGGGCCTTCCTGTTCCCCGCCAATCCGACCGTGGTTGAGAACCTGACGGCCGCCCTGGAGCCGCAGGCGCCGGAGCAGCGCTACGTCGACGCCATCAACGGCATCGTCCGGACCATCCCCAACGTGAGGATGGCCCCTCTCCGCGTGAACCGTGCCGCGTTCAGCATATCCTCCGCCTGCTCCTCGCCGAAATCGCCGTCCCCGGACAGCAGCCGCTCGACCGACGCCACGGCACAGGAGACCTTCACGTTCAACGGGAGGCGGCTCCCGATGAGCAAGGTCCAAAGCTCGCCTAGCCTGTGCAGCCTCGGCAACAATGCCCCGGCGCCAACAACGGCCTCAGCAACCGGCAGTGCATTCACCAGCACCACCATTATCACTACCCGAACTACCAGAGGCAGCAACACCACCCTGGCGGATACCACACCATTAGGCCGCCTCAGGACCCCCACAAAGGGATCGGCGGCGGCGAGCGGCTCCACCCGGCTCTGTCGTCGGGGAGGGCCGACATCGGTAGGAGCTACCTGGGTCAGGGATTGAACCCCTACTACGGGTCGCAAAGGCATCACGGGGCCGGCGGGGGAGGTTACAACTACTGCAGCTACTCCGACGAGTGCGCGGGTTATGCAGGCGCAAGGTACGAGCGGGCGGATAGTCTGCCGGCGAGCCCGAGAAGGGCCTATTGGGATGGATCCTACTACAAGGTAGACCTGCCGAATTGATAATGACCCGGCGATCCGGTCTGGCCTTATTCGCAGCAGACGGTATGATCGATCATACTGCACATGTACAGCATAACTCTAGATTTTTACTCTTCTGTATTTACACATGAATTATAAGATGTACTAGACTTTCAAATTGATGTATATTCAAATTTCTGTGGAGAACTTTCATGGTTTCTCTGGCCAAAGGGACCTTAGTTGGCGATGAAGGGGCTGGCTTAGTTTTTAATGGCCTAGCTAAAATCATCTCATTGATGGATGGCCTCATTTTGACAGGACAAACCTATGTATTTATACTTTTAATATACGTATTTATACTTTCAATCTTGTTCAACCCAAAACAAAAAAAAAAAAGAACTTCTGATCTTGTAAAGTTACGCTTTTTGTTGGCCTTTGAAATGGAAATGTTGGGATTACTCCTTTCGTGGAAACGTTGCCTTGAGAAATTGCAAGCTCGGTAGAGACAATAAGGAAGTCCTACAAGGCAATAAGCTAGAACCAAGGTTTTACTAAAAAAAGAGAATTAAAAATCACAATATAATCACCTCATAAAAGGGTAGGAAAAATTCTACTTTCTATTTCCTTACGCTCACCACTTTTATGATGAAGACTCTACAAATCCTGGGGCGAGCAAGTGACCGGGTTCAACCTAAAAACCAGCCCGATTGGTTTCAAGCTGGCTTACATGGGGACGAATTCTTGGGTAAAAAGAAAAATATATATATTAGGAATCTATCTTAACCTGTTTGATACTTGATTCATTGATCAGCTTGATGCACATTTAATCATTCTTAGCATCTAGCTTTCAAGATAGAATATGAAAACTAATAAAAGAAATGATATTATCTCATCATAGTTTGATAAGCTTACAGACAAGATTGAAGCTTAACATTTTCAAGGTAGGATGTAATCGTAATTATTAAGATGAAAAAAATGAGAATCAAGACAAAAAAAGAAAGAATTTTTAAAGAGGAAATAATAAAACAAAAATAGCACATAAACTTTAATACATTACTGAGAAATACATTATATGGAAAAATTGTGCAAAAAATCATGAATTTATTGTTAGTATCAAATTGAACCCAATTTAATCAACCACAAGGTGTTCTCTTTCATTTTTCAGCCTAGTACCTTCAAATTTTTTGACAAATTCTGCAAGATCACCCGTTAAATTATATAGATACAAACACATACAATCATTGGCGGGGAGTTTCCCCATCTAGCGTGGGCTCTACAATTATAAAGAAAAACACATACTTTTGCTTCTGCTTGTGCACCCACTAAACTTTTTTAATGATTTGTTAATTTGATCATTTTAGTTAATTTCTGCTAAAGATTGCTAACATGACCGTCTAATTAGCGTAGGCTGTGCAGCGTCGGCCGTCCTACTTAGCATGGTCAGCATTGAAGGTGAATAATTTTTACATTTTTTAAAAAATTTTCCTAAATTTTTTATTTTTATTTTCTTCTTTCCTTTTTTAACCAAAAACACGACTTAAATTCATGGTTATTGTCAATCCCTTAGTTGACACACATATATTATTTGATAAAATGTCTCGAAGGCTCGATTAAGAAATAGTCATACGATATTAACCGGTCCTAGAGTACATCAAGAATGAAAATTTATTAAACATGAATGGTGATTTTGCTCCTACTAAATGGTTTAAAAATTCTTACGTACGATATTTTCATTAGTAATTTGACTCAAAGAAAGAGAATAATAACTAGTATTCCATGGAAAGATCAAAGCAGGATGATATCCACCATCTCAAAAACTCTTCATGGATACTCAAATGAGCTCCAGATGATTCATCAAGCATCCCCAATCAATGGTTTCCGATCACGAGGAAAGTCGAAATTTTTCTCGTGCCAAAAATCGAACCATACATGTGAAGCAAAACGCTGAGGTATCATGCACGTGCGAGGCGACACGAGTCACTGAGCCGCATGTGCAAGGCGACACGAGCGAGGGAAGGGAAGGGGGGAGGAGGACGCGTGGCTCGCCGCTTACACGTGGCGCCGTGCCCAGCATCAGCGTGCAAGTTTGGTGGGGCCCACGAGTCAAGGCGGAGAAGGTGCTGTGCTGGCAACCCGAATGTTGACCGACCGGGTTTCGGCTTTTCACTGCTCTCGACATTTCGTTATTCGCGAAAATAGTAATAATAATAAAATAATGCCCGGAAAAAAAAATCAAGAGAGATCTGTGTTTTCCAAGAATTTATGCACAAATTTATTTATTCAAAAAAGCATTTAAAAATTCAAAATATATTGAAAAATTTATATGCATTGACACTACCCATATTATGTAAGATGACTGGTGTACATATTAGAGATTTTTAGTTAAAATTAGTCAAATTGAATCGATTGACAAAACTTGAGAAAGGTTTAGAACTTGGTTAGTATGATTGAAAGATTTATGATTTAACTGATAAATATAGTAAATTTAGTATTTTTTGGATAATTTTATCACTTTTGTAGAGGGAGAAGGTTGACTAGCATAGAAAACATTTCCAATCGACTAAATATATCAAGCGATTCTAATTACTTATAAGTAAAAGGGAAAATTTCAATAAGGGCTTAAAGTGTTCATATTAATTTTTTTAAATATTTAATTTTTTACTTTTTCTTTCTTTTCTCTTTTTTTATTCTTTTCATTAAAAAAACAAATAAAAATTAAGAAAGGAAAACATAGGCGGGGAAGCCCCTCCCCGCCGGTGTTTTCAATTTTTTTTAACTTTTATTATTATTTTTTTAAATCTAATTTATTTAATTTAAATTTAACTCATGTTTGGATGAAAATATCCTTAATTGGCTAGAATATTTTGCTAGTAGGCAGTGCTAGGCTCTTATTTGAAATAGCTACAACTACTTTGGGCCTTTATTTAAAATAATATTCACTTCAGACTTTTAATTGAGAAAATGAAAGCATTTCGGATCACTCTTTTTAGAATTTTCCCTTAGTAAAAAAAAAATTACAATTTCCTCTTAAAAATTATCATTCAGTTAATGCAATTTTAATTAATGGGTTTGTGAGATTTCAGAGTACTCTACCGAATTCTTCACCTGCCTTAAATACCTACATCAGCAAGAGGAGGGGCTCCCCAAATTTTCTTACATTAAATTTATAGATACACACACACACAAATAATCAATTATAGTTGAATTACTTGAAAAATGATAGATCTCTACTAGACTCTACAATAAATCTGGCAAACTAAAATCTACATTGATCCGTACTCTAGGTGTATTCAAGAAAAATCTTTCAATTAGACAGATAAAGGGTTTGAATCATCACCAAGTGCTATGAAACAGAGTTGATCCAGCTTATCAGTACTTGTGAAGCACAAATGCAAGAAATCCCTATCCGCTTGTGTTGGTCTCACTCTCTCAAGCTCTCGTAACTTGTTTGAGTTGAGAAAGGTGAATGGAATTCAGGAAAAAAAAATTCTCAAAATATCAAAGCAAATAATTAAAAAGGAAAAAAAAACTGACCAAGGTCATAATTGAAAACCTTCATAATGAAAATAGAAAGGAACTAAAAAAAAAAGAAAAGAAAATGATTTTTGTGATGCTCAAACAAACTTTGTGATGCTCAAACAACTAAGGCCAAAGGGACCTTAGTTGGCGATGAAGGGGGCTGGCTTAGTTTTTAATGGCCTAGCTAAAATTATCTCATTGATGGATGGCCTCATTTTGATAGGACAAACCTATGTATTTATACTTTTAATATACGTATTTATACTTTCAATCTTGTTCAACCCCCCAAAAAAAAAAAAAAAAAAAAAGAAAAAAACTTCTAATCTTGTAAAGTTATGCTTTTTGTTGGCCTTTGAAATGGAAATGTTGGGATTACTCATTTTGTGGAAACGTTGCCTTGAGAAATTGCAAGCTTGGCGGAGACGAACTATTAAGTTCTACAGGGCAATAAGCTAGAACCCAGGTTCTACTAAAACACGAAAATAAAAATCACAATATAATTACCTCATAAAAAGGGAGGAAAAATTCTACTTTCTATTCCCTCACTCTCACCGCTTTTATGATGAAGACTCTCAAATTTTAATTTTTCTAATTAAATCTTGGGGCAAGCAAGTGACCCAGTTCAACCTAAAAACCAGCCCAATCGGTTTCAAGCTGGCTTACATGGGGACGATTTCTTGGGTAAAAATAAAATAAAATTAAGAACCTGTCTTAACCTATTTAATACTCGGTTGATTTGATCAGCCCGATGCACATTAAATCATTCTCTAGCGTCTAACTTTCAAGGTATAATATAAAAATTAAGAAAAGAAATGACATTATCTCATCATAGTTCAATAAGCTTACACACAAGATTGAAGCTTTAACTTTTCCAAGATAGGATGTAATCGTAATTATTAAGATGAGAAAATGAGAATTAAGATAAAAAAGAATTTTTAAAGAGAAAATAATTAAAAAAAGCACATAAACTTTAATACATTACAGAGAAATATATTATATGAATAATTGTTCAAAAAATAATAAATTTATTGTTAATATCAAATTGAACTCAATTTAATTAACGACGGGGCGCTCTCTTTCATTTCCAGTCCAGTAACTTCAAATTTTTTGATAAATTCTACAAGATCACCCATTAAATTATGTAGATACACACATAAAATCATTCGCTGGGAGTTTCCCCATCCAACGTGGGCTTTCCTCGTCATAAAGAAATACACATACGCTTGCTTCTGCCTGTGCAATTAATAATTGCATATTAAATTGTCATGTCAAATTATATTCCCTAGCATTCCACTGATCAGCAGCTTTATCCGATTCCTCGGAAGCCACGATCTAAAAAAAAAATAATTATTATTATATTACTTAATTGATTAAGTAAAGATTATAATGGGCCCACCTCGCGTGTGTAAAGGTGCACTTTTCGAGGATCACCAGGTTGACTTGCCTTCTTGCCTGACCGTAAATGACATCAAGTTCTACACCACTCCAGTTCAGCAGGACCGGCCCCAATTCAATCCCAAACCTCTGACGTGAAAAATGGCACGAATGAAAATTTGAATAATGTTGCCCGTGGTTGTGGGATCTGACTCAAGTTTAAATGTGAAAGTTTATAGGATAAAATCGGGATACTTGTCTAAACATTTCAATTTTTAGTCTTTCAATTGTTCATATGCAATCATAAAAATTTTTAATCATTTGTCAATGAAATCCTTTATCTTTTTTGTTTCTTTTAATAATTTGTTAATTTGATCATTTTAGTTAATTTTGGCCAAAAATAACTAATGTGAGAGTCTAATCAACGTAGGCATTTCAGAGTTGGTTGTCTTACTTGGCATAGTGAGCATTGGACGTGAACAATTTTTAAAATTTTTTTCTAAATTTCCTAAATTTTTTATTTTTTTTTTAACCAAAAACACGGCTTAAATTTATGGTTATAGTCAATTCCTTAGTTGACACACAATTATTGTTTGATAAAATGTCTCGAAGGCTCGATTAAGAAATAGTCCACGATATCAACTAATACGAGAGTGCGTCAATACGAAATCGCTCCATCACAATTTCCCTTGTGTGTTTGCTTTATTCTCTGTACTGGACCGTCTCGTCTCGATGGTCCTCCGTGAGGAAGTTGAACGAAGATCACTGGTAGGCATGCTCGTCGGGTATTCTGGTAATGTCCCGTTACATTAGCCTCGAGAGTTCTTGGTACTCCGAGTACGTTCGTTGAAATCAAGGTTTCCATCACCTGAAGGATGAAAATGGCCAACGGTGGAGGTCGTGTTTCGTGATAAACATAGGCGATCGACAGGGAAATATAGATGTCGATATGCTGCTGCGTTTTGGTGCAATGAGATTCGATCGTTGGTTTCCTCGTTTTGCAAGCTTTGGCCGATGGTTGGTGCGTTCTCCGCAGTGAAGACATTTTAGGAAGATAGAGAGTATAGGGTGAAAATAGTTATGGGCTTATTTTAGGAAAATCGAAGCATACATATGACGCAAAACACTTTATGCACAAGATTCAGTTTCCTCCACGTTAATGCGAAGCTTGCTGTTCATTTCTTAAAAAGAAAATTAAAATGGAAGAATATTAAACAAATTACAAATATCGGTGTCGATCGTGTCACATGAGAGAGTCGGTACGAATCACTCTCCTCTCCTCTCCTCTCCTCTCCTCTTCCCCTTTTGACAGAAAGGAGAGAAAGTGAAGTGACAAAATCCAAATAATCAAGACAAGAGAAGATGAGCACCGAAACATAGGTTGAAAATGAAGGAGAAAAGGTAGAAAACGACAGGTTAATGAATGAAAATTTATTTGAAGTGGAGACTTTAGAGCAGTCCTCATCTCCAAGCATAACGTTCAATGCAAAGTGGAACTTCATAATGGATAATTAATAGCAACATATTGAATGAAAGATAGGTGAATCAGATGATGCCACAAGCAGCAGATCTTCCTTCCGTGGTGACTCAGTTTTTGATGGTCAAAATGGTGTTGGGCAGCCATTCCATTGAATGAAAAGCCACCAAAAATGCGACCATCACTCCCGCCCATATCTTTATCACGCGTTCTACATTGTTGGCCAAATCCTCTGGCGCGGTGGCTCTTACCACCATGGCATGAGCGAATGTAGAAGATATAATTGCGATGTATGTAAGCACTTTTGTAATCAACATAAGGATTCCTCTCCTTGATGGGAGGCCGCTAAGAAGCAGTAACACCACGCTAAAGGAAGAAAAAAAGACCGTTGCGATGACCTCAGTGAAACCAGTATCGCATTGCCAAAGGACGCTCGGACGATTCATACTCAATTTCACTGCAAATGTGCAAAGGACGGCCCCGACGAGCATGAGAGAACTCCCTTCGCTTCTGAGCCAACCATATTCCTCATTGAACTTCTCAGAATCTCCAGGTGAAGTCCTCGTATTCATGGCTTCCATTGCCGTCCTCCAGAGAGCTTGAACGTCCCCAAGAGAGAGAGAGAGCTTGAACGTCCCCAAGAGAGAGAGGAAAGAGGATGGGGAGGGAGAGTGAAAAGCCGAGAGTTAGCAGCGGTAAATCGAGGAATGACAACCATATAGTGATCAACCCCACAAAATCCGCCCTCCATCTCGCCATCGTATAACCGTGTAACAGTATCACATTTGAATGTTGACCAAAAATTTTATGAATGGCAAAACAAATATAAAAATCATGTGGAGACCCATTCAACTGTGGTATCGTTATACGGTTATGCTAGAGATCTCTTTTATTTTTGTGGGTGAAGGGGCCGAACGAAACGCAACATGGTGTAGAAATCTTGGATAAAAGATTTGGACTTTCTTGACAGACTAGCGGAGATTTTCCTGGGAAAAAAAAACAACAAAACTAGACCTATCACATTATTATTCCCTTCGAGATAAACTCTAATTCAAACAAGAAAGTAGATTTTTGAGATTCTTTACATAGATTTTTAGACTCAAGACATAGCTTAAGAAGTAGTCAATATTTAATACTTAGCAAAAGATAAGAAAAAGCATATGTGATATTCAAGTGAATCCCATCGCTCTTAAGAAAATATTGGATGAGTGAAAATATTGGATGAGTAAATGATGAAGCTCAAGCTTTATGTACGGAATCAAATCAGTTTTAAATCTTTTGACTGATTTGGCACTTTTATCCATCAAAAGATAAAGGTTATTTAAATTTAAATAAATGGGAGATATTCAATTCTTAAAAATGCCATGTCATGTTACATAGATTATAAATAGAGTGGACCAATATTTGTAACGTTATAATCTTACGATAAAAATTAATGTTTAATTATTGAGTTTCGATACATTAGCCATTCCTTTAAATACTACTCAACAAGTCCCTGACTTTCCTCCTAAACCTCAGCGCTCTCTGACCCGCTCTCCTTAAGCCGTGCAGTAACAGGCGAGATGGTGACTAGGTTCTAAATAGAAAAAAAAAAAATAAAAAAAAAAAAAGGAATGCGACTATTGCTTTAAATTATTAAGGACAAATTTATGTCTTTAGTGTAAATGAAGTGTATTTAGTCATTTAGGGGATAGAAATAGTGTCAGCCAAAACAATTTTTTTTCAAGAATTCTTTTATATATGGTTGTATTTTGTGAATAATATCAAAATAATTTTCTGATGTCTGTTTTAGGGAAATTATGAAACATGCATTTGAGAAAACATTTTTAGTACAATCTTATGTCTCAGGTTCGAGTGTTGGCATCTGGGCTCGGGTGCATGTCATTGAGCCCGACTAGTGGGGATGTGAGCCTAGTTGTCAAGATCATGGGACCAGCCTCAATGGAGCTGATCTTGACCTTAGGTGACCTGAACTCGACCGCCAGGGATCGAGGCATGTTCATAGGGGGTCCTGAGTAAGGGCACTAGGTCCCCATGCCTAGTGTCGGGGACCTAGGCCTCACTCGGGTCAACTTGGGATTCATTGATATAGGAGAGAGAGTCAACTCGATGTTCACAAATGATCGGGTGTCGAGAAATTGGAAGCTATTTACTTGAACCCTATCAATTTCATATAAGCAATATTAATTTGGGCCACCTACATAGACTAACCATCCGACTTAATTGATTTGTAGAAATCACAAGGTCTTTTCTAAGTCTCTAAGTAGCCGCACGTCTACATCCATGTGAACATCTACTAATATCGTAGATAAGAATCCACAAAGCATCAACACTCAAAAGGAGAAAGTTACTTGAGGCTTCTTTCTTAGGAAGGTCGGTTCAAACTTCAAACCAGAGGGAGGTCAAGGTGTCATGTAAGTTAGTGCTTATTAGTGCTCTCCCCAATGAGATTGTGACATCCGGATGGTGAGAACGGTCCAAGAGAGATATATTCAGCCTTCAACTATAAGTTATTTAAATATTGGGTGGCGCTATTTTGATGCAACAATAAATATTGGGCGGTGCTATTTCCACTCCATATATGATTAATTCCACACACAATTTTCACCAAAAATACAAAATTATCCTCTCTTATTTAATTGCAATTTTTTTTTTTTTATTTCTATATTATATATGATTTATTTACCATAATAAATAATTTCATATGTTTAGTTTTTGTTTATTGTAAATTTTCCATGTATATTAAAGACACTACGGTTTTTTTTTTTTTTTTTTTATAACTTTTTTTCCGTAAGAATTTGTTTTGTCAAAAGAGAAATTTTCAAGAAATGTAGTTCTTTCCTGTGTTGTCAATTAAATTTATAGATAGACTGTTAAGTACGTATAATTTAAATAAATCAAAACATTGCATAAAGTAAGGTTTCTTTTTTGAAAATTTAAGTGAAATATCATTATTTTGGATTGATAAAAATTAATATTATTTATGAACTATTTATGAAAAAAATAAAAGATACGGCATTGTGCACAATGTTTTTACTATATTCCTAAATATTCTTGTGACATCTTACATGTTTAAAAGTATATTGTCAATATAATAAGGAAAAAAATTCTTTCATTTATTAAATAAAGAGACTTGATATATATATATATATATGTATGTATATATGTATATATTTTAGACTAATGAAGTTAATAAATGTTTTGCCAAGAAAGTGAGCTTCGAGATAAGGGGAGCAAGAAAAATAAACAAGTGGCTACAAGATCAATGATGAGGAAGAGAATTTTCAACTTTATACTATATCAAAAATGTCTTTTTTCATTACTATCATCGAGATAATTTTACATGGAGTATATAAAATATTATAAGAATATTTGATAATGCACTTTTTTTAATAGGCAAAAAATATGTGAAATACCTAATTATGGTAACTATTCCAAATAGAAAAGGAAAAATAGAAAAAAAAAGTAGTGGGACCATCATTTTAAGAAATAATTTTACTCTTAATGGGAGTTGATATAATTATTTAGGGGGTGAAAATGGGACTTGATATAAAAATATAAGGAAAAATATAAAAAAAGATTGATGGCCGTTTTTTTCTTTTTGGTATAAATGGGAGTTGATATAATTATATAGGGGGTGAAAATAGCTCCGCCTCATCTCATGGGGATGATAGACTTTTGTCTTGCTGGAAAATAAATGATTTAGATTCTTTTAATTAATTATTAATATAAATTAAAATAATTAATTAATAAGAAATAATTTTACTCTTAATAACAATATATATTTAAATATTTGCCGAATGATTAAAAAATAATTAGGGATTTAAGAATTATGAATAAATTTTGAATGGCTTCAAATAATTGCATACATTTTGTTGTGTGTGTGTGTGTGTGTTCTTTTTTTTTTTGAAAATTAAATGTATTCCATGATTTTTTGTGCTTAAGATATACCCAAGTGTTTGATAAGAGGCTTTCTCCTGTCTTTGAAGAAAACAAATTCTTGTGCAAATTAATTAGTGAATTTCACTTCGAGTTCTAACGTACAGGTTCATTTAAATTTTCCTTAAAAAAATTTGATTTTTAAGCCCTTTGATGATAAATTTAAAAATAAAAAATTGGTTTGGTCCATAAGGTCTAGGTGGGTGAGCCACAACTAGAATTGGAAATAGGACCGATATCCAATGATTTCAATTTTATGGAACCATTGCCCTTAATGTCCAATCTTCTGTTTGATGTTTTGTTTAATTGTTGTGGTTTGCCCCATAAGGTCTAGGTGGGTGAGCCACAACTAGAATTGGAAATAGGACCGATATCCAATGATTTCAATTTTATGGAACCATTGCCCTTAATGTCCAATCTTCTGTTTGATGTTTTGTTTAATTGTTGTGGTTTGCCCCATTTGCGGCCTAAGAAGCTCAAAATCTTCCTACAAATTTAGCGCGGAAAACTAGGAGATAAGAATCTACCGCAATTCATTATGGAAGTGCTTAGTTGTGATTACGGGAGCTACTTGTAGCTCTAATATACTGATCTTTCCTCGAGAGGGGCAAACCACTTTGTGATGGTCGCTACGTGAGCTGCAATTTTGCTCATTTTATTTATTAGGGCTTGTGAATTGCGCATATCAATTGAAATTGATGGAAAGCACTTGCAATTTTTCGTCTTTTCTCGTTCCCATTATGGCTACAAGGGAAAGGTTAGCTTGTCATCGTCCTCTAACATATGGATTACGCAGGATCCCGATAATATCATTAATTTATATTTGCATCTATCATTTGGCATTAGAAAGACAATAAATACATGCCTTTTAATCTGATTTAAAAAGAGGCAATGATTGGTAATCTAGAAAATTGCTTCTGGAAAGCCTAGAGGTAAGGATCGAAAAGTGGCCTTAAGGCTAAAAGTGAGATGGACCTGGTATTATTTCATTTCAGAGAATGTGTAAATGGTTGCTTTGCGTATTTTGATGGTTTATAGCCAGTGGCTCGACTCATTCCAATGTCTTCCCGCTTAAAGCTCCATAGAAATCTAAATCATTGTGCCCTATATTCACAATGACATCTCTCATTTCAGGCTTTGGCTAGTGCACTTTCGGTTATGGGCCGGAGTTTTGAGCCGGGGCCGAAATTGATTTCACCTATAATCTTTTCGGTACAATATTGATGAAGGATCCAGTGATTTTACCTTGTTCGAGGATCACAATGGACCGACCGGTGATCCAAGGGCATCTTCTCAGCGATACTGTAAGTAATCTCAACGTGGACATGTTGATTCCCAAGCGTAGGGTGAGGAGGGGCTGAGCTTCCCTTCTTTTAAGGGAAGGATGCAAAATTGCAAACCACTAATGAGGAGATGCTTATTGATTTAGGACCGTCGTTGTACTTGATTTCTCTGTCAGGTCTAATTATAATTAGTAGGGGGATAATTACACGGTACATTTTGCAGTTGCATGCAAAGATGTTTATCCACAATTGTTTTGTTACTTTTGAAAGAAAATATGTAAAAAAATTTCTGTGGATTTTTACCTCATTTCAACTCTCCCTTAGAAGAAATTACTCATATTTTTTTAAATATGGTTTTAGTAAATGGTGGACTATACTTGAGCAATCTACCTATGAAAGGATTATGCTACGCTCAGCTAGCATATGAGAAAGCTATGCATTGATTGAACTATCCAATTTGATTGATCCAGTGAAGAGAATGTAGAAAAAAAATAAAAAATTCCCGTCTGTGCATGAGATACACCTCTTAGACGTGGGAAGAAATAGAGGGAACTAAGAGAATGCAAGTAGTCGGACCCGTTTCATATACTTCCTAAGCCATGATTTGGAAATTTCATCTTCTTCCTAATATCATATTGTTAGATTAATATCCTATCATTATAACTTAGTTTACAAGGAAATATTTGTGTTCTTCCACTATAACAGGCCCACAAGTTACAACTCTGACCCCAATCTTCATATATTTAGTATAAGTTATTGACACAAAATTTGACTATCCCATTTATTTATTCGTCACATAAAAATATCAATTTACGTTAGGCATTATGTATTTTATAACATTGCATTCATGTAACAATAATATCCAGTTTAAATTCGTTCCTAGTAAAAAAAACAGCAATTTAAAAATTCGATATTTAGTGGGTTCTTTTTGGCTTGAAAATTGGTGGGTTTGATTTGAGCACGGTCTCATCGCACCCATACAAGAAATCTCGCTAGTTGAGATAAGTCATGTATTCAGCCATCTTATTTTTGCTCTCCATAAACTTTCGAAAAATTCTATTAATACCTACGATTTTCATAATGTATTTACATATTTTTAACCCCATCACATTCTTTAAACTGCATATTTGATCAAGCTATGATAAGTATGGTCTAATCATCTCGAGATTCAAAGGCATACTCGACCTACCCATCATGGCAAATAGCATTCAGAAAAAAAATCGGATCCAAACATTTGGAAGGGGGACACAAAGTCAAAGGTTAGAAAGGGGTTTCGCACTAAAGTAGGATCAGAGATTTAGATATTTGTCTTCTTTGAATTCGATAACTGCGGATGAATATCCCGTTGAACCGAATTTTCAGATTGAACGTGAAGCCACTTCGGTGGATTGAACGATTCCTAAGGGCGATATTGGTCGGTTGAGTAAGAATTTCCTGCTTTCTCGGGGAGATCTTCGCTGACATAACCTCCCTTGCTCTATCTACATATGGAGGACGGGGAAAGGCAATGAATAACACACAAGCAGAGAGAAAAAGTGGAAAGGGAGAGGGAGAGAACCACAGCCACGGCGGACATGGCGGCAACACTAACAGGCCACAGTGGCGCCGCCTTGCTTCGCCACGATGCACGGAGAGGCCTATCCACAGTCGGGGCTTCTCTGCATTGTGGTGTTTCTGGTGCTTCCTGGCCACTTGATGGCGTGATGGAATGCCGGATAGGCTACACATCATTGTGTAATGGAAGAATGCCCGGCAATCTCAGTGCGGGACAAACACCCAGATTTAAGGATGGCCCTGGTAGTCAATGTCTGGGCAGGTAAAGTACGAGTATGGCGATTCTCCGCTGCCTAACCGGAAGCCATTGGAAACATCGCGACCATAGAAATGTCACCTCCATTGATTTTCCGAAGTGCACCGGCATTCTTCCATTACACAATGATGTGTAGCCCTATCCACAGGGCCTTCTTGATTCATTAGATTATTGTCATTGAGTTTATTCGTAATTTACAATAATATTATGAAGTTTATTTGTACTTTACAGATTATTATCATCTTCAATCTGTTTGCAATATATTTAATAAATATAATAAAAAGAAATTTCACCAAGTTAGCATATTGTTTGTTATGACAGATTTGGATAAAAAGTAGTTTGGTTTCCTCCTTTTCTCTCTTAAGTTGTTCTTGCGATGGAGGTTGGCACAAAAGAATCATATGATGATAAAGCAAAGGGAATTTTTTTTTTTCTCCATATAATTGAATTGGTTATTAAGTGAACGAAGGAAATCGGTGAAGTTTTATACGGTGAAGGGAACATAACTAAAAAAAAAAAACATCAAGCTGGTTGTTTCGAAAGATTTATATCATCGAGGGTCAAGACCCACTAATTTCAAACTTAATTACTAGAAATTAAATGAAATTCTTTATCGCTGAAGGCTTTTCTATGAGGCTCTATCACTCGAAGTTCACTATAATAATCAAAGTTCCATGGCATAGCAGCAAAATCCCCGCTAAATGACAAACATACACTTCTCAACTACATTCTACTGTCACATTTGCAATCGCCACAAAATCAAAGAATATACGAGGATGATGATAATTAAAAGCAATCAGAAGCCAAACATTTCTCCCTCTTTCATTGATTCGATAACAACCCAATCTCAAGAAAACTGAAATGCAGAGCTCTTCATTTTTTTACTTTAGAAAGAAGTCTTGACATAGTTGTTGACACCTGAAATTTTGCCTATTTCTAAAATTTCACTAAGTTAGACATAAGGGCAATTGCTAGTTGACCAAAGATCAAACAGCCATATAAATGGCAAAGCACATTTTAAATCCCGAAATTGGATTCTACTTATCAAAATGAGTTTTTTTACATCTATATTGTCATTAGAATCCGACAATCATCTTTCTGATTTTTTGAGACCAATCACCTGTTTTTTTTTTTTTTTTTTTTTTTTTTTTTTTTTTTTTTTTTTGTATTATCGGGAAGTTTGCAATCTCTCATTTTGATTCAACATTTGCAAACTAGAGATTGCAAACATAATTAAAATTGAGTATATTAGATAGTGGATGATCGTGTCACGTAGGAGGGCCAATGTACACGTCAACGATTTTCGACCAAAATTGGTCAAATGGAATCAATCGACAAAACACAAAAAAATTTAGGAATTAATTGATATAATTAAAAGATAGTATTTTTGGATAATTTTCTCACTTTTATAGAGGGAGAAGGATGAGTAGTTGCTGCTAGAACCAAGATTTATTTTTAAATCTCAATATTTATAAGAATAGATTATTTGTCAGTTTTTTTGACACTCTGCTCCATTTATTTTTAAAACTACTACACAAACAAAAAGGCAGGCATACTAAGATTCAATTTGTTTCGTGAAAAATAAATAATAAAGTTCTTTTAAAAATGATTGTTTGTATTGCTTACAAAAACGAATAAAACCAAAAATATTTTTATTGTCCACAAAGATTTTTTCATAATCAAATATTTTTTATCAAATAATTATTTTAAGTAATATAAGTGAATATTTTTAAGAAAATAATTTTTAAATTATCTATTTTTTTTGTGTGGAATAAATGAAATTTTTAGGGATGTGATTTTAATATTATTAAGTTTTAACCGCACCAAGGGAAAGTAGAGCAAACAAAAGCGAGTCTCGGTCTTCCTACACTCTAGTCAAAATCGGACCAGAGAAATTGAGAAAAAGGGAGGAGAAGAACCGATTCGACCGGGTCCAAAGGCACTGACAGACAGCGACAAGCCGGTACACAGCCAAGCCGCCGCCGCCACCATGCCGCCGCCGCCGCCGCCACCGCCTGCCGCCATGCGCCAAAAAGGGGCGGATTGCCCATCCCTAGGTGTGTATGGGGGGCGCCCTTACGTGGCGCGGCGTGACTGGGTAGGCCTTTCCTTTCGCGGTACAGGTGCATGCAGCATAGTCCTCGACTAAATTTCTCCTAAGGAACTTTGATGTAAAATAAAAAAGATTACAATTTCCTCTTAAAAATTGTCACTCAGTTAATGCAATTTTAATTAATGGGTTTCTGAGATTTCAGAGTACTCTAGCGAATTCTGCAATTGTCTTAAATACCTACATTAGGGAAGGAAGAGGGGGGGGGGGTCTTCCCTCCCCAAATTTTCTTACATTAAATTTATTGATATTTACACAAAAATAATCATTTATAAGCGAATTGCCTACCCTGGAAAAAATGGTAAATCTCTACTAGACTATACAATAAATCTGGCAAACAGAAATCCACATTGATTCGAGCTTATAGGTAAATTTGAGAAAAATCCTGTAATTAGACGAAGAAAGGGTTTGAATTCTTACAAAGCGTTACAAAATACAGTCAATCCAGCTTGTCAGTATGCGCGAAGTGTGCACGCAAAAATCCTTTTCTTGGTCCTCTCATGCTAGTTTCATTATGTCAAGCTCTTGTAACTTGTTCGGGTCGAGAAAGGTAAATGAATTTAGGAAAAAAAAATTCTTTGAATATCAAAGCAAATAATTAAATAGGAAAAAACAGAGGTTATTATTGAAAACCTTCATAATGAAAATAGAAAGGAACTTAAAAAGAAAGAAAATGAATTTTGTGATGCTCAAACAAACTTTTTGATTGATATCAAGCCAATTGTCTTACTTTGGGGTTGGGCGGCTATGGCTACGGTAATTTGCTTCCTTTTCCTCCACATTCAATTTCTCTTGTTTTCTCTATTTAAAAGGTTTGGTGAGCATAGCTTTTCTTGGTAAGTTTATTGCAAGGAGGGACATCTATTATAGGAGTAATTAATTACGTAATGATCAAAGATTCATAACCAACATGATGATGCATGTGAAGTGGTTTGAACCTTAGGCATTAGTCTCGGTCTTCCATATTATGCTTACGATTGCCGTCTTATTGGCTTAATTACTGTCACACCCCAAAATCACAAAGAATGGGGATGACACGGCCGTCCTTCCACACGAAGGACGCAGTCTTAAACACAACCAACAACCTGATATCGACTTATATATATATCAAACCATATATACATATCAGATAGACCAACAGATTGGTTGCAACATCAGAGTTTCTATAATCCACCAAAAAGAAATATATAATTAGAATTCAGACAATCCAACCACTAGCAAGGAAAGTGCACCACTTCCTTTGGCCATACCCAAAAATATAACTCCCCAAAAAGTTTCCCACCGACGTCGCACTCGCTCTATTCGCCGCTAACCGAGGAACCTGAAAAGATTAAAGGAGAAGTGGAATGAGCAACAACAGCTCAGTGAGTAGTACATATCTTCTAAGCAGATCGAACAACCACTATGCATGTATACAAAGCAATATCGAATTTTATAATGCCAACTCAATATATAAAATACATACCAAATCATATAAGAGTTATTTGATATCATCAAAGCTTTATACTAATATGGAAAAATCATTTAAATCACCATCAAAGATCAAGTATCAATGGTCAAGTCCATTGAATAATCTCTCCATCAAATATCACATGTAGAATCTCCATCAAATATTGCATATCAATGGTCCATCCATTGATTAATCTATTGCTCAATATTCCACCATGGTCATGACACAACGCCTTGTGACAAGGCGACCAAGCTTTTCCCCTTGGCATGGTTCCACCTACAAAGCCGATGGCTGGGCCCAGAAGGATATCCTAAACCTGGTATGCATACCCAAAAACCCCTCACGGATTCACAGTCATATTGAGCAGAAATAACCATCCTCCAATACCAGAAATCCAATTCAGAAATCAATATCTTAAACCAAACAAATAACATTTGCAGCATAACCCATCATCCATTTCATATCAATTTCTCAAATCATTATAAACATTTCCATAAATCAATCGCAAAACATATATATTTATCCACTTACTTTGTATAACACGCTTTTCAAACATTCAAAATCAACCAAATAGTAGCAATTGTTCGATCTGGCTTTTATACATAAAAATGTTATCCTCAATTCATGTATATACATATATACTTCAAGACATGAATTTTTTTCAAAACCAAAGAAAATATAGTACCACTCACCTCGTCGTCTACGACCAAACGACGAACGATACCCGTATCGTCGAACTCATGGCCCTATCAAATAACCGAGGAATAAGGTTAAAATCTAATAAAACTCTTATCTTAACTACGAAATGACTAACTTATGCCTTAACTCTAACAAAAGGACTTCTAGGAGCTAACAAATCGCATAACCAAAGCGATTGTTTAAGCGATTCGCAACGTGGAGTTTAAATACAAAACTTGATCATGCCTTAACTTCCTCCTCCGAACCCCGATCCAAACGAATTTATAGTCAATAGAGAGCCCTTGACACATATTACAAGAATCTCAACTTCACCGCCCCAAAATCAAGCCGAAAAATGACAAAATACGGGCCCAAAGCTGCTGACGCGTACTGTTCACTGTGCGCGGAAACTTTGAAATTTTGTTTCGGACAAACCACAAGCTCAAATCACGATCCGTAAAATCCCACGGCTTCACAACACTCTAAACTATCATTCCCACAAAAATACACAGATCAACGACTCCAAAATCGGACTTCGCCACTTGATTTTCCAACAATTCCGAATTTGAGCCCTAAACTCATAAATAACTTCAATTGGACGAACGAGGGGCCTAATCTCTTACTGGGTGCTGCGTTATGGAGTAGAGTCGGCTTGGCGAAACATCCGTGACAAGCACATGTCAAAACCCCATTCTTTTCTTTCCCTTTCCTCTTCTTCTTCTTCTTCTTCTTCTTCTTTTCTTTCTTTTTTTCTGTGCCCGAATGTGGGCTTTCTTTCCTTTTTATCTCTTCCCCTTTTTCTGTTTTCTTTTTCTTTCTTTATTTTCTTCCCCCTCTCTCTCTCTCTCTCTCTCTCTCCGAAAACTCTCCCGAAAACTCTCGATTTCTCTCTCTCTCTGCTGTAGCTTCTACCTTTTTCTTTTTCTTTTTCTTTGACTGGGTCAAAACCCATCTTTTACAATTACCCTAATGACAATACCCAGCTCTCAGGAAATGACACGAATCTTTCACAATAAACATGTACCGTTCACAAAATATCTCCAAAATTATAATCCAAATTATGACACTTTGCAGTGCAATTTCGAGGCTAAACTGCCATTTCTCGCCACCACGTTGAACAAGTACATGATGAAGAGCTGCCATCTTGAATGGAATGGACTCAATTCCATCGCGGAGTGTTCAAACGATCCCCACAATTTTGTTGAACAGATCATCCCTTGCCATTCCCCAGTTTTTGTGTCCGACAATTTTGTTCATGCAAAATGCAAAAAAAACAGAATTAATGATGATTTATATTGGGTGCAGCTGGGGTAGCCAACTGAATGTTGAGAAAATATTTTCTCGAGAAGCTGCTGGCAAACCCGAACGTCGACCGACATGGTCTTACTCTTGCGGGGGAATTCGGGTGCCGGGTCGGGCCACTGGACTGACGTTGAATTTGAACTTCTGTGGCTTTTGAGGATAGCGGGTCAGAGAGAGAAGAGGTTTAGGAGGAAAGTTAAGGACTTTTTGAACAGTATTTAAAGGAATTGATAATGTTTCGAAACTCAATTGTTAAACATTAACTTTTATCATATGATTATAATGTTATGGATATTGGTCCACTCTATTTATAATCTATGTAACATGATAAGACATTCTTAAACATCAAATGTCTCTATTTATTTAAATTTAAATGACTTTTATCTTATGATAGATAAAAGCGCAAGATTCGATCAAATTAGTTAAAAGATTTAAAACCCGATTTGATTCTATACATAAAAGATTGAGCCTTGTCATTTTGCCATCCAATATTTTCTTGAAAGAAATGGAATTCACTTGAATTTCTTGTTTTTCTTTTGCCCAGTATTAATTGCTCACTACTTGTTAATTATATCTCAAGCTTAAATCTGTGCGAAGAATCTCAAAGTTCTACTTTCCTATTTGAATTAGAGATTATCTTCAAGGGAAATGTTAACGTGATAAGTGTTGATGTTTATTTTTTAATCTATGGTAAAGTCTCCGTTCGTCGGTCAAGAAAGTCCAAATCTTTTATCCAAGATTAGACCGCGTGAGAGTGGACCTCTTCAAAGACGTGCAGTGACAGATAGGGGTGAGCGGTTCCAGGTTCCGGTTCGGTTCCGTCTGGAACCTGGAACCTACCCTCGGGTACAGGTTCCTCAAAATGAGGAACCTGGAACCTACCCGTGGGAACCGAGAACCTGGAACCTACCCTGTCACAGGTTCCAAGGTCGGTTCCAGGTTCCAACAGGTTCCTTTTTTTTTTTTTTTTTTTTTTTTTTTTTTTTCTTTTTTTCAGATTTGAACTATAACATATGCGCACGTTACCCAAAAAAATATAACGTACGCGCACGTTACCAAAAAAACTATAACGTACACGCACGTTACAAAAAAAAAAAAACTATAACATATGCGCACGTTACCAAAAAAAACTATAACGTGCACGCATGTTACCAAAAAAAAATATAACGTATGCGCACGTTACCAAAAAAAAACTATAATGTGCGCGTATACTACATGGTAACTTCCCATTGACATGTTATCTTGATACATTAACTTCGCACTGCACAACAATAATAGAATATAATTAGAAATTTCAAAACAAATAGCAAACTAGAAAGTAGAAATAAAACACCACTAGAACAATAATGTCTAGAGGTACAAGTTTTGAAAACAATTTCGATTAAACCCTTAAATAAACTCAGAAAATTCTGAAATTTGGACACGTTGTATTTAAGACCTAGAGGTACAAGTTTCATGAATAAATCATAGTCCAGAACATCACATACAAGTCACTAGAACATCCAAGTGACAGAGACTGTGATGGCGTGCTATGGTGACAGGACTCTAAATAGAAATATATCAGGAAAAAAACGAGAGAGATAGAAGTGCAGCCATTACTTTAAATTGCAATGTAAAGATTAACGACAGATTTGACTTTTTAGTGTAAATGGATGAAAATAACAGTGCCCCTTTCATGGGGATGATAGACTTTTGTCTTGCTGGAAAATAAATGATTTGATTTTTTAAAATAATTATTACTATGAATTAGAATAATTAATTAATAAGAAATAATTTTATTATCAATAACAATTTAAATATTTTATGAATAATTAAAAAGTAATTGTAGACTTAAGAATTATGAAGAAATTTTGGATGGCTTCAAATTTTATGGCGCACATTTTTTTTTTTTTTTTTTTTTGTTGGGAAATTTAATGTATTTTGTGATTCTTTGTGTTTAAGGTATACCCAAGCGTTTGATAAGAGGGCATTCTCATGTCCATGGAGAAAACAAATTCTCGTGCAAATTAATTAGCGAATTTCACTTTGAGTTCTAATGTATGAGTTCATTTAGATTTTCCTTGGAGAAATTTGATTTCTAAGTTGTAAGACAGATGGTTTGGGTGGGTGGATGTACACTTGGAACTGAGAACAAGATAGACATTCACCAATTCCAATTTTTTGGAATCGGAAACCTCCTAGAACTAGCTAGTTCGAGCAGTTGCTTTCGCTCGCCCCTAACGTCCAATCTACTGTTTGGTGTTTTGCTTAATTTTTTGGTTTGCCCCATCCGTGGCCTTAGAAGTTTTTGCAAAATCTTCCCACAAATTTAGGATGGAGAAACTAGGAGATAATCTCCATTTGTTGGTCAAGAAAGTCCAAATCTTTTATCCAAGATTTAACCACGTGAGAGTGGACCTCTTCAAAGCCGTGTGGTAACAGGCGAGATGGTGAGATATGGTGACTAGATTCTAAATAGAAAAATAAAAATTGAAAAAAAAAAAGGAATGCGATTATTGCTTTAAATTATTAAGGACAAATTTATGTCTTTAGTGTAAATGAAGTGTATTTAGTCATTTAGGGGATAGAAATAGTGTCCACCAAAACGATTTTTTTCAGGAATTCTTTTATATATGGTTGTATTTTGTGAATAATATCAAAGTGATTTTCTTATGTCTGTTTTAGGAAAATTTTCCAACGCTCATTTGAGAAAACATTTTTAGTACAATCTTATGTCTCAAGTTCGAGTGTTGGCATTGGGGCTCGGGTGCATGTGATTGAGCCCGCCTATTGGGGATGTGAGCCTAATTGTCAAGATCATGGGACCAGCCTCAATGGACCCAATCCCGACCTTAGGTGACTTGAGCTTGATCGTCATGGATCGAGGCACATTCACACGGGGTCTCGAGTAAGGGCACTAGGTCCCCATGCCTAGTGTTGAGGACCTAGGCTGGGCATTAGGTCCCCATGCCCAGTGTTGAGAACCTAGCCTGGCCCCGGGTCAACTCGGGATTCATTGATAAAGGAGAAAGAGTCAACTCGATGTTCACAAATGATCGGGTGTCGAGAAATTTCTAACTTAAAAACCGGAAGCTATTTGCTTGAACCCTATCAATTTTGTACAAACTATATTAATTTGGGCCACCTACATAGACTAAACATCCGGCTTAACTGATTTGTAGAAATCACAAGGTCTTTTCTAAGTCTCTAAGTAGCCGCATGTCTACATCCATGTGAACATCTACTAATATCGTAGATAAGAATCCACAAAGCATCAGGACTCCGAAGGAGAAAGTTATTTAAGGCTTCTTCTTAGGAAGGTCGGTTCAAACGTCAAACCAGAGGGAGGTTGAGGCTTCATGTAAGTCAGTGCTTATTAGTGCTCTCCCCAATGAGACTATGACATCTGGATGGTGAGAACGGTCCAAGAGAGATATATTCGGCCTTCACCGATAAGTTATTTAAATATTGGGTGGCACTATTTTGATGCAATAATAAATATTGGGTGGTACTGTTCCCACCCCTATATGATTAAATCCATGCACAATTTTCACCAAAAATACAAAATTACCCTCTATTATTTAATTGCAATTTATATTGATGGTCCCAAATTTATATACTTTCCTTTTTTTATTATTTCTATATCAGTATGTGATTTTCTTACCATAATTAATAATTTCATATGTTTAGTTTTTGTTTATTGTAAATTTTCCATGTATATTAAAGACACTACGTTTAAAAAAAAAAAAAAAAAACTTTTCCATAAGAATTTGTTTTGTCAAAAAGAGAAATTTTCAAGAAATCTAGTTTTTTCCTTTGTTGTCAATTAATTTTATAGATTGATTGTTAAGCACGTATAATTTAAATAAATCAAAACATTGCATAAAGTAAGGTTTCTTTTTTGAAAGTTTAAGTGAAATATCATTATTTTGGACTGACAGAAATTAATATTATTTATGAACTATTTACGAAAAAAAAATATAAAGATACATTATTGTGCACAATGTTTTTACTATATTCCTAAATATTTCTTTGATATCTTACATGTTTAAAAGTATATTGTCAACATAATAAGGAAAAAAAATAAATTCTTTGATTTAGCAAATAAAGAGACTTGATATATATGTATGTATATATTTTAGACTAGTGAAATTAATAAATGTTTCGCCAAGAAAGTGAGCTTTAAGATAAGAGGAGCAAGAAAAACAAATAAGTGGCTACAAGATCAATGATGAAGAAAAGACTTTTCAACTTTATACCATATCATAAATGTCTTTTTTCATTACTATTATCGAGATAAGGGAAAATTTCAAATAAGGACCCAAAGTGTCATCATTTTCTCAAAAGAGGACCTGAAGTGAAGTTTGTCTCAAATAAGGATCCAAAGTATCATCATTTTCTCAAAAGAGGACCTGAAGTAAAGTTTGTCTCAAAGAAAGACCTAAAATAGTCATTTAGTCTCAAAGAAGGATCTCACTCGGTGGCCAGTGAATAGATACATCTCCGATGTATATTCTGGTGGCCTAATTATAGTATTTTCATCCAATTTTTCTTTTTTTTTTTTCATTTTTGGTTGCCCTGTTCATCATCTTCTTTGTCCCCTGTTCACTTCTTCTTGCCTAGATTAAGAACACCAGGCTAGGGGAAAGGCCAGCGAGCGCCGACCGTTGGTAAGGGCCGGTGAGGCCTTGACGCTTATCATTGATAGCGAGCAAGGGCTTGACGCCCATCGCTGACAGCGGGAGAGGGCCATTGAGCCCTCATTGGCCATGGGGGAGGGGGGGCCGTCCAAATCGAGGCCCTACAAGAAGGCCCTCAAGGGCAAAAGGGGTAGCCGAAGAAGTTGTCGATATGGGAGCGGTGGTGGAGGAAGGGATGACTAAAGTGATGCGGGCGTTCTAGTCGTAGTCCTAGCAGAAGACGAGGTTGTAGGTGGAGCAGCGGACGGAGGTGGGGGAGGTCGCCCCTCACGGCCATTAGCGAGGTCACCCCTTGTCGGCCTTGAGTGAGGGCTCGCCCACCTCACCGGCCACTGATAAGGGCCGGCAAGGGCTTGCAAGCCCTTGCCTACAGCCAGCGAGGGCTTGATGGCCCTCGTCGGCCGTAGCCGAGGCCACCCTCGCCGGATTTGGCGAGGGTCGGCCTACAAGCCCTCGCCCATGGCAGGCAAGGGCTTGGTGGCCCTCACCTACTGCCGACAATGGGCGTCCAACCCTCGCCGGCCCTCACCAATGGCCGGTGTTCGCCGATCCTTCCCAAGTTCGATGTTCTTGAGAAGAAGACGAATAGGGGATGAAGAAGATGATGAACAGTGCCACCATTGACCCAAAATAATAATAATAATAAAGAACAAGACAACCGAAAATTTTAAAAAAAAAAATTGGACAGAGATACCCCTGATCAGGCTATCGAAATATGCATCGAAGATGTATCTATTCACTGGCCAGCAAATGAGGCTCTTCTTTGAGACTAAATGATCACTTTGAGTCCTTATTTGAGATGGACTCCACTCCAGGTCATCTTTTGAAAAAATGAAAGCACTTTGAATCCTTATTTGAGATAAACTTCACTTCAGTTCCTCTTTTGAGAAAATGAAGGCACTTTGGATCCTTATTTGAAATTTTCCCTCGAGATAATTTTACATGGAGCATGTAAAACATTATAGGAATATTTGATAATGCGCTTTTTTAATATGCAAAAAATATGTGAAATACCTAACTATGGTAACTATTCCAAATAGAAAAGGAAAAATATAAAAAAAGAAGTGGGAACATCATTTTAAGGAAAATTTTTACTCTTAATGGGAGTTGATATAATTATTTAGGGGGTGAAAATGGTAGTTGATATAAAAATATATGGAAAAATATATATAAAAAAAAAAAAGATTGATGGCAATTTTGTCCTTTCGGTATAAATGGGAGTTGATATAATTATTTAGGGAGTGAAAATAGCTCCACCTCATCTCATGGGGATGATAGACTTTTGTCTTGCTGGAAAATAAATGATTTAAATTCTTTTAATGAATTATTAATATACTTAAAATAAATAATTAATATAAATAATTTTACTCTTAATAAAATATTTTATCTAAATATTTTCCAAATGATTAAAAAATAATTAGGATTTAAGAATTATGAAGAAATTTTGAATTTCTTCAATTTTTGCACACATTTTGTTGTGTTTTTTTTTTTTTTTCGAAAATTCAATGTATTCCATGATTTTTTGTGCTTAAGATATACCCAAGTGTTTGACAAGAGGCTTTCTCTTGTCCTTGAAGAAAACAAATTCTTGTGCAAATTAATTAGTGAATTTTACTTCGAGTTTTGATGTACAGGTTCATTTAGATTTTCCTGGGAGAAATTTGATTTTTAAGCCCTTTGATGATAAATTAAAAAATAAAAAATCGGTTTGGTCCAGAAGATCTAGGTGGGCGAGCTACAACTAGAATTGGAAACTAGACCATTGTCCGATGGTTTCAATTTTATGGAACCATTGCCCTTAATGTCCAATCTCCTATTTGATGTTTTGTTTAATTGTTGTGGTTTGCCCCATTTGCGGCCTTAAAAGCTCAAAATCTTCCTACAAATTTAGCATGAAAAACTAGGAGATAAGAATCTACCACGAT
This sequence comes from Eucalyptus microcorys, assembly GCA_014182515.1. NCBI lineage: Eukaryota > Viridiplantae > Streptophyta > Magnoliopsida > Myrtales > Myrtaceae > Eucalyptus > Eucalyptus microcorys. Next base: position 5,890,579 of record CM024568.1, on the reverse strand, counting down.
TCATCGTTGAAGTGCTTAGTTGTGATTTCGGGAGCTACTTGTTGCTCTAATATACTGTTCTTTCCTCGAGAGGGGCAAGCCACTTTGAGACGGTCGCTACGTGAGCTGCAATTTCGCTCATTTTATTTATTAGGGCTTGTGAAATGCGCACATCAATTGAAATTGATGGAAATCACTTGCCATTTTTCGTCTTTTCTCGTTCCAATTATGGCTACAAGGAAAAGGTTAGCTTGTATTCGTCCTCTAACATATGGATTATGAAGGATCCCGATGATATCATTAATTTATATTTGCATATATTATTTGGCATTAAAAAGATAATAAATACGTGTCCTTTAATCTGATTTAAAAAGAGGCAATGATTGGTAATCTAGAAAATTGCTTCTGGAATCCCTCCAGCCTGGAGGTAAGGATCGAAAAGTGGCCTTAAGGCTAAAAGTGAGATGGACATGGTATTATTTCATTTCAGAGAATGCGTGAATGGTTGCTTTGCGTATTTTGATGGTTTATAGCTAGTGGCTCGACTCATTCCAATGTCTTCCCGCTTAAAGCTCCATAGAAATCTAAATCATTGTGCCCTATATTCACAGTGACATCTCTCATTTCAGGCTTTGGCTAGTGCACTTTCGGTTACGGGCCGGAGTTTTGGGCCAGGGCTGAAATTGATTTCACCTATAATCGTTTCGGTACAATACTGATGAAGGATCCAATGATTTTACCTTGTTTGAGGATCACAATGGACCGACCGGTGATCCAAGGGCATCTTCTCAGCGATACTGTAAGTAATCTCAACGTGGACATGTTGATTCCCAAGCGTAGGGTGGGGAGGGGCTGAGCTTCCCTTCTTTTAAGGGAAGGATGCAAAATTGCAAACCACTAATGAGGAGATGCTTATTGATTTAGGACCGTCATTGTACTTGATTTCTCTGTCAGGTCTAATTATAATTAGTAGGGGGATAATTACACGGTACATTTTGCAGTTGCATGCAAAGATGTTTATCCACAATTGTTCTGTTACTTCTGAAAGAAAATATGTAAAAATTATTCCGTGGATTTTTACCTCATTTCAACTCTCCCTTTGAAGAAATTACTCATATTTTTTAACTATGGTTTTAGTAAATGGTGGACTATACTTGAGCAATCTACCTATGAAAGGATTATGCTACGCTCAACTAGCATCTGAGAAAGCTATGCATTGATTGAACTATCCAATTTGATTGATCCAGTGAAGAGAATGTAGAAAAAAAATAAAAAATTCCCGTCCGCACATGAGATAACCTCTTAGACGTGGGAGGAAATAGAGGGAACTAAGAGAATGCAAGTAGTCGGACCTGTTTCATATACTTCCTAAGCCATGATTTGGAAATTTCATCTTCTTCCTAATATCATACTGTTAGATTAATATCCTATCATTATAACTTAGTTTACAAGAAAATATTTGTGTTCTTCCACTATAACAGGCCCACAAGTCACAACTCTGACCCCAATCTTCATATATTTAGTATAAGTTATTGACACAAAATTTGACTATCTCATTTATTTATTTGTCACATAAAAATATCAATTTACGTTAGGCATTATGTATTTTATAACATTGCATTCATGTAACAATAATATCCAGTTTAAATTCGTTCCTAGTAAAAAAAACAGCAATTTAAAAATTCGATATTTAGTGGGTTCTTTTTGGCTTGAAAATTGGTGGGTTTGATTTGAGCACGGTCTCATCGCACCCATACAAGAAATCTCGCTAGTTGAGATAAGTCATGTATTCAGCCATCTTATTTTTGCTCTCCATAAACTTTCGAAAAATTCTATTAATACCTATGATTTTCATAATGTATTTACATACTTTCAACCCCATCACATTCTTTAAACTGCATATTTGATCAAGCTATGATAAGTATGGTCTAATCATCTCGAGATTCAAAGGCATACTCGACCTACCCATCATGGCAAATAGCATTCAGAAAAAAGATCGTCGAAACATTTGGAACGGGGACACAAAGTCAAAGGTTAGAAAGGGGTTTCGCACTAAAGTAGGATCAGAGGTTTAGATATTTGTCTTCTTTGAATTCGATAACTGCGGATGAATATCCCGTTGAACCGGATTTTCAGATTGAACGTGAAGCCACTCCGGCGGATTGAACGTGAAGCCACTCCGGCGGATTGAACGATTCCTAAGGGCGATATTGGTCGGTTGAGTAAGAATTTCCTGCTTTCTCGGGGAGATCTTCGCTGACATAACCTCCCTTGCTCTATCTACATAAGGAGGGCGGGGGAAGGCAGTGAATAACACACAAGCAGAGAGAAAAAGAGGAAAGGGAGAGGGAGAGAGCGCATGAAGTAGAGAGAGAGAGAGAGAGCTGCTCCCTGCTCAACACCACAGCCACGGCGGCAACACTAACAGGCCACAGCGGCGTCGCCTTGCTTCGCCACGATGCATGGAGAGGCCTATCCACAGTCGGGGCTTCTCTGCATTGTGGTGTTTCTGGTGCTTCCTGGCCACTTGACGGCGTGATGGAATGCCGGATAGGCTACACATCATTGTGTAATGGAAGAATGCCCGGCAATCTCAGTGCGGGACAAACGCCCGGATTTAAGGATGGCCCTGGTAGTCAATGTCTAGGCAGGTAAAGTACGAGTATAGCGATGCTCCGCTGCCTTACCGGAAGCTATTGGAAACATTGCGACCGTAGAAATGTCGCCTCCATTGGTTTTCCGAAGCGCACCGGCATTCTTCCATTACGCAATGATGTGTAGCCCTATCCACAGGGCCTTCTTGATTCATTAGATTATTGTCATTGAGTTTATTTGTAATTTACAATAATATTATTATGTTTATTTGTACTTTAAAGATTATTATCATCTTCAATCTGTTTGCAATATATTTAATAAATATAATAAAAAGAAATTTCACCAAGTTAGCATATTGTTTGTTCTGACAGATTTTGATAAAAAGTAGTTTGGTTTCCTCCTTTTCTCTCTTAAGTTGTTCTTGCGGAGGAGGTTGCACAAAAGAATCATATGATGATAAAGCAAAGGGAATACTTTTTTTTTTCTCCATATAATTGAATTGGTTAGATGTATTATTAAAAAAAAATTGAGGGGTTTAAGTGAACGAAGGAAATCGGTGAAGTTTTATACGGTGAAGGGAACATAACTTAAAAGAAAAACATCAAGCTGGTTGTTTCGAAAGATTTATATCATCGAGGGTCAAGACCCACTAATTTCAAACTTAATTACTAGAAATTAAATGAAATTTTTTCTCGCTAAAGGCTTTTCTATGAGGCTCTATCACTCGAAGTTCACTATAATAATCAAAGTTCAATGGCATAGCAGCAAAATCCCCGCTAAATGACAAACATACACTTCTCAACTACATTCTACTGTCACATTTGCAATCGCCACAAAATCAAAGAATATACGATGATGATGATAATTAAAAGCAATCAGAAGCCAAACATTTCTCCCTATTTCATTGATTCGATAACAACCCAATCTCAAGAAAATTGAAATGCAGAGCTCTTCATTTTCTTTACTTTAGAAAGAAGTCTTGACATAGTTGTTGACACCTGAAATTTTGCCTCTTTCTAAAAATATCACTAAGTTAGACAAAAGGGCAATTGCTAGTTGACCAAAGATCAAACAGCCATATAAATGGCAAAGCACATTTTAAATTCTGAAATTGGATTCCACTTATCAAAATGAGTTTTTTGACATCTATATTGTCATCTGAATCCGACAATCATTTTTTTGATTTTATGAGGCCATCACCGTTTTTTGTATTATCAGGAAGTTTGCAATCTCTCATTTTGATTCCACATTTGCAAACAAGAGATTGCGAACATAATTAAAAATGAGTAGATCAGATACGAGATGATCGTGTCACGTAGGAGGGCCGATGTACACATCAATGATTTTCGACCAAAATTGGTCAAATGGAATCAATCGACAAAATGCAAAAATGTTTAGGAATTAATTGATATAATTAAAAGATAGTATTTTTTGGAAAATTTTCTCACTTTTATAGAGGGAAAAGGTTGAGTAGTTGCTGCTAGAACCAAGATTTATTTTTAAATCTCAATATTTATAAGAATAGATTATTTGTCAGTTTTTTGACACTCTACTCCATTTATTTTTAAAACTACTACACAAACAAAAAGGCAGTCATACTAAGATTGAATTTGTTTCGTGAAAAATAAATAATAAAGTTCTTTTAAAAATGATCATTTGTATTTCTTACAAAAACGAATAAAACCAAAAATATTTTTATTGTCCACAAAGATTTTTTCATAATAAAATATTTTTCATCGAATAATTATTTTAAGTAATATAAGTAAATATTTTTAAGAAAATAATTTTTAAATTATCCATTTTTTTGTGTGGAATAAATGAAATTTTTAGGGATGTGATTTTAATATTATTAAGTTTTAACCGCACCAAGGGAAAGTAGAGCAAACAAAAGCGAGTCTCGTCTTCCTACAATCCAGTCAAAATCGGACCAGAGAAATTGAAAAAAAGGGAGGAGAAGAACCGATTCGACCGGGTCCAAAGGCACCTGACAGCCTGACAAGCCGGTACACAGCCAAGCCGCCGCCCCCACCATGCCGCCGCCGCCGCCACCACCGCCTGCCGCCATGCTCCAAAAAGGGGCGGATTGCCCATCCCTAGGTGTGTATGGGGGGCGCCCTTACGTGGCGCGGCGTGACTGGGTAGGCCTTTCCTTTCGCGGTACAGGTGCATGCAGCATAGTCCTCGACTAAATTTCTCCTAAGGAACTTTGATGTAAAATAAAAAAGATTACAATTTCCTCTTAAAAATTGTCACTCAGTTAATGCAATTTTAATTAATGGGTTTCTGAGATTTCAGAGTACTCTAGCGAATTCTGCAATTGTCTTAAATACCTACATTAGGGAAGGAAGAGGGGGGGGGGTCTTCCCTCCCCAAATTTTCTTACATTAAATTTATTGATATATACACAAAAATAATCAATTATAAGTGAATTGCCTACCCTGGAAAAAATGGCAAATCTCTACTAGACTATACAATAAATCTGGCAAACAGAAATCTACATTGATTCGAGCTTATATTATGGGTTAATTCGAGAAAAATCTTCTAATTAAACAAAGAAAGGGTTTGAATTCTTACTAAGCGCTACGAAATAGAGTCGATCCAGCTTGTCGGTACGCATGAAGCGTGCACGCAAGAAATCCTTTTCTCGGTCCTCTTGTGCTGGTTTCACTCTCTCAAGCTCTTGTAACTCGTTCAGGTCGAGAAAGGTGAATGAATTCAGGAAAAAAAAAAATTCTCCAAATATCAAAGAAAATAATTAAAAAGGAGAAAAATTGAAGTTATTATTGAAAACCTTTGTAATGAAAATAGAAAGGAACTTAAAAAGTAACAATATGATTTTTGTGATGCTCAAACAAACTTTTTGATCGATATCAAGCCAATCGTGGTAACTTCTTAGTTTGGCGTTGGGCGGCTATGGCTATGGTAATTTGCTTTCTTTTCCTCCACATTCAATTTCTCTTGTTTTCTCAATTTAAAAGGTTTGGTGAGCATAGCTTCTCTTGGTAAGTTCATTGCAAGGTGGGACATCTATTATAGGAGTAATCAATTACGCAATGATCAAAGATTCATAACCAACATGATGATGCATGTGAAGTGGTTTGAACCTCAGACATTAGTCTCCTTCTTCCATATTATGCTTACGATTGCAGTCTTATTGGCTTAATTACCCTAGTGACAATACCCAGCTCTCAGAAAATGACACGAATCTTTCACAATAAACATGTACCGTTCACAAAATATCTCCAAAATTATAATCCAAATTCTGACACTTTGCAGTGCAATTTCAAGGCTAAACTGCCATTCCTCGCCACCACGTTGAATAAGTACATGACGAAGAGCTGTCATCTTGAATGGAATGGACTCAATTCCTTCGCAGAGTGTTCTAACGATCCCCACAATTTTGTCGAACAGGTCATCCCTTGCCATTCCCCAGTTTTTGAAACCGACAATTTTGTTCAGGCAAAATGCAAATAAAAACAGAATTAATGATGATTTATATTGGGTGCAGCTGGAATAGCCAACTGAATGTCGAGAAAATATTTTCTCGAGAAGCTGCTGGCAAACCCGAACGTCGACCGACATGGTCTTACTATTGCGGGGGAATTCGGGTGCCGGGTCGGGCCACTGGACTGACGTTGAATTTGAACTTCTGTGGCTTTTGAGGATAGCGGGTCAGAGAGAGAAGAGGTTTAGGAGGAAAGTTAAGGACTTTTTGAACAGTATTTAAAGGAATTGATAATGTTTTCGAAACTCAATTGTTAAACATTAACTTTTATCGTATGATTATAATGTTATGGATATTGATCCACTCTATTTTTAATCTACGTAACATGATAAGACATTTTTAAACATTAAATGTCTCATATTTATTTAAATTTAAATAACTTTTATATCACGATAGATAAAAGCGCAAGATTCGATCGAATTAGTTAAAAGATTTAAATCCCGATTTGATTCTATACATAAAGATTGAGCCTTGTCAGTTTGCCATCCAATATTTTTTTTTTGAGAGAAATGGAATTCACTTGAATTTCTTTTCATTTATTTGTTTTTCTTTTGCCCAGTATTAATTGCTCACTACTTGTTAATTATATCTCAAGCTTAAATCTGTGCGAAGAATCTCAAAGTTCTACTTTCCTATTTGAATTAGAGATTATCTTCAAGGGAAATATTAACGTGATAAGTGTTGATGTTTATTTTTTAATCTATGGTAAAGTCTCCGTTTGTCGGTCAAGAAAGTCCAAATCTTTTATCCAAGATTAGACCGAGTGACAGAGACTGTGATGGCGATGTATGGCGACAGGGGCTTTAAATAGAAAAATAACCAGAAACAAAAAAAAAAAAAAAAGAGAGAGAGAGAGAGAGAAAGAAGTGCAGCCATTACTTTCAATTGCAATGGAAAGATTAACGACAGATTTGACTTTTTAGAAAATTGCGCTTGGAATCCCTTTGGCTGGAGGTAAGGATCGAAAAGAGGCCTTAAGGCTAAAAGTGAGATGGACATGATATCATTTCATTTCAGAGAATGTGCAAATGGTCGCTTTGCATATTTTGATGGTTTAGAGCCAGTGGCTCGACTCATTCCAATGTCCTGCTGCTTAAAGCTCTATAGAAATCCAAATCAGTGAGCCCTACATTCACAACAACATCTGTCATTTCGGGCCTTGGCTTGTGCACTTTTGGTTTTGGGCCGGAGTTTCTAAGCCCATAACTTCGAGCTGGGCCCGAAATTGATTTCACCCATAATCTTTTCGGTACAATATTGATGAAGGATTGAATTTAGCTTATAATTCGTTTAACATTTTTTAGCCATTCTTGCACTTTTCCTTTATGGTATTGATTGTGATTATTTATTTTTCTTTGATTATGCACTCATGAATGGACATCATTTGAGGCATAGGAAAAATAACATAGTTAAAGATTGCCTAAATATCTTAGGTAAATAAATCAATCAAGTTAGGGTATTGAACTGACACTAGTTAGGCAATTAGCATAATCAAGTCCCGTCCTTAGATCTTTAATTGCATAGTAAGTGGGATATTTACTTGTATCTCACTTGGCTCCTAGTCAGCCCTAATAGGCTAGTAATAGCTCATTCACATAAAAATATTTTAGGATTAATTGAATTACATATGTACACTCTAATGTCACATGTTGGGAGAGGTAAGGTTTAGAGAACCCAAGTGGAACCGTCGGTCCAACTTTATCATTATCTCTAAAACTTAGAGAAAAAAAAAACATGAACTTTCCTAAACCATATGTGTGCGAATTAAATGAATATAAACTAAATATAATACTAATATTGAACAATCTAATCAAGACCTATTTTTCCAACTATCTTTCCATTTTATTTTATTTTTTTTGATTTTTGACCATTTGTTTTATTTTGTTATTTGTCATTTTTGCTCCTACTATGTCCAAACGCTGTCGACATGATCAAATTATAATTTCTCCTTATTTCTGTTTTTGCTATTTTATTATTTTATTTTATTTATTCTGATAAAAGGGGACACGGATTGGGTCCTTGGGCCCGGTTTGCGAGTGTGGTCAAACATGGAACTCACAAGGACGCAGGTAAGGATTTTGGGCCTCCACGTGTAGAATAAGATGTGAACTTCACAAGCACAATAAACAAATATAAATGGGCTCAAGCCTACACTAAGCCCATTTTCTATTATCTTTACTAAACACATCTTTTTATCACTTTCCCTCTCTTTTATTATTCGTTTTACATCTCTTTCTTATTTTCATTTCGTTCCTCTGGACACCTTTTGTTTGTCTTCTTCAACTTTTCATCGTTCCCATAATCTAACATATCAAATTCATTCATAAGTTCTAAGCAAAAGCCAGAAAAATTAACATTCAACTAACCATTGACTTCCCCGAGATTAAGTGCCTCTTACTCAGCCACCGTCCATCTTCAACCTCCACAAGACAACCATCTCCCTGATGCCTCAGTATTACAAAACATAGGTAGGATGCAAAGAACTGACAAGGCAAATTTAGGCACTCAATGACATTATCAAGGATAATCACACAAAAAATTTAAAGATGCAGAGCATATAGGAACAATAGAGATAATACATGCGGAAACACACTCAAGGTAATAAAAAAATTGGAGACAAGTTGATACAAACCTCATTTTTGCATTTCATTAAACACATTGTGTGGGGTTCAATCATTGGGTCTACAAGCAAGTTTTGAAGCAAGAATTCATTTCAAACTATCACAACGATATTAAAGTGAACTTAAATTATCAGCTCAGTCTTAATGATAGTAGATTTCCAAATCAATAATACTCAACGTTGACTCTGCTTTTCACTCAAAAAGAGATTGAGAACAAGCCATGTAGTTCTTAACTTTACAAAGCAAGACTTCTAACTCCGGTCAGTAGGTGGATATCCTAAAATGTCACCAACGAGGATTGGAAGCGTTAGTGAAGAATCAAACACGAAATAGTTTCTGCGAATCTCTTGGTCGTGAAATAGGGTAGAAGAGAGCTTTGAAGGCACGACTTTAGAAAATGGAGAAATGGTGGTGGTTGGAAAGGCAATTAAAATTATCTAAAATGATGACATAGACTCAAATCAGCAAGAAAAATAATGACATCTACAACTTCAAATCTCCGGTAGCTATATTCGAAAACAGAGCCACGACTCCTAATGATGGAGATGATTCCCAGTGACAATTAATCTAGAGAGAAAGTGAAGAGAAATTTACATCTAGTTGTGAGCTCCTAATGGTTTTCCACAGCATATTTACATCTGGTTGCCCATTATACAAAAACAAAATGGATGGCCCAAATTGCACAAGTACTCATAGGAAGCAACAATGTAGTCATGCTAGTGCAGTCCTTTCTCCCTCAACTTTAGATTTAATTCCAATTACAACTTTTCTTATTAAAAAAATCCCCAACTTTTATACTAGTCTCAAATATGCTCATGCCTTCACTAGTTTCTTCAAGATTACCAATATTAAGAGGCTACTTTTGTTCTAGATGAATATGGGGTGGGGTATTGATCAAGACGCCAGATAATAAACCTCTAACTGGTCATGCTATTAATAATTTTGAAGAAACTAGAGGAGATTTTTTAAATTCGTGGGCATATTTGGGACTATAGTGAAATTTTGGAATTTTTTTTTTAGATAAAAAAATTCAATTCAAGACAGAATTGAAATTATACCTAAAATTAGAGAATTTTTTTTTTTTTTTTTAGAGAATTAGGTGAGAATAGCATAGAAAAACCCCAAGACTTGAAGTAGAGAAAACACACGTGGGAACACACTTTGTAAGAGCTTTCTATTTTATATTTTCCTTACATTTTTCAATTCCTTGCCCATTTACATTTCTCTGTACTTTCATTATCATGTAATTTAATTCACACATTTCTAGTCAATTTAGATTTTCCTTTTAAAGCAATTACTTTCCACCGCACTCAAATTTCGATATCACGCCCCGAACCTCGAGCACGCGCACATCCCACTGCGGTCGAAAGAAATGCGACTTCCCAGGACACGTTGCCGACCCATTCTTTTTAATTACACATGCAGAAGCGGATAAATAATCCCCAGACAAAACTCAATTGGGATAGAAAAGCAGGATCACATTTTCAAAACCAACCACATACTTTTTATACATATCAAACCAGTTCATTTACAGGACTAGGCTATTTACAAAAGATCTATAGAAGATCAGTCCTCAAAAACTAAGCTGTCCTAAGATCAGCTAGACAGGTCCATTCGCCAGTTCTTCAGTCAGGATCGGCGAAGTCAAAAATCCTCTCAGCGACCCTCACCGGTCTACCAAAAAGCTCCGGAGGATCCGCCATCTAGGGACTTGAAATATTATTCCCAAACCGGGATGAGACAATGTTTCAGCGAGTCCTACCCTCTAAAACTCGATTAGGAAGAAAATAAGCCCCAGAGTGCTCTAGCCACACAAAGAGAATAGAGGACTTACCTCACCTCAGTCCTTCCTACACGTCAGTGCAATTCATACGTCGATAAATTCATACCATATATCAATTCATATCATCTATCAATTCATACCATCTATCCATCCATTAATAAATCACGGCTCACACAAGCTGACATGGATGCAATGCTTTCACAAGCTAATATAGATGATAGCTCTCACAAGCTGATATATGGATCGCTGCTCTCACAAGCTGACATATAGTAACTAATTGCTCGTTGAAGCGTTACATATATTTAAACCATAGAACTGAGTATACAACCCAATAACATCCAACAATTCAAACTGATCCTACAAACCAATTACGATGCCAAAAGCCAACACCGGGTATTTTCAAGTTAAATATCACAACTTCTCCAATTTCATTCAATTCCTCACTTTGGAATAATTAACCATAATCATTATTTCCACTCAATTTCTCAATTTAACATACAATTAGCACAAACCGACCGCACCATTTGCGATCGGCGCGAAATTCTAACGACCTAGCCATCCCGGCAAAATTTTCGAAATTATTAAATAATTAAATTTAATTCCGAAAATTAAATAATTAATATTATATTATAATAATATAAAATAATAAAATAATATTTAAAAAATTCGAAATAATTAATTAATTAAAATAATTAATTAGGGCTCAAACTAGATTACACTAATTTAAACATACAATTAGCCCTAATTAAACACCCCTTAAACTAATCATACAACTAATCTAATTTACATTAAAATAATCTAATCTAACCACCTAAACCTAATTAGACTAATCTAAACACCCCTTAAGCATGATTAACTTGCTAAGCGAGGTTTAGAGAATAAACTCACCGGTTTTGCGCGCCGGTGAGTTCACGATGCCAAGGCGGTCGATAAACCTTGAAGCGGCGACACCAACGGAGGTCGGGAAGACACTGAAAACGGGCCTCGAAGTGTGGAACTTCTTGCTATCTTCGCTTCGATCCGGGCTGAGCTCGAGAGAAGAAACCAGCAACTTCAACGGCGAAAACGGGCCGATCGGAGCTCCGGTGAGCGGGTGGTTGGCAACCGGCGGCTCCCGGGGGTCAAAGGGATCTTGCTGGTGGTTGGTATGGGTGGAGGTAGGGTAGAAATGGGGAGAAAATGGCTGAAAACCGCGAAACGGGCGAAACAGGCGGAACCGGGCGAGTCCGGATGGTCCGGCGAAGCGGCGGCTTCGGGCGGCCGTACGGGACTGTCGGAGAATCGTTCCGGCGAGCGGTGAGGTGCTCCGGAATTTTCTGGATGTCTGTCTTCGCGGTGATGGGTGGCTCGTTCGCTGATTCAATCGGGAAGTTAACTTTTTACTCGGATCTTTGGAGAAAGGTCGGCTGGAGCGAAACCGGAACGAGGGGAAAACAGAGGAGGAAATGGGGTCCGATGGGCATGCGATGGTGGAGGGCTGATGCTGCTCGGTTCCTCTGATTTTTGCTGAGCTTCTCTCCTTCAACAATCATGGAGAAAGCTGCTGTATGAGGGATTCAAGGAAGGAGAAGCTTCAGCTGAAGCAAGGGGTCCCCAAGAGCTCTTCTAGCTTCAACACTTGTCAATCTCTCTCTCCTTGCCCCCACCATGGCTGGCCCACCCTTCAGCCTCTCTCTCTCTCCTCTAGCTTCCCTACAAGCTAGTTAATAGGTCCAAAATGTGGTGTGCCAAGGGGATTTCGAATTTTGGACATTCCCCCATTCAATCCATTCCAATCTCTCTCAATTCCATCCAATTGAAGCTCAATTAAATCAACCCATGTGTCCTCGGCCTTCTCATGATATTTCCCCGTCAAATGATCCAACTTGCATCCCGAAGATTCGATTAAAAACGGCCCTCTGACAATCCCGAACAAAAATGGCCTTACTTTGCTTTTCCGCCAAAAATCTCGGTTTGTAGAAAAATTTTCTAAAGATGAGTCGACGTTCCTAAAATGAATTGTGACATGATAGAACTTTCAATTTCTGAATCTGGGTTTAAAATCACGGTTAATTTAAATCTGGCGCGATTTGAGCGCGTCCTAATCTACCGGGTAGCTTTTAGGAAATTTTCAGTGCAATTGACCAGTGGTTGATTATTTTCAAGCCACGAAATAATCTTCAACACATTGGCGACTCTCGATTGTCGTGAAAATCTTGAGGTTTCAAATACGGACACAGGGTACCCAAAACGACAGAATAATCAGTTTAGTGCCGGTCGACGAGGATATTGGAATCAGGTGGAATCACCCACACTCTAATTACATATCTCAGTCGAATCGACCTATTACGATCTCGTTCGATTTCGACGGTGTCGTAATGATCCTTGCAGATTTATACGGTCAAGCGGTCGGTTCATGGTCAGATTCTCAAGCCTATTGCATTTAAATTCCTTAACGGCTTTACTTGATAGACTAGTTATCTCGTGAGTGATCAGCTCGGAGAATTGAACTATAAGCGCGTCGATGAAAAGTCATTCTCATTTAATTGAAAGTAGAATCATAAATTTGGGATGTCACATTCGAAGATCACCTCCATCCAAATTCCACTTGACACGCTTTTTATGCAAGTAAAATACCATGAAGTGATCTCAATGCAGTCCATTTGTCAAAAGTTCAGATCGCCTCACCACACACCATATTTCGTCAATATTTCTTTTGATACTCATGCAAACAATATTTTCAAATAACATATCTTGTCTTTAAAAACAAGCGTGGCTCCTCCACCACACTTGATTTCCAGAAATTGACCAGCTTTCTTGAAAAATTTGAAATTGAAAAGTTTTACTTGGTTTCCTCGTCTCGTACTCCAACTAAGTAAGATTCCTTAATTATGAAGAAAAAAAAGCGATGTAAGAAAACATATAATTCTGGAGTGGTTTTGGGCGACGGTGGCAACTTGCAAGTTGAACTAAACAAATAATGGGATGCTCTTGCATTGGAGATAGCAAGAAGAAGGGAACCAAGTGTCCGACGTGAGATCTTCGATGCATTAATGGCAGGTATCATATTTGCTAGTGCGGCCAGTGGAGGCAGAGATTGTGGCAACAGCCGCTAGAGGTTGTCACTAGTATGTCCATGCTGCTCATGAAATAATGTTACTTTGCTAAATCACTCTTGACCTATATATATATATATATATGTACTCGTATTCATTTATGATATAGGATTGATGTCATTTTTGAAAGATGGATCAGACGCGCACAAATCTACTATACCAATTGATGTACCCATTTGCTATCTCTCTCATCAAATATTGATACGTGTCTAATTTATTTTGGATTTCAACATATCTTATTAGTTCCCCACCGCCCTACATATTTTTTTCCTTACGACTCTCTCCATTGAGATCCCACCACTAGCCCACCCCTGCCCGCCACCTCCAGATCGGGCTTTGTGAAAATGATCATCAAAGCCCGTGGGATCAAGTCACCATGCCATTGGCCACAACCCCTCGATCAGCTTGGTTAGCTATATGTTTTGAATGTATGGTTTGGTTGGAACCCCTTTATCGAATTGGATCAAAAGGACAATGCAGTCAAAAACCAAATCAAATTGGAGTAAATTGAAGAATCGGGGGTTTACTTTTAGTAAAGATTTTAGAAAAAAAAAATGTCTAAGAAAATTAAACTAATGAATTTATTGAAATCTAGTCACTTTTTTCCAATGATTTGTGGAATTTTATTTGGATTTCATTAAAAGGAATTCTTAGGGCATTCGATTTTGAATCAACTCAGCTAAACTTTTTTTATGATTTGTTAATTTGGTCATTTTAGTTAATTTCGGCTAAAGATTGCTAACATGACCCTCTAATTAGCGTAGGCTGTGCAGCGTCGGCCGTCCTACTTAGCATGGTCAGCATTGAAGGTGAATAATTTTTACAATTTTTAAAAAAATTTCCTAAATTTTTTATTTTTATTTTCTTCGTTCCTTTTTTAACCAAAAACACGACTTAAATTCATGGTTATTGTCAATCCCTTAGTTGACACACATGTATTATTTGATAAAATGTCTCGAAGGCTCAATTAAGAAATAGTCATACGATATTAAGCGATCCTAGAGTACGTCAAGAATGAAAATTTATTAAACATGGATGGTGATTTTGCTCCTACTAAATGGTTTAAAAATTCTTATGTGTGATCTTTTCATTTGTAATTTGACTCAAAGAAAGAGAATAATAACTAGCATTCCATGAAAAGATCAAAGCAGGATGATATCCACCTTCTCAAAAACTCTTCATGGATACTCAAATGAGCTCCAGACGATTCATCAAGCATCCCCAATCAATGGTTTCCGATCACGAGGAAAGTTGAAATTTTTCTCGTGCCAAAAATCGAACCATACATGTGAAGCAAAACGCTGAGGTATCATGCACGTGCGAGGCAACACGAGTCACTGAGCCGCACGTGCAAGGCGACACGAGCGAGGGAAGGGAATGGGGGAGGAGGACGCGTGGCTTGCCACTTACACGTGGCGCCGTGCCAAGCATCAGCGTGCAAGTTTGGTGGGGCCCACGTGTCAAGGCGGAGAAGGTGCTGTGCTGGCAACCCGAATGTTGACCGACCAGGTTTCGGCTTTTCACTGCTCTCGACATTTCGTTATTCACGAAAATAGTAATAATAATAAAATAATGCCCGGAAAAAAAATCAAGAGAGATCTGTATTTTCCAAGAATTTATGCACAAATTTATTTATTCAAAAATGCATTTAAAAATTCAAAATATATTGAAAAATTTATATGCATTGACTTTACCCATATTATGTAAGATGATCGGTGTACATATTAGAGATTTTTAGTCAAAATTAGTCAAATTGAATCAATTGACAAAACGTGAGAAAGGTTTAGGACTTTGTTAGTCTGATTGAAAGATTTATGATTTAACTGACAAATACAGTAAATTTAGTATTTTTTGGATAATTTTCTCGCTTTTGTAGAGGGAGAAGGTTGACTAGCATAGAAAACATTTCCAATCGACTAAATATATCAAGCGATTCTAATTACTTATAAGTAAAAGGGAAAATTTCAATAAGGGCGTAAAGTGTTCATATTAATTTTTACTTTTTCTTTCTTTTCTCTTTTTTTTTCTTTTCATTAAAAAAAATAAGAAAGGAAAACATAGGCGGGGGAAGCCCCTCCCGCCTGTGTTTTCAATTTTTTCAACTTTTCTTATTTTTTTAAATCTAATTTAATTTAAATTTAACTCATGTTTGGATGAAAATATCCCTAATTGGCTAGAATATTTTGCTAGTAGGTAGTGCTAGGCTCTTATTTGAAATAACTATAACTACTTTGGGCCTTTATTTAAAATAATGTTCACTTCATACTCTTAATTGAGAAAATGAAAGCATTTCGGATCTTTATTTAGAATTTTCCCTTAGTAAAATTAAAAAAAAAATTACAATTTCCTCATAAAAATTATCATTCAGTTAATGCAATTTTAATTAATGGGTTTGTGAGATTTGAGCACTCTACTGAATTCTTCACCTGCCTTAAATACCTACATGAGCAAGAGGAGGGGCTCCCCAAATTTTCTTACATTAAATTTATAGATACATATACACACACAAATAATCAATTATAACTGAATTACTTGAAAAATGATAGATCTCTATTAGACTCTACAATAAATTTGGCAAACTAAAATCTACATTGATCCGTACTCTAGGTGAATTCAAGAAAATCTTTCAATTAGACGGATAAAGGGTTTGAATCATCACCTAGTGCTATGAAATAGAGTTGATCCAGCTTATCAGTACTTGTGAAGCCCAAATGCAAGAAATCCCTGTCCGCTTGTGCTGGTCTCACTCTCTCAAGCTCTCGTAACTTGTTTGGGTCGAGAAAGGTGAATGGAATTCAGGAAAAAAAATTCTTAGAATATCAAAGCAAATAATTAAAAAGGTAAAAAAAACAGACCAAGGTTATAATTAAAAACCTTCATAATGAAAATAGAAAGGAACTAAAAAAAAAAGAAAAGAAAATGATTTTTGTGATGCTCAAACAAACTTTTTGATCGATATCAAGCCAATTGTAACAAGTTCTTAGTTTGGTGTTGTGTGGCCATGTCTATGGTAGTTTGCTTCCTTTTCCTCCACTTCAATTTCACTTGTTTTCTCGATTTAAAGGGTTTTTTTTTTTGGTCAAAGGTAACGACTTCATTGAAATTACTAAGCCAAGTTAGGAGAGAATACATTAAATGCATCAGCACATAGTAGATCAAATAGAGCAGGTGGGGGGTTTTCTAACCAATTTAGTGGAAGGGATTTGGTTCTACGCACTCTTGCCAGCCAATCCGTGGGTCGATTTGAGTCCCTGTTGCAATGGGCCAAAGAAAGGGCTCGATACTCTTTCATTTTTAGCTTGGCCCGGTCCATGACGGTCTTCGCTTCCCAACTGAAGTCTTTCGAAGAGTTGTAGCTTTGCACGAGTGGGAGACAGTCAGATTGTACTTGGAGAGTAAGGTGAGTTTGGTCTAAGAGGAAGATTGGGGTTTCAAGGAGGGCGATCGCTTCCGCCTGTTCTGCCGAGGACGCGGCCACTGATTTCGCGAAGCCATCGACAACCCGGCCCCTGGAGTCGCAATAGATGCGGGCAATTTCTCCTCTGTTTTCGCTCTCTCCCCTGTTTTCCCTATTTTCTGGTTCGGCGTCGCTGCTTGGAAGGAAAGAAGCGTCGATGTTGATTTTCAGCGAATCTGGTGTCGGGGGTTGCCATCTTTGAGGTTGGGTCACTCTATGTTGTTCCCCTTTCGATTTTTGGTTCCAAGTA
Source organism: Eucalyptus microcorys (assembly GCA_014182515.1). NCBI lineage: Eukaryota > Viridiplantae > Streptophyta > Magnoliopsida > Myrtales > Myrtaceae > Eucalyptus > Eucalyptus microcorys. The sequence continues at coordinate 5,873,294 of CM024568.1, read as the reverse complement.
ATGTAATTCTCGTACAAAGCAGCAGCCTTGAATAATGTTTGCCGTGGGTGCAGGGGTCGATGGCTGAATATAAACTAGTTTCGATCTTTACAGATGCTCTAGAGGGTAACAACGGTTAGGTCGAACTTTTTTGCACTCGTTGGATTTGTTTTTACCGTGTATAGCCACTCATCAAAACGGGTTAACCCTATTCTTGACACTCTAATTTGCAAGGGGGCAGCTTTCCAAATTCGGGCCGTCCAGGAGCATAGCAACAGGGTGTGTTCAACAGTTTTGGCTTCCTGTTTGCAGAGAGGGCAGAGCGGATCAGGTACTATTTTTCGCTTGTGTAGGTTTTCCATGGTAGGTATAGCATTTTGACAGCGTTCCATAGAAAGTGTTTGACTCTGGGTAGAGTTTCATATTGCCATATAAATTTCCATAATTCTGGTTTTGGCTGATAAGATGAAGTTGCTGCTGCTGCTTGATGTGATGAATTTGCTACTATTGCTTGCTTGCTGGGTGTATTGTCTCTATTAGTGTAGTAGCCGCTTTTTCACTGTATATGCCCCTGTTTTATTCTTCGCCCAAACTAGTCTATCTTTTTCAGTGGGCAGTCCGATAGGTGTAGCTAATATTTCTTGGACTCTTTGGTCATCAAACAAGGACTTTATCAGTGGTGTCACGACCTCTTTTTTTCCGTCCGGGGGAAAAGGAAGAAAGTTTAGGGGTATTTGCCTAAAGAAGTGGACCAATGGCCCTAAATTAGGTGCAGGTTCTCCCAAGCCCATACCTTGTTGATGTTGGATTTTATTTTTTAGTTCTTAACAACCTAAATATTTCTAGGAGTCGCCACTAGCCTATTGGAGTTGGCTAGAAACCAATCGAGACACGGGAGTGTTGTCTCGATTCCTATGCAACCAGAGATTTCTAGGAATGGGGATTTGCTTACACTAATGTTTCTATTAGCGCCCTTGCGGTACCACTAGCTTGAAAGGTTGTTTATTTAAATGGTCACATAATCTTGATTATCGATTATAACCTTTATGAAACCACTAAGTGTCCATGCAAATGTTTTTGTAGGTTTTTTTTTTTTTTTTAATATCTAGACTAATTCTAACCTAATTTAGAAGATAAATTTACACTCAAATTAATGAAAAGTGATGCGGTAAGTATACATCCAAGAAATTAAAATGACTAGAAAATAAATACGGAAAAGGAAAACCCGATACAAGTCGGGCAAATATTATTACATCGCCTTGTTATCATGCCCCGGGACAGGACCCCCATGAGTGAAATGAGAATTCAAATATGCATGAAATTACTCTATATAATTTTAATCTATGCAAAATGGATTATTTACAAAAATTGTTATAAAATACCAAAATAGCACTAAATTAGGAAAATGACCTTTTAAAATTAGGAAAATTTAATAGATGCCATTTCTATCCTAATTTGATACTATCTAACATTTTTTTGATATTTTTGAAATTTTCAGATTTTTTAATTATTTTAAAAAAAAAATTAATAATAATTCCTTAAACCGATCTATGCTAACATGGAGCAACACAGCATATGAATATTACAATAATCAAGCTCAAATCAACCAATTCAAGATCGAAACTTGGTTTGCACATTTCATTGAACACTTGGCGTGCATTAAATCACCCCAAAACAGCTTCGCCGGGCCATGTTTGTGGCCTTCAATCTCAACCCATAAGCAATCTCACGCGGAACTAAAGTACCAAGATTATTCTAACACATGCAAGAAGCAATATTAGATAGAAATCACAGCTTAAAACACACGAAAACCAAGCTGGAATCATCATCAAATATGCGGGCTTGAGCTGATTTTGCAAATCTGGGTTTGAACCCAAGTCAAGCAACCAGGTTGAATGCCCATATTCAAGCCCGACACTCATCACATACGAGATCTAAGGGAAACAATACTTAGTCCGAGTGAAAGTAGGTAACATGAGCTTTCAAATGCAACAAACATCATAGAGAAATGACCCATCGAACAACATCAAAACGACCTCTCCAAGAAGCACACATGCAAAACTCTTGAAGAGATTTCAACACTCTGGAAAAATTCCAGCCTCAAAAATCAGTTTTCCGGGCTGGTTTTCCTCTTGATTTTCATGATCAAAACATGCTCAAAATCGAACAAAAATACATCTAGGATACTTACCTTCCTTCCTAGTTTCTTCTACAAGTAGCTCTTGGCTGAGCAAGCCGATAAATTATCCTCGGGGGCCCGTGGAAGTTGGCTTCTTCAACTGGAAATGAGATCTGCAGAAAAAAAGAACTGATAACGAAGGTTTTTGTTGACATATAAAATTAGACTTCAAGACATATTTTGTTGGAAAAGTTGATACCAAAACAAACTATATGTATTCTAGTTTGGGTTAAAAGTCAATTTGTTCCTCATTTGTCTCTCAAAGCTCTCAAAAACACTGGCTTTCCATCACTCGTGACCAACTGGGCTCAACACTTACACAAATTTTCGGAGTTTCTTGGCCCGCTAGGAGGGTGCTGTTTCGGGGGGCTTTAGGAGGCCTTCCCGATCTCCATTTGGGACGTGCGACCTATGGTTGGAAATATATTTGAGTGAAGTTTCACTCTCTAGTTGAAGGTTTTGGCTAATTTTGGCTGCAAGTTTGTGAAAATTTCACTTTTCTCTGCAAGGGTCGGTCTAGAATTTCTGGGTTTTTTGCTTTCTGGAGTTGCTTTTGAAGGTGTCTTTGGGGAACGATTCCGAGCTCTCTCCTCTCTCTCTCGTCTCTTACCTCCCATCCCTTGAAATAGCTCGCTTCCTAGATCTTATCCCTTGAATTCATCAATCTCTTGGTCGGCTTTTTGCCCTCCTGCCAAGCCTACCAACTGAGCAGTCCACCCACTTTCTGACTTTGGCTAGAATTTTCAAATTTTGCAGATGTTGAGTGTGCGGATTTGGTGCGATTTTCCCGTGGTTTCAGCAGCTTATCCCTGGCTAATTTCCGTCCACTTGCACTACTCATTACGGTCTTCCATCACATGCAAAGATCAGGCCGGTTGGGCAGGTGAGGAGGATATGGTGGGTCCACCAATTTGCTTACTCAGCAACTCCGAAATCAGACTAACTTGTGGACTGAGATTTGTCAGCTGATTTGGGTGCTTTAATCCATCAATTTAGCTGCGATTTTTTATCAATTAGCAAGCTCATTCATAGTAGTTTAAGATCTCTACCAGATTTTGCAATTTTGCCCACCCAATTTTGCAAGAAAGTCCCTCAAAGTTGGCCATTTTCTTCTCCGAAAATACCCAATTCAAAACAAATTTAGTCTTTTTGGCTCGATTTGATTGATTCGACTTGGCTTAAATGCAATTTCAACTTAATTGGTGACCAAGATGACAATTTACGGGCTCGGTTGCAAATTTTGCAAAATTTGCGAATTGGTCCCTCAACTTTTGGAAATTGCATTTTGGCCCCAATTTGCCATTTGAATTCCAATCTGACCTCCTAGGCTTGGCTAGTCACATTTATATCATTGGCCCCAACTTCTTTTTTTCTTTTCATTTTTTTAATCTTTTTTTATTTATATTTTTAATTTTTTTTCTTTTTTTTTTTTTTTTTTTTTAAGTAAAAAAAAAAAAAAAATTCCATTTAAAACACTATATTAAATGCCTAGATAATCTATATGCAATAATTTAACTCGAAATATTTTTGTGGAAAAACAAGTTCCCATTTTTTGGAAATGATTTTTTTGGGCAAATATTTAGGTGTCAACAAGTGGTTCATTCTAGTTTCCAGTCTCTTGATTAGTGAGACCAGCCACCTGACTTGGTTCCCCACTTGTTGCTGAGCCACCAATCTGTCCACTTTTTAGCCATTTGTCCTCTCTAATCGATATTTCTTTGCCATTCCTAACTGAGAACATGATATGTGGAGATATAGAGTCTCTTCCCATCAATATACTCTGCCATCCCCACGAAGATCTTGATCCTTTGCCAGCCTTCCAAAATACACTCTATGGGTAGTACAACCCTTTCATTACTCGGCTTAATAGGGATTGAGGATGCTGTGATATTTGCCATGCTTGCTTTCCCAACATCGCCTTATTAAAGGCAATTAGATCTTTAAAGCCAAGACCCTCCTCATCCTTCCTAATTTTCAAAATTTCCCATTTTTTCCAGTGTATCCCAACACTTCTGTTACTATTTCTCCACCAGAAATTTGCCACTTTCGTCTCAATAGCTTTGTAAATCGAAATAGGGATTTTGAAGATGGACATGGCATATTGAGGAATGGCTTGTATCATTGATTTAATTAAGATCTCCTTCCCCGCTTTCGATAATAAATTCTCCTTCCAGCTTTCCAATTTCATGTGAACTTTTGCAAGAATCTAGGCAAACATATCCTTCTTAGAAGCCCCCCAATCCGATGGCATTCCTAGGTACTTCCCGGTTTTCTCAATTTCTGGCACTTGTAGTTCGGAAGCCATATTCCTCCTCAAGCTGTTTGGATAGTTTTTGCTGAAATATATGCCTGATTTATTGAGATTAACAGCCTGACCAGATGCGAAGTAGTATTGGTGTATGATGGTTGCTAGGTTTTGGCATTCCAATATTGTTCCATGGAGAAAGAAAATATAATCATCCGCAAATAAAAAATGTGATAGAGTAGGGCAGCTGCTGTTTAGCTTGATTCCTCTTAATGTGCCGTCATCTATTGCTCGCTTCATCATGTTAGATAGCACATTTGCCACTAGAATAAACAAATAGGGTGAAAGTGGATCACCTTGTCTAATTCCGTGAGTAGGCTTGAAACAAGGCAGAGATTCCCCATTGGAATTTATGCTGAATGTGACCGTTGAAACACACTGCATCACCCATTGAACCCACTGATCATAGAATCCCATCTTAATTAAGTTTGCCCTAAGGAAATCCCATTCAATTCTATCATAAGCCTTATGCATGTCAAGCTTTAAAACAGCTTGAAATTTCCGTTTCCTCTCTTGGGTTCGCAACTTGTGAAGGACTTCCTGCACAATCAAGATATTGTTTTGGATTTGCCTACCCCCCACAAAAGCACTTTGTTCTTCAGCGATTAGGCTTGGTAGCAACGGTTTGAGTCTGTTAGTCAGCACTTTGGAGATGATTTTATAGATAAAGTTGCATATGCTGATTGGTCTATATTGCTCAAGCTTTTCGGGGCTTGGGATTTTAGGGATAAGGGTTATTTGTGTTCTGTTCATGTCAGTATTTAGGTATCCCATAGTAAAAAAGTGCCGAGTTTCCTTGAGGATATCCTGACAAATATCTATCCAATGTCATCGAAAGAAGAGTCCATGAAGCCCATTTGGTCCTGGAGCTTTGGTGGCTCCTAATTGTTGCATAGTAGTAGTTATTTCCTCCATATTAACATCTGCGACTAACCTTTGATTCATATTTTCGTCCACCAAGGTTGGAATGTGCTATAGTATAGGCTGGAAATCTCTGGAGCCTACTGACTTGTATAGATTTTGGAAGTATTTCCTAGTCATTTCGTTCAGATGCTGCTCCTCTCTTACCCAAACATCTTCTTCATTTTTCAGCAAGGAGATTCTATTTCTGGTCCTTCTTTGTATTACTGTGGCATGGAAGAATTTGGAGTTTCTGTCACCCCATTTTAGCCATCTAATTCTAGACCACATACCCCAATACATCTCCTCTTGTCTCCATAGTTGTTCTATTTCTCGTGTGATTTTCTTCGCTGCTGCACTCTCCTGAAGGGCTTCCGTTCTATTCATCAAGGCTTGTAGTTCATTGTTCAACCATTCAATTCTCATTTTAGCATTGGAAAATCGATTCTTGCTCCACTTCATCAACTTACTTGCTGTAATCTATAGTTTTTCCACCACATTTGATCGTTGGGAATCGGGTTCAGCCCAAGTTTCCTTCACTAATTGTGCACATTCCTCTTCCTCTACCCAGAATGCTTCATATTTGAATCTCTTTCCCCGCTTTTTTCTTTGTGGGTTGAGTGATACTATAATAGGGCTATGATCGGACCCTATAGCTGGTAATGCTATACTTTCAGCAGTAGGATATGTTGTTCGCCAAGTAGAAGTGAAAAGAACTCTATCAAGACGCTTCTTTACTAACTGATCCCCTTCTCTGTTGTTTGTCCAGGTGAACGCACGACCTTTGCTCTCCAAATCCATTAAAGAACATTGGTGGATGAAATCTCTAAATGCTGTGAGTCGGTAAGTTTCTGCTCTCTTTTTTCCCACATTTTCCCAATTGTATAATATTTCATTAAAGTCCCCTAAACAAAGCCAAGACAAGTGATAGTGTAGACTTTCTCTTTGTATAGCTTCCCATAACAAAACTCTCTCTTTAAAATCATTCGGAGCATGAACAAATGTCAAATGCATTTTTTTTTTGTGTTGCTTTAATTTGACATTGGGCATTAATAGCATTTGCCAAGAAAGAGTCAATAGACACTAGAACCTGATCATCCCAGAAAATGGCCAAACCCCCCGCTAACCCTTCCGGATCCACTAGAAAGCTATTATGAAATTTCAGTCTTCTCCTTAATCTTAGCACCTTTTGCTCTTGATTTTTTGTTTCCATAATAAATATAATGCTAGGCCTCTCTTGAGTCACTAGGACTCTCAAAGCTTGAACTATCAAGGGTGTGCCCAACCCCTAACAGTTCCAACTCAACATTTTCATGGCTGATTTGGTGGCTTATTAGGGCTAGCCACCAAAGCCCATTGATTTGACTTCGCAACCACTTTTATGGGAGTCTCCACTAGCTGTGTGTGCTCTAGTATTGGTGCATTTGATGTTTGAGCTCCATAAGGACAGAACCGTTTCCCTTTTTTCGATGATGAGGCCTTGGCACTTTTAGATTTATATTAGATTAGCCCCTTCTCCCTTGTTGAATTTTCTTGCATTTCCACCTCTGCTTCCTTCTGTTGCTCCTCTTAAATCACCATGATTGATTCTTCATCTAGGCAGCAGCTTCCTCTTTTCTGGGTGCCTTTTTCTTCCATAGGTACAAGTGCTAAGGAAGTAGTGGGGTAACAGTTCTCCTCTGTTGGGTTTGTGGCATTGTTCTGTTCACCAATAGTGGAATAGCTTTGCTGATTTTTGTCCTGTGGTTGCTTTTCTTTTCCAGAAACTGGAAGGATAGGAGTCTGGGCACTTGCTTGACGTCTTCTTGTGGAATTTCTTGTTTGCCGTAGAACATTTTCCCGTACGGAATTTCTTGGTGTGCATAGCCTTTCTTGGTAAGTTCATTGCTAGGGGGGGACTGCTATTATAAAACTAATCAATTATGTAATGGTCAAAGATTCATAACTGATATGATGATACATGCGAAGTGGTTTGAACTCTGGATGTTAGTCTCCTTCTTTCATATCATGCTTATAATTGCTATCTTATGGGCTTAATTACCCTAATGACTACATCAAGCTCTCGGAAAATGACACTAATTTTCCACAAGAAACATGCATCGTTCACAAAATATCTCTAAAATTTCAACCAAATTGCAACACTTTGCACGGCAATTTCGAAGCCAAACTACCATTCTTCGCCACCGTGTCGAACAAGTACCTGATTTAGAGCCGCCGTCTTGGATGGAATGGACCCAATTCAGTCATGAATTGTACTAACGATTCCAACAATTTTGTTGAACATGTCATCCTTTCTCATTCCCCGGTTTCAGTGTCCGACAATCTTGTTCATGCGAAATGCAAATAAAAACAGAATGAATGATTGTTTATAAGGAAAGGAAAAAAAGAAAAAAAAGAAAGAGAATTATATGCCGAGGCGAGTGAGAAATTTTGGCGTCCACTGAGGCGCACGTACGAGGCGACACGAGCGAAGGAAGAGGAGGCGACGTGTGGTTCGCTTCTTACCCGTGGCGCCCTGCTCAGCATACAAATTTGGTGGGTCCTAGGAGTTGAAGCGGAGAGGAGGGACCTCGTTGGGGTAGCCAGCTGAATATCGAGAAAAGATCGAGAAAATATATGATCGTATGATTATAATGTGTGAATATTGGTCCACTCTATTTATAATCAATGTAACATGACAAGACATTTTTAAACATCGAATGTTTCATATTTAGTTAAATTTAAATAACTCTTATCTTTTGATGGATAAATGTGGAAGATTCGACCGAATTAGTTCAAAGACTTAAAATGCAATTCGATTCTATACATAAAGCCTGAGCTTCATCATTTACTCACCCAATATTTTCTTGTATTTTTTTTTTTGAGCATTAAATGCTCGCTACTTTTTAAATTATATCTTGAGTTTAAATTTGCATGAAGAATCTCGAAAATCCACTTTTCTATTTGAATCAGAGTTCATCTTCAAGGGAAATATTAACCTGATAAGTGTTGATGTTTATTTTTTAATCTATGGAGAAGTCTCTTTTTGTTGGTCAAGAAAGTCCAAATCTTTTATCCAAAATTAGACCCGTGAGAGTGGACCTCTTCAAAGACGTGCAGTAACAGAGATTGAGATGGCGAGGTATGGCGACAGAGTTCTAAATAGAAAAAAGTAACAAATAAAAAAGAAAAAAGAAAAAAGAGAGAAGTGCAGCCATTACTTTCAATTGCAATGGAAAGATTAACGACATATTTGACTTTTTAGTGTAAATGGATGAAAATAGCTCTGCCCCATATCATGGGGATGATAGACTTTTGTCTTGCTGAAAATAAATGATTTAAATTTCTTAAAATGATTATTAATATAACTTAAAATAATTAATTAATAAGAAATAATTTTATTCTTAATAAAAATTTATATTTAAATATTTTCTGAATGATTAAAAAGTAATTGGAGACTTGAAAATTATTAAGAAATTTTGGATGGCTTCAAATTTTATTGCACACATTTTTTGTTGTTGTTTTTTTTTTTTTTTTCCGGAAATTTAATGTATTCCATGATTTTTTTGTGTGTTTATGATATACCCAAGTGTTTGATAAGAGGCTTTCTCATGTCCATGTAGAAAACAAATTCTCGTGCAAATTAATTAGCAAATTTCACTTTGAGTTATGACGTATCGGTTTATTTAGATTTTCCTTGGAGATATTTGATTTCTAAGCTATTTGACGATTGAAAAACAAAATTGGTCCGGTCTAGATGGTTCGGGTGGGTGGGTTACATCTAAAATTGAGAACATGACCGATATTCACCGATTCCAATTTTCTGGAATGGGAAACCTCTCAAAAATGGCTGGTTCGAGCAGTTGCTTTCGCTTGTCCCTAACATTCAATCTATTGTTTGGTGTTTTGTTTAATTGTTTTGGTTTGCCCCATTTGTGGGTTTAGAAGTTTGGCAAAATCATCCTACAAATTTAGGACGGAAAAAATAGGAGATAAGAATCTGCCACGATGCATCATCGAAGTGCTTGGTTATGACTACGGGTGCTGCTTCGAGCCCTCATATATTGTTCTTTCGCCGAGGGGGGCAAACCACTTTGTGATGGTTGCTACGTGAGCTGCAATTTTGCTCACTTCATTTATCAAGACTAGTGAATTGTGTACATCAAGTGAAATCAATAGAAAGCACTCGCAATTTTTCATCTTTTCTCGTTCCAATTATAGCTACAAGGGAAAGGTTAGCTTGTACCTGTCCTCTAACATATGGATTAAGCAGGACTTCGATAATATCATTAGTTTACATTTGCATATATTGTTTGGCATTAGAAAGACAATAAATACGTGCCCTTTAATCTGATTTTTAAAAAGAGGCAATGAGTGGTGATCCAGAAAATTGCGCTTGGAATCCCTCCGGCCTGGAGGCGAGGATCGAAAAGTGACCTTAAGGCGAGAAGTGAGATGGACATGATATTATTTCATTTCAGAGAATGTGCAAATGGTCGCTTTACGTATTTTGATGTTTTATAGCCAGTGGCTCGACTCAGTCCAATGTCCTATCGCTTAAAGCTCCATAGTAATCCATTTTAGTGTGCCCTACATTCCCTCCTTACCATGGGAAATATACAGAATTGCAAACCACTAATGAGGAGATGCCTATTGATTTAGGACCGTCGTTGCACTTGATTTCTCTGTCAGGTCTAATTATAATTAGTAGAGGCATAATTACATGGGGTATCTTGGGCTTGCAAGTAGAGATAGTTTATCCACTGAAAGAAAATTGTTCTGATTTTTACCTCATTTCAACTCTCCCTTTTACTCACACACACACACACACACACACACACACACACACACCCATATATATATTAAAAGTATTATTAAAAAATATGTGAAAAAATTATTCCGTGCATTGATAGTTTTTATTGTTCTGTTACTTCATCATTTCAACTCTCCCTTTGAAGAAATTACTCACACACACACACACACACACACACACACACATATATATATTAACTATGGTATTATTAAATGGTGGACTATACTTGAGCAATCTACCTATGAAAGAATTATGCTAGGCTCAACTAGCATCCGAGAAAGCTATGCATTGATTGAACTGTCCAATTTGATTGATCCACTAAAGAGAATGTAGAAAAAAAATAAAAAATTCCCATCTGCGCGTGAGATACACCTCTTAGACGTGGGAGGAAATAGAGGGAACTAAGAGAATGCAAGGCAGTCGGACCCGTTTCATATTCTTCCTAAGCCATGATTTGGAAATTTCATCTTCTTCCTAATATCATATTGTTAGATTAATATCCTATCATCATAACTTAGTTTGCAAGGAAATATTTGTGTTCTTCCACTATAAAAGGCCCACAAGTCACAACTCTGACCCCAATCTTCATATATTTAGTATAAGTTATTGACACAAAATTTGACTATCCCATTTATTTATTCTTCACATAAAAATATCAATTTACGTTAGGCATTATTTATTTTATAACATTACATTCATGTAACAATAATATTAAGTTTAAATTCGTTCTTAGTAAAAACAAATAGCAATTTAAAAATTCGATATTTAGTGGGTTCTTTTGGCTTGAAAATTGGTGGGTTTGATTTGAGCACGGTCTCATTGCACCCATACAAGAGGTCTCGCTAGTTGAGATAAGTCATGTATTCAGCCATCTTATTTTTGCTCTCCATAAATTTTCGAAAAATTCTATTAATATCTATGATTTTCTCAATGTATTTACATACTTTCAACCCCATCACATTCTTTAAACTGCATATTTGATCAAGCTATGATAAGTATGGTCTGATCATCTCGAGATTCAAAGCCATACTCGACCTACCCATCATGGCAAATAACATTCAGAAAAAAGATCGGGTCGAAACATTTGGAAGGGGGACACAAAGTCAAAGGTTAGAAAGGGGTTTCGCACTAAAGTAGGATCAGAGGTTTAGATATTTGTCTTCTTTGAATTCGATAACTGCGGATGAATATCCCGTTGAACCGGATTTTCAGAATGAACGTGAAGCCACTCCGGCGGATCGAACGATTCCTAAGGGCGATATTGGTCGGTTGAGTAAGAATTTCCTGCTTTCTCGGGGAGATCTTCGCTGACATAACCTCCCTTGCTCTATCTACATATGGAGGACGGGGAAAGGCAATGAATAACACACAAGCAGAGAGAAAAAGTGGAAAGGGAGAGGGAGAGAACCACAGCCACGGCGGACATGGCGGCAACACTAACAGGCCACAGTGGCGCCGCCTTGCTTCGCCACGATGCACGGAGAGGCCTATCCACAGTTGGGGCATCTCTGCATTGTGGTGTTTCTGGTGCTTCCTGGCCACTTGACGACGTGATGGAATGCCGGATAGGCTACACATCATTGCGTAATGGAAGAATGCCTGGCAATCTCAGTGCGGGACAAACGCCCGGATTTAAGGATGGCCCTGGTAGTCAATGCCTGGGCAGGTAAAGTACGAGTATAGCGATGCTCCACTGCCTTACCGGAAGCCATTGGAAACATTGCGACCATAGAAATCTCGCCTCCATTGGTTTTCCGAAGCGCACCGGCATTCTTCCATTACGCAATGATGTGTAGCCCTATCCATAGGGCCTTCTTGATTCATTAGATTATTGTCATTGAGTTTATTCGTAATTTACAATAATATTATTAAGTTTATTTGTACTTTACAGATTATTATCATCTTCAATCTGTTTGCAATATATTTAATAAATATAATAAAAAAGAAATTTCACCAAGTTAGCATATTGTTTGTTCTGACAGATTTTGATAAAAAGTAGTTTGGTTTCCTCCTTCTCTCTTTTAAGTTGTTCTTGCGGTGGAGGTTGGCACAAAAGAATCATATGATGATAAAGCAAAGGGAATACTTTTTCTTTTCTCCATATAATTGAATTGGTTAGATGTATTATTTAAAAAAAATAAAATTTGAGGGGTTTAAGTGAACGAAGGAAATCGATGAAGTTTTATACGGTGAAGGGAACATAACTTAAAAAAAAAAAAAAAAAACAGCAAGCTGGTTGTTTCAAAAGATTTATATCATCGAGGGTCAAGACCCACTAATTTCAAACTTAATTACTAGAAATTAAATGAAATTCTTTCTCGCTGAAGGCTTTTCTATGAGGCTCAATCATTCGAAGTTCACTATAATAATCAAAGTTCAATGGCATAGCAGCAAAATCCCCGCTAAATGACAAACATACACTTCTCAACTACATTCTACTGTCACATTTGCAATCGCCACAAAAACAAAGAATATACGATGATGATGATAATTAAAAGCAATCAGAAGCCAACCATTTCTCCCTCTTTCATTGATTCGATAACAACCCAATCTCAAGAAAATTGAAATGCAGAGCTCTTCATTTTCTTTACTTTAGAAAGAAGTCTTAACATAGTTGTTGACACCTGAAATTTTGCCTCTTTCTAAAATATCACTAAGTTAGACAAAAGGGCAATTGCTAGTTGACCAAAGATCAAACAGCCATATAAATGGCAAAGCACATTTTAAATTCTGAAATTGGATTCTACTTATCAAAATGAGTTTTTTGACATCTATATTGTCATTAGAATCCGACAATCATTTTTTTATTTTTTTATTTTTTGAGACCAATCACCTTTTTTTTTTTTGTATTATCGGGAAGTTTGCAATCTCTCATTTTGATTCCACATTTGCAAACTAGAGATTGCGAACATAATTAAAATTGAGTAGATCAGATAGTGGATGATTGTGTCACGTAGGAGGGCCGATGTACACGTCAATGATTTTCGACCAAAATTGGTCAAATGGAATTAATCGACAAAACGCGAAAATGTTTTAGGAATTAATTGATATAATTAAAAGATAGTATTTTTGGATAATTTTCTCACTTTTATAGAGGGAGAAGGTTGAGTAGTTGCTGCTAGAACCAAGATTTATTTTTAAATCTCAATATTTATAAGAATAGATTATTTGTCAATTTTTTGACACTCTGCTCCATTTATTTTTAAAACTACTACACAAACAAAAAGGCAGGCATACTAAGATTCAATTTGTTTCATGAAAAATAAATAATGAAGTTCTTTTGAAAATGATCGTTTGTATTGCTTTCAAAAACGAATAAAACCAAAAATATTTTTATTGTCCACAAAGATTTTTTCATAATAAAATATTTTTCATCGAATAATTATTTTAATATAAGTGATTATTTTTAAGAAAATAAATTTTAAATTATCCATTTTTTGTGTGGAAAAAATGAAATTTTTAGGGATGTGATTTTAATATTATTAAGTTTTAACCGCACCAAGGGAAAGTAAAGCACACAAAAGCGAGTCTCGGTCTTCCTACACTCTAGTCAAAATCGGACCAGAGAAATTGAGAAAAAAAGGGAGGAGAAGAACCGATTCGACCGGGTCCAAAGGCACTTGACAGCCCAACAAGCCGGTACACAGCCAAGCCACCGCCCCCACCATGCCACCGCCGCCGCCACCGCCACCACCCGCCGCTATGCGCCAAAAAGGGGCGGATCGCCCATCCCCGGGTCTGTATGGGGGGTGCCCTTACGTGGCACGGCATGATTGGGCAGGCCTTTCCTTTCATGGTATAGGTGCATGCAGCATAGTCCTCGACTAAATTTCTCCTAAGGAACTTTGATGTAAAATAAAAAAAAAATTACAATTTCCTCTTAAAAATTGTCATTCAGTTAATGCAATTTTAGTCAATGGGTTTGTGAGATTTCAGAGTACTCTAGCGAATTCTTCAACTGCCTTAAATACCTACATCAGCATCGACCCAAAAAAAAAAAAAAATACCTACATCAGCGAAGGAAGAGGGGGGTTTCCCTCCCCAAATTTTCTTACATTAAATTTATAGATATATACACAAAAAAATCAATTACAAGTGAATTGCCTACCCTTGAAAAAATGATAAATCTCTACTAGACTCTACAATAAATCTGGCAAACAGAAATCTACATTGATTTGAGCTTATGGGTGAATTCAAGAAAAAACCCTCTAATTAGATGAAGAAAGGGTTTGAATTCTTACCAAGTGCTATGAAATAGAGTCGATCCAGCGTGTGAGTACGTGTGAAGTGTGCACGCAAGAAATCCTTTTCTCGGTCCTCTCGTGCTAGTTTCACTCTCTCAAGCTCTTGTAACTCGTTTGAGTTGAGAAAGGTGAATGAATTCAGGAAAATAAAATTTCTCTGAATATCAAAGCAAATAATTAAAAAGGAAAAAAGAACCGAGGCTATTATTGAAGACCTTCATAAAGAAAATAGAAAGGAATTTAAAAAGAAATAAAATGATTTTTGTGATGCTCAAACAAACTTTTTGATCGATATCAAGCCAATTGTGGTAAGTTCTTAGTTTGGGGTTGGGCGGCTCTGGCTATGGTAATTTGCTTCTTTTTCCTCCACATTCAATTTCTCTTGTTTTCTCGATTTAAAGGGTTTGGTGAGCATAGCTTTTCTTGGTAAGTTCATTGCAAGGAGGGACATCTATTCTTGGAGTAATCAATTATGTAATGATCAAAGATTCATAACCGATATGATGATGCATGTGAATTGGTTTGAACCGCAGACTTTAGTCTCATTCTTCCATATCATGCTTACGATTGCCATCTTATGGGCTTAATTACCCTAATGACAATACCGAGCTCTCAGAAAATGACACTAATCTTTCATAAGAAACATGTTTCGTTTACAAAATATCTCCAAAATTATATCCAAATTCTGATACTTCGCAGTGCAATTTCGAGGCTAAACTACCATTTTTCGCCAACACGTTGAACAATTACATGATGAAGAGCTGCCATCTTGAATGGGATGGACTCAATTCCTTCGCAGGGTGTTCTAACGATTCCCACAATTTTGTTGAACAGGTCATCCCTTGCCATTCCCCAGTTTTTGTGTCCGACAATTTTGTTCATGCAAAATGCAAATAAAAACAGAATTAATGATGATTTATATTGGGTGCAGCTGGAATAGCCAACTGAATGTTGAGAAAATATTTTCTCGAGAAGCTGCTGGCAAACCCGAACGTTGACCGACATGGTCTTACTCTCGCGGGGGAATTCGGGTGCCGGGTCGGGCCACTGGACTGACGTTGAATTTGAACTTCTGTGGCTTTTGAGGATAGCGGGTCAGAGAGAGAAGAGGTTTAGGAGGAAAGTTAAGGACTTTTTGAACAGTATTTAAAGGAATTGATAATGTTTCGAAACTCAATTGTTAAACATTAACTTTTATCATCGTATGATTATAATGTTACGGATATTGGTCCACTCTATTTATAATCTACGTAACATGATAAGACATTCTTAAACATCAAATGTCTCATATTTATTTAAATTTAAATAACTTTTATATCACGATAGATAAAAGCACAAGATTCGATCGAATTAGTTAAAAGATTTAAAACCCGATTTGATTCTATACGTAAAGATTGAGCCTTGCCAGTTTGCCATCCAATATTTTTTTTGAGAGAAATGGAATTCACTTGAATTTCTTTTCATTTATTTGTTTTTCTTTTGCCCAGTATTAATTGCTCACTACTTGTTAATTATATCTCAAGCTTAAATCTGTGCGAAGAATCTCAAAGTTCTACTTTCCTGTTTGAATTAGAGATTATCTTCAAGGGAAATATTAACGTGATAAGTGTTGATGTTTATTTTTTAATCTATGGTAAAGTCTCCGTTTGTCGGTCAAGAAAGTCCAAATCTTTTATCCAAGATTAGACCGAGTGACAGAGACTGTGATGGCGATGTATGGTGACAGGGCTTTAAATAGAAAAATAACCGGAAACAAAAAAAAAAAAAAAAAAGAGAGAGAGAAAGAAGTGCAGCCATTACTTTCAATTGCAATGGAAAGATTAACGACAGATTTGACTTTTTAGTGTAAATGGATGAAAATAGCTCTGCCCCAGCGGCCCCATTTCATGGGGATAATAGACTTTTGTCTTGCTGGAAAATAAACGATTTGATTTTTTAAATAATTATTAATATGACTTAGAATAATTAATTAATAAGAAATAATTTTATTATCAATAACAATTTAAATATTTTCTGAATAATTAAAAAGTAATTGTGGACTTAAGGATTATGAAGAAATTTTGGATGGTTTCAAATTTTATGTCGCACATTTTTTTTTTTTTTTTTTTTTTTAATTTAATGTATTCCGTGATTCTGTGTTTAAGGTATGCCCAAGCATTTGATAGGCATTCTCATGTCCATGGAGAAAACAAATTCTCTTGCAAATTAATTAGCGAATTTCACTTCGAGTTCTGATGTACGAGTTCATTTAGATTTTCCTTGGAGAATTTTGATTTCTAAGCTGTAAGACAGATGGTTTGGGTGGGTGGATGTACACCTGGAACTGAGAACAGGAACGACATTTATCGATTTCTATTGTTTGGTGTTTTGCTTAATTTTTTGGGTTTGTCCCTTCTGTGGCCCTAGAAGTTTCTGCAAAATCTTCCCACAAATTTAGGATGGAAAAACTAGGAAATAAGAATTTGCCATGGTGCATCATTGAAGTGCCTGGTTGTGATTACGGTGTTGCTTGGAGCTATATATCATTCTTTGCCAAGGGGGGCAAACCACTTTGTGTTGGTTGTTACGTGAGCTGCAATTTTGCTCACTCCATGTATCAGGGCTTGTGAATTTTGCACATCAGGCAAAATCAATAGAAAGCACTCGCAATTTTTCATCTTTTCTCGTTCCAATTATGGCTACAAGGAAAGTGTAGCTTGTACTAGTCCTCTAACATATGGATTATGTAGGATCCCAATAATACCATTAATATAATTCGCATATATTATTTAGCATTAGAAAGACAATAAATACGTGCCCTTTAATCTGATTCAAAAAGAGGCAATGAGTGGTAATTTAGAAAATTGCGCTTGGAATCCCTTTGGCTTGGAGGTAAGGATCGAAAAAGGCCTTAAGGCTAAAAGTGAGATGGACATGATATCATTTCATTTCAGAGAATGTGCAAATGGTCGCTTTGCATATTTTGATGGTTTATAGCCAGTGGCTCGACTCATTCCAACGTCCTGCTGCTTAAAGCTCTATAGAAATCCAAATCAGTGTGCCCTACATTCACAACAACATCTGTCATTTCGGGCCTTGGCTTGTGCACTTTTGGTTTTGGGCCGGAGTTTCTAAGCCCATAACTTCGAGCTGGGCCCGAAATTGATTTCACCTGTAATCTTTTCGGTACAATATTGATGAAGGATTGAATTTAGCTTATAATTCGTTTGACACTTTATTGAATTTACTTTCTTACACTTAACATTTTTTTAGCCATTCTTGCACTTTTCCTTTATGGTATTGATTATGATTATTTATTTTTCTTTGATTATGCACTCATGAATGGACATCATTTGAGGCATAGGAAAAATAACATAGTTAAAGATTGCCTAAATATCTTAGGTAAATAAATCAATCAAGTTAGGGTATTGAACTGACACTAGTTAGGCAATTAGCATAATCAAGTCCCGTCCTTAGATCTTTAATTGCATAGTAAGTGGGATATTTACTCGTATCTCATTTGGCTCCTAGTCAGCCTTAATAGGCTAGTAATAGCTCATTCACATAAAAATCTTTTAGGATTAATTGAATTACATATGTACACTCTAATGTCACACGTCGCGAGAGGTAAGGTTTAGAGAACCCAAGTGGAACCATCGGTCCAACTTTATCATTATCTCTAAACCCACTCTTTGTTTTTACAAATTTTCATAAACCTAAACTAAAACTTAGAGAAAAAAAAACATGAACTTTCCTAAACCATATGTGTACGAATTAAATGAATATACTAAATCTAATACTAATATCGAACAATCTAATCAAGACCTATTTTTCCAACTATCTTTCCATTTTATTTTATTTTATTTTTATTTTTGACCATTTGTTTTATTTTGTTATTTGTCATTTTTGCTCCTACTATGCCCAAACGCTGTTGACATGATCAAATTATAATTTCTCCTTATTTCTGTTTTTGCTAATTTATTATTTTATTTGATTTATTCTGATAAAAGGAGACACGGATTGGGTCCTCGGGCCCGGTCCGCGGGTGTGGTCAAACATGGAACTCACAAGGACACAGGTAAGGATTTTGGGCCTCCACGTGTAGAATAAGATGTGAACTTCACAAGCACAAGAAACAAATATAAATGGGCTCAAGCCTACACTAAGCCCATTTTCTATTATCTTTACTAAACACATCTTTTTATCACTTTCCGTCTCTTTTATTATTCATTTTACATCTCTTTCTTATTTTCATTTCTTTCCTCTGGACGCCTTCTGTTTGTCTTCTTCAACTTTTCATCGTTCCCATAATCTAACATATCAAATTCATTCATAAATTCTAAGCAAAAGCCAAAAAAATTACCTCTTACTCAGCCACCATCCATCTTCAACCTCCACAAGACAACCATCTCCCTGATGCCTCAGTATTACAGAACATAGGTAGGATGCAAAGAACTGACAAGGCAAATTTAGGCACTCAATGACATTATCAGGGATAATCACACAAAAAATATAAAGATGCAGAGCAAATAGGAACAATAGAGATAATACATGCGGAAACACACTCAAGGTAATAAAAAATTGGAGACAAGTTGATACAAACCTCATTTTTGCATTTCATTAAACACGTTGTGTGGGGTTCGATCATTGGGTCTACAAGCAAGTTTTGAAGCAACAATTCATTTCAAACTATCACAACGATATTAAAGTGAACTTAAATTATCAGCCCAGTCTTAATGATAGTAGATTTCCAAATCAATAATACTCACAACGTTGACTCTGCTTTTCACTCAAAAAGAGATTGAGAACAAGCCATGTAGTTCTTAACTTTACAAAGCAAGACTTCTAACTCCGGTCAGCAGGTGGATATCCTAAAATGTTACCAATGAGGATCGAAAGCGTTAGTGAAGGATCGAACACGAAATAGTTTTTGCGAATCTCTCGGTTGTGAAATAGGGTAGAAGAGAGCTTTGAAGGCATGACTTTGGAAAATGGAGAAATGGTGGTGGTTGGAAAGGCAATTAAAATTATCTAAAACGATGACATAGACTCAAATCAGCAAGAAAAACAATGACATCTACAACTTCAAATCTCCGGTAGCTATATTCAGATTCAGAGCCACAACTCCTAATGATGGAGATGATTCTCAGCGACAATTAATCTAGAGAGAAAGTGAAGAGATATTTACATCTAGTTGTGAGCTCCTGATGGTTTTCCACAGCATATTTACATCCGGTTACCCATTATACAAAAACAAAATGGATGGCCCAAATTGCACAATTACTCATAGGAAGCAACAATGTAGTCATGCTAGTGCAGTCCTTTCTCCCTCAACTTTAGATTTAATTCCAATTACGACTTTTTCTATTAAAAATATCCCCAACTTTTATACTAGTCTCAAATATGCTCATGCCTTCACTAGTTTCTTCAAGATTACCAATATTAAGAGGCTACTTTTGTTCTATATGAATATGGGGTGGGGTATTGATCAAGATGCAGATAATAAACCTCTAACTGGTCATGCTATTAATAATTTTGAAGAAACTAGTGGAGATTTTTTAAATTCGTGGGCATATTTGGGACTATAGTGAAATTTTGGAAAAATTTTTTAGATAAAAAAAATTCAATTCAAGTCAGAATTGAAATTATACCTAAAATTAGAGATTTTTTCTTTTTCTTTTTTTCTAGAGAATTAGGTGAGAATAGCATAGAAAAACCCCAAGACTTGAAGTAGAGAAAACACACATGGGAACACACTTTGTAAGAGCTTTTTATTTTATATTTTCCTTACATTTTTCAATTCCTTGCCCATTTACATTTCTCTGTACTTTCGTTATCATGTAATTTAATTCACACAGTTCTAGTCAATTTAGATTTTCCTTTTAAAGCAATTACTTTCCACCGCACTCAAATTTCAAAAATCAACTCCATCCAAATTCCGCTTGACACGCTTTTTATGCAAGTAAAATACCACCAAGTGATCTCAATGCAGTTCATTTGTCAAAAGTTCAGATTGCCTCACCACACATCATATTTCATCAATATTTCTTTTGATACCCATGCAAACGATATTTTCAAATAACATATCTTGTCTTTAAAAACAAGCATGGCTCCTCCACCACACTTGATTTCCAGAAATTGACCAGCTTTCTTGAAAAATTTGAAATTGAAAAGTTTTACTTGGTTTCCTCGTCTCGTACTCCAACTAAGTAAGATTCCTTAATTATGAAGCAAAAAAAGCGATGTAAGAAAACATATAATTCTGGAGTGGTTTTTGGGCGACGGTGGCAACTTGCAAGTTGAACTAAACAAATAATGGGATGCTCTTGCATTGGAGATAGCAAGAAGAAGGGAACCAAGTGTCCGACGTGAGATCTTCTGATGCATCAACGGCAGGTATCATATTTGCTAGTGCGGCCAATGGAGGCAGAGATTGTGGCAACAGCCGCTAGAGGTTGTCACTAGTATGTCCATGCTGCTCATGAAATAATGTTATTTTGCTAAATCACTCTTGACCTATATATATATATGTACTCGTATTCGTTTATGATATAGGATTGATGTCATTTTTGAAAGATGGATCAGACGCGCACAAATCTACTATACCAATTGATGTACCCATTTGCTATCTCTCTCATCAAATATTGATACGTGTCTAATTCATTTTGGATTTCAACATATCTTATTAGTTCCCCACCGCCCTACATATTTTTTTCCTTACGACTCTCTCCATTGAGATCCCACCACTAGCCCACCCCTGCCCGCCACCTCCAGATCGGGCTTTGTGAAAATGATCATCAAAGCCCGTGGGATCAAGTCACCATGCCATTGGCCACAACCCCTCGATCAGCTTGGTTAGCTATATGTTTTGAATGTATGGTTTGGTTGGAACCCCTTTATCGAATTGGATCAAAAGGACAATGCAGTCAAAAACCAATTCAAATTGGAGTAAATTGAAGAATCAGGGGTTTACTTTTAGTAAAGATTTTAGAAAAAAAAATGTCTGAGAAAATTAAACTAATGAATTTATTGAAATCTAGTCACTTTTTTCCAATGATTTGTGGAATTTTATTTGGATTTCATTAAAAGGAATTCTTAGGGCATTCGATTTTGAATCAGCTCGGGTAAATTTTCTACTGGGATGGGACGGTTTTTTCCATGTCTGCAAATATTGATCGTGTTTTGATAATTGAGAAGCAAATCCAAAAGTAAATGCACCTTCAATTGATTCATCTGCATTGATTAAAGGAGGCATGAATTGCTTTAGTAATATATGGCCTCAAATGACGCGTTCGATGCTCATATCAATCGACCTAAGTGAAATTCTTACTAACAGTATCTAGATGGAGACTTTGACCATAAAATTGTCCCTGTCAATGAGCTCAAACACGCGGCAACACCTTCGTTCAGACAAGTTTCTCTCATAAACGTGGGCCAACCACCAAAGATGTTTGCTGGATAACAAATGTCAAGAGCTGCACCGGCCATGAATTGTTTAGATACCTAAGTCACAATTTGCTAGTTTTTCTGATTGTATCTCTTTATGAATTCACAAGGAACACTCTCACCCATGTAGATATTTGCTAACCAATATATGACGAGGAAAATAATGAATACAAACAAACAATAAAGAGAAAAGGCAAACAAAATATAAATATATGCTTATATCTACTAGTTTCAGGAGTTTCATTCAATAGTCTTCACTGGGTAAAAGAAACGTTCAACCCCAACTTGCAATTTGTAGTCAAAATGTCACAGCACAGTGCTCATAGACTCTATGATATTGCACACTATTTTTGAACACTAATGGTAACACTTCAAGAGTTGCTCACACTGATCCTCTCCACCACATCCTCTTAGTCTATGAATAATAGTGATTCTCTTTACACCTAATTAGTATAAAAGAAAAATACAATCTTTTATTTTAGAATTGGTAATCTTATGAATCCATGAAATAAAAAAAAGTGAAATTTTAAAAACATAAATTTACACATTTAGCCAGTAACATTTAAAGGAGAATAACATCTCATGTGATCCCAATGAATAACCAAATCAATTTGGGAAAACAATGGACTATAGGGCAAGATGAAGATGGAATTTACTCTCTGGATTTTAAATTTCATCACTACTTGAGGGATAATGTATCTATATAAGCACTTTTATCAAATATATTTACATGAGTATAGAGTGAGTCTCTCTCATATTTGAAAACTATCAGGTGACCATAAGTGATGGTATGCTGCATAAATTTCCCCATCCCTTCTAGAACTAGAGCATGTCACTTTTGACATTCTTTTGTAATACAAAACATGTTTAGTAACCTGGAACCGGGGTGAGTGCTGAACCAGAGATCCTTTCCAAAAAAAAGGCAATGATAATAGCGTGACAAGCTCAAGAGATGCCTAAAATAGAAAATGTGTGCAGGACTTTTTCACAAACATCCATTGTATGGGAATGGCCAGGCCTAGAAATGCTAAGATCATAATTAGCTCAGAAAAGAGCACGATAACAGATATAAATGCACTTTTATCTGGTTTCATCACAACATAATTGTGGCACAAATTGCTTCTATATGGCCTAAAGTGACTTCCAATGTTTCATCCTAGTTCAACCTAAACATCATCCCTATCAGTGAGCTCAAACATGCAGATATCCCCTTCACTCAAGACAAGTTTCGCCGACAAACTTGAACCAACCAATATAGAAGTTCGCTACATCGTAGTGTGGATGGTCCTAATGGTCACTGGCCACAATGTGTCCGAGTCCTTGAGAGTCACAATTTGTTGGTTTCTTGACAGTATGTCTTTATAAATTCACAAGGAATGCTCTGACCATGAATACATTTTTACTATCGATATATGATACAACATGGGATTAAGCATATCATGTGAGAAAAGGCAAACAAGATGTGCATTTATGCTAGTATTTGCTACTTTCAGAGTCTATATTAGAAGTCTAAATGGCTTGATGAGATGGTCTTTAATCACAACTTGCAATTTGAAATCAAAATATCACAATCCTTGAGAGCCTCAATTTGTTGGTTTTCTTCCCTCTCCACTGCTGCCGGCCACAATTTCCAGCCGTCAACATTTCTCTGGCCACCAATCACTATGGACCATTGGGCAATTGTTCTGATCATTGATGCCAGCCATCGAGAATCATTGCCGACCGCCACTTGTCATCACATGACATTTATGAATCAACAGCCAGCGCAAATGTAAACTACACATACATAACCAAAAGAGGGGAATAGGGAGCTGACACAATGAATCCTTATCTGTAGACCTCGCCAGGGAGGAGAGAGAGAAAAAAGATTAATGCTTCTGCCTTATGGACAAAACGGCACTAGAAATCCGAAGATCGAATGAAAGAAAACTCGGTGTCAGACGTGGCTCAACAATCAATGAACCTAACTCTAAACATCGATTGGATGAACCCAGCTTTATCACTTCTTTCAAGCAAATTGTCGAACATGTGACGTACAGTTTAGAATGTAGGCTCTCGATTGGGATTTAGTGCAACTTTTAGCCTAAACATGGCATATTGATATCTTACTTGACATGATTTATCATGAAAAAAAATCTTGGTTTGCTTTGTTTTACTCACAGATCTACCGATTAAGCTCAGAATTCAGATTATCAACAAAAACAGGGCAAAACAGGGTATGTAGGAGAGAAAATTACCTGGCCAGGAAAGTAGAGCTTCGATTGGCGATGGTGGGGATGGCGATGTTAGAAATGGTTGACAATTAGAATATAGCTCTGGCTTTGTGTGATTGGTTCGCGACTATTTATATCCCAGACCGAATATTTTTTTTTTTCAATAGCCCCCAAATATCAAGTGTATATCAGAGATTGACCAGTCGGAAGCTTGAGGTCACCGAAACAAGAAATTTCTCCGGCTACGTATGTCTCTTCTTCTCAATCGAGTGTGTATCTTCCTCGAATCTATCTCTCAGCCGGTCAATCTCTGATATGTCTCTTGATTTTTGGGGGCTATTGAAAAAAAAAAAAAAGATTCGGTCTGGGTTATAAACAGTCGCGAACCAATCACACAAAGCCAGAGCTATATTCTGATTGTCAACCATTTCTGACATCTCCATCCCCACCGTCACCAATCGAAGCTGTACTTTCCTGGCTAGGTAATTTTCTCTCCTGCATACCCTGTTTTGCCCTGTTTTTGTTGATAATCTGAATTTTGAGCTTAATCGGTAGATTTGTGAGTAAAACAAAGCAAACCGAGATTTTTTTTTCATGATAAATCATGTCAAGTAAGATATCAATATGCCATGTTTAGGCTGAAAGTTGCACTAAATCCCAATCGGGAGCCTACATTCTAAACTGTACGTCACATGTTCGATAATTTGCTGGAAAGAAGTGATAAAGCCGGGTTCATCTAATTGATGTTTAGAGTTAGGTTCACTAATTGTCGAGCCACGTCTGACACCGAGTTTTCTTTCATTCTATGTTAGGATTTCCAACGATGTTTTGTCCATGAGGCGGAAGCATTAATCTTTTTTTTTTCTCCCTGGCGAGGTCTACTGATAAGGATTCATGGTGTCAGCTCCCTATTCCATTATGCCCTTCTTGAAATTTATGCAACCTTTTTTCCTAAATGAAATGCATATTTAAATTCCGCACCAAAAAAATGCATATTTAAATGAATATATGAAATTGAGGTATCTGATTTTAATTTTTTTGCCAAGAAATTATTTATGTATCTAGATTGCTTGATAAATGTCATCGTTAAAAATGTATACACAAATAATAACCACAACCAAATGCAGTCAATTTCTTATCTATGGCATGTCTAGAATTTCAAGTCATCAACACAAAAAGCCAACTTAATTATGAAAAGTTCAATTCCTATCGCATTGTTTTATTGTCTGGGGATTTTAATTAAGCTTCCGCATGCGTATATAAAGAATGGGTCAGTGACATTCTTGGGACGTCGCTATTTAAAGGATCAGGTGAGGGATGGACGCGTGTTCGAGAATCGGGACGTGACACACATAGAGAAAAAAAAAACATGTTCTTTTCTCTTTTTAAGAAGTAACCCTCAAAATAACTGCTTGGGCGGTTACTTTCTTTAAATTGTGGGCTATGGGCTCTTTTGAGTTATGGGCTGGGTTAGCTCAACATGGGCAGCCCGATAACAATAAACCCATTATCTCCCACTCGGCCATGATGGGCTAAATATAACCCTCTCTTCTCTACAATATTCATACTAGTAAATAATTCATGCGACCAGCATCCTATGAGTAGACATTGGCGTTTTCCGTTAGCTTGCCACTCAAGTAATACTAAGGATCGATATACCTATATTAAACAAACAATCAATGGTATTAGACAAAAACCATTAGTAGTACGATAAACCAAAAATGAACTTACCCGAAATTCCCCATTATGCACACGGATACATGCGTATTTGTACCAAAAGTGAACTTGGCAAGTCCAAAGCCTGCGACCTAGAATCAAAATGTTAAGTTGAATTCAATAACTTATTGATATTATCCTGTCTTCGCACCTTAGTGTCAAAATCGGAGTCCAAAAGAATATTGTAGGACTTGATGTCATGATGAATAACTCTGGGATTACTTGAAAGGTCAAATCAATAAAAATGAAACCCGAAAATTATTATAGTAATGATAAGGCTTTTTTTTTTTTTGGTTGAAAAAAATACTCACTCTTCATGTAAGTAAGCCAAACCTTGTACGGAACCTAAAGCCACCTTCATCCTCTTAGGCCAAGGCGTGATAGGCCGATCAATACTTGCAATAACATTTGGGGTAGTTATAATCAATCGGATTTTGAGCTTTGAAATAACTAAGCATACATGATAGATACTAACCGTGCAAATGAGAGTATAGCATGTTGTTTGGGACGAATTCATAAACTATGATTTTGAGAGTGTTAGAAATGCAATATCCAACCAAAAAGATGAGGCAAGGGTGGTGGATATGGTTGATGATATTGACTTCCACTCAAAACGCCATCTTCCCTTGCCAACTTATAGCTTTTAGTTGCTTGATGGCAACTAATTCCTCATTTGAGAGTACTCTCTCATAAATGAGCCCAAAATCACCTTCATTTAGTAGACTAGAATCAGAAAAATCATTTGTTGTCATTTTCAGCTCCTCGTACGTAAAGGTCTTATGCAGAACTCCTAAAGCGATGGAAGAGGTCAGACATTGGGACCTCATCTTATGAGCTTAATGATAATGAAAAGCATAGTTAGAAGAATTGATGTTAGAGATCTTGGTATTATGAACATGTAAGTATTGCGATCCAAATGTAGAGCAAATTCTGATTGAGGATTAAAGTCACATACAATGAAAAGGCTAACTATGCTTTTCATTATCATTAAGCTCATAAGAGGTCCCAACGTCTAACCTCTTCCATCACCTTAGGTTATCCGCATAAAACCTTTAAGTATGAGGAACTGAAAATGGCAACGGATGATTTCTCTAATTCCAATCTACTCGGCAAAGGCGGTTTTAGCCTCATTCATAATGGAGTACTCTCAAGCAGGGAATTAGTTGCCATCAAGTAACTAAAAGTTGAAAGTCGGCAAAGGGAGAAGCAGTTTAGAGTGAAGGTCAATATCATCAGCCGTATCCACCATCGTCACCTCATCTCTTTGGTTGGATACTGCATTTCTGACACTCTCAGAATTCTAGTAAACGAGTTTATCTCAAACAGCACATTGGACTCTCATTTGCACAGTCAATATCTATCCTTTATGCTTAGTTATTTTAGAGCTCAAAATCCAATATATTATAACTGCCCTAGATATCATTGCAGGTACTAATTGCCCAATCATGCCTTGGCCTAAGAGGATGAAGGTGGCTTTAGGTTTCGCATGAGACTTGGCTTACTTACACGAAGAGTGTGAGTATTTTTAAAAAAAAAAAAAAAAAACTTATCATTACTATAATAACTTTTGGGTTTCATTTTTGTTGATTTGGCCTTTCAGACAATCCTAGAGTTATTCATCACCACATCAAGTCCTCCAATATTCTTTTGGACTTCGATTTTGACGCTAAGGGACGATGACATGATAATATCAATCGGTTGTTTATTGAATTCAAGCTATTGTTAAGAAATCTAACATTTTGATTTCAGGTTGCAGACTTTGGACTCACCAAGTTCACTTTGGGTATAAGATACGCATGAATCCACGCACATAATGGAGACTTTTTGGTAAGTTCATTTTCGGTTTGTTGCACCACTGATGATTTTTGTCTAGTACTACTAATGGTTTGTCAAATGCAGGTACATGGATCCTTGGTATTACTTGAGTGGCATGCTAATGGAAAAAGCTGATGTCTACTCATTCAACGTGGTCTTTGCGGAGCTACTCATGGGAAGAAAAGCATCGGATGTTGATTGGCCTGAGGACCAACAATCTTTGGTGGAGTGGGTAAGATGTAAATGAGTTTTCAATTTAACTTATATGAGTTTAGATTTTCAATGACAAATATGATATATATAGTCGATCACCTAATAAGTCAATTTTTAACTTCTTGTACACGTATAAAAATTGTAGGTGATCGTCTAATCGTTTACCCTTCCTAGTGATGTACAAGGAACAACATTATGTTAAGAATAATGAACAAGAAGTCAATCCCTTGTTGTATATAATCCAAATTGATAATCCTGAGTTTGGATTCTTGAAGATAATATGCACAGAAAATGTAATTCTCTATTCTCGTTTAAAGAAAATATAGACAAAAGGAATATACCCATTTCAACGACCCTAGAAAAGTTGAGAAAGATAATATTTAGGATCTACACCCATTTATTTTAGCCGACTCAATTTTGGGGTCACAACATGATTTACGCAGTGTTGCGTAATAATTAAATCTAATTTATGAATGCGACACCTTCTTAATATTGAGTGGTAGGAAACAAATGAAACATTTTCAATCATAATATAGCCAGCTAGAGAATGATTTTTGAAAAGAGTAAACTTCAACCTTTCCCTATCTCATCAAGCGGATTGGTTTACAATCCCATTACTAGTCCAACCAATTGGACCAACCAATTTGATCTGATTTTAAAAATAGATACCTTCAATCTAACTAATGTACTTCTAGGCATACAATCTGATGTAAAGGGGGGATCCACATGATTTAAATCTAATTTCACATGGTTTCATTACTAATAATCAATCTTTGTATTGCTAACAAAAGTCAATAGCCTCAAACTCTTTCATGCATAAAGTAATGTCAAGAAAATAACATAGTACTATTTACAGAGTCTAGCACGTATCTCATTGGGATATGGTTCTCAGCACAATGTTCCCCCAGTAGGATCCACTTTATTTGGTCTTGTGATCAATAGGGTTGCTCAAATTGCAGGCCAATCACTTTCTTATAACATAGCAAATTCTATGTTTTGCTCATAATAATGTAAAGTAGAAAAAAACATTCAATCTTTCTTAGCTTTTTTATGTTTCTTTATGCAGCTGAATAATTTTCCCTCCTTGTTTAGGATGGAGTTCTCACCAATCAACAAGAAACCATGGATGCATTAGTGAGGGTCTTAATTCTGATAGTTCGAGTTGGAGGTGAAGAATTTACACAAATGGAGGTAGGTTTGTTTTCTGTCATTTAAGTTAGACTTTCTATCGTGTTAACATCGAAATAGTTTCTAATAGTGAGGATGTAGAGAACTTAACAATCCAATTTTTTTGTCCTATTAGAAAGTTGATGCTAGCCATAAAATTAGATTAAAAAGCTCTACACATCGTGTAGCCACTAGAGACATTATACAATTTGTTCCAATGTGAGAAGTTCATCATAAGTTGATTTTCTCATGATTTTTCTGTTCGAATGAATCCATTCATTTTAATTAATTCAGATAGATGTTCATGTTAGGCATACAATTGGTAAATCAAGTTGAGAGAAGTTGTAAACCTAGCATTCATGGTAATATTGTCATGGTATAGTTGGAGGATGTTAGTGTTGGACTCGATCTTGAATTTATAGTTTCCTTTTGCATAAGCTTATTCATTTGTTTACCTAGTTTGACTTTATCTTATATCGCCATATAATCCTAAAGCCAATTAATAGACAACATTTTATTTCAACTGATTAAATTGGGATTAAAGATGCAATATCAGATCTGAAAACTTTATTTGGTTGCTTCTTCATTTTAACCCCCTGCCCCTCCTCTCTCAAGCTTTTTTGGTGATATTAGGAAAGGTTTTGCAATCAGGTGAATGTTTATCAAAATAGTATAGAAGATCTTGATAATTCTTCCATTTGTCTTTTCTTGGTAATGACTTGCACAAAATTAAACTACTCATGGCAGGTGGGAGTGTATCAGTCGTTCAAGCTCTTTTAAAGGAGCTTCCTAGACAATTGCTGGTCTACATGCGAGCTAGAGATGTACAACCATGCGTTTATACCCTTATTAAGCAGTTCTTGGCAAAGTGACATTCGTACCGAAGTTGCTTGAACACCACAAAGATAGATAAAGAAAGGCTTATGTTCATGCTCAATTTGTGTACAACTGCTATTGAAGGGTTAAAATTCTATAAAGAGCTCTCCTATAGAAAGCTAAAACTAGGAAGGGTAGAAGTGGTCTAAATTGCCTTTATGTTGTTTATGTAAATTGCTAATCATATCACAAGAATGTGAATTATGATTGACATTCGTTGAATACAAGTATAGCATCCTAGTTGCTCCTAAGAAAGAAACTATAGAACTTCCATTCTTCGTGCATTTAATGTTATCCAAAGATTGAGTCATAGCTAAGGAAATTGCATTCTTGTTACAACACTTTCATGATATTTTTACTCTCTTCTTTGGAGTTAGATATCCCATGGAGAATTTATATCTCTATTGAGTATGGCTGATATGGTTTCATTTGATAAAGGAGAGAGATAGTGAGGACATACCTATTAATTCTATGCCTATGGGAATGCGAAAGAAGTTTGATAAATATTAGAAGGGTTATAGTGTTGTCTTGCTACACTTGTTAGAGCTTTGCCATTTGAAGTTGGACATAGATGATCATGTGAAATTTGTACGGATTATTCAAGAAAGTCTATATGTTTTTATGAACATGTGACCTTTATGTCAAGAGATTATTGCTTTACTTCTTCAACCAATCGAGGTAACATTTTAATTGAGGACATTTTTTAGAACATTGGGGACAATCTTGATGAGTATAATGTCTTCGAAAGTAAACACTATGGCTTGCAATCTACAATGTCACAATTGGATTTGTATTTGAAGGAAAATAGGCTCGATATTAAAAAAAAAAAAAAACCTTATCATAATGTTCTTGATTATTTGAAAGCTAATTCACATCGGTATCTTGAGTTGTCTTCCATCACTTCTGTTGCCTGTAAGTCAGCCTTTAGCATTGAAGGGCACATTTTAAATAAATATCATAGTTCTCTTTCCCGTGAAATTATGCACTAGAGATTGGTTATTTGGAGTTCCGCATGAGGAAGATTTAGAAGGCAAGACCCTCATTTATAGGTTTTTTACATTCTTTGTTTTATTTACTAATTTTTATATTTTTAATTTGATGTGAAGTTTTTATTCATATAATAAATACACGCAAAGAGCTTAAAGTGGGTTAAAAGGGTAAGTAAGGGTCCTTCTAAGTTAGGTAAATATTAATATGTTCTAATAATATGAGTCGGATGTGTGGTTAGTTGGATTAGGTATAGGTTTACAAATTTACATCGTATGGAAATGTGCCAAAACGGGTTAAATAAATCAATATGAGTCGAATTATTTTCATTCTAATCCAAACTTGACCCAACACTAACGACCCTGGAAAAGGGTTATAGATTGTCAATTTCTCCACAGCTAGTAGTGTCAATGGCAAGAATATGCACTCTTCTAAGCGCAAAGACTTCCAAACCCCATCCTAAAAAGACCAAATTTCAATCATTATTCCACTGACAGCACTCCCAATCTGCATCATTCCATCTTCAGTAATATAACTGGCTTACCAAACCAATGCATCAAAAAAGAACAGCTCCAGCTTTGTCCAGCACATTTTATCCTTCAACAACTTTTGGCACAAAGGCCTCCTTTATATCACCCTATCTCGGGCTAGTGGGAGAGATGGTCCTTAGCCACCGCGAAACGCCTTACTCATGTATCGACTTTCCTTGAAACTAATGCCATGGATGGGGCTAAGGCAACCGTATCTAATTTTAAAACCAAAACTCCCAAGGGATGGTAAAAAAACAGTAATGATGGATTTCTATTTCCCACCAAACTTCCATCCCCCCTCCTTTAAGTTACATTATGCAATTAGGCTAATCAACCTTTGGAAACAAACAACGCAACTAGTGAGCCATAAGGATCACTTATTCAGTTTTGCCTTGATTCTGATCAATTCTGTTTCCTTTTTTGCAATATTTACCGATATCTGATGTGGTATAAATATGGATGTAATTTCCTTCGTATTAATATAACTTCATGTTTTTCTTTTGCTTCTCCGGTAAAAAGCCCTAAGTCTCGGCAGTGATCAAAAAATTGCATCCGTAGTTTATATGAAACTAGTGAAAGATGTTTGCAAATGAAAGCCATCTTATGATAGAAATTTAATTGCACTAATTATTCTTACCAGTTGTCCATCATTCTGAATATTCTTCGGACGGTGGAGGGAGAGGATTCAAGGTCGGCTTTTCAGCATCCTGGCAGTGAATTACGAACCTCATTTAAAATTCAAACCAAAACCAACCAACACAAGGAAAAAGAAAAAGTAGGAAGTAATGTATGCCAAGTTTTCAACACATAAACAGGTAGTATCTTCTCAGTTACCCTCTTTCAACATTTGCACGTCCGATCCCTTCTTCGGAAAACCTGATGGTTTTCTTTACAGTTCTTTTGTTCCCTTGCCAGATGATCTCTGCAGGTCCTTCTTCTTCAACATATTCCCAATCATCACCATCGCCCTGGTTATGCTCCTCGTCGTCGACCTGTCAATCGACCATTTAAAAAGGAATGCCAATATTTTCTGTGCAGAAGCTATTCGACTACGCATTCCAATATTATCTATGCAGAAGCTATTCGACTGGCCCTGAACCTGCGTTAGATTTTGGAGCGACATCAGGCAAAGGAAGGAAGCAAGGAGCTTCACCACCGCGTCGCTCCATACAAAGGCGCACTACCACCTCCGATCGCCTCCCTCTCTCTCTCTCTCTCATCAGCAAGCTCGAGAGACAATGGCGAGTCGATACTGGGTGGTGTCACTTCCGGTGCAGGCCTCCATGTTCACCACTTCTCTGTGGAACCGCCTCCAGGAGCAGATTTCTACAGGGTATATCCTCCTTCTTTCTTCGAGATCCAACTCCGAGACCGTTCTCTCATGGGAAATCCTTCGAAGCTGATGATCCCGCCCGACTCCACGTGGGAACCCTAGACTCCCTCCTCGCTCTCAGCCACGATCTCCTAAAGGCGGTTCCTCTTTTTCGTCTTTACGTGGCTCCTCGCAAGGTTACTCAGGCTCCTGACGAGGGTGTCGCCCATTTCAAGTACCTGAGGACGTGAACCACGGCGTTGCGAGGTGGTTACCGAAGAGAAAGGGATTCTATAAAGATTTGAGGACGTGAAGACGTGAATCTCATTTCAAGTACCGCTTTCTTTTTCTGCGTGTTGCTTTTCCTAATTTTTTTTTTAAATATAAAAGTTTTAGGCTTATAAATTATGACTAACTGCAAAATTTGAAAAATAAATGCTAGAAGTAAAAGGGCTACGGACCAACCCAAGCATTTGGGGAAAAAAAAAAGAAAAAGAAAAAAGAAGGGGAAATTACGGTCAGAATGAGTGTTAAATTATATTTTGAATTTGAGCTCACATACCAAATCAGATTTGAATTGGATAATGTAAATACCAAATCAGATTTGAATTGGATAATGTAAGTTAGGATTATTAACTGAATCCTCTTTTAAAATTGTTATCATGGCATTATCCATTGATAGACGTGTACAATTGTTGATCTTTGAAATGGCACACATAATAGGGTTTCTTTGGCAAAAATTGTGAGCCACTGTAAATTTTCTGTGCTATGAGTTTACACTAAACCGAGTTATTTATTTGGAAATTTTTTTCTATTAGGGCTTAATTTTTTAGGAGTGAGAAATATTCAAGCATGTGAGCAATTATAACTCTGATTTTCCAATTATTAATGGATTATTTGCTATTAGCTCTTCCATGGATTTAGATAGAGAACCACATAAATATTTAATGTCCATTATTATTCTTCATTTATTTTCAGATTCTCTCACATTGACTTCTTTGCAAGATCATGTTATTTTCACGTTAGTATTTCGACAAAGAGAAATTATGTAGCAATGTTAGTTGGCGCTTGCAATTATTTTCCATATTAATTTTGTAGTAAACTAATTTAAAATGTTAATAAAGAATGGCAAACGTTTAATTTCTTTAAAAGTTCTAGTCTAGAAACTATAATTGGGAGTTACGTCTGACTTAACAATTATGATAGACTTTCTAGTCTAACAAATAGCTTTATTATAGAGTTACTTCTAGATTTCATGGACTGGTACGAGGAATAAGGACTAGCACGTAAGGAATATTTTTGCCCTTTAGCCGTGAAGCATGGATGGATTCCTAATGAATGTCTCTGTCCATGAGTGCTGGAGGAAAGGATCGATTTGTCAAGAAAATAGGTAATGAATCTGTACAAAGCTTTTCAGAATTAGAGGTGAATAATATAGAAAATATTCGACTGTTTATAAGGGCCATGTCTCTAACTAACACGGTGTGTATTTTTTAGTAAATTTATTACAAATTTAATACTTATCACGCCTATCCTCTTTTCTATATCTCCTCCTCCTTCATCCAGCCACCGCCCTGCCCCAAGCTCCGCACTTCTCTTGGCTATCTTCACCAGCGAATCATCGATGACGCGTCTAGGGCCAACCACCGCCTCCATCGTCTTCGTCATCAACGCCATCCTTGTACGCCCTATGCATGCCTCATGCACGTGCCGTTTGGATGAGAAATTTGATTCACTTTGAATTTAGCTTATAATTTGTCTGACACTTTATTAATTTTGCTTCATTAATTTTGCTTTCTTACACTTTACTTTTTTTTTAGCCATTCTTACACTTTGTTTTATGGTATTGATTGTGATTGTTTGTTTTTCTTTGATTACGCACTCATACATGGACATCATTTGAGGCATAGGAAAACTAACATAGTTAAAGATTGCCTAAATATATTAGATAAATAAATAAATCAAGTTAGGGTATTGGACTAGCACTATTTAGGCAATTAGCATAATCAAGTCCTGTTTTTAGATCTTTGATTGCATAGAAAGTGGGATACTCTCTCGTATCTCATTTGGCTCTTAGTTGGCCCTAATAGGCTAGTAATAGCTCCCTCACATAAAAATCTTTTAGGATTAATTGAATTTTGTATGTACACTCTAACATTGTGCGAGATAAGGTTTGGAGAACCCAATCCATGTTGGAACCGTTAGTCCAGCTTTGTCATCATCTCTAAACCCACTCTCTGTTTTTATGAATTTCATAAACCTAAACTAAAACCTAGAGGAAAAAAAAAAAACATGAACTTCCCTAAACTGTATGTGTACGAATTAAATGAATGTAAACTAAATCTGATACTAGATCAAACAATCTAATAAAGACCTATTTTTCTAACTATTTTTCCATTTTTTATTTTTTTGATTTTTTATCCTTTTATTATTATTTTTTATTTGTTATTATTTCTCCTTCTATGCCTAGACGCTGTCGATATGATCAAATTATAATTTCTCCTTATTTTTGTTTTTGCTATTTTATTATTTTATTTTATTTATTCTAATAAAAAGGGGCATGGGCTGGGCCCTTGGGCCCCGTCCACGGATGTGGTCAAACATGGAACTCATAAGGACGTAGGTAAGGCTTTTGGGCCTGATCTACGTGTAGAATAAGATTGAACTTAACAAGGCCAAGAAACAAATATAAATGCGCTCAAGCCTACACTAAGCCCATTTCTATTATCTTTACTGAACACATCTTTATCAGTTTCCCTCTCTTTTATTATTTGTTTTACATATCTTTCTTATTTTCATTTCTTTCCTCTAGACGCCTTGTGTTTGTCTTCTTCAACGTTTCATTGTTCCCAGAATCTAACATATCTAATTCATTCATAAATTCTAAGCAAAAGCTAGAAAAATTAACATTTAGCTTACCACCAGCTTCCTTGGAAAATACGAGATTAAGTGCCTCTTATCCAGCCACCATCCATCTTCAACCTCCACAAGACAACCATCTTCGTTCACTGGCCTTTCTGACAATAATGCCTCAATATTGCAGAAGATTGGTAGGATGCAAAGAACTAACAAGGCAAATTCAAGTACTTAATGACATTACCAAAGATAATCACGCATAAAATATAAGGACACAGAGCAAAAAGGAACAACAAAGATAATACATGCATAAACACTCTCAAGGTAATAAAAAATTGGAGACAAGTTGATGCAAATCTGATTTTTACATTTCATCAAACATCTCGTGTGTGGTTCGGTCGTTGAGTGTACAAGCAAGTTTTGAAGCAAAAATTCCTTTCAAATTATCACAACGATGTTAAAGTGAACTTAAATTATCAGCTCAGTTTAATGATAGGAAATTTCCAAATCAATATCACTCAGAACGTCATAGTATTTGTGAATCTCTTAGTAGTGAAATAAGGGAGAAGAGAGCTTTGAAGGCGTGGCTTTGGAAAATCGAGAAATGGTGGTGGCAATAACTAAGGATGTTGGAAAGGCAATTAAAACTATCTAAAATGATGACACAAACTCTTCAGCAAGAAAAATAGTGACAACTGCAACTCTAAATCGCCAGTAGCTATATTCGGAAACAGAGCTACAACTTCTAATGATGGAGATAATTTTCAGCGTCAATTAATCTAGAGAGAAAGTGAAGAAAAATTGGGAATAAATAAGAGAGAATTTTCAATCAAGAAATCTTAGTGTGAGCTCTTGATGGTTTCCCACAGCAAATTTACATCTAGTTGCCCATTATACAAAAACAAAATGGATGGCCCAAATTGCACAATTACTCATAGGAAGCAACAATGTGTTCATGCTAGTGCAGTCCTTTCTCCCTCAACTTTAGATTTAATTCCAACTAAGATCCGAAATTTTCTTATAAAAAAATCCCGAGCTTTTATACTAGTCTCAAATCTACTCATGCCTTCACTAGTTTCATCAAGATTACTATATTAAGAGGCTATTGTTGTTCTATATGAATGTGGGGGTATTGATGAAGATTCCTACTCTAATAACAAACCTCTAATTGGTTTACGATACCGATAATTTCGAAAAAATTAGTGGAGACTTTTTAAATCTGTGGGCATATTTGGAACTATAGTAAAATTTTAAAATTTTTTTGGGATAAAAATATTTCAATTTAAGACAGAATTGAAATTATTCCTAAAGTTAGAGATCTTTTTTAGAGAATTAGGTGAGAATAGCATAGAAAAAACCCAAGACTCAAAGTAGAGAAAACACACGTGGGAACAATCTTTGTAAGAGCTTTCTTTTGTATATTTTCCTTACATTTTTCAATTCCTTGCCCATTTACATTTCTCTGTAGCTTCCTATCATGTAATTCAATTCCACACATTTCTAGCCAATTTAATTTTTTTTAAGCAGTTACTTTCCACCGCACTCAAATTTCTAAAATTCACCGCCATCTTGACCCCGTTCCACACACTTTTTATGCAAGTAAAGTACCACCAAGCAATCTCAACGCAGTCCATTTATCCAAAGTTCAGATTGCCTAACCACACACCATATTTTGTCAATATTTCTTTTGGTACTCCTATAAATGGTATTTTCCAATAATATATAGGTATCGATCCTCTTTATTAGGAAATTGATGAGCTAACAAACCATTAATCTTTAAAAAAAAAAAGCAAACGTGGCTCCTTCACCACACTTGATTTCAAGAAATCAACCGGCTTTCTTGAAAATTTTGAAATTGAAATGTTTTACTTGGTGGGATATCCTCGTCTCATACTCCCACAAAGTAAGATTCCTTAAATATGAAGGGAAAAAAAAATATTAGTAAACATATAATTCTAGAGTGGTTCTTTGGGAGACGGTCGCAACTTGCAAGTTGTGAACTAAAAAAAAAAAAAAAAGGATGCTCTCGCTTTGGAGGTAGCAAGAAGAAGGGAACCAAGTGTCCGATGTGGGATCTTCTGATGCAACAACGGCAGGTACCATATTTGCTAGTGCGGCCAGTGAAGGCAGAGATTGCCGCAACATCCGTTAGAGGTTGTCACTAGTATGTTTATACTGCTCATGTAATAGTGTTACTTTGCTAAATCACTCTTGACCTATAATCTTGTCATAATTATCAACTCAATGTATTCTTTCATAAACTAGTGTGTAATGGTCACTTCTGGACAACTAAATTGTGCAATTCCTTTTACTTTTGGAAGCAATAAATATTCTCAATATTAGCAAAAGAACAGAGAAATGGAGAAGCTGAGTGGTTTTTTTGGCGTGAGGGGGAGTCTTTAGATGACGTGGGATTTTGGTTTGGCGCTTCTTCTTTTTTTCCCTTTTACCGTGGTTTTCTTTTCTTTTCTTTTCTTTTATTTGGCTCGTGCAAAAAAGGTCGGTGAAAAAATAGGAAAAGGATGGCGCCAAAAGTGAAGGCGGGGTGAAAAAAAGAAGAGAGGGAGCGATTAGTGAAAAGGTAAATTTTAAGGAATTTCTTTCTCGAAGGTAGAAAAGGGGAGGTATCCCTAGAAGTTAAGGCTAGGTTTGATATAACGCTTCTATTTCTTTATTTTTCTATTATTTTGTTTTCCAAAAGAGAAAAAAATAGATCCATTTAATAACATCAATTAATTTTATTTGTCAAAATAAAAAGTGATCGGGAATAGATTTAAAAGAGAAAGAACCAATAGAAAAAAGTAATTTTTGTTTTGGGAAAATATCTATTGACATAAGTCATCTTTTTCCTTTTCTTCTTCCTCCTTGTCACCTGTGGCCATCGGCCATGGTGGGTGGACAACGGCATAGTCGGCGGCAAGCAGACTGCAGTGGGTGGTTTGGCGCTGCTTTATTTTTCTTTTTTTTTTTTTTTCCCTTTACCGTCATTTTCTTTCTTTTTCCTTTTTGGCTCGTGCAAAAAAGGTCGGTGAAAAAATAGGAAAAAGATGGCGCCAAAAGTGAAGGCAGGGGTGAAAAAGAAAGAGAGAAGCGAGTAGTAAAAAGGTAATTCTTTTTTAGGAATTTCTTTTTCAGAGGCAGAAACGGGGGAGGTGTCCCCAAAAGTTAAGGCTCCGTTTAAAAAAAGTTTTATTTCTTTATTTTTCTGTTCTTTTGCTCTTCAAAGCAGCTAAAATGGATTATGGGAAAATGCAGGCACTACCATTCGATTAACAGACTTTCACGAATTCACTATGAAAAAATATGTTTGTCGAACGGTTATGTTGGCAATTGTTCATGTTGAAGACCATGATTTTGATTCTCTATAAGGGCAATATATATATTTAAAAGGCTTCAGAACCGGTTCAATTTGGGAACCGGATTAGTTGAAATGAATTCAGTGTTGGAACTAGGAACTAAATGGTCCTAGGCCAGTTCTAGGTTCACAAAACCAAGATTCAAACATGTTCTTCTTAGAATCGATCTTAAACCGATTGGTCTAGATCGGTTGAATCCGGTTCTTGTACCAAACTTGGTGCTCACCCCTATCATCAGCATAACATTTTTTTTCCTCAGCCAACACCCACCCCGCAATCCATGTAAAAAGAAAAGAAAAGAAAAAAAAGCATGTGACATGATGCTGCACTTAACATCTAAGAACACATCGAGCCAATTTCTTAAAGTTTCAAACAAAATGGAGGATGATATTGAACGATGAGAGAATTTCCAGTAATTAGAGATTGTTATTAACCATTTTTTTTTTTTTTATGTTCGACATATATTACTTCATTTAGATGGATATGCTAGATGATATCACCTTTCTCTCTTGCTCAGCTTCTGTGATTGATGGGGAATATTTACATAGACACAAAACAATGGAATATCCAGCCAACCAATCATTTTTTGGAAACTAAGATGGACTCCAAACGTACAAAACTCTCTAAAAAACTAGATGGACCGAACACATAGTATGCAACACATATAAATTGATTAAGAGAGATATTTCAATGATTGATGTACCGTTTTCTAGTTATAATAATTCTACTATATTCCATTTCTTACTTTTAATCAAAGGAAATACAAAGTCACGCTAAATATATCTTTATACATATATATGCACCTTCTAGCTACAAAAAAAATAAGAATTGTATATTTTGCACGATGTGATATTTAAAGGCATAATTGTTCTGGTTTTCTAATTGTTTTGGACATTTTACTTTGATCGTTTTAAACTTCAAGGCCCAAACTATAGGTTTTTAATAGAGAAAACACTATATATAATCCTCCCCTTTTTAGTTCATCGCTACTTTCCCTCCTTCAGTTCTAAAAATGGCACTATGTATCAGAGATAAAACCTTGTGGATAAAGTGACTAAATTGCCCTCCAAGCACGTCCTAACTCTCAAAACCAACCACACTTGATACCCAAATGTTCACTAGGCCTAATCCATTCACGAACCTTGTGTTTGCCGAATGGGGTCATGCTTAAGCACTACATGTGAGGACTTGATCGGCCTCACTTGGATCAGACTTTCGAAAGTAGCACTCTTGAGTAACCAAACAAGATTGTGGTCATTTTAGGAGCATGTGTGTATTTATGAATCATTCAATGTAACCTCATATATTTGAAGTGCAAAATAGAGATATTGCATGTCCTGAGAAAGAATTTAGTTAGGCCAATCTTCCAGCAGCATCTGCACATGGAAATGGACTCAACCTCCTAAACATTTTGAAGCTAGAACTAAAATGATTATTACGAGGCATATGTGCAAAGCAAATAGCTTGTGTAGAAGAAGCCGCCCAAACCATTTTGAGACACCTGTGACTGGAATTGGAGCTTGTTACAAGGACCGAGCACAGGCACACTTCTATGGGCTTGGGGCTTATCTTCTTCCTTTTGCTTCATTTCCATTTGCGGATCACGAGACTCACATCAAGATTCCATACTCAGTAGAAAAATAAGTTTAATGTGAAACTTCAATCTTTTTCTCTAGACATATGAATTTTGATTTTCCATATGTGTTTTTCCCATATTGTGTTAGGATTTTTGCAGTTAAATAACCGATTAAAAGTTAAATTACAATTAAAAGTTATCCATGTTAGTACCGTTCGTACCACATAGCCCACCAACATCTACGTTAATAATATTTGGCCAAAATTAGCTTGAATGACTAAATTGACTCTAGGTCACACAGCTTATGACCAAATTGGTACAAGTGTAATAAGTTTAACACTTTTCTAAAGCTTTTTCGTAAAGGTGTATTGAGATGTTACATCTTCTTTTTGATAGTCAATGAAACAATAATTATTGATGAACTTGAGACACATGGCAAAGCCCTGTCAGGTTGCCTCTACCAAGCATAGATGTGAAGCAAGATGCAAACGTGGCGGGCATAGAAGTATACACTATCCATTTTGTGCAAAAAAAATAGTTCAAAAATTCAT
Source organism: Eucalyptus microcorys (assembly GCA_014182515.1). Classification (NCBI taxonomy): domain Eukaryota; kingdom Viridiplantae; phylum Streptophyta; class Magnoliopsida; order Myrtales; family Myrtaceae; genus Eucalyptus; species Eucalyptus microcorys. The sequence continues at coordinate 5,832,302 of CM024568.1, read as the reverse complement.
AAATCTATTATATTTTTACCAATTTAGTCTTAAATTTTTTAAATTTTGTCAATTAAGTTCTAAATGACGGAAAATGCATATGCACTTAGTCGAATCATGCTGGCCTTGTTTTAAAAGGTATAACACTCGTATGTCAGACTACGCAAATGAAGTTTTTCTCAATGCTTCGTTGGATCCGCTACAAATTAAAGAATTAATCTTCCACGGCCTTTTTATTTGATAAATTCTTAACGGTACGATGCACCTGCTAGTGAAGGGTTTTACAAATGTCTGGTGTCGACACTTGGCACCTAATGAATTGGATTAGCCACAGTAAAAGTTTAATTTTCTTATGCTCTTTACTTTGTTTCTTTCATTCTTTTTTTCCTGTTTTTTAATAGGCATTCGTTAGCCAGAACAATGCCCTTTTGTGCTATAGCCGCTAGCCAAGTTTTCGTTATTTAGAGGAAATGACATGCGTTACTTATTCAGTAGTTTTCTTACATGCACAATTTCAAGCACTAAGCTTACCTTTTCTTTTTAACTTTTCATCTCATTTATTGTCTGGTGATCTTTTAGAAAGCTCCATAGGATCAAGATTTGCGGGTGACAGATCAATCCTCACGACCCAGAGCACTTAATACAAGATACAATAAAGGAAAATAAAAACTTGATTTAATCGGAAACAGAGGATAGAATGTTAGAAAAGTTTATGAAAGAATGCGTTGAGTTGATCATTATGACAAGATTTAGTGAGTATCCTAAAAACTTTAACATGAAAACCATACTCGCGTCAGAGCATGAGTTTCAATTTCAACCAATTATATTGTATTGATAGGGGACATGATTCTACAAGATTATTACTCTACATTCTAGCGAGGCTTCTCCGCGATTGCCATGTGACGAGTGCTCATCGGTCCCTGAATCTATTATTTAAATTTTGAGTGAACGCAATTGAATTCATATCCAATCTATTTCGTACAACAACCAAAAAGGGAGCAAGAGAGAGTGGATGTTTGGCATGAAAAGAAACCGTGCAAACAAAAAGCCTACCCGCTCCACAGATAAAACCCTAAGGTTACGTTTGGTCATCCGGATTTCTAATCAGGATAAGACTGGATAGAATATGATATGAAATCTTGGGATTTTTCTATATCCTATTCATTATTTGGTGAATCACAGTACTAAAGTCGGATATATTCACATCATATCATGTACATTTTTTTAATATAAATGTCATATCATTGTAAATGAAACTAAAAGTTCATAAATGGAGGTGGTGAAAATCTCTCGTGACACTAATTTATTTTTATTTTATTTTTCCTCTTTTTAAAATTTTTTTCTTTATTATTTCTTTTTTTACCTTTCATCATTCTTTAATAAAATTTTATCAAATACTAAACTGTACTAACATACCTAAAATACAAAAATACCTAAAATATATAATAAATATAAATATATAATTTATAGATTGAATGTTTATTATAAGATAGAATTAAAGTTGAATATATAAATTAAAATAAGATTAAATTAAAAAAATAATTTTTAATTTTTAATTTTTAATTTCTTAAATTAGAATTCAAATATTATTTATATTGAAATATAATTTCTAATAAGTTTATTATTCAAGAAAAATAACTTTCATTTTATGGACAATATAAACCTTATCCACATTTATCCTACCTCCCCATAGGATAATTTTATCCGGCCTATATTCCCTTATATCCGACTTTATCCTATCCCGAGCAAGCACCAAACGTAATCCTGAATTTTATCCCCGACTACCAAATGCAGCCTATGTTGTCATGTGATTCTAAGGTCTCAAGGCATCTTATAACCTGCCTTTTGGTTAGTATAGTTGGAGAGAGATACAAAGTTTAAGAGGTATTATCACCTTGGAAAGCGGGAATTCAAAGAAATTAGTTGCTACATTAAAAAAAATCAGAAAAAAAATTAACTCTCTAAAATATCAAAATTCGGCCGCATAATCTATTACACAATTATAGAAAAATTACAAAAGGCACACACCAAATATTCATGCCAACATCTAAATTTTAGCACCAACCATCATGCATTTCAAAAATAAAAAGGAAAGGCCTCAAAGATTAAATTATCATTTGACGATTGATAAAAAAAAAAAAAAACAAATGGTATCGCTTTCACATATAGAAATTATAAATATTATAGCTTACGGATAGTGAAACCTAATTTTTTTTTTTCCAAAGTCTATCTCCCATTTAAAAGAAAATCATTATGAAAAATTTAAAAGAAAAAAAATGGGCGCATGAGATAAAGATGAATGGGCACGTGCTTGGCTTGAGTTTGAGTTAAATGACACTCAGAGTCCGGCGTTTCCAAGGTAATGAGAGCGGTCCTTCCTTGTTTAAGATTTATGCTTAGTGTCGACACTAGGTTGCATTACCGTTTGGATGAGCTTATGTCTCCCCAAAGTGCACATACATCAACTCGAATTGGGATGTTCATGACTCATTTTTAGTCCGTAGCATTGTCCTCATAATTCAAGTAACGGTTTTGGTCATAATATTGTTATATCACTTGCCTATCGTCTCGAATCCATGGTGGATTAGCCTATGCCTTGTTAGGGTAATTGCGTCTTAGATGTCTGAATGCCCGTTGTCCAAGCTATGCAATGCTCAGATAGTGAGCATTCAATCTCTTTAGGCTAGCCTCGGTTGGTCTAGCCATTTAGGAGTTGAATTCGTGCTAAAAAATAGGCTGAACCCCATAGTCTAGATCATTTGAATGTCATATAGCAGGCCTTCAGCTGAGCTTTGGGCCTTGTAATGAGCTCTTGGTGGTCTCGGAGCATCCCTTATGCCTTGTTGGGAGCCAATAGCAGAAGTCCAATATCTTCGTTTAAGGAGATTGCCAAAAAAGAGCCTAAGTCCGAGCTCGTTAATATATGCGGTTGGACCCATCTTCACTCAAAAGATTAAGCCAATGAGTTATCGGCTAATTAGGATATACTAAATGCTATACATCATATCAATTCTCTAATGTGGGATTTCTCTAACATAACACATCCACACGTGTATCTAAACAATCCCCCCTACACATGTGAGCTTAATGTTAGGGCTACTTCCCATTAATTTAGGTATCCTTCTATATCAAATTTTCAATAGGTTCGCGTTGTTACACCAAAATGTCCACTTGCCCGGAAATATCAACTATAGGCTCTGATACCATTTGTTAAGAATGCACAGCAAAAGTCTAAGATTGCAAAGAGGGAAGCAAAGTCCGAGCCCGTCAACATAATCAGTTAAATCCACATTTACTTAAAAGTTTAAGTCAATGAGTTATATCCTAACTATAATATGTTAGCTACTCCGTACCACATGAAGTCTTCAATATGGGACTTCTTTAACATAGCTCACTTATACATGTGCCCTAACAATAATGCACGTGTGGGTGAATTGTATTAAAGAAATCCCATGTTGGAGAATTGAATAACCTGCATTTACAAGGTGAAAAGGAGAAGAAAAATATCAGTTATCATATCCTAAATTTTGTCAAAACAACAACATTTTTACAAAGAAAATGCAGCCCTTGCTCTTCACTTCTCATTCTCTTGTTTCAAAAGACAATTCAACTACATTCTTATCGCATCAATAGCATAATAAGCACCAAGCGCTGTCGAAGTCAAAGGAACCAAGCCTTCGAATGGGAACAAACTGAGGATGTTGCAATAGAAGTTGACAGACTCTTCGATGGTCCAGCACTACATCGATATGTGATTCAAGCACTTCAAATGTAGAGGGCTCTTCTTGCCGATATTTTCCTTAAATATCTCTCCCTTTCCCCTCTCTGCAACAGTGCCAATGCAAACTAAAAACTGCAACAAATCAAAAATCCAAAATGCGAGAAAGCTCCAACAGCTTAATTTCGTGATGAATTTAGGAGTTCGGAGAGAGATTGTAAGCTAGAGAGAACATATCAGCATTCAGGCCAAATTGGAGAGTATAAATATGGGCACGAAGATGCAAAATGGAGAAGAGAAAAAGTTCACTTGTGCAATTCAAACACCCACGTGGGAATATTATCCATAACACGTAGGTTACACATTGGCAGATTTCTATTGACGGGCTTAGGGGAAGACAACTTTGTAGTATGATGGTAGAGGTGCGGACACAAAATATGTTGCTTCAGAATCACTCGTGAGGCGATTTCATTGACAAAATGAATCATGGTCTTCAGCCCATGTGATTTCAATGTTTGGGCCATACTCAGCCGAGCTCTAAGTCTGACCCGAGAAGGGAACCCGATCTGAAGTCTACTTTTGGTAATTAAAATTTTTAAAATAATAATAATAAGAGGTAAAAAAAGTTGAGCAAATTAAGAAATACCAGAAATCTTTTGAAAAAGCTAAAATATTAGAATTCACTTAGTTTAGGTCTTTTGATAAAATTTTTAGATTTAGAAATATCGTACCCAAAATTGAATAAGCCTTTTAAAGTTTTAGCATAGGATTTTTTAGATGCCATTTTTTCAAAATTGAATAAGCCTTTGAAAGTTTTAGCATAGGATTTTTTAGATGCCATTTTTTTCTTTATAGAGACGATGCTAGTTTCTTGTTTGCACTATTTATTTGTATTATGCTTGATTGCGTCTCCTTTGTACAATGATTATTCCTTTCAGTTTTAGAATGGTTAAGATGAACCTCAATTTCTTTGATAGGCTGCTTGACACTTTGGCTAGCTCTTAATCAAGCTTAGGTGCCGAAAGGGCATAAGTTGCAGAACTAGTATAATCAAGTTCTCAAACCTGAAATCCCCGTTATGTATGCATCAAGACAACACTCCAAGTCTTGATTAGGGCTCTAGCCAACCCTCGATTATGGCTAGTGGTGATTCCTTTTGAACAAATAGATTACGAAAACCAATATCGCCTAAGGTACAGACTTGGGAGAGTTCACATTTGTGATTGATGAATCGTTTGTGGTGTTAGCAAATGATGGTCCATTCAAGATCATCATTTCCGCACATGATTTGACTCGTCTTATAAGCAAGTACCTCTACACCTCCCTAAGGATAGGTTGCGACAATACTCATCAAGATTGACCAAATGTTCTCAAAGATGTCTTCAATGGCCACAACTCCTTTGTCTTCCCTCTCCAAGAAGTTAAGCAAGTTGTATGTTCTTCTCATGATCTTTAACTGTTTGTTCCAGCTAATCCGAGGCTACGAACATTCTCGTGCCTGGTCAAAACTTGAGGGACAACAATACTTTAGTCTCATCGAATGAAGTGTTTGAGCTAGGAATCTTCAAGACCGGTGGGTCTTCCTCAAGCAACTACTATGTGGGCATTTGGTTCGGGGATGATCCTTACAGAAATCGTGCAGGTCGCAAATCGAGATTACCCACTTCTTGATTCTTCTTTATGTACTCTCCATCAGGTATGATGGAAACTTGGTGATATCCGATAGAAGGCAGATTCCGTATTTAGTCAGTGTTGAGATGTTATCTACTAGTAATAGCACAAGTGCGATATTGCTTGATTCTGGCAATTTTGTTCTAATAGAAGGCAATAGCACGGTTTGGGAAAGCTTTTCAATTCATCAGACACGTTCTCACTTGGCATGAAACTTGGGTATTTCGATTTAGGCACTGGTAAGGTAAGGCATGAAACTTGGGTATTTCATGAAACAAGAAACTGGTCCCTCACCATACCCGTGCCTAAATTGAAATACCCAAGTTTCATGCTAGGTGAGAACGTGTCTAATGGATAAAAAAAGCTTTCCCAAACCATGCTATTGTCTTGTATTAGAACAAAATTGCTAGAATCAAGCAATATCGCACTTGTGATATTACATATAATAACATCTCAGCATTGACTAAATACGGAATCTGCTATCTATCGGATATCACCAAGTTCCCATCGTACCTAATGGAGAGTACAAAAGAAGAATCAAGAAGCAAGTAATCTCGATTTGCGACCCAAACTGGTTTCTTGTAAGGATCATCCCTGAACCAAATGCCCAGGTAGTAGTTGCTTGAGGAAGACTCACCAGTCTTGAAGATCCCTAGCTCAAACACTTCATTCGATGAGACTAAAGTATTGTTGTCCCTCAAGTTCTGACCAGGCACGAGAATGTTCGTAGCCTTGGATAGCTGGAACAAATAGCTAAAGATCATGAGAAGAACATACGACTTGCTTAACTTCTTGGAGAGGGAAGACAAAGGAGTTGTGGCCATCGAAGTGGAAATGTTACCTTGATTGGTTGAAGATGTAAAGCAACCATCTCTTGACATAAAGATCATATATTCATCATAACAAAAAAACATAGAGCATTTCTCGAATGTTCTGTACAAATTCCACTCGATCATATAACAAAGCTCTAATAGGTGTGGCTAATAATGAGGATCTAATATAGACACGACAACATTATAACACTTTCAATATTTTTCAAACTTCTTTCACATTGCCATAGGCATAGAACTAATAGCTATGTCCTCATTATTCCTCTATTTTATCAAATGAAATTGAATCTGCCATACTCAATAGAGATATCTAGTTCCCACATGGGTGTTTGAATTGCACACGTGAACTTTTTCTCTCCTCCGTTTTGCATCTCCATGCCCATATTTATACCCTCCAACCATGGCCTGAATGATGATATGTTCTCTCTAGCTTACAATCTCTCTTTGCATTCCTAAATTCATCACAAAATTAAGCTATTGAAGCTTTTTCGCATTTTGAGTTTTTGATTTCTTGCAGTTTTTTAATTTGCATTGTCACTGTCACAGAGAGGGGGAAGAGAGAGATGTTTAAAGAAAGGATCAACAAGAAGAACCCTAAGAACCCTCTACATTTGAAGTGCTTGAATCACATATCTATGTGGTGCTGGTCTGTCTAAGAGTCTATCAACTTCTATTGCAACGTCCTCAATTTTGTTCCCATTTGAAGGCTTGGTTCCTTTGACTTCAACGGTGCTTGGTGCATATCATGCTATTGATGTGATAATAAGGCAATTGCACTGTCTTTTGAAATAAGGGTTGAATGAGAAGTGAAGAGCAAAGCTGCATTTTTTCTTTGTAAAAATGTTATTGTCTTGACAAGATTTAGGATATGATTACTGATATTTTTCTCCTCCTTATCGTTATTATTTAAAAAAAAAATTAATAACAAAAGTGGACTTTAGACCGAGTTCCCTTCTCAAGTCAGACTCAGAGCTCGGCTTGAGTATGGCCCAAACATTTAAATCTATTGATTTTTAACTCGGCTCAGTCTCCGGCCCACAACGCCCTTTCTTCAGGATAGGACCATCAAATGGGTGGATCGGATCAGGTTTGGGTCAAGTTGAAAATGGTCCGACCCATATTGATCCATTTAACTCATTTTGACCCATTTTCATTTAATGTAAATTTGATGACCCATACTTGACCGACTTCCATATTCGATCCTTACTTATACCGACTCAATCCATATTATTGAAACACATTACTATTTAACTCAATTTAAGTTAATCAACTTTCACCCATTTAATTCACTTTAAGCTCTTCACATATATGTTACTTGAAGAAAAATTCAAATCAAATTTAAAAAGTAAACTAAAGAATAAAAAACTAGTAAATAAAATAAAAAAGTGAAAAACCTTTAAAGCTTATTTCTTATAATATTTTTTTAGAAAAATGGTATTGCTAAAACACTTTAATGCAATACAAATTTAATGGACAATTCTTATAATTTTTATAAAAAATTATTTTTAAAAAATCTAATTTTTTATTTTTTTATTTTTAAATTGTCTTTATTTTATTTATTTGTTAATAATTTTTAATTGCTTTTCTTCTTTTTATGTTTCCTTCTTCAACTGGCCACAACAATGATTGGCCACAACAATGATTGGTGACCAATCGCAGGCGAGCTTGAGCCTCGCCATATCGACAAGATCAAGCTCATCGACGTTGGACAAGATCAAGCTTGCTCGACACCAATGAGCTCTAGTCTTGCCAAATCGGCAAGGCTCGATCCTTGCTGATTGTTGATGAGGCCTCAGCCTCGCTAGATCTAGCGAGCTTGAGCCTCACTAGATCTAGCGATCTTGAGCCTTGATTGGCTAGTCACCTACCGTTGTTGTGCGAGCCACCGACTAAGGAAGGAGAAGAAGAAAAATGAAATATAAAAACTAACTTTAATTTCGATTTTTACAAAAAAGGGTAAGAGAAAATGTGAGGCTTGGGTGTTTTTGCCATGCCTCCTTGCAGAAGATGGGAGTCAAAACCCACTCCTGAAACTTAATTCGTCCCCACCTCAACCACCCCTGAGAAGGTGGGGATTCGAACCTCCCACCCCCTCTTCCAAGTTGGAAGGGTGGCCACTGGGGTAAACCCCAGTGGTTATGTGAGGCTTGGGTTAAAAATAGATTTTTAAATCCAACCCATTTAAGACCCATTTAACTAGTTTTTTCAAAATGTAGGTGATCTATACATGACCCATTTAAATCATAAATGGGTCATATATGAGCTTAAGACCAATTTTGACACCTCTACTTCAACCCAACTTAAAACTAGACTTGACTCATTATATAATCGGATTTTGATTCCTTTTCCTAATTTTTTTCATTTTCCTTTTCAATTTTCAGTTTTTATTTCTTTCTCTTCCCTGCATCTTCTTCTTCGGGACTTTTTGGAGAGCGTCTTCACCGAAAGACGTCTTCCCCTCCGAACGAAGTCCTTCTCTACAGAATAATCAATGACGAGCTCGACGAAGACTCCACTACACAGATTCACACACAGCAATCTTTATCAGTCTGACGTCGATACCTGAAGTCGCTGACCGTCACTAAATATTCTCCCTCAGCCACTACTCCGGCCATGACCGAGCTATTCCGATAAAGAAATTTCCAGCTCGAAAATTGCACAAAGCAGCATAGAAAACGCACAAAGGTATACTAAAACAGTGGAGAATGAACTGACTTGACGGCATCAAGCCACGGCCATTGCCGGCGACGGAGGTTGAGAACATCGACTCCAAACATGTGGGTCCATAGACATCCCGCGCCGAAGATTTGCAAAAGCGTGGCATAAAACAAAGAGTAAAAACACAGAGTCAGATTTAGTTCCAACAATTAATGAAGTGGACATGAATCAATCTTGAATCTAAGCACATGCTGTAAGCTAGACCATTTTGCACAAAGATTCGCAGCAGTGCAAATATGCAAAAGTTTATCAACATGAGGTGCAGAAATCCCACCTCAACACCAGACTCGCCACGAAGCACATGACATAATTAACCACCCGCTTTACATCTTCAACCAATCGAGGTAACATTTTAATTGAGGACATTTTTTAGAACATTGGGGACAATCTTGATGAGTATAATGCGTTCAAAAGTAAACACTATGGCTTGCAATCTACAATGTCACAATTGGATTTGTATTTGAAGGAAAATAGGCTTGATATGAAAAAAAAAAAAAAACCTTATCGTAATTTTGTTGATTATTTGAAAGCTAATTCACATCAATATCTTGAGTTGTCTTCTATCACTTTTATTGCCCGTAAGTCAAACTTTACCATTGAAGGGTACAATTATACTAAATATCATAGTTCTCTTTCCCATGAAATTGTGCACTAGAGATTGGTTATTTGGAGTTCCGCATAAGGAAGATTTAGAAGACAAGACCCTCATTTATAGGTTTTTTACATTCTTTGTTTTATTTACTATTTTTATATTTTTTAATTTGATGTGAAGTTTTTATTGAGCTTAAAGTGGGTTAAAAGGGTAAGTAAGGATTTTTCTAAGTTAGGTTAAATATTAATATGTTCTAATAATATGAGTCGGATGTGTGTTGAGTTGGATTAGTTATAGGTTTTCAAATTTACTTCATATGGAAATGTGCCAAAATGGGTTAAATATATCAATATGAATCGAACCATTTTCGTTCTAATCCAAACTTGAACCAACACTAACGACCCTAGAAAATGGGTATAGATCTTCAATTTCTCCACAGGTAGTAGCGTCAATGGCAAGAATATGCACTCTTCTAAGCGCAAAGACTTCCAAATCCCATCCTGAAAAGACCAAATTTCAATCATTATTCCACTGACAACCCTCCCAATTTGCATCATTCCATCTTCAGTAATATAACTGGCTTCCCAAACCAATGCATCAAAAAAGAACAGCTTCAGCTTTGTCCAACACATTTTATCCTTCAACAACTTTTGGCACAAAGGCCTCCTTTATATCACCCTGTCTCTGGCTAGGGGGAGAGATGGTCCTTAGCCACCGCGAAACGCCTTACTCATGTATCGACTTTCCTTGAAACTAATGCCATGGATGGGGCTAAGGCAACCGTATCTAATTTTATAACTAAAACTCCCAAGGGATGGTAAAAAACAGTAATGATGGATTTCTGTTTCCCGCCAAACTTCCATCCCTCCTCCTTTAAGTTACATTATGCAATTAGGCTAATCAGCCTTTGGAAACAAACAACGCAACTAGTGAGCCATAAGGATCACTTATTCAGTTTTGCCTTGATTCTGATAAATTATGTTTCCTTTTTTGCAATATTAACCGATCTCTAATGCGGTATAAATATGGATGTACTTTCCTTCGTATTAATATAACTTGATGTTTTTCTTTTGCTTCTCCAGTAAAAAGCCCTAAGTCTAGGCAGTGATCAAAAAATTGCATCCGCAGTTTATATGAAACTAGTGAAAGATGTTTGCAAATGAAAGCCATCTTATCATAGAAATTTAATTGCACTAATTATTCTTACCAGTTGCCCATCATTCTGAAAACAGTATTGGTGCTCCAAAATGCACAGGATATATGAACTGGATGAAGGCGTCATTGACCGACCTCAAGCCCCTCATCTTGCTCCCATGCAAGGCCAGGACCATTATGCAAGTTCTTAATTAGCAGTACGCATGATTTATCAAGATAGAAGTGAACTCTACTGCATCGTGGAGCAAACCAACAAGCTCCATTTTTCAGAATGAAAGAGCAATGAGCTTCATCCTGTTAAGCAAACCGACAGGCAAAAATAAAACATTTTAAAAAAAAAAAGTTCAACAAATCAGTCCAGAAAAATATAACTAGACGTATGACCATCATAATAAGCTACCTGCTCAGTCTAAAATTAGGCACTTGGAGAGCGAAATTTTCTAACACCTGTTGAGCTGACATTGGCGATCAATTCTTATAGTCTAAATATTCTTCGGACAGTGGAGGGAGAGGATTCAAGGTCGGCTTTTCAGCATCCTGGCAGTGAATTACGAACCTTCAAAATCAAACCAAAACCAACACAAGGAGAAAGAAAAACTAGGAAGTAATGTATGCCAAGTTTTCAAAACATAAACAGGTAGTATCTTCTGAGTTACCCTCTTTCAACATTTGCACGTCCGATCCCTTCTTCGGAAAACCTGATGGTTTTCTTTACTGTTCTTTTGTTCCCTTGCCAGATGATCTCTGCAGGCCCTTCTTCTTCCACATATTCCCAATCATCACCATCGTCCCGGTTATGCTCCTCGTCGTCAACCTGTCAATCGACCATTTAAAAAGGAATGCCAATATTTTCTGTGCAGAAGCTATTCATTTACACCTTCCAATATTATCTATGCAGAAGCTATTCGACTGCCCCCGAAGCCTGCGTGAGATTTTGGAGCGACATCAGGCAAAGGAAGGAAGCAAGGAGCTTCACCACCGCATCGCTCCATACATAGTGGGTGGTGTCACTTCCGGTGCAGGCCTCCATGTCCACCACTTCTCTGTGGAACCGCCTCCAGGAGCAGATCTCTACCGGGTATATCCTTCTTCCTCTTTCTTCGAGATCCAACTCCGAGACCGTGCTCTCATTTCGCCTCCCCTCCCCGTCCCAACTTGGTCGAAATCCTTCGAAGCTGATGATCCCGCCCGACTCCACAATTCAATATACCCAGTCTCGACGTGGGAACCCTAGACTCCCTCCTCGCTCTCAGCCACGATCTCCAAAAGGCGGTTCCTCTTTTTCGTCTTTACGTGGCTCCTCGCAAGGTTACTCAGGCTCCTGACGCGGGTGTCGCCCATTTCAAGTACGTGAGGACATGAGCCACGGCGTTGCGAGGTGGTTACCGAAGAGAAAGGGATTCGATAAAGATTTGAGGACGTGAAGACGTGAATCTCATTTCAAGTACCGTTTTCTTTTCTGCGTGTTGCTTTTCCTAAAAAATTTTAGAAAAAAATATGAAAGTTTTAGGTTTATAAATTATGACTAACTGCAAAATTTGAAAAATATATGCTAGAAGTAAAAGGGCTACGGACCAACCCAAGCATTTGAAAAAAAAAAAAAAGAGGGGAAATTACGGTCAGAATGAGTATTAAATTACATTTTGAATTTGAGCTCTCGTACCAAATTGGATTTGAATTGGATAATGTAAATTGGGATTATTAACTGAATCCTCTTTTAAAATTGTTATCATGGCATTATCCATTGATAGACGTGTAAAATTGTTGATCTTTCAAATGGCACACATAATAGGGTTTCTTGGCAAAAATTGTGAGCCACTGTAAATTTCTGTGCCATGAGTTTACACTAAACCGAGTTATTTATTTGGAAAAACTTTTCTATTAGGGCTTAAATTTTTAGGAGTGAAAAATACTCGAGTGTATGAGCAATTATAATTTTGACTCTCCAATTATTAATGGATTATTTGCTATGAGCTCTTCCATGGATGTAGATAGCGAACCACATAAACATTTAATGTCCTTTATTATTCTTCATTTATTTTCAGATTCTCTCACGTTAACTTCTTTGCAAAATCATGTCGTTTCCACGTTAGTATTTCAACAATGAGAAATTATGTAGTAACATTAGTTGGCGCTTGCAATTATTTCCCATATCGATTTTGTATTAAAGTAATTTAAAATGTTAATAAAGAATGGCAAACGTTTAATTTCTTTAGAAGTTCTAGTCTAGAAACTATAATTGGGAGTTTCACATGACTTAACAATTATGATAGACTTTCTAGTCTAACAAATAGCTTTATTATAAAGTTACTTCTAGATTTTATGGACTGGTACAAGGAACCGGATTAAGGACTAGCACGTAATGAATGTTTTTGCCCTTTCACCGTGAAGGAAGGATGGATTCCTAATGAATGCCTCTGTCCATGAGTGCTAGAGGAAAGGATAGACTTTTCAAGAAAATAGGTAATGAATCTCTACAAAGCTTTTCAGAATTAGAGGTGAATAATATAGAAAATATTCGATTGTTTATAAGGGCCATGTCACTAACTAACACAGTGTGTATTTTTTAGTAAATTTATTAAAAATTCAATGCTTATCACGCCTATCCTCTATTCTATATCTCTTCCTCCTAAATCCAGCCACCGCCCTGCCCCAAGCTCCGCACTTCTCTTGGCTATCTTCACCAGCAAATCATCGATGACGCGTCTAGGCCAACCACCGCCTCCATCGTTTTCGTTGCCGGCTCCATCTCCATCGTTTACATTCCAAATACATTTTCTAGAAGACTTCCAGCAAAAGATTAATGAGAATTTTCCACTCAGAATTTTGGGCTAGAAGACTTCTAGCACGTGTTGTGTCCCCTTTTATTACAAAAATTAAAAATTTAAAAAATGGAAAGATGGCTTGAAATAGAGACCTTGATTAAGATTCAGAGTTTTCTTATAAAAAAAATCCCCAACTTTTATACTAGTCCCGAATCTACTCATGCCTTCACTAGTTTCTTCAAGATTACTAATATTAAGAGGCTATTGTTGTTCTATATGAATGTGGGGGAATTGATGAAGATGCCTGCTCTAATAATGAACCTCTAATTGGTCTTGATACCGATGATTTCGAAGAAATTAGTGGAGATTTTTTAAATCTGTGGGCATATTTGGGACTAAAGAAAAATTTTAAAAATTTTTTGAGATAAAAAAATTTCAATTCAAGACAGAATTGAAATTATGCCTAAAGTTAGAGATATTTTTTCAGAGAATTAGGTGAGAATAGCATAGAAAAAACCCAAGACTTGAAGTAGAGAAAACACACGTGGGAACACACTTTGTAAGAGCTTTCTATTTTATATTTTCCTTACATATTTCAATTCCTTGCCCATTTACATTTCTCTGTACTTTCCTTATCATGTAATTCAATTCCACACATTTCTAGCCATTTTTTTTTTAAAGCAATTACTTTCCACCGCACTCAACTTTCTAAAATTCACCACCATCTAGACCCAGTTCCACACACTTTTTATGCAAGTAAAGTACCACCAAGTAATCTCAATGCAGTTCATTTATCAAAAGTTCATATTGCCTGACCACACACCATATTTTGTCAATATTTCTTTTGGTACTCCTACAAATGGTATTTTCCAATAATATATAGGTATCAATCCTCTTTATTAGGAAAATGATGAGCTAACAAACCGTTAGTCTTTAAAAAAACAAACGTGGCTCCTTCACCACACTTGAATTCAAGAAATCAACCGGTTTCCTGAAAATTTTGAAATTGACAAGTTTTATTTGGTGGGATATACTCATCTCGCAGTCCCACAAAATAAGATTCCTTAAATATGAAAGGAAAAAAACAATATTAGTAAACATATAATTCTAGAATGGTCTTTTGGGCGACGGTCGCGATGTGGGATCTTCTCGTGCAACAACAGCAGGTACCATATTTGCTAGTGCGGCCAGTGGAGGCAGAGATTGTGGCAACATCCATTAGAGGTTGTCACTAGTATGTTTATACTGCTAATGTAATAGTGTTACTTTGCTAAATCACTCGACCTATATATATGTGTACTTGTTGTATTCGTTTTGAGATAGGATTGATGTCATTTGTGATTCTTATGAAGACAATGATATGGCTTGTACTATCCTATGCTATACATGTGCAAGCGGATTCATTGAAGTCTATCTTAAATATTTTGAAAGCTGGATCAGATGGGCACAAATCTACTATACCCATTTATGTACCCATTTGCTATCTCTTTCATCAAATATCAACACGTCTAATTTGTTTTGGACCTCAACATATCCCATTAGTTCCCCACCAAGAACTTTAGCCCTACATTTTTTTTACCTTACGACTCTCTCTCACTATTGAGATCCAGCCACCAGCTCGCCCTTGCTGTCGCAACCGCCTCCAAACCGGGCTTTGCGAAAATGATCACCAAAGCCCTTGGGATCGAGTCACCATGCCATCGGCCACCAACCCCTCGATCGGCTTAGTTAGCTAAATGTTTTACATGTACGGTTCGGTTGGAACCCCATTATCGAATTGGATCAAAAGATAATCCAGCCAAAAACCAATTTAAATTGGAGTAAATTGAAGAATCGAGCTTGTACTTTTAGTAAAGGTTTTAGAAAAAGGAAAGTGTCTGAGGAAATAAAACTAATGAATTTATTAAAATCTAGTCACTTTTTCCCATGATTTGTGAATTTTTATTTGGATTTCGTTAAAAGGAATTCTTACGGCATTCGATTTTGAATAAGGTCGGACAAATTTTCCACTAGGATGGGACGGTTTTTGCCACGTTTGCAAATATTGATTGTGTTTCGATAATTTTGAAAGGCTGAGATCTGTTTTAGGTGATTATTCCTTTTTCTTTTCTTTTTTTTTTCTTCTTTTGGCCATTTCTTCTTTCCACATTGCTCTGCAATTGAGCAAGCAAGGCCACTCAAAAGTGTCTGCCTCACCACCAGCGATACAGCATCCTTCTCTCCCTCCACCATCGATGTGAGGTTATCATCTCTTATTGAGGCCTTCCACCTTCCAAAGTTGAGCCTGGCGACCATGGCAAACGAGTCAAACGATTGTAGATCTAATATCTTTGACGTCAATTTGTGGTTGTGATACGAGATTAAGATTAAATGATGTGTTCTCCCTAATCCAAGGTTGAAGGTTGACACATTGTAGAGATAAGATATTCAACGTGGAGAGAGAGAGAGAGAGAGAGAGAGAGAGAGAGAGAGAGAGAGAGAGAGGATCTTGATTGGTATTTTGGGCGTTGGGAGGGATGGTTAATTTTTCAGAAGGCATTGAAAAAGAAAAACAAAAATTCAAAGTATACTCGGCTGCGCTGCTTAATGTGAGTCCACAATTCAAATGGTTGGTCGGTCTATTGTTTATAATTAATTAACTTACAAGGTAAATCTACTCTCTAAAATTTAGAAAAATCCCGCTTCGAACAACTATTTATAATATTTGCTTACGCTCGACCTGAGCGGTCCAATTTGGTTAGCACCAACATACATCTTATATGATATTACGAAAAAGAAAGTGACAAAATCATCTAAAGAAGATTTATTAAGAAACTCAATTTTTGTAATAATGCCTCCTCCTCCTCCTCCTCCTCTTCCTCCTCCTCATTTGATTTTATTGTACATTAAACCCTGCCAAAGATTGCCACAAATTGGGATGGGAGCAATGCTTCTTTTCGGAAAGGAGTATGTATAGTCCGTTTTCTTTCTTGTTACTCTATTTATTTGCACATGCGCGCTGTAATAAAATGATATATTAAGTAATCCTATGATTGAAACATGGACATTATTTAATTGAATGACTGAAAATAATAGCTCTGACTGCAATTACGAAGCCCAAATCAATTGCCAATATATTTAACGTTTCATTTTTTGGTTAATCTTTTGGGTAATCATCTGGGCTTACGGCATAGTATTTTCCTTTCGTTAAATTTTTTTGTCTTTGTCCAAAAATAATACAGCAAAATTGTTGCTCGTTCTTTGCCAAAGCTGAGCTGAGTAAACATGAGGCAGATTCGATATCCTAAGGTCATACATGATATGTTGATTACATGCCCAGAAACATAAGTAACAAGAAGTTGTCTTTGGAACACCTGTCTGACCTTTTCAATTCTTTCTTCTTCTTTTTTTGATGACCCTAGGAACCGCTCTCGTTTGGCAGCCTAGACGTAAACTCGGGGCGGACTGAGCCACCACCACAGACCCAGCCGCGTTTGAGTCACGTGAACGCAACGCCTTTGGGATTCGAACCGCTCCCCTTCGTGAGGGGAGAAACCATTGGTAATTCTTTCTTATTCATGCACGAGCCAAACATTTAAAATTTACAAAACCCAATCTTCCGACTTTAGAAACAGAATAACATTGAAATTCCAGACTAATAACGTAAGAGAAATCCATTTGCTTTTATCGATTTCTTTGGGGGTCAAAATGCAGTAGTTGGGACAAACCAAAATATGGCATATGACCCAACATCATAGGACAATCTTTCATCTACTAGGATAATAACAGCCTATTTTGGACTACAAAAATAAATAACAAATAATTAAAAATCATTATGAGATCTACTTCTTTAAGAACTTGTGACTCATAATAAACCGTTATTTTAACAGTAACTCAAAAATTGTTATGTTAATAAAGCCCCAAGACAAATGGAAACGAGCTTTTCTTCTCCTACGATTGATGGGGCATATTTAGATAGACACAAAACAATGGAATAACTAGCCAACCAATCATTTTTTGGAAACTAAGATGGGCTCTAAACGTATGAAACCCTCTAAAAAAGTTGATGGACCGAACACGTAGTAAGCAACACGTATAAATCGATTGAGGGAGAAATATTTCAACTATTGATATACCCGTTTTCTAGTAATAGTATCTATTTGATAGGAGGACAAAAATATACGTCGTTGTGGAAACTTTTATTCTAGAATGAGGGGACAGTCAGCTCAGCTCAATCATCTTTCTTATATGTGGCTTTTTCCTTTGATGAATCATCATTAACAATTCCCAACCAGATAGTAAGTGTAAGTCAATATTGGTATCTTTCTAAGAAAATACCTCTAGATAATTCTGCTATATTTCATTTTCTTACTTTTCATCAAAGGAAATATAAAATCATGCTAAATATATCTTTGTACATATATTTCCACGTTCTAGCTTCAAAATATGATGACTGTATATTTTGCACGATGCGATATTTAAGACATAATCATTTTGGTTGTCTAATTTTTTAGACTTGTCCTTGATCATGTTAGACTTTGAGGTCCGAACTGTAGATTTTTAAAAGAGAAAATACTATATACCATCCTCCCTTTTTACTTCATCGCCACTTTTCCTCCTCTATTTCTAATAATGCCATTTTGTACTCAATATAAAACCTCGTGGATAAAGGGACCAAATTGCCCTTGTACCCAAACATTCAGTAAGCCTAATCCATTCATGAACCCCATGTTTACTTAATGGGATCATGCTCAGGCATTATATGTAATGATTTGATCGGCTTTACTTAGTGTTGACGCCTCAATTTCAATTAGGTTTATTTTATTTTATTAATTAAGTTTTATTTTTTTTTCTTTTTCGGAATAATAAACAAATAACCAAAAAAAAAAAAAAAAAGCAAAAACAGAAAAAAAGAGGCAGCCCCTTTCTTTCCCACGCGAGCCCCCCCTCTCTTCTTCTTCCTTCATCTTCTTCCTCGCGCCTTCCCTCTCCGCCCTCTGTATTCCACGCGCATCAACACCGACACGCGAAGGACGACCTACTGCCGAGGAGAGTAGACCGACGTCGGCTGGAGATGATAAGATCTCAGGCGCCATTAATGTTGAGCAGGCTTCACTGGAAGGCTCGATGGGACACCGGTTCAGCCGAGCGGAGCCAGTGGACAAGCCGGAAGCCGAGACCCTCCGTCGACCGGATTTCCTTCACCTATAAATAGGTGGCCGCAAGCATCGTCGGAGGGGGCGGCGAGCTCGGAGATCTTTCACTGAGAGACATCGGGAAAGATCGAAGGGCGAGCGCAGGAGAGAACTCGAGTCACGAGCTCAGCCCACCCTCCACCGAGAGACTTCGGGGAAGGCCGGCGGCGAGTGACTTCGAGAAGGTCAGATCTGGCCGGTCGAGGCTCGGATTTGGCTGGAGTGAGAGAGAACCAAGGCTGAGGAAGGTCTCGCCATCACCGTCGGTGTTCGCCGTGGTCATCATCAGTCTGTCCTCGCCCCCGTTGCCATCGAAGGCCTCCGCCGCTGCTGCCTTTGATCTGGCATCATCGCCGTCGCCGTCCCCGTTCGAGAGAAGGTAAAGAAACCGTTGCCGTTCATCATAGCCGTTTCCTGTTGACCTAGCCGTCGCCGTTGTCACCCTCGTCGTCGCCGTCGCCGCCGTAGTCGCCATCGCTGCCAATGCCTTGATTCCTGTCCTCGGCGCCACGGATCGCAAACCCTAGGGTTTGCGATTTTCCGGTCACGAAGTGGATCCGGACCCGGAAAATCGGGTAGGGTTTGCAATTTGGGCATGGCAGGAACCGGGTTGCGATTCGGGTCGGATCCGGGTAGGGTTTCGTAGGCGAGCCGGGTTGTGGAGCGGGTTGTTGGAGCGGGTCGTCGGGCCGGGCCGGGCGTCCCAAAACGCCCGCCACGGCGTCGTTTTATATAAAAAAAAAAAAATGGAAAAAATCTGAGTCGGGCCTGCGTCCGCGTTCGGGTCGCCGACCCGGGTTGGACCCAACCCGCGGACCCGACCGGGTCGGCTTCTTTTTTATTTAAAAAAATATTTTAATAACTAAATAAAAATAAATAATTTATTTTTTCAAAAAATACTTTATTTTCGAAAAATATTAAAATATTAAAAAATATTTTGTTTTCCAAAAAAATCAAGAAAAATCAAAAATACTTTATTTTCTAAAAATATTAAAAATATTAAAAAATATTTTATTTTCCAAAAAAATCAAAAAAATCAAAAAATATTCCATATTTTCCAAAAATGCCAAAAATCCAAAAAAAGCCAAAAATTCATGAATAGGTCAAAAATTCAGAAAAAAGCCAAAAAGACTTTCACTAACTGGAAAAAATAAAAATAAAAACTCTACCAGCTCTTGATTTTAAGGTGTGTGGTTTCAAAAGATTGAAACAGTGAATCAAACCGGTCGAGTTTGGAAAATTTTATTCTTAGGTAAAACATCAAATTCTAATAAAAAAAATAAAAGTTGTATAATCTCACTACGAAATAATATGTTTGTTGAACGGTTATGTTGGCATTTGTTCATGTTGAAGACCATGATTTTGATTCTCTATAAGGGCAATATATATAAATTGAAAAGGCTTAAGAACCGGTTTAATTTGGGAACTGGATTAGTTGAAATGATTTCAGTGTTGGAACTAGGAGCTAAATGGTCCTAGGCCAGTTCTAGGTTCACAAAACCAAGAATCGAACATGTTCTTCTTAAAATCGACCTTAAACCGATTAGTCTAGATCGGCTGAATCCAGTTCTTGTACTAGACTTGGTGCTCACCCCTACCATCAGCATAACCTTTTTTTTCCTTGGCCAATACTCACCTTGCAATCCATGTAAAAAGAAAAAAGGAAAAAAGAAAAGGCATGTGACATGATACTGCACTTAACATATAAGAACAAACCGAGCCAATTTCTTAAAGTTTCAATCAAAATGGAGGATGATATTGAACGATGAGAGAATTTTCAGTGATTAGAGATTGTTATTAACCAAAAAACTGTTTCTTATGTTCGACATATACTACTTCATTTAGATGGATATCTAGATGATATCACCTTTCTCTCTTGTTCAACTTCTGTGATTGATGGGGCATATTTACATAGACACAAAACAACGAAATATCCAGCCAACCAATCATTTTTTGAAACTAAGATGGGCTCCAAACGTACAAAACTCTCTAAAAATTGTAGATGGACCGAACACATAGTATGCAACACATATAAATTGATTAAGAGAGATATTTCAATGATTGATGTACCGTTTTCTAGTTATAATAATTCTACTATATTTCATTTCTTACTTTTAATCAAAGGAAATACAAAATCACGCTAAATATATCTTTATACATATATATGCACCTTCTAGCTACAAAAAATAACAATTGAATATTTTGCACAATGTGATATCTAAAGGCATAATTGTTCTGGTTTTCTAATTGTTTTGGACATTTTACTTTGATCGTTTGAAACTTCAAGGCCTGAACTATAGGTTTTTATTAGAGAAAACACTACATATAATCCTCTCTTTTTAGTTCATCGCTACTTTCCCTCCTTCAGTTCTAAAAATGCCATTATGTATTAGAGATAAAACTTTGTGGATAAAGTGACTAAATTGCCCTCTAAGCACGTCCTAACTCTCAAAACCAACCACACTTAGGGTTCGTTCGTTTCGTGGAAAATATCATGTTTCCAGAAAACATTTTCCTAGAAGTCATTTTTTAGGAAAATGACTTTATTTTCTGGTGTTCGGCTGAAACCTAAACTTTGAGTGGAAAATATTTTCCACCGTTCATTAGCTAATTTCATCATTTGGGAAAAATTATCAAAAATTGAATTTTAATATTTTTAATTGACCAAAAAATTAGTTTTATATTTTATATTTTTTAAAAATGGAATTTTAGTTATTTGTATTTTTAAAAAATTGAAATTTTTATTATTTATTATTTATTATTTCTTTTCCTTTTCCTTTTCCTTTTTCCTTTTTCTTTTCGTTCCTCCTTCCTCTTCCTCTTCCTTCTTCCTCCTCCTTCCTCCATCACCGCGTCAGGCTTCCTCCTTCTTCCTACACCACCGCACGCTTGATGATGGCTGGCTGCCCGGCGATTGACCAAGACCCTGTTGCTAGATTCGGCGAGCTCGAGGCTTGGCCGATCTTGCCCGAGCTCATCGGAGTTTCGCCAGCCTCTGGCGAGCCGCGATCTTGCCGGATCCGGGAGGCGAAGATCGGGCTCCTAATACAGGTGAGCCCGAGCTCGCCACTCGCAAGAGTCTAACAAACCTCTGGCAAGCTCGAGCGAGGCCCAGGCCCCACCCAGCTCGCCCCATTTGGCGAGGCCTGAGCTCCACCCCATGCTGGCGAGAGCTCCGCCTTGCTCGATCTGGTGAGGCCCAAGCTCGGCTTAACTAGATCGGGCTAGGTGAAGCCTAATCGGCCTGGGGCGAGGCTCGAGCTGGCTTGTGGCCACAACTGGTCACGGGCTCGCAGCCACAGTCGGCCGTTGTCGCAGCCACGGCCAGCCGCCGGCCGCCGTCGTGGCTGGCGACCAACCAAGGCTAAGGAAGAAAGATGAAAAGGAAAGAAAGAAAAGAAAAAAAGAAAAAGAAAAAAAGAAAAAAGAAAAAGAACGCATAAAAATAAAACAAAATTGTGTTAATAAAAAGAAGAAGTTATGGAAAATGTTTTCCAATTTTGAAAAGTGGAAAACATTTTCCTCATCTTTGAAGGTTGTTTTTTTTTCCAATGATGGAAAACATTTTCCTTGAATAGTTTATTTTCCGTGAAACAAACACCGGAAAATACGGAAAACGTTTTCTTGAAAGTCATTTTCCGTGAAATGAACGGAACCTTAGTACCCAAATGTTCACCAGGCCTAATCCATTCACGAACCCTGTGTTTACCGATTGGGGTCATGCTCAAGCACTACATGTGAGGACTTGATCGGCCTCACTTGGATTAGACTTTCGAAAGTAGCACTCTTGACTAACCAAACAAGATTGTGGTCATTTTAGGAGCATGTGTGTATTTATGAATCATTCAATATAACATGTATTTGAAGTGCAATATAGAGATATTGCATGTCCTGAGAAAGAATTTAGTTAGGCCAATCTTCCAGCAGCATCTGCACATGGAAATGGACTCAACCTCCTAAACATTTTGAAGCTAGAACTAAAATGATTATCACGAGGCTTATGTGCAAAGCAAATAGCTTGTGTAGAAGAAGCCGCACAAACCATTTTGAGACACCTGTGACTTGAATTGAAGCTTGTTACAAGGACCGAGCATAGGCACTCTTCTATGGGCTTGGGGCTTATCTTCTTCCTTTTGCTTCATTTCCATTTGCGGATCAAACAGAGACTCACATCAAGATTCCATACTCAGTAGGAAAATAAGCGTACTGTGAAAATTCCATCTTCTTCTCTAGACATATGAATTTTGATTTGCCATATGGGTTTTTTCCCCATATTGTATAAGGATTTTTGTAATTAAATAACTGATTAAAAGTTAAATTAAAATTAAAAGTTATCCATGTTAGTACCATTCATACCACATAGGTCACCAACATCCACGTTAATAATATTTGGCCAAAATTAGCCTGAATCACTAAATTGACTCTAGGTCACAAAGCTTATGACCAAATTGGTACAAGTGTAATAAGTTTAACACTTTTACAAAGCTTTTTCCTAAAGGTACCTTGAGATGTTATATCTTCTTTTCGATAGTCAACGAAACAATAATTATTGATGAACAGGAGACACATGGCAAAACCCTGTCAGGTTGCCTCTACCAAGCATAGATGTGAGCAAGATGCAGACGTGGCGGGCATAGAAGTAAACACTATCCATTTTGTGCAAGAAAATATTTCAAAAATTGATAAATTTATTATACTTTTACCAATGTAATCTTAATTTTTTTAATTTTGTCAATTAAGTTCTAAATGATGGAAAATGCATATGCACTTAGTCGAATCATGCTGGCCTTATTCTACAAGCTATAACACTCGTATGTCAGACTACGCAAATGAAGTTTTTCTCAATGCTTCGTTGGATCCGCTACAAATTAAAGAATTTATCTTTCACGGCCTTTTTTATTTGATAAATTCTTAACGGTACGATGCACCTTCTAATGAAGGGTTTTACAAATGTATGGTGTCGACACTTGGCACCTAATCAATTGGATTAGCCACAGTAAAAGTCTAATTTTCTTATGCTCTTTACTTTGTTTCTTTCATTCTTTTTTTTCCTTTTTATAATAGACATTTGTCCTTTTCAAATCGATTTATATTTGCCAGAACAATGCCCTTTTGTGCTATAGCCGCTAGCCAAGTTTTCGTTATTTAGAGGAAATGACATGCGTTACTTTTTCAGTAGTTTTCTTACATGCACAATTTCAAGCATAAAGCTGACCTTTTCTTTTTAACCTTTCACCTCATTTAATTGTTTGGTGATCTTTTAGAAAGCTCCGTAGGATCAAGATTTGCGGGTGACGGATCAATCCTCACGACCCAGAGCACTTAATACAAGATACAATAAAGGGAAAACAAAAAACAAAACTTGATTTAATCGGAAACAGAAGAAAGAATGTTAGAAAAGTTTATGAAAGAATGCGTTGAGTTGATCATTATGACAAGATTTAGTGAGTATCCTAAAAACTTTAACATGAAAACCATACTCGTGTCAGAACATGAGTTTTCAATTTCAACTAGTTATATTGTATCGATAGGGGACACAATTCTACAAGATTATTACTCTACATTCTGGCGAGGCTTCTCCGCGATTGCCATGTGAGGAGTGCTCATCGGTCCCTGAATCTATTATTTAAATTTTGAGTGAACGCAATTGAATTCATATCCAATCTATTTCGTACAACAACCAAAGAGGGAGCAAGAAAGAGTGAATGTTTGGCATGAAAAGAAACTCCGCACACAAAAAGCCTACCCGCTCCACAGATAAAACCCTAAGTTGTCCTGTTATTCTAAGGTCTCGAGGCATCTTATAACATGCCTTTTGGTTAGTATAGTTGGAGAGAGATACAAAGTTTAAGAGGTATTATCACCTTGGAAAGCGGGAATTCAAAGAAATTAGTTGCTACATTAAAAAAAAAAAATCAGAGGATAATTTAACTCTCTAAAATATCAAAATTGGGCCATATAATCTATTACACAATTATAGAAAAATTACGAAAGGCACACACCAAATATTCATGCCAACATCTAAATTTTAGCACCAACCATCATGCATTTCAAAAATAAAAAGGAAAGGCCTCAAAGATTAAATTATCATTCGACCATTGATAAAAAAAAAAAAAAAAAAAAAAACAAATGGTATTGCTTTCACATATAGAAATTAGAAATATTATAGCTTACGGATAGTGAAACCTAATTTTTTTTCGAAAGTCTGTCTCACATTAAAAAGAAAATCATTATAAAAATTTTAAAAAAAATGGGCGCATGAGACAAAGATGAATGGGCAGGTGCTTGGCTTGAGTTTGAGTTAAACGACGCTCAGAGTACGGTGTTTCCAAGGTAATGAGAGCAGTCCATCCTTGTTTAAGATTTATGCTTAGTGTCGACACTATGTTGCATTTCCATTTGGATGAGCTTATGTCTCCCCAAAGTGCACATACATCAGCTCGAATTGGGATGTTCATGACTCATTTTTAGTCTGTAGCATTGTGCTCATATAATTCAAGTAACAGTTTTGGTCATAATACTATTATATCACCTGCCCGTCATCTCAAATCCATGGTGGATTAGCCTATGCCTCATCAGTGTAATCGAGACTTAGATGTCTGAATGCCCGTTGTCTAAGCTATGCAATGCTCGGACAGTGAGCATTCAAACTCTTTAGGCCAGCCTCGGTTGGTATTGTGGCACCCCTTGACGGCCCCCGATCCGTTAAGGTCACCACACGTACCTTTCACTTGCTTTACCTTGATAGTATAATACTCTGATACCAAGGAATTTCATTATAATTCATAAATCCTGGGGGTTTATATCTTTTAAGTCGGTCCTTGTGTAGTTTATATAACGGAAGCGCATCCATCAACTTCCCTTCCTATATTTAAAACGATACACACCAACTAAACACATTCATAGGTAATAAGCCGAACACTTTTATTTACATAAAACTAGATGAACATCTTTAGTCGGTACACCAAAATGCCGTAGTCTTCTATACTTGTCTATACTTCAAAAGATGACTAACATCTTTTCCAACAATCATATACTTAAAGTCTATCAATCAGTGTCGGCATCCAAAAGTTCCTTCCTCTGCTGTCCTCCTCCTCACGGTCTTATCCAATCACTTGGTCCATATGCTGGTGGCGGTGGCAATAGATGTATCTTGTCGAGTCTAAAATGTTAGTTCCCAAAAGGGGTGATTACAACCACTTAGCAATAAAAGATTCACTAAACTATATCGTGCGTAACCATCATAATCAAATTTCATGCAAGATAGACAAAATGTATATCCAAAGAAATGAGTATGCATCAAATCCATAAAACTTTTTAATGCAATGACCCATGCAGTTTCAAAAACCAAGATGCACCATTTTCAGTCACACGAGTCCTGATTATAGAACCAAACCGTTATAACACATCCCATTCCATGTCACACAATTTAATCCTATAACCAGACCACATACACACTTAGTAGTGCCATTAGTTTTAATATTCAAAAGGTTTCACCCCCTAGAGGACCAATGTTTGCATCCTTCTGGGCATTCGCACCCAATCCTAGCGTCACGAAGTCCTCTGGCATTATGCCACTAGACCACCGGGCATCCAAAGCGTGTTACGTCACACCTCTAGGCATCTCGCATTCCACCTGGTATCACGAGGAATCACCGGGGCTCGCCATAAAAATGGTTATCCCTGCTTTCCGGAATTACGTACCAACATACCACTGGGTCTCCCCTGGAATTACGTACTAATATACCACCGGGCATCCCGACACTCTCGGGGAAACCTCTGGGGCTCGCCATGAAAATTGTCACGCCCTGATCCTCAGGGATGTGTCCATCCTTCTACCAGGTCGATTTTAACGTGCGATATCCCAGGACTAAGTATCGCCGACCCTTTCTTTTTATTACACATGCGGAAGCAGTTATAAATCCCCAGACAATAAAACAATGGGATAGAAAAGCAGGCCATATTTTTCATATTGAAATTCACAACCACACTTTTATTAACAGCACAACTGATAGTATATTTACAATACTATTCACAGCATACTTGTCTCACACCTATCTACACTAAGACAGGGTTCACAAAAGGGATGGGATCTCAATCCACATCCGGGTTGTACTCAAGATCCCTCTCTGGATCATCTTCTGCTTCAAAAATCCTTCTCCTCCTCAGGTTTCACATAGTACTCTCCTTCTCAGGTTCCTCCTCCTTAGCTCCTCCTCAAGGTCCTGAAATGGTTATTCAATAACCAATGAGACCACGTCTCAGCGAGTTCTACCCCCTAAGACCCGATTAGTAAGCCAATACACTATGGGCTGCCTAAACACGCACAGATCAAATGACTTACCTTGGCCTCAGATTCCACCTGCAAATTAAGGTTAAACACAGATATTCAAACAATTCATGACATCCGATCAAGCATTGATCAATCGACTTAGTCGGTTACATATCATTCGAACCACCTCTAGGTCATTCCCACTCATACCATAATTCCCTAATGGTATACTCCTTCACCAAATCACATGTGTTTCTCGGGCAGTCATTTTCGCCATTGACATACCGATCACCGACACCGTGCGTTCTTTAAGGCGCCATTTTTACCAGTGATATCCTCGATCACCGAACCTCGTGTCCTTCCTAGGGTGCCGTTTTTGCCAAGGTGACATCGGCAATAGACAACATCGTGAGTTCTTTAAGGCGTCATTTTCACCAGTGATATTTCCTTAAACACCGAACCACGTTTGTTTATAAGTCATTCACGTGCGTTCTTTAAGGCGCCGTTTTCGCCAATGATACTTCTA
This sequence comes from Eucalyptus microcorys, assembly GCA_014182515.1. Lineage (NCBI taxonomy): Eukaryota > Viridiplantae > Streptophyta > Magnoliopsida > Myrtales > Myrtaceae > Eucalyptus > Eucalyptus microcorys. The sequence continues at coordinate 5,804,902 of CM024568.1, read as the reverse complement.
ATCACCGAACCACGTATGTCCAATAATATCGTACCTGATTGGTCTCGGCCAATAACATTCTCAGTTAGCTCTCACCATTCTCTCTACTATATAGCCCATCAACGTAACCGGCGCTATATAGCCATACTCGGCCATCTACCAATCAAATATTCAATTACAAACAATTTAGAACAAATCCTCAAAATTTCACAATTTAAATCAATTCCATATAAATTGAAGCGCAATTAAATAAACGGGCTGCACCACGACAATTAGCACGAAATTCCGGTCACCGGCCATCCCTGTTGAATTTCCGGAAAAATAAATAATTAAATAATTAATTTCGAAAATTAAATAAATAAATATTAAAAATCCAATTTAGGCCCGTAATGCCTGATTAGAGCTCGAAACGGGTTGGGAAAAATCCCGAGATGCATTCAATAAATAACCGAACCTTTCTACTTGCTAATAACTAGGTCTAACCACCTAACATGCATCATTAATTCACTAATTTAATTGTTCTAACCTAATCTAACCACCTAATTGCACTTAATTAAATCTAACCAACCCTAAGCATAATTAGCAAACTAAGAAAGTATTAGTGAGTAAAACTCACTTGGTAAAAGCGGAGACCGAATCACCACAACGGAGACGTGACGGTGGCCGAAATCGGGCTTTCGACAACATCGGCGGGCTTGGGTTGGGCCTTAAGCTTGGCCCAACAAATCTCAGCCCAAATGAGATTTGTTCTTGCACTGGAATGGGCTTACTCTTGGGCTTTGGCTTGACTGCAAATGGGCTTTCTTCGCGGGCTGGTCTTCAATTGATTTACTGAACTTGGGCCTCAAAATTTCGTTGGGCTTGAAGGCTGCAAATGGGCCGAAAACTGCTGACCTTGCTGGGCTTCGTTGGACTGAGCTTCAAGAGGGCTGAAACAAAATTGAACTGGGCTTGCGAAATTCACTTGGACCTCAATTGAGCTACTGGGTTCCCGGACGCTGAAGCTGCTGGATTTCTCGGTCTGCTTCGTGGACGGTGGGCTTCTGGCTTCGCTGGCTGATCCACGAGCTGGCTTCGTGGATGACGTTACGCACGAAGGAAACGCAGGCCACGGAGAGGAAGCAGCTGGCCGAGACGGTGGGGTTCGTGGCTTCGCTAGGTTGACGGGCGCGACAAAAAAGCAGAAGCAGCTTCGGTGGTTGCTGTTGATGACCGAAGGAAAGGGCAGACGTAAGACACGCAGATGGAAGCTCGTTCGGTGGCCGTGTGGGGAAGGCACCGATTGAAGGCTCACGGCCAAATGGCAGCAAAACAAAGCTGCTCAGTCAACCACTGAGTTTCGGTGGGCTTGCTGTTGTTGACCGAAGGAGTTCAGGCCATGGACGCGTGGAGTTGCTGAGTGGGTCGGTGAGTGTGTTGGCACGAACGGTTGACAGTAGCTTCTGCCGTGAGTTGCCTCGACCGAGTGGAGCTGGACGAAGCGCAGCAACTTCAGTCAACACTTGGGGACTTCGCTTGAAGGAATTCACTACAGTTGACCAAGAAGGCAAAAGATGGTGGAGCAGGGTGAGCTGGCCGTGCGAGAGGGGGCAAGCGGCGAAGGAAGAGAGAGGGATTGTGGGGTTGAGTCTTCGGTGGAATTGCAGAGAAGTTGGACGCTCAATGGACTTGGAGTTTCGCTGGTTCTCCCCCCTTTTCGCTGGTCACGCACGGTTTTGAGGATAAGAGAGAATGGAGGCCTCCACCAAGGCTTGATATTTTCCAATCTTGCTCTCTAAGATTTATCCTAGGCCAAGTATAACCCATGGCCTCCAATAAACCACCAAGACACTCTCCATGACCTTCCAATTGATCCAAAAATAGCTAGTAGGAGGGGGAGTCACGAATTTTGGTACAATCCTCTCTCAATTGGATACCAATTCTTGCTCGATTAAATCTCAATTGATCTTTACAAAAATCAATTGGTACTTCAATGCTTTAGTTGACAATTTTCCTCATCCAATAATCCATCATACTTCTCAATTTCGAAATCGAAAACTATCTTCGACATTTTCTGCACTAAAACAACCCGGCGACGACTTTTTCCCAAAAAGTATCGATTGTTAGAAAGATCTTCTGAGACTGAGTCGATACTCCTAGAATTTATTGTGACATGGCCGAAACTTCAATTTCTGAAATCGGACTTGAATTCTTAGTTAATTTCAACTTGGCGCGTTTTTAGCGTGACCTAGCTACCGGGTAACTTTAAGATATTTTTAAGTGCAAATAACTCGTGTTCGATTTTCTTTGAACCACTATGAACCCACTTGACTCATTGGCGACTCTCGATTGTCGTGAAAATCTCGATGATTCAATTACAGACACAGGGTACCAAAACAATAAGAAAATCAGTCTAGTGTCGACCGACGAGAATTTTCTAATATAGTGGTGTCACCCACGATTACCCACACATCTTTGTCGATCCAGTCTATCTCTGATTTCAAATCGATTTTTAACTGTGCCGTAATGACCTCTAAAGATGGACACGGTCGAGAAGCCGATTCCTGATTGAGTTCTCAAGTCTATTGCTTTAAAATTCCTTAATAATTTCGCCATATAGTCTAGTTATCTCGAGAGTGATCGGCTTTGAGAATAACCCTATAGACGCATCAATGAAATACCCGATTTATTCAGTAGAAGACAGGGTTGAAAAATCTGGATGTCACAAAAATGGTTACCCCAACCCTCCGGAATTACGTACCGACATACCACCGGGCATCCCGACACTCCCGGGGCATCGTTGACCCGAGGGTCCAACGACAGCATTATCATCTCATATTATTTCAATAAAAACACTTTCAATGTAATGGCATCGGATGTCCAATGAGTTTTCATCACATCTCAATGTTGGATAAGATGCTGAATACCAACACCATCATATCAAATGATAAATCAAGATGCATTCACCCTTGAGGGAAATTGAGCAAACTCGAAATAAAACAGCTCAAACATCAGAATGCATAGTTTTAGTAAAAATTTCGGAATAACCCCTAAATGAACTCAGAAAATTCTAATATTTTAATATGTTATAAACAAGACCTAAAGGAAATAGTTTCATGAAGAACACTAAGTCAGATTCATTGTATATCACGAGCAGTAATTGCTATATTCTTTACTAACATTCTGTAATAGCTTCCAGATTTAACATTTACAAATAAAATCGTTTTACTGACCAAACCTTGTCCATTAATTCTCAAATTTTGATATGTTATTCCTAAGGATGTGTCCTATAACTTTCATTAAGGGTTTGAAGTTCAATTCTAACTAGATAATTACAGAAAATTCATGGAATCATCAAAGGTCATGCTGTTTTATACGAAACAGTTCACTGTTTTCAATAGGTTCACTTCTACCTTCATATTTTTACATTCATGTGGCTATAGCTAGATGTCAGACTCAATCTAATGGGTGTTCTATTACGTAAAATGGTTCCTTTCCTTATCTTCATTGTTATAAATCAAAGCGACACAATTAAAAAGACTTTCTATCTAAATTTCTCTAAAACAGAATTGGTACATATGGTTTTCTTCATTTCTAGTTCAATCAAACCATTTGTTTCTCTACCAATCTACCTTACAACACTTCAAGACTCTTCCACAGCTCAGCTCAAAGCATATATTCATCCATAAGCTCACTCATCTCAACATACACCTCATTTCTTCACTTGGCAAGCATCACTTCACTTTACTCAATCAAAACAGCCAACTTTCACTAAATTTTTTAGACATGCAAGACTCAAAAGAAACATGCAATGATTTCTAACTTTGATCTAGTATTCATCAAGCTCAATCCAACACAACACAGCAACAATACATTTAATCCTCCACAAAACAGCACTCAATCTTCATCTCAATCATCCAAAAACCCAACATGCAGTTTCCATTTCAGCGTTTTCTCAAATCTACCAGCACTTCACCAGATAATCACTGCATGCATAACATAGATTAATGAACTTCTACTTGCCTCACTCCTAAGCTCGATTGGCAAACAAAACAGGAAGCTCGGGACCTTGCACTTGACTCAACGGCGGCAGCGTCGGGTTGCATCGATGGCGGCAGCACCGTGCTCGACGGAAGGGCGACCTCCTCCTTCCTCACGCCGTGCACTCTCTCTCTGCTCGCACTTCTCTCGCTCACTCTCTCTCTGCTCACACTTCTCTCATTCACTCTCTCTCTGCTCTCGGTTCTGCTCGGTTCACTCTCTCTCTACTCTTTAATTCCGAACCCCCTTTTTGTTCTTTGATTAGTAATTTAATTAGCTTTTTGCATGCAGAATTTTAGGTGGCTGAAGCTGCAATGGACAGGTGGAGGAGGCGAGGACAGGTGGGTGTGAGACGTGGCTGTCTTTGTTTACATCTTCAGTGTGCTGGCCGAAGGAGAGAAGGGTTGAAATCTTCGCTGGCTTTTGTTAACTCCCTTAGTCGACACCTCAGGTGTGCGGTGGCGGTAAAAGGAGAAGACAGATGGGGGAAACATGGTTGTTCTTGGTGGCCCTCTTTGCCACTTGGAGACACGGTTGATGCAGCTGTCCAAAGCTTCTTCTTCGCTGGCCACTGAGAAAGGGAATCACGTGTCTTCATGGGGTCAACTATTTTCCCTCAGTTGACCACCACATGTACGTGCATGTGGCTGCAATTCTTGCATGGAGAAGGGACGCTCGATCAAGTTGCATGGGCCAAAGAATTCTTCACGGTTGACCGGCCAAATAGAAAAGGGAAGGTGCGGCTGTGTGGGCTCTTCACAAGGGACGTGGAGGAAATTCTTATGTAAATGCATGGCCGTGCATGGTCGCCGAGACAAATGTGCACGGGAGTTTTGGTTAGTAGGGTATACGTGCGGGTGAAGAAGGGTCTCAATCGTGGCGTTACGTAAAGAAACTTTCGATGAAACGATAAGTTAAGCGATGATCGAATTGTCCCGACGCGACCAAGGCGTGGCTACGAAAGTATATCCTAAGATCATCACGTAACGTGATGTCTAGATCCGACAATGGAAATGATGAAAAGGGCGTCCGCAAATGGTGCTAATGACACAGTTGGTCGATACTCCCATCGACCCGTGACGAGCTGTTACTTATTCGAGGTCTGACGAAAACCCAGATGCCACAGGTTTGGTCATTTAGGAGTTGAATTCATGCTCGAAAACAGGCTGAACCCCATAGTCTAGATCATTTGAATGTCATATAACAGGCCTTGGCCGAGCTTTGGGCCTTGTAATGAGCTCTTGGTGGTCTTGGAGCATCCCTTATGCCTTGTTGGGAGCACATAGCAGAAGTCCAATATCTTCATTTAAGGAGATTGCCAAAAAAGAGCCTAAGTCCGAGCTCGTTAATATATGCGGTTGGACCCATCTTCACTCAAAAACTTAAGCCGATGAGTTATGGGCTAATTAGGATATACTAAATGCTATACATCATATCAATTCTCTAATGTGGGATTTCTCTAACATAACACACTCACACATATATCTGAACAATCCCCCTACACATGTGAGCTTAATGTTAGGGCTACTCACCTTTAATTTAGGTATCCTTCTATATCAATTTTTCTATAGGTTCGCGTTGTTACACCACAATGTCCACTTGCCTGAAAATCTCAACTATAGGCTCTGATACCATTTGTTAAGAATGCATAGGAAAAGTCTAAGATTGCTAACAGGGAGCCAAAATCCGAGCCCGTCGACATATTCAATTAGACTCACATCGATTTAAAAGTTTAAGGGTGTATTTGTTTCACTGAAAGTATTTTACCAGAAAGTGTTTTCCGGATTTTCAGCTGTTTGGTTCTCTAAAAAAGATTTAGTCAACGGAAAAGACTTTTTGGTCATCACAAATATTATGTATTCTTTTAGGAAAATGAATTCCTCCATCTCAAAAGCTGAAAACACTTTCCCTTTTCATCTTTCTCCCTCTGACCTTTCACCTTGCCTCTCTAGACTCTCTTGCTTAGAACGCCGCTCTCTCCCTTCGCTCTTTCGCTTGTCTTTCTTCTTCACCTCTTCTTCAACGACACGCATCTTCTTCACCATTGAAGGTCCAGATCTTCTTCTTCATCATTGAAGGTTTGGCTCTTCTTCAATGACACTCAACATAGATCCAAGTTCTCTCTCCTCTCCGATTTGAGAATAATCTTAGAATTTTTTTTTATCAATGATTTACTGAGTTGATGTTGATTCTTTGCGTTTTAGTTGTTTGATTCACGTTTCCGTTCATCTTCTTCAAGCAATTGAAGTGAAACGCCCCTCAAAGCCTCTCTCTCTTGATCCTCTGCGTATTCCAAAAGCTTCTGCCCCGCTGATTAGCGCCGGAATCAACTGCTTACCTTGCCACATCTAGTGCTATTCAGATTATGATGTTCTCACACACTTGAGCTTGAATCCATGTGCTCCCTCAATGGACTCAAGTTTATTGAACCAATAGTTTCCTTCAAACCTTCGACAACTTGGAGCCTTGGAGCTTTCAGTTTTCATTGAGTGTGGAAGTTCAATACATTTTTCCATTATGCATGTGGAAGAGAAACCGAGAGCTTTGTTGTTGTTAGCATGAACATCGGTCATGCCTGAGATTATATTAGTAACTTTTGATTTAGTCTTGATGATCTCGTACCGATTGGGTTGCGGTTCTCACTATCTTGTTGTTTCCTTGTGCCGTTTAATCGAATGCACATCAAGTGTTTGGTGAAATGCTCAAGCAGATTAGTCCAACTATGTTATTTGTAGCCTATTGTCTCCAAATTTGTGGTGGTCTTATATAGATTGCAGCAGGGAGACTCATGTCAAATTGATAGATTACATAAGATATTTGTAAAGATACTTGAAGGATCGGGTTAAATCTTAATTATTATAGATAAAAATACATCTGCATGGGACAAAGCAATAAAGTTCGTCCTAGGTCTTTTCTAGAGACAATGTTATTTGGTATCAATCAAACAGTTTTGGCAATCAGTTACAAACGAATAGGTTTCTGTAAATGGGTTTTCCTTTTGTTCTAATGCTAATAAATATCCTCTTATGAGATGCTATCAATTTATTTTGAATGATCCGTTTTTCATGCTTGATAATGCCACTCTAGGAGTTTGTAGCTTCCATTTGTGATTGTCCCTTCTTCCAGCTTTAATTTTTCTTTCACGTTTTCTTTTATGCTGATGTATCTTCTCTAGGTTCTGATCTTAAGAAGGAGCAATTAGAACAACTGGTGATACAGTTGATATTGTATCGAGTGTTGGTAAGAACTTAGATTCTCCTGACCTTTTTAATTATTTTTGTGATTTTTCTGCCGTATTATTGTCAGTTTGTCTAGAATGAGAATGAGTACTTGGATTTGCATTTGTGGTGGATGCAAGAGAAATTCTTAATCACTCTTGCCAAATAACGGTCTTTGGATGTGGTTAATTTTCACATGGGTGAAGACATAATTGAATTTTAATTTTTTTCCTAAATCTTTTTACTCATTCTAAAGTTTTTATTTTTTTTTCCTGTGAAGAGCTTCCTTGATATATACATCTGCTACTCAAATGTTCAAACTCTCTTGGTGAGTTCTGAGTCTTGTTTTGATTCTGTAGAAAGAAGAATATCAGCATACAACTCATGCTACAAATGTTATGTGACACTTGGACCATTGACAAAGCAAGTTTTGCAAGGTACAAAGATTCTTTCTTCACAACATGTGTCACTTGTTAGTTTTAGTGCATTTCATTAACATCTTATTCCCTTGTGTTCTAAATACTAGAAAGTGAGGATTGCAATGGCCAGGATGCTCTTGTTTATGGAATATCTGCATTTGGCATGCCTGATTTTATTAATGAAGTTCCCTTAGAGGCATACCCTTGAGGTTTATCTTTCAGGGATTTTTCACTTGCTGATTTTTCAATCTGTTTAATAGATTATGAATATCTTAGCATATTTCTTGTGAAATCAAAACTAGTAGTATCTTGTGCATCACGCACACATGTTTCAAAACTTGTAGTATGAAGAATTCTTCTTCTAGTTCTTGAGATTTATGTAACCTACGATTCTTTTTTCTTGTAGTTGACGCCTGTTGAGATTGCTTATCCTTGATTAAATTGTTTCCTTGCTTGAGATAATGTGAATGTGGTCACTTGGAGTAGTCACTTGTCCATTGTTGATAGCACTAAAATTTAAGTAGTTGTGTGACATAAGATTGGTGTTTTAATCTCATCTTCCTGCAATGGATATGTCTTGACATATCTCAAGAAGTGGAGCAGCATATTTTGCAAATTCCATTAATGTGCCTCTATTGCTAAGCAAGTCAGTGGTTGGTTTACATGTTCCTTTGAGAGTTGATTATGTTATTGCTGATGTTGCTGCACTAGCCTTCTTAATCCTTTCAACAATTTATTTATTTATTTTAATGTTTACTATTGGGTTTACCCTTAAGATAAAACATCTATCATAATAGGCTTAGAAAATTCTTATTACTGCTTGTAGATGGGAAATAATGATGTTAATGGAGCAATAATGGGTGTAGCTGCGTCAATAATGGAAGCTGGTATTTTAGTAATGGAGGATGAAGCTTTTAGTAGTCAGATACCTAAAGCGCCACGGGGGAAAGAGATTTTGAGAGAGAGTTATTCATTAATCTTATTTTACATTCGGGAGATACTAATTGTGTCAATTAAATATGTATGAGACCACAAGTTTTCTTTGAATTATGTAGAGTCCTTAGGTCAAATAATTTTTTATATGAAATAGTAAATGTGTCAATTAAATAGCAATTGCTAGTCTTTTGCCATATTTTAGGGCATAATGTGAGGTTGAGAGTAATAGGGTCAAGGTTCAATAGGTCCATTGAGACCATTCATCGACACGCTAATGTTAGTATTAATTTTTTTTTTTTGGTACTATGATTTTTTTTTACACAACTCAAGTTGCTAGATTTTAGGCAAACTTTTTTTTCCCTATTAATTCAAGCAAATTACAGTGTTTTTTCTTTTACAATTATAAGGATTGAATATGATAGAAAGAGCCAAATTTCCTGTGTAGACACAATGAATGTCCTTTCTTTTTTCTAGATGCATGCGTGCGCTTGAGAGAGAGAGAGAGAGATTTAAATAACAAAAAGAAAGGTCAATCTAGAGATGCGCTCTTGAGACGAGGAGAGGATAAGACTGTTGAAACTGAGCCATAAATTTCCGAGACTCTCTAGGTCAACTTGGAGAAATTTTCGGCAAGCCCGGGATTTTTTGGAAAAAAATTTGAATTTTGGACAATTTAGAAAAAGAAAAGAAATTCGGATGGGAGAGGGAAATTGCTGTTTTGCTATCCAAATTGAGTTTTGTGGAAGTATTATGCAAGAATGTAATAGGGAACCAAAAGGGATGAGCATGTGGACTTTAGGGCCAAGCATTAATGAAATTGGATATTTTATTTGACTTTCAAGGCCTTTGTTCCCTCTCTCTCTCTCTCTTTCCCCCCTCCCCTTCTCCTTCGTGCGAACTCCTGCAGAAGCCGATCCTCTCTTTTTCCTTTTCTCTAGCTTTGGCTTCCTTTTAATTTCCCTGCTCCACCATCGTCAAACCACCCTCCATCGAGACAACCCCACCGTTTGCCACCTTAAACCCCAACACCACCACACATCCACTTTCTCCCTTGCACCTCCCACCGTAGACGCCACGATCTCCCTCCGCCTCTGCCAAACCGCCAGCATCCCCTCCATTCCCTTCGTGCAGCACCACTCCACCGAAGTCACCCCCTAGCGAAACCCCTGGCGTTGACTCCGCAGCTCCTTCCTGTGTCCTTATGACGACAAGCCGTTGGTCCGTCGAGCAGCCCTCCCCGCCTCTGGTCCAACCAAGCTCAGCCATGACTAGCAGCTCCCTCAAGTCAAGACTGAGCTAGCAGCTTCGCTGTGGGTTTACAGGGCCTTTTTCAGGCCTTGCCGAGCTCCCTTTGATATCGCCATAGACTCGAGTTTCGGCCGCCGTCGTGCCGCCGTCGCCGTGAGCTGGTTTTCGCACTATACCGGTGAGTTTATGCCCTAAACTCTAATTAGGGTGCTAATTATGCATAAGGTGGATTAGTGGGTTAATAAGGGATTAGTGAGGGTTAGTTCTTGTAATTAGATGAGTTAGTATAAATTAGTTACCTAGACTAGATGGTTAGGTTATTTAGCTAGGTTATTTAGTTAGGTTATTTAGATTAATGTAGTTAGTATAATTTAATTACTTTAGTTAGTTAAATTAAATTAGGTGGTTAGATTAGCTTAGGTAGATTAATTAGTGGTTTAATTTAATTATTTGACATTTATTTAATTATTTATTATTTTCCAGAAATTATACCGGGATAGTGTTTGTTAGAATTTCGTGCCGATTGTTGTGGTGCAATTAGTTTGTGTAATTGATTGTTAATTTGTGCAATTTGATGCTAGGTGTTGATTTTTGAATTATTATTTCAAAAATGTGAAATCTCGGTATTGAATTAGAAAAATACCGGGTGTTAGTTTTTTACGCCGAAAAGATTTTAGTACTATATAAAATCGTGAAATTTTAAAATGAAAGGATATCACACTTTATGGTCCGATCTAATCGTTTATCCACACACGATTATTTTACTGAGTATTTTTAATATGAAGAAAATATGCCAAGTTCATTATTTTAATTGAGGCGTTTGAGTGCAAAGCACAATGTCCTTGGCTGAGATTTGATGTGCTCGTGATCGCTATGAGAACCCGTCACCCGAGGTGCGTCGGTTGGACAATGCTCCTATGTGGAATGCCCCTAACAATGGATGCCGATCGCAATGGAGGCTGGACCGATGCTCCTATGTGGAATGCCGTCTAAAGGTAGATATTGGCGTGCCCGAAAAAGCGGGAGGATGCCTGATTACGCCGGAAGACCGCTGACTGTTGAGTCGGCTGTGCTCGTGGGGCCATAACTAATTGGAATGCCTAAATGAGTGATTTGACACAAAATTTTGTGGCACGGAATGTGATGTGTCATAACGATTTGGCCTTATAATTAGGACCCCTAATATTGAGTGCATTTACGGTATGCATATATGATATGAGCTGTACTGACATGTAGGGAGGTGCTAAGGCGAGGTAAGTCTCATTTGATGTGTGCTTAAGCTACCTCTAGTTGTATTACCTTTCTAATCGGGGTTTAGGGAGTAGACTCGCTGAGATTTTTATCTCACCTCGTCGTGGGTTAAATATTTTTAGGTCTCTAGTGTGGAGAACTCGGAGCACGAGGTTGAAGGGTCTAGAGCATAGGTGGTCCGATAGCTTCTTTTGAATCAAGACTCATGTGTATAACCTGTAGGGTTCACCTGATATATTTATGTGAATAGTGGTCTGCGAAAATTGGCTATCCTGATATCCCATGTGTTTGTTGTTGTCTGGGGATTGTTTAATTCGCTTCTGCATGTGCATAATTGTTTGGGTTGATGTGTCCTAGGAATGTCGCAATTATTTATGTGAATAATTGTTCGAGGTTTGGGGCGTAACAGATATACTAAATGATATACATCATATCAATTCTCTGATGTGGGATTTCTCTAACATAACACACTCACACGTGTATTTGAACAATCCCCCCTACGCATGTGAGCTTAATAATAGGGCTGCTCCCCCTTAATTTAGATATCTTTCTATATCAATTGTTCTACAGGTTCGCATTGTTACACCACAATATCCACTTGCTCGGAAATTTCAACTATAGGCTCTGATACCATTTGTTAGGAATGCACAGCAAAAGTCTAAGATTGCTAAGAGGGAGCTAAAGTCTGAGCCCGTCAACATATTCAGTTAGAGCCACATTCACTTAAAAGTTTGAGTCAATGAGTTATATGCTAACTATAATATGTTAGCTACTCCGTACCACATGAAGTCTTTAATATGAGACTTCTCTAACATAGCTCACTTATACATGCACCCCAACAATAATGCACGTATGGGTGAATTGTATTAAAGATCTCCCATGTTGGAGAATCGAATAACCTGCATTTACAAGGTGAAAAAGAGAAAGAAAAATATCAGTTACCATATCCTAAATCTTGTCAAAACAACAACATTTTTACAAAGAAAATGTAGCACTTGCTCTTCACTTCTCATTCCTTGTTTCAAAAGGCAATGCAACTACCTTCTTATTGCATCAATAGCATGATAAGCACCAAGCGCTGTCGCAGTGATAGGTTTCTTGCCTTCAAATGGGAACAAACTAAGTATGTTGCAATAGAAGTTGATAGACTCTTCGATGGACCAGCACTGCATCAATATGTCATTCAAGCACTTCAAATGTACAGGGCTCTTTGCTAATCTTTTCCTTAAAAATCTCTCCCTTCCCCCTCTCTGCAACAGTGACAATGCAAACTAAAAACTGCAACAAATCAAAAATTCACAACTCAAAAAAGCTCCAACAGCTTAATTTCATGATGAATTTAGGAGTTCGGAGAGAGATTGTAAGCTAGAGAGAACATATCAGCATTCAGGCCAAATTGGAGGGTATAAATATGGGCATGACTATGCAAAACGGAGAAAGAGAAAAAGTTCACTTGTGCAATTCAAACACCCATATGAGAATATTATCCATAACACGTAGGTTACACATTGGCGGATTTCTATTAACGGGCTTAGGGGGAGACAACTTTGTAGTATGATGGTAGTGGTGCGGACACAAAATATGTTGCTTCAGAATCACTCATGAGGCGATACCATTGACAAAATGAATCATGGTCTCCAGCCCATGTGATTTCAATGTTTGGGCCATACTTGAGCCGAGCTCTAAGTCTGACCCGAGAAGGGAACCCGATCTGAAGTCTACTTTTGGTAATTAAAATTTTTTAAAATAATAATAATAAGAGGTAAAAATAAAAAACATTTAAAAAAATTGAGCAAATTAAGAAATACCAGAAATCTCTGGAAAAAGCTAAAAAATTAGAATCCACTTAGTTTAGGTCTTTTTGATAAAATTTTCGTCTTTACTCAGGCTCCTCGCAAGGTTACTCAGGCTCCTGACGTGGGTGTCGCCCCATACGTGAGGACGTGAGCCACGGCGTTACGAGGTGAGGATTCGATAAAGATTTGAGGACGTGAAGACGTGAATCTCGGTACCGTTTTCTTTTCTGCGTGTTTTTTTTTTTTTTTTTTTTTTGGTAAAGGGTAATATATTGATTTTGCAAGAAAGAAGACAAGAGGGAGGCCTAGCACCAACAAAAACAGACACTCAAGAAGACAAAAGTCTAAAGAGGGTGCCATGGTTTGAAAAAGGAGCACCAACAACAAAAGGAAACAAAAGACAACAAAAACTAGAAAACCTCCATCAATCAAAAATAGAAGGATGGATATTCTTTTCTGCGTGTTGCTTATCCTTTTTTTTTTTTTAAAAAAAAAATATATATAAAATCTTTAGGTTTATAAATTATGACTAACTGCAAAATTTGAAAAATAAATGCTAGAAGTAAAAGGGCTACGGACCAACCCAAGCATTTGAAAAAAAAGAAAAAAAAAAGAAGGGGAAATTACGGTCAGAATGAGTGTTGAATGATTTTTCGAATTTGAGCTCACGTACCAAATCGGATTTGAATTGGATATTGTAAGTTAGGATTATTAACAGAATCCTCTTTTAAACTTGTTATCGTGGCATTATCCATTGATAGACGTGTAAAATTGTTGATCATTGAAATGGCACACATATAACAGGGTTTCTTCAGCAAAAATTGTGAGCCTCTATGAATTTTTCATGCCATGAGTTTACACTAAACCGAGTTATTAATTTGGAATTTTTTTTTTTAGGGCTTAAATTTTTAGGAGTGAAAAATATTCAAGCATGTGAGCAATTATAACTCTAATTCTCCAATTATTAATGGATCATTTGCTATTATCTCTTCGATGGATGTAGATAGTGAACCACATAAATATTTAATGTCCTTTATTATTCTTCATTTATTTTCAGATTCTCTTGCATTGACTTCTTTGCAAGATCATGTCGTTTTCACGTTAGTATTTCAACAATGAGAAATTATGTAGCAATGTTAGTTGGTGCTTGAATTACTTTCCATTGTAGTAAACTAATTTAAAATGTTAATAAAGAACGGCAAACATTTAATTTCTTTAAATGTTCTAGTCTAGAAACTATAATTGGGAGTTACGCCTGACTTAACAATTATGATAGACTTTCTAGTCCAACAAATAGCTTTATTATAGAGTTACTTCTAGATTTCATGGACTGGTACGAGGAACCAGATTAAGGACTAGCACGTAATGAATATTTTTGCCCTTTAGCCGTGAAGCATGGATGGATTCCTAATGAATGTCTCTGTCCATGAGTGCTGGAGGAAAGGATCGATTTGTCAAGAAAATAGGTAATGAATCTCTACAAAGCTTTTCAGAATTAGAGGTGAATAATATAGAAAATATTCGACTGTTTATAAGGGCCATGTCACTAACTAACACGGTGTGTATTTTTTAGTAAATTTATTAAAAATTTAATACTTATCACGCCTATCCTCTTTTCTATATCTCTTCCTCCTAAATCCAGCCACCGCCCTGCCCCAAGCTCCGCACTTCTCTTGGCTATCTTCACCAGCGAATCATCGATGACGCGTCTAGGCCAACCACCGCCTCCATCGTCTTCGTTGCCGGCTCCATCTCCATCGTTTTCGTCATCAAGGCCATCCATGCACGCCCTATGCATGCCTCGTGCAAAAGATTAATGAGAATTTTCCGCTCAGAATTTTGGGCTAGAAGACTTCTAGCACGTGTTCTGTCCCCTTTTAAAAAAAAAAAAAAATAAAAAAATAAAAAATGGAAAGGGACTACTATATAATTATATAGAGATAGATTCTCGCATTGATTTTGTTTGCGAGTTAGTGCATAATTTTGCATCATAGGGTACAATTTCTCAAAAGAAAATTTACACCCACAACCACAGTGATGAGCAAAATCAAATTCAGAGCCCTTTCTACACACAGACCTTAGGAGGAAACGGAAAAATAAAGCATAAAAAGAAAAGTAAGCGCAAGCTAAAAATGTGGAATGTGGGAAGATAACTAAATTAGAAAGGGAATTTTAGCATTTTATCTTTTTGGTCAGTTAAGGACATGTTATCTAGGATAAATTTGGGAACCACCCTAGCAAAGTAGCACATATGAATTTAATTTTCTTATAGCATCCGAAAAGGCAAGATCCCTTTATGATTGATCAGTGCACTCTAGGGATTTTATTTTTTAATATTTAAGATGTGCTTCTATTGTCAACCAACGCAAACGTAAAATTCAATCTTTTGCCATTGAATAATATTTAAAGCAAACCGTGGCAATCGATTTCTAACCTATTGATAAGATCGCACATTCGTCTTAACAATGTTACTTGTACTTGGTAAATTTATCTATAGTAATGTAAATGATTTTCATATCATTAAAATTAAAAACATGTTATTTTGGTCGTGTTCTTTTTCATTGGTGTAATATCAACAAAAATCAATCAACTGAACCAAATAATGGTCAACCAAAAGAAAGGTATACGGGGCAAACAGAATATTATCTTATATGAGTAATCTATCTAATCAGGAATGCATAATATTAGCTTAGGTGGAGCCTAGATGGCCACTATTTTTTCAATATAGAAACCATATTTTGTAAGATTTGATTTCTCTTTACTCTAACAAGAAATTGTATTTTACATAGTTAACAAGTTGAATCAAACAATGAGCTTCCATCCTTCTGTTTAGCAACAACTATTGTTCTCATAAAAAGACTATAGAGATGCAGTGGCAAAATAACGCTTCAAATACCAAAAGTTGGCACAAAGAGACACTTAAGTACCAAAACTTACGAAAGTGGCACTTAAGTGCCACTTTTTAAGAAAAATGGAACACTTGAGTGCCACATCTGACGAACTCCGCCGGAAATCCTATGTGGCATTTTTTTTGTTAATTTTCTTGCTTACGTGGCTCTCCGGCAAGCTGATTTAGCAAAACACACACAAAAACGACGCCGTTTTGGTATTATTTGAATTTTAATATAAAAATTAATTTAATTTAATTTAAAATAATAATAATAATAATAATAATAATAATAATATATTATTATTATTATTATTATTATTATTATTATTATTAAAAAAAAAAAGTGGAGGAGTAAGGCGGTGATGATTGAGGGCTCAGCCCTTGCCGTCGCCGCTGCCTCCCCGCCATTGCCGGAAGGTGGGGGAGGGTCGACCGTGGTCATCGAGCCTTGGCTGAGGGTCAGCGACCTCAGCTGACCGGCGGCGGGGGCTGCAACCCTCGCTCGACCGGGCCAAAGGCTGATACTTGCTAAGGCAACCTCCTTGCGAGCGGCAGCCCTTGGCTCGGTCGAGTGAGGGTCGCTGACCCTCATCGAATTTAAGCGAGGCTCGCGAGCCCTCATCTTAGATTTGGGCAAGGGTCGGTGGCCCTTGCGAAGATTTAGTAGGGGTCGCGACCCTCGCCAGATCTCAGCGAGGGTTGGCGGTCCTCGCCTAGTCCGGCCAAGGGTCGCCGCCCATTGGGAGGTCCCCTAACAGGCGGTAGCCCTTGGTCAGACTAGGCGAGGGTCGCCAACTCTTGCCGGATCTGGGCGAGGGCCATGACCCTTGCCCCAGATTAGGGCTAGAGCTTGTGGGCCCAACGCTAGTCAATCGGGGTCGCTGGGGCTAACGTCCCCCGGACCCCCCTCCGTCGCCGGCCCTTCCTAGTGACAACAAGGAAGACTCAACCCTTAGCCACCTCCATTTTTTTGTTTTAATTTTTTTTAATATTTGTATTTGTATTTTTAAATGTTTTAAATAAATTTATTTTTAAATTTAATTTAATTAATTTTTATATTAATTTTTTACCACTTCAACACTAAAATGACGTCGTTTTTGTATTGTTTAGCCACATCAGCATGCAAAATGACGCCGTTTTACACTTATTTCGCTGGAAAATTGCCACGTCAGTATTTTGGTCAGAATTTGGCCAAATTGGCACTTAATTGATCCATTTTGCTCCAATTTTCTCACTTAAATATCACTTTCGTAACTTTTGACACTTAAGTGTTCTTTTGTGCCAACTTTTGGCACTCCAAGGGTCCGGGTGTTGTAGTGAAGCATATAAAATTAAAAACGCTAGCGAAACGCTCATGCAACCATCTCCCAAATTTTCTAGCATTATAAATGCAAAATATCCAATTATATATAAAAAATAAATAAATAACTTTTAATGTCTCAAAACCATAGTCTATTACTGTTTGAATAAAGAAAATTTTAAGTTCGCTGACATATGAACTCATCTACATTAAATCTCATACCAAATTAACTTGGGGAAACAGTCTCTTCTAGGGAGTAATGAGAGTTCAAATAAAAAGAATTTGAGAACTGGAGATTCAGATATGATATTTTGGAAAAATTACAGAATGAAAGCATAAATATAATTTGATATTCTGGAACATACTTATGCTCCAATCTTTTAAACATATCAGTTTTCTTTTTGGTGTGTTTCATAAGGCGAAGATGCTTTTTAGATAAAAAATTTCATACGGACAGATTTTCTAAATGGGAAGAGTAGGTGAGAAGCTTCAAATCAGAATCTCTTATCAGATATCGAAGTGTTTACATTAAATAAGAAAAGATCGAAGACAATAGACAAGAGAAAGAGAGAGAAAATGGAAAAGGCCGATTTGTTTTTTGTTTTTGTTTTTTTGGTAATAAAAGTCAGTTCTATTAGTGTTTCAGTGTACGCATATGTGTGGAGGACAATTTAAACGGTGACTACTTCAAATGACATTTTAGTCTTTTGCGTTCCAGGCCGAACGTTTTCAAGAAGCCCCATCATGATTTCCACTTTAAAAAAGGTAGTCAAAAGACAAATTGACGACCCCACTAGAGAAGTAGATTTTTTGACGTAGATGCACTCATCAATAATTTAAATCGACATATGTAGACATAAAGGTTATATTACGGTTGCCGTTCTTGCCATTTTATCAAGTTCCATTACTCAGTCATTAGGATGGTCGGTTAGCCACAGACACTTAAACGAAAGTAACATGTCTTGTCATTTCATATTTGAGATATACCGGCGATGAATGGAGATAAGGCCAGTACATCCTTTTTTCCTTTCATAACAAGATATTGCCAAATCACCATTTTGAAAAATGGACACTCCAATTCATATTCTCTAGCTTTTTCAAGGGCAGTGAGAGGCCTCTGATGAGTACAATAACGAAAACCGGCCCAGAAGGGCTCACTTTACATCTTGGCTGTTTGGTCTCACATGCAGTAAGGAGAAGGGGATTCTCATGGGCACACGTGAATTTTTTCTTGTTACTACAAAATGATTTGCGAATCAATGTGTAAACGTGGAAACCGAATTTTACACGCTCTTCATATCAAGCCACCCATGTCAATGCCATCAACCAACGTACCAAAAGCTCATCTATCGAAGTCTTAAGAATTTGAAAAGTGACTAGGAGAATCATGTCATCTGCACGTACATAACGTATAAAAGGATAAGTCACACCTCCAAATTATCTTGGGGAGCAATTCAGAATTTCTATTACTCTATGATGTTCGAAGCTTAGTCCTTTTTGGTTCCAAGCATACTTAATTGAAAAGTCGCATCAGTGAGCGTGCTATTTAAGTACTACGAAACTCACAAATTGAAAAGGAATTCAACATCTTGGAAGGCTGATAAGAAGGTAAATGCAAATTTAGCCCTTAGTTTCTGGCGAGAACCCTCTGAATCTTCAAGGTCCATGAGGTCTTCAGAATCTTGCTGGTTTTCTTGACTGTATGTTTTTATGAATTCACAAGGAACGCTCTGTCCATGAAGACATTTGACCTGCTGATATGTGATAAGACATAGGAATGCAAGCACAAACTAAAGAGAAGGCAAACGAGATGTACATTTATGCTAGTATTTGCTAGTTCCCAGTCTATATTAGCAGTCTAAATGGCTTCATGAGAAAGTCTTTAATCACAACTTGCAATCTGAAAACAAAATACCACAATCATGTGCTCTTAGACTAAATAAGCACATGCAATCAATATAGAGACATGCATGAATCTGGTGAATATCCGAGTCACCAATCTTACACTGCAATATGCATCGAACAAACATGAAAAGCTGCACTAGGGGTCCTAGATGGATACATATACAAATCAAGCAAGTAATATTCTCTTCCCTGACAAAAAGGAAATCTTCTTTTCTTCTTTTCATACCACTGAGGTTGTTGGACTAATTTTTAAGGCCTAGAGTCGAACCACATTTTCTTCATTTCCAATCATAAGTTTGAACCTGCTTGCAATAGCTCTCGTGAGCCAGTTGTTGCAGGGGAGCAATATCCAACTCGTGTTGCTGTGCTGTTGTAGCGAGCTCAGTAATCCCAAGCCTAGGCCTGTTGTAGTACTTAAGCTGGACATTTTGTGTCGCCTCTTCTTCCCTAGCCTAGGGAGTCAGAGAAAGTACCAAGTTAGTCACCGTTTGGAATAAGGGATACCTCCGATTTGAATTCTCTAGCTTATCAAGGGCAGTGAGAGGCCTCGGGCACGTGGAACCATTAAAAAGCTGCTCAAGAGGGCTCTTGGACATTTAGACTATTTTTCCTAACCTGCACTAAAGAAAAGAAGAATTCTGATAAGACTGTAACTAGGTTAGAAAGGAGACGCAAATCCAAAAGTAAGTGCACGTTCAATTGATTCATCTGCATTGATTAAAGGAGACATGAATTGCTTTAGTAATATATGGTCTCAAATGACGCTTCTGATGCTCATATCAATCAACCTAAGTGAGGTTCTTACTAGCAGTATCTAGATGGAGACTTTGACCATAAAATTGTCCCTATCAATGAGCTCAAACACCTGGCAACACCTTCGTTCAGACAAGCTTCTCTCATAAACGTGGGCCAACCACCAGAGATGTTTGCTGGATACCGGCCATGAATTGTCTAGATACCTAAGTCACAATTGTCTGGTTTTTCTGATTGTATCTCTTTATGAATTCAAAAGGAACACTCTTGCCCATGTTGATTTTTGCTAACCAACATATGATGAGGAAAAGAATGAATACAAACAAACAATAAAGAGAAAAGGCAAACAAAATGTAAATACATGCTTATATCTACTGGTTTCAGGAGTTTCATTCAACAGTCTTCACTGGGTAAAAGAAGCGTTCAACCCCAACCTGCAATTTGTAGTCAAAATGTCACAGCACAGTGCTCATAGACTCTATGATATTGCACACTATTTTTGAACTCTAATGGTAACACTTCAAGAGTTGCTAACACTGATCCTCTCCACCACATCCTCCTAGTCTATGAATAATAGTGATTTTCTTTACACCTAATTAGTATAAAAGAAAAATATAATCTTTTATTTTAGAATTGGTAATCTTATGAATCCATGAATTAAAAAAAAATGAAATTTTAAAAACATAAATTTACACATTTAGCCGTTAACACTTAAAGGAAAATAACATCTCATGTGATTCCAATGAATAACTAAATCAATTTGGGAAAACAATGGACTATAGGGCAAGATGAAGATGGAATTTACTCTCTAGATTTTAAATTTCATCACTGCTTGAGGGATAATGTATCTGTATAAGCACTTTTATCAAATATATTTACATGAGTATAGAGTGAGTCTCTCTCATATTTGAAAACTATCAGGTGACCATGAGTAATGGTATGCTGCATAAATTTCCCCATCCCTTCTAGAACTAGAACACATCACTTTTGACATTCTTTTGTAATACAAAACCAGGTTTAGTAACCTGGAACCGGGGCGAGTGCTGAACCAAAGATCCTTTCCAAAAAAAAGGCAATGATAAAAGCGTGACAAGCTCAAGAGATGCCTAAAATAGAAAATGTGTGCAGGACTCTTTCACAAACATCCGTTGTATGGGAGTGGCCAGGCCTAGAAATGCTAAGATCGTTACTAGCTCAGAAAAGAACACGATTACAAATATAAATGCACTTTTATCCGGTTTTATCACAACAGAATGGTGGCACAAATCGCTTTCAACTAGTATATGGCCTACAGTGACTTCCAATGTTTCATCCTAGTTCAACCTAAACATCATCCCTATCAGTGAGCTCAAGCATGTAGACATCCCCTTCGCTCAAGACAAGTTTCGTCGACAAACTTGAACCAACCAACACAAAAGTTTGCTACATCGTAGCATTGATGGTCCTAATGGTCACCTATGACAATGTGTCCGAGTCGTTGAGAGTCGCAATTTGCTGGTTTTCTTGACTGTATGTCTTTATAAATTCACAAGGAATGCTCTGCCCATGAATACATTTGTACTGTCGATAAATGATACGAAATGTGATTAAGCATATTATGTGAGAAAAGGCAAACAAGATGTGCATTTATGCTAGTATTTGCTACTTCTAGAGTCTATATTAGAAGTCTAAATGGCTTGATGAGATGGTCTTTAATCACAACTTGCAATCGGAAATCAAAATATCACAATCCTTCAGAGTCACAATTTGTTGGTTTTCTTCCCTCTCCACTGCTGCCAGCCACAACTTCCAGCCGTCAACATTTCTCTTTCCACCAATCACTATGGACCAAAGGGGAATTATTCCGATCATTGATTCCGGCCATCGAGAATCATTGCCGACCGCCACTTGTCATCACATGACATTTCTCAATCAATAGCTAGCGCAAATGTAAACTACACACATACATAACAAAAAGAGGGGAATAAGGAGCTGACATAATGAATCCTCATCTGTAGACCTCGCCGGGAAAAAAAAAGAAAAAGATTACTGCTTCTGCCTCATGGACAAAACGGCGCTGGAAATCCGAACATAAAATGAAGGAAAACTCGGTGTCAAACGTTGCTCAACAATAAGTGAACCTAACTCTAAACATCGATTAGATGAACCCGAATTTATCACTTTTTTCCAGCAAATAGTTGAACATGTGACGTACAGTTTAGAATGTAGGCTCCCGATTGGGATTTAGTGCAACTTTCAGCCTAAACATGGCATATTGATATCTTACTTGATATGATTTATCATGAAAAAAAATCTCGGTTTGCTTTGTTTTACTCACAAGTCTACCAATTAAGCTCGGAATTCGGATTATCAACAAAAACAGGGCAAAACAGGGTATGAAGGAGAGAAAATTACGTGGCCAGGAAAGTAGAGCTTTGATTGGCGACAGTGGGGATGGCGATGTCAGAAATGGTTGACAATCAGAATATAGCTCTGGCTTTGTGTGATTGGTTCGCAACTTTTCATATCCCAGAACGAATCTTCTTTTTCTTCTTCTTCTTATTCTTTTCTCAATAGCCCCCAAAAACCGAGAGTGTATATTAGAGATTGACTGGCCGGAAGCTTGAGCTCACCAAAACAAGAAATTCCTTCGGCTGTGTATATATCTCTTCTTCTCAGTCAAGTGTGTATCTTCCTCGACTCTATCTATCTCGATCAACCCCTCTCGATATTTGTTCTCTCTCTATTGATAACCAACCCCCAAGAACCGATTCTGTTACAGATAATTGACGCCAACTAGTAAAGCTACTTGAACTTTTTTTTTTTTTTTGGGTTTCACATTAGTCCCATGTCGTTCATCACAGCTAGCTCGATCATTGTTTTGCTAAAGAAAAGCGAGCATCCACAGTAAAGAACAACCAAATTGGGCTTATTATTTGTTTGTTTCTTTTTTTCAACAGAAGCGTTCATTATGGACAAGGTGTAGTCTCAACTTAAATATTTTATTTACTGCGGTAATTAACTATTAGGTGTAAAATTGATTTTTTTTTTTGGTCAAATAAGATTTCTTTCATTACTTCGTAGGAAAAAAACGAGGACATTTACCCAAGTCCAAACATAAAAGAGATGTAAGATAGTGAGAAGGATTAGACAGCCAGTTCATTGCAAGGGAATCATCTCGACAAGCCTTCACGATCCAATCCGTGGCCCGATTTGTTTCTCGCGGACAAACGGCAACAGAATCTCCAAGTAAAGAGCCCAGCTTTTGTTGACAATCTGCCACCACCGACTGGATAGCCCATAGAACTTTAGCCCGGCCCAGGATAGCATTTCCTACTGTCGAATTGTCAGTCACGAGCTGAACAGGAACTGCTGTATTTGTTTAACCTAGTACATTGAACTGAAGAACTTCCGTGCGTGTCTTCTCCACAAAGTGCAGCCCTTCCTTTAGAGCTAAGGTTTCCACGACAAGGGAAAACAGAGCAAGTACTTTCTTGGCGAATCCACCCACAAGACGCCCGCGATGGTCTTTGCAAATCCTAGCAACCACTCCTTGTTTTGAGGCGCAACACCAAGACCTATCCACATTTAATTTCAGCGAACCTATTGTCGGTGGTACCACTCCTCCTTTAGCAAACCTTCCCTTTCCTTTCGATTCTGTGTTGTAGTGCTGAAGCTCCATTTTCTATAGAGTTCAAGATCATAACTAGCTTCCTCCACAATTTTGTGTGGTTTTAGTTTGCTGGATCTAAAAACCCATGCATTTCTTGCTTTCCATATCAACCATAAAATACCTGCAAGGAGTGCGTTTGATTTCCGCTCATTTTGGTGAAGCAAGTTCTCTGAGATCCATTTATCCATCCTTGTAACTTTCTCGACAGTTGTATTCAATTTAATGCGAGGATCTAACCATATACTTTTCGTCCAGGAACATAAGAGGAGGAGATGCTCGAGAGTTTATGGGGCATCGTGGCAAATTGGGCAGAGTGGATCAAGTACCATTTTCCTCCTATAGAGATTTTCTCTTGTCGACAGCGCATTATTGCATATGCTCCATAGGAAAAACCAAACCTTTGGGTAGTGTTGAGTTTGCCAAATTGTGGTCCATAGAGATCGGGGTGGTTGATATGATGATGACGCTTGGTTAGTCTTCTCTTTAAAAGCTCAATTTGCTTATGTGCGTTAGAGAATTTCGCTTTGCTCCATATTCCCAATGCACCAGCCACCTGTTGTGATTTTTGTACTAAGTCTCCAAGTGTGTTATGGTGATCATTCCATGCTCCTTTAACAATATCCCTGCATTATGGGTCTTCTAACCAATATGCCTCAAATTGAAACTCTTTTTTCCTTCTTATGATATTCGGATATAGATTGAGGATAAGAGGACTATGGTCAGAGCCTATCGCTGGCAAAGCAACAGCCTCTGCATTTGGAAACTCCACTCTCCATTCTACGTTGCATAACACCCTATTTAGGCGTTCTCTTACCAGATTTTCCCCAACTCTATTGTTCGACCATGTATAGGCACAACCCTTGCTTTCAATATCCATTAATGCACATTCATTCAGCATCTCCCGAAAAGCCACCATTTGATAATGATCCATCCCTCGTCTTCCATCCTTTTCCCAGTAATTAAGAACCTCGTTGAAATCCCCCATGCAAACCCATGGTAGGGAATTGATATGGTGGATTGCTCGAAGTTTCTGCCATAAACACGTCCTCTTTTGAAAATCAGTAGATGCGTGTAGAAAGGATACTCTCATTAGGGTTCCATAAGTAGGGTCCCTGCAAATAATATCAATCAGTTCCTCTGAGTACTCTTGTACCTCCACCTTTAATTCCTCATTCCACATTGCTATTAGTCCCCCTGCTATGCCAATTGGATGAATGATAAAAGACTCCTTGAACTTAAGTTGCTGTCTAACTTTGTCCACCACTGTTTTCCTATTCTTCATCTCCATAAGGAACACCAAGTCGGGTCTACCAAGAGCCACAAGGGCTTATTAGGATGCCCGATCCTCCGGAACGTCGATAGAAATGCGACTTCCCAGAAACGTCGCCGACCCATTCAATTTTTATTACGCATGCGGAAGCGAAACAAATCCCCCGACAATATTTAACTTGGGATAGAAAAGCCAGCTCAAAACTTTCATTTATCGCTTGGTGGCTTATTAGGGCTAGCCATCAAAGCCCATTCATGCGCTCCCTCATCCACTCGGATAGGTGTTTCGAGAAGCTGAAACTACCGACACTTATATCGGTCTATCAATTCAATCAATCCAATTGATATCATACGATCCACACATCTATCAATTCATAAAGTCTCATCAATCACGTTTGCATCCATACCTTAATTCAATCAATCAATCAATTGTAACTCTTGGCCCTCTTCATTTTTCTTGCTCGTTGGGGAATATGGCCCTTCTTACTCGAAATAATAAATTAATTAAAAATAATTTTTTAAACAAGTGTACAATTGTAACCCTAATTAGTCTGTCAAGCATTGTTTCTACCCATGATGAATCGAGTCTGGAGAAGAAGTAGAGAGCCTTTGTCTCTTTTACCTTTCACTACCGGGCCGAGATGTCACAAGCCATCAAAGCCCATTCATGCGCTCCCTCATCCACTTGGATAGGTGTTTCGAGAAGTAAAGTCTCATCAATCACGTTTGCATCCATCCCCTGTAAATTGTAACTCTTGGCCCTCTTCATTTTCTTGCTCGTCGGGGGAATATGGCCCTTCTTACTCTTTTTGTGTATTGTAGCTGTGCTGTCAAGCATTGTTTCTACCCATGATGAATCTGAGAGAAGAAGTAGAGAGCCTTTGTCTCTTTTACCTTTCACTACCGCAGACTCACTGGCTATACCTTTCTCATAGTTCTCTTTATTGGTCGGGACCTCCATGGTACAAGCTGGTGGAGTTTCTGCAACTGTTTCTTGTTCCTCACAATGTATCTCTTCCCCATAATACATTTTCCAGAAAGGACTATTTTCCTTAGCTTTCGTTTTCAGCCAATATCCAAAATTTCCAGCTACTTCCTCCCCTGGCCTTGGTTCCTCGTAAGTGATTTCCTCACAGTTTGTGGTATAATGGCCTATTCGGCCACATGAATAGCAATAATAAGGAAGCCTCTCATACTTAAAGTCAGCCCATATTTGATCATCATCGAAATTCACCAATGCTCCTAGCCATAGGGGGCGTGATAAGTCTAACATCACACACGCTCTTCCTACCTTACACGGGCTGCCATATTTACCGTCTATTTTTAGTTCCACCACCTGTCCTATCTTCCCGCCACCTCCATCATCGTCTTTTTAGTAATTCGAATTATCGGAATTCCCAACACTTGCACCCAGAATGCACAATGAGTAAAAACATGACGGTGGATAGGTACCTTTGGTTGTAGTTTCTATAGAATGAGCAGGTTCCTCGAGAAACACCAAGGGCTAGCATCCAAGACTCTTTTCAAGTCAGCTTCCTCTCTGAAAGTGAACAAGAATAGGCCCGATTGCACTAACTCACACACTACGTTTTCAGTCTTCCATGCCTTCTTCATTGTGGATAAAAAGTCCTGGAAGTTTACATTTGGCCTGGAAAAGAGTTTCCCAAGTAGTATGAGATTACATGCTTTCCATTTATCCTTTGGAATTTCTTCAAACACGTTGGCTACGAAATCCTCTGACCACATTTGCCCCATTCTTCTACATAATGCAGCCAACTTGCGCTCTTTAACTGATTCATTCTCCATTTCTAACTCTTCCTTACAGGTTCAAATTCAGGACATCCTCCGAAATTTTACCCAGGAAAGGAATCAATTCAAAACCCACTAATACCTATTGCTGGAGCGGAAGAAGCATGGATGAAGGGAGCTCTAAACAGATGCCGTCTTTATTTCCCCAGCATTTCTTTGCCCAGAAACCGGAATAAATCCATTCTCACAAGAAGCTTTATGTATTGGGAGGTAGAAAGATGATGGTAGGACCGTTGCTACAAGAGGAAAGATTTCATTGTAAAGATGGATTCGTAGGGTGTAGTGGTATGTGTTCAGGTTAAGGGATTTTGATTGGCAGGTGGATAGAATCCATTTTGGCTGGGAGATTTAGGGCTTGGAATACACTATCGCCATGGATAGAGATGAAACTCTTCTGAGGAAGGAGGGACTCTTACCGGAAGAGAGTATTCTGGGCATATGCTGAATCGGTGTAAAATTGATTAACAGACTAAAAAATCTGACAAGATACAACGATACTCTTGCACATGGAAGTTAACTTCATCTCTTATGCCAATCTTGAGCATTGCTTGCATTTGCAGGAAAGCATTGATGACTACCGTCTCCAGTTGAACAACAAATCATGCCCACACAAGAAGCATTATTTATTGCAACTAAAATCTAACTTCATCCATTCGTTATACTTGATGATGGTGGTTAATGCAGGACAAACTTTTAGCGATGATTAGTAGGATAATTTGAATTAAGGCACACAAATGTGTGTGAGGGGACTCCTCTATTTCTCTTTTCCAAGAATTAGCAGTAGGTTAATTTGATTTTAATCACTGTGAGTAATGGACTTCCTCTAGAATTCGTAATTACTCTGGAGAAAGAAATGACATTTATGAGGAAAATTATAGGAGGGTTGTCCTTGATTATTCCCTTGATTCTTCATCCTTAATCTTTGCATTCCTTAATCTTCATCCTCAAACATCGTTGGATTACAAGAAAGCAATTCAAGGGAATGATAAGTTAATAAATTCCCAAATGTATGGACTGCATGAACATACAACCTGCTTTCCTTCTTCCATCTCATTCATTCCATGGATATGAATCTCAGAAAAAAGACTGATTATAGAAGGCATCATAATGTCTATATAACAAACTGGTTATAAGTTGATTTATTTCAATGCGGAAGATTTCCATTTCTCGTTGGAATTGCAATCCGACACATCCTCTTGGGGCCTCCACAAAGCAATGACTATTGGTGATGATTGAATCAAGATATGATTGTAATTCGATGTACACACGTGTGTATATAACAATGAACAAGCAAGTTGTTTAAAGGATTAGAGTTTCTACAATCCATCAAAAGTTCATATACACTCATAACTCAACTAAACCAACAAATGTCACTTTAGACATTTATCAAACTATCTCAACTCATACCCAAAATTCAACTACCAAAATTCCCTGTCGATATCGTTCATGTCCTATAAGTTGCTAGCCAAAGAACCTAGCAAGTATTTGAATGAATGGGCTGAGCAATAATCTCCGCTCATGTTAAATTCCAAACAATGCCATGATAGATGAACAAAAACAAAGCATATTAAAAGAGCAACTTTATTTAGGAAAGTGAGGTTGTCACATGTTAACATTCCATACAGTATAACCCGTGTAAATACCATTACGTCCTTCTTGAAATTTATGCAACTTTCTTTCCTAAATGAAATGCATATTTAAATTCCGCACCAAAAAAATGCATATTTAAATGAATATATGAAATTGAGGTATTTGATTTTAATTTTTTTGCCAAGAAATTATTTATGTATCTAGATTGCTTGATAAATGTCATCATTAAAAACGTATACATAAATAATAACCACAACCAAATGCAGTCGATATCTTGTCTATGGCATGTTAAGAATTTCAAGTCATCAACACAAAAAACCAACTTAATTATGAAAAGTTCAATTTAGGACTTAATGGGGGCGAAAGTGCCTTGAAGAAGGATGACATTGGAATAAGTTAGAGAGGGTCATGTTCCTATAATACAAGTACATGCTCTTTCGTGATCAATCTGACATGTGATGTCAAATGTAAGCGGTGAGACGTTCAATTCTCAATTTGGCACTTAATGTTCTTTTGTAGATTTGATGTCAATGTTGAAATTGTTGAATTTTGACTTTCAAATTAAGAGATAAGGGTATTTTAGATCATTTACCTTTATTTTAGGGATTTCTATAGGGAGATTATAAAAGAAATGTGTTTAATACACATCTCTAACCCTAGCCTCTATATCATTTCCTGTGTTATTTTTTCTTATCTTCTTGTTGGATATTTATATTTTGTGGCTCATCAAGTGGTTTTAGAGCTTTTTGGATTGTACTCTTGTGCTGTTTGTTGAAGATAGTAAAACTGCTCTCTCTCCTCGTGGTTCTTCCTGTTTTGGATTTTTGACATAAGTCTCGCTTCTCGTGTAATTTTGATTCTTTCATTCTTTGCTACTTGTTCTTAGATTGGTGCATCTTTGATCGACATTTTTCTACAACAAATTGGTATTAGAGCGAAGGAATTTAGGTCTTTTTGTTTGAGATGGCATCTATTAAGTTCGAAGTGGCACTTTTCAATGGCCAAAACAATTTTGGGCTATGGAGGATCAAGATGAAGGCATTCCTGTGTCAGGAAGGTTCGGTTAGAGTTTTGGATAGAAATTATCCCGACGATATGACTACGATTGAGATCAAGAAGATGGAAAAAAAGGTGCATAGCACCATCCAATTGTCGTTATCCAATAAGGTGCTTTGCGAAGTTGCAGGTGAAGGAATAGTTTCAGGATTGTGGAATAAGCTTGAGAGCTTCTATATGAAGAAATATCTTATAACAAGATTATTCGTGAAGTACCATCTTTAGATGCTAAAGATGCAAAAAGGTACTCCTATCCTAGAATATCTAGATGAATTTAATAAAATCATTATGGATATGGAAAATCTAGATCTGAAGTTAGATGATGAATCGGTCTCTATTTATATCAACAATTTTCTCCTCTCTTCTTGCCAATTCAATTGCCAAACCACATGAATACAAGTGGTTTATCTTTTAAATATACATGTCCTTTTCACATACGATGAAAAGGACAAACTTGAGGACAACTTATGTTGATTTCTGAATATACATCTTAAGATATACCAATTTAGGACGACAAATTTCAAGAATATCAGTTCAAAATTATATTTTACAAGAATTATATCTAGATGACTACTACTGACACTAATATGTAATAGTGCTTAAACTACACATCCATTCTAAATGACAGTCTCCTAAATTTTTCAACAATATATTACTTGCTCAGTAAGCTGTTCGGATCCAAAAAGATGTAATGTGTTTTAACTATTTATATGCCTATGATGGGAATGTTTTTGAGGTATCAAGTGAGTAGGATTTCAGAAGCCGAAAGCATTTTAAAGGATCAGTCACTATCCAATTAGACGTATAGAAATCAAAGTTGCAAATTTAGGGTTTTAATTAACTAAGAACCTATTTGTCTCACTATTTATATTAGCAGTTTTCTCCTTTAATATAATAACAATTCTAATGAGATTCTTGACCTTTGTTGTAAAGAATAAAATGCGCATAAGATTTCTAGAATTGAGTCCTTAGGAGAAGATGAATACTAAAGAACAATTCTAGACATAGGAAGATTTATCTAGTAAAATTTTTACTGTGATTATTAGATTCCAAATAAGTACTCAAATGAGTTATGGATTAAACATAACACTCATGGAATTCTACTTATCTCTAAAACTTCAGCTTCTCATTCTTCAGTGGCAAAAGTTGCAAAAATGGAGACGGGCTGCAAAACTAGGTTGATGAACACTATCCCCACATCAATCCCTTGTTCGGGGGAAATGTGAGTCCCAATCGAACCCCCAAATGGCGGCTACCCTAGTATTGGTCCCCTATTGAGTAGGAATGGTGGGGATATTGGTCCCCTATCGAGTAGGAATGGCAAGGATAAAACGATCCGGTGGCGGTGGTAGTGGATGAGGTGGTTCTATTTAATGGTGCTCTAGACTTTTGTCTTTTTGTCTTTTTTTTTTATCAAAAAAATTCATTTGGTTCTTTTGTTTTTTTGGTTGAAAAAGGTCGTTTGGTTTGAAAAAGTAGTAATGAGCTTCTGAGGGAGCTGTTGATTCGTATGAATCGTATGTTTCAATATAAAGTTTTGTAATAGTCTGTTCCTAGTATCTATGTAGGCAGATATAATTGCCATTAATTTTTCTGAGAAGTTGGCTTTTTCGAAGCTCCCCACGATTAAAATTGCTATTGAGGTCTTTCTCTTACTTTCTATTCCTTGTTTTGCATGTTTTATTTTAGTGGTGGGGTGAATGATGAACTATGGAGATTAATCTATGGGTTTTGTACGACTACGAGGACTATATTTCGAGATCTCGTATTCTAGCATCATCTCAAACCCTCAAATGAGGAGACGGGTGACATCTACTGCCAAGTTAAAGGCCACACTCTATTCTTCAAGAAGTTGGACGATGGGCTGTTTGTTTTTGAAGGAAACTAATTTCAAAATTCTAAACTCGAACTATCGAGTAACATCAAATTGCATACAAAAAAGGGCCATAAATACTTTGTATCACTGATTGAAAAGTACATCATGCAACAGAACGTATCTTATTTTCCACGAATTAAATGCACTTATTACATCGTCATGAGAGAGATCGAGTGGAAATAATTTTCTTCACAAGAAGAGAGCCTTTTCATTCTTCTTTTTTTCCTTTAGGATACACAATCCTATACTTCTACACACTAAGAGAAAAAAATATGTTCTTTTCTCTTTTTAAGAAGTAACCCTCAAAATAACACCTAGGTGGTTATTTTCTTTAAATTGTGGGTGTGGGCTCTTTTGAGTTATGGGCTAGGTTAGGCCAACATGGGCGGCCTAATAACAATAAAACCCATTATCTCCCACTCGGCCACAATGGGCTAAATATAACCCTCTCTTCTCTGCAATATTCATACTAGTAAATAATTCGTGCGACTAGCATACTATGAGTAGACACTGATTTTTTCCATTAGCTTGTGACTCAAGTAATACTAAGGATCAATATACCTATATTATACAAACAATCGGTGGTATTAGACAAAAACTATTAGTGGTACGATAAACCAAAAATGAACTTACCCGAAATTCCCCATTATGCACATGGATACATGCGTATTCATACCAAAAGTGAACTTGGCAAGTTCAAAGTCTGCGACCCGGAATCAAAATGTTAGCTTTCATAACAGTAACTTGAATTCAATAAACAACTTATTGATATTACCATGTCTTCTCACCTTAGCATCAAAATCGGAGTCCAAAAGAATATTAGAGGACTTTGATGTCACAATCCTAGAGTTATTCATCGCGACATAAAGTCCTTCGATATTCTTTTGGACTCTGATTTTGATGCTAAGGTATGATGATATGATAATATCAATCGGTTGTTTATTGAATTCAAGTTATTGTTATGAAAGCTAACATTTTGATTTCAGGTCGCAGACTTTGGACTCGCCAAGTTCACTTTGGGTATAGATACACATGAATCAATGCACATAATGGAGACATTCTAGTAAGTTCATTTTCGGTTTGTCATACCACTGATGGTTTTTGTCTAGTACCATTGATGGTTTGTCAAATGTAGGTACATGGATCCTTGGTGTTACTCGAGTGGCAAGCTAATGGAAAAGAATGATGTCTACTCATTCAACATGGTCTTGGCATAGCTACTCATGGGACGAAAAGCATCGGATGCTAATTAGCCTGAGGACCAACAGTCTTTGGTGGAGTGGGTAAGATGTAAATGAGTTTTCAATTTAACTTATATGAGTTTAGATTTTCAACGACAATATGATATATATATAGTCGATCACCTAATAGGTCAATTTTTAGCTTTCTATACACGTATAAAAATTGTAGGTGATTGTCTAATCGTTTACCCTTCTTAGTGATGTACAAGGAACAACATTATGTTAAGAATAAGGAACAACAAGTCAATCCCTTGTTGTATATAATCCAAATTGATAATCCTGAATTTGGATTCTTGAAGATAATATGCACAAAAAAATATGTAATTCTCTGTTCTCGTTTAAACAAAATATAGACAAAAGGAATATACCCATTTCAACGACCCTAGAAAAGCTGAGATAGATAATATTTAGGATCTATACCCATTTATTTTAGTGGACTCAAGTTTGGGGTCACAACATGATTTACGTCGTGTTGTGTGATAATTAAATCTAATTTATGAATGCGACACCTTCTTAATATTGAGTGGTAGGAAACAAATGAAACATTTTCAACCATAATATAGCCAGCAAAAACTGATTTTTGAAAAGAGTGAACTTCCACCTTTCCCTATCTCAACAAGCGGATTGGTTTGCAATCCCATTACTAGTCCAACCGGTTGAACCAACCAATTTGATCCGATTTTAAAAATAGATACCTTCAATCTAACTAACGTACTTCTAGGCATACAATCCGATGTAAAGGGGAGATCCACATGATTTAAATCTAATTTCACATGGTTTATTACTAATAATCAATCTTTGTATTGCTAACAGAAGTCAACAACCTCAAGCTCTTTCATGCATAAAGTAATGTCAAGAAAATAGCATAGCACTATTTATAGAGTCTAGCACATATCTCGTTGGGATATGGTTCTTAGCACAATGTTC
Organism: Eucalyptus microcorys; assembly: GCA_014182515.1. Taxonomy (NCBI): domain Eukaryota; kingdom Viridiplantae; phylum Streptophyta; class Magnoliopsida; order Myrtales; family Myrtaceae; genus Eucalyptus; species Eucalyptus microcorys. The sequence goes on along the minus strand of CM024568.1, from coordinate 5,771,767 downwards.
CTCTAGTAGGATCCACTTTATTTGGTCTTGTGATCAATGGGGTTGCTCAAATTGCAGGCCAATCACTTTCTTATAACATAGCAAATCCTATGTTTTGCTCATAATATTGTAAAGCAGAAAAAAAATTCAATCTTTATTAGCTTTTTTATGTTTCTTTATGCAGCTGATAGTAATTTTCCCTCCTTGTTTAGGATGGAGTTCTCATTGATCAACAAGAAACCATAGACACATTAGTGAGGGTCTCAATTCTGATAGTTTGGGTTGGAGGTGCAGAATTTACACAAATGGGGGTAGGTTTGTTTTCTGTCATTTAAGTTAGACTTTCTATTGTGTTAACATCGAAATAGTATCTAATAGTGAGGATGTAGAGAACTTAACAATCCAATGATTTTGGATTAAAAAGCTCTACACATCGTGTAGCCACTAGAGACATTATACAATCTGTTCCAATGTAAGAAGTTCATCGTAAGTTGATTTTCTCATGATTTTTCTGTTCGAATGAATCCATTCATTTTAATTAATTGAGATAGATGTTCATGTTAGGCATACAATTGGTAAATCAAGTTGAGAGAAGTTGTAAACCTAGCATTCATGGTAATATTGTCATGGTATAATTGGAAGATGTTAGTGTTGGACTCAATCTTGAATTTATAGTTTCCTTTTGCATAAGCTTTATTCATTTGTTTACCCAGTTTGACTTTATCTTATATCGCCATATAATCTTAAAGCCAATTAATAGACAACATTTTGTTTCAACTGATTAAATTGGGATTAGAGAGGCAATATCAAATCCAAAAACTTTATTTGGTTGCTTCTTTGTTTTAACCCCTGCCCCTCCTCCTCCCAGGCTTTTCGGTGATTTTAGGAAGGGTTTTGCAATCAGGTGAAAGTTTATCAATATAGTATAGAAGATCTTGATAATTCTTCCATTTGTCTTTTCTTGGTAATAACTTTTACAAAATTAAACTACTCATGGCAGGTGGGGTTGTATCAGTCGTTCAAGCACTTTTAAAGGAGATTCCTAGGCATTGTAGGTCTACATGTGAGCTACAGATATACAACCACGCATTTATACCCTTTTTAAGCATTTCCTGGCGAAGTGCCATTTGTATCGAAGTTGCTTGAACACCACAAAGATAGATAAAGAAAGGCTTATGTTCATGCTCAATTTGTGTACAACTACTATTGAAGGGTTAAAATTCTATAAAGAGCTCTCCTATAGAAAGCTAAAACTAGGAAGGGTAGAATTGGTCTAAATTGCCTTTATGTTGTTTATGTAAATTGCTAATCATATCGCAAGAATGTTAATTATGATTGACAATTCGTTGAATACAAGTATCGCGTCCTAGTTGCTCCTAAGAAAGAAAATATGGAACTTCCATTCTTCGTGCATTTAATGTTACCCTAAGATTGAGTCATAGCTAAGGAAATTGCATTCTTGTTACAACATTTTTATGATATTTTTACTCTCTTCTTTGGAGTTAGATATCCCATGGAGCATTTATATCTCTATTGAGTATGGCTAATCTGGTTTTGTTTGATAAAGGAGAGAGATAGTGAGGACATAGCTATTAATTCTATGCCTATGGCAATGCAAAAGAAGTTTGATAAATATTAGAAGGGTTATAGTGTTGTCTTGCTTCACTTGTTAGAGCTTTGCTATTTGAAGTTGGACATAGATGATCATATGAAATTTGTACGGATTATTCAAGAAAGTCTCTATATGCTTTTGATGAACATGTGACCTCTATGTCGAGAGATTATCGCTTTACATCTTCAACCAATCGAGGTAACGTATTAATTGAGGACATTTTTGAGAACATTGGGATCAATCTTGATGAGTATAATGCGTTCAAAAGTAAACACTATGCCTTGCAATCTACAATGTCACAATTGGATTTGTATTTGAAGGTGATATTTAAAAAAAGAAAAAACCTTATTGTAATGTTCTTGATTATTTAAAGCTAATTCACATCGGTATCTTGAGTTGTCTTCTCACTTACGTTGCCCATAAGTCAGCCTTTAGCATTGAAGGGCACATTTTAAATAAATATCATAGTTCTCTTTCCCGTGAAATTGTGCACTAGAGATTGGTTATTTGGAGTTCCGCATGAGGAAGATTTAGAAGACAAGACCCTCATTTATAGGTTTTTTACGTTCTTTGTTTTATTTACTAATTTTATATTTTTAATTTGATGTGAAGTTTTTATTCATAGAATAAATACACGCAAAGAGCTTAAAGTGGATTAAAGTGGGTTAAAAGGGTACGTAAGGGTTTTTCTAAGTTAGGTTAAATATTAATATGTTCTAATAATATGAGTCGGATGTGTGTTGAGTTGGATTAGGTATTGGTTTTCAAATTTACATCGTATGGAAATGTGCCAAAATGGATTAAATAGATCAATATGAGTCGAACCATTTTCGTTATAATCCAAACTTGACCCAACACTAACTTCCCTAGAAAAGGGGTATAGATCTTTAATTTCTCCACGCCTAGTAGTGTCAATGGCAAGAATATGCACTCTTCTAAGCGCAAAGACTTCCAAACCCCATCCTAAAAAGACCAAATTTCAATCATTATTCCACTGACAGCACTCCCAATTTGCATCATTCCATCTTCAGTAATATAACTAGCTTCCCAAACCAATGCATCAAAAAAGAACAGCTCCAGCTTTGTCCAGCACATTTTATCCTTCAACAACTTTTGGCACAAAGGCCTCCTTTATATCATCCTATCTCTGGCTAGTGGGAGAGATGGTCCTTAGCCACCGCGAAACGCCTTACTCATGTATCGACTTTCCTTGAAACTAATGCCATGGATGGGGCTAAGGCAACCGTATCTAATTTTATAACTAAAACTCCCAAGGGATGGTAAAAAAACAGTAATGATGGATTTCTGTTTCCCACCAAACTTCCATCCCTCCTCCTTTAAGTTACATTATGCAATTAGGCTAATCAACCTTTGGAAACAAACAACGCAACTAGTGAGCCATAAGGATCACTTATTCAGTTTTGCCTTGATTCTGATCAATTATGTTTCCTTTTTTGCAATATTTACCGATATCTAATGTGGTATAAATATGGATGGAATTTCCTTCGTATTAATATAACTTCATGTTTTTCTTTTGCTTCTCCAGTAAAAAGCCCTAAGTCTCGGCAGTGATCAAAAAATTGTATCCGTAGTTTATATGAAACCAGTGAAAGATGTTTGCAAATGAAAGGCATCTTATGATAGAAATTTAATTGCACTAATTATTCTTACCAGTTGTCCATCATTCTGGATGAAGGCATCGTGGAGCAAACCAACAAGCTCCATTTTTCAGAATGAAAGAGCAATGAGCTTCATCCTGTTAAGCAAACCGACAGGCAAAAATAAAACATTTTACAAAAAAGTTCAACAAATCAGTCCAGAAAAATATAACTAGACGTATGACCATCATAATAAGCTACCTGCTCAGTCCAAAATTAGGCACTTGGAGAGCGAAATTTTCTAACTTCTGTTGAGCTGACATTGGCGATCAATTCTTATATTCTAAATATTCTTCGAACAGTGGAGGGAGAGGATTCAAGGTCGGCTTTTCAGCATCCTGGCAATGAATTACGAACCTCAAATTTAAAATTCAAACCAAAACCAACACAAAGAGAAATAAAAAGTAGGAAGTAATGTATGCCAAGTTTTCAACACATAAACAGGCAGTATCGTCTGAGTTACCCTCTTTCAACATTTGCACGTCCGATCCCTTCTTCGGAAAACCTGATGGTTTTCTTTACTGTTCTTCTGTTCCCTTGCCAGATGATCTCTGCAGGCCCTTCTTCTTCCACATATTCCCAATCACCACCATATGCAGAAACTATTTGACTGTCCCCGAAGCATCCGTGAGATTTTGGAGCGACATCAGGCGAAGGAAGGAAGCAAGGAGCTTCACCACCGCGTCGTTCCTTTCAAAGGCGCACTACCACGTCCAATCGCCTCCCTCTCTCTCTCTATCATCAGCAAGCTCGAGAGACAATGGCGAGTCGATACTGGGTGGTGTCACTTCCGGTGCAGGCCTCCATGTCCACCACTTCTCTGTGGAACCGCCTCCAGTAGCAGATCTCTACCGGCTCTCATTTCGCCTTCCCTCCCCGTCCCATCTTTGTCGAAATCCTTCGAAGCTGATGATCCCGCCCGACTCCACAATTCAATATAGCCACGATCAGCCACGATCCCCTAAAGGCGGTTCCTCTTTTTCGTCTTTACTCAGGCTCCTGACGAGGGTGTCGCCCATTTCAAGTACGTGAGGACGTGAGCCACGACGTTGCGAGGTGGTTACCGAAGAGAAAGGGATTCGTTAAAGATTTGACGACGTGAAGACGTGAATCTCATTTCAAGTACCGTTTTCTTTTCTGCGTGTTGCTTTTCCTTAAAAATTTTTTTTTTTAAAAATATAAAAGTTTTAGGTTTATAAATTATGACTAACTGCAAAATTTGAAAAATATATGCTAGAAGTAAAAGGGCTACGGACCAACCCAAGCATTTGAAAAAAGAAGAAAAAAGAAGGGGAAATTACGGTAATTATATTTTGAATTTGAGCTCACATACCAAATCAGATTTGAATTGGATATTGCAAGTTAGGATTATTAACTGGATCCTCTTTTAAAATTGTTATTGTGCTGTTATCCATTGATGGACGTGTAAAATTGTTGATCTTTGAAATGGCACACATATAACAGGGTTTCTTCAGCAAAAATTGTGAGCCACTATAAATTTTTTGTGCCACGAATTTACACTAAACCAAGTTATTAATTTGGAATTTTTTTTTTTTAGGGCTTAAATTTTTAGGAGTGAAAAATATTCAAGCATGTGAGCAATTATAACTCTAATTCTCCAATTATTAATGGATTATTTGCTATTATCTCTTCCATGGATGTAGATAGCAAACCACATAAATATTTAATGCCCTTTATTATTCTTCATTTATTTTCAGATTCTCTCGCTTTGACTTCTTTGCAAGATCATGTTGTTTTCACGTTAGTATTTCAACAATGGGAAATTATGTAGCAATGTTAGTTGGCGCTTGCAATTATTTTCCATATTTATTTTGTAGTAAACTAATTTAAAATGTTAATAAAGAACGGCAAACGTTTAATTTCTTTAAAAGTTCTAGTCTAGAAACTATAATTGGGAGTTACGCCTGACTTAACAATTATGATAGACTTTCAACTCTAACAAATAGCTTTATTATAGAGTTACTTCTAGATTTCATGGACTGGTACGAGGAATAAGGACTAGCACGTAATGAATATTTTTTGCCCTTTAGCCGTGAAGCCTGGATGGATTCAATAATATATAAAATATTCGACTGTTTATAAGGGCCATGTCACTAACTAACACGGTGTGTATTTTTTAGTAAATATATTAAAAATTTAATACTTATCACGCCTATCCTCTTTTCTATATCTCTTCCTCCTTCATCCAGCCACCGCCCTGCCCCAAGCTCCGCACTTCCCTTGGCTATCTTCACCAGCGAATCATCGATGAGGCGTCTTGGGCCAACCACCGCCTCCATCGTCTTCGTCATCAACGCCATCCTTGTACGCCCTATGCATGCCTCATGCACATGCCGTTTGGATGAGAAATTTGATTCACTTTGAATTTAGCTTATAATTTGTCTGACACTTTATTAATTTTGCTTCATTAATTTTGCTTTCTTACACTTTACTCTTTTTTTTAGCCATTCTTACACTTTGTTTTATGGTATTGATTGTGATTATTTGTTTTTCTTTGATTACGCACTCATGCATGGACATCATTTGAGGCATAGGAAAACTAACATAGTTAAAGATTGTCTAAATATATTAGATAAATAAATAAATCAAGTTAGGGTATTGGACTAGCACTATTTAGGCAATTAGCATAATCAAGTCCTGTTTTTAGATCTTTGATTGCATAGAAAGTGGGATACTCTCTCGTATCTCATTTGGCTCTTAGTTGGCCCTAATAGGCTAGTAATAGCTCCCTCACATAAAAATCTTTTAGGATTAATTGAATTTTGTATGTACACTCTAACATTGTGCGAGATAAGGTTTGGAGAACCCAATACATGTGGGAACCGTTAGTCCAGCTTTGTCATCATCTCTAAACCCACTCTCTATTTTTATGAATTTCATAAACCTAAACTAAAACCTAGAGGAAAAAAAAAAAAAAAAAAAAACATGAACTTCCCTAAACCGTATATGTACGAATTAAATGAATGTAAACTAAATCTGATACTAGATCAAACAATCTAATCAAGACCTATTTTTCTAACTATTTTTCCATTTTTTATTTTTTATCCTTTTATTATTATTTTGTATTTGTTATTATTTCTCCTTCTATGCCTAGATGTTGTCGATATGATCAAATTATAATTTCTCCTTATTTTTGTTTTTGCTATTTTATTATTTTATTTTATTTTCCCGAGCTTTTATACTAGTCTCAAATCTACTCATGCCTTCACTAGTTTCATCAAGATTACTATATTAAGAGGCTATTGTTGTTCTATATGAATGTGGGGGTATTGATGAAGATTCCTACTCTAATAACAAACCTCTAATTGGTTCTGATACCCATAATTTCGAAAAAATTAGTGGAGACTTTTTAAATCTATGGGCATATTTGGAACTATAGTAAAATTTTAAAATTTTTTTGGGATAAAAATATTTCAATTTAAGACAAAATTGAAATTATTCCTAAAGTTAGAGATCTTTTTAGAGAATTAGGTGAGAATAGCATAGAAAAAACCCAAGACTTGAAGTAGAGAAAACACACGTGGGAACAATCTTTGTAAGAGCTTTCTTTTGTATATTTTCCTTACATTTTTCAATTCCTTGCCCATTTACATTTCTCTGTAGCTTCCTATCATGTAATTCAATTCCACACATTTCTAGCCAATTTAATTTTTTTTTAAGCAGTTACTTTCCACCGCACTCAAATTTCTAAAATTCACCGCCATCTAGACCCCGTTCCACACACTTTTTATGCAAGTAAAGTACCACCAAGCAATCTCAATGCAGTCCATTTATCAAAAGTTCAGATTGCCTAACCACACACCATATTTTGTCAATATTTCTTTTGGTACTCCTATAAATGGTATTTTCCAATAATATATAAGTATCGATCCTCTTTATTAGGAAATTGATGAGCTAACAAACCGTTAATCTTTAAAAAAAAGAAAACGTGACTCCTTCACCACACTTGATTTCAAGAAATCAACCGGCTTTCTGGCTTTCTTGAAAATTTTGAAATTGAAATGTTTTACTTGGTGGGATATCCTCATCCCGTACTCCCACAAAGTAAGATTCCTTAAATATGAAGGGAAAAAAACAATATTAGTAAACATATAATTCTAGAGTGGTTCTTTGGGAGACGGTCGCAACTTGCAAGTTGTGAACTAAAAAAAAAAAAAAAAAAAAAAAAGGGATGCTCTCGCTTTGGAGGTAGCAAGAAGAAGGGAACCAAGTGTCCGATGTGGGATCTTCTGATGCAACAACGGCAGGTACCATATTTGCTAGTGCGGCCAGTGGAGGCAGAGATTGCCACAACATCCGTTAGAGGTTGTCACTAGTATGTTTATACTGCTCATGTAATAGTGTTACTTTGCTAAATCACTCTTGACCTATAATCTTGTCATAATTATCAACTCAATGTATTCTTTCATAAACTAGTGTGTAATGGTCACTTCTGGACAACTAAATTGTGCAATTCCTTTTACTTTTGGAAGCAATAAATATTCTCAATATTAGCAAAAGAACAGAGAAATGGAGAAGCTGAGTGGTTTTTTTGGCGTGAGGGGGAGTCTTTAGATGACGTGGGATTTTGGTTTGGCGCTTCTTCTTTTTTTCCCTTTTACCGTGGTTTTCTTTTCTTTTATTTGGCTCGTGCAAAAAAGGTCGGTGAAAAAATAGGAAAACGATGGCGCCAAAAGTGAAGGCGGGGTGAAAAAGAAGAGAGGGAGCGATTAGTGAAAAGGTAAATTTTAAGGAATTTCTTTCTCGAAGGTAGAAAAGGGGGAGGTATCCCTAGAAGTTAAGGCTAGGTTTGATATAACGCTTCTATTTCTTTATTTTTCTATTCTTTTGTTTTCCAAAAAGAAAAAAATAGATCCATTTAATAACATCAATTAATTTTATTTGTCAAAATAAAAAAGTGATCGGGAATAGATTTAAAAGAGAAAGAACCAATAGAAAAAAGTAATTTTTGTTTTGGGAAAATATCTATTGACATAAGTCATCTTTTTCCTTTTCTTCTTCCTCCTTGTCACCTGTGGCCATCGGCCATGGTGGGTGGACAACGGCATAGTCGGCGGCAAGCAGACTGCAGTGGGTGGTTTGGCGCTGCTTTTTTTTTTTTTTTTTCCCTTTACCGTCATTTTCTTTCTTTTTCCTTTTTGGCTCGTGCAAAAAGGTCGGTGAAAAAAATAGGAAAAAGATGGCGCCAAAAGTGAAGGCAGGGGTGAAAAAGAAAGAGAGAAGCGAGTAGTAAAAAGGTAATTCTTTTTTAGGAATTTCTTTTTCAGAGGCAGAAACGGGGGAGGTGTCCCCAAAAGTTAAGGCTCCGTTTAAAAAAGTTTTATTTCTTTATTTTTCTATTCTTTTGCTCTTCAAAGCAGCTAAAATGGATTATGGGAAAATGCAGGCACTACCATTCGATTAACAGACTTTCACGAATTCACTTCTCTTCTAGTGGGGCCCACGTCAGGGGTCAAGAAGCTTCCACGTCGGCACGTTGAGTTCCTCCGTACGAAGCGGGGGGACCGTCGGATCTTCATTTTCTAGGAGTTGCAAGATCGCAACGGCTTCCAGCCTCCAACGTGTAAGCCGGAATGCAACCGCCGTGGCACCGGGCATATGTACGTTACCCGAAATTCGATATTTCTTCGATATCGTTATCATAAAAAATGGCAACAACATACCTTCTCTTCTGACACGATTTTTCAGCTTCGGCTTTTTTAAATTTTTTAATTCTTTAGTTCTTTTAGCCATATTCTTTATAGGCTTTTGATTTAGGACATATGTACGTTACCCGAAATTCTATATTTCTTTTCCTAAAATGACATTAACTACCATCTTTTTTGGCTCGCAACGCAAGCACCAAATGATAGGTGCGACAATCACTAGAGAGAAACACTAGTGATGGTCCTTCCATTTTAACCCAAATCCAAATTTATCTTCGATCCTAATTGCATATATTATGAGTTTCCACAATTCGTGGAGTTGGGTATAGTAGATGCCAATTAGATCATCTTTATTTATCGATTTGTTTTTAATTATTACATTGCATCTTTTACGATTTATATTGTTTAAGATCTTATCTACATTAGAGCATTCTAGCCGAACTCTTCTATACATATTCATTTTTGAAAGCTATTGCTAATAGTCCAATGATTTCCGCTATTTTATTATCTTAAAAAAATAAATAAATGTATTTTGTTCTTAGAGATCTTTTCATCTTTTGGTACGTATTGATATTTATATACTTATCTGCTTTGAAGCAATAACTTTGTGTCCCTCATTGTCAATATTCGATTGTCTTTGATTGTCTTGGGGAGGAAAAAAATAGAGTACATTACAAACGGAGAGGGTGGAAGAGTGGAGGGAGGTGATCGCTGTAGTGCGGGTATTGATGGTGATGATCGACGGAGTGCACTAGCAGCCGAGGAATGAGGAAAAAGGACGAGAAATAAAATGGAAAACAAAGAGAAAAAAAAAAAAAAAAGGAGAAAAAAAGTTGATTTCACTAACTTGAAAAAATAAAAATAAAAACTCTACCAGCTCTGATTGATTGATTTTAAGGTGTGTCGGTTTCAAAAAATTGAAACAGTGAATCAAACCGGTCGAGTTTGGAAAATTTTATTCTTAGGTAAAACAGCAAATTCTAATAAAAAATAAAAGTTGTATAATCTCACTACGAAAAAATATGTTTGTCGAACGGTTATGTTGGCATTTGTTCATGTTGAAGACCATGATTTTGATTCTCTATAAGGGCAATATATATATTTAAAAGGCTTCAGAACCGGTTCAATTTGGGAACCAGATTAGTTGAAATGAATTCAGTGTTGGAACTAGGAACTAAATGGTCCTAGGCCAGTTCTAGGTTCACAAAACCAAGATTCGAACATGTTCTTCTTAGAATCGACCTTAAACCGATTGGTAGATCAGCTGAATCCGGTTCTTGTACCAAACTTGGTGCTCACCCCTACCATCAGCATAACATTTTTTTTCCTCAGCCAACACCCACCCCACAATCCATGTAAAAAGAAAAGAAAAGAAAAAAAAGCATGTGACATGATGCTGCACTTAACATCTAAGAACACATCGAGCCAATTTCTTAAAGTTTCAAACAAAATGGAGGATGATATTGAACGATGAGAGAATTTCCAGTAATTAGAGATTGTTATTAACCATTTTTTATTTTTATTTTTTTTTTTTTTATGTTCGACATATATTACTTCATTTAGATGGATATGCTAGATGATATCACCTTTCTCTCTTGCTCAACTTCTGTGATTGATGGGGAATATTTACATAGACACAAAACAATGGAATATCCAGCCAACCAATCATTTTTTGGAAACTAAGATGGACTCCAAACGTACAAAACTCTCTAAAAAACTAGATGGACCGAACACATAGTATGCAACACATATAAATTGATTAAGAGAGATATTTCAATGATTGATGTACCGTTTTCTAGTTATAATAATTCTACTATATTTAATTTCTTACTTTTAATTAAAGGAAATACAAAGTCACGCTAAATATATCTTTATACATATATATGCACCTTCTAGCTACAAAAAAAATAAGAATTGTATATTTTTGCACGATGTGATATTTAAAGGCATAATTGTTCTGGTTTTCTAATTGTTTTGGACATTTTACTTTGATCGTTTTAAACTTCAAGGCCCAAACTATAGGTTTTTAATAGAGAAAACACTATATATAATCCTCCCCTTTTTAGTTCATCGCTACTTTCCCTCCTTCAGTTCTAAAAATGGCACTATGTATCGAGATAAAACCTTGTGGATAAAGTGACTAAATTGCCTTCCAAGCACGTCCTAACTCTCAAAACCAACCACACTTGATACCCAAATGTTCACTAGGCCTAATCCATTCACGAACCCTGTGTTTGCCGAATGGGGTCATGCTTAAGCACTACATGGGAGGACTTGATCGGCCTCACTTGGATCAGACTTTCGAAAGTAGCACTCTTGAGTAACCAAACAAGATTGTGGTCATTTTAGGAGCATGTGTGTATTTATGAATCATTCAATGTAACCTCATATATTTGAAGTGCAAAATAGAGATATTGCATGTCCTGAGAAAGAATTTAGTTAGGCCAATCTTCCAGCAGCATCTGCACATGGAACCTCCTAAACATTTTGAAGCTAGAACTAAAATGATTATTACAAGGCATATGTGCAAAGCAAATAGCTTGTGTAGAAGAAGCCGCCCAAACCATTTTGAGACACCTGTGACTGGAATTGGAGCTTGTTACAAGGACCGAGCACAGGCACACTTCTATGGGCTTGGGGCTTATCTTCTTCCTTTTGCTTCATTTCCATTTGCGGATCAAACAGAGACTCACATCAAGATTCCATACTCAGTAGAAAAATAAGTTTAATGTGAAACTTCAATCTTTTTCTCTAGACATATGAATTTTGATTTGCCATATGGGTTTTTCCCATATTGTGTTAGGATTTTTGCAGTTAAATAACCGATTAAAAGTTAAATTACAATTAAAAGTTATCCATGTTAGTACCATTCGTACCACATAGCCCACCAACATCTACGTTAATAATATTTGGCCAAAATTATCTTGAATGACTAAATTGACTCTAGCTCACACAGCTTATGACCAAATTGGTACAAGTGTAATAAGTTTAACACTTTTCTAAAGCTTTTTCGTAAAGGTATATTGAGATGTTACATCTTCTTTTTGATAGTCAACGAAACAATAATTATTGATGAACATGAGACACATGGCAAAGCCCTGTCAGGTTGCCTCTACCAAGCATAGATGTGAAGCAAGATGCAAACGTGGCGGGCATAGGAGTATACACTATCCATTTTGTGCAAAAAAAATAGTTCAAAAATTCATAAATCTATTATATTTTTACCAATTTAGTCTTAAATTTTTAAAATTTTGTCAATTAAGTTCTAAATGATGGAAAATGCATATGCACTTAGTCGAATCATGCTGGCCTTGTTTGAAAAGGTATAACACTCGTATGTCAGACTACGCAAATGAAGTTTTTCTCAATGCTTCGTTGGATCCGCTACAAATTAAAGAATTAATCTTCCACGGCCTTTTTTATTTGATAAATTCTTAACGGTACGATGCACCTGCTAGTGAAGGGTTTTACAAATGTTTGGTGTCGACACTTGGCACCTAATGAATTGGATTAGCCACAGTAAAAGTTTAATTTTCTTATGCTCTTTACTTTGTTTCTTTCATTCTTTTTTTCCTGTTTTTTAATAGACATTCGTTAGCCAGAACAATGCCCTTTTGTGCTATAGCCGCTAGCCAAGTTTTCGTTATTTAGAGGAAATGACATGCGTTACTTCTTCAGTAGTTTTCTTACATGCACAATTTCAAGCACTAAGCTTACCTTTTCTTTTTAACTTTTCATCTCATTTATTGTCTGGTGATCTTTTTAGAAAGCTCCATAGGATCAAGATTTGCGGGTGACAGATCAATCCTCACGACCTAGAGCACTTAATACGAGATACAATAAAGGAAAATAAAAACTTGATTTAATCGGAAACAGAGGATAGAATGTTAGAAAAGTTTATGAAAGAATGCGTTGAGTTGATCATTATGACAAGATTTAGTGAGTATCCTAAAAATTTAACATGAAAACCATACTCGCGTCAGAGCATGAGTTTCAATTTCAACCAATTATATTGTATTGATAGGGGACATGATTCTACAAGATTATTACTCTACATTCTAGCGAGGCTTCTCCGCGATTGCCATGTGACGAGTGCTCATCGGTCCCTGAATCTATTATTTAAATTTTGAGTGAACGCAATTGAATTCATATCCAATCTATTTCGTACAACAACCAAAAAGGGAGCAGAGAGAGTGGATGTTTGGCATGAAAAGAAACCGTGCAGACAAAAAGCCTACCCGCTCCACAGATAAAACCCTAAGGTTACGTTTGGTCATCCGGATTTCTAATCATGATAAGACTGGATAGAATATGATATGAAATCTTGGGATTTTTCTATATCCTATTCATTATTTGGTAAATTATAGTACTAAAATCGGATATATTCACAACATATCATGTACATTTTTTTAATATAAATGTCATATCATTGTAAATGAATCTAAAAGTTCATAAATGGAGGTGGTGAAAATCTCTCATGACACTAATTTATTTTATTTTATTTTTCCTCTTTTTAAAATTTTTTTCTTTATTATTTCTTTTTTTACCTTTCATCATTCTTTAATAAAATTTTATCAAATAGTAAATTGTACTAACATACCTAAAATACAAAAATACCTAAAATATATAATAAATATAAATATATAATTTATAGATTGAATGTTTATTATAAGATAGAATTAAAGTTGAATATATAAATTAAAATAAGATTAAATTAAAAAAATAATTTTTAATTTTTAATTTTTAATTTCTTAAATTAGAATTCAAATATTATTTATATTGAAATATAATTTCTAATAAGTTTTTTATTCAAGAAAAATAACTTTCATTTTATGGACAATATAAACATTATCCACCTTTATCCTACCTCCCCATAGGATAATTTTATCCGGCCTATATTCCCATTATATCCGACTTTATCCTATCCTGAGCAAGCACCAAACGTAATCCTGAATTTTATCCTGACTGCCAAATGCAGCCTATGTTGTCATGTGATTCTAAGGTCTCGAGGCATCTTATAACGTGCCTTTTGGTTAGTATAGTTGGAGAGAGATACAAAGTTTAAGAGGCATTATCACCTTGGAAAGCGGGAATTCAAAGAAATTAGTTACTACATTAAAAAAATCAGAAAAAAATTAACTCTCTAAAATATCAAAATTCGGCCGCATAATCTATTACACAATTATAGAAAAATTACAAAAGGCACACACCAAATATTCATGCCAACATCTAAATTTTAGCACCAACCATCATGCATTTCAAAAATAAAAAGGAAAGGCCTCAAAGATTAAATTATCATTTGACGATTGATAAAAATAAAATAAAAAACAAATGGTATCGCTTTCACATATAGAAATTATAAATATTATAGCTTACGGATAGTGAAACCTAATTTTTTTTTTCCGAAGTCTATCTCCCATTTAAAAGAAAATCATTATGAAAAATTTAAAAGAAAAAAAATGGGCGCATGAGATAAAGATGAATGGGCACGTGCTTGGCTTGAGTTTGAGTTAAATGACGCTCAGAGTCCGGCGTTTCCAAGGTAATGAGAGCGGTCCTTCCTTGTTTAAGATTTATGCTTAGTGTCGACACTATGTTGCATTACCGTTTGGATGAGCTTATGTCTCCCCAAAGTGCACATACATCAACTCGAATTGGGATGTTCATGACTCATTTTTAGTCCATAGCATTGTCCTCATAATTCAAGTAACGGTTTTGGTCATAATACTGTTATATCACTTGCCTGTCGTCTCGAATCCATGGTGGATTAGCCTATGCCTTGTCAGGGTAATCGCGTCTTAGATGTCTGAATGCCCGTTGTCCAAGCTATGCAATGCTCAGATAGTGAGCATTCAATCTCTTTAGGCCAGCCTCTGTTGGTCTAGCCATTTAGGAGTTGAATTCATGCTAAAAAATAGGCTGAACCCCATAGTCTAGATCATTTGAATGTCATATAGCAGGCCTTCAGCCAAGCTTTGGGCCTTGTAATGAGCTCTTGGTGGTCTCGGAGCATCCCTTATGCCTTGTTGGGAGCCAATAGCAGAAGTCCAATATCTTCATTTAAGGAGATTGCCAAAAAAGAGCCTAAGTCCGAGCTCGTTAATATATGCGGTTGGACCCATCTTCACTCAAAAGATTAAGCCAATGAGTTATCGGCTAATTAGGATATACTAAATGCTATACATCATATCAATTCTCTAATGTGGGATTTCTCTAACATAACACACCCACACGTGTATCTAAACAATCCCCCCTACACATGTGAGCTTAATGTTAGGGCTACTTCCCATTAATTTAGGTATCCTTCTATATCAAATTTTCAATAGGTTCGCGTTGTTACACCACAATGTCCACTTGCCCGGAAATATCAACTATAGGCTCTGATACCATTTGTTAAGAATGCACAGCAAAAGTCTAAGATTGCAAAGAGGGAAGCAAAGTCCGAGCCCGTCAACATATTCAGTTAAACCCACATTCACTTAAAAGTTTAAGTCAATGAGTTATATCCTAACTATAATATGTTAGCTACTCCGTACCACATGAAGTCTTCAATATGGGACTTCTTTAACATAGATCACTTATACATGCGCCCTAACAATAATGCACGTGTGGGTGAATTGTATTAAAGAAATCCCATGTTGGAGAATTGAATAACCTGCATTTACAAGGTGAAAAGGAGAAGAAAAATATCAGTTATCATATCCTAAATTTTGTCAAAACAACAACATTTTTACAAAGAAAATGCAGCGCTTGCTCTTCACTTCTCATTCTCTTGTTTCAAAAGACAATTCAACTACGTTCTTATCGCATCAATAGCATAATAAGCACCGAGCGCTGTCGAAGTCAAAGGAACCAAGCCTTCGAATGGGAACAAACTGAGGATGTTGCAATAGAAGTTGACAGACTCTTCGATGGTCCAGCACTACATCGATATGTGATTCAAGCACTTCAAATGTAGAGGGCTCTTCTTGCCGATCTTTTCCTTAAATATCTCTCCCTTTCCCCTCTCTGCAACAGTGACAATGCAAACTAAAAACTGCAACAAATCAAAAATCCAAAATGCGAGAAAGCTCCAACAGCTTAATTTCGTGATGAATTTAGGAGTTCGGAGAGAGATTGTAAGCTAGAGAGAACATATCAGCATTCAGGCCAAATTGGAGAGTATAAATATGGGCACGAAGATGCAAAATGGAGAAGAGAAAAAGTTCACTTGTGCAATTCAAACACCCACGTGGGAATATTATCCATAACACGTAGGTTACACATTGGCAGATTTCTATTGACGGGCTTAGGGGGAGACAACTTTGTAGTATGATGGTAGAGGTGCGGACACAAAATATGTTGCTTCAGAATCACTCGTGAGGCGATTTCATTGACAAAATGAATCATGGTCTTCAGCCCATGTGATTTCAATGTTTGGGCCATACTCGAGCCGAGCTCTAAGTCTGACCCGAGAAGGGAACCCGATCTGAAGTCTACTTTTGGTAATTAAAATTTTTTAAAATAATAATAATAAGAGGTAAAAAAATTGAGCAAATTAAGAAATACCAGAAATCTTTGGAAAAAGCTAAAATATTAGAATTCACTTAGTTTAGGTCTTTTGATAAAATTTTTAGATTTAGAAATATCGTACCCAAAATTGAATAAGCCTTTTAAATTTTTAGCATAGGATTTTTCAGATGCCATTTTTTCAAAATTGAATAAGCCTTTTAAAGTTTTAGCATAGGATTTTTTAGATGCCATTTTTTTCTTTTTAGAGACGATGCTAGTTTCTTGTTTGCACCATTTATTTGTATTATGCTTGATTGCATCTCCTTTGTACAACGATTATTCCTTTCAGTTTTAGAATGGTTAAGATGAACCTCAATTTCTTTGATAGGCTGCTTGACACTTTGGCTAGCTCTTAATCAAGCTTAGGTGCCGAAAGGGCAAAAGTTGCAGAACTAGTATAATCAAGTTCTCAAACCTGAAATCCCCCGTTATGTATGCATCAAGACAACACTCCACATCTTGATTAGGGCTCTAGCCAACCCTCGATTATGGCTAGTGGTGATTCCTTCTGAACAAATAGATTACGAAAACCAATATCGTCTAAGGTACAGACTTGGGAGAGTTCACATTTGTGATTGATGAATCGTTTGTGGTGTTAGCAAATGATGGTCCATTCAAGATCATCATTTCCGCACATGATTTGACTCGTCTTATAAGCAAGTACCTCTACACCTCCCTAAGGATAGGTTGCGACAATACTCATCAAGATTGACCAAATGTTCTCAAAGATGTTTTCAATGGCCACAACTTCTTTGTCTTCCCTCTCTAAGAAGTTAAGCAAGTTGTATGTTCTTCTCATGATCTTTAACTGTTTGTTCCAGCTAATCCGAGGCTACAAACATTCTTGTGCCTGGTCAAAACTTGAGGGACAACAATACTTTAGTCTCATCGAATGAAGTGTTTGAGCTAGGAATCTTCAAGACCGGTGGGTCTTCCTCAAGCAACTACTACGTGGGCATTTGGTTTAGGGATGATCCTTACAGGAAATCATTCTGGGTCGCAAATCAAGATTACCCACTTCTTGATTCTTCTTTTTCTACTCTCCATCAGGTATGATGGAAACTTGGTGATATCCGATAGAAGGCAGATTCCATATTTAGTCAGTGTTGAGATGTTATCTACTAGTAATAGCACAAGTGCGATATTGCTTGATTCTGGCAATTTTGTTCTAATAGAAGGCAATAGCACGGTTTGGGAAAGCTTTTCAATCCATCAGACACATTCTCACTTGGCATGAAACTTGGGTATTTCGATTTAGGCAGACACGTTCTCACTTGGCATGAAACTTGGGTATTTCGATTTAGGCACTGCTAAGGTAAGGCATGAAACTTGGGTATTTCATGAAACAAGAAACTGGTCCCTCACCATACCCGTGCCTAAATCAAAATACCCAAGTTTCATGCTAGGTGAGAACATGTCTGATGGATAAAAAAAGCTTTCCCAAACCATGCTATTGCCTTGTATTAGAACAAAATTGCCAGAATCAAGCAATATCGCACTTGTGATATTACATATAATAACATCTCAGCATTGACTAAATATGGAATCTGCTATCTATCGGATATCACCAAGTTCCCATCGTACCTAATGGAGAGTACAAAAGAAGAATCAAGAAGCAAGTAATCTCGATTTGCGACCCAAACTGGTTTCTTGTAAGGATCATCCCCGAACCAAATGCCCAGGTAGTAGTTGCTTGAGGAAGACTCACCAGTCTTGAAGATCCCTAGCTCAAACACTTCATTCAATGAGACTAAAGTATTGTTGTCCCTCAAGTTCTGACCAGGCACGAGAATGTTCATAGCCTTGGATAGCTGGAACAAATAGCTAAAGATCATGAGAAGAACATACGACTTGCTTAACTTCTTGGAGAGGGAAGACAAAGGAGTTGTGGCCATCGAAGTGGAAATGTTACCTTGATTGGTTGAAGATGTAAAGCAACCATCTCTTGACATAAAGATCATATATTCATCATAACAAAAAAACATAGAGCATTTCTCGAATGTTCTGTACAAATTCCACTCCATCATATAACAAAGCTCTAATAGGTGTGGCTAATAATGAGGATCTAATATAGACACGACAACATTACAACACTTTTAATATTTTTCAAACTTCTTTCACATTGCCATAGGCATAGAACTAATAGCTATGTCCTCACTATTCCTCTATTTTATCAAATGAAATCGAATTTGCCATACTCAATAGAGATATCTAGTTCCCACATGGGTGTTTGAATTGCACACGTGAACTTCTTCTCTCCTCCATTTTGCATCTCCATGTCCATATTTATACCCTCCAACCATGGCCTGAATGCTGATATGTTCTCTCTAGCTTACAATCTCTCTTTGCATTCCTAAATTCATCACAAAATTAAGCTATTGAAGCTTTTTCGCATTTTGAGTTTTTGATTTCTTGCAGTTTTTTAATTTGCATTGTCGCTGTCACAAAGAGGGGGAAGGGAGAGATGTTTAAAGAAAGGATCAACAAGAAGAACCCTAAGAACCCTCTGCATTTGAAGTGCTTGAATCACATATCTATGTGGTGCTGGTCTGTCTAAGAGTCTATCAACTTCTATTGCAACGTCCTCAATTTTGTTCCCATTCGAAGGCTTGGTTCCTTTGACTTCAACGGTGCTTGGTGCGTATCATGCTAGTGATGTGATAATAAGGCAATTGCATTGTCTTTTGAAACAAGGGTTGAATGAGAAGTGAAGAGCAAAGCTGCATTTTTTCTTTGTAAAAATGTTATTGTCTTGACAAGATTTAGGATATGATTACTGATATTTTTCTCCTCCTTATCGTTATTATTTTTAAAAAAATTAATAACAAAAGTGGACTTTAGACCGAGTTCCCTTCTCAAGTCAGACTTAGAGCTCGGCTTGAGTATAGCCAAACATTTAAATCTATTGATTTTTAACTCGGCTCAGTCTCCGGCCCACAACGCCCTTACTTCAGGATAGGACCATTAAATGGGTGGATTGGATCAGGTTTGGGTCAAGTCGAAAATGGTCCGACCCATATTGACCCATTTAACTCATTTTGACCCATTTTCATTTAATGTAAATATGATGACCCATACTTGACTTGATTCATATTCGACTTATACCTGACTCAATCCATATTATTAAAACACATTACTATTTAACTCAATTTAAGTTAATCAACTTTCACCCATTTAATTCACTTTAAGCTCTTCACATATATGTTACTTGAAGAAAAAATTCAAATCAAATTTAAAAAGTAAACTAAAGAATAAAAAACTAGTAAATAAAATAAAAAAGTGAAAAACCTTTAAAGCTTATTTCTTATAATATTTTTTTTAGAAAAATGGTATTGCTAAAACACTTTAATGCAATACAAATTTAATGGACAATTTTTATAATTTTTATAAAAAATTATTTTTAAAAATCTAATTTTTTATTTTTTTATTTTTAAATAATCTATTTTTAAATTGTCTTTATTTTATTTATTTGTTAATAATTTTTAATTGTTTTTCTTCTTTTTATGTTTCCTTCTTCAACTTGCCATTGGCCACAACAATGATTGGTGACCAATCACAGGCGAGCTTGAGCCTCGCCAATCATGGACGATGCCTTGGCCTCGCCAGATCGACAAGATCAAGCTCATCGACGTTAGGCAAGATCAAGCTTGCTCGACACCAATGAGCTCTAGTCTTGCCAAATCGGCAAGGCTCGATCCTTGCTGATTGTTGATGACGCCTCAGCCTCGCTAGATCTAGCGAGCTTGAGCCTCACTAGATCTAGCGATCTTGAGCCTTGATTGGCTAGTCGCCTACCGTTGTCGTGCCAGCCACCGACTAAGGAAGAAGGAAGAAAAAATGAAATATAAAAACTAACTTTAATTTCGATTTTTACAAAAAAAGGGTAAGAGAAAATGTGAGGCTTGGGTGTTTTTGCCATGCCTTCTTGCAGAAAGTGGGAGTCGAAACCTACTCCTGAAACTTAAGTTGTCTCCATCTCAACCACCCCTGAGAAGGTGGGGATTCGAACCTCCCACCCCCTTCCAAGTTGGAAGGGTGGCCACTGGGGTAAACCCCAGTGGTTATGTGAGGCTTGGGTTAAAAATACACTAAACCGAGTTATTTATTTGGAAAAACTTTTCTGTTAGGGCTTAAATTTTTAGGAGTGAAAAATACTCGAGTGTATGAGCAATTATAATTCTGACTCTCCAATTATTAATGGATTATTTGCTATGAGCTCTTCCATGGATGTAGATAGCGAACCACATAAACATTTAATGTCCTTTATTATTCTTCATTTATTTTCAGATTCTCTCACGTTAACTTCTTTGCAAAATCATGTCGTTTCCACGTTAGTATTTCAACAATGAGAAATTATGTAGTAACATTAGTTGGCGCTTGCAATTATTTCCCATATCGATTTTGTATTAAAGTAATTTAAAATGTTAATAAAGAATGGCAAACATTTATTTTCTTTAGAAGTTCTAGTCTAGAAACTATAATTGGGAGTTTCACATGACTTAACAATTATGATAGACTTTCTAGTCTAACAAATAGCTTTATTATAAAGTTACTTCTAGATTTTATGGACTGGTACAAGGAACCGGATTAAGGACTAGCACGTAATGAATGTTTTTGCCCTTTCACCGTGAAGGAAGGATGGATTCCTAATGAATGCCTCTGTCCATGAGTGCTAGAGGAAAGGATAGACTTTTCAAGAAAATAGGTAATGAATCTCTACAAAGCTTTTCAGAATCAGAGGTGAATAATATAGAAAATATTCGATTGTTTATAAGGGCCATGTCACTAACTAACACAGTGTGTATTTTTTAGTAAATTTATTAAAAATTCAATGCTTATCACGCCTATCCTCTATTCTAATATCTCTTCCTCCTAAATCCAGCCACCACCCTGCCCCAAGCTCCGCACTTCTCTTGGCTATCTTCACCAGCAAATCATCGATGACGCGTCTAGGCCAACCACCGCCTCCATCGTCTTCGTTGCCGGCTCCATCTCCATCGTTTACATTCCAAATACATTTTCTAGAAGACTTCCAGCAAAAGATTAATGAGAATTTTCCACTCAGAATTTGGGGCTAGAAGACTTCTAGCACGTGTTGTGTCCCCTTTTATTACAAAAATTAAAAATTTAAAAAATGGAAAGATGGCTTGAAATAGAGACCTTGATTAAGATTCACAGTTTTCTTATAAAAAAAATCCCCAACTTTTATACTAGTCCCGAATCTACTCATGCCTTCACTAGTTTCTTCAAGATTACTAATATTAAGAGGCTATTGTTGTTCTATATGAATGTGGGGGTATTGATGAAGATGCCTGCTCTAATAATGGACCTCTAATTGGTCCTGATACCGATGATTTCGAAGAAATTAGTGGAGATTTTTTAAATCTGTGGGCATATTTGGGACTATAGAAAAATTTTAAAAATTTTTTGAGATAAAAAAAATTTCAATTCAAGACAGAATTGAAATTATGCCTAAAGTTAGAGATATTTTTTCAGAGAATTAGGTGAGAATAGCATAGAAAAAACCCAAGACTTGAAGTAGAGAAAACACACGTGGGAACACACTTTGTAAGAGCTTTCTATTTTATATTTTCCTTACATATTTCAATTCCTTGCCCATTTACATTTCTCTGTACTTTCCTTATCATGTAATTCAATTCCACACATTTCTAGCCAATTTTTTTTTTTTTTAAAGCAATTACTTTCCACCGCACTCAACTTTCTAAAATTCACCACCATCTAGACCCAGTTCCACACACTTTTTATGCAAGTAAAGTACCACCAAGCAATCTCAATGCAGTTCATTTATCAAAAGTTCATATTGCCTTACCACACACCATATTTCGTCAATATTTCTTTTGGTACTCCTACAAATGGTATTTTCCAATAATATATAGGTATCAATCCTCTTTATTAGGAAAATGATGAGCTAACAAACCGTTAGTCTTTAAAAAAACAAACGTGGCTCCTTCACCACACTTGAATTCAAGAAATCAACCGGTTTCCTGAAAATTTTGAAATTGACAAGTTTTATTTGGTGGGATATACTCATCTCGTACTCCCACAAAAAAAGATTCCTTAAATATGAAAGGAAAAAAAAACAATATTAGTAAACATATAATTCTAGAATGGTCTTTTGGGCGACGGTCGTGATGTGGGATCTTCTTGTGCAACAACAGCAGGTACCATATTTGCTAGTGCGGCCAGTGGAGGCAGAGATTGTGGTAACATCCATTAGAGGTTGTCACTAGTATGTTTATACTGCTCATGTAATAGTGTTACTTTGCTAAATCACTCGACCTATATATATGTGTACTTGTTGTATTCGTTTTGAGATAGGATTGATGTCATTTGTGATACTTATGAAGACAATGATATGGCTTGTACTATCCTATGCTATACATGTGCAAGCGGATTCATTGAAGTCTATCTTAAATATTTTGAAAGCTGGATCAGATGGGCACAAATCTACTATACCCATTTATGTACCCATTTGCTATCTCTTTCATCAAATATCAACACGTCTAATTTGTTTTGGACCTCAACATATCCCATTAGTTCCCCACCAAGAACTTTAGCCCTACATTTTTTTTTTTCCTTACGACTCTCTCTCACTATTGAGATCCAGCCACCAGCTCGCCCTTGCTGTCGCAACCGCCTCCAAACCGGGCTTTGCGAAAATGATCACCAAAGCCCGTGGGATCGAGTCATCATGCCATCAGCCACCAACCCCTTGATTAGCTCGGTTAACTAAATGTTTTGCACGTACAGTTCGGTTGGAAGCCCATTATCAAATTGGATCAAAAGACAATCCAGCCAAAAACCAATTCAAATTGGAGTAAAATGGAGAATCGCGCTTTTACTTTTAGTAAAGATTTTAGAAAAGTGAAGTGTCTGAGGAAATAAAACTAATGAATTTATTGAAATATAATCACTTTTTTCCAATGATTTGGGATTTTTATTTGGATTTCGTCGAAAAAAATTCTTAGAACTTTCGATTTTTTATTAGGTCGGGCAAATTTTCTATTGGGATGGGACGGTTTTTGCCACGTCTGCAAATACTAATCATGTTTCGGTAATTTTGAAAGGTTGAGATCTATTTTAGGTGATTATTCCTTTTTCTTTTTCTTATTCTTTTGGCCATTTCTTCTTTTCACATTGCTCTGCAATAGAGGAGCAAGGCCACTCAAAGTGTCTGCCTTGCCACCAGCGATACAGCATCCTTCTCTCCCTCCACCATCGATGTGAGGTTATCATCTCTTATTGAGGCCTTCCACCTTCCAAAGTTGAGCCTGGCGGCCATGGCAAACGAGTCAAACGATTGTAGATCTAATATCTTTGACGTCAATTTGTGGTTGTGATACGAGATTCAGATTAAATGATGTGTTCTCCCTAATCCAAGGTTGAAGGTTGACACATTGTAGAGATAAGATATTCAACGTGGAGAGAGAGAGAGAGAGAGAGAGAGAGAGGATCTTGATTGGTATTTTGGCCGTTGGGAGGGATGGTTAATTTTTCAGAAGGCATTGAAAAAGAAAATAAAAAATTCAAAGTATACTCGGCTGCGCTGCTTAATGTGAGTCCACAGTTCAATTGTTGTTTGGTCTATCGTTTATAATTAATTAACTTACAAGGTAAATCTACTCTCTAAAATTTAGAAAAATCCCGCTTCGAACAACTATTTATAATATTTGCTTACGCTCGACCTGAGCGGTCCAATTTGGTTAGCACCAACATACATCTTATATGATATTACGAAAAAAGAAAGTGACAATTTCATCTAAAAAGGATTTATTAAGGAACTCAATTTTTGTAAAAATGCCTCCTCCTCCTCCTCTTCCTCCTCCTCATTTGATTTTATTGTACACTAAACCCTGCCAAAGATTGCCACAAATTGGGATGGGAGCAATGCTTCTTTTCGGAAAGGAGTATGTATAGTCCGTTTTCTTTCTTGTTACTCTATTTATTTGCACATGCGCGCTGTAATAAAATGATATATTAAGTAATCCTATGATTGAAACATGGACATTATTTAATTGAATGACTGAAAATAATAGCTCTGACTGCAATTACGAAGCCCAAATCAATTGCCAATATATTTAACGTTTCATTTTTTGGTTAATCTTTTGGGTAATCATCTGGGCTTACGGCATAGTATTTTCCTTTCGTTAAATTTTTTTGTCTTTGTCCAAAAAATAATACAGCAAAATTGTTGCTCGTTCTTTGCCAAAGCTGAGCTGAGTAAACATGAGGCAGATTCGATATCCTAAGGTCATACATGATATGTTGATTACATGCCCAGAAACATAAGTAACAAGAAGTTGTCTTTGGAACACCTGTCTGACCTTTTCAATTCTTTCTTCTTCTTTTTTTGATGAACCTGGGAACCGCTCTCGTTTGGCAGCCTAGACGTAAACTCGGGGCGGACTGAGCCACCACCACAGACCCAACCGCGTTTGAGTCGCGTGAACGCAACGCCTCTGGGATTCGAACCCCTCCCCTTCGTGAGGGGGAGAGGGCCCGAAGCCAGTTGCGCCACCGCGGGCGGGGGTAATTCTTTCTTATTCATGCACGAGCCAAACATTTAAAATTTACAAAACCCAATCTTCCGACTTTAGAAACAGAATAACATTGAAATTCCAGACTAATAACGTAAGAGAAATCCATTTGCTTTTATCGATTTCTTTGGGGGTCAAAATGCAGTAGTTGGGACAAACCAAAATATGCCATATGACCCAACATCATAGGACAATCTTTCATCTACTAGGATAATAACAGCCTATTTTGGACTACAAAAATAAATAACAAATAATTAAAAATCATTATGAGATCTACTTCTTTAAAAACTTGTGACTCATAATAAACCGTTATTTTAACAGTAATTCAAAAATTGTTATGTTAATAAAGCCCCAAGACAAATGGAAACGAGCTTTTCTTCTCCTATGATTGATGGGCATATTTAGATGGACACAAAACAATGGAATAACTAGCCAACCAATCATTTTTTGGAAACTAAGATGGGCTCTAAACGTATGAAACCCTCTAAAAAGTTGATGGACCGAACACGTAGTATGCAACACGTATAAATCGATTGAGAGAGAAATATTTCAACTATTGATATACCCGTTTTCTAGTAATAGTATCTATTTGATAGGAGGACAAAAATATTCGTCGTTGTGGAAACTTTTATTCTAGAATGAGGGGACAGTCAGCTCAGCTCAATCATCTTTCTTATATGTGGCTTTTTCCTTTGATGAATCATCATTAACAATTCCCAACCAGATAGTAAGTGAAAGTCAATATTGGTATCTTTCTAAGAAAATACCTCTAGATAATTCTGCTATATTTCATTTTCTTACTTTTCATCAAAGGAAATATAAAATCATGCTAAATATATCTTTGTACATATATTTCCACGTTCTAGCTTCAAAATATGATGACTGTATATTTTGCACGATGCGATATTTAAGACATAATCATTTTGGTTGTCTAATTTTTTTAGACTTGTCCTTGATCATGTTAGACTTTGAGGTCCGAACTGTAGATTTTTAAAAGAGAAAATACTATATACCATCCTCCCTTTTTACTTCATCGCCACTTTTCCTCCTCTATTTCTAATAATGCCATTTTGTACTCAATATAAAACCTCGTGGATAAAGGGACCAAATTGCCCTTGTACCCAAACATTCAGTAAGCCTAATCCATTCATGAACCCCATGTTTACTTAATGGGATCATGCTCAGGCATTATATGTAATGATTTGATCGGCTTTACTTGGATCAAAATTCCGAAAGTAGTGCTCTATGCAAAGTCATAAAAACAACAAACGAATCTTCAATTGGCACCTCTTTGATAACCAATCAGGAACAAGTTAATCTCTTGTGATGATCATAATGATGATTATAGAGAAAATAATTGCCGTCAAATTAATTCCCTTCAAAAAGAACAATAAGGATTCATCTTATAGGTGATTTTTTGCACCAAGCAATCTCAAAGGCATACATGGACTATATACACTCCTGCGGGTACATCTTTTGAGTTTCAAGCCCTCAACAAGAATTATTTTCTGCAGCTTTATCATAGTGTTGGTTTCTTGAGACTAGAGTTTCATAAAAACATGCAACAATGTGAAATCTAGGCAAAGTCACCAACACTAGTTTATGTCTAAGATGGCAATTCAGCAATGAAACATGGACATTCTTTAACTTTGGTGGGGAAAGTTGTCATACCTTTAATCAATTTCTTACCTTGCTTTTGAGGAAGATAAGATGAGATGGAATCAAATCCTTGCATGCATCAATATACATGTGATCAATAAGTGCATTATATGGCATAGGCTGCATCATGTAAGATTGCATGTCAATCTCAGACATGTAATATTCTACAAGTTGCAGAAAGAAAAAGAAAATAGATGATCAAGTTGCACTATTTCTCAAGAGTTAGGTTTAATGGAAAAATGAACCGATTTAGTGCTCCAAAGCCTAATGGTTACATACGCTTGAGCATTTTCTTATACACGCATATCTTTAGAGATCATTTGAATATCATGTGTTCATGTTGACAATTATTATAGCTCCATACTATGACTCGTGTTTTCAAGGAGAAAATAAAGCAAGATGAAAGTATGCATTTCTCACCATGCCTAAGAAAAATAACAATTGTTTGTGGTGAAGCTACAAGTGAAAAATTGGTGGTAATAGAAAAGGTAACTCCCTAATAGAGAAATATATCCTAACATGATTAATGATTAACGATTAGGAAACATCATGAAATACAATACGAATAAATGAGTCATGATAAAAGGTGATGATAAGATGACAATGAAGCAAAGCAACATACACAAAATAAATAAATAAATAAATAAATAAATATCACTAAGATTGCATCAAAACAATAAAGAGGGACAAATCCCTCCATTGAGTTTAATGTTTGTGTTCTTTACCAACCATTTTGCTCCATCTATCATGAATCCTACATAGCACATGTCGTAAACTTTTTTGTATGTAAGTTATCTATAAACCAAACAGGGCACAACTTAAATTTGTCCTTCTAGTCATAGCACTCACAATACCACGGTATATTAAGAAAGTCAAGTGAGTGCTCTAATAGCACATGCATGAGTGACATGATTTCTAACAATTTGGAAATCCCATGTTAGTTTAGCTGACCATGACCCATGAAACGATACTTAGGAATAGAAGTTAATGTAGCAATATTTAGGGTTCTGGAAGACACCCATCTCATCCCCTTGGGAATATCTGTAAAGACTATTACTTTGGCCATAGGAAGTAGCCTATGTCATTCTTAGTTAATTGACTGAATGTATCACTATGTTTTAATCTCAAAAGTTGTCGAATCAAATGTTAATAAGTGTTTAACAATATTCTTGAAAATGAAAAGAAAGAGCCAAGGCTTCGTTCTCACACTACCAAGACAAGTATTCTCCTTGCTTCACTACAATATCAACAATATTAGAGTCTAGCTAGAAGAACTAGCGTGTAATGGTCACTTCTAGGACAACTAAATTGTGCAATTCCTTTTACTTTTGGAAGCAATAAATATTCTCAATAGTAGCAAGTAGCTCATATTTCACTATTAAACAAAATATGTGATATCCATAGGCGGTAAAACAATACGTTGGTAAATATGAGATGCCAAATTGCCAACCCCCCACACACAATTGACTAGGTAAAATGGATTATGGGAAAATGCAGGCACTGCCATTCGATTTTCAGACTTTCACGAGTTCACGTCTCTTCTAGTGGGGCCCACGTCAGGGGTCAAGAAGCTTCCACGTCGGCACGTTGAGTTCCTCCGTACGAAGTGGGGGGACCGTCGGATCTTCTTTCTCTAGGAGTTGCAAGATCGCAACGGCTTCCAGCCTCCAACGTGTAAGCCGGAATGCAACCGCTGTTGCACCGGGCTTAACTGAATTCTCCCTTCCAAGGCCTTCGATATCGTTATCATAAAAATGGCAATAACTTACCTTCTCTTCTGACACGATTTTTCAGCTTCGGTTTTTTAAAATTTTTTATTTCTTTAATTCTTTTAGCCATATTCTTTTTTGGCTTTTGATTTAGGACATATGTACGTTACCCGAAATTCTATATTTCTTTTCCTAAAATGACATTAACTACCTTCTTTTTTGGCTCGCAACACAAGCACCAAATGATAGGTGTGGTCCTTCCATTTTCACCCAAATCCAAATTTATCTTCAATCCTAATTGCATATATTATGAGTTTCAACAATTCGTGGAGTTGGGTATAGTAGATGCAAATTAGATCATCTTTATTTATCGACTTGTTTTTAATTATTACATTGCATCTTTTACGATTTATATTGTTTAAGATCTTATCTACATTAGAGCATTCTAGCCGAACTCTTCTATACATATTCATTTTTGAAAGCTATTGCTAATATTCCAATGATTTCCGCTATTTTATTAACTTAAAAAAAAAAATACATGTATTTGGCTCTTAGAGATCTTTTCATCTTTTGGTATGTATTGATATTTATATACTTATCTGCTTTGAAGCAATAACTTTGGGTCCCTCATTGTCAATATTCGATTCTCTTTGATTCTCTTGGGGAGGAAAAAACATTACATTACAAACGGAGAGGGTGGAAGAGTGGAGGGAGGTGAAAAGGACGAGAAATAAAAAGGAAAAAAAGGAGAAAAAAGGAGAAAAAAGTTGATTTCACTAACTTGAAAAAATAACAATAAAAACTCTACCGGCTTTGAAGATTGATTTTAAGGTGTGTCGGTTTCAAAAGATTGAAATAGTGAACCAAACCGGTTGAGTTTGAAAATTTTATTCGTAGGTAAAACAGCAAATACTAATAAAAAATAAAAAGTTATATAATCTCACTACAAAAAAATATGTTTGTCGAACGGTTATGTTGGCATTTGTTCATCTTGAAGACCATGATTTTGATTCTATATAAGGGCAAAAAAAAAAAAAATTGAAAATGGAAATGATTTCAGTGTTGGAACTAAGAACTAAATGGTCCTAGGCCAGTTCTAGGTTCACAAAACCAAGAATTGAACATGTTCTTCTTAAAATTGACCTTAAACCGATTGGTCTAGATCGGCTGAATCCAGTTCTTGTACCAGACTTGGTGCTCACCCCTACCATCAGCATAACATTTTTTTTCCTCAGCCAACACTCACCCCGCAATCCATGTAAAAAGAAAGAAAAAAAAAAGAAAAAAAGAAGGCATGTGACATGATGCTGCACTTAACATATAAGAACACATCGAGCCAATTTCTTAAAGTTTCAAACAAAAATGGAGGATGATATTGAACGATGAGAGAATTTCCAGTGATTAGAGATTGTTATTAACCAAAAGAAAGTTTCTTATGTTCAACATATATTACTTCATTTAGATGGATATGCTAGATGATATCACCTTTCTCTCTTGCTCAACTTCTGTGATTGATGGGGCATATTTACATAGACCCAAAACAATGGAATATCCAGCCAACCGGTCATTTTTTGAAAACTAAGATGGGCTCCAAACGTACGAAACTCTCTAAAAAAAAAATAGATGGACCGAACACATAGTATGCAACACATATAAATTGATTAAGAGAGATATTTCAATGATTGATGTACCATTTTCTAGTTATAATAATTCTACCATATTTCATTTCTTAATTTTAATCAAAGGAAATACAAAATCACGCTAAATATATCTTTATACATATATATGCACCTTCTAGCTACAAAAAATAAGAATTGTATATTTTGCACAATGTGATATCTAAAGGCATAATTGTTCTGGTTTTCTAATTGTTTGGACATTTTACTTTGATCGTTTTAAACTTAAAGGCCTGAACTATAGGTTTTTAATAGAGAAAACACTATATATAATCCTCCCCTTTTAGTTCATCGCTACTTTCCCTCCTTCAGTTCTAAAAATGCCATTATGTATTAGAGATAAAACCTTGTGCATAAAGTGACTAAATTGCCCTCCAAGCACGTCCTAACTCTCAAAACCAACCACACTCAGTACCCAAATGTTCACTAGGCCTAATCCATTCACGAACCCTGTGTTTACCGAATGGGGTCATGCTCAAGCACTACATGTGAGGACTTGATCGGCCTCACTTGGATCAGACTTTCGAAAGTTGCCCTCTCGACTAACCAAACAAGATTGTGGTCATTTTAGGAGCATGTTTGTATTTATGAATCATTCAATATAACCTCATGTATTGAAGTGCAATATAGAGATATTGCATTTCCTGAGAAAGAATTTAGTTAGGCCAATCTTCCAGCAACATCTACACATGGAAATTGACTCAACCTCCTAAACATTTTGAAGCTAGAACTAAAATGATTATCACGAGGCATATGTGCAAAGCAAATAGCTTGTGTAGAAGAAGCCGCACAAACCATTTTGAGACACCTGTGACTTGAATTGGAGCTTGTTACAAGGATCGAGCACAGGCACTCTTCCATGGGCTTGGGGCTTATCTTCTTCCTTTTGCTTCATTTCCATTTGCGGATCAAACAGAGACTCACATCAAGATTCCATACTCGGTAGAAAAAAAAGCTTATTGTGAAATTCCATCTTCTTCTCTAGACATAATAATTTTGATTTGCCATATGGGTTTTTCCCATATTGTGTTAGGATTTTTGCAGTTAAATAACCGATTAAAAGTTAAATTATAATTAAAAGTTATCCATGTTAGTACCATTTGTACCACATAAGCCACCAACATCCACATTAATAATATTTGGCCAAAATTAGCCTGAATCACTAAATTGACTCTAGGTCACAAAGCTTATGACCAAATTGGTAGAAGTGCAATAAGTTTAACACTTCTCTAAAGCTTTTTCCTAAAGGTATATTGAGATGTTACATCTTCTTTTTGATAGTCAACGAAACAATAATTATTGATGAACATGAACACATGGAAAAGCCCTGTCGGTTTGCCTCTACCAAGCATAGATGTGAGCAAGATGCAGACGTGGCGGGCATAGAAGTATACACTTTCCATTTTGTGCAAGAAAATAGTTCAAAAATTCATAAACCTATTATACTTTTACCAATTTAGTCTTAAATTTTTTTTAATTTTGTCAATTAAGTTCTAAATGATGGAAAATGCATATGTACTTAGTCGAATCATGCTGGCCTTATTCTACAAGGTATAACACTCGTATGTCAGACTACGCAAATGAAGTTTTTCTCAATGCTTCGTTGGATCCGCTACAAATTAAAGAATTTATCTTCCACGGCCTTTTTTATTTGATAAATTCTTAACGGTACGATGCACCTGCTAATGAAGGGTTTTATAAATGTATGGTGTGGACACTTGGCACCTAATGAATTGGATTAGCCACAGTAAAAGTTTAATTTTCTTATGCTCTTTACTTTGTTTCTTTCATTCTTTTTTTTCCTTTTTTTAATAGAAATTCGTCCTTTTCAAATCGATTTATATTTGCCAGAACAATGCCCTTTTGTGCTATAGCCGCTAGCCAAGTTTTCGTTATTTAGAGGAAATGACATGCGTTACTTCTTCAGTAGTTTTCTTACATGCACAATTTCAAGCGTAAAGCTGACCTTTTCCTTTTAACTTTTCATCTCATTTAATTGTTTGGTGATCTTTTTAGAAAGCTCCATAGGATCAAGATTTGCGGGTGACGGATCAATCCTCACGACCCAGAGCACTTAATACGAGATACAATAAAGGAACAAAAAAAAAAAAAAACTTGATTTAATCGGAAACAGAGGAAAGAATGTTAGAAAAGTTTATGAAAGAATGTGTTGAGTTGATCATTATGACAAGATTTAGTGAGTATCTAAAAAATTTAACATGAAAACCATACTCGCATCAGAACATGAGTTTTCAATTTCAACCAGTTATATTGTATCGATAGGGGACACAATTCTACAAGATTATTACTCTACATTCTGGCAAGGCTTCTCCGCGATTGCCATGTGAGGAGTGCTCATTGGTCCCTGAATCTATTATTTAAATTTTGAGTGAATGCAATTGAATTCATATCCAATCTATTTCGTACAACAACCAAAGAGGGAGCAAGAAAGAGTGAATGTTTGGCATGAAAAGAAACTCCGCAGAAAAAAAGCCTACCCGCTCCACAGATAAAACCCTAAGTTGTCCTGTGATTCTAAGGTCTCGAGGCATCTTATAACGTGCCTTTTGGTTAGTATAGTTGGAGAGAGATACAAAGTTTAAGAGGTATTATCACCTTGGAAAGCGGGAATTCAAAGAAATTAGTTGCTGCATTAAAAAAAAATCAGAGGATAATTTAACTCTCTAAAATATCAAATTCGGCCGCATAATCTATTACACAATTATAGAAAAATTACAAAAGGCACACACCAAATATTCATGCCAACATCTAAATTTTAGCACCAACCATCACGCATTTCAAAAATAAAAAGGAAAGGCCTCAAAGATTAAATTATCATTCGACCATTGATAAAAAAAACAAAAAAAAACAAAAAAACAAAAAAACAAATGGTATCGCTTTCACATATATAAATTAGAAATATTATAGATTACGGATAGTGAAACCTAATTTTTTTTTTCCCAAAGTCTGTCTCACATTAAAAAGAAAATCATTATGAAAATTAAAAAAAAAATGGGCGCATGAGACAAAGATGAATGGGCACGTGCTTGGCTTGAGTTTGAGTTAAACGACGCTCAAAGTCCGGCGTTTCCAAGGTAATGAGAGCGGTCCATCCTTGTTTAAGATTTATGCTTAGTGTTGACACTATGTTGCATTACCGTTTGGATGAGCTTAAGTCTCCCCAAAGTGCACATACATCAGCTCGAATTGGGATGTTTATGACTCATTTTTAGTTCGTAGCATTGTCCTCATATAATTCAAGTAATAGTTTTGGTCATAATATTGTTATATCACCTGCCCGTCGTCTTGAATCCATGGTGGATTAGCCTATGCCTCATCAGGGTAATCGTGTCATAGATGTCTGAATGCCCGTTGTCCAAGCTATGCAATACTCGGACAGTGAGCATTCAAACTCTTTAGGCCAGCCTCGGTTGGTCTGTCCATTTAGGAATTGAATTCGCGCTCGAAAACAGGCTGAACCCAATAGTCTAGATCATTTGAATGTCATATAGCAAGCCTTCAGCCAAGCTTTGGGCCTTGTAATGAGCTCTTGGTGGTCTCGAGCATCCCTTATGCCTTGTTGGGAGCACATAGCAGAAGTCCAATATCTTCATTTAAGGAGATTGCCAAAAAAAAGCCTAAGTTCGAGCTTGTTAATATATGCGGTTGGACCCATCTTCACTCAAAAACTTAAGCCAATGAGTTATGGGCTAATTAGGATATACTAAATGCTATACATCATATCAATTCTCTAATGTGGGATTTCTCTAACATAACACACTCACACATGTATCTGAACAACCCCCCTACACATGTGAGCTTAATGTTAGGGCTACTCCTCCTTAATTTAGGTATCCTTCTATATCAATTTTTCTATAGGTTTGCGTTGTTACACCACAATGTCCACTTGCCCAGAAATCTCAACTATAGGCTATGATACCATTTGTTAGGAATACACATCAAAAGTTTGAGATTGCTAAGAGGGAGCCAAAATCTGAGCCCGTCAACATATTCAATTAGACCCACATTCATTTAAAAGTTTAAGGGTGCATTTGTTTCACTGAAAGTTTAAGGGTGTGTTTGGTCAATGGAAAAGACTTTCTGGTCAACACAAATATTATGTATTATTTTAGGAACACAAATTCCTCCGCATCAGAAGCTGAAAACACTTTCCATTTTCATCTTTTTCCCTCTGACCTTTCACTTTTCCTCTCTAGACTCTCTCGCTTAGAATGTCGTTCTCGCCACTCTCTCCCTTCGCTCTTTCGCTCGTCTTTCTTCTTCAGCTCTTCTTCAACGACGTGCATCTTCTTTGCCATTGAAGGTTCAGATCTTCTTCTTCATCATTGAAGGTCTGGCTCTTCTTCAACGACACTCAACATAGATCCAGGTTCTCTCTCCTCTCTGATTTGAGAATAATCTCATAATTTTTTTGATCGATGCTTTACTGAGTTGATGTTGATTCTTTGCGTTTCAATTGTTTGATTCACGTTTCTATTCATCTTCTTCAAGCAATTGAAGTGAAACGCCCCTCAAAGCCTCTCTCTCTCGATCCTCTACGTATTCCACAAGCTTATGCCCCGCTGATCGGCGCTGGAATCCACCGCTTACCTTGCCACATCCAGTGCTCTTCGGATCACGATGTTCTCATGCGCTTGAGCTTCGAATCCATGTGCTCCATCAATGGACTCAAGTTTATTGAACCAATAGATTCCTTCAAACTTTCGACAACTTGGAGCCTTGGACCTTTCGGTTTTCATTGAGTGTGGAAGTTCAGTACATTCTTCCATTACGCTGTGGAAGAGAAATCGAGAGCTTTGTTGTTGTTAGCATGAACATCGATCATGCTTGAGATTATATTAGGAACTTTCGATTCAATTTGATGATCTTGTATTGATTGGGTTTCGATTCTCACCATCTTGTTGTTTCCTTGTGCTGTTTTATCAAATGCACATCAAGTGTTTGGTGAAATGCCCAAGCAGATTTGTCCAGCTATGTTATTTGTACCCTATTGTCTCCAAATTTGTGGTGGTCTTTTATAGATTGCAACAGGGAGACTAATGTCAAATTGATAGATGACATAAGATATTTGTAAAGATACTTGAAGGATCAGGTTAAATCTTAGTTATTATAGATAAAAATACATCTACATGGGACAAAGCAATTAAGTTCATCTTGGGTCTTTTCTAGAGACAATGTTATTTGGTATCAATCAAACAGTTTCGACAATCAGTTACAAACGAAAGGTTTCTGTAAATGGGTTTTCCTTTTGTTCTAATGCTGATAAAACTCCTCTTATGAGATGCTATCCATTTATTTTGAATGATCCATTTTTCATGCTTGATAATGCCACTCTAGGAGTCTGTAGCTTCCTTTTGTGATTGTCCCTTCTTCTAGCTTTAATTTTTCTTTCATGTTATCTTTTCTACTATGTATCTTCTCCAGATTCTAATCTTATGAAGGAGCAATTAGAGCAACCGGTGATACAGTTGATATTGGATCAAGTGTTGGTAAGAACTTAGATTCTCTTGACCTTTTTTAATTATTTTGGTGATTTTTCTATCGTATTATTGTCAGTTTGTCTGGGATGAGAATGAGTACTTGGATCTGTGTCTGTGGTGGATGCAAGAGAAATTCTTAATCACTCTTGCCAAATAACGGTCTTTTGATGTGGTTAATTTTCACATGGGTGAAGACATAACTGAATTTTAATTGTTTTTCCTAAATCTTTTTAGAAATGTAAATAAGATGTTACACCTGTGTGATTTCCTCATTCTAAAGTTCCTTTTTTTTTTTTTCCTGTGAAGAGCTTCCTTGATATATACATCAGCTAGTCAAATGTTCAAACTCTCTTGGTGAGTTCTAAGTCTTGTTTTGATTGTGTAGAAAAAAGAATATCAGCATACAACTCATGCTACAAATGCTTATGTGACACTTGGACCATTGACAAAGCAAGTTTTGCAAGGTACAAAGATTCTTTCTTCACAGCATGTGTCACTCGTTAGTTTTAGTGCATGTCATTAACATCTTATTCCCTTGTGTTCTAAATACTAGTAAGTGAGGATTGCAATGGCCATGATGCTCTTGTTTCTGGAATATCTACATTTGGCATGCCTGATTTTATTAATGAAGTTCTCTTAGAGGCATACCCTTGAGGTTTATCTTTCAAGGATTTTTCACTTGTCGATTTTTCAATCTGTTTAATAGATTATGAATATCTTAGCATATTTCTTGTGAAATCAAAACTAGTAGTATCTTGTGCATCATGCCCACATGTTTCAAAACTTGTAGTATGAAGAATTCTTCTTCTAGTTCTTGAGATTTATGTAACTTACGATTATTTTTTCTTGCAGTTGACACCTGTTGAGATTGCTTATCCTTGATTAAATTGTTTCTTTGCTTGAGATAATGTGAATGTGATCACTTGGAGTAGTCACTTGTCCATTGTTGATAGCACTAAAATTTAAGTAGTTGTGTGACATAAGATTGGTGTTTTAATCTCATCTTCCTGCAATGGATATGTCTTGACATATCCCAGGAAGTGGAGCAGCATATTTTGCAAATTCCTTCAATGTGCCTCTATTGCTAAGCAAGTCAGTGGTTGGTTTACATGTTTCTTCAAGAGTTGATTCTGTTATTGCTGATGTTGTTGCACTAGCCTTCTTAATCCTTTTAACAATTTATTTATTTATTTTTTTAATGTTTGCTATTGGGTTTACCCTTAAGATAAAACATCTGTCATAATAGGCTCAGAAAATTCTTATTTTTGCTTGTAGATGGAAAATAATGATATTGATGGAGCAATAATGGGTGCAGCTGCATCAATAATGGCAACTGGTATGTTAGTAACGGAGGATGAAGCTTTTAGTAGTCAAATATCTAAAGTGCCATGGGGGGAAAAGAGATTTTGAGAGAGAGTTATTCATTAATCGCATTTTACATTCGGGAGATGCTAATTGTGTCAATCAAATATGTATGAGACCACAAGTTTTCTTTTAATTGTGTAGAGTCCTTACGTCAAATAATTTTTTACACGAAACAGTAAATGTGTCAATTAAAGAGCAATTGCTGGTCTTTTGCCATGTTTTAGAGCATAATATGAGGTTGAGAGTAATAGGGTTAAGGTTCAATAGGTCCATGAGACCATTCATTGACACGCTATTGTTAGAATTAATTTTTTTTTTTGGTACTATAATTTTTTTTTTTTTTTACACAACTCAAATTGCTAGATTTTAGGCAAACTTTTTTTTCCCTATTAATTCAAGCAAATTACAGTGTTTTTTCTTTTACAATTATAAGGAGTGAATATGATAGAAAAAGGCCAATTGCATGTGCAAACACA
Organism: Eucalyptus microcorys; assembly: GCA_014182515.1. Taxonomy (NCBI): domain Eukaryota; kingdom Viridiplantae; phylum Streptophyta; class Magnoliopsida; order Myrtales; family Myrtaceae; genus Eucalyptus; species Eucalyptus microcorys. The sequence continues at coordinate 5,734,357 of CM024568.1, read as the reverse complement.
ATGAATGTCCTTTCTTTTATCTAGATGCGTGCGTGCGCTCCAGAGAGAGAGAGAGAGAGAGAGAGAGAGAGAGAGATTTAAATAACAAAAAGAAAGGTCAAACTTGAGATGTGCTCTTGGAATGAGGAGAGGATAAGACTGTTGAAGTTGAGCCATAAATTTCCGAGACTCTCTAGGTCAACCTGGAGATGCGCTCTTCTTGAAACCAAGTCAAGATGGAGCCGAAATTTCCGAGAGACTCTCTCTCTACCAACACGTGTTGCTCTCTCTCTCTCTCTCTCTCTCTCTCTCTCAATCCTACTTCAAACTCGTGTCTGGCGGAAAAAAATGTGGTCCCCATTGGCCATCGTCACTTTTTACGAGAAATCCTACATTGAACCCGTGCCACGTGAGTCCACCCTGGAGAAGACCTGGTAAGGTGAGGGACCTCGTCGATTATAGTTGACAATTTTCGGCAAATTGGAGTTGCACCAATTTTGAAAACGCTAATTGGTTTTCCTCTTTTTGCCATTTTCTTAACAGAACCTTGAATCCCATCTTCTATTTCTTTTGTACAATTCTTTCGTTTTCAATTTTTTTTCCTTTTTTTATTTGCCAAAACAAAAAGTTAATTTTCATGTCGACTACTTCAAATTTCAGAATCATTAGGTGGGTAATATCATTGACATACTCAGCAAGTTCTATCTTTCAAGATGGCAAAACAAGCAGGCCACCTACTTTCTCCTGGTGATAAACCGAGTCCAATTTAGATAACCTAAAGCCTCACAAAAAGATACCATAATGTCCAATTGCGATATTTACCATAAATCATTGAAAATGGAGACACGTAGAGAGCATTACCAAATAAAGGACATCACCTCATCCACACAAAAGCTACAACCATATAATTACACCATAGCCTTTGGCCCGCAAAGAACCGAAGGTCCAAATGAAAGAAGAAGTGGACTATAACAATGCCCAAAGTGTCTAGTAATGCATAGTTATTACATTATATTCAACCACCCATCGCCGGTGGTGAGGTTGAGAAAGTACGTCTTCGTTGTCACTGTTCCGCTCACCAACTGGAAAATGCTGGTCCCACTGGCGATGGGCAACTCCCGATAGGTCTCGAGCGCTGGGTTGCGGCCCAATATGCTCAAGAGTGCTACCATTGTACTTTGGACTCGTGAATACGAGGTTCATGTCCATGAGCAGGGCCACTGACTTGAGCCTAACCGAGCCATAGAACCCCTGATCCCAGCCCACAAGGGGGACTCTTGGTCATCGCAGCTTGGCGACGCACACCGCGGTGGGGCTCTCGGCGTGACTACGCCTAGTGAACCATGCATCCACCTTCTCGGGATCATTTGCCTCGGCACGGGCAAGGGTCGTGGCGGTAGCTACCAAAGCAAGAGCCACCGCCACCACTGCCGCTAAAATCTCGCTTTCAATCTGAAATTGTTGAGAGTAACGATCCTACTGGAAAGAATTTATAGGCGTAAAGAATACATGTTTAGAGACAGAAGCAACAGATGTAGGGGAAATCATTCACTAGTTGTGCTTTTTAATTAACGACCGAGTCCATTATTTTGCTGATCTTATTAAGTCATTGACTTTGCGGCTAGCGATTTGGAAATTGACACTAATGAAATCAATTTTTTAGCGGATATACATGGCATGTCTTTGCACGTTCTAGCTAATAAAAGTGCCATGCTTTGTACGAGAAGACGTATTAAAAATATTGGAGAGATTTGATTGCTGATGAAGATAGAACATTAGTTTATAGTTCTTTGATTTTGATGCTTGATGACAATTAAAGGTACTATTTACCCCAACTATTATTGCTGTTGAGTTAATAACAAATATATATCAAAATATATACTAAAGTTATAGAGAAACGAGTTCTGTAATTACTCAATTTCTCATTTGGATTTTCACTTTGAATATGTTGTCAAACTTGTGTGTGAAAAAAAAAAAAAGAAGGATATTGTGAAGAAGAGAAAGTTAATGTTTTTAAACAGTTCTGCTAAACAATATATGATTTGGTTGTATTTACAGATAACCAATCAAGATATCACTTGGGAATAAGTAACTTATCCTCATTTTCATGATCAACCATCAATTTTCTTCCTATCAAAGATAATTTCTTTTCATATCTAACAGTCACCTTTTTTCATGTCCACAATCACTTCTTTTTATGATAATTAAATATTTCAACCAAAAAGGCACATAGTTTCCAAATAAAAAAAAGACATCAAAAGTGCTAAAACTTTTCTACATCACTTACTTTGTTGTCATAACTTTCAATTGATTTCTAGAGTGCCATTATTATTAGAAAAATATTTATCACAAGTGTCATAACTTTTGACCAATTATTTTCATAATTTAAAATAATCACCACAAGTGCCACATGTTTTAATACCATATAGGAATTTTTTAGCAAAGAAAATCACTACCATGACCCAAGTGAGATTTTTTTTTCTTAAGTTATCAATTGAAATATTATGGGCACCAAAAGGAGTGTCATATGAAAGTTATAGCACTCATGACAATATTTCTACAAGTTCTACTTGTGTAGGTTATATAAAGGTATAGGAATATCATTTCACTTTATTTAATAGAAATTTTGAATGTAGAGGATGATTTATATTTAACGTATTGCATTTTTTTTGTCAAAATAGAAGGATTATTAATGAAGAACGCTCCGTAAGCAAGTCAAGCCAATATAAATAAAACATTCAACTCAAGATCACTATACATTACATAGATTCCCAAAAAATCGACCACTAATTAATCAAATGAACAATATGCGGAATCAACGAATTTGATTGTAGTCAAACTTCTTTACTTAAGTCTTCGTCTCCAATCTCCCTTTTACCTTGACGGCTCTTGATGGATAGAACGATAAAGTATGTACATTAGAAAATAGAGAGAAGACCTTAGCCATATCTATATAGGCATGTCTAATGAACCCATCTATCACTGGTCACTACTAGAACGCTATGCTTATAGTAAGCCCTCCTACCACATCTTTACTAGACCAAGATGTGTAAAGCCAAATATAATTCAGTAATATAATTTTACTTAAGTTTTCATGCATTGCCTAATATATTGTAAAAGCCTGTTCAAACGCACCAATTCCAATTATTAAGTTGAACAAGACGTGTAGCCCTGAATATTATTGTTAGTTGGTGGTTGACTGAGCTTGCCGCGTGACGGTTTCCAAATCGAAACCAAAACAAGACATAATCTTAGGTTTCGGTAACTTTAAAATGGGAACTCCAAAATATAATAAAAAAATTCATGTCGACTGCATCAACTTTCATAATTATTAGGTTGGTAAAATCACTGACGTTTTCAGCAAGCTTGATTTCACATGGCGGCAAACATTGTAACATTACCTACTCAGTGATAAACCGAGTCCAATTTATTGTTCATCTAGAGCCCACACAAGCAGATTCCAGACCACCAAAATCAATGAAAAATCATGAAGCACATAGAGCATAACCAAATTGGAAACGACAGAGCATCCACACTCAACTAGAACGATGTAATTTCCTCCATAACCTTTGGACTGGACTACAACACAAGCCACGATATATCTACAAAGGGTCTAGTAATGCAAAGCTATGACCTTATATTCAACTACAGCATCGCCGGTGGTGAGGTTGAGAAAGTATGTCTTTGCCGTCACGACCCCACTTGCCAGCCGGAAAACGCCAGTCCCACCGACAATAGGCATCTCCCGATAGGTCTCGAGTGCTGGGTTGCGGCCCAATATGCTCAGGGTGCTGCCGTTGTACTCCGGGGTCGTGAATACAAGGTTCATGTTAGTGTGCAGAGCCATCGACTCGAGCCCAACTGAGCCATAGAACCCCTGTGCCCGGCCAACGAGGGGGGACTCCGGCTCAGGCCCCTCTGTCAGTGGGTCGTCGATCATGTTGACCACCCCAAAAAGCGTCGGGGACTTCTCGGTCATCGTGGCCTTGGCGACGCGCACTGCCGTGGGGTTCCTGCCAGAGAGCGTGTCGTGGAAGTAGAAGTGGAGGCGTGTGGTCTTGCGCTCGGCATGGCTAAGCCTAGTGAACCAGGCGTCCACCTTCACGGGGTCATCCGCCTCGGCACGGGCGAGTGTCGCCACCATGGCCACCACCAGAGCAAGAGCTGCCACCACCATTGCCGTTAAACCTGGCTTCGCCATCTCTGTATCTCGATCTGAAATAGCTGGGAAAGTGGATACTATTGGAAGGAATTTATAGGCGGAAATGAACCCAGAAAGGAGCCTTCTAAAGAAGACACCTGCAGAGAAAGATGCAACAAAAGAGTGATCGAGATCAATTACTTAACTGGTCGTGCTTTTTCACTAGGGACAGGCTTCATCATGTTGTCTACGTTATGAAACGTGAGTGCAAAATAATTTTTAAAAATCAAAAGATTCACGAGGGACCACCGAGTCAATCACGCGTAAGTACCGACTTTGCATCGTCCTTGCGGTTTTTGATTTGCAAATCGACACTAATAATTTCTTTTTGATCAGAAGTTGACTGTTTAAGAGCATGCTTTGCACGAAAGAACGTGTTAGAAAAAGGCATATGAGCTCTGCATATGCAGGGTAGGTGAATGCACAGTAATTTCATTTCACTTGATTTTATCGAAAATTTGAACGTAGGGAAAGCGTTATTAGCATGTTACATTTCTTGTTATTAGCATGTTACATTTCTTCAAATCGAAGGAGTATTAACGACGAATGCTCCTTAAGAAAATCGTTTATCCAATGTAAACAAAACGTTCAAACCCAAGATCACCTATACATTACATATTTATTCGGTACACTTGAAAGATTATTCAAATTATTAGCACTTGCCTAATCTACAGATTTGGTTCTGATCAAGCCACTTTACTTTTGGATTCTAATCGAGCCTCTTTACTTAGGTCTTTCTCTCCAATCTCCCTTTTACCTAGATCACACTTAGCCATTTGCGTATAATCGCTTCTACAGAGCCCATCCATCACTGGTTACGATTAGGACGTCATGCCTATTGTACACCGTCCTAACACATTTCTATTATACAATTATGCAATTGTACTTGAGTTGTCATGCATTGTCTAATATCATACAATAGTCATGTCTTTCGCAAATATAAAGTGATATCGCAATCAATGACATTGTATATTAATATGGATATCTTCCAATATGCTCTACTCTCTCACGCCAATGTTTATGATTAGAATTTGCGGCAATGAAGTGTCGTGATTCATGTTACGGGACCGATTATTGGATATTTGCAATTATTTTGTAGTAAAGTTTATCAAACCCAATCAAATATGTTGGCTTGGGTCAATTAGCGCTATCTAACATAAGCTAGTTGGTGCAATGGGGGAATGTTGACGATAGACTTTTCGATGCAATCCTTCTTTTTCTTTTTCGTTTAGGGGGCGGTAGGCGGTAGGTGTGGGAGCCGATCCAAAGAGAGATAAGCACATTAGTTCAACCACAAATTTTCACCCCATGGAAAAATTGAAATTAAGGTTTTTTTTTATTTAAAATCTTTATGAGAAAGGGCACTCTAATCTATATAACGTTTAAAGCTGAAATTGAGAGAACGATAGTTACAGTGCTTTCGCTTTTAGCTTAATGATTTGTTGCATATCGGGTTCCTATTCTTACTGGATCCAAATTTCTGCAAATGAATAAAGAGGAACTACATGAATATTCATCCTCTTATTGAATTTAAAATTAATAGAGGATAAACTAGAGAAAGCGTTTTAAATCATACTCTACTCGAACACGGCTTATTTCAACGTAGTTTCTTAAATATATTTTTAAAGGGCAAAAATTTTGAGCCAAACATAAAACGCTGCGAACTGTTTTAATACTTAATCAGTGTTATTTGCAAACGCAAATTGTCCAATCAAATTAGGATATGTATTCATAATATAACAATTAAACTTGAAATTAGACATTGGTCGATTGGATGGGCTAAATCAAGTGAGTATATATTAGTATTAAATTCAAAACGGATTTTGTAGTTGCTTAAATCAAAGTAAATATTGATTGGGTCACTCAAACTTTTCCGTAATTTTTTTTTTTTGACCTTTTCCGTAATTAGATCCTTGGAGGATTTGAGAACCAAATTACGTTCACGTTCTCTCCGTTGAGTCAGTTAAAGGAGAGAGGAAGAGCTAGAGAGAAAGAGAAGGCGTGAAACTAGGTCTTATATTTTCGAAGACTTTAAGAATCCATTTGTGATAACCGCAAATTTTGAAAAAACAAATGTTAGAAGCTAAAGGCTCCAAACGAACCCAAGTAATTAGAAAAAGGATGAAACCACAAATTATATTTCAAATTTGAGCCCCCATACCAAACGGGATTTGAACTGAATAATGTAAATCAGGAATATCAACTGAATCCTCTTTTGGAATTATTACCGTGGCGTTATCAATTAATAGACGTGTAATGTACGTGTAATGTATGCCTTGTGTTTCATCTCTCCTTCAACGTTCCATCGTTCCCAGAATCTAACATATCAAAAGGCAGAAAAATTAACATTCAAATAACCATGGACTTCCCCGGAAAATAAAATACGAGATTGAGTGCCTCTTATTCAGCCACCATTCATCTTCAACCTCCACAAGACAACCATCTCCGCTCACGGGCCTTTCCGATGATGATGCCTCAGTATTGCAGAAGGTAGGTAGAACACGAAGAACTGACAAGGCAAATTCAGGCACTTAATGACATTACCAGAGATTAACCATATGAATATCAGTGACTCTCATTTGGTTTCCTCGCCGGTGACCATTGTTGAACGTCACACAGAAAAGGTAAGGACACAGAGCAAAAAGGAACAATAGACAGAGATTCAGTTCTTATTCACTAACAATGGAATGTGTTAGTAATCGTGCTCAGATGCTTCGGAAAACCGAGAAACAGTGGGGGCGATAACTAAGGATACTGGAAAGACAATTAAGATTATTCTGAAACGATGACACAAACTCAAATTAACAAGAAAAACAGTGGAAAAAGAATAGTATAATGTCCGCTGGCTCTAGTGATCGGTTTTTAGGTGAGTCGATTTCAAAAGATTGGAACACTAAATCGAACCGGTCATGTTTGGAAAATATATGTTTTGGGTAAAACAACAAATTCTTGTTAAATATAAAAGTAGCATAATCTCACTATAAAAAAAAAAAAATGTTTGTCAAATGGTTATGTTGGTGTTTGTTCATGTTGATGATCATGATTTCAATTTTCTATAGGTGCAAAATAACCACATCATTGCAATCAGTACAAAATTCCAGTCACCGGCTATTCCAGCCAAAATTCTAGAAAAATAATTAATAATTAATTAATTTCGAAATTTAATTAAATAATTCAATTTAATTTCTAAAAATACTAACCTAGGCCAAACTTATTAAATTAAGTACCAATACAGACTCGGAAAAATTCCCGAACCCTTCTAGATAAATAGTACTATTTATTTAGGCCTTAGCTAAACCATGCTAACCACCTAACATGCTCAATTAAATAATTAAATTTCTAGGAACTGGTTCACTAAGCATCGCTTTTGCAGTTAGAAATTAGAAGTATTATAGTTTATGGATGGTGACAACTAATTTTTTCAAAGTCTGTCTTGCATTAAAAAGAAAATCATTTTAGAATTTTTTTTTAAAAAAAAAAAGGGCACATGAGACAAAGATGAATGCACACATGCTCGACTTGAGTTCGAGTTGAACGATGCTCGTCTCGTGGCCAAATCCTACCTTAGTCCGACATTTCCAAGGTAATGAGAGAGGTCCATCCATTTTTAAGATTTATGCTCAGTGTCAACACTATGTTTCATTATCGTTTGGATAAGCTTATGTCTCCCTGAAGTGCACGTACATCAGTTCAAACTAGGACGTTCAAGACTCATTTTCAGTCTATAGCATTATCCTCATGTAATTCGAGTAATCGTTTCGGTCATAACACCATTATATCACGTGTCCGTCGTCTCGAATCCATGATGGATTAGCTTATACCTCGTCAGGGTAATCGCGTCTTAGATGTTTGAGTGCCCGTTGTCCAGGCCGTGCAATGGTCGAACAACAAGCGTTCAGACTCTTTAGGCTGGCCTCGGTCGGCCCGACCATTTAGGAGTGGAATTCACGCCTGAAAAGGGGCTGAACCCCACGGTCCAGAACGTTTGAAGGTCGCACATCGGGCCTTCAGCCGAGCTTTGGGCCTTGTAATGAGCTCCTGGCGGTCTCGGAGCGTCCCTTAGACCTTAGTAGAAGCGTTCATGCCAAAATCGCATGTTTAGGTCTTAATATAGATTAATCAGCCTTATGACTTGTTAGTGGTAAATCATCGTGTTTAGAGTCATTTAATGTTTCCATCCAAAAAAATTCATTAAAATGTTTATTCGTGCTATACAAAATGATAAATGAAAAAGTACACTTTTGATACCAAACTTGGCAATTCATTTAGGGTTTAATTACATTTGAAAATCATGGATTAACTTTTAATCCTTAAAAAAATAATTTTCATTAACTTGCATAGCACATAGGTATTAAGAGCTCTTGCATTGCTAATATTAAAATTCATAATTTTTTTTAAAAATCTTATTATTAGTTATGAAGAATTTCTTTTTTAAAAAAGAAAAGCGAGACCATGGTTCAAGATACTTTTTTTCCTTGCCGAGTCTTGTTCGGTGCCTACGTGGTGTTGGTGTTTGTTTGACAAATGTTGGCAAGGTCATAAGGGATAGTGGATAGACCTGAGCAGGTCTTTAAACTGCTTAAGGAAAGAAACAGGCGGAGGGACTCGTCCTAGGGTGGGAGTCCCTGTGTGTTTGTCTTCCATAAAGGCAGAGTTAGACCTTGAAAAATATTCTAACCCCATTGCTGGACCAGCCACAATCCCTTTATGGGAGAACGGCCAGCTCGCTTGATTCCCCGTGAAGCCTTCTCCAGGTAACCAATCCGTGGGTGTGGTTTAGGGAAATGATGGTGCCAGGGTAAAACCTGGGTTATGCGTTGGAGTTTACGTTCAATCTTCAGTTTCTTTTTGTTTTGCAAATAGGAAGGAGCAAGGAGACGAGGTGAGGCTGAGTAAGGTGGCCATTTGACATGGTGTGTTGGGCTTAATCAGTTTAGCGGTCTTAGGTTTTCTGGTCTCATTCAACTGGATTTGATTAGATAGAGCGGGTTGAATTTGATGGCTTTCGGAAGATTTTGGTGTGGTCGGCCGAAGACGACACAAAGGAGAATTTTCAATGACCTGGGCTAGTCATGGTTTCAAAGGGTGCCTGGGCCTGGGCTCCATAAATTGGGCTGGGTATTTGTCTTGGTTGGAAATGGGCCAAGTGTGGTTTTAGCAAAAGTGGGCTGAATTGCACTCAGAAGAATAGGATTCGAACTTGGAGTAGAATGGGTTAGGAAATTGCCACTGTGGGCTTCGTGTGTTGAATTCTGACTTGGGCTGGAGAGGTTCTAATTGAAAGAGTTTTTCTTGTAAGCCCGAATTGTCCTTTTAGCCCGAACTCACTGGAGTCCAGGTGGGACCAGCGGTAGGCCGTGTGTTGGGGAGGGCCCAGCCCGAATCCCTTTTTTCGGTAATAAATATTTTTGTTAATATTATTTTTAAAAAAATTAAAATTTTAAAAATTTCGAAATTTTTAGTTTTAGGAAAAGGCTTAAGAATTAGTTATTTTGAGTAATCTTCTCCTAAAATGTGTGAAATCATTGATCCAAACAATTGTTCTCGGAATTTAACAAGCTCTTAGATTTGAATGTTTTTAGAGACAAATACTAAGTCACTATTTGCGCATTTCCATTTCAATTATCATTGGATTTAGTTAGGAATGTTATTTTTCTTATCTCTTAGCGTTAGATTCTTGTTTATCCTTGCAAGTTATTTAATATTTTTTTAGTCTCTAATTGTTATTTTAATAATTGCACACTCGCATGATCATCTAATATATTAATGAATAAGTTTAAAATTAATCCAGACTATCTAAGAAACATATTCTTGAATTGATATAAGATTACCCATTCGATTCTAGTTTATACTTGCAAGTTATTTAATGTTTCTTTGGTTTCTAATTGTTATTTTAATGATTGTGCACTTGTATGATCATTTCATATGTTAGTAAATAAGTTTTAAATTAATTCAGACTATCTTACTAACATATTCTTGAATTGAAAAAGATTAGGCATCGAAAGGGCACTAATTCAGATTAGCTTTGTAAGAACCGAAGAAGCGTCCTTTTACTTCTAATATTGCTAGGCTCCATTATTACACAGCTACAGAAAAAAATTTTATTTCCTCTATCCCTTTGGTAGTAGTAGTAGTTGCTGGCTACAGATAAAATTTTTATTTTCTTAATTAACCACCTTAGCATAATCCAAAAAAAAAAGAAACAGAAAAAATCAATCAATTGAATTTTTTAATCATGAAAAGGTAATTTTTTTAATTATAAAAAAAGCAATAAACGTTTAAAAAGATAGTATTTACAGAGTAGAAGTCGTTCCCTCTATTTACATCTCTATTTTTGTATACGTGACTCCTCTCTTCATTTTTCACCATCTCCCCATTATTATTATTATTATGGATAACAATGAGACTTTTTGGATTCTTGAAAAAGTAGAGAAGAATGATGAGATTCAATAAAAGGGAAAGAGAAACAAAGAACGTAAACATTGCCATCGTGTTGCTCATAAATTTAAAGGTAAGCGTTATCGTCGTCTTGCTTATAAAATTAGAGATAACAAAGGTGACGGTGATGCTGCTCGGAATGAAGTTGCATGGAAGACACCAAGCATGACTAAGCCACGGATGAAAGTGCCTCTGCAACTCAAGTTTTTTAAGGAAAATGAGGAACTAGAACTAGCACCAAAATCTTGTGAAAAGATAGAGATGGACAAGTTGTGGAGCAAAATGGAAACTTCTCTTAGAGTCGGAGAAGATGGTTATCCTAGAGAATTTTGTCCTAAACCCCAGGTAAATATCAAATATGAGTAATATATATTTTATTGCTATTCTTTGGCTCTTATGCATTGATATTGTGTTTTCTTAGTTTGAAAAATTTTAGAGTAACATTATTAGGGCATAGATCAAAAAATAACTTTCTTGCAATTGTAATTGGTCCTATCTCGGGCTGTGGTAAAACTTGACAATAACGTGACACTTATAGATTGCCTGCCAGACCCTAGGTCCTGTCTCGGGCTCTTATGCAGCATCCTTTTACTTCTAATACTGCTAGACTCCATTATTACACAGCTACAGACAAAAATTTTATTTCCTCTCTCCCTTTTGTAGTAGTAGTTGCCTGCCCCAGACGAAATTTTTATTTTCTTAATTAACCACCTCAACATAATCCAAAAAAGGAAAAAAGGAAAAAAATCAAACAACTGAATTTTTTTAATTATAAAAAAAACAATAAATGCTTAAAAAGATAGTATTTACAGAGTAGGAACGGTTCCTCTATTTTACCTCTCTATTTTTGTATATGTGACTCCTCTCTTCATTTTTCACCCTCTCCCCATTTTTATTATTATGATGGATAACGATGACACTTTTCGGATTCGTGAAGAAAAAGAGAAGAATGATGGGATTCAAGAAAAGAGAAAGAGAAACAAAGAACGTAATCATTGCTGTCGTGTTGCTCATAAATTTAGAGGTAAGCGTTGCCGTCATCTTGCTCATAAAATTAGAAATAACAAAGATGGCGGTGATACTGTTGGGAAGGAAATTGCATGGAAGACACCAAGCATGACTGAGCCACGGATAAAAGTGCCTCTACAACTCAAGTTTTTCTAGGAATATGAGGAACTAGAACCAACACCAAAATCCCATGAAGAGATAGAAATGGACAAGTTGTGGAGCAAAATGGAAACTTTTCCTAGAGTCGGAGAATATGGTTCTCCTAGAGAACTTTGTTTCAAACCCCAGGTAAATATCAAATATGAGTAATATAGATTTTATTGCTATTCTTTGGCTCTTCTGCATTGATATTGCACTTTCTTAGTTTGAAAATATTTTGGAATAACATTACTAAGGCATAGATCGAAAAAATAACTTTCTTGCAATTGTAATTAGTCCTATCAAGACGACGTGCGAGGTGCTACCAGGGATAGCATCAAGTCTAATGCCACCGAGGACGAGAACATCCATAAGGCGATAGCGGCTTCTCTTCTCCAAACCATGCCCTAGAGCCTCAACGAAAAGAACGATGACGTCGATGAACCAATTCCGATCGAAGCTTAGTCATCTTTACGAAAGCAAAAGCCCTACAGTGAAACAGGCCATGCTTCTAATTTTATGTACAATCGATTTATATGTAAAATTTGCTTCCACCCGAGGACGAGTGGCAACCTATTTCAGATTAAGAGTTGTAGTCATGTGTACTACATCCACCGTTGAGGCTTGGTCTCGCTAGGCCACCGCTGGGTGACACCAACCTGGCAATGGCCTAGTGAGGCTCAGCCTCGCCGAGGGCCAGCGAGGTCGCTAGCCCTCGTCGGTAGGTCGCTGGCCATGGCCGAGGTCGGCAATCGGTCAAAAAGAAGAAAGAAAAAAAGAAAAAGAAAAAAAAAAAAAAATAATAAAAATATTAAAAAATTAAAAGAAATAAAAAAGAAAGAAGTAACAAATTTACCCCAAACTATTTTTTTGACCATGAAAAAAAAAAGAAAATAATAATAAAAATATTAAAAAATTAAAAGAAATAAGTCATTTAACTTAAAAATTATACAAGTTTAGTAAATGCATTTTTGTTAACCCATAAGAAAATTATACAAGTTTAGTAAATGCATTTTTGTTCTTGGAGTAGAAATTTTTTGCAGTTACCAAGTGCGTTCTTATACTCTAAAATTGTTGCCTAGAACAGAAAAAAAAAAAAACTATTTCTGTTAAAAAATTGTTATCCGGAACAAAAACGTTACCAAACGCGCCCTTAATGTCTCAAAACCATTGTCTATTAATGTTTGAATAAAGAAAATTTTAAGTTTGCGGACATATGAACTCATCTACATTAAATCCCAAATTAACTTGGGGAAACAGTCTCTTCTACGGAGTAATGAGAGTTCAAATAAAAAGAATCTGAGAACTGGAGATTCGGATATGATATTTTGGAAAAATTACATAATGAAAGCATAAATATAATTTGATATTCTGGAACATACTAATGCTGTAGTCTTTTAAACAAATCAGTTTTGTTTTTGGCGTGTTTCATAAGGCGAAGATGCTTTTTAGATAAAAAAAATTATACGGACAGATTTTCTAAATGGGAAGAGTAGGTGAGAAGCTTCAAATCAGAATCTCTTATCAAATATCGAAGTGTTTACATAAAATAAGAAAAGATCGAATACAATAGACAAGAGAAAGAGAGAGAAAATGGAAAAGCCGGATTTTTTTTTTTTTTTTTGGTGATAAAAGTCAGTTCTATTAGTGTTTCAGTGTATGCATGTGAGGAGGACAATTTAAACGGTAGCTACTTCAAATGACATTTGAGTCTTTTGCGTTCCAGGCCGAACGTTTTCAAGAAGCGCCATCATGATTTCCACTTTAAAAAAGTAGTCAAAAGACAAATTGACGACCCCACTAGAGAAGTAGATTTTTTGATGTAGATGCACTCATCAATAATTAAAATCGATATATGTAGACATAAAGGTTATATTACGGTTGCCGTTCTTGCCATTTTATCAAGTTCCATTACTCGGTCATTAGGATGGTCGGTTAGCCACAGACACTTAAACGAAAGTAACATGTCTTGTCATTTGATATTTGAGATATACCGGCGATGAATGGAGATAAGGCCAGTACATCTTTTTTTCCTTTCATAACAAGATATTGCCAAATCACTATTTTGAAAAATGGACAATCCAAATCAAATTCTCTAGCTTTTTCAAGGGCAGTGAGAGAATAACGAAAACTGGCCCAGCAGGCCTCACTTTACATCTAGGCTGTTTGGTCTCACATGCAGTAAGGAGAAGGGGATTCTCATGGGCACACGTGAATTTTTTCGAGTTACTACAAAATGATTTGCGAATCAATGTGTAAACGTGGAAACCGAATTTCACACGCTCTTCATATCAAGCCACCCATGTCAATGCCATCAACCAGCGTACCAAAAGCTCATCTATCAAAGTCTTAAGAATTTGAAAAGTGACTAGGAGAATCATGTCATCTGCACGTCCATAACGTATAAAAGGATAAGTCACACCTCCAAATTATCTTGGGGAGCAATTCAGAATTTCTATTACTCTTTGATGTTCGAAGCTTAGTCCTTTTTGGTTCCAAGCATACTTAATTGAAAAGTCGCATCAGTGAGCGTGCTATTTAAGTACTACGAAACTAACAATTTGAAAAGGAATTCAACATCTTGGAAGGCTGATAAGAAGGTAGATGCAAATTTAGCCCTTAGTTTCTGGCGAGAACCCTCTCAATCTTCAAGGTCCATGAGGTCTTCAAAATCTTGCGGGTTTTCTTGACTGTATGTTTTTATGAATTCACAAGGAACGCTCTGTCCATGAAGACATTTGACCTGCTGATATGTGATAAGACATAGGAATGCAAGCACAAACTAAAGAGAAGGCAAACGAGATGTACATTTATGCTAGTATTTGCTAGTTCCCAGTCTATATTAGCAGTCTAAATGGCTTCATGAGAAAGTCTTTAATCACAACTTGAAATCTGAAAACAAAATACCACAATCATGTGCTCTTAGACTAAATAAGCACATGCAATCAATATAGAGACATGCATGAATCTGGTGAATATCCGAGTCACCAATCTTACACTGCAATATGCATCGAACAAACATGAAAAGCTGCACTAGGGGTCCTAGATGGATACATATACAAATCAAGCAAGTAATATTCTCTTCCCTGACAAAAAGGAAATCTTCTTTTCTTCTTTTCATACCACTGAGGTTGTTGGACTAATTTTTAAGGCCTAGAGTCGAACCACATTTTCTTCATTTCCAATCATAAGTTTGAACCTGCTTGCAATAGCTCTCGTGAGCCAGTTGTTGCAGGGGAGCAATATCCAACTCGTGTTGCTGTGCTGTTGTAGTGAGCTTAGTAATCCCAAGCCTAGGCCTGTTGTAGTACTTAAGCTGGACATTTTGTGTCGCCTCTTCTTCCCTAGCTTAGGCAGCCAGAGAAAGTACCAAGTCAGTCACCGTTTGGAATAAGGGATACCTCCGATTTGAATTCTCTAGCTTATCAAGGGCAGTGAGAGGCCTCGGGCACGTGGAACCATTAAAAAGCTGCTCAAGAGGGCTCTTGGACATTTAGACTATTTTTCCTAACCTGCACTAAAGAAAAGAAGAATTCTGATAAGACTGTAACTAGGTTAGAAAGGAGACGCAAATCCAAAAGTAAGTGCACCTTCAATTGATTCATCTGCATTGATTAAAGGAGACATGAATTGCTTTAGTAATATATGGTCTCAAATGACGCTTCTGATGCTCATATCAATCAACCTAAGTGAGGTTCTTACTAGCAGTATCTAGATGGAGACTTTGACCATAAAATTGTCCCTATCAATGAGCTCAAACACCCGGCAACACCTTCGTTCAGACAAGCTTCTCTCATAAACGTGGGCCAACCACCAGAGATGTTTGCTGGATACCGGCCATGAATTGTCTAGATACCTAAGTCACAATTGTCTGGTTTTTCTGATTGTATCTCTTTATGAATTCAAAAGGAACACTCTTGCCCATGTTGATTTTTGCTAACCAACATATGATGAGGAAAAGAATGAATACAAACAAACGATAAAGAGAAAAGGCAAACAAAATGTAAATACATGCTTATATCTACTGGTTTCAGGAGTTTCATTCAACAGTCTTCACTGGGTAAAAGAAGCGTTCAACCCCAACCTGCAATTTGTAGTCAAAATGTCATAGCACAGTGCTCATAGACTCTGATATTGCACACTATTTTTGAACTCTAAAGGTAACACTTCAAGAGTTGCTAACACTGATCCTCTCCACCACATCCTCTTAGTCTATGAATAATAGTGATTTTCTTTACACCTAATTAGTATAAAAGAAAAATACAATCTTTTATTTTAGAATTGGTAATCTTATGAATCCATGAATTAAAAAAAAAAGAAATTTTAAAAACATAAATTTACACATTTAGCCATTAACACTTAAAGGAAAATAACATCTCATGTGATTCCAATGAATAACCAAATCAATTTGGGAAAACAATGGACTATAGGGCAAGATGAAGATGGAATTTACTCTCTGGATTTTAAATTTCATCACTGCTTGAGGGATAATGTATCTATATAAGCACTTTTATCAAATATATTTACATGAGTATAGAGTGAGTCTCTCTCATATTTGAAAACTATCAGGTGATCATGAGTGATGGTATGCTGCATAAATTTCCCCATCCCTTCTAGAACTAGAACACATCACTTTTGACATTCTTTTGTAATACAAAACCAGGTTTAGTAACCTGGAACCGGGGCAAGTGCTGAACCAAAGATCCTTTCCAAAAAAAGGCAATGATAAAAGCGTGACAAGCTCAAGAGATGCCTAAAATAGAAAATGTGTGCATGACTCTTCCACAAACATCCATTGTATGGGAGTGGCCAGGCCTAGAAATGCTAAGATCGTTACTAGCTCAGAAAAGAGCACGATTACAAATATAAATGCACTTTTATCCGGTTTCATCACAACAGAATGGTGGCACAAATCGCTTTCAACTAGTATATGGCCTAAAGTGACTTCCAATGTTTCATCCTAGTTCAACCTAGACATCATCCCTATCAGTGAGCTCAAACATGCAGACATCCCCTTCGCTCAAGAGAAGTTCCGTCGACAAACTTGAACCAACCAACACAAAAGTTTGCTACATCGTAGCGTTGATGGTCCTAATGGTCACCTGTGACAATGTGTCCGAGTCGTTGAGAGTCGCAATTTGCTGGTTTTCTTGACTGTATGTCTTTATAAATTCACAAGGAATGCTCTGCCCATGAATACATTTGTACTGTCGATAAATGATACGAAATGTGATTAAGCATATTATGTGAGAAAAGGCAAACAAGATGTGCATTTATGCTAGTATTTGCTACTTCTAGAGTCTATATTAGAAGTCTAAATGGCTTGATGAGATGGTCTTTAATCACAACTTGCAATCGGAAATCAAAATATCACAATCCTTCAGAGTCGCAATTTGCTGGTTTTCTTCCCTCTCCGCTGCTGCCAACCACAACTTCCAGCCGTCAACATTTCTCTTTCCACCAATCACTATGGACCACCGGGCAATTATTCCGATCATTGATTCCGGCCATTGAGAATCATTGCCGACCGCCACTTGTCATCACACGACATTTCTCAATCAACAGCTAGCGCAAATGTAAACTACACACATACATAACAAAAAGAGGGGAATAAGGAGTTGACATAATGAATCCTCATCTATAGACCTCGCCGGGAAAAAAAAGAAAAAAGAAAAAGATTACTGCTTCTGCCTTATGGACAAAACGGCGCTGGAAATCTGAACATAAAATGAAGGAAAACTCGGTGTCAGACGTGGCTCAACAATAAGTGAACCTAACTCTAAACATCGATTAGATGAACCCGAATTTATCACTTTTTTCCAGCAAATAGTCGAACATGTGACGTACAGTTTAGAATGTAGGCTCCCGATTGGGATTTAGTGCAACTTTCAGCCTAAACATGGCATATTGATATCTTACTTGATATGATTTATCATGAAAAAAAATCTCAGTTTGCTTTGTTTTACTCACAAGTCTACCAATTAAGCTCAGAATTCGGATTATCAACAAAAACAGGGCAAAATAGGGTATGAAGGAGAGAAAATTACCTGGCCAGGAAAGTAGAGCTTTGATTGGCGACGGTGGGGACGACGATGTCAAAAATGGTTGACAATCAAAATATAGCTCTGGCTTTGTGTGATTGGTTCGCGACTTTTCATAGCCCAGAACGAATCTTCTTCTTCTTCTTCTTCTTCTTTTCTCAGTAGCCCCCAAAAACTGAGAGTGTATATTAGAGATTGACTAGTAGGAAGCTTGAGCTCACCAAAAAAGAAATTCCTCCGGCTGCTTATATATCTCTTCTTCTCAGTCAAGTGTGTATCTTCCTAGACTCTATCTATCTCGATTGATCCCAATCTCTGTTCTCTCTCCATTGACAACCAACCCCCAAGAACCGATTCTGTTACAGATAATTGACGCCAACTAGTAGAGCTACTTGAACTTTTTTTTTTTTTTTTTTTTTTTGGGTTTCACATCAGTCCCATGTCGTTCATCACAGCTAGCTTGATCATTGTTTTGCTAAAGAAAAGCAAGCATCCACAGTAAAGAACAGCCAAATTGGGCTTATTATTTGTTTGTTTCTTTTTTTCAACAAAAGCATTCATTATGGACAAGGTGTAGTCTCTACTTAAATATTATATTTGCTGCGGTAATTAACTATTTGGTGTAAAATTGTTTTTTTTTTTGGTCAAATAAGATTTCTTTCATTACTTCGTAGGAACAAAACGAGGACATTTACCCAAGTCCAAACATAAAAGAGATGTAAGATAGTGAGAAGGATTAGACAGCCAGTTCGTTGCAAGGGAATCGTCTCGACAAGCCTTCGCGAACCAATCCGCGGCCCGATTCGTTTCTCGCGGACAAACGGCAACGGAATCTCCAAGTAAAGAGCCCAGCTTTTGTTGACAATCTGTTACCACTGACTGGACAGCCCATGGAACTTCAGCCCGGCCCAGGATAGCATTTCCTGCTATCGAATTGTCAGTCACGAGCCGAACAGGAACTGCTGTATTTGTTTGACCTAGTACATTGAACTGAAGAACTTTCGTGCGTGTCTTCTCCACGAAGTGCAGCCCCTCCTTTAGAGCTAAGGTTTCCACGACAAGGGCAGACGGAGCAAGGACTTTCATGGCGAATCCACCCACAAGACGCCCGCGATGGTAGTTGCAAATCCCAGCAACCGCTCCCTGTTTTGAGGCGCAACACCAAGACCCATCCACATTTAATTTCAGCGAGCCTGTTGTCGGTGGTACCACTCCTCCTTTAGCAAACCTTCCCTTTCCTTTCGATTCTGTGTTGTAGTGCTGAAGCTCCATTTTCTATAGAGTTCAAGATCATAACTAGCTTCCTCCACAATTTTGTGTGGTTTTAGTCTGCTGGATCTAAAAACCCATGCATTTCTTGCTTTCCATATCGACCATAAAATACCTGCAAGGAGTGCGTTTGATTTCCGCTCATTTTGGTGAAGCAAGTTCTCTAAGATCCATTTATCCATCCTTGTAACTTTCTCGACAGTTGTATTCAATTTAATGCGAGGATCTAACCATATACTTCTCATCCAGGAACATAAGAGGAGGAGATGCTCGAGAGTTTTTGGGGCATCGTGGAAAATTGGGCAGAGTGGATCAAGTATCATTTTCCTCCTGTAGAGATTTTCTCTTGTCGGCAGCGCATTATTGCATATGCTCCATAGGAAAAACCGAACCTTTGGGTAGTGTTGGTTTTGCCAAATTGTGGTCCATAGAGATCGGGGTGGTTGATATGACGATGACGCTTGGTTAGTCTTCTATTTAAAAGCTCAATTTGCTTATGTGCGTTAGAGAATTTCGCTTTGCTCCATATTCCCAATGCACCAGCCGCCTATTGTGATTTTTGTACTAAGTCTCCAAGTGTGTTATGGTGATCATTCCATGCTCCTTTAACAATATCCCTGCATTCTGGGTCTTCTAACCAATATGCCTCAAATTGAAACTCTTTTTTCCTTCTTATGATATTCAAATATAGATTGAGGATAAGAGGACTTTGGTCAGAGCCTATCGCTGGCAAAGCAACAGCCTCTGCATTTGGAAACTCCACTCTCCATTCTACGTTGCATAACACCCTATTTAGGCGTTCTCTTACTAGATTTTCCCCAACTCTGTTGTTCGACCATGTATAGGCACAACCCTTGCTTTCAATATCCATTAATGCACATTCATTCAGCATCTCCCGAAAAGTCACCATTTGATAATGATCCATCCCTCGTCTTCCATCCTTTTCCCAGTAATTAAGAACCTCGTTGAAATCCCCCATGCAAACCCATGGTAGGGAATTGATATGGTGGATTGCTCGAAGTTCCTGCCATAAACACGTCCTCTTTTGAAAATCAGTAGATGCGTGTAGAAATGATACTCTCATTAGGGTTCCATGAGTAGGGTCCTTGCAAATAATATCAATCAGCTCCTCTGAGTACTCCTGTACCTCCACCTTTAATTCCTCATTCCACATTGCTATTAGTCCCCCTGCTATGCCAATTGGATGAATGATAAATGACTCCTTGAACTTAAGTTGATGTCTAACTTTGTCCACCACTGTTTTCCTATTCTTCATCTCCATAAGGAACACCAAGTCGGTCTATCAAGAGCCATAAGGGCTCGAAGATGCTAGAACGTCAGGGCAGACCCCAATCCCTAATAGTTCCATCTCAAAAATTTCATTTATCCCTCGGTGGCTTATTAGGGCTAGCCATCAAAGCCCATTCATGCGCTCCCTCATCCACTTGGATAGGTGTTTCGAGAAGTAGAGTCTCATCAATCACGTTTGCATCCATCCCCTGTAAATTGTAACTCTTAGTCCTCTTCATTTTCTTGCTCGTCGGGGGAATATGGCCCTTCTTACTCTTTTTGTGTACTGTAGCTATGCTGTCAAGCATTGTTTCTACCCATGATGAATCTAAGAGAAGAAGTAGAGAGCCTTTGTCTCTTTTGCCTTTCACTACCGCAGACTCACTAGCTATACCTTTCCCTTTTAACTTGAGTAATTCTGAGGGTTGGGCTTCCATAGGATACCCCAATTGCATCTCATAGTTCTCTTTATTGGTCGGGACCTCCATGGTACCAGCCGGTGGAGTTTTCGCAACTGTTTCTTGTTCCTCACAATGTATCTCTTCCCCATAATACATTTTCCAGAAAGGACTATTTTCCTTAGCTTCCGCTTTCAGCCAATATCCGAAATTTCCAGCTACTTCCTCCCTTGGCCTTGGTTCCTCGTAAGTGATTTCCTCACAGTTTGTGGTCCAATGGCCTATTCGGCCACATGAATAGCAATAATAAGGAAGCCTCTCATACTTAAAGTCAACCCATATTTGATCATCATCGAAATTCACCAATGCTCTTGGCCATAGGGGGTGTGATAAGTCTAACATCACACGCGCTCTTCCTACTTTACACGGGCTGCTGTATTTACCGTCTATTTTTAGTTCCACCACCTTTCCTATCTTCCCGCCCACCTCTATCATCGTCTTTTTAGTAATTCGAATTATCAGAATTCCCAACACTTGCACCCAGAATGCACAATGAGTAAAAACATGACGGTGGATAGGTACCTTTGGTTGTAGTTTCTGTAGAATGAGCAGGTTCCTTGAGAAACACCAAGGGCTAGCATCCAAGACTCTTTTCAAGTCAGCTTGCTCTCTGAAAGTGAAAAAGAATAGGCCCGATTGCACTAACTCACACACTACGTTTTCAGTCTTCCATGCCTTCTTCATTGTGGATAAAAAGGCTTGGAAGTTTACATTTGGCCTGGAAAAGAGTTTCCCAAGTAGTATGAGATTACATGCTTTCCATTTATCATCTGAAATTTCTTCAAACACGTTGGCTACGAAATCCTCTGACCATATTTGCCCCATTCTTCTACATAATGCAGCCAACTTGCGCTCTTTAACTGATTCATTCTCCATTTCTAACTCTTCCTTATAGGTTCAAATTTGGGACATCCTTCGAAATTTTACCCAAGAAAGGAATCAATTCAAAACCCATTAATACCTATTGCTGGAGCGGAAGAAGCATGGATGAAGGGAGCTCTAAACAGATGCCGTCTCTATTTCACTAGCATTTCTTTGCCCAGAAACCGGAATAAATCCATTCTCACAAGAAGCTTTATGTATTGGGAGGTAGAAAGATGATGGTAGGACCGTTGCTACAAGAGGAAAGATTTCATTGTAAAGATGGATTCGTAGGGTGTAGTGGTATGTGTTCAGGTTAAGGGATTTGGATTGGCAGGAGGATAGAATCCATTTAGGCTGGGAGATTTAGGGCTTGGAATACACTATCGCCATGGATAGAGATGAAACTCTTCCGAGGAAGAGAGGGACTCTTACAGGAAGAGAGTATTCTGGGCATATGCTGAATCGGTGTAAAATTGATTAACAAACTAAAAAATCTGACAAGATACAACGATACTCTTGCGCATGGAAGTTAACTTCATCTCTTATGCCAATCTTGAGCATTGCTTGCATTTGCAGAAAAGCATTGATGACTACCGTCTCCAGTTGAATAGCAAATCTTGCCCACACAAGAAGCATTATTTATTGCAACTAAAATCTGACTTCATCCATTCGTTATACCTGATGATGGTGGTTAATGCAGGACAAACTTTTAGCGATGATTAGTAGGATAATTTGAATTAAGGCACACAAATGTGTGTGAGGGGACTCCTCTATTTCTCTTTTCCAAGAATTAGCGGTAGGTTAATTTGATTTTAATCACTATGAGTAATGGACTTCCTTTAGAATTCATAATTACTCTGGAGAAAGAAATGACATTTATGAGGAAAAGTATAGGAGGGTTGTCCTTGATTATTCCCTTGATTCTTCATCCTTAATCTTTGCATTCCTTAATAATTCTTCGCATTCCTTAATCTTCATCCTCAAACATCGTTGGATTACAAGAAAGCAATTCAAGGGAATGATAAGTTAACAAATTCCCAAATGTATGGACTGCATGAACATACAACTTGCTTTCCTTCTTCCATTTCATTCATTCCATGGATATGAATCTCAGAAAAAAGACTGATTATAGAAGGCATCATAATGTCTATATAACAAACTGGTTATAAGTTGATTTATTTCAATGCGGAAGATTTCCATTTCTCGTTGGAATTGCAATCCGACACATCCTCTTAGGGCCTCCACAAAGCAATGAATATTGGTGATGATTGAATCAAGATATGATTGTAATTCGATGTACACATGTGTGTATATAACGATGAACAAGCAAGTTGTTTTAAAGGATTAGAGTTTCTACAATCCATCAAAAGTTCATATACACTCGTAACTCAACTAAACCAACAAATGTCACTTTAGACATTTATCAAACTATCTCAACTCATACCCAAAATTCAACTACCAAAATTCCCTATCGATATCGTTCATGTCCTATGAGTTGCTAGCCAAAGAACCTAGCAAGTATTTGAATGAATGGGCTGAGATATAATCTCCGCTCATGTTAAATTCCAAACAATGCCATGATAGATGAAACAAAAACAAAGCATATTAAAAGAGCAACTGTATTTAGGAAAGTGAGGTTGTCACATGTTAACATTCCATACAGTATAACCCGTTGTTGACGCCTAAAATTTTATCTTAATTAATTAAGTTTTGCTTTATTTTATTTATTTTTTATGTTATCTTTTTCGGATAATAAATAAACCAAAAAGGGGAAAAGAAACGAAAAAAAAATGGAAAAGAAGTAGAAAAACAGAAACAGCAACCCTCTCTGTGGGCCTCCACGGCCCAAGCGCAAGGCCCAGCCCCCTTCGGTCGTCTCCTTCCTCGCGCCTCTGCAACACGCGTAAGGGGTACGACGCCAAAGCGAAGGGGAGGAGCAACGACGACGCACATGGAGCAGGGGGTAGCTGGCATCGGATGGGACGCCGGTTCAGCCGGCGAAGGCAGTGGCGACCAATGGTCGAACTCCGTCGATCGGCCGCCCCTTGGCCTATAAATAGGCCATCGATCCCAGCGACGAGGGACACACAGAAGAGAACGGAGGAAGGAGAAAGGGAGAGGGATCGAGGTCGCGATCCTTGGACACCCCACTGAGAGACTTCAGGGGGGCCGAGGGCTCGCGGCTTCGGATCTGAACTTCGCTGGAGTAGAGGGAGAGGAGGGAAAGCGTGAGTGACGAGGAGGGCCGGCGAAGGCCCAGATTTGGAAATCGCAGGGACACCGTCGCTGCCACCCACACCTGCAACCCCTTGTCATCCACCACCGTTCCGATGCCATTGCCACGAACGGGTAACATATCGCCATCATCGCCGTCGCTGTCGTCGTAGTTGCTGTCGTCATCGTAGCTGCCATTGCCGCCACAACCATTCGGTCTCCGTCCCCGGCGCCACGCTTTCCCCTCTTAGGCGCTCTGCCCCGATTGCGGGCGCCGAAAAAAAGAGGTCGCGACACCCTTGTAAATACCATTACGCCCTTCTTGAAATTTATGCAACTTTCTTTCCTAAATGAAATGCATATTTAAATTCCGCACCAAAAAAATGCATATTTAAATGAATATATTAAATTGAGGTATCTGATTTTAATTTTTTTGCCAAGAAATTATTTATGTATCTAGATTGCTTGATAAATGTCATCCTTAAAAACATATACACAAATAATAACCACAACCAAATGCAGTCGATATCTTGTCTATGGCATGTTAAGAATTTCAAGTCATCAACACAAAAAGCCAACTTAATTATGAAAAGTTCAATTTAGGACTTAATGGGGGCGAAAGTGCCTTGAAGAAGGATGACATTGGAATAAGTTAGAGAGGGTCATGTTCCTATAATACAAGTACATGCTCTTTTGTGATCAATCTGACATGTGATGTCAAATGTAAGCGGTGAGACGTTCAATTCTCAATTTAGGACTTAATGTTCTTTTGTAGATTTGATGTCAATGTTGAAATTGTTGAATTTTGACTTTCAAATTAAGAGATAAGGGTATTTTAGATCATTTACCTTTATTTTTGGGATTTCTATAGGGAGATTATCAAAGAAATGTGTTTAATACACATCTCTAACCCTAGCCTCTATATCATTTCCTGTTTTATTTTTTTCTTATCTTCTTGTTGGATATTTATATTTTGTGGCTCATCAAGTGGTTTTAGAGCTTTTTGGATTGTACTCTCATGCTGTTTGTTGAAGATAGTAAAACTGCTCTCTCGCCTCGTGGTTCTTCCTGTTTTGGATTTTTGACATAAGTCTTGCTTCTCGTGTAATTTTGATTCTTTCATTCTTTGCTACTTGTTCTTAGATTGGTGCATCTTTGATCGACATTTTTCTACAACAAATTGGTATTAGAGCGAAGAAATTTAGGTCTTTTAGTTTGAGATGGCATCTATTAAGTTTGAAGTGGCACTTTTCAATGGCCAAAACAATTTTGGGCTATGGAGGATCAAGATGAAGGCATTCCTGTGTCAGGAAGGTTCGGTTAGAGTTTTGGATAGAAATTATCCCGACGATATGACTACAATTGAGATCAAGAAGATGGAAGAAAATGCGCATAGCACCATCCAATTGTTGTTATCCAAAAGGTGCTTTGCGAAGTTGCAGGTGAAGGAACAATTTCAGGATTGTGGAATAAGCTTGAGAGCTTCTATATGAAGAAATATCTTATGACAAGATTATTCGTGAAGTAGCATCTTTACATGCTAAAGATGCAAAAAGGTACTCCTATCCTAGAATATCTAGATGAATTTAATAAAATCATTATGGATATGGAAAATCTAGATCTGAAGTTAGATGATGAATCGGGCTCTATTTATATCAACAATTTTCTCCTTTCTTCTTGCCAATTCAATTGCCAAACCACAAGAATACAAGTGGTTTATCTTTTAAATATACATGTCCTTTTCACATACGATGAAAAGGACAAACTTGAGGACAACTTATGTTGATTTCTAAATATACATCTTAAGATATACCAATTTAGGACGACAAATTTCAAGAATATCAGTTCAAAATTTTATTTTACAAGAATTATATCAGGATGACTACTACTGACACTAATATGTAATAGTGCTTGAACTACACATCCGTTCTAAATGACAATCTCCTAAATTTTTCAACAATATATTACTTGCTTAGTAAAAAATAAGCTGTTCGGATCCAAAAAGATGTAATGTGTTTTAACTATTTATATGCCTATGCTAGGAATGTTTTTGAGGTATCAAGTGAGTAGGATTTCAGAAGCCGAAAGCATTTTAAAGGATCAATCACTGTCCAATTAGACATATAGAAATCAAAGTTGCAAATTTAGGGTTTTAATTAACTTGAAACCTATTTGTCTCACTATTTATATTAGCAGTTTTCTCCTTTAATATAATAACAATTCTAATGAGATTCTTGACCTTTGTTGTAAAGAATAAAATGCGCATGGGATTTCTAGAATTGAGTCCTTAGGAGAAGATGAATACTAAAGAACAATTCTAGACATAGGAAGATTTATCTAGTAAAATTTTTACTGTGATTATTAGATTCCAAATAAGTACTCAAATGAGTTACTGATTAAACATAACACTCATGGAATTCTACTTATCTCTAAAACTTCAGCTTCTCATCCTTCAGTGGCAAAAGTTGCAAATATGGAGACGGGCTGCAAAACTAGGTTGATGAACGCTATCCCCACATCAATCCCTTGTTCGGGGCAAATGTGAGTCCCAATCGACCCCCCAAATGGCGGCTACCCTAGTATTGGTCCCCTGTTGAGTAGGAATGGTGGGGATATTGGTCCCCTGTCGAGTAGGAATAGCAAGGATAAAACGATCTAGTGGCGGTGGTAGTGGATGAGCTGGTTCTGTTTAATGGTGCTCCACACTTTTGTCTTTTTTTTTCCTTTTTTTTTTTATCAAAAAAATTCGTTTGGTTCTTTTGTTTTTTTGGTTGAAAAAGGTGGTTTGGTTCGAAAAAGTAGTAATGAGCTTCTGAGGGAGCTGTTGATTCGTATGAATCCTATGTTTCAATATAAAGTTTCGTAATAGTCTGTTCTTATTTTTCACGAATTAAATGCACTTATTGCATCGTCATGAGAGAGATCGAGTGGAAATAATTTTCTTCACAAGAAGAGAGCCTTTTCATTCTTATGTTTTTCCTTTAGGATACACAATCCTATACTTCTACACACTAAGAGAAAAAAATATGTTATTTTCTCTTTTTAAGAAGTAACCCTCAAATGTTCTTTTCCTCTTTTTAAGAAGTAACCCTCAAAATAACACCTGGGTGGTTATTTTCTTTAAATTGTGGGTGTGGGCTCTTTTGAGTTATGGGCTAGGTTAGCCCAACATGGGCGGCCTAATAACAATAAAACCCATTATCTCCCACTCGGCCACGATGGGCTAAATATAACCCTCTGTTCTCTGCAATATTCATACTAGTAAATAATTCGTGCGACTAGCATACTATGAGTAGACACTGGTTTTTTCCATTAGCTTGTGACTCAAGTAATACTAAGGATCAATATACCTATATTAGACAAACAATCAGTGGTATTAGACAAAAACTATTAGTGGTACGATAAACCAAAAATGAACTTACCCGAAATTCCCCATTATGCACATGGATACATGCGTATTCATACCAAAAGTGAACTTGGCAAGTTCAAAGTCTGCGACCCGGAATCAAAATGTTAGCTTTCATAACAGTAACTTGAATTCAATAAACAACTTATTGATATTACCATGTCTTCTCACCTTAGCATCAAAATCGGAGTCCAAAAGAATATTAGAGGACTTGATGTCGCAATGAATAACTTTGGGATTACCAGAAAGGTCAAATCAATAAAAATGAAACCCAAAAATTTATAATAGTAATGATAAGGTTTTTTTTTTTTTTTTTTTTTCTTTTTGAAAAAAGATACTCACTCTCTTCATGTAAGTAAGCCAAACCTTGTGCGAAACCTAAAGCCACCTGCATCCTCTTAGGCCAAGGAATGATAGGGTGATCAATACTTGCAATAACATTTGGGGTAGTTATAATCAATCGGTTTTGAGCTTTGAAATAACTAAGGATACATGATAGATACTGATTGTGCAAATGAGAGCCTAGCGTGTTGTTTGGGACGAATTCATAAACTATTATTTTGAGTGTTAGAAACACAATATCCAACCAAAAGATGAGGCGAGGGTGATGGATATGGTTGATGATATTGACTTCCACTCACAACACCCTCTTCCCTTGCCAACTTCTAGCTTTTAGTTGCTTGATGGCAACCAATTCCTTGCTCAGAAGTACTCTCTTATGAATGAGTCCAAAATCACCTTCATTGAGTAGACCAGAATCAGAAAAATCATCCGTTGTCATTTTCAGCTCCTCGTACATAAAAGTCTTATGTGGAACACCTAAGGCGACGGAAGAGGTCAGACGTTGGGACCCCATTCTACTAGCTTAATGATAATGAAAAGCATAGTTAGAAGAATTGATGTTAGAAATCTTGGTATTATGAACGTGTAACTCTTGTGATCCAAATGTAGAGCAAATTCTGATTGAGGATTAAAATCACTTTCAATGAAAAGGACAAGCTTGAGGACAATCGATGTTGATTACTCAATCAGAATTTGCTCTACATTTGGATCACGATAGTAATATGTTCACAATACCAAGATTTGTAACATCAATTCTTCCAACTATGCTTTGTCATTATTATTAAGCTAGTAGAATCGAGTCCTAATGTCTGACCTCTACTTTCTCCAGGCATAGCCTTTGGTGTTCCGCATAAGACCTTTACGTACAAAGAGCTAAAAATGGCAACAGACGATTTCTCTAATTCCAATCTACTTGGCGAAGGTAGTTTCAACCTCGTTCATAACAGAGTACTCTTGAGCAAGGAATTAGTTGCCATCAAGCAACTAAAAGCTGAAAGTCGACAGGGGGAGAGGGAGTTTCGAGCGGAGGTCAATATCATCAGCCGTATCCACCATCGTCACCTTCTCTTTGGTTGGATATTGCATTTCTGACACTCAAAATTCTAGTATATGAGTTTGTCTCAAACAGCACACTGGACTTTCATTTGCACGGTTAGTATTTATCCTGTATGCTTAGTTATTTCAGAGCTCAAAATCTAATTGATTATAACTACCACATATGTCATTGCATGTACTAATTGCCCAATCATGCCTTGGCCTAAGAGGATGAAGGTGGCTTTAGGTTCCACACAAGGCTTGGCTTACTTCCATGAAGAGTGTGAGTATTTTTTTTCCAAAAAAAAACATAAACTTATCATTACCATAATAATTTTCGGGTTTCATTTTTGTTGATTTGACCTTTTGGACAATCCTAGAGTTATTCATCGCGACATAAAGTCCTCCAATATTCTTTTGGACTCTGATTTTGACGCTAAGGTATGATGATATGATAATATCAATCGGTTGTTCATTGAATTCAAGTTATTGTTATGAAAGCTAACATTTTGATTTCAGGTCACAAACTTTGGACTCGCCAAGTTCACTTTGGGTATAGATACACATGAATCAATGCACATAATGGAGACATTCGGGTAAGTTCATTTTCGGTTTGTCGTACCATTGATGGTTTGTCAAATGTAGGTACATGGATCCTTGGTGTTACTCGAGTGGCAAGCTAATGGAAAAGAACGATGTCTACTCATTCAACATGGTCTTGGCATAGCTACTCATGGGATGAAAAGCATCGGATGCTAATCAGCCTGAGGACCAACAGTTTTTGGTGGAGTGGGTAAGATGTAAATGAGTTTTCAATTTAACTTATATGAGTTTAGATTTTCAACAACAATATGACAATATATATATATATATATATATATATATATATATAGAGAGAGAGAGAGAGAGAGAGAGAGAGAGAGAGAGAGAGAGAGTCGATCACCTAATAGGTCAATTTTTAGCTTTCTATACACGTATAAAAATTGTAGGTGATCGTCTAATCGTTTACCCTTCCTAGTGATGTACAAGGAACAACATTATGTTAAGAATAAGGAATGACAAGTCAATCCCTTGTTGTATATAATCCAAATTGATAATCCTGAATTTGGATTCTTGAAGATAATATGCACAAAAAAATATGTAATTCTCCATTCTTGTTTAAAGAAAATATAGACAAAAGGAATATACCCATTTCAACGACCCTAGAAAAGCTGACATAGATAATATTTAGGATCTATACCCATTTATTTTAGTCGACTCAAGTTTGGGGTCACAACATGATTTACATCGTGTTGTGTGATAATTAAATCTAATTTATGAATGCGACACCTTCTTAATATTGAGCGGTAGGAAACAAATGAAACATTTTCAACCATAATATAGCCAGCAAAAAATGATTTTTGAAAAGAGTGAACTTCCACCTTTCCCTATCTCAACAAGCGGATTGGTTTGCAATCCCATTACTAGTCCAACCGGTTGAACCAACCAATTTGATCCGATTTTAAAAATAGATACCTTCAATCTAACTAACGTACTTCTAGGCATACAATCCGATGTAAAGGGAGATCCACATGATTTAAATCTAATTTCACATGGTTTATTACTAATAATCAATCTTTGTATTGCTAACGAAGTCAATAGCCTCAAGCTCTTTCATGCATAAAGTAATGTCAAGAAAATAGCATAGTACTATTTATAGAGTCTAGCACATATCTCGTTGGGATATGGTTCTTAGCACAATGTTCCTCTAGTGGGATCCACTTTATTTGGTCTTGTGATCAATGGGGTTGCTCAAATTGCAGGCCAATCACTTTCTTATAACATAGCAAATTCTATGTTTTGCTCATAATAATGTAAAGCAGAAAAAAACATTCAATCTTTAATAGCTTTTTTATGTTTCTTTATGCAGCTGATAGTAATTTTCCCTCCTTGTTTAGGATGGAGTTCTCACCGATCAACAAGAAACCATAGACGCATTAGTGAGGGTCTCAATTCTGATAGTTTGAGTTGGAGGTGCAGAATTTACACAAATGGAGGTAGGTTTGTTTTCTGTTATTTAAGTTAGACTTTCTATTGTGTTAACATCGAAATAGTATCTAATAGTGAGGATGTAGAGAACTTAACAATCCAATGATTTTGGATTAAAAAGCTCTACACATCGTGTAGCCACTAGAGACATTATACAATCTGTTCCAATGTAAGAAGTTCATTGTAAGTTGATTTTCTCATGATTTTTCTATTCGAATGAATCCATTCATTTTAATTAATTGAGATAGATGTTCATGTTAGGCATACAATTGGTAAATCAAGTTGAGAGAAGTTGTAAACCTAGCATTCATGGTAATATTGTCATGGTATAATTGGAGGATGTTAGTGTTGGACTCAATCTTGAATTTATAGTTTCCTTTTGCATAAGCTTTATTCATTTGTTTACCCAGTTTGACTTTATCTTATATCGCCATATAATCTTAAAGCCAATTAATAGACAACATTTTGTTTCAATTGATTAAATTGGGATTAGAGAGGCAATATCAAATCCAAAAACTTTATTTGGTTGCTTCTTTGTTTTAACCCCCGCCCCTCCTCCTCCCAGGCTTTTTTGGTGATTTTAGGAAGGGTTTTGCAATCAGGTGAAAGTTTATCAATATAGTATAGAAGATCATGATAATTCTTCCATTTGTCTTTTCTTGGTAATAACTTTTACAAAATTAAACTACTCATGGCAGGTGGGAGTGTATCAGTCGTTCAAGCTCTTTTAAAGGAGATTCCTAGGCATTGCAGGTCTACATGTGAGCTACAGATATACAACCACGCATTTATACCCTTTTTAAGCATTTCCTGGCGAAGTGCCATTTGTATCGAAGTTGCTTGAACACCACAAAGATAGATAAAGAAAGGCTTATGTTCATGCTCAATTTGTGTACAACTACTATTGAAGGGTTAAAATTCTATAAAGAGCTCTCCTATAGAAAGCTAAAACTAGGAAGGGTAGAACTGGTCTAAATTGCCTTTATGTTGTTTATGTAAATTGCTAATCATATCGCAAGAATGTGAATTATGTTTGACAATTCGTTGAATACAAGTATCGCGTCCTAGTTGCTCCTAAGAAAGAAAATATGGAACTTCCATTCTTCGTGCATTTAATGTTACCCTAAGATTGAGTCATAGCTAAGGAAATTGCATTCTTGTTACAACATTTTTATGATATTTTTATTCTCTTCTTTGGAGTTAGATATCCCATGGAGCATTTATATCTCTATTGAGTATGGCTAATCTGGTTTTGTTTGATAAAGGAGAGAGATAGTGAGGACATAGCTATTAATTCTATGCCTATGGCAATGCAAAAGAAGTTTGATAAATATTAGAAGGGTTATAGTGTTGTCTTGCTACACTTGTTAGAGCTTTGCTATTTGAAGTTGGACATAGATGATCATGTGAAATTTGTACGGATTATTCAAGAAAGTCTCTATATGCTTTTGATGAACATGTGACCTCTATGTCGAGAGATTATCGCTTTACATCTTCAACCAATCGAGGTAACGTTTTAATTGAGGACATTTTTGAGAACATTGGGAACAATCTTGATGAGTATAATGCGTTCAAAAGTAAACACTATGCCTTGCAATCTACAATGTCACAATTGGATTTGTATTTGAAGGAAAATAGGCTTGATATTTAAAAAAAGAAAAAACCTTATTGTAATGTTCTTGATTATTTAAAGCTAATTCACATCGGTATCTTGAGTTGTCTTCTCACTTACGTTGCCCGTAAGTGAGCCTTTAGCATTGAAGGGCACATTTTAAATAAATATCATAGTTCTCTTTCCCGTGAAATTGTGCACTAGAGATTGGTTATTTGGAGTTCCGCATGAGGAAGATTTAGAAGACAAGACCCTCATTTATAGGTTTTTTACGTTCTTTGTTTTATTTACTAATTTTATATTTTTAATTTGATGTGAAGTTTTTATTCATAGAATAAATACACGCAAAGAGCTTAAAGTGGGTTAAAGTGGGTTAAAAGGGTACGTAAGGGTTTTTCTAAGTTAGGTTAAATATTAATATGTTCTAATAATATGAGTCGGATGTGTGTTGAGTTGGATTAGGTATTGGTTTTCAAATTTACATCGTATGGAAATGTGCCAAAATGGATTAAATAGATCAATATGAGTCGAACCATTTTCGTTCTAATCCAAACTTGACCCAACACTAACTTCCCTAGAAAAGGAGTATAGATCTTCAATTTCTCCACGGCTAGTAGTGTCAATGGCAAGAATATGCACTCTTCTAAGCGCAAAGACTTCCAAACCCCATCCTAAAAAGACCAAATTTCAATCATTATTCCACTGACAGCACTCCCAATCTGCATCATTCCATCTTCAGTAATATAACTGGCTTACCAAACCAATGCATCAAAAAAGAACAGCTCCAGCTTTGTCCAGCACATTTTATCCTTCAACAACTTTTGGCACAAAGGCCTCCTTTATATCATCCTATCTCTGGCTAGTGGGAGAGATGGTCCTTAGCCACCGCGAAACGCCTTACTCATGTATCGACTTTCCTTGAAACTAATGCCATGGATGGGGCTAAGGCAACCGTATCTAATTTTAAAACTAAAACTCCCAAGGGATGGTAAAAAACAGTAATGATGGATTTCTGTTTCCCACCAAACTTCCATCCCCCCTCCTTTAAGTTACATTATGCAATTAGGCTAATCAACCTTTGGAAACAAACAACGCAACTAGTGAGCCATAAGGATCACTTATTCAGTTTTGCCTTGATTCTGATCAATTCTGTTTCCTTTTTTGCAATATTTACCGATATCTGATGTGGTATAAATATGGATGTAATTTCCTTCGTATTAATATAACTTCATGTTTTTCTTTTGCTTCTCCGGTAAAAAGCCCTAAGTCTCGGCAGTGATCAAAAAATTGCATCCGTAGTTTATATGAAACTAGTGAAAGATGTTTGCAAATGAAAGCCATCTTATGATAGAAATTTAATTGCACTAATTATTCTTACCAGTTGTCCATCATTCTGAATATTCTTCGGACGGTGGAGGGAGAGGATTCAAGGTCGGCTTTTCAGCATCCTGGCAGTGAATTACGAACCTCATTTAAAATTCAAACCAAAACCAACCAACACAAGGAAAAAGAAAAAGTAGGAAGTAATGTATGCCAAGTTTTCAACACATAAACAGGTAGTATCTTCTCAGTTACCCTCTTTCAACATTTGCACGTCCGATCCCTTCTTCGGAAAACCTGATGGTTTTCTTTACAGTTCTTTTGTTCCCTTGCCAGATGATCTCTGCAGGCCCTTCTTCTTCAACATATTCCCAATCATCACCATCGTCCTGGTTATGCTCCTCGTCGTCGACCTGTCAATCGACCATTTAAAAAGGAATGCCAATATTTTCTGTGCAGAAGCTATTCGACTACGCATTCCAATATTATCTATGCAGAAGCTATTCGACTGGCCCCGAACCTGCGTTAGATTTTGGAGCGACATCAGACAAAGGAAGGAAGCAAGGAGCTTCACCACCGCGTCGCATGGGAAATCCTTCGAAGCTGATGATCCCGCCCGACTCCACGTGGGAACCCTAGACTCCCTCCTCGCTCTTAGCCACGATCTCCAAAAGGCGGTTCCTCTTTTTCGTCTTTACGTGGCTCCTCGCAAGGTTACTCAGGCTCCTGACGAGGGTGTCGCCCATTTCAAGTACCTGAGGACGTGAACCACGGCGTTGCGAGGTGGTTACCGAAGAGAAAGGGATTCGATAAAGATTTGAGGACGTGAAGACGTGAATCTCATTTCAAGTACCGCTTTCTTTTTCTGCGTGTTGCTTTTCCTAATTTTTTTTTTAAAATATAAAAGTTTTAGGCTTATAAATTATGACTAACTGCAAAATTTGAAAAATAAATGCTAGAAGTAAAAGGGCTACGGACCAACCCAAGCATTTGGAAAAAAAAAAAGAAGATGGGGAAATTACGGTCAGAATGAGTGTTAAATTATATTTTGAATTTGAGTTCACATACCAAATCAGATTTGAATTGGATAATGTAAATACCAAATCAGATTTGAATTGGATAATGTAAGTTAGGATTATTAACTGAATCCTCTTTTAAAATTGTTATCATGGCATTATCCATTGATAGAAGTGTACAATTGTTGATCTTTGAAATGGCACACATAATAGGGTTTCTTTGGCAAAAATTGTGAGCCACTGTAAATTTTCTGTGCTATGAGTTTACACTAAACCGAGTTATTTATTTGGAAATTTTTTTCTATTAGGGCTTAATTTTTTAGGAGTGAGAAATATTCAAGCATGTGAGCAATTATAACTCTGATTTTACAATTATTAATGGATTATTTGCTATTAGCTCTTCCATGGATTTAGATAGAGAACCACATAAATATTTAATGTCCTTTATTATTCTTCATTTATTTTCAGATTCTCTCGAATGGACTTCTTTGCAAGATCATGTCATTTTCACGTTAGTATTTCAACAATGAGAAATTATGTAGCAATGTTAGTTGGCGCTTGCAATTATTTTCCATATTTATTTTGTAGTAAACTAATTTCAAATGTTAATAAAGAACGGCAAACGTTTAATTTCTTTAAAAGTTCTAGTCTAGAAACTATAATTGGGAGTTACGCCTGACTTAACAATTATGATAGACTTTCAAGTCTAACAAATAGCTTTATTATAGAGTTACTTCTAGATTTCATGGACTGGTACGAGGAATAAGGACTAGCACGTAATGAATATTTTTTTTTTGCCCTTTAGCCATGAGTGCTGAAGCCTGGATGTACAAATTCAATAATATATAAAATATTCGACTGTTTATAAGGGCCATGTCACTAACTAACACGGTGTGTATTTTTTAGTAAATATATTAAAAATTTAATACTTATCACGCCTATCCTCTTTTCTATATCTCCTCCTCCTTCATCGATGACGCGTCTAGGGCCACCAGCGAATCATCGATGACGCGTCTAGGGCCAACCACCGCCTCCATCGTCTTCGTCATCAACGTCATCCTTGTACGCCCTATGCATGCCTCATGCACGTGCCGTTTGGATGAGAAATTTGATTCACTTTGAATTTAGCTTATAATTTGTCTGACACTTTATTAATTTTGCTTCATTAATTTTGCTTTCTTACACTTTACTTTTTTTTTTAGCCATTCTTACACTTTGTTTTATGGTATTGATTGTGATTATTTGTTTTTCTTTGATTACGCACTCATACATGGACATCATTTGAGGCATAGGAAAACAAACATAGTTAAAGATTGCCTAAATATATTAGATAAATAAATAAATCAAGTTAGGGTATTGGACTAGCACTATTTAGGCAATTAGCATAATCAAGTCCTGTTTTTAGATCTTTGATTGCATAGAAAGTGGGATACTCTCTCGTATCTCATTTGGCTCTTAGTTGGCCCTAATAGGCTAGTAATAGCTCCCTCACATAAAAATCTTTTAGGATTAATTGAATTTTGTATGTACACTCTAACATTGTGCGAGATAAGGTTTGGAGAACCCAATACATGTGGGAACTGTTAGTCCAGCTTTGTCATCATCTCTAAACCCACTCTCTGTTTTTATGAATTTCATAAACCTAAACTAAAACCTAGAGGAAAAAAAAAACATGAACTTCCCTAAACCGTATGTGTACGAATTAAATGAATGTAAACTAAATCTGATACTAGATCAAACAATCTAATCAAGACCTATTTTTCTAACTATTTTTCCATTTTTTATTTTTTATTTTTTATCCTTTTATTATTATTTTGTATTTGTTATTATTTCTCCTTCTATGCCTAGATGCTGTCGATATGATCAAATTATAATTTCTCCTTATTTTTGTTTTTGCTATTTTATTATTTTATTTTATTTATTCTGATAAAAAGGGGCATGGGCTGGGCCCTTGGGCCCCGTCCACGGATGTGGTCAAACATGGAACTCATAAGGACGTAGGTAAGGCTTTTGGGCCTGATCTACGTGTAGAATAAGATGTGAACTTAACAAGGCCAAGAAACAAATATAAATGCGCTCAAGCCTACACTAAGCCCATTTCTATTATCTTTCTTGAACACATCTTTATCAGTTTCCCTCTCTTTTATTATTTGTTTTACATATCTTTCTTATTTTCATTTCTTTCCTCTAGATGCCTTGTGTTTGTCTTCTTCAACGTTTCATTGTTCCCAGAATCTAACATATCCAATTCATTCATAAATTCTAAGCAAAAGCTAGAAAAATTAACATTCAGCTTACCACCAGCTTCCTTGGAAAATACGAGATTAAGTGCCTCTTATCCAGCCACCATCCATCTTCATCCTCCACAAGACAACCATCTTCGTTCACTGGCCTTTCCGACAATGATGCCTCAATATTGCAGAAGATTGGTAGGATGCAAAGAACTAACAAGGCAAATTCAAGTACTTAATGACATTACCAAAGATAATCACGCATAAAATATAAGGACACAGAGCAAAAAGGAACAACAGAGATAATACATGCATAAAAACTCTCAAGGTAATAAAAAATTGGAGACAAGTTGATACAAATCTGATTTTTACATTTAATCAAACATCTCGTGTGTGGTTTGGTCGTTGAGTCTACAAGCAAGTTTTGAAGCAAAAATTCCTTTCAAATTATCACAACGATGTTAAAGTGAACTTAAATTATCAGCTCAGTTTAATGATAGGAAATTTCCAAATCAATATCACTCAGAACGTCATAGTATTTGCGAATCTCTTAGTAGTGAAATAAGGGAGAAGAGAGCTTTGAAGGCGCGGCTTTGGAAAATCGAGAAATGGTGGTGGCAATAACTAAGGATGTTGGAAAGGCAATTAAAACTATCTAAAACGATGACACAAACTCTTCAGCAAGAAAAATAGTGACAACTGCAACTCTAAATCACCAGTAGCTATATTCGGAAACAGAGCTACAACTTCTAATGATGGAGATAATTTTCAGCGTCAATTAATCTAGAGAGAAAGTGAAGAAAAATTGGGAATAAATAAGAGAGAATTTTCAATCAAGAAATCTTAGTGTGAGCTCTTGATGGTTTCCCACAACAAATTTACATCTAGTTGCCCATTATACAAAAACAAAATGGATGGCCCAAATTGCACAATTACTCATAGGAAGCAACAATGTGGTCATGCTAGTGCAGTCCTTTCTCCCTCAACTTTAGATTTAATTCCAATTAAGATCCGAAATTTTCTTATAAAAAAATCCCGAGCTTTTATACTAGTCTCAAATCTACTCATGCCTTCACTAGTTTCATCAAGATTACTATATTAAGAGGCTATTGTTGTTCTATATGAATGTGGGGGTATTGATGAAGATTCCTACTCTAATAACAAACCTCTAATTGGTTCTGATACCGATAATTTCGAAAAAATTAGTGGACTTTTTAAATCTGTGGGCATATTTGGAACTATAGTAAAATTTTAAAATTTTTTTGGGATAAAAATATTTCAATTTAAGACAGAATTGAAATTATTCCTAAAGTTAGAGATCTTTTTTAGAGAATTAGGTGAGAATAGCATAGAAAAAACCCAAGACTTGAAGTAGAGAAAACACACGTGGGAACAATCTTTGTAAGAGCTTTCTTTTGTATATTTTCCTTACATTTTTCAATTCCTTGCCCATTTACATTTCTCTGTAGCTTCCTATCATGTAATTCAATTCCACACATTTCTAGCCAATTTAATTTTTTTTTAAGCAGTTACTTTCCACCGCACTCAAATTTCTAAAATTCACCGCCATCTAGACCCCATTCCACACACTTTTTATGCAAGTAAAGTACCACCAAGCAATCTCAATGCAGTCCATTTATCAAAAGTTCAGATTGCCTAACCACACACCATATTTTGTCAATATTTCTTTTGGTACTCCTATAAATGGTATTTTCCAATAATACATAGGTATCGATCCTCTTTATTAGGAAATTGATGAGCTAACAAACCGTTAATCTTTTAAAAAAAAAGCAAATGTGGCTCCTTCACCACACTTGATTTCAAGAAATCAACCGGCTTTCTTGAAAATTTTGAAATTGAAATGTTTTACTTGGTGGGATATCCTCGTCTCGTACTCCCACAAAGTAAGATTCCTTAAATATGAAGGGAAAAAAACAATATTCGTAAACATATAATTCTAGACTGGTTCTTTGGGAGACGGTCGCAACTTGCAAGTTGTGAACTAAAAAAAAAAAAAAAAAAAAAAGGGATGCTCTCGCTTTGGAGGTAGCAAGAAGAAGGGAACCAAGTGTCCGATGTGGGATCTTCTGATGTAACAAGGTCAGGTACCATATTTGCTAGTGCGGCCAGTGGAGGCAGAGATTGCCGCAACATCCGTTAGAGGTTGTCACTAGTATGTTTATAATGCTCATGTAATAGTGTTACTTTGCTAAATCACTCTTGACCTATAATCTTGTCATAATTATCAACTCAATGTATTCTTTCATAAACTAGTGTGTAATGGTCACTTCTGGACAACTAAATTGTGCAATTCCTTTTACTTTTGGAAGCAATAAATATTCTCAATATTAGCAAAAGAACAGAGAAATGGAGAAGCTGAGTGGTTTTTTTGGCGTGAGGGGGAGTCTTTAGATGACGTGGGATTTTGGTTTGGCGCTTCTTTTTTTCCCTTTTACCGTGGTTTTCTTTTCTTTTCTTTTCTTTTATTTGGCTCGTGCAAAAAAGGTCGGTGAAAAAATAGGAAAACGATGGCGCCAAAAGTGAAGGCGGGGTGAAAAAGAAGAGAGGGAGCGATTAGTGAAAAGGTAAATTTTAAGGAATTTCTTTCTCGAAGGTAGAAAAGGGGGAGGTATCCCTAGAAGTTAAGGCTAGGTTTGATATAACGCTTCTATTTCTTTATTTTTCTATTCTTTTGTTTTCCAAAAGAGAAAAAAATAGATCCATTTAATAACATCAATTAATTTTATTTGTCAAAATAAAAAAGTGATCGGGAATAGATTTAAAAGAGAAAGAACCAATAGAAAAAAGTAATTTTTGTTTTGGGAAAATATTTATTGACATAAGTCATCTTTTTCCTTTTCTTCTTCCTCCTTGTCACCTGTGGCCATTGGCCATGGTGGGTGGACAACGGCATAGTCGGCGGCAAGCAGACTGCAGTGGGTGGTTTGGCGCTGCTTTTTTTTTTTTTTTTCCCTTTACCGTCATTTTCTTTCTTTTTCCTTTTTGGCTCGTGCAAAAAAGGTCGGTGAAAAAATAGGAAAAAGATGGCGCCAAAAGTGAAGGCAGGGGTGAAAAAGAAAGAGAGAAGCGAGTAGTAAAAAGGTAATTTTTTTTAGGAATTTCTTTTTCAGAGGCAGAAACGGGGAGGTGTCCCCAAAAGTTAAGGCTCCGTTTAAAAAAGTTTTATTTCTTTATTTTTCTGTTCTTTTGCTCTTCAAAGCAGCTAAAATGGATTATGGGAAAATGCAGGCACTACCATTCGATTAACAGACTTTCACGAATTCACTTCTCTTCTAGTGGGGCCCACGTCAGGGGTCAAGAAGCTTCCACGTCGGCACGTTGAGTTCCTCCGTACGAAGCGGGGGGACCGTCGGATCTTCATTTTCTAGGAGTTGCAAGATCGCAACGGCTTCCAGCCTCCAACGTGTAAGCCGGAATGCAACCGCCGTGGCACCGGGCATATGTACGTTACCCGAAATTCGATATTTCTTCGATATCGTTATCATAAAAAATGGCAATAACATACCTTCTCTTCTGACACGATTTTTCAGCTTCGGCTTTTTAAATTTTTTAATTCTTTAGTTCTTTTAGCCATATTCTTTATAGGCTTTTGATTTAGGACATATGTACGTTACCCGAAATTCTATATTTCTTTTCCTAAAATGACATTAACTACCATCTTTTTTGGCTCGCAACGCAAGCACCAAATGATAGGTGCGACAATCACTAGAGAGAAACACTAGTGATGGTCCTTCCATTTTAACCCAAATCCAAATTTATCTTCGATCCTAATTGCATATATTATGAGTTTCCACAATTCGTGGAGTTGGGTATAGTAGATGCCAATTAGATCATCTTTATTTATCGACTTGTTTTTAATTATTACATTGCATCTTTTACGATTTATATTGTTTAAGATCTTATCTACATTAGAGCATTCTAGCCGAACTCTTCTATACATATTCATTTTTGAAAGCTATTGCTAATAGTCCAATGATTTCCGCTATTTTATTATCTTAAAAAAAAAAATACATGTATTTTGTTCTTAGAGATCTTTTCATCTTTTGGTACGTATTGATATTTATATACTTATCTGCTTTGAAGCAATAACTTTGTGTCCCTCATTGTCAATATTCGATTGTCTTTGATTCTCTTGGGGAGGAAAAAAAATAGAGTACATTACAAACGGAGAGGGTGGAAGAGTGGAGGGAGGTGATCGCTGTAGTGCGGGTATTGATGGTGATGATCGACGGAGTGCACTAGCAGCCGAGGAATGAGGAAAAAGGACGAGAAATAAAATGGAAAACAAAGAAAAAAAAAAAAAAAGGAGAAAAAAAGTTGATTTCACTAACTTGAAAAAATAAAAATAAAAACTCTACCAGCTCTGATTATTGATTTTAAGGTGTGTCGGTTTCAAAAAATTGAAACAGTGAATCAAACCGGTCGAGTTTGGAAAATTTTATTCTTAGGTAAAACAGCAAATTCTAATAAAAAATAAAAGTTGTATAATCTCACTACGAAAAAAAATATGTTTGTCGAACGGTTATGTTGGCATTTGTTCATGTTGAAGACCATGATTTTGATTCTCTATAAGGGCAATATATATATTTAAAAGGCTTCAGAACCGGTTCAATTTGGGAACCGGATTAGTTGAAATGAATTCAGTGTTGGAACTAGGAACTAAATGGTCCTAGGCCAGTTCTAGGTTCACAAAACCAAGATTCGAACATGTTCTTCTTAGAATCGACCTTAAACCGATTGGTCTAGATCGGCTGAATCCGGTTCTTGTACCAAACTTGGTGCTCACCCCTATCATCAGCATAACATTTTTTTTCCTCAGCCAACACCCACCCCGCAATCCATGTAAAAAGAAAAGAAAAGAAAAAAAGCATGTGACATGATGCTGCACTTAACATCTAAGAACACATCGAGCCAATTTCTTAAAGTTTCAAACAAAATGGAGGATGATATTGAACGATGAGAGAATTTCCAGTAATTAGAGATTGTTATTAACCAATTTTTTTATGTTTTTTTTTATGTTCGACATATATTACTTCATTTAGATGGATATGCTAGATGATATGACCTTTCTCTCTTGCTCAACTTCTGTGATTGATGGGGAATATTTACATAGACACAAAACAATGGAATATCCAGCCAACCAATCATTTTTTGGAAACTAAGATGGACTCCAAACGTACAAAACTCTCTAAAAAACTAGATGGACCGAACACATAGTATGCAACACATATAAATTGATTAAGAGAGATATTTCAATGATTGATGTACCGTTTTCTAGTTATAATAATTCTACTATATTTCATTTCTTACTTTTAATCAAAGGAAATACAAAGTCACGCTAAATATATCTTTATACATATATATGCACCTTCTAGCTACAAAAAAAAAATAAGAATTGTATATTTTGCACGATGTGATATTTAAAGGCATAATTGTTCTGGTTTTCTAATTGTTTTGGACATTTTACTTTGATCGTTTTAAACTTCAAGGCCCAAACTATAGGTTTTTAATAGAGAAAACACTATATATAATCCTCCCTTTTTAGTTCATCGCTACTTTCCCTCCTTCAGTTCTAAAAATGGCACTATGTATAGAGATAAAACCTTGTGGATAAAGTGACTAAATTGCCCTCCAAGCACGTCCTAACTCTCAAAACCAACCACACTTGATACCCAAATGTTCACTAGGCCTAATCCATTCACGAACCCTGTGTTTGCCGAATGGGGTCATGCTTAAGCACTACATGTGAGGACTTGATCGGCCTCACTTGGATCAGACTTTCGAAAGTAGCACTCTTGAGTAACCAAACAAGATTGTGGTCATTTTAGGAGCATGTGTGTATTTATGAATCATTCAATGTAACCTCATATATTTGAAGTGCAAAATAGAGATATTGCATGTCCTGAGAAAGAATTTAGTTAGGCCAATCTTCCAGCAGCATCTGCACATGGAAATGGACTCAACCTCCTAAACATTTTGAAGCTAGAACTAAAATGATTATTACGAGGCATATGTGCAAAGCAAATAGCTTGTGTAGAAGAAGCCGCCCAAACCATTTTGAGACACCTGTGACTGGAATTGGAGCTTGTTACAAGGACCGAGCACAGGCACACTTCTATGGGCTTGGGGCTTATCTTCTTCCTTTTGCTTCATTTCCATTTGCGGATCAAACAGAGACTCACATCAAGATTCCATACTCAGTAGAAAAATAAGTTTAATGTGAAACTTCAATCTTTTTCTCTAGACATATGAATTTTGATTTGCCATATGGGTTTTTCCCATATTGTGTTAGGATTTTTGCAGTTAAATAACCGATTAAAAGTTAAATTACAATTAAAAGTTATCCATGTTAGTACCGTTCGTACCACATAGCCCACCAACATCTACGTTAATAATATTTGGCCAAAATTAGCTTGAATGACTAAATTGACTCTAGGTCACACAGCTTATGACCAAATTGGTACAAGTGTAATAAGTTTAACACTTTTCTAAAGCTTTTTCGTAAAGGTATATTGAGATGTTACATCTTCTTTTTGATAGTCAATGAAACAATAATTATTGATGAACATGAGACACATGGCAAAGCCCTGTCAGGTTGCCTCTACCAAGCATAGATGTGAAGCAAGATGCAAACGTGGCGGGCATAGAAGTATACACTATCCATTTTGTGCAAAAAAAATAGTTCAAAAATTCATAAATCTATTATATTTTTACCAATTTAGTCTTAAATTTTTTAAATTTTGTCAATTAAGTTCTAAATGACGGAAAATGCATATGCACTTAGTCGAATCATGCTGGCCTTGTTTTAAAAGGTATAACACTCGTATGTCAGACTACGCAAATGAAGTTTTTCTCAATGCTTCGTTGGATCCGCTACAAATTAAAGAATTAATCTTCCACGGCCTTTTTTATTTGATAAATTCTTAACGGTACGATGCACCTGCTAGTGAAGGGTTTTACAAATGTCTGGTGTCGACACTTGGCACCTAATGAATTGGATTAGCCACAGTAAAAGTTTAATTTTCTTATGCTCTTTACTTTGTTTCTTTCATTCTTTTTTTCCTGTTTTTTAATAGACATTCGTTAGCCAGAACAATGCCCTTTTGTGCTATAGCCGCTAGCCAAGTTTTCGTTATTTAGAGGAAATGACATGCGTTACTTCTTCAGTAGTTTTCTTACATGCACAATTTCAAGCACTAAGCTTACCTTTTCTTTTTAACTTTTCATCTCATTTATTGTCTGGTGATCTTTTTAGAAAGCTCCATAGGATCAAGATTTGCGGGTGACAGATCAATCCTCACGACCCAGAGCACTTAATACAAGATACAATAAAGGAAAATAAAAACTTGATTTAATCGGAAACAGAGGATAGAATGTTAGAAAAGTTTATGAAAGAATGCGTTGAGTTGATCATTATGACAAGATTTAGTGAGTATCCTAAAAACTTTAACATGAAAACCATACTCGCGTCGAGCATGAGTTTCAATTTCAACCAATTATATTGTATTGATAGGGGACATGATTCTACAAGATTATTACTCTACATTCTAGCGAGGCTTCTCCGCGATTGCCATGTGACGAGTGCTCATCGGTCCCTGAATCTATTATTTAAATTTTGAGTGAACGCAATTGAATTCATATCCAATCTATTTCGTACAACAACCAAAAAGGGAGCAAGAGAGAGTGGATGTTTGGCATGAAAAGAAACCGTGCAGACAAAAAGCCTACCCGCTCCACAGATAAAACCCTAAGGTTACGTTTGGTCATCCGGATTTCTAATCGGGATAAGATTGGATAGAATATGATATGAAATCTTGGGATTTTTCTATATCCTATTCATTGTTTGGTGAATCACAAGTACTAAAGTCGGATATATTCACATCATATCATGTACATTTTTTAATATAAATGTCATATCATTGTAAATGAATCTAAAAGTTCATAAATGGAGGTGGTGAAAATCTCTCGTGACACTAA
This sequence comes from Eucalyptus microcorys, assembly GCA_014182515.1. NCBI lineage: Eukaryota > Viridiplantae > Streptophyta > Magnoliopsida > Myrtales > Myrtaceae > Eucalyptus > Eucalyptus microcorys. The sequence continues at coordinate 5,689,469 of CM024568.1, read as the reverse complement.
TTTATTTTTATTTTATTTTTCCTCTTTTTAAAATTTTTTTCTTTATTATTTCTTTTTTTACCTTTCATCATTCTTTAATAAAATTTTATCAAATAGTAAACTATACTAACATACCTAAAATACAAAAATACCTAAAATATATAATAAATATAAATATATAATTTATAGATTGAATGTTTATTATAAGATAGAATTAAAGTTGAATATATAAATTAAAATAAGATTAAATTAAAAAAATAATTTTTAATTTTTAATTTTTAATTTCTTAAATTAGAATTCAAATATTATTTATATTGAAATATAATTTCTAATAAGTTTGTTATTCAAGAAAAATAACTTTCATTTTATGGACAATATAAACCTTATCCACATTTATCCTACCTCCCCCATAGGATAATTTTATCCGGCCTATATTCCCCTTATATCCGACTTTATCCTATCCTGAGCAAGCACCAAACGTAATCCTGAATTTTATCCTGACTGCCAAATGCAGCCTATGTTGTCATGTGATTCTAAGGTCTCGAGGCATCTTATAACGTGCCTTTTGGTTAGTATAGTTGGAGAGAGATACAAAGTTTAAGAGGTATTATCACCTTGGAAAGCGGGAATTCAAAGAAATTAGTTGCTACATTAAAAAAATCAGAAAAAAATTAACTCTCTAAAATATCAAAATTCGGCCGCATAATCTATTACACAATTATAGAAAAATTACAAAAGGCACACACCAAATATTCATGCCAACATCTAAATTTTAGCACCAACCATCATGCATTTCAAAAATAAAAAGGAAAGGCCTCAAAGATTAAATTATCATTTGACGATTGATAAAAAAAAAAAAACAAATGGTATCGCTTTCACATATAGAAATTATAAATATTATAGCTTACGGATAGTGAAACCTAATTTTTTTTTTTTTCCAAAGTCTATCTCCCATTTAAAAGAAAATCATTATGAAAAATTTAAAAGAAAAAAATGGGCGCATGAGATAAAGATGAATGGGCACGTGCTTGGCTTGAGTTTGAGTTAAATGACGCTCAGAGTCCAGCGTTTCCAAGGTAATGAGAGCGGTCCTTCCTTGTTTAAGATTTATGCTTAGTGTCGACACTATGTTGCATTACCGTTTGGATGAGCTTATGTCTCCCCAAAGTGCACATACATCAACTCGAATTGGGATGTTCATGACTCATTTTTAGTCCGTAGCATTGTCCTCATAATTCAAGTAACGGTTTTGGTCATAATACTGTTATATCACTTGCCTGTCGTCTCGAATCCATGGTGGATTAGCCTATGCCTTGTTAGGGTAATCGCGTCTTAGATGTCTGAATGCCCGTTGTCCAAGCTATGCAATGCTCAGATAGTGAGCATTCAATCTCTTTAGGCCAGCCTCGGTTGGTCTAGCCATTTAGGAGTTGAATTCGTGCTAAAAAATAGGCTGAACCCCATAGTCTAGATCATTTGAATGTCATATAGCAGGCCTTCAGCTGAGCTTTGGGCCTTGTAATGAGCTCTTGGTGGTCTCGGAGCATCCCTTATGCCTTGTTGGGAGCCAATAGCAGAAGTCCAATATCTTCGTTTAAGGAGATTGCCAAAAAAGAGCCTAAGTCCGAGCTCGTTAATATATGCGGTTGGACCCATCTTCACTCAAAAGATTAAGCCAATGAGTTATCGGCTAATTAGGATATACTAAATGCTATACATCATATCAATTCTCTAATGTGGGATTTCTCTAACATAACACACCCACATGTGTATCTAAACAATCCCCCCTACACATGTGAGCTTAATGTTAGGGCTACTTCCCATTAATTTAGGTATCCTTCTATATCAAATTTTCAATAGGTTCGCGTTGTTACACCACAATGTCCACTTGCCCGGAAATATCAACTATAGGCTCTGATACCATTTGTTAAGAATGCACAGCAAAAGTCTAAGATTGCAAAGAGGGAAGCAAAGTCCGAGCCCGTCAACATATTCAGTTAAATCCACATTCACTTAAAAGTTTAAGTCAATGAGTTATATCCTAACTATAATATGTTAGCTACTCCGTACCACATGAAGTCTTCAATATGGGACTTCTTTAACATAGCTCACTTATACATGCGCCCTAACAATAATGCACCTGTGGGTGAATTGTATTAAAGAAATCCCATGTTGGAGAATTGAATAACCTGCATTTACAAGGTGAAAAGGAGAAGAAAAATATCAGTTATCATATCCTAAATTTTGTCAAAACAACAACATTTTTACAAAGAAAATGCAGCGCTTGCTCTTCACTTCTCATTCTCTTGTTTCAAAAGACAATTCAACTACGTTCTTGTCGCATCAATAGCATAATAAGCACCAAGCGCTGTCGAAGTCAAAGGAACCAAGCCTTCGAATGGGAACAAACTGAGGATGTTGCAATAGAAGTTGACAGACTCTTCGATGGTCCAGCACTACATCGATATGTGATTCAAGCACTTCAAATGTAGAGGGCTCTTCTTGCCGATATTTTCCTTAAATATCTCTCCCTTTCCCCTCTCTGCAACAGTGACAATGCAAACTAAAAACTGCAACAAATCAAAAATCCAAAATGCGAGAAAGCTCCAACAGCTTAATTTCGTGATGAATTTAGGAGTTCGGAGAGAGATTGTAAGCTAGAGAGAACATATCAGCATTCAGGCCAAATTGGAGAGTATAAATATGGGCACGAAGATGCAAAATGGAGAAGAGAAAAAGTTCACTTGTGCAATTCAAACACCCACGTGGGAATATTATCCATAACACGTAGGTTACACATTGGCAGATTTCTATTGACGGGCTTAGGGGAAGACAACTTTGTAGTATGATGGTAGAGGTGCGGACACAAAATATGTTGCTTCAGAATCACTCGTGAGGCGATTTCATTGACAAAATGAATCATGGTCTTCAGCCCATGTGATTTCAATGTTTGGGCCATACTCGAGCCGAGCTCTAAGTCTGACCCGAGAAGGGAACCCGATCTGAAGTCTACTTTTGGTAATTAAAAAATTTTAAAATAATAATAATAAGAGGTAAAAAAAATTGAGCAAATTAAGAAATACCAGAAATCTTTCGAAAAAGCTAAAATATTAGAATTCACTTAGTTTAGGTCTTTTGATAAAATTTTTAGATTTAGAAATATCGTACCCAAAATTGAATAAGCCTTTTAAAGTTTTAGCATAGGATTTTTTAGATGCCATTTTTTTCTTTTTAGAGACGATGCTAGTTTCTTGTTTGCACTATTTATTTGTATTATGCTTGATTGCGTCTCCTTTGTACAATGATTATTCCTTTCAGTTTTAGAATGGTTAAGATGAACCTCAATTTCTTTGATAGGCTGCTTGACACTTTGGCTAGCTCTTAATCAAGCTTAGGTGCCGAAAGGGCATAAGTTGCAGAACTAGTATAATCAAGTTCTCAAACCTGAAATCCCCCGTTATGTATGCATCAAGACAACACTCCAAGTCTTGATTAGGGCTCTAGCCAACCCTCGATTATGGCTAGTGGTGATTCCTTCTGAACAAATAGATTACGAAAACCAATATCGCCTAAGGTACAGACTTGGGAGAGTTCACATTTGTGATTGATGAATCGTTTGTGGTGTTAGCAAATGATGGTCCATTCAAGATCATCATTTCCGCACATGATTTGACTCGTCTTATAAGCAAGTACCTCTACACCTCCCTAAGGATAGGTTGCGACAATACTCATCAAGATTGACCAAATGTTCTCAAAGATGTCTTCAATGGCCACAACTCCTTTGTCTTCCCTCTCCAAGAAGTTAAGCAAGTTGTATGTTCTTCTCATGATCTTTAACTGTTTGTTCCAGCTAATCCGAGGCTACGAACATTCTCGTGCCTGGTCAAAACTTGAGGGACAACAATACTTTAGTCTCATTGAATGAAGTGTTTGAGCTAGGAATCTTCAAGACCGGTGGGTCTTCCTCAAGCAACTACTACGTGGGCATTTGGTTCAGGGATGATCCTTACAGGAAATCATTCTGGGTCGCAAATCGAGATTACCCACTTCTTGATTCTTCTTTATGTACTCTCCATCAGGTATGATGGAAACTTGGTGATATCCGATAGAAGGCAGATTCCGTATTTAGTCAGTGTTGAGATGTTATCTACTAGTAATAGCACAAGTGCGATATTGCTTGATTTTAGCAATTTTGTTCTAATAGAAGGCAATAGCACGGTTTGGGAAAGCTTTTCAATTCATCAGACACGTTCTCACTTGGCATGAAACTTGGGTATTTCGATTTAGGCACTGGTAAGGTAAGGCATGAAACTTGGGTATTTCATGAAACAAGAAACTGGTCCCTCACCATACCCGTGCCTAAATCGAAATACCCAAGTTTCATGCTAGGTGAGAACGTGTCTGATGGATAAAAAAAGCTTTCCCAAACCATGCTATTGTCTTGTATTAGAACAAAATTGCCAGAATCAAGCAATATCGCACTTGTGATATTACATATAATAACATCTCAGCATTGACTAAATACGGAATCTGCTATCTATCGGATATCACCAAGTTCCCATCGTACCTAATGGAGAGTACAAAAGAAGAATCAAGAAGCAAGTAATCTCGATTTGCGACCCAAACTGGTTTCTTGTAAGGATCATCCCCTGAACCAAATGCCCAGGTAGTAGTTGCTTGAGGAAGACTCACCAGTCTTGAAGATCCCTAGCTCAAACACTTCATTCGATGAGACTAAAGTATTGTTGTCCCTCAAGTTCTGACCAGGCACGAGAATGTTCGTAGCCTTGGATAGCTGGAACAAATAGCTAAAGATCATGAGAAGAACATACGACTTGCTTAACTTCTTGGAGAGGGAAGACAAAGGAGTTGTGGCCATCGAAGTGGAAATGTTACCTTGATTGGTTGAAGATGTAAAGCAACCATCTCTTGACATAAAGATCATATATTCATCATAACAAAAAAACATAGAGCATTTCTCGAATGTTCTGTACAAATTCCACTCGATCATATAACAAAGCTCTAATAGGTGTGGCTAATAATGAGGATCTAATATAGACACGACAACATTATAACACTTTTAATATTTTTCAAACTTCTTTCACATTGCCATAGGCATAGAACTAATAGCTATGTCCTCACTATTCCTCTATTTTATCAAATGAAATCGAATCTGCCATACTCAATAGAGATATCTAGTTCCCACATGGGTGTTTGAATTGCACACGTGAACTTTTTCTCTCCTCCGTTTTGCATCTCCATGCCCATATTTATACCCTCCAACCATGGCCTGAATGCTGATATGTTCTCTCTAGCTTACAATCTCTCTTTGCATTCCTAAATTCATCACAAAATTAAGCTATTGAAGCTTTTTCGCATTTTGAGTTTTTGATTTCTTGCAGTTTTTTAATTTGCATTGTCGCTGTCACAGAGAGGGGGAAGGGAGAGATGTTTAAAGAAAGGATCAACAAGAAGAACCCTAAGAACCCTCTGCATTTGAAGTGCTTGAATCACATATCTATGTGGTGCTGGTCTGTCTAAGAGTCTATCAACTTCTATTGCAACGTCCTCAAGTTTGTTCCCATTCGAAGGCTTGGTTCCTTTGACTTCAACGGTGCTTGGTGTGTATCATGCTATTGATGTGATAATAAGGCAATTGCACTGTCTTTTGAAATAAGGGTTGAATGAGAAGTGAAGAGCAAAGCTGCATTTTTTCTTTGTAAAAATGTTATTGTCTTGACAAGATTTAGGATATGATTACTGATATTTTTCTCCTCCTTATCGTTATTATTTAAAAAAAAATTAATAACAAAAGTGGACTTTAGACCGAGTTCCCTTCTCAAGTCGACTAGAGCTCGGCTTGAGTATGGCCCAAACATTTAAATCTATTGATTTTTAACTCGGCTCAGTCTCCGGCCCACAACGCCCTTACTTCAGGATAGGACCATCAAATGGGTGGATCGGATCAGGTTTGGGTCAAGTCGAAAATGGTCCGACCCATATTGACCCATTTAACTCATTTTGACCCATTTTCATTTAATGTAAATTTGATGACCCATACTTGACCTGATCCATATTCGACTTATATCTGACTCAATCCATATTATTGAAACACATTACTATTTAACTCAATTTAAGTTAATCAACTTTCACCCATTTAATTCACTTTAAGCTCTTCACATATATGTTACTTGAAGAAAAATTCAAATCAAATTTAAAAAGTAAACTAAAGAATAAAAAACTAGTAAATAAAATAAAAAGTGAAAAACCTTTAAAGCTTATTTCTTATAATATTTTTTTAGAAAAATGGTATTGCTAAAACACTTTAATGCAATACAAATTTAATGGACAATTCTTATAATTTTTATAAAAAAATTTTTAAAAATCTAATTTTTTTTTTTTTATTTTTAAATAATATATTTTTAAATTGTCTTTATTTTATTTATTTGTTAATAATTTTTAATTTTTTTCTTCTTTTTATGTTTCCTTCTTCAGCGGCCACTGGCGGCCACAACAATGATTGGTGACCAATCGCGGGCGAGCTTGAGCCTCGCAATCATGGACGATGCCTTGGCCTCGCCAGATCGACAAGATCAAGCTCATCGACGTTGGGCAAGATCAAGCTTGCTCGACACCAATGAGCTCTAGTCTTGCCAAATCGGAAAGGCTCGATCCTTGCTGATTGTTGGCCTCAGCCTCGCTAGATCTAGCGAGCTTGAGCCTCACTAGATCTAGCGATCTTGAGCCTTGATTGGCTAGTCACCTACCGTTGTCGTGCCAGCCACCGACTAAGGAAGGAGGAAGAAAAAATGAAATATAAAAACTAACTTTAATTTCGATTTTTACAAAAAAAGGGTAAGAGAAAATGTGAGGCTTGGGTGTTTTTGCCATGCCTCCTTGCAGAAGGTGGGAGTCGAAACCCACTCTTGAAACTTAATTCGTCCCCACCTCAACCACCCCTGAGAAGGTGGGGATTCGAACCTCCCACCCCCCCTTCCAAGTTGGAAGGGTGGCCACCTGGGGTTGGTTATGTGAGGCTTGGGTTAAAAATAGATTTTTAAATCCAACCCATTTAAGACCCATTTAACTAGTTTTTTCAAAATGTAGGTGATCTATACATGACCCATTTAAATCATAAATGGGTCATATATGAGCTTAAGACCAATTTTGACACCTCTACTTCAACCCAACTTAAAACTAGACCTGACTCATTATATAATCGGATTTTGATTCCTTTTCCTAATTTTTTTCATTTTCCTTTTCAATTTTCAGTTTTTTATTTCTTTCTCTTCCCTGCATCTTCTTCTTCGGGACTTTTTGGAGAGCGTCTTCACCGAAAGACGTCTTCCCCTCCGAACGAAGTCCTTCTCTACAGAATAATCAATGACGAGCTCGACGAAGACTCCACTACACAGATTCACACCGCAATCTTTATCAGTCTGACGTCGATACCTGAAGTCGCTGACCGTCACTAAATATTCTCCCTCAGCCACTACTCCGGCCATGACCGAGCTATTCCGATAAAGAAATTTCCAGCTCGAAAATTGCACAAAGCAGCATAGAAAACGCACAAAGGTATACTAAAACAGTGGAGAATGAACTGACTTGACGGCATCAAGCCACGGCCATTGCCGGCGACGGAGGTTGAGAACATCGACTCCAAACATGTGGGTCCATAGACATCCCGCGCCGAAGATTTGCAAAAGCGTGGCATAAAACAAAGAGTAAAAACACAGAGTCAGATTTAGTTCCAACAATTAATGAAGTGGACATGAATCAATCTTGAATCTAAGCACATGCTGTAAGCTAGACCATTTTGCACAAAGATTCGCAGCAGTGCAAATATGCAAAAGTTTATCAACATGAGGTGCAGAAATCCCACCTCAACACCAGACTCGCCACGAAGCACATGACATAATTAACCACCCGCTTTACATCTTCAACCAATCGAGGTAACATTTTAATTGAGGACATTTTTTAGAACATTGGGGACAATCTTGATGAGTATAATGCGTTCAAAAGTAAACACTATGGCTTGCAATCTACAATGTCACAATTGGATTTGTATTTGAAGGAAAATAGGCTTGATATGAAAAAAAAAAAAAAAATCTTATCGTAATTTTGTTGATTATTTGAAAGCTAATTCACATTGATATCTTGAGTTGTCTTCTATCACTTTTATTGCCCGTAAGTCAAACTTTACCATTGAAGGGTACAATTATATTAAATATCATAGTTCTCTTTCCCATGAAATTGTGCACTAGAGATTGGTTATTTGGAGTTCCGCATAAGGAAGATTTAGAAGACAAGACCCTCATTTATAGGTTTTTTACATTCTTTGTTTTATTTACTAATTTTTATATTTTTTAATTTGATGTGAAGTTTTTATTGAGCTTAAAGTGGGTTAAAAGGGTAAGTAAGGGTTTTTCTAAGTTAGGTTAAATATTAATATGTTCTAATAATATGAGTCGGATGTGTGTTGAGTTGGATTAGTTATAGGTTTTCAAATTTACTTCATATGGAAATGTGCCAAAATGGGTTAAATATATCAATATGAATCGAACCATTTTCGTTCTAATCCAAACTTGAACCAACACTAATGACCCTAGAAAATGGGTATAGATCTTCAATTTCTCCACAGGTAGTAGCGTCAATGGCAAGAATATGCACTCTTCTAAGCGCAAAGACTTCCAAATCCCATCCTGAAAAGACCAAATTTCAATCATTATTCCACTGACAACCCTCCCAATTTGCATCATTCCATCTTCAGTAATATAACTGGCTTCCCAAACCAATGCATCAAAAAAGAACAGCTTCAGCTTTGTCCAACACATTTTATCCTTCAACAACTTTTGGCACAAAGGCCTCCTTTATATCACCCTGTCTCTGGCTAGGGGGAGAGATGGTCCTTAGCCACCGCGAAACGCCTTACTCATGTATCGACTTTCCTTGAAACTAATGCCATGGATGGGGCTAAGGCAACCGTATCTAATTTTATAACTAAAACTCCCAAGGGATGGTAAAAAACAGTAATGATGGATTTCTGTTTCCCGCCAAACTTCCATCCCTCCTCCTTTAAGTTACATTATGCAATTAGGCTAATCAGCCTTTGGAAACAAACAACGCAACTAGTGAGCCATAAGGATCACTTATTCAGTTTTGCCTTGATTCTGATAAATTATGTTTCCTTTTTTGCAATATTAACCGATCTCTAATGCGGTATAAATATGGATGTACTTTCCTTCGTATTAATATAACTTGATGTTTTTCTTTTGCTTCTCCAGTAAAAAGCCCTAAGTCTCGGCAGTGATCAAAAAATTGCATCCGCAGTTTATATGAAACTAGTGAAAGATGTTTGCAAATGAAAGCCATCTTATCATAGAAATTTAATTGCACTAATTATTCTTACCAGTTGCCCATCATTCTGAAAACAGTATTGGTGCTCCAAAATGCACAGGATATATGAACTGGATGAAGGCGTCATTGACCGACCTCAAGCCCCTCATCTTGCTCCCATGCAAGGCCAGGACCATTATGCAAGTTCTTAATTAGCAGTACGCATGATTTATCAAGATAGAAGTGAACTCTACTGCATCGTGGAGCAAACCAACAAGCTCCATTTTTCAGAATGAAAGAGCAATGAGCTTCCTCCTGTTAAGCAAACCGACAGGCAAAAATAAAACATTTAAAAAAAAAAAAGTTCAACAAATCAGTCCAGAAAAATATAACTAGACGTATGACCATCATAATAAGCTACCTGCTCAGTCCAAAATTAGGCACTTGGAGAGCGAAATTTTCTAACACCTGTTGAGCTGACATTGGCGATCAATTCTTATAGTCTAAATATTCTTCGGACAGTGGAGGGAGAGGATTCAAGGTCGGCTTTTCAGCATCCTGGCAGTGAATTACGAACCTTCAAAATCAAACCAAAACCAACACAAGGAGAAAGAAAAACTAGGAAGTAATGTATGCCAAGTTTTCAAAACATAAACAGGTAGTATCTTCTGAGTTACCCTCTTTCAACATTTGCACGTCCGATCCCTTCTTCGGAAAACCTGATGGTTTTCTTTACTGTTCTTTTGTTCCCTTGCCAGATGATCTCTGCAGGCCCTTCTTCTTCCACATATTCCCAATCATCACCATCGTCCCGGTTATGCTCCTCGTCGTCAACCTGTCAATCGACCATTTAAAAAGGAATGCCAATATTTTCTGTGCAGAAGCTATTCGTTTACACATTCCAATATTATCTATGCAGAAGCTATTCGACTGCCCCCGAAGCCTGCGTGAGATTTTGGAGCGACATCAGGCAAAGGAAGGAAGCAAGGAGCTTCACCACCGCATCGCTCCATACATAGTGGGTGGTGTCACTTCCGGTGCAGGCCTCCATGTCCACCACTTCTCTGTGGAACCGCCTCCAGGAGCAGATCTCTACCGGGTATATCCTTCTTCCTCTTTCTTCGAGATCCAACTCCGAGACCGTGCTCTCATTTCGCCTCCCTCCCCGTCCCAACTTGGTCGAAATCCTTCGAAGCTGATGATCCCGCCCGACTCCACAATTCAATATACCCAGTCTCGACGTGGGAACCCTAGACTCCCTCCTCGCTCTCAGCCACGATCTCCAAAAGGCGGTTCCTCTTTTTCGTCTTTACGTGGCTCCTCGCAAGGTTACTCAGGCTCCTGACGCGGGTGTCGCCCATTTCAAGTACGTGAGGACATGAGCCACGGCGTTGCGAGGTGGTTACCGAAGAGAAAGGGATTCGATAAAGATTTGAGGACGTGAAGACGTGAATCTCATTTCAAGTACCGTTTTCTTTTCTGCGTGTTGCTTTTCCTAAAAAAATTTTAGAAAAAAATATGAAAGTTTTAGGTTTATAAATTATGACTAACTGCAAAATTTGAAAAATATATGCTAGAAGTAAAAGGGCTACGGACCAACCCAAGCATTTGAAAAAAAAAAAAAAAAAAGAGAGGGGAAATTACGGTCAGAATGAGTATTAAATTACATTTTGAATTTGAGCTCTCGTACCAAATTGGATTTGAATTGGATAATGTAAATTGGGATTATTAACTGAATCCTCTTTTAAAATTGTTATCGTGGCATTATCCATTGATAGACGTGTAAAATTGTTGATCTTTCAAATGGCACACATAATAGGGTTTCTTCGGCAAAAATTGTGAGCCACTGTAAATTTCTGTGCCATGAGTTTACACTAAACCGAGTTATTTATTTGGAAAAACTTTTCTATTAGGGCTTAAATTTTTAGGAGTGAAAAATACTCGAGTGTATGAGCAATTATAATTCTGACTCTCCAATTATTAATGGATTATTTGCTATGAGCTCTTCCATGGATGTAGATAGCGAACCACATAAACATTTAATGTCCTTTATTATTCTTCATTTATTTTCAGATTCTCTCACGTTAACTTCTTTGCAAAATCATGTCGTTTCCACGTTAGTATTTCAACAATGAGAAATTATGTAGTAACATTAGTTGGCGCTTGCAATTATTTCCCATATCGATTTTGTATTAAAGTAATTTAAAATGTTAATAAAGAATGGCAAACGTTTAATTTCTTTAGAAGTTCTAGTCTAGAAACTATAATTGGGAGTTTCACATGACTTAACAATTATGATAGACTTTCTAGTCTAACAAATAGCTTTATTATAAAGTTACTTCTAGATTTTATGGACTGGTACAAGGAACCGGATTAAGGACTAACACGTAATGAATGTTTTTGCCCTTTCACCGTGAAGGAAGGATGGATTCCTAATGAATGCCTCTGTCCATGAGTGCTAGAGGAAAGGATAGACTTTTCAAGAAAATAGGTAATGAATCTCTACAAAGCTTTTCAGAATTAGAGGTGAATAATATAGAAAATATTCGATTGTTTATAAGGGCCATGTCACTAACTAACACAGTGTGTATTTTTAGTAAATTTATTAAAAATTCAATGCTTATCACGCCTATCCTCTATTCTATATCTCTTCCTCCTAAATCCAGCCACCGCCCTGCCCCAAGCTCCGCACTTCTCTTGGCTATCTTCACCAGCAAATCATCGATGACGCGTCTAGGCCAACCACCGCCTCCATCGTCTTCGTTGCCGGCTCCATCTCCATCGTTTACATTCCAAATACATTTTCTAGAAGACTTCCAGCAAAAGATTAATGAGAATTTTCCACTCAGAATTTTGGGCTAGAAGACTTCTAGCACGTGTTGTGTCCCCTTTTATTACAAAAATTAAAAATTTAAAAAATGGAAAGATGGCTTGAAATAGAGACCTTGATTAAGATTCAGAGTTTTCTTATAAAAAAAATCCCCAACTTTTATACTAGTCCCGAATCTACTCATGCCTTCACTAGTTTCTTCAAGATTACTAATATTAAGAGGCTATTGTTGTTCTATATGAATGTGGGGGTATTGATGAAGATGCCTGCTCTAATAATGAACCTCTAATTGGTCCTGATACCGATGATTTCGAAGAAATTAGTGGAGATTTTTTAAATCTGTGGGCATATTTGGGACTATAGAAAAATTTTAAAAATTTTTTGAGATAAAAAAATTTCAATTCAAGACAGAATTGAAATTATGCCTAAAGTTAGAGATATTTTTCAGAGAATTAGGTGAGAATAGCATAGAAAAAACCCAAGACTTGAAGTAGAGAAAACACACGTGGGAACACACTTTGTAAGAGCTTTCTATTTTATATTTTCCTTACATATTTCAATTCCTTGCCCATTTACATTTCTCTGTACTTTCCTTATCATGTAATTCAATTCCACACATTTCTAGCCAATTTTTTTTTTTTTTTTTAAAGCAATTACTTTCCACCACACTCAACTTTCTAAAATTCACCACCATCTAGACCCAGTTCCACACACTTTTTATGCAAGTAAAGTACCACCAAGCAATCTCAATGCAGTTCATTTATCAAAAGTTCATATTGCCTGACCACACACCATATTTCGTCAATATTTCTTTTGGTACTCCTACAAATGGTATTTTCCAATAATATATAGGTATCAATCCTCTTTATTAGGAAAATGATGAGCTAACAAACCGTTAGTCTTTAAAAAAACAAACGTGGCTCCTTCACCACACTTGAATTCAAGAAATCAACCGGTTTCCTGAAAATTTTGAAATTGACAAGTTTTATTTGGTGGGATATACTCATCTCGTACTCCCACAAAATAAGATTCCTTAAATATGAAAGGAAAAAAAACAATATTAGTAAACATATAATTCTAGAATGGTCTTTTGGGCGACGGTCGCGATGTGGGATCTTCTTGTGCAACAACAGCAGGTACCATATTTGCTAGTGCGGCCAGTGGAGGCAGAGATTGTGGCAACATCCATTAGAGGTTGTCACTAGTATGTTTATACTGCTAATGTAATAGTGTTACTTTGCTAAATCACTCGACCTATATATATGTGTACTTGTTGTATTCGTTTTGAGATAGGATTGATGTCATTTGTGATTCTTATGAAGACAATGATATGGCTTGTACTATCCTATGCTATACATGTGCAAGCGGATTCATTGAAGTCTATCTTAAATATTTTGAAAGCTGGATCAGATGGGCACAAATCTACTATACCCATTTATGTACCCATTTGCTATCTCTTTCATCAAATATCAACACGTCTAATTTGTTTTGGACCTCAACATATCCCATTAGTTCCCCACCAAGAACTTTAGCCCTACATTTTTTTTACCTTACGACTCTCTCTCACTATTGAGATCCAGCCACCAGCTCGCCCTTGCTGTCGCAACCGCCTCCAAACCGGGCTTTGCGAAAATGATCACCAAAGCCCGTGGGATCGAGTCATCATGCCATCAGCCACCAACCCCTTGATTAGCTCGGTTAACTAAATGTTTTGCACGTACAGTTCGGTTGGAAGCCCATTATCAAATTGGATCAAAAGACAATCCAGCCAAAAACCAATTCAAATTGGAGTAAAATGGAGAATCGGGCTTTTACTTTTAGTAAAGATTTTAGAAAAGTGAAGTGTCTGAGGAAATTAAACTAATGAATTTATTGAAATATAGTCACTTTTTTCCAATGATTTGGGATTTTTATTTGGATTTCGTCGAAAAAAATCTTAGAACTTTCGATTTTTTATTAGGTCGGGCAAATTTTCTATTGGGATGGGACGGTTTTTGCCACGTCTGCAAATACTAATCATGTTTCGGTAATTTTGAAAGGTTGAGATCTATTTTAGGTGATTATTCCTTTTTCTTTTTCTTATTCTTTTGGCCATTTCTTCTTTTCACATTGCTCTGCAATAGAGGAGCAAGGCCACTCAAAGTGTCTGCCTTGCCACCAGCGATACAGCATCCTTCTCTCCCTCCACCATCGATGTGAGGTTATCATCTCTTATTGAGGCCTTCCACCTTCCAAAGTTGAGCCTGGCGACCATGGCAAACGAGTCAAACGATTGTAGATCTAATATCTTTGACGTCAATTTGTGGTTGTGATACGAGATTCAGATTAAATGATGTGTTCTCCCTAATCCAAGGTTGAAGGTTGACACATTGTAGAGATAAGATATTCAACGTGGAGAGAGAGAGAGAGAGAGAGAGAGGATCTTGATTGGTATTTTGGCCGTTGGGAGGGATGGTTAATTTTTCAGAAGGCATTGAAAAAGAAAAACAAAAATTCAAAGTATACTCGGCTGCGCTGCTTAATGTGAGTCCACAATTCAAATTGTTGGTTGGTCTATTGTTTATAATTAATTAACTTACAAGGAAAATCTACTCTCTAAAATTTAGAAAAATCCCGCTTCGAACAACTATTTATAACATTTGCTTACGCTCGACCTGAGCGGTCCAATTTGGTTAGCACCAACATACATCTTATATGATATTACGAAAAAAGAAAGTGACAAAATCATCTAAAGAAGATTTATTAAGAAACTCAATTTTTGTAATAATGCCTCCTCCTCCTCCTCCTCTTCCTCCTCCTCATTTGATTTTATTGTACATTAAACCCTGCCAAAGATTGCCACAAATTGGGATGGGAGCAATGCTTCTTTTCGGAAAGGAGTATGTATAGTCCGTTTTCTTTCTTGTTACTCTATTTATTTGCACATGCGCGCTGTAATAAAATGATATATTAAGTAATCCTATGATTGAAACATGGACATTATTTAATTGAATGACTGAAAATAATAGCTCTGACTGCAATTACGAAGCCCAAATCAATTGCCAATATATTTAACGTTTCATTTTTTGGTTAATCTTTTGGGTAATCATCTGGGCTTACGGCATAGTATTTTCCTTTCGTTAAATTTTTTTGTCTTTGTCCAAAAAATAATACAGCAAAATTGTTGCTCGTTCTTTGCCAAAGCTGAGCTGAGTAAACATGAGGCAGATTCGATATCCTAAGGTCATACATGATATGTTGATTACATGCCCAGAAACATAAGTAACAAGAAGTTGTCTTTGGAACACCTGTCTGACCTTTTCAATTCTTTCTTCTTCTTTTTTTGATGACCCTGGGAACCGCTCTCATTTGGCAGCCTAGACGTAAACTCGGGGCGGACTGAGCCACCACCACAGACCCAGCCGCGTTTGAGTCGCGTGAACGCAACGCCTCTGGGATTCGAACCCCTCCCCTTCGTGAGGGGGAGAGGGCCCGAAGCCAGTTGCGCCACCGCGGGCGGTGGTAATTCTTTCTTATTCATGCACGAGCCAAACATTTAAAATTTACAAAACCCAATCTTCCGACTTTAGAAACAGAATAACATTGAAATTCCAGACTAATAACGTAAGAGAAATCCATTTGCTTTTATCGATTTCTTTGGGGTCAAAATGCAGTAGTTGGGACAAACCAAAATATGGCATATGACCCAACATCATAGGACAATCTTTCATCTACTAGGATAATAACAGCCTATTTTGGACTACAAAAAATAAATAACAAATAATTAAAAATCATTATGAGATCTACTTCTTTAAGAACTTGTGACTCATAATAAACCGTTATTTTAACAGTAACTCAAAAATTGTTATGTTAATAAAGCCCCAAGACAAATGGAAACGAGCTTTTCTTCTCCTACGATTGATGGGGCATATTTAGATAGACACAAAACAATGGAATAACTAGCCAACCAATCATTTTTTGGAAACTAAGATGGGCTCTAAACGTATGAAACCCTCTAAAAAAGTTGATGGACCGAACACGTAGTATGCAACACGTATAAATCGATTGAGAGAGAAATATTTCAACTATTGATATACCCGTTTTCTAGTAATAGTATCTATTTGATAGGAGGACAAAAATATTCGTCGTTGTGGAAACTTTTATTCTAGAATGAGGGGACAGTCAGCTCAGCTCAATCATCTTTCTTATATGTGGCTTTTTCCTTTGATGAATCATCATTAACAATTCCCAACCAGATAGTAAGTGTAAGTCAATATTGGTATCTTTCTAAGAAAATACCTCTAGATAATTCTGCTATATTTCATTTTCTTACTTTTCATCAAAGGAAATATAAAATCATGCTAAATATATCTTTGTACATATATTTCCACGTTCTAGCTTCAAAATATGATGACTGTATATTTTGCACGATGCGATATTTAAGACATAATCATTTTGGTTGTCTAATTTTTTTAGACTTGTCCTTGATCATGTTAGACTTTGAGGTCCGAACTGTAGATTTTTAAAAGAGAAAATACTATATACCATCCTCCCTTTTTACTTCATCGCCACTTTTCCTCCTCTATTTCTAATAATGCCATTTTGTACTCAATATAAAACCTCGTGGATAAAGGGACCAAATTGCCCTTGTACCCAAACATTCAGTAAGCCTAATCCATTCATGAACCCCATGTTTACTTAATGGGATCATGCTCAGGCATTATATGTAATGATTTGATCGGCTTTACTTGGATCAAAATTCCGAAAGTAGTGCTCTATGCAAAGTCATAAAAACAACAAACGAATCTTCAATTGGCACCTCTTTGATAACCAATCAGGAACAAGTTACATTACCAACGCGCCATTTAAAATGATGTTGGATCAAATCACGGAGGCCAAGCAACTTCTTCCAAGCCCAAGAGCAATTGGTAGGTCTTGGGACAATCCAGAAATTTTTTCGATTTAAGAAAATGGAATGAATCCATTTAGACCAAAAGCGACTCCTTATCGGTGAAAAGGAGCCAAAGGTGCTTGATCATGACAGCAATATTGCTCACTCAAAGGGATCTGATACCCAAACCGCCTTCCTCCTTAGGTAAACAGACATCCACCCATGCCACCTTCGCGCCTCCAGGCCCTAAGAGCGGGCCTTTCCAAAGAAATTGCCGGAAAATCTGTTCAATTCGGTTAGTGACTGAGGCAGGAAGGATAAAAAAGCTAGACCAATAAACCTGGATAGAATGAAGGACCGATTTAATTAGCTGCAATCTGCCTGCTAAAGAAAGAAACCAGTTTGTCCAAGATTGAAGTCGAGAAGTAATAGTATTAACCAGGGAAACACAAGCCTCCTTGCCCAATCTGGAGGAAATAATAGGTACACCGAGGTACCTAAAAGGGAGAGAGCCCGACTGAAATCCGGAGGTACTTACAGAGCATTCCTTAGAGAATCGGGCCACCCGAAAGAAAGATTTCACTTTTGTTGAGGTTAGGATTGAGGCCGGACCAGCTAGCAAAGGAATGAATTCCATCCAAAAGAAGATGCAAAGATGTCATATTAGCTTCCGAGAATAATAGAACATCATCTGCAAAGAAGAGGTGAGAGAGCCTGGTTGCTTTACACCACCAGAAGAAATCAAAACCCATCTTGCCAGTTTGGGTGTTGAGAATCCCAGTAAAAACTTCCATAACAAGAGTGAATAGATAGGGGGATATAGGGTCACCTTGTCGAATCTCTCGTCCGCTCGGAAAGAAGCCATGTAGTTAAGGGAGATAGAATATTTGGGGGACCGAATGCAAGCCATCAATCGATGGACAAAGTCAGGAGGAAACCTAAAGGCTAATAAGGTTAACTCAATAAAATTCCAGTCAACCGAATCAAAAGCTTTGCATAAGTCGACCTTAATGATGCATTTTGGTCGATAAGGTTCGTGATGAAAATCAACGAACAATTCGTGGGCTAGCATAATGTTATCACTAATGCGTCTACCTTTAATAAAGGCATTCTGAGGTAAACTGATGATCGAAGGCAGCACAGCAGCTAACCTGTTAGCCATAATCTTGGTAATGCACTTGTAGATTGTGTTATAGCAGGCGATGGGTCGGAAATCATTGACAGAGGAAGCATTGGGGACCTTCGGGACTAAGGTCAGGATGGTTGCATTAATCTCCTTAAGAAGATGACCAGAAGCGAAGAAATCCCGAACCGCCAATAAGACCGAAGGGCCAACAATTTGCCAAGACCGCTTGAAGAAGTCCACATTAAATCCATCCGGCCCGGAGCTTTACCACTTGCAAGAGAGAAGAGGGTATCTTGGATTTCTGTATCAGAGACAGGCTGTGAGAGAATCTGAATCTGATCATCATCAAGGGTATGATTTAGTTTTTCCCGGATCTCCTCAATTGTAAGCACATAGGAAGGGGGGGATGCCGCCAAGAGAGCTTGGAAATGAGAGACAAAGAGCTGTTGTACCTCAGCAGGATTAGAAACCAGATTGTCCCCATTGTAGATTGAAAGGATTCTATTTCGGAGGTGGCTTCTCTTGACTGAGTGATGAAAATACTTAGTGTTTAGATCTCCTTCTTTAAGCCAACGAATCCTGGATTTCTGCCTAAAAAAGGATTCCTCTTGAAGGCGCAACTCGGAGAAAACCCGTAGGTGTTCCTTTTCCGCATTCGCCAGTTCTTGGTTGAGTGGGTCTAGCTGAATGGCATCTTGGGCCAGCGAGAGCAATCTTCTAGCCTCAGCTGTTTTAGCTGAAATATCCGCATAAGCCTCTTTATTCAAGAGTTTTAGCCTGCCTTTAAGAGCCCTCAGCTTGCAACAGAGAATGTACATCGGCATTCCAGAGAAAGGGGAGTCCCACACTTGAGTCACAAGATCAAAGAATGAAGGATGGGTCATCCAAAAATTGAAGAATTTAAAGGGCTTACGAGTGTTGGGGATAGGCAAAATCCTTACCATCATAGGAGAATGATCCAAGACTCCAGGAGGAAGAAACGATGCCTCATAAAAGGAGAAAGTAGAGTTCCAGGTCGAGTTAGTCAACACCCTGTCAATTTTCCTTAGCTTGCGAGTAGGACTCGAGGAAGCTGACCAAGTAAATCTGTTCCCCACATATCTGAGATCATCCAGTCCAGCTTGATTAAGACAATCGCCAAAGTCGTTAAACGCCGGGAGCCAATAGTTGGAACTAACAGCTCTATCGGAATCAAACCGAATGGCATTAAAATCCCCTGCAATAATCCAGGGCGAGTCCACAGCTTGGAGACTAGGCGTACTAAGTCAGCCCAAAGGGGTCTTCTCAGACAAAAGAGTGCTCCGCATACACCACAAAGTGAGGATAAAAGAAATACCGCTGTTCAGACAAACCAGGCGGCCGTGGATAGCTTGAGACGAGCAAGTAGATAAAGCAAAAGAGGCAGTCTCGGGGTTCCAACCCACCCAGATTCTTCCTCTAGGTGAGTGAACATTATTAGCGTTCCAACACCAGCCCGGAATGAGAGTGCCCGAGACCAAGGGAAACGCAGCAGGGGCTATTTTAGTCTCCAAAATACCAGCACAACTCAGGTGATTGGTTCTAACAAAATTTCTAATCCCGGCTTGCTTAAGGGGGGTCCCAAGGCCCCTAATATTCCAAACTCCAAAAAACATAGAAGGAATGAAGAAAGGCATTACCGTTTTTTGCCACCTCGTTTCTTCACCAAGGAAGTCGTTGGCTTTAGGCACGGAGGAATAGCCGCATCAGCAGAAGCAAAGTGAAGATTACCTTTTCGGCAGGGGGAGTCAGAGCCACTTCCTCCAGAACTGATGTCATCCACAACTTCATCCTCCGAGGATGATGATGATTCATGCATTGAGCTTTCAGGCACCTAAAGATGACCAGGCTGAGCAGGAGCTAAGGAGGTACCGGGAATGAGTTCAGGTGGAGGGGGGAGGCCTTTCTCACTGACTTTTACTAGAGGAATCACAGAAGGCTCCGCCATCTGAGGCGCAGATAAATGAACTTCAATTCTACAGGAAGGGGGCATAATAGTACGAGAGGGAGGAGGAGGAACTTCCGAAGCACGAGGTCTATCATTTCGCTTTCCACGAACTTCACGCCATTCACTGGAGGGACGAGCCGAAGGGGCCTTGGCAGCTGAAGGAATAGCTTGAGGGGGGCCAAGTGCTTTAGGGTCAGCACATTTATGACCAAACGAACAACAACTCGGACATAGAGTTGGCACCCATTCATAATGGACATCTACCGAACGGGGCTCACCATTCAACATGAACTCAATAACTTCAGGGAATGAGCTCGAAGCGTCAATCTCAATGCAGATACGGGCAAAAGCAACCATGGCCATCTGTTCAGTGCGGTTATCTACAAAGAGGGGCTTACCGATTGCACTCGCAAGGGCACTAATGCCCGAAGCAGACCACAAGTTGACGGGGGACATTCCTTAGGCAAACCCAAATAGGAACTGATTTGTGGCAATCTTTCTTGAGTTCCATCATTGGGTGCCATTGTTGGAGAATAAGGGGTATTTTGGCAACAGTGATTGGCCCCCCTTCCAGCACTTTCCTTCTAAAATCTTTATCAGGAATATGGAAAAAGTAAAAGCCCAGGTTAGCTGCAATAACTTGAACCAGGTGGTTACCCCAGGCATGTTTGAGCGCATCCTCAGTCAACTGAAAAGGGAGTCTCTTCCCAATGTAATAGCCAACTAAACAATCATTCCATTTAGGGTGGGCAGCTTGCAAAATCTCTTCTGAGATTTGAACAACGACTTTGTTATCAACAATAGCAGGCAGAATATAAGAGAGGCTATAACCCTTAGTAGCCGAGTGAGTAACAGCAGCCCATGACCAAGTTGGGGGCTGAGCATCAACAGAGGAAGGGACCTTTTGGGCCAAAGATGACTTACCCGCCTCGGATGAAGGCACTTTAAGCCCTGTCTCACGCTGAGGAAGAGTCGGATGAGAGGGGGCAGCAGGAAAACCATCAACATCGATTCCTTTAGAAGAACGAATCGAAGAAGGATTAGAGCCATTAACAGCCGAAGGAGGGGGAGGAATGGAACCCAGGAGAGCGCGGGCCTTTCGGGCTCTGCTGCGTCCTCTGCTTCGAGAGCGGCCTCGGGTACCTCGAGCAACCGAAGAGTAACGAGCAGGTGGGGGACGAGAGGGGGCTGGAACAAAACCTTCCTTGGGGTCCTCTTGAGGGCATTTGCCCAATATACCAACCGGCGTAGAAGAGGAAGACGCCATTCAAAGAGGGGCGACCCGCAGAACCCAATCCCTAAAAACACAGAAGGCGATTCCCGACAGCAAGAGACATACCGGGAGAAATCGCTCAGAGGAAGTGTAGATCGGGTAGGGGTGGAGGTCGGCTCCGAATAAGAGCCTCAACGGACCGCTGAAGAGGCCGGAACCAGCAACAGCCACTCCCGATGAACAAGAGACGCGCGAACAGCCTTGAGAGCACCAGGTTGAACAAAGATGGCGAGAAGGTGCCGGCATGTGTCAATCAGGAACAAGTTAATCTCTTGTGATG
The DNA here is from genome assembly GCA_014182515.1 of Eucalyptus microcorys. NCBI lineage: Eukaryota > Viridiplantae > Streptophyta > Magnoliopsida > Myrtales > Myrtaceae > Eucalyptus > Eucalyptus microcorys. The sequence continues at coordinate 5,667,809 of CM024568.1, read as the reverse complement.
ATCATAATGATGATTATAGAGAAAATAATTGCCGTCAAATTAATTCCCTTCAAAAAGAACAATAAGGATTCATCTTATAGGTGATTTTTTTGCACCAAGCAATCTCAAAGGCATACAAGGACTATATACACTCCTGCGGGTACATCTTTTGAGTTTCAAGACCTCAACAAGAATTATTTTCTGCAGCTTTATCATAGTGTTGGTTTCTTGAGACTAGAGTTTCATAAAAATAATGTGAAATCTAGGCAAAGTCACCAACACTAGTTTATGTCTAAGATGGCAATTCAGCAATGAAACATGGACATTCTTTAACTTTTGTGGGGAAATTTGTCATACCTTTAATCAATTTCTTACCTTGCTTTCGAGGAAGATAAGATGAGATGGAATCAAATCCTTGCATGCATCAATATACATGTGATCAATAAGTGCATTATATGGCATAGGCTGCATCATGTAAGATTGCATGTCAATCTCAGACATGTAATATTCTACAAGTTGCAGAAAGAAAAAGAAAATAGATGATGAAGTTGCACTATTTCTCAAGAGTTAGGTTTAATGGAAAAATGAACCGATTTAGTGCTCAAAAGCCTAATGGTTACATACGCTTGAGCATTTTCTTATACACGCACATCTTTAGAGATCATTTGAATATCATGTGTTCATGTTGACAATTATTATAGCTCCATACTATGACTCGTGTTTTCAAGGAGAAAATAAAGCAAGATGAAAGTATGCATTTCTCACCATGCCTAAGAAAAATAACAATTGTTTGTGGTGAAGCTACAAGTGAAAAATTGGTGGTAATAGAAAAGGTAACTCCCTAATAGAGAAATATATCCTAACATGATTAATGATTAACGATTAGGAAACATCATGAAATACAATACGAATAAATGAGTCATGATAAAAGGTGATGATAAGATGACAATGAAGCAGAGCAACATACACAAAATAAATAAATAAATAAATAAATATCACTAAGATTGCATCAAAACAATAAAGAGGGACAAATCCCTCCATTGAGTTTAATGTTTGTGTTCTTTACCAACCATTTTGCTCCATCTATCATGAATCCTACATAGCACATGTCGTAAACTTTTTTGTATGTAAGTTATCTATAAACCAAACAGGGCACAACTTAAATTTGTCCTTCTAGTCATAGCACTCACAATACCACGGTATATTAAGAAAGTCAAGTGAGTGCTCTAATAGCACATGCATGAGTGACATGATTTCTAACAATTTGGAAATCCCATGTTAGTTTAGCTGACCATGACCCATGAAACGATACTTAGGAATAGAAGTTAATGTAGCAATATTTAGGGTTCTAGAAGACACCCATCTCATCCCCTTGGGAATATCTGTAAAGACTATTACTTCGGCCATAGGAAGTAGCCTATGTCATTCTTAGTTAATTGACTGAATGTATCACTATGTTTTAATCTCAAAAGTTGTCGAATCAAATGTTAATAAGTGTTTAACAATATTCTTGAAAATGAAAAGAAAGAGCCAAGGCTTCGTTCACACTACCAAGACAAGTATTCTCCTTGCTTCACTACAATATCAACAATATTAGAGTCTAGCTAGAAGAACTAGCGTGTAATGGTCACTTCTGGGACAACTAAATTGTGCAATTCCTTTTACTTTTGAAAGCAATAAATATTCTCAATAGTTGCAAGTAGCTCATATTTCACTATTAAACAAAATATGTGATATCCATAGGCGGTAAAACAATACGTTGGTAAATATGACATGCCAAATTGCCAACCCCCCACACACAATTGACTAGGTAAAATGGATTATGGGAAAATGCAGGCACTGCCATTCGATTTTCAGACTTTCACGAGTTCACGTCTCTTCTAGTGGGGCCCACGTCAGGGGTCAAGAAGCTTCCACGTCGGCACGTTGAGTTCCTCCGTACGAAGTGGGGGGACCGTCGGATCTTCTTTCTCTAGGAGTTGCAAGATCGCAACGGCTTCCAGCCTCCAACGTGTAAGCCGGAATGCAACCGCTGTTGCACCGGGCTTAACTGAATTCTATATTTCTTTTCCTAAAATGACATTAACTACCTTCTTTTTTGGCTCGCAACACAAGCACCAAATGATAGGTGCGGCAATCACTAGAGAGAAACACTAGTGATGGTCCTTCCATTTTCACCCAAATCCAAATTTATCTTCAATCGTAATTGCATATATTATGAGTTTCAACAATTCATGGAGTTGGGTATAGTAGATGCAAATTAGATCATCTTTATTTATCGACTTGTTTTTAATTATTACATTGCATCTTTTATGATTTATATTGTTTAAGATCTTATCTACATTAGAGCATTCTAGCCAAACTCTTCTATACATATTCATTTTTGAAAGCTATTGCTAATATTCCAATGATTTCCGCTATTTTATTATCTTAAAAAAAAAAATACATGTATTTGGCTCTTAGAGATCTTTTCATCTTTTGGTATGTATTGATATTTATATACTTATCTGCTTTGAAGCAATAACTTTGGGTCCCTCATTGTCAATATTCCATTCTCTTGGGGAGGAAAAAACATTACATTACAAACGGAGAGGGTGGAAGAGTGGAGGGAGGTGAAAAGGACGAGAAATAAAAAGGAAGAAAAAAGAAAAAAAGGAGAAAAAAGTTGATTTCACTAACTTGAAAAAATAACAATAAAAACTCTACCAGCTTTGAAGATTGATTTTAAGGTGTGTCAGTTTCAAAAGATTAAAATTGTGAATCAAACCGGTTGAGTTTGGAAAATTTTATTCTTAGGTAAAACAGCAAATACTAATAAAAAATAAAAGTTGTATAATCTCACTACAAAAAAAATATGTTTGTCGAACGGTTATGTTGGCATTTGTTCATGTTGAAGATCATGATTTTGATTCTATATAAGGGCAAAATATATAAAAAAATATATATATATATATTTTTGAAAAAGGAAATGATTTCAGTGTTGGAACTAGGAACTAAATGGTCCTAGGCCAGTTCTAGGTTCACAAAACCAAGAATTGAACATGTTCTTCTTAAAATTGACCTTAAACCGATTGGTCTAGATCGGCTGAATCCAGTTCTTGTACCAGACTTGGTGCTCACCCCTACCATCAGCATAACATTTTTTTTCCTCAGCCAACACTCACCCCGCAATCCATGTAAAAAGAAAGAAAAAAAAAAAAGAAGGCGTGTGACATGATGCTGCACTTAACATATAAGAACACATCGAGCCAATTTCTTAAAGTTTCAAACAAAAATGGAGGATGATATTGAACGATGAGAGAATTTCCAGTGATTAGAGATTGTTATTAACCAAAAGAAAGTTTCTTATGTTCGACATAGATTACTTCATTTAGATGGATATGCTAGATGATATCACCTTTCTCTCTTGCTCAACTTCTGTGATTGATGGGGCATATTTACATAGACCCAAAACAATGGAATATCCAGCCAACCAATCATTTTTTGAAAACTAAGATGGGCTCCAAACGTACAAAACTCTCTAAAAAAAAAATAGATGGACCGAACACATAGTATGCAACACATATAAATTGATTAAGAGAGATATTTCAATGATTGATGTACCGATTTCTAGTTATAATAATTCTACTATATTTCATTTCTTAATTTTAATCAAAAGAAATACAAAATCACGCTAAATATATCTTTATACATATATATGCACCTTCTAGCTACAAAAATAAGAATTGTATATTTTGCACAATGTGATATCTAAAGGCATAATTGTTCTGGTTTTCTAATTGTTTGGATATTTTACTTTGATCGTTTTAAACTTAAAGCCCTGAACTATAGGTTTTTAATAGAGAAAACACTATATATAATCCTCCCCATTTAGTTCATCGCTACTTTCCCTCCTTCAGTTCTAAAAATGCCATTATGTATTAGAGATAAAACCTTGTACATAAAGTGACTAAATTGCCCTCCAAGCATGTCCTAACTCTCAAAACCAACCACACTTAGTACCCAAATGTTCACTAGGCCTAATCCATTCATGAACCCTGTGTTTACAGAATGGGGTCATGCTCAAGCACTACATGTGAGGACTTGATCGGCCTCACTTGGATCAAACTTTCAAAAGTTGCCCTCTTGACTAACCAAACAAGATTGTGGTCATTTTAGGAGCATGTGTGTATTTATGAATCATTCAATATAACCTCATGTATTTGAAGTGCAATATAGAGATATTGCATTTCCTGAGAAAGAATTTAGTTAGGCCAATCTTCCAGCAGCATCTACACATGGAAATGGACTCAACCTCCTAAACATTTTGAGCTAGAACTAAAATGATTATCATGAGGCATATGTGCAAAGCAAATAGCTTGTGTAGAAGAAGCCGCACAAACCATTTTGAGACACCTGTGACTTGAATTGGAGCTTGTTACAAGGACCGAGCATAGGCACTCTTCCATGGGCTTGGGGCTTATCTTCTTCCTTTTGCTTCATTTCCATTTGCGGATCAAACGAAGACTCACATCAAGATTCCATACTTGGTAGAAAAAAAAGCTTACTGTGAAATTCCATCTTCTTCTCTAGACATAATAATTTTGATTTGCCATATGGGTTTTTCCCATATTGTGTTAGGATTTTTGCAGTTAAATAACCGATTAAAAGTTCAATTATAATTAAAAGTTATCCATGTTAGTACCATTTGTACCACATAAGCCACCAACATCCACGTTAATAATATTTGGCCAAAATTAGCCTGAATCACTAAATTGACTCTAGGTCACAAAGCTTATGACCAAATTGGTAGAAGTGCAATAAGTTTAACACTTCTCTAAAGCTTTTTTCTAAAGGTATATTGAGATGTTACATCTTCTTTTTGATAGTCAACGAAACAATAATTATTGATGAACATGAACACATGACAAAGCCCTGTTAGTTTGCCTCTACCAAGCATAGATGTGAGCAAGATGCAGACGTGGCGGGCATAGAAGTATACACTATCCATTTTGTGCAAGAAAATAGTTCAAAAATTCATAAACCTATTATACTTTTACCAATTTAGTCTTAATTTTTTTTTAATTTTGTCAATTAAGTTCTAAATGATGGAAAATGCATATGCACTTAGTCGAATCATGCTGGCCTTATTCTACAAGGTATAACACTCGTATGTCAGACTACGCAAATGAAGTTTTTCTCAATACTTCGTTGGATCCGCTACAAATTAAAGAATTTATCTTCCACGGCCTTTTTTATTTGATAAATTCTTAACGGTACGATGCACCTGCTAATGAAGGGTTTTACAAATGTATGGTGTGGACACTTGGCACCTAATGAATTGGATTAGCCACAGTAAAAGTTTAATTTTCTTATGCTCTTTACTTTGTTTCTTTCATTCTTTTTTTTTCCTTTTTTTAATAGAAATTCGTCCTTTTCAAATCGATTTATATTTGCCAGAACAATGCCTTTTTGTGCTATAGCCGCTAGCCAAGTTTTCGTTATTTAGAGGAAATGACATGCGTTACTTCTTCAGTAGTTTTCTTACATGCACAATTTCAAGCATAAAGCTGACCTTTTCTTTTTAACTTTTCATCTCATTTAATTATTTGGTGATCTTTTTAGAAGCTCCATAGGATCAAGATTTGCGGGTGGCGGATCAATCCTCACGACCCAGAGCACTTAATACGAGATACAATAAAGGAACAAAAAAAAAAAAAAACTTGATTTAATCGGAAACAGAGGAAAGAATGTTAGAAAAGTTTATGAAAGAATGTGTTGAGTTGATCATTATGACAAGATTTAGTGAGTATCCTAAAAAATTTAACATGAAAACCATGCTCGCATCAGAACATGAGCTTTCAATTTCAAGCAGTGTCGCGACCTCTTTTTTTCGGCGTCCACAATCGGGTACAAGCGCCTAAGGAGGCTAATGGTTTGGCTAAATTTATTAGGCCCGGACTCTCCCAAGTCCACCAATTCACAACTTTAATAGTCTAAGTTTTTAACCTATAAATTAATTTTAAAACGGAGTCGCCACTAATCGGTTTGGGGTGGGTTGATTAGAACCCAAGCGAAGTATCGGGAGAAATACTCACTCCTGCGCAACCAGAGAAATTAGGATCGGGGACTTGATTACACTAGTTAATCATTAATGCCCTTTCGGTACCTAATCTTGTTTAAACCTTGAGGTTTTTTGGATGTTCGAGGGATTTTCCAAGCATTTTTGGGAGGAAAAACATTTTTGAGTTTTTTTCTAATTTTTTGGACATAAAAGGAATTTTTGGATTTTTTTTTGGTATTTTTAGAAAAATACAAGTCTTTTTGGCTTTTTTGAATATTTTTATTTTCTGAAAAAATAAATTATTTTTTTATTATTTTTAAAATATTATATTATATTATAATGTAAAAAAAATGAACTGGGTCGGATCCCTGGGTTGGGTCCGGCCCGAGTCATCTACGGGCCCAACTCGGATTTTTTGATTTTTTGAAAATCAATTATTTTTTTTAAAAATTAAAATATTATATTTATTAATATAAAAATGAACCGGGTCGGGTTCCCGGGTTGGGACTGACCCAGTTCGCCCAACACGCGGACGGGCCTGCGTTGCAGGCCCGACTCCTTTTTTTTTTTTTAAACAAAAGCCCAAACGATTTGGCCCGAATCTTGAAACCCTACCCGGATTCGTGGTGCTCTCTCTCTCTCCTTTGATCCTTCACGGCACAGTTGGGGGAGACCGAAATGTCACTAGACGGACGGCGATGGTGGTAGCGACGACGGGCGACGGATCTGCGACGCAGCGATGACAGGGAAGACAGCAGCGGCCGACTACTCGATAGGACGCGGTGTGGCAGCAACGCAGAGTCTCTCGGCCAAAACGGGACCGAGGCCGAGACTAGGGTTTCAAAGGAAAAGGGGCGAAATGATGGTGACGACGCGGAGGAACCCACCGTTACCTATCTTCAGCAACGGTGTGACACGGCGGCGAACGGTGGTGGTGTGTGTCGGGATGGCGGCGTGTCGTGGTGGCCAGATCTCGCGGATCCTCCTCAGATCTGGTCTTCTGTTTTCAAGATCTAAGGGGATGGTAGCGGCGTCGAGGGAATAGCAGCGGCAAGGTTTCAAACTAGAGGGCTTCACGGCAGCAGCACGGCGGGATCTGGGGCAGTAGCGGCATCGGGGCACGGCTTGGCCCGGCTGCAAGGATTCGCTCGCTAGGCTGTGGCGACGCAGCGGGAGTCCGGCACGACAAGCGCGAGTCTTTCCCCTTCTAGATTCGACGTCCAGACGGCCTCTCCTTCTCTCAGAGTTCCAAATCTAACCTCCTTCTCCGCTTTCTCTCTCGTCGACCCCTACCTCAGCTCTTTCTCCCTCGAGCTCGCTTGCCTCCGGCCTCCCCCGAAGTCTCTCGGAGGGAGGTCGTTCGAGCGAGCGACCCGATTTCTCTAGCGTGCTCGCTCTTTGATCTCTCTTGAAGTCTCTCAAGGGAAATTTCCGAGTTCGCCATGCCTTTGACGGAGCTTGTGGCCTGCTATTTATAGGCAAGGGGGCGGCTGGTCGATGAAGTTTCGACCGCCGATCTTCGTGCATCGAACGGCCTTCGCCAGCCGAACCGGTGTCTCATCCGCCAAGGTGGCTCTAGCTAGGCCGCCTCACATTGAAGACACGTCCCTTCCACCTGTAGTGTCGCATGTCGCCATCCTCTCCCACCTTCCGACGTCACGCGCGTCCGGCCTTCAACGCGTGCTGCTTATCTGATCGGGGAAGAAGACAACAGAGGAAGAAGACAAGCAAGAAGGGCCGGGCCAAGGAAAAGAAAGAGAATGGACCTAGGGGCTGTGCGAAAGGAAAAAGGGGGCTGGGCTTTGGTTGCTGCTTCTGTTTTCGTTTTGTTTCTATTTGTTTTGTTTTGTTTTTATACGGTTTTTTTTATTTATCCGAAAAAGATAAAATAAATAATAATAAGAACCTAATTAATTAAAAAATGAAATTTAGGTGTCAACAACCAGTTATATTGTATCGATAGGGGACACAATTCTACAAGATTATTACTCTACATTCTGGCAAGGCTTCTCCGTGATTGCCATGTGACGAATGCTCATCGGTCCCTGAATCTATTATTTAAATTTTGAGTGAACGCAATTGAATTCATATCCAATCTATTTCGTACAACAACCAAAGAGGGAGCAAGAAAGAGTGAATGTTTGGCATGAAAAGAAACTCCTTAGAAAAAAAGCCTACTCGGTCCACAGATAAAACCCTAAGTTGTCCTGTGATTCTAAGGTCTCGAGGCATCTTATAACATGCCTTTTGGTTAGTATAGTTGGAGAGAGATACAAAGTTTAAGAGGTAATATCACCTTGGAAAGCGGGAATTCAAAGAAATTAGTTGCTGCATTAAAAAGAAATCAGAAGATAATTTAACTCTCTAAAATATCAAAATTCGGCCGCATAATCTATTACACAATTATAGAAAAATTACAAAAGGCACACACCAAATATTCATGCCAACATCTAAATTTTAGCACCAACCATCACGCATTTCAAAAATAAAAAGGAAAGGCCTCAAAGATTAAATTATCATTCGACCATTGATAAAAACAAAAAAAACAAAAAAACAAATGGTATCGCTTTCACATATATAAATTAGAAATATTATAGATTACGGATAGTGAAACCTAATTTTTTTTTCCCAAAGTCTGTCTCACATTAAAAAGAAAATCATTATGAAAAGTAAAAAAAAAAAAAAAATGGGCGCTTGAGACAAAGATGAATGGGCACGTGCTTGGCTTGAGTTTGAGTTAAATGACGCTCAAAGTCCGGCGTTTCCAAGGTAATGAGAGCGGTCCATCCTTGTTTAAGATTTATGCTTAGTGTTGACACTATGTTGCATTACCGTTTGGATGAGCTTAAGTCTCCCCAAAGTGCACATACATCAGCTCGAATTGGGATGTTTATGACTCATTTTTAGTTCGTAGCATTGTCCTCATATAATTCAAGTAATAGTTTTGGTCATAATATTGTTATATCACCTGCCCGTCGTCTCGAATCCATGGTGGATTAGCCTATGCCTCATCAGGGTAATCGTGTCTTAGATGTCTGAATGCCCGTTGTCCAAGCTATGCAATACTCAGATAGTGAGCATTCAAACTCTTTAGGCCAGCCTCAGTTGGTCTGTCCATTTAGGAATTGAATTCGCGCTAAAAAACAAGCTGAACCCCATAGTCTAGATCATTTGAATGTCATATAGCAAGCCTTCAGCCGAGCTTTGGGCCTTGTAATGAGCTCTTGGTGGTCTCGGAGCATCCCTTATGCCTTGTTGGGAGCACATAGCAGAAGTCCAATATCTTCATTTAAGGAGATTGCCAAAAAAGAGCCTAAGTCCGAGCTTGTTAATATATGCGGTTGGACCCATCTTCACTCAAAAACTTAAGCCAATGAGTTATGGGCTAATTAGGATATACTAAATGCTATACATCATATCAATTCTCTAATGTGGGATTTCTCTAACATAACACACTCACACATGTATCTGAACAATCCCCCCTACACATGTTAGGGCTACTCCTCCTTAATTTAGGTATCCTTCTATATCAATTTTTCTATAGGTTTGTGTTGTTACACCACAATGTCCACTTGCCCAGAAATCTCAACTATAGGCTCTGCTACCATTTGTTAGGAATACACATCAAAAGTCTGAGATTGCTAAGAGGGAGCCAAAATCTGAGCCCGTCAACATATTCAATTAGACCCACATTCATTTAAAAGTTTAAGGGTGCGTTTGTTTCATTGAAAGTTTAAGGGTGTGTTTGGTCAACGGAAAAGACTTTCTGGTCAACACAAATTCCTCCATGTCAGAAGCTGAAAACACTTTCCCTTTTCATCTTTTTCCCTCTGACCTTTCACTTTTCCTCTCTAGACTCTCTCGCTTAGAATGTCGCTCTCACCACTCTCTCCCTTCTTTCTTTCGCTCGTCTTTCTTCTTCAGCTCTTCTTCAACGACGTGCATCTTCTTCGCCATTGAAGGTCCAGATCTTCTTCTTCATCATTGAAGGTCTGGCTCTTCTTCAACGACACTCAACATAGATCCAGGTTCTCTCTCCTCTCCGATTTGAGAATAATCTCATAATTTTTTTGATCGATGCTTTACTGAGTTGATGTTGATTCTTTGCGTTTCAGTTGTTTGATTCATGTTTCTGTTCATCTTCTTCAAGCAATTGAAGTGAAACGCCCCTCAAAGCCTCTCTCTCTCGATCCTCTGCGTATTCCAGAAGCTTATGCCCCGCTGATCGGTGCTGGAATCCACCGCTTACCTTGCCACATCCAGTGCTCTTCGGATCACGATGTTCTCACGCGCTTGAGCTTTGAATCCATGTGCTCCATCAATGGACTCAAGTTTATTGAACTAATAGATTCCTTCAAACTTTCAACAACTTGGAGCCTTGGACCTTTCGGTTTTCATTGAGTGTGGAAGTTCAGTACATTCTTCCATTACGCATGTGGAAGAGAAATCGAGAGCTTTGTTGTTGTTAGCATGAACATCGATCATGCTTGAGATTATATTAGGAACTTTCGATTCAATTTGATGATCTTGTATTGATTGGGTTGCGATTCTCACTATCTTGTTGTTTCCTTGTGCTGTTTAATCAAATGCACATCAAGTGTTTGGTGAAATGCCCAAGCAGATTAGTCCAACTATGTTAAGTACCCTATTGTCTCCAAATTTGTGGCGGTCTTTTATAGATTGCAACAGGGAGACTCATGTCAAATTGATAGATGACATAAGATATTTGTAAAGATACTTGAAGGATCAGGTTAAATCTTAGTTATTATAGATAAAAATACATCTGCATGGGACAAAGCAATTACGTTCATCTTGGGTCTATTCTAGAGACAATGTTATTTGGTATCAATCAAACAGTTTCGACAATCAGTTACAAACGAAAGGTTTTTGTAAATGGATTTTCCTTTTGTTCTAATGCTGATAAAACTCCTCTTATGAGATGCTATCCATTTATTTTGAATGATCCGTTTTTCATGCTTGATAATGCCATTCTAGGAGTCTATAGCTTCCTTTTGTGATTGTCCCTTCTTCTAGCTTTAATTTTTCTTTCATGTTATCTTTTCTGCTATGTATCTTCTCCAAATTCTGATCTTATGAAGGAGCAATTAGAGCAACCGGTGATACAGTTGATATTGGATCGAGTGTTGGTAAGAACTTAGATTCTCTTGACCTTTTTAAATTATTTTGGTGATTTTTCTACCGTATTATTGTCAATTTGTCTAGGATGAGAATGAGTACTTGGATCTGTGTCTGTGGTGGATGCAAGAGACATTCTTAATCACTCTTGCCAAATAACAGTCTTTTGATGTGGTTAATTTTCACATGGGTGAAGACATAACTGAATTTTAATTGTTTTTCCTAAATCTTTTTAGAAATGTAAATAAGATGTTACACCTGTGTGATTTCCTCATTCTAAAGTTCCTTTTTTTTTCCTATGAAGAGCTTCCTTGATATATACATCAGCTAGTCAAATGTTCAAACTCTCTTGGTGAGTTCTAAGTCTTGTTTTGATTGTGTAGAAAAAAGAATATCAGCATACAACTCATGCTACAAATGCTTATGTGACACTTGGACCATTGACAAAGCAAGTTTTGCAAGGTACAAAGATTCTTTCTTCACAGCATGTGTCACTCGTTAGTTTTAGTGCATGTCATTAACATCTTATTCCCTTGTGTTCTAAATACTAGTAAGTGAGGATTGCAATGGCTAGGATGCTCTTGTTTATGGAATATCTACATTTGGCATGCCTGATTTTATTAATGAAATTCTCTTAGAGGCATACCCTTGAGGTTTATCTTTCAGGGATTTTTCACTTGTCGATTTTTCAATCTGTTTAATAGATTATGAATATCTTAGCATATTTCTTGTGAAATCAAAACTAGTAGTATCTTGTGCATCATGCCCACATGTTTCAAAACTTGTAGTATGAAGAATTCTTCTTCTAGTTCTTGAGATTTATGTAACCTACGATTATTTTTTCTTGCAGTTGACACCTGTTGAGATTGCTTATCCTTGATTAAATTGTTTCTTTGCTTGAGATAATGTGAATGTGGTCACTTGGAGTAGTCACTTGTCCATTGTTGATAGCACTAAAATTCAAGTAGTTGTGTGACATAAAATTGGTGTTTTAATCTCATCTTCCTACAATGGATATGTCTTGACATATCCCAAGAAGTGGAGCAGCATATTTTGCAAATTCCATCAATGTGCCTCTATTGCTAAGCAAGTCAGTGGTTGGTTTACATGTTTCTTCAAGAGTTGATTCTGTTATTGCTGATGTTGTTGCACTAGCCTTCTTAATCCTTTTAACAATTTATTTATTTATTTTTTTAATGTTTGCTATTGGGTTTACCCTTAAGATAAAACATCTGTCATAATAGGCTCAGAAAATTCTTATTTTTGCTTGTAGATGGAAAATAATGATATTAATGGAGCAATAATGGGTGCAGCTGCATCAATAATGGCAACTGGTATGTTAGTAATGGAGGATGAAGCTTTTAGTAGTCAAATACCTAAAGTGCCATGGGGAGAAAAGAGATTTTGAGAGAGAGTTATTCATTAATCGCATTTTACATTCGGGAGATACTAATTGTGTCAATCAAATACATATGAGACCACAAGTTTTCTTTGAATTATGTAAAGTCCTTAGGTCAAATAATTTTTTACACAAAACAGTAAATGTGTCAATTAAAGAGCAATTGCTAGTCTTTCGCCATGTTTTAGGGCATAATATGAGGTTGAGAGTAATAGGGTCAAGGTTCAATAGGTCCATTGAGACCATTCATTGACACGCTATTGTTAGCATTAATTTTTTTTTTTTTTTACACAACTCAAATTGCTAGATTTTAGGCAAACTTTTTTTTCCCTATTAATTCAAGCAAATTACAGTGTTTTTTCTTTTACAATTAAAAGGAGTGAATATGATAGAAAAATGCCAATTGCATGTGCAGACACAATGAATGTCCTTTCTTTTATCTAGATGCGTGCGTGCGCTCAGAGAGAGAGAGAGAGAGAGAGAGAGAGAGAGAGAGAGAGAGAGAGAGAGAGAGAGAGATCTAAATAACAAAAAGAAAGGTCAACCTAGAGATGTGCTCTTGGAACGAGGAGAGGATAAGACTGTTGAAGCTAAGCCATAAATTTCCGAGACTCTCTAGGTCAACCTGGAGATGCGCTCTTCTTGAAACCAAGTCAAGATGGAGCCGGAATTTCTGAGAGACTCTCTCTCTACCAACACGCGTTGCTCTCTCTCTCTCTCTCTCTCTCAATCCTACGTTAGACTTGTGTCTAGCGGAAAAAAATGTGGTCCCCATTGGCCATCGTCACTTTTTACGAGAAATCCTGCATTGGACTCGTGCCATGTGAGTCCACCCTGGAGAAGACCTGGTAAGGTGAGGGACCTCGTCGATTATAGTTGACAATTTTCATCAAATTGGAGTTGCACCAATTTTGAAAACGCTAATTGGTTTTCCTCTTTTTGCTATTTTCTTAACAGAACCTTGAATCCCATCTTCTATTTCTTTTGTACAATTCTTTCATTTTCAATTTTTTTTCCTTCTTTTTATTTGCCATCATACCTATAATCATTTTAATCGTGGGCATTTCGACAACGACAACATGGTAAGCTTTAAAGAAGAAAAGATAAATTTTGAAAAAAATAAATAATAATAATTGAAAAGTTATCATTCTTGTTTCTCGGCTTTAAGCCAATCGTTCCCCATTCTTATGCTCGTGAAGGAGGACTCTTGTTCTATCCCCGGTCGTTGCAGCTTTTCGTTAATGCTCGAGGTTTTTACGCCATTTCATGGACTAGAGTGTTGTCATCAACTCATACCCCCATCACCATCTTCTTCAGCTCGAAGTTTCTGAATGTGGAGTGATTTCCTTGTTTGTGGATTAAAAAACATTGTAGCTGAGACGGTAAGTGCCAGCTAGAGGAAAAGCGCTTGTCCCTACCGATCTGAGCATCGCAATACCCAAAGGAAACATAATGCTCGGATACATGATGTGTGACTTCTTTACCTCGAAACATTCTCTCGATACCTTGTTTTGGATAATTGGCGAGGGCTGAATCGAATCGCTCATCGATTATCGAAAACAAGGTACCGAGAGAATGTTTCGAGGTAAAGAAGTCACACATCACGTATCCGAGCATTATGTTCCCTTTGGGTATTGCGATGCTCAGATCGGTAGGGACAAGCGCTTTTCCTCTAGCCGGCACTTACCGTCTCAGCTGCAACATTTTTTAATCCACGAACGAGGAAATCACTCCACATTCAGAAACCTCGAAATAAGAAGATGGTGATGGAGGTATGAGTTGACAACAACACTCTAGTCCATGAAATGGCGCAAAAACCTCGAGCTTTAACGAAAAGCTGCAACGACCGGGGATAGAACAAGAGTCCTCCTTCACGAGCATAAGAAAGGGGAACAATTGGCTTAAAACTGAGAAACAAGAATGATAACTTTTCAATTATTATTATTTATTTTTTTCAAAATTTATCTCTTCTTCTTTAAAGCTTACCATGTTGCCGTTGTCGAAATGCCCACGATTAAAATGATTACAGGTAGGATGGCAAATAAAAAAAGGAAAAAAAATTTGAAAACAAAAGAATTGTACAAAAGAAAAAGAAGATGGGATTCAACATAGTATTAAAGAAAATAGCAAAAAGAGGAAAACCGATTAGCATTTTCAAAATTGGTACAACTCCAATTTGCCGAAAATTGTCAACTAGAATCGACGAGGTCTTCTTCATCAAGTATATGATCAGCTAGTTCATTTTAAAAAGAGTTTAATATGAAACTTGGGTATTTCGATTTAGACACTGGTGAGGTGAGGGACCAGTTCATTGTTTCGTGAAATACCCAAGTTTCATGCCTTACCTTACTAGTGCCTAAATCGAAATACCCAAGTTTCATGCCAAGTGAGAATGTGTCTGATGGATAAAAAAAGCTTTCCCAAACCGTGCTATTGCCTTCTATTCGAACAAAATTGCCAGAATCCAGCAAAATCGCACTTGTGCTATTACTAGTAGATAACATCTCAGCATTGACTAAATATGGACTCTACTTTTTATCGAATATCATCAAGTTCCCATCATACCTGATGGAGAGTACAAAAGAAGAATCAAGAAGTGGGTAATCTCGATTTGCGACCCAGACTGGTTTCTTGTAAGGATCATCCTTGAACCAAATGCCCAGGTAGTAGTTGCTTGAGGAAGACCCACCAGTCTTGAAGATTCCTAGCTCAAACACTTCATTCGATGAGACTAAAGTATTGTGGTCCCTCAAGTTCTGACCAGGCACGAGAATGTTCGTAGCCTCGGATAGCTAGAACAAATAGCTAAAGATCATGAGAAGAACATACGCCTTGCTTAACTTCTTGGAGAGGGAAGACAAAGGAGTTGTGGCCATCGAAGTGGAAATGTTACCTTGATTGGTTGAAGATGTAAAGCAACCATCTCTTGACATAAAGGTTATATATTCATAAAAAAAAAAAAACATTGAGCATTTCTCGAATGTTCTGTTCAAATTCCACCTAATCATATAACAAAGCTCTAATAGGTGTGGCTAATAATGAGGATCTAATATAGACATGACAACACTATAACACTTGTAATATTTTTCAAACTTCTTTCACATTGCCATAGGCATAGAACTAATAGCTATGTCCTCACTATTCCTATATTTCATCAAATGAAATCGTATCTACCATACTCAATAGAGATATTTAATTCCCACATGGGTGTTTGAATTGCACACGTGAACTTTTTCTCTCCCCTGTTTTGCATCTCCATGCCCATATTTATACCCTCCAACCATGGCCTGAATGCTGATATGTTCTCTCTAGCTTACAATCTCTCTTTACATTCCTAAATTCATCACGAAATTAAGCTATTGAAGCTTTTTTCGCATTTCGAGTTTTTGATTTCTTGCAGTTTTTTAATTTGCATTGTCGCTGTCACAGAGAGGAGGAAGGGAGAGATGTTTAAAGAAAGGATTAACTAGAAGAACCCTAAGAACCCTTAGCATTTTAAGTGCTTGAATCACATATCGACGTGGTGCTGATTCGTCAAAGAGTCTATCAACTTCTATTGCAATGTCCTCAATTGTGTTCCCATTCGAAGGCTCAGTTCCTTTGACATCAATGATGCTTGGTGTGTATCATGCTATTGATGTGATAATAAGGCAATTGCACTGTCTTTTGAAACAAGGGTTGAATGAGAAAGTGAAGAGCAAAGCTGCATTTTTTCTTTGTAAAAATGTTATCGTCTTGACAAGATTTAGGATATGGTTACTGATATTTTTCTCCTCCTTATCATTATTATTTAAAAAAAAATTAATTACCAAAAGTGGACTTTAGACCGGGTTCCCTTCTCAAGTCAAACTTAGAGCTCGACTCGAGTATGGCCCAAACATTTAAATCTATTGATTTTTAACACGGCTCGGTCTCCAGCCCACAACACCCTTACTTCAGTCTAGGACCATCAAATGGCTAGATCGGATCGGGTTTGGGTCGAGTCGAAAATGGTTCAACCCATATTGACCCATTTAACTCATTTTGATCAATTTTCATGTAGTGTAAATTTGATGACCCATGTTCGACTTATACCTGACTCAACTCATATTATCGAAACACATTACTATTTAACTCAATTTAAGTTAATCAACTTTCACCCATTTAATTCACTTTAAGCTCTTCACATATATGTTACTTGAATAAAAACTTCAAATCAAATTTAAAAAGTAAACTAAAGAATAAAAAATTAGTAAATAAAATAAAAAATGTGAAAAACCTTTAAAGCTTATTTCTTATAATATTTTTTTTTTTAGAAAATGGTATTGCTAAAACACTTTAATGCAATACAAATTTAATGGACAATTTTTATTATTTTTATAAAAAGTTATTTTTAAAAAATATAATTTTTATTTTTTATTTTTAAATAATCTATTTTTAAATTGTCTTTATTTTATTTTTTATAAAAATAATTTTTATTTTTTTTCTTCTTTTTATGTTTCCTTCTTCAACTGGCCACCGGCCACAACAATGATTAGTGATCGGCTACAGGCGAGCTCGAGCCTCGCCAATCATTAACGATGCCTTGGCCTTGCCAGATCGGCGAGATCGAGCTTGTCGGCGTTGAGCTATCTCGAGCTTGCTTGACACCGGTGAGCTCTAGTCTTGCCAAATCGGCAAGGCTCGATCCTCACCGGTTGCTATTGAGGCCTCAGCTTCGCTAGATCTAGCGAGCTTGAACCTTGCTTGGCTAGTCGCCTGCCATTGTCGTGCCAGCCATCGACTAAGGAAGGAGGAAGAAAAATGAAAGAAAAGGAAAAATAAAATATAAAAACTAACTTTAATTTCGATTTTTACAACAAAAAAAAAAAAAAAAACATTTTTGGGTAAGAGAAAATGTGAGGCTTGGGTTAAAAATAGATTTTTAAATCCAACCCATTTAAGACCCATTTAACTAGTTTTTTCAAAATGTAAATGGTCTATACATGACCCATTTAAATCATAAATGGGTCATATATGGACTTATGACCAATTTTAACACCTCTACTTCAACCCGATTTATAACTAGACCCGACTCCGTATTATAATCGGATTTTGATTTCTTTCCTAATTTTTTTCATTTTCCTTTTCAATTTTCAGTTTATTTATTTCTTTCTCTTCCCTGCATCTTCTTCTTCGGGACTTTTTGGAGAGCGTCTTCACCGAAAGACGTCTTCCCCTCCGAACGAAGTCCTTCTCTACAGAACCATCAATGACGAGCTCGATGAAGACTCCACTACACAGATTCACACCGCAATCCTTATCAATCTGTCGTCGATACCTGAAGTCGCTGACCGTCACTAAATATTCTCCCTCAGCCACTACTCCGGCCATGACCGAGCTATTCCGATAAAGAAATTTCCAGCTCGAAAATTGCACAAAGCAGCATAGAAAACGCACAAAGGTATACTAAAACAGTGGAGAATGAACTGACTTGGCGGCATCAAGCCACGGCCATTGATGGCGACGGAGGTTGAGAACGTCGACTCCAAACATGTGGGTCCATGGACAGCCCGCGCCGAAGATTTGCAAAAGCGTGGCATAAAACAAAGTAAAAACACAGAGTCAGATTTAGTTCCAACAATTAATGAAGTGGACATGAATCAATCTTGAATATAAACACATGCTGTAAGCTAGACCATTTTGCACAAAGATTCGCAGCAGTGCAAATATGCAAAAATTTATCAACGTGAGGTGCAGAAATCCCACCACAACACCAGACTCGCCGCGAAGCACAAGACATAATTAACCACCCGCTCGCAGATGGACGGCATGAGTGCGCCGCCTAGGAGGCTAGTCCTATCTACAAATCAACTCAAAAGGCAATCTTCTGCCAAAATCGCAGCTAACGAAAGCGAGAACATGCATCATCTGCACATATAGCGACGCGATCGAGCATATTATAAACCTTCAGCTATTCCCATTTCGAAGAAAAGCACTGCGATTCAACAGGCATCCTGGGCATACTCTAAAACCGCAACATTGTGCACATGAAGCAGCAGCAGCAGCATCACCACAAGCACAAGAACTAGCCGGAGGTGGAGGTGACGGTGATCTTGGACCTGTCGCGAGAGGTGGTGACGGAGTCGCTGTGGGCGCCGGCCTTGCCGTTGACTTGATGCGCTCCTGGAGGAACTTCTTCGAGGAAGG
Organism: Eucalyptus microcorys; assembly: GCA_014182515.1. Lineage (NCBI taxonomy): Eukaryota > Viridiplantae > Streptophyta > Magnoliopsida > Myrtales > Myrtaceae > Eucalyptus > Eucalyptus microcorys. Next base: position 5,649,084 of record CM024568.1, on the reverse strand, counting down.
CGATGTCTATGATCTTGTCCTCCACCCGCTTGGTGCAGTCGATCACGAACGTCGCCCCCTTCTTCTTTGCCGCCTTGGCGCCGCCACAGAGAGAGAGAGAGAGAGAGAGAGAGAGAGATCCTCCTCGCTCTCAGCCACGATCTCCTAAAGGCGGTTCCTCTTTTCATCTTTACTCAAGTACGTGAGGACGTGAGCCACGGCGTTGCGACGTGGTTACCGAAGAGAAAGGGATTCGATAAAGATTTGAGGACGTGAAGACGTGAATCTCATTTCAAGTACCGTTTTCTTTTCTGCGTGTTGCTCATCCTTTTTTTTTAAAAAAAAAATATATAAAATCTTTAGGTTTATAAATTATGACTAACTGCAAAATTTGAAAAATAAATGCTAGAAGTAAAAGGGCTACGGACCAACCCAAGCATTTGGAATAAAAAAGGGGAGGGGGGGAATTCAGAATGAGTGTTGAATGATATTTGGAATTTGAGCTCACGTACCAAATCGGATTTGAATTAGATAATGTAAATTAGGATTATTAACTGAATCCTCTTTTTTTTAAATTGTTATCGTGGCATTATCCATTGATAGACGTGTAAAATTGTTGATAATTGAAATGGCACACATATAACAGGGTTTCTTCGGCAAAAATTGTGAGCCTCTATGAATTTTTCATGCCATGAGTTTACACTAAACCGAGTTATTAATTTGGAAAAACTTTTTTGTTAGGGCTTAAATTTTTAGGAGTGAAAAATATTCAAGCATGTGAGCAATTATAACTCTAATTCTCCAATTATTAATGGATAATTTGCTATTATCTCTTCCATGGATGTAGATAGCAAACGACATAAATATTTAATGTCCTTTATTATTCTTCATTTATTTTCAGATTCTCTCGCATTGACTTCTTTGCAAAATCATGTAGTTTTCACGTTAGTATTTCAACAATGAGAAATTATGTAGCAATGTTAGTTGGTGCTTGCAATTACTTTCCATATTAATTTTGTAGTAAACTAATTTAAAATGTTAATAAAGAATGGCAAACGTTTAATTTCTTTAAAAGTTCTAGTCTAGAAACTATAATTGGGAGTTACGTCTGACTTAACAATTATGATAGACTTTCTCGTCTAACAAATAGCTTTATTATAGAGTTACTTCTAGATTTCATGGACTGGTATGAGGAACCGGATTAAGGACTAGCACGTAATGAATATTTTTGCCCTTTAGCCGTGAAGCATGGATGGATTCCTAATGAATGTCTCTGTCCATGAGTGCTGGAGGAAAGGATCGATTTGTCAAGAACATAGGTAATGAATCTCTACAAAGCTTTTCAGAATTAGAGGTTAATAATATAGAAAATATTCGACTGTTTATAAGGGCCATGTCACTAACTAACACGGTGTGTATTTTTTTAGTAAATTTATTAAAAATTTAATACTTATCACGCCTATCCTCTTTTCTATATCTCTTCCTCCTTCATCCAGCCACCGCCCTGCCCCAAGCTCCACACTTCTCTTGGCTATCTTCACCAGCGAATCATCGATGACGCGTCTAGGCCAACCACCGCCTCCATCGTCTTCGGGCCCGTTTGGTTCGGCTTTTGGGGAATGCATTTGCAGAAATGCAAATACCTTTGGGTGAAGGGGGTTTTCCGAAATGCAAATGTCGTTTGGTAAAATTTGCATTTGTAATTAACTTTTATTAAATTAAAAAAGCAAAAATATGTTTATATTTTTTTTTGAAGTCTGGCCACCGGACCGCCGAATCCGGCGGCAAAACCGCCTGAATAAAAATATATAATATATTTATTAAAAATACAATATATATAAATAGATATGTTTATATAAATATATCTTTATATAAAAACAATCGGAGAAAAAATAGATATGTTTACATTTATAAATATATATTTATTTATTAAACATAAAATATATTTATATAAAAAAATAGATATGTTTATATCTATATAAAATATATATAACATATATATAAAATAGCCTGAATAAAAATACGTTTATATATTTTTTATATAAACATATTTTTATATAAAAAATATAAAATATAAACATAAAATATATTTATATATAAAAAATAGATATGTTTATATATATATATATATAAACAATCAGAGAAAAAAATAGATATGTTTATATTTATAAATATTTTTTATTTATTAAACATAAAATATATTTATATAAAAAATAGATATGTTTATATCTATATAAAATATATATCAAATAGCCTGAATAAAAATATGTTTATATTTTTTATATAAACATATTTTTATATAAAATATATAAAAATATAAACATAAAATATATATAAAAATAGATATGTTTATATAAATATATATTTATATAAAAACAATCGGAGAAAAAAATAGATATGTTTATATTTATAAATATATATTTATTTCTTAAACATAAAATATATTTATATAAAAAAATAGATATGTTTATATCTATATAATATATATATTATATATTATATTTTTTTATAAATATATATTTATTAAACATAAAATATAAAAAAATTGATATGTTTATATTTTTTATATAAAAAAATAAACATAAAATATATGTTTATATTTTTATATAAAATATAAACATATTTATTTTATATAAACATATTTATTTTTATTTTATTTTTCTTCAAAGGCGGTCGATTGACTTCTCCACCGGAGAGATGAACGATACCGGAAGTTGCATTCCGAAGATGCAACTTTCCAAAGGACCTCAAGAGCTGCATTGGGCTAAAGGCCATTGGAGTCACTTGGAGATGCAATTGCATCTCGCCAAAGATGCGCAAAAAACGAACCAAACACCTTTGCATTTGGCCAAGGGACTTTAGAGCCCAAATGAGCATTCCAAATCTTGAACCAAACAGGGCCTTCGTTGCCGGCTCCATCTCCATCGTTTTCGTCATCAAGGCCATCCATGCACGCCCTATGCATGCCTCGTGCACGTGCTGTTTACATTCTAAATACATTTTCTAGAAGACTTCCAGCAAAAGATTAATGAGAATTTTCCGCTCAGAATTTTGGGCTAGAAGACTTCTAGCACGTGTTCTGTCCCCTTTTTTTAAAAAAAATAAAAAAATAAAAAATGGAAAGGGACTACTATATAATTATATAGAGATAGATTCTCGCATTGATTTTGTTTGCGAGTTAGTGCATAATTTTGCATCATAGGGTACAATTTCTCAAAAAGAAAATTTACACCCACAACCACAGTGATGAGCAAAATCAAATTCAAAGCCCTTTCTACACACAGACCTTAGGAGGAACCGGAAAAATAAAGCATACAAAAGAAAGGTAACCGCAAGCTAAAAATGTGGAATGTGGGAAGATAACTAAATTAGAAAGGGAATTTTAGCATTTTATCTTTTTGGTCACTTAAGGAAATGTTATATAGGATAAATTTGGGAACCACCCTAGCAAAGTAGCACATATGAATTTAATTTTCTTATAGCATCCGAAAAGGCAAGACCCCTTTATGATTGATCAGTGCACTCTCGGAATTTTATTTTTTAATATTTAAGATGTGCTTCTATTGTCAACCAACGCAAACGTAAAATTCAATCTTTTGCCATTGAATAATATTTAAAGCAAACCGTGGCAATCGATTTCTAACCTATTGATAAGATCGCACATTCGTCTTAACAATGTTACTTGTACTTGGTAAATTTATCTATAGTAATGTAAATGATTTTCATATCATTAAAATTAAAAACATGTTATTTTGGTCGTGTTCTTTTTCATTGGTGTAATATCAACAAAAATCAATGAACTGAACCAAATAATGGTCAACCAAAAGAAAGGTATACGGGGCAAACAGAATATTATCTTATATGAGTAATCTATCTAATCAGGAATGCATAATATTAGCTTAGGTGGAGCCTAGATGGCCACTATTTTTTCAATATAGAAACCATATTTTGTAAGATTTGATTTCTCTTTACTCTAACAAAGAAATTGCATTTTACATAGTTAACAAGTTGAATCAAACAATGAGCTTCCGTCCTTCTGTTTAGCAACAACTATTGTTCTCATAAAAAGACTATAGAGATGCAGTGGCAAAATAACGCTTCAAGTACCAAAAGTTGACACAAAGGGATACTTAAGTGTCAAAACTTACGAAAGTGGCACTTAAAAAGGGACACTTGAGTGCCACATCTGACGAACTCCGCTGGAAATCTTACGTGGCATTTTTTTTGTTAATTTTCTCGCTTACGTGACTCTCCGGCAAGCTGAATTAGCAAAACACACACAAAAACGACGCCGTTTTGGTATCATTTGAATTTTAAGATAAAAATTAATTAAATTTAAGTTAAAACATAATAATAATAATAATTATTATTATTATTATTATTATTATTATTATTATTATTATTATTTTAAAAAAAGTGGAGGAGGAAGGCAACGGACGACCGAGGGCTTAGCCCTTGCTGTCGCCGCCACCTCCCCGCCATTGCCGGAAGGTGGGGGAGGGTTGATCGGGGTCGTTGAGCCTTGGTTGAGGGTCAGCGACCCCAGCCGACCGGCGGCGAGGGCTGCAACCCTCGCCCGGGTGGGCCAAAGGCTGCTGCTTGCTAAGGCAACCCTCTTGCGAGCGGCAGCCCTTGGCCCGGTCGAGCGAGGGTCGCCGACCCTCGTCGGATTTGAGCAAGGCTCACGAGCCCTCATCCTAGATCCGGGCGAGGGTCGGTGGTCCTTGCCAAGATTTAGTAGGGGTCACGACCCTCGTCGGATCTCGACGAGGGTTGGCGGTCCTCGCCCAGTCCGGCCAAAGGTCGCCGCCCATTGGGAGGTCCCCCAACAGGTGGCAGCCCTTGGTCAGACTAGGCGAGGGTTGCCAACTCTCGCCGGATCTGGGCGAGGGCCACGACCCTTGTCCTAGATTAGGGCTAGAGTTCGTGGGCCCTCGCGGCTGGTCAATCGGGGTCGCTGGGGCCTAGCGTTCTCGGCGGACCCTCCCCCCTCCGTCACCGACCCTTCCTGGTGGCAGCAAAGAGGACTCAACCCTCAGCCACCTCCATTTTTTTGTTTTAATTTTTTTAATATGTATTTTTATTTTTAAATGTTTTAAATAAATTTACTTTTAAATTTAATTTAATTAATTTTTATATTAATTTTTTACCACTTCAACACTAAAATGACGTCGTTTTTGTATTGTTTAGCCACATCAGCGTGCAAAATGACGCCTTTTTACTCTTACTTCGCCGGAAAATTGCCATGTCAGTATTTTGGTCAGAATTTGGCTGAATTGGCATTTAAGTGATCCATTTTGCTCTAATTTTGGCACTTAAATGTCACTTTCGTAATTTTTGACACTTAAGTGTTCTTTTGTGCCAACTTTTGGCACTTCAGGGGTCCGGGTGTTGTAGTGAAGCATATAAAATTAAAAATGCTAGCGAAACGCTCATGCAACCATCTCCCAAATTTTCTAGAATTATAAACGCAAAATATCCAATTATATATATAAAAAAAAAAACTTTTAATGTCTCAAAACCATAGTCTATTACTGCTTGAATAAAGAAAATTTTAAGTTCGCTGACATATGAACTCATCTACACCAAATTAACTTGGGAAAATAGTCTCTTCTACGGAGTAATGAGACTTCAAATAAAAAGAATCTGAGAACTGGAGATTCGGATATGATATTTTGGAAAAATTACAGAATGAAAGCATAAATATAATTTGATATTCTGGAACATACTTATGCTCCAATCTTTTAAACATATCAGTTTTCTTTTTGGTGTGTTTCATAAGGCGAAGATGCTTTTAGATAAAAATTTCATACGGACAGATTTTCTAAATGGGAAGAGTAGGTGAGAAGCTTCAAATCAGAATCTCTTATCAAATATCGAAGTGTTTACATTAAATAAGAAAAGATCGAAGACGATAGACAAGAGAAAAAAATGGAAAAGGCGGATTTTTTTTTTTTTTGGTAATAAAAGTCAGTTCTATTTTTTTACCAAAAAAAAAAAAGTCAGTTCTATTAGTGTTTCAGTGTATGCATATGTGTGGAGGACAATTTAAACTGTGGCTACTTCAAATGACATTTTAGTCTTTTGCGTTCCAGGCCGAACGTTTTCAAGAAGCGCCATCATGATTTCCACTTTAAAAAGGTAGTCAAAAGACAAATTGACGACCCCACTAGAGAAGTAGATTTTTTGACGTAGATGCACTCATCAATAATTTAAATCGATATCTGTAGACATAAAGGTTTTATTACGGTTGCCGTTCTTGCCATTTTATCAAGTTCCATTACTCGGTCATTAGGATGGTCGGTTAGCCACAGGAACATGTCCTGTCATTTCATATTTGAGATAGACCGGCGACGAATGGATATAAGGCCGGCACATCTTTTTCCTTTCATAACAAGATATTGCCAAATCACCATTTTGAAAAATGGACACTCCGATTCAAATTCTCTAGCTTTTTCAAGGGCAGTGAGAGGCCTCTGTTGAGTACAATAACGAAAACTGGCCCAGCAGGGCTCACTTTACATCTAGGCTGTTTGGTCTCACATGCAGTAAGGAGAAGGGGATTTTTTCGAGTTACTACAAAATGATTTGCGAATCAATGTGTAAACGTGGAAACCGAATTTTACACGCTCTTCATATCAAGCCACCCATGTCAATGCCATCAACCAACGTACCAAAAGCTCATCTATCGAAGTCTTTAAGAATTTGAATAGTGACTAGGAGAATCATGTCATCTGCACGTACTACGAAACTTAGTCCTTTTTGGTTCAGAATTTCTATTACTCTAAATTATCTTGAGGAGCAATTCAGAATTTCTATTACTCTATGATGTTCGAAGCTTAGTCCTTTTTGGTTCCAAGCATACTTAATTGAAAAGTCGCATCAGTGAGTGTGCTATTTAAGTACTACGAAACTCACAAATTGAAAAGGAATTCAACATCTTGGAAGGCTGATAAGAAGGTAAATGCAAATTTAGCCCTTAGTTTCTGGCGAGAACCCTCTGAATCTTCAAGGTCCATGAGGTCTTCAGAATCTTGCTGGTTTTCTTGACTGTATGTTTTTATGAATTCACAAGGATCTCTCTGTCCATGAAGACATTTGACCTGCTGATATGTGATAAGACATAGGAATGCAAGCACAAACTAAAGAGAAGGCAAACGAGATGTACATTTATGCTAGTATTTGCTAGTTCCCAGTCTATATTAGCAGTCTAAATGGCTTCATGAGAAAGTCTTTAATCACAACTTGCAATCTGAAAACAAAATACCACAATCATGTGCTCTTAGACTAAATAAGCACATGCAATCAATATAGAGACATGCATGAATCTGGTGAATATCCGAGTCACCAATCTTACACTGCAATATGCATCGAACAAACATGAAAAGCTGCACTAGGGGTCCTAGATGGATACATATACAAATCAAGCAAGTAATATTCTCTTCCCTGACAAAAAGGAAATCTTCTTTTCTTCTTTTCATACCACTGAGGTTGTTGGACTAATTTTTAAGGCCTAGAGTCGAACCACATTTTCTTCATTTCCAATCATAAGTTTGAACCTGCTTGCAATAGCTCTCGTGAGCCAGTTGTTGCAGGGGAGCAATATCCAACTGGTGTTGCTGTGCTGTTGTAGCGAGCTCAGTAATGCCAAGCCTAGGCCCGTCGTAGTAATTAAGCTGGACATTTTGTGTCGCCTCTTCTTCCTTAGCCTAGGCAGCCAGAGAAAGTACCAAGTTAGTCACCGTTTGGAATAAGGGATACCTCCGATTTGAATTCTCTAAGCTTATCAAGGGCAGTGAGAGGCCTCGGGCACGTGGAACCATTAAAAAGCTGCTCAAGAGGGCTCTTGGACAATTAGACTATTTTTCCTAACCTGCACTAAAGAAAAGAAGAATTCTGATAAGACTGTAACTAGGTTAGAAAAGAGAAGCAAATCCAAAAGTGCACCTTCAATTGATTCATCTGCATTGATTAAAGGAGACATGAATAGCTTTTGTAATATATGGCCGCAAATGACGCTTCCAATGCTCATATCAATCGACCTAAGTGAGGTTCTTACTAGCAGTATCTAGATGGAGACTTTGACCATAAAATTGTCCCTATCAATGAGTTCAAACACGCGGCAACACCTTCGTTCAGACAAGCTTCTCTCATAAACGTGGGCAACCACCAGAGATGTTTGCTGGATAACAAATGTCAAGAGCTGCACCGGCCATGAATTGTCTAGATACCTAAGTCACAATTTGCTGGTTTTTCTGATTGTATCTCTTTATGAATTCACATGGAACACTCTTGCCCATGTAGATTTTTGCTAACCAACATATGATGAGGAAAAGAATGAATACAAACAAACAATAAAGAGAAAAGGCAAACAAAATGTAAATATATGCTTATATCTACTGGTTTCAGGAGTTTCATTCAACAGTCTTCACTAGGTAAAAGAAGCGTTCAACCCCAACCTGCAATTTGTTGTCAAAATGTCACAGCGCAGTGCTCATAGACTATGATATTGCACACTATTTTTGAACTCTAATGGTATCACTTCAAGAGTTGCTAACACTGATCCTCTCCACCACATCCTCTTAGTCTATGAATAATAGTGATTTTCTTTACACCTAATTAGTATAAAAAGAAAAATACAATCTTTTATATTAGAATTGGTAATCTTATGAATCCATGAATTAAAAAAATGATTTTAAAAACATAAATTTACACATTTAGCCATTAACACTTAAAGGAAAATAACATCTCATGTGATCCCAATGAATAACCAAATCAATTTGGGAAAACAATGGACTATAGGGCAAGATGAAGATGGAATTTACTCTCTGGATTTTAAATTTCATCACTGCTTGAGGGATAATGTATCTATATAAGCACTTTTATCAAATATATTTACATGAGTATAGAGTGAGTCTCTCTCATATTTGAAAACTATCAGGTGACCATGAGTGATGGTATGCTGCATAAATTTCCCCATCCCTTCTAGAACTAGAACATGTCACTTTTCACATTCTTTTGTAATACAAAACCAGGTTTAGTAACCTCGAACCAAGGCGAGTGCTGAACCAGAGATCCTTTCCAAAAAAAAAGCAATGATAAAAGCGTGACAAGCTCAAGAGATGCCTAAAATTGAAAATGTGTGCAAGACTCTTTCACAAACATCCATTGTATGGGAGTGGCCAGGCCTAGAAATGCTAAGATCGTAACTAGCTTAGAAAAGAGCACGATTACAAATATAAATGCACTTTTATCCGGTTTCATCACAACAAAATGGCGGCACAAATTGCTTTCAACTAGTATATGGCCTAAAGTGACTTCCAATGTTTCATCCTAGTTCAACCTAAACATCATCCCTCTCAGTGAGCTCAAACATGCAGACATCCCCTTTACTCAAGACAAGTTTCGTCAACAAACTCGAACCAGCCAACACAAAAGTTTGCTACATCGTAGCGTTGATGGTCCTAATGGTCACCTGTGACAATGTGTCCGAGTCGTTGAGAGTCGCAATTTGCTGGTTTTCTTGACTGTATGTCTTTATAAATTCACAAGGAATGCTCTGCCCATGAATACATTTGTACTGTCGATAAATGATAGGAAATGGGATTAAGCATATCATGTGAGAAAAGGCAAACAAGATGTGCATTTATGCTAGTATTTGCTACTTCTAGAGTCTATATTAGAAGTCTAAATGGCTTGATGAGATGGTCTTTAATCACAACTTGCAATCGGAAATCAAAATATCACAATCCTTTAGAGTCGCAAGTTGCTGGTTTTCTTCCCTCTCCGCTGCTGCCAGCCACAACTTCCAGCCGTCAACATTTCTCTGGCCACCAATCACTATGGACCACCGAGCAATTATTCCGATCATTGATTCCGGCCATCGAGAATCATTGCCGACCGCCACTTGTCATCACACGACATTTCTCAATCAACAGCCAGCGCAAATGTAAACTACACACATACATAACAAAAAGAGGAGAATAAGGAGCTGACATAATGAATCCTCATCTGTAGACCTCGCCGGGAAAAAAAAAGAAAAAAAGAAAAGAATACTGCTTCTGCCTCATGGACAAAACGGCGCTGGAAATCCGAACATAAAATGATGGAAAACTCAGTGTCAGACGTGGCTCAACAATAATTGAACCTAACTCTAAACATTGATTAGATGAACCCAAATTTATCACTTTTTTCCAGCAAATAGTTGAACATGTGACGTACAGTTTAGAATGTAGTCTCTCGATTGGGATTTAGTGCAACTTTCAGCCTAAACATGGCATATTGATATCTTACTTGACATGATTTATCATGAAAAAAAATCTCGGTTTGCTTTGTTTTACTCACAAGTCTACCGATTGAGCTCGGAATTCGGATTATCAACAAAAACAGGGCAAAACAGGGTATGAAGGAAGAAAATTACCTAGCCAGGAAAGTAGAGCTTTGATTGGCGACGGTGGGGACGGCGATGTCAAAAGTGGTTGACAATCAGAATATAGCTCTGGCTTTGTGTGATTGGTTCGTGATTGTTCATATCCCAGAATGAATCTTCTTCTTCTTCTTCTTCTTCTTTTCTCAGTAGCCCCCAAAAACCGAGAGTGTATATTAGAGATTGACCGGCCGGAAGCTTGAGCTCACCAAAACAAGAAATTCCTCCGGCTGCGTATATATCTCTTCTTCTCAGTCAAGTGTGTATCTTCCTCGACTCTATCTGTCTCCATCGATCCCTCCCGATCTCTGTTCTCTCTCCATTGATAACCAACCCCCAAGAACCGATTCGGTTACCGATAATTGACGCCAACTGGTAGAGATACTTGAACTTTTTTTTTTTTTTTTTTTTTTTGGGTTTCACATCAGTCCCATGTCGTTCATCACAGCTAGCTCGATCATTGTTTTGCTAAAGAAAAGCGAGCATCCACAGTAAAGAACAACCAAATTGGGCTTATTATTTGTTTGGTTCTTATTTTCAACAGAAGTGTTCATTATGGACAAGGTGTAGTCTCTACTTAAATATTATATTTGCTGCGGTAATTAACTATTAGGTGTAAATTTGATTTTTTTTTTTTTGGTCGAATAAGATTTCTTTCATTACTTGAAGGAACAAAATGAGGACATTTACCCAAGTCCAAACATAAAAGAGATGTAAGACAGTGAGACGGATTAGACAGCTAGTTCGTTGCAAGGGAATCATCTTGACAAGCCTTCGCGATCCAATCCGCGGCCCGATTTGTTTCTTGCGAACAAATGGCAACGGACACTCCAAGTAAAGAGCCCAGCTTTTGTTGACAATCTTCCACCACCGAATGGACAGCCCATGGAACCTCAGCCCGGTCCAAGATAGCATTTCCTACCGTCGAATTGTCAGTCATGAGTTGAATAGGAACTGTTGTACTTATTTGACCCAGTACATTGAACTAAAGAACTTCCATGCGTGTCTTCTCCACGAAGTGCAGCCCTTCCGTTAGAGTTAGGGTTTCCACGACAAAGGCAGATGGAACAAGGACTTTCTTGGCGAATCCACCCACAAGACGCCTGTGATGGTCTCTGCAAATCCCAGCAACCGCTCCCTATTTTGAGGCGCAACACCAAGATCCATCCACATTTAATTTTAGCGAGCCTGTTGTCGGTGGTACCACTCCTCCTTTAGCAAACCTTCCCTTTCCTTTCGGTTCTGTGTTGTAGTGCTGAAGCTCCATTTTCTATAGAGTTCAAGATCATAACTGGCTTCCTCCACAATTTTGTGTGGTTTTAGTGTACTGGATCTAAAAACCCATGCATTTCTTGCTTTCCATATCGACCATAAAATACTTGCAAGGAGTGCGTTTGATTTCCGCTCATTCTGGTGAAGCAAGTCATCCGAGATCCATTTATCCATCCTTGTAACTTTCTCAACAACTGTATTCAATTTAATGTGAGGATCTAACCATATCCTTTTCATCTAGGAACATAAGAGGAGGAGATGCTCGAGAGTTTATAGGGCATTGTGGCAAATTGGGCAGAGTGGATCAGGTACCATTTTCCTTCTGTAAAAATTTTCTCTTGTCAGCACCGCATTATTGCATACGCTCCATAGGAAAAACCGAACCTTTGGGTAGTGTTGGGTTTGCCAAATTGTGGTCCATAGAGATCGGGGTGGCTAATATGACGATGACGCTTGGTTAGCCTTAAGTTTTTTGTTCTAGGAGCATATTTTGTTGTAGCCACTTTTGATCGAATAGGAGCTCGTATTATTGCCCGTCCACACTAGTCTGTCCATTGATGGATTGGAGCTGAGCGGTATTGAAAGGATCTCATGGATAACATTCTCGTCGAACATTTCCTTTAGCTTTGCTACATTCCATTCTTTTTCTTCGAGTACAATCAATTCCTCGACAATCTTTGGCTCATTTAGAGTTGCAGCTCCTCCAATACGGCCTATGGGTAGCCAAACATCTTCCCTGATTCTGATCTGCTTACAATCACCCACCAGCCATCTCATCTCCGATTCAATCACTTCCTTTCCTGTCAGCAAACTTTGCCATCCCCATTAGGGGCGAGTACCCTTACCAGCATGCCAAAACTCTCCTTGTGGGTAATAAATACCTTTAACAATTTTTGTCCATAAGGAATTTGGAGCCTGAACAAGTTGCCATGCTTGTCTCCCAAGCATAGCCTTATTGAAAGCAACTAAGTCTCAAAACCCCAATCCTCCTGTATCTGTCACGCCCCGATCCTTGGGCACGCACACATCCTTCTTCTTGGTCGATTTTATAATGTGATATCCCAAGACTAAGTATCACCGACTTTTTCGTTTATTAAGCACATGCGGAAGCAGCTATAAATCCCCAGGCAATAACACAATGGGATAGAAAAGCAAGGCCATATTTTTCATATTGAAATCCACAACCAAACCTTTATACATGGCATAACTCAAATTCTATTCACAAGACTATTCATAACATTCTAGTTTCACACTATTCACATTTAGACAAGATTCACAAAAGAGGATGGGATCTCAGTCCTCATCCGGGTCGTACTCACGATCATCCTAATCCTCTTCTGACTCTTCTTCACTAAGCTCACATCTTTCAAGTTCTTCATCTTTTACCGGCTCATTGTCCTCTTCTGGTTCTTCCTCCACAGGCTCATCTACGGCCAGAAATGTTGTCCTACAACCGGGATGAGATTACGTCTCAGCAAGTTCTACCCCACTAAGACTCAATTAGGAAACCAATATGCTAACCAAGCTACCTATACTCGCACGGGTTAGAAGACTTACCTTGGCCTCAGATTCCACTTGCATATTAGCACAATTCAATAGGCATCCTAGTAATCACATCACTGATCGAAGCATCGATCAAATTGAACTAGTCGATTACACGCCAACAAGACTACTCACGGTCATTTCCATTATTCCAATAAATTTACAATATCAATTCAAGGCAATGATCAATTGACCTAGTCGATTACATGTCAATCGGACCATTTCTAGGTCATTCACTCCATCCCACATAACCTCCAATAGTACACTTAGTCACAGAGCTTCATTAATACTCTCAGGCGTTGTTTTCGCCAATATGACATAAGTTACAGACGGTCTACGTGCGTTCTTTAAGGCGTCGTTTTTGCACAGTGATAGTCCTCATCACCGAACCACGCCCGTCATAGATCACAGACAGTCTACGTGTGTTCTTTAAGGCGCCATTTTCGCACAGTGATGTCCTTTATCACCGAACCACGCCTGTCACAAATCATAGGCAGTCTACGTGCGTTCTTTAAGGCGCCGTTTTCGCACAATGATATCCTTAATCATCGAACCACGCCTGCCACAAGTCATAGACAGTCTACGTGCGTTCTTTAAGGCGCTGTTTTCGCATAGTGATATCCTTAATTACCGAACCACGCCTGTCTATACTTCGTACCTGATTGGTCTCAGCCAATAGAGTTCTCAGTTCACTCTCACGACTCTCTCCACTTTACAGCTCATCAAGGCATTATAAATGCTAAATAGCCATACTCGGCCACCTACCAATCAATCATTCAATTCCACTCAATTTTAATCAATTAAGGAACAATTCCTCAAATTGCATAATTAATTCGATTCATCACAACGTAGAGCTCAAATAAATAAACGAATTGCGCCACGACAATCAGCATGAAATTTCGGTCGTCGGCTATCCTTGCCTAATTTCCGAAAAATAAATAATTAAATAATTAATTTCGAAAATTAATAAATAAATAAATACTAAAAATCCAATTTAGACCCGTATTGCCTAATTGAAGCCCGATAAGGTTGGGAAAAATCCCGAGATGCATTCAATAAATAGTATAGGCAGTTCTCTAGCTAAGTACACTAACCACCTAACTAATATGCAATGCAATTAACTAACAATCACTAATCCATTCTAATCTAACCACCTAATTGCACTTAATTAAATCTAATCAACCCTTAAGCATCATTAGTCTACTAAGCAAGGATTAGTGAAATTACTCACTTGATTAAAAGTGGAGACCGAATCACCGCGACGGCGACGCGACGGCACTACGGCGGCCAAAATCCGAATTTTCGGCGATGTCGACGATCACTCGGGCCGGGCCCAAAGGCCTTGCAAACCCACAGCAAATTGCTGGGCTTGGGCTAAACTTGGGCCGACTTGCTTAACGGACCCAAGATGGGCTAAACTTGCTGGGCCTCGCCGAAATACAAATGATGCTGGGCTTGAAACTAAACTGAACTGGGCTTCAAGATTGAAAGTGGGTTGTAACTTAAATGGACCAAGCTGGAGCGGGCCTCAAAACTGGGCTTGAAGACTGTTGGAATGGGCCAGCTTGTTGCTGGCTTTGATGGGCCAAATTCACTGGGCTCTGCTGGACTTTTCTGGGCTGATGTTGCTGGGCTTCATGCATTGCTGCTGGGTTCGAGCAAAATGCTTCGTGGGCTGGCGCGGTTCGTGGGCTGACGAGCTGGCAAAGGAAGCAGCAGCTTCGTGCGTTGCTGCAAGCATGAAGCAGCGAAGAAACGGACAAGGAAGCAGCTTCGGCGATGATGCTGGCGTTCATTCGTGAAAGAGGAAAATGAGACCGAAGTAGAAGCGCGAAGGGGAATGAAAGCTGGTGGCGTCGTGGACGGCCGAACGTGGGGCTCACGGTCAACAAATCTGTAAAAGCTGACCCCGAATCTGCTGGACTCACGGCTGAATTCTCTGGCGTTGATCGGTTGAGGATACGTGCAGATGGAGGAGCCTCGGCGGATGAAGGGCACGTGAGAAGTCATCTTCGGTGGAGGAACTTGTTGGGTTGTTGACTCGATTTACTGCGGCAGAAGACCAAAGATAGTGGGAGAGCAGCTTCGGTTGCCGCCTAGGGGAAATCTTGCAAATGTGCTTGTAGCTTGGACTGAAGATCGTGGGGTTGAGGCCGAGTGAGCGGAGCAGGGAAAAATGAAAGCTTCGGTGGATGGCGAATGGGCAGACGGTGGAGTGACAAGAAGAAAATGAAAGCGAAGTAGCACACGGAAGAGAAGGAGTCAACGCTGCGGTGTGTGTGCGGCTGAGAGAGTCCGAATGAAGAGGGGCTGAATCGTGTGATGGAAGCCAGCAAAGAGGGAAATATAGTCAACCATCTTAACCAAGTAATTAAATGCCTTGTCTCCTTAAAGCCCTCAAACAAATATCTAATGTTCCCACTTACTTTCTTACACTAATATCCACCAAATTATCCAAATTGAAGCCAAAATAATGATGACCTCCCTTGGTTCCGAAGTCACATTTGAACATCCAATTTCTTTGACAATTTCCCAAATTTGATGTTCAAATTTGATGTAGAAAAATCCCCTACAATTTTCTACAAGTCCCTGACACTCAAAAGCTCGGCTTGGAAGTCCCAATTTCCTTTAATTGGGCCCATCCGAATTTCTGTTAATTTTCCGAATCGTCCACAACGATTTTCCGTAAAAATCCCGAACTCGATGGAATTTCTTCAAAAGACAAGACGACGTCTTATACATGGACCGTGACATGCTCGAATGTCCGATTTCTGAAACCGAATTCCATTTTTTGGTTAAAATCAACCGAACGCAATTCTAGTCCAATCCAACCTATCGAGTAGCTTTTAGGGATTTTACTGCGGTTATATCCCTTAACGACTTTATCCAATAGATTGGTTAACTTGTGAGTGATCAGCTCAAAGAAAAAGGACCATAGGCTGCCGGCGAAATGCCCATTTCATAGATTCGGAACGGGGTTGAAATTCGGGATGTCACGGTATCCTTCCTTGTTCTAAAAAAATTCCCAGTTCTTCCAATGAATTCCTTTTTGGTCAACATTTTGTTTCCACCAAAAGCACGCAATTCTTTTTTCTATTGCTTTGCAAATAGATATCGGTATCTTCAAAATAGACATTGCATATTGTGGTAGAGCTTGTACAATTGTTTTAATGAGTATCTCTTTCCTTGCTTTAGTCAACAATTTCTCTTTCCAGCCCTCTAGCTTCGAGTTAACCCTTGCTAGAATCCATGCAAACATATGCTTTTTTGATTGCCCCCAGTCAGACGGAATTCCCAAATATTTGCCGGTCTTGTCTATGATAGGGACTCTTAATTGATTTGCCAAGTTCCTCTTTAAAGTTTGTGGACAATTTTGGCTGAAGAAAATACCTGAATTGTTTAAGTTGATGGCCTGCCCTGATGCATAACAATACTGGTTTAGGATATTCGCCAGGTTTTGACATTCCATAACCGTTCAGTCTAAGAAGAAGATGGCGTCATCGGCAAATAATAGATGAGAAATAGTTAGACACCACCTATTTATTTTGATTCCCCTCAAGCTTCCATCTGATATTGCCTTGCTCATTAGTATGGATAGCACATTTGCCATGATAATAAATAAGTAAGGCGAAAGTTGCCTCGGGATGGATGGAACTGTCGCATCGACTCCCCATTAATTTTCACACTGAAGGATATCGTGGAAATGCACTGTTTCACACACTGAACCCATTCCTTGCAAAATCCCATTTTCTTCATACACTCACATAAGAAATCCCATTCAACCCAATCATAGGCCTTTTGCATGTCTAATTTAAGAACTGCCTGAACTTTCTTTTCCTCTTTCAAATGCGAAGTTGATGTAGCATCTCCTTAACTATCAAGATGTTGTCCTGTATTTGTCTTCCACTCACAAAAGCACTCTATTCTATCGCAATGATCTTCGGAAGCCATGGCTTAAGACGGTTAGCCATTACTTTAGAAATAATCTTATAACTGAAATTACATAAGCTGATGGGCCTGTATTGAGTGATATTTTCTCGATTTGTTACTTTTGGAATGAGAACAATATGTGTCATATTTAGTTTAGGATCGAAGGTACCCGTAGTGAAGAAGCTATCGACCATTTGGAATGCATCTTGCTGAATGTCAGTCCAATAATGATGATAAAATTGCCCGCCAAGCCAATCTGGTCCAGGTGCCTTAGTGGCTCCCATTTGAAAAATCGCCTCTTTCACTTCATCCATTGTTACCCTCCTCATCAAGGACTCGTTCATTTCCGCATTGACAAGTTGTGGGCATTGATCTAGGACTGGTTGAAAATTTCTAGGGCCTTCAGTAGTGTAGAGGGATTGGTAAAATTGGCCAATGTGTTGCTTTAGTGCTTCAAGTTCTTGACACCAATGATCATCATCCATTTTCAGCATTGTGATTCTATTCCATAGCCTCCGTTGGACCGTAGTAGCATGAAAATATTTGAAATTTTTATCCCCCCCACCTTAGCCAGTTTATGCAGGATCTCATACTCCAATACATTTCTTCCTGGCTCCATAACCGTTCAATCCGCTCTTTAATTTGTTGGATTTCCTCCCTGTACTTAGCTCCTTTAGGGCTATTAGTCAACACGATTAGTCTTCTCTTTAAAAGCTCAATTTGCTTATGTGTGTGAGAGAATTTCGCTTTGCTCCATATTCCCAATGCACCAGCCAGATGTTGTGATTTTTGTACTAAGTCTCCAAGTGTGTTATGGTGATCATTCCATGCTCCTTTAACAATATCCCTACATTCTGGGTCTTCTAACCAATATGCCTCAAATCAAAACTCTTTTTTTCCTTCTTATGATATTCGGATATAGATTGAGGATAAGAGGACTATGGTTAGAGCATATCGCTGGCAAAGCAACAGCCACTGCATTTGGAAACTCCACTCTCCATTCTACGTTGCATAACACCCTGTCTAGGTGTTCTCTTACTGGATTTTCCCCAACTCTGTTGTTCGACCATGTATAGGCACAGCCCTTGCTTTTAATATCCATTAATGCACATTCATTCAGCATCTCCCGAAAAGCCACCATCTGATAATGATCCATCCCTCATCCTTTTCCCAGTAATTAAGAACCTCGTTGAAATTCCCCATGCAAATCCATGGTAGGGAATTGATATGGTGGATTGCTCAAAGTTTCTTCCATAAACACGTCCTCTTTTGGAAATCAGTAGATGCGTGTAGAAAGGATACTCTCATCAGGGTTCCATAAGTAGGGTCCCTGCAAATAATATCAATCAGCTCCTCTGAGTACTCCTGTACCTCCACCTTTAATTCCTCATTCCACATTGCTATTAGTCCCCCTGCTGTGCCAATTGGATCAATGATAAACGACTCCTTGAACTTAAGTTGCTGTCTAACTTTGTCCACCACTGTTTTCCTATTCTTCGTCTCCATAAGGAACACCGAGTCGGGTCTATCAAGAGACATAAGGGCTGGAAGATCCTGGAACGTTAGGGTAGACCCCAATCCCAGACAGTTCCAGCTCAAAACTTTCATTTATCCCCCGGTGGCTTATTAGGGCTAGCCACTAAAGCCCATTCATGCGCTCCCTCATCCACTTGGATAGGTGTTTTGAGAAGTAGAGTCTCATCAATCCCGTTTGCATCCATCCCCTGTAAATTGTAACTCTTGGCCCTCTTCATTTCCTTGCTCGCCGAGGGAATATGGCCCTTCTTACTCTTTTTGTGTACTGTAGTTGTGCTGTCAAGCATTGTTTCTGCCCATGATGAATCCGAGAGAAGAACTAGAGAGCCTTTGTCTCTTTTGCCTTTCACTACCGTAGACTCATTGGCTATACCTTTCCCTTTTAACTTGAGTAATTCTGAGGGTTGAGCTTCCATAGGATACCCCAATTGCATCTCATAGTTCTCATTATTGGTCGAGACCTCCATGGTACCAGCCTGTGGAGTTTCCGCAACTGTTTCTTGTTCCTCACAAGGTATCTCTTCCCCATAATACATTTTCCAGAAAGGACTATTTTCCTTAGCTTCCGCTTTCAGCCAATATCCGAAATTTCCAGCTACTTCTTCCCCCGGCCTTGGTTCCTCGTAAGGGATTTCCTCCCAGTTTGTGGTATAATGGCCTATTCGGCCACATGAATAGCAATAATAAGGAAGCCTCTCATACTTAAAGTCAACCCATATTTCATCATCATCGAAATTCACCAATGCTCCTGACCATAGGGGGCGTGATAAGTCTAACATCACACGCACTCTTCCTACCTTACACAGGCTGCCATCTTTACCGTCTATTTTTAGTTCTACCACCTTTCTTATCTTCTCGACCACCTCCATCATCGTCTTTTCAGTAATTCAAATTATCGGAATTCCTAACACTTGCACCCATAATGCACAATGAGTAAAAACATGATGGTGGATAGGTACCTTTGGTCGTAGTTTCTCTAGAATGAGCAAGTTCCTCGAGAAACACCAAGGGCTAACATCCAAGACTCTTTTCAAGTCAACTTCCTCTCTGAAAGTGAACGAGAATAGGCCCGATTGCACTAACTCACACACTACGTTTTCAGTCTTTCATGCCTTCTTCATTGTGGATAAAAAGGCCTGGAAGTTTACATTTGGCCTGGAAAAGAGTTTTCCAAGTAGTATGAGATTACATGCTTTCCATTTATCCTCTGGAATTTCTTCAAACACGTTGGCTACGAAATCCTCTAACCACATTTGCCCTATTCTTCTACATAATGGAGCCAACCTGCACTCTTTAACTGATTCATTCTTCATTTCTAACTCTTCCTTACAGGTTCAAATTCGGGACATCCTCCAAAATTTATCGAGGAAAGGAATCAATTTGAAACCCATTAATACCTATTGCTGGAGCGGAAGAAGCATGGATGAAAGGAGCTCTAAACAGATGCCGTCTCTATTTCACTAGCATTTCTTTGCCCAAAAACCAGAATAAATCCATTCTCGCAAGAAGCTTTATGTATTGGGAGGTAGAAAGATGATGGTAGGACCGTTGCTACAAGAGGAAAGATTTCATTGTAAAGATGGATTCGTAGGGTGTAGTGGTATGTGTTCAGGTTAAGGGATTTTGATTGGCAGGTGGATAGAATCCATTTAGGTTGGGAGTTTTAGGGCTTGGAATACACTATCGCCATGGATAGAGATGAAACTCTTCCGAGGAAGGGAGGGACTCTTACATGAAGAGAGTATTCTAGGCATATGCTGAATTGATGTAAAATTGATTAACAAACTAAAAAATCTGACAAGATACGATGATACTCTTGCGCATGGAAGTTAACTTCATCTCTTATGCCAATCGTGAGCATTGCTTGCATTTGCAGAAAAGCATTGATGACTACCGTCTCCAGTTGAACAGCAAATCATGCCCGCACAAGAAGCATTATTTATTGCAACTAAAATCTGACTTCATCCATTCATTATACCTGATGATGGTGGTTAATGCAGGACAAACTTTTAGCGATGATTAGTAGGATAATTTGAATTAAGGCACACAAATGTGTGTGAGGGGACTCCTCTATTTCTCTTTTCCAAGAATTAGCGGTAGGTTAATTTGATTTTAATCACTGTGAGTAATGGACTTCCTCCAGAATTCATAATTACTATGGAGAAAGAAATGACATTTATGAGGAAAATTATAGAAGGGTTGTCCTTGATTATTCCCATGATTCTTTCTTGAGAATCCAATGTTATTTTCCATTGAATTGGGAATAAGATCTAGCCCTTTAATAATTCTTTGCATTCCTTAATCTTCATCCTCAAACATCGTTGGATTACGAGAAAGCAATTCAAGGGAATGATAGGTTAACAAATTCCCAAATGTATGGACCGCATGAACATACAACTTGCTTTCTTTCTTCCATTTCATTCATTCCATGGATATGAATCTCAGAAAAAAGACTGATTATAGAAGGCATCATAATGTCAATATAACAAACTAGTTATAAGTTGATTTATTTCAATGCGGAAGATTTCCATTTCTCGTTGGAATTGCAATCCGACAACATCCTCTTGGGGCCTCCACAATGCAATGAATATTGGTGATGATTGAATCAAGATATGATTGTAATTTGATGTACACACGTGTGTATATAATGATGAACAAGCAAGTTGTTTAAAGGATTAGAGTTTCTACAATCCATCAAAAGTTCATATACACTCGTAACTCAACTAAACCAACAAATGTCACTTTAGACATTTATCAAACTATCTCAACTCATACCCAAAATTCAACTATCAAAATTCCATGTCGATATCGTTCATGTCCTATGAGTTGCTAGCCAAAGAACCTAGCAAGTATTTGAATGAATGGGCTGAGCAATAATCTCCGCTCATGTTAAATTCCAAACAATGCCATGATAGATGAAACAAAAACAAAGCATATTAAAAGAGCAATTGTATTTAGGAAAGTGAGGTTGTCACATGTTAACATTCCATACAGTATAACCCGTGTAAATACCATTACGCCCTTCTTGAAATTTATGCAACTTTCTTTCCTAAATGAAATGCATATTTAAATTCCGCACCAAAAAAATGCATATTTAAATGAATATATGAAATTGAGGTATCTGATTTTATTCTTTTTGCCAAGAAATTATTTATGTATCTAGATTGCTTGATAAATGTCATCGTTAAAAACGTATACACAAATAATAACCATAACCAAATGCAGTCGACATCTTGTCTATGGCATGTTAAGAATTTCAAGTCATCAACACAAAAAGCCAACTTAATTATGAAAAGTTCAATTTTTAATGGGGGAGAAAGTGCCTTGAAGAAGGATGACATTGGAATAAGTTAGAGAGGGTCATGTTCCTATAATACAAGTACATGCTCTTTCGTGATCAATATGACATGTGATGTCAAATGTAAGCGGTGAGACGTTCAAGTGTCAATTTAGGACTTAATGTTCTTTTGTAGATTTAATGTCAATGTTGAAATTGTTGAATTTTGACTTTCAAATTAAGAGATAAGGGTATTTTAGATCATTTACCTTTATTTTAGGGATTTCTAAAGGGAGATTATAAAAGAAATGTGTTTAATACACATCTCTAACCCTAGCCTCTATATCATTTCTTGTTTTATTTTTTCTTATCTTCTTGTTGGATATTTATATTTTGTGGCTCATCAAGTGGTTTTAGAGCTTTTTGGATTTTACTCTCGTGTTGTTTGTTGAAGATAGTAAAACTGCTCTCTCTTCTCATGGTTCTTCTTGTTTTGGATTTTTGACGTAAGTCTGGCTTCTCGTGTAATTTTGATTCTTTCATTCTTCGCTACTTGTTCTTAGATTGGTGCATCTTTGATCGACATTTTTCAGCAACAAATTGGTATTAGAGTGAAGGAATTTAGGTCTTTTTGTTTGAGATGGCATCTATTAAGTTGAAGTGGCACTTTTCAATGGCCAAAACAATTTTGGGCTATGGAGGATCAAGATGAAGGTGTTCCTGTGTCAGGAAGGTTTGGTTAGAGTTTTGGATGGAAATTATCCCAACGATATGACTATGATTGAGATCAAGAAGATGGAAGAAAAGGCGCATAGCACCATCCAATTGTTGTTATCCATTAAGGTGCTTTGCGAAGTTGCAGGTGAAGGAACGGTTTCAGGATTGTGGAATAAGCTTGAGAGCTTCTATATGAAGAAATATCTTATGACAAGATTATTTGTGAAGTAGCGTCTTTACATGTTAAAGATGCAAAAAGGTACTCCTATCCTAGAATATCTAGATGAATTTAATAAAATCATTATGGATATGGAAAATCTAGATCTGAAGTTAGATGATGAATCGGGCTCTATTTATATCAACAATTTTCTCCTCTCTTCTTGCCAATTCAATTGCCAAACCACATGAATACAAGTGGTTTATCTTTTAAATATACATGTCCTTTTCACATACGATGAAAAGGACAAACTTGAGGACAACTTATGTTGATTTCTAAATATACATCTTAAGATATACCAATTTAGGACGACAAATTTCAAGAATATGAGCACAAAATTATATTTTACAAGAATTATATTAGGATGACTACTACTGACACTAATATGTAATAGTGCTTGAACTACACATCCGTTCTAAATGACAATCTCCTAAATTTTTCAACAATATATTACTTGCTTAGTAAAAAATAGTTGTTCGGATCCAAAAAGATGTAATGTGTTTTAATGATTTATATGCCTATGCTGGGAATGTTTTTGAGGTATCAAGTGAGTAGGATTTTAGAAGCCGAAAGCATTTTAAAGGATCGATCCTTTGTCCAATTAGACGTATAGAAATCTAAGTTGCAAATTTAGGGTTTTAATTAACTTGAAACCTATTTGTCTCACTATTTATATTAGCAGTTTTCTCCTTTAATATAATAACAATTCTAATGAGATTCTTGACCTTTGTTGTAAAGAATAAAATGCGCATGGGATTTCTAGAATTGAGTCCTCAGGAGAAGATGAATACTAAAGAACAATTCTAGACATAGGAAGATTTATCTAGTAAAATTTTTACTGTGATTATTAGATTCCAAATAAGTACTCAAATGAGTTACTGATTAAACATAACACTCATGGAATTCTACATTATTACCTCTAAAACTTCGGCTTCTCATCCTTCAGTGGCAAAAGTTGCATATATGGAGACGGCCGCAAAACTAGGTCGATGAATGCTATCCCCACATCAATCCCTTGTTGGGGGGGGAAATGTGAGTCCCAATCGACCCCCCAAATGGCGTGCTACCCTAGTATTGGTCCCCTATTGAGTAGGAATGGTGGGGATATTGGTCCCCTGTCGAGTAGGAATGGCAAGGATAAAACGATCCGGTGGTGGTGGTAGTGGATGAGGTGGTTCTGTTTAATGGTGCTCTAGACTTTTGTCTTTTTTTTCTTTTTTTTTATCAAAAAAATTCGTTTGGTTCTTTTATTTTTTTGGTTGAAAAAGGTCGTTTGGTTTGAAAAAGTAGTAATGAGCTTCTGAGGGAGCTGTTGATTCGTATGAATCCTATGTTTCAATATAAAGTTTCGTAATAGTCTGTTCCTAGTATCTATGTAGGCAAATATAATTGCCATTAATTTTTCTGAGAAGTTGGCTTTTTCGCATGAAGCTCCCCACGATTAAAATTTCTATTTGCCCTTACTTTCTATTCCTTGTTTTGCATGTTTTATTTTAGTGGTGGGGTGAATGATGAACTATGGAGATTAATCTATGGGTTTTGTATGACTACGAGGACTATATTTCGAGATCTCGTATTCCAGCATCATCTCAAACCCTCAAATGAGGAGACGAGTGACATTTACTGCCAAGTTAAAGGCCACACTCTATTCTTCAAGAAGTTGGACGATGGGCTATTTGTTTTTGAAGGAAACTAATTTCAAAATTCTAAACTCGAACTATCGAGTAACATCAAATTGCATACAAAAAAGGGCCATAAATACTTTGTATCACCAATTGAAAAGTACATCATGCAACAGAACGTATCTTATTTTCCACGAATTAAATGCACTTATTGCATCGTCATGAGAGAGATCGAGTGGAAATAATTTTCTTCACAAGAAGAGAGCCTTTTCATTCTTCCTTTTTTCCTTTAGGATACACAATCCTATACTTCTACACACTAAGAGAAAAAAAGTAACCCTCAAATGTTCTTTTCTCTTTTTAAGAAGTAACCCTCAAAATAACACCTAGGTGGTTATTTTCTTTAAATTGTGGGTGTGGGCTCTTTTGAGTTATGGGCTAGGTTAGCCCAACATGGGCGGCCTAATAACAATAAAACCCATTATCTCCCACTTGGCCATGATGGGCTAAATATAACCCTATGTTCTCTGCAATATTCATACTAGTAAATAATTCGTGCGACTAGCATACTATGAGTAGACACTGGTTTTTTCCATTAGCTTGTGACTCAAGTAATACTAAGGATCAATATACCATATTAGACAAACAATCAGTGGTATTAGACAAAAACTATTAGTGGTACGATAAACCAAAAATGAACTTACCCTGAAATTCCCCATTATGCACATGGATACATGCGTATTCATACCAAAAGTGAACTTGGCAAGTTCAAAGTCCGTGACCCGGAATCAAAATGTTAGCTTTCATAACAGTAACTTGAATTCAATAAACAACTTATTGATATTACCATGTCTTCTCACCTTAGCATCAAAATCGGAGTCCAAAAGAATATTAGAGGACTTGATGTCGCAATGAATAACTTTGGGATTACCAGAAAGGTCAAATCAATAAAAATGAAACCCAAAAATTATAATAGTAATGATAAGGTTTTTTTTTTTTTTCTTTTTGAAAAAAAATACTCACTCTCTTCATGTAAGTAAGCCAAACCTTGTGCAAAACCTAAAGCCACGTTCATCCTCTTAGACCAAGGAATGATAGGGTGATCAATACTTGCAATAACATTTAGGGTAGTTATAATCAATCGGTTTTGAGCTTTGAAATAACTAAGGATACATGATAGATACTGACTGTGCAAATGAGAGCCTAGCGTGTTGTTTGGGACGAATTCATAAACTATTATTCTGAGTGTTAGAAACACAATATCCAACCAAAAAGATGAGGCGAGGGTGATGGATATGGTTGATGATATTGACTTCCACTCACAACACCCTCTTCCCTTGCCAACTTCTAGCTTTTAGTTGCTTGATGGCAACCAATTCCTTGCTCAGAAGTACTCTTTTATGAATGAGTCCAAAATTACCTTCATTGAGTAGACCAGAATCAGAAAAATCAGCCATTGTCATTTTTAGCTCCTCGTACATAAAAGTCTTATGTGGAACACCTAAGGCGATGGAAGAGGTCAGACGTTGGGACCCCATTCTACTAGCTTAATGATAATGAAAAGCATAGTTAGAAGAATTGATGTTAGAAATCTTGGTATTATGAACATGTAACTCTTGTGATCCAAATGTAGAGCAAATTCTGATTGAGGATTAAAATCACTTTCAATGAAAAGGACAAGCTTGAGGACAATCGATGTTGATTACTCAATCAGAATTTGCTCTGCATTTGGATCACGATAGTAATATGTTCATAATACCAAGATTTGTAACATCAATTCTTCCATCTATGCTTTGTCATTATTATTAAGCTAGTAGAATCGAGTCATAATGTCTAACCTCTACTTTCTCTAGGCATAGCCTTTGGTGTTCCGCATAAGACCTTTACGTACGAAGAGCTGAAAATGGCAACGGATGATTTCTCTAATTCCAATCTACTTGGCGAAGGCAGTTTCAACCTCGTTCATAACAGAGTACTCTTGAGCAAGGAATTAGTTGCCATCAAGCAACTAAAAGCTGAAAGTCGACAAGGGAAGAGGGAGTTTCGAGCGGAGGTCAATATCATCAGCCGTATCCACCATCGTCACCTTCTCTTTGGTTGGATATTGCATTTCCGACACTCAAAATTCTAGTATATGAGTTTGTCTCAAACAACACATTGGACTTTCATTTGCACGGTAAGTATTTATCCTGTATGCTTTGTTATTTTAGAGATCAAAATCTAATTGATTATAACTACCCCATATGTCATTGTATGTACTAATTGCCCAATCATGCCTTGGCCTAAGAGGATGAAGGTGGCTTTAGGTTCCACACAAGGCTTGGCTTACTTACATGAAGAGTGTGAGTATTTTTTTTCCAAAAAAAACATAAACTTATCATTACCATAATAATTTTCGGGTTTCATTTTTGTTGATTTGACCTTTCGGACAATCCTAGAGTTATTCATCGCGACATAAAGTCCTCCAATATTCTTTTGGACTCTGATTTTGACGCTAAGGTATGATGATATGATAATATCAATCGGTTGTTTATTGAATTCAAGTTATTGTTATGAAAGCTAACATTTTGATTTTAGGTCGCAGACTTTGGACTCGCCAAGTTCACTTTGGGTATAGATACACATGAATCAATGCACATAATGGAGACATTCTGGTAAGTTCATTTTCGGTTTGTCGTACCACTGATGGTTTTTGTCTAGTACCATTGATGGTTTGTCAAATGTAGGTACATGGATCCTTGGTGTTACTCGAGTGGCAAGCTAATGGAAAAGAACGATGTCTACTCATTCAACGTGGTCTTGGCAGAGCTACTCATGGGATGAAAAGCATCGGATGCTAATCAGCCTGAGGACCAACAATCTTTGGTGGAGTGGGTAAGATGTAAATGAGTTTTCAATTTAACTTATATGAGTTTAGATTTTCAATGACAATATGATATATATATATATATATAGTCGATCACCTAATAGGTCAATTTTTAGCTTTCTATACACGTATAAAAATTGTAGGTGATTGTCTAATCGTTTACCCTTCCTAGTGATGTACAAGGAACAACATTATGTTAAGAATAAGGAACAACAAGTCAATCCCTTGTTGTATATAATCCAAATTGATAATCCTGAATTTGGATTCTTGAAGATAATATGCACAAAAAAAATATGTAATTCTCTGTTCTTGTTTAAAGAAAATATAGACAAAAGGAATATACCCATTTAAATGACCCTAGAAAAGCTGAGATAGATAATATTTAGGATCTATACCCATTTATTTTAGTCGACTCAAGTTTGGGGCCACAACATGATTTATGCCGTGTTGTGTGATAATTAAATCTAATTTATGAATGCGACACCTTCTTAATATTGAGTGGTAGGAAACAAATGAAACATTTTCAACCATAATATAGCCAGCAAAAATGATTTTTGAAAAGAGTGAACTTCCACCTTTCCCTATCTCAACAAGCGGATTGGTTTGCAATCCCATTACTAGTCCAACCGGTTGAACCAACCAATTTGATCCGATTTTAAAAATAGATACCTTCAATCTAACTAACGTACTTCTAGGCATACAATCCGATGTAAAGGGGAGATCCACATGATTTAAATCTAATTTCACATGGTTTATTACTAATAATCAATCTTTGTATTGCTAACAGAAGTCAACAGCCTCAAGCTCTTTCATGCATAAAGTAATGTCAAGAAAATAGCATAGTACTATTTATAGAGTCTAGCACATATCTCGTTGGGATATGGTTCTTAGCACAATGTTCCTCTAGTAGGATCCACTTTATTTGGTCTTGTGATCAATGGGGTTGCTCAAATTGCAGGCCAATCACTTTCTTATAACATAGCAAATTCTATGTTTTGCTCATAATAATGTAAAGCAGAAAAAAACATTCAATCTTTATTAGCTTTTTTATGTTTCTTTATGCAGCTGATAGTAATTTTCCCTCCTTGTTTAGGATGGAGTTCTCACCGATCAACAAGAAACCATAGACGCATTAGTGAGGGTCTCAATTCTGATAGTTTGAGTTGGAGGTGCAGAATTTACACAAATGGAGGTAGGTTTGTTTTCTGTTATTTAAGTTAGACTTTCTATTGTGTTAACATCGAAATAGTATCTAATAGTGAGGATGTAGAGAACTTAACAATCCAATGATTTTGGATTAAAAAGCTCTACACATCGTGTAGCCACTAGAGACATTATACAATATGTTCCAATGTAAGAAGTTCATCGTAAGTTGATTTTCTCATGATTTTTCTGTTCGAATGAATCCATTCATTTTAATTAATTGAGATAGATGTTCATGTTAGGCATACAATTGGTAAATCAAGTTGAGAGAAGTTGTAAACCTAGCATTCATGGTAATATTGTCATGGTATAATTGGAGGATGTTAGTGTTGGACTCAATCTTGAATTTATAGTTTCCTTTTGCATAAGCTTTATTCATTTGTTTACCCAGTTTGACTTTATCTTATATCGCCATATAATCTTAAAGCCAATTAATAGACAACATTTTGTTTCAACTGATTAAATTGGGATTAGAGAGGCAATATCAAATCCAAAAACTTTATTTGGTTGCTTCTTTGTTTTAACCCCCTGCCCCTCCTCCTCCCAGGCTTTTTTGGTGATTTTAGGAAGGGTTTTGCAATCAGGTGAAAGTTTATCAATATAGTATAGAAGATCTTGATAATTCTTCCATTTGTCTTTTCTTGGTAATAACTTTTACAAAACTAAACTACTCATGGCAGGTGGGAGTGTATCAGTCGTTCAAGCTCTTTCAAAGGAGATTCCTAGGCATTGCGAGTCTACATGTGAGTTACAGATATACAACCACGCATTTATACCCTTTTTAAGCATTTCCTGGCGAAGTGCCATTTGTATCGAAGTTGCTTGAACACCACAAAGATAGATAAAGAAAGGCTTATGTTCATGCTCAATTTGTGTACAACTACTATTGAAGGGTTAAAATTCTATAAAGAGCTCTCCTATAGAAAGCTAAAACTAGGAAGGGTAGAATTGGTCTAAATTGCCTTTATGTTGTTTATGTAAATTGCTAATCATATCACAAGAATGTGAATTATGATTGACAATTAGTTGAATACAAGTATCGCGTCCTAGTTGCTCCTAAGAAAGAAAATATGGAACTTCCATTCTTCGTGCATTTAATGTTACCCTAAGATTGAGTCATAGCTAAGGAAATTGCATTCTTGTTACAACATTTTTATGATATTTTTACTCTCTTCTTTGGAGTTAGATATCCCATGGAGCATTTATATCTCTATTGAGTATGGCTAATCTGGTTTTGTTTGATAAAGGAGAGAGATAGTGAGGACATAGCTATTAATTCTATGCCTATGGCAATGCAAAAGAAGTTTGATAAATATTAGAAGGGTTATAGTGTTGTCTTGCTACACTTGTTAGAGCTTTGCTATTTGAAGTTGGACATAGATGATCATGTGAAATTTGTACGGATTATTCAAGAAAGTCTCTATATGCTTTTGATGAACATGTGACCTCTATGTCAAGAGATTATTGCTTTACATCTTCAACCAATCGAGGTAACATTTTAATTGAGGACATTTTTGAGAACATTGGGAACAATCTTGATGAGTATAATGCGTTCAAAAGTAAACACTATGCCTTGCAATCTACAATGTCACAATTGGATTTGTATTTGAAGGAAAATAGGCTTGATATTTAAAAAAAGAAAAAACCTTATTGTAATGTTCTTGATTATTTAAAGCTAATTCACATCGGTATCTTGAGTTGTCTTCTCACTTACGTTGCCCGTAAGTGAGCCTTTAGCATTGAAGGGCACATTTTAAATAAATATCATAGTTCTCTTTCCCGTGAAATTGTGCACTAGAGATTGGTTATTTGGAGTTCCGCATGAGGAAGATTTAGAAGACAAGACCCTCATTTATAGGTTTTTTACGTTCTTTGTTTTATTTACTAATTTTATATTTTTAATTTGATGTGAAGTTTTTATTCATAGAATAAATACACGCAAAGAGCTTAAAGTGGGTTAAAAGTGGTTAAAAGGGTAAGGGTTTTTCTAAGTTAGGTTAAATATTAATATGTTCTAATAATATGAGTCGGATGTGTGTTGAGTTGGATTTGGTATTGGTTTTCAAATTTACATCATATGAAAATGTGCAAAAACGGATTAAATAGATCAATATGAGTCGAACCATTTTCTTTCTAATCCAAACTTGACCCAACACTAACTTCCCTAGAAAAGGGGTATATATCTTCAATTTCTCCACAGCTAGTAGTGTCAATGGCAAGAATATGCACTCTTCTAAGCGCAAAGACTTCCAAACCCCATCCTAAAAAGACCAAATTTCAATCATTATTCCACTGACAGCACTCCCAATTTGCATCATTCCATCTTCAGTAATATAACTAGCTTTCCAAACCAATGCATCAAAAAAGAACAGCTCCAGCTTTGTCCAGCACATTTTATCCTTCAACAACTTTTGGCACAAAGGCCTCCTTTATATCATCCTATCTCTGGCTAGTGGGAGAGATGGTCCTTAGCCACCGCGAAACGCCTTACTCATGTATCGACTTTCCTTGAAACTAATGCCATGGATGGGGCTAAGGCAACCGTATCTAATTTTATAACTAAAACTCCCAAGGGATGGTAAAAAACAGTAATGATGGATTTCTGTTTCCCACCAAACTTCCATCCCTCCTCCTTTAAGTTACATTATGCAATTAGGCTAATCAACCTTTGGAAACAAACAACGCAACTAGTGAGCCATAAGGATCACTTATTCAGTTTTGCCTTGATTCTGATCAATTCTGTTTCCTTTTTTGCAATATTTACCGATATCTAATGTGGTATAAATATGGATGTAATTTCCTTCGTATTAATATAACTTCATGTTTTTCTTTTGCTTCTCCAGTAAAAAGCCCTAAGTCTCGGCAGTGATCAAAAAATTGCATCCGTAGTTTATATGAAACCAGTGAAAGATGTTTGCAAATGAAAGGCATCTTATGATAGAAATTTAATTGCACTAATTATTCTTACCAGTTGTCCATCATTCTGAAAACAGTATTGGTGCTCCAAAATGCTCAGGATATATGAACTGGATTAAGGCATCGTGGAGCAAACCAACAAGCTCCATTTTTCAGAATGAAAGAGCAATGAGCTTCATCCTGTTAAGCAAACCGACAGGCAAAAATAAAACATTTTACAAAAAGTTCAACAAATCAGTCCAGAAAAATATAACTAGACGTATGACCATCATAATAAGCTACCTGCTGAGTCCAAAATTAGGCACTTGGAGAGCGAAATTTTCTAACTTCTGTTGAGCTGACATTGGCGATCAATTCTTATATTCTAAATATTCTTCGAACAGTGGAGGGAGAGGATTCAAGGTCGGCTTTTCAGCATCCTGGCAGTGAATTACGAACCTCAAATTTAAAATTCAAACCAAAACCAACACAAAGAGAAAGAAAAAGTAGGAAGTAATGTATGCCAAGTTTTCAACACATAAACAGGTAGTATCTTCTGAGTTACCCTCTTTCAACATTTGCACGTCCGATCCCTTCTTCGGAAAACCTGATGGTTTTCTTTACTGTTCTTTTGTTCCCTTGCCAGATGATCTCTGCAGGCCCTTCTTCTTCCACATATTCCCAATCATCACCATCCTCGTCGTCAACCTGTCAATCGACCTTTTAAAAAGGAATGCCAATATTTTCTGTGCAGAAACTATTCGACTACGCATTCCGATATTATCTATGCAGAAGCTATTCGACTGCCCCCGAACCTGCGTGAGATTTTGGAGCGACATCAGGCAAAGGAAGGAAGCAAGGAGCTTCACCACCGCGTCGCTCCATACAAAGGCGCACTGCCACCACCGATCGTCAGCAAGCTCGAGAGACAATGGCGAGTCGATACTGGGTGGTGTCACTTCCGGTGCAGGCCTCCATGTCCACCACTTCTCTGTGGAACCTCCAGGAGCAGATCTCAACCGTGCTCTCAATTCGCCTCCCCTCCCCGTCCCAACTTGGTCGAAATCCTTCGAAGCTGATGATCCCGCCCGACTCCACAATTCAATATACCCAATCTCCACGTGGGAACCCTAGACTCCCTCCTCGCTCTCAGCCACGATCTCCTAAAGGCGGTTCCTCTTTTTCGTCTTTACTCAGGCTCCTCGCAGGGTTACTCAGGCTCCTGACGTGGGTGTCGCCCATTTCAAGTACGTGAGGACGTGAGCCACGGCGTTGCGAGGTGGTTACCGAAGAGAAAGGGATTCGATAAAGATTTGAGGACGTGAAGACGTGAATCTCATTTCAAGTACCGTTTTCTTTTCTGCGTGTTGCTTTTCCTTTTTTTTTTTTAAAAATATAAAATCTTTAGGTTTATAAATTATGACTAACTGCAAAATTTGAAAAATATATGCTAGAAGTAAAAGGGCTACGGACCAACCCAAGCATTTGAAAAAAAAAAAAAAAAAAAAAAAAAAGGGGAAATTACGGTCAAAATGAGTATTAAATTATATTTTGAATTTGAGCTCACATACCAAATCAGATTTGAATTGGATATTGTAAGTTAGGATTATTAACTGAATCCTCTTTTAAAATTGTTATCGTGGCATTATCCATTGATGGACGTGTAAAATTGTTGATCTTTGAAATGGCACACATATAACAGGGTTTCTTCAGCAAAAATTGTGAGCCACTATAAATTTTTTGTGCCATGAGTTTACACTAAACCGAGTTATTAATTTGGAATTTTTTTTTTTTTGTTAGGGCTTAAATTTTTAGGAGTGAAAAATATTCAAGCATGTGAGCAATTATAACTCTAATTCTCCAATTATTAATGGATTATTTGCTATTATCTCTTCCATGGATGTAGATAGCAAACCACATAAATATTTAATGTCCTTTATTATTCTTCATTTATTTTCAGATTCTCTCGCATTGACTTCTTTGCAAGATCATGTTGTTTTCACATTAGTATTTCAACAATGAGAAATTATGTAGCAATGTTAGTCGGCGCTTGCAATTATTTTCCATATTTATTTTGTAGTAAACTAATTCGAAATGTTAATAAAGAACGGCAAACATTTAATTTCTTTAAAAGTTCTAGTCTAGAAATTATAATTGGGAGTTACGCCTGACTTAACAATTATGATAGACTTTCTAGTCTAACAAATAGCTTTATTGATTTCATGGACTGGTACGAGGAATAAGGACTAGCACGTAATGAATATTTTTGCCCTTTAGCCGTGAAGCATGGATGGATTCCTAATGAATGTTTCTGTCCATGAGTGCTGGAGGAAAGGATCGATTTGTCAAGAAAATAGGTAATGAATCTCTACAAAGCTTTTGAGAATTAGAGGTGAATAATATAGAAAATATTCGACTGTTTATAAGGGCCATGTCACTAACTAACACGGTGTGTATTTTTTAGTAAATTTATTAAAAATTTAATACTTATCACGCCTATCCTCTATTCTATATCTCTTCCTCCTTCATCCAGCCACCGCCCTGCCCCAAGCTCCGCACTTCTCTTGGCTATCGTCACCAGCAAATCATCGATGACGCGTCTCGGCCAACCACCGCCTCCATCGTCTTCGTTGCCGGCGCCATCTCCATCGTTTTCGTCATCAAGGCCATCCATGTACGCCCTATGCATGCCTCGCGCACGTGCTGTTTACATTCCAAATACATTTTCTAGAAGACTTCCAGCAAAAGATCAATGAAAATTTTCCGCTTAGAATTTTGGGCTAGAAGACTTCTAGCACGTGTTGTGTCCCCTTTTATTAAAAAAATGGAAAGATGGCTTGAAATAGAGACCTTGATTAAGCTGTTAACTTTTAGTGCTAGATTTAGCTTAGTTTCAAAGTATACGTATAAATAAGAGATATTAATGAATACTTTTGATATAATTTAGTTTTAGTAAATTGATCTTTTGGATGAGAAATTTGATTCACTTTGAATTTAGCTTATAATTTGTCTGACACTTTATTAATTTTGCTTCATTAATTTTGCTTTCTTACAATTTACTTTTTTTTTCTTAGCCATTCTTACACTTTGATTTTGTTTATTATATTAGATAAATAAATAAATCAAGTTAGGGTATTGGCCCTAATAGGCTAGTAATAGCTCCTTCACATAAAAATCTTTTAGGATTAATTGAATTTTGTATGTACACTCTAACATTGTGCGAGATAAGGTTTGGAGAACCAAATCCACGTGGGAACTGTCAATCCAGCTTTGTCATCATCTCTAAACCCACTCTATGTTTTTATGAAGTTCATAAACCTAAACTAAAACCTAGAGGGAAAAAAAAACATGAACTTCCCTAAACCATATGTGTACGAATTAAATGAATATAAACTTAATCGATACTAGATCAAACAATCTAATCAAGACCTATTTTTCTAACTAATTTTCCATTTTTTTTATTTTTTTCCTTTTATTATTATTTTTTATTTGTTATTATTTCTCCTTCTATGCCTAGACGCTGTCGATATGATCAAATTATAATTTCTCCTTATTTATGTTTTTGCTATTTTATTATTATTTTTATTTATTCTGATAAAAAGGGACATGGGCTAGGGCCCTTGGGCCCCGTCCACGAGTGTGGTCAAACATGGAACTCACAAGGATGTAGGTAAGGCTTTTGGACCTGATCTACATGTAGAATAAGATGTGAACTTAACAAGCCCAAGAAACAAATATAAATGCGCTCAAGCCTACACTAAGCCCATTTTCTATTATCTTTACTGAACACATCTTTATCAGTTTCCCCCTCTTTTATTATTCATTTTACATATCTTTCTTATTTTCATTTCTTTCCGCTGGACGCCTTGTGTTTGTCTTCTTTAACATTTCATTGTTCCTAGAATCTAACATATCCAATTCATTCATAAATTCTAAGCAAAAGCTAGAAAAATTAACATTCAGCTAACCACCAGCTTCCTTGGAAAATACAAGATTAAGTGCCTCTTATCCAGCCACCAGCCACCATCCATCTTCAACCTCCACAAGACAACCATCTTCGTTCACTAGCCTTTCCAACAATGATGCCTCAATATTGCAGAAGATTTGTAGGATGCAAAGAACTAACAAGGCAAATCCAGGTACTTAATGACATTACCAAAGATAATCACTCAGAAAATATAAGGACACGGAGCAAAAAGGAACAAAAGAGATAATACATGCAGAAACACTCTCAAGGTAATAAAAAATTCGAGACAAGTTGATACAAATCTGATTTTTACATTTCATCAAACATCTCGTGTGTGGTTCGGTCGTTGAGTCTACAAGCAAGTTTTGAAGCAAAAATTCCTTTCAAACTATCACAATGATGTTAAAGTGAACTTAAATTATCAGCTCAGTTTAATGATAGCAAATTTCCAAATCAATATCACTCAGAACGTCATAGTCTTTGCATTTCTCTTAGTCGTGAAATAGGGGAGAAGAGAGCTTTGAAGGCGCAGCTCTGGAAAATCGAGAAATGGCGGTGGCAATAACTAAGGACGTTGGAAAGGCAATTAAAACCATCTAAAACGACGACACAAACTCTTCAGCAAGAAAAATAGTGACAACTACAACTCCAAATCCCCAGTAACTATATTCGGAAACAAAGCTACAACTCCTAATGATGGAGATGATTTTCAGCGTCAATTAATCTAGAGAGAAAGTGGAGAAATTGGGAAGAAATAAGAGAGAATTTTCGATCAAGAAATCTTAGTATGAGCTCTTGATGGTTTCCCACAACAAATTTACGTCTAGTTGCCCATTATACAAAAACGAAATGGATGGCCCAAATTGCACAATTACTCATAGGGAGCAACAATGTGGTCATGCTATTGCAGTCCTTTCTCCCTCAACTTTAGATTTAATTCCAATTAAGATCCGAAATTTTCTTATAAAAAAATCCCCAACTTTTATACTAGTCTCAAATCTGCTCATGCCTTCACTAGTTTCATCAAGATTACTAATATTAAGAGGCTATTGTTATTCTATATGAATGCGGGGGTATTGATGAAGATGCCTGCTCTAATAACAAACCTCTAATTGGTTATGATACCGATAATTTCGAAGAAATTAGTGGAGATTTTTTAAATCTGTGAGCATATTTGGGAGTATAGTACAATTTTAATTTTTTTTTAGATAAAAATATTTCAATTTAAGACAGAATTGAAATTATGCCTAAAGTTAGAGATCTTTTTTAGAGAATTAAGTGAGAATAGCTTAGAAAAAACCCCTTGAAGTAGAGAAAACACACGTGGGAACACACTTTGTAAGAGCTTTCTATTTTATATTTTCCTTACATTTTTCAATTCCCCGCCCGTTTACATTTCTCTGTACCTTCCTATCATGTAATTCAATTCCACACATTTCTAGCCAATTTTTTTTTTTAAGCAATTACTTTCCACCGCACTCAAATTTCTAAAATTCAACGCCATCTAGACCCCGTTCCACACACTTTTTATGCAAGTAAAGTACCACCAAGCAATCTCAATGCAGTCCATTTATCAAAAGTTCAGATTGCCTGACCACACGCCATATTTCCTCAATATTTCTTTTGGTACTCCTATAAATGGTATTTTCCAATAATACATAGGTATCGATCCTCTTTATTAGGAAATTGATGAGCTAACAAACCGTTAATCTTTAAAAAACAAACGTGGCTCCTTCACCACACTTGATTTCAAGAAATTAACCGGCTTTCTTGAAAATTTTGAAATTGAAAGGTTTTACTTGGTGGGACATCCTCATCTCGTACTCCCACAAAGTAAGATTCCTTAAATATGAAGGGAAAAAAACAATATTAGTAAACATATAATTCTAGAGTGGCTTTTTGGGCGACGGTCGCAACTTACAAGTTGTGAACTAAAAAAAAAATAATGGGATGCTCTTGCTTTGGAGGTAGCAAGAAGAAGGGAACCAAGTGTCTGATGTGGGATCTTCTGGTGCAACAACGGCAGGTACCATATTTGCTAGTGTGGCCAGTGGAGGCAGAGATTGCGGCAACGTTCGTTAGAGGTTGTCACTGTATGTTTATACTGCTCATGTAATAGTGTTACTTTGCTAAATCACTCTTGACCTATATATATGTGTACTTGTTGTATTCGTTTGTGATATAGGATTGATGTCATTTGTGATTCTTATGAAGACAATGATATGGCTTGTACTATCCTATGCTATACATGTGCAAGCGGATTCATTGAAGTCTATCCTAAATATTTTGAAAGCTGGATCAGATAGGCACAAATCCACTATACCCATTTATGTACCCATTTGCTATCTCTTTCATCAAATATTGACATGTCTAATTTGTTTTGGACCTCAACATATCCGATTAGTTCCCCAC
This sequence comes from Eucalyptus microcorys, assembly GCA_014182515.1. Classification (NCBI taxonomy): domain Eukaryota; kingdom Viridiplantae; phylum Streptophyta; class Magnoliopsida; order Myrtales; family Myrtaceae; genus Eucalyptus; species Eucalyptus microcorys. Next base: position 5,611,223 of record CM024568.1, on the reverse strand, counting down.
CAAGAACTTTAGCCCTACATTTTTTTTTTCCTTGACGACTCTCTCTCACTATTGAGATCCAGCCACCAATTCGCCCCTGCCGTCGCAACCGCCTCTAGACGGGGATTTGTGAAAATGATCACCAAAGCCCGTGGGATCAAGTCATCATGCCATCAGCCACCAACCCCTTGATTGGCTCGGTTATTTAAATTTTTTGCACGTACAGTTCGGTCGGAACCCCATAATCAAATTGGATCAAAAGACAATCTAGCCAAAAGCCAATTCAAATTGGAGGAAAATGAAGAATTGGGCTTTTACTTTTAGTAAAGATTTTAGAAAAGCGAAGTGTCTGACGAAATAAAACTAATGAATTTTTTGAAATGTAGTCACTTTTTTCCAATGATTTGTGGATTTTTATTTTGATTTCGTCGAAAAGAATTGTTAGGGCTTTCAATTTTTTATCAAGTCGGGCAAATTTTCTATTGGGATGGGACGGTTTTAGTCACGTCTGCAAATACTGATCGTGTTTCAGTAATTTTGAAAGGTTGAGATCTATTTTAGGTGATTATTCATTTTTCTTTTTCTTTTGGCCATTTCTTCTTTTCACATTGCTCTACAATTGAGCAGCAAGGCCACTGTGTCTGCCTCGCCACCGGCGATACGGCATCCTTCTCTCCCTCTGACATCGATGTGAGGTTATCATCTCTTATTGAGGCCTTCCACCTTCCAAGGTTGAGGCTAGCGACCATGGCAAATGAGTCAAACAATTGTAGATCTAATATCTTTGACATCAATTTGTGGTTGTGATACGAGATTAAGATTAAATGATGTGTTCCCCAAGGTTGAAGGTTGACACATTGTAGAGATAAGATATTCAACGTGGAGAGAGAGAGAGAGAGAGAGAGAGAGAGAGGCTTTGAGGGGAGAGGGAGGGAGGGAGAGAGAGAGATAGAGAGAGGATCTTGATTGGTATTTTGGGCATTGGGAGGGATGATTAATTTTTCAGAAGGCATTGAAAAAGAAAAACAAAAATTCAAATTATACATGGCTGCGCTGCTTAATGTGAGTCCACAATTCAATTGTCGATTGGTCTATCATTTATAATTAATTAACTTACAATGTAAATCTACTCTCTAAAATTTAGAAAAATCCCGCTTCGAACAACTATTTATAATATTTGCTCACGCTCGATCTGAGTGGTCCAATTTGATTAGCACCAACATACATCTTATAGTGATATTATGAAAAAAGAAAGTGACAATTTCATCTAAAGAAGATTTACTAAGGATCTCAATTTTTGTAATAATGCCTCCTCCACCTCCTCTTCCTCCTCATTTGATTTTATTGTACAAATTGGGATGGGAGCTATGCTTCTTTTCGGAAAGGAGTATGTATAGTCCGTTTTCTTTCTTGTTACTCTACTTATTTGCACATGCGCACTGTAATAAAATGATATATTAAGTAATCCTATGATTGAAACATGGACATTATTTAATTGAATGACTGAAAATAATAGCTCTGACTGCAATTACGAAGCCCAAATCAATTGCCAATATATTTAACGTTTCATTATTTGGTTAATCTTTTGGGTAATCATCTGGGCTTACGGCATAGTATTTTCTTTTCGTTGAATTTTTTTGTCTTTGTCCAAAAGATAATACAGCAAAATTGTTGCTCGTTCTTTGCCAGAGCTGAGCTGAGTAAACATGGGGCAGATTCTATATCCTAAGGTCATACACGATATGTTAATTACATGCCCAGAAGCATAAGTAACAAGAAGTTGTCTTTGGAACACCTGTCTGACGTTCTCAATTCTTTCTTATTCATGCACGAGCCAAACCTTTAAAATTTGCAAAACCCAATCTTCCGACTTCAGAAACAGAATAACATTGAAATTCCAGACAAGTACATAAGAGAAATGCATTTGCTTTTTATCGATTTCTTTTGGGGTCAAAATGCAGTAGTTGGGACAACCCAAAATATGGCATATGACCCCACATCAGAGGACCGTCTTTCATCTACTATGATAATAACAGCCTATTTTGGACTACAAAAAATAAATAACAAATAATGAAAAATCATTATGGGATCTACTTCTTTAAGAACTTGTGACTCACAATAAACCGTTATTTTAACAGTAGCTCAAAAATTGTTATGTTAATAAAACCCCAAGGAAAATGGAAACGAGCTTTTCTTCTCCTACGATTGATGGGCCATATTTACATAGACACAAAACAATAGAATAACCAGCCAACCAATCATTTTTTGGAAACTATGATGGGCTCTAAACGTACGAAACCCTCTAAAAAAATAGATGCACCGAACACGTAGTATGCAACACATATAAATCGATTGACAGATATATATTTCAACGATTGATATACTCGTTTTCTAGTAATAGTATGGATTTGATAGGAGGTCAAAAGTATACGTCATTGTGGATACTTTTATTATGGAAGGAGGGGACAATCAGCTCAGCCCAATCATCTTTCTTATATGTGGCTTTTTCCTTTGATGAATCATCGTTAACAATTCCCAACCAGATAGTAAGCATAAGTCCATATCGGTATCTTTCTAAGAAAATACCTCTAGATAATTCTGCTATATTACATTTTCTTACCTTTAATCAAAGGAAATACAAAATCATGCTAAATATATCTTTCTACATATATTTCCACCTTCTAGCTTCAAAATATGATGACTGTATATTTTGCACGATGCGATGTTTAAGATATAATCGTTTTGGTCGTCTAATTTTTTTGGACTTTTCCTTGCTCATGTTAGACTTCGAGGTCAGAACTGTAAATTTTTAAAAGAGAATATACTATATACCATCCTCCCTTTTTACTTCATCGCCACTTTTCCTCCTTTATTTCTAATGATGCCATTTTGTACTCAATATAAAACCTCGTGGATGAAGGGACCAAATTGCCCTTGTACCCAAACATTCAGTAAGCCTAATCCATTCATGAACCCCGTGTTTACTTAATGGGATCATGCTTAGGCATTATATGTAATGATTTGATCAGCTTTACTTGGATCAAAATTCCGAAAGTAGTGCTCTATGCAAAGTCATAAAAACAACAAACGAATCTTCAATTGGCACAATAACCAATCAGGAACAAGTTAATCTCTTGTGATGATCATAATGATGATCATAGAGAAAACAATTGCCGTCAAATTAATTCCCTTCAAAAAGAACAATAAGGATTCATCCTATAGGTGACTTTTTTGCACCAAGCAATCCCAAAGGCATACATGGACTATATACACTCCTGCGCGTACATCTTTTGAGTTTCAAGCCCTCAACAAGAATTATTTTCTGCAGCTTTATCATAGTGTTGGTTTCTTGAGCCTAGAGTTTCATAAAAAAATGCAACAATGTGAAATCTAGGCAAAGTCACCAACACTAGTTTATGCCTAAGATGGCAATTCAGCAATTGAACATGGTCATTCTTAACTTTGGTAGGAAATTTGTCATACCTTTAATCAATTTCTTACCCTGCTTTTGACGAAGATAAGATGAGATGGAATCAAATCCTTGCATGCATCAATACACATATGATCAATAAGTACACTATATGGCATAGACTGCATCATGTAAGATTGCATGTCAATCTCAGACATGTATAAATCTACAAGTTGCGAAAAGAAAAAGAAAATAGATGATCAAGTTGCACTATTTCTCAAGAATTAGGTTTAATGGAAAAATGAACCGATTTAGTGCTCAAAAGCCTAATGGTTACATATGCTTGAGCATTTTCTTATACATGCATATCTTTAGAGATCATTCGAATATCATGTGTTCATGTTGACAATTATTATAGCTCCATACTATGACTCGTGTTTTCAAGGAGAAAATAAAGCAAGATGAAAGTATGCATTTCTCACCATGCCTAAGAAAAATAACAATTGTTTGTGGTGAAGCTACAAGTGAAAAATTGGTAGTAATAGAAAAGGTAGCTCCCTAATAGAGAAATATATCCTAACATGATTAATGATTAACGATTAGGAAACATCATGAAATATAATACGAATCAATGAGTCATGATAAAAGGTGATGATAAGATGACAATGAAGCAAACCACCATACATAAAATAAATAAATAAATAAATATCACTAAGATTGCATCAAAACAATAAAGAGGGACAAATCCCTCCATTGAGTTTAATGTTTGTGTTCTTTACCAACCATTTTGCTGCATCTATCATGAATCCTACATAGCACATGTCATAAACTTTTTTGTATGTAAGCTATCTATAAACAAAACAAGGCACAACTTAAATTTGTCCTTCTAGTCATAGCACTCACAATACCACGGTATATTAAGAAAGTCAAGTGAGTGCTCTAACAGCACATGCATGAGTGACATGATTTCTAACAATTTGGAAATCCCACGTTAGTTTAGCTGGCCATGACCCATGAAACAATACTTAGGAATAGAAGTTTACGTAGCAATATTTAGGGTTTTGGAAGACACCCATCTCATCCCCTTGGGAATATGTAAGGACTATTACTTCAGCCATAGGAAGTAGTCTACATCATTTTTAGTTAATTGATTGGATGTATCACTATGTTTTAATCTCAAAAGTCGTCGAATCAAATGTTAGTAAGTGCTTAACAATATTCTTGAAAATAAATAGAAAGAGCCATGACCTTGTTCACACTACCAAGACGAGTATTCTCCTTGGTCCACTACAATATCGACAGTATTAGAATCTAACTAGAAGAATTAATGTGTAATTGTCACTTCTGGACAACTAAATTGTGCAATTCCTTTTACTTTTGGAAGCAATAAATATTCTCAATAGTAGCAAGTAGATCATATTTCACTATTAAACAAAATATGTGATATCCATAGGGGGTAAAACAATACCTTGGTAAATATGACATGCCAAATTGCCAACCCCCCACATACAATTGACTAGGTAAAATGGATTATGGGAAAATGCAGGCACTACCATTCGATTTTGAGACTTTCACGAGTTCACGTCTCTTCTAGTGGGGCCCACGTCAGGGGTCAAGAAACTTCCACGTCGGCACGTTGAGTTCCTCCGTACGAAGTGGGGGGACCGTCGGATCTTCTTTTTCTAGGAGTTGCAAGATCGCAACGGCTTCCAGCCTCCAACGTGTAAACTGTATTCTCCCTTCCAGGGCCTTCTATATCGTTATCATAAAAAATGGCAATAACTTACCTTCTCTTCTGACACGATTTTTCAGCTTCGGTTTTTTAAAATGTTTTAATTCTTTAATTCTTTTAGCCATATTCTTTTTTGGCTTTTGATTTAGGACATATGTACGTTACCCGAAATTCTATATTTCTTTTCCCAAAATGACAATAACTACCTTCTTTTTTGACTCACAACGCAAGCACCAAATGATAGGTGCGGCAATCACTAGAGAGAAACATTAGTGATGCTCCTTCCATTTTCACCCAAATCCAAATTTATCTTCAATCCTAATTGCATATATTATGAGTTTCAACAATTCGTGGAGTTGGGTATAGTAGATGCAAATTAGATCATCTCTATTTATCGACTTGTTTTTATTTATATTGTTTAAGATCTTATCTACATTAGAACATTCTAGCCGAACTCTTCTATACATATTCATTTTTTAAAGCTATTGCTAATATTCCAATGATTTCCCTTTTTTTATTAACTTTAAAAAAAAAAAAAACATGTATTTGGTTCTTCCAGATCTTTTCATCTTTTGATACGTATTGATATTTATATACTTATCTGCTTTGAAGCAATAAATTTGTGTCCCTCATTGTCAATATTCGATTGTCTTTGATTCTCTTGGGGAGGAAAAAAAAATAGAGGACATTACAAACGGAGAGGGTGGAAGAGTGGAGGGAGATGATCGGTGTAGTGCGAGTATTGACCGTGATGATAGACGGAGTGCACTAGCAGCCGAGGAATGAGGAAAAAGGACGAGAAATAAAATGGAAAACAAAAAGAAAAAAAAAAGGAGAAAAAAGTTGATTTCACTAACTTGAAAAAATAAAAATAAAAACTCTACTAGCTCTGAAGATTGATTTTAAGGTGTATCGGTTTCAAAAGATTGAAATAGTAAATCAAACCAGACGAGTTTGGAAAAATTTTATTCTTAGCTAAAATAGCAAATTCTAATAAAAAATAGAAGTTGTATAATCTCACTACGAAAAAAATATGTTTGTCGAACGGTTATGTTGGCATTTGTTCATGTTGAAGACCATGATTTCGATTCTCTATAAGGGCAATATATATATTTTTATAGGCTTCAGAATCGGTTCAATTTGGGAACTGGATCAGTTGAAATGATTTCAATGTTGGAACTATGAACTAAATGGTCCTAGGCCAGTTCTAGGTTCACAAAATCAAGAATTGAACATGTTCTTAAAATCGACCTTAAACCGACTGGTCTAGATCAGCTGAATCCAGTTCTTGTACCAGACTTGGCACTCACCCCTATCATCAGCATAACATTTTTTTTTCCTCAGCCAACACTCACCCTGCAATCCATGTAAAAAGAAAAAAAAAGGCATGTGACATGATGCTGCACTTAACATATAAGAACGCACTGAGCCAATTTCTTAAAGTTTCAAACAAAATGGAGGATGTTATTGAACGATGAGAGAATTTCCAGTGATTAGAGATTGTTATTAACCAAAAAAAAGTTTCTTATGTTCAACATATATTACTTCATTTAGATGGATATGCTAGATGATATTACATTTTTCTCTTGCTCAACTTCTGTGATTGATGGGGCATATTTACATAGACACAAAACAATGGAATATCCACCCAACCAATCATTTTTTGGAAACTAAGATGGGCTCCAAACGTACAAAACTCTCTAAAAAAATAGATGGACCGAACACATAGTATGCAACCCATATAAATTGATTAAGAGAGATATTTCAATGATTGATGTACCGTTTTCTAGTTATAATAATTCTACTATATTTCATTTCTTACTTTTAATCAAAGGAAATACAAAATCACGCTAAATATATCTTTATACATATATATGCACCTTCTAACTACAAAAAATAAGAATTGTATATTTTGCACAATGTGATATCTAAAGGCATAATTGTTCTGGTTTTCTAATTGTTTTGGACATTTTACTTTGATCGTTTTAAACTTCAAGGCCTGAACTATAGGTATTTAATAGAGAAAACAATATATATAATCCACCCTTTTTAGTTCATCGCAACTTTCCCTCCTTCAATTCTAAAAATGCCATTATGTATGAGAGATAAAACCTTGTGGATAAAGTGACTAAATTGCCCTCTAAGCACATCCTAACTCTCAAAACCAACCACACTTAGTACCCAAATGTTCACTAGGCCTAATCCATTCACCAACCCTGTGTTTACCGAATGGGGTCATGCTCAAGCACTACATGTGAGGACTTGATCGGCCTCACTTGGATCAAACTTTCGAAACTTGCACTCTTGAGTAACCAAACAAGATTGTGGTCATTTTAGGAGCATGTGTGTATTTATGAATCATTTAATATAACCTCATGTATTTGAAGTGCAATATAGAGATATTGCATTTCTGAGAAAGAATTTAGTTAGGCCAATCTTCCAGCAGCATCTGCACATGGAAATGGACTCTACCTCCTAAACATTTTGAAGCTAGAACTAAAATGATTATCACGAGGCATATGTGCAAAGCAAATAGCTTGTGTAGAAAAAGCCACACAAACCATTTTGAGACACCTGTGACTGGAATTGGAGCTTGTTACAAGGACCGAGCACAGGCACTCTTCTATGGGCTTGGGGCCTATCTTCTTCCTTTTGCTTCATTTCCATTTGCGGATCAAATAGACACTCACATCAAGATTCCATACTCAGTAGAAAAATAAGCTTACTGTGAAAATTCCATCTTCTTCTCTAGACATATGAATTTTGATTTGCCATATGGGTTTTCCCATATTGTGTTAGGATTTTTGCAGTTAAATAATCGATTAAAATTTAAATTACAATTAAAAGTTATCCATGTTAGTACCATTCGTACCACATAAGCCACCAACATTCACATTAATAATATTTGGCCAAAATTAGCATGAATCACTAAATTGACTCTAGGTCACAAAGCTTATGACCAAATTGGTATAAGTGCAATAAGTTTAACACTTTTTAAAAGCTTTTTCCTAAAGGTACATTGAGATGTTACATCTTCTTTTTGATAGTCAACGAAACAATACTTATTGATGAACATGAGACCCATGGCAAAGCCCTGTCAGGTTGCCTCTACCAAGCATAGATGTGAAGCAAGATGCAGACGTGGCGGGCGTAGAAGTATTGCGACATCCCGATTTTCGGGTTAATTCGATTTGGATAAACAGTAGTTTTCGTTCAATCGCCGTGGATTGTGAAATTGGGATGCAAGTGGGCTACATTGGTAAGGAAAAATGCCAATTGAAATGATGAGGTGTTGAATAAATTAATGGGGGTCAATTTGATTTACTTCAAGAGGAATTAAGGCCTAATTGGAAAGGAAACCTAGCAAATTCGTATGCCCATAGACCCAATATTTTAAATTACCTAAAGTCTTTCTAGAAGGGGTATTTTGGGGCTTGAAAAGGTGGGTGGATGACAGCTCAAGGTGGCCCACGCGTGGCTGACCTAAGAGAGAGAGAGAGTGAGAGAAAAAGAAAGGGAAATTGGTTTTCTCTTCTCCCCTTCTCTCTCCCGTCGCTGTCTCTCTCTTCCCCATCTTCTTCTTCGGTTGTGTGACTCCATGGAAACGGAAGACCAGTGAACCAGCAGGCCGAAGCAGCAGCGATTCCTCTCGGCACCATCGCAGCAAGCAGCCGGAGCTGGAGTCGCCGCCATCTGCCGTCCTATTGCCGCACGTAGCTCCGCCTCAGCCCCTCTCTTCCGACACCCCTCTCTCTCTGTTTCCCCTGGTTCGTGCAGCGCCCTAACCGGCAGAAGCAGAAGCAGCAACCAGCGAGGGAAGAGGACCGGAGCAGCTCACCGTCGCCGCTTCACGCCGCACGCCGTCGCTGCTCCTCGGCCGCGCGCGCTTGCCCTCCGCCTTCCTCACCCTCCTTAGCTGCCGTCGAAGCCTTCTCTCCTCCATCTCCGTCTGCTGCTCGAGATCCCAGATCTGGGATGGACGCCGAAGCGGCCTGCGCCGTGCGCGACGCCGCTGCCCTCCGCCGTTCGCCGCCGTGCTTCACGCCATGGCTCCGCCGCTGCTCCGCTCATCTCGGTCTCCTTCTCGCCCAGCTCGCTATTCCAGAGCTGCTGTCCAGCTCTGTTTTGGCCAGTATAGGCCACGGTTCGGCCGCCTCCGGCCACCGCCCAACCACCTCCGGCCACCGTCGACCTCGCCGGAGCTTCGTCTCGCCCTCAGCCGCCCTTGGCTGCCTCAACCGGCCCCGAATCCGCCCCTTCCAGCAGCGATCAGAGAAGGCAGAAAATGGGTATAGCAGAGGGGTTTTGGCCCGTTTTGGCCGCCTTCCCGGGCCCGGATGCTCGGCCCGCTTTGAGGAAAGTCGATCCTCGCGTCGAGCTCGTCGTTTTGTGTGAGTTTTACTCACTAATACCTTCTTAGTGCGCTAATTATACTTAAAGGTTGATTAGTTTTAATTAAGTGTAATTAGGTTGTTAGATTAGAATTGATTAGTGATTATTAGTTAATTGCTTTGCATATTAGTTGTGTGATTAGCGTAATTAGATGGAGAATTGCCTGTAGTATTTATTGGATGCTTCTTGGGATTGTTCCCGTCCCTTATCGGGTGTTAATTAAGCGATTCGGGCCTAGGTGGTATTTTTAGGAATTAAATATTAATTTTCGAAATTAATTATTTAATTATTTATTTCTCGGAAATTAACCTGGGATGGTCAGTGAATGGGATTTTATGCGATGATCGTGGTGTAGTTCGTTTATTTAATTGAGCTTCATATTGTGCTAAATTGGAATTATTGTGTTTATTTATTTATTTTTCGGAATTAAATTAATTATTTATTTATTTTCCGAAAATTCAACTTGGATGGCCAGACCGAAATTTTATGCTTTGATTGTCGTGGTGCAGTCCGTTTATTTAATTGAGCCCTATTTCATGCTTTGAATTGAATTATTTGTGAAAGAAGGAATTATTCTTTAATTGAATAATCTTTGGTTATTAATTGAAAAAGAACTGGACTTTGGTTGATAATGCCAAAAGGATCGAGTGGGCTAGAAAATGGTGGAATTTATAAAAAAAAGAAATTATTATGTTTTGGCTAAGGCCAATCGAGTACCCACTCATGGCATTTTATCGGGAATGATAAAACTGGTTATTTGATTATTTGCTTGGAATGATATGATCTACCGGCTCGATGACTCTACGGAGCATCTGGAGATAGGACGGTATGATAAATTGTGTGTATACCGGCTCGATGACTCTATGGAGCATTTGGAGACAGGACGGTATGATAAATTGTGTGTATACTGGCTCGATGACTCCATAGAGCATCTTGAGACAGGACGGTATGATCTACCGGCTCGGTGACTCTACAGATTATCTTGAGACAGTACGGTATGATATACCGGCTCGATAATCCTATAGATCATCTTGAGACAGTATGGTATGATAAAGGGTTGATCAAGAGATAATTTGGATGACATGTAATCGACTAGGTCGATTGATTGATTGATCATTGCCTTGATTTGATGTTGCGAATTGAATGATGGAATGGAGATGACCATGGATGGTCTTTTTGGTGCGTAATCGGCTAAGTCGATTAGATCGATGCTTCGATCTGTGATGTGATTGCTTAGGTGCCTATTTGATCTATAATATGCAGGTGGAATCTGAGGCTCAGGTAAGTCCGCTGACTCATGTTGTGCATAGGCAGCCCTAAGGTGTATTAGTTTACTAATCGGGTCTTTAGGAGGTAGAACTTGCTGAGACGTTGTCTCAGTGGTTATTGAATAACCATTTCAGGACCGGGATGAGGAGCCTAAGGAGCATGAATCTGACGAGGAGATCATTGTTGAGGAACCCGAAGAGGAGTACGTGGAGAAGAACCCTGAGTATGACATCGAGTACGACCCGGATGAGGACCGAGATCCTGTCCCGTCTTGTCAGACCTTGTTTGCATGTGAATAGACGTTAGACCAAAGTTGCGTATATATAGTATTGTAGAATACTATGAGATGCGTGTAAAAAGATGTAGTTGTGAATTTTCAGTAAGGAAAATATACGGTCTGCTTTTCTATCCCATTGCTTTATTGTCTGGGGAATTATAACTGCTTCCGCATGTGCATATATAAATGAAAGGGTCGGCGATACATAGTCCTGGGATATCGCATTTTAAAATCGACCAAAAGTAAGGGATGTGTGCGTGCCTGAGGGTCGGGGCGTGACAAGTATACACTATCCATTTTGTGCAAAAAAATAGTTCAAAAATTCATAAATCCTTTATATTTTTACCAATTTAGTCTTAAATTTTTTAAATTTTGTCAATTAAGTTCTAAATGATGCACTTAGTCGAATCATGCTGGCCTTCTTTTAAAAGGTATAACACTCGTATGTCAGACTACGCAAATGAAGTTTTTCTCAATCTTGGTTGGATCGGCTACAAATTAAAGAATTTATCTTCCACGGCCTTTTTTATTTGATAAATTCTTAACGGTACGATGCACCTGCTAGTGAAGGGTTTTACAAATGTATGGTGTTGACACTTGGCACCTAATGATTTGGATTAGCCACAGTAAAAGTTTAATTTTCTTATGCTCTTTACTTTGTTTCTTTCATTCTTTTTTTCCTGTTTTTTAATAGGCATTCGTCCTTTTCAAATCGATTTATATTTGCCAGAACAATGCCCTTTTGTGCTATAGCCGCTAGCCAAGTTTTCGTTATTTAGAGGAAATGATATGCGTTACTTCTTCAGTAGTTTTCTTACATGCACAATTTCAAGCACTAAGCTTACCTTTTCTTTTTAACTTTGCATCTCATTTATTGTCTGGTGATCTTTTTAGAAAGCTCCATAGGATCAAGATTTGCGGGTGACAGATCAATCCTCACGACCCAGACCACTTAATACAAGTACAATAAAGGAAAATAAAAACTCGATTTAATCGGAAACAGAGGATAGAATGTTAGAAAAGTTTATGAAAGAATGCGTTGAGTTGATCATTATGACAAGATTTAGTGAGTATCCTAAAAACTTTAACATGAAAACCATACTCGCGTCAGAACATGAGTTTTCAATTTCAACCAATTATATTGTATTGAAAGGAGACATGATTCTACAAGATTATTACTCTACATTCTAGCGAGGCTTCTCCGCGATTGCCATGTGACGAGTGCTCATCGGTCCCTGAATCTATTATCTAAATTTTGAGTGAACGCAATTGAATTCATATCCAATCTATTTCGTACAACAACCAAAAAGGGAGCAAGAGAGAGTGAATGTTTGGCATGAAAAGAAATTGTGCAGACAAAAAGCCTACCCACTCCACAGATAAAACCCTAAGGTTACATTTGGTAATCCAAATTTCTAATCCGTATAAGATTTGGATAGGATAAGATATGAAATTCTGAGATTTTTCTATATCCTATTCATTGTTTGGTGAATCACAATATTAAAGTTGGATATATTCACATCATATCATGTACATTTTTTTTTAATATAAATGTCATATCATTGTAAATGAATCTAAAAGTTCATAAATGGAGGTGGTGAAAATCTCTCGTGACACTAATTTATTTTTATTTTATTTTTCCTCTTTTTAAAAATTTTTTCTTTATTATTTCTTTTTTTACCTTTCATTATTCTTTAATAAAATTGATCAAATAGTAAACTGTACTAACATACCTAAAATACAAAAATACCTAAAATATATAATAAATATAAATATATAATTTATAGACTGAATGTTTATTTTAAGATAGAATTAAAGTTGAATATATAAATTAAAATAAGATTAAATTAAAAAAATAATTTTTAATTTCTTAAATTAGAATCCAAATATTATTTATATTGAAATATAATTTCAATTTTGTTAATTTAATAAGTTTTTTATTCAAGAAAAATAACTTTCATTTTATGGACAATATAAATTTTATCCACCTTTATCCTACCTCCTCATAGGATAATTTTATCGGCCTATATTCCCTTATATCCGACTTTATCCTATCCCGAGCAAGCACCAAAAGTATGTTGACGCCTTAATTTTATTTAGGTTTATTTTATTCATTAATTTTTTATTTTATTTTATTTTGTCTTTTCGGATAAATAAGAAAAAAAAAAAACAAAGCAAAACAAGCAAAAACAAAAATAAGAAAAGCAAAGCAAAAGCCTAGCCCAGCCATTCCTCCTTCGCGCGGGCCCTAGGCCCACTCTCCTCCTTCTTCACCCCTGGCCCGGCCCCTTTCTCTCTTCTTCTTCCTCCTTCCCTCTCCTTCGCCATTGCAACTCACGCGCGCGAGGGAGGTCGACGTGCGAAGGACGGCCTACAGCCAAGGAGAGTAGGTCGACGTCGGCAGGAGAGGATAAGATCACAAGCGCCATTAATGATGAGCAAGCTTCGCTGGAAAGCTCGATGGGACACCGGTTCAGCCGAGCGGAACCAATGGGCAAGCTGGAGGCCAGCGGCCAAGGCCCTCTGTCGACCGGATTTCCTTCGCCTATAATAGGTGGCCACAAGCATCGTCGGAGGGTGTGGCGAGCTCGGAGATCTTTCACTGAGAGACATCGGGAAAGATCGAAGGGCAAGCGCAGGGGAGAACTCGAGTCACGAGCTCAGCCCACCTTCCACCGAGAGACTTCGGGGAAGGCCGGCAGCGAGCGACTTTGAGAAGGTCAGATCTGGCCAGTGGAGGCTCGAATCTGGCCAGAGTGAGAGAGAATCGAGGCTGAGGAAGGTCCGACCAAGATCTGCGCCTCAGATCTGGGGTTCTTGCTGCTGTCGTTGCCACCGGACATTGTGCCAATGCCGTCGCCTCGACCAAGTCTCGACGTCGTTGCCTCGAAGGCTCGCTGTCGTTCACCCCCGAAGCTGTTGCCGTGACCGATCCACCGACGCCACGCCAAATCTGGAAGCTGAGTGGCCGCCGTCGTTGCCCTGTCACCACCACCGTTCGCCACCTCGTCACAGACAGGTAATAGTAGCCGTCGCCGCCGCCGGTCGCGTTCTCGCCGTCGCATTCCCCCTCTCGAACCGTGTCGCCACTGACCACACCAACACAGCCGCGTTGTCGCTCATCCTAGCCGTCCTCGTAAACGATTTGTCACCGTCATTGCCGCCGTCGCCTCCGTAACGCCTCGGTTTCCCTCCCTTAGCGCCACAGATTCGCAAACCCTAGGGTTTGTGATTTTCCGGGTCACAAAGCGGACTCGGATCTGGGTTGGGTTGTGTGACATCCTGAAATTCGACCCCGTTTCGATAAAGAGAAATGAGCATTTCGTCGACGTGCTTACGGTCCTTTTTCTCTAAGCTGATCACTCATAAGATAACTAATCTATTGGGTGAAGTTGTTAATGGATGTATCTGCAATAAAACCCCTAAAAGCTATTCAATTGGTTGGATTGGACTAAAATCACGTTTGAACGATTCTCACCACGAAATTGAATTCGATTTTGGGAATCGAATATTCAAGCGTGTCATAATTCAAATTTTTGAATCCTGTCTCATCATCCGTCAAATTATTGACGAGTCCGAAATTTCAGTAAAGAAATTATTGGAGGAAAAGAATTGAAGACCAAAAGAAAATAGAAAGGGAAAGGGAAAGAGAAAAAAAAAAAAAAGAATAAGGCTATTGTTTTATTTCTTTTTTCTCTCTCCCTTTTTTCTCTTTTTTTCTCTCTTTCTTTCTCTCCCCCTCCCCCTCGTGCGATTTTTCCCCTACCGACTCACTTTTCTCCCTCCCCTTTTGACTAGTCAAAGCTTTCTCTCTATTTCTTCTTCTCTCTCCTCTCTCTTCTCCCCTTTTTCTCCCACGTGACCAAACGAGCTTCTTCTTCTTCTTTCTTCATGTGCGAACCAGCCCAAAACCGCAAACGGAAGAAGAAGCCGAGACAGCAGCAGCCACGTCGGATTGTCGTCGCTGCCCGTGCTCCGCCGCTGTCCCGCCTGCCTTCGCCTCTCCTTCACCCTCCTCAACCACCGTCAACGCCCCCTCTCTCTCTTGGTACTCTCTCTCCCCTCTGGTTCGAATGAACCAACAAGACAAAAGAAGCAGATTGCCGTCGTCGCCGCTTGCCGCCGTCCCGCCACCCGCGCTTGCGCCCGCTCGTCCGCCGCTCGCCACGCGCTCCGCTACCCTCGTTTCCTCGCGCCTAGGCCTCCCCCGTGCATCTCCCGCCCCTGTTCCGCCTCGTTCAGCCACTGTGAGTGGCCGAGCAAGCCGCCGGAGCCGCCGTGCGGCCCTTTGCCGGACTACCGCCTACCTTCCCGACCCTTCTTCGCCTCTAACCATCTCTGTTTTCCCCTGTTTTGCAGCCGAACCAGCAAACCCGCGAGTGGGTTTCCAGCCGGTTCGTGGGCCGTTTCCGGGCCCCGAACTCGAGCCGTGCTTTGGGAAGAATCGTTCCTCGTGTCGTCCCCGTCGGATTGATACGTTTTGCGTGCGATTCCGATAAGTAATCTCACTAATCCTCGCTTAGTAGACTAATGATGCTTAAGGGTTGATTAGTTTTAATTAATTAGGTTTAGGTGGTTAGATTAGTATGGATTAGTGTTTATTAGCCAATTGTGATGCGAATTAGACAAATTGATTGTGCAATTAGCAAGTAGACATGGTCTACTATTTATTGGAAGTGTCTCGGAATTTTTCCCGACCCTTATCGGGCTTCAATTTGACAATTCGGGCCTAAGTGAAGTTTTGGTATTTAAATACTATTTTTCGGAATTAAGTTAATTAATTAATTATTTTTCGAAAATTCAACAGGGGTGGCCAGTGACCGGAATATTATGCTAATGACCGTGGTGAAGTCCGTTTATTTAATCGAGCTTTATTTTGAGCTAAATTGAATTTTTAATGTTAATTGTTTAATTTTCGAAATTAATTATTTAATTATTTATTTTTCGGAAATTAAGGTTGAGATGGTCAGTGACCGGAATATTATGCTGATGATCGTAGTGCAGCCCGTTTATTTAAATTGGCTTTATTTTGAGCTAAATGGAATTTTTAATATTTATTAATTAATTTTCGAAATTAATAATTAATTAATTAATTTTCGGCCGACGACCGAAATTTTGTGCTGATCGTCGTGGCATAGTCTGTTTATTTAATTGAGCTCTACATTGCATGGAATTAAATTAATTGTGATTATAAGATTATTTTCTGGATTAATTAATTTGAATAATTATTTGGAAAATAACCGGATGTCGATTGACAGCACCAAAAGCGTTTTGGTAGACGCAAATAATGGTGAGAATTGTGGAAATAAGATTATTATATTTTGGCTAAGGCCAATCGTGTACTCATGCACGATATTTTATCAATGATGATAAAAGATGAAAAGAAATGCTGTGTTATTTGGCTCGGCGATTATTACATCGCTTTGGCATGTAGGATGCCTTAGAGAATGAACGTAAATTGTTGAATATTGATCATGCCTGTGTGGCGATAATTGATCATGCCTATGTGGTGTAGAACATGCCTGTGTGGCGTAGACCGTACCTGCGTGGCCGTATTTCTGTGTGTCGAGTATCGTGGCCGTGTGGCTAAAGGTAATTGGAATGCCTAAGAGCATGCATAAAGTGTTTATTATATATCACCTTGGCGAATAAACGCCCGAGAGCATTACTGTAGCTCGGTGATTGAGTGTACTATTGGAAATTATATAGTGTGGAGTGAGATGACTTAGAAATGGTCCAATTGACTTGAAATTGACTAGGTTGATTGATCGATGATTCGATCTGAGTGTGATTTGATGTGATTTATTGCCTTGATCTGCTGTGTGAATTGATTGATCAAATGGAATTGACCGTGAGGGGTCTTGTTGACGTGTAATCGACTAGGTCGATTTGATCGATGCTTCGATCTGTGATGTGATTGCTCGGGTGCCTATTGATCTGTGTTAATATGCAGGTGGAATCTAAGGCCAAGGTAAGTCCTCTGACTCATGTTATGCATAGGCAGCCCTAAGGTGTATTGGTTTACTAATTGAGTCTTAGTGGGGCAGAACTTGCTGAGACGTAGTCTCATCCCGGTTTGGGGAAAACATTTCAGGTCCTCAGAATGGCAGGACCTCCACCTCCTCATCCTCGTATGCATTACGGTGTCCCATAACATATTTCGGAATTTGAGACCCATTTCCACGTCCATCCTCACCCAGAAGGATTAGTGTACGTTTTAGTTCAGTCGACCATCTGGGTTAACGTGGGGGAAGAAGACCAGAGGCCCCATAGGTATCGGTCCTAGTACCATGATTATTTTGATGGACGCAAAGAAGGTCTTATCCCGGAAGAAGACATGCCTTTTGATGTGATGGAAAAGGCGTTCGGAGAGGGAACGGCCGATCGAGTGGACGGATCAGTAGTGGACGCGAGGGACCCGCAGCAGGAGGCCGAGGCTCGCACTCCCGTGTATTCAACCGAGGAGGACATTGGGTATGAAGGTAACAGTGAGATGCCATAGCAAGAGGTGGAAGGACCGGAGGAGGACGAGGACTGGGGAGCAGCTGAAGAGATGCCTGAAGATGAGCCGGCGTCTAAAGTCGAGGACAAAGCTGAAGAAGAGAATGATCTTAGTGAAGAGGAATCAGAGGATCAGGATGATCCTGAGTATGACCCAGATGAGGATTGAAATCTCATCTCTTGGTGAACCCTTGTTTATGTGTAGATAGAGTGAGACCTTGAGGTTGTGAATAGTTTGTGATGTGCTATGTCTAATGTCATGTATAAAGGTTTGGTTATAGATTTCAATATGAAATATATGGCCTGCTTTTCTATCCCATTGTTTTATTGTCTGGGGATTTATAACTGCTTCCGCATGTGCTTAATAAATGAAAGGGTCGGCGATACTTAGTCCTGGGATATCGCATTATAAAATCGACCAGTTAGAGAAAGATGTGTGCATGCCCGAGGATCGGGGTGTGACATCTTCCTTTTGTGGTATCAGAGCAAAGTTGAAGATTGGAGTGATAAGGAGCGTTGACCATGGGATAGTTAGTAGGAAAGGCCTTTAAATTCATGCTGGTGCATGTCTGTGTTAGCTGAGTGCTAAAATTATTTGTTGTTTGGATCGCTCTGTTTCTAATTCGGTGTTGAATTGGCAACAGGTGTTAGTTGAGTAAAGCTACACCATGAGCGATCAGGAGTCGAGAACTCCTGTAAAGAGGACCAATAGGGCCGTTATTCGGGGTAGAGCTCCGACTCGTGTCGGAACCCGAGGCAGATGTGGTCGAGTGCCAGCATAGGCTAGCGTGAGTGGAATGATTCCACCTATCGTAGATGTCGAGGTAGCAGCCCCTAATGATCCCAGGGTGGATGGGATCTTGCGTGTTTTGGAAGCGATGGGTAATAGAGTGGATCAGCAAGCCGCTACTGTTGAAGCCGCTACTCAAGCCGCTGCAACTGCCGCTGCCGCCGCCGCTGCCGCCGCCGCCACCGGAGTTGCCCCTACTGTTGCACCTGTAGTCGCACCTGCAGTCGTACTTGCCGTTGCTCCAGCCGCCATGAATGTTGAAAATCCACCGAAGATAGTGGTCACTGCAAGACCAATCCATAAGCTGGTGGAGCATTTCCTGAGGTTAAATCTGCCGTTGTTCACTGGGTCTGGAGATCCCGAAACTGCTTCTTCATGGGTTCAGAAGCTTGAGAAGGTGTTTGCACTGTTGATGTGCAACGAAGCTGAGAAGGTAATGTTAGCAACTTACCAGCTGGAGGGAGTTACGGACACTTGGTGGATGACTACTCGTGAAATGATCTTTCCAGAAGGCGCTGTTCAAGACTGGAACACTTTCCGTGAAGCCTTCAATGATAAGTTTTTCTCTGAAACTGCTAGAGAGGTGAAGATGGTAGAATTCCAACGTCTTCACCAGGGTTCCCTATCTGTTGATGAGTATGAGGCGAAGTTTGCTGAACTTTTGCGGTAAGCCCCCGAGTTAATTGAGAATCATGTGAACCGAGCGAGGAGGTTTAGAGATGGATTCAGACCGGACATAAGGAGTGCCTTAGTCCTTCTAGATCTAAAGACTTATAACGATCTATATCGGAGAGCTCAGAAGATTGAGAAGGATCAAAATGAATGAGCCGCCGCATCTGGATCGCGGTTTGGTTCGAACCAAGATAGAAATCGGTTTGGGAAAAGACCGATGATTGGAGGTAAATCACATGTTCCGCCCAGTAAGGAGGGTGGAATTGGAAAGTCGGAACCTAATCGGATTGGTGTGTGTCGTTTCTGCGGAAGACAACATGGATCAGCCCCGTGCTTTCCTAGGACAAGAGTTTGCTACGAGTGTCGACATCACGACCACCTAGCCAAAGATTGTCCCCAAAGAAAGATGGGACAATAGCAGTTGCCACCACCACCACAGATGGGTCAAAACCGAGGACTCTCGCCATTAATTGCACAGCAGGGTAGACCATTCGGACCTCCAACTCAAGGACAGACATATGCCATCACTAATGGACAGGACAAAGGGAAAGCACCGCAAATAGAACATCACTAGAATGGTGAAGGGGACAGGAACGAACAGACTATGCACCGATCAGAGGAAGAACGTTTTTGGAGTGACTTTATGGAAATAGCACAATGAAATTTTGGTGAAGTTTATAGAATTTCAGTTTGTGAAAATGAAGTTGTAAAGAGGAGAATCATTTACTAGAGTGGTACCTGAATATTTTGTTTATGTATAACTTGATGTTCTATATAAAAAGGTTGGGCTTAAGGAAAAGCTGACTTTCTGATTTCTGACGATGGGACACTAAGGTTCCGTGGACGTTTAGTTGTGCCTAACGATGTAGAGCCTAGAGAGGATGTTTTATTTGAATTGCATTGTATTAGTTACAGCATTCATCCTAGAAGTACTAAAATGTATCAGAATCTGCGTCAACACTACTGGTGGTCAAGTATGAAGGCGGACATTGCCAAGCATATGGCCAAGTGTTTGACTTGTCAGCAAGTAAAAGCCTAACATTGCAAGCTGGGAGGAATTCTGCAACCTCTTGCGATTCCAGAGTGGAAATGCGAACATATCACGATGGATTTCGTGACTGGACTACCAAGGCGTCAGAGGGGGAATGATTCGATTTGGGTAGTAGTCGACAAGCTAACAAAGTCGGCTCACTTCATTGCAGTTCGAAAGGACCTCAGTTTGGATAGACACGCAGACCTGTATGTGTGTCAGGTTGTTTGTATGCATAGAGTGCCGGTTACGATGACATTCGATAGAAACCCGAGCTTTACTGCTGCCTTTTGAAAGAGCTTGCAGAGTGCTTTAGGTACAAAGCTTTGGTATAGTACGGTATATCGTCCTCAAACGGATGGCCAATCTGAAAGGAAAATTCAGACTCTTGAAGACATGCTGAGAGCGTGTGTAATAGACTTCAAAGGAAGCTGGGAAGATCAGCTTCATCTGGCGGAATTCGCCTACAACAATAGTTATCAGCAGAGCATCAAGATGGCTCCATTTGAAGCGTTGTATGGCAAGGCATGCAAAACTCCAATGTGTTGGGACGAAGTCAGAGAAAGGAAGATAACAGGCCCAGAGTTGGTTCAGCAATCTGTAGATGCCGTGACAGTAATCAGAGACAGATTAAAGACAGCGCAAAGCAGGCAGAAAAGTTATGCAGATAAGCGTCGAAGGTCTTTAGAATTCCAAGTTGGTGATCACGTTTTTCTGAAAGTGTCACCAATGAGGGGAACTTCGCGTTTTGGTAAGAAAGGCAAGCTGAGTCCGAGGTACATAGGTCTATTTGAGATTCTTGAAAGAATCGGAAACCTAGTGTATCGTCTTGCGTTGCCGCCAAGATTGGTGCAAGTGCATGTCGTCTTTCACGTGTCGATGTTAAGGAAGTATGAGCATGAACCGACCCACGTGCTCATTTTTGAAGAATTGAACGTGGATGACCGTGTGTCATACATTGAAAGCCCGGTCTAGATTGTCGATCGTAAAGAGCAAGTTTTGCGTACAAAGACCATTCCGTTGGTCAAAGTGGTCTGGCAACACCACGGCACTGAAGGAGCGACCTGGGAGACTGAAGAGTCGATGAGACAGTTGTACCCCCGCCTTTTTGAACAAAGTGTAATGGTTTAAATTTCGAGGACGAAATTTTTATAAAAGGGGAAGAGTTGTGACATCCTAAAATTCGATCCCGTTTCGATAAAGAGAAATGGGCATTTCATCGACGTGCTTACGGTCCTTTTTCTTTGAGCTGATCACTCATGAGTTAACTAATCTATTGGGTGAAGCCGTTAATGGATATATCTGCAGTAAAATCCCTAAAAGCTACTCAATTGGTTGGATTGGACTAAAATTGAATTCGATTTCGGGAATCGAATATTCGAGCGTGTCATAATTCAAATTTTTGAATCCCGTCTCATCATTCGTCAAATTATTGACGAGTCCGAAATTTCAGTAAAGAAACTATTGGAGGAAAAGAATTGAAGACCAAAAGAAAATAGAAAGGGAAAGGGAAAGAGAAAAAAAAAAAAAAAAAGAATAAGGCTATTGTTTTATTTCTTTTTCTCTCTCTCCCCTTTTTCTCATTTTTTTCTCTCTTTCTTTCCCTCCCCCTTCCCCTCGTGCGATTTTTCCCCCACCGACTCACTTTTCTCCCTCCCCTTTTGACTAGTCAAAGCTTTCTCTCTTATTTCTTCTTCTCTCTCCTCTCTCTTCTCCCCTTTTTCTCCCACGTGACCAAACGAGCTTCTTCTTCTTCTTCTTTCTTCGTGTGCGAACCAGCCCAAAACCGGAAGCGGAAGAAGAAGCCGAGACAGCAGCAGCCACACCAGATTGTCATCGCTGCCCGTGCTCTGCCGCCGTCCCGCCCGCCTTCTCCTCTCCTTCACCCTCCTCAGCCACCATTGATGCCCCCTCTCTCTCGGTACTCTCTCTCCCCTCTGGTTCGAATGAACCAGCAAGACAGAAGAAGCAGATTGCTGTTGTCGCCGCTCGCCGCCGTCCCGCCGCCCGCGCTCACGCCCGCTCATCCGCCGCTCGCCATGCGCTCCGCTAGCCCTTGTTTCCTCACGCCCAGGCCTCTCCTGTGCGTCTCCCGCCCTTGTTTCGCCTCGTCCAGCCACCGTGAGTGGCCGAGCAAGCCGCCGGAGCCGCCGTGGAGCCTTGCCGGACCACCGCCTACCTTCCCGACCCTTCTCTGCCCCTAACCATCTTTGTTTTCCCCTGTTTCGCAGCCGAACCAGCAAACCCGCGAGTGGGTTTCCAGCCGGTTCGTGGGCCGTTTCCAGGCCCCGAACCCGAGCCGTGCTTTGGGAAGAATCGTTCCTCGTGTCGTCCCCGTCGGATTGATACGTTTTGCGCACGATTCCGGTGAGTAATCTCACTAATCCTCGCTTAGTAGACTAATGATGCTTAAGGGTTGATTAGTTTTAATTAATTAGGTTTAGGTGGTTAGATTAGTATGGATTAGTGTTTATTAGCCAATTGTGATGCGAATTAAACAAATTGATTGTGCAATTAGCAAGTAGACATGGTCTACTATTTATTGGAAGTGTCTCGGAATTTTTCCCGACCGTTATCAGGCTTCAATTTGACAATTCGAGCCTAAGTGGAGTTTTTGGTATTTAAATATTATTTTTCGGAATTAAGTTAATTAATTAATTATTTTCCGAAAATTCAACAGGGGTGGCCAGTGACTGGAATATTATGCTAATGACTGTGGTGAAGTCCATTTATTTAATCGGGCTTTATTTTGAGCTAAATTGAATTTTTAATGTTAATTGTTTAATTTTCGAAATTAATTATTTAATCATTTATTTTTCGGAAATTAAGGTTGAGATGGTCAGTGACCGGAATATTATGCTGATGATCGTGGTGCAGCCCGTTTATTTAAATTGGCTTTATTTTGAGCTAAATGGAATTTTTAATATTTATTAATTAATTTTCGAAATTAATAATTAATTAATTAATTTTCGGAAATTAAGAATTTGATGGCCGACGACCGAAATTTCGTGCTGATCGTCGTGGCATAGTCTGTTTATTTAATTGAGCTCTACGTTGCATGGAATTTAATTAATTTTGATTATAAGATTATTTTCCTGGATTAATTAATTTGAATAATTATTTGGAAAATAACCGGATGTCGGTTGACAGCACCAAAAGCGTTTTGGTAGATGCAAATAATGGTGAGAATTGTGGAAACAAGATTATTATATTTTGGATAAGGCCAATCATGTACTCATGCACGATATTTTATCAATGATGATAAAAGATGAAAAGAAATGCTGTGTGATGTTGCTCGGCGATTATTCATCGCTTTGGCATGTAGGATACCTTAGAGAATGAACGTAAATTGTTGAATATTGATCATGCCTGTGTGGCGATAGTTGATCATGCCTGTGTGGGGATAGTTGATCATGCCTCGTGTAGCGATAGTTAATCCTGAATTTTATCCTAACTGTTAAACACAGCCTAAGTTGTCATGTGATTCTAAAGTCTCAAGGCATCTTATAACGTGCCCTTTTGGTTAGTATAGTTGTAGAGAAATACAAAGTTTAAGAGGTATTATCACCTTGGAAAGCAGGAATTCAAAGAAATTAGTTGCTACATTAAAAAAAAAAATCAGAAAAAAATTAACTCTCTAAAATATCAAAATTCGACCGCATAATCTATTACACAATTATACAAAAATTACAAAAGGCACACACCAAATATTCATGCCAACATCTAAATTTTAGCACCAACCATCATGCATTTCAAAAATAAAAAGGAAAGGCCTCAAAGATTAAATTATCATTTAATGATTGATAAAAAAAAACAAACAAACAAATGGTATCACTTTCACATATAGAAATTAGAAATATTATAGCTTACGGATAGTGAAACCTAATTTTTTTTTTTTTCCAAAGTCTGTCTCCCATTTAAAAGAAAATCATTATGAAAAATTTTAAAGAAAAAAAATGGGCGCATGAAACAAAGATGAATGGGCGCGTGCTTGGCTTGAGTTTGAGTTAAATGACGCTCAGAGTCCGGCGTTTCCAAGGTAATGAGAGCGGTCCATCCCTGTTTAAGATTTATGCTTAGTGTCGACACTATGTTGCATTACCGTTTGGATGAGCTTATGTCTCCCCAAAGTGCACATACATCAGCTCGAATTGGGATGTTCATGACTCATTTTTAGTCCGTAGCATTGTCCTCATAATTCAAGTAACAGTTTTGGTCATAATACTATTATATCACTTGCCTGTCATCTCGAATTCATGGTGAATTAGCCTATGCCTCGTCAGGGTAATTGCGTCTTAGATGTCTGAATGCCCGTTGTCCAAGCTATGCAATGCTTGGACAGTGAGCATTCAATCTCTTTAGGCCAGCCTCGGTTGGTCTAGCCATTTAGGAGTTGAATTCGTGCTAAAAAAATAGGCTGAACCCCATAGTCTAGATCATTTGAATGTCATATAGCAGGCAGCTGAGCTTTGGGCCTTGTAATGAGCTCTTGGTGGTCTCAGAGCATCCCTTATGCCTTGTTGGGAGACAATAGTAGAAGTCCAATATCTTTGTTTAAGGAGATTGCCAAAAAAGAGCCTAAGTCCGAGCTCGTTAATATATGCGGTTGGACCCATCTTCACTCAAAAGATTAAGCCAATGAGTTATCAGCTAATTAGGATATACTAAATGCTATACATCATATCAATTTTCTAATGTGGGATTTCTCTAACATAACACACCCACACGTGTATCTAAACAATCCCCCCTACACATGTGAGCTTAACGTTAGGGCTACTCCCCCTTAATTTAGGTATCCTTCTATATCAAATTTTCAATAGGTTCGCGTTGTTACACCACCATGTCCACTTGCCCAGAAATGTCAACTAGAGGCTCTGATACCATTTGTTAAGAATGCATAGCAAAAGTCTAAGATTGCAAAGAGGGAGCCAAAGTCCGAGCCCATCAGCATAGTCAGTTAAACTCACATTCACTTAAAAGTTTAAGTCAATGAGTTATATCCTAACTATAATATGTTAGCTACTCCGTACCACATGAAGTCTTCAATATGGGACTTCTTTAACATAGCTCACTTATACATGCGCCCCAACAATAATGCACGTGTGGGTGAATTGTATTAAAGAAATCTCATGTTGGAGAATTGAATAACCCGCATTTACAAGGTGAAAAGGAGAAGAAAAATATCAGTTATCATATCCTAAATTTTGTCAAAACAACGACATTTTTACAAACAAAAAAATGCAGCGCTTGCTCTTCACTTCTCATTCTCATGTTTCAAAAGACAATGCAACTACGTTCTTATCGCATCAATAGCATAATAAACACCAAGCGCTGTCAAAGTCAAAGGAACCAAGCCTTCGAATGGGAACAAACTGAGGATGTTGCAATAGAAGTTGACAGACTCTTTGATGGACCAGCACTACATCGATATGTGATTCGAGCACTTCAAATGTAGAGGGCTCTTCTTGCCGATCTTTTCCTTAAATATCTCTCCCTTTCCCCTCTCTGCAACAGTGACAATGCAAACTAAAAACTGCAACAAATCACAAATCCAAAATGCGAGAAAGCTCCAACAACTTAATTTTGTGATGAATTTAGGAGTTCGGAGAGAGATTGTAAGCTAGAGAGAACATATCAGTATTCAGGCCAAATTGGAGAGTATAAATATGGGCACGAAGATGCAAAATGGAGAAGAGAAAAAGTTCAGTTGTGCAATTCAAACACCCACGTGGGAATATTATCCATAACACGTAGGTTACACATTGGCGGATTTCTATTGACGGGCTTAGGGGGAGACAACTTTGTAGTATGATGGTAGAGGTGCGGACACAAAATATGTTTCTTCAGAATCACTCATGAGGCGATTTCATTGACAAAATGAATCATGGTCTTCAGCCCACGTGATTTCAATGTTTGGGCCATACTCGAGCCGAGCTCTAAGTCTGACCCGAGAAGGGAACCCGATCTGAAGTCTACTTTTGGTAATTAAAAATTTTTAAAATAATAATAATAATAAGAGGTAAAAAAAATTGGGCAAATTAAGAAATATCAGAAATCTTTCGAAAAAGCTAAAAAATTAGAATTCACTTAGTTTAGGTCTTTTGATAAAATTTTTAGATTTAGAAATATCGTACCCAAAATTGAATAAGCCTTTAAAGTTTTAGCATAGGATTTTTTAGATGCCATTTTTTTCTTTTTAGAGACGATGCTAGTTTCTCGTTTGCACTATTTATTTGTATTATGCTTGATTGCGTCTCCTTTGTACAATGATTGTTACTTTCAATTTTAGAATGGTTAAGATGAACCTCAATTTCTTTGATAGGTTGCTTGACACTTTGGCTAGCTCTTAATCAAGCTTAGGTGCCGAAAGGGCATAAGTTGCAGAACTAGTAATAATCAGGTTCTCAAACTTGAAATCCCCTGTTACGTATGCATCAAGACAACACTCCACGTCTTGATTAGGGCTCTAGCCAACCCTCGATTATGGCTAGTGGTGATTCCTTCTAAACAAATAGATTACGAAAACCAATATCGCCTAAGGTACAGACTTGGGAGAGTTCACATTTGTGATTGATGAGTCGTTTGTGGTGTTAGCAAATGATGGTCCATTCAAGATCATCATTTCCGCACACGATTTGACTCATCTTATCGCACTCGTGATATTACATATAATAACATCTCAGCATTGACTAAATATGGAATCTGCTATCTATCGGATATCACCAAGTTCCCATCGTACCCGATGGAGAGTACAAAAGAATAATCAAGAAGCAAGTAATCTCGATTTGCAACCCAAACTGGTTTCTTGTAAGGATCATCCCTGAACCAAATGCCCAAGTAGTAGTTGCTTGAGGAAGACTCACCAGTCTTGAAGATCCCTAGCTCAAACACTTCATTCAATGAGACTAAAGTATTGTTGTCCCTCAAGTTTTGACTAGGCACGAGAATGTTCGTAGCATTGGATAGCTGGAACAAATAGCTAAAGATCATGAGAAGAACATACGACTTGCTTAACTTCTTGGAGAGGGAAGACAAAGGAGTTGTGGCCATCGAAGTGGAAATGTTACCTTGATTGGTTGAAGATGTAAAGCAACCATCTCTTGACATAAAGATCATATATTCATCATAACAAAAAAACATAGAGCATTTCTCGAATGTTCTGTACAAATTCCACTCGATCATATAACAAAGCTCTAATAGGTGTGGCTAATAATGAGGATCTAATATAGACATGACAACACTATAACACTTTTAATATTTTTCGAACTTCTTTCACATTGCCATAGGCATAGAACTAATAGCTATGTCCTCACTATTCCTCTATTTTATCAAATGAAATCGAATCTGTCATACTCAATAGAGATATCTAGTTCCCACATGGGTGTTTGAATTGCACACGTGTACTTTTTCTCTCCTCCGTTTTGCATCTCCATGCCCATATTTATACCCTCCAACCATGGCCTGAATGCTGATATGTTCTCTCTAGCTTACAATCTCTCTTTGCATTCCTAAATTCATCACGAAATTAAGCTATTGAAGCTTTTTCGCATTTTGAGTTTTTGATTTCTTGCAGTTTTTTAATTTGCATTGTCACTGTCATAGAGAGGGGGAAGGGAGAGATGTTTAAAGAAAGGATCAACAAGAAGAACCCTAAGAATCCTCTGCATTTGAAGTGCTTGAATCACATATCGACGTGGTGCTGGTCCGTCTAAGAGTCTATCAACTTCTATTGCAACGTCCTCAATTTTGTTCCCATTCGAAGGCTTGGTTCCTTTGACTTCAACGGCGCTTGGTGCGTATCATGCTATTGATGTAATAATAAGGCAATTGCAGTGTCTTTTGAAATAAGGGTTGAATGAGAAGTGGAGCAAAGCTGCATTTTTTTCTTTGTAAAAATGTTATTGTCTTGACAAGATTTAGGATATAATTACTGATATTTTTCTCCTCCTTATCGTTATTATTTTTTAAAAAAATAATAACAAAAGTGGACTTTAGACCGAGTTCCCTTCTCAAGTCAGATTCAGAGCTCGGCTTGAGTATGGCCCAAACATTTAAATCTATTGATTTTTAACTCGGCTCAGTCTCCGGCCCACAACACCCTTACTTCAAGATAGGACCATCAAATGGGTGGATCGAATCAGGTTTGGTCAAGTCGAAAATGATCCGACCCATATTGAGCCATTTAACTCATTTTGACCCATTTTCATGTAATGTAAATTTGATGACCCATACTTGACCTGATCCATATTCGACTTATACCTGACTCAATCCATATTATTGAAACACATTACTATTTAACTCAATTTAAGTTAATCAACTTTCACCCATTTAATTCACTTTAAGGTTTTCACATATATGTTACTTGAATAAAAAATTCAAATCAAATTTAAAAAGTAAACTAAAGAATAAAAACTAGTAAATAAAATGAAAAATGTGAAAAACCTTTAAAGCTTATTTCTTATAATATTTTTTTTAGAAAAATGGTATCGCTAAAACACTTTAATGCAATACAAATTTTAATGGACAATTTTTTATAATTTTTATAAAAAATATTTTTAAAAAATATAAATTTTTTATTTTTTTATTTTTAAATAATCTATTTTTAAATTGTCTTTATTTTATTTATTTGTTAATAATTTTTAATTTTTTTCTTCTTTTTATGTTTCCTTCTTCAACCGGCCACCGGCCACAACAATTATTGGTGACCAATCGCAGGCGTGCTCGAGCCCCGTCAATCATGGACGATGCCTTGGCCTCGCCAGATTGGCAAGATCGAGCTCATCAACGTTGGGCAAGATCAAGCTTGCTCGACACCAATGAGCTCTAGTCTTGCCAAATTGGCAAGGCTCGATCCTTGCTGATTGTTGACGAGGCCTTAGCCTCGTTAGATCTAGCGAGCTCGAGCCTCACTAGATCTAGCGATCTTGAGCCTTGATTGGCTAGTCACCTACCGTTGTCATGCTAGGCATCGACTAAGGAAGGAGGAAGAAAAAATGAAGTATAAAAACTAACTTTAATTTTGATTTTTACAAAAAAAGGGTAAGAGAAAATGTGAGGCTTAGTTTTTTTTTTTTTTTTGGTCGATCATACTCTACTCCTATTCTAACCCTCACTCTCAGACTTTTGCCATGCCTCCTTGCAGGGCGTGGGAGTCAAAACCCACTTCTGAAACTTAATTCGTCCTCACCTCAATTACCGCTGAGAATGTGGGGATTTGAACCCCCCACCTCCCCCTTCCAAGTTGGAAGAGTGGCCACTGGAGTAAACCCCAGTGGTTATGTGAGGCTTGGGTTAAAAATACATTTTTAAATCCAACCCATTTAAGACCCATTTAACTAGTTGTTTTCAAAATGTAGGTGATCTATACATGACCCATTTAAATCATAAATGGGTCATATATGAGCTTAAGACCAATTTTGACACCTCTACTTCAACCCAACTTAAAACTAGACCTGACTCATTATATAATCGGATTTTGATTCCTTTCCTAATTTTTTTCATTTTCCTTTTCAATTTTCAGTTTTTTTTTTTCTTTCTCTTCCCTGCATCTTCTTCTTCGGGACTTTTTGGAGAGCGTCTTCACCGAAAGACATCTTCCCCTCCCATCGAAGTCCTTCTCTACAGAACCATCAATGATGAGCTCGACGAAGACTCTACTACACAGATTCACACCGCAATCCTTATCAGCCTGACGTCGACACCTTAAGTCGCTGACCGTCACCAAATATTCTCCCTCAGCCACTACTCCGGCC
This sequence comes from Eucalyptus microcorys, assembly GCA_014182515.1. Taxonomy (NCBI): domain Eukaryota; kingdom Viridiplantae; phylum Streptophyta; class Magnoliopsida; order Myrtales; family Myrtaceae; genus Eucalyptus; species Eucalyptus microcorys. The sequence continues at coordinate 5,581,420 of CM024568.1, read as the reverse complement.
ATGACCGAGCTATTCCGATAAAGAAATTTCCAGCTCAAAAATTGCATAAAGCAGCATAGAAAACGCACAAAGGTATACTAAAACAGTGGAGAATGAACTGACTTGACGGCATCAAGCCACGGCCATTGCTGGCGATGGAGGTTGAGAACATCGACTCCAAACATGTGGGTCCATGGACATCCCGCGCCGAAGATTTGCAAAAGCGTGGCATAAAACAAAGTAAAAACACAGAGTCAGATTTAGTTCCAACAATTAATGAAGTGGACATGAATAAATCTTGAATTTAAACACATGCTGTAAGCTAGACCATTTTGCACAAAGATTCGCAGCAGTGCAAATATGCACAAGTTTACCAACGTGAGGTGCAGAAATCCCACCACAACACGAGACTCGCCGCGAAGCACACGACATAATTAACCACCCGCTCGCAGATGGACGGCATGAGTGCGCCGCCTAGGAGGCTAGTCCTATCTACAAATCAACTCAAAAGGCAATCTTCTGCCAAAATCGCAGCTAACGAAAGCGAGAACATGCAGCATCTGCACATATAGCGACGCGATCGAGCATATTATAAACCTTCAGCTATTCCCATTTCGAAGAAAAGCACTGCGATTCAACAGGCATCCTGGGCATACTCTAAAACCGCAACATTGTGCACATGAAGCAGCAGCAGCAGCAGCAGCATCACCGCAAGCACAAGAACTAGCCGAAGGTGGTGACGGAGTCGCTGTGGGCGCCGGCCTTGCGGTCGACCTTGATGCGCTCCTGGAGGAACTTCTCGAGGAAGGCGATGTCTATGATCTTGTCCTCCACCCGCTTGGTGCAGTCGATCACGAACGTCGCCCCCTTCTTCTTTGCCGCCAGAGAGAGAGAGAGATCTCCTCCTCGCTCTCAGCCACGATCTCCTAAAGGCGGTTCCTCTTTTTCGTCTTTACTCAGGCTCCTGACGTGGGTGTCGCCCATTTCAAGTACGTGAGGACGTGAGCCACGGCGTTGCGAGGTGGTTACCGAAGAGAAAGGGATTCGATAAAGATTTGAGGACGTGAAGACGTGAATCTCATTTCAAGTACCGTTTTCTTTTCTGCGTGTTGCTTTTCCTATTTTTTTTTTAAATATAAAATCTTTAGGTTTATAAATTATGACTAACTGCAAAATTTGAAAAATATATGCCAGAAGTAAAAAGGGCTACGGACCATCCCAAGCATTTGAAAAAAAAAAAAAAAAAAGAGGGGAAATTACGGTCAAAATGAGTATTAAATTACATTTTGAATTTGAGCTCGCTTACCAAATTGGATTTGAATCGGATAATGTAAATTGGGATTATTAACTGAATCCTCTTTTAAAATTGTTATCGTGGCATTATCCATTGATAGACATGTAAAATTGTTGATCTTTGAAATGGCACACGTATAACAGGGTTTCTTTGGCAAAAATTGTGAGCCACTATAAATTTTCTGTGCCATGAGTTTACACTAAACCGAGTTATTATTAATGGATTATTTGCTATTATCTCTTCCATGGATGTAGATAGTGAACCACATAAATATTTAATGTCCTTTATTATTCTTCATTTATTTTCAGATTCTCTTGCTTTGATTTTTTTGCAAGATCATGTTGTTTTCACGTTAGTATTTCAACAATGAGAAATTATGTAGCAATGTTAGTTGGCGCTTGCAATTATTTTCCATATTTATTTTGTAGTAAACTGATTTAAAATGTTAATAAAGAACGGCAAACGTTTAATTTCTTTAAAAGTTGTAGTCTAGAAACTATAATTGGGAGTTACGCCTGACTTAACAATTATGATAGACTTTCTAGTCTAACAAATAGCTTTATTATAGAGTCACTTCTAGATTTCATGGACTGGTACGAGGATTAAGGACTAGCACGTAATGAATATTTTTGCCCTTTAGCCTTGAAGCATGGATGGATTCCTAATGAATGTCTCTGTCCATGAGTGCTAGAGGAAAGGATTGATTTGTCAAGAAAATAGGTAATGAATCTCTACAAAGCTTTTAAGAATTAGAGGTCCATAATATAGAAAATATTCGACTGTTTATAAGGGCCATGTCACTAACTAACACGGTGTGTATTTTTTAGTAAATTTATTAAAAATTTAATACTTCCCTTGGCTATCTTCACCGGCAAATCATCGATGACGCGTCTAGGAAAACCACCGCCTCCATCGTCTTCGTTGCCGGCTCCATCTCCATCGTTTTCGTCATCAAGGCCATCTATGCACGCCCTATGCATGCCTCGTGCACGTGCTGTTTACATTCCAAATACATTTTCTAGAAGACTTCCAGCAAAAGATTAACGAGAATTTTCCACTCAGAATTTTGGGCTAGAAGACTTCTTGCACATGTAGTGTCCCCTTTTATTAAAAAAGTTAAAAATTAAAAAAAAAATGGAAAGATGGCTTGAAATAGAGACCTTGATCAAGCTGTTAACTTTTAGTGCTAGATTTAGCTTAGTTTCAAAGCATGCGTATAAATAAGAGATATTAGTGAGTACTTTTGATATAATTTAGTTTTAGTAAATTGATCTTTTGGATAAGAAATTTGATTCACTTTGAATTTAGCTTATAATTTGTCCGACACTTTATTAATTTTGCTTTATTAAATTTTTCTTTCTTGCACTTTACTTTTTTTTTTAGCCATTCTTACACTTTCTTTTATGGTAGTGATTGTGATTTTTTGTTTTTCTTTGATTACGCACTCATGCATGGACATCATTTGAGGCATAGGAAAACTAACATAGTTAAAGATTGCCTAAATATATTAGATAAATAAATAAATCAATTTTGGGTATTGGACTAGCACTATTTAGGCAATTAGCATGATCAAGTCTTATTTTTAGATCTTTGATTGCATAGGAAGTGGGATCCTCTCTCGTATCTCATTTGGCTCTTAGTTGGCCCTAATAGGCTAGTAATAACTCCTTCACATAAAAATCTTTTAGGATTAATTGAATTTTGTATGTACACTCTAACATTGTGCAAGATAAGGTTTGGAGAGCCCAATCCATGTGGGAACCGTTGGTCCAGCTTTGTCATCATCTCTAAACCCACTCTCTGTTTTTATGAATTTCATAAACCTAAACTAAAACTAGAGGAAAAAAAAACATGAACTTCCCTAAACCATATGTGTACGAATTAAATGAATGTAAACTAAATCTGATACTAGATCAAACAATCTAATCAAGACCTATTTTTCTAACTATTTTTCCATTTGTTTATTTATTTTTTATTTTTGATCCTTTTATTATTTTTTTATTTGTTATTATTATTTCTCCTTCTATGCCTAGACATATCTTTCTTATTTTCATTTCTTTCCTCTGGACGCCTTGTGTTTGTCTTCTTCAACGTTTCATTGTTCCCAAAATCTAACATATCCAATTCATTCATAAATTCTAAGCAAAAGCTAGAAAAATTAACATTCAGCTTACCACCGGCTTCCTTGGAAAATACGAGATTAAGCGCCTCTTATCCAGCCACCATCCATCTTCAACCTCCACAAGACAACCATCTTCGTTCACTGGGCTTTCCGACAATGATGCCTCAATATTGCAGAAGATTGGTAGGATGCAAAGAACTAACAAGGCAAATTCAGGTACTTAATGACATTACTAGAGATAATCACACGAAAAATATAAGGACACAGAGCAAAAAGGAACAATAGAGATAATACATGTGGAAACACTCTCAAGGTAATAAAAAAATTGAAGAGAAGTTGATGCAAATCTGATTTTTACATTTCATCAAACATCTTGTGTGTGGTTCGGTCGTTGAGTCTACAAGCAAGTTTTGAAGCAAAAATTCCATTCAAACTATCACAACAATGTTAAAGTGAACTTAAATTATCAAGTTAGTTTAATGATAGCAAATTTCCAAATCAATGTCACTCAGAACGTCATAGTCTCTGCGAATCTCTTAGTCGTGAAATAGGGGAGAAGAGAGCTTTGAAGGCATGGCTTTGGAAAATCAAGAAATGGCGGTTGTAATAACTAAGGTCGTTGGAAAGACAATTAAAACTATCTAAAACAACGACACAAACTCTTCAGCAAGAAAAATAGTGACAACTGCAACTCCAAATCTCAAATAGCTATATTTGGAAACAGAGCTACAACTCCTGATGATGGACATGATTTTCAGCGTCAATTAACCTACATAGAAAGTGAAGAGAAATTGGGAAGAAATAAGAGAGAATTTTCAATCAAGAAATCTTAGTGTGAGCTCTTGATGGTTTCCCACATCAAATTTACGTCCAGTTGCCCATTATACAAAAACGAAATGGATGGCCCAAATTGCACAATTACTCATAGGAAGCAACAATGTGGCCGTGCTAGTGCAGTCCTTTCTCCCTCAACTTTAGATTTAATTCCAATTAAGATTCAAAGTTTTCTTATAAAAAAAAATCCCCAACTTTTATACTAGTCTCAAATCTCCTCATGCCTTCACTAGTTTCTTCAAGATTACTAATATTAAGTGGCTACTGTTGTTCTATATGAATGTGGGTGTATTGATGAAGATGCCTGCTCTAATAATGAACCTCTAATTGGTCCCGATACCGATGATTTCGAAGAAATTAGTGGAGATTTTTTAAATCTGTGGGCATATTTGGGACTATAGTAAAATTTCAAAATTTTTTCGAGATAAAAAAAAAAATTCAATTCAAGACAGAATTGAAATTATGCCTAAAGTTAAAGATCTTTTTTAGAGAATAAGGTGAGAATAGCATAGAAAAAACCCAATACTTGAAGTAGAGAAAACACACGTGGGAACACATTTTGTAAGAGCTTTCTATTTTATATTTACCTTACATTTTTCAATTCCTTGCCCATTTACATTTCTCTGTACTTTCCTTATCATGGAATTCAATTCCACATATTTCTAGCCAATTTAATTTTTTTAAAGCAATTACTTTCCACTGCACTCAACTTTCTAAAATTCACCACCATCTAGACCCCGTTCCACACTTTTTATGCAAGTAAAGTACCACCAAGCAATCTCAATGCAGTTCATTTATCAAAAGTTCATATTGCCTAACCACATGCCATATTTCGTCAATATTTCTTTTGGTACTCCTACAAATGGTATTTTCCAATAATATATAGTATCAATCCTCTTTATTAGGAAAATGATGAGCTAACAAACCGTTAGTCTTTAAAAAACAAACGTGGCTCCTTCGCCACACTTGAATTCAAGAAATCAACCAGCTTTCTTGAGAATTTTGATATTGAAAAGTTTTATTTGGTGGGATATACTCGTCTCGTACTCCCACAAACTAAGATTCCTTAAATATGAAAGGAAAAAAAAAAACAATATTAGTAAACATATAATTCTAGAATGGTCATTTGGGCGACGGTCGCGATGTGGGATCTTTCGGTGCAACAACGGTAGGTACCATATTTGCTAGTGCGGCCAGTGAAGGCAGAGATTGCGGCAACGTTCGTTAGAGGTTGTCACAAGTATGTTTATACTGCTCATGTAATAGTGTTACTCTGCTAAATCACTCTTGACCTATATATATGTGTACTTGTTGTATTCGTTTATGATATAGGATTGATGCCATTTGTGATTCTTATGAAGACAATGATATGGCTTGTACTATCATTCGATTTCGAGACTTTCACGAGTTCACGTCTCTTCTAGTGGGGCCCACGTCAGGGGTCAAGAAGCTTCCACGTCGGCACGTTGAGTTCCTCCGTACGAAGTGGGTGGACCGTCGGATCTTCTTTTTCTACGAGTTGCAAGATCGCAACGGCTTCCAGCCTCCAACGTGTAAAGCCGGAATACAACCGCCGTTGCACCGGGCCCCACCCCACTCCATGAAAAGGCGTCGGCTAAACTGTATTCTCCCTTCCAAGGCCTTCGATATTGTTATCATAAAAAATGCCAATAACTTACCTTCTCTTCTAACACGATTTTTCAGCTTCGGTTTTTAAAATTTTTTTAATTCTTTTAATTCTTTTAGCCATATTCTTTTTTGGCTTTTGATTTAGGACATATGTACGTTACCTGAAATTCTATATTTCTTTTCCTAAAATGACATTAACTACCTTCTTTTTTGACTCGCAACACAAGCACCATCACTAGAGAGAAACACTAGTGATGGTCCTTCCATTTTCACCCAAATCCAAATTTATCTTCAATCCTAATTGCATATATTATGAGTTTCAACAATTCTTGGAGTTGGGGGTAGTAGATGCCAATTATATCATCTTTATTTATTGACTTGTTTTTAATTATTACATTGCATCTTTTACGATTTATATTGTTTAAGATCTTATCTACATTAGAGCATTTTAGCCGAACTCTTCTATACATATTCATTTTTGAAAGCTATTGCTAATATTCCAATGATTTCCGCTATTTTATTAACTTAAAAAAAAAAACATGTATTTGGTTCTTAGAGACCTTTTCGTCTTTTGGTACGTATTGATATTTATATACTTATCTGCTTTGAAGCAATAACTTTGGGTCCCTCATTGTCAATATTCGATTGTCTTTGATTCTCTTCTGGAGGAAAAAAAAAAAAATAGAGTACATTACAAACGGAGAGGGTGGAAGAGTGGAGGGAGGTGATCGCTGTAGTGTGGGTATTGACGGTGATGATCGACGGAGTGAACTAGCAGCCGAGGAATGAGGAAAAAGGACGAGAAATAAAATGGAAAACAAAAAAGAAAAAAAAGGAGAAAAAAGTTGATTTCAAACTTGAAAAAATAAAAATAAAAAGTCTACCAGCTCTGAAGATTGATTTTAAGGTGTGTCGGTTTCAAACCGGTCGAGTTTGGAAAATTTTATTCTTAGGTAAAACAGCAAATTCTAATAAAAAATAAAAGTTGTATAATCTCACTACGAAAAAATATGTTTGTCGAACGGTTATGTTGGCATTTGTTCATGTTGAAGACCATGATTTCGATTCTCTATAAGGGCAATATATATATTTAAAAGGCTTAAGAACCGGTTCAATTTGGGAACTGGATTAGTTGAAATGAATTCAGTGTTGGAACTAGGAACTAAATGGTCCTAGGCCAGTTCTAGGTTCACAAAACCAAGATTCGAACATTCTTAAAATCGACCTTAAACCGATTGGTCTAGATCGGCTGAATCCGGTTCTTGTACCAGACTTGGTGCTCACCCCTACCATCAGCATAACATTTTTTTTTCCTCAGCCAACACTCACCCCCGCAATCCATGTGAAAAGAAAAGAAAAGAAAAGAAAAAAAGCATGTGACATGATGCTGCACTTAACATCTAAGAACACACCAAGCCAATTTCTTAAAGTTTCAAACAAAATGGAGGATGATATTGAACGATGAGAGAATTTCCAGTGATTAGAGATTGTTATTAACCAGAAAAAAATTTCTTATGTTCGACATATATTACTTCATTTAGATGGATATGCTAGATGATATCATCTTTCTCTCTTGCTCAACTTCTGTGATTGATGAGGAATATTTACATAGACACAAAACAATGGAATATCCAGCCAACCAATCATTTTTTGGAAACTAAGATGGGCTCCAAACGTACAAAACTCTCTAAAAAAAATAGATGGACCGAACACATAGTATGCAACACATATAAATTGATTAAGAGATATATTTCAATGATTGATGTACCGTTTTCTAGTTATAATAATTCTACTATATTTCATTTCTTACTTTTAATCAAAGGAAATACAAAGTCACGCTAAATATATCTTTATACATATATATGCACCTTCTAGCTACAGAAAAATAAGAATTGTATATTTTGCACGATGTGATATTTAAAGGCATAATTGTTCTGGTTTTCTAATTGTTTTGGACATTTTACTTTGATCATTTTAAACTTCAAGGCCCAAACTATAGGTTTTTAATAGAGAAAACACTATATATAATCCTCCCTTTTTAGTTCATCGCTACTTTCCCTCCTTCAGTTCTAAAATGGCACTATGTATCAGAGATAAAACCTTGTGGATAAAGTGACTATATTGCCCTCCAAGCACGTCCTAACTCTCAAAACCAACCACACTTGATACCCAAATGTTCACTAGGCCTAATCCATTCACGAACCCTGTGTTTGCCGAATGGGGTCATGCTTAAGCACTACATGTGAGGACTTGATCAGCCTCACTTGGATCAGACTTTCGAAAGTAGCACTCTTGAGTAACCAAACAAGATTATGGTCATTTTAGGAGCATGTGTGTATTTATGAATCATTCAATATAACCTCATGTATTTGAAGTGCAAAATAGAGATATTGCATGTCCTGAGAAAGAATTTAGTTAGGCCAATCTCCAGCAGCATCTGCACATGGAAATGGACTCAACCTCCTAAACATTTTGAAGCTAGAACTAAAATGATTATTACGAGGCATATGTGCAAAGCAAATAGCTTGTGTAGAAGAAGCCGCCCAAACCATTTTGAGACACCTGTGACTGGAATTGGAGCTTGTTACAAGGACCGAGCATAGGCACACTTCTATGGGCTTGGGGCTTATCTTCTTCCTTTTGCTTCATTTTCATTTGCGGATCAAACAGAGACTCACATCAAGATTCCATACTCAGGAGAAAAATAAGTTTACTGTGAAACTTCAATCTTCTTCTCTAGACATATGAATTTTGATTTACCATATGGGTTTTTCCCATATTGTGTTAGGATTTTTGCAGTTAAATAACCGATTAAAATTTAAATTACAATTAAAAGTTATCCATGTTAGTACCGTTCGTACCACATAGGCCACCAACATCCACGTTAATAATATTTGGCCAAAATTAGCTTGAATGACTAAATTGACTCTAGGTCACATGGCTTATGACCAAATTGGTACAAGTGTAATAAGTTTAACGCTTTTCTAAAGCTTTTTCGTAAAGGTATATTGAGATGTTACATCTTCTTTTTGATAGTCAACGAAACAATAATTATTGATGAAAATGAGACACATGGCAAAGCCCTGTCAGGTTGCCTCTACCAAGCATAGATGTGAAGCAAGATGCAGATGTGGCGAGCATAGAAGTATACACTATCCATTTTGTGCAAAAAAATAGTTCAAAAATTCATAAATCTATTATATTTTTACCAATTTAGTCTTAATTTTTTAAATTTTGTCAATTAAGTTCTAAATGATGAAAAATGCATATGCACTTAGTCGAATCATGCTGGCCTTGTTTTAAAAGGTATAACACTCGTATGTCAGACTACGCAAATTAAGTTTTTCTCAATCTTGGTTGGATCCGCTACAAATTAAAGAATTTATCTTCCACGGCCTTTTTTATTTGATAAATTCTTAACGGTACGATGCACCTGCTAGTGAAGGGTTTTACAAATGTATGGTGTCGACACTTGGCACCTAACGAATTGGATTAGCCACAGTAAAAGTTTAATTTTCTTATGCTCATTACTTTGTTTCTTTCATTCTTTTTTTCCTGTTTTTTAATAGACACTCGTCCTTTTCAAATCGATTTATATTTGCCAGAACAATGCCCTTTTGTGCTATAGCCGCTAGCCAAGTTTTCGTTATTTAGAGGAAATGACATGCGTTACTTCTTCAGTAGTTTTCTTACATGCACAATTTCAAGCACTAAGCTTACCTTTTCTTTTTAACTTTTCATCTCATTTATTGTCTGGTGATCTTTTTAGAAAGCTCCATAGGATCAAGATTTGCGGGTGACAGATCAATCCTCACGACCCAGAGCACTTAATACAAGATACAATAAAGGAAAATAAAGACTTGATTTAATCGGAAACAGAGGATTTGTTAGAAAAGTTTATGAAAGGATGCGTTGAGTTGATCATTATGACAAGATTTAGTGAGTATCCTAAAAACTTTAACATGAAAACCATACTCGCGTTAGAACATGAGTTTTCAATTTCAACCAATTATATTGTTTTGATAGGGGACATGATTCTACAAGATTATTACTCTACATTCTAGCGAGGCTTCTCCGCGATTGCCATGTTACGAGTGCTCATCGGTCCCTGAATCTATTATTTAAATTTTGAGTGAACGCAATTGAATTCATATCCAATCTATTTTGTACAGCAACCAAAATGGGAGCAAGAGAGAGTGGATGTTTGGCATGAAAAGAAACTGTGTAGACAAAAAGCCTAACCGCTCCACAGATAAAACCTTAAGGTTACGTTTGGTCATCTGGATTCTAATCAGGATAAGACTGGATAGGATAGGATATAAAATCCTGTGATTTTTCTATATCCTATTCATTGTTTGGTGGATTACAGTATTAGAGTCGGATATATTCACATCATATCATGTACATTTTTTTTAAATATAAATGTCATATCATTGTAAATGAATCTAAAAGTTCATAAATGGAGGTGGTGAAAATCTCTCGTGACACTAATTTATTTTTATTTTATTTTTCCTCTTTTTAAAATTTTTTTCTTTATTATTTCTTTTTTTACCTTTCATCATTCTTTAATAAAATTTTATCAAATAGTAAACTATACTAACATACCTAAAATACAAAAATACCTAAAATATATAATTTATAGATTGAATGTTTATTATAAGATAGATTTAAAGTTGAATATATAAATTAAAATAAGATTAAATTAAAAAAATAATTTTTAATTTCTTAAATTAGAATTCAAATATTATTTATAATGAAATATAATTTCAATTTTGTTAGTTTAATAAGTTTGTTATTCAAGAAAAATAACTTTCATTCTATGGACAATATAAATCTTATCCACCTTTATCCTACCTCTCCCATAGGATAATTTTATCCGGCCTATATTCCCTTATATCCGACTTTATCCTATCTTGAGCAAGCACCAAACATAATCCTGAATTTTATCCTAACTGCTAAATGCAGCCTAAGTTGTCATGTGATTCTAAGGTCTCGAGGCATCTTATAACGTGCCTTTTGGTTAGTATAGTTGGAGAGAGATACAAAGTTTAAGAGGTATTATCACCTTGGAAAGCAGGAATTCAAAGAAATTAGTTGCTACATTAAAAAAAATCAGAAAAAAATTAACTCTCTAAAATATCAAAATTCGGCCGCATAATCTATGACACAATTATAGAAAAATTACAAAAGGCACACACCAAATATTCATGTCAACATCTAAATTTTAGCACCAACCATCATGCATTTCAAAAATAAAAAGGAAAGGCCTCAAAGATTAAATTATCATTTGACGATTGATAAAAAAAAAAAAAACAAATGGTATCGCTTTCACATATAGAAATTAGAAATATTATAGCTTACAGATAGTGAAACCTAATCTTTTTTTTTTCCAAAGTCTGTCTCCCATTTAAAAGAAAATCATCATGAAAAATTTAAAAGAAAAAAAATGGGCACATGAGACAAAGATGAATGGGCACGTGCTTGGCTTGAGTTTGAGTTAAATGATGCTCAGAGTCCGGCGTTTCCAAGGTAATGAGAGCGGTCCATCCTTGTTTAAGATTTATGCTCAGTGTCGACACTATGTTGCATTACCGTTTGGATGAGCTTATGTCTCCCCAAAGTGCACATACATCAGCTCGAATTGGGATGTTCATGACTCATTTTTAGTCCGTAGCATTGTCCTCATAATTCAAGTAACAATTTTGGTCATAATACTGTTATATCACTTGCCTATCGTCTCGAATCCATGGTGGATTAGCCTATGCCTCGTGAGGGTAATTGCGTCTTAGATGTCTGAATGCCCGTTGTCCAAGCTATGCAATGCTCGGACAGTGAGCATTCAATCCCTTTAGGCCAGCCTCGGTTGGTCTAGCCATTTCGGAGTTGAATTCGCGCTAAAAAATAGGCTGAACCCCATAGTCTAGATCATTTGAATGTCATATAGCAGGCCTTCAGCCGAGCTTTGGGCCTTGTAATGAGCTCTTGGTGGTCTTTGAGCATCCCTTATGCCTTGTTGGGAGCCAATAGCAGAAGTCCAATATCTTCATTTAAGGAGATTGCCAAAAAAGAGCCTAAGTCCGAGCTCGTTAATATATGCGATTGGACCCATCTTCACTCAAAAGATTAAGCCAATGAATTATTGGCTAATTAGGATATACTAAATGCTATACATCATATCAATTCTCTAATGTGGGATTTCTCTAATATAACACACCCACACATGTATCTAAACAATCCCCCCTACACGTGTGAGCTTAATGTTAGGGCTACTCCCCCTTAATTTAGGTATCCTTCTATATCAAATTTTCAACAGGTTCACGTTGTTACACCACAATGTCCACTTGCCCAGAAATATCAACTATAGGCTCTGATACCATTTGTTAAGAATGCACAACAAAAGTCTAAGATTGCAAAGAGGGAGCCAAAGTCCGAGCCTGTCAACATATTCAGTTAAACCCACATTCACTTAAAAGTTTAAGTCAATGAGTTATATCCTAACTATAATATGTTAGCTATTCCGTACCACATGAAGTCTTCAATATGGGACTTCTTTAACATAGCTCACTTATACATGCGCCCCAACAATAATGCATGTGTGGGTGAATTGTATTAAAGAAATCCCATGTTGGAGAATTGAATAACCTGCATTTACAAGGTGAAAAGGAGAAGAAAAATATCAGTTATTATATCCTAAATTTTGTCAAAACAACAACATTTTTACAAAGAAAATGCAGCGCTTGCTCTTCAGGTCTCATTCTCTTGTTTCAAAAGACAATTCAACTACGTTCTTATCGCATCAATAGCATAATAAGCACCAAGCGCTGTCGAAGTCAAAAGAACCAAGCCTTCGAATGGGAACAAACTGAGGATGTTGCAATAGAAGTTGACAGACTCTTCAATGGACCAGTACTACATCGATATGTGATTCGAGCACTTCAAATGTAGAGGGCTCTTCTTGCCGATCTTTTCCTTAAATATCTCTCCCTTTCCCCTCTCTGCAACAGTGACAATGCAAACTAAAAACTGCAACAAATAAAAAATCCAAAATGCGAGAAAGCTCCAACAGCTTAATTTCGTGATGAATTTAGGAGTTCGGAGAGAGATTGTAAGCTAGAGAGAACATATCAGCATTCAGGCCAAATTGGAGAGTATAAATATGGGCACGAAGATGCAAAATGGAGAAGAGAAAAAGTTCACTTGTGCAATTCAAACACCCACGTGGGAATATTATCCATAACACGTAGGTTACACATTGGCGGATTTCTATTGACGGGCTTAGGGGGAGACAACTTTGTAGTATGATGGTAGAGGTGTGGACACAAAATATGTTGCTTCAGAATCACTCGTGAGGCGATTTCATTGACAAAATGAATCATGGTCTTCAGCCCATGTGATTTCAATGTTTGGGCCATACTCGAGCTGAGCTCTAAGTCTGACCCGAGAAGGGAACCCGATCTGAAGTCTACTTTTGGTAATTAAAAAATTTTAAAATAATAATAATAATAAGAGGTAAAAAAAATTGAGCAAATTAAGAAATACCAGAAATCTTTTGAAAAAGCTAAAAAATTAGAATTTACTTAGTTTAGGTCTTTTGATAAAATTTTTAGATTTAGAAATATCGTACCCAAAATTGAATAAGCCTTTAAAGTTTTAGCATAGAATTTTTTAGATGCCATTTTTTTCTTTTTAGAGACGATGCTAGTTTCTTGTTTGCACTATTTATTTGTATTATGCTTGATTGCGTCTCCTTTGTACAATGATTATTACTTTCAGTTTTAGAATGGTTAAGATGAACCTCAATTTCTTTGATAGGCTGCTTGACACTTTGGCTAGCTCTTAATCAAGCTTAGGTGCTGAAAGGGCATAAGTTGCAGAACTAGTATAATCAAGTTCTCAAACCTGCAATCCCCCATTATGTATGCATCAAGACAACACTCCACGTCTTGTTTAGGGCTCTAGCCAACCCTCGATTATGGCTAGTGGTGATTCCTTCTGAACAAATAGATTACGAAAACCAATATCGCCTAAGGTACAGACTTGGGAGGGTTCACATTTGTGATTAATGAGTCGTTTGTAGTGTTAGCAAATATTGGTCCATTCAAGATCATCATTTCTGCACACAATTTGACTCGTCTTATAAGCAAGTACCTCTACACCTCCCTAAGGATAGGTTGCGACAATACTCATCAAGATTGACCAAATGTTCTCAAAGATGTCTTCAATGGCCACAACTCCTTTGTCTTCCCTCTCCAAGAAGTTAAGCAAGTTGTATGTTCTTCTCATGATCTTTTACTATTTGTATGAACATTCTCATGCTTGGTCAAAACTTGAGGGACAACAATACTTTAGTCTCATCGAATGAAGTGTTTGAGCTAGGAATCTTCAAGACCGGTGGTTCTTCCTCAAGCAACTACTACGTGGGCATTTGGTTCAGGGAAAATCCTTACAGGAAATCATTCTGGGTCGCAAATCGAGATGACCCGCTTCTTGATTCTTCTTTTTGTACTCTCCATCAGGTACGATGGAAACTTGGTGATATCCGATAGAAGGCAAATTCCGTATTTAGTCAATATTGAGATGTTATCTACTAGTAATAGCACAAGTGCGATATTGCTTGATTCTGGCAATTTTGTTCTAATAGAAGGCAATAGCACGATTTGGGAAAGCTTTTCAATCCATCAGACACGTTCTCACCTAGCTTGAAACTTGGGTATTTCGATTTAGGCACTGGTAAGGTAAGGCATGAAACTTGGGTATTTCATGAAACAAGAAATTGGTCCCTCGCCATACCCGTGCCTAAATCGAAATACCCAAGTTTCATGCTAGGTGAGAACGTGTCTGATGGATAAAAAAAGCTTTCCCAAACCTTGCTATTGCCTTGTATTAGAACAAAATTGCCAAAATCAAGCAATATCGCACTTGTGATATTACATATAATAACATCTTAGCATTGACTAAATACGAAATCTGCTATCTATCGGATATCACCAAGTTCCCATCGTACCTGATGGAGAGTACAAAAGAAGAATCAAGAAGCAAGTAATCTCGATTTGCGACCCAAACTGGTTTCTTGTAAAGATCATCCTTGAACCAAATGCCCAGGTAGTAGTTGCTTGAGGAAGACTCACCAGTCTTGAAGATCCCTAGCTCAAACACTTCATTCGGTGAGACTAAAGTATTGTTGTCCTCAAGTTCTGACTAGGCACGAGAATGTTCGTAGCCTTGGATAGCTGGAACAAATAGCTAAAGATCATGAGAAGAACATACGACTTGCTTAACTTCTTGGAGAGGGAAGACAAAGGAGTTGTGGCCATCGAAGTGGAAATGTTACCTTGATTGGTTGAAGATGTAAAGCAACCATCTCTTGACATAAAGATCATATTAACATCATAACAAAAAAACATAGAGCATTTCTCGAATGTTCTGTACAAATTCCACTCGATCATATAACAAATCTCTAATAGGTGTGGCTAATAATGAGGATCTAATATAGACACGGCAACACTATAACACTTTTAATATTTTTCAAACTTCTTTCACATTGCCATAGGCATAGAACTAATAGCTATGTCCTCACTATTCCTCTATTTTATCAAATGAAATCGAATCTGCCATACTCAATAGAGATATCTAGTTCCCACATGGGTGTTTGAATTGCACACGTGAACTTTTTCTCTCCTCCGTTTTGCATCTCCATGCCCATATTTATACCCTCCAACCATGGCCTGAATGTTGATATGTTCTCTCTAGCTTACAATCTCTCTTTGCATTCCTAATTTCATCACGAAATTAAGCTATTGAAGCTTTTTCGCATTTTGAGTTTTTGATTTTTTGCAGTTTTTTAATTTGCATTGTCGCTGTCACAGAGTGGGGGAAGGGAGAGATGTTTAAAGAAAGGATCAACAAGAAGAACCCTAAGAACCCTCTGCATTTGAAGTGCTTGAATCACATATCTATGTGGTGCTGGTCCGTCTAAGAGTCTATCAACTTCTATTGCAACGTCATCAATTTTGTTCCCATTCGAAGGCTTGGTTCCTTTGACTTCAACGGCGCTTGGTGCGTATCATGCTATTGCTGTGATAATAAGGCAATTGCACTGTCTTTTGAAATAAGGGTTGAATGAGAAGTGAAGAGCAAAGCTGAATTTTTTCTTTGTAAAAATGTTATTGTCTTGACAAAATTTAGGATATGATTACTGATATTTTTCTCCTCCTTATCGTTATTATTTTAAAAAAATTAATAACAAAAGTGGACTTTAGACCGAGTTCCCTTCTCAAGTCGACTCGAGCTCGGCTTGAGTATGGCCCAAACATTTAAATCTATTGATTTTTGACTCAGCTCACTCTCCGGCCCACAACATCCTTACTTCAGGATAGGACCATCAAATAGGTGGATCGGATCAGGTTTGGGTCAAGTTGAAAATGGTCCGACCCATATTGACTCATTTAACTCATTTTGACCCATTTTCATGTAATGTAAATTTGATGACCCATACTTGACCTCATCTATATTCGACTTATACCTGACTCAATCCATATTATTGAAACACATTACTATTTAACTCAATTTAAGTTAATCAACTTTCACCCATTTAATTTACTTTAAGCTCTTCACATATATGTTACTTGAATAAAAAATTCAAATCAAATTTAAAAAGTAAACTAAAGAATAAAAAATGTGAAAAACCTTTAAAGCTTATTTCTTATAATATTTGTTTTAGAAAAATGGTATCGCTAAAACACTTTAATGCAATACAAATTTAATGGACAATTTTTATAAAAAAAATATTTTTAAAAATCTAATTTTTTTATTTTTTATTTTTATTTTTAAATAATCTATTTTTAATTGTCTTTATTTTATTTATTTGTTAATAATTTTTAATTTTTTTTCTTCTTTTTATGTTTCCTTCTTCAACTGGCCATTGGCCACAACAATGATTGGTGACCAATCGCAGGAGAGCTCGAGCCTTGCCAATCATGGACGATGCCTTGGCAATGAGGCATAGCAAAAGTCTAAGAGTGAGGGTTAGAATAGGAGTAGAGTATGACCGACCAAAAAAAAAAAAAAAAAACCCAAGCCTCACATTTTCTCTTACCTTTTTTTTTTTTTGTAAAAATCGAAATTAAAGTTAGTTTTTATATTTCATTTTTTCTTCCTCCTTCCTTAGTCGATGGCTGGCACGACAACGGTAGGCGACTAGCCAATCAAGGCTCAAGATCGCTAGTGAGGCTCGAGCTCGCTAAATCTAGCGAGGCTAAGGCCTCATCAGCAATTAGCAAGGATCGAGCCTTGCTGATTTGGCAAGACTAGAGCTCATTGGTGTCGAGCAAGCTTGATCTTGCCCAACGTCGATGAGCTCGATCTTGCCGATCCGGCGAGGCCAAGGCATCGTCCATGATGGGCAAGATCGAGCTCATCGACGTTGGGCAAGATCAAGCTTGCTCGACACCAATGAGCTCTAGTCTTGCCAAATTGGCAAGGCTAGATCCTTGCTAATTGCTGATGAGGCCTTAGCCTCGTTAGATCTAGTGAGCTCGAGCCTCACTAGATCTAGCGATCTTGAGCCTTGATTGGCTAGTCACCCACCGTTGTCGTGCCAGCCATCGACTAAGGAAGGAGGAAGAAAAAATGAAATATAAAAACTAACTTTAATTTCGATTTTTACAAAAAAAGGGTAAGGGAAAATATGAGGCTCGGGTTTTTTTTTTTTTTTTGGTCGGTCATACTCTACTCTTATTCTAACCCTCACTCTTAGACTTTGCTATGCCTCATTGCAGACGACGTGAAGTCGAAACCCACTCCCCGAAACTTAATTCGTCCCCACCTCAACCACCCCGAGAAGGTGGGGATTTGAACCCCCACCTCCCCTTCCAAGTTGGAAGGTGGCCACCTGGAGTAAACCCCAGTGGTTATGTGAGGCTTGGGTTAAAAATAGATTTTTAAATCCAACCCATTTAACTAGTTTTTTCAAAATGTAGGTGATCTATACATGACCCATTTAAATCATAAATGGGTCATATATGAGCTTAAGACCAATTTTGACACCTCTACTTCAACCCAACTTAAAACTAGACCTGACTCATTCTATAATCAGATCTTGATTCCTTTCCTAATTTTTTTCATTTTCCTTCTCAATTTTCAGTTTTTATTTTTATTTTTTATTTTTTATTTCTTTCTCTTCCCTGTATCTTCTTCTTCGGGACTTTTTGGAGAGCGTCTTCACCGAAAGACGTCTTCCCCTCCGAACGAAGTCCTTCTCTACAGAACCATCAATGACGAGCTCGACGAAGACTCCACTACAAAGATTCACACCGCAATCCTTATCAGTCTGACGTCGATACCTAAAGTCGCTGACCATCACCAAATATTCTCCCTCAGCCACTACTCCAGCCGTGACCGAGCTATTCCGATAAAGAAATTTCCAGCTCGAAAATTGCACAAAGCAGCATAGAAAAATCACAAAGGTATACTAAAACAATGGAGAATGAACTGACTTGGCGGCATCAAGCCACAGCCATTGACGGCGACGGAGGTTGAGAACGTCGTCTCCAAACATGTGGGTCCATGGACAGCCCGCGCCGAAGATTTGCAAAAGCGTGGCATAAAACAAAGAGTAAAAACACAGAGTCAGATTTAGTTCCAACAATTAATGAAGTGGACATGAATCAATCTTGAATTTAAACACATGCTGTAAGCTAGACCATTTTCACAAAGATTCGCAGCAGTGCAAATATGCAAAAGTTTATCAACATGAGGTGCAGAAATCCCACCACAACACCAGACTCTCGCCGCGAAGCACACGACATAATTAACCACCCGCTCGCAGATGGACGGCATGAGTGCGCCGCCTAGGAGGCTAGTCCTATCTACAAATCAACTCAAAAGGCAATCTTTTGCCAAAATCGCAGCTAACGAAAGCGAGAACATGCAGCATCTGCACAAATAGCGACGCGATCGAGCATATTATAAACCTTCAGCTATTCCCATTTCGAAGAAAAGCACGGCGATTCAACAGGCATCCTAGGCATACTCTAAAACCGCAACATTGTGCACATGAAGCATCAGCAGCAGCATCACCACAAGCACAAGAACTAGCCGGAGGTGGAGGTGACGGTGATCTTGGACCTGTCGCGAGAGGTGATGACGGAGTCGTTGTGGGCGCCGGCTTTGCCGTTGACCTTGATGCGCTCCTGAAGGAACTTCTCGAGGGAGGCGATGTCCATGATCTTGTCCTCCACCCGCTTGGTGCAGTCGATCACGAACGTCGCCCCATCCTTCTTCGCCGCCTTGGTGCCGCCACAGAGAGAGAGAGAGAGAGAGAGAGATCCTCCTAAATGGGTGTCGCCCATTTCAAGTACGTGAGGACGTGAGCCACGGCGTTGCGAGGTGGTTATGATAGAAATTTAATTGCACTAATTATTCTTACCAGTTGCCCATCATTCTGAAAACAGTATTGGTGCTCCAAAATGCTCAGGATATATGAACTGGATGAAGGCATCGTGGAGCAAACCAACAAGCTCCATTTTTTAGAATGAAAGAGCAATGAGCTTCATCCTGTTAAGCAAACCGACAGGCAAAAATAAAACATTTTACAAAAAAGTTCAACAAATCAGTCCAGAAAAATATAACTAGACAATGGCGAGTCGATACTGGGTGGTGTCACTTCCGGTGCAGGCCTCCATGTCCACCACTTCTCTGTGGAAACGCCTCCAGGAGCAGATCTCTACCGGGTATATCCTCCTTCTTCTTTCTTCGAGATCCAACTCCGAGACCGTTCTCTCATTTCGCCTCCCCTCCCCGTCCCATCTTGGTCGAAATCCTTCGAAGCTGATGGTCCCGCCCGACTCCACAATTCAATATACCCAGTCTCCACGTGGGAACCCTAGACTCCCTCCTCGCTCTCAGCCACGATCTCCTAAAGGCGGTTCCTCTTTTTCGTCTTTACTCAGGCTCCTGACGTGGGTGTCGCCCATTTCAAGTACGTGAGGACGTGAGCCACGGCGTTGCGAGGTGGTTACCGAAGAGAAAGGGATTCGATAAAGATTTGAGGACGTGAAGACGTGAATCTCATTTCAAGTACCGTTTTCTTTTCTGCGTGTTGCTTTTCCTTTTTTTTTTTTTTTTTAAATATAAAATCTTTAGGTTTATAAATTATGACTAACTGCAAAATTTGAAAAATATATGCTAGAAGTAAAAGGGCTACGGACTAACCCAAGCATTTGGAAAAAAAAAAAAAAAAAAAAAGAGGGTGGGGGGGGAATTCAGAATGAGTGTTGAATGATATTTCGAATTTGAGCTCACGTACCAAATCGGATTTGAATTAGATAATGTAAATTAGGATTATTAACTGAATCCTCTTTTAAAATTGTTATCGGGGCATTATCCATTGATAGACGTGTACAATTGTTGATCATTGAAATGGCACACATATAACAGGGTTTCTTCGGCAAAAATTGTGAGCCACTATGAATTTTTCATGCCATGAGTTTACACCAAACCGAGTTATTAATTTGGAAAAACTTTTTTGTTAGGGCTTAAATTTTTAGGAGTGAAAAATATTCAAGCATGTGAGCAATTATAACTCTAATTCTCCAATTATTAATGGATTATTTGCTATTATCTCTTCCATGGATGTAGATAGCAAATGACATAAATATTTAATGTCATTTATTATTCTTCATTTATTTTCAGATTCTTTTGCTTTGACTTCTTTGCAAGATCATGTTGTTCTCACGTTAGTATTTCAACAATGAGAAATTATGTAGCAATGTTAGTTGGCGCTTGCAATTATTTTCCATATTTATTTTGTAGTAAACTAATTTAAAATGTTAATAAAGAACGGCAAACGTTTAATCTTTTTAAAAGTTCTAGTCTAGAAACTATAATTGGGAGTACTTAACAATTATGAGACTTTATAGTCTAACAAATAACTTTATTATAGAGTTACTTCTAGATTTCATGGACTGGTACAAGGAATAAGGACTAGCACGTAATGAATATTTTTGCCCTTTAGCCGTGAAGCATGGATGGATTCCTGATGAATGTCTCTGTCCATGAGTGCTGGAGGAAAGGATCGATTTGTCAAGAAAATAGGTAATGAATCTCTACAAAGCTTTTAAGAATTAGAGGTGAATAATGTAGAAAATATTCGACTGTTTATAAGGGCCATGTCACTAACTAACATGGTGTGTATTTTCTAGTAGGTTTATTAAAAATTTAATACTTCCCTTGGCTATCTTCACCAGCGAATCATTGATGACGCGTCTAGACCAACCACCGCCTCCATCGTCTTCGTTGCCGGCTCCATCTCCATCGTTTTCGTCATCAACGCCATCCATGCACGCCCTATGCATGCCTCGTGCACGTGCTGTTTACATTCCAAATACATTTTCTAGAAGACTTCCAGCAAAAGATTAATGAGAATTTTCCGCTCAGAATTTTGGGCTAGGAGACTTCTAGCACGTGTTGTGTCCCCCTTTTTTAAAAAAAAAAAAATTAAAAATTAAAAAATGGAAAGATGGCTTGAAATGGAGACCTTGATTAAGCTGTTAACTTTTAGTGCTAGATTTAGCATAGTTTCAAAGCATACGTATAAATACGAGATATTAATGAATACTTTTTATATAATTTAGTTTTAGTAAATTGATCTTTTGGATGAGAAATTTGATTCACTTTGAATTTAGCTTATAATTTGTCTGACACTTTATTAATTTTGCTTCATTAATTTTGCTTTCTTACACTTTACTTTTTTTTTAGCCATTCTTACACTTTTGTTTATGGTTGATCAGTGCACTCTCGGGAATTTTTTTTTTATATATATATTTAAGATGTGCTTCTATTGTCAACCAACGCAAACGTAAAATTCAATCTTTTGCCATTGAATAATATTTAAAGCAAACCGTGGCAATCGATTTCTAACCTATTGATAAGATCGCACATTAGTCTTAATGTTACTTGTACTTGGTAAATTTATCTATAGTAATGTAAATGATTTTCATATCATTAAAATTAAAAACATGTTATTTTGGTCGCGTTCTTTTTCATTGGTGTAATATCAACAAAAATCAATCAACCGAACCAAATAATGGTTAACCAAAAGAAAGGTATACGGGGCAAACAGAATATTATCTTATATGAGTAATCTATCTAATCAGGAGTGCATAATATTAGCTTAGGTGGAGCCCAGATGGCCACTATTTTTTCAATATAGAATCCATATTTTGCAAGATGTTGATTTCTCTTTACTCTAACAAGAAATTGTATTTTACATAGTTAACAAGTTGAATCAAACAATGAGCTTCCGTCCTTCTGTTTAGCAACAACTATCATTCTCATAAAAAGACTATAGAGATGCAGTGAAGCATATAAAATTAAAAAGGTAGCGAAACGCTCACGCAACCATCTCCCAAATTTTCTAGTATTATAAACGTAAAATATCCAATTAACTAAAAACAAAAAAATAAATAACTTTTAAGGCCTGTTTGTTTATTTTTGTCTCTGTTTCTTGAAACACAAATTTCTATTCTTTTGTTTCGTGGAACAAAAAAAGAACAGAAACGTGTTTGTTTACATTTTTGTTCCCAGGAACAAAAAGTCTATTCTTTTTTAGAAACACTTCCTTTTTCTTCTCATTTTTCTTTTTTTTTTCTTCTTTTTTGCCGGTTACTGGCCTCGGCGATGGCCGGCGACCAGCCGTTGAGGGCCAACAACCTCACTGGAGTGTCATCGGTCCTCGGCGAGGCTTGGCCTTGCCTTGGCTAAGTGAGCTCAAGCTCGCCCAGATCAGGCGAGGTCGAGCTCGCCTAGCCACCGGCAAGGCTTGGCCTCGCCGAGCCACCACCAAGTCGGCGTCGCCCAGCGGTGGCCCGGTGAGGCCGAGCCTCACTAGTGGCCTCGGTGGTCAGGCGAGGTCATCAACGAGGCTCGACCTCGTGCAAGCGACGTGAGGTTGGCCTTGCCCTGGCCTGGCGAGGCCGAGCCTTGTGCCGGCTGGCGACCAGCCAAAAGGAAGAAAGAATAAACAAAGAAAAAAAAAAAAAAGAAAAAGAAAAAAAAAAAGGAAAAAATGTTAAAAATATTAAAAATTAAAAGAAACAAAAAAATTATACAAGTTTACCAAACTTATTTCTGTTTTACGGAGTAGAAATTTTTGTAATTACCAAGCGCATTTTTATACTTAGAAATTGTTCCCAAAAAAAAAAAACTATATTTTAATAAAAATTATTTCCTGGAACATAAACGTTGTCAAACGTGCCCCTAATATCTCAAAATCATTGTCTATTACTGTTTGAATAAAGAAAATTTTTAAGTTCGCGGACATATCAACTCATCTACATTAAATCTCATACCAAATTAACTTGGGGAAACAGTCTCTTCTACGGAGTAACGAGAGTTCAAATAAAAAGAATATGAGAACTGGAGATTCGGATACGATATTTTGAAAAAGTTACAGAATGAAAGTATAAATATAATTTGATATTCTGGAACATACTTATGCTCCGGTCTTTTAAACATATCAGTTTTCTTTTGGTGTGTTTCATAAGGCGAAGATGCTTTTTAGATAAAAAAATTTATACGGACAGATTTTCTAAATGGGAAGAGTAGGTGAGAAGCTTCAAATCAGAATCTCTTATCAGATATCGAAGTGTTTACATTAAATAAGAAAAGATCGAAGACAATAGACAAGAGAAAGAGAGAGAAAATGGAAAAGGCCGATTTGTTTTTTGTTTTTGTTTTTTGGTAATAAAAGTCAGTTCTATTAGTGTTTCAGTGTATGCATATGTGTGGAGGACAATTTAAACATATGTGTGGAGGACAATTTAAACGGTGGCTACTTCAAATGACATTTTAGTCTTTTGCGTTCCAGGCCGAACGTTTTCAAGAAGCGCCATCATGATTTCCACTTTAGAAAAGGTAGTCAAAAGACAAATTGACGACCCCACTAGAGAAGTAGATTTTTTGACGTAGATGCACTCATCAATAATTTAAATCGACATCTGTAGACATAAAGGTTATATTACGGTTGCCGTTCTTGCCATTTTATCAAGTTCCATTACTCAGTCATTAGGATGGTCGGTTAGCCACAGACACTTAAACGAAAGTAACATGTCTTGTCATTTCATATTTGAGATATACCGGCGATGAGTGGAGATAAGGCCAGTACATCTTTTTTTCCTTTCATAACAAGATATTGCCAAATCACCATTTTGAAAAATGGATACTCCAATTCAAATTCTCTAGCTTTTTCAAGGGCAGTGAGAGGCCTCTGATGAGTACAATAACGAAAACCGGCCCAGAAGGGTTCACATTACATCTAGGTTGTTTGGTCTCACATGCAGTAAGGAGAAGGGGATTCTCATGGGCACACGTGAATTTTTTCTTGTTACTACAAAATGATTCGCGAATCAATGTGTAAACGTGGAAACCGAATTTTACACGCTCTTCATATCGAGCCACCCATGTCAATGCCATCAACCAACGTGCCAAAAGCTCATCTATCGAAGTCTTAAGAATTTGAAAAGTGACTAGGAGAATCATGTCATCTGCACGTCCATAACGTATAATAGGATAAGTCACACCTCCAAATTATCTTGGGGAGCAATTCAGAATTTCTATTACTCTTTGATGTTCGAAGCTTAGTCCTTTTGGGTTCCAAGCATACTTTATTGAAAAGTCGCATCAGTGAGCGTGCTATTTAAGTACTACGAAACTCACAAATTGAAAAGGAATTCAACATCTTGGAAGGCTGATAAGAAGGTAAATGCAAATTTAGCCCTTAGTTTCTGGCGAGAACCCTCTGAATCTTCAAGGTCCATGAGGTCTTCAGAATCTTTGCTGGTTTTCTTGACTGTATGTTTTTATGAATTCACAAGGAACGCTCTGTCCATGAAGACATTTGAACTGCCGATATGTGATAAGACTTAGGAATGCAAGCATAAACTAAAGAGAAGGCAAACAAGATGTATATTTATGCTAGTATTTGCTAGTTCCGATAGTCTATATTAGCAGTCTAAATGGCTTCATGAGGAAGTCTTTAATCACAACTTGCAATCTGAAAACAAAATACCACAATCATGTGCTCTTAGACTAATAAGCACATGTAATTAATATAGAGACATGCATGAATCTGGTGAATATCTGAGTCGCCAATCTTACACTGCAATATGCATCGAACAAACATAAAAAGCTGCACTAAGGGTCCTAGATGAATACATATACAAATCAAGCAAGTAATATTCTCTTCCCTGACAAAAAGGAAATCTTATTTTCTTCTTTTCATACCACTGAGGTTGTTGGACTAATTTTTAAGGCCTAGAGTCGAACCACATTTTCTTCATTTCCAATCATAAGTTTGAACCTGCTTGCAATAGCTCTCGTGAGCCAGTTGTTGCAGGGGAGCAATATCCAACTGGTGTTGCTGTGCTGTTGTAGCTAGCTCAGTAATCCCAAGCCTAGGCCCGTTGTAGTACTTAAGCTGGACATTTTGTGTTGCCTCTTCTTCCCTAGCCTAGGCAGCCAGAGAAAGTACCAAGTTATTCACCGTTTGGAATAAGGGATACCTTCGATTTTAATTCT
The DNA here is from genome assembly GCA_014182515.1 of Eucalyptus microcorys. Classification (NCBI taxonomy): domain Eukaryota; kingdom Viridiplantae; phylum Streptophyta; class Magnoliopsida; order Myrtales; family Myrtaceae; genus Eucalyptus; species Eucalyptus microcorys. The sequence continues at coordinate 5,555,987 of CM024568.1, read as the reverse complement.
CTAAGCTTATCAAGGGCAGTGAGAGGCCTCGGGCACGTGGAACCATTAAAAAGCTGCTCAAGAGGGCTCTTGGACAATTAGACTATTTTTCCTAACCTGCACGAAAGAAAAGAAGAATTCTGATAAGACTGTAACTAGGTTAGAAAGGAGAAGCAAATCCAAAAGTAAGTGCACCTTCAATTGATTCATCTGCATTGATTAAAGGAGACATGAATTGCTTTAGTAATATATGGCCTCAAATGACGCTTCCGATGCTCATATCAATCGACCTAAGTGAGGTTCTTACTAGCAGTATCTAGATGGAGACTTTGACCATAAAGTCCCTATCAATGAGCTCAAACACGCGGCAACACCTTTGTTCAGACAAGCTTCTCTCATAAACGTGGGCAACCACCAGAGATGTTTGCTGGATAACAAATGTCGAGCTGCACCGGCCATGAATTGTCTAGATACCTAAGTCACAATTTGCTGGTTTTTCTGATTGTATCTCTTTATGAATTCACATGGAACACTCTTGCCCATGTAGATTTTTGCTAACCAACATATTGTCATGCCCCGATCCTCGGGCACGCACACATCCTTCTACCTGGTCGATTTTATAATGCGATATCCCAGGACTATATATCGCCGACCCTTTCTTTTTATTAAGTACATGCGAAAGTAGTTATGAATCCCCAGACAGTAAATCGATGAGATAGAAAAGCAATGCCATATTTTTCATATTGAAATTCATAACCATACATTTATATAGAGCATAACTCAAAGATTTTCAGAAAACTATTCACGACTTTCTAATTTCACTCTATTCACATCAAAACAAGATTCCCAAAAGAGGATGGGACCTCAGTCCTCATCCGGTCGTACTTAGGATCCCTTTTTGGATCATCTCCTTCTTCAAGAATCTTTCTTCTCATCAGGTTTCACTTCAGTGTTCTCCTTCTTCGATTCCTCCTCCTCGGGTTCATCTACGGGCCTGAAATGTTGTCCCACAACCGGGATGAGACTACGTCTCAGCAAGTTCTACCCCACTAAGGCCCGATTAGTAAACCATTATTACTATAGGCTGCCTAAACATGCACAGGTCAGAGGACTTACATTGGCCTCAGATTTCACCTGCAAGTCAGTACAATTCATAATAGGCACCCACTTACTTAAAACAAATCGAGCCAATCGATTACATCTCACCCCAAATCATTCTCCATGGTGGAATATCTAGAAGTCAAGCCACGTGCATTCTCCAAGACGACATCCCAAGTCTTTGAGCCACGTGCCTCAACCTTGGGCCCACGTGCATTCTCTAAGGCGACCTCTTCGCCAAGGTGGTACATCAAGTCACCAAGCCACGTGCGATTTTAGATGCCATTCTCAAATACTGGACCCACGTACATTCTCTAAGGTACTAGTTCACCAAAGTGACGCATCTGATCACCGAGCCACGTGTCATTTTTAGATGCCATTCTCAAACATTGGACCCACGTGCATTCTCTAAGGTACTCATTCACCAAAGTGACGCATCAGATCACCGAGCCACGTGTCCTTTTAGAGGCCATTCCAAAATGTTGGGCTTACGTGCATTCTCTAAGGCACTAGTTCGCCAAAGTGACGCATCAAATCACCGAGTCACGTGCCCTTTTTAGATGCCAATACTTAATCACCGAGCCACATATCCTTCTCCAGGTGATTTACTTTCTACTGTGATTCCATTATGAGACAACTCCTTTCTCTACAGTTCGCCAATCCACTGTCGATACCCAATTAATTCTCAATCAAATAATCAAATCAATTCAATATGAACATATTCAAAAATTCACAATTTAAATCAATTCCATACAAAATGAAGCTCAATTAAATAAATGAACTATGCCACGACGATCAGAACGAAATTCCAGTCATCGGTCATCTCAACGTTAATTTCCGAAAAATAATTAAATAATTAATTAATTTCGAAAAATAATTAATAAATATTAAAAATTCAATTTAGCTCAAAATAAAGCCCAATTAAATAAACGGACTTCACCATGATCACCAAAGATAAAATTCCGGTCACCGGACATACCGGTTGAATTTCGGGAAAAATAAATAAATAAATAATTAATTTTGAAAATTAATAATTAATTACTAAAAATCCAATTTAGGCCCGAATTGCCTAATTGAAGCCCGCTAAGGGTCGGGAAAAATCCCGAGATGCTTTTAATAAATAGTAGACTATGTCTACTTGCTAATGGCACAATCAAAATGTCTAACATGCATCACGATTGTCTAATAATCACTGATATACTCTAATCTAATTATCTAATTGCACTTAAATAAATCAAATCAACAATTAAGCATAATTAGCAAACTAAGCAGGGATTAGTGAGATTACTCACCGGAATCGCGTGCAAATTGGATCAATCCGATGGGGACAACACGAGGAATGATAAACCCCAAAGTGGGCCTCGGGTTCGGGGCCTGGAAAGGGCCCAAAAGCGAGCTCGAAGCTGCTGGAAACCCACTCGGTGGGTTTCTGCGCTTGGCTGGCTAGAGCTAGTCCGGTAGCCAAAACGGCGAGGGGAGGCCGATGGAGGGTGAGGGGGACGCAGGGGAGGTCGGGACGGCAGTCGGGCGGAGCTGGGCGGCAGCTGGAGGCGTCGGATCGAGTTGGACAGAGGCCGAATGGACTGGACGGCGGACGACAGGGACGGTAGGGCGCGAAGGGGGCAGTGGCGGAGTGCGCGGCATGCGCGGGCGGGCGTCACGCGAATGGAGGTCCGGCTCCGGTGTGGCGGCGACGGGCGGCTGGCTGCTGCTTCTACTTCGGTCCACTTCTATCTTCACACAAACCAGAAAGGAGAAGAAGAAGGGCGGCGACGGCTGAGGGGCGTGAGGGAGAGGCGAAGGCGAGCGGTGAGCGGTGGAGCACGGGCGGCGACGGCGAGCTACCCCGGTCTTCTCCTCTCAGTGCTGCTGTCTCCGCTTCTTCTTCACTATTTCGCCGGGCGTCATGCGAACAAGGGGAAGGAGAGAAAGCGTCGAGAGTGAGAGAGAGAAGAAGATAAGAAGGTTTGACTAGTCAAAAAAGAAAAAGAGAGAGAGAGAAAGAGGCAAAGTGGGAACTGGCAAGAGGGGAAAAGGGGGAATGGCGGCGTGGGGAGGAGGTTTTCGCACGAAGGGGAGGGGAGGGAGAGAAAGAGAGAAAAAGAAAGGGAGAGAAAAAAGAAAACAAAAAGTAATCCAATAGTAAAAAAATCCTACTATTCAAATTACTTCAATTATTTTCCTTTTCTCTTTTTAATTTCTTTCGGTCTTCAATTTTTCCCCCGATAATTTTTTCTCGAAATTTTGACTCGTCAATAAATTGATGGACGATAAGACAGGGATCCTAAAAATGAATTGTGACACGCTCAAATATTCGATTCCCGAAACCAATTTAAATTTCATGGTTAAAATCGATTATACGTGATTTTAGTTCAATCCAACCAATTAAGTAGCTTTTAGAGATTTTACTGCAAATACATCCCTTAACGGTTTCACCCAATAGGTTAGTTAACTCATGAGTGATCAGCTCAGAGAAAAAGGACCATAGGCACGTCGATGAAATGCCCATTTCATTTTATCGAAATGGGGTTGAATTTCATAATGTCACACATATGATGAGGAAAAGAATGAATACAAACAAACAATAAAGAGAAAAGGCAAACGAAATGTAAATATATGCTTATATCTACTGGTTTCAGGAGTTTCATTCAACAGTCTTCACTGGGTAAAAGAAGCGTTCAACCCCAACCTGCAATTTGTTGTCAAAATGTCACAGCACAATGCTCATAGACTATGATATTGCACACTATTTTTGAACTCTAAGGGTAACACTTCAAGAGTTGCTAACACTGATCCTCTCCACCACATCCTCTTAATCTATGAATAATAGTGATTTTCTTTACACCTAATTAGTATAAAAGAAAAATACAATCTTTTATTTTAGAATTGGTAATCTTATGAATCCATGAATTAAAAAAATGAAATTTTAAAAACATAAATTTACACATTTAGCCATTAACACTTAAAGGAAAATAACATCTCATGTGATCCCAATGAATAACCAAATCAATTTGGGAAAACAATGGACTCTAGGGCAAGATGAAGATGGAATTTACTCTCTGGATTTTAAATTTCACCATTGCTTGAGGGATAATGTATCTATATAAGCACTTTTATCAAATATATTTACATGAGTATAGAGTGAGTCTCTCCCATATTTGAAAACTATCGGGTGACCATGAGTGATGGTATGCTGCATAAATTTCCCCATCCCTTCTAGAACTAGAACGTCACTTTTGACATTCTTTTGTAATACGAAACCAGGTTTAGTAACCTCGAACCAGGGCGAGTGCTGAACCAGAGATCCTTTCAAAAAAAGGAAATGATAAAAGCGTGACAAGCTCAAGAGATGCCTAAAATTGAAAATGTGTGCAAGACTCTTTCACAAACATCCATTGTATGGGAGTGGCCAGGCCTAGAAATGCTAAGATCGTAACTAGCTTAGAAAAGAGCACGATTACAAATATAAATGCACTTTTATCCGGTTTCATCACAACAAAATGGCGGCACAAATTGCTTTCAACTAGTATATGGCCTAAAGTGACTTCCAATGTTTCATCCTAGTTCAACCTAAACATCATCCCTCTCAGTGAGCTCAAACATGCAAACATACCCTTTACTTAAGGCAAGTTTCGTCAAGAAACTCGAACCAACCAACACAAAAGTTTGCTACATCGTAGCGTTGATGGTCCTAATGGTCACCTGCGACAATGTGTCCGAGTCGTTGAGAGTCGCAATTTGCTGGTTTTCTTGACTGTATGTCTTTATAAATTCACAAGGAATGCTCTGCCCATGAATACATTTGTACTGTCGATAAATGATAGGAAATGGGATTAAGCATATCATGTGAGAAAAGGCAAACAAGATGTGCATTTATGCTAGTATTTGCTACTTCCAGAGTCTATATTAGAAGTCTAAATGGCTTGATGAGATGGTCTTTAATTACAACTTGCAATCGGAAATCAAAATATCACAATCCTTCAGAGTCGCAATTTGTCGGTTTTCTTCCCTCTCCGCTGCTGCAAGCCACAACTTCCAGCCGTCAACATTTCTCTGGCCACCAATCACTATGGACCACTGGGCAATTATTCCGATCATTGATTCCGGCCATCGAGAATCATTGCCGACCTCCACTTGTCATCACACGACATTTCTCAATCAACAGCCAACGCAAATGTAAACTACACACATACATAAAAAAAAGAGGGGAATAAGGAGCTGACATAATGAATCCTCATCTATAGACTTCGCTGGTAAAAAAAAGAAAAAAGAAAAAGATTACTACTTCTGCCTCATGGACAAGACGGCGCTGGAAATCCGAACATAAAATGAAGGAAAACTCGGTGTCAGACATGACTCAACAATAAGTGAACCTAACTCTAAACATCGATTAGATGAACCCGAATTTATCACTTTTTTCCAACAAATAGTCGAACATGTGACATACAGTTTAGAATGTAGGCTCCCGATTGGGATTTAGTGCAACTTTCAGCCTAAACATGGCATATTGATATCTTACTTGACATGATTTATCATGAAAAAAAATCTCGGTTAGCTTTGTTTCACTCACAAGTCTACCGATTAAGCTCGGAATTCAGATTATCAACAGAAACAAGGCAAAACAGGGTATGAAGGAGAGAAAATTACCTGGCCAGGAAAGTAGTGCTTTGATTAGCAACGGTGGGGACGGTGATGTCAGAAATGGTTGACAATCAAAGTATAGCTCTGGCTTTGTGTGATTGGTTCGCGACTATTCATATCCCAGAACGAATCTTCTTCTTCTTCTTCTTCTTCTTCTTCTTCTTCTTCTTCTTCTTCTTCTTCTCTCAGTAGCCCCCAAAAACCGAGAGTGTATATTAGAGATTGACCGGCCGGAAGCTTGAGCTCACCAAAACAAGAAATTCCTCCGGCTGCGTATATATCTCTTCTTCTCAGTCAAGTGTGTATCTTCCTCGACTCTATCTGTCTCAATCGATCCCTCCCGATCTCTGTTCTCTCTCCATTGATAATCAACCCCCAAGAACCAATTCTGTTACCGATAATTGACGCCAACTGGTAGAGCAACTTGAACTTTTTTTTTTTTTGGTTTCACATCAGTCCCATGTCGTTCATCACTGCTAGCTAGATCATTGTTTTGCTAAAGAAAAGCGAGCATCCACAGTAAAGAACAGCCAAATTAGGCTTATTATTTGTTTGTTTCTTTTTTTCAACCGAAGCGTTCATTATGGACAAGGTGTAGTCTCTACTTAAATATTATATTTGCTGCGGCAATTAACTATTAGGTGTAAAATTGATTTTTTTTTTTTTTTTTGGTCGAATAAGATTTCTTTCATTACTTCGTAGGAACAAAACAAGGACATTTACCCAAGTCCAAACATAAAAGAGATGTAAGACATTGAGAAGGATTAGACAGCTAGTTCATTGCAAGGGAATAGTCTCGACAAGCCTTTGCGATCTAATCCGCGGCCCGATTTGTTTCTCGCAGACAAACGGCGATGGACACTCCAAGTAAAGAGCCCAGCTTTTGTTGACAATCTGCCACCACCGACTGGACAGCCCATGGAACTTCAGCCCGGCCCAAGATAGCATTTCCTCTTTGTCGAATTGTCGATCCACGAGCTGAACAGAACTGCTGTACTTGTTTGACCCAGTACATTGAACTGAAGAATTTTCGTGCGTGTCTTCTCCACGAAATGCAGCCCTTCCTTTAGAGCTAGGGTTTCCATGACAAGGGCAGACAGATCAAGGACTTTCTTGGTGAATCCACCCATAAGACGCCCATGATGGTCTCTGCAAATCCCAACAACCGCTCCCTATTTTGAGGCGCAACACCAAGACCTATCCACATTTAATTTCAGCGAGCCTGTTGTCGGTGGTACCACTCCTCCTTTAGCAAACCTTCCCTTCCCTTTTGGTTCTGTGTTGTAGTGCTGAAGCTCCATTTTCTATAGAGTTCAAGATCATAACTGGCTTCCTCCACAATTTGGTGTGGTTTTAGTCTGCTGGATCTAAAAACCCATGCATTTCTTGCTTTCCATAACTACCATAAAATACTTGCAAGGAGTGCATTTGATTTCCGCTCATTCTAGTGAAGCAAGTTCTCTGAGATCCATTTATCCATCCTTGTGACTTTCTCGACAACTGTATTCAATTTAATGCGAGGATCTAACCATATCCTTTTCGTCCAGGAACATAAGAGGAGGAGATGCTCGAGAGTTTCTAGGGCATTGTGGCAAATTGGGCATAGTGGATCAGGTACCATTTTCCTCCCGTAGAGATTTTCTCTTGTCGGCAGCGCATTATTACATACGCTCCATAGGAAAAATCGAACCTTTGGGTAGTGTTGGGTTTGCCAAATTGTGGTCCATAGAGATTAGGGTGGCTGATATGATGATGACGCTTGGTTAGCCTTAAGTTTTTTGTTCTGGGAGCATATTTTGTTGTAGCCACTTTTGACCGAATATGAGCTTGTATTATTGCCCATCCACACTAGCCTATCCATTAATGGATTGGAGCTGAGTGGTATTGAAAGGATCTCATGGATAACATTATCGTTGAACATTTCCTTTAGCTTTGCTACATTCCATTCTTTTTCTTCGAGTACAATCAATTCCTCGACAATCTTCGGCTCATTTAGAGTTGCAGCTCCTCTAATACGGCCTCTGGGTAGCCAAACATCTTCCTTGATTCTGATCTGCTTACCATCACCCACCGGCCATCTCATCTCTGATTCAATCACTTCCCTTCTTATTAGCAAAATTTGCCATCCCCATGAGGGGCGAGTACCCTTACCAGCATGCCAAACCTCTCATTGTGGGTAATAAATACCTTTAACAATTTTTGTCCATAGGGAATTTGGAGCTTGAACAAGTCGCCATGCTTGTCTCCCAAGCATAGTCTTATTGAAAGCAACTAAGTCTCGAAACCCCAATCCTCCTGTATCCTTCCTTGTTCTCAAAGATTCCCAGTTCTTCCAATGAATTCCTTTTCGGTCAACATTTTGTTTCCACCAAAAGCATGCAATTCTTTTTTCTATTGCTTTGCAAATAGACATCAGTATCTTGAAAATAGACATTGCATACTGTGGTAGAGCTTGTACAACTGTTTTAATGAGTACCTCTTTTCCTGCTTTAGTCAACAATTTCTCTTTTCAGCCCTCTAGCTTCGAGTTAACCCTTGCTAGGATCCATGCAAACATATGCTTTTTTGATTGCCCCCAGTCAGACGGAATTCCCAAATATTTGCCTGTCTTGTCTATGATAGGGACTCTTAATTGATTTGCCAAGTTCCTCTTTAAAGTTTGTGGAAAATTTTGGCTAGAGAAAATACCTGAATTGTTTAAGTTGATGGCCTGCCCTGATGCATAACAATACTGGTTTAGGATATTTGCCAAGTTTTGACATTCCATAACCGTTCAGTCTAAGAAGAAGATGGCATCATCGGCAAATAACATATGAGAAATAGTTAGACACCACCTATTTATTTTGATTCCCCTCAAGCTTCTATCTAATATTGCCCTGCTCATTAGTATGGATAGCACATTTGCCATGATAATAAATAAGTAAGGCGAAAGTGGTTCTCCCTGTCTTATGCCTCGGGATGGATGGAACTGTCGCATCGACTCCCCATTAATTTTCACACTGAAGGATATCGTGGAAATGCACTGTTTCACACACTGAACCCATTCCTTGCAAAATCCCATTTTCTTCATATACTCACATAAGAAATCCCATTCAACCCGATCATAGGCCCTTTGCATGTCTAATTTAAGAACTGCCTGAACTTTCTTTTTCCTCTTTCAAATGCGAAGTTGATGTAGCATCTCTTGAACTATGAAGATGTTGTCCTGTATTTGTCTTCCACTCACAACAGCACTCTATTCTATCGCAATAATCTTCGGAAGCCATGGCTAAAGACGGTTAGCCATTACTTTAGAAATAATCTTATAAGTGAAATTACATAAACTGATGGGCCTGTATTGAGTGATATTTTCTGGATTTGCTACTTTTGGAACGAGAACAATATGTGTCATATTTAGTTTAGGATCGAAGGTACCCGTAGTGAAGAAGCTATCAACCATTTGGAATGCATCTTGCTGAATGTCAGTCCAATAATGATGATAAAATTGGCCGCCAAGCAAATCTGGTCTAGGTGCCTTAGTGGCTCCCATTTGAAAAATCGCCTCTTTCACTTCATCCATTGTTACCCTCCTCATTAAGGACTCGTTCATTTCCGCATTGACAAGTTGTGGGCATTGATCTAGGACTGGTTGAAAATTTCTAGGACCTTCAGTAGTGTAGAGGGATTGGTAAAATTGGCCAATGTGTTGCTTTAGTGCTTCAAGTTCTTGACACCAATGATCATCATCCATTTTCAGCATTGTGATTCTATTCCGTACCCTCCGCTGGACCGTAGTAGCATGAAAATATTGGAATTTCTATCCCCCCACCTTAGCTAGTTTATGCAGGATCTCATACTCCAATACATTTCTTCCTGCCTCCATAACCGTTCAATCCGCTCTTTAATTTGTTGGATTTCCTCCCTGTACTTAGCTCCTTCAGGGCTATTAGTCAACACGGTTAGTCTTCTCTTTAAAAGCTCAATTTGCTTATGTGCGTTAGAGAATTTTGCTTTGCTCCATATTCCCAATGCACCAGCCACCTGTTGTGATTTTTGTACTAAGTCTCCAAGTGTGTTATGGTGATCATTCCATGCTCCTTTAACAATATCCATGCATTCTGGGTCTTCTAACCAATATGCCTCAGATCGAAACTCTTTTTTCCTTCTTATGATATTGGGATATAGATTGAGGATAAGAGGACTATGGTCAGAGCCTATTGCTGGCAAAGCAACAGCCTCTGCATTTGGAAACTCCACTCTCCATTCTACGTTGCATAACACCCTATCTAGGCATTCTTTTACCAGATTTTCCCCAACTCTGTTGTTCGACCATGTATAGGCACAACCCTTGCTTTCAATATCCATTAATGCACATTCATTCAGCATCTCCCGAAAAGCCACCATTTGATAATGATCCATCCCTCGTCTTCCATCCTTTTCCCAGTAATTAAGAACCTCGTTGAAATCCCCCATGCAAATCGATGGTAGGGAATTGATATGGTGGATTGCTCGAAGTTTCTACCATAAACACGTCCTCTTTTGGAAATCAGTAGATGCGTGTAGAAAGGATACTCTCATCAGGGTTCCATAAGTAGGGTCCCTGCAAATAATATCAATCAGCTCCTCTGAGTACTCCTGTACCTCCACCTTTAATTCCTCATCCGACATTGCTATTAGTCCCCCTGCTGTGCCAATTGGATCAATGATAAATGACTCCTTGAACTTATGTTGCTGTCTAACTTTGTCTACCACTGTTTTCCTATACTTCGTCTCCATAAGGAACACCAAGTCGAGTCTATCAAGAGCCACAAGGGCTCGGAGATGCTGGAACGTCAGGGCAGACCCCAATCCCTGATAGTTCTAGCTCAAAACTTTCATTAATCCCTCGGTGGCTTAGTAGGGCAAGCCACCAAAGCCCATTCATGTGCTCCCTCATCCACTTGGATAGGTGTTTCGAGAAGTAGAGTCTCATCAATCGCGTTTGCATCCATCCCCTGTAAATTGTAACTCTTGGCCCTCTTCATTTTCTTGCTCGCCGGGGGAATATGGCCCTTCTTACTCTTTTTGTGTACTGTAGCTGTGCTGTCAAGCATTGTTTTTGCCCATGATGAATCCGAGAGAAGAAGTAGAGAGCCTTTGTCTCTTTTGCCTTTCACTACCGTAGACTCACTGGCTATACCTTTCCCTTTTAACTTGAGTAATTCTGAGGGTTGAGCTTCCATAGGATACCCCAATTGCATCTCATAGTTCTCATTATTGGTTGGGGCCTCTATAGTACTAGCCAGTGGAGTTTCCGCAACTGTTTCTTGTTCCTCACAAGGTATCGCTTCCCCATAATACATTTTCTAGAAAGGACTATTTTCCTTAGCTTCCGCTTTTAGCCAATATTCGAAATTTCCAGCTACTTCCTCCCCCGGCCTTGGTTCCTCGTAAGGGATTTCCTCACAGTTTATGGTATAATGGCCTATTTGGCCACATGAATAGCAATAATAAGGAAGCCTCTCATACTTAAAGTCAACCCATATTTGATCATCATCGAAATTCACCAATGCTCCTGGCCATAGGGGGCGTGATAAGTCTAACATCACATGCACTCTTCCTACCTTACACAGGCTGCCATCTTTACCATATATTTTTAGTTCCACCACCTTTCCTATAATCTCGACCACCTCCATCATCGTCTTTTCAGTAATTCAAATTATCGAAATTCCCAACACTTGCACCCAGAATGCACAATGAGTAAAAACATGATAGTGAATAGGTACCTTTGGTTGTAGTTTCTGTAGAATGAGCAGGTTCCTCGAGAAACACCGAGGGCTAGCATCCAAGACTCTTTTCAAGGCAGCTTCCTCTCTGAAAATGAACGAGAACAGGCCTGATTGCACTAACTCACACACTACATTTTCAGTCTTCCATGCCTTCTTCATTGCGGATAAAAAGGCCTAGAAGTTTACATTTGGCCTAGAAAAGAGTTTCCCAAGTAGTATGAGATTACATGCTTTCCATTTATCCTCTAGAATTTCTTCAAACACGTTGGCTATGAAATCCTCTAACCACATTTGCCCCATTCTTCTACATAATGCAGCCAACCTGCGCTCTTTAACTGATTCATTCTCCATTTCTAACTCTTCCTTACAGGTTCAAATTCGGGACATCCTCCAAAATTTACCCAGGAAAGGAATCAATTCGAAACCCACTAATACCTATTGTTGGAGCGGAAGAAGCATGGATGAAGGGAGCTCTAAACAAATGCCATCTCTATTTCACTAGCATTTCTTTGCTTAGAAACCATAATAAATCCATTCTCGCAAGAAGCTTTATGTATTGGTAGGTAGAAAGATGATGGTAGGACCGTTGCTACAAGAGGAAAGATTTCATTGTAAAGATGGATTCGTAGGGTGTAGTGGTATATGTTCAGGTTAAGGGATTTTGATTGGCAGGTGGATAGAATCCATTTAGGCTGGGAGATTTAGGGCTTGGAATACACTATCGCCATGGATAGAGATGAAACTCTTCCGAGGAAGAGAGGGACTCTTACAGGAATAGAGTATTCTAGGCATATGTTGAATCAGTGTAAAATTGATTAACGGACTAAAAAATCTGACAAGATACGATGATTCTCTTGCGCATGGAAGTTAACTTCATCTCTTATGCCAATCTCGAGCATTGCTTACATTTGTAGAAAAGCATTGATGACTACCGTCTTCAGTTGAACAGCAAATCATGCCCACACAAGAAGCTTTATTTATTGCAACTAAAATCTGACTTCATCCATTCGTTATACCCGATGATGGTGGTTAATGCAAGACAAACTTTTAGCGATAATTAGTAGGATAATTTGAATTAAGGCACACAAATGTGTGTGAGGGGACTCCTTTATTTCTCTTTTCCAAGAATTAGTGGTAGGTTAATTTTATTTTAATCACTATGAGTAATGGACTTCCTCTAGAATTCATAATTACTCTGGAGAAAGAAATGACATTTATGAGGAAAATTGTAGGAGGGTTGTCCTTGATTATTCCCTTGATTCTTTCTTGAGAATCCAATGTTATTTTCCTTTGAATTGGGAATAAGATCTAGCCCTTTAATAATTCTTTGCATTCCTTAATCTTCATCCTCAAACATCGTTGGATTACAAGAAAGCAGTTCGAGGCAATGATAAGTTAACAAATTCCCAAATGTATGGACCGCAAGAACATACAACTTGCTTTCCTTCTTCCATTTCATTCATTCCATGGATATGAATCTCAGAAAAAAGACTGATTATAGAAGGCATCATAATGTCAATATAACAAACTGGTTATAAGTTGATTTATTTCAATGCAGAAGATTTCCATTTCTCGTTGGAATTGCAATCCAACACATCCTCTTGGGGCCTCCACAATGCAATGAATATTGGTGATGATTGAATCAAGATATGATTGTAATTCGATGTACACACGTGCGTATATAATGATGAACAAGCAAGTTGTTTAAAGGATTAGAGTTTCTACAATCCATCAAAAGTTCATATACACTGGTAACTCAACTAAACCAACAAATATCACTTTAGACATTTATCAAACTATCTCAACTCATACCAAAAATTGAACTACTAAAATTCCATGTCGATATCGTTCATGTCCTATGAGTTGCTAGCCAAAGAACCTAGCAAGTATTTGAATGACTGGGCTGAGCAATAATCTCTGCTCATTTTAAATTCCAAACAATGCCATGATAGATGAAACCAAAGCAAAGCATATTAAAAGAGCAACTGTATTTAGGAAAGTGAGGTTCTCACATGTTAACATTCCATACGGTATAACCCGGGTAAATACCATTATGCCCTTCTTGAAATTTATGCAACTTTCTTTCCTAAATGAAATGCATATTTAAATTCCGCACCAACAAAATGCATATTTAAATGAATATATGAAATTGAGGTATCTGATTTTAATTTTTTTGCCAAGAAATTATTTATGTATCTAGATTGCTTGATAAATGTCATCGTTAAAAACGTATACACAAATAATAACCACAACCAAATGCAGTCGACATCATGTCTATGGCATGCTAAGAATTTCAAGTCATCAACACAAAAAGCCAACTTAATTATGAAAAGTTCAATTTAGGACTTAATGGGGGCGAAAGTGCCTTGAAGAAGGATGACATTGGAATAAGTTAGAGAGGGTCATGTTCCTATAATACAAGTACATGCTCTTTCGTGATCAATCTGACATGTGATGTCAAATGTAATCGGTGAGACGTTCAAGTCTCAATTTAGGACTTAATGTTCTTTTGTAGATTTAATGTCAATGTCGAAATTGTTGAATTTTGACTTTCAAATTAAGAGATAAGGGTATTTTAGATCATTTACCTTTATTTTAGGGATTTCTAAAGGGAGATTATAAAAGAAATGTGTTTAATACACATCTCTAACCCTAACCTCTATATCATTTCTTGTTTTATTTTTCTTATCTTCTTGTTGGATATTTATATTTTGTGGCTCATCAAGTGGTTTTAGAGCTTTTTGGATTGTACTCTCGTGCTATTTGTTGTAGTAAATCGGCTCTCTCTCCTCGTGGTTCTTCCTGTTTTGGATTTTTGACGTAAGTCTTGCTTCTCGTGTAATTTTGATTCTTTCATTCTTTGCTACTTGTTCTTAGATTGGTGCATCTTTGATCGACATTTTTCTACAACAAATTGGTATTAGACGAAGGAATTACGTCTTTTTGTTTGAGATGGCATCTATTAAGTTCGAAGTGGCACTTTTCAATGGCCAAAACAATTTTGGGCTATGGAGGAGCAAGATAAAGGCATTCCTGTGTCAGGAAGGTTCGGTTAGAGTTTTGGATGGAAATTATCCCGACAATATGACTACGATTGAGATCAAGAAGATGGAAGAAAAGGCGCATAGCACCATCCAATTGTTATTATCCATTAAGGTGCTTTGCGAAGTTGCAGGTGAAGGAACAGTTTTAGGATTGTGGAATAAGCGTGAGAGCTTCTATATGAATAAATATCTTATGACAAGATTATTTGTGAAGTAGCGTCTTTACAAGCTAAAGATGCAAAAAGGTACTCCTATCCTAGAATATCTAGATGGATTTAATAAAATCATTATGGATATGGAAAATCTAGATCTGAAGTTAAATGATGAATCGGGCTCTATTTATATCAACAAATTTCTCCTCTCTTCTTGCCAATTCAATTGCCAAACCACATGAATACAAGTGGTTTATCTTTTAAATATACATGTCCTTTTCACATACGATGAAAAGGACAAACTTGAGGACAACTTATGTTGATTTCTAAATATACATCTTAAGATATACCAATTTAGGACGACAAATTTCAAGAATATGAGCTCAAAATTATATTTTACAAGAATTATATCAGGATGACTAGTACTGACACTAATATGTAATAGTGCTTGAACTACACATTCGTTCTAAATGACAGTCTCCTAAATTTTTCAACAATGTATTACTTGCTCAGTAAAAAATAGCTATTCGGATCCAAAAAGATGTAATGTGTTTTAACGATTTATATGCCTATGTTGGGAATGTTTTTGAGGTATCAAGTGAGTAGGATTTCAGAAGCCGAAAGCATTTTAAAGGATCAGTCATTGTCCAATTAGATGTATAGAAATCTAAGTTGCAAATTTAGGGTTTTAATTAACTTGAAACCTATTTGTCTCACTATTTATATTAGCAGTTTTCTCCTTTAATATAATAACAATTCTAATGAGATTCTTGACCTTTGTTGTAAAGAATAAAATGCGCATGGGATTTCTAGAATTGAGTCCTCAGGAGAAGATGAATACTAAAGAACAATTCTAGACATAGGAAGATTTATCTAGTAAAATTTTTACTGTGTTTATTAGATTCCAAATAAGTACTCAAATGAGTCACCGATTAAACATAACACTCATGGAATTCTACATTGTTACCTCTAAAACTTTGGCTTCTCATCCTTCAGTGGAAAAAGTTGCATATATGGAGACGGCCACAAAACTAGGTCGATGAACGCTATCCCCACATCAATCACTTGTTCGGGGGAAATGTGAGTCCAAATCGACCCCCCAAATGGCGGCTACCCTAGTATTGGTCCCCTCTTGAGTAGGAATGGTGGGGATATTGGTCCCCTATCGAGTAGGAATGGCAAGGATAAAACGATCTGGTGGCGGTGGTAGTGGATGAGGTGGTTCTGTTTAATGGTGCTCCAGACTTTTGTCTTTTTTTCTTTTTCTTTTTTTATCAAAAAAATTCATTTGGTTCTTTTGTTTTTTTGGTTGAAAAGGTCGTTTGGTTCGAAAAAGTAGTAATGAGCTTCTGAGGGAGCTGTTGATTCGTATGAATCCTATGTTTCAATATAAAGTTTCGTAATAGTCTGTTCCTAGTATCTATGTAGACAGATATAATTGCCATTAATTTTTCTGAGAAGTTGGCTTTTTTGCCTGAAGCTCCCCACAGTTAAAATTGCTATTGATGTCTTTCCCTTACTTTCTATTCCTTGTTTTGCATGTTTTATTTTAGTGGTGGGGCGAATGATGAACTATGGAGATTAATCTATGGGTTTTGTACGACTACCAGGACTATATTTCGAGATCTCGTATTCCAACATCATCTCAGCCCCTCAAATGAGGAGACGAGTGACATCTACTGCCAAGTTAAAAGCCACACTCTGTTCTTCAAGAAGTTGGATGCTGGGTTGTTTGTTTTTGAAGGAAACTAATTTCAAAATTCTAAACTTGAACTATTGAGTAACATCAAATTGCGTACAAAAAAAGGCCATAAATACTTTGTATCACCGATTGAAAAGTACATCATGCAACAGAACGTATCTTATTTTCCACGAATTAAATGCACTTATTGCATCATCATGAGAGAGATTGAGTGGAAATAATTTTCTTCACAAGAAGAGAGCCTTTTCATTCTTCTTATTTTCCTTTAGGATACACAATCCTATACTTCAACCACTAAGAGAAAAAAAGATGTTATTTTCTCTTTTTAAGAAGTAACCCTCAAAATAACACCTAGGTGGTTATTTTCTTTAAATTGTGGGTGTGGGCTGTTTTGAGTTATGGGCTAGGTTAGCCCAACATGGGCAGCCTAATAATAATAAAACCCATTATCTCCCACTCGGCCACGATGGGCTAAATATAACCCTCTCTTCTTTGCAATATTCATACTAGTAAATAATTCGTGCGACTAGCATACTATGAGTAGACACTGGCTTTTTTCATTAGCTTGTGACTCGAGTAATACTAAGGATCAATATACCTATATTAGACAAACAATCAATGGTATTAGACAAAAACTATTAGTGGTATGATAAACCAAAAAATGAACTTACCCGAAATTACCCATTGTGCACATGGATACATGCGTATTCGTACCAAAAGTGAACTTGGCAAGTTCAAAGTCCGCAACCCGGAATCAAAATGTCAGCTTTCATAACAATAACTTGAATTCAATAAACAACTTATTGATATTACCATGTCTTCGCACCTTAGCATCAAAATCGGAGTCCAAAAGAATATTAGAGGACTTGATGTCGCAATGAATAACTTTGGGATTACTAGAAAGGTCAAATCAATAAAAATGAAACCCAAAAATTATAATAGTAATGATAAGGTTTTTTTTTTTTTTGAAGAAAATACCCACTCTCTTCATGTAAGTAAGCCAAACCTTGTGTGAAACCTAAAGCCACCTTCATCCTCTTAGGCCAAGGAATGATAGGGTGATCAATACTTGCAATAACATTTGGGGTAGTTATAATCAATTGGTTTTGAGCTTTGAAATAACTAAGGATACATGATAGATATTGATTGTGCAAATGAGAGTCTAGCGTGTTGTTTGGGACGAATTCATAAACTATTATTCTGGGTGTTAGAAACACAATATCCAACCAAAAAGATGAGGCGATGGTGATGGATATGGTTGATGATATTGACTTCCACTCACAACACCCTCTTCCCTTGCCAACTTCTAGCTTTTAGTTGCTTGATGGCAACCAATTCTTTGCTCGGAAGTACTCTCTTATGAATGAGCCCAAAATCACCTTCATTGAGTACACCAGAATCAGAAAAATCATCCGTTGTCATTTTCAGCTCCTCGTACATAAAGGTCTTATGTGGAACACCTAAGGCAATGGAAGAGGTCTGACGTTGGGACCCCATTCTACTAGCTTAATGATAATGAAAAGCATAGTTAGAAGAATTGATGTTAGAAATCTTGGTATTATGAACATGTAACTCTTGTGATCCACATGTAGAGCAAATTCTGATTGAGGATTAAAATCACTTTCAATGAAAAGGACAAGCTTGAGGACAATCGATGTTGATTCCTCAATCAGAATTTGCTCTGCATTTGGATCACAATAGTAATATGTTCATAATACCAAGATTTGTAACATCAATTCTTCCAACTATGCTTTGTCATTATTATTAAGCTAGTAGAATCGAGTCCTAATGTTTGACCTCTTCTTTCTCCAGGCATAGCCTTTGGTGTTCCACATAAGACCTTTATGTACAAAGAACTAAAAATGGCAAGGGATAATTTCTCTAATTCCAATCTACTTGGCAAAGGCAGTTTCAACCTCGTTCATAATAGAGTACTCTCGAGCAGGGAATTAGTTGCCATCAAGCAACTAAAAGCTGAAAGTCGACAGGGGGAGAGGGAGTTAAGAGCGGAGGTCAATATCATCAGCTGTATCCACCATCGTCACCTTCTCTTTGGTTGGATATTGCATTTCGACACTCAGAATTCTAGTATATGAGTTTGTCCGAAACAGACACCGGACTTTCATTTGCACGGTCGTATTTATCCCGTATACTTAGTTATTTCAGAGCTTAAAATATGATTGATTATAACTGCTCCAAATGTCATTGTAGGTACTAATTGCCCAATCATGTCTTGGCCTAAGAGGATGAAGGTGGCTTTAAGTTCCACACGAGGCTTGGCTTACTTACATGAAGAGTGTGAGTATTTTTTTTCCAAAAATAAAAAAAAATTATCATTACCATAATAATTTTCGGGTTTCATTTTTGTTGATTTGACCTTTCGGACAATCCTAGAGTTATTCATCGCGACATAAAGTCCTCCAATATTCTTTTGGACTCTGATTTTGACGCTAAGGTATGATGACATGATAATATCAATCGGTTGTTTATTGAATTCAAGTTATTGTTATGAAAGCTAACACTTTGATTTCAGGTCGCGGACTTTGGACTCGCCAAGTTCACTTTGGGTATAGATATGCATGAATCCACGCACATAATGGAGACATTCTGGTAAGTTCATTTTCGGTTTGTCGTACCACTGATGGTTTTTGTCTACTACCGCTGATGGTTAGTCAAATGTAGGTACATGGGTCCTGGGTATTACTCGAGTGGCAAGCTAATGGAAAAGGACGATGTCTACTCATTCAACGTGGTCTTGGCAGAGCTACTCATGGGATGAAAAGTGTGACATCCAGATTTTTCAACCCTATGTTCTACTGAATAAATCGAGCATTTCATTGACGCGCTTATAGGGTTATTCTTAGAGCCAATTACTCTCGAGATAACTAGACTATTTGGGGAAATTATTAATGAATTTTAAGGCAATAGACTTGAGAACTCGATCAGAAATCGGCTTCTCAACCATGTCCATCTTTAGAGGCCATTACGGCACGCGATTAAAAATCGATTTGAAATCGAGAGATAGCGGTTCGACAGAGATGTGTGGCTAATCGTGGGTGACCCCACTAAATTAGAAAATTCTCATCGACCAGCCCTAGATTGATTTTCTTATTATTTTGGTACCCTGTGTCCGCAGTTGGATCCTCAAGATTTTCATGACAATCGAGAGTCGCCATTGAGTCGAATGGGTTCATAGTGGTTCGAAGAAAGTCAACTACGGTTATTTGCCTTAAAAAGTTTTGAAAACTACTCGATCGTCTAAGTCACGCTAAAAACGCGCCGAATGAAAATTAAACGCCAATTCGAGTCCGATTTCAAAAATTGAAGTTTTGGCCATGTCACAATAAATTCTAGGAGTATCAATTTAGTCTCAAAAGATTTCTTTGACAACCGACACTTTTTGGGAAAAAAGTCGTTGTCGGGTCGTGTTTGGTACAAAAAATGCTAAATATGGTTTTTTGATTAAAAATTGAAATGCATAGTGGATTTTTTGGAGTGAGGAAAAGTGCAGAGACGATCAATGAGTGATCAATTGAATTTGTGAGAATCAATCGAGAAGAAATCAAGGGGAATTTGGAACCAATTGAAGCCATATCTCTCAATTTCGTAACCCTCCTTTCGCCTAGCAAAATTGGACCATTTGGAGAGTTGTGAGAGGTGCTGGTGTGGCCTAATGAAGGCCAAGGGTTAATCTTTGGCTAGAATGAACCTTGGAGATATTTCTTGTGGAAAAATTGGCATTGGTGGAGCCCAACTCTCACTTATCTCTATCTCCTTTCCCTCACACCCCCACAACCGGATAGCCTCTCTTTCCCCTTTTTGTTTCGTGCGACATTCTCAACTGAAGAAGACGAAGCTGCTTGCTGAAGACCCCCGCTGCTGGCTGCACGTCACTGCTGCCACCTACCAACGTATTGGCTTGCTTCGGTCAACAAGAGCAACAAGCGAAGCCGTTGGTTGACCGCTTGAAGCCCACTCCTCCGTCCGCCAGCAAAGCCTTGCTCCACGCCCGTAGCAACGAAGACCGAAGCCCACGATTCCACTGAGTTCGGTCTCTTCTTCGGTCAGCTCCAGCACGTTGTTGACCACCGAATCTCCCCTGCAGCAGCGACTGATTTTTCTCTGCCATCTCCACCGCTTCTGCCAGCCATCTTCGTTTGTTTCCTTGGTCAACAACCCACTCCACCGAATCCCAATCCCACCGAGAAGCCTCACGTCCGTGGACTTCAGCAATTTGAAGACCCCAGCGAAGCCACGTTGCGTCTTCGTCCCACGTCAATCAACGTCAGCAACTCTTCGCCGCTTCTTGAAGATCCCAGCGAAGCCGAAGCAACCGTCGACGTTGCTCCTTCCTCCTGCTGGCGTTAGTCCACGCTCGAACAAGCAGCCCACTGAACAACCAACTTCCAGTTACAGTTTGTTTAGCCCATTTGGGCCGCAAGCTAGCCCAGTCGAATTTCACCAACAACAGCCCATCAGCAGAATTTTATTGAGGCCCATCTCCTGCAGTCTTCAAGCCCTGTCCAGTCCAAGTGAATTAATTGGTCAAGCCCAGTTCAGCAAAGCCCGTTTAGTTCAGTCCAGTTTCAGCGGGCCCAAACCCAAGAGCAAGCCCATTCCAGTGCAAGAACAAATCTCAATTGGGCTCAAGTTTAAGGCCCGGTCCAAGCCCGCCGGTGTCGTCGAAAGCCCGATTTTAGCCGCTGTCGCGGTGATTTGGTCTCCGCTTTTACCAAGTGAGTTTTGCTCACTAATCCCTTATTAGTCGGTAAACTATACTTAGGGTTTGATTAGATTTAATTACGTGCAATTAGGTAGATAGATTAGATTAGAGTAATTAATATGAACCCTGTCTTAGTGTAGATAAGTGTGAGACAAGTATGCTGTGAATAGTATTGTAAATATACTATGAGTTGTGCTGTTAATAAAATTGTGGTTGTGAATTTCAATATGAAAAATATGGCTTGCTTTTCTATCCCATTGTTTTATTGTCTAGGGATTTATAACTACTTCCACATGCGCATAATAAACAGACAGGGTCGGCGATACTTAGTCCTGGGATATCGCACTTTAAAATCGACCGATAAGAAGGATAGGCGCGTCCCCGAGGATCGGGGCGTGACAAAAAGCATTGGATGCTAATCAGCCTGAAGACCAATAGTCTTTGGTGGAGTGGGTAAGATGTAAATGAGTTTTCAATTTAACTTATATGAGTTTAGATTTTCAACGACAATATGATATATATATATATAGTCGATCACCTAATAGGTCAATTTTTAGCTTTCTATACATGTATAAAAATTGTAGGTGATCGTCTAATCGTTTACCCTTCCTAGTGATGTACAAGGAACAACATTATGTTAAGAATAAGGAACAACAAGTCAATCCCTTGTTGTATATAATCCAAATTGATAATCCTGAATTTGGATTCTTGAAGATAATATGCACAGAAAAATATGTACTTCTCTGTTCTTGTTTAAGAAAATATAGACAAAATGAATATACCCATTTCAACGACCCTAGAAAAGCTGAGATAGATAATATTTAGGATTTATACCCATTTATTTTAGTCGACTCAAGTTTGGGGCCACAATATGATTTACGCCGTGTTGTGTGATAATTAAATCTAATTTATGAATGTGACACCTTCTTAATATTGAGTGGTAGGAAACAAATGAAACATTTCCAACCATAATATAGCCAGCAAAGAATGATTTTTGAAAAGAGTGAACTTCCACCTTTCCCCATCTCAACAAGCGGATTGGTTTGCAATCCCATTACTAGTCCAACCGGTTGAACCAACCAATTTGATCCGATTTTAAAAATAGATACCTTCAATCTAACTAACGTACTTCTAGGCATACAATCCGATGTAAAAGGGAGATACACATGATTTAAATCTAATTTCACATGGTTTATTACTAATAATTAATCTTTGTATTGCTAACAGAAGTCAACAGCCTCGAGCTCTTTCATGCATAAAGTAATGTCAAGAAAATAGCATAGTACTATTTAGAGAGTCTAGCACATATCTCGTTGGGATATGGTTCTTAGCACAATGTTCCTCTAGTAGGATCCACTTTATTTGGACTTGTGATCAATGGGGTTGCTCAAATTGCAGGCCAATCACTTTCTTATAACATAGCAAATTCTATGTTTTGCTCATAATAATGTAAAGTAAAAAAAAACATTCAATCTTTATTAGCTTTTTTATGTTTCTTTATGCAGCTGATGGTAATTTTCCTTCCTTGTTTAGGATGGAGTTCTCACCAATCAACAAGAAACCATAGATGCGTTAGTGAGGGTCTCAATTTTGATAGTTTGAGTTGGAGGTGCAGAATTTACACAAATGGAGGTAGGTTTGTTTTCTGTCATTTAAGTTAGACTTTCTATTGTGTTAACATCGAAATAGTATCTAATAGTGAGGATGTAGAGAACTTAACAATCCAATTATTTTGGATTAAAAAGCTCTACACATCATGTAGCCACTAGAGACATTATACAATCTGTTCCAATGTAAGATGAACACCACTAGAGACATTATGCAATCTGTTCCAATGTAAGAAGTTCATCGTAAGTTGATTTTCTCATGATTTTTCTGTTCGAATGAATCCATTCATTTTAAGTGCACGGACATAAGAACTCATCTACATTAAATCTCATACCAAATTAACTTGGGGAAATAGTCTCTTCTACGGAGTAACGAGAGTTCAAATAAAAAGAATCTGAGAACTGGAGATTCGGATATGATATTTTGAAAAAGTTACAGAATGAAAGTATAAATATAATTTGATATTCTGGAACATACTTATGCTCCAGTCTTTTAAACATATCAGTTTTCTTTTTGGTGTGTTTCATAAGGCGAAGATGCTTTTTAGATAAAAAAAATTATACGGACAGATTTTCTAAATGGGAAGAGTAGGTGAGAAGCTTCAAATCAGAATCTCTTATCAGATATCGAAGTGTTTACATTAAATAAGAAAAGATCGAAGACAATAGACAAGAGAAAGAGAGAGAAAATGGAAAAGGCCGATGTGTTTTTTGTTTTTGTTTTTTGGTAATAAAAGTCAGTTTGATTAGTGTTTCAGTGTATGCATATGTGTGGAGGACAATTTAAACGGTGGCTACTTCAAATGACATTTTAGTCTTTTGCGTTCCAGGCCGAACGTTTTCAAGAAGCGCCATCATGATTTCCACTTTAGAAAAGGTAGTCAAAAGACAAATTGACGACCCCACTAGAGAAGTAGATTTTTGACGTAGATGCACTCATCAATAATTTAAATCGACATCTGTAGACATAAAGGTTATATTACGGTTGCCGTTCTTGCCATTTTATCAAGTTCCATTACTCAGTCATTAGGATGGTCGGTTAGCCACATACACTTAAACGAAAGTAACATGTCTTGTCATTTCATATTTGAGATATACCGGCGATGAATGGAGATAAGGCCAGTACATCTTTTTTTCCTTTCATAACAAGATATTGCCAAATCACCATTTTGAAAAATGGACACTCCAATTCAAATTCTCTAGCTTTTTCAAGGGCAGTGAGAGGCCTCTGATGAGTACAATAACGAAAACCGGCCCAGAAGGGTTCACTTTACATCTAGGCTGTTTGGTCTCACATGCAGTAAGGAGAAGGGGATTCTCATGGGCACACGTGAATTTTTTCTTGTTACTACAAAAAGATTTGGGAATCAATGTGTAAACGTGGAAGCCGAATTTTACACGCTCTTCATATCAAGCCACCCATTTCAATGCCACCAACCAACGTACCACAAGCTCATCTATCGAAGTCTTAAGAATTTGAAAAGTGACTAGGAGAATCATGTCATCTGCACGTACATAAAGTATAAAAGAATAAGTCACACCTCCAAATTATCTTGGGGAGGAATTCAGAATTTCTATTACTCTTTGATGTTCGAAGCTTAGTCCTTTTTGGTTCCAAGCATACTTAATTGAAAAGTCGCATCAGTGAGCGTGCTATTTAAGTACTACGAAACTCACAAATTGAAAAGGAATTCAACATCTTGGAAGGCTGATAAGAAGGTAAATGCAAACTTAGCTCTTAGTTTCTGGCGAGAACCCTCTGAATCTTCAAGGTCCATGAGGTCTTCAGAATCTTGCTGGTTTTCTTGACTGTATGTTTTTATGAATTCACAAGGAACGCTCTGTCCATGAAGACATTTGAACTGCCGATATGTGATAAGACATAGGAATGCAAGCATAAACTAAAGAGAAGGCAAACAAGATGTATATTTATGCTAGTATTTGCTAGTTCCCATAGTCTATATTAGCAGTCTAAATGGCTTCATGAGGAAGTCTTTAATCACAAGTTGCAATCTGAAAACAAAATACCACAATCATGTGCTCTTAGACTAATAAGCACATGTAATCAATATAGAGACATGCATGAATCTGGTGAATATCTGAGTCGCCAATCTTACACTGCAATATGCATCGAACAAACATGAAAAGCTGCACTAAGGGTCCTAGATGAATACATATACAAATTAAGCAAGTAATATTCTCTTCCCTGACAAAAAGGAAATCTTCTTTTCTTCTTTTCATACCACTGAGGTTGTTGGACTAATTTTTAAGGCCTAGAGTCGAACCACATTTTCTTCATTTCCAATCATAAGTTTGAACCTGCTTGCAATAGCTCTCGTGAGCCAGTTGTTGCAGGGGAGCAATATCCAACTGGTGTTGCTGTGCTGTTGTAGCGAGCTCAGTAATCCCAAGCCTAGGCCCGTTGTAGTACTTAAGCTGGACATTTTGTGTCGCCTCTTCTTCCCTAGCCTAGGCAGCCAGAGAAAGTACCAAGTTAGTCACCGTTTGGAATAAGGGATACCTCCGATTTGAATTCTCTAAGCTTATCAAGGGCAGTGAGAGGCCTCGGGCACGTGGAACCATTAAAAAGCTGCTCAAGAGGGCTCTTGGACAATTAGACTATTTTTCCTAACCTGCACTAAAGAAAAGAAGAATTCTGATAAGACTGTAACTAGGTTAGAAAGGAGAAGCAAATCCAAAAGTAAGTGCACCTGCAATTGATTCATCTGCATTGATTAAAGGAGACATGAATTGCTTTAGTAATATATGGCCTCAAATGACGCTTCCGATGCTCATATCAATCGACCTAAGTGAGGTTCTTACTAGCAGTATCTAGATGGAGACTTTGACCATAAAATTGTCCCCATCAATGAGCTCAAACACGCGGCAACACCTTTGTTCAGACAAGCTTCTCTCATAAACGTGGGCAACCACCAGAGATGTTTGCTGGATAACAAATGTCAAGAGCTGCACCGGCCATGAATTGTCTAGATACCTAAGTCACAATTTGCTGGTTTTTCTGATTGTATCTCTTTATGAATTCACATGGAATACTCTTGCCCATGTAGATTTTTGCTAACCAACATGTTGTCACGCCCCGATCCTTGGGCACGCACACATTCTTCTACCTGGTCGATTTTATAATGCGATATCCTAGGACTATGTATCACCGACCCTTTCTTTTTATTAAGCACATGCGGAAGTAGTTATGAATTCCCGGACAGTAAATCGATGGGATAGAAAAGTAATGCCATATTTTTCATATTGAAATTCACAACCATACTTTTATACAGAACTATTCACGAAAACTATTCACGACTTTCTAATTTCACTCTATTCACATCAAAACAGGATTCCCAAAAGAGGATAGGACCTCAATCCTCATCCGGTCGTACTCAGGATCTCTTTTTGGATCATCTCCTTCTTCAAGAATCTTTCTTCTCCTTTGGTTTCACTACAGTGTTCTCCTTCTCCAATTCCTCCTCCTCGGGTTCATCTACGGCCTGAAATGTTGTCGCACAATCGGGATGAGACTACGTCTCCGCAAGTTCTACCCCACTAAGACCCAATTAGTAAACCATTATACTATAGGTTGCCTAAACACGCACTGGTCAGAGGACTTACCTTAGCCTCAGATTCCACCTACAAGTCAGTACAATTCATAAAAGGCACCCACTTACTTAAAACAAATCGAGCCAGTCGATTACATGTCACCCCAAATCATTCTCCACGATGGAATATCTAGAAGTCAGGCCACGTGCATTCTCCAGGACGACATCCCAAGTCTCCAAGCCACGTGCCTCAAGTCACCGAGCCATGTGCCATTTTAGATGCCATTCTCAAATACTGGACCCACGTGAATTCTCTAAGGCACTAGTTCACCAAAGTGACGCATCAGATCACCGAGCCACGTGTCCTGTTTAGATGCCATTCTCAAACACTGGACCCACGTGCATTCTCTAAGGTACTTGTTCACCAAAGTGACGCATCAGATCACCGAGCCACGTGTCCTTTTAGATGCCATTCCAAAATGTCGGGCCCACGTGCATTCTCTAAGGCACTAGTTCGCTAAAGTGACGCATCAGATCACCGAGCTACGTGCCCCTTTTAGATGCCAATACTTAATCACCGAGCCACGTATCCTTCTCCAGGTGATTTAATTTCTACTCTAATTCCATTATGAGACAACTCCTTTCTCTACAGTTCGCCAATCCACTGTCGATACCCAATTAATTCTCAATCAAATAATCAAATCAATTCAATATGAACATATTCAAAAATTCACAATTTAAATCAATTCTATATAAATTGAAGCTCAATTAAATAAACGGACTGCTCCACGACGATCAGCACGAAATTCCAGTCATCAGTCATCTCAGCCTTAATTTCCGAAAAATAATTAAATAATTAATTAATTTTGAAAATTAATTAAGAAATATTAAAAATTCAATTTAGCTCAAAATAAAGCCCAATTAAATAAACGGACTTCACCACAATCACCAGCATAAAATTCCGATCATCGGCCATCCTAGTTGAATTTCTGGAAAAATAAATAATTAATTAATTAATTTCGAAAATTAATAATTAATTACTAAAAATCCAATTTATGCCCGAATTGCCTAATTGAAGCCCGCTAAGGGTCGGGAAAAATCCCAAGATGCTTTCAATAAATAGTAGACTATGTTTACTTGCTAATTGCACAATCAAAATGTCTAGCATGCATCACGATTGTCTAATAATCACTAATCTACTGTAATCTAACCACCTAATTGCACTTAAATAAATCCAATCAACCCCTAAGCATAATTAGCAAACTAAGCATGGATTAGTAAAATTACTCACTGGAATCGCGCGCAAATCGGATCAATCCGACAGGGACGACACGAGGGACGATAAACCCCAAAGCGGGCCTTGGGTTTAGGGCCCGAAAAGGGCCCAAAAGAGAGCCCAAAGTTGTTGGAAACCCACTCGATGGGTTTCTGCCCTTGGCTGGCCGGAGCTAGTCCGGTGGCCAAAACGGCGAGGGGAGGGCAGTGGAGGGTGAGGGGGACGTCGGGGAGGTCGGGATGGCAGCCAGGCGGAGCTGGCCGGTGGCTGGAGGCATCGGATCGAGCTAGATAGAGGCCGAACGGACTAGACGGCGCACGACGGGGACGGCAGGGCGCGAAGGGGGCGGTGGTGGAGCGTGCGGTGTGCGCAGGCGAGTGTCACGCAAACGGAGGTCCGGCTCTAGTGCGGCGGCGATGGGTGGTCGGGCACGCTTCGCTTCGGTTCGCTTCTATCTTTGCACAAACCATAAAGGAGAAGAAGAAGGGCGGCGATGGCTAAGGGGCGTGAGGGAGAGGCGAAGGCGAGCAGTGAGCGGCAGAGCACGAGCAACGATGGCGAGCTACTCCGGTCTTCTCCTCTCGGTGCTGTTGTGTCCGCTTCTTCTTTGCTGGTTTGCTGGGCGTCGTGTGAACAAGGGGAAGGAGAGAAAGTGTCGAGAGAGAGAGAGAGAGAATGAGAGATGAGAGAGAGAAGAAGAAGAGATAAGGGAGAGAGAAGAAGATAAGAAGGTTTGACTAGTCAAAAAGAAAAAGAGAGAGAGACAGAAAGAGGCAAAGTGGAAATCGGCAAGAGGGAAAAAGGAGAATGGTCGGCTTGGGGAGGAGGGTTTCGCATGAAGGGGAGGGGAGATTAGAGAAGAGAGAGAAAAAGAAAGGGAGAAAAAAAAATCCTACTATGCAAATTACTTCAATTATTTTCCTTTTCTCTTTTTAATATCTTCCGGTCTTCAATTTTTCCACCGATAATTTCTTTCCCGAAATTTCGGACTCATCAATAAATTGACGGACGATGAGACAGGATCCTAAAAATGAATTGTGACACGCTCGAATATTCAATTCCCGAAACCAATTTAAATTTCATGGTTAGAATTGATCAGACGTGATTTTAGTCCAATCCAACTAATTAAGTAGCTTTTAGGGATTTTAATGCAGATACATCCCTTAACGGCTTCACCCAATAGGTTAGTTAACTCGTGAGTGATTAGCTTAGAGAAAAAGGACCATAGGCACATCGACGAAATGCCCATTTCACTTTATCGAAACGAGGTCGAATTTCAGGATGTCACACATATAATGAGGAAAAGAATGAATACAAACAAACAATAAAGAGAAAAGGCAAACAAAATGTAAATATATGCTTATATCTACTGATTTCAGGAGTTTCATTCAATAATCTTCACTGGGTAAAAGAAGTGTTCAACCCCAACCTGTAATTTGTTGTCAAAATGTCACAGCACAGTGCTCATAGACTATGATATTGCACACTATTTTTGAACTCTAAGGGTAACACTTCAAGAGTTGCTAACACGATCCTCTCCACCACATCCTCTTAGTCTATGAATAATAGTGATTTTCTTTACACCTAATTAGTATAAAAGAAAAATACAATCTTTTATTTTAGAATTGGTAATCTTATGAATCCATGAATTAAAAAAATGAAATTTTAAAAACATAAATTTACACATTTAGCCATTAACACTTAAAGGAAAATAACATCTCATGTGATCCCAATGAATAACCAGATCAATTTGGGAAAACAATGGACTCTAGGGCAAGATGAAGATGGAATTTACTCTCTGGATTTTAAATTTCATCACTGCTTGACGGATAATGTATCTATATAAGCACTTTTATCAAATATATTTACATGAGTATAGAGTGAGTCTCTCCCATATTTGAAAACTATTGGGTGACCATGAGTGATTGTTAGCTGCATAAATTTCCCCATCCCTTCTACAACTAGAACACATCACTTTTGACATTCTTTTGTAATACAAAACCAGGTTTAGTAACCTCGAACCAGGGCGAGTGCTGAACCAGAGATCCTTTCCAAAAAAAAGGCAATGATAAAAGCGTGACAAGCTCAAGAGATGCCTAAAATTGAAAATGTGTGCAAGACTCTTTCACAAACATCCATTGTATGGGAGTGGCCAGGCCTAGAAATGCTAAGATCGTAACTAGCTTAGAAAAGAGCACGATTACAAATATAGATAAACTTTTATCCGGCTTCATCACAACAAAATGGCAGCACAAATTGCTTTCAACTAGTGTATGGCCTAAAGTGACTTCCAATGTTTCATCCTAGTTCAACCTAAACATCATCCCTCTCAGTGAGCTCAAACATGCAAACATCCCCTTTACTCAATGCAAGTTTCGTCAAGAAACTCGAACCAACCAACACAAAAGTTTGCTACATTGTAGCGTTGATGGTCCTAATGGTCACCTGCAACAATGTGTCTGAGTCGTTGAGAGTCGCAATTTGCTAGTTTTCTTGACTGTATGTCTTTATAAATTCACAAGGAATGCTCTGCCCATGAATACATTTGTACTGTCGATAAATGATAGGAAATGGGATTAAGCATATCATGTGAGAAAAGGCAAACAAGATGTGCATTTATGCTAGTATTTGCTACTTCCAAAGTCTATATTAGAAGTCTAAATGGCTTGATGAGATGGTCTTTAATCACAACTTGCAATCGGAAATCAAAATATCACAATCCTTCAGAGTCGCAATTTGCTGGTCTATGAAAGAGCCCAGCTTTTGTTGACAATCTGCCACCACCAATTGGACAACCCATGGAACCTCAGCTCGGCCCAAGATAGCATTTCCTGCTATCGAATTGTCAGTCACGAGCTGAACAGGAACAGCTGTACTTGTTTGACCCAGTACATTGAACTGAAGAACTTCCGTTTGTGTCTTCTCCACGAAGTGCAGCCCTTCCTTTAGAGCTAGGGTTTCCACGACAAGGGCATACGGAGCAAGGACTTTCTTGGTGAATCCACATTTAATTTCAGCGAGCCTGTTGTCGGTGGTACCACTCCTCCTTTAGCAAACCTTCCCTTCCCTTTCGGTTCTGTGTTGTAGTGCTGAAGCTCCATTTTCTATAGAGTTCAAGATCATAACTGGTTTCCTCCACAATTTTGTGTGGTTTTAGTCTGCTGGATCTAAAAACCCATGCATTTCTTGCTTTCCATATCGACCATAAAATACCTGCAAGGAGTGCATTTGATTTCCGCTCATTCTAGTGAAGCAAGTTCTCCGAGATCCATTTATCCATCCTTGTAACTTTCTCGACAACTGTATTCAATTTAATGCGGGGATCTAACCATATTCTTTTCGTACAGGAACATAAGGAGGAGATGCTCGAGAGTTTCTAGGGCATCATGGCAAATTGGGCAGAGTGGATCAAGTACCATTTTCCTCCCGTAGAGATTTTCTCTTGTTGGCAGCGCATTATTGCATACGCTCCATAGGAAAAACCAAACCTTTGGGTAGTGTTGGGTTTGCCAAATTGTGGTCCATAGAGATCAGGGTGGCTGATATGACGATGACGCTTGGTTAGCCTTAAGTTATTTGTTCTGGGAGCATATTTTGTTGTAGCCACTTTTGACCGAATAGGAGCTCGTATTATTGCCCATCTGCACTAGCCTGTCCATTGATGGATTGGAGCTGAGCGGTATTGAAAAGATCTCATGGATACATTCTCCTCGAATATTTCCTTTAGCTTTGCTACATTCCATTCTTTTTCTTTGGGTACAATCAATTCATCGACAATCTTTGGCTCATTTAGAGTTGCAGCTCCTCCAATACGGCCTCTAGGTAGCCAAAGATCTTCCCTGATTCTGATCTGCTTACCATCACCCACCAGCCATCTCATCTCCGATTCAATCACTTCCCTTCTTGTTAGCAAACTTTGCCATCCCCATGAGGGGCGAGTACCCTTACCAGCATGCCAAAACTCTCCTTATGGGTAATAAATACCTTTAACAAATTTTGTCCATAGGGAATTTGGAGCCTAAACAACTCACCATGCTTGTCCCAAGCATAGCCTTATTGAAAGCAACTAAGTCTCGAAACCCCAATCCTCATGTATCCTTCCTTGTTCTCAAAGATTCCCAGTTCTTCCAATGAATTCCTTTTTAGTCAACATTTTGTTTCCACCAAAAGCACGCAATTCTTTTTTATATTGCTTTGCAAATAGATATCGATATCTTGAAAATAGACATTACATACTGTGGTAGAGCTTGTACAACTGTTTTAATGAGTACCTCTTTCCCTGCTTTAGTCAACAATTTCTCTTTCTTGCCCTCTAGCTTCGAGTTAACCCTTGCTAGGATCCATGCAAACATATGCTTTTTTGATTGCCCCCAGTCAGACGAAATTCCCAAATATTTGCCTGTCTTGTCTATGATAGGGACTCTTAATTGATTTGCCAAGTTCCTCTTTAAAGTTTGTGGACAATTTTGGCTGGAGAAAATACCTAAATTGTTTAAGTTGATGGCCTACCCTGATGCATAACAATACTGGTTTAGGATATTTTCCAGGTTTTGACATTCCATAACCGTTCAGTCTAAGAAGAAGATGGCGTCATCGGCAAATAAGTAGTTAGACACCACCTATTTATTTTGATTCCCCTCAAGCTTCCATCTAATATTGCCCTCCTCATTAGTATGGATAGCACATTTGCCATGATAATAAATAAGTAAGGTGAAAGTGGTTCTCCCTATCTTATGCCTCGAGATGGATGGAACTGTCGCATCGACTCCCCATTAATTTTCACACTGAAGGATATCGTGGAAATGCACTGTTTCACACACTGAACCCATTCCTTGCAAACTCCCATTTTCTTCATACACTCACATAAGAAATCCCATTCGACCTGATCATAGGCCTTTTGCATGTCTAATTTAAGAACTGCCTGAACTTTCTTTTTCCTCTTTCAAATGCGAAGTTGATGTAGCATCTTCTGAACTATGAAGATGTTGTCATGTATTTGTCTTCCACTCACAAAAGCACTCTATTTTATCGCAATAATCTTTGGAAGCCATGGCTTAAGACGGTTAGCCATTAGTTTAGAAATAATCTTATAAGTGAAATTACATAAGCTGATGGGCTTGTATTGAGTGATATTTTTTGGATTTGCTACTTTTGGAACGAGAACAATATGTGTCATATTTAGTTTAGGATCGAAGGTACTCGTAGTGAAGAAGCTATCGACTATTTGGAATGCATCTTGCTGAATATCAGTCCAATAATGATGATAAAATTGCCCACCAAGCCAATTTGGTCCAGGTGCCTTAGTGGCTCCCATTTGAAAAACCGCCTCTTTCATTTCATCCATTTTTACCCTCCTCATCAAGGACTCGTTCATTTCTGCATTGACAAGTTGTGGGCATTGATCTAGGACTGGTTGAAAATTTCTAGGACCTTCAGTAATGTAGAGGGATTGGTAAAATTGGCCAATGTGTTGCTTTAGTGCTTCAGGTTCCAAACACCAATGATCATCATCCATTTTCAGCATTGTGATTCTATTTTGTACCCTCCGCTGGACTGTAGTAGCATGAAAATATTTGGAATTTCTATCCCCCCACCTTAGCCAGTTTATGCAGGATCTCATACTCCAATACATTTCTTCCTGCCTCCATAACCATTCAATCCGCTCTTTAATTTGTTGGATTTCCTCCCTGTACTTAGCTCCTTCAGGGCTGTTAGTCAACACGGTTAGTCTTCTCTTTAAAAGCTCAATTTGCTTATGTGCGTTAGAAAATTTTGCTTTGCTCCATATTCCCAATGCACCAGCCACCGGTTGTGATTTTTGTACTAAGTCTCCAAGTGTGTTATGGTGATCATTCCATGCTCCTTTAACAATATCCACGCATTATGGGTCTTCTAACCAATATGCCTCAAATCGAAACTCTTTTTTCCTTCTTATGATATTCAGATATTGATTGAGGATAAGAGGACTATGGTCAGAGCCTATTGCTGGCAAAGCAACAGCCTCTGCATTTGGAAACTCCACTCTCCATTCTATGTTGCATAACACCCGATCTAGGCGTTCTCTTACCAAATTTTCCCCAACTCTGTTGTTCGACCATGTATAGGCACAACCCTTGCTTTCAATATCCATTAATGCACATTCATTCAGCATCTCTTGAAAAGCCACCATTTGATAATGATCCATCCCTCGTCTTCCATCCTTTTCCCAGTAATTAAGAACCTCGTCGAAATCCCCCATGCAAATCCATGGTAGGGAATTGATATGGTGGATTGCTCGAAGTTTCTACCATAAACACGTCCTCTTTTGGAAATCAGTAGATGCGTGTAGAAAGGATACTCTCATCAGGGTTCCATAAGTAGGGTCCCTACAAATAATATCAATCAACTCCTTTGAGTACTCCTGTACCTCCACCTTTATTTCCTCATCCCACATTGCTATTAGTCCCCCTGCTGTGCCAATTGGATCAATGATAAACAACTCCTTGAACTTAAGTTGCTGTCTAACTTTGTCCACCACTGTTTTCCTATTCTTCGTCTCCATAAGGAACACCAAGCCGGGTCTATCAAGAGCCACAAGGGCTCGGAGATGCTGGTACATCAGGGCAAACCCCAATCCCTGACAATTCCAGCTCAAAACTTTCATTTATCCCCCGGTGGCTTATTAGGGCTAGACACCAAAGCCCATTCATGTGCTCCCTCATCCACTTGGATAGGTGTTTCGAGAAGTAGAGTCTCATCAATCGTGTTTGCATCCATCCCCTGTAAATTGTAACTCTTAGCCCTCTTCATTTTGTTGCTCACCGGGGGAATATGGCCCTTCTTACTCTTTTTGTGTACTGTAGCTGTGCTGTCAAGCATTGTTTCTGCCCATGATGAATCCGAGAGAAGAAGTAGAGAGCCTTTGTCTCTTTTGCCTTTCACTACCGTAGACTCACTAGCTATAACTTTCCCTTTTAACTTGAGTAATTCTGAGGGTTGAGCTTCCATAGGATACTCCAATTGCATCTCATAGTTCTCATTATTGGTCAGGACCTCCATGGTACCAGTCGGTGGAGTTTTTGCAAATGTTTCTTGTTCCTCACAAGGTATCTCTTCCCCATAATAAATTTTCCAGAAAGGATTATTTTCTTTAGCTTCCGCTTTTAGCCAATATCTGAAATTTCCAGCTACTTCCTCCCCGGCCATGGTTCCTCGTAAGGGATTTCCTCACAGTTTATGGTATAATGGCCTATTCGTGCACATGGATAGCAATAATAAGAAAGCCTCTGATACTTAAAGTCAACACATATTTGATCATCATCGAAATTCACCAATGCTCCTGGCCATAGGGGGCGTGATAAGTCTAACATCACATGCGCTCTTCCTACCTTACACAGGCTGCCATCTTTATCATCTATTTTTAGTTCCACCACCTTTCCTATCTTCTCGACCACCTCCATCATCATCTTTTCAGTAATTCAAATTATCAGAATTCCCAACACTTACACCCAGAATGCGCAATGAGTAAAAACATGATGGTGGATAGGTACCTTTGGTTGTAGTTTCTATAGAATGAGCAGGTTCCTCGAGAAACACCAAGGGCTAGCATCCAAGACTCTTTTCAAGTCAGCTTCCTCTCTGAAAGTGAACGAGAACAAGCCCGATTGCACTAACTCACACACTACGTTTTCAGTCTTCCATGCCTTCTTCATTGTGGATAAAAAGGCCTGGAAGTTTACATTTGGCCTGGAAAAGAGTTTCCCAAGTAGTATGAGATTACATGCTTTCCATTTATCCTCTGGAATTTCTTCAAACACGTTGGCTACGAAATCCTCTAACCACATTTGCCCCATTCTTCTACATAATGCAACCAACCTGCGCTCTTTAACTGATTCATTCTCCATTTCTAACTCTTCCTTACAGGTTCAAATTCGGGACATCCTCCAAAGCTTACCTAGGAAAGGAATCAATTTGAAACCACTAATACCTATTGCTGGAGCGGAAGAAGCATGGATGAAGGGAGCTCTAAACAGATGCCGTCTCTATTTCACTAGCATTTCTTTGCCTAGAAATCGGAATAAATCCATTCTCGCAAGAAGCTTTATGTATTGGGAGGTAGAAAGATGATGGTAGGACCGTTGCTACAAGAGGAAAGATTTCATTGTAAAAATGGATTCGTAGGGTGTAATGGTATGTGTTCAGGTTAAGGGATTTTGATTGGCAGGTGGATAGAATCCATTTAAGCTGGGAGATTTAGGGCTTGGAATACACTATCGCCATGGATAGAGATGAAACTCTTCCGAGGAAGAGAGGGACTCTTACAGGAAGAGAGTATTCTAGGCATATGCTGAATCGGTGTAAAATTGATTAACAGACTAAAAAATCTGACAAGATATAACGATACTCTTGCGCATGGAAGTTAACTTCATCTCTTATGCAAATCTCGAGCATTGCTTGCATTTGCAGAAAAGCATTGATGACTACCGTCTCCAGTTGAACAGCAAATCATGCCCACACAAGAAGCATTATTTATTGCTACTAAAATCTGACTTCATTCATTCGTTATACCTAATGATGGTGGTTAATGCAGGACAAACTTTTAGCGATGATTAGTAGGTTTAATTAAGGCACACAAATGTGTGTGAGGGGACTCCTCTATTTCTTTTTTCCAAGAATTAGCGGTAGGTTAATTTGATTTTAATCACTGTGAGTAATGGACTTCCTCTAGAATTCACAATTACTCTGGAGAAAGAAATGACATTTATGAGGAAAATTATAGGAGGGTTGTCCTTGATTATTTACTTGATTCTTTCTTGAGAATCCAATGTTATTTTCCTTTTAATTGGGAATAAGATCTAGCCCTTTAATAATTCTTTGCATTCCTTAATCTTCATCCTCAAACATCGTTGGATTACAAGAAAGCAATTCACGGCAATGATAGGTTAACATATTCCCATATGTATGGACCGCATGAACATACAACTTGCTTTCCTTCTTCCATTTCATTCATTTCATGGATATGAATCTCAGAAAAAAGACTGATTACAGAAGGCATCATAATGTCAATATAATAAACTGGTTATAAGTTGATTTATTTCAATGCGGAAGATTTCCATTTCTCGTTGGAATTGCAATCCGACACATCCTCTTGGGGCCTCCACAATGCAATGAATATTGGTGATGATTGAATCAAGATATGATTGTAATTCGATGTACACACGTGTGTATATAACGATGAACAAGCAAGTTGTTTAAAGGATTAGAGTTTCTACTGTCACGCCCCGATCCTCGGGCACGCACACATTCTTCTCACTTGGTCGATTTTATAATGCGATATCACATGACTATGTATCGCCAACCCTTTCATTTATTACGCACATGCGGAAGCGGTTAAAATCCACAGACAATAAAACGATGGGACAGAAAAGCAGTGCCATATTTTTCATATTGAAACTTATAACCAAACTTTTATACAAAACACAAATTAAAATACTTCACAACTTTTTACTCTATCTCTATTCACATCAAAATGGAGATCTCAAAAGAAGATGGAATCTCAATCCATCCAGGCCGTACTCAAGGCCTCTCTCGGGATTATCTTCTTCTTCTAAAAATCCTTCTCCTCAGATTTCACCTCCGAGTTCTCCTTCTCAGACTTCTCCTCATCAGCTCCTCATCGGAGTCCTGAAATGTTTTCCCCAAACCGAGATGAGACTACGTCTCAGCGAGTTCTACCCCACTAAGGCTCGATTAGTAAACTATTATACTATAGGCTGCCTAAACACGCACAGGGCAGATGACTTACCTTGGCCTCAAATCCCATCTGCAAGTCAGTACAATTCACAATAAGCACCAATTTACTCTAAACAAATCAAACCAGTCGATTACATGTCACATAAATCATTCTCCACGGAGGAGTATCTAAAAGCTAGGCCACGTGCATTCTCTAGGACGACATTCCAAGTCTCCGAGCCACATGCCTCGAACCTTGGGCCCACGTGCATTCTCTAAGGCGACCTCTTCGCCAAGGTGGTACATCAAGTCACCGAGCCACGTGCCATTTTAGATGCTATTCTCGAAAACTGGACCCACGTGCATTCTCTAAAACACTAGTTCACCAAAGTAACGCATCAGATCACCGAGCCATGTGTCCTTTTAGATGCCGTTCTCAAACACTGGACCCACGTGCATTCTCTAAGGTACTCGCTTACCAAAGTGACGCATCATATCACCGAGCCACGTGTCCTTTTTATGATGCCCGGGCCGACGTGTGTTCTCTTAGGTGCTATCTCACCAAAGTGATGCATCAATTCACCGAGCCACGTGCCCTTTTATATGCCAAACTCTGTCACCGAGCCACGTGCATTCTCCGGGAGGACATACCGAGTCTCCGAGCCACGTGCATTCTCTCGGGCGACCTCTTCGCCAAGATGACATATTCAACCACTGAACTCATATGCATTCTCCAGATGATATTCCAATTCACCGAGCCCACGTGTTTTCTTTCAAGTGATTGCCAATCTACTTTCAATACCGACAACCAATGCCCAACGATTTCTCAATCAAATAATTAAATTAACTCAACAAAGCATTATAAATGCTGAATAACATACTTGGCCATTTACCAATCAACAATTCAATCTCAATCAATTCCAATCAATTTAGGGTAAATCCCTAAAATATCACAATTTATTTAATTCCATGCAACGTGGAGCTCAAATAAATAAACGGACTGCGTCACGACAATCAGCACGAGATTTCAGTCGTTGGCCATCAAAATCTTAATTTCCGAAAAATAATTAATTAATTAATAAATTTCGAAAATTAATTAATAATTATTAAAAATTCAATTTAGCACAAAATAAAGCCCAATTAAATAAACAGACTTCACCACAGTCATCAGCATAATATTCTGGTCTCAGGCCATCTCAGTTGAATTTTTGGAAAATAAATAATTATTTAATTTAATTCCGAAAATTAATATTTAAATACTAAAAAATTCCACTTAGGCCCGAAAAGCCTAATTGAAGCCCACGAAGGGTCGGGAAAAATCCTGAGACACTTCCAATAAATAGTAGACCACATCTACTTGCTAATTACGCAATCAATTTGTCTAATTCATATCACAATTGACTAATAAACACTAATACATACTAATCTAACCACCTAAACTTAATTAATTAAAACTAAACCACCCTTAAACATAATTAGCCAACTAATCATGGATTAGTGAGATTACTCACCGGAATCGCGTGCAAATCGAATCAATCCGACGGGGGTGAAGCGAGGAACAAAACTTCCCAAAGCACGGCTTGGGTTCGGGCCCAGAATCGGCCCAAAAGCGGGCCTAAAGCCACTGGAAACCCACTTCGTGGGTTGCTGTTCTTGGCTAGCCGGAGCTAGTCCGGCGGCCAAAACAGCGAGGCGGGGCTGGCGGAGGGCGAGGGGAACGCCGGGGAGGTCCGGCGGGGTCGAACGGCGGCCGGAGGTGGCCGGACGAGGGCTGGACAGAGGCTGGGCAGCAGCTGGATCGTGCGGAGGAACACGCCTGGGCGCGAGGGACGGCCGGCGGAACGCGCGGCGTTGCGCGGGCGGTCCGGCTCCGGTGCGGCGGCGACGGCGAGCTGCTTTGGTCTTCAACGCCGGTGGCTGCTGCTCCTGTTCTTCTTCAGCTTCTGGTTCGCACGAAGGAGAAGAAGAAAAGGGTGGGGGGCTTCGGTCACGTGGGGATGGGGGAGAAGAGAGAGAAGAGGGAGAAGATAAGGCTTGACCGGTCAAAAGGGAAGAGAGAGAGATAAGTCGGTGGGGGAAAGGCTATCCGCACGAAGGGGAGGAAAAGGGGAGAGAAGAGAGAGAGAAAAAAAGAGAGAAAAAGAGAGGAAAAAGAGAGAGAGGGAGAGAGAGAAAAATAAAATAAAAATACTACAATTATTCTTATTCTATTTTCTTTTCTCTTTCCCTTTTTATTTTCTTTTGGTCTTTAATTTTTCCTCCGATAATTTTTTTTGAAATTTGGACTCGTCAATAAATTGACGAATGATGAGACAATGTCCTAAAAAAAAGAATTATGACGCACTTAAAATTCGATTTCGAAATCGAGTTCAATTTCGTGATTAAAAATCGATCGACGTGATTTTAGCCAAATCCAACTAATTAGGTAGCTTTTAGAGATTTTATTGCAGATACATCCCTTAACGGCTTCACCCTATAGGTTAGTTAACTCATGAGTGATCAACTCAGAGAAAAAGGGCCATAGACACGTTGACGAAATGCCCATTTCACTTTATCGAAATGGGGTCGAATTTCAGGATGTCACATCTACAATCCATCAAAAGTTCATATACACTCGTAACTCAACTAAACCAACAAATGTCACTTTAGACATTTATCAAACTATCTCAACTCATACCCAAAATTCAACTATCAAAATTCCCTATTGATATCGTTCATGTCCTATGAGTTGCTAGCCAAAGAACCTAGCAAGTATTTGAATGAATGTGCTGAGCAATAATCTCCGCTCATGTTAAATCCCAAACAATGCCATGATAGATGAAACAAAAACAAAGCATATTAAAAGAGCAACTGTATTTAGGAAAGTGAGGTTCTCACGTGTTAACATTCCATACAGTATAACCCGTGTAAATACCATTACACCCTTCTTGAAATTTATGCAACTTTCTTTCCTAAATGAAATGCATATTTAAATTCTGCACCAACAAAATGCATATTTAAATGAATATATGAAATTGAGGTATCTTATTTTAAATTTTTTGCCAAGAAATTATTTATGTATCTAGATTGCTTGATAAATGTCATCATTAAAAACATATACACAAATAATAACCACAACCAAATGCAGTCGACATCTTGTCTATGGCATGTTAAGAATTTCAAGTCATCAACACAAAAAGCCAAACTAATTATGAAAAGTTCAATTTAGGACTTAATGGGGGCGAAAGTGCCTTGAAGAAGGATGACATTGGAATAAGTTAGAGAGGGTCATGTTCCTATAATACAAGTACATGCTCTTTTGTGATCAATCTGACATGTGATGTCAAATGTAAGCGGTGAGACGTTCAAGTTTAGGACTAATGTTCTTTTGTAGATTTAATGTAAATGTTGAAATTGTTGATTTTTGACTTTCAAGTTAAGAGATAAGGGTATTTTAGATCATTTACCTTTATTTTAGGGATTTCTAAAGGGAGATTATAAAAGAAATGTGTTTAATACACATCTCGAACCCTAGCCTCTATATCATTTCCTGTTTTATTTTTTCTTATCTTCTTGTTGGATATTTATATTTTGTGGCTCATCAAGTGGTTTTAGAGCTTTTTGGATTGTACTCTCGTGCTGTTTGTTGAAGATAGTAAAATTGCTCTCTCTCCTCGTGGTTCTTCTTGTTTTGGATTTTTGACGTAAGTCTTGCTTCTTGTGTAATTTTGATTCTTTCATTCTTTGCTACTTGTTCTTAGATTGGTGCATCTTTGATCGACATTTTTCTACAACAAATTGGTATTAGAGCGAAGGAATTTACGTCTTTTTGTTTGAGATGGCATCTATTACGTTCGAAGTGGCACTTTTCAATGGCCAAAACAATTTTGGGCTATGGAGGATCAAGATGAAGGCGATCCTGTGTCAGGAAGGTTCGGTTAGAGTTTTGGATGGAAATTATCCCGGCGATATGACTACGATTGAGATCAAGAAGATGGAAGAAAAGGCGCATAGCACCATCCAATTGTTGTTATCCATTAAGGTGCTTTGCGAAGTTGCAGGTGAAAGAACAATTTCAAGATTGTGGAATAAGCTTGAGAGCTTCTATATGAAGAAATATCTTATGACGAGATTATTTGTGAAGTAGTGTCTTTACATGCTAAAGATGCAAAAAGGTACTCCTATCCTAGAATATCTAGATGAATTTAATAAAATCATTATGGATATGGAAAATCTAGATCTGAAGTTAGATGAAGAATCGGGCTCTATTAATATCAACAATTTTCTCCTCTCTTCTTGCCAATTCAATTGCCAAACCACATGAATACAAGTGGTTTATCTTTTAAATATACATGTCCTTTTCACATACGATGAAAAGGACAAACTTGAGGACAACTTATGTTGATTTCTAAATATACATCTTAAGATATACCAATTTAGGACAACAAATTTCAAGAATATGAACTCAAAATTATATTTTACAGGAATTATATCAAGATGACTACTACTAACACTAATATGTAATAGTGCTTGAACTACACATCTGTTCTAAATGACAGTCTCTTAAATTTTTCAACAATATATTACTTGCTCAGTAAAAAATAACTGTTCGGATCCAAAAAGATGTAATGTGTTTTAACGATTTATATGCCTATGCTGGGAATGTTTTTGAGGTATCAAGTGAGTAGGATTTCAGAAGCCGAAAGCATTTTAAAGGATCAATCACTGTCCAATTAGATGTATAGAAATCTAAGTTGCAAATTTAGGGTTTTAATTAACTTGAAACCTATTTGTCCCACTATTTATATTAGCAGTTTTCTCCTTTAATATAATAACAATTCTAATGAGATTCTTGACCTTTGTTGTAAAGAATAAAATGCGCATGGGATTTCTAGAATTGAGTCCTCGGAGAAGATGAATACTAAAGAACAATTCTAGACATAGGAAGATTTATCTAGTAAAATTTTTACTGTGATTATTAGATTCCAAATAAGTACTCAAATGAGTTCGATTAAACATAACACTCATGGAATTCTACATTGTTACCTCTAAAACTTCGGCTTCTCATCCTTCAGTGGCAAAAGTTGCATATATGGAGATGGCCGTAAAACTAGGTCGATGAACGCTATCCCCACATCAATCCCTTGTTCGGGGGAAATGTGAGTCCAAATCGACCCCCCAAATGGCGGCTACCATAGTATTGGTCTTCTATTGAGTAGGAATGGTGGGGATATTGGTCCCCTGTCGAGTAGGAATGGCAAGGATAAAACGATCTAGTGGCGGTGGTAATGGATGAGGTGGTTTTGTTTAATGGTGCTCCAGACTTTTGTCTTTTTTTTTTTTTTTATCAAAAAAATTCGTTTGGTTCTTTTGTTTTTTTGGTTGAAAAGGTCGTTTGGTTCAAAAAAGTAGTAATGAGCTTCTGAGGGACCTGTTGATTCGTATGAATCCTATGTTTCAATATAAAGTTTCGTAATTGGTTTGTTCCTAGTATCTATGTAGACAGATATAATTGCCATTAATTTTTTTGAGAAGTTGGCTTTTTCGCCTGAAGCTCCCCACGGTTAAAATTGCTATTGAGGTCTTTCCCTTAGTTTCTATTCCTTGTTTTGCATGTTTTATTTTAGTGGTGGGGTGAATGATGAACTATGGAGATTAATCTATGGGTTTTGTACGACTACAAGGACTATATTTCGAGATCTTGTATTCCAACATCATCTCAACCCCTCAAATGGGGAGACGAGTGACATCTACTACCAAGTTAAAAGCCACACTCTATTCTTCAAGAAGTTGGACGCTGGGCTGTTAATTTTTGAAGGAAACTAATTTCAAAATTCTAAACTCGAACTATTGAGTAACATCAAATTGCATACAAAAAAAGGCCATAAATACTTTGTATCACCGATTGAAAAGTACATCATGTAACAGAACGTATCTTATTTTCCACGAATTAAATGCACTTATTG
This sequence comes from Eucalyptus microcorys, assembly GCA_014182515.1. NCBI lineage: Eukaryota > Viridiplantae > Streptophyta > Magnoliopsida > Myrtales > Myrtaceae > Eucalyptus > Eucalyptus microcorys. The sequence goes on along the minus strand of CM024568.1, from coordinate 5,512,811 downwards.
CATCGTCATGAGAGAGATTGAGTGGAAATAATTTTCTTCACAAGAAGAGAGCCTTTTCATTCTTCTTTTTTTCCTTTAGGATACACAATCCTATACTTTACACACTAAGAGAAAAAAAGATGTTATTTTCTCTTTTTAAGAAGTAACCCTCAAAATAACACCTAGGTGGTTATTTTCTTTAAATTGTGGGTGCGGGCTGTTTTGAGTTATGGGCTAGGTTAGACCAACATGGGCGGCCTAATAACAATAAAACCCATTATCTCTCACTCGGCCACGATGGGCTAAATATAACCCTCTCTTCTTTGCAATATTCATATTAGTAAATAATTCGTGCGACGAGCATACTATGAGTGGACACTGGCTTTTTTCATTAGCTTGTGACTCGAGTAATACTAAGGATCAATATACCTATATTAGACAAACAATCAATGGTATTAGACAAAAACTATGAGTGGTATGATAAACCAAAAATGAACTTACCCGAAATTCCCCATTATGCACATGGATACATGCGTATTCGTACCAAAAGTGAACTTGGCAAGTTCAAAGTCCGCAACCCGGAATCAAAATGTCAGCTTTCATAACAATAACTTGAATTCAATAAACAACTTATTGATATTACCATGTCTTCGCACCTTAGCATCAAAATCGGAGTCCAAAAGAATATTAGAGGACTTGATGTCGCAATGAATAACTTTGGGATTACTAGAAAGGTCAAATCAATAAAAATGAAACCCAAAAATTATAATAGTAATGATAAGGTTTTTTTTTTTTGAAGAAAATACCCACTCTCTTCATGTAAGTAAGCCAAACCTTGTGTGAAACCTAAAGCCACCTTCATCCTCTTAGGCCAAGGAATGATAGGGTGATCAATACTTGCAATAACATTTGGGGTAGTTATAATCAATCGGCTTTGAGCTTTGAAATAACTAAGGATACATGATAGATACTGATTGTGCAAATGAGAGTCTAGCATGTTGTTTGGGACGAATTCATAAACTATTATTCTGGGTGTTAGAAACACAATATCCAACCAAAAAGATGAGGCGATGGTGATGGATATGGTTGATGATATTGACTTCCACTCACAACACCCTCTTCCCTTGCCAACTTCTAGCTTTTAGTTGCTTAATGGCAACCAATTCCTTGCTCAGAAGTACTCTCTTATGAATGAGCCCAAAATCACCTTCATTGAGTAGACCAGAATCAGAAAAATCATCCGTTGTCATTTTCAGCTCCTCGTACATAAAGGTCTTATGTGGAACACCTAAGGCGATGGAAGAGGTTAGACGTTGGGACCCCATTCTACTAGCTTAATAATAATGAAAAGCATAGTTAGAAGAATTGATGTTAGAAATCTTGGTATTATTAACATGTAACTCTTGTGATCCACATGTAGAGCAAATTCTGATTGAGGATTAAAATCACTTTCAATGAAAAGGACAAGCTTGAGGAAAATCGATGTTGATTTCTCAATCAGAATTTGCTCTGCATTTGGATCACAATAGTAATATGTTCATAATACCAAGATTTGTAACATCAATTCTTCCAACTATGCTTTGTCATTATTATTAAGCTAGTAGAATCGAGTCCTAATGTCTGACCTCTTCTTTCTCTAGGCATAGCCTTTGGTGTTCCACATAAGACCTTTACGTACAAAGAACTAAAAATGGCAATGGATGATTTCTCTAATTCCTATCTACTTGGCAAAGGCAGTTTCAACCTTGTTCATAATAGAGTACTCTCGAGCAGGGAATTAGGTGCCATCAAGCAACTAAAAGCTGAAAGTCGACAGGGGGAGAGGGAGTCTCGAGCGGAGGTCAATATCATCAGCCGTATCCACCATCGTCACCTTCTTTTTGGTTGGATATTGCATTTTTGACACTCAGAATTCTAGTATATGAGTTTGTCTGAAACAGCACACTGGACTTTCATTTGCACGGTCAGTATTTATCCTGTATACTTAGTTATTTCAGAGCTCAAAATTTGATTGATTATAACTGCTCCAAATGTCATTGTAGGTACTAATTGCCCAATCATGCCTTGGCCTAAAAGGATGAAGGTGGCTTTAAGTTCCACACAAGGCTTGGCTTACTTACATGAAGAGTGTGAGTATTTTTTTTTTCCAAAAATAGAAAAAATTATCATTACCATAATAATTTTCGGGTTTCATTTTTGTTGATTTGACCTTTCGGACAATCCTAGAGTTATTCATCGCGACATAAAGTCCTCCAATATTCTTTTGGACTCTGATTTTGACGCTAAGGTATGATGACATGATAATATCAATTGGTTGTTTATTGAATTCAAGTTATTGTTATGAAAGCTAACATTTTGATTTCAGGTCGCGGACTTTGGACTCGCCAAGTTCACTTTGGGTATAGATATGCATGAATCCACGCACATAATGGAGACATTCTGGTAAGTTCATTTTCGGTTTGTTGTACCACTGACGGTTTTTGTCTACTACCATTGATGGTTAGTCAAGTGTAGGTACATGGATCCTGGGTATTACTCGAGTGGCAAGCTAATGGAAAAGGACGATGTCTACTCATTCAACATGGTCTTGGCAGAGCTACTCATGGGATGAAAAGTGTGACATCCAGATTTTTCAACCCTGTGTTCTACTGAATAAATCGAGCATTTCATTGACGCGCTTATAGGGTTATGCTCAGAGCCGACCACTCTCATGATAACTAGACTATTTGGGGAAATTATTAATGAATTTTAAGGCAATAGACTTGAGAACTCGATTAGAAATCGGCTTCTCAACCATGTCCATCTTTAGAGGCCATTACGGCACAGTTAAAAATCGATTTGAAATCAGAGATAGACTGGTTCGACAGAGATGTGTGGCTAATCGTGGGTGACCCCACTAAATTAGAAAATTCTCATCGACCAGCCCTAGATTGATTTTCTTATTGTTTTGGTACCCTGTGTCCGCAGTTGGATCCTCAAGATTTTCACGACAATCGAGAGTCGCCATTGAGTTGAATGGGTTCATAGTGGTTCGAAGAAAATCAACTATGGGTCATTTTCCTTAAAAACTTTTGAAAACTACCCGATAGTCTAGGTCACACTAAAAACGCGCCGAATGAAAATTAACCGCCAATTCGAGTCCGATTTCAAAAATTGAAGTTTTGGCCATGTCACAATAAATTCTAGGAGTATCAATTTAGTCTCAGAAGATTTCTTTGACAACTGACACTTTTTGGAAAAAAAGTCGTAATAGGGTCGTGTTTGGTACGAAAATGCTGAAGATGGTTTTTTGATTAAAAATTGAAATGCATGGTGGATTTTTTGGAGTGAGGAAAAGTGCAAAGACGATCAATGAGTGATCAATTGAATTTGTGAGAATCAATTGAGAAGAAATCAAGAGGAATTTGGAACCAATTGAAGCCATCATCTCTCGATTTCGTAACCCCTTTCGCCAAAGAAATTGGGACCATTTGGAGAGTTGTGAGAGGTCTTTGGTGTGGGCTTTAATGAAGGCGCCAAGGGTTAATCTTGGCTTTAGAATGAACCTTGGAGATATTTCTTGTGGAAAAATTGGCATTGGTGGAGCCCAACTCTCACTTATCTCTATCTCCTTTCCCTTACACCCCCACAACCGGATAGCCTCTCTCTCCCCTTTTCGTTTCGTGCGACATTCCCAGCTGAAGAAGACGAAGCTGCTTGCTGAAGACCCCCGCTGCCGGCTGCACGTCACTGCTGCCACCTACCAACGTATTGGCTTGCTTCGGTCAACAAGAGCAACAAGCGAAGCCGTTGGTTGACCGCTTGAAGCCCACTCCTCCGTCCGCCAGCGAAGCCTGCTCCACGCCCGCAGCAACGAAGACCGAAGCCCACGATTCCACTGAGTTCGGTCTCTTCTTCGGTCAACTCCAGCACGTTGTTGACCACCGAATCTCCCCTGCAGCAGCGACTGATTTTTCTCTGCCATCTCCATCGCTTCTGCCAGCCATCTTCGTTTGTTTCCTTGGTCAACAACTCACTCCACCGAATCCCAATCCCACCGAGAAGCCTCACGTCCGTGGACTTCAGCAATTTGAAGACCCCAGCGAAGCCACGTTGCGTCTTCTTCCCACGTCAATCAACGTCAGCAACTCTTCACCACTTCTTGAAGATCCCAGCGAAGCCGAAGCAACCGTCGACGTTGCTCCTTCCTCCTGCTGGCGTCAGTCCACGCTCGAACAAGCAGCCCATCGAACAGCCAACTTCCAGTTGCAGTTTGTTCAGCCCATTTGGGCCACAAGCCAGCCCAATCGAATTTCACCAGCAACAGCCCATCAGTAGAATTTTATTGAGGCCCATCTCCTGCAGTCTTCAAGCCCAGTCCAGTCCAAGTGAATTAATTAGTCGAGCCCAGTTACGCAAAGCCCGTTTAGTTCAGTCCAGTTTCAGCGGGCCCAAGCCCAAGAGCAAGCCCATTCCAGTGCAAGAACAAATCTCAATTGGGCTGAGATTTGTTGGGCCCAAGTTTAAGGCCCAGTCCAAGCCCACCGGTGTCGTCGAAAGCCCGATTTCGGCCACCGTCGCGTCGCCATCGCGGTGATTCGGTCTCCGCTTTTACCAAGTGAGTTTTGCTCACTAATCTCTTATTAGTCGGTAAATTATTCTTAGGGTTTGATTAGATTTAATTACGTGCAATTAGGTAGATAGATTAGATTAGAGTAATTAAATTAGAGATAAGTGATGCATGTTAGGTGATTGGATAGTGTAGATAGCAAGGAAATAGGTCCTGGTATTTATTGAGCAAGTCTCGGTAATTTTCCGGGTTCATATCGGCTTCCAATTAGGCTATAACCGGCCTAAGTTGGATTTTTTTGCATATATTTAATATTTTTCGTAATTAATTAATTATTTATTTATTTTCCGGAATTAGGCTGAGATAGTCGACGACCGAAATTTTGTGCTAATCCAATGGTGCTTTCTGTTTATTTATTCGAGTATCGGATTGTGAAATTTTAGTGAAATTGGTGAATATGAGAATTTATCCCAAAATTGGGAAAATGTCGATGCTTGAAGGGAAAGTAACTGTGTGAGGTTGTGAGTTGGATTAAAGATTGCCAAGTGGGGCCGTGATGCCACCAAGTCTAGAAAATTTGCCAGGTGGGGTCGTGATTCCACTAAATCTAAATTTGCCGAGTGGGGCCGTGATTTAAATCTAATTTCATATGGTTTATTACTAATAATCAATCTGTGTATTGCTAACTGAAGTCAACAGCCTCAAGCTCTTTCATGCATAAAGTAATATCAAGAAAATAGCATAGTACTATTTAGAGAGTCTAGCACATATCTCGTTGGGATATGGTTCTTAGCACAATGTTCCTCTAGTAGGATCCACTTTATTTGGTCTTGTGATAAATGGGGTTGCTCAAATTGCAGGCCAATCACTTTCTTATAACATAGCAAAATCTATGTTTTGCTCATAATAATGTAAAGTAGAAAAAAACATTCAATCTTTATTAGCTTTTTTATGTTTCTTTATGCAGCTGATAGTAATTTTCCCTCCTTGTTTAGGATGGAGTTCTCACTGATCAACAAGAAACCATAGATGCATTAGTGAGGGTCTCAATTTTGATAATTTGAGTTGGAGGTGCAGAATTTACACAAATGGAGGTAGGTTTGTTTTTCTGTCATTTAAGTTAGACTTTCTATTGTGTTAACATCGAAATAGTATCTAATAGTGAGGATGTAGAGAACTTAACAATCCAATTATTTTGGATTAAAAAGCTCTACACATCGTGTAGCCACTAGAGACATTATACAATCTGTTCCAATGTAAGAAGTTCATCATAAGTTGATTTTCTCATGATTTTTCTGTTCGAATGAATCCATTCATTTTAATTAATTGAGATAGATGTTCATGTTAGGCATACAATTGGTAAATCAAGTTGAGAGAAGTTGTAAACCTAGCATTCGTGGTAATATTGTCATGGTATAGTTGGAGGATGTTAGTGTTGGACTCGATCTTGAATTTATAGTTTCCTTTTGCATAAGCTTTATTCATTTGTTTACCCAGTTTGACTTTATCTTATATCGCCATATAATCTTAAAGCCAATTAATAGACAACATTTTGTTTCAACTGATTAAATTGGGATTAGAGAGGCAATATCAAATCCGAAAACTTTATTTGGTTGCTTCTTTGTTTTAACCCCCTACCCCTCCTCCTCCCAGGCTTTTTTGGTGATTTTAGGAAAGGTTTTGCAATCAGGTGAAAGTTTATCAAAATAGTATAGAAGATCTTGATAATTCTTCCATTTGTCTTTTCTTGGTAGTAACTTTTACAAAATTAAACTACTCATGGCAGGTGGGAGTGTATCGATCGTTCAAGCTCTTTTAAAGGAGCTTCCTAGGCATTGCAAGTCTACATGTGAGCTACAGATATACAACCACGCATTTACACCCTTTTTAAGCATTTCTTGGCGAAGTGCCATTTGTATCAAAGTTGCTTGAACACCACAAAGATAGAAAAAGAAAGGCTTATGTTCATGCTCAATTTGTGTACAATTGCTATTGAAGGGTTAAAATTCTATAAAGAGCTCTCCTATAGAAAGCTAAAACTAGGAAGGGTAGAATTGGTCTAAATTGCCTTTACGTTGTTTATGTAAATTGCTAATCATATCGCAAGAATGTGAATTATGATTGACAATTCGTTGAATACAAGTATCGCGTCCTAGTTGCTCCTAAGAAAGAAAATATGGAACTTCCATTCTTCGTGCAATTAATGTTACCCTAAAATTGAGTCATAGCTAAGGAAATTGCATTCTTGTTACACAATTTTTATGATATTTTTACTCTCTTCTTTGGAGTTAGATATCCCATGGAGCATTTATATCTCTATTGAGTATGGCTAATCTAGTTTTGTTTGATAAAGGAGAGAGATAGTGAGGACATAGCTATTAATTCTATGCCTATGGCAATGCAAAAGAAGTTTGATAAATATTAGAAGGGTTATAGTGTTGTCTTGCTACGCTTGTTAGAGCTTTGCTATTTGAAGTTGGACATAGATGATCAAGTGAAATTTGTACGGATTATTCAAGAAAGTCTCTATATGCTTTTGATGAACATGTGACCTCTATGTCGAGAGATTATCGCTTTATATCTTCAACCAATTGAGGTAACATTTTAATTGGGGACATTTTTGAGAACATTGGGAACAATCTTGATGAGTATAATGCGTTCAAAAGTAAACACTATGCCTTGCAATCTACAATGTCACAATTGGATTTGTATTTGAAGGAAAATAGGCTTGATATTTAAAAAATGAAAAAACCTTATTGTAATGTTCTTGATTATTTGAAGCTAATTCACATCGGTATCTTGAGTTGTCTTCTCACTTACGTTGCCCATGAGTCAGCCTTTAGCATTGAAGGGTGCATTTTAAATAAATATCATAGTTCTCTTTCCCGTGAAATTGTGCACTAGAGATTGATTATTTGGAGTTCTGCATGAGGAAGATTTAGAAGACAAGACCCTCATTTATAGGTTTTTTACGCTCTTTGTTTTATTTACTAATTTTATATTTTTAATTTGATGCGAAGTTTTTATTCATAGAATAAATACACGCAAAGAGCTTAAAGTGGGTTTAAAGGGTAAGTAAGGGTTTTTCTACGTTAGGTTAAATATTAATACGTTCTAATAATATGAGTCGGATGTGTGTTGAGTTGGATTAGGTATTGGTTTTCAAATTTACACCGCATGGAAATGTGCCAAAACGGATTAAATAGATCAATATGAGTCGAACCATTTTCCTTCTAATCCAAACTTGACCCAACACTAACTTCCCTAGAAAAGGGGTATACATCTTCAATTTCTCCACAGCTAGTAGTGTCAATGGCAAGAATATGCACTCTTCTAAGCGCAAAGGCTTCCAAACCCCATCCTAAAAAGACCAAATTTCAATCATTATTCCACTGACAGCACTCCCAATTTGCATCATTCCATCTTCAGTAATATAACTAGCTTCCCAAACCAATGCATCAAAAAAGAACAGCTCCAGCTTTGTCCAGCACATTTTGTCCTTCAACAACTGTTGGCACAAAGGCCTCCTTTATATCATCCTATCTCTGGCTAGTGGGAGAGATGGTCCTTAGCCACCGCAAAACGCCTTACTCATGTATCGACTTTCCTTGAAACTAATGCCATGGATGGGGCTAAGGCAACCGTATCTAATTTTATAACTAAAACTCCCAAGGGATGGTAAAAAACAGTAATGATGGCTTTCTGTTTCCCACCAAACTTCCATCCCTCCTCCTTTAAGTTACATTATGCAATTAGGCTAATCAACCTTTGGAAACAAACAACGCAACTAGTGAGCCATAAGGATCACTTATTCAGTTTTGCCTTGATTCTGATCAATTCTGTTTCCTTTTTTGCAATATTTACCGATATCTAATGTGGTATAAATATGGATGTAATTTCCTTCGTATTAATATAACTTCATGTTTTTCTTTTGCTTCTCCAGTAAAAAGCCCTAAGTCTCGGCAGTGATCAAAAATTGCATCCGTAGTTTATATGAAACCAGTGAAAGATGTTTGCAAATGAAAGCCATCTTATGATAGAAATTTAATTGCCCTAATTATTCTTACCAGTTGTCCATCATTCTGAAAACAGTATTGGTGCTCTAAAATGCTCAGGATATTTGAACTGGATGAAGGCATCGTGGAGCAAACCAACAAGCTCCATTTTTCAGAATGAAAGAGCAATGAGCTTCATCCTGTTAAGCAAACCGACAGGCAAAAATAAAAATTTTACAAAAAGTTCAACAAATTAGTCCAGAAAAATATAACTAGACGTATGACCATCATAATAAGCTAGCTGCTCAGTCCAAAATTAGGCACTTGGAGAGCGAAATTTTCTACCTTCTGTTGAGCTGACATTGGCGATCAATTCTTATATTCTAAATATTCTTCGAACAGTGGAGGGAGAGGATTCAAGGTCGGCTTTTCAGCATCCTGGCAGTGAATTACGAACCTCAAATTTAAAATTCAAACCAAAACCAACACAAAGAGAAAGAAAAAGTAGGAAGTAATGTATGCCAAGTTTTCAACACATAAACAGGCAGTATCTTCTGAGTTACCCTCTTTCAACATTTGCACGTCCGATCCCTTCTTCGGAAAACCTGATGGTTTTCTTTACTGTTCTTTTGTTCCCTTGCCGGATGATCTCTGCAGGCCCTTCTTCTTCCACATATTCCCAATCATCACCATCGTCCCGGTTATGCTCCTCGTCGTCAACCTGTCAATCGACCTTTTAAAAAGGAATGCCAATATTTTCTGTGCAGAACCTGCGTGAGATTTTGGAGCGACATCAGGCAAAGGAAGGAAGCAAGGAGCTTCACCACCGCGTCGCTCCATACAAAGGCGCACTACCACCTCCGATCGCCTCCCTCTCTCTCTCTATCATCAGCTAGCTCGAGAGACAATGGCGAGTGTCACTTCCGGTGCAGGCCTCCATGTCCACCACTTCTCATTTCGCCTCCCCTCCCCGTCCCAACTTGGTCGAAATCCTTCGAAGCTGATGATCACGAACGTCGCCCCCTTCTTCGCCGCCTTGGTGCCGCCACGCTCTCAGCCAGAGAAAGGCGAGATCTCCTCCTCGCTCTCAGCCACGATCTCCTAAATGCGTGTCGCCCATTTCAAGTACGTGAGGACGTGAGCCACGGCGTTGCGAGGTGGTTACCGAAGAGAAAGGGATTCGATAAAGATTTGAGGACGTGAAGACGTGAATCTCATTTCAAGTACCGTTTTCTTTTCTGGGTGTTGCTTTTCCTTTTTTTTTTTTTTAAATATAAAATCTTTAGGTTTATAAATTATGACTAACTGCAAAATTTGAAAAATATATGTTAGAAGTAAAAGGGCTACGGACCAACCGAAGCGTTTGAAAAAAAAAAAAAAAAAAAATTACGGTCAGAATGAGTGTTAAATTATATTTTGAATTTGAGCTTACATACCAAATCAGATTTGAATTGGATATTGTAAGTTAGGATTATTAACTAAATCCTTTTTAAAATTTTTATCGTGGCATTATCCATTGATGGACGTGTAAAATTGTTGATCTTTGAAATGGGTTTCTTCAGCAAAAATTGTGAGCCACTATAAATTTTTTGTGCCATGAGTTTACACTAAACCGAGTTATTAATTTGGAATTTTTTTTTTTTTAGGGCTTAAAATTTTAGGAGTGAAAAATATTCAAGCATGTGAGCAATTATTACTCTAATTCTCCAATTATTAATGGATTATTTGCTATTATCTCTTCCATGGATGTAGATAGTGAACCACATAAATATTTAATGTCCTTTATTATTCTTCTTTTATTTTCAGATTCTCTTGCATTGACTTCTTTGCAAGATCATGTCATTTTCACGTTACTATTTCAACAATGAGAAATTATGTAGCAATGTTAGTTGGCACTTGCAATTATTTTCCATATTTATTTTGTAGTAAACTAATTTAAAATGTTAATAAAGAACGGCAAACGTTTAATTTCTTTGAAAGTTCTAGTCTAGAAACTATAATTGGGAGTTATGCCTGACTTAACAATTATGATAGACTTTCTAGTCTAACAAATAGCTTTATTATAGAGTTACTTCTAGATTTCATGGACTGGTACGAGGAATAAGGACTAGCACGTAATGAATATTTTTGCCCTTTAGCCGTGAAGCATGGATGGATTCCTAATGAATGTCTCTGTCCATGAGTGCTGGAGGAAAGGATCGATTTGTTAAGAAAATAGGTAATGAATCTCTACAAAGCTTTTCGACTGTTTATAAGGGCCATGTCACTAACTAACACAGTGTGTATTTTTTAGTAAATATATTAAAAATTTAATACTTATCACGCCTATCCTCTTTTCTATATCTCTTCCTCCTTCATCCAGCCACCGCCCTGCCCCAAGATCCGCAATTCTCTAGGCTATCTTCACCAGCAAATCATCGATCACGCGTCTAGACCAACCACCGCCTCCATCGTCTTCGTTGCCGGCTCCATCTCCATCGTTTTCGTCATCAAGGCCATCCATGCACGCCCTATGCATGCCTCGTGCACGTGCTGTTTACATTCCAAATACATTTTCTAGAAGACTTCCAGCAAAAGATTAATGAGAATTTTCCGCTCAGAATTTTGGGCTAGAAGACTTCTAGCACGTGTTATGTCCCCTTTTTTTTAAAATAAAAATAAAAATTAAAAAATGGAAAGATGGCTTGAAATGGAGACCTTGATTAAGCTGTTAACTTTTAGTGCTAGATTTAGCATAGTTTCAAAGCATACGTATAAATACGAGATATTAGTGAATACTTTTGATATAATTTAGTTTTAGTAAATTGATCTTTTGGATGAGAAATTTGATTCACTTTGAATTTAGCTTATAATTTGTCTGACACTTTATTAATTTTGCTTCATTAATTTTGCTTTCTTACACTTTACTTTTTTCTAGCCATTCTTACACTTTTGTTTATGGTTGATCAGTGCACTCTCGGGATTTTTTTATTTATTTATATATATTTAAGATGTGCTTCTATTGTCAACCAACGCAAACGTAAAATTCAATCTTTTGCCATTGAATAATATTTAAAGCAAACCGTGGCAATCGATTTCTAACCTATTGATAAGATCGCACATTAGTCTTAATGTTACTTGTACTTCGTAAATTTATCTATAGTAATGTAAATGAATTTCATATCATCAAAATTAAAACATGTTATTTTGGTCGCGTTCTTTTTCATTGGTGTAATATCAACAAAAATCAATCAACCGAACCAAATAATGGTTAACCAAAAGAAAGGTATACGGGGCAAACAGAATATTATCTTATATGAGTAATCTATCTAATCAGGAGTGCATAATATTAGCTTAGGTGGAGCCTAGATGGCCACTATTTTTTCAATATAGAATCCATATTTTGTAAGATGTTGATTTCTCTTTACTCTAACAAGAAATTGTATTTTACGTAGTTAACAAGTTGAATCAAACAATGAGCTTCCGTCCTTCTGTTTAGCAACAACTATCATTCTCATAAAAAGACTATAGAGATGTAGTGAAGCATATAAAATTAAAAAGGTAGCGAAATGCCCATTTCACTTTATCGAAACGGGGTCGAATTTCAGGATGTCACACCGGCCATAGCCAAGGCCAGTAACAGGCCAAAAAGAAGAAGAAAAAAAAAGTAGAAAAATGAGAAGAAAAAAGAAGTGTTTTCCTGAGCTGATCACTCACGAGTTAACTAACCTATTGGGTGAAGCCGTTAAGGGATGTATCCACGGTAAAATCCCTAAAAGCTACTGAATTTGTTGAATTGGACTAAAATCGCGTTTGATTGATTCTAACCATGAAATTTAAATTGGTTTCGGGAATCGAATATTCGAGCGTGTCACAATTCATTTTTAGGACCGTCTCATCGTCCGTCAAATTATTGACAAGTCCGAAATTTCGGGAAAGAAATTATCGAAGGAAAAATCGAAGACCGGAAGAAATTAAAAAGAGAATGAGAAAAGGAAAATAATAGAAGTAATAAGAATAATGTGTTTTCTTATTAAATTATTATTTTCTTTTTTTTTTTCTTTCTATCACTTTTCTCTCCTTCCTCTCTCCTCTCTTCCCGTTTTGTGCGCAGCCCCTCCCCCTTCGTGCGAGCCCCCTCCCCTAGCTGTTTCCCTCTTTCTATTTTTTTCTCTTTGACCGTTCAAACTTATCCCTTCTCTCTCTCTCTCCTCTCTCTTCTCCCCCACCCCACGTGACCGAACCAACTTCTTCTTCTTCTTCTCCTTCGTGCGAACCAGAAGCTGAAGAAGAACGGAAGCAGTAGCAGCTCGCCGAGACAGCAGCCAGCCACCATCGTCGCCCGTGCCCGCGCATCCGCTGCTCACCACGCGCTTCGCCAACCTCTGTCCCCTCGCGCCTAGGCGTCCCCCGCGCGACTTTCGCCCCTGCCCAGCTCGGCCCGACGCCTCCAGCCGCCGCCCAGCTCCGCCCGGCTGCCGTCCCGACCTCCCCGGTGTCCCCCTCACCCTCCGCCAGCCTCCCCTCGCCGTTTTGGCCACCGGAACAGCTCTGGCCAGCCCAAGTCCGCCACCCACGGAGTGGGTTTCCAGCCCCCTTCGGGCTCGCTTTTGGGCTGTTTCCGGGCCCCAAACCCGAGCCGTGCTTTGGGAGGAATCGTTCCTCTCGTCGTCCCCGTCGGATTGATCCGATTTGTGCGCGATCCCGGTGAGTAATCTCACTAATCCCGGCTTAGTTTGCTAATTATGCTTAGTGGTTGATTAGATTTAATTAAATGCAATTAGATGGTTAGATTATAATAGATTAGTGATTATTAGACAATTGTGATGCGTGTTAGACATTTTGATTGCTCAATTAGCAAGTAGACATAGTCTACTATTTATTGAATGCACGTGGGTCCGGTATTTGAGAATGACATTTAAAAGGGCACGTGGTTCGGTGACTTGATGTACCACCTTGGCGAAGAGGTCACCTTAGAGAATGCATGTGGGCCCAAGGTTTGAGGCACGTGGCTCGGATACTTGGGATGTCGTCCTGGAGAATGCACGTGGCCTAGCTTTTAGATATTCCATTATGGGGATTGTATGGTCTGATTGATATGAAATCGACTAGGTCGATTGATCATTGCTTTGACGTGATGTTATGAATTGGTTGATTAAATGGAAATGACCGATGAGTGGTCTTGTTTACTTGTAATCGATTAGGTCGATTGATCGAGATATCGATCTGTGATGTGATTGCTTGGGTGCCTATTAAACTGTGCTAATATGCAGGTGGGATCTGAGGCCAAGGTAAGTCCTCTGACCTGTACGTGCTTAGGCAGCCTATAGTATAATGGTTTGCTAATCGGGCCTTAGTGGGGTAGAACTTGCTGAGACGTAGTCTCATCCCAATTGTGGGACAACATTTCAGGTTCATAGATGAACCTGATGAGGAGGAATTGGAGAAGGAGAACACTGAAGTGAAACCTGAGGTGAAGAAAGATTTTTGAAGAAGAAGCTGATCCAGAAAGGGATCCTGAGTACGACCGGATGAGGACTGAAGTCCCACCCTTTTTTGGAGATCCTGTTTTGATGTGAATAGAGTAAAATTAGAAAGTCGTGAATAATTTTGTGAAGTTCTTTGAGTTATGCTCTGTATAAAAGTATGGTTATGAATTTCAATATAAAAAATATGACCTTGCGTTTCTATCCTATTGTTTTATTATCTGGGGATTATAATTGCTTTTGCATGTACTTAATAAAAGAAAAGGGTCGGCGATATGTCCTAGGATATTGCTTTTAAAATCAATCAACGTTAAGGGATGTGTGCGTGCCTGAGATTCGAAGCGTGACAACCGGCGACCAGCTGTTGAGGGCCAACGACCTCACTAGAGTGTCGTCGGCCCTTGGCAAGGCTTGGCCTCGCCTTGGCTGAGTGAGCTCAAGCTCGCCCAGATCGGGCGAGGTTGAGCTCGCCTAGCCACTGGCAAGGCTTGGCCTCACCGAGCCACCGCCAAGTCGGTGTCGCCCAACAGTGGCCCGGTGAGGCCAAGCTTCATCGGTGGCCTCGATGGTCAAGCGAGGTTATCGGCGAGGCTCGACCTCGTGCAAGCGACGTGAGGTTGGCCTCGCCCTGGCCTGGCGAGGCTGAGCCTTGTGCTGGCTAGCAACCAGCCAAAAGGAAGAAAGAAGAAATAAAGAAAAAAAAGAAGAAAGAACAAAAAAAAAAGGAAACATATTAAAAATATTAAAAATTAAAAGAAACAAAAAAATTATACAAGTTTACCAAACTTATTTCTGTTTCTAGAGTAGAAATTTTTTGTAATTACCAAGCGCGTTTTTATACTTAGAAATTGTTCCTTGGAACAGAAAAAAAAAAACTATTTTTTAAAAAAAATTATTCTCCAAAACATAAACGTTGACAAACGCGCCCTTAATATCTCAAAACCATTGTCTATTACTGTTTGAATAAAGAATTTTTTAAGTTCGCGGACATATGAACTCATCTATATTAAATCTCATACCAAATTAACTTGGGGAAACAGTCTCTTCTACGGAGTAACGAGAGTTCAAATAAAAAGAATCTGAGAATTGGAGATTCGGATATGATATTTTGAAAAAGTTACAGAATGAAAGTATAAATATAATTTGATATTCTGGAACATACTTATGCTCCAGTCTTTTAAACATATCAATTTTCTTTTTGGTGTGTTTCATAAGGCGAAGATGCTTTTTAGATAAAAAAATTTATACGGACAGATTTCTAAATGGGAAGAGTAGGTGAGAAGCTTCAAATCAGAATCTCTTATCTGATATCGAAGTGTTCACATTAAATAAGAAAATATCGAAGACAATAGACAAGAGAAAGAGAGAGAAAATGGAAAAGGCCGATTTGTTTTTTGTTTTTGTTTTTTGGTAATAAAAGTCAGTTCTATTAGTGTTTCAGTGTATGCATATGCGTGGAGGACAATTTAAACGGTGGCTACTACAAATGACATTTTAGTCTTTTGCGTTCCAGGCCAAACGTTTTCAAGAAGCGCCATCATGATTTCCACTTTAAAAAAGGTAGTCAAAAGACAAATTGACGACCCCACTAGAGAAGTAGATTTTTTTGACGTAGATGCACTCATCAATAATTTAAATCGACATCTGTAGACATAAAGGTTATATTAGGGTTGCCGTTCTTGCCATTTTATCAAGTTCCATTACTCAGTCATTAGGATAGTCGGTTAGCCACAAACACTTAAACGAAAGTAACAAGTCTTGTCATTTCATATTTGAGATATACCGGAGATGAATGGAGATAAGGCCAGTACATCTTTTTTTCCTTTCATAACAAGATATTGCCAAATCACCATTTTGAAAAATGGACACTCCAATTCAAATTCTCTAGCTTTTTCAAGGGCAGTGAGAGGCCTCTGATGAGTACAATAACGAAAACCGGCCCAGAAGGGTTCACTTTACATCTAGGCTGTTTGGTCTCACATGCAGTAAGGAGAAGGGGATTCTCATGGGCACACGTGAATTTTTTCTTGTTACTACAAATGATTTGCGAATCAATGTGTAAACGTGGAAGCCGAATTTTACACGCTCTTCATATCAAGCCACCCATGTCAATGCCATCAACCAATGAACCAAAAGCTCATCTATCGAAGTCTTAAGAATTTGAAAAGTGACTAGGAGAATCATGTCATCTGCACGTCCATAACGTATAATAGGATAAGTCACACCTCCAAATTATCTTGGGGAGCAATTCAGAATTTCTATTACTCTTTGATGTTCGAAGCTTAGTTCTTTTTGGTTCCAAGCATACTTAATTGAAAAGTCGCATCAGTGAGCGTGCTATTTAAGTACTACGAAACTCACAAATTGAAAAGGAATTCAACATCTTGGAAGGCTGATAAGAAGGTAAATGCAAACTTAGCTCTTAGTTTCTGGCGAGAACCCTCTGAATCTTCAAGGTCCATGAGGTCTTCAGAATCTTGCTGGTTTTCTTGACTGTATGTTTTTATGAATTCACAAGGAACGCTCTGTCCATGAAGACATTTGAACTACCGATATGTGATAAGACATAGGAATGCAAGCATAAACTAAAGAGAAGGCAAACAAGATGTATATTTATGCTAGTATTTGCTAGTTCCCATAGTCTATATTAGCAGTCTAAATGGCTTCATGAGGAATCTGGTGAATATCTGAGTCGCCAATCTTACACTGCAATATGCATCGAACAAACATGAAAAGCTGCACTAAGGGTCCTAGATGGATACATATACAAATCAAGCAAGTAACATTCTCTTCCCTGACAAAAAGGAAATCTTCTTTTCTTCTTTTCTTCTTTTCATACCACTGAGGTTGTTGGACTAATTTTTAAGGCCTAGAGTCGAACCACATTTTCTTCATTTCCAATCATAAGTTTGAACCTTCTTGCAATAGCTCTCGTGAGCCAGTTGTTGCAGGGGAGCAATATCCAACTGGTGTTGCTGTGCTGTTGTAGCGAGCTCAATAATCCCAAGCCTAGGCCCGTTGTAGTACTTAAGCTGGACATTTTGTGTCGCCTCTTCTTCCCTAGCCTAGGCAACCAGAGAAAGTACCAAGTTAGTCACCGTTTGGAATAAGGGATACCTCCGATTTGAATTCTCTAAGCTTATCAAGGGCAGTGAGAGGCCTCGGGCACGTGGAACCATTAAAAAGCTGCTCAAGAGGGCTCTTGGACAATTAGACTATTTTTCCTAACCTGCACTAAAGAAAAGAAGAATTCTGATAAGACTAACTAGGTTAGAAAGGAGAAGCAAATCCAAAAGTAAGTGCACCTTCAATTGATTCATCTGCATTGATTAAAGGAGACATGAATTGCTTTAGTAATATATGGCCTCAAATGACGCTTCCGATGCTCATATCAATAGACCTAAGTGAGGTTCTTACTAGCAGTATCTAGATGGAGACTTTGACCATAAAATTGTCCCCATCAATGAGCTCAAACACGCGGCAACACCTTTGTTCAGACAAGCTTCTCTCATAAACGTGGGCAACCACCAGAGATGTTTGCTGGATAACAAATATCAAGAGCTGCACCGGCCATGAATTGTCTAGATACCTAAGTCACAATTTGCTGGTTTTTCTGATTGTATGTCTTTATGAATTCACATGGAACACTCTTGCCCATGTAGATTTTTGCTAACCAACATGTTGTCACGCCCCGATCCTTGGGCACGCATACATTCTTCTACCTGGTTGATTCTATAATGCGATATCCTAGGACTATGTATCGCCGACCCTTTCTTTTTATTAAGCACATGCAGAAGTAGTTATGAATCCCCAGACAGTAAATCGATGGGATAGAAAAGCAAGGTCATATTTTTCATATTGAAATTCACAACCATACTTTTATACAGAGCATAACTCAAAAATTTTCACACTTTCTAATTTCACTTTATTCACATCAAAACAGGATTCCCAAAAGAGAATGGGACCTCAGTCCTCATCCGGTCGTACTCAGGATCCCTTTTTGGATCATCTCCTTATTCAAGAATCTTTCTTCTCCTTAGGTTTCACTTCAGTGTTCTCCTTCTCCGATTCCTCCTCCTCGGGTTCATTTACGGGCCTGAAATGTTGTCCCACAACCGAGTTGAGACTACGTCTCAGCAAGTTCTACCCCACTAAGGCTCGATTAGTAAACCATTATACTATAGGCTACCTAAACACGCACAAGTTATAGGACTTACCTTGGCCTCAGATTCCACCTGCAAGTCAGTACAATTCATAATAGGCACCCACTTACTTAAAACAAATCGAGCCAGTCGATTACATGTCACCCCCAAATCATTCTCCACGGTGGAATATCTAGAAGTCAGGCCACGTGCATTCTCCAGGACGACATCCCAAGTCTTTGAGCCACGTGCCTCAACCTTGGGCCCATGTGCATTCTTTAAGGCGACCTCTTCGCCAATGTGGTACATCAAGTCACCGAGCCACGTGCCATTTTAGATGCCATTCTCAAATACTGGACCCACGTGCATTCTCTAAGGCACTAGTTCACCAAAGTGACGCATCAGATCACCGAGCCACGTGTCCTTTTTAGATGTCATTCTCAAACACTGGACCCACGTGCATTCTCTAAGGTACTCGTTCACCAAAGTGACGCATCAGATCACCGAGCCACGTGTCCTTTTAGATGCCATTCCAAAATGTCGGGCCCACGTGCATTCTCTAAGGCATTAGTTCGCTAAAGTGACGCATCAGATCACCGAGCCATGTGCCCTTTTTAGATGCCAATACTTAATCACCGAGCCACGTACCCTTCTCCAGGTGATTTACTTTCTACTTTGATTCCATTATGAGCCAACTTCTTTCTCTACAGTTCACCAATCCGCTGTCGATACCCAATTAATTCTCAATCAAATAATCAAATCAATTCAATATGAACATATTCAAAAATTCACAATTTAAATCAATTCCATATAAATTGAAGCTCAATTAAATAAACAGATTGTGCCACGACGATCAGCACGAAATTCCAGTCATCGGTCATCTCAGCCTTAATTTCCGAAAAATAATTAAATAATTAATTAATTTCAAAAATTAATTAATAAATATTAAAAATTCTATTAAGCTCAAAATAAAGCCCAATTAAATAAACGGACTTCATCACGATCACCAGCATAAAATTCCGGTCATCGGCCATCCCGGTTGAATTTCCGGAAAAATAAATAATTAATTAATTAATTTCGAAAATTAATAATTAATTACTAAAAATCCAATTTAGGCCCGAATTGCCTAATTGAAGCCTGCTAAGGGTCGGGCAAAATCCCAAAATGCTTTCAATAAATAGTAGACTATGTCTACTTGCTAATTACACAATCAAAATGTCTAACATGCATGACGATTGTCTAATAATCACTAATCTACTCTAATCTAACCACTTAATTACACTTAAATAAATCCAATCAACCCTAAGCATAATTAGCAAATTAAGCCGGGATTAGTGAGATTACTCATCGGAATCGCGCAAATCGGATCAATATCGGATCAATCTAACGGGGACGACTCGAGGAACGATAAACCCCAAAGCGGGCCTCGAGTTCGGGGCCCGGAAAGGGCCCAAAAGAGAGCCCGAAGCTACTAGAAACCCACTCGGTGGGTTTCTGCCCTTAGCTAGCCGGAGCTAGTTCGGTGGCCAAAACGGCGAGGGGAGGCCGGCGGCGGGTGAGGGGGATGTTGAGGAGGTCGGGACGGTAGCTGGGCGGAGCTGGGCGGCGGCTGGAAGCGTCGGATCGAGCTAGACAGAGGCCGAACGGACTGGACGGGGCACGACAGGGACGGCAAGGCGCGAAGGGGGCGGTGGCGGAGAGTGCGGCGTGCGCAAGCGAGCGTCACGCGAACGGAGGTCCAGCTCCTGTGTGGCGGTGACGGGCGGCTGGCTGCTGCTTCTGCTTCGATCTGCTTCTATCTTCGCACAAACCAAAAAGGAGAAGAAGAAGGGCGGCGATGGTTGAGAGGCGTGAGGTAGAGGCGAAGGCGAGCAGTGAGCGGTGGAGCACGGACGGCGACGGCGAGCTACTCCGGTCTTCTCCTCTTGATGCTGCTGTCTTCGCTTCTTCTTCGTTGGTTCGCTGGGCGTCATGCGAACAAGGGGAAGGACAGAAAGCGTCGCGAGAGAGAGAGAGAGAGAATGAGAGATGAGAGAGAGAAGAAGAAGAGATAAGGGAGAGAGAAGAAGATAAGAAGGTTTGACTAGTCAAAAAGAAAAAGAGAGAGAGATAGAAAGAGGTAAAGTGGGAACCGGCAAGAGGGAAAAAGGGGGAATGGTCGGCGTGGGGAGGAGGGTTTCGCACGAAGGAGAGGGGAGAGGAGAGAAGAGAGAGAAAAAGAAAGGGAGAAAAAAAAATTAATCCAATAGTAAAAAAAAATCCTACTATTCAAATTACTTCAATTATTTTTTTTTCTCTTTTTAATTTCTTCCGGTCTTCAATTTTTCCTCCGATAATTTTTTTCTCGAAATTTCGGACTTGTTAATAAATTGAAGAACGATGAGATAGGATCCAAAAATGAATTGTGCGACATCTTTCGAATATTTCGATTCCCGAAACAATTTAAATTTCATGGTTAGAATTTATCGACGTGATTTTAGTCTAATCCAACCAATTAAGTAGCTTTTAGGAATTTTCTTTGCAGATACATCCCTTAACGGCTTCACCCAATAGGTTAGTTAACTCGTGAGTGATCAGCTTAGAGAAAAATGACCACAGGCACGTCGACGAAATGCCCATTTTACTTTATCGAAACAAGGTCGAATTTCATGATGTCACACATATAATGAGGAAAAAAATGAATACAGACAAACAATAAAGAGAAAAGGCAAACAAAATGTAAATATATGCTTATATCTACTGGTTTCAGGAGTTTCATTCAACAGTCTTCACTGGGTAAAAGAAGTGTTCAACCCCAACCTGTAATTTGTTGTCAAAATGTCACAGCACAGTGCTCATAGACTATGATATTGCACACTATTTTTGAACTCTAAGGGTAACACTTCAAGAGTTGCTAACACTGATCCTCTCCACCACATCCTCTTAGTCTATGAATAATAGTGATTTTCTTTACACCTAATTAGTATAAAAGAAAAATACAATCTTTTATTTTAGAATTGGTAATCTTATGAATCCATGAATTAAAAAAATGAAATTTTAAAAACATAAATTTACACATTTAGCCATTAACACTTAAAGGAAAATAACATCTCATGTGATCCCAATGAATAACCAAATCAATTTGGGAAAACAATGGACTCTAGGGCAAGATGAAGATGGAATTTACTCTCTGGATTTTAAATTTCATCACTGCTTGAGGGATAATGTATCTATAAGCACTTTTATCAAATATATTTACATGAGTATAGAGTGAGTCTCTCCCATATTTGAAAACTGTCGGGTGACCATGAGTGATGGTATGCCACATAAATTTCCCCATCCCTTCTAGAACTAGAACACGTCACTTTTGACATTCTTTTGTAATACAAAACCAGGTTTAGTAACCTCGAACCAGGGCGAGTGCTGAACCGGAGATCCTTTCCAAAAAAAAGGCAATGATAAAAGTGTGACAAGCTCAAGAGATGCCTAAAATTGAAAATGTGTGCAAGACTCTTTCACAAACATCCATTGTATGGGAGTGGCCAGGCCTAGAAAATGCTAAGATCGTAACTAGCTTAGAAAAGAGCACGATTTTAAATATAAATGCACTTTTATCCGGTTTCATCACAACAAAAAGGCGGCACAAATTGCTTTCAACTAGTATATGGCCTAAAGTGACTTCCAATGTTTCATCCTAGTTCAACCTAAACATCATCCCTCTCAGTGAGCTCAAACATGCAAACATCCCCTTTACTCAAGGCAAGTTTCGTCAAGAAACTCGAACCAACCAACACAAAAGTTTGCTACATTGTAGCGTTGATGGTCCTAATGGTCACCTGCAACAATGTGTCCGAGTCGTTGAGAGTCATAATTTGCTAGTTTTTTTGACTGTATGTCTTTATAAATTCACAAGGAATGCTCTGCCCATGAATACATTTGTACTGTCGATAAATGATAGGAAATGGGATTAAGCATATCATGTGAGAAAAGGCAAACAAGATGTCCATTTATGCTAGTATTTGCTACTTCTAGAGTCTATATTAGAAGTCTAAATGGCTTGATGAGATGGTCTTTAATCACAACTTGCAATCAGAAATCAAAATATCACAATACTTCAGAGTCGCAATTTGCCGGTTTTCTTCCCTCTCCGCTGCTGCCAGCCACAACTTCCAGCCGTCAACATTTCTCTGGCCACCAATCACTGTGGACCACTGGGCAATTATTCCGATCATTGATTCCGGCCATCGAGAATCATTGCCGACCGCCACTTGTCATCACACGACATTTCTCAATCAACAGCCAGCGCAAATGTAAACTACACACGTACATAACCAAAAGAGGGGAATAAGGAGCTGACATAATGAATCCTCATCTGTAGACCTTGCTGGGAAAAAAAAGAAAAAAGAAAAAGATTACTGCTTTTGCCTCATGGACAAAACGGCGCTGGAAATCCAAACATAAAATGAAGGAAAACTCGGTGTCAGACATGGCTCAACAATAAGTGAACCTAAGTCTAAACATCGATTAGATGAACCCGAATTTATCACTTTTTTCCAACAAATAGTCGAACATGTGACATACAGTTTAGAATGTAGCCTCTTGATTGGGATTTAGTGCAACTTTCAGCCTAAACATGGCATATTGATATCTTACTTGACATGATTTATCATGAAAAAAAAAGTCTCGGTTTGCTTTGTTTTACTCACAAGTCTATCGATTAAGGTCGGAATTCGGATTATAAACAAAAACAGGGCTTCGCGACTGTTCATATCCCAGAACGAATCTTCTTCTTCTTCTTCTTCTTCTTCTTCTTCTTCTTCTTCTCGATTGGGATTTAGTGCAACTTTCAGCCTAAACATGGCATATTGATATCTTACTTGACATGATTTATCATGAAAAAAAAAATCTCGGTTTGCTTTGTTTTACTCACAAGTCTACCGATTAAGATCGGAACTTAATCGGAATTCGGATTATCAACAAAAACAGGGCTTCGCAACTGTTCATATCCCACAGGGCTTCACGACTGTTCATATCCTAGAAAGAATCTTCTTCTTCAAAAAAAAAAAAAAAAAAAAAAAAAAAATTGGTCTTCCTCGACTCTATCTGTCTCAATCGATCCCTCCCGATCTCTGTTCTCTCTCCATTGATAACCAACCCCAAGAACCGATTCTATTACCGATAATTGACGCCAACTGGTAGATATACTTGAACTTTTTTTTTGGGTTTCACATCAGTCCCATGTCGTTCATCACTGTTAGCTAGATCATTGTTTTGCTAAAGAAAAGCGAGCATCCACAGTAAAGAACAGCCAAATTGGGCTTGTCATTTGTTTGTTTCTTCTTTTCAACAAAAGCGTTCATTATGGACAAGGTGTAGTCTCTACTTAAATATTATATTTGTTGCGGTAATTAACTATTAGGTGTAAAATTGATTTTTTTTTTTTTTGGTCGAATAAGATTTCTTTCATTACTTCGTAGGAACAAAACAAGGACATTTACCCAAGTCCAAACATAAAAGAGATGTAAGACAGTGAGAAGGATTAGACAGCCAGTTCGTTGCAAGGGAATCGTCTCGACAAGCCTTTGCGATCCAATCCGCGGCCCGATTTGTTTCTCGCGAACAAACGGCAACGGACACTCCAAGTAAAGAGCCCAGCTTTTGTTGACAATCTGCCACCACCGGCTGGACAGCCCATGGAACCTCAGCTCGGCCCAAGATAGCATTTCCTGTTGTCGAATTGTCAATCACGAGCTAAACAGGAACTGCTGTACTTGTTTGACCCAATACATTGAACTGAAGAACTTCTGTGCGTGTCTTCTCCACGAAGTGCAGCCCTTCCTTTAGAGCTAAGGTTTCCACGACAAGGGCATACGGGGCAAGGACATTCTTGGTGAATCCACCCACAAGATGCCCGCGATGGTCTCTGCAAATCCCAACAACCGCTCCTTGTTTTGAAGCACAACACCAAGACCCATCCACATTTAATTTCAGCGAGCCTGTTGTCGGTGGTACCACTCCTCCTTTAGCAAACCTTCCTTTCCCTTTCGGTTATGTGTTGTAGTGCTGAAGCTCCATTTTCTATAGAGTTCAAGATCATAACTGGCTTCCTCCACAATTTTGTGTGGTTTTAGTCTGCTGGATCTAAAAACCCATGCATTTGTTGCTTTCCATATCGACCATAAAATACCTACAAGGAGTGCATGTGATTTCCGCTCATTCTAGTGAGGCAAGTTCTTCGAGATCCATTTATCCATCCTTGTAACTTTCTCGACAACTGTATTCAATTTAATGCGAGGATCTAACCATATCCTTTTCGTCCAGGAACATAATAGGAGGAGATGCTCAAGAGTTTCTAGGGCATCGTGGCAAATTTGACAGAGTGGATCAGGTACCATTTTCCTCCCGTAGAGGTTTTCTCTTGTCGGCAGCACATTATTGCATACGCTCCATAGGAAAAACCGAACCTTTGGGTAGTGTTAGGTTTGCCAAATTGTGGTCCATAGAGATCGGGGTGGTTGATATGACGATGATGCTTGGTTAGCCTTAATTTTTTTGTTCTAGGAACATATTTTGTTGTAGCCACTTTTGACCGAATAGGAGCTCGTATTATTGCCCATCCACACTAGCCTATTCATTGATTGATTGGAGCTGAGCGGTATTGAAAGGATCTCATGGATAACATTCTTGTCAAACATTTCCTTTAGCTTTGCTACATTCCATTCTTTTTCTTCGGGTACAATCAATTCCTCGACAATCTTTGGCTCATTTATAGTTGCAGCTCCTCCAATACGGCCTCTGGGTAGCCAAACATCTTCCCTGATTCTGATCTGCTTACCATCACCCACCAGCCATTTCATCTCCGATTCAATCACTTCCCTTCCTGTCAACAAGCTTTGCCATCCCCATGAGGGGCGAGTACCCTTACCAGCATGCCAAAACTCTCCTTGTGGGTAATAAATACCTTTAACAATTTTTATCCATAGGGAATTTAGAGCTTGAACAAGTCTCCATGCTTGTCTCCCAAGCATAGCCTTATTGAAAGCAACTAAGTCTCGAAACCCCAAATCCTCCTGTATCCTTCCTTGTTCTCAAAGATTCCCAGTTCTTCCAATGAATTCCTTTTCGGTCAACATTTTGTTTCCACCAAAAGCACGCAATTCTTTTTTCTATTGCTTCGCAAATAGATATCGGTATCTTGAAAATAGACATTGCATACTATGGTAGAGCTTGTACAACTGTTTTAATGAGTACCTCTTTCCCTACTTTAGTCAACAATTTCTCTTTCCAGCCCTCTAGCTTCGAGTTAACCCTTGCTAGGATCCATGCAAACATATGCTTTTTTGATTGGCCCCAGTCAAACGGAATTCCCAAATATTTGCCTGTCTTAACTATGATAGGGACTCTTAATTGATTTGCCAAGTTCCTCTTTAAAGTTTGTGGACAATTTTGGCTGGAGAAAATACCTGAATTGTTTAAGTTGATGGCCTGCCCTGATGCATAACAATACTGGTTTAGGATATTTGCCAGGTTTTGACATTCCATAACTGTTCAATCTAAGAAGAAGATGGCGTCATCGACAAATAACAGATGAGAAATAGTTAGACACCACCTATTTATTTTGATTCCCCTCAAGCTTCCATCTAATATTGCCCTGCTCATTAGTATGGATAGCACATTTGCCATGATAATAAATAAGTAAGGCGAAAGTGCTTCTCCCCGTCTTATGCCTCGGGATGAATGGAATTGTCGCATCGACTTCCCATTAATTTTCACATTGAAGGGTATCATGGAAATGCACTATTTCACACACTGAACCCATTCCTTGCAAAATCCCATTTTCTTCATACACTCACATAAGAAATCCCATTCAACCCGATCATAGGCCTTTTGCATTTCTAATTTAAGAACTGCTTGAACTTTATTTTTCCTCTTTCAAATGCGAAGTTGATGTAGCATCTCCTGAACTATCACGATGTTGTCCTGTATTTGTCTTCCACTCACAAAAGCACTCTATTCTATCGCAATAATCTTCGAAAGCCATGGCTTAAGATGGTTAGCCATTACTTTAGAAATAATCTTATAAGTGAAATTACATAAGCTAATGGGCCTGTATTGAGTGATATTTTCTAGATTTACTACTTTTTGAACGAGAACATTTGGAATGCATCTTGCTGAATGTCAGTCCAATAATGATGATAAAATTGCTCGCCAAGCCAATCTGGTCCAGGTGTCTTAGTGGTTCCCATTTGAAAAACCGCCTCTTTCACTTCATCCATTGTTACCCTCCTCATCAAGGACTTGTTCATTTCCACATTGATAAGTTGTGGGCATTGATCTAGGACTGGTTGAAAATTTCTAGGACCTTCAGTAGTGTAGAGGGATTGGTAAAATTGGCCAATGTGTTGCTTTAGTGCTTCAGGTTCCCGACACCAATGATCATCATCCATTTTCAGCATTGTGAATTTATTCCGTACCCTCCGCTGGACCGTAGTAGCATGAAAATATTTGGAATTTCTATCCCCCCACCTTAGCCAGTTTATGCAGGATCTCATACTCCAATACATTTCTTCCTGCCTCCATAACTGTTCAACCCGCTCTTTAATTTGTTGGATTTCCTCCCTGTACTTAGCTCATTTAGGGCTATTAGTCAACACGGCTAGTCTTCTCTTTAAAAGCTCAATTTGCTTATGTGCGTAAGAGAATTTTGCTTTGCTCCATATTCGCAATGCACCAGCCACCTGTTGTGATTTTTGTACTAAGTCTCCAAGTGTGTTATGGTGATCATTCCATGCTCCTTTAACAATATCCATGCATTCTGGGTCTTCTAACCAATATGCCTCAAATCGAAACTCTATTTTCCTTCTTATGATATTCGGATATTGATTGAGGATAAGAGGACTATGGTCAGAGCCTATCGCTGGCAAAGCAACAGCCTTTGCATTTGGAAACTCCACTCTCCATTCTACGTTGCATAACACCCTATTTAGGCGTTCTCTTACCAGATTTTTCCCAACTCTGTTGTTCAACCATGTATAGGCACTACCCTTGCTTTCAATATCCATTAATGCACATTCATTCAGCATCTCTTGAAAAGCCACCATTTGATAATGATCCATCCCTCGTCTTCCATCCTTTTCCCAGTAATTAAGAACCTCGTTGAAATCCCCCATGCAAATCCATGGTAGGGAATTGATATGGTGGATTGCTCGAAGTTTCTGCCATAAACACATCCTCGTTTGGAAATCAGTAGATGCGTGTAGAAAGGATACTCTCATCAGGGTTCCATAAGTAGGGTCCCTACAAATAATATCAATCAGCTCCTCTGAGTACTCCTATACCTCCACCTTTAATTCCTCATCCCACATTGCTATTAGTCCCCCTGCTTTGCCAATTGGATCAATGATAAACAACTCCTTGAACTTAAGTTGCTGTCTAACTTTTTCCACCATTGTTTTCCTATTCTTCATCTCCATGAGGAACACCAAGTTGGGTCTATCAAGAGCCACAAGGGCTAAGAGATGCTGGAACGTCAGGGCAGACCCCAATCCCTGACAGTTCCAGCTCAAAACTTTCATTTATCCCCCGATGGCTTATTAGGGTAGCCACCAAAG
This sequence comes from Eucalyptus microcorys, assembly GCA_014182515.1. NCBI lineage: Eukaryota > Viridiplantae > Streptophyta > Magnoliopsida > Myrtales > Myrtaceae > Eucalyptus > Eucalyptus microcorys. The sequence continues at coordinate 5,485,091 of CM024568.1, read as the reverse complement.
CCCATTCATGTGCTCCCTCATTCACTTGGATAGGTGTTTCGAGAAGTAGAGTCTCATCAATCGTGTTTGCATCCATCCCCTGTAAATTGTAACTCTTGGCCCTCTTCATTTTCTTGCTCGCCAGGGGAATATGGCCCTTCTTACTCTTTTTGTGTACTGTAGCTGTGCTATCAAGCATTGTTTCTGCCCATGATGAATCCGAGAGAAGAAGTAGAGAGCCTTTGTCTATTTTGCCTTTTACTACTGTAGACTTACTGTCTATACCTTTCCCTTTTAGCTTGACTAATTCTGAGGGTTGAGCTTCTATAGGATACCCCAATTACATCTCATAGTTCTCATTATTGGTCGGGACCTCTATGGTACCAGCCGGTGGAGTTTCTGCAACTGTTTCTTGTTCTTCACAAGGTATCTCTTCCCCATAATACATTTTCCAGAAAGGACTATTTTCCTTAGCTTCCGCTTTCAGCCAATATCTAAAATTTCCAGCTACTTCCTCCCCCGGCCTTAGTTCCTCGTAAGGGATTTCCTCACAGTTTGTGGTATAATAGCCTATTTAGCCACATTAATAGCAATAATAAGGAAGCCTCTCATACTTAAAGTCAACCCATATTTGATCATCATCGAAATTCACCAATGCTCCTGGCCATAGGGGGCATGATAAGTCTAACATCACACGCGCTCTTCCTACCTTACACAAGCTGCCATCGTTGCCGTCTATTTTTAGTTCCACCACCTTTCCTATCTTCTCGACCACCTCCATCATCGTCTTTTCAGTAATTCAAATTATCGGAATTCCCAACACTTGCACCCAAAATGCACAATGTGTAAAAACATGACGATGGATAGGTACCTTTGGTTGTAGTTTCTGTAGAATGAGCAGGTTCCTCGAGAAACACCAAGGGCTAGCATCTAAGACTCTTTTCAAGTCAGCTTCCTCTCTGAAAGTGAATGAGAACAAGTCCGATTGCACTAACTCACACACTACATTTTCAGTCTTCCATGCCTTCTTCATTGTGGATAAAAAGGCCTGGAAGTTTACATTTGGCCTAGAAAAGAGTTTCCCAAGTAGTATGAGATTACATGCTTTCCATTTATCCTCTGGAATTTCTTCAAACACATTGGCTACAAAATCCTTTTACCACATTTGCCCCATTCTTCTACATAATGCAGCCAACCTGCTTTCTTTAACTGATTCATTCTCCATTTCTAACTCTTCCTTACAGGTTCAAATTCGGGACATCCTCCAAAACTTACCCAGGAAAGGAATCAATTCGAAACCCACTAATACCTATTGCTGGAGCGAAAGAAGCATGGATGAAGGGAGCTCTAAACAGATGCCGTCTCTATTTCACTAGGATTTCTTTGCCCAGAAACCGGAATAAATCCATTCTCGCAAGAAGCTTTATGTATTGGGAGGTAGAAAGATGATGGTAGGACCGTTGCTACAAGAGGAAAGATTTCATTGTAAAGATGGATTCGTAAGGTGGAGTGGTATGTGTTCAGGTTAAGGGATTTTGATTGGCAGGTGGATAGAATCCATTTAGGCTGGGAGATTTAGGGCTTGGAATACACTATCGCCATGGATAGAGATGAAACTCTTCCGAGGAAGAGAGGGACTCTTATAGGAAGAGAGTATTCTAGGCATATGCTGAATCGGTGTAAAATTGATTAACAAACTAAAAAATCTGACAAGATACGATGATACTCTTGCGCATGGAAGTTAACTTCATCTCTTATGCCAATCTCGAGCATTGCTTGCATTTGCAGAAAAGCATTGATGACTACCGTCTCCAGTTGAACAGCAAATCATGCCCACACAAGAAGCATTATTTATTGCAACTAAAATCTGACTTCATACATTCGTTATACCTGATGATGGTGGTTAATGTAGGACAAACTTTTAGCAATGATTAGTAGGATAATTTGAATTAAGGCACACAAATGTGTGTGAGGGGACTCCTCTATTTCTCTTTTCAAATAATTAGTGGTAGGTTAATTTGATTTTAATCACTGTGAGTAATGGACTTCCTCTAGAATTCATAATTACTCTAGAGAAAGAAATGACATTTATGAGGAAAATTATAGGAGTGTTGTCCTTGATTATTCCCTTGATTCGTTCTTGAGAATCCAATGTTATTTTCCTTTGAATTGGGAATAAGATCTAGCCCTTTAATAATTCTTTGCATTCCTTAATCTTCATCCTCAAACATCGTTGGATTACAAGAAAGCAATTAGAGGCAATGATAGGTTAACAAATTCCCAAATGTATGGACCGCATGAACATACAACTTGCTTTCCTTCTTCCATTTCATTCATTCCATGGATATGAATCTCAGAAAAAAGACTGATTATAGAAGGCATCATAATGTCAATATAACAAACTGGTTATAAGTTGATTTATTTCAATGCGGAAGATTTCCATTTCTCGTTGGAATTGCAATCCGACACATCCTCTTGGGGCCTCCACAATGCAATGAATATTGGTGATGATTGAATCAAGATATGATTGTAATTCGATGTACACACGTGTGTATATAACGATGAACAAGCAAGTTGTTTAAAGGATTAGAGTTTCTACAATCCATCAAAAGTTCATATACACTGGTAACTCAACTAAACCAACAAATGTCACTTTAGACATTTATCAAACTATCTCAACTCATACCCAAAATTCAACTAACAAAATTCCCTATCGATATCATTCATGTCCTATGAGTTGCTAGCCAAAGAACCTAGCAAGTATTTGAATGAATAGGCTGAGCAATAATCTCCGCTCATGTTAAATTCCAAACAATGCCATTATAGATGAAACAAAAACAAAGCATATTAAAAGAGCGATTGTATTTAGGAAAGTGAGGTTCTCACATGTTAACATTCCATACAGTATAACCCGTGTAAATACCATTATGCCCTTCTTGAAATTTATGCAACTTTCTTTCCTAAATGAAATGCATATTTAAATTCCGCACCAACAAAATGCATATTTAAATGAATATATGAAATTGTGGTATCTGATTTTAATTTTTTTGCCAAGAAATTATTTATGTATCTAGATTGCTTGATAAATGTCATCGTTAAAAACGTATACACAAATAATAACCACAACCAAATGCAGTCGACATCTTGTCCATGGCATGTTAAGAATTTCAAGTCATCAACACAAAAAGCCAACTTAATTATGAAAAGTTCAATTTAGGACTTAATGGGGGCGAAAGTGCCTTGAAGAAGGATGACATTGGAATAAGTTAGAGAGGGTCATGTTCCCATATTACAAGTACATGCTCTTTCATGATCAATCTGACATGTGATGTCAAATGTAATCGGTGAGACGTTCAAGTCTCAATTTAGGACTTAATGTTCTTTTGTAGATTTAATGTCAATGTCGAAATAGTTGAATTTCGACTTTCAAATTAAGAGATAAGGGTATTTTAGATCATTTACCTTTATTTTAGGGATTTCTAAAGGGAGATTATAAAAGAAATGTGTTTAATACACATCTCTAACCCTAGCCTCTATATCATTTCCTGTTTTATTTTTTCTTATCTTCTTGTTGGATATTTATATTTTGTGGCTCATCAAGTGGTTTTAGAGCTTTTTGGATTGTACTCTCATGCTATTTGTTGAAGATAGTAAAACTGCTCTCTCTCCTCATGGTTCTTCCTGTTTTGGATTTTTGACGTAAGTCTTGCTTCTCGTGTAATTTTGATTCTTTCATTCTTGGCTACTTGTTCTTAGATTGGTGCATCTTTGATCGACATTTTTCTGCAACAAATTGGTATTAGAACGAAGGAATTTACGTCTTTTTGTTTGAGATGGCATCTATTAAGTTTGAAGTGGCACTTTTCAATGGCCAAAACAATTTCGGGCTATGGAGGATCAAGATGAAGGCGATCCTGTGTCAGGAAGGTTCGGTTAGAGTTTTGGATGGAAATTATCCCGATGATATGACTACGATTGAGATCAAGAAGATGGAAGAAAAGGCGCATAGCACCATCCAATTGTTGTTATCCATTAAGGTGCTTTGCGAAGTTGCAGGTGAAGGAACAGTTTCAGGATTGTGGAATAAGCTTGAGAGCTTCTATATGAAGAAATATCTTATGACAAGATTATTTGTGAAGTAGCGTCTTTACATGCTAAAGATGCAAAAAGGTACTCCTCTCCTAGAATTGCTAGATGAATTTAATAAAATCATTATCGATATGGGAACTCTAGATCTGAAGTTAGATGATGAATCGGGCTCTATTTATATCAACAATTTTCTCCTCTCTTCTTGCCAATTCAATTGCCAAACCACATGAATACAAGTGGTTTATCTTTTAAATATACATGTCCTTTTCACATACGATGAAAAGGACAAACTTGAGGACAACTTATGTTGATTTCTAAATATACATCTTAAGATACACCAATTTAGGACGACAAATTTCAAGAATATGTGCTCAAAATTATATTTTACAAGAATTATATCAGGATGACTACTACTGACACTAATATGTAATAGTGCTTGAACTACACATCCGTTCTAAATGACAGTCTCCTAAATTTTTCAACAATATATTACTTGCTCAATAAAAAATAGCTATCCGGATCCAAAAAGATGTAATGTGTTTTAAGGATTTATATGCCTATGCTGGGAATGTTTTTGAGGTATCAAGTGAGTAGGATTTCAGAAGCCGAAAGCATTTTAAAGGATCGATCCTTTGTCCAATTAGACGTATAGAAATCTAAGTTGCAAATTTAGGGTTTTAATTAACTTGAAACCTATTTATCTCACCATTTATATTAGCATTTTTCTCCTTTAATATAATAACAATTCTAATGAGATTCTTGACCTTTGTTGTAAAGAATAAAATGTGCATGGGATTTCTAGAATTGAGTCCTCAGGAGAAGATGAATACTAAAGAACAATTCTAGACATAGGAAGATTTATCTAGTAAAATTTTTACTGTGATTATTAGATTCCAAATAAGTACTCAAATGAGTTACTGATTAAACATAACACTTATGGAATTCTACATTGTTACCTCTAAAACTTCGGCTTCTCATCCTTCAGTGGAAAAAGTTGCATATATGGAGACGGCTGTAAAACTAGGTCGATGAACGCTATCCCCACATCAATCCCTTGTTCGGGGGAAATGTGAGTCCAAATCGACCCCCCAAATGGCGGCTACCATAGTATTGGTCTTCTATTGAGTAGGAATGGTGGGGATATTGGTCCCCTGTCGAGTAGGAATGGTAAGGATAAAACGATCTGGTGGCGGTGGTAGTGGATGAGGTGTATCTGTTTAATGGTGCTCCAGACTTTTGTCTTTTTTTCTTTTCTTTTTTTATCAAAAAAATTAGTTTGGTTCTTTTGTTTTTTTGGTTGAAAAGGTTGTTTGGTTCGAAAAAGTAGTAATGAGCTTCTGAGGGAGCTGTTGATTCGTATGAATTCTATGTTTCAATATAAAGTTTCGTAATAGTCTGTTCCTAGTATCTATGTAGACAGATATAATTGCCATTAATTTTTCTGAGAAGTTGGCTTTTTCACCTGAAGCTCCCCATGGTTAAAATTGCTATTGAGGTCTTTCCCTTACTTTCTATTCCTTGTTTTGCATGTTTTATTTTAGTGGTGGGGTGAATGATGAACTATGGAGATTAATCTATGGGTTTTGTACGACTACAAGGACTATATTTCGAGATCTCGTATTCCAACATCATCTCAGCCCCTCAAATGAGGAGACGAGTGGCATCTACTGCCAAGTTAAAAGCCACACTCTATTCTTCAAGAAGTTGGACGATGGGCTGTTTGTTTTTGAAGGAAACTAATTTCAAAATTCTAAACTCGAACTATTGAGTAACATCAAATTGCATACAAAAAAAAGGCCATAAATACTTTGTATCACCGATTGAAAAGTACATCATGCAACAGAACGTATCTTATTTTCCACGAATTAAATGCACTTATTGCATCGTCATGAGAGAGATCAAGTGGAAATAATTTTCTTCACAAGAAGAGAGCCTTTTCATTCTTCTTTTTTTTTTTTTTTTTTTTCCTTTAGGATACACAATCCTATACTTCTACACACTAAGGGTGTGTTTGTTTCACCCGAAAGTGTTTTACCGGAAAGTGTTTTCCGAATTTTCAGCCGTTTGGATCTCTAAAACAGATTTGGTCAACGGAAATGACTTTCTAGTCAACACAAATATCACATGTTATTTTAGGAAAATGAATTCCTCGGCGTGAGGAGATGAAAACACTTTCCCTTTTCAATTTTTCTCTATCCTTTCACTTTTCCTTTCCAAATTTTTCTGAGGCATGCCGCTCTCTCCCTTCGCTCTTTCCCTCATCTTTCTTCTTCGATTCCTCTTCAACGACACGCATCTCCTTCGCCATTGGAGGTCCAGATCTTCTTCTTCATCATTGATGGTCTGGCTCTTCTTCAACAATGCTCAACACAATTCCAGGTTCTTTCGCTTTTTGACGTCGTAGTGGAGGGAGAGGTGCTTGGAGACGAAGGCCAGCCGGGGCTCCGCGACCTCGCCCTTCCGGTCGTTGCGGAAGGAGAGCTTGAGCTTGGCGAGGCCGTCGAGGAGCTTGCACGAGACCTTTTGGAGGAAGACAGAGCTGTCGCTGTCGTACTCGGAGGTGACCCGGAGGGCCAGCCGCTTTGGGAACGAGAAGAGGATCCGCGGCTGCTGCTGTGGCGACGGCGGCAGCTACTCCGGGCGGGGGCGGAGGCGGCGGCGAGTATGGCGGGAGGAGGAGGCTAGGGATCGGAGGAGGGGGCGGCGAGGAAGACGGGTCGGCCATCGGTGTCGTCGGGCTAGAGAGAGAGAGAGAGAGAGAGAGAGAGGGAGTTCGACTAACTCGAGTTCAGCGTGTGTACAGCCCATTTTTTTAATTTTTTTTTGGGTTTTTTTTTTTTGGTAATTTTGAGCGGAAAATGGATTTGATTTTTGGATGGTTGTACACGAGCCGGGGTTCAAATTTGGGGGATCGATTTTGCTGGAAAAGGACTGTTTCTTCTAAGATTTTTTTTTCTTTTTAGATGTATTTCTTTTATTTATTTTCCCAATTTTCTTGCCTCTTATTTAAAGAGAAGCACAACCTTTTGAAACATTCAAATCTATCATAAGAAAAGGAAAAAAAGAGATTTTAGCTTGCTAGTGCCAATTATATGGACAGATGGTGACGTTTTCCTCCTTTCTCTCTTTTTCTTTATTTTCATTTCCTTTACTTCCTACTTAATATCACGAAAAAATACAAATTAATATAATGTTATATAAAAGATCTCAAATCAATATAATTATTATAAATTTATTATAAATTAAAATTTTAAATTAAATTTTTTATCACAAAGAACCTTTAAACTAGTACATTTATAATGAATTTTGCTTTCATTAATTTTTGTCAAATTAATTAATATTACGCATGGGAGGCGCATCCATCTAAAGAGAGCCAAATGCATTGAAGCGATTAATGATATCGTTTTGACTTGCTCTTGTAACCGGAAATCATGTCCATTTTTAGGAAAAAAAAATGTGTATGAATTCAAGTTTCCTTTTCATTTTGTAGGTCAAATTCTAGATTTACTAAACTGGTCGAGAAAAATCCGTTTATAAAGTAACATGGACTCAACAAATTAATTTGGAAGTAAGAGGCACACTATTATCAATTGTTAGATCATTTTTCAAATGCGATCCAAATACCAGAAAATACTTTCAGTCATGTATCACCAAACAAAGGAAAACTAACCATTTTCCTGGAAAATGGTTTCCCAGAAAACATTTTCCAAAAACGTTACGTTTTCCGTGAAACAAACACACCCTAAGAGAAAAAAAGATGTTATTTTCTCTTTTTAAGAAGTAACCCTCAAAATAACACCTAGGTGGTTATTTTCTTTAAATTGTGGGTGTGGGCTCTTTTGAGTTATGGGCTAGGTTAGCCCAACATGGGCGGCCTAATAACAATAAAACCCATTATCTCCCACTCAGCCACGATGGGCTAAATATAACCCTCTCTTCTCTGCAATATTCATACTAGCAAATAATTCGTGCAACTAGCATACTATGAGTAGACACTAGCTTTTTCATTAGCTTGTGACTCAAGTAATACTAAGGATCAATATACCTATATTAGACAAACAATCAATGGTATTAGACAAAAACTATTAGTGGTATGATAAACCAAAAATGAACTTACCCGAAATTCCCCATTATGCACATGGATACATGCGTATTCGTACCAAAAGTGAACTTGGCAAGTTCAAAGTTCGCGACCCGGAATCAAAATGTCAGCTTTCATAACAATAAACAACTTATTGATATTACCATGTCTTCGCACCTTAGCATCAAAATCGGAGTCCAAAAGAATATTAGAGAACTTGATGTCGCAATGAATAACTTTGGGATTACTAGAAAGGTCAAATCAATAAAAATGAAACTCAAAAATTATAATAGTAATGATAAGGTTTTTTTGTTTTTTTGAAAAAAATACTCACTCTCTTCATGTAAGTAAGCCAAACCTTGTGTGAAAGCTAAAGCCACCTTCATCCTCTTAGGCCAAGGAATGATAGGGTGATCAATACTTGCAATAACATTTGGGGTAGTTATAATCAATCGGTTTTGAGCTTTGAAATAACTAAGGATACATGATAGATACCGACTGTGCAAATGAGAGTCTAGCATGTTGTTTGGGACGAATTCATAAACTTTTTTCTGGGTGTTAGAAACACAATATCCAACCAAAAAGATGAGGCGATGGTAATGGATATGGTTGATGATATTGACTTCCATTCACAACACCCTCTTCCCTTGCCAACTTCTAGCTTTTAGTTGCTTGATGGCAACCAATTCCTTGCTCGGAAGTACTCTCTTATGAATGAGCCCAAAATCACCTTCATTGAGTAGACCAAAATCAGAAAAATCATCCGTTGTCATTTTCAGCTCCTCGTACTTAAAGGTCTTATGTGGAACACCTAAGGCGATGGAAGAGGTCAGACGTTGGGACCCCATTCTACTAGCTTAATGATAATGAAAAGCATAGTTAGAAGAATTGATGTTAGAAATCTTGGTATTATGAACATGTAACTCTTGTGATCCACATGTAGAGCAAATTCTGATTGAGGATTAAAATCACTTTCAATGAAAAGGACAAGCTTGAGGACAATCGATGTTGATTCCTCAATCAGAATTTGCTCTGCATTTGGATCACAATAGTAATATGTTCATAATACCAAGATTTGTAACATCAATTCTTCCAACTATGCTTTGTCATTATTATTAAGCTAGTAGAAACGAGTCCTAATGTATGACCTCTTCTTTCTCCAGGCATAGCCTTTGGTGTTCCACATAAGACCTTTACGTACAAAGAACTAAAAATGGCAACGGATGATTTCTCTAATTCCAATCTACTTGGCGAAGGCAGTTTCAACCTCGTTCATAACAGAGCACTCTCGAGTAGGGAATTAGTTGCCATCAAGCAACTAAAAGCTGAAAGTCGACAGGGGGAGAGAAAGTTTCGAGTGGAGGTCAATATCATCAGCCGTATCCACCATCGTCACCTTCTCTTTGGTTGGATATTGCATTTCCGACACTCAGAATTCTAGTATATGAGTTTGTCTGAAACAGCACACTGGATTTTCATTTGCACGGTCAGTATTTATCTTGTATACTTAGTTATTTCAGAGCTCAAAATCTGATTGATTATAACTGCTCCAGATGTCATTGTAGGTACTAATTGCCCAATCATGCCTTGGCCTAAGAGGATGAAGGTGGCTTTAAGTTCCACACGAGGCTTGGCTTACTTACATGAAGAGTGTGAGTATTTTTTTCAAAAAAAAAAAAAAATTATCATTACCATAATAATTTTCAGGTTTCATTTTTGTTGATTTGACCTTTCGGACAATCCTAGAGTTATTCATCGCGACATAAAGTCCTCCAATATTCTTTTGGACTCTGATTTTGACGCTAAGGTATGATGACATGATAATATCAATCGGTTGTTTATTGAATTCAAGTTATTGTTATGAAAGCTAACATTTTGATTTCAGGTCGCAGACTTTGGACTTGCCAACTTCACTTTGGGTATAAATATGCATGAATCCACACACATAATGGAGACATTCTAGTAAGTTCATTTTCGGTTTGTCGTACCACTGATGGTTTTTGTCTACTACCACTGATGATTTGTCAAATGTAGGTACATGGATCCTTGGTGTTACTCGAGTGGCAAGCTAATGGAAAAGGACGATGTCTACTCATTCAACGTGGTCTTGGCAGAGCTACTCATGGGATGAAAAGTGTGACATCCAGATTTTTCAACCCCGTCTTCTACTGAATAAATCGGGCATTTCATTGACGCGCTTATAGGGTTATTCTCAGAGCCAATCACTCTCGAGATAACTAGACTATTTGGGGAAATTATTAATGAATTTTAAGGCAATAGACTTGAGAACTCGATCAGAAATCGGCTTCTCAATCGTGTCCATCTTTAGAGGCCATTACGGCACAGTTAAAAATCGATTTGAAATAAAAGATAGACTGGTTCGACAGAGATGTGTGGCTAATCGTGGGCGACCCCACTAAATTAGAAAATTCTCATCGACTAGCCCTAGATTGACTTTCTTATTGTTTTCGTACCCTGTGTCTGCAGTTGGATCCTCAAGATTTTCACGACAATCGAGAGTCACCATTGAGTCGAATGAGTTCATAGTGGTTCGAAGAAAATCAACTACGGGTCATTTGCCTTAAAAAGTTTTGAAAACTACCCGATAGTTTAGGTTACACTAAAAACGCGCCAAATGAAAATTAACCGCCAATTCGAGTCCGATTTCAGAAATTGAAGTTTTGGCCATGTCATAATAAATTCTAGGAGTGTCAATTCAGTCTCAGAAGATTTCTCTAACAATCGACACTTTTTGGGAAAAAAAGTCGTCACCGGGTCGTGTTTGGTATAGAAAATGCTGAAGATGGTTTTTTGATTAAAAATTGAAATGCATGGTGGATTTTTTGGAGTGAGGAAAAGTGCAGAGACGATCAATGAGTGATCAATTGAATTTGTGAGAATCAATTGAGAAGAAATCAAGAGGAATTTGGAACCAATTGAAGCCATCTCTATTAATTTCGTAACCCCCCTTTCGCCTAGCAAAATTGGACCATTTGGAGAGTTGTGAGAGGTGGTGGTGTGGCCTAATGAAAGCCAAGGGTTAATGCTTGGCCTAGAATGAACCTTGGAGATATTTCTTGTGGAAAAATTGGCATTGGTGGAGCCCAACTCTCACTTATCTCTATCTCCTTTCCCTCACACCCCCACAACCGGATAGCCTCTCTCTCCCCTTTTCGTTTCGTGCAGCATTCCCAGTTGAAGAAGACGAAGCTGCTTGCTGAAGACCCCCGCTGCCGGCTGCATGTCACTGCTGCCACCTGCCAACGTATTGGCTTGCTTCGGTCAACAAGAGCAACAAGCGAAGCCGTTGGTTGACCGCTTGAAGCCCACTCCTCCGTCCGCCAGCGAAGCCTTGCTCCACGCCCGCAGCAACGAAGACTGAAGCCCACGATTCCACTGAGTTCGGTCTCTTCTTCAGTCAGCTCCAGCACGTTCTTGACCACCGAATCTCCCCTGTAGCAGCGACTGATTTTTCTCTGCCATCTCCACCGCTTCTACCAGCCATCTTCGTTTGTTTCCTTGGTCAACAACCGACTCCACCGAATCCCAATCCCACCGAGAAGCCTCACATCCGTGGACTTCAGCAATTTGAAGACCCCAGCGAAGCCACGTTGCGTCTTCTTCCCACGTCAATCAACGTCAGCAATTCCTCGCCGCTTCTTAAAGATCCCAGTGAAGCCGAAGCAACCGTCGACGTTGCTCCTTCCTCCTGCTGGCGTCAGTCCACGCTCGAACAAGCAGCCCACCGAACAGCCAACTTCCAGTTGCAGTTTGTTCAGCCCATTTGGGCCGCAAGCCAGCCCAGTCGAATTTCACCAGCAGCAGCCCATCAGCAGAATTTTATTGAGGCCCATCTCCTGCAGTCTTCAAGCCCAGTCCAGTCCAAGTGAATTAATTGGTCAAGCCCAGTTCAGCAAAGCCCGTTTAGTTCAGTCCAGTTTCAGCGGGCCCAAGCCCAAGAGCAAGCCCATTCCAGTGCAAGAACAAATCTCAGTTGGGCTGAGATTTGTTGGACCCAAGTTTAAGGCCCGGTCCAAGCCCGCCGGTGTCGTCGAAAGCCCGATTTCGGCTGCCGTCGCGTCGCCATCGCGGTGATTCGGTCTTTGCTTTTACCAAGTGAGTTTTGCTCACTAATCCCCTATTAGTCGGTAAATCATGCTTAGGGTTTGATTAGATTTCATTACGTGCAATTAGGTGGATAGATTATATTAGAGTAATTAAATTAGAGACTTATTGATGCATGTTAGGCGATTGGATAGTGTAGATAGCAAGGAAATAGGTCCTGGTATTTATTGAGCAAGTCTTTGTAATTTTCCGGGTTTGTATTGGCTTCCAATTAGGCTATAACAGGCCTAAGTTGGATTTATTGCATTTATTTAATATTTTTCGTAATTATTTCATTAATTATTTATTTTTCGGAAATTAGGCTGGGATAGCCGACGACCGAAATTTTGTGCTGATCCAATGGTGCTTTCTATTTATTTATTCGAGTATCAGATTGTGAAATTTTAGTGAAATTGGTGAATATGAGAATTTATCCCAAAATTGGGAAAATGTCGGTACCTGAAGGGAAAGTAACTGTGTGAGGTTGTGAGTTGGATTAAAGATTGCCAAGTGGGGCCGTGATGCCACAAAGTCTAGAAAATTTGCCAGGTGGGGCCGTGATTCCACTAAATCTAAATTTGCCGAGTGGGGCTGTGATTTAAATCTAATTTCACATGGTTTATTACTAATAATCAATCTATGTATTGCTAACGGAAGTCAACAGCCTCAAGCTCTTTCATGCATAAAGTAATGTCAAGAAAATAGCATAGTACCATTTAGAGAGTCTAGCACATATCTCGTTGGGATATGGTTCTTAGCACAATGTACCTCTAGTAGGATCCACTTTATTTGGTCTTGTGATCAATGGGGTTGCTCAAATTGCAAGCCAATCACTTTCTTATAACATAGCAAAATCTATGTTTTGCTCATAATAATGTAAAGTAGAAAAAAAACATTCAATCTTTATTAGCTTTTTTATGTTTCTTTATGTAGCTGATAGTAATTTTCCCTCCTTGTTTAGGATGGAGTTCTCACCGATCAACAAGAAACCATAGATGCGTTAGTGAGGGTCTCAATTTTGATAGTTTGAGTTGGAGGTGCAGAATTTACACAAATGGAGGTAGGTTTGTTTTCTGTCATTTAAGTTAGACTTTCTATTGTGTTAACATCGAAATAGTATCTAATAGTGAGGATGTAGAGAACTTAACAATCCAATTATTTTGGATTAAAATGCTCTACGCATCGTGTAGCCACTAGAGACATTATACAATCTGTTCCAATGTAAGAAGTTCATCATAAGTTGATTTTCTCATGATTTTTCTGTTCGAATGAATCCATTCATTTTAATTAATTGAGATAGATGTTCATGTTAGGCATACAATTGGTAAATCAAGTTGAGAGAAGTTGTAAACCTACCATTCATGGTAATATTGTCATGGTATAGTTGGAGGATGTTAGTGTTGGACTCGATCTTGAATTTATAGTTTCCTTTTGCATAAGCTTTATTCATTTGTTTAACTAGTTTGACTTTATCTTATATCGCCATATAATCTTAAAGCCAATTAATAGACAACATTTTGTTTCAATTGATTAAATTGGGATTAGAGAGGCAATATCAAATCCGAAAACTTTATTTGGTTGCTTCTTTGTTTTAACCCCTACCCCTCCTCCTCCCAGGCTTTTTTGGTGATTTTAGGAAAGGTTTTGCAATCAGGTGAAAGTTTATCAAAATAGTATAGAAGATCTTGATAATTCTTCCATTTGTCTTTTCTTGGTAGTAACTTTTACAAAATTAAACTACTCATGGCAGGTGGGAGTGTATCGGTCGTTCAAGCTCTTTTAAAGGAGCTTCCTAGGCATTGCAAGTCTACATGTGAGCTACAGATATACAACCACGCATTTATACCCTTTTTAAGCATTTCTTGGTGAAGTGCCATTTGTATTGAAGTTGCTTGAACACCACAAAGATAGATAAAGAAAGGCTTATGTTCATGCTCAATTTGTGTACAACTGCTATTGAAGGGTTAAAATTCTATAAAGAGCTCTCCTATAGAAAGCTAAAACTAGGAAGGGTAGAATTGTTCTAAATTGCCTTTACGTTGTTTATGTAAATTGCTAATCATATCGCAAGTATGTGAATTATGATTGACAATTCATTGAATACAAGTATCTCGTCCTAGTTGCTCCTAAGAAAGAAAATATGGAACTTCCATTCTTCGTGCAATTAATGTTACCCTAAGATTAAGTCATAGCTAAGGAAATTGCATTCTTGTTTCACAATTTTTATGATATTTTTACTCTCTTCTTTGGAGTTAGATATCCCATGGAGCATTTATATCTCTATTGAGTATGGCTAATCTAGTTTTGTTTGATAAAGGAGAGAGATAGTGAGGACATAGCTATTAATTCTATGCCTATGGCAATGCAAAAGAAGTTTGATAAATATTAGAAAGGTTATAGTGTTGTCTTGCTACGCTTGTTAGAGCTTTGCTATTTGAAGTTGGACATAGATGATCATGTGAAATTTGTACATATTATTCAAGAAAGTCTCTATATGCTTTTGATGAACATGTGACCTCTATGTCGAGAGATTATCACTTTATATCTTCAACCAATCGAGGTAACATTTTAATTGAGGACATTTTTGAGAACATTGGGAACAATCTTGATGAGTATAATGCGTTCAAAAGTAAACACTATGCCTTGCAATCTACAATGTCACAATTGGATTTGTATTTGAAGGAAAATAGGCTTGATATTCAAAAAACGAAAAAACCTTATTGCAATGTTCTTGATTATTTGAAGCTAATTCACATCGGTATCTTGAGTTGTCTTCTCACTTACGTTGCCCGTAAGTCAGCCTTTAGCATTGAAGGGCACATTTTAAATAAATATCATAGTTCTCTTTCCCGTGAAATTGTGCACTAGAGATTGGTTATTTGGAGTTCTGAATGAGGAAGATTTAGAAGACAAGACCCTCATTTATAGGTTTTTTACGCTCTTTGTTTTATTTACTAATTTTATATTTTTAATTTGATGTGAAGTTTTTATTCATAGAATAAATACACACAAAGAGCTTAAAGT
The DNA here is from genome assembly GCA_014182515.1 of Eucalyptus microcorys. Taxonomy (NCBI): domain Eukaryota; kingdom Viridiplantae; phylum Streptophyta; class Magnoliopsida; order Myrtales; family Myrtaceae; genus Eucalyptus; species Eucalyptus microcorys. The sequence goes on along the minus strand of CM024568.1, from coordinate 5,469,814 downwards.
GGGTTAAAAGGGTAAGTAAGGGTTTTTCTAAGTTAGGTTAAATATTAATACGTTCTAATAATATGAGTCGGATGTGTGTTGAGTTGGATTAGGTATTGGTTTTCAAATTTACACCGTATGGAAATGTGCCAAAACGGATTAAATAGATCAATATGAGTCGAACCATTTTCGTTCTAATCCAAACTTGACCCAACACTAACTTCCCTAGAAAAGGGGTATAGATCTTCAATTTCTCCACAGCTAGTAGTGTCAATGGCAAGAATATGCACTCTTCTAAGCGCAAAGGCTTCCAAACCCCATCCTAAAAAGACCAAATTTCAATCAATTATTCCACTGACAGCACTCCCAATTTGCATCATTCCATCTTCAGTAATATAACTAGCTTCCCAAACCAATGCATCAAAAAAGAACAGCTCCAGCTTTGTCCAGCACATTTTATCCTTCAACAACTTTTGGCACAAAGGCCTCCTTTATATCATCCTATCTCTGGCTAGTGGGAGAGATGGTCCTTAGCCACCGCAAAACGCCTTACTCATGTATCGACTTTCCTTGAAACTGATGCCATGGATGGGGCTAAGGCAACCGTATCTAATTTTATAACTAAAACTCCCAAGGGATGGTAAAAAACAGTAATGATGGATTTCTGTTTCCCACCAAACTTCCATCCCTCCTCCTTTAAGTTATATTATGCAATTAGGCTAATCAACCTTTGGAAACAAACAACGCAACTAGTGAGCCATAAGGATCACTTATTCAGTTTTGCCTTGATTCTGATCAATTCTGTATCCTTTTTTGCAATATGTACCGATATCTAATGTGGTATAAATATGGATGTAATTTCCTTCGTATTAATATAACTTCATGTTTTTCTTTTGCTTCTCCAGTAAAAAGCCCTAAGTCTCGGCAGTGATCAAAAAATTGCATCCGTAGTTTATATGAAACCAGTGAAAGATGTTTGCAAATGAAAGCCATCTTATGATAGAAATTTAATTGCACTAATTATTCTTACCAGTTGTCCATCATTCTGAAAACAGTATTGGTGCTCCAAAATGCTCAGGATATATGAACTGGATGAAGGCATCGTGGAGCAAACCAACAAGCTCCATTTTTCAGAATGAAAGAGCAATGAGCTTCATCCTGTTAAGCAAACCGACAGGCAAAAATAAAAAATTTTACAAAAAAGTTGAACAAATCAGTCCAGAAAAATATAACTAGACGTATGACCATCATAATAAGCTACCTGCTAAGTCCAAAATTAGGCACTTGGAGAACGAAATTTTCTACCTTCTGTTGAGCTGACATTGGCGATCAATTCTTATATTCTAAATATTCTTCGAACAGTGGAGGGAGAGGATTCAAGGTCGGCTTTTCAGCATCCTGGCATTGAATTACGAACCTCAAATTTAAAATTCAAACCAAAACCAACACAAAGAGAAAGAAAAAATAGGAAGTAATGTATGCCAAGTTTTCAACACATAAACAGGCAGTATCTTCTGAGTTACCCTCTTTCAACATTTGCACGTCCGATCCCTTCTTCGGAAAACTTGATGGTTTTCTTTACTGTTCTTTTGTTCCCTTGCCGGATGATCTCTGCAGGCCCTTCTTCTTCCACATATTCCCAATCATCACCATCGTCCCGGTTATGCTCCTCGTCGTCAACCAGTCAATCGACCTTTTAAAAAGGAATGCCAATGTTTTCTGTGCAGAAGCTATTCGACTACGCATTCCAATATTATCTATGCAAAAGCTATTCGACTGCCCCGAACCTGCGTGAGATTTTGGAGCGACATCAGGCAAAGGAAGGAAGCAAGGAGTTTCACCACCGCGTCGCTCCATACAAAGGCGCACTACCACCTCCGATCGCCTCCCTCTCTCTCTCTATCATCAGCTAGCTCGAGAGACAATGGCGAGTGTCACTTCCGGTGCAGGCCTCCATGTCCACCACTTCTCTGTGGAACCGCCTCCAGGAGCAGATCTCTACCGGGAATATCCTTCTTCCTCTTTCTTCGAGATCCAACTCCGAGACCGTGCTCTCATTTCGCCTCCCCTCCCCGTCCCAACTTGGTCGAAATCCTTCGAAGCTGATGATCACGAACGTCGCCCCCCTCTTCTTCGCCGCCTTGGTGCCGCCACAGAGAGAGAGAGAGAGAGAGAGAGAGAGATCTCCTCCTCGCTCTCAGCCACGATCTCCTAAATGCGTGTCGCCCATTTCAAGTACGTGAGGACGTGAGCCACGGCGTTGCGAGGTGGTTACCGAAGAGAAAGGGATTCGATAAAGATTTGAGGACGTGAAGACGTGAATCTCATTTCAAGTACCGTTTTCTTTTCTGGGTGTTGCTTTTCCTTTTTTTGTTTTTTAAATATAAAATCTTTAGGTTTATAAATTATGACTAACTGCAAAATTTGAAAAATATATGCTAGAAGTAAAAGGGCTACGGACCAACCGAAGCGTTTGAAAAAAAAAAAAAAGAAGGGGAAATTACGGTCAGAATGAGTGTTAAATTATATTTTGAATTTGAGCTTACATACCAAATCGGATTTGAATTGGATATTGTAAGTTAGGATTATTAACTAAATCCTTTTTTAAAATTGTTATCGTGGCATTATCCATTGATGGACGTGTAAAATTGTTGATCTTTGAAATGGGTTTCTTCAGCAAAAATTGTGAACCACTATAAATTTTTTGTGCCATGAGTTTACACTAAACCGAGTTATTAATTTGGAATTTTTTTTTTGTTAGGGCTTAAAATTTTAGGAGTGAAAAATATTCAAGCATGTGAGCAATTATTACTCTAATTCTCCAATTATTAATGGATTATTTGCTATTATCTCTTCCATGGATGTAGATAGTGAACCACATAAATATTTAATGTCCTTTATTATTCTTCTTTTATTTTCAGATTCTCTTGCATTGACTTCTTTGCAAGATCATGTCGTTTTCACGTTACTATTTCAACAATGAGAAATTATGTAGCAATGTTAGTTGGCACTTGCAATTATTTTCCATATTTATTTTGTAGTAAACTAATTTAAAATGTTAATAAAGAACGGCAAACATTTAATTTCTTTGAAAGTTCTAGTCTAGAAACTATAATTGGGAGTTACGCCTGACTTAACAATTATGATAGACTTTCTAGTCTAACGAATAGCTTTATTATAGAGTTACTTCTAGATTTCATGGACCGGTACGAGGAATAAGGACTAGCACGTAATGAATATTTTTGCCCTTTAGCCGTGAAGCATGGATGGATTCCTAATGAATGTCTCTGTCCATGAGTGCTGGAGGAAAGGATCGATTTGTTAAGAAAATAGGTAATGAATCTCTACAAAGCTTTTCAGAATTAGAGGTGAATAATATAGAAAATATTCGACTGTTTATAAGGGCCATGTCACTAACTAACACGGTGTGTATTTTTTAGTAAATATATTAAAAATTTAATACTTATCACGCCTATCCTCTTTTCTATATCTCTTCCTCCTTCATCCAGCCACCGCCCTGCCCCAAGATCCGCAATTCTCTGGGCTATCTTCACCAGCAAATCATCGATCACGCGTCTAGGTCAACCACCGCCTCCATCGTCTTCGTTGCCGGCTCCATCTCCATCGTTTTCGTCATCAAGGCCATCCATGCACGCCCTATGCATGCCTCGTGCACGTGCTGTTTACATTCCAAATACATTTTCCAGCAAAAGATTAATGAGAATTTTCCACTCAGAATTTTGGGCTAGAAGACTTCTAGCACGTGTTGTGTCCCCCTTTTTTTTTAAAAAAAAATTAAAATTAAAAAAATGGAAAGATGGCTTGAAATAGAGACCTTGATTAAGCTGTTAACTTTTAGTGCTAGATTTAGCTTAGTTATAAAGCATACGTATAAATAAGAGATATTAATGAATACTTTTGATATAATTTAGTTTTAGTAAATTGATCTTTTGGATGAGAAAATTGATTCACTTTGAATTTAGCTTATAATTTGTCTGACACTTTATTAATTTTGCTTCGTTAATTTTGCTTTCTTACACTTTACTTTTTTTTTTTAGCCATTCTTACACTTTTGTTTATGGTATTGAATATTAACTAAATCTAATACTAGATCGAACAATCTAATCAAGACCAATTTTTCTAACTATTTTTCCATTTTTGATTTTTTTTATCCTTTTATTATTATTGTTTATTTGTTATTATTTCTCCTTCTACGCCCAGACACTGTCTACATGATCGAATTATAATTTCTCCTTATTTCTATTTTTGCTATTTTTCTATTTTATTTTATTTATTCTGATAAAAGGGGACATAGGCTGGGTCCCTGGGGTCCACAGGTGTGGTCAAACATGGAACTCACAAGGACGCGGGTAAGGCTTTTGGGCCTAATTCACGTGTGGAATAAGATGTGAACTTAACAAGCCCAAGAAACAAATATAAATGGGCTCAAGCCTATGCTAAGCCCATTTTCTATTATCTTTACTAAACACATTTTTATCAGTTTCCCTCTCTTTTATTTTTTATTTTACACATCTTTCTTATTTTCATTTCTTTCCTCTGGACACCTTGTGTTTGTCTTCTTCAACGTTTCATTGTTCCCAAAATCTAACATATCAAATTCATTCATAAATTCTAAGCAAAAGCTAAAAAAATTAACATTCAGCTAACCACCGGCTTCCTTGGAAAATACGAGATTAAGTGCCTCTTATCCAGCCACCAGCCACCATCCATCTTCAACCTCCACAAGACAACCATCTCCATTCACTGGTCTTTTCGACAATGATGCCTCAATATTGCAGAAGATAGGCAGGATGCAAAGAACTAACAAGGCAAATTCAGGTACTTAATGACATTACCAGAGATAATCACGCAGAAAATATAAGGACACAGAGCAAAAAGGAATAACTAAGATAATACATGCAGAAACACTCTCAAGGTAATAAAAAATTGAAGACAAGTTGATACAAATATGATTTTTACATTTCATCAAACATCTTGTGTGTGGTTCAATCGTTGAGTCTACAAGCAAGTTTTGAAGCAAAATTCCTTTCAAACTATCACAACGATGTTAAAGTGAACTTAAATTATCAACTTAGTTTAATGATAGCAAATTTCCAAATCAATATCACTCAGAACGTCATAGTCTCTGCAAATCTCTTAGCCCTGAAATAGGGGAGAAGAGAGCTTTGAAGGCGCGGCTTTGGAAAATCAAGAAATGGTGGTCGTAATAACTAAGGACGTTGGAAAGGCAATTAAAACTATCTAAAACACCAACACAAACTCTTCAGCAAGAAAAATAGTGACAACTACAACTCCAAATCTCCAATAGCTATATTCGGAAACAAAGCTACAACTCCTGATGATGGAGATGATTTTCAGCATCAATTAATCTAGATAGAAAGTGAAGAGAAATTGGGAAGAAATAAGAGAGAATTTTCGATCAAAAAATCTTAGTGTGAGCTCCTGATGGTTTACCACAGCAAATTTATGTCCAATTGCCCATTATACAAAAATGAAATGGATGGCCCAAATTGCACAATTACTCATAGGAAGCAACAATCTGGTCGTGCTAGTGCAGTCCTTTCTCCCTCAACTTTTTTAATTCCAATTAAGATTCAAAGCTTTCTTATAAAAAAATCCCCAACTTTTATACTAGTCTCAAATCTCCTCATGCATTCACTAGTTTCTTCAAGATTACTAATATTAAGAGGCTATTGTTGTTCTATATGAATGTGGGGGTATTGATGAAGATGCCTACTCTAATAATGAACCTCTAATTGGTCCTAATATCGATGATTTCAAAGAAATTAGTGGAGATTTTTTAAATCTGTGGGCATATTTGGCACTTTAGTAAAATTTTAAAATTTTTTTGAGATAAAAAAAAAAATTCAATTCAAGACAGAATTGAAATTATGCCTAAAGTTAGAGATCTTTTTTTAGAGAATTAGGTGAGAATAGCATAGAAAAAACCCAAGACTTGAAGTAGAGAAAACACACGAGGGAACACACCTTATAAGAGCTTTCTATTTTATATATTTCCTTACATTTTTGAATTCCTTGCCCATTTACATTTCTCTGTACTTTCCTTATCATGTAATTCAATTCCACACATTTCTAGCCAATTTAATTTTTGTTTTAAAGCAATTACTTTCCACCGCACTCAACTTTTTAAAATTCACCACCATCTAGACCGTTCCACACACCTTTTATGCAAGTAAAGTACCACCAAGCAATCTCAATGCAGTTCATTTATCAAAAGTTCAGATTGCCTGACCACACGCCATATTTCGTCAATATTTCTTTTGGTACTCCTACAAATGGTATTTTCCAATAATATATAGGTATCAATCCTCTTTATTAGGAAAATGATGAGCTAACAAATGGTTAGTCTTTAAAAAACAAACGTGGCTCCTTCACCACACCTGAATTCAAGAAATCAACTAGCTTTCTTGAAAATTTTGAAATTGAAAAGTTTTATTTGGTGGGATATTCTTGTCTCGTACTCCCACAAAGTAAGATTCCTTAAATATGAAAGGAAAAAAACAATATTAGTAAACATATAATTCTAGAGTGGTCTTTTGGGCGACGGTTGCGATGTGGGATCTTCTGGTGCAACAACGGCAAGTACCATGGCAAAGATTGTGGCAATGTCCATTAGAGGTTGTCACTAGTATGTTTATACTGCTCATGTAATAGTGTTACTTTGCTAAATCACTCTTGACCTATATATATGTGTACTTGTTGTATTCGTTTATGATATAGGATTGATGTCATTTGTGATTCTTATGAAGATGATGATATGGCTTGTACTATCCTATGCTATACATGTGCAAGCGGATTCATTGAAGTCTATCTTAAATATTTTGGAAGCTGAATCAGATGGACACAAATGTACTATACCCATTTATGTACCCATTTGCTATCTCTTTCATCAAATATTGACACGTCTAATTTGTTTTGGACCTCAAGATGTCCGATTAGTTCCCCACCAAGAACTTTAGCCCTACATTTTTTTTGCTTGACGACTCTCTCTCACTAGTGAGATCCAGCCACCAGCTCACCCCTGCCGTCGCAACCGCCTCCAGACCGGGCTTTGCGAAAATGATCACCAAAGCCCGTGGGATGAAGTCATCATGCCATCAGCCACCAACCCCTTGATTGGCTCGGTTAGCTAAATGTTTTGCACGTACAGTTCGGTTGGAACCCCTTTATCAAATTGGATCAAAAGACAATCCAGCCAAAAACCAATTCAAATTGGAGTAAAATGAAGAATCGGGCTTTTACTTTTAGTAAAGATTTTAGAAAAGCGAGGTGTCTGACGAAATAAAACTAATGAATTTATTGAAATGTAGTCACTTTTTTTCCAATGATTTGGGGATTTTTATTTGGATTTCGTCAAAAATAATTCTTAGGACTTTCAATTTTTTATCAGGTCGGGTAAATTTTCTATTGGGATGGGACAGTTTTTGTCACGTCTGCAAATACTGATCGTGTTTCGGTAATTTTGAAAGGTTGAGATCTATTTTAGGTTATTATTCCTTTTTCTTTTTCTTTTGGCCATTTCTTCTTTTCACATTGCTATGCAATTGAGCAGCAAGGCCACTGTGTCTGCCTCGCCACCAGCGATACGGCATCCTTCTCTCCCTCCGCCATCGATGTGAGGTTATCATCTCTTATTGAGGCCTTCCACCTTCCAAGGTTTGAGGCAAATGAGTCAAACAATTGGATCTAATATCTTTGAAATGAGTCAAACAATCCAAGGTTGAAGGTTGACACATTATAGAGATAAGATATTCAACCTAGAGGGAGGGAGGGAGGGAGGGAGGGAGGGAGAGAGAGAGAGAGAGAGAGAGAGAGAGAGAATCTTTCAGAAGGCATTGAAAAAGAAAAACAAAAATGTAAAGTATACTCAGCTGTGTTGCTTAATGTGAGTCCACAATTCGATTGTTGATTGGTCTATCATTTACAATTAATTAACTTACGATGTAAATCTACTCTCTAAAATTTAGAAAAATGGCAGTTCGAACAACTATTTATAATATTTGCTTACACTCGATTTGAGCGGTCCAATTTGGTTAGCACCGACATACATATTATAGTGATATTTAGAAAAAAGAAAGTGACAATTTCATCTAAAGAAGATTTACTAAGGATCTCAATTTTTGTAATAATGCCGCTACCTCCTCCTCTTCCACTTCATTTGATTTTATTGTACACTAAACCCTGCCGAAGATCGCCACAAATTGGGATGAAGCAATGCTTCTCTTCGGAAAAGAGTATGTGTAGTCCGTTTTCTTTCTTGTTACTCTACTCATTTGCACATGCGCGCTGGAATAAAATGATATATTAAGTAATCCTAGGATTGAAACATGGACATTATTTAATCGAATGACTGAAAATAATAGCTCTAACTGCAATTACGAAGCCCGAATCAACTGCCAATAAATTAATGTTTCATTTTTTGGTTAATCTTTTGGATAATCATCTGGGCTTACGGTATAGTATTTTCTTTTAGTTGAATTGTTTTGTCTTTGTCCAAAAAATAATACAGCAAAATTGTTGCTCGTTCTTTGCCAGAGCTGAGCTGAGTAAACATGAGGCAGATTCTATATCCTAAGGTCAAACATGATATGTTAATTACATGCCTAGAAGCATAAGTAACAAGAAGTTGTCTTGGGAACACCTGTCTGACCTTTTCAATTCTTTCTTATGCACGAGCCAAACATTTAAAATTTACAAAACCCAATCTTCCGACTTCAGAAACAGAATAACATTGAAATTCCAGACGAATAACGTAAGAGAAATCCATTTGCTTTTATCGATTTCTTTTGGGGTCAAAATGCAGTAGTTGGGACAACCCAAAATATGGCATATGACCCAGCATCATAGGACAATCTTTCATCTACTAGGATAATAACGGCCTATTTTGGACTACAAAAAATAAATAACAAATAATTAAAAATAGTTATGGGATCCATTTCTTTAAGTTTTTGCAACTCAATATAAACCGTTATTTTAACAGTAGCCCAAAAATTATTATGTTAATAAAGCCCCAAGGCAAATGGAAACAGGCTTTTCTTCTCCTACAATTGATGGGGCATATTTACATAGACACAAAACAATGGAATAACCAGCCAACCAATCATTTTTTGGAAACTAAGATGGGCTCTAAATGTATGAAACCCTCTAAAAAGGTTGATGGACCCAACACGTAGTATGCAACACATATAAATCGATTGAGAGGGAAATATTTCAACGATTGATATACCCATTTTCTAGTAATAGTATCTATTTGATAGGAGGACAAAAATATACGTCGTTGTGGAAACTTTTATTCTAGATGGAGGGGACAATCAGCTCAGCTCAATCATCTTTCTTATATGTGGCTTTTTCCTTTGATGAATCATCATTAACAATTCCCAACCAGATAGTAAGTGTAAGTCAATATTGGTATCTTTCTAAGAAAATACCTCTGGATAATTCTGCTATATTTCATTTTCTTACTTTTGATCAAAAGAAATATAAAATCATGCTAAATATATCTTTGTACATATATTTCCACCTTCTAGCTTCAAAATATGATGACTGTATATTTTGCACGATCCGATATTTAAGACATAGTCATTTTGGTTGTCTAATTTGTTTAGACTTTTCCTTGATCATGTTAGACTTTGAGGTCTGAACTGTAGATTTTTAAAAGAGAAAATACAATATACCATCCTCCCTTTTTACTTCATCGCCACTTTTCCTCCTTTATTTCTAAAAATGCCATTTTGTACTCAATATAAAACCTCGTGGATAAAGGGACCAAATTGTGCTTGTACCCAAACATTCAGTAAAGCCTAATCCATTCATGAACCCCATGTTTACTTGATGGGATCATGCTCAAGCATTGTATGTAATGATTTGATCTGCTCCACTTGGTTCAAAATTCCGAAAGTAGTGCTCTATGCAAGTCACAAAAACAACAAATGAATCTTCAACTGACACCTCTTTGATAACCAATCAGGGACAAGTTAATCTATTGTGATGATGATAATGATGATCATAGAAAAAACAATTGCTATCAAATTAATTCCCTTCAAAAAGAACAATAAGGATTCATCTTATAGGTGATTTTTTTTTACCAAGCAATCTCAAAGGCATAAATGGATTATATACACTCCTGCGGGTACATCTTTTGAGTTTCAAGCCCTCAACAAGAATTATTTTCTGCAGCTTTATCATAGTGTCGATTTCTTGAGCCTAGAGAGAGCTTCATACAAAAATGGAACAATGTGAAATCTAGGCAAAGTCACCAACACCAGTTTAGGTCTAAGATGGCAATTCAACAATGAAACATGGACATTCTTAACTCTAGTGGGGAAATTTGTCATACCTTAAATCAATTTCTTACCTTGCTTTCGAGGAAGATGAGATGAGATGGAATCAAATCCTTGCATGAATCAATATACATGCGATCAATAAATGCATTATATGGCATAGACTGCATCATGTAAGATTGCATGTCAATCTCAAACATGTAATAATCTACAAGTTGCAAAAAGAGAAAGAAAATAGATGATCAAGTTGCACTATTTCTCAAGAGTTAGGTTTAATGGAAAGATGAACCGATGTAGCGCTCAAAAGCCTAATGGTAACATATGCTTGAGCATTTTCTTATACATGCATATCTTTAGAGATCATTTGAATGTCATGTGTTCATGTTGACAATTATTATAGCTCCATACTATGACTCTTGTGTTTTCAAGGAGAAAATAAAGCAAGATGAAAGTATGCATTTCTCACCATGCCTATGAAAAATAACAATTGTTTGTGGTGAAGTTACAAGTGAAAATTGGTGGTAGTAGAAAAGGTAGCTCCCTAATAGAGAAATATATCCTAACATGATTTTTGATTAACGATTAGGAAACATCATGAAATACAATACGAATCAATGAGTCATGATAAAAGGCGATGATAAGATGACAATGAAGCAAACCACCATACACAAAATAAATAAATAGATTCTCACATAGATTTCATCAAAACAATAAAGAGGGAAAAATCCCTCCATTGAGTCTAATGTCTGTGTTCTTTACCAACCATTTTTGCTCCATCTATCATGAATCCTACATAGCACATGTCGTAAACTTTTTTGTATGTAAGCTATCTATAAACAAAACAGGGCACAACTTAAATTTGTCCTTCTAGTCATAGCACTCACAATACCACGGTATATTAAGAAAGTCAAGTGAGTGCTCTAATAGCACATGCATGAGTGACATGATTTCTAACAATTTGGAAATCCCACGTTAGTTTAGCTGACCATGACCCATGAAACGATACTTAGGAATAGAAGTTTACGTAGCAATATTTAAGGTTCTGGAAGACACCCATCTCATCCCCTTGGGAATATGTAAAGACTATTACTTCGGCCATAGGAAGTGGTCTACATCATTCTTAGTTAATTGATTGGATGTATCACTATGTTTTAATCTCAAAAGTTGTCGAATCGAATGTTAGTAAGTGTTTAACAATATTCTTGAAAATAAAAAGAAAGAGCCAAGGCTTCATTCACACTACCAAGACGAGTATTCTTCTTGCTCCACTACAATATCAACAGTATTAGAATCTAGCTAGAAAAACTAGCGTGTAATTGTCACTTTTGGGACAACTAAATTGTGCAATTCTTTTTACTTTTGAAAGTAATAAATATTCTCAATAGTAGCAAGTAGCTCAGATTTTACTATTAAACAAAATATGTGATATCCATAGATGATAAAACAATACGTTGTTAAATATGACATGCCAAATTGCCAATCCCCCACACACGATTGACTAGCTAAAATGGATTATGGGAAAATGCAGGCACTACCATTTGATTTTGAGACTTTCACGAGTTCACGTCTCTTCTAGTGGGGCCCACGTCAGGGGTCAAGAAACTTCCACGTTGGCACGTTGAGTTCCTATTGACACCTAAATTTTGATTAGGTTATTAATTAGGCCTTAATTTCTTTTATATTTCCTTTTTTGGATAATAAACAAAACAAATAACAAAAAAACAAATAAATAATAAATAAAAACAAAAAAAAAAACAAATGCAGCCTAGCCCTTTTTTTTTTTCCTCGCACGAGTCCCCCATAGCTCAGCCCGCGTGACCCAGCCCGGCCCCCTCTTTCTCCTTTGTCTTCTTCCTCCTTCCTCCTTCTTCCGCCTCTGCAAGTCACGCGCGGCGACAAAGACGCGCTCAAGCACAACCTACAACAAAGAGAGGAGCATAGACCGGTGGCTGAGAGAATGCGACATTGAAGGCGAGCATGCCTTCGTGGAAGGGGGAAGAATTGACGCCGGTTCGACCGGCGAAGGAAGGCTAGTCAGCACACCAATGACCGCCGGCCTAGCCTCCGTCGACCGGCATCCCCGCACCTATAAATAGGGTGTCGCAGAGACGGCCATAACACACACAGAGAGAGCAAAAGATCGAGGGCTGCAAAGCTTTGAACCTCTCACTGAGAGACTTCAGAGTGGGGCCAAGGACGAGCAGGTCGAGATCCAACGACACAAAGATCGCAAGCTTGGAAACCTTCTCCTGAGAGACTTCAAGGGAAGGCTGAAGAGCGAGTGAGAGAGAGAGCGGGTCGTGAGCTTAAACGACCTCCCACCGAGAGACATCGGGGGAGGCCACCGGCAAGCGAACCCGTGGAGAGGAGGGAAATCAGAGGGCGTAAGGGGCTGAGCGAGTGGGTTTCAGAGAGCAGGGGTTGGTGAAGGCCTAGATCTGGGGTCGATTTAGCTCTATCGCACCCCCAACGCCACCTCGAGTCGTGCCCGACGCTGCTCCAAATCTGCGAAGGTTGAGGGCCCACTGTCGCTGCACTATCCCGACCGCCACTCCTTACCATCACCATTCTCCATGCCGCCATGCCAAACCCTTTCCATAGACAGGTATCAGCCCCGCTCGGCTATCGTCGTTTCCGCTCGCCACCCCTCGCCATCCCTATCTACTGCGTCGCCGCCGTCACCCCCCATTCGTGAAGCCCTAATCCCTAGCCTTGACTGGCCAAATAGATCTCGGCTGCTGTTGTTGAGTCATGCTCTCCAGTCCAACAAACGAACGGCCACCGCTGTCCTCTGTGTCGCTGTCGTTGTCGACGCGAGCCGCCGCCCTAGCCCCTCCATCGGCGCCGTGAGTTGAGAGAGGAGAGAGAGAGAGAGTTGCAAAGCTAGGTGGAATCGGGTCGGGCGGATGACCCAGTTCCCCTAGGGTTTTAATCGCTCGGGCCGAGACTAGCCTAGTTTGCAAACCGGGCTGGTATTTTCGTGGGCCCAGGTCAGCTAGGCTGTGGCATCCCAAAATTCATAATGACCTCTAGCTACATTAAATTCTATGAATAAGTGATGGGAGTACCATCAAGATGCATTGTAGCCATTTAGTCCATAATTTGCAATAAGATTCATGGCCAAGCTTTTAAGGGATAATTATGTGATAGGAAAGAAAATTCTATCATTGGCCATGTGCATCATAAATTGGAATTTATGGATTTGTGACTATAAGTTTAATGGCCTTATTATTTATGCAATTAGATATTTATTTAAATGATGATTAAGATATATTATAAAAATAAAATAAAATAAAATAAACTTGGGCCATTTAAGTTTGGACCTTAGGCCCAAGTGAGATGGGCCTAAAGTGGGCCATAAGCCCGGCCCATTGTCGGCGCATGGAGGGGGAAGAAGGAGCCGCATGGCTTCCTCCAAGTGTCTTCAACAAAGGAGACACTTGTCTCCTTCTTAGGGACAAGTGTCCCCCATGCAAGAGGAGAAAGCATGCAATATATAAGCTACCAAAAAGAAAGAGAGAGAGAGAGAGAGAGAGTGGCTGGTTTTGAGAGAGTGAGAGAGAGGGAGAGAGTTGCCGAGAGAGAGTGAGATGTGAGAGAGAGGGAGGCCGAGGAGGAGGAGCTCGCCTGTCGCCGCCCGCCGCCGTTCGTCCGTCGCCGGTGTGCCGCCGTTCGTGTGGTCTAGAGGCAAGTTGGGGTCCTTTGCTGCTCTTGCATGTGTGTGTGTTACATGTATGTTTGGTATAGTGTCGAATTTGAGTGATTGGAAGGGGGAAACCGAAGCTTGGATGGCTTGTTCTTGAGTGGTATTGCTGTTTTCGCTTGAACAGTTTGAGTCAGAATGTTGTGTGAGCTTGCATGCATGTTTAGAGTCCTATTTTGGCTTCAATATCTTCATGAAAGTTGTAGGGGACATCCTAAATACAACATACTAAAATTTGGTGGAAAATGATGGAGATTTGAGGGGTAAAACTCTCATCTTACGGAGATGTCAGATCTGGAATGTTTTCGCATGAATCCGCTCGAGTCAGAATGTTGTGAGAGCTTGCATGCATGTTTAGAGTCCGATTTTGGCTTCGATCTCTCATAAAAGTTGTAGGGGACATCTTAAACTACAACATACTAAAATTTGGTGGAAAATGATGGAGATTTAAGGGGTTAAAATCTCATTCTACGGAGACCTCAGATCTTGAACGATTTCACTGACATCTTGATGAATTTGTGGTTGCATGTTGATTTTTGCTAAGAATATCTCTTCGATTTCTTCATGAAAGTTGTAGGGGACATCTTAAACTACAATATACTAAAATATTAAGTGAAATGAACAAGTATAGCCTAGTAAATCGACTAGATCTTGAAGACGGTAATTCTGGAGATGTATTTCAGGACACCCAAGACTTCATGGACCTAAATGACGGCTATACTCTGGTTATTTGACTTATATCTCTTCACGAAACTTGTAGAGAACATCTTGATGTATAACATATCCAAATTTCAGAGGAAATAAAGAAGAATAGGTAGGTGAAAACTCAGTATTTCGGAGAAGCATGTACTGGACGTTTCGGTGATGGATCCAGAAGCTTCGTGAGACTGTAGAAATTAATCTAGAAAGAATCTGACTTGGAAGTCTTCATGAAATATGTACGTAAATGTCTTGGCTATAACTTGGTAAAATTTAGTAATTTTTGGAGGTTGTATGGATATTTTAATCGAATTTCTTCGGAGACTGTACATTCTGATTTCATCCGAAAATTACATGCTGTTTTGTGTGAATAATGGATTTGTGTGGAATTCTCATTGGCCGTGTATTTTGCATGAAACCATTATCCTATTGTCTTATTTATTACTTGCCTTAATTTTATGATTTTTGAGATTTTATAAATAATTAAATTTAATATTTTTGAAAATGACATAAGCTGGAATTTAAATAAATGAAAAAGGGCATGATAAATGGATTATTTTAATTGGCATAAATTCCAGGAATTATAATTTATAAATAATTTCACCATGTAGTATGTGTGATGGGGTCTTGATGTATGCATTGAGATGCATGTGTGAATTCAATGTTGATCATGATTTTTGGTTGCCATTGCATCATATGCCATGCTAAATTGAGACCGAAATTGGTGAACATGAATAATGTTAAATGAGGAGATTGATGTGGCGGATGATAATGCCCCGGGAGTGTTGGGATGCCCGGTGGTATACGGTACGTAATTCCATGGGAGGCCTGGTGGTATGTCGGTACGTAATTCCGGAAGCCCTGGAGGTTTGTGCCTAGGGGGATGCCTTGCGATGCCAGTAGGGATGCGGGATGCCCGGCCAGGGAGTGTAAATGCCGGAATCCCTGTCGGAGGTCTTTGCCCGAGGGGAATGCCTCGTGATGCCAGTTGGGATGCGAGATGCCCGGAATGTGGGGGGCCAGATGCCCGGTGGCCTAGAATGGCTAAATGCCAGAGGTTTTCTCGCATGGGATGCGAGTGTAATAGATGAGATGAAATTGATGATCCGAGGAAGGGTGATGTGGTGATCAAATTGAAAGTTAAAAGTGGAAATTGAACCATGCATGATATGATATGACATGATGATGATCACCCATGGCATGATGATATGCTTCTTGATGATGATGTATGATGTGATATGATGATGATCACCCATGGCATGATGATATGCATGATAATGATGATGTATGATGTGATATGATGATGATCATCCATGGCATGATGATATGCATGATATGATGATGATATATGATATGGCATGATGGCATGCATATATGTTGTGATATGATGATGTCATGATGATGATGACATGTGTATAATCTGATGATGATGACATGTGTGATATGATGATGCCATGATGATGATGACATGTGTATAATCTGATGATGATGACATGTGTGATATGATGATGTCATGATGATGATGACATGTGTGATATGATGATTTCATGATGATGATGACATGTGTATGGTATGATGGTGCCATGTATATGATGATGATGACATGTGTGTGATATAATAATGTCATGATGACGATGATATGAGTATGACATGATGATACACATGTATGTGGTGATGATGCATGATGATATACGCATGGCTTCAAGGTAAGTAATGCCTGCAATGCATGTATGACTTGTATGATGCATTGAGTGGTTATCGGATTCATTTACCTGCTGAGTGGTTGTACTCACCCCTTTTGGGGAATAACATTTCAAACTAGATAAGATACCTTTGCTGCCACTGCTACCAGTAGATGAATCAAGTGGTTAGTTATGATTGCAAAGAGGAGGATAGCAAAGGGAGGAACTTTTGGACGTCGACACTGATCGATGGACTTTAAGTATTCAACTGTTGGAGAAGATGTCGGTCATCCTTTGAAGTATAGCCGAGTATAGAAACGGCATTTTGATGTACCGACTAAAGATGTCCATCTGCTCTATGTAAATAAACGTGTTCGGTTTTAACTTATATAAGATGTTTAGTAGGTGTGCATCGTTTTCTGAATATAGGGAAGGGAGTTGTTGGATGTGCTTCCGCATATAAATTGCGCAAGGGACCGATCGAAAAAAAAAAAAAATGTAAACCCCCAAGTTGTATGGACCCGCTGCAATTGAAATGGTATCAGAGTGACATGTTATTAGGAAAAGTGAATGGTAAGCGAACTGTGGCGACCCTAATCGGATCGGGGGCCGTCGAGGGGTGCCACATGGGCCTATTTGTGCACGGGCCTGTTTTACACAGAAGGGCCCAATTTTGTTTTGGGCTTGGGCCCCTTCGCCGAAAAAAAGAGAATAGTGGCCCGACTTGGGCTCGTGCTCCAAGCCCAATTGGGCCAATCGTGGGCTACCCGGGTCGGTCCCAACCCGGGAACCTGACCCGAGTCGTTTTTTAAATATATTAATATATTAATATAAAATAATATTTTAATAAAAAATCAAAAAATTATTTTCCAAAAAAATCAAAAAAATCAAAAATATCCCATATTTTCCTAAAAAAGCCAAACATGTCAGAAAAAGCCAAAAATGATTTATATTTTCTGAAAAAACCAAAAAAAAAAAAAAAAAAGCTTTTTATGTCCAAAAATGAGAAAATGTCCAAAAAATGTTTTTCCTTCACAAAATACATGGAAAAATCCCTCAAAAATCTAAAAAGCCTTAGGGTTTAAACAAGATTAGGTACCGAAAGGGCATTAGTGATTAACTAGTGTAATCAAGTTCCCGATCCTAATTTCTCTGGTTGCACAGGAGCGAGTATTTCTCTCGATACTTCGCTTGGGTTTCTAATCGACCCACCTCAAATCGATTAGTGGCGACTCTGTTTTAAAATTAATTTACAGGTTAAAAACTTGGACTATTAAGTCGTGAATTGGTGGACTTAGGAGAGTCCGGGCTAAAAAAAATCCTAGCTGAACCATTAGCCTCTGCAAGGCGCCAATCCAAATCGGGCGTAAAAAAAAAGAGATCGCGACAGTTCCTCCATACGAAGTGGGGGGACCGTCGGATCTTCTTTTTCTAGGAGTTGCAAGATCGCAATGGCTTCCAGCCTCCAACGTGTAAGCCAGAATGCAACCGCCGTGGCATCAGGCATATGTACGTTACCCAAAATTCGATATTTCTTCGATATCGTTATCATAAAAAATGGCAATAACGTACCTTCTCTTCTGACATGATTTTTCAGCTTCGGCTTTTTAAAATTTTTTAATTCTTTAGTTCTTTTAGCCATATTCTTTATAGGCTTTTGATTTAGGACATATGTACATTACCCAAAATTCTATATTTCTTTTCCTAAAATGACATTAACTACCTTCTTTTTTTGGCTCGCAATGCAAGCACCAAATGATAGCTGCGGCAATCATTAGAGAAAAACACTAGTGATGGTCCTTCCATTTTCACCCAAATCCAAATTTATCTTCAATCCTAATTGCATATATCATGAATTTCAACAATTCGTGGAGTTGGGTACAGTAGATGCATATTAGATCATCTTTATTTATCGACTTGTTTTTAATTATTATTATCGACTTGTTTTTAATTATTACATTGCATCTTTTACGATTTATATTGTTTAAGATCTTATCTACATTAGAGCATTTTAGCCGAACTCTTCTATACATATTCATTTTTGAAAGCTATTGCTCATATTCCAATGATTTCCGCTATTCTATTAACTTTTAAAAAAAAAAAATACATGTATTTGGTTCTTAGAGATCTTTTCATCTTTTGGTACATATTGATATTTATATACTTATCTGCTTTGAAGCAATAACTTTGGGTCCCTCATTGTCAATATTCGATTGTCTTTGATTCTCTTCTGGAGGAAAAAAAATAGAGTACAATACAAACGAAGAGGGTGGAAGAGTGGAGGGAGGTGATCGCTGTAGTGCGGGTATTGATGGTGATGATCGACGGAGTGCACTAGCAGCCGAGGAATGAGGAAAAAGGACGAGAAATAAAATGGAAAACAAAAATAAAAAAATAAAAAAAAAAAAAAAGGAGAAAAAAGTTGATTTCACTAACTTGAAAAAATAAAAATAAAAACTCTACCAGCTTTGAAGATTGATTTTAAGGTGTGTCGGTTTCAAAAGATTGAAACAGTGAATCAAACCGGTCGAGTTTGGAAAATTTTTTTCTTAGGTAAAACAGCAAATTCTAATAAAAAATAAAAGTTGTATAATCTCACTATGAAAAAATATGTTTGTCGAACGGTTATGTTGGCATTTGTTCAGGTTGAAGACCATGATTTCGATTCTCTATCAGGGCAATATATATATTTAAAAGGCTTCAGAACCGGTTCAATTTGGGAACTGGATTAGTTGAAATGAATTCAATGTTGGAACTAGTAACTAAATGGTCCTAGGCCAGTTCTACGTTCACAAAACTAAGATTCGAACATGTTCTTCTTAGAATCGACCTTAAACCGATTGGTCTAGATTAGCTGAATCCAGTTCTTGTACCAGACTTGGTGCTCACCCCTACCATCAGCATAACATTTTTTTTCCTCAGCCAACACTCACCCCGCAATCCATGTAAAAAAAAAGAAAAGAAAAGAAAAGAAAAGAAAAGAAAAGAAAGCATGTGACATGATGCTGCACTTAACATCTAAGAACACACCGAGCCAATTTCTTAAAGTTTCAAACAAAATACAGGATGATATTGAACGATGAGAGAATTTCCAGTGATTAGAGATTGTTATTAACCAAAAAAAAGGTTTCTTATGTTCGACATATATTACTTCATTTAGATGGATATGCTAGATGGTATCACCTTTCTCTCTTGCTCAACTTCTGTGATTGATGAGGAATATTTACATAGACACAAAACAATGGAATATCCAGCCAACCAATCATTTTTTGGAAACTAAGATGGACTCCAAACGTACAAAACTCTCTAAAAAACTAGATGGACCGAACACATAGTATGCAACACATATAAATTGATTAAGAGAGATATTTCAATGATTGATGTACCGCTTTCTAGTTATAATAATTCTACTATATTTCATTTCTTACTTTTAATCAAAGGAAATACAAAGTCACGCTAAATATATCTTTATACATATATATGCACTGTGACATCTGGATTTTCGGGTTCTGACTTCTATTAGATAAATTGGCCATTTTTGTTCAGTTGAAGCCAGGGATTAATTCTGGTTGCGAAATTGAGAAGGAAAAGGGATTCTTGGATGAGGAAAGTAATCAATTTGATGAATGAGACATCAATTGATTTTTATGAAAGTCTTTTGAGAGAAATTCAAGAGAGAAATTGGATGCAGAAATGCAAGAGGGGAATCAAGAACTCTAGTTTGGAATTTCCTTTGGGATTAAATGAGCTTATTCAAAAGAAATTGGATCAAGAATTTTCTATTTGAGAAAATTTTTTCTTTTGAATTTATTCCCATTTTCCTTTTCTTTTTCCATTTTTGGCTAAACCTCCTTTTACTTTTATTTACTTTTTCTTTTTCCCCCTACCCCACTTGGCCGACTCTCTCTCTCTCTCTCTCTCTCTCTCTCTCTCTCTCTCTCCCTCTTTTTCTTTTCCCTCGTGCGAGAACTCTCCCCATCAACTGCCCCCTCCTGTTGTCTTCCACTTTGCTTCTCTTTTCCTTTTGCATTTTTTGACTTTTCAAACCTATCTACTCTCTCTCTCATCTTTCTTCTTCTCTCTCGGTACTCTCCCTCACTCGCTCGACAGACTCTCTTCCTCTCCCTCTTGGCATGTTCGAACGAGCAGAAGCAAAAACAGAGACAACAGCTTGCTGTCGCCGCTCCGCCCTGCCTCTCGCCACCGTCGTCGCACGCCCGCAAGCTGTCAAAGCTGGTAGCACGCACCCAAGCCTGCCGCAATGCTGCTGCCCGCGCGCCCTTCGCCCCATTCTCCCTCTCTGTTTCGTTTGAAGACAGCAAACCCAGAAGCAGCAACTTCGTCCCACCGAAACCGGAGCCAAGGCCGTCGTCGCCGTGCGCCGTCACAGCTCCGCGACCACCCAGCCGCGCTGACCACCCCATCTAGTAGAGCTGCCGTCCACAAACCGCCTGGCCAGTTGCTGTTCGGTGGTCATGAGGGACGGTAGAGACTTGCCGGAGCTCCCTTCGACCACCTCCGGCCACCGTTCGGCCTCACCGAAGCTCCCTTCACCCTCCACTAGCCTTGCTTCGCCATCACAGCCATGAATCCAGCCCCAACCAGCAGTGAACCGAGAGGAAGAAAATGGGCATGGCAGCAGCTTCGTGGCCCGTTTTGGCCGTCTTCCCGAGCTCGGATGCTCGGCCCGTTTTGAGGAAAGTCGATCCTCGCGTCGACCTCGTCGTTTTGAGTGAGTGTTGCTCACTAATGCCTTCTTAGTTTTCTAATTACACTTAAAATTTGATTAGTGTTAATTAAGTGTAATTAGGTGGTTAGATTTGAATTGATTAACGATTATTAGTTAATTGCATTGCATATTAGTTGTTTGGCTAGTGTACTTAGATAGAGAATTGCCTATAGTATTTATTGGATGCTTCGTGGGATTTTTCCCGACCCTTATCGGGTGTTAATTAGGCAATTCGGGCCTAAATGGAATTTTTTGGAATTAAATATTAATTTTTGGAATTAATTATTTAATTATTTATTTTCCGGAAATTCAACTGAGATGGCCAGTGACGGGATTTTAAGTTGATGATCATGGCACAGTCCGTTTATTTAATTGATCTTTATATTGTGCTAAATTGAATTTATTGTACTTATTTATTTAATTTTCGAAATTAATTATTTAATTATTTAATTTCTGAAAATTCAACCGGGATGACTGGTGACCAAAATTTTGTGCTGATTGTTGTGGAGCAGCCCGTTTATTTATTTGAGCTTTAATTCGTGTCGAATTGATTTAATGATGCATTTTTTTGTTATATTCTTAAATAAGGCAATTTTGCCTATGTGATTGAGAATTGGTCGAGTGGGACCGTAAAGCCATTGAATTTTGATTGGTCAAGTGGGACCGTAAAGCAATTGAATCTTGAAATGGTCGAGTGGGACCGTAAAGCCATTGAATCTTGATTGGTCGAGTGGGATCGTAAAGCCATTGAAGCTTGATTGGTCGAGTGGGATCGTAAAGCCATTGAAGCTTGATTGGTCGAGTGGGACCGTAAAGCCATTGAATCTTGATTGGTCGAGTGGGATCGTAAAGCCATTGAATCTTGATTGGTCGAGTGGGACCGTAAAGCCATTGAATCTTGATTGGTCGAGTGGGACCTTTAAGCCATTGAATCTTGATTGGTCGAGTGGGACTGTAAAGCCATTGAATCTTGAAATGGTTGAGTGGGACCATAAAGCCATTGAATCTTGAAAGAGTCGAGTGGGACCGTAAAACCATTTAATATCTAAAGTGCCGAGTGGGGCCGTAAAGCCACTAAATCTAAGAAAGTTGCTTGGTGGGGTTGTGATTACCACCTATAAATAAGTTGTGTCATAAGGACCATGATTTATAATTGGGAATTTACTTGGAATAGTTGAGATGACCGGAAATGGTCTTGTTGATACATAATCGACTAAATCGATTGATCATTGTCTTGTTTTGATGTTGTGACTTGATTGATTGAATGGGAATGACCATGAGTGGTCTTGTTGGCGTGTAATCGACTAGGTCGATTTGATCGATGCTTCGATCTGTGATGTGATTGCTTGGGTGCCTAATTGATCTGTACTAATATGCAGGTGGAATTTGAGGCCAAGGTAAGTCCTCTGACTCATGTTATGTATAGACAGCCTTAAGGTATATTAGTTTACTAATCAAGTCTTAAGGGGTAAAACTTGTTGAGACGTTATCTCAGTGGTTTTTGAATAACCATTTCAGGACCCGGATGAAGAGCCTAAGGAGGAGGATGACGAAGAGATCCCTGTTGAGGAACCCGAAGAGGAGTATGTGGAGGAGGACCCCGAGGATGACCCCGAGTGCGACCCGGATGAGGACTGAGATCCCGTCCTGTCTTGTTAGACCTAGTCTGCACATGAATAGATGTTAGATCAAACTTACGTATATATAGTATTGTAAAATACTATGAGATGCATGTAAAAAGGTGTGACTGTAAATTTTCAGTATGAAAAATATGGCTTGCTATTCTATCCCATTATTTTCTTGTATAAAGATTTATAACTACTTCCGTATGTGCATATATAATAATGAAAGGGTCGGCAATACATAGTTCTGGGATATTGCATTTTAAAATCGATCAAAAGTAAGGGATGTGCACGTGCGTGAGGATCGGTGTCACGCCCCGATCCTCGGGCACGCACACATCCTTCTACTTGGTCGATTTTAAAATGCAATATCCCAGGACTATGTATCGCCGATCCTTTAAATTTTTAAGCATATGCGGAAGCAGTTATAAATCCCCAGACAATAAAACAATGGGATAGAAAAGTAGGCCATATCTTTCATATTGAAATCCACAACCAAACATTTATATCTGACATAAACCAGAGTACTCCACAACTCTTCACAACTTTTTACTTTATTCTATTCACATCAAAATGAAGTCACAAAAGAAGATGAAATTTCAGTCCATTTGGATCGTACTCAAGATCCCTCTCGGGATTATCATCTTCTTCCAAAAATACTTCTCCTCAGGTTTCACCTTTGAGTTCTCCTTCACAGACTCTCCCTCCTCAGCTCCTCAGCGGGGTCCTGAAATGTTTTCCCCAAACTAGGATAAGACTACGTCTCAGCGAGTTGTACCCCACTAAGGCCCGATTAGTAAACCATTATACTATAGGCTGCCTATACATGCACAGGGCAAAAGACGTACCTTGGCATCAGTCTCAACCTGCAATTCAAGGTTATATACAACTACTTCATATATCTCCATGCACAATCAGTCAAATCACAGTTCAATCGACTTAGTCGATTACATGTTAGTCGGACCATTTCTAGGTTGATTCGATTATTCCATCTCAATCCCCAATTACGAATCATGATCCTCAGATCAACTCTTAAGCATAGGTGGAAGACACAGTCCCACTCGACAACATTCAATATTTAATAGCTTTAGGGTCCCACTCGACCACTTTAAATATTCAATGGCTTTACGGTCCCACTCGACCACTTTCAAAATTCAATGACTTTATGGTCCCACTCGACCACATTTAATATTCAATGGCTTTATGGTCCCACTCGACCACTTTCAAAATTCAATGGCTTTACGGTCCCACTCGACCACATTCGATATTCAATGGCTTTATGGTCTCACTCAACCACTTTCAAAATTCAATGGTTTTACAGTCCCACTCGACCACTTTCAAAATTCAATACTCAACGATTTCTCAATGAAATAATTAACCACAACCATTTAGGAATATATCCTAAATTCCACATTCAATTCAATTTGGCACAATTCAAAGCTCAAATAAATAAACGGCCTACGCCACGACAATCAGCACGAGATTTCGATCATCGGCCATCTCAAGCTTAATTTTCAAAAATAAATAAATAAATAATTAATTTCGAAAATTAATAAATAAATATTAAAAATCCAATTTAGCTCAAAATAAAGCCCAATTAAATAAACGGACTTCACCACGATCTTTAGCATAATTTTCCGGTCACTAGCCATCTCAATTGAATTTTCGGAAAATAAATAAATAAATAATTAATTTCGAAAATTAAATAATTAATATTAAAAATTCAATTTAGCTCAAAATAAAGCCCGATTAAATAAACGGACTTCACCACGATCATCAGCATAATTTTCCGGTCACTAGCCATCTCAATTGAATTTTCGTAAAATAAATAATTAAATAATTAATTCCGAAAAATAATATTTAAATACCAAAAATCCCACTTAGGCCCGAATCGCCATATTGAAGCCCGATTAGGGGTTGGAAAATTCCCGAGATGCTTTCAATAAATAGTAGACTACGTCTACTTCCTAATTGCACAACTAATTTGTCTAATTTACATCACAATTAACTAATAATCGTTAATCTATTCTAATCTAACCACCTAAACCTAATTAATTAAAACTAAACAACCCTTAAGTATAATTAACCAACTAATCAGGGATTAGTGAGATTACTCATGGGAATCGCGCGCAAATCGGATCAATCCGACGGGGGCGACGCGAGGAACAAAACTTCCCAAAGCACGACTCGGGTTCGGGACCCGGAAACGGCCCAAAAGCGGGCCCGAAGTCGCTGGATACCCACTCGCGGGTTTGCGGACTTGGGCTGGCCGGAGCTGCTCCGGTGGCCAAGACGGCGAGGGAAGGTCAGCGGAAGGTGAGGGGGACGCTGGGGGGTCGGGACGGCGGCGAGCGGCGGCTGGAGGCGGCTGGACGGGGGACGGAACGGGGGCTGGCAGAGGCGGATTCGCTCGGGGGAGGACGCCTGGGCGCAAGGGACGGCTGGCGGAATGCGCGGCGTTGCGCGGGCGGGCGTCGCGGGTGCGGGCGGCGGGACGGCGGCGAGCGGCGGAGCAGACGGCAGTCCGGCGAGCTCCTCTGGTCTTCGGTCTTCCGCTTCTGTTCGAACCGCAAAGAATGAAGAAGAAGAAGAAGAGTGCGGTCACGTGGGGTGGGAAGAAGAGAGAGAGAACAGAGAGAAGAGGGAGATAAGTATTGACTGGTCAAAGAGGGAAAATAAAGAGAGAGAGGGCAGGCGGTGGGGAGAAATTCGCACGAGGGGGAAAGGGAGAGGGGAGAGGAGAGAGAGAAAAGAGAGAAAAAGAGAGAGGGAGAGAGAGAAATATAAAATAAAAATAACACCATTATTCTTTTTTTTTTTTCTTTTCTCTTTCCCTTTTCATTTTCTTTTGGTCTTCAATTTTTCCTCCGATAATTTCTTTATTGAAATTTCGGACTCGTCAATAATTTGACGGATGATGAGACAATGTCCTAAAAAAAAAAGAATTATGACGCGCTAGAAATTCGATTCTCGAAATCGAGTTCAATTTCGTGGTTAAAAATCGATCATACGTGATTTTAGCACAATCCAACTAATTAGGTAGCTTTTAGGGATTTTACTGCAGATACATTCCTTAATGGCTTCACCCAATATGTTAGTTAACTCGTGAGTGATTAGCTCAGAGAAAAAGGGTCATAGGCACGTCGACGAAATGCTTATTTCACTTTATCGAAACGGGGTCGAATTTCAGGATGTCACAATCGGGGCGTGACATGCACCTTCTCACTGCAAAAAAAATAAGAATTGTATATTTTGCACGATGTGATATTTAAAGGCATAATTGTTCGGGTTTTCTAATTGTTTTAGACATTTTACTTTGATGGTTTTAAACTTCAAGGCCCAAACTATAGGTTTTTAATAGAGAAAACACTATATATAATCCTCCCCTTTTTAGTTCATCGCTACTTTCCCTCTCAGTTCTAAAAATGGCACAATGTATCAGAGATAAAACCTTGTGGATAAAGTGACTAAATTGCCCTCTAAGCACGTCCTAACTCTCAAAACCAACCACACTTGATACCCAAATGTTCACTAGGCCTAATCCATTCATGAACCCTGTGTTTGCCAAACGGGGTCATGCTTAAGCACTACATGTGAGGACTTGATCAACCTCACTTGGATCAGACTTTCGAAAGTAGCACTCTTGAGTAACCAAACAAGATTGTGGTCATTTTAGGAGCATGTGTGTATTTATGAATCATTTAATATAACCTCATGTATTTAAAGTGCAAAATAGAGATATTGCATGTCCTGAGAAAAGAATTTAGTTAGGGCAATCTTCCAGCAGCATCTGCACATGGAAATGGACTCAACTTCCTAAACATTTTGAAGCTAGAACTAAAATGATTATTACGAGGCATATGTGCAAAGCAAATAGCTTGTGTAGAAGAAGCCGCACAAACCATTTTGAGACACCTGTGACTGGAATTGGAGCTTGTTACAAGGACCGAGCACAGGCACACTTCTATGGGCTTGGGGCTTATCTTCTTCCTTTTGCTTCATTTCCATTTGCGGATCAAACAGAGACTCACATCAAGATTCCATACTCAGTAGAAAAATAAGTTTACTGTGAAAATTCAATCTTCTTCTCTAGACATATGAATTTTGATTTGCCATATGGGTTTTCCCATATTGCATTAGGATTTTTGCAGTTAAATAATTGATTAAAAGTTAAATTACAATTAAAAGTTATCCATGTTAGTACCGTTTGTACCACCTAGGCCACCAGCATCCACGTTAATAATATTTGGCCAAAATTAGCTTGAATGACTAAATTGACTCTAGTCACAAGGCTTATGACCAAATTGGTACAAGTGTAATAAGTTTAACACTTTTCTAAAGGTTTTTCGTAAATGTATATTGAGATGTTACCTCTTCTTTTTGATAGTCAATGAAACAATAGTTATTGATGAACATGAGACACATGGCAAAGCCCTGTCAGGTAGCCTCTACCAAGCATAGATGTGAAGCAAGATGCAGACGTGGCGGGCACAGAAGTATACACTATCCATTTTGTGCAAAAAAATAGTTCAAAAATTCATAAATCTATTATATTTTTACCAATTTAGTCTTAATTTTTTTAAATTTTGTCAATTAAGTTCTAAATGATGGAAAATGCATATGCACTTAGTCGAATCATGCTGGCCTTGTTTTAAAAGGTATAACACTCGTATGTCAGACTACGCAAATGAAGTTTTTCTCAATTTTGGTTGGATCCGCTACAAATTAAAGAATTTATCTTCCACGGCCTTTTTTATTTGATAAATTCTTAACGGTACGATGCACTTGCTAGTGAAGGGTTTTACAAATGTATGGTGTCGACACTTGGCACCTAATGAATTGGATTAGCCACAGTAAAAGTTTAATTTTCTTATGCTCTTTACTTTGTTTCTTTCATTCTTTTTTTCCTGTTTTTTAATAGACATTCGTCCTTTTCAAATCGATTTATATTTGCCAGAACAATGCCCTTTTGTGCTATAGCCGCTAGCCAAGTTTTCGTTATTTAGAGGAAATGACATGCGTTACTTCTTCAGTAGTTTTCTTACATGCACAATTTCAAGCACTAAGCTTACCTTTTCTTTTTAACTTTTCATCTCATTTATTGTCTGGTGATCTTTTGAGAAAGCTCCATAGGATCAAGATTTGCGGGTGACAGATCAATCCTCACGACCCAGAGCACTTAATACAAGATACAATAAAGGAAAATAAAAACTTGATTTAATCGGAAACAGAGGATAGAATGTTAGAAAAGTTTATGAAAGAATGCGTTGAGTTGATCATTATGACAAGATTTAGTGAGTATCCTAAAAACTTTAACATGAAAACCATACTCGCGTCAGAACATGAGTTTTCAATTTCAACCAATTATATTGTATTGATAGGGGACATGATTCTACAAGATCATTACTCTACATTCTAGCGAGGCTTCTCCGCGATTGCCATGTGACGAGTGCTCATCGGTCCCTGAATCTATTATTTAAATTTTGAGTGAACGCAATTGAATTCATATCCAATCTATTTCGTACACCAACCAAAAAGGGAGCAAGAGAGAGTGGATGTTTGGCATGAAAAGAAACTGTGTAGACAAAAAGCCTACCCGCTCCACAAATAAAACCCTAAGGTTATGTGTCGCGACCTGTTTTTCGGGTGATGAACCACCTAGAGTTTGGCTAATGGATTGCTAAGCCTAGACTTAACTCGGGCTCTCCCAAGCCCATACCAATTCGCGACTTAGATTCAAGTTCTTAACATGCAATTGATTTTCAATTAGGAGTCGCCACTAATCTATTTTTGGTGGGTCGATTAGAAACCCAAGTAAAGTAATGGGATATTTACTTTACTCCTACGAACCAGAGATTATGGGTACGGGGACTTGGTTACACTAGATTTCTCTAATGCCCTTTCGGTACCATTCTTTTAATTTCAAAAATGTTTTTGTAGGCAGCTTGAATTAATTTAAATTTATCTCCCTAACATATGAGGTTATCATGCGGGTGTACAAACCACCAATTTAACACCCAAGTAAAGCAATAAATAAATTGCAGGACTTAACTCATAGCAACGAAAGCATCTGCGTTGTTAGTTCAGAATTCACATCAACAGTCCTAGATATGATTTCTAGTTAACAAGCAATTTTTGTTTTGTTTTCACTTAATTAATGAGAATCGTGCTTTATGGAATGCAATTAACTAAATGACCTAATTCTAATGACATGCAATTTTTAATTGAATAGACCTAGCAACAACTACTAAATGGCATGCATTTCATGAATCTAATCATAATGACGTGCACATGACATTTTTCTTTTTTCTTAATAAGTATGCAATCTACCCTAATATGCAATGACATGCAAATAATGCCCTAATTCTAATTTTTTCTTTTTCTTTTATGAACTTCGAAATTAAACATTGCCAAATAATTAAACGTGCAATTCAAATTTTTTTAAAAAAAACTAGCAACCTAAATTAATTGATTTGATTTTTTTATTTTTTGAAAATTCGAAATAAAATACCTATTATGAACATGCAAACCCTAAAACTACATTTTTTTGATTTTTTTTTTAAAGAAAGCTAATTTAAGTAACACCACAGCAAATCAAGCCATATTGATACCCAAATCGACGAACCATATCTCGCGCATGAGATCGGGTTGGCCAATTTCACATAAATCACGAATCGGATCTCGAGCGGGAGATCGGATTGGCAATTTTTTAAAGTAATTGCGAGTCGGATTTCGAGCTCGAAAATCGGACTGACAATCACTAATTTCAAGGCAATTTCATATCATGGAATTTCAATTTCACATAAATGAATAATTAGACTAAAAAGATAAAATAAAATAGCAAAAATAATAAAAAAAAAATAAGATAAAGAAAATACCTAAATTTTCTTTTGCTTTTCTCTTTTTTTTTTTTTTTAAAAAAGAAAAAGAAAAATAAAGCTGGTGGCTGGTCCGGCGAGGGGAAATCGCCGACTAGGGTTCCGGCCGAGGCTCTGGAGGATGGCGCGACGGCGGCGCGGCACCGGAGGACTTCGGGATTAGCACGGGGCGAAGCGGGTGGCACTGCGAAACTAGTGGGCGGCGTCGCGGGCGGAGTGGGAGCCGGGTCTCCCGGCGTCGATCACACGGGCTGCAAAGGGATCTCGGATCTGCAGGTGGCGAGCGTAGGCGGTGTCGGGGCGGAGGCAAGCGGGGTGCTGGGACTCCGGTGCTGCAGATCGGCGACAAGGCGGCGCGAGTTTCGGCGAAGCGGCGTTGCTGCAGATCGGCGACGGGGCGGTGCGAGCTTCGGCGAAGCGGCGGTGCTGCTCGTGGAGGCGGTGGAGCGTCGGGGCGGCTTGAGCTTCAGGCGCCGAGGCTCGCGGTGGAGGTCAGCGAGAGGTTGCAGGTGGAGCGGCGTGCGGCTGACGGACGTCGGGGCTCGGATGCCGGCACGGGCGAGCGGGGACGGCACGGTCGGATGCCGGAGGGAGCGGACGGTGATGGCGCCGGCGGAGACCCCCCGCGAGGAAGATGAATGAAGTCGCATGGGGGCTTTTCTTTTCCTTTTTTTTTTCTCTCACGTCACTTCTTTTCTTTTTTTCTCGATCTCTCACCTACGACATATATTTTTTCCTTTTTTGCTTACGCACGATACCTCTAAATATGTCGTTGAAGCATACATACTCCGCGCAATATTCCCTTTTGTATTTCTCGCATATTCTATCCAGAAAAATTCCCTTTTTGCACGAAATACACCCCTAGTGTATATTACTTAAAAATATGAAAAGCTTGAACGGAATATGTGAAAAATCTTCCTTCACCGGCAGCCTAAAATAAAACAAAAATGAAAATAAAATGTTTCTAAACTATATGCCATGTGTGTTTTTTTATTTTTTATTTTTATTTAGCAAAAATTAACCCCAAAAATTGAGGTGTCAACATTATGTTTGGTCATCCGGATTTCTAATCAGGAAAAGATTAGATAGGATAGGATATGAAATCCTGGGATTTTTCTATATCCTATTCATTGTTTGGTGAATCACAGTATTAAAATCGGATATATTCACATCATATCATGTACATTTTTTTTAATATAAATGTCATATCATTGTAAATGAATCTAAAAGTTCATAAATGGAGGTGGTGAAAATCTCTCGTGACACTAATTTATTTTTATTTTATTTTTCCTCTTTTTAAAATTTTTTTCTTTGTTATTTCTTTTTTTACCTTTCATCATTCTTTAATAAAATTTTATCAAATAGTAAACTGTACTAACATACCTAAAATACAAAAATACCTAAAACATATAATAAATATAAATATATAATTTATAGATTGAATGTTTATTATAAGATAGAATTAAAGTTGAATATATAAATTAAAATAAGATTAAATTAAAAAATAATTTTAAATTTTAAATTTTAAATTCTTAAATTAGAATTCAAATATTATTTATATTGAAATATAATTTCAATTTTGTTAATTTAATAAGTTTGTTATTCAAGAAAAATAACTTTTATTTTATGGACAATATAAATCTTATCCACCTTTATCCTACCTCCCCCATAGGATAATTTTATCCGGCCTATATTCTCTTTATTTCCGACTTTATCCTATCTTGAGCAAGCACCAAACACAATCCTGAATTTTATCCTGACTGCTAAATGCAGCCTAAGTTGTCATGTGATTCTAAGGTCTCAAGGCATCTTATTGTGCCTTTTGGTTGGTATAGTTGGAGAGAGATACAAAGTTTAAGAGGTATTATCACCTTGGAAAGCGGGAATTCAAAGAAATTAGTTGCTACATTAAAAAAATCAGAAAAAAATTAACTCTCTAAAATATCAAAATTCAGCCGCATAATCTATTACACAATTATAGAAAAATTACAAAAGGCACACACCAAATATTCATGCCAGCATCTAAATTTTAGCACCAACCATCATGCATTTCAAAAATAAAAAGGAAAGGCCTCAAAGATTAAATTATCATTTGACGATTGATAAAAAAAAAAAAACAAATGGTATCGCTTTCACATATAGAAATTAGAAATATTATAGCTTACGGATAGTGAAACCTAATTTTTTTTTCCCAAAGTCTGTCTCCCATTTAAAAGAAAATCATTATGAAAAATTTAAAAGAAAAAAAAATGGGCGCATGAGACAAAGATGAATGGGCACGTGCTTGGCTTGAGTCTGAGTTAAATGACGCTCAGAGTCCGGCGTTTCCAAGGTAATGAGAGCGGTCCATCCTTGTTTAAGATTTATGCTTAGTGTCGACACTATGTTGCTCGGACAGTGAGCATTCAACCTCTTTAGGCCAGCCTCGGTTGGTCTAGCCATTTAGGAGTTGAATTTGCTAGCCTCGATTGGTCTAGCCATTTAGGAGTTGAATTCGCGCTAATAAATAGGCTGAACCCCATAGCCTAGATCATTTGAATGTCATATAGCAGGCCTTCAGCTGAGCTTTGGGCCTTGTAATGAGCTCTTGGTGGTCTTGGAGCATCCCTTATGCTTTGTTGGGAGCCAATAGCAGAAGTCCAATATCTTCGTTTAAGGAGATTGCCAAAAAAGAGCCTAAGTCCGAGCTCGTTAATATATGTGGTTGGACCCATCTTCACTCAAAAGATTAAGCCAATGAATTATCGGCTAATTAGGATATACTAAATGCTATACATCATATCAATTCTATAATGTGGGATTTCTCTAACATAACACACCCACACGTGTATCTAAACAATCCCCCTACACATGTGAGCTTAATGTTAGGGCTACTCCCCCTTAATTTAGGTATCCTTCTATATCAAATTTTCAACAGGTTCACGTTGTTACACCACAATGTCCACTTGCCTGGAAATATCAACTATAGGCTCTGATACCATTTGTTAAGAATGCACAGCAAAAGTCTAAGATAGCAAAGAGGGAGCCAAAGTCCAAGCTCATCAACATATTCAGTTAAACCCACATTCACTTAAAAGTTTAAGTCAATGAGTTATATCCTAACTATAATATGTTAGCTACTCCGTACCACATGAAGTCTTCAATATGGGACTTCTTTAACATAGCTCACTTATACATGCGCCCCAACAATATTGCACGTGTGGGTGAATTGTATTAAAGAAATCCCATGTTGGAGAATTGAATAACCTGCATTTACAAGGTGAAAAGGAGAAGAAAAATATCAGTTATCATATCCTAAATTTTGTCAAAAAAACAACATTTTTACAAAGAAAATGCAGCGCTTGCTCTTGACTTCTCATTCTCTTGTTTCAAAAGACAATTCAACTACGTTCTTATCGCATCAATAGCATAATAAGCACCAAGCGCTGTCGAAGTCAAAGGAACCAAGCCTTCGAATGGGAACAAACTGAGGATGTTG
Organism: Eucalyptus microcorys; assembly: GCA_014182515.1. NCBI lineage: Eukaryota > Viridiplantae > Streptophyta > Magnoliopsida > Myrtales > Myrtaceae > Eucalyptus > Eucalyptus microcorys. The sequence goes on along the minus strand of CM024568.1, from coordinate 5,436,722 downwards.
CAATAGAAGTTGACAGACTCTTCGATGGACCAGCACTACATCGATATGTGATTCAAGCACTTCAAATGTAGAAGGCTCTTCTTGCTGATCTTTTCCTTAAATATCTCTCCCTTTCCCCTCTCTGCAACAGTGACAATGCAAACTAAAAACTGCAACAAATAAAAAATCCAAAATGCGAGAAAGCTCCAACAGCTTAATTTCGTGATGAATTTAGGAGTTCGGATAGAGATTGTAAGCTAGAGAGAACATATCAGCATTCAAGCCAAATTGGAGAGTATAAATATGGGCACGAAGATGCAAAATGGAGAAGAGAAAAAGTTCACTTGTGCAATTCAAACACCCACGTGGGAATATTATCCATAACACTAGGTTACACATTGGCGGATTTCTATTGACGGGCTTAGGGGGAGACAACTTTGTAGTATGATGGTAGAGGTGCGGACACAAAATATGTTGCTTCAGAATCACTCGTGAGGCGATTTCATTGACAAAATGAATCATGGTCTTCAGCCCATGTGATTTCAATGTTTGGGCCATACTCGAGCCGAGCTCTAAGTCTGACCCGAGAAGGGAACCCGATCTGAAGTCTACTTTTGGTAATTAAAAATTTTTAAAATAATAATAATAAGAGGTAAAAAAAAATGAGCAAATTAAGAAATACCAGAAATCTTTCGAAAAAGCTAAAAAATTAGAATTCACTTAGTTTAGGTCTTTTGATAAAATTTTTAGATTTAGAAATATCGTACCCAAAATTGAATAAGCCTTTAAAGTTTTGGCATAGGATTTTTTAGATGCCATTTTTTTCTTTTTAGAGACGATGCTAGTTTCTTGTTTGCACTATTTATTTGTATTATGCTTGATTGCGTCTTCTTTGTACAATGATTATTACTTTCAGTTTTAGAATGGTTAAGATGAACCTCAATTTCTTTGATAGGCTGCTTGACACTTTTGCTAGCTCTTAATCAAGCTTAGGTGCCGAAAGGGCATAAGTTGCTGAACTAGTATAATCAAGTTTTCAAACCTGCAATCCCCCATTATGTATGCATCAAGACAACACTCCACGTCTTGATTAGGGCTCTAGCCAACCCTCGATTATGGCTACTGGTGATTCCTTCTAAACAAATAGATTACGAAAACCAATATTGCCTAAGGTACAGACTTGGGAGGGTTCACATTTGTGATTGATGAGTCATTTGTGGTGTTAGCAAATATTGGTCCATTGAAGATCATCATTTCTGCACACGATTTGACTCGTCTTATAAGCAAGTACCTCTACACCTCCCTAAGGATAGGTTGCGACAATACTCATCAAGATTGACCAAATGTTCTCAAAGATGTCTTCAATGGCCACAACTCCTTTGTCTTCCCTCTCCAAGAAGTTAAGCAAGTTGTATGTTCTTCTGATGATCTTTAACTGTTTGTTCTAGCTAATCCGAGGCTACGAACATTATCATGCCTAGTCAAAACTTGAGGGACAACAATACTTTAGTCTCATCGAATGAAGTGTTTAAGCTAGGAATCTTTAAGACCGGTGGGTCTTCCTCAAGCAACTACTACGTGGGCATTTGGTTCAGGGATGATCCTTACAGGATATCATTCTCGGTCGCAAATGGAGATTACCTGCTTCTTTATTCTTCTTTTTGTACTCTCCATCAGTACGATGGAAACTTGGTGATATCCGATAGAAAGCAGATTGCATATCTAGTCAATGTTGAGATGTAATCTACTAGTAATAGCACAAGTGCGATATTGCTTGATTCTGGCAATTTTGTTCTAATAGAAGGCAATAGCACGGTTTGGGAAAGCTTTTCAATCCATAAGACACGTTCTCGCCTAGCATGAAACTTGGGTATTTCGATTTAAGCACTGGTAGGGTAAGGCATGAAACTTGGGTATTTCATGAAACAAACTGGTCCCTCACCATACCCATGCCTAAATCGAAATACCAAGTTTCATGCTAGGTGAGAACGTGTCTGATGGATAAAAAAATCTTTCCCAAACCGTGCTATTGCCTTGTATTAGAACAAAATTGCCAGAATCAAGCAATATCGCACTTGTGATATTACATATAATATCTCAGCATTGACTAAATACAGAATATGCTATTTATCGGATATCACCAAGTTCCCATCGTACCTGGTGGAGAGTACAAAAGAAGAATCAAGAAGCAAGTAATCTCGATTTGCGATCCAAACTGGTTTCTTGTAAGGATCATCCCTAAACCAAATGCCCAAGTAGTAGTTGCTTGAGGAAGACTCACCAGTCTTGAAGATCCCTAGCTCAAACACTTCATTCGATGAGACTAAAGTATTGTTGTCCCTCAAGTTCTGACCAGGCACGAGAATGTTCGTAGCCTTGGATAGCTGGAACAAATAGCTAAAGATCATGAGAAGAACATACGACTTGCTTAACTTCTTGGAGAGGGAAGACAAAGGAGTTGTGGCCATCGAAGTGGAAATGTTACCTTGATTGGTTGAAGATGTAAAGCAACCATCTCTTGACATAAAGATCATATTAACATCATAACAAACAAACATAGAGCAGTTCTCGAATGTTCTGTACAAATTCCACTCGATCATATAACAAAGCTCTAATAGGTGTGGCTAATAATGAGGATCTAATATAGATACGACAACACTATAACACTTTTAATATTTTTCAAACTTCTTTCACATTGCCATAGGCATAGAACTAATAGCTATGTCCTCACTATTCCTCTATTTTATCAAATGAAATCGAATATGCTATACTCAATAGAGATATCTAGTTCCCACATGGGTGTTTGAATTGCACACGTGAACTTTTTCTCTCCTCCATTTTGCATCTCCATGCCCATATTTATACCCTCCAACCATGGCCTGATTGCTGATATGTTCTCTCTAGCTTACAATCTCTCTTTGCATTCCTAAATTCATCACAAAATTAAGCTATTGAAGCTTTTTCGCATTTTGAGTTTTTTATTTCTTGCAGTTTTTTAATTTGCATTGTCGCTGTCACGGAGAGGGGGAAGGGAGAGATGTTTAAAGAAAGGATCAACAAGAAGAACCCTAAGAACCCTCAGCATTTGAAGTGCTTGAATCACATATCTACGTGGTGCTGGTCCGTCTAAGAGTCTATCAACTTCTATTGCAACATCCTCAATTTTGTTCCCATTCGAAGGCTTGGTTCCTTTGACTTCAACGGCGCTTGGTGCGTATCATGCTATTGATGTGATAATAAGGCAATTGCATTGTCTTTTGAAATAAGGGTTGAATGAGAAGTGAAGAGCAAAGCTGCATTTTTTCTTTGTAAAAATGTTATTGTCTTGACAAGATTTAGGATATGATTACTGATATTTTTCTCCTCCTTATCGTTATTATTTAAAAAAAAAAATTAATAAAAAAATTGGACTTTGGACCGAGTTCCCTTCTCAAGTCAGACACAGAGCTTGGCTTGAGTATGGCCCAAACATTTAAATCTATTGATTTTTGACTCGGCTCAGTCTCTGACCCACAACACCCTTACTTCAGGATAGGACCATCAAATGGGTGGATCAAATCAGGTTTGGGTCAAATCAAAAATGGTCCGACCCATATTGACCCATGTAACTCATTTTGACTCATTTTCATGTAATGTAAATTTGATGACCCATACTTGACCTGATCCATATTCGACTTATACCTGACTCAATCCATATTATTGAAACACATTACTATTTAACTCAATTTAAGTTAATCAACTTTCACCCATTTAATTCACTTTAAGCTCTTCACATACATGTTACTTGAATAAAAAATTGAAATCAAATTTAAAAAGTAAACTAAAGAATAAAAAACTAGTAAATAAAATAAAAAATGTGAAAAACCTTTAAAGCTTATTTCTTATAATATTTTTTTAGAAAAATGGTATCGCTAAAACACTTTAATGCAATAAAATTTAATGGACAATTTTTATAATTTTTATAAAAAAATATTTTTAAAAAAATCTATTTTTTTTTTTTAAATAATCTATTTTTAAATTGTCTTTATTTTATTTATTTGTTAATAATTTTTAATTTTTTTCTTCTTTTTATGTTTCCTTCTTCAATGGCCACTGGCCACAACAATGATTGGTGACCAATCGTAGGCGAGCTCGAGCCTTGCCAATCATGGACAATGCCTTGGCCTCGCTAGATCGGCAAGATTGAGCTCATCGATGTTGGGCAAGATCAAGCTTGCTCGACACCAATGAGCTCTAGTCTTGCCAAATCGGCAAGGCTCGATCCTTGCTGATTGTTGATGAGGCCTAGCCTCGCTAGATCTAGCGAGCTCGAGCCTCACTAGATCTAGCGATCTTGAGCCTTGATTGGCTAGTCTCCTACCGTTGTCATGTCATCCATCGACTAAGGAAGGAGGATGAAAAAATGAAATATAAAAACTAACTTTAATTTCGATTTTTACAAAAAAAGTAAGAGAAAATGTGAGGCTTGGGTTTTTTTTTTTTTTTTTTGGTCGGTCATTATACTCTACTCCTATTCTAACCCCCACTCTTAGACTTTTGCCATGTCTCATTGCAGGGCGTGGGAGTCGAAATCCACTCCTGAAACTTAATTCGTCCCCATCTCAACCACCCATGAGAAGGTGGGGATTCAAACCCCCCACCTCCCCCTTCCAAGTTGGAAGGGTGGCCACAAGGGTAAACCCTAGTGGTTATGTGAGGCTAGAGTTAAAAATAGATTTTTAAATCCAACCCATTTAAAACCCATTTAACTAGTTTTTTCAAAATGTAGGTGATCTATACATGACCCATTTAAATCATAAATGGGTCATATATGAGCTTAAGACCAATTTTGACACCTCTACTTCAACCCAACTTAAAACTTAAAACTAGACCTGACTCATTCTATAATCGGATCTTGATTCCTTTCCTAATTTTTTTCATTTTCCTTCTCAATTTTCAGTTTTTTTTTTTTATTTCCTTCTCTTCCCTGCATCTTCTTCTTCGAGACTTTTTGGAGGGCGTCTTCACCGAAAGACGTCTTCCCCTCTGAACGAAGTCCTTCTCTACAGAATCATCAATGACGAGCTTGACGAAGACTCCACTACACAGATTCACACCATAATCTTTATCAGTCTAACATCGACACCTGAAGTCGCTGACCGTCACTAAATATTCTCCCCCAGCCACTACTCCGGCCATGACCGAGCTATTCCGATAAAGAAATTTCCAGATCGAAAATTGCACAAAGCAGCATAGAAAACGCACAAAGGTATATGTCGCGATCTCTTTTTTTTCGGCGCTTGCAATCGGGTACGAGCGCCTAAGGAGGCTAATGGCTCGGCTAATTTTAATTATGCCCGGACTCTCCCAAGTCCACCAATTCATGACTTTAATAATCTAAATTTTTAACCTATAAATTAATTTTAAAACGGAGTCGCCACTAATCGATTTGGGGTGGATCGATTAGAAACCCAAGCGAAGTATCGGGAGAAATACTTGCTCCTGCGCAACCAGAGAAATTAGGATCGGGGACTTGATTACACTAGTTAATCACTAATGCCCTTCAGTACCTAATCTTGTTTAAACCCTGAGGTTGTTTTTGGGTGTTCGAAGGATTTTCCATGCATTTATGCGAGGAAAAACATTTTTGAGTCATTTTCTAATTTTTGGACGCAAAAGGGATTTTTTGGGATTTTTTTTTTTGAAAAATACAAGTCTTTTTGGCTTTCCTGAATTTTTTTGGCTTTTTCATGAATTTTTGGCTTTTTTTGGATTTTTGGTATATTTTTGATTTTTTTTTGGAAAATAAAATATTTTTTAATATTTTTCAAAATATTTTTGAAAAATAAATTATTTTTTGATTTTTCTCGATTTTTAGAAAATAAAACATTTTTCGACATTTTTAAATATTTTTCGATTTTCTTGAAATTAAAACATTTTTAATATTTTTGAAAATAAAACACTTTTTGATTTTTTTGAAAAAAAATATTTATTTTTTATTTATTAGAATTATTTTATATTAAAATAACAAAATAAAACCGACCCGGGTCGGATCCGTGGGTTGGGTTCGACCCGGGCCGGCGACCCAACACACGGGGGACGGCCCGGCTCGGATTTTTCATCTTTTTCTTTTATTTATTTATTTATTTTATTTTATTAAAACGACGCCGTGGCGGGGCGTTTGGAGGTGCCCGGCCCGACCCGACAACCCGCTCCACGACCCGCTCTCTGGCGAAACCTACTCGACTCGGCTCCGATTCGTGACCCGACTTCTACCGCTCCCAAATCTCGCGAAACCCTACCCGGTTCCGAGAGCCGGATCCGACTTGGCGATTCGAAAAATCGCAAACCCTAGGGTTTGCGAATCCGCGGCGCCGAGGGGGGGACCGAGGTGCTTGGCGGCTACGGCGGCGACGACGAAGGCGACAACGGTGACGGCAACAGTAACGGTGACGCTTTTTTTTACCTTCTCTCAAACGGGGACGGCGACAATGCTAGATCGAAGGCAGCAGCGGCGGAGGCGCTCGGCGGCACGGCGGGATTTTGCACAACAGCGGCGTCGGGGGGGTGGGACCTTCTTCCGCCCCTCTTCGCGAATCTAGAACCTATGCACCTCTTCCGACCTTGTTTCTCTCTCACTCAGGCCAGATCAGAGCCTCCACCGGCCGGATCTGACCCTCTCGAAGTTGCTCGCCGCCGGCCTTCCCCGAAGTCTCTCGGTGGAGGGTGGGCTGAGCTCACAACTTGAGTTCCCTCTCACTCGCTCGTCGATTCCTCCCCCGAAGTCTCTCAGTGGGAAGATCTCCAAGCTTGCAATGCCGTTCGTCGACGGAGGTGCTCCTCTATTTATAGGCGAGGAAATCCGGTCGACGGAGCTTCGACCGCCGGTCCCCTTCGCGTGCCGAGCGGTTCTCCTCGGCTGAACCGGCGTCCCATCCGAGCTCATCCAGCGAAGCATGCTTGGCATTGATGGCGCTCGCGATCTTCTCTTCTCCGGCCGACGTCGGCCTATTCCCCTTGGCCGTAGGCCGTCCTTTCCACGCGTTGCCGGTCACCGCGCGTGAGATGCAGGCGACTGAGGAAGAAGAAGGCAGGAAGAAGAAGAAGAAGAGAAGGGGGGGCCGGGCTCGCGAGAGAGAAAAAGAGGGGAGGGGTTGGGCCTTCGAGCCCAGCCTCAATGGGCTGCTTTTTTTGCTTTTGTTTTGTTTTGTTTTTTTTATTTATTATTTACTATCCGAAAAAGACAAATAAATGTAAAAAAAACCTAATTAATTAAAAACGAAATTTATGTGTCAACAGCTGCCCCTCTTTGAAGGTGAGTTCGCAGAAGTTGCATTCAAAGACAAGTTGATGCCTAAATTTTTTCATGCACGCGTAGTAGATTATTTTTTATTTGGGACTTATTATTCTATGCGGAAAAAGAGCAATATAACTTTACATATACTAAGACAGATAAGAAGATACCTGTAGTTACTTACCGGGAGTGAGTGAGATAAGGTATGAACCCCGAGTTTTGGCAAGTATCAAGGCGTCATCTTACCTGGTGATATGAAGAGGTTGCTTTTCCAGGGCTCGAACCATTCTTCGGTCGCCTGTTAAAACAATCAATGATTTGTCTAGGACTCGAACCTTTCTTCGGTCGCCTTGACGGGAAATTGCTCCTCCAGGACTCGAACCATTCTTCGGTCACCTATTGGAGCAATCAGTGGTTTGTCTCGGACCCGAACCATTCTTCGGTCGCCGTGACGGGGAATTGCTTCTCCAGGACCCGAACCATTCTTCGGTCGCCTGTTAAAACAATCAATGATTTGTCTAGGACCCGAACCTTTCTTCGGTCGCCTTGATGGGAGAGACCCGAACCATTCTCCTTGGAGTAATCGGTGGTTTGTCTCGGACCCGAACCATTCTTCGGTCGCCTTGACGGGAAGTTGCTTCTCCAGGACCCGAACCATTCTTTGGTCGCCTGTTAAAACAATCCATGATTTGTCTAGGACCCGAACCTTTCTTCGGTCGCCTTGACGGGAGATGCACCGACCTTTCTCAGGGCATCTCATTTATGGGTGCTTGATTTGTATCGAGGACACCAGTTGATACCCGACCTTTCTCGGGAGATGCGCTGACCTTTCTTAGAGCATCTGTTTTGTTGGGGTGTCTGACTGCTGTCAAAGACACTGGTTGGAACCCGACCTTTCTCGGGAGGATGCGCCAACCTTTCTCAAGGCATCAATTTGGAAGATACCTGGACGATCACAAGCATCGGAGGGGTACCTGGATGATCACAGGTGCAAACTCTTGGGGGATACCTGGATGATTACAAGCATCGAGGGGTACCTGGACGATCACAAGTACAAACTCTTGGTGTATGGAATATCGAGGACGTACCTGAGATATTCCTGTGGAAATATCGAGGATGGGTCTTGCATATATGTGAAGGTCTCTCACCTGCTGGTATTTGGAATATCGAGGATGGGTCTTGGATATTCATGAAGGTTTCTCACCTCCTGGTAATTGGGAATATCGAGGATGTACCTTGGATATTCATGAAGGTCTCTCACCTCCTAATAATTGGGAATATCGAGGATGTACCTTGGATATTCATGAAGGTCTCTCACCTCTTGGTAGTTGGGAATGTCGAGGGCGTACCTGAGATATTCGTGAAGGTCTCTCACCTCCTGGTAATTGGAAATATCGAGGGTGTACCTGAGATATTCGTGAAGGTCTCTCACCTCCTGGTAAAGGGGAATATCGAGGACGTACCTAGGATATTCGTGAAGGTCTCTCACCTCCTGGTAATTGGGAATATCGAGGGCGTGCCTCACATATTCATGAAGGTCTCTCACCTCCTGGTAAATGGGAATATCGAGGGCGTACCTGGGATATTTGTGAAGGTCTCTCACCTCCTGGTAATTGGGAATACCGAGGGCGTACCTGAGATATTCGTGAAGGTCTCTCACCTCCTGGTAATTGGGAATATCGAGGGCGTACTTGAGATATTCGTGAAGGTCTCTCACCTCCTAGTAAAGGGAATTTGAATGTAGCACGAGGCTTACCTGGATTGCCGCAGGCACTTAAAAGGGGTGGAACACCTGGATAGCCACAGGTGTACAAAGTACTGGGATACTTGGATGAACACAAGTATTTAATGATACAACATGGGACCACTCAGTTGGTCCAAGTGTAAGAAAGCATACCTGGGTAGGCACAGGCACACAAAGCAGTGGAATGCTTGAACAGCTGCTATTATTTGGGGACAACTCGGGCAAGTTGAGTGTCATGAAAAGGAAGTACCTAGACAAGGGTGGGTACTTGACGATATGGGGATACCTAGATAGCAGTAGGTATTCCAAGAGATACTTGGTCAGTCACAAGTATCAATACTCTGGGGACAACTCGGACAGGTCGAGTGTCAGAAAAAGGGAGTATCCGAACGGTGACCGGTACTCAAAGACAATAGGGATACCTAGATATCAGTAGGTATTCAACGATAAAGGGATACTTGGTCAGTCACAAGTATCAATACTCCGAGGACAACTCGAATAGGTCGAGTGTCAGGAAAAAGGAGTATCCGAACGGTGGACGGTACTCAAAGACAATGGGATACTAAGACAGTTGTAAGCATCCAAACTCAAAGGACGACTCAAATAGGTCGAGTGTCAAGTAGGCCAGTGATAGGTACCTTAAGACAAATGGGGATAGAGATATGCTTACCTGGCAATATCTCTGATCTCTAAGAGTATGTCTGCTATTTGCATAGTATGCACACATGATTGTATATGCTGTAAATTCATGAGTTCAAATGAGATTCATGCATGATAATTTTGTCAGTTTTGCATCTTTTGATTTCCACTGGGGAAGATTTTGAAAGGCAACCTTCATTTAGAATGTAGATGTCTTGAGCATGCCAGATGAGGGACTTTCAGTCTGAAAGGACTTTCCGCTCACTCTCATGGAAAAGGCTATCCTGACCATTGATGCAGGATTCATAAGGACCACACTATCTCACCGTCATCATGTCAGCAGGGGTCTGAGTATTCTCGCAAATGGTACGACTTTACCAATGTGAGAGGTCTTTGTTGAAACTGTGATGAAGTCTTGGTCAGTGGCTCGTCGAAAGGGACCATCAAGGTCAAGGCTTATGAATGGAGTGCCGCACGATCATCTCCGGGTTTGCAAGTCAAGAATCCTACGAAAAGAGATATAGTAATCTTGCCCGTACTTCTCCGAGCGATGTTCATGAACATATGAAATCCTACGTTAATTGAAGTGCCCCTAGTCTGAAGAGACTTTTACAATGGGATGTAACGTAGACTTGGCTCACATGTAAAAGGGTGAGAGTTGGTGACTGTTTTGGCATTTGTTACTAGTCTTTCTTGTCAGATAGAGGTTCTATGGACCACAACAACAACTTTTCTTGGTTGCATTCTTGACCGGGGGGGCATTGGCCTTGCTTTTACCAGGCACACTGCTTTTTTCATGCCCCTATTTTATTCCAGTTCTTCTTTTATGGGCATTAACCTTGCTCTTACCAGGTACACTGCTTTTTTATGCCCATGTTTTTCATTCTTGTCGTTGGAGGAACTGGCCTAGGCAAGTTCAATCGAAGCACCGTTATTAGACTCTTGAGTCTTCATCTTCAGTAGGCGCTCTGGGCTATGCTGCTTAAATGGCAGTAACTTCTGTTTTGCCTCCATGTGAGGGTGAATTTACAGACTCAATTGAGTTGTACAATAGATACAAGTGCGTAAAGAAAGAATTGCTCTTCATGACTCTAGGACACTTAAATTAATGTGAGTGTTCATATGCAATAAAGACACCCAAAGATTGATGCAAGTGCGAGCAAGAAAATTTCTATCTCTCTCCTCACCTTGTGATGCTGCTTCGCTTCTAATCTGCCCCAGTGTAGGGGTTGTTCTTGACGGGGGTATGAGAGAAGCTTCACCAATGTATGGGGCTCAATGGGGTGAGTGATGGAATGCCTCTCACTATTTTGGTCATCGTACCATTCGCGAGAGAACTCTTTACCCTGCAGCCATGGAATCTTCTGCACTCATCTCACAAGTGTATAGATGGGGGACTGTGTGTAGGATATGGCTTGCTTGTCATCATTCTGACACGCCTCATCCAGCATGCTCAATTAATCTTGTATTCTTCAATTAGCTGTCTATTATGATAATCCTTAGTGGAATCAGTGACTTAAACAGACAAAATCATCATGCAGAATTCATCTGGAAATGACATGCAACATTTTAAATATGATGGAGTTTGAACTCTTCAAAACAAGTGAATGGTTTTGACTCGAAAAAGACCCTATTGACAACTTTAGGAGTTAACATAATGGTGTTTTCAAATATGTTAAATTTTGAACATCAAAAGAGTTAGTCGCAAATGGGTGTCGATAGTTGTCCCTATTGGTTAGGGATATGACACATGAAGGATCAGCCGGGGTTGGGGATTTGATAGGGCATCTCTGCTTTTGCCCCTGTAGAAGAGAAAATGTACAAGTAGATCAATTAGTCTGGCCAAAATCAAATGTGAGTTGAGGCCTGAAGATTTTCTGTCATTTGCTTTGGCGATTACTCAAGACGCCATTTCATTTAGGAGAGTTTGTCATGCCTCTCATTGATTATTATCCTTGTCAAGTGATCTTGCAACAAGACATGCTTCTCGTTGATTTGTTATCCTTGCTTTTGACAGTCAGGTGATTCCTTCATTGGCTTGTAGATGATTGGGTGAACCTGAAGTGAGAAGGGGGACACGAAGTCCTATGTCCCTTGTTTCGTTAGGTCAATTATTCTCTGAATTGGCTCCTGGATGACATGTCTTTTTACACGAAGCCAAGTAAATTTGATGTAGGTCATTTCCATGTACTAGCTTGGCCAATATTGATTTGCCTAACCATCAAATTTGGCTCTTGAATCTGGTGCTTCCTGCGCCAATAGGGGGAATATGTCAAAAGTGAATTCAAAGAGGGGGGAGTATTGGAAACGATACCAAATTACTCTTCTCCAAAGTTTGTATTTGCTGACTCCTGATGATGTTTGAATGTCGATGACAGCCTTTTCGTCTTGGCATAGTTTGACATTTCTTTCGATTGGCCTTCCTCACTTGTGACCATGTATGCATGATTGCTGGTCGTTGATTCATCTTCAACGCCTTCCTTCTGTGGAATTTCTCCTTCTATCTTTAACTATAGCATCATTGGGCAAAAGTCATGTACGTCAAGCTTCTATGGAATCTGAGATGGACAATCAAAACCTCCAATTCTCTGATGGCAATCACTTCTTACGAGAGCATGCGTCTGAATAGGAAGTCAGGTTTCTAGGTCTTCATTTTGAATAGGGGCTAGAGACCGCTTCAACTGTCTGGATTTCTTCCCTGTTGACAGTAGCCAATTCAAAGAAAGAGAAAAGATCCCTTCCTTGTGCTTCTGGGCTTGTCGAAGCTAGAAGTCCCGTTGATGGAATCACAGTATCTGGTTGCTCAGGCACATTGTGGGGAAAGGATATTGATTCGGCTTGTGAAGGAGTCGGGCAGGAGCGAGGTGGAATGTACAGAGCTCCTAGGGATGGCTTGATTTCAACCGTATGCCTGTACCTATTACGTCCTATTTTCCGTTTCCTGTAAATAGAAGAGAAATGACATCATTTCTAAATTATATTCAGAGAATAAGACTTACCCTCCTTTGGTGTAGGATGATTCTTTCTATTTGCCCCTGTTTTCTTGGCATGGTGTCTTTGAATTTGGCGAGTTCACGTGATGCGCTTGCTTCAAATGCCCCCTGTCACACTAAGTCAAAGGGGACGGGAATGATCTTCTGAGACATGAAGTGAGTGAGTTAGAAAGACAAACATGATTAAATTTATCATCTTGTTTTAACAAAAGCGTTCGGGTGATGAAATATTTTTTTTCAAAATACGTCTTTGGGGGAGAAAAAGCATGAGGAAGCCCAGCCCTCAGTATTCTCCTTGGATGATATATTTTTTTTCATGGTTGGATAGCATCACCGGGCTGGTTTGGAGTACCGCCTCATGCTCTTAAAAAAAAATATTAGAACTGTACAATAGAGTACTTGGAATGGAAAATACAACAGTAGCACACTAGACAAGATAAGAAACATGAAACTATAAAAACAAGTAAAACCCATGAAAACTCCCATGTAAAGGAGTGCTTTGATAGTGTTGGTTCTGAAATCAAGCGCCTTTGAGTTCCTCGCCTCTAGTAGACTCGAAGTATTTACATGAGAGGACCACTTCATTGAAGCTATGGAAATGCAACCCATACAACCAACAATGATGCTTGCGAGGTAAAGCCCGTATGAATAGCTTTATCATCTCTTCTTCGACCAACTGAGGGTAAGTTTGCATCATAAAAGCCTCCCACCTTCTTACATATGCTCGGAAATCCTTCATTGGTCTTCTTCTGAAGTGAACTAAGTTCTAACAAGGCACTTCAGTTCCAATCTGGCTTTGATACTGAAGCAGGAATGCAGAAGACAGCTCATTCCAATCTCTCATGAGGTAGATATCTGCTGTGATGAACCATTGTAATGCAGATCCCGTAAGACTCTCTTGGAAGGCCTGAGTTTTGAATGACATCGGGCCATAGTACTGACTCATTTCAGCATGGAGGTACTGCAAGTGGGCCACGGGGCAAGTCGTGCCGTTATACTTGTGGAGATTAGGTATCCACATCTCTCCAGGGGTCATGATCCTATGAGCGCAAGACAGGCTTGATGTATCTTGGTTAGGCCACTGGTTTTCCCACTGCATATCCGTTGTAGTGGTGAATTTTTCTGTTTCAGGAAAGTTGGATTCTATCGAGATTATCCCATTACTTTCTTCTTGGTCAAGATTTCCGAATGAGGATAAAGTATTGAAGCTATCCTCATGGTCAGAGGACAAGCTTAGCACTTCGTTAGGATCGTAGCGGATAAAGACGTATGCTTCCTCTTGTGACGGGCCTTCATCCGGGTGAGAGTAGGAAACAGTTATACGATGAATCGTCAGTTTCATTATCGAAATAACGCTGGAAGTCCTTGGGATTGTATTCTAGGGCCGGGAAGTCTTCGGGGTTGTACTCTAGATGATGGTAGCCTTCAAAGTTGTATTCTTGGGAATGCTCGAAGCTTTGGTGCGGTGGCTTGTCGGCAGATGCTGAATTGATCTGCTTAGGCTTTCTTTTCTTGGCCCCTGGTCCAGATCTTTTGAGTAGGGCCCTTCGTTTTGCCAGCTTGATTCTGTCAAGAGAAGTGAAAGACATTAGAGTTTCACTGTCTAATTCACTTTCCAGGTTGATAGGGGTTGGTATTCTTTGGACCCTAGCTCTTGGAGTAAGCTTGGGGAGTTGTCCAATCGTGCCCCGGTCTTGAATAGGCTCTGTGTCTTTGATCTCGTACAAAGGCTCCTTGCCTTTCCTAATGGGAAATTTTCCAGTAACAGGGTGTTGTTCAGTTGCCCATTTATTATGCAAGGCTTCATCAACATGCTCCTCTCCTACCTCAGCGACTAACGACTCCTCGTGCTCCGCGATCATCGGCTCTTCGTAGGGCAGGGTGATGTCAAGATTATACTCTTGGTGAAAAACATGAATTAGTTCCCTACAGGTTTTAAGGGGACTAATCTTCCTGATAATGTACCATTGCAAGGCAGGGCTGGCTAGTCAAGCTCGATTGGTATGATTGAATCATCCTTCGAACCAAGTAGGCTTGCAAGTAGGTCTCTGGGCGGGAGGTATCAGCATACCTTTTGCATTTAGGTGCTTTGAGTTTTTCAGGGATCTCAATGTCGGCGTAATTGGACAGGTCCATGGGATTCTGCTCCTGCAGCTGGCTTAACTTTTTCATGATCCTTTCAAACTGTCTATGGTACTGGCTATTTTCTGGCAAATTTGCAAGTGTCATGACGGTGTTTGAGGCAACTATAGAGTTGGGCTCAGCTTGAGTGGATTTCATTTGTCTTGAGAGTTGTTGAAGGACAATGGACATTTGTCCTACGCCGTCTTCAATGTTAATAAGGCGATTTTGTACATCATTCTGATCGGGTCTTATTGCATGAGGCCATTCACGAGCAATTGGTGGTCGGCGATTCATAATTACCTGTTCGTGGCGAAAACAATGAATGAGCACAACAGTAAACAAAGATTGACCCATGGCAATGGTCTAACTGCTTTCTTATTTATCAAAAGAGGATTTATAGACTGCAAACTCTTGACTTGAAATTGAAATGACGGGATGAAATACTAGATATTAAACAAAAGTCCCTAAACAATGGGACAAAACTTTCGCACTATTAACACTAAGGGGCACATGATTGCCAATTTATATGCAACGGGGAGTCTTGCGCTTGCGCGGATGCTTGCTTTCTTGGACCGGCTCTAAGGTGCGCATCCAGTCCATTCCCAAATCCCTTTCCATGAGCTTTGCTTGCTCGTGCTGGCTGCTCTCGCTGATTGAGTGAGGGACTGATGGCTTCCATTTTTTCGGGATGCGATGGTTGTGGATGTAGGACATAGAGGCGTGGTGGGCTTTTTCTTCTCCCTCAAGCCCTTCAGGTACCACGATCCTTTTGCGATGGCACTTGTCCCAAGTTTCCTGAGCAGTAGAAACTTCGAATTTGTAGTCACGGCTTGTATTGAAAAGAACTGAAGAGACCTTCCTGATGGAAGACGATGGGATCTCCTGAAGGGCTCCATATTGTCGTGCTACTCGATAAGGGTGATAGAGAATGGCACCGGTGTGGCCAAGCAACGGAATTGGGAGATCACGCTTATAAGCGAAGCAAGCTCTTTTTTCATGGAACCAACCAGCACACTATTGGAATGCCTCAGGAGCTGGGTCTCTTAGGAAGCTTACCCAATTTAAACAGCTTTGATTGGGAATGTATGGTCCTAAAACCATAAATTTTTGTAATGGATTTTCAAAAGCATTTGTTACAGACGATCGCATAAAGTTTCAAAATTCGCTTAGGTGAGAAAAGAACCAGACTTGTAAAATTTCAGGAGAGGCTCGCATGATTTTCTCTGAGTTGTCTTTAAAACAATTAAAGGACAAGAATGTTTCAGTTAAAATCATGTTGACATAATTCCCTCCTCTTAAGATCTGATCAACTATCCATGCCATCTTGGGAGTTATGGCATTTCTTTGATGGGGGAAGATGATGAGCCCGAAAAAGGCCAGGAGGAAAATCTCACTTTTCTGGGTCATAGGCTGATTTTGGAAACATGCATTCATAAATTCCAGTGGGCAGGTTTTATGGTTATCTTCAAGAATTTGTATCATAATATGGACTTCAGTTCTTAAAAGCCGTGCTAACCCACGTATCGGGATGATGCCTGTTGATGGTTTGACGAGCTTTTTCTCAAGAGGCATTCCAGTGATGATGCTGTATTCTCAAACCTACCGAATATAAAAGTAACCGTCTTGGGCACCGAAATGTGCCATGACTTGTATGACTTCAGGGCGAACAGTGATTTGGATCAACGATAGGAGATGACCGACTTTGGCCTTCACACGCTCTTGGGCAAACTGATCTAATTGACCCCACCATCTGAAGAGCTCTGCCTTGGGAGTAGGAATGAATTGGATATCGTCTTTCCCCATCGCATATAAGCTGGGACTTGAAAAGCTTATCCTAAATTGCCATGGGCCAAATAAAAAGACTGAGTAAAAGTAAAAAAAATACTTTTGCTTTTTAAAGAAAAATGGCAAGCACAAAGACATGCGCGTGAGACATGCGGCTCGATTTCTAACTGAGAAGGATTGTTGAGATTAAAAGGATATCCGCCCGTCGTAGTCTCGCGTTAGCAGCATACCCTCCTAACCTCGGCTAAGAAATTCGGGGAAAAGAAAGGCAACCTCTACATCACAGTCTCGCGTTCGAGATCGTATCTTTCTTAACACCATCCTAGAAATCCTATGGCGGCCCAGGTCCGGCGGCCGGGTTGTGTGTGCCATGTGTAATGCTAAAACATTTAAGGATGCACAGCAGTTTATAATCACAAAACATTTTATAAAAAAACTTTAAGCTACTACCCTCCACAAAAGAAAAAAAACAAGTCAGTAAAGGGTTTAAACAAGATAAAATGGCCTAAGTCCTCAAATGTCCCCAGCGGAGTAGCCAAGTTGTCGCAATCTCTTTTTTTTTCGGCGCCTGCAATCGGGTACGAGCGCCTAAGGAGGCTAATGGCTAGGCTAATTTTAATTATGCCCGGACTCTCCCAAGTTCACCAATTCACGACTTTAATAATCTAAATTTTTAACCTGTAAATTAATTTTAAAACGGAGTCGCCACTAATCGATTTAGGGTGGGTCGATTAAAAACCAAAGCGAAGTATCGGGAGAAATACTTGCTCCTGCGCAACCAGAGAAATTAGGATCGGGGACTTGATTACACTAGTTAATCACTAATGCCCTTTCGGTACCTAATCTTATTTAAACCCTGAGGTTGATTTTGGTTGTTCGAGGGATTTTCCATGCATTTATGGGAGGAAAAACATTTTTTGAGTCATTTTCTAATTTTTGGACGCAAAAGGGATTTTTTGGGATTTTTTTTTTTTTTTTTGGAAAAATACAAGTCTTTTTGGCTTTTCTGAATTTTTTGGCTTTTTCATGAATTTTTGGCTTTTTTGGATTTTTGCCATATTTTTTATTTTTTTGGAAAATAAAATATTTTTTAATATTTTTCAAAATATTTTTGGAAAATAAATTATTTTTTGATTTTTCTCGATTTTTTAGAAAATAAAACATTTTTCGACATTTTTTAAATATTTTTCGATTTTCTGGAAATTAAAACATTTTTTAATATTTTTTGAAAATAAAAACTTTTTGATTTTTTTTTGAAAATAAAATATTTATTTTTTATTTTTGAATTATTTTATATTAAAAAACAAAATAAAACCGACCCGGGTCGGATCCGCGGGTTGGGTCCGACCCGGCCGGCAACCCAAACGCGGGCCCAACTCGGATTTTTCATCTTTTTCTTTTTTTTATTTATTTTATTTTATTAAAACGATGCCGTGGCCGGGCGTTTGGGGGCGCCGGCCCGACCCGACGACCCGCTCCACGACCCGCTCTCCGGCGAAACCTAATCGACCCGGCTCCGATTCGTGACCCGACTTTCGCCGCTCCCGAATCTCGCGAAACCCTACCCGGTTCCGAGACCCGGATCCGACTTGGCGACCGGAAAATCGCAAACCCTAGGGTTTGCGAATCCGCGGCGCCGAGGGGGGGACCGAGGTGCTTGGCGGCGACGGCGACTACGAAGGCGACGGCAACGGTAACGGCGACGCTTTTTTTTACCTTCTCTCGAACGGGGACGGCAACAATGCTAGATCGAAGGCAGCAGCGGCGGAGGCGTTCGTCGGCACGGCGGGATTTTGCACAGCAGCGGCGTCGGGGGGGTTGGGACCTTCTTTCGCCCCTCTTCGCGAATCCAGAACCTCTGCACCTCCTCCGACCTTGCTTCTCTCTCACTTAGGCCAGATCCGAGCCTCCACCGGCCGGATCTGACCCTCTCGAAGTTGCTCCTCGAAGTCTCTCAGTGGAGGGTGGGCTGAGCTCACAACTCGAGTTCCCTCTCACTCGCTCGTCGATTCCTCCCCCGAAGTCTCTCAGTGGGAAGATCTCCAAGCTTGCGATGCCGTTCGTCGACGAAGGTGCTCCTCTATTTATAGGCGAGGAAATCCGGTCGACGGAGCTTCAACCGCCGGTCCCCTTCGCGTGCCGAGCGGTTCTCCTCGGCTGAACCGACGTCCCATCCGAGCTCATCCAGCGAAGCATGCTTGGCATTGATGGTGCTCGCGATCTTATCTTCTCCGGCCGATGTCGGCCTACTCCCCTTGGCCGTAGGCCGTCCTTTGTGCGCGTTGCCGGCCACCGCGCATGAGATGCAGGTGATTGAGGAAGAAGAAGGCAGGAGGAAGAAGAAGAGAAGGGGGGGCCGGGCTCGCGAGAGAGAAAAAGAGGGGAGGGGCTGGGCCTTCGAGCCCAGCCCCAATGGGCTGCTTTTTTTGCTTTTCTTCTGTTTTGTTTTTTATTTTATTTATTATTTACTATCCGAAAAAGATAAATAAATGTAAAAAAACCCTAATTAATTAAAAACGAAATGTAGGTGTCAACAGTATACTAAAACAGTGGAGAATGAACTGACTTGACGGCATCAAGCCACGGCCATTGCCGGTGTCGGAGGTTGAGAACATCGACTCCAAACATGTGGGTCCATAGACATCCCGCGCCGAAGATTTGCAAAAGCGTGGCATAAAACAAAGAGTAAAGACACAGAGTCAGATTTAGTTCCAACAATTAATGAAGTGGACATGAATTAATCTTGAATCTAAGCACATGCTGAAAGCTAGACCATTTTGCACAAAGATTCGCAGCAGTGCAAATATGCAAAAGTTTATCTACATGAGGTGCAGAAATCCCACCTCAACACCAGACTCGCCACGAAGCACATGACATAATTAACCACCCGCTTTACATCTTCAACCAATCGAGGTAACATTTTAATTGAGGACATTTTTGAGAACATCGGGGACAATCTTGATGAGTATAATGCGTTCGAAAGTAAACACTATGGCTTGCAATCTACAATGTCACAATTGGATTTGTATTTGAAGGAAAATAGGCTTGATATGAAAAAAAAAAAAAAACCTTATCGTAATTTTGTTCATTATTTGAAAGCTAATTCACATCGATATCTTGAGTTGTCTTCTATCACTTTTATTGCCCGTAAGTCAGCCTTTACCATTGAAGGGTACATTTTAAATAAATATCATAGTTCTCTTTCCCATGAAATTGTGCACTAGAGATTGGTTATTTGGAGTTCCGCATGAGGATGATTTAGAAGACAAGACCCTCATTTATAGGTTTTTTACATTCTTTGTTTTATTTACTAATTTTTATATTTTTTAATTTGATGTGAAGTTTTTATTGAGCTTAAAGTTGGTTAAAAGGGTAAGTAAGGGTTTTTCTAAGTTAGGTTAAATATTAATATGTTCTAATAATATGAGTCGGATGTGTGTTGAGTAGGATTAGGTAGGTTTTCAAATTTACATAGTATGAAAATGTGCCAAAATGGGTTAAATATATAAATATGAGTCGAACCATTTTTGTTCTAATCCAAACTTGACCCAACACTAACGACCCTAGAAAACGGGTATAGATCTTCAATTTCTCCACAGGTAGTAGCGTCAATGGCAAGAATATGCACTCTTCTAAGCGCAAAGACTTCCAAACCCCATCCTGAAAAGACCAAATTTCAATCATTATTCCACTGACAACCCTCCCAATTTGCATCATTCCATCTTCAGTAATATAACTGGCTTCCCAAACCAATGCATCAAAAAAGAACAGCTTCAGCTTTGTCCAACACATTTTATCCTTCAACAACTTTTGGCACAAAGGCCACCTTTATATCACCCTGTCTCTGGCTAGGGGGAGAGATGGTACTTAGCCACCGCGAAAAGCATTACTCATGTATCGACTTTCCTTGAAACTAATGCCATGGATGGGGCTAAGGCAACCGTATCTAATTTTATAACTAAAACTCCCAAGGGATGGTAAAAAACAGTAATGATGGATTTCTGTTTCCCGCCAAACTTCCATCCCTCCTCCTTTAAGTTACATTATGCAATTAGGCTAATCAGCTTTTGGAAACAAACAACGCAACTAGTGAGCGATAAGGATCACTTATTCAGTTTTGCCTTGATTCTGATCAATTATGTTTCCTTTTTTGCAATATTAACCGATATCTAATGTGGTATAAATATGGATGTAATTTCCTTCGTATTAATATAACTTGATGTTTTTCTTTTGCTTCTCCAGTAAAAAGCCCTAAGTCTCGGCAGTGATCAAAAAATCATCCGTTGTTTATATGAAACTAGTGAAAGATGTTTGCAAATGAAAGCCATCTTATGATAGAAATTTAATTGCACTAATTATTCTTACCAGTTGCCCATCATTCTGAATATTCTTCGGACAGTGGAGGGAGAGGATTCAAGGTCGGCTTTTCAGCATCCTGGCAGTGAATTACGAACCTCAAATTTAAAATCAAACCAAAACCAACACAAGGAGAAAGAAAAACTAGGAAGTAATGTATGCCAAGTTTTCAAAACATAAACAGGTAGTATCTTCTGAGTTACCCTCTTTCAACATTTGCACGTCCGGTCCCTTCTTCGGAAAACCTGATGGTTTTCTTTACTGTTCTTTTGTTCCCTTGCCAGATGATCTCTGCAGGCCCTTCTTCTTCCACATATTCCCAATCATCACAATATGCAGAAGCTAGTCGACTGTCCCCGAACCATGCGTGAGATTTTGGAGCGACATCAGGCAAAGGAAGGAAGCAAGGAGCTTCACTCCCGCGTCGCTCCATACAAAGGCGCACTACCACCTCCGATCGCCTCCCTCTCTCTCTCTCTCTCTCTCTCATCAGCAAGCTCGAGAGACAATGGCGAGTCGATAGTGGGTGGTGTCACTTCCAAGTCCACCACTTCTCTGTGAAACCGCCTCCAGGAGCAGATCTCTACCGGGTATATCCTTCTTCTTCTTTCTTCGAGATCCAACTCCGAGACCGTGCTCTCATTTCGCCTACCCTCCCCGTCCCAACTTGGTCGAAATCCTTCGAAGCTGATGATCCCGCCCGACTCCACAATTCAATATACCCAGTCTCCACGTGGGAACCCTAGACTCCCTCCTCGCTCTCAGCCACGATCTCCTAAAGGCGGTTCCTCTTTTTCGTTTTTACTCAGGCTCAGGCTTCAGACGTGGGTGTCGCCCATTTCAAGTACGTGAGGACGTGAGCCACGGCGTTGCGAGGTGGTTACCGAAGAGAAAGGGATTCGATAAAGATTTGAGGACGTGATGACGAGAATCTAATCTCAAGTACCGTTTTCTTTTCTGCGTGTTGCTTTTCCTTTTTTTTTTTTTTTTAAATATAAAATCTTTAGGTTTATAAATTATGACTAACTGCAAAATTTGAAAAATATATGCTAGAAGTAAAAGGGCTACGGACCAACCCAAGCATTTGGGGAAAAAAAGGGGGAAATTACGGTCAGAATGAGTGTTAAATTATATTTCGAATTTGAGCTCACATACCAAATCGGATTTGAATTGGATAATGTAAATTAGGATTATTAACTGAATCCTCTTTTAAAATTGTTATCGTGGCATTATCCATTCATGGACGTGTAAAATTGTTGATCTTTGAAATGGAACACATGTAACATGGTTTCTTCGGTAAAAATTGTGAGCCACTATAAATTTTCTGTGCCATGAGTTTACACTAAACCGAGTTATTAATTTGAAATTTATTTTTTGTTAGGACTTAAATTTTTAGGAGTGAAAAATATTCAAGCATGTGAGCAATTATAACTCTAATTCTCCAATTATTAATGGATTATTTGCTATTATCTCTTCCATAGATGTAGATAGTGAACCACAGGCCTTCGCCAAGATCGCATGGTTCAGCTCTCAGCTTGGAACGGGCGGGCCAACAAATTGCCACACCAAACCCGGCCCAGTGGATCCGAGCCCATGTTCCACCACATTAATGCCCCCACTCGGGTCACAAGCGCTCTTGCCCAGGCCTTCGCCAGGACCGCATGGTTCAGCTCTCGGCTTGGAACGGGCGGGCCAGCAAATTGCCACACCAAACCCGGCCTAGTGGATCCGAGCCCATGTTCCCCCACATTGATTATTAATGGATTATTTACTATTATCTCTTCCATAGATGTATATAGTAAACCACTGGGATTCGCCCTAGTGGCCACCCTTCCAACATGGAAGGGGGAGGTGAGGGGTTCAAATCCTCACCTTCTCAGGGGGGATGGGGTGGGGACGAGTAAGTTTCAGGAGTGGGTTTTCGACTCCCATGCTCTGCAAGAGACAGGGCAAAAGTCTGAGAGTGAGTGTAGAGTAGGCATAGAGTAGGACTGACCCAAAAAAAAAAACCACATATATATTTAATGTCCTTTATTATTCTTCATTTATTTTCAGATTCTCTTGCATTGACTTCTTTGCAAGATCATGTTGTTTTCACGTTAGTAATTCAACAATGAGAAATTATGTAGCAATGTTAGTTGGCGCTTGCAATTAATTTCCATATTTATTTTGTAGTAAACTAATTTAAAATGTTAATAAAGAACGGAAAACGTTTAATCTCTTTAAAAGTTCTAGTCTAGAAACTATAATTGGGAGTTATGCCTGACTTAACAATTATGATAGACTTTCTAGTCTAACAAATAGCTTTATTATAGAGTTACTTCTAGATTTCATGGACTGGTACAAGGAACCAGATTAAGGACTAGCACGTAATGAATATTTTTGCCCTTTAGCCGTGAAGCATGGATGGATTCCTAATGAATGTCTCTGTCCATGAGTGCTGGAGGAAAGGATCGATTTGTCAAGAAAATAGGTAATGAATCTCTACAAAGCTTTTAAGAATTAGAGGTGAATAATATAGAAAATATTCGACTGTTTATAAGGGCCATGTCACTAACTAACATGGTGTGTATTTTTTAGTAAATTCATTAAAAATTTAATACTTATCACGCCTATCCTCTTTTCTATATCTCTTCCTCCTTCATCCAGCCACCGCCCTGCCCCAAGCTCCGCACTTCTCTTGGCTATCTTCACCAGCAAATCATCGATCACGCGTCTAGGCCAACCACCGCCTCCATCGTCTTCGTTGCCGGCTCCATCTCCATCGTTTTCGTCATCAACGCCATCCATGCACGCCCTATGCATTCCTCGTGCACGTGCTGTTTACATTCCAAATACATTTTCTAGAAGACTTCCAGCAAAAGATTATTGAGAATTTTCCGCTCAGAATTTTGGGGCTAGAAGACTTCTAGCACGTGTTGTGTCCCCTTTTTAAAAAAAAAAATAAAAAAAATGGAAAGATGGCTTGAAATAGAGACCTTGATTAAGCTGTTAGCTTTTAGTGCTAGATTTAGCTTAGTTATAAAGCATACGTATAAATAAGAGATATTAATGAATACTTTTGATATAATTTAGTTTTAGTAAATATATCTTTTGGATGAGAAATTTGATTCACTTTGAATTTAGCTTATAATTTGTCTGACACTTTATTAATTTTGCTTCATTAATTTTGCTTTCTTACACTTTACTTTTTTTTAGCCATTCTTACACTTTTTTTTTATGGTATTGATTGTGATTATTATTTTTTCTTTGATTACGCACTCATGCATGGACATCGTTTTAGGCATAGGAAAACTAACATAGTTAAAGATTGTTTAAATATATTAGATAAACAAATCAATCAAGCTAGGGTATTGGACTAGCACTATTTAGGCAATTAGCATAATCAAGTCTTGTTCTTAGATCTTTGATTGCATAGTAAGTGAGATATTCTCTCGTATCTCACTTGGCTCTTAGTTGGCCCTAATAGGTTAGTAATAGCTCCTTCACACAAAAATCTTTTAGGATTATTTGAATTTCATATGTACACTTTAACGTCGTGCGAGATAAGGTTTGGAGAACCCAATCCATGTGGGAACCATCGGTCCAGCTTTGTCATCATCTCTAAACCCACTATCTGTTTTTATGAATTTTCATAAACCTAAACTAAAACGCAGAGGAAAAAATGAACTTCCCTAAACCATATGTGTACGAATTAAATGAATATAAACTAAATCTAATACTAGATCGAACAATCTAATGAAGACCAATTTTTCAAACTATTTTTCCATTTTTTATTTTTTTATTTTGATCCTTTTATTATTATTTTTTATTTGTTATTATTTCTCCTTCTATGCCTAGACGCTATCGATATGATCAAATTATAATTTCTCCTTATTTATGTTTTTGCTATTTTATTATTTTATTTTATTTATTCTGATAAAAAGGGGCATGGGCTAGGCCTTGGGTCCCGTCCACGGATGTGGTCAAACATGGAACTCACAAGGACATAGGTAAGGCTTTTGGGCCTGATCTATGTGTAGAATAAGATGTGAACTTAACATGGCCAAGAAACAAATATAAATGCGCTCAAGCCTACACTAAGCCCATTTTCTATTATCTTTACTGAACACATCTTTATCAATTTCCCTCTCTTTTATTATTCGTTTTACATATCTTTCTTATTTTCATTTCTTTCCTCTGGACGCCTTGTGTTTGTCTTCTTCAACATTTCATTGTTCCTGGAATCTAACATATCCAATTCATTCATAAATTCTAAGCAAAAGCTAGAAAAATTAACATTCAGCTTACCATCGGCTTCCTTGGAAAATACGAGATTAAGTGCCTCTTATCCAGCCCCCATCCATCTTCAACCTCCACAAGACAACCATCTTCATTCACTAGCCTTTCCGACAATGATGTCTCAATATTGTAGAAGATTGGTAGGATGCAAAGAACTAACAAGGCAAATTCAAGTACTTAATGACATTACTAGAGATAATCACTCAGAAAATATAAGGACACAGAGCAAAACGGAACAACAGAGATAATACATGCAGAAACACTCTCAAGATAATAAAAAATTGGAGACAAGTTGATACAAATCTGATTTTTACATTTCATCAAATATCTTGTGTGTGGTTCGGTCGTTGAGTCTACAAGCAAGTTTTGAAGCAAAAATTCCTTTCAAACTATCACAATGATGTTAAAGTGAACTTAAATTATCAGCTCAGTTTAATGATAGCAAATTTCCAAATCAATATCACTCATAACATCATAGTCTTTGCGAATCTCTTAGTCGCGAAATAGGGGAGAAGAGAGCTTTGAAGGCACGGCTTTGGAAAATCGAGAAATGGTGGTGGCAATAACTAAGGATGTTGGAAAGGCAATTAAAACTATCTAAAACGACGACAAAAACTCTTCAGCAAGAAAAACAATGACAATTGCAACTCCAAATCGCCAGTAGCTATATTCGGAAATAGAGCTACAACTCCTAATGATGGAGATGATTTTTAGTGTCAATTAATTTAGAGAGAAAGTGAAGAGAAATTGGGAAGAAATAAGAGGGAATTTTCGATCAAGAAATCTTAGTGTGAGCTCCTGATGGTTTCCCACGGCAAATTTACGTCCAGTTGCCCATTATACAAAAATGAAATGGATGGCCCAAATTGCACAATTACTCATAGGAAACAACAATGTGGTCATGCTAGTGCAGTCCTTTCTCCCTCAACTTTAGATTTAATTCCAATTAAGATCCGAAATTTTCTTATAAAAAAATCCCCAGCTTTTATACTATTCTCAAATCTACTCATGCCTTTACTAGTTTCATCAAGATTACTAATATTAAGAGGCTATTGTTGTTCTATATGAATATGGGGGTATTGATGAAGATGCCTACTCTAATAACAAACCTCTAATTGGTTTTGATATCGATAATTTCGAAAAAAAATTAGTGGAGATTTTTAAATCTCTGGGCATATTTGGGACTATAGTAAAATTTTAAAATTTTTTTGAGATAAAAATATTTCAATTTAAGACAGAATTGAAATTATGCCTAAAGTTAGAGATCTTTTTTAGAGAATTAGGTGAGAATAGCATAGAAAAAACCCAAGACTTGAAGTAGAGAAAACACACATGGGAACACACTTTCTAAGAGCTTTCTATTTTATATTTTCCGTACATTTTTCGATTCCTTGCCCATTTACATTTCTCTGTTACCTTCCTATCATGTAATTCAATTCCACACATTTCTAGCCAATTTAATTTTTTTAAAAGCAATTACTTTCCACCGCACTCAAATTTCTAAAATTCACCGCCGTCTAGACCCCGTGCCACACACTTTTATGCAAGTACCACCAAGCAATCTCAATGTAGTCCATTTATCAAAAGTTCAGATTGCCTGACCACATGCCATATTTCATCAATATTTCTTTTGGTACTCCTATAAATGGTATTTTCCAATAATATATAGGTATTGATCCTCTTTATTAGGAAATTGATGAGCTAACAAACTGTTAGTCTTTAAAAAAGCAAACGTGGCTCCTTCACCACACTTGATTCAAGAAATCAACCGGCTTTCTTGAAAATTTTGAAATTGAAAAGTTTTACTCGGTGGGATATCCTCGTCTCGTACTCCCACAAAGTAAGATTCCTTAAATATGAAAGGGAAAAAAACAATATTAGTAAACATATAATTCTAGGGTGGTTTTTTGGGCGACGGTTGCAACTTGCAAGTTGTGAACTAAAAAAAAATAATGGGACGCTCTTGCTTTGGAGGTAGCAAGAAGAAGGGAACCAAGTGTCTGATGTGGGATCTTCTGGTGCAACAAGGTCAAGTACCATATTTGTTAGGGCGGCCAGTGGAGGCAGAGATTGCGGCAACGTCCATTAGAGGTTTTCACTAGTATGTTTATACTGCTCATGTAATAGTGTTACTTTGTTAAATCACTCTTGACCTATAATGATCAACTCAACGCATTCTTTCATAAATTAGTGTAATGGTCACTTCTGGACAACTAAATTGTGCAATTCCTTTTACTTTTGGAAGCAATAAATATTCTCAATAGTAGCAAGTAGCTCATATTTCACTATTAAACAAAATATGTGAGAAACAATACATTGGTAAATATGACACGCTAAATTGCCCATCCCCCACACACAATTGACTAGGTAAAATGGATTATGGAAAAATGCAGGCACTACCATTCGATTTTGAGACTTTCACGAGTTCTCGTCTCTTCTAGTGGGGGCCACGTCAGGGTTCAAGAAACTTCCACGTCGGCACGTTGAGTTCCTCCGTTTGAAGTGGGGGGACCGTCGGATCTTCTTTTTCTAGGAGTTTCAAGATCGCAACGGCTTCCAGCCTCCAACGTGTAAGCCGGAATCCAACCGCCGTTGCACCGGGCCCCACCCACTCCATGGAGAGGCGCCGGCTAAATTGTATTCTCCCTTCTAAGGCCTTCGATATCGTTATCATAAAAATGGCAATAACTTACCTTCTCTTCTGACACGATTTTTTAGCTTCGGTTTTTAAAATTTTTTTAATTTTTTAAATTCTTTTAGCCATATTCTTTTTTGGCTTTTGATTTAGGACATATGCATGTTACCCGAAATTCTATATTTCTTTTTCTAAAATGACATTAACTACCCTCTTTTTTGGCTCGCAACGCAAGCACCAAATGATAGGTGCTGCAGTCACTAGAGAGAAACACTAGTGATGCTCCTTCCATTTTCGCCCAAATCCAAATTTATCTTCAAGCCTAATTGCATATATTATGAGTTTCAACAATTCGTGGAGTTGAGTATAGTAGATGCAAATCAGATCATCTTTATTTATTGACTTGTTTTATTTTTGGTAAAGTTTATCGACTTGTTTTTAATTATTACATTGCATCTTTTATGATTTATATTGTTTAAGATCTTATCTACATTAGAGCATTCTAGCCGAACTCTTCTATACATATTCATTTTTGAAAGCTATTGCCCATATTCCAATGATTTCTGCTATTTTATTAACTTTTTTTTAAATACATGTATTTGGTTCTTAGAGATCTTTTCATCTTTTGGTACGTATTGATATTTATATACTTATTTGCTTTGAAGCAATAATTTTGTGTCCCTCATTGGCAATATTCGATTGTCTTTGATTTTCTTGGAGAGGAAAAAAAATAGAGTACATTACGAACGGAGAGGGTGGAAGAGTGGAGGGAGGTGATCGCTGTAGTGCGGGTATTGACGGTGATGATCGATGGAGTGCACCAGCAGCCAAGGAATGAGGAAAAAGGACGAGAAATAAAAAGGAAAACAAAAAGAAAAAAAAAGAGAAAAAAGTTGACTTTCACTAACTTGAAAAAATAAAAATAAAATTTCTACCAGCTCTGAAGATTGATTTTAAGGTGTGTCAGTTTCAAAAGATTGAGACAGTGAATCAAACCGGACGAGTTTGGAAAATTTTATTCTTAGGTAAAACAGCAAATTCTAATAAAAAAATAAAAGTTGTATAATCTCACTACGAAAAAATATGTTTGTCGAACGGTTATGTTAGCATTTGTCATGATTTCGATTCTCTATAAGGGCAAAATATATATATATTTTTAGAATGGCTTCAAAACCGGTTCAATTTGGGAACCAGATTAGTTGAAATGATTTCAGTGTTGGAACTAGGAACTAAATGGTCCTAGGCCAGTTCTAGGTTCACAAAACCAAGAATTGAACATGTTCTTCTTAAAATCGACCTTAAACCAATTGGTCTAGATCGGCTGAATCTAGTTCTTGTACCAGACTTGGTGCTCACCCTACCATCATCATAACATTTATTTTCCTCAGCGAACACTCACCCCGCAATCGATGTAAAAAGAAAAAAGAGAAAAGGCATGTGACATGATGCTGCACTGAACATATAAGAACACTCCGAGCCAATTTCTTAAAGTTTCAAACAAAATGGAGGATGATATTGAACGATGAGAGAATTTCCAGTGATTAGAGATTGTTATTAACCAAAAAAAAAAAGTTTCTTATGTTCGACATATATTACTTCATTTGGATGGATATGCTAGATGATATCACCTTTCTCTCTTGCTCAACTTATGTGATTTATGGGGCATATTTATATAGACACAAAACAATGGAATATCCAGCCAACCAATCATTTTTTGGAAACTAAGATGGGCTCCAAACGTACAAAACTCTCTAAAAAATTAGATGGACCGAACACATAGTATGCAACACATATAAATTCATTAAGAGAGATATGTCAATGATTGATGTACCGCTTTCTAGTTATAATAATTCTACTTTATTTCATTTCTTACTTTTAATCAAAGGAAATACACAATCACGCTAAATATATCTTTATACATATATATGCACCTTCTAGCTACTAAAAATAAAAATTGTATATTTTGCACAATGTGATATCTAAAGGCATAATTGTTCTGGTTTTTGGACATTTTACTTTGATCATCTTAAACTTCAAGGCCTGAACTATAGGTTTTTAATAGAGAAAACACTATATATAATCTTCCCCTTTTAGTTCATTGCTACTTTCCCTCCTTCAGTTCTAGAAATGCCATTATGTATTAGATATAAAACCTTCTGGATAAAGTGACTAAATTGCCCTCCAAGCACTAGGTCATGCTCAAGCACTACATGTGAGGACTTGATTGGCCTCACTTGGATCAGACTTTCGAAAGTAGCACTCTTGAGTAACCAAACAAGATTGTGATCATTTGAGGAGCATGTGTGTATTTATGAATCATTCAATATAACCTCATGTATTTGAAGTGCAATATAGAGATATTGCATTTCCTGAGAAAGAATTTAGTTAGGCCAATCTTCCAGCAGCATCTGCACATGGAAATGGACTCAACCTCCTAAACATTTGTTGACGCCTCAATTTTAATTAGGTTTATTTTGTTAATTAAGTTTTTATTTTATTTTGTCTTTTTTCAGAATAATGAACAAAAACCAAATAAAAACACAAAAAAACAAAAAATAAAACAGCCCATTTTTCTCTCTCTCTTCCCCCTCCGCATGGGCCTCTACAGCCCACTTTCCTTCTCCTCCGGCTCAGCCCTTTTCGGTCTTCTTCCTCCTTCGTCCGCTTGCAACACACGCGCAGAGAGGGTCGGACCCGGGCCGAGAGCCGGGTAGGGTTTTGCGCAATTTGGAGCGGCGGAAGGCCGGGTCGCGATTTGGGTCGGATCTGGGTAGGGTTTTCACCGAAAAGCCGGGTTGTGGAGCTGGGTCGTCGGAGTCGGGCCGAGTGTCCCCGAACGCCCGGCCACGGCGTCGTTTAAAAAAAAAAACACCCGTCTGCGTTTTGGGGCTGGCCCGGGTCGGACCCAACCCACGGATCCGACTGGGTCGGCTTTTATTTTATTATATATAATATTTTAAAATCCAAAAAAATAATTTATTTTCGAAAATATATTAAAAAATATTTTAATTTCAGAAAACTGAAAAATGTTTTAAAATGTTAAAAAAATGTTTTATTTTCCAAAAAATATCAAAAATATCCAAAAAATAGTTTATTTTCCAAAAAATAAAAAAAATAAAAAATATTCCATATTTTCCAAAAAATGCCAAAAATCCAAAAAAAGCAAAAACTCATGAAAAAGCCAAAAAAATTCAGAAAAAAGCCAAAAAGACTTGTATTTTTCCAAAAATACCAAAAAATCCCAAAAAATCCCTTTTGTGTCGAAACAAATTAGAAAAAGACTCAAAAAATGTTTTCCTCCCAAAAATGCATGGAAAATCCCTCGAACATCAAAAAAAAAAAAAAAACCTCGGGGTTTAAACAAGATTAGGTACCGAAAGGGCATTAGTAATTAACTAGTGTAATCAAGTCCCCGATCCTAATTTTCTCTGGTTGCGCAGAGCGAGTATTTCTCCCGATACTTCGCTTGGGTTTCTAATCGACCCACCCCAAACCGTTTAGTGGCGACTCCATTTTAAAATTAATTTACAGGTTAAAAATTTAAACTATTAAAGTCGTGAATTGGTGGACTTGGGAGAGTCCGGGCATAATAAATTCAGCCGAGCCGTTAGCTTCCTTAGGCGCCCGTACCCAATTGTGGGCGCCGAAAAAAGAGGTCGCGACAGCTTGGCGACTCCGCTAGGGACCTTGAGAACTTAGGCCTTTTTTGTCTTGTTTAATATCTTTATTGACTTAGGTTTTTTTTTTTTTTTTTTTTTTTTTTATGCAGGTCGGTGGCTTAGAAATTTATTTTAATTTTGCTTAAAATAGATTATCTTGTGATTATAAACTGTTGTGCATGCTTTACTGTTTTAAACACTACACATGGCACACACAACCCGGCCGCCGGACCTAGGCTACCATAAGATTTCTAGGATGGTGTTAAGAAAGATACGACCTCGAACGCGAGACTACGATGTAGAGGTTGCCTTTTTTTTCCCCGAATTTCTCAGCCGAGGTTAGGAGGGTATGTAGCTAACGCGAGACTGCGAAGGACGGATATCCTTTTAATCTCAACAAACCTTCTCAGTTAGAAATCGAGCCACACATCCCATACGCATGTCTTTGTGCTTGCCATTTTTCTTTAAAAGCAAAGTGATTTCTTTACTTTTACTAGTCTTTTTATTTGGCCCATGGCAATTTAGGATAAGCTTTTCAAGTCCTAGTTTATATGCGATGGGGAAAGACGATATCCAGTTCATTCCTACTCCCAAGGCAGAGCTCTTCAGATGGTGGGGTCAATTAGATCAGTTTGCCCAAGAGCGTGTGAATGCCAAAGTCGGTCATCTCGTATCGTTGATCCAAATCACTGATCACCCTGAAGTCATACAAGCCATGGCACATTTTTGGTGCCCGAAGACACTTACTTTTATGTTTGGTAGGTTTGAGCTAACCCCAACCCTGGAGGAATACAACATCATCACTGGAATGCCTCTTGAGAAAAAGCTTGTCAGGCCATCAACAGGCATCATCCCGCTGCGTGGGTTAGTGCAGCTTTTAAGAACTGAAGTCCATATTATGATACAAATTCTTGAAAACAACCATAAAACCTGCCCATTTGAATTTATGAATGACTGTTTTCAAAATCAGCCTATGACCCAAAAAAGTGAGATTTTCCTCCTGGCCTTTTTCGGACTCATCATCTTCCCCCATCAAAGAAATGCCATAAGTCCTAAGATGGCATGGATAGTTGATCAGATCTTAAGAGGGGGGAATTATGTCAACATGATTTTAACTGAAACATTCTTGTCCTTTAATCGTTTTAAAGACAACACAGAGAAAATCATGCGAGCCTCTCCTAAAATTTTACAAGTCTGGTTCTTTTCTCACCTAAGCGAATTCCAAGACTTCATGCGATTGGCTGAAACAAATGCTTTTGAAAATCCATTACAAAAATTTATGGTTTTGGGACCGTATATTCCCAATCAAAGTTGTTTAAATTGGGTTGACTTCCTAAGAGATCTAGCTCTTGAGGCATTCCAATGGTGTGCTGGTTGGTTCCATGAAAAGAGAGCTCGCTTTGCTTACAAACGCAACCGCCCAATTCCGTTGCTCGGCCTCACCGGCGCCATTCCCTATTACCCATATCGGGTGGCACGACAATATGGAGCCCTTCAGGAGATTCCACCGCCTTTCAAGGGGATGATCCCTCCAGTTCTTTTCAACACAAGCCGTGAATACGCGGTCGAAATTTCTATCGTTGAGGAAACCTGGGACAAGTGCCATTGCAAAAGGATCGTGGTACCTAAAGGGCTTGAGGGAGAAGAAAAAGCCCACCACGCCTCTGCGGCCTACATCCACAATCATCACATCCCGACAAGGTGGAAACCATTGGTCCCTTGCTCAATTAGACAGAGCAGCTCGCACGAGCAAGCAGAACTCATGGAGAGGGATTTGGGAATGGATTGGATGCACACCTCAGAGCCAGTCCAAGGAAGCAAGCATCTGCACAAGCGCAAGACTCCCCATCGCATATAAATTGGCAATCATGTGCTCCTTAGTGTTAATAGTGTGAAATTTTTGTCCCATTGTTCAGGGACTTTTGTTTAATATCTAGTATTTCATTCTCAAGTTTTAGATATCAGAAGTTTGCGGTCTATAAAATCCTCTTTTGATAAATAAAAAAGTAGTTAGGCCGTTGCCATGGGTCAATCTTTGTTTACTTTCGTGCTCATTCATTATTTTCGCAACGACAGGGTAATTATGAATCGCCGGCCACCAATAGTCCGCAAATGGCCTCATGCAATAAGGCTCGATTAGAATGATGTACAAAATCACCTCATTAACATTGAAGACGGCGTAGGACAGATGTCCATTGTCCTTCAACAACTCTCGAGACAAATGAAATCTACTCAAGCTAAGCCCAACTCTATAGTTGCCTTAAACACCATCATGACGCCCGCAAATTTGCCAGAAAATAGCCAGTACCATAGACAGTTTGAAAGGATCATGAAAAAATTAAGCCAGCTACAGGAGCAGAATCCCATGGACTTGTCCAATTACGCCGGCATTGAGATCCCTAAAAAACTCAAAGCACCTGAATGCGAAAGGTATGCTGATACCTCCCGCCCAAAGACCTACTTGCAGGCCTACTTGGTCCGAAGGATGATTCAATCATACCAATCGAGCTTGACTGGCCCTGCCTTGCGATGGTACATTGTCAGGAAGATTAGTCCCCTTAAAACCTGGAGGGAACTAATTCATGCTTTCCATCAAGAATATGACATTGACATCAGCCCTGACATAGCCTTGCCTTATGAAGAACTGATGATCGTGGAGCACGAGGAACCGTTAGTTGCTGAGATAGGAAAGAAACGTGTTAATGAAGCCTTGCATAATGAGTGGGCAGTTGAGCAGCATCCTATTACTGAAAATTTTCCCACTAGGAAAGGCAATGAGCCTTTGTACGAGATCCAAGACACAGAGCATGTTCAAGACCGGGGCACGATAGGTCAACTCCCCAAGCTTACTGCAAGAGTTAGGGTTCAGAGAATACCGACCCCTATCAACCTAGAAAGTGAATCAAAGAGTGACACTTTAATATCTCTCACTTCCTTGGACAGGATCGAGCTGGCAAAACGATGGGCCATACTCCGAAGGTCTAAACCAGAAGCCAAGAAAAGAAAGCCTAAGCAAATCAATTCAGCATCTACCGACGAGCCACCACACCAAAGCTTCGAGCATTCCCAAGAATATAGCTTTAAAGGCTACCATCCCCTAGAATACAACCCTGAAGACTTTCCGGCCCTAGAATACAATCCTAAGGACTTCCAGCGTTATTTCAACAATGAAACTGATGATTCATCGTATAACTGTTTCCTACTCTCATCCGAGGATGAAGGCCCGTCAGAACAGGAAGCATACGTCTTTATCCGCTACGATCCTAACGAAGTACTAAGCTCATCCTCTGACCATGAGAATAACTTCAATACTTCATCCTCATTCGGAAATTTTGACCGAGAAGAAAGCAATGGGGTAATCTCGGCAGAGTCCAACTTCCCTGAAACAGAAAAATTCACCACTACAATAAATATGCAGTGGGAAAACCAGTGACCTAACCAGGATACATCAAGCCCGTCTTGCGCTCATAAGATCATGACCCTTGGAGAGATGTTGATACCTAATCTCCGTAAGTATAATGGCACAACTTGCCCCGTGGCTCATTTGCAGTACCTCCACGCTGAAATGAGTCGGTACTATGGCCCGATGTCATTCGTAACTCAGGCCTTCCAAGAAAGTCTTACGGGGTCTGCATTACAATGGTTCATCACAGCAGATATCTATCTCACGAGAAATTGGAATGAGTTGTCTTCTGCATTCTTGCTTCAGTATCAAAGCCAGATTGGGACTGAAGTGCCTTGTCAGAACTTCGTCCACTTCAGAAGAAGACCAATGGAGGATTTCCGAGCGTATGCAAGGAGGTGGGAGGCTTTTATGATGCAAACTTACCCTCAACTGGCCGAAGAAGAAATGATAAAGCTGTTCGTAGGGGCTTTACCTTGTAAGCATCGCTGTTGGATGCATGGGTTGCACTTCCATAGCTTCAATGAAGTGGTCATCTCATGCGAATACTTCGAGTCTACTGGAGGCGAGGAACTCACAAGCGCTTGATTTCGGAATCAACCCTATCAAAGCACTCCTTTACACAGGAGTTTTCATGGGTTTTACTTGTTTTTATAATTTCATGCTTCTTTTCTTGTCTAGTGTGCTACTGTTGTATTTTCCATTCCAGGTACTCTATTGTACACTTCTAACATTTTGTTTTAAGAGCATGAGGCGGTACTCCAAACCAGCCCAGTGTTGTTATCCAACCATAAAAAGAAAATATCATCCAAGGAGAATACCGAGGGCTGGGCTTCCTCATGCTTTTTCTCCCCCAAAGATGTATTTTGAAAATAAAAAATATTTCATCACCCAAAAGCTTTTGTCAAAACAAGATGATAAATTTAAGCATGTTTGTCTTTCTAACCCTCTCACTTTATGTTTCAGAACATCATCCCTTTGATTTTGTGTGACAAAAGATATTTGAAGCTGGCGCATCATGTGAACTAGCTAAATTCAAAGATACCCTGACAAGAAAATAGGGGCAAATAGAAAGAATCATCCCATTTCAAAAATGTAAGTTTGGAAATGATGTCCTCTCTCTTCTATTTATAGGAAATGAAAGATGGGACGTAATAGGTACAGGCATACGGTTGCAATCAAGCCATCCCTAGGAGCTTTGTACACTCCACCTCGCTCCTGCCCAACTCCTTCACAAGCCAAATCAATATCTTTTCCCCACAATGTGCCTGAACAACCAGATGCTGTGGTTTCATTAACGGAACTTCCAGCTTTGACAAGTCCGGAAGCACCAGGAAGGGATCTTTTCTCTTCCTTTGAATTGGCTACTGTCAACAGGGAGAAAATCTAGACATTTGAGGTAGTCTCTAGCCTCCTATTTCAGATGATGACATTAGGGCCTAGAAACCTCACTTCTTGCTCCAGATGCATGCTCTCCCAAGAAGTGATTGCCATCAGAGAATTTGAGGTTTTGATTGTCCATCTCAGATTCCATAGAAGCTTGAAGTACATGACTTTGCTCAATGCTGCTAATGGTCATATGGTCAAAGACAGAATTCCACAGAAGGAAGGTGTTGAAGATGAATCAACGACCAGCAATCATGCATACGTGGCCATGAGTGAGGAATGCCAATTGGAAAAAATGTCAAACTATGCCAAGACGGAAAGGCTGTCATTGACATTCAAATATCCCTAGGAGTCAGCAAATACAAACTTTGGAGAAGAGTAATTTGGTATCGTTTCCAATACTCCCCCCCTCTTCGAATTCACTTTTGACATATTCTCCCTATTGGCAGGAAGCATCAAGATTCAAGAGCCAAACTTGATGTTTAGGTTTGACAAATCAATACTGGCCAAGCTAGTATACAGAAATGACCTGCATCAAATTCACTTGACTTCGTGTAAAAGGACATGCCATCCATAAGCCAATTAAGGAGAATAATTGACCTAATGAAGTGGAAGACACGAGACTTCATGTCCTCCTTGTACTCCAGGTCCACTTAATCATTTGCAAACTAGCGAAGGGTAATGTTGTATCGCTTCCAGTTGTTTGACTTATAAAAAAATTTTCGTGACTAACACGCGCTCTCTTGTCTTTTACAGGATCACCTAACCATCAAATATGCGAAAAACAAATCAATGAAAGGCATGTCAGACTTTGATAAGCTTTCCCAAACAAAGTATCATCAAAGCAAATGACAGAAAATCTTCAGGCCTCAACTCACATTTGATTTTGGCCAGACTAATTGATCTAGTTATACATCTTCTCTTCTGCAGGGGCAAAAGTAGAGATGCCTGATCAGATTCCCAATCCTTAGCTGATCATTCATGTGTCATATCCCTAACCAATAGGAGCAATCTATCGACACCCCTTTGTGAATAACCATTTTGATGTTCAAAATTTAACAATACTATTCTGTTGACCCTTAAAGCTACCAAGAAGGTCTTTTTGAGCCAAAAACATTCATTTGTTCTGAGAGTACAAACTCCATCACATCTAAAATGCTGCATGCCTTTTCCAAATGGATTTCGCATGATGATTTTGTCTGTCTAAATCACTGATTCCATTAAGGATTATTAGAAGAGATAGCTAAATGAAGAATACAAGATTAATCGAGCATGCTGGATGAGGCGCGTTAGAATGATGAAAGGCAAGCCATATCCTACACACAGTCCCCCATCTATACACTTATGAGATGAGTGTAGAAGATTCCATGGCTACAGGGTAAAGAGTTCTCTCGCAAATGGTACGATAACCAAAATAGTGAGAGGCGTTCCATCGCTCACCCCATTGAGCCCTATACACTGGTGAAATTTCTGTCATACCCCTATCAAGAACTACCTCACATTGGGGCAGAGCGGAGGCAAAGCAGCATCACAAGGTGAGAAGAGAGATAGAAATTTTCTTGCTCTCACTTGCATCAATCTTCGGGTGTCTTTATTGCATATGAACACTTGTGTTAATTTAAGTGCCCTAGAATGACGAAGAGCAATTCTTTCTCTACGCACTTGTATTCATTGTACAACCCAAGTGAGTCTGTAATTTTACCATCACATGGAGGCAAAACGGAAGTTATAGCCATTTAAGCAGCATAGCCTAGAGCGCTAGCTGAAGATGAAGACTCAAGAGTCTAACAACAGTGTCGTGATTGAACTTGCCTAGGCTAGTTCCTCTAACGACAAGAATGAAAAAACATAAGCATAAAAAAGCAGTGTATCTAGTAAGAGCAAGGTCAATGCCCATAAAAGAAGAACTAGAATAAAAATAGGGGCATGAAAAAAGCGGTGTGCCTGGTAAAAGCAAGGCCAATGCCCCCGGTCAAAAATACAGCCAAGAAAAGTTGTTATGGTCCATAGAACCTCCATCTGACAAGAAAGACTAGTGACAAATGCCAAGACAGTCACCAACTCTCACCCTCTTACATGCGAGCCAAGTCTACGTTACATCCCATTGTAAAAGTCTCTTCAGACTAGGGCACTTCAATTAGCGTAGGATTTCATATGTCTATAAACATCGCTCGAAGAAGTACGAGCAAGATTACTCTATCTCTTTTCGCAAGATTCTTGACTTGCAAGCTTGGAGACGATCATGCGGCACTCCATTCATAAGCCTTGACCTTGATGGTCCCCGTCGATGAGCCGCTAGCCAAGACTTCATCACAGTTTCAACAAAGACCTCTCACATTGGTAAAGTCGTACTGTTTGCGAGAATACTCGGACCCCTGCTGACATGATAACAGTGAGATAGTGTGGTCCTTATAAATCCTGCATCAATGGTCAGGATAGCCTTTTCCATGAGAGTGAGCGGAAAGTCCCTTCAGACTGAAAGTCCCTCATCTGGCATTCTCAAGACATCTAAATTCTAAATGAAGGTTGTCTTTCAAAATCTTCCCCAGTGGAAATCAAAAGATACGAAACTGACAAAATTATCATGCATGAATCTCATTTGAACTCATGAATTTACAGCATATATAATCATGTGTGCATATTGTGCAAATAGCAGACATACTCTTAGAGATCAGAGATATTGCTAGGTAAGCGTATCTCTATCCCCATTTGTCTTAAAATACCTACCACTGTCCAGGTACTCTCTTATAGACACTCAACCTATTTGAGTCGTCCCTTGAGTTTGGGTGCTTACTGCTGTCTAGGTATCCCCATTGTCTTGGAGTACCGACCACCGTTCGAATACTCCCTTTTCCTGACACTCAACCTGTCCGAGTTGTCCCCAGAGTATTGATACTTGTGATTGATCAAGTATCCCTTTATCTTTGAATACCTACTGCTATTTAGGTATCCCCATTGTCTTTGAGTACCGGCCATTGTTCGAATACTCCCTTTTCCTAACACTCGACCTGTTCGAGTTGTCCCCAGAGTATTGGTACTTGTGACTGACCAAGTATCCCTTTATCGTTGAATACCTGCTGCTGTCTAGGTATCCCCATTGTCTTTGAGTACCGGCCACCGTTCGGATACTCCCTTTTTCTGACACTCGACCTGTCCGAGTTGTCCCCAGAGTATTGATACTTGTGACTGACCAAGTATCTCTTGGAATACCTACTGCTGTCTAGGTATCCCCATATCGTCAAGTACCCACCGTTGTCCAGGTACTTCCTTTTCATGACACTCAACCTGCCCGAGTTGTCCCCAAATTATATAGTAGCTGTTCAAGCATTCCATTGCTTTGCTTGGCACCGCCGTCCAGGTATGCTTTCTAGCACTTGGACCAGCCTGAGTGATCCCAGATCATATCATTAAATACTTGTGTTCATCCAAGTATTCCAGTACTTTGTACACCTGTGGCTATCCAGGTGTTCCACCCCTTTTGAGTGCCTGTGGCAATCCAAGTAAGCCTCGTGCTACATTCAAATTCTCATTACCAGGAGGTGAGAGACCTTCACGAATATGCGGGGCACATCCTCGATATTCCCAATTATCAGAAGGTGAGAGACCTTCACGAATATGCGAGGCACGCCCTTGATATTCCCATTACTAGGAGGTGAGAGACCTTCACAAATATGCGAGGCACGCCCTCAATATTCCCATTACCAGGAGGTGAGAGACCTTCACGAATATCTCAGGTACGCCCTCGATATTTCCAATTACCAGGAGGTGAGAGACCTTCACGAATATCTCAGGTATGCCCTCGATATTCCCAATTACCAGGAGGTGAGAGACCTTCACGAATATGCGGGGCACACCCTCGATATTCCCATTACCAGGAGGTGAGAGACCTTCACGAATATCCCAGGTACGTCCCCAATATTCCCACTACCGGGAGATGAGAGACCTTCACGAATATCCCAAGTACGCCCTCGATATTTCCCAATTGCCAGGAGGTGGGACACCTTCACAAATATCCAAGGTTAGTACTTGTGAATATCCAGGTACTCTTTCAATGCTTGTGAATGTCCAGGCACCCCTAACAAATCGATGCCCTAAGAAAGGTCAGTGCATCCTCCCGAGAAAGGTCGGGTTCCAACTAGTGTCTTCGACAGAAGTCAGGCACCCCACAAATCGATGCCCTGAGAAAGGTCAGCGCATCCTCCCGAGAAAGGTCGGGTTCTAGCTAGTGTCTTCAACAGAAGTCAGACACCCCACAAATCGATGCCCTGAGAAAGGTCGATGCATCCTCCTGAGAAAGGTCGGGTTCCAACTGGTGTCTTCGACAGAAGTCAGACACCCCACAAATCGATGCCCTGAGAAAGGTTGGTGCATCCTCCCGAGAAAGGTCGGGTTCCAACCAGTGTCTTTGACAGGAGTCAGACACCTCAACAAATATGATGCCCTGAGAAAGGTCGGCGTATCTCCCGAGAAAGGTCGGGTACCAACTTGTGTCCTCGATACAGATCAGGCACCCACAAGTACATGCCCTGAGAAAGATCGGCGCATCTCCTGTCACGGCGACCGAAGAAAGGTTCGGGTCCGAGGCGAATCACTTATTGCTCTGACAAGCGATTGAAGAATGGTTCGAGCCCTGGAAAAGCATTTTACCGTCACGGCGACCGAAGAAAGGTTCGGGTCCTAGGCGAATCACTTATTGCTCTAACAGGCGACCGAAGAATGGTTCGAGTCCTGGAAAGGCAATTTCCCGTCAAGGCGACCGAAGAAAGGTTCAGGTCCTAGACAAATTATTATTGTTTTAACAGGCAACCGAAGAATGGTTCGAGCCCTGGAAAAGCAATCTCTTCATATCACCAGGTAAGATGACGCCTTGATACTTGCCAAACTCGGGGTTCACACCCTATCTCACTCACTCCCGGTAAGTAACTACAGGTATCTTCTTATTTTTCTTAGTATATGTAAAGTTATATTGCTCTTTTTCTGCATAGAATAATAGGTCCCAAATAAAATATAATCTGCTACGCATGCATGGACAAAATTGAGGCATCAGTCTGTCTTTGAATGCAACCTTTGCGAACTCACCTTCAAAGAGGGGCAGCTGTTGACACCTCAATTTTAATTAGGTTTATTTTGTTAATTAAGTTTTTATTTTATTTTGTCTTTTTCAGAATAATGAACAAAAACCAAATAAAAACACAAAAAAACAAAAAATAAAACAGCCCATTTTTCTCCCTCTCTTCCCCCTCCGCATGGGCCTTTACGGCCCACTTTCCTTCTCCTCCGGCCTAGCCCTTTTCGGTCTTCTTCCTCCTTCGTCCGCTCTACAACACACGCGCAGAGGGCGCGACGCCGGATGAGCGGACGGACGGCGACGCGCGTGAGAAGGGGGGGCAGCTGGCAGACAGGTGGCGGATGGGACGCCGGTTCAAGCCACGAGGGTCCGGTCGGCAAGCCAAAGATCAACGGCCGAGCCTCTCTGTCGACCGGACCTCCTCGCCTATAAATAGCGGAGCATTTCCATCGTCAAAGGGCACACCAGAGAATCGCAAGCTTGGAAACCTCCTCCTGAGAGACTTCGGAGGAGGTTGAAGAGTGAGCGAGAGAGAGAGAGGCCTGCGAGCTCTGAGAGATCCCCTGAGAGACTTTGGGGAACTCAAAGAGCGAGCAAGGGCGAAGCGATCGGGTCGCGAGCTCAATGACCTCCCTCCGAGAGACTTCGGGGGAGGCCGGCGACGAGCGAACCCAGATCTGCGAGAACTCGAGAGAGAGAGAGGAGAGAGATCGAAGCCGCGAGCATTCAAGCTTCCCCCGAGAGACTTCAGGGGAGGCTTGACGCTCGCGAGCCCAGATCAAAGGGAGGGAGCAGAGTTCGGGCACCCTCCACCGTCGTCATCGCCGCCGTCGCTACCGTTCGCCGTTCAAGCTGCCGTTCACAGACAGCTAACGTACCGCCACTGTCGCCGTTGCCATCGCAACCCCCCCGTCGTCCAGTCCTCGTTGATGCTGTCACCGCCGCGACGCCTCAGCCCTCCCCTCCTCAACGCCGCGAATCGGGAACCCTAGGGTTCCTGATTTTTTCGGGTCACGCCCTTGGGTCGTCGGGTCGGACCCGGGCCGAGAGCTAGGTAGGGTTTTGCGCAATTTGGAGCGGCGGAAGGCCGGGTCGCGATTCGGGTCGGATCCGGATAGGGTTTTCACTGAAAAGCCGGGTTGTGGAGCCGGGTCATCGGGCCGGGCCGGGTGTCCCCGAATGCCTGGCCACGGCGTCGTTCAAAAATATTCCATATTTTCCCAAAAATGCCAAAAATCCAAAAAAAGCAAAAATTCATGAAAAAGCCAAAAAAATTCAGAAAAAAGCCAAAAAGACTTGTATTTTTCCAAAAATACCAAAAAATCCCAAAAAATCCCGTTTGTGTCCAAAAAAATTAGAAAGACTCAAAAAATGTTTTTCCTTCCAAAAATGCATGGAAAATCCTTCGAACATCCAAAAAAAAAAAAAACCTCAGGGTTTAAACAAGATTAGGTACCGAAAGGGTATTAGTGATTAACTAGTGTAATCAAGTCCCCGATCCTAATTTCTCTGGTTGCGCAGGAGCGAGTATTTCTCCCGATACTTCGCTTGGGTTTCTAATTGACCCACCCCAAACCGATTAGTGGCGACTTCGTTTTAAAATTAATTTACAGGTTAAAAATTTAAACTATTAAAGTCGTGAATTAGTGGACTTGGGAGAGTCCGAGCATAGCTAATTTCAGCCGAGCCATTAGCCTCCGCAAGGTGCCCACCCCCGATTGCGGGCGCCGAAAAAAATGAGGTCGCGACAACATTTTGAAGCTAGAACTAAAATGATTATCACGAGGCATATGTGCAAAGCAAATAGCTTGTGTAGAAGAAGCCGCACAAATCATTTTGAGACACCTATGACTGGAATTGGAGCTTGTTACAAGGACCATGCACAGGCACTCTCCTATGAGCTTGGGGCTTATCTTCTTCCTTTTGCTTCATTTCCGTTTGCGGATCAAACAGAGACTCACATCAAGATTCCATACTCAGTAGAAAAATAAGCTTACTGTGAAAATTCCATCTTCTCTAGACATATGAATTTTGATTTGCCATATGGGTTTTTCCCATATTGTGTTAAGATTTTTGTAGCTAAATAACCGATTAAAAGTTAAATTACAATTAAAAGTTATCCATGTTAGTACCATTCATATCACATAGGCGACCAACATCCACGTTAATAATATTTGGCTAAAATTAGCATGAATCACTAAATTGACTCTAGGTCACAAAGCTTATGACC
This sequence comes from Eucalyptus microcorys, assembly GCA_014182515.1. Lineage (NCBI taxonomy): Eukaryota > Viridiplantae > Streptophyta > Magnoliopsida > Myrtales > Myrtaceae > Eucalyptus > Eucalyptus microcorys. The sequence continues at coordinate 5,393,167 of CM024568.1, read as the reverse complement.
AAATTGGTGCAAATGTCATAAGTTTAACACTTTTCTAAAGCTTTTTCCCAAAGGTATATTTTGATGTTACATCTTCTTTTTAATAGTCAACGAAACAATAATTATTGATGAACATGAGACACATGGCAAAGCCCTATCAGGTTGCCTCTACCAAGCATAGATGTGAGGCAAAATGCAGACGTGGCGGGCATAGAAGTAAACACTATCCATTTTGTGCAAGAAAATAGTTAAAATATTTATAAATCTATTATACTTTTACCAATTTAGTCTCAATTTTTTTTTTAAAAATTTTGTCAATTAAGTTCTAAATGATGGAAAATGCATATGCACTTAGTTGAATCATGCTGGCCTTATTCTACAAGGTATAACACTCGTATGTCAGACTACGCAAATGAAGTTTTTCTCAATGCTTCCTTGGATCCGCTACAAATTAAAGAATTTATCTTCCACGGCCTTTTTTATTTGATAAATTCTTAATGGTACGATGCACCTGCTAATAAAGGGTTTTACAAATGTATGGTGTCGACACTTGGCACCTAATGAATTGGATTAGCCACAGTAAAAGTTTAATTTTCTTATGCTCTTTACTTTGTTTCTTTCATTCTTTTTTTCCTTTTTTTAATAGACATTCGTCCTTTTCAAATCGATTTATATTTGCCAGAACAATGCCCTTTTGTGCTATAGCCGCTAGCCAAGTTTTCGTTATTTAGAGGAAATGACATGCGTTACTTCTTCAGTAGTTTTCTTACATGCACAATTTCAAGCATAAAGCTGACCTTTTCTTTTTAACATTTCATCTCATTTAATTGTTTGGTGATCTTTTTAGAAAGCTCCATAGGATCAAGATTTGCGGGTGACGGATCAATACTCACGACCCAGAGCACTTAATAAAAGATACAATAAAGGAAAAACACAAACTTGATTTAATCGGAAACAGAGGAAAGAATGTTAGAAAAGTTTATGAAAGAATGCGTTGAGTTGATCATTATGACAAGATTTAGTGACATCCTAAAAACTTTAACATGAAAACTATACTTGCGTCACAACATGAGTCTTCAATTTCAACCAATTATATTGTATCGATAAGGGACACAATTCTACAAGATTATTACTCTACATTCTGGCGAGGCTTCTCCGCGATTGCCATGTGATAAGTGCTCATCGGTCCTTGAATCTATTATTTAAATTTTGAGTGAACACAATTGAATTCATATCCAATCTATTTCGTACAACAACCTCTAGCAAGAAAGAGCGAATGTTTGGGATGAAAAGAAACTCTGCAGACAAAAAGCTTACCCGCTCCACAGATAAAACCCTAAGTTGTCCTGTGATTTTAAGGTCTCGAGGCATCTTATAACGTGCCTTTTGGTTAGTATAGTTGGAGAGAGATACAAAGTTTAAGAGGTATTATCACCTTGGAAAGCGGGAATTCAAAGAAATTAGTTGCCACATTAAAAAAAAATAATAATCAAAGGATAATTTAACTCTCTAAAATATCAAAATTCGGCCGCATAATCTATTACACAATCATATAAAAATTACAAAAGGCACACACCAAATATTCATGCCAACATCTAAATTTTAGCACCAACCATCATGCATTTCAAAAATAAAAAGGAAAGGCCTCAAAGATTAAATTATCATTCGACCATTGATAAAAAAAAAAAAAAAAAAAAACAAAACAAAAAAACAAAACAAAAAAAAAACAAATGGTTCACATATATAAATTAGAAATATTATAGCTTACGGATAGTGAAACCTAAATTTTCTTTTTCCAAAGTCTGTCTCACTTAAAAAAGAAAATCATTATGAATTTTTTTTTTTTAAAAAGGGCGCATAAGACAAAGATGAATGGGCACGTGCTTGGCTTGAGTTTGAGTTAAACGACACTCAGAGTCCAGCATTTCCAAGGTAATGAGAGTGGTCCATCCTTGTTTAAGATTTATGCTTAGTGTCGACACTATGTTGCATTACCGTTTGGATGAGCTTATGTCTCCCCAAAGTGCACATACATCAGCTCGAATTGGGATGTTTATAACTCATTTTTAGTCCTTAGCATTGTCCTCATATAATTCAAGTAACAGTTTTGGTCATAATAATGTTATATCACCTGCCCGTCGTCTCGAATCCATGGTGGATTAGCCTATGCCTCATCAGGGAAATCACGTCTTAGATGTCTAAATGCCCGTTGTCCAAGCTATGCAATGCTCGGACAGTGAGCATTCAAACTCTTTAGGCCAGCCTCGGTTGGTCTGGCCATTTAGGAGTTGAATTAATGCTCGAAAACAGGCTTAACCCCATAGTCTAGATCATTTGAATGTCATATAGTAGGCCTTCAGCCGAGCTTTGGGCCTTGTAATGAGCTCTGATAAAGCAAATCTTTCATGATACAGCAATCTTCTGCAATCTGACCAATCCCATTGATTGAACCAATCTTCCATGATTTGTGTCAATTCCGTCGATTCCGTCGATAGAATAATCTTTCACAATCTTTACTGATTTTGTAGATTGTTATCTTTGTAAAATCTTTAATTGTATTTTTCCCGCTCATGTACATATTATAAATATAATACAAATCTCCACACCGATCATGTGTGCGATCAAACTCAAATTCATACTCTTTCATGGTATCAGAGCTTCACAATTTTTTTCTCTAAAATGTCTTCTTCTACATCCTCCAACACCATTACTGCCGTCACCGCTGCTAACTCTTCATCCTTGTTATCTCCCTCCCAACCACCCTTTGCTCTTGGCAATATATCTCATGTTCTCCAAATCAAGCTAGATCGCAACAATTACCTTCTGTGGCGAGCACAATTTCTTCCTCTATTTCGTCTTCATGGGTATCTTCGGTTTGTGGATGGCTCATATCCTTGTTCGACACCCACTATCACTGATGCTGATAATAATGTGATCGACAACCCGGATCATACTGCATGGCATTATCAAGATCAACTCATCCTCTGATGCATCCTCTCCACTCTTACTGAATCAGTTTTCTCACACATTGTCGGTCTTGAGACTTCTCATGATGTTTAGACCTCGCTTGAGAAACTTTATGCTCCTCAATCTCAAGCTCACATAATGCAATTAGAGTATCAACTTCGATCTCTAAAGAAGGGCTCTCTTTCCATGGAAGCCTTTGTTCAAAAAGCCAAGAATATTGCGGATCAACTTTCTGCCGCTGCTCATCCCTTCTCCGATTCCCAATTAGTTTTCAGCATCCTCGGTGGCCTGGGTTCGGAGTATGATGCATTTGTTACCTTAGTCACATCTCGTCTTGATCCATTACCTCTTGATGACTTCCTCGGCTTGCTTTACAATCAGGAAATTATTCTTCAAAGCCGCACCACTGAATCTCCGATACAGTCTTCTCCTATTGTGAATGTTGCGGTCAAATCATCTGCTACCCTGAATCCTCCCTTGAATGGTCGAGGACGCTATCGAGGACAAGGACGCGGTTGAGGCCGTGGTCGCAATTTTTATGAAGGAGGTTCCTCTCACTCTCGACTCATTTGTCAAGTTTGTAATTGTGTAGGTCACTCTGCTCTCCAATGCTACCAGAGATTTAATCCTGGTTATAAAGCTAATAGTGGCTCTCCACCTGCAATGTATGCATCTTCAACCGGTGAGTCATTTGATCCATATTGGTATCCAGACTCTGGTGCCACTCATCATCTTACAGCAGACATGGAAAATTTGAACATTCAAAGTGACTATTCTGGCATCGATCAGATCCGCACTGCAAATCGATCAGGTTTGCAAATATCACATATCGGTTCTTCCATCTTACATTCTCCTACTAGTTCTTTTAAACTACCAAATATTTATCATGTTCTCTCTATCATGAAGAATCTATTATTAGTCTCTCAATTTACCAAAGACAACGATGTGGTATTTGAATTTCATCCTACTTTCTGTTGTGTTAAGGATCGATCCTCGGGAAACCTCCTGCTTAAAGGCCAGCATAAGAATGGACTTTATTATCTTAATAATGCCCGTACCACCAATAAGGTCCCTCTATAGTCAAATAAATCACCACTAGCTCCATCCTACTTCATTGGTGAACGAGTTTCTGCTTCTATTTGGCATAAGCGCTTGGGTCATCCAACTGCCCGCATTACTTCTTCAGTTATTTCAAAGCATGACTTGCCGATATCTCCATCTTCCTCATCCAGTTTCTATGAATCATGTCACTTGGGCAAGTCGCGTCGTCTTCCCTTTACTAGATCATCAACTACTTGTAATGCTCCTTTGGAGATACTTTATTCTGATTTATGGGGACCATCTCCAGTTACTTCAATTAATGGTTTTCGTTATTATATCATTTTTATCGATGCTTATAGTGGATATACATGGCTTTTTCCACTTACTGTGAAATCTAATGCACTGTCTACTTTTGTGCAATTTAAATCCCAAGTAAAAAGATATTTCAATTGCAAGATCAAGGCACTTCAAACTGATGGAGGTGGTGAGTATAAGAAATTTGATCCTTATCTTCGTCTTCATGGCATCCTACATCGTCTTTCATGCCTGCACACACAGGAGCAAAATGGTCAGGCTGAGCGTAAACACCTTCATATTGTGGAAACTGGCATCACATTGCTTACCCGATCTTCTGTTCCTCGTATATATTGGAATGATGCCTTCGTCACTACGGTCTTTCTAATTAACCGCATGCCTACAACGGTCTTGAGTGGATTGTCTCCTTATGAGAAATTGTTTGGCCAGAAACCCGATTATTTACAATTGTGTGTTTTTGGATGTGCATGCTACCCTTGGCTGCGCCCTTATACCCGCAATAAACTTGATGATAGAACAATGCAATGTATCTTCCTTGGCTATTCTCCCTATCACTGTGGCTATCGTTGTCTTCATCGTAGCACTGGCCGAATATATATCTCTCGTCATGTGATTTTTCAGGAGAACTTTTTCCCTTTTGCTAATTCACAATCTGGTCAATTGTCATCACCATCGCCTAGTTCTCCTGTTTGCATTGGTTATTTCTCTACTAAGCCCCCACAGTTTCAGGGGGTGTCCACCACCACATCAACTCCATCAAGTCCATCTACTATCATGGATGACTCCTCATCACATATTCAGCAATCTTCTGGATCCTCTTCTCCAGAAGCTCCATCGTTACAATCTTCTCAACCTCAACCGCCAACTTCTACCCATCCAATGGTCACTCGTCTGAAGAATAACATTCGCAAACCAAAGGTTTTTCTTTCCACTAAGCACCCACTTTGTTCTTGGTTTTACTCAAGCTTGACACCAAGTGAACCCACTTGTTTTTTTGTTGCAAACAAAGACCCCAACTGGCAACAAGCTATGGCCAATGAATTTAATGCTCTCATTCAAAATGGCACTTGGGAATTGGTCCCTCATCACCCTTCTACGAATGTGGTCAATTGCAAGTGGATTTATCGCCTAAAAACCAAGTCTGATGACTCCATTGATCGGTACAAGGCACGACTTGTTGCGAAGGGCTTTACTCAATAGGCTGGCTTGGACTATGATGAAACTTTTAGTTCAGTTATCAAACCGACAACGATTCGAGTTGTTCTCTCCTTAGCTATCACATATAACTGGTCTCTACGTCAATTGGACATTAAGAATGCATTTCTCCATGGCACCATTAAAGAAAAAGTCTACATGCAGAAACCCCAAGGATTTGTTGATTCGCATTATCCTGGCCATGTATGTCATCTTCGGAAAGCTCTATATGGGCTAAAACAAGCCCCAAGAGCATGGTTTTCTCGGCTAAGTTCATATTTGTTATCTATTGGGTTTGTGGCCTCCACTGCTGATTCTTCATTATTCATACAACATCGCTCTAATCACATTCTACTTCTTCTCATCTATGTGGACGACATTATTATTACTGGGAGCTCTACCTCCTCAATCACTGAATTAATTACTCGTCTTGGCATTGAGTTTGCAATCACTAATTTGGGAAATTTATCATATTTTCTTGGCATCGAAGCCCATAGATCCTCTAATGGGCTGTCCCTCACTCAATCCAAGTATGCCACCGATCCTCTAACCCGTACAGGTATGGCCGATGCAAAACCTTGCTCATCACCTATGGCTCCCTCGGCTTCTAAGTTGTCGAAACAAAGTGATGAACCACTAACTGATGTCTCCACTTATCGAAGTACGGTTGGGGCACTGCATTACCTCACTCTTACTAGGCCAGATTTATCCTTTGCCGTCAATAAAGTGTGTCAATTTATGCATTGTCCAACTGAAGATCATTGGTCAGCCGTCAAACGGATTTTGTGCTATCTCAAGGCTACTATTCATTATGGCATTACCTTGCGACCTATTCGCCAATTGACCTTCACTACGTTTACGGATGCTGACTGGGCTGGCTGCCCTAATGACCGAAAATCTACTAGTGGCTATTGCATTTATTTTGGTCCCAACTTGGTTTCTTGGAGTTCTAAAAAGCAACCAACTGTTGCTAGATCCAAGATCGAATCGAATACAAAGGGGTGGCTAATGTATCCCTTGAATTATTATGGCTATTACAACTCCTTTGAGATCTTTGATACACTCTACATCGGCCACCACTTGTTCTTTGTGATAATGTAGGGGCAATCTATTTGGCTGCCAATCCCATCTTTCATGCCCGAACCAAGCACATAGAAATTGACTATCATTTTGTTCGTGATTTAATTAAAAAGAAGCAGTTGGAAGTTCGCTTCATTCCTACACAGGTTCAAACGGCTGATATCATGACAAAGCATCTGTCCATCTCTCGATTTCTTATTTTACGCGACAAGCTCACAGTGACTCTGCCACCATTTCGCTTGAGGGGGTGTGATAAAGCAAATCTTTCATGATACAACAATCTTCTGCAATCTGTACCAATCCCATTGATTGAGCCAATCTTCCATGATTTGTGTCGATTCCGTCGATTCCATCGATAGAATAATCTTTCACAATCTTTACTGATTCTGTAGATTGTTATCTTTGTAAAATCTTTAATTGTATTTTTCAGGCTCATGTACATATTATAAATATAATACAAATCTCCACACCGATCGTGTGTGCGATCAAACTCAAATTCATACTCTTTCGGAATAATCTTTCAAGCTCTTGGTGGTCTCGAAGCATCCCTTATGCCTTGTTGGGAGCACATAGTAGAAGTCCAATATCTTCATTTAAGGAGATTGCCAAAAAAGAGCCTAAGTCCGAGCTCGTTAATATATGTAGTTGGACCCATCTTTACTAAAAAAACTTAAGCCAATGAGTTATGGGCTAATTAGGATATACTAAATGCTATACATCATATCATTCTCTAATGTGGGATTTCTCTAACATAACACACTCACACATGTATCTAAACAATCCCCCCTACAAATGTGAGCTTAATGTTAGGGCTACTCCCCCTTAATTTATGTATCCTTCTATATCAATTTTTCTATAGGTTTGCGTTGTTACACCACAATGTCCACTTGCCTAGAAATCTCAACTATAGGCTCTGATACCATTTGTTAGGAATGCACAACAAAAGTCTAAGATTGCTAAGAGGGAGCCAAAATCCGAGCCGGTCAACATATTTTGTTAGACCCACATTCATTTAAAAGTTTAAGGGTGTGTTTGTTTCATTGAAAGTATTTTACCAGAAAGTGTTTTCCGGATTTTTAGCCGTTTGGTTCTCTAAAAAAGATTTGGTCAACGGAAAAGACTTTCTGGTCAATACAAATATTATGTATTATTTTAGGAAAACGAATTCCTCTGCCTCAGAAGTTGAAAACACTTTCCCTTTTCATCTTTTTCCCTCTGACCTTTCACTTTTCCTCTCCAGACTCTTTTGCTTAGAATGTCGCTCTCTCCCTTCGCTCTTTTGCTCGTCTTTCTTCTTCAGCTCTTCTTCAACGACGCGCATCTTCTTCGCCATTGAAGGTCCAGATCTTCTTCTTCATCATTGAAGGTTTGGCTCTTTTTCAACGACGCTTAACATAGATCCAGGTTCTCTCTCTTCTCTGATTTGAGAATAATCTCAAAATTATTTTGATTGATGCTTTACTGAGTTGATGTTGATTCTTTGTGTTTTAGTTGTTTGATTCACGTTTCCATTCATCTTTTTCAAGCAATTGAAGTGAAACATCCCTCAAGCCTCTCTCTCTCGATCCTCTACATATTCCAGAAGCTTCTGCTCTGCTGATTAGCGCTGGAATCCACCGCTTACCTTGCCACATCCAGTGCTCTTCGGATTGCGATGTTCTCACACGCTTAAGCTTCGAATCCGTGTGCTCCATCAATGGACTCAAGTTTATTGAACCAATAGATTCCTTCAAACCTTCGACGACTTGGAGCCTTGGAGTTTTCATTTTTCATTGAGCGTGGAAGTTCAGTACATTCTTCCATTATGCATGTGGAAGAGAAGTCGAGAGCTTTGTTGTTGTTAGCATGAACATCGGTCATGCTTGAGATTCTATTAGTAACTTTTGATTCAATCTTGATGATCTTGTATTGATTGGGTTGCGGTTCTCACTATCTTGTTGTTTCCTTGTGCCGTTTAATCGAATGCACATCAAATGTTTGGTGAAATGCCCAAGTAGATTAGTCCAGCTATGTTATTTGTACCCTATTGTCTCCAAATTTGTGGCAGTCTTATATAGATTGCAACAGGGAGACTCATGTCAAATTGATAGATGACATAAGATATTTGTAAAGATACTTGAAGGATCAGGTTAAATCTTAGCTATTATAGATAAAAATACATCTGCAAGGGACAAAGCAATTAAGTTCGTCCTGGGTCTTTTCTAGAGACAATGTTATTTGGTATCAATCAAACAGATTCGACAATCAGTTACAAACGAATAGGTTTCGGTAAATGGGTTTTCCTTTTGTTCTAATGCTGATAAATCTCCTCTTATGAGATGCTATCCATTTATTTTGAATGATCCGTTTTCATGCTTGATAATGCCACTCTAGGAGTCTGTAGCTTCCTTTTGTGATTGTCCCTTCTTCCAGCTTTAATTTTTTTTTCATGTTATCTTTTATGTTGTGTATCTTCTCCAGGTTCTGATCTTAAGAAGGAGCAATTAGAGCAACTGGTGATACAGTTGATATTGGATCGAGTGTTGGTAAGAACTTAGATTCTCCTGACCTTTTAAACTATTTTTGTGATTTTTCTGTCGTATTATTGTCAGTTTGTCTGGGATGAGAAAGAGTACTTGGATCTGCGTCTGTGGTGGATGCAAGAGAAATTCTTAATCACTCATGCCAAATAACGGTCTTTTGATGTGGTTAATTTTCACATGGATGAAGACATAACTAAATTTTAATTTTTTCCTAAATCTTTTTAGAAATGTAAATAAGATGTTACACTTGTGTGATTTCCTCATTCTAAAGTTCCTTTCTTTTTCCTGTGAAGAGCTTCCTTGATTTATACATCTACTAGTCAAATGTTCAAACTCTCTTGGTGAGTTCTAAGTCTTGTTTTGATTGTGTAGAAAAAAGAATATCAGCATACAGGTCATGCTACAAATGCTTATGTGACACTTGGACCATTGACAAAGCAAGTTTTGCAAGGTACAAAGATTCTTTCTTCACAGCATGTGTCACTCGTTAGTTTTAGTGCATGTCATTAACATCTTATGCCCTTGTGTTCTAAATACTAGTAAGTGAGGATTGCAATGGCCAGGATGCTCTTGTTTCTGGAATATCTGTATTTGGCATGCCTGATTTTATTATGAAGTTCCCTTAGAGGCATACTCTTGAGATTTATCTTTTAGGGATTTTTCACTTGTTGATTTTTCAATCCATTTAATATATTATGAATATCTTAGCATATTTCTTGTGAAATCGAAACTAGTAGTATGAAGAATTCTTCTTCTAGTTCTTGAGATTTATGTAACCTACAATTATTTTTTCTTGCAATTGACGCCTCTTGAGATTGCTTATCCTTGATTAAATTGTTTCTTTGCTTAAGATAATGTGAATGTGGTCACTTGGAGTAGTCACTTGTCCATTGTTGATAACACTAAAATTTAAGTAGTTGTGTGACATAAGATTGGTGTTTTAATCTCATCTTCCTGCAATGGATATGTCTTGACATATCTCAGGAAGTGGAGCAGCATATTTTGCAAATTCCATCAATGTGCCTCTATTGCTAAGTAAGTCAGTGGTTGGTTTACATGTTCCTTCGAGAGTTGATTATGTTATTGCTGATGTTGCTGCACTAGCCTTCTTAATCCTTTTAACAATTTCTTTTTTTAATGTTTGCTATTCGGTTTACCCTTAAGATAAAACATCTGTCATAATAGGCTAAGAAAATTCTTATTTTTGCTTGTAGATGGAAAATAATGATGTTAATGGAGCAATAATGGGTGCAGTTGCATCAATTATGGCAACTGGTATGTTAGTAATGGAGGATGAAGCTTTTAGTAGTCTAGAGCACCACGGGGGAAAGAGATTTTGAGAGAGAGTTATTCATTAATCGCATTTTATATTCGGGAGATACTAATTATGTTAATCAAATACGTATGAGACAACAAGTTTTCTTTGAATTGTGTAGAGTCCTTAGGTCAAAAAATTTTTTATACGAAACAGTAAATGTGTCAATTAAAGAGCAATTGCTGGTCTTTTGCCATATTTTAGGGCATTGAGAGTAATAGGGTCAAGGTTCAATAGGTCCATTGAGACCATTCATCGACAGGCTATTGTTAGTATTAATTTATTTATTTTTGGTACTATGATTTTTTTTTACACAACTCGAATTGCTAGATTTTAGGCAAACTTTTTTTCCCTATTAATTCAAGCAAATTACAGTGTTTTTTCTTTTACAATTATAAGGAGTGAATATGATAGAGCCCAATTGCCTATGTAAACACAATGAATGTCCTTTCTTTTATCTAGATGCATGCGTGCGTTACAGAGAGAGAGAGAGAGAGAGAGAGAGAGAGAGAGAGAGAGAGAGAGAGAGAGAGAGAGATTTAAATAACAAAAGGAAAGGTCAACCTGGAGATGCGCTCTTGAGAAGAGGAGAGGATAAGACTATCGAAGCTGAGCCATAAATTTCCGAGACACTCTAGGTCAACCTGGAGATGCGCTCTTCTTGAAACCAAGTCGGGATGGAGCCATGAATTTCCGAGAGACTCTCTCTCTCTCTACCAACATGCGTTGCTCTCTCTCTCTCTCTCTCTCTCTACCATTTTTGCATCTACCATTTTTTCAGCCCGGAGCTATTCTAAATTGGAAACTCGAGAAATCCTACGTCGGACTCGCGTCTGGCAGAAAAAAAATGTGGTCCCCATTGGCCGTCATCGCTTTTTATGAGAAATCCTGCATTGGACTCGCGCCACGCGAGTCCACCCTAGAGAAACCTAGTAAGGTGAGGGACCTCATTGATTATAGTTGACAATTTTCGACAAATTGGAGTTGTACCAATTTTGAAAACGCTAATCAGTTTTCCTCTTTTTGCTATTTTCTTAACAGAACCTTGAATCCCATCTTCTTTTTCTTTTGTACAATTTTGTAGTTTTTAATTTTTGTTTTTCCTTTTTCTATTTGCCATCCTACCAGTAATTATTTTAATCGTGGGCATTTCAACAACAGCAATGTGGTAAGCTTTAAAGAAGAAGAGATAAATTTTGAAAAAAATAAATAATAATAATTGAAAAGTTATCATTCTTGTTTACCGGCTTTAAGCCAATCGTTCCCCTTTCTTATGCTCTTGAAGGAGGACTCTTGTTCTATCACCGATCGTTGCAGCTTTCCATTAACGCTCGAGGTTTTTGCGCCATTTCATGGACTAGAGTGTTGTCGTCAACTCATACCCCCATCACCATCTTCTTCAGCTCGAGGTTTCTGAATGTGGAGTGATTTCCTCATTCTTGGATTGAAAAACGTTGTAGCTAAGACGGTAAGTGCCAGCTAAAGGAAAAGCGCTTGTCGCTATCGATCTAAGCATCGCAATACCCAAAGGAAACATAATGCTCGGATACATGATGTGTGACTTCTTTACCTCGAAACGTTCTCTCGGTACCTTGTTTTGGATAAGCAACAAGGGTTGAATCGAATCGCTTGTCCATTTGTTATTCCCCCAAAACAAATGTATAAGTGATTCGATTCAGCCCTCGTCAATTATCCAAAACAAGGTACCGAGAGAATGTTTCGAGGTAAAGAAGTCACACATCACGTATCCGAGCATTATGTTTCCTTTGGTATTGCGATGCTCAGATCGATAGGGACAAACGCTTTTCCTCTAGCCGGCACTTATCGTCTCAGCTGCAACATTTTTTAATCCACGAACGAGGATTTCACTCCACATTCAGAAACCTCGAGCTAAAGAAGATGGTGAGGGGGGTTTGAGTTGACGACAACACTCTAGTCCATGAGATGGCGCAAAAACCTCGAGCTTTAACGGAAAGCTGCATCGACCGGATATAGAACAAGAGTCCTCCTTCACGAGCATAAGAAAGGGGAACGATTGGCTTAAAGCCAAGAAACAATAATGATAACTTTTCAATTATTATTTTTTTTTTTTCAAAATTTATCTCTTCTTCTTTAAAGCTTACCACGTTGTCGTTGTCGAAACGCCCACGATTAAAATGATTACAGGTAGGATGGCAAATAAAAAGAGGAAAAAAATTGAAAATGAAAGAATTGTACAAAAGAAAAAGAAGATGGGATTCAAGGTTCTGTTAAGAAAATAGCAAAAAGAGGAATACCAATTAGCGTTTTCAAAATTGGTACAACTCCAATTTGCCAAAAATTGGAACTTGGGTATTTCGATTTAGGCATTGGTAAGGTGAGGGACCAGTTCCTTGTTTCGTGAAATACCCAAGTTTCATGCCTTACCTTACTAGTGCCTAAATCGAAATACCCAAGTTTCATGCCAGGTGAGAACGTGTCTAATGGATAAAAAAAGCTTTCCCAAACCGTGCTATTGCCTTCTATTAGAACAAAATTGTCAGAATCCAACAATATCGCACTTGTGCTATTACTAGTAGATAACATCTCAGCATTGACTAAATACGGAATCTGCTTTCTATCAGATATCACCAACTTCTCATCGTACCTGATGGAGAGTACAAACCCCAGACTAGTTTCTTGTAAGGATCATCCCTGAACCAAATGCCCAGGTAGTAGTTGCTTGAGGAAGACCCACCAGTCTTGAAGATTCCTAGCTCAAACACTTCATTCGATGAGACTAAAGTATTGTTGTCCCTCAAGTTTTGACCAGGCACGAGAATGTTCGTAGCCTTGGATAGCTTCAACAAACAGCTAAAGATCATGAGAAGAACACACGACTTGCTTAACTTATTGGAGAGGGAAGACAAAGGAGTTGTGGCCATCGAAGTGGAAATGTTACCTTGATTGGTTGAAGATGTAAAGCAACCATCTCTTGACATAAAGGTCATATATTCATCAGAAAAAAAAAAAAATAGAGCATTTCTTGAATGTTCTGTACAAATTCCACCTGATCATATAACAAAGCTCTAATAGGTGTGGCTAATAATGAGGATCTAATATAGACACGACAACACTATAACACTTGTAATATTTTTCAAACTTCTTTCACATTGCCATAGGCATAGAACTAATAGCTGTCCTCACTATTCCTCTATTTTATCAAATGAAATCGGATCTACCATACTCAATAGAGATATCTAATTCCCACATGGGTGTTTGAATTGCACACGTGAACTTTTTCTCTCCTCCGTTTTGCATCTCCATGCCCATATTTATACCCTCCAACCATGGCCTGAATGCTGATATGTTCTCTCTAGCTTACAATCTCTCTTTGCATTCCTAAATTCATCACGAAAATAAGCTATTGAAGCTTTTTTTGCATTTCGAGTTTTTGATTTCTTGTAGTTTTTAATTTGCATCGTCACTGTCACAGAAAGGGGGAAGGGAGAGATGTTTAAAGAAAGGATCAGCAAGAAGAACCCTAAGAACCCTCAGCATTTGAAGTGCTTGAATCACATATCGACGTGGTGCTGGTCCGTCAAAGAGTCTAGCAACTTCTATTTCAACGTCCTCAATTTTGTTCCCATTCAAAGGCTCGGTTCCTTTGACTTCAACTACGCTTGGTGCGTATCATGCTATTGATGTGATAATAAGGCAATTGCACTGTCTTTTGAAACAAGGGTTGAATGAGAAGTGAAGAGAAAAGCTGCATTTTTTCTTTGTAAAAATGTTATTGTCTTGACAAGATTTAGGATATGATTACTGATATTTTTCTCCTCCTTATGATTATTATTTTAAAAAAATTAATTACCAAATGTGGACTTTAGATCGAGTTCCCTTCTCAAGTCAAACTCAAAGCTCGACTCGAGTATGGCCCAAACATTTAAATCTATTAATTTTTAACTCGGCTAAGTCTCCAGCTCACAACACCCTTACTTCAGTCTAGGACCATCAAATGGGTGGATCAGATCGGATTTGGGTCAAGTCGAAAATGGTCCGACCCATGTTGACCCATTTAACTCATTTTGATCAATTTTCATATAGTGTAAATTTGATGACCCATGTTTGACTTATACCCAACTCAACCCATATTATCGAAACACATTACTAGTTAACTCAATTTAAGTTAATCAATTTTCACCCATTTAATTCACTTTAAGCTCTTCACATATATGTTACTTGAATAAAAACTTATAATCAAATTTAAAAAGTAAACTAAAGAATAAAAAATGAGTAAATAAAATAAAAAATGTGAAAAACCTTTAAAGCTTATTTCTTATAATACCTTTTTTAGAAAAATGGTATTGCTAAAACACTTTAATGCAATACAAATTTAATGGACAATTTTTATAATTTTTATAAAAATTATTTTTAAAAAATATAATTTTTATTTTTTTATTTTTAAATAATCTATTTTTAAATTGTCCTTATTTTATTTTTAAAGAAAAATTTTATTTTTTTTTTTTCTTCTTTTTATGTTTCCTTCTTCAACTGGCCACCGCCACAACAATGATTAGCGATCGGCCGCAAGCGAGCTCGAGCCTCGCCAATCATCGACGATGCCTTGGCCTCGCCAAATCGGCGAGATCGAGCTTGCCGGCGTTGAGCTATCTCGAGCTTGCTTGACACTGGTGAGCTCTAGTCTTGCCAAATCGACAAGGCTCAATCCTCACCGGTTGTTATTGAGGCCTCAGCCTCACCAAATCTAGCGAGCTTGAGCCTCGCTAGATCTAGTGAGCTTGAGCCTTGCTTGGCCAATCGCTTGCCGTTGTCGTGCCAGCCATCAACTAAGGAAGGAGGAAGAAAAAATGAAAGAAAAGGAAAAATAAATTATAAAAACTAACTTTAATTTCAATTTTTACAAAAAAAAAAAAAACATTTTGGGGTAAGAGAAAATGTGAGGCTTGGGTTAAAAATAGATTTTTAAATCCAACCCATTTAAGACCCATTTAACTAGTTTTTTCAAAATGTAAGTGGTCTATACATGACCCATTTATGATTAAATCATAAATGGGTCATATATGGGCTTAAGACCGATTTTGACACCTCTACTTCAGCCCGACTTATAACTAGACCTGACTCCTTATTATAATCGGATTTTTATTTCTTTCCTAATTTTTTTCATTTTCCTTTTCAATTTTCAGTTTTTTATTTCTTTCTCTTCCCTGCATCTTCTTCTTCGGGACTTTTTGGAGAGCGTCTTCACCGAAAGACGTCTTCCCCTCCGAACGAAGTCCTTCTCTACAGAACCATCAATGACGAGCTCGACGAAGACTCCACTACACAGATTCACACCGCAATCCTTATCAGTCTGACTGACGTCGATACCTGAAGTCGCTGACTGTCACCAAATATTCTCCCTCAGCCACTACTCTGGCCATGACCGAGCTATTCCGATAAAGAAATTTCCAGCTCGAAAATTTCACAAAGCAGCATAGAAAACGCACAAAGGTATAGTAAAACAGTGGAGAATGAACTGACTTGGCAGCATCAAGCCACAGCCATTGCCAGCGACGGAGGTTGAGAACATTGACTCCAAACATGTGGGTCCATGGACAGCCCGCGCCGAAGATTTGCAAAAGCGTGGCATAAAACAAAGAGTAAAAACACAGAGTCAGATTTAGTTCCAACAATTAATGAAGTGGACCTGAACCAATCTTGAATTTAAACACATGCTGTAAGCTAGACCATTTTGCACAAAGATTCGCAGCAGTGCAAATATGCGAAAGTTTATCAACATGAGGTGCAGAAATCCCACCACAACACCAGACTCGCCGCAAAGCACACGACATAATTAACCACCCGCTCGCAGATGGACGGCATGAGTGCGCCTCCTAGGAGGCTAGTCCTATCTACAAATCAACTCAAAAGGCAATCTTCTGCCAAAATCGCAGCTAACGAAAGCGAGAACATGCAGCATCTGCACATATAGCGACGCGATCGAGCATATTATAAACCTTCAGCTAATCTCCATTTCGAAGGGAAGCACTGCGATTCAACAGCCATCCTAGGCATACTCTAAAACCGCAACATTGTTAACATGAAGCAGCAGCAGCATCACCACAAGCACAAGAACTAGCTCGATAAGCTTGACTGCCCAAGGGGGAAAGATGAGAGAGAGAGAGAGGGAGGGAGGGAGGGAGCATGATTCTGGTTATGACCACCTGTCGCGAGAGGTGGTGATGGAGTCGCTGTGGGCGCCAGCCTTGCCGTCGACCTTGATGCGCTCCTGGAGGAACTTCTCGAGGGAAGCGATGTCTATGATCTTGTCCTCCACCCGCTTGGTGCAGTCGATCACGAACGTCGCCCCCTTCTTCTTCGCCGCCTTGGCGCCGCCACAAAGAGAGAGAGAGAGAGAGAGAGAGGGTGGCGGAGGATGTTGGCGGCCGAGGAGAGATGTGGCGGAAGAGGAGATATCTCTCAGTTCCCCAACTGAACAAAGAGGCCAAAATCTATTAAATCTTATCGCCGCAATTGTTTTTGAATTACGTTCCCACGTACCTCCTCCGCATTTTATTCGATGAAAACACCAAACCCGGAAGTAATCTTGGGTTTCCTATAATACGAAATTCCCAAAACAAAAAGTTAATTTTCATGTCGACTACTTCAAATTTCAGAATCATTAGGTGGGTAATATCATTGACATACTCAGCAAGTTCTATTTTTCAAGACGGCAAAACATGCAGATCACCTACTTGTTGAAGTAGTTAACTTTCAGTTTTTACGTGTCTTCAATAATGTAATAGTGGAGTCCTAGACAATACGAAGTGACTTGTTTTTAGGAGTTAGTTTATGCATATGTTCTGGTTAGTGGGGTATGTTAGTGGGTCTTTGTTGTTGTTGTTGTTATTGTGTAGCTATTTTCTTGCAAAGTGGTTTGGATGTTCTGCCTATTTAATAGGCTTATGTTCTGTTGAATATTGTGAGTTACAGCAACAACTCTCTTGTGTGTCTTCTTCTCTGAGTCTATTTGATTAAATTTCAACACTAATTTCTCCTAGTGATAAACCGTGTCCAATTTAGGTCACCTAAAGCCTCACACAAAGACACCATTATGTCCAATTTCATTCTCCACCATAAATCAATGAAAATGGAAAACACGTAGAGAGCATTACCAAATAAAGGACATCACCTCATCCACACACAAGCTGCAACCATATAATTACGCCATAGCCTTTGGCCCGCAAAGAACCGAAGGTCCAAATGAAAGAAGAAGTGGACTATGTTTCTCTAGTTATTTATCCATTTCTTTATCCTTTTCCGTAGATGAGTGCATACACAGAAGTTTTATGTGCGCAGCTCACTCGATGTCCTTCAATCAATTAAAGTACATTATACTCTGAGCTATGCATCTCTTGTACGATGTACATATCAAATAGCTTGCTGACTCTTGTCATGCTGCGAAGTTTGCAAATTGTTTTTGCCATGTTGACGCATTTGCCATTGGCTGCAAAATTTCTCGTGGACATTGTTCAGTTGGGCCAGAACGGCTAAGATTGTGAATATTCTGTACCAGCTAGCTAGTCAATCTTTGATTGTTCATTCGTGACAGTACAGTAGCCTGTATTTGAGGTTACCACTGATTGGAGGTTTTCCTTCTCTTTGAACCCAAACATTGAAAGGTTTTCTTCTTTTTTGAACTCACAACTTTCTGTCTTTGCATTAATGCTTCATCTGACATTAGAAGTAACCAGAGATATTTGAAAACTTGGAATCATTTTAGTGTCGGATCAGATTTCCATTTCCTGTTTCTGCTGATGCCTGGCAATCGATGTGACAATTGTTGAAAATAAAGTGAACATTGATAGGGTTCTTGGTTATTACTTGTATGTCAAGCTTTTCCTTAGTCAAATATCTTGTTACCTTCTTGAGAACTGAAATTTAGGAAGGTGGTTGCTTTTGTCTGCTCCGGTCTCCTACTCTTTCTTACACCGTCAATCTTTACTCTTTGCCACTTGCAGACATTACGCCAGACCTTGGACTCTGGAAAATCTCTTCCTTTCCCTGATGGTGTCATTATAAATGGCCAGCCTCAGGCGTCTTTTGCTGGTGATCAAGGTAATTCATTCAAACGTTGATTTAGCCATTCCATTTTGCTATAAAGTGTCTTCTCATGTCATGTAAACACAGCCCTTACACCAATTGTTGCCTCTCAACTTCATTTCATTCAGGTAAAACGTACAAGTTCAGAATCTCAAATGTCGGGCTGTCAACCTCGTTGAACTTCAGGATCCAGAGCCACACACTAAAACTGATCGAAGTTGAAGGATCTCACACAGTTCAGAACATATACGACTCTCTTGATGTTCATGTTGGCCAATCGGTAACTGTCTTGGTGACACTAAATCAGCCACCGAAGGACTACTATGTCGTTGCATCAACTCGGTTCACGAAGACTGTCCTCACCGCGACAGCCATTCTCCACTACTCAAACTCACACAGTTCAGTTTCCGGGCCTCTGCCAGCTGGCCCGACCATTGAAGTTGACTGGTCCATGAAACAAGCTAGAACCTACAGGTATATACGATGGTACTTGTCAACAGTTTGCGATGCATTTATCAATATAAGACATAGATCTGCCACTTACATATTGATTGTCCTTGAAGGTGGAATTTGACTGCAAATGCTGCTAGACCAAACCCCCAAGGCTCTTTCCACTATGGAAAGATCACACCATCAAGAACGATCGTGTTGGCCAATTCGGCTCCTCTCATCAATGGAAAACAACGTTATGCTGTCAATGGGGTCTCCTTCATCAATGCTGATACTCCTCTTAAACTTGCTGACTATTTCAACATTCCTGGAGTATTCCGCACAGATTCTATGCAAACTAGTCCATCCGGCGGTTCTCCATCCATCGCCACCTCTGTGATTCCGGCCTCCCTGCATGACTTTATTGAGATTGTCTTCCAAAACAACGAGAACACCGTTCAATCCTGGCACCTCGATGGCTATGATTTCTGGGTTGTTGGGTGAGTCAATCTGCATCTCTCAGCACATTGATTTCTCTATTTGAGTCAGTCAGAATTTCTAATCTTTATTTGCTTCGAAATGCAGGTATGGCAATGGGCAGTGGACACCGGCTAGTAGGAGCAGCTATAATCTTGTCGACACACTCACAAGACACACTGCTCAGGTAACTCCTTGGTCATTCTAATTGCGAATCAATTAGAGGTCACCTTTGTGTTTGTTCTCCGTAACTGTGATTTTCTTTTTTGCCTTAACTCTTTAGCCTCGTCCAAAATCTTGCAGGTGTATCCAAATTCATGGACCAGCGTATACATGTCATTGGACAACCAAGGCATGTGGAATGTGCGATCGGCAATATGGGAACGGCAGTATCTCGGGCAGCAGTTCTATCTCAGGGTCTGGAATCCGGTCCAGAGCCTCGCCAATGAGTACAACATTCCCTCCAATGCTCTGCTCTGCGGCCAAGCTGTGGGACGACACCATTAGAAAGACGAATTTTAAACTGTTTCTATAATTTATTCATTCAATTAGTCATGAAGGTATGACTGCAGAGAATTGAAAAGAAGTAAAGAAGCTGTTCCCCATTAGTTTCCTAGTTCTGAGCCAGTTACATGTACGGGATTCATAAGAAAGCTATTTATTAATATTCATTTCGGTCCAAAATCCAAACTACATGGTTCTGGGCGTCCTAAAGCTCAGCTTTTAAGTCTAATAGAAGGATTCAAATGCCGTTAATCGGACGGTTTGGTTTGGGCCATATTTGATGTTAAAACATAGTCCGCACCTTATTGCCCAAAGTGTCTAGTAACGCATAGCTATTACATTATATTCAACCACCCACCGCCGGTGGTGAGGTTGAGAAAGTACGTCTTCGTTGTCGCTGTTCCGCTCACCAACCGCAAAATGCTGGTCCCGCTGGCGATGGGCAACTCCCGACAGAAGCAACAGATGTTGGGGAAATCATTCTTTAGTTGTGCTTTTCAATTAGTGACCGAATCCATTATTTTGCTGATCTTATTAAGTCATTGACTTTTCGGTTAGCGATTTGGAAATTAACACTAATGAAATCAATTTTTTAGCGGATATACATGGCATGTCTTTGCACGTTCTAGCTAATAAACGTGCCATGCTTTGTACGAGAGGACATATTAAAGATATTTAAAGATATTTGATTGCTGATGAAGATAGAACATTAGTTTACAGTTCTTTGATTTTGATGCTTGATGACAATTAAAGGTACTATTTACCCCTACTATTATTGTTGTTTATTTAATAACTGTTGGGATTAACGTATTCCCAAAAACTGGATTCAACACTAAATCGAACCCCTAAAACGAATGCGGAAGACAAGCTCGAGAAAATCACGTATCACCGATCCTAAAGCACACCACGGATTCGAGCGTACCTTGTTAGCCACAGATTAAACACCAATGCCGATAAGAGGAAGAGAAAAACGATCCTATTCGATCCGATGACGTCGATTGGCCTTGAAGGGAAGACAGCGTCGCCTTAAGCGCTTGTTTTCTTTTGGAGGGAGAGAGGGAGAGGAACGTACATACGTTATGCCAAAAGGTGTCTTCGTCTCTCTCTGTCCTCCCTTATATACATTCCCTCAAAAATAGAAACGTACCCCTTTATCCATGGGCCCTAATCCTGTGGGCCAAGCTTTCAGGCCCAACATGGGCGGACAGGCCTTAAGCCCAACACATAAAACCATCATCTCCCACTCGCACATGGTGGGCCGAACAGGATTCTCTTTACCTCTCTTCAACATTCATACTGATGAATAATCCGTGCGACCAGCATACTTTGAGAGCTCGTTGCTATACATCTGTTAGGAATATATAGCAGCTCATAATGGGCATCACACTCTGAGTAGATTTAGTATGCAGTACCCTAGATCGATCGATCACATTTATATCTCTCTTCATCTCTTTCAAACAATGATATATATATATATATTGTATTCACAATTATGATTATCCCAAAAACAGTCATAATTGGTTAACCAGATTCTCCAAATTCGATCTTCCTCTTTCCTTTAAACTCTCAATTTCAGTTCAGCTTGCTTTTCTAGAAATGTCCCATTAGATCGAATCAACTCATGACCATTGGCAACATCCTAAGATAGCAAACACTAAATAGAAATCTTGAGAATAAGTAAGAGTCATGAGGGGACTAAAAATTAAGAAACTTTTTCCTCAAGAGTCTCACACGATATAAAAGTTGAGATCAAACTTTTGCTACTCTTATTGGTCGTCTCATGCATATGTAGTATGAAATACGTATTACGGTATTAACTCCTTTCCCATGGAGCATATGTCTACACCTTTCAATACCGTACAAATGATAGTTCAGACATACCCAATGTCTAACTTAAGTTCACATATCTACTCATTAATATAATTCATCAGAACTCACATCTGGCATCATAGACAAATAAAGTAAAATATGTGGGGTATTTTACTTTCGGACATAGTAAGAATTATGTCTTCATCTTAACACCCAGTTAAGGCGACATACGTATTTTAAGCTTGAGCTCTCGATTATCACCTAGATAATAAGCTTAAAAATAGTCTCATCTCTATTTATCACACAGTAAATAGAGGCGATTACCCGTGTGAGTGGGCTAATCTTATATCTGTCCGACATACTTTCTCAACTCAAAGTAATGCACTAAGCATTAAGATGCATAAAAATCAAATAAAGATTCATAGGCATTAATGATGAAAGCACAAATTCATCAAATATGAACACTTAAGGAAATTATAATATTCAGTACATCATCTTCTACGCAATCCTAGAGATTTCATATGGCCACAAAATACATCTCTAGGTATTGGCTTTGTCATAGGATTTGCTACCATTCTATACGTAATATGTACTGTAAGTTCACATCTTTTCGTGCAATCATATCTTTGACAAAAATTATACTTGGTATCTATAGGTTTGGTCTTGCCATGATATTTTGGATCTTTGGTGTACACTTTTGCTGCTTGGCTATCACAGTTAACCAACAATGAATCTGCAGTACTTCCAATAACACATAAATGATCCAAAAAATCTCTTAAGCCAAACACCTTCTTATACTGCTGCTGATAATGCCACGAACTCAACTTCTATCGTGGACAAGGCTATACACGTTTGTTTCTTACTACTCCAACATATGGTGCCATTATTCGGTAAGAAAACAAACCCAGAGGTAGATTTTCTTTCATCTAAATCTCCTCCCCAATCAACATCAGAATAGCCTTAGAGTCGCAGATCCTTTCCTTAATGACTCAGCGTATAATCAGCAGTTCCCTTTAGATACCTTAGTATTCTCTTAACGGCTTTTCAATGTGCTTGACCTAGATTGGATTGGTAACTACTCACCATTCCAGCTACAAAACATATGTCAGGTCTTGTACACATCATAGCGTACATAAAGCTTCCAACAGCACTAGCATAAGGAACATGTTTCATTTGTTCCTTCTCTTGTGGAGTCCTTGGACACAGTCTATGGCTCAATCCTTCACATTTTGCAATAGGAGTGTCTATGGATTTACAATCTTGAAATCTTAACTCCAAGAATGTATGCAACATCACCCATGTCTTTCATCTCAAAGTTGGAAAACAACCAACTCTTGAAAGTATTAACAAACTCCATATTGCTTCCGGCAATCAGTATATCATCAACATATAATGATATGATCACAAATTGATCCTTGGATCTTTCGATATATACACAATGATCTTCATCAATCATTGTAAAATCATATGCCATTATGGCATTATGAAAACGTATATACCATTGTCTCGACGACTGCTTAAGGCCGTATTTCGATCTCAAAAGTCGACATACCTTTTCTTCTTGGCCTTTCACTATGAAACCAGTAGGTTGTTCCATATATACTTCTTCCTCTAATTCTCCATTGAGGAAAGCAGTCTTTACATCCATTTGATGTAACTCAAGATCCATACTAACTACTATTACCAGAATAATGCGAATCGAGGTAAATCTCACTACAGGAGAAAATGTATCTTCATAATCAATTCCTTCCTGTTGATTATACCCCTTCGCCACAAGGCGAGCCTTATGCCTTTCTATCGAGCCATCAACTTTTCGCTTTATTTTGAGATCCCACTTGTTCCCAATAGTTTTGTGTCCTTTTGGAAGATCAACCAATTCCTAGACTTGGTTTGATTTCATTAACTCCATTTCCTCTTCCATTGCATGAATCTATTTTTCCTTACTAGGGCAATTCAGAGCCTCATTAATATTTCTTGGCTCATCCTCATCTTGCGGAGCAATCATAAAAGTTTTCCCTTCAATGTCAAAACATCGACGGGGAATACTTTGACGACTTGTTCGCCGTATGAGAGATTGTACACTTAGCACATCATTCCCAATTATGTTCCCACTAGGATTAGATAATGATGATGTCGTCTCATCATGTGGTTGCAATTGAGAATGAGTTGAATTTAATTCATCACTTCTCACATTACTCCCACTTGGACGAACTACACTAATATCATTATCTTGATCCAATGTTTCAAATAGGGAGTAATCTTCTCCTATTTCGTCATTCTTAGAAAATTCATCCTCTAAGAATGTGACATCCCGTGATTCAAATTCAGTTATACTCCCACTTTCCTGCTCACCTATGAACACATACCCTTTCGAGTGTTCGGAGTATCTCATGAAAATACTCTTATTTACTTTGGGACCCAATTTCCCAAACTTGTGAGATGACTCATGAGTATAGGCAGCACAACCCCATGACTTAAGAAAAAACTTAAGTCCGATTTTCTAGCTGTCCATAACTCATATGGAGTGGAAGTAACTGATTTGGAAGGCACCCGATTAAGTATATAAGCAGCAGTTAACAACGCATCACTCCAAAAAATGATAGGTCAGTTAGCATGCGCCATCATGGACCTAATCATTTCCAGTAGGGTTCTGTTTCTTCTCTCCGCAACACCATTTTGTTGAGGAGTATATGGAATAGACAATTGTCTTTCTATTCCTTTTTCATCACATAATTTTCTGAACTCATCAGATAAATATTCTCGACCTCGATCGGATCTCAATACTTTTATTTTTTTGTCTAATTGATTTTCTTCCAAGTTCATAAACCTTTTGAAACAACTTAATGCTTTAGATTTATGAGAAATCAAATAGACATTTCCGAATCGAGCATAATCATCTATAAAAGTGATGAAATAAACAACCCAATGCCTTCCTCTCACATTCATTGAACCACAGACGTCATAATGGATTAAATGCAGAAGAAATTCAACTCTTTTACCTTTTCCAAATGGTTTCATTGTCGTTTTCCCTACTAGGCAATGCTTACATATGAGCAAATCGACTTTTTCAATGTTACCCAACAAGCCTTCTTTGGCTAGTTCATTCATACGTTATTGGTCAATATGACCAAGTCTAACATGCCACATAATCACATCATTATCACATGAAGTGGAAGACGTGAAAAGGGAATAACAAATATTTGCATTAACATAATCAATATCTAATACAATGAAACCATCCAGAAAGTGACCACAACCATAGTAGTTTGTATTCAAATACAAATCTACACCGCTATTACGGAAGTTCACACTAAAACGAAGCTTAACCAACACCAAAAACAGACATTAAATTTCGACGAATCTCTGGAGCATATAGAATATCATGTAGGAACAAGGTGCGTCCATCTCGCATGTTCAATCGGCAGATGCCAATTCCTTTAACTTCATTTCTGGAGTTATTTCCTATATAGATCCACTTAGTTCCAGTTGGTACTCGTCGGAATTCCACAAAGGATTCTTTATCCTTCGCTACATAGTCTGTCACTCTTGAATCTACAGTCCACAAAGGATTGGATTCAGCCAATAATATAGAACTTGACACATAAGCAAAGTTCTCAAATGTACAAGAGGTGTTTACCTTTTTTCGGCTCACAAGAGTTGCGAGCATAGTGACCTTTCTTGTCACAATTGTAACACCTCACCCTTGATATTTTCTTCACTTGAGGACGTTTTCCTCTTTTGTGTTGGTTAACTCTTGATTTCTTGCAATAAGGACTTGATCCTTTGCGTTCCCACATATTAAAACAAATCAATACGCTTGCGCTTAGAGCTCAATGCCCTTTCTGAGCTAGAACCAGCATTGCAAATATCTATTTTCGGCTCAAATACTATTAGGCGGTCCTCTACTAGCTCAAGGTGACGCACGGCATCCTCAAGATCTTCCATAATATGGTCAAGAGCTTCTAATGCTTCTTGCTTTTCCAGCATATATTGAATCTTCATATTCAATATTTCACAATTGTTGCCGTTCATATCAACAATTACGTTCTTAATTGCTGAAACCATCGATCTGAACACATCAGACATATATGCACGAATAATTAATGCCTATCATTTATGCATCCACTTTGCACAGACCCATCATATCAATGAATAATTTCAAGTAAGGTTTCAGAATCAAAAGGTCACTATGTTTCCAATCATTCTCCAAAAATCCTAACTTAAAACTATTATTAATATAATTGTCTTATACAAAATAAATTCTATGAAATTACAAAAACTTCTATGAACTACCCACAGCAGTCAACAATAACAGAAAGCAAATAATATTTGACCTCCAATAGAATAATAATGCTTTCACATAATACATCTATCCATTACACTAAGCAATATATACAGAGGAAAAATATCAACAAAGAAAGAGATATTTACACCCAAAAACATCTCAAACTAATCTAAGAAATAAGTAGGGAATGTTCCTTCTAATCTATCAGTCAAAATATCCAAGAAATTTGAAGGCACATTTTCCAACCATGGAAAAACTTTTGGAGAGCTTTCATGTCGCCTCCAAGGCGCATTCACTCTGCGCCATATGGCGCTCAATCTAAGGGTTGAAGTTTTGGTTAACTCAATCCTATAGTACTCTCTTACAAAAGCTTCCACTAGCCTTCTATAACCCGGGACCACGTTGACCTCCCATAGCCAATCTAACACTGTTTGCCATTCAGGTGGAAGAGTGTTCATCAAAGCTGGCACCTTCTCAAAATCCGGCATAAGATAACCATTCCATATGATTTCTTGTATCATCTGATTGACTCTGACCACATATGATACTAAATCACTGTCATGCCACCGATAATTAGCTAAATCTGACATCAGTCTTTTAAGTCTTACACTTCCCTCATCCGTTCTCGGGATTACAGGTATCCGTGCATAACTCAACATAGTTCCTGCAACAAATGCAGAACTAAAAATGGATCACTTATAATCCATAATGAACATAAAGGAAAATACATAATTTTCCATGATTCATGCAACAGATGCACAATAAAAAAAGGAATTACCTATAACCCACATAGACATAATTTAAAAAGAAACAGATTTTTTTTTTTTTCGGGTCAACAGTCAACGGTCATCGGTCAACGGTCAACGGGTCGGGTCGACGGGCGCGCGGGTCGGATTGGTTGGACCGGTCGGGCCGGTTGGACCGGCCGGGCCGGGTCGGACGAACCGACCGGCACGTGCTGCGTGCGTGCGCGGGCTGACGTCACGCAGACGTCAGCCGGCGCGTGCATGGCACGCACCAGGCTTCCGCGCGGGTCGGGTTGGGTCGGGTCGCCGGTCAGGTCGCCGGCCGGCCAACGGTCGTCGGCGACGACGTCATCGATGACATCATCCCGGCGGTTACCGTGACGTCACGGTGACGTCAGCACTCGCCGGTTCGCCGACCGGTGCGTGCCAATTCGCCGGCCGGCGGCGCGCACGTGCCGGTTCGCCGTCCGGCGCGTGTGGCACACGCGTTGGCCGAGCCAACGCTTCGGGCACGTCGCGCCCACGCGTAGCAGCTTCTGGCAGCGCGTGTGGGCACGTCCGGCGTCGCCCGGTGGCGCACGACATGTCGACGGACTTGTCTCGACGAGCTCTCTCACCCTACGCTTTCAGAAATCGATTTCGACTTACAGAAACTTGAAAAAATGGATGAACAGTGTTCGAGTGTCGGGATTTTGCGCCCCGATCCGTGTCGGCCTATTATTTTCACGAAAAATCAATCAAAAAACATGAAAGGGGTCGGGAAAACATGAACTAGGGCTCTGATACCAATGTTGGGATTAACGGATTCCCAAAAATCGGATTCGACACTAAATCGAACCCCTAAAACGAATGCGGAAGACAAGCCCGGGAAAATCACGTATAACCGATCCTAAAGCACTCCACGGATTCGAGCATACCTTGTTAGCCACAGATTAAACACCGATGCTGATAAGAGGAAGAGAAAAATGGTCATATTCGATCCGATGATGTCGATTGGCCTTGAAGGGAAGATGGCGTCGCATTAAGCGTTTGTTTTCTTTTGGAGGGAGAGAGGGAGAGGAACGTACGTACGTTATGCCAGAAGGTGTCTTCGTCTCTCTCTGTCCTCCCTTATATACATTCCCTCAAAAATAGAAATGTACCCCTTCATCCATGGGCCCTAATCCTGTGGGCCGGGCTTTCAGGCCCAACATGGGCGGACGGGCCTTAAGCCCATCACATAAAACCATCAATAACAAATATATATCAGAATATATACTAAAGTTATAGAGAAACGAGTTCTGTAATTACTCAATTTCTCATTTGGATTTTCATTTTGAATATGTTGTCAAACTTGTGTGTGAAAAAAGAAGAAGAAAGGATATTGTGAAGAAGAGAAAGTTATTGTTTTTTAACCATTGTGTTAAACAATATATGATTTGGTTATATTTATAGATAACCAACCAAGATATCACTTGGAAATAAGTAACTTATCCTCACGTTTCATGATCAACCATCAATTTTCTTCCTATCAACAATAATTTTCTTTTCCTATCTAACAATCACCTTTTTTCATGTCCAGGACCACTTCTTTTCATGATAATTAAATATTTCAACTGAAAAGTCACATTGTTTCAAGATTTAAAAAAAAAAAAAAAAAAAAAAAGACCTCAAAAGTAAAGTGCTAAAACTTTTCTACGTCGCTTACTTTGTTGTCATAACTTTTCAATTGATATCTAAAGTGCCATTATTATTATAAAAATATTTATCATAAGTGCCATAACTTTTGACCTATTGATTTTCATAATTTAAAATAATCACCACAAGTGTGACAAGTTTTAATACCATGTAGGATTTTTTTAGCAAAGAAAACCCCTACCATGGCCCAAGTGAGATTTTTTCATTTTTATTTTTTTATAAGTTATGGTATTTAAGTGATTGATTAAAATATTATGGGTACCAAAGTAAGTGCTGTATGAAAGTTATAGCACTTATGACATAATTTCTACAAGTTCTACTTGTATAGGGTACATAAAGGTACAGGAATTTCATTTCACTTTATTTAATGGAAATTTTGAATGTAGAGGATGATTTATATTTTACGTATTACATTTCTTTTTGTCAAAATAGAAGGATTATTAATGAAGAATGCTCCGTAAGCAAGTCAAGCCAATATAAGTAAAACATTCAACTCAAGATCACTATACATTACATAGATTCCCAAAAAATTGACCCCCAATTAATCAAATGAACAATATGCGGAATCAACGAATTTGATTGTAGTCAAACTTCTTTACTTAATTCTCCTACCACATCTTTACTAGACCAAGATGTGTAAATCCAAATATAATTTGGTAATATAATTTTACTTAAGTTTTCATGCATTGCCTAATATATTGTAAAAGCCTGTTCAAACGCACCAAATCCAATTATTAAGTTGAACAAGCCGCGTAGCCCTTAATATTATTGTTAGGTGGTGGTTGA
The DNA here is from genome assembly GCA_014182515.1 of Eucalyptus microcorys. Lineage (NCBI taxonomy): Eukaryota > Viridiplantae > Streptophyta > Magnoliopsida > Myrtales > Myrtaceae > Eucalyptus > Eucalyptus microcorys. Next base: position 5,363,977 of record CM024568.1, on the reverse strand, counting down.
CTAAGCTTGCCGTGTGACAATTTTCGAATCGAAACCAAATCAAGACATAATCTTAGGTTTCGGTAACCTTAAAATGGTAACTCCAAAATATAATGAAAAAGTTAACGTCGACTGCATCAACTTTCATAATTATTAGGTGGGTAAAATCATTGACGTTTTCAGCAAGCTTGATTTCACATGGGGGCGAACGTTGTAACATTACCTACTCAGTGATAAACCGAGCCCAATTTATAGTTCATCTAGAGCCCACACAGGAAGATTCCAGACCACCAAAATCAATGAAAAATCACGAAGCACGTAAAGCATAACAAAATTGGAAACAATAGAGCATCCGCACACAACTAGAATGATGTAATTTCCTACCATAACCTTTGGACTGGACTACAACACAAGCCACGATATATCTACAAAGTGTCTAGTAATGCAAAGCTATGACCTTATATTCAACTACAGCATCACCGGTGGTGAGGTTGAGAAAGTACGTCTTCGCCGTCACGACCCCACTTGCCAGCCGGAAAACGCCGGTCCCACCAACGATAGGCATCTCCCGATAGGTCTCGAGTGCCGGATTGCGGCCCAATATGCTCAGGGTGCTGCCATGGTACTCCGGGGTCGTGAATACGAGGTTCATGCTCATGTGCAGGGCCGCCGACTCAAGCCCAACTGAGCCATAGAACCCCTGTGCCCGGCCAACAAGGGGGGACTCTGGCTCAGGGCCCTTGGTCAGCGGGTCGTCGATCATGTTGACCACCCCGAAACCCGTCGGGGACTTCTCGGTCATCGTGGCCTCGGCAACGCGCACTGCCGTGGGGTTCCTGCCAGAGAGCGTGTCGTGGAAGTAGAAGTGGAGGCGTGTGGTCTTGCGATTGGCATGGCTAAGCCCATTGAACCAGGCGTCCACCTTCTCGGGGTCATCCGCCTCGGCATGGGCGTGTTTCGCCACCATGGCCACCACCAGAGCAACAGCTGCCACCACCAAAGCAACAGCTGCCACCACCATTGCCGTTAAACCTGGCTTCGCCATCTCTGTCTCTCGATCTGAAATTGCTGGGAAAGTGGACACTATTGGAAGGAATTTATAGGCGGATAAACCCAGAAAGGAGCCTTATAAAGAAGACACCTGCAGAAATACACAGACCAACAGGTGCATTCCGTTCTAGAATAGAAAGAATTCACATCAGAAAATTACATTACTCTAGACAATTGCAATAATGGTTTCCTAAAGAAGATCCAAGATTGCAGAGTGAACAACTAGCAGACAGCAACTATGGAAAAGAACATCTAGGATGTTATGAAGTGCAAATTAGGAAATACCAACAGAAATATGGGAGTGAATGATTGCATCTGGTAGGGAGACCAAAAGTAGAAGAAACGCCACTGCAAGTTTGCTACCAGCAACAGGCAAATGAAAAGTCGACGAAGCTTCAAAATCAAGATTCATGATTCAGCCGTGCAAATACTACAAGTACTTGAGCCACTTGAGCCAAAAGAGTCACACCTCATCAAGTTCATGACAGATACATAGCAACTAACATATGAAATCAAACACCCACCAAACCCGAAAGCGTCCTCGACAAGGACCACTTCCGCTGCCCCTCCCCACCGGCGGCCCGGATCGTCCCTGCCGTGATCAGCCTCGGCCTGGTGGCTGCTGCGGAGGCGCCTCCGGCGGTCGAGGGGATCGCCGGCTCGCCCGCTGGGGAGGCCAAAGCTCCGAGCTCAGGAGGATCGGGATTGGGCTCGGAGCGAGAGGTGGCGTCCCGCCGCGTCTTCTTCAAGAAGGCCGCAAGGGACATGAACGAATTCGTCGACATGACATTGGGGGATGCTGCGGCAGCGGCGGCGGAGAGGGAGACCCTGCGCTCGCCGCCGAGGAAGAGGGGCGAAAGGGAGGCGGCAGCGGCGGTGGTGAAGGGCGAGAACGACCCCAAGTGCGAACTGGGAGGAGAGGTCCTGTGGGAGGAGAAGAGGAGCGAGAGTAATGCGGTGAACAACATACTGAAGAGGGGCTTCACCGGGATCGGAGCTCTGTGCTCGTTCGGGGTGGCCGCGGCGGCGACGTTCTGCGTCCTGATTCTCGGAAGCCGTCAGGGGAACAACAACAGGCAGAGCCAGCCGAAGCAGAACCTGCGCTTCCAGATCTACAGCGATGATAAGGTCAGAACAAAAACCTAGAAATTCGATTGATTTGTCAGTGCACGTTGTACTTCTCTTAGAATTCATCACATAGCTTGGCTTTTCCCATCAAGTAGATGCAACAAAAGAGTGATCGAGATCAATCACTTAACTGGTCGTGCTTTTTCACTAGGGACAGGCTTCATCATGTTGTCTACGGTTAAGACGTCATGCCCATTGTACACCGTCCTAACACATTTCTATTAGTCGATTATGCAATTGTACTTGAGTTGTCGTGCATCGTCTAATATCATACAATAGTCCTGTCTTTCGCAAATATAAAGTGATATCGCAATCAATGGCATTGTATATTAATATGGATATCTTCCAATATGCTCTACTCTCTCACGCCAACGTTTATGATTAGAGTTTACAGCAATGAAGCGTCGCGATTCACGTTACAGGACCCAATTATTGGATATTTGCAGCTACTTTGTAGTAAAGTTTCTCAAATCCAATCAAATATGTTGGCTTGGGTCAAGTAGCGCTATCTAACATAAGCTAGTTGGTGCAATCGGGGAATGATGACGATACACTTTTCGATGCAATCCTTGTTTTTCTTTTTCGTTTGGGGGGCGGTAGGTGTGGAAGCCGATCTAAAGTGGGCGGTAGGTGTGGGAGCCGATCTAAAGAGAGATAAACACATTAGTTCAACCACAAATTTTCACCCCATGGAAAAATTGAAATTAAGTTTTTTTTTTATTTAAAATCTTTATGATAAAGGGCACTCTAATCTATATAACGTTTAAAGCCGAAATTGAGAGAACGATAGTTACAGTGCTTTCGCTTTTAGCTTAATGATTTGTTGCATATCGGGTTCCTATTCTTACTGGATCTAAATTTCTTCAAATGAACAAAGAGGAACTACATGAATATTCATCCTCTTATTGAATTTAAAATTAATAGAGGATAAACTAGAGAAAGCGTTTTAAATCATACTCTACTCTAACACGGCTTATTTCAACGTAGTTTCTTAAATATATTTTAAAGGGCGAAAATTTTTAGCCAAACATTAAACGCTGCGAACTGTTTTAATACTTAATCAGTGTTATTTGCGACGCAAATTGTCCAATCAAATTAGGATATGTATTCATAATATAACAATTAAACTTGAAATTAGACATTGATCGATTGGATAGGCTAAATCAAGTGAGTACATATTAGTATCAAATTCGAAACGGATTTTGTAGTTTGCTTAAATCAAAGTAAATATTGATCGAGTCACTCAAACTTTTCCGTAATTAGATCCTTGGAGGATTTGAGAACCGAACTACGTTCACGTTCTATCCGTTGAGTCGGTTATAAGAGAGAGGAAGAGCTAGAGAGAAAGAGAAGGCGTGAAACTAGATCGTATATTTTCGAAGACTTTAAGAATCCATTTGTGATAACCGCAAATTTAAAAAAAAAAAAAAAAAAATTGTTAGAAGCTAAACGATCCGAACGAACCCAAGCAATTATAAAAAGGAAGAAACCACAAATTATATTTCAAATTTGAGGCCCCGTACCAAACGGGATTTGAATTGAATAATGTAAATCAGGAATATCAACTGAATCCTCTTTTAGAATTATTGTTGTGGCGTTATCAATTAATAGACGTGTAATGTACGCCGTGTGTTTTGTCTCTCCTTCAACGTTCCATCGTTCCCAGAATCTAACATATCAAAAGGCAGAAAAATTAACATTAAAATAACCATCAACTCCCCCGGAAAATATGAGATTAAGTGCCTCTTATTCAGCCACCATCCATCTTCAACCTCCACAAGAAAACCATCAGCAACAGTGCGTCCATGCTAGCATAGTCCTTTCTCCCTCAACTTTAGATTTAATTCCAACTACACTCTGAACTTTTTTCTTTTATCAAAAAAGATCCCCAATTTTTATTCTAATCACAAATGTGCTCACACCTTCACTAGTTTCTTCAAGATTACCAATATCAAGAGGCTATTGTTGTTCTATATGAAGGTGGGGTATTGATGAAGATGCCCGCTCTAATAATAACCCTCTAACTTAGTCCTGATATTAATAATTTTGAAGAAACTAATCGAGACTATTGAATATGTGGGCATATTTGGGATTATAGTGAAAGTTTGCAAAAAAATTAGATAATAATAAATTCAAGATAGAATTGAAATTATACATAGAATTAGAGAATTAGGCAACAATAGCATAAAAAAAGCCCAAGAGTTGAAGTGTAGGACACACAAGTGGGAACACACTTTGTAAGAGCTTTCACTTTTATATTTTCCTTACAATTTTCAATTCCATGCCCATTTACATTTCTCTATACTTTTTCCTTTTTATGTAATTCAATATTATACATTTCTAGTCAATTTAGATTTTCTTTTTTAATGCAATTACTTTCCACCACACTTAAATTTCTAAAAATCACCTCCATTCAGACCTCGTTTGACACACTTTTTAAGCAAGTGAAGTACCATCAAGCAAACTCAACGCAATCCATTTGTCAAAAGTTCAAATCGCCTTGTGACATGTCATATTTCGTCAATATTTCTGTTGATACTCCAGCAAAAATATCTTCCAATATTAGATATATCTATTAATCCTTTTTATAAGGAAAATGATGAGCTAACAAACCATTAGTCTTTAAAAACAAATGTGGCTTCTCCACCACACTTAATTTCGAGAAATTAACTGACTTTCTTGAAAAGTTTGAAATTGGAAAGTTTTATTTGGTGGGATTTCATGTACGTCCACCAAGTAAGATTCCTTAAATATGAAGGAAAAAAAAAAAAAAATTAGAAAACATTTAATTCTAGAGCAAATCAAATATTGAAATATTGATAACCACAAGCAACAAAATAACCTAGTTAGAAGAACTAGCGTATTGCCAGCAACGATCACTCCTTGGACAACTAAATTGTGCAATTCCTTTTACTTCTGGAAGCTATAAATACTCACAATAGTGCAAGTAGCTCATATTTCACCATTAAGCAAAATATGTGATCCCCATAGATGATAAAATATATAAATTGGTAAATATGACATGCCAAATTGCCAAGCCCCAACACATAAATGACTTAGCTAAAATGGATTATGGAAAATGCAAGAACTGCTAATGAAGCTCTCGAGTTTCCACGTCGGCACGTTGAGTTCACGTCGGCACTACTCGTATGGAAAATGCGAGAAAATATTAGGTGCGCCCGGCGCTCCACGTCACCGTGCGCCCCACCCAATCAGGATACGACACGTGTCGCCACGTGGAGCCGGGTCCCACTTTTATTTTTAGTCAAATTTTTGCCGCGTCCTTCTCTCTCTTCATTAATGGCCGCGTCCTTCTCCCGCCCTTCGCATTTGAAGTGCCGTTTCTCTTCTGTCTTCTCCCGCACGAAGTCTCTCTCACAAAAATCTTTCTCCGCCTCCTTCGACACCGACGATCAGCACCGGCCGAGCGCCCTCCTCGTCCGGCGGTACTCGATCTCCGCCGCCGCCACCGCCGCCGCCTCCTCGCCGCCCTCGCAGCTCCCGCTGGCTTCCAAGATCCAGAGCGGCTTCGAGCCGCGGAGGTCGTTGTCGACCTCCGCCTCCTTCGACGCCAACGGCCAGCACCGGCCAAGCGCCCCCTCATCCGGCGGTACTCGATCTCCGCCGCCGCCGCCGCCGCCGCCGCCGCCTCCTTGCCACCCTTGCAGCTCTCGCTGGCCTCCAAGGTCCATAGCGGCTTCGAGCCGCGGAAGTCGTCGTCGACCTCCACCTCCTTCGACGCCGACGACCAGCACCGGCCGAGGGCCCCTCGTCCAGCGGTACTCGATCTCCGCCGCCGCCGCCGCCTCCTCGCCGCCCTCGCAGCTCCCGCTGGCCTCCAAGGTCCAGAGCGGCTTCGAGCCGCGGAAGTCGTCGTCGACCTCCGCCTCCTTCGACGCCGACGACCAGCACCGGCCGAGCGCCCCCTCATCTGGCGGTACTCGATCTCCGCCGCCGCCGCCTCCTCGCTGCCCTCGCAGCTCCCGCTGGCCTCCAAGGTCCAAAGCGGCTTCGAGCAGCGGAGGTCGTCGTCGACCTCCGCCTCCTTCGACGCCAACGACCAGCACCAGCCAAGCGCCCCCTCGTCCGGCGGTACTCGATCTCCGCCGCCACCGCCGCCTCCTCGCCGCCCTCGCAGCTCCCGCTGGCGTCCAAGGTCCAGCGTCTCGCGGACAATGTCCAGGTTTTTCCAAAACGCTCCGATCGTCTCGCGCTCTATTTTGGCTCCCGATTGAGTTGGGGATTTGACTATTTCGAATTTTTGCTTCTTGCTTCGGTTGATTCCTTCTCTGTTGCCGAGCTCTGAAAAGAGCGATTTCCGGATGCAGCTTGCGAGGCAGGATTACTTGGAGCTGAGACAAGAGGCGAGTGAACTGCAGGAGTATTCCAACATGAAGCTCAATCGAGTCATGCAGTCACGCTATCTCGGCGTTCTCGCCGACAAGAAGCCGAAACTAGGTGAGGCGGTGCGGCATCTATTGTGCCTCGACGCACGTTTGCTTTCTCATTTTGGTTTTTGACAGGTTCTGTGCTTTGTGTCAGATCAAGTCGCCCTTGAAGGTGAGGCTAGGATAGCACCGCTCGTCTATGAGAAGAGGAAGTTGTTCAATGAGTTGTTGACATCCAAAGGTCAGTCTTTGGTTTCTTAATTGAGTTCTCACTTTCCACACAAAGCACGTGGAGCGGAAGTACTTGGATACATGAGCTGATAATTCAGAAAATTTCTAGTTTGAATTGCAATTCATTTTCGGGATGATATTCCTTTCGGATGGATGGGTAGAGATAGCTTGCTTGTATGGTAATTTTGCAGTGTGTAGTAGGAGGACAAAACTTGAGTTTAACGAGTAAGATCGAGTTGGAATATGACTGATAGAGTTTTAGCGATGAAGTGCAGATTAACTTGAGATAACAGCTGCCAGTTGTGATGCATTTTTCTGATCATTGTTAGTCTGAGAAATTGAGCTGTTTGTTAGTTCAGGACTGATTATGCCTCAGAGATACTAGATATCAAGAACAGAAATGATTTTTTACTCTGTGTATCTTCTTCCTCCTCCGTTAGGATCCGTCTGATACTTTGATTGATGGTTACATAGAAATTGAATCTCTTGGATTAAACTAATGGAAGAACTCCCGAGAAATATGATTTTCAGACAAGAGTCCAGTCACCTGTGATATAATTTCCATTTGGACTCCTTTCACATCATCAATTCACCATTGATTGCCCAATCACTAGATTGGTCGACCTAAGTTATACTAATAGTGTTTAAACTTTATGCTATGTTTCTGTCCTAAAGGAATGCCTGTCAGTTACATTTTATGGCAGATCTAATGGACAAGAATATGTCATGCTGACATTGCATTTTTATGTTATTCTTTTTGGCGTGTACGTGACTCTTTTGCAAAAGATGTGAGATAAATGGAGTCAGCCAGTCAGTAGTATACTCAATTGGAAATTCTTTGTGCTTGCTATTGAACAAATTATGAATGTATCTCTCTTAATTCTCTGCAGTTGTAACTGCCACCATGCATTTGTGGGAGGCAATGGTGATGCCTAACACCTCATACTTTATGATTCTGTGGACGAACCAGTTGTGTGGAGGGATTGCACTTTGTTTTGAATAAGAATCTTATCTTGATATTGGGTGATGATGATAGCACTTCCACCTCTGGAATGGCTCCTGTGCAAAGATGAAGAGATGTCGAATAGTTGAACAATAATTCTTCTCTTTGACTAATTGGCATACAACAATAGGAGCACATGATTGATGCCTGAAAGGAGTTCCATCTTTGCTTCTCCTTCTTTGTACGGCAGCTCTGTTTCGACACTCTCTTAGTTTACAGATTTCATGAAAATTGTGAACATAACTCCATATAGTTTAAAGCATTTGGGCTCGATGGGTCTATTTGTTGGCCCATCCTCAGTGGACCTCATTTTAGTTAGAAAACAAGAGGAGAGTTGTCTTTCCGCAGAGTTGCTAAATAGTGAGGATGTTGAGCTCCAGCAGCCTTTGCTCGGCCACCATTTCCCTCCCTCACTCCCTCCCTCCCTCTCTCTCTCTCTCTCTCTCTCTCTCTCTATGTGTTGTTGTCACCAAGTCTCTCGTTCCTTTTAAGCCCAGCCTTAGTAAAAGTGAGTACCGGCACTCGGTGGACAGGCTATCCACCCTAAAGTGGTATTGCCAGCCATTCTGGAGGAGCAGTTGATTCAGCATTTTCTAGTCTTTAGGAGTGATATGTAGCTTGAGCAAAGATTGGATTAGTCTACATTGCGTTGTGATATGTCTAGGCTTTAGCAAAGTACTTGCCCATTTGATCTTTCAATATAAATGTCAATTCCCACATGTGCTTCTGGAGTATCTGCGATCGAATTATTGGGCGTAGTTTGTAGTTGTCATTTATATATTTATGGTGGTTGCTTGTAGGCCATTTCTTCATGGTTCCATGGATTCTTGATTATAACTACAAGTATCAAAATTGTGGGTTATTCTATTGAGAACTCATGGCTCAATGCTCTTGCCTATTGTGCGTTTGACTATCTTTACCTAAGACTATTTCTTTGGTTTAGGTATTTTGTGATGGACTCATGATCATCATCAACATAGTTTCCGTGTTTGCCTCTTTCATTAGTTTGATGGGAAGGATTAATAATTGCTGTTTCCTTTTGATAACAGTTGTTTTTCTAAAGTTAAGTTTTGCTTACTAGGAGGTCTTTCCATATTACAGAAATGTCCCTAATTGCCTTCTTGTGCAATATGCAGAGTAATTATGATAGAAAAGCATCACCTTTTCTGGCGAAAGAATTACTAAGAATTTATACAAAGGAGAAAAGTTGTAGGGAGCAACTCTGGAAAAATGGCATTGTAAAATCATCTCCAATGCCACCACGGACACGTCCTGAATGCGTGGGGACTGAGGAGGTACTCGACCTTTCATGTTTAACTCTTGCTTTCTGATGACTTTGTCAATATGATGCTAGTTGATGAATTTGTTTTGGTTTTTTTGTAGGATCCTAAGTGCATTATATGTCAGCAAGATTGTTATTTTAGTTTGCCTTTTGTTCTTCAGTAAGAGAGAATGTTCTTCTGGATTATATGTTCTTGTAGGTAAAAGGTGGCCATGCTACTTTGGCTCATCTTCAGACACCTTCTGTTGATTTCTTGCGCATTTTTGGATTTCTCAGGTGTCTTGTCGCGGGAGCATATACATAAAGAAGCTAAGGTCACCTGCTGGAGTTGAATTTTCATTGATTTCCCTACGAGTGGCATATTGGTTCAAAACCACTTCAATTATTTTTTTAACAGCTGATCTGAACCGTTTGCAAGATGACGGTTGGTAATTAGGCAATCTGAAGTTCGCCAATTGAACTCCGGATCGATGGCTGCTTGGAAATGGTGCAGGAATCTCTTCGACATAGGTGTATATCTGTAGACTAGACCCTCATAGTGTGTACATGAATGTAGCTTTAGAGATTGTTAAATGGTTGCGTGCTCAAATTTAATGGGCACAAATTTGATGTTAGATGGTTGCCTTCTCACTATTATCTTGCTGTACATAGACACAAGGTCATTATGAGTTATGAATGTGACCAATGATGTTGCACTGTCCACTAAGTTCTCTTTCCCCTCCATGTTCAAAGGCTAGAGAGTTTTGTAAAATCATTAGCCAGCCATTTTCTTTATCTATGTGGTGCTTTAAAACAAGATGTTTAAACGTGATTTATTTGTGGCTCATATATAGAAATGGTCTATATAATATTTTCTGCTTCGGATGCATGTGAATGGGCAATTGTTCCTCTATGATAGGAGGAGCCTGCGATTTGCAGCCAAATTGGCTCTTCACGACTTTGGCCTTTGTGATTGTTTTTGGTGTGAGGATCATCCGTTAGGACGAGGTCAAAACCATTATAAATCATATGGAACAAGTTGGGCAGTCTTCGGGCGCAAAAGCTCATTTCAAGCCGCACAAACCTTTGGCTGAGTCATCCTCCATAACTTCTGCATTGGATGTCAAAAAAGAGGAACTTATTTGATTCAAGATAATTTAGAAGAGAGAAATGTCGCTCTCGGAGATGACCAAGAAATCTCACAAGATGAACCTTCGTCAAGTTAGCATCAATATCCAAATCCTCACCTTTGAATTTGCTCATTCAAATTGTCGAAACTTCTTCGATAATGGAGTGATGCTTGAACTCAACAACTCCTGAACTGAAAAATGGTAAATCTCAAATAACCTACAAAAACATCAATCTTGTTCTTTAGTGTGCGGCTCATTTGCCCCATAGGCTAGTTTTTGCAGAAACCAGAATATACAATGTTAAAGATCCTCAATACGTTTATAATTTGAATTTAAGCATCCTCAATCAAACATTTATAATCTCAAGTAAGAATTTGGTCGAAATTTCAGGAAGTAGCGGCATGGGAAAATATGCAATAGCAAAACAAATTTAATGATATGCCATCATAAAGGTTCACTTTATTCATCCTACAAACAAAATGCACATACATTTACAAACAACTAAAACTCATGAACAACCCAACCAACATCTTTAGGTTTGCCAAATCTCACAATATGTCTAAAATTACCATAAACAACAGCACAACCAACATTTTCAATCTAGAATTTTCTTTCTTCTATTTTGCCAAATCTTGCTTTAATTTTGCATTGAGATTGGATTCATTGTCCAGTGCTTTCCTGCCAGTCAGCAACTCCAATAAAACAATTCCACAGCTGTAGACATCTGACTTCTCTGTGAGGCGAAAAGTGCGGGCATATTCTGGGTCTATGTAGCCAATGGTCCCCATTATGTATGTAGAAGTATGGGACTTCATTGTGCACAAGCTCTTTGCAATCCCAAAATCAGTGAGATGCGCCTCAAATTCCTTATCGAGTAGAATGTTTGACGATTTCACGTCCCTGTGGATGATACGCGGACTACAATCATGGTGAAGATATGAAAGCCCCTCAGCGGCACCAAGTGCTATCTTGAGACGAGTATCCCAGTCAAGCTTCTTTTTCTTCGCAGGGCCTACAGAAATCATTAATTTGTAAAGATCTTTGGTCGGAAGAATCCTGACATAATTAAAAACTAGGACCAGTTTATTTTAGATGATTTCAATATACATGAACAGAAGAAAATTTAGCAGGAGTGAAATGAGTACTAATAAAAGCCACTCCAGATTTTCACTCGCTCGCTCAATCTAGTTCTCATGTATGATGGGAAAAAGTTTTGACACGCATATTCACCTAAGAGGCTCTTGAGCAGGACATCCAAGTCATTAAAAAGAAACTTCACTCACCATGGAGAAGATCCCAGAGGCTGCCATTTTCCAAAGAAAATATAGTACCATTATAATCTATGCAGCATTGGGGACAACAATGGGACAACAATAAACTTACAGAATAGTCAGGCTAGGGGTGAGAAGATGTTCTAAGTGGCCTGAAACATGCAGAACGTATTCTAATTGATGTTTATTAAAGCTTATGAAGGATGCCAGAATTATCATGAGAGCGGACTTGGAAAAATTACATAGAACAGGAGAATGAAATAGTTATAAAGATCCTCAATCAGTAAAAAAGTTGCAGAAATGGACTCCCCATGCAGATGAAATCACATGCATAGCTTCAAAACAATCCAATATATGAGAAACTAAGCATACAAATAATGAAGCTTTGACATATTTCCAAGCTCCGGAGGGATTTGTCCGGTCAGTTTGTTGCCATGCAAGTACCTACAACATGTTTCATACCCAGGTCAAGCTTAAACCAGCACAAGAAAGATGCCAACGTGACCCCTAGTATTAAGTACAAGTGTAAAAAAATGATAGCAAGTATCGAGGATAACGCACAGTTTTTCCGTGTAGGTGAAATTTCCCAAAATAGGAGGGATGGGTCCAGTTAACATGTTACAGCTCAGATCTCTAGGCGATTAAAGAGAAACAAGATGTTAAGCAACTGTTTGAAAAACAACTATTCTGACCTTAAAATAGGAGAATGAGAACTCACAAGACTGCAAGGGCCTGCATGAGACCAATCACAGATGGAATTTGCTCTGACAGCTGATTACCTTGCAATGACCTAGTACGCAGACAGATTACGAAAGGAATTAAGGAAAGCTGATACAGATCAAATGCTATATATTTGAAACACTCTGCAGAAGTTGCAAACACATACAAGGTGACCACTTGCAGGAAACCAATGTTGAATGGAATTTTCCCTGTTAATCGATTATAGGACAAATCCCTACCAATAAAAGATAAAAGATTTTATGATTTTAAAAAAACAGAACACGATAATGAAGTGATCGTGCAGAGAAAAGGACGAAGCATTAAATGAGAGAGAGAAGCAGCAAAAATTTAACTGAACCCATCTCTAACCCATCTCTAGAATGGTTGGGAGTCTGGAAAGACGGTGTAAGGTGCAGCTGAACCGAAAGATGCATATATGCGTCTAAATATCTCCTCAAATGTCTCTTCATCATACTCATAACCTGCCTGTTAGCAAAAAAATTAAGATTAGTAACACATCCAGACATAGGATTTTGAGAAGTAAATAGAACTCTCAAGCTATTAGCAGAATTCTCAACTTGCAGTACTAAAATCACAAAATGTTGCAATCAGAATGACAGTTACAGCACTTCGATATATTAAACCATTAAGTTATCAACAAATAACTGTACAGCTTCATAAATTTAATAAGATAAACCTGGAACCAGGATTACATACTCAGACATGCAAAAGAAAATAGTATTCTAGCTGCATTAAGCAAGCAAATCACAGAGCTCCATTTCATAGACTTGGCTATCTTACCTGGACAAATGAATTTCTCACGCAAGTTTTCCACCATACAATGTTTGGCATTTTGGCAGCATATCTGAAGCATGGATATTTTTTTGCCATTTCTGTATATGCAAGTTTAAAGCCCTCATAGACGCGCTTATAGTCGGGACATGGAAGACCGACTGATTTGGCAGCCATGCAGTAATAGTCACCAAGCTCCCCTTTGTAGGCCATGAGCGTGCCAGTGACATCTACAGTGATGCATCATAATTTGGATAGGATTTTCATTTGCAGATTCTTGATCAGGAGGATAAGGCTTTAAGAGTAAATTCTGGAGTCCACCATAATAAATTTGGACAACCAACTGTTAAAGTAACTTGAGTTCCCACACATCTGCAAAAAGGATGAGTTGGATTAATCAGTAAGTAAAGGAACACTAACACCAATTTCCAATCTTAGATCTATTAAACATACAAAGATAATGTCAATATGTTAGAATTTCATTCGAGCTCATGAATTATGTTGTGCACAAGAGATAAATGATCTCTACACAGGGCTAGAGAGGTTGATTCAAAGGGTTTAAATATTAATCTTGCAGATATCAGTGTCATACACAATATATGCAAGAGACTTTTCCAATTGTTTTCAGCATGATAATTGCAAAGGAAGAGGTAAGGCCTAAGTTTTCCATGCTTATTGCTCAAGCATTCAATCTACAACATGACACTGAGGGATTCAGCTTGGAAAATGTTAACGACAAAGGTTAACCCAGCAGAATGGACAGTCCTTCCTCGAATTTGGCTTGGATTTGATGATTTTGATCCACAACATTCTCCCTAGTTCACTGAGCATGCCCATGTGTTGTGTGTGCAGTTGTAAAGTTAGATAAAAGCAAATACTCAAGAAGCAAAAAGTAACATATGCCACGGCACATTTACCAAAAATGGAGGAAACTACAGACAAATAATGAGCATAACATCCCAACAATTAGATTGTCAGAAAAGAGGAAGCCTATCAATGCATCCTTACAATGAGAGAAAGAAACCAGAACAAATTATGAGTTAAAAGACATAAAGCTAGGCAATTGGATGACCTGCTTCTACTTAAGTAAACCAGGAAAAGAAAATGATAATGTTGCAACCATCACAGATCACTCGGTATCTCATCATGAGCTCAGAAAATAGGACGTGCATAGGTAACTGGCTCTGGAAAATTACATGGTCAAAGTAAAGACACGACCCAGAAACATCCTTCAAGCTAACGGAATTAATTGACACATATACTATATATTTATCGTGAAGAATCCACATTTTGAGAAAAGGGAGTTCTTATCTTCCTTCAAACATCTATAAAAATTAAATACGATGGCACCGGCAAATGGAGCTACTAACACTAGCTTTCCCAACAGAGGCATGAAACACCGAGCAAAAACTCGGTGGCTAAATTTTTAAGACAGCACCAATGCTAACTCAGGAATCCTAGGCAGTTAAGTTCTAGTCATACATCCCAAGAAATGAACTACTCGCCATCCTAACAAGAACTTCACTATCTCCTAAGACAGCAACCATCAAACTAAAAAGATTGCCTTAAAACTGAAAATATGATTTACGAAGACAAGAGTGCAGGGTGTGAAATACAAATTGCCATCTGCTTAAACAACAAAATTTTGTTGAGTCATCACAGAATCCATACCAACAGGTAAGATTCATAAGAAGGTGCTCTTGGGAGAAAGTGGCAATGGCGGAGGCGGCCGAGCTCGGACGCGCCCGGTGAGCTTTTGGGTGTCCGCGATCACTGAGGAGGCACAGGCGGAGAAGGTCAGAGCTTGGGATGCAGCCACGACCGGCAGGGCTCTTCGGAGCGAGTAGCTCCTGGCGGTGACAGCGGAGGCGATCGAGCTTGGAGGCAAGCAGCAGGCTTTTGGGTGTCCACGCTCACTGAAGAGGCCGAGGCGGAGATTGTCGGGACCCAACCAAGACCGGCGGGGTTCTTGGGAGCGAGTGGCTCTTGACGGCAACGGCAGAGGTGGCCAAGCTCGGAGCGACCGGCGAGGCTCTTTCGGAGCGAGTGGCTCCTGGCGACGACGGTAGAGGCGGCCGAGCTCGGAGGCGACCAGCGGGTGTCTGCGCTCACCGAAGAGGCCGAGGCGAAGATGGTTAGAGTTCGGGACCCAGCCACGACCGGAAGGTTTCTTGGGAGCGAGTGGCTTCCGACGGCAACGGTAAAGGCGGCCAAGTTTGGAGGCGACTGGCAAAGGTGACCGAGCTCGGAGGTGACTAGTTGGGCTTTTGGTGTACGCGATCTTCGAAGAGGCCGAGGCGAAAACGGTCAGAGCTCGAGATCCAACCCCGACCGGCGAGGCTCTTCGGAGTGAGTGTCTCCTGGCGGCAATGGCGGAGGCGGCCGAGTTCGGAGGCAACCGGTGGGCTTGGGTGTCCGCGCTCGCCGAAGAGGCCGAGACGGAGATGGCCAGACTTCGGGACCCAGTCACGATTGGCGGGGTTCTTGGGAGCGAGTGGCTCTTGACAACAACGGTAGAGGCAGCCAAGCTTGGAGGCAACCGGCGAGCGTTTGGTTCAGAGAGATGGCGTTGCAGCTTTCATGGAGAAAATTGCAGAACATACACAAAAAATTTCGAAAGAGAATGGGAGGGGAAGGGATGGACACTTGCGTGCAAACGGGAGAAATGGTGCAGAGAAGGACAACGCATGAGAGAGAGAAGCAACAAAAATTTAACTGAAAAATAATGGTGGGCCTCGGCTCCAGGTGGAGCCACGTGGCAACACGTGTCGCATCCTGATTGGGCGGGCGCACGGTGACGTGGAGCGCCCGGCGCACCTAATATTTTCTCGGAAAATGCAGGCACTACCACGAGTCACGAGACCAGTCGATTTTGGGACACGTTGCCAGTTCACGTCTCTTCTGGTGGGGCCCACGCCAGGGGTCAAGAAGCTTCCACGTTGACGTTGCTTCTTCCGTACGAGGTTGGGGGGACCATCGGTTTTTCTTTTTTCCTTTTTTTCGGGAGTTGCAAGATAGCAACGGCTTCCAGCCTCCAGCGTGTGAGCCGGAATGCATCCGCCGTCGCACCGGGCCCCGCCCCACCCCATGAAGAGGCGCCCCAAAAAAAAAAAAATACAAAAACTAGGTTCTCCCTTCCAAAGCCTTCGATACCGTTATCATGGAAATGCCAATATGTCAATAACTACCTTCTCTTTTGACACGATTTTTCTCCTTTGTTTGTTTTTTTTAAAAAATTCTTTTATCCATAATTATTTTATGCTTTTAATTTAAGACATATGTACCCTAATCGAGATTCATCATTTTTCTTTTTTCTAGGATGACATTATCAACATTCTCTTTTTGCTCGTAACTCAAATGCCGAATGATAACTATAGGAATCATTAGAGAGAAACATTGATGATGGTCCTTCCATTTTTGCTCAAATCCAAATTTATCGTCAATCCTAATTGCATATGTTATAAGTTTCAACAATTTGTGGAATGGGTATAGTGATCTCTTAGATGAAAATTATATCATTTGAATTTATCAGCTTGATTTTATTCATTACATTGCATCTTTTATGATTTATATTGTTTAAGTTCTTATATACATTGGAGCTTTCTAGCCAAACTCTTCTATAAAGATTCATTTTTTAAAGCAATTGCTAATATTTCAATGTTTTCCGCTGTTTTATTATTTAAAAAAAAAATACATGTATTTGCTTAGGTATCTTTTCATCTTTTGATATATATTGATATTTATACACTTATCTGCTTCGAAGCAATAACTTTGTGTCCCTCATTGTCAATATTCGATTGTCTTTGATTCTCCTAGGGAGAAAAAATAGAGTACATTTACAATCATAGAGGAAGGGAGAGGGTGGAGGGAGGTGGTCACTGTAGTGCGGGTATGACCAGTGGAGTGCACTAGCAGCTAAGGTAGAAGGAGGAAGAAGGACGAGAATCAGAAAGGAAAAAACCTGAAAAAAAAATCGAACCAGTCGTGTTTGGAAAATATTTATTTTGGGTAAAACAACAAATTCTTGTTAAATATAAAAGTAGCATAATCTCACTATAAAAGAAAAAAAATGTTTGTCAAACGGTTATGTTGGTGTTTGTTCACATTGAAGATCGTGATTTCAATTCTTTGGTGCAAAGTTTATTTATTTATTTATTTTATTAATAGTGGCTTCAAAACCATGTCAACCTGAGAACCAAATTAGTTGAGACGATTTCACGGTGTCGGAACTAGGAACCAAATGGTCCTAGGCCAATTCTAGGTTGTGAAACCAAGAATCAAACCTATTCTTCTTAGAATCGACCTTGATCGGGTTGGTCTAGGTCAACTCGATTTGATTCTTGAGTTGAACTAGACTTAATGCTTACCCCTACTATCAGCATAATATTCACCTGCAATCCATGCAAAAAAAAAAAAGGTACGTGACATGATGCTACACTTAACATATAAGAATAAACCAAGCCTATTTCTTAAAGTTTCATGAATTAGTTAACAAAATGGATTATTTTTAGGGATAATATTGAACAATGAGAAAATGCTCAGTGAGGAGAGATTGTTATTAACCAAAATGAGATTTCTTAAGTTCGGTACATATTACTTCATTTTGGATGGATAGGCTAAATGATATCATTTTTCTCTCTCTTGATCGACTGATGTGATTGATGGGGGCATATTTACATAGAAACAAAACAATTGAATGTCCAGCCAACCAATCATTTTTTTGGAAATTAAGATGGGCTCTAAATGTACAAAACCATCTAAAGAAATAGATGGACCGAACACATATTATGCAACACATACAAATTGATTAAGGTAGAAATGTTTCAATGATTGATATATACCGTTTTCTAGTTATAGTATGGATTTGACCGAAGGACAAAAATATCAGTCACTGCGAAAACTTTATTCTAGAGGGAGGGGACAATCATCTCAGCTCTTATAATTCTTTCATGTACGGCCTTTTCCTTTAATAAATCATCATTGACAATTCCCGACCTAATAGTAAGGGTACAGTGATATCTTTCTAAGAAAATACCTCTAGATAATTCTGGTATATTTCATTTTCTTACTTTTAATCAAAAGGAAATACAAAATCATGCTAAACATATCTTGTATATATATTTGCACCTTCTAGCTTCAAAATATGGAAACCGTATATTTTGCATGATGCAATATTTAAAGACATAACTGTTTTGGTCATCTAATTTTTTTTTTTTAAGACTTTTCCTTGATCGTGTTAGACTTCAAGGTCCAAACTGTAGATATAATAGAGAAAATATTATCCTCTCCTTTTACTTCATTGCAACTTTCCCTCCTTTATTTCCGAAAATGCCCTTTTGCATATGAGATAAAACCTTGTGGATGAAGTGACCAAATTCCCCTCCAAGCACATCCTAACTCTCAAAACCAACCACCCTCAGTACCCAAATTTTCACTAAGCCTAATCCATTCATGAACCCCATGTTTACCGAATGGGGTCATGCTCGAGCACTACATGTGAGGACTTGATTGACTCCACTTGGATTCAAACTTCCAAAAGTAGTACTTTTGTAACCGGACAAGATTGTGACCATTCAATAGAGATATTGCATGTCCTAAGAAAGAAATTTAGGTTAGGCCAATCTTCCAGTAGCATTTGCATTTGGAAATGGACTCAACCTGCTAAGCATTTTGAAGCTAGAACTAAAATGATGATCATGAGGCATATGTGTAAAGCCAAATAACCTGTGTAGAAGAAGCCGCACAAACCATTTTGAGACACCTGTGATTAGAATTGGAGTTTGTTACAAGGACCGAGCACAAGCACTCATGCGAGCTAGTGTCTTGTCTTCTTCTTCTTGCTTCATTTCCATTTGAAAATAAGACAGAGGCTCACATCAAAGATTCCATACTTGGTTTAAAAAAGAGCTTACCGTGAAAATTCCATCTTCTTCTCTAGACATATAAATTTTGATTTGCCATATGTATTTTTCCCTCATATTGTGTTGAGATTTTCATAATTAAATAACCAAATAAAAGTTAAGTTACAATCAAAAGTCATCCGCATCAGCGCCGGCCATGCCATATAGACCGGCCGACATCCACATCATCAATATTTGATCATAATTAGCCAAAATGACTAAATTGGCTCTAGGTTAAAAGATTTAGGGTTAATGGTACCATTAAAAAGTTTATGACTAAATTGGTATAAATGCAAAAACTTTAGAATGTTTCCGAAACTTTTCCCTAAAAGTACGTTTAGATGTTATATCCTCTTTTTGATGGTCAATGAAACAATACTTGTTAATGAATGCAAGATGCATGGCAAAGCCTTGTCAAGTTGCCTCTGCCAAGATGCAAATTTGGTAGACATAGAAGCAAACACTTCATTTTGTGTGAGAAAATTGTCCAAAATGTCCTAAATCTATTGCACTTTTGATAATTTAATCCTAAACCTTTGACTTTTGACAATTAAGTCATAAATGATACAAAATGCATATGCATTCAGTTGAATCAGGCTGGCCTTATTCTAAAGGTATATAGACTGAGGTGTCAAACTGGGCGAATGAAGTTGACCTCAATTGTCTGTTGGACACGCCGTAATTTAAATTATCTTCCACAGCCCCTTTTTAATTTTTTCTTTTCTTTTTTCATAAATCCTTAACGTTATGATGCACTCGATGATGGAGGAGGTTTTTACAAATGTATGGTGTTGACACTTGGCACCTAATGAATTGGGTTAACTACGGTAAAAGTGTAGTCTTCTTATTTTCTTTACTTTGTTTCTTTCATTCCCTTTTTCCTTTTTCTAAAAGACATTTTTCCTTTTAAAGTTGATTTATATTTACCAGAACAAATGCCCTTTTGTGCCATAGGCCGCTAGCCAAGTTTTCGTTATTTAGAGGAAATGACATGCATTATTTTTCCTGTAATCTTCTCGTATGCACATTTTCAAGCATAAAGCTGACATTTGAATTGAGTCTTATCTTTTGTCCGAAAAAAAAAAATTGAGTCTTATGTTTTTTTTACATTTCATCTCACTTAATTTTTTGGCAGTCTTTTTGGGAAGGTTCATTGGATCGAGATTTGTGGGTGAGGGATCAATTCTCACAACCCAGAGCAACTGATACAAGATACAATATTAGGAAAAAGAAGCTTGTTTTAACCGGAAACAGAAGAAAGATACATTACGACAAAATTTAATGACAGTCCATACAAACTTTAGCATGAAAAGATACTCCCTCCGAGCGCGACTTTTCAATTTCTGACAAGTTATATTGTTATGGATGGGCAACACAATTAGAAAAGGTCATTACTCTATATTCTGACTAGGCTTCTTGACGGTCACCATGTGACGAGAGTTCGTTGGTCCTTGAATGTATTTCTCAAATTTTGAGTGACCACAAATGAATTCATATCCAATCTATTCCATACGACAACTAGGGAGGGACCAAGAAAAATTGAATGTCCGGCATGAAAAAAAACTCCACAGACAAAAAAGCCTACCCACTCCACAAATGAAACCATTGTTGTAATTATGGTTATAATTATGGTTAATGGATCAACAAAAGCTAATAAATTAAGATATGTTTTTTCTATTCACGTATCTCTTTTTGGATTCATGAATTTCCTATAGTTTTCTGTTCACGTATCTATTGAATTCATGAATTTCCTAGATTCATGTATCTTTTAGTTCATGTATTTATTGAGTTCATAAATCTCTTGAATTCACGTATCTTTGGATTCATGAATCTCTTGAATTCATGTATCTCTTGATTCATGAATTTCGTGGACACATGCGTCTATTTAATTCATGTATCTCTTCTGTACATGAACTAAAAATCTCTATAAATAGATGGGAGCATAGAGCTTCATTTACGGTTTTTGGTTTTTCCAACTCGATTCCAAAAAGGCTCTGATACACTTTTCTACTCTTCTGATTTTTCTGAGTGTGCTGGTTCAATTGAACGGTTCGATTGAGTCCTGTTTGCATAGTGCTAATCCAAACATGTTCGAGGTGTTGTATCTTGAGAAGCATAGTTCGTGAAGCTGCGGAGCACCATTGGTAGGAACTAATTGCCTTAAGGAGATTTGAATATTCGTACCTCACCTCCAATTTCATGTTCTGATTGCAACAAACAGTTTGTGTTTTTCTTTGGATTATTTCCAACAATCTTAAGGCGATTAGTTTCACTCACTGTTTGTTGTTCTTGTCAGATTATTGAGATGGTTGAAAACTATCAAATGCCCTTCAATGTCCTGAATGTTTCAGGAGACATTCATATGGTCGATTTGACCGTTGCTATGGAAGATGTTCAACCCTCAGGGTCTGAATTTGTAGCAGCCAATGCTACGGGCCCTTGCGCCAACACCAATTTTGGTGGTGCGGGTATAAGTCACATGACTGGTATGCCCGGGACTGTTTTTCAGAACAGTATAGGCCAAATGGCTTTTGGCTTCATTTATGGAGGAATGGTTCAACGAACCTTGCCTACTATGATGGCAACACCTCCAGTTACAGCTAGTGAGAGATTGTTTGCTATGGTGATGTCCGAAGCATCTATAGTGTCGAACACTAATGGCTGGTGGCTAGATACAGGTGCCACGAATCACATATGTGCAGATAAACACATGTTCTCATCTTATGAGAAGGCTAAAGAAGATGAGAAGCTTTATATGGCTAACTCTGCATTAGCAAAGATTGCTGGAAGAGGAAATGTGATCCTGAAGTTTACATCTGGCAAGGAGGTTGCCTTGTTGAATGTGCTGCATGTACCAGAGATTTAGAAAAACCTAATCTCTAGCCTTATACTTGTCAAGAAGGGTTTCAAAATTGTAGTTGAATCTGACAAGTTTGTACTTTCGAAAGGAGAGATGTATGTGGGGAAATGGTACTTGTGTAATGACTTGTTTAAAGCCAATGTGGCTGTCATTGATGTAAACTCAACTTATGTGTACCCAAAGACTATTAATAAAGAAAAGTCTTCAGTTTACATTGTTGTGTCTCCTTATCTATGACATGGTAGATTAGGACATGTGAACTATGGTACAATGAAGAGAATAGTAAACTTGGGGTTAATTCCAAGATTTGAGTTGGATGCCCGTTACAAGTGTGAAACTTATGTTGAGGCCAAGTTTTCCAAGAAACCTTTCAAATCCATTGAAAGAACAAGTGAACCTCTACAATTAATCCATAGTGATCTATGTGATTTAAAGTTTGTAGAAAGTAGAGGTGGAAAAAAGTACTTCATCACTTTTGTGGATGACTGTACTAGATTTTGCTATGTTTATTTACTAACTAGCAAAGATGAGACTATGAGCATGTTTGTCAAGTATAAAAATGAAGTTGAAAACCAACTTGATAAATGAATTAAAGTGCTTAGGTTTGATAAAGGAGGAGAATATAGTTCAATCAATTTCAAAGAGTTTTGTGCTAGTTTTGGAATAATTCTCCAAACGACTGCACCTTATACTCCACAACAAAATGGAGTTGATGAACGATTGAACATCACACTAAAGGAGATGGCTAACACCATACTTTTGAGTTGAGGTTTACCTTAGAACTTGTGGGGGGAGGCAGTTTTAACTGCAAATTATATTCTTAATAAAACAACTCACAAAAAGATTTGTAAAACTCCATACGAGTTATGGAATGGAAATTTGTCATCCTACAATTTCTAAAAGTGTGGGGGTGCATAATGTGATTTATAATAGTAATTCTAGACACATTCTTCGTAGACACAATACCGTAAGGCAGTTACTCTCAAATGGAATCATTTCTTTAGACTTTGTAAAGTCAAAGGAAAATATTGCGGATCCGCTGATAAAAGGTTTGTCAAAAGAGCAAATAAACTGCGTATCGAGGGGAATGGGTTTAAAAGCCTTAACCCAATAAAGAGATTCCAGGGTGGAAACCTAACCTATGCAATTGGAGATCCCATGGTCTAGGTTCAATAGGACAACGCAAATTTTGGAAACTCTAGTGTAAGCACTGTCTCCCATTCCTATGATGCAACAGTGCTTTCCTACAGCATTATTAAGGGTACGCTATGCGTTTAATGATTCCTATAACTTGGAATATAACATCCAAGTGAGATATGGTAGGATATCTTTAATAGGAATGCACCTATATGCATGGAGCTGGCCGACTCTATGAAAATCTTTAAAGGCTATATTTTCTAAAGCACGCATGAATCCTGAGAGGTTCAGGGCCGAAAGAACGAACACAACCGAGAACCAATCTTGAATTGGAAATACTCTGTGTGAGGTTTATTGTCTAGGCTTACACAAACAACTGGCGATTCAAGGCTTAGTCCATCGACTAGTTAAGTAAGTCCGATAGGCTTTCACTAAAGAAGGTTCAAAGCGAAAGCTACCTATCTTGATGCGGTGTATTTCAACAGGCATGCTCAGATTCCTTCGAGTCAAAAATGTCTTGTTGATCCATTAATGTGGGGGATTGTTGTAATTATGGTTATAATTATGGTTAATGGATCAACGAAAGCTAATAAATTAAGATACGTTTTTTCTGTTCACATATCTCTTTTTGGATTTATGAATTTTCTATAGTTTTCTGTTCACGTATCTATTGAATTCATGAATTTCCTAGATTCATGTAACTTTTAGTTCATGTATTTATTGAGTTCATGAATCTCTTAAATTCACGTATCTTTGGATTCGTGAATCTCTTGAATTCATGTATCTCTTGATTCATGAATTTCGTGGATACATGCGTCTATTTAATTCATGTATCTCTTCTGTACATGAACTAAAAATCTCTATAAATAGATGGGAGCATAGAGCTTCATTTACGGTTTTTGGTTTTTCCAACTTGATTCCAAAAAGACTTTGATACACTTTTCTACTCTTCTGATTTTTCTGAGTGTGCTGGTTCAATTGAACGGTTCGACTGAGTCCTATTTGCATAGTGCTAATCCAAACAGGTTCGAGGTGTTGTATCTTGGGAGGCATAGTTCGTGAAGCTGCGGAGCACCATTGGTAGGAACTAATTGCCTTAAGGAGATTCGGATATCTGTACCTCACCTCCAATTTTATGTTCTGATTGCAACAAACAGTTTGTGTTTTTCTTTGGATTATTTCCAACAACCATAAGTTGGCCCGTGATTTTAAGGTCTTGAGGCATCTTATAACATGCCTTTTGATCAATATAGTTGGAGAGAGATACGAACTTTAAGAGGTATCATCGCCTCGAGAAGTGATAATTCAAAAAAATTAGTTGCTACATTAAAAAATCAGAGGTAATTTACCTCTCTAAATTATCAAAATTCGGCCGCATAATCTATATTCAATTTAGCCTTCCCCAAAATATTACACACTTACAGAAAAATAACATGAGGCACACACAAATATTCATGCCGACATCTAAATTTTTGCATTGACCAATCATGCATTTCAAAAATAAAAAGTAAAGGCCTCAAAGATTAAATTATCATTCGACCATTGATTAAAATAAAAGAAGTATCGCTTTTGCATGTAGAAATTAGAAGTATTATAGTTTATGGATGGTGACAACTAATTTTTCCAAAGTCTGTCATGCATTAAAAAGAAAATTATTATAGAGAATTTAGAAAAAAAAAATGGGCACATGAGACAGAGATGAATACACACATGCTCGACTTGAGTTTGAGTTGAACGATGCTCGTCTCCGTGGCCAAATCCTACCATTGTCCGGGGTTTCCAAGGTAACGAGAGATATCCATCGATGTTTAAGATTTATGCTTAGTGTAGACACTATGTTGCATTACCGTTTGGACGAGCTTTTGTCTCCCTAAAGTGCATGTACATCAATTTGAGTTAGGACGTTGATGACTCATTTTTAGTCTATAGCATTATCCTCATGTAATTCGAGTAATCGTTTCGGTCATAACACCATTATATCACATGTCCATCGTCTCGAATCCATGATGGATTAGCTTATGCCTCATCAGGGTAATCACGTCTTAGATGTTTGAGTGCCCGTTGTCCAAGCCGTGCAATGCTCGAACAACAAGCGTTCAGACTCTTTAGGCTGGCCTCGGTCAGCCCGACCATTTAGGAGTTGAATTCACGCCCGAAAAGGGGCTGAACATTTGAAGGTCGCACAGCGGGCCTTCGGCGGAGCTTTGGGCCTTGTAATGAGCTCCTGGCGGTCTCAGAGCGTCCCTTATATCTTAGTAGAAGCGTTCATGCCAAAGTCGCATGTTTAGGTCTTAATATAGATTAATCGGCCTTATGACTTATTAGTAGTAAATCGTCGTGTTTAGAGTCATTTACTGTTTCCATCCAAAAAAAGTCATTAAAATGTTTATTTGTGCCCTTCAAAATGATAAATGAAAAAGTACATTTTTGATACCAAACTTGGCAATTCATTTAGGGTTTAATTGCATTGGAAAAACATGGACTAATTTTTAATCCCTAAAAAAATAATTTTCATTAATTAGCACATAGGTATTAAGAGCTCTTGCATTGCTAGTATTAAAATTTATAATTTTTAAAAAAAAATTATTATTATGAGTTATGAAAATTTTCTTTTTTTAAAAAAATAAAGCGAGACCATGGTTCAAGATGCTTTTTTCCTTGTCGATCAATCTTATGGTCAAAATAGCATTTACAGGGATTTTTTTTCCAATAGATTTCTATTGGGTACATGTTTTTGTTGATCGAAAAATACACACAATAATCCTCCAGATTTTACGGTGGAGTAACTAATGGACAATTTTACTTAATTATTGAAATCTTGTGACAATTCTATAAATAAATTTCGTTTAAAGTGAGCATTAACAATATAGTAAATGTCAGTTTTAGCAAAATTTAAGGAAACTTAAGTAGAGGGGCACTTCTCACCGATTCTAATATTATAAAGGAGCACCCAACAAGAAAATTTGCCGAGGGTATTACTTATGACAAGATTATTCGTGAAGCAGCATCTTTACATGCTAAAGATGCAAAAAGGTACTCCTATCCTAGAATATCTAGATGAATTTAATAAAATCATTATGGATATGGAAAATCTAGATCTGAAGTTAGAGGATGAATTGGGCTCTATTTATATCAACAATTTTCTCCTCTTGTTGACACCTAATTTTAGCAAGCCTAGGGAAATAAGAAAATAAAAATTGCATTCTAAACAAATAAAATGAAAAAATGAAAAATTGGGGGAAATCGATTTCATTGATTATACATGAAAATTTGAAATTCTATGGATATTCGATGTCGATAAATGGAGAAGCAATTAAAAATCGGGTGAACAAAGGGCAAGAATTTTGATAAAAAGGAAGGAATCGGTGCAAAATTGAGCTGATTGCGAAATTATCTTTCCGATTCAGATCCATGATTTAACGCAAATGAAGATGGAAGTTTAAAATTTTCCATAGAAAGCGGCCAATCGGAACCACTATAAAAAGGAGTTGACCTGCACAGGGTTTGGGGAGAGCGATTTTCGAAAAATGGAGAAAATTGAAAAGAAATCTTGAAAAGAATTCGTGCAAAAAAGGTGCAGAGAAAAGTGGGGGGAGGTCATAAAGCAAAAAAAAATTCGAGAGAAAATACATGTGAAAAATCTTCGTTCATCTTCAATCAAAAGAGGCTTTTTCTCTTTTCCTGACAAACTGCAGAAAAAGGAAAAGTCAGCAGAGAGGGTACAGAGAAACGTGAGAGAGTGACGTGAGAGAGAGAGAAAAAAAAAGAAAGAAGAAAAAAAAAACAGAAAAAAAAAGGAAAAAGAAAACAGGGGCTACAGTATCGTCTTCTTCCTCCCGACGCTGCCCCCTGTCCGCGCCAGCCGTGCCCGCGCCGTCCGTGTTGCTTCGCCGCCGCTCCACCAGCAGATCCTCTCCGAACCACCCTCAGCCAGCCTCCGAGCACCGCCGCGCCTCCGCCACTGTCGCCTCGCCGGACTCACCCCTGACGCGCAGCAGCACAGCCGCCGACGTTCGCGCTCCTCGCCACTCCATTCGCCAAGCCTCGCCGCTCCGCTCGCCGTTCGTTGCTCCTCGTCGCGCCATCTCTGCTCTGCCGGTCGAGGTGCCCTCGCCAGCCACCGTCGCTGCGCCTCCACCAGGTCTGAACCTGAGCGGACCGCTGCCCCTTTCGACCCGACGCCTCTGCAGCAGCCCTCTGCATCAGTTTCTGCCCTCTGTTCGAGCACCCGCAGCAACCCGCTCGCCGATCACAGCCCCTCTGCCCGCGACTCCGCTGTTGCCTCGTCGCTCCGCACCAGCAGCACCGAACGCCAGGCGCCCCAACGACCGCGCTCCTGCCCTCGCCGACGCCGCGCCACTGCACCACCCCCGCTCGTCCGCTTCACCGCCGTCGGAGTCCGACGCCGCCGCGCTTCCCGTGCTGCGCCCCCGCCTGCCCTCCGCCTCTCACTCATCGGCGCCGTTGCTCTCTCTCTCCAAGTCCCCCTTTAGGTGGCTTTTGTTATTTGTATTTTTTTAATCCATTTTATGCTATTTTAGTTTATTTTTTAAATTTCAATATTATTTTAATTTTTGGGCTTTTTGATAGAATTTTAATTGTAAATCATTATAATTATTAATTTGATCCGTAATACTTCGGATCAGATTTTTAATTATTTTGACATCTTTGTCGTGATAATTAGAGTTAGAATAATCGTTAATTTGACCGTAAAACAACATGTTATTTTTTCGATTATTTTAATCATTTATTTTTGTTGATAGTTTAGATTTAATATTTATTTAACAATTAAAATATAAAAAAAATCAGAAAATCAAAAAAATCAAAATTCTGCATGAGCATATAGGTTTAGTGAATCGACATGTAGGTTTAATAAATTAGAATTTTCTTAGGATTACATTTTTAGGGTTGCATTTTTAGAAATAAGTTAAGGTTGGACCTAAATTAATTTTTTAGATAATGTTCACACATTTTAATTATCTTATTTTTCAAAAAAATAGTTTTCTAAGATAGGATAGGGTTTAAGTCAAATTAATCCCTAGAGTAAATTAGAAAATTATCCCTTTTAGATAGTTTAATTAGGGTTTTTATTAATTCTGAAAAATACCAAAAATATGAGATGCATATTAAGTAGTTTGCATAATAAGATCATTTGATTAGAATTTATTTACTAGTAAAATTAGGTCATAAAGGTACATATTAACTAGTTTGCATAATAGGATCATTTAATTAGAAATTTTGGTAATTTAGGTTAAAATAAATCAGCCGCCTGTAAAAAACATTTTTGAAAATTAAAAAGAAATGGTACCAAAAAGGCATTAGAGAAATCTAGTGTAACCAAGTCCCCGTACCCATAGTCTCTGGTTCGTAGGAGTAAAATAATCCTCCCATTATTTTACTTAGGTGTCTAATCGACCTACCATAAACCGATTAGTGGCGACTCCTAGATAATAATCATTTGCATATTTGAACCTTAAGTCGCGAATTGGTATGGGCTTGGGAGAGCCCGAGTTAAGTTTAAAAACTTAGTAGTCCATTAACCTAACTTTAGGTGATGCACTCGAAAAATTAGGTCGCGACAGCTTGGCGACTTCGCTGGGGACTTGTGTTAAAACACTTAGTGGACTTAGGCCAATTTTTCTTTTTCTTTTAAAAATGTTTTTGTTTGGCAGCGAGGATCCCAAGTACGTCCCTAACATTTCTAAGGTGTTAAATGTTCTTGCAGATGGGAGATATAAGGAGAGTAGTCTATGCTAACATTTGTCTTGCAGGTTGGAGTGTGGGATTAATGATCTATTTTTCCATGATTAGAAATGTTGTTTGCATTTAAATTGTTGTGCATGTTTTATTATTTTTAGCACTACACTATTGCACACACAACCTGTGGCCGGACCTAGGCTACAATAGGATTTCTATGATGGTGTTGAGAAGGATACTTCCTTAAAAGCGAGACCCCTATGTAGAGGTTGACCTTCTCTTCCCCGAAAGTCTTTTCATGGTGTCGAATGTGTTTGTCCATATCCACAAGACTGCGTGACTATTGGACATTCCATTCGACTGAGCCGGAGTTAGGAGGACCTGACACTTTAATGCGAGACTGCAATGGTCAGATCATCCTCTTAACTCCACTTTGTTAAGCCTGTCTAGAGTAGAAATCAAGCCTCACGCCTCATGTGCATGTCTATGTGATTGCCATTGATTTTATTTGGTAAAGTAAGTCATCTATCCCTATACCATGCAATTTATTTTGTCGTACTTTTGGGTCGGTCCATGACATCTAGGTCAATCATTGTTTTGATTCATTTGTCAATTAAAAATGAAATTGCTAGGAAATGAGGCATTTGAAAAAAAAAAAAAAAAAAAAAGAAGAAAACTTTGGAAATTTTTTTTTCACATCATGTCTAGGAAATTTGGTTTTATTAGGATGTCCATTCTTGGGAAATTCCCTTTTTATACGAACTTCTCATGAATAAATAAAAAAAAAATGAAAAAAATCGATTAGGTCATTGTCATGGATTGACTATCTATTTACACTTCGTGCTTATTTTACTCATTTCTTCCCTTTAGGTGGCAACGGATCTGCCACGCTCATCCATTGTTACACGATTAAGAGCTAAAATGGCCGATCAAGCTTAAATGCGTGATTGCATGTCCTCCGTGGAAGATTAACTCAAACAGTTAGCCGCCTCCATGCATCTTATAACAGCTAACTTCAATCCCTCCAGGTGAATCCAAATCCTCCACCCGTTCTCCCTAAGATAGTAGTCCCGAGGAACAAGGCCCAAATGAGCGATGACGAAATGCCTGAGCTAGAAGATGACCCGGTCCTTGTTGGAAAGGCCAAGCTTGACAGCATTCCCAAGACAGATCAGGATGAGCGCGTTGCAAAGCTAGAAGAGAAAGTGAGATAGCTGCAGGAATCTCAAAGCTCACTCCCGTTTGACCTCTCAGTATATGAGAATGTCAAAATGCCAAGCAAGTTCAAAATGCAGGAGTTTGAGAAGTACGATGGGACATCTTGTCCGAAATCTCATTTGCAGATGTACCACGTGCGCATGGCTCAGCACGTAAAAAATGAGCCCCTCATGATCCAATCGTTTCATGCGAGTCTGACCGGGCCCGCACTAAACTGGTATGTGATGAAAAACGTGAACCTCCTCGGAACTTGGAACGAAGTGGCGGACGCGTTTCTCAAACAGTACAAGCTCAACATGGACATCGCACCTTCCCGAGAAGACCTGGAGAGGATGGAAAAGAAAGAGAGCGAGTCATTTAAAGAGTATGCTGTGAGATGGAGAAACTTGGCGGCTCAAATCACTCCTGAGCCTACCAACAAAGAGTTGATGAAGTTGTTCATCAAGACTCTCCCGTCTGAATTCCGTACCCGAATGGCCATTACGTACGTCGAGAGCTTCAACCAACTTATTCCGGTGGGTGAGCAAATTGAGATTGGGCTAAGAGATGGATGGTTCAATGAACCGACCCATCAAGGCAAAAGGTTCACCATGAAAAAAGACCAAGAACCTAGCACGGAAGTCAATGTTGCATATGCACAATCTAGCAAGCCTCCAATTGCTCATGTCCTTAAGAATCAACAAGGCGGTGTCCGTCCAACCGTGCCTCGGCAGTTTACTAGAAGGCAGTTCACTCCTCTTCCTGGCTCCCTATCCCAGGTCTGGAAGGTCCTACAGAAGAAGGGGTTGCTGTCCTACGAGCCAAAGCGACCCAATGCTGAAAATTTTTCTAACTATGACCCCTCCAAGAAATGCGAGTATCATATAGGGGAAGTAGGACATTCGACTGATGAGTGCATAACCTTGAAGCACAAGGTCCAAAACTTATTAGACACCAAGGTGTTTGCCTTCATTCTGGTCACCGAATCCTCTACCTGAGCATGAGGATAGAGTGAATGCTATTCTAGAACATGACGCCGGTCGAATCAAGAACTCGAAGGTGCACGTGATGGACACTCTGGGGCAACCAAATGATGAATGGGGTGACATGGACGAGCCGACACCCCCGGAGACGGAAAACCTTAATGATGTGCTGGAAGGGGTTACAAACTTGTTTGATGATCTCATCATAGGAGCCATTGATGAAGGAACCCCTGAAGAAATGGGCCTTGGCCCACAAGAGTAATTTTTTTTTTTACTGCTTTTGCACATTCTCCTGCGTGGGAATTTTTATTGTTTTTTTAGAGATGTTTTCAGTTTCTTCTTTCTTTTAGTGATTAAGTGTTGCATTTTTTTCCATCCAATAAATGTAATTGATTGATGAATTTCAATAAAATTACAAGTTTTATTTTGAGGGCATGATGAGGTATACCAAACCAGCCCGGTGATGATATCCAATCGATAAAAGAAAAGAAAAATTCAAGGAGAATTCTGAGGCTTGGGCTTCATCATGCTTTCTCATGTCAAAATGTTTCAAAAAAAATGCTTTTCTAAATGCTTTTCAAAAAAAAAAATTCAAAATATAAAACTTGATTTACTCTGTTTGTCTTTTTGACCCATCTACTTTTTGTTTCAGAGACGGTCTTATAGCATGTAGTGGTGTGGAAATGGTCTAGTCCAATTCCGGATCCTGGGGGCAAGTTCGCTCTAAATTACAGTGGCCTGTATGTGGTAAAGAAGATACTTCCTGAAGGTGCCTTGATCTTGGCAGAAATGCATGGTGGTCATGAGTTTTCCACTCCAGTTAATTCTGATGTTGTCAAGAAGTATTATCCATGATAGAATTTGCCATGTCATGTTATAAACTGCAAGCATTTCTATGATGAGTAAATTGCTTCAATGAGTTGAATTGTTCAAATTTGTTGCAAATTTTGCATATTTTCCCTGATGAATTGTGTGAGATGAATTGAATATATCAAATGGGGTACTTTGGAATGACGAGAGGCAAGCCTTGTTCCATACACTGTTTCATACACTAACCCCCAGCGAGTTGTGTGAAAAATTCCATGCCCGCAAGGAAGAGGGCTATCTTGCAAAGGGTACGTCAACCAAGGTGATGAGAGGCATTCTTTTTTCTATCCCAAACACTACAGGTGATCCATTGTTCAACCCCTTTGAGCCCCATACACTTATGGAGATTCTTTTAAAATTACCCCTGTCAATGATCATCCCATACTAGGGCAAATTTAAAATAAATGATAAGAATCTTTTTGCTCACACTTGCATCAATCTTCGAATATCGCTTTTGCAGTGTACCTTACGCGGTAATTCAAGTGCCTTAGGATGACGAAGAGCAGTTCTTTCTTTATCCTACACACTTTTGACTATTGCATATCCCACTTGAGCCTATAAATTCATTTCATGACGAACCCAGTTGGTGATCATCCTCCACACTGGGGCAAGATGAAAGACAATCATTCAAGTAGCATGGTCCAAAATGCTCATAAAACCTGTGTAAGTCCAAGTAGAATAAGTTCAAAATAGGGGCATGAAAAAAGCAGTGTGCTTAGTAAAAGCAAGGCCAATGCCCAAAAAGAAAAATCAAACACTTGAGTCGTATCCCCAACAAGGTGGTACCAAAAAAAAAAAAAACTCTCAAATGCTGTTGCAATCAATGGAGTTGTAATAAAAAATCTTCGACAATGGAGAAAGAAAGTGGTGGAAATGTTGAGATGATCACCAACTTTGACCTTCCCCTAAACACTTTTTGAGCCTAATGATCCTTTCATTTCTCAACCCATGAGCCAAGCCTACGTTACATCCCTTGCAAAGTCTCTTCAGATTAGGGCACTTGAATTAACCTAGGAGTTCACATGTTTTAAGCATCGCTCGAAGGAGTGCGAGCAAGGTTATTTCTTTCTCATTTTGCAGGGTTCTTGACTTGTAAACCCAGAGATGATTATAGAATATCACTCATTCTTTCAAAAGTCTCGACTTAAAGAGTCCATTTTGTTAAGTCATTGACCAGACCCACATTACGGTCCTTGTTAAAGACCTCTCAGATTGGTAAGGTCGTACTACTTGCGAGATTGCACAGACCCTTGCTTGGTATGAAGACAATGAGGTAGAGTGATTCTTATATGCCCGCATCAATTGTTGGGGGTGAAACAGCATTTTCAATGAGAGTGAGTGAAAGTCCTTTCGAATCAAAAGTTTCTCATTTGACATTTTCAAGATGTCTTCATTACAAGAGTGGATTTTTTTTGGTTATAACTCTCCACATGGAATTCTGGTAATAATAGAAACGAGTGATGAATGCATCTACTTGTTATTACTGACCATGTTTGACAGGAAAATTTCTCATGAAAGTCAAGCAGCAATTGGCCCTGAAGCATGGCGATTCGTCCAAACTGTTGGTAACCTAATCAATCAAGCCTCCATGAATGGAGCCCCAAGTAAGTATCAAATCTTTCAAAGTACTCAAGGTAAGACTCAGGTAACTCGTCTTCCAATTTTGATCTACATGCTTAAAGAAAAAAGAATTTGAGCATCTATCTTCATAAATTGAAAGTCTATGAATCTCACCAAAATCTTTCAACCCGATCTTGACATCTCAATCTGAATCTAGATGTCTTAATTTTTCTTGTTATATCTTAGTTTGGATCTGAACATTTCACTTTGGATTTGTGAATGTTTTTTGATTTTTCTTGTTATACCTTAGTTTGGATCTAGGTATTTCAAGTCCTAAAATCTTGACATCTTAGTTTGGACCTGGATGTCCTATTCGTTGAACATTTCACTTTGGATGTGAATGTTTTTCGATTTCTCTTGTTATACCTTAGTTTGGATCTAGGTATTTCAAGTCCTAAAATCTTGACATCTCAGTTTGAACCTGGATGTCCTATTCGTTGAACATTTCACTCTAGATGTGAATGTTTTTCGATTTTTCTTGTTATACCTTAGTTTGGATTTAGGTATTTCAAGTCCTAAAATCTTGACATCTCAGTTTGGACCTGGATGTCCTATTCGTTGAACATTTCACTTTGGATGTGAATGTTTTTCGATTTTTCTTGTTATACCTTAGTTTGGATCTAGGTATTTCAAGTCCTAAAATCTTGACATCTCAGTTTGGACCTAAATGTCATATTCGTTGAACATTTCACTCTGGATGTGAATGTTTTTCGATTTCTCTTGTTATACCTTAGTTTGGATCTAGGTATTTCAAGTCCTAAAATCTTGACATCTCAGTTTGGACCTGAATGTCATATTCGTTGAACATTTCACTCTAGATGTGAATGTTTTTCGATCTTTCTTGTTATACCTTAGTTTGGATCTAGGTATTTCAAGTCCTAAAATCTTGACATCTCAGTTTGGACCTGAATGTCATATTCGTTGAACATTTCACTCTAGATGTGAATGTTTTTCGATCTTTCTTGTTATACCTTAGTTTGGATCTAGGTATTTCAAGTCCTAAAAGCTTGACATCTCAATTTGGACCTCAATGTCATATTCGTTGAACATTTCACTTTGGATGTGAATGTTTTTCGATCTTTCTTGTTATACCTAAGTTGTGATCTAGGTATTTCAAGTCCTAAAATCTTGACATTTTAGTATGGATCTGAATGTCTTAATTCTTTTCGTTGAATATTTCACTCTGGATGTGAATGTTTTTCGATTTTGCTCGTTATATCTTAGTCTGGACCTAGATATTTTGAGTTCCAACATTTATTCCCCGTTTAGGCGACCGTAGAATGGTACGGGTCATAGACAGCCTCAGTTCAGGCGACCGTAGAATGGTACCGGTCCTGGACAAGTAACATCAATCTATCTTGAGTTACTCTACCATCCCCAAAGGTAAGTAATTCCAGGTAAGTTCCTTTATCATTTGCATTAGTATTTCTATGCATTATATAAATTTCATTTCAAAATGGGATTCATTTTCCAAAAAAAAAAAAAAAAAAAAAATTGGGGGAAATCGATTTGATTGATTATGCATGGAAATTTGAAATTCTATGGATATTCAGATGTCGATAAATGCAGAAGCAATTAAAAATCAGGTGAACAAAGGGCAAGAATTTTGATAAAAATGAAGGAATCGGTGCAAAATTGAGCTGATTGCGAAATCATGCTCCGATTTGCATCCATGATTTAATGCAAAAGAAGATGGAAGTTTAAAATTTTCCATAGAAAGCGGCCAATCGGAACCACTATAAAAAGGAGTTGACCTGCACAGGGTTCGGGGAAAGCGATTTTCGAAAAATGGAGAGAATTGAAAAGAATTCGTGCAAAAAAGGTGCAGAGAAAAGTGGGGGGAGGTCATAAAGCAAAAAAAAAATTCGAGAGAAAATACATGTGAAAAATCTTCGTCCATCTTCAGTCAAAAGAGGGTTTTTTCTCTTTTCCTGACAAACTGCAGAAAAAGGAAAAGTCAGCAGAGAGGGTACAGAGAAACGTGAGAGAGTGACGTGAGAGAGAGAGAAAAAAAAAAAGAAGAAAAAGAAAACAGAAAAAAAAAAAAAAAAAAAAAAAAGAAAACAGGGGCTACGGTGTCGTCTTCTTCCTCCCGACGTTGCCCCCCGTCCGCATCGGCCGTGCCGCGCGTCCGTGTTGTTGCTTCGCCGCCGCTCCACCAGCAGATCCTCTCCGAACCACCCTCGGCCGGCCTCCGAGCACCACCGCGCCTCCGCGATCGTCGCCTCGCCGGACTCACCCCGACGCGCAGAAGACACGGCCGCCGACGTTCGCGCTCCTCGCCACTCCTCGCTGTTCGTTGCTCCTTGTCGCGCCATCTCTCGCTCCGCCGGTCGAGCTACCCTCGTTAATTTGACCTGTGAGACAACATGTTATTTTTTCGATTATTTTAATCATTTATTTTTGTTGATAGTTTAGATTTAATATTTATTTAACAATTAAAATATAAAAAAAATCAAAAAATCAAAAAAAATCAAAATTCTGCATGAGCATATAGGTTTAGTGAATTAGACATGTAGGTTTAATAAATTAGAATTTTCTTAGGATTACTTTTTAGGGTTGCATTTTTAGAAATAAGTTAGGGTTGGACCTAAATTAATTTTTTAGATAATGTTCACACATTTTAATTATCTTATTTTTCAAAAAAAATAGTTTTCTAAGATAGGATAGAGTTTAAGTCAAATTAATCCCTAGAGTAAATTAGAAAATTATCCCTTTTTAGATATTTTAATTAGGGTTTTTATTAATTCTGAAAAATACCAAAAATATGAGATGCATAATAAGTAGTTTGCATAATAAGATCATTTGATTAGAATTTATTTACTAGTAAAATTAGGTCATAAAGGTACATATTAACTAGTTTGCATAATAGGATCATTTAATTAGAAATTTTGGTAATTTAGGTTAAAATAAATTAGCCGCCTGTAAAAAACATTTTTGAAAATTAAAAAGAAATGGTACCGAAAGGGCATTAGAGAAATCTAGTGTAACCAAGTCCCCGTACCCATAGTCTCTGGTTCGTAAGAGTAAAATAATTCTCCCATTATTTTACTTAGGTGTCTAATCGACCTACCATAAATCGATTAGTGGCGACTCCTAGATAATAATCATTTGCATATTTGAACCTTAAGTCGCGAATTAATATGGGCTTGGGAGAGCCCGAGCTAAGTTTAAAGACTTAGTAGTCCATTAACCTAATTTTAGGTGATGCACTTGAAAAATTAGGTCACGACACCTCTCTTCTTGCCAATTCAATTGCCAAACCACATGAATACAAGTGGTTTATCTTTCAAATATACATGTCCTTTTCACATACAATGGAAAGGACAAACTTGAGGACAACTTATGTTGATTTCTAAATATACATCTTAAGATAGACCAATTTAGGACGACAAATATCAAGAATATGAGCTCAAAATTATATTTTACAAGAATTATATCAGGATGACTACTACTGACACTAATATGTAATAGTGCTTGAACTACACATCCATTCTAAATGATAGTCTCCTAAATTTTTCAACAATATATTAGTTACTCAGTAAAAAATAGATGTTAGGATCCAAAAAGATGTAATGTGTTTTAACTATTTATATGCCTATGGAAGGAACGTTTTTGAGGTATCAAGTGAGTAGGATTTCAAAAGCTGGAAGCATTTTAAAGGATTAGTCACTATCGAATTAGACGTACAGAAATCTAAGTAGCAAATTTAGGGTTTTAATTAACTTGAAACCTATTTGTCTCACTATTTATATTAGCAATTTTCTCCTTTAATATAATAACAATTCTAATGAGATTCTTGACCTTTGCTATAAAGAATAAAATGCGCATGGGATTTCTAGAATTGAGTCCTCAAGAGAAGATGAATACTAAAGAACAATTCTAGACATAGGAAGATTTATCTAGTAAAGTTTTTACTGTGATTATTAGATTCCGGATAAGTACTAAAATGAGTTACTGATTAAACATAACACTCATGGAATTCCACATTGTTACCTCTAAAACTTCGACTTCTTGTCCTTTAGTGGCAGAAGTCGCATATATGGAGACGGCCGCAAAACTAGGTCGATGAACGCTATCCCCACATCAATCCCTTGTCCGGGGGAAACGTGAGTCCCAATCGGCCCCTCAAATGGTAGCTACCCTAGTATTGGTCCCCTGTTGAGTAGGATTGGCGGGGATATTGGTCCCCTGTCGAGTAGGAATGGCAGGGATAAAATGATCTAGTGGCGGTGGTAGTGGATGAGGTGGTTTTGTTTAATGGTGCTCCATACTTTTGTTTTTTGTTTTTTGTTTTTTTTTTTTATCAAAAAAGTTTGTTTAGTTCTTTAGTTTTTTTGGTTGAAAAATGTCGTTTGGTTCGAAAAAGTAGTAATGAGCTTATGAGGGAGCTGTTGATTCGTATGAATCCTATGTTTCAATATAAAGTTTTGTAATAGTCTATTTCTAGTATCTACGTAGGCAGATATAATTGCCATTAATTTTTCGAAGAAGTTGGCTTTTTCGCGTGAAGCTCCCCACGGCAAAGATTGCTATTGAGGTCTTTCCCTTACTTTATATTCCTTGTTTTGCATGTTTTATTTCAGTGGTGTGGGTGAATGATGAACTATGGAGATTAATCTATGGGTTTTGTATGACTACAAGCACTATATTTCGAGATCTCATATTCTAGCCTCATCTTAGACCCTCAAATGAGGAGACAAGCAACATCTATTGCCAAGTTAAAGGCCACACTCTATTCTTCAAGAAGTTGGACGATGGGTTATTTGTTTTTGAAGGAAACTAATTTCAAAATTCTAAACTCGAACTATCAAGTAACATCAAATTGCATGCAAAAAATGGCCATAAATACTTTGTATCACTGATTGAAAAGTACATTATCCAACAGAACATATCTTATTTTCTACGAATTAAATACACTTATTGCATCGTCACGAGAGAGATCGAGTGGAAATAATTTTCTTCACAAGAAGAGAGCCTTTTCATTCTTCTTCTTTTCCTTTAGGATACACAATCCTATACTTCTACGCACTAAGAGAAAAAAAAAACATGTTCTTTTCTCTTTTTAAGAAGTAACCCTCAAAATAGCGCTTGGGCAGTTATTTTCTTTAAATTGTGGGCTATGGGCTCTTTTGAGTTATGGGCTAGGTTAGCCCAACATGGGTGGCCTAACAACAATAAAACCCATTATCTCCCACTCGGCCATGATAAGCTAAATATAACCCTCTCTTCTCTGCAATATTCATACTAGTAAATAATTCGTGCGACCAACATACTATGAGTAGACATTGGCTTTTCCCATTAGCTTGCCACTCAAGTAATACTAAGGATCAATATACCTATATTAGACAAACAATCAATGGTATTAGACAAAAACTATTAGAGGTATGATAAACCAAAAATGAACTTACCCGAAATTCCCCATTATGCACATGGATACATGCGTATTCGTACCAAAAGTGAACTTGGCAAGTCCAAAGTCTGTGATCTAGAATCAAAATGTTAACTTTCATAACAATAACTTGAATTCAATAAACAACTTATTAATATTATCATGCCTTCGCACCATAGCGTCAAAGTCGGAGTCCAAAAGAATATTAGAGGACTTGATGTCACGATGAATAACTCTGGGATTACCAGAAAGGTCAAATCAATAAAAATGAAACCCGAAAATTATTATAGTAATGATAAGGTTTTTTTTTTTTTTGGTTGAAAAAAATACTCATACTCTTCATGTAAGTAAGCCAAACCTTGTGCGAAACCTAAAGCCACCTTCATCCTCTTAGGCCAAGGCATGATAGGGCGATCAAGACTTGCAATAACATTTGGGGTATTATAATCAATCGGATTTTGAGCTTTGAAATAACTAAGGTTACATGATAGATACTAACTGTGCAAATGAGAGTCTAGCGTGTTGTTTGGGATGAATTCATAAACTATGATTCTGAGAGTGTTAGAAACGCAATATCCAACCAAAAAGATGAGGCGAGGGTGGTGGATATGGTCGATGATATTGACTTCTGCTCAAAACACCCTCTTCCCTTGCCAACTTCTAGCTTCTAGTTGCTTGATGGCAACTAATTCCTTGCTCGGGAGTACTCTCTTATGAATGAGCCCAAAATCGCCTTCATTGAGTAGACTAGAATCAGAAAAATCATCCGTTGTCATTTTCAGCTCCTTGTACATAAAGGTCTTATTTGGAACACCTAAGGTGATGGAAGAGGTTAGGCATTGGGACCCCATTCTACCAGCTTAATGATAATGAAAAGCATAGCTAGAAGAATTAATGTTAGAGATCTTGTATTATG
This sequence comes from Eucalyptus microcorys, assembly GCA_014182515.1. Classification (NCBI taxonomy): domain Eukaryota; kingdom Viridiplantae; phylum Streptophyta; class Magnoliopsida; order Myrtales; family Myrtaceae; genus Eucalyptus; species Eucalyptus microcorys. The sequence continues at coordinate 5,324,455 of CM024568.1, read as the reverse complement.
AACATGTAATTATTGTGATCCAAATGTAGAGCAAATTATGATTGAGGATCAAAATCACATACAATGAAAAGGACAAGCTTGAGGACAATCGATGTCGATTCCTCAATTAGAATTTGCTCTGCATTTGGATCACAATAATGACATGTTCATAATACCAAGATTTGTAACATCAATTCTTCCAACTATGCTTTGTCATTATTATTAAGCTAGTAGAATCGAGTCCTAATGTCTGACCTCTTCTATCTCCAAGCATAGCCTTTGGTGTTCCGCATAAGACCTTTGAGTACGAAGAGCTAAAAATGGCAACGGGTCATTTCTCTAATTCCAATCTACTTGGCGAAGGCAGTTTCAGCCTCATTCATAATGGAATGCTCTCGAGCAGGGAATTAGTTGCCATCAAGCAACTAAAAGCTGAAAGTTGCACTGGGCCCCACCCCACTCCTTGAAGAGGCGCTAGCTAAACTGTATTCTCCCTTCCAAGGCCTTCCATATCGTTATCATAAAAAGTGGCAATAACTTACCTTCTCTTCTGACACGATTTTTCAGTTTCGGTTTTTTAAATTTTTTAATTCTTTAATTCTTTTAGCCATATTCTTTTTTGGCTTTTGATTTAGGACATATGTACGTTACCCGAAATTCTATATTTCTTTTCCTAAAATGTCATTAACTACCTTCTTTTTTGGCTCACAACACAAGCACCAAATGATAGGTGCGGCAATCACTAGAGAGAAACACTAGTGATGGTCCTTCCGTTTTCACCCAAATCCAAATTTATCTTCAATCCTAATCGCATATATTATGAGTTTCCACAATTCGTGGAGTTGGGTATAGTAGATGCCAATTAGATTATCTTTATTTATCGACTTGGTTTTAATTATTACATTGCATCTTTTAAGATTTATATTGTTTAAGATCTTACCTACATTAGTACATTCTAGCCAAACTCTTCTATACATATTCATTTTTGAAAGCTATTGCTAATATTCCAATGATTTCCGCTATTTTATTAACTTAAAAAAAAAATACATGTATTTGGTTCTTAGAGATCTTTTCATCTTTTGGTACGTATTGATATTTATATACTTATCTGCTTTGAAGCAATAACTTTGTGTCCCTCATTGTCAATATTCGATTGTCTTTGATTCCCTTGGGGAGGAAAGAAAATAGAGTACATTACAAACGGAGAGGGTGGAAGAGTGGAGGGAGGTGATCGCTGTAGTGTGGGTATTGACGGTGATGATCGACGGAGTGCACTAGCAGCCGAGGAATGAGGAAAAAGGACGAGAAATAAAAAGGAAAACAAAAATAAATAAAAAAATAAAAAGGAGAAAAATGTTGATTTCACTAACTTGAAAAAATAAAAATAAAAACTCTACCAGCTCTGAATATTGATTTTAAGGTGTGTCGGTTTCAAAAGATTGAAATAGTGAATCGAACTGGTCGAGTTTAGAAAATTCTATTCTTAGGTAAAACAGCAAATTCTAATAAAAAATAAAAGTTGTATAATCTCACTACGAAAAAATATGTTTGTCGAACGGTTATGTTGGCATTTGTTCATGTTGAAGACCATGATTTCGATTCTTTATAAGGGCGAATTTTTTTTTTTTTTTGAAAGGCTTCAAACCAGTTCAATTTGGAACCGGATTAGTTGAAATGATTTCAGTGTTGGAACTAGGAACTAAATGGTCCTAGGCCAGTTCTAGGTTCACAAAACCAAGAATCGAACATGTTCTTCTTAAAATCGACCTTAAACCGATTGGTCTAGATCGGCTGAATCTAGTTCTTGTACCAGACTTGGTGCTCACCCCTACCATCAGCATAACATTTTTTTTCCTCAGCCAACACTCGCCCCACAATCCATGTAAAAAGAAAAATAAGAAGAAGAAGAAAAGGCATGTGACATGATGCTGCACTTAACATATAAGAACACACCGACCCAATTTCTTAAAGTTTCAAACAAAATGGAGGATGATATTGAACGATGAGAGAATTTCCAGTGATTAGAGATTGTTATTAACCAAAAAAAAGTTTCTTATGTTCGACATATATTACTTCATTTAGATGGATATGCTAGATGATACACCTTTCTCTCTTGCTCAACTTCTGTGATTGATGGAGCATATTTACATAGACACAAAACAATGGAATATCCAGCCAACCAATCATTTTTTGGAAACTAAGATGGGCTCCAAACGTACAAAACTCTCTAGAAACAATAGCTGGACTGAACACATAGTATGCAACACATATAAATTGATTAAGAGAGAGATTTCAATGATTGATGTACCGTTTTCTAGTTATAATAGTTCTACTATATTTCATTTCTTACTTTTAATCAAAGGAAATACAAAATCACGCTAAATATATCTTTATACATATATATGCACCTTCTAGCTACAAAAAATAAGAATTGTATATTTTGCACAATGTGATATCTAAAGGCATAATTGTTTTGGACATTTTACTTTGATCGTTTTAAACTTCAAGGCCTGAACTATAGGTTACTCCCCTTTTAGTTCATTGCTACTTTCCCTCCTTCAGTTCTAAAAATGCCATTATGTATCAGAGATAAAACCTTGTGAATAAAGTGACTAAATTGCCCTCCAAGCACGTCCTAACTCTCAAAACCAACCACACTTAGTACCCAAATGTTCACTAGGTCTAATCCATTCACGAACCCTGTGTTTACCGAATGGGGTCATGCTCAAGCACTACATGTGAGGACTTGATCGGCCTCACTTGGATCAGACTTTCGAAAGTTGCACTCTTGAGTAACCAAACAAGATTGTGGTCATTTTAGGAGCACGTGTGTATTTATGAATCATTTAATATAACCTCATGTATTTGAAGTGCAATATAGAGATATTGCATTTCCTGAGAAAGAATTTAGTTAGGCCAATCTTCCAGCAGCATCTGCACATGGAAATGGACTCAACCTCCTAAACATTTTGAAGCTAGAACTAAAATGATTATCACAAGGCATATGAGCAAAGCAAATAGCTTGTGTAGAAGAAGCCGCACAAATCATTTTGGGACACTTGTGACTGGAATTGGAGCTTGTTACAAGGACCGAGCATAGGCACTCTTCTATGGGCTTGGGGCTTATCTTCTTCCTTTTGCTTCATTTCCATTTGCGATCAAACAGAGACTCACATCGAGATTCCATACTCAGTAGAAAAATAAGCTTACTGTGAAAATTCCATCTTCTTCTCTAGACATATGAATTTTGATTTGCCATATGGGTTTTTTGCATATTGTGTTGGATTTTTGCAGCTAAACAACTAATTAAAAGTTAAATTATAATTAAAAGTTATCCATGTTAATATCGTTTGTACCACATAGGCCACCAACATCCACGTTAATAATATTTGACTAAAATTAGCCTGAATGATTGAATTGACTCTAGGTCACAAGGCTTATGACCAAATTGGTACAAGTGTAATAAGTTTAACACTTTTCTAAAGCTTTTTCCTAAAGGTATTTTGAGATGTTACATTTTCTTTTTGATAGTCAACGAAACAATAATTATTGATGAACATGAGACACATGGCAAAGCCCTGTCAGGTTGCCTCTACCAAGCATAGATGTGAAGCAAGATGCAGACGTGGTGGGCATAGGAGTAAACACTATCCATTTTGTCCTAGAAAATAGTTCATAAATTCATAAATCTATTATGCTTTTATCAATTTAGTCTTAAATTTTTTTAATTTCGTCAATTAAGTTTTAAATGATGGAAAATGCATATGCACTTAGTCGAATCATGCTGGCCTTATTCTACAATGTATAACACTCGTATGTCAGACTTCGCAAATGAAGTTTTTCTCAATGCTTCGTTGGATCCGCTACAAATTAAAGAATTTATCTTCCACGGCCTTTTTTATTTGATAAATTCTTAACGGTACGATGCACCTGCTAATGAAGGGCTTTACAAATGTTTGGCGTCGACACTTGGCACCTAATGATTTGGATTAGCCACAGTAAAAGTTTAATTTTCTTATGCTCTTTACTATGTTTCTTTCATTCTTTTTTTTTTTTTTCCTTTTTTTGATACACATTCGTCCTTTTCAAATCGATTTATATTTGCCAGAACAATGCCCTTTTGTGCTATAGCCGCTAGCCAAGTTTTCGTTATTTAGAGGAAATGACATGCGTTACTTCTTCAGTAGTTTTCTTACATGCACAATTTCAAGCATAAAGCTGACCTTTTCTTTTTAACTTTTCATCTCATTTATTTGTTTGGCGATCTTTTTAGAAAGCTCCATAGGATCAAGATTTGCGGGTGACGGATCAATCCTCACGACCTAGAGCACTTAATACAAGATACAATAAAGGAAAAAAAACAAAAAACTTGATTTAATCGGAAACAGAGGAAAGAATGTTAGAAAAGTTTATGAAAGAATGCCTTGAGTTGATCATTATGACAAGATTTAGTGAGTATCCTTAAAACTTTTAACATGAAAACCATACTCGCGTCGGAACATGAGTTTTCAACTTCAACCAGTTATATTGTATCGATAGGTGACACAATTCTACAAGATTATTACTCTACATTCTGGTGAGGCTTCTCCGCGATTGCCATGTGACGAGTTGATGTTGATTCTCTGCGTTTCAGTTGTTTGATTCATGTTTCCGTTCATCTTCTTCAAGCAATTGAGGTGAAACGCCCCTCAAAGCCTCTCTCTCTCTCTCTCTCTCTCTCTCTCTCTCTCTCTCTCTCCTTTGTGTATTCCAGAAGCTTCTGCCCCGCTAATCGGCGCCAAAATCCGCCACTTACCTTGCCACATCCAATGCTCTTCGGATCGTGATGTTCTCGTGTGCTTGAGCTTCGAATCCGTGTGCTCCATCAATGGACTCAAGTTTATTGAACCAATAGATTCCTTCAAACCTTCGACAACTTGGAGCCTTGGAGCTTTCAGTTTTCATTAAGCATGGAAGTTCAGTACATTCTTCCATTACGCATGTGGAAGAGAAACCAAGAGCTTTGTTGCTGTTAGCATGAACATCGGTCATGCCTGAGATTATATTAGTAACTTTTGATTCAGTCTTGATGATCTTGTACTGATTGGGTTGCGGTTTTCACTATCTTGTTGTTTCCTTGTGCCGTTTAATCAAATGCACATCAAGTTTTTGGTGAAATGCCCAAGCAGATTAGTCCAACTATGTTATTTGTACCCTATTGTCTCCAAATTTGTGGCGGTCTTATATAGATTGCATTAGAGAGACTCATGTCGAATTGATAGATGACATAAGATATTTGTAAAGATACTTGAAGGATGGGGTTAAATATTAGTTATTATAGATAAAAATACATCTGCATGGGACAAAGCAATTAAGTTGGTCCTGGGTCTTTTCTAGAGACAATCTTATTTGGTATCAATCAAACAGTTTCGACAATCAGTTACAAACGAATAGGTTTCTGTAAATCGGTTTTCCTTTTGTTCTAATGCTGATAAATCTCCTCTTATGAAATGCTTTTTATTTATTTTGAATGATCCATTTTTCATGCTTGATAATGCCACTCTAGGAGTCTGTAGCTTCCTTTTGTGATTGTCCCTTTTTCTAGCTTTAATTTTTCTTTCATGTTTTCTTTTCTGCTACGTATCTTCTCCAGGTTCTGATCTTAAGAAGGAGCAATTAGAGCAACTGGTGATATAGTTGATATCGGATCGAGTGTTGGTAAGACCTTAGATTCTCCTGACCTTTTTAATTATTTTTGTGATTTTTTTACCGTATTATTGTCAATTTGTCTGGGATGAGCATGAGTACTTGGCTCTATGTTTGTGGTGGATGCGAGGAAATTCTTAATCACTCTTGCCAAATAACGGTCTTTTGATGTGGTTAATTTTCACATGGGTGAACACATAACTGAATTTTAATTTTTTCCTAAATCTTTTTAGAACTGTAAATAAGATGTTACACCTGTGTGATTTCCTCATTCTAAAGTTCTTTTTTTTCCCTATGAAGAGCTTCCTTGATATATACATCTGCTAGTCAAATGTTCAAACTCTCTTGGTGAGTTCTAAGTCTTGTTTTGATTGTGTAGAAAGAAGAATATCAGCATACAACTCATGCTACAAATGCTTATGTGACACTTGGACCATTGACAAAGCAAGTTTTGCAAGGTACAAGATTCTTTCTTCAAAGCATGTGTCACTCATTAGTTTTAGTGCATGTCATTAACATCTTATTCCCTCGTGTTCTAAATACTAGTAAGTGAGGATTGCAATGGCCAGGATGCTCTTGTTTCTGGAATATCTGCATTTTGCATGCCTGATTTTATTAATGAAGTTCCCTTAGAGGCATACCCTTGAGTTTATCTTTCAAGGATTTTTCACTTGCTGATTTTTCAATATGTTTAATAGATTATGAATATCTTAGCATATTTCTTGTGAAATCAAAACTAGTAGTATCTTGTGCATCATGTACACATGTTTCAAAACTTGTAGTATGAAGAATTCTTCTTCTAGTTCTTGAGATTTATGTAACCTACGATTATTTTTTCTTGCAATTGACGCCTGTTGAGATTGCTTATCCTTGATTAAATTGTTTCTTTGCTTGAGATAATGTGAATGTGGTCACTTGGAGTAGTCACTTGTCCATTGTTGATAGCACTAAAATTTAAGTAGTTGTGCGACATAAGATTGGTGTTTTAATCTCATCTTCCTGCAATGGATATGTCTTGACATATCTCCAGAAGTAGAGCAACATATTTTGCAAATTCCATCAATGTGCCTCTATTGCTAAGCAAGTCAGTGGTTGGTTTACATGTTCCTTCGAGAGTTGATTCTGTTATTGTTGATGTTGCTGCACTAGCCTTCTTAATCCTTTTAACAATTTTTTTTTTTTTAATGTTTGCTATTGGGTTTACCCTTAAGATAAAACAATTGTCATAATAGGCTCTGAAAATTCTTATTATTGCTTGTAAATGGAAAATAATGATGTTAATGGAGCAATAATGGGTGCAGCTACGTCAATAATGATAGCCGGTATGTTAGTAATGGAGGATGAAGCTTTTAGTAGTCAGATACGTAGAGTGCCACGAGGGGAAAGAGATTTTGAGAGAGAGTTATTCATTAATCACATTTTACATTCAGCAGATATTAATTGTGTCAATCAAATACGTATGAAACCACAAGTTTTCTTTCAATTGTGTAGAGTCCTTAGGTCAAATAATTTTTTACACGAAACAGTAAATTTGTCAATTTAAGAGCAATTGCTGGTCTTTTGCCATATTTTAGGGCATAATGATTCATCGACACACTATTGTTAGTTTTTTTTTTTTTTTGGGTACTATGATTTTTTTTTACACAACTCAAATTGCTAGATTTTAGGCAAACTTTTTTTTCCCTATTAATTCAAGCAAATTACAATGTTCTTTCTTTTACAATCATAAGGAGTGAATATGATAGAAAGAGCCCAATTGCCTGTGCAGACACAATGAATGTCCTTTCTTTTATCTAGATGCGTGCGTGCGCTCCAGAGAGAGAGAGAGAGATTTAAATAACAAAAAGAAAGGTCAACATGGAGATGCACTCTTGAGACGAGGAGAGGATAAGACTGATGAAACTAAGCCATAAATTTTCAAGACTCTCTAGGTCAACTTGGAGATGCGCTCTTCTTGAAACCAAGTTAGGATGGAGCCATGAATTTCCGAGAGACTCTCTCTCTACCAACACGCATTGCTCTCTCTTTCTCTCTCTCTACGCCATTTTTGCATCAACCATTGGCTGACACAAGTCCAATGCAAGATTTCTCGTAAAAAGCAACGATGCCCAATGGGGACCACATTTTTTCCCGCCAAACGCGAGTCCGACGTAGGATTTCTCAAGTCTGGCGGAAAAAAATGTGGTCCCCATTGGCCGTCGTTGCTTTTTACGAGAAATCCTGCATTGGACTCACATCGGCCAATGGTAGATGAAAAAATGGCATAGAGAGAGAGAGAGAGAGAGAGAGAGAGAGAGAGAGCAATGTGTGTTGGTAGAGAGAGAGTCTCTAAGAAATTCATGGCTCCATCCTAACTTGGTTTCAAGAAGAGTGCATCTCCAAGTTGACCTAGAGAGTCTCGGAAATTTATGGCTCTCAATTTCAACAGTCTTATCCTCTCCTCGTCTCAATGAGAAAAAATCAATTGGATGTTGTTGAACTCTACAAAGAAGTGATGGAGGTTGAAGGTTTTGATGAAGCTACCCTTGCACATGCCTTTGATTATCTAGTGGACAAGGAGAGAGTTGCAAAAGCATTTATTGTCAAGAGTGTTAAGCTGAAGAAATTATGGCTCGAAGATTTCTTAAATAGAAGAGAAAGTGGATATTGACAAGCATCTGACTTTCAATGTTTGTTCTTGATACTGTCTAAACATTACACTTGTTCTTTGGTTACTTGTAGTAGCTATTCAAGTAGCTAAGCATCAAACTTTGAATGTTTGTTCTTGATATTATCTGAACATTGGACCTTTGGTAACTTGTAATAGCTATCCAAGTCGCTTTTTGTGGCACAAAGTTCTTTGATTACTTGTTGTAGTAGCTATCCAAGTAGCTTTTTGTGGCACAATTTATCCTAATGTGTCATGGGAAGATAGAGACATTAGTACTAAACTATGAAATGTTTAGCTCATGTAATGCATGGGACATTATGCCTGAGAAACATGAACTTGCTTGGCGGCTTTAACAAGGGCAAAACTCATCAGCTTGAGTTGCTCGGCAAAACTAGCCAGAACAAGTGTAAAAGAAAAAACAAAGTTGAAATCCTATAAAGTCCCTTTCTTTTCCATCGAAATTTGAGACTTTTGCTTCGCATTGGTGTTGTATTCTTTCACACTTGTCCAAAAGCACCAGGGGTTGTCCAAATTACTACATGATGTTTGAGAGTGAAATCATAAATCTACCTCATGTCACATAACAATTCTCAAAGCAATATAGCAAATTCTCTCTTCAGATCAAGACAATCCTACGAGAAATTTCCTGCTCTCCTTCTATTTTTGTATTGTTTCATTATAAATTCTTTAGCTTTTAGGATCAATCCCACCTTGGAGAATTGATCAATTTCCTTATCTACAGGACATAGATTCTGGGTATAGTCCTTCGTGGTGTCGATGGGCAATTCAAGATAACTTGCGGAGGGCCGCACGAGAGGCACATCCATTTGAAGAGAGCCAAATGTATTGAAGCGATTAATGAGATCGTTTTGACTTGCTCTTGTAACCAGAAATCATGTCCATTTTCAGAAAAAATAAAATAAAAATAAATATGTGTATGAATTCAAGTTTCCTTTTCATTTTGCAGGTTCAAATTCTAGATTTACTAAATTGATCGAAAAAAATCCGTTTATTAAGTAATATGGACTCAACAAATTAATTTTGAAGTGAGAGGCACACTATTGTCAATTGTTAGGTCAAATGTCATTCAATCATTTTACAAATGCAATCCAAATATTAGAAAATACTTTTAGTCACGTATCACCAAACAAAGGAAAACTAACCATTTTCCTAAAAAATGGTTTCCTGGAAAACATTTTCCAAAAACGTTACGTTTTTCGTGAAACAAATACACCCTAAGTTAATGAGTTATATGCTAATTATAATATGTTAGCTACTCCGTACCACATGAAGTCTTCAATATGGGACTTCTCTAACATAGCACTTATACGTGTGCCCCTACAATAATGCACTTGTGGGTGAATTGTATTAAAGAACTCCCATGTTGGAGAATTGAATAACTTGCATTTACAAGGTGAAAAGGAGAAGAAAAATATCAGTTATCATATCTTAAATTTTGTCAAAACAACAATACTTTTACAAAGAAAATGCAACGCTTGCTCTTCACTTCTCATTCTCTTGTTTCGAAAGACAATGCAACTACCTTCTTATCGCATCCATAGCATGATAAGCACCAAGCATTGTCGCAATCAAAGGTTCCTTGCCTTTGAATGGGAACAAACCGAGTATGTTGCAATAGAAGCTGATAGACTCTTCGATGGACCAGCACTGCATCGATATGTGATTCAAGCACTTCAAATGTATAGGGCTCTTTGCTGATCTTTTCCTTAAATATCTCTCCCTTCCCCCTCTCTACAACAGTGACAATGCAAACTAAAAACTGCAACAAATCAAAAATCCACAACGCAAAAAAGCTCCAACAACTTAATTTCGTGATGAATTTAGGAGTTCGAAGAGAGATTGTAAGCTAGAGAGAACATATCAGCATTCAGGCCAAATTGGAGGGTATAAATACGGGCATGAACATGCAAAATGGAGAAAGGGAAAAAGTTCACTCGTGCAATTCAAACACCCACATGGGAATATTATCCATAACACGTAGGTTACACATTGGCGGATTTCTATTGGCGGGCTTAGGGGGAGACAACTTTGTAGTATGATGGTAGTGGTGCGGACACAAAATGTGTTGCTTCAGAATCACTAGTGAGGTGATGCCATTGACAAAATGAATCATGGTCTTCAGCCCATGTGATTTCAATGTTTGGGCCATACTTGAGCCGATCTCTAAGTCTGACCCGAGAAGGGAACCCGATCTGAAGAGCTTACAATCTCTCTTTGCATTCCTAAATTCATCACGAATTAAGCTATTGAAGCTTTTTTCACATTTCAAGTTTTTGATTTCTTGCAGTTTTTTAATTTGCATTGTCGTTGTCATAGAGAGGGGGAAGGGAGAGATGTTTAAAGAAAGGATCAACAAGAAGAACCCTAAGAACCCTCTACATTTGAAGTGCTTGAATCACATATCGACGTGATGCTAGTCCGTCAAAGAGTCTATCAACTATCACAATGTCCTCAATTTTGTTCCCATTCGAAGGCTCGATTCCTTTGACTTCAACGACGCTTGGTGCATATCATGCTATTGATGTGATAATAAGGCAATTGCACTGTCTTTTGAAACAAGGGTTGAATGAGAAGTGAAGAGCAAAGCTGCATTTTTTTCTTTGTAAAAATGTTTTTTTCAAGACAAGATTTAGGATATGATTACTGATATTTTTCTCCTCCTTATCATTATTATTTACCAAAAGTGGACTTTAGACCGGGTTCCCTTCTCAAGTCAAACTCGGAGCTCGGCCCGAGTATGGCCAAAACATTTAAATCTATTGATTTTTAACTCGGCTTAGTCTCCAACCCACAACACCCTTACTTCAGTCTAGGACCATCAAATGGGTGGATCGGATCGGGTTTGGGTCGACTCGAAAATGGTCTGATCCATATTGACCCATTTAACTCATTTTGATCAATTTTCATGTAATGTAAATTTGATGACCCATGTTCAACTTATTATTGACTCAACCCATATTATCTAAACACATTACTATTTAACTCAATTTAAGTTAATCAACTTCCAACCATTTAATTCATTTTAAGCTCTTCACATATATATTACTTGAATAAAAACTTCAAATCAAATTTAAAAAGTAAACTAAAGAATAAAAAATTAGTAAATAAAATAAAAAATGTGAAAAACCTTTAAGCTTATTTCTTATAATATTATTAGAAAATTGGTATTGCTAAAACACTTTAATGCAATACAAATTTAATGGACAATTTTATAATTTTTATAAAAAATTACTTTAAAAATATATTTTTTATTTTTTTATTTTTAAATAATCTCTTTTTAAATTGTCTTTATTTTATTTTTTAAAAAATAATTTAAAAATGAGCTTTTTATGTTTAGTTAAAAAATTTTCATGTTACAGTTTTTAGTTATTCAATGATATGTTCACTTCAAATAAGAGAAGCATGTGCATAGTCTAATTTTTTATAAATATTTCAATTTATAGATTTTTTTAACTTTTTTTTTATTTTATTTACTATTTTTAATTTAATTTGAAGTTTTAATCCAATTAGCATATAGTAGTGGGTTTTCCTAGAATATTAATAGGTTTTAGCAATATGGGTCGGGTTGGGTATGGGTTGGGTACGGGTCGGGTCGAGTATGGGTCACTAGATTTACACTATAAGAATATGGGTCAAAATGGGTTAAAAGGGTCAAATATGGGTCAACCCATTTTTGACCCGACCCATACTCGACTCGACCCACCCATTTGCCACCCTTAATTCTTGTAGTGTAAATCTAGTGACCCATATTCGACTCAACCAAGACTCGACCCGTATTTGTAAAACCTATTAATATTCTAGAAAAACCCACTTCTACTATATGCTAATTGGATTAAAACTTCAAACTAAATTAAAAAATAGTAAATAAAATAAAATAAAAAGTTTAAAAAAAAACCTATAAATTGAAATATTTATAATAAAATTAGACCATGCACATGCTTCTCTTATTTGAAGTGAACATACCATTGAATAACTAAAAACGTAACATGAAATTTTTTTAACTAAACCTAAAAAAACTCATTTTTATGATTTTTTATAATAAAAAAAAAGGTATTGTTAAAAATTTTTATGCAATACAAATTTAATGAAAAAATTTTATAATTCTATTTAAAATATTTTAAAAATCGAATTTTTAATTTTTTTAATATAATTTTTAATTATTTTTTATTTTAAAAATATATATATTACTTATTTTTATTTTTAACTCTACTTTTTGGAGAGCGTTTTCACCGAAAGACGTCTTCCCCTCCGAAGGAAGTCCTTATCTACAGAACCACCAATGACGAAGACTCCACAAGAAAATATTAGGTACCCTAAGGGGACCACGTCATTTATGCTCTGATCCATTTACGGGTTGACACCTGTTCGCTGGCAGGTCCACGTCAACTCCCTCTTCTCTCCCACGTCGTTCCAATTTAAACCAACATGCGGGCATTTAAAAAAGTGGAACGGACATTCTCTCTCCTTTTTGCTCTCTCTTCCTCCTCCGACGCTCCTTCCGGTCTAGCTATTCCTCCGACGACCATCGCTCCCTCCCGACGAAGGCCTTTCTCTCTCCACTCGACGGCCTCATCTCAGGGCTCCATTCTCTTGGCGCACTTTTTCCTAAATCGTGCTCTCTCCCGACGATCGATTTCGCTCACCTCTCTCCGTCCCCTGACTCGCAACCAAGAAGCCATCGCTCCACCCTGCTCGAAGCAATCCCTCAAGAAGCCCTAAATCTGCGACCGCATTCTCGGGTTTTTATGTTCGCATCTTTGTTTCGGGGGACAAAGCTTGGCCTAAACCTGCGACCAGAAGTTCGCTGGTTTATTGCTTCTGATTCAAAGCACAGCAACGTGAGAAAGCTTAAGTGAACGGTGACAGAGGTGGAGGATAGAAGGCCATATAATCTCTCCTCCATTTCTCTCCCTCTCCACGACCTTATCCCTCCGTAAAGCCCCGCCTCTATCTCTTCCAGAAATATCTGCTCCTTCTTGCAGCCTCCCCAAAGCACCGAATTTCACTCCAAGTCCTTCTTACCTTTGGCTTATTGCCGTCAAGTCGACCAAACGATGCATGACCGGCCTTCCATCGGGGCAGTTCCAAGGAGACTTGAGATCTGCCAAGTGCTCAAGTATCTGCATGAAACAATGGTCGGACAACAAGCAAATTAAATCACTGTCATTTTGTCATCAATGGTTCGCCTAAGCTTTCTCGCGTTGCTGTGCTTTGAATCAGAAGCAATAAACCAGCGAACTTCTGGTCGCAGGTTTAGGCCAAGCTTTCTCCCCCAAAACAAAGATGCGAACATAAAAACCCGGGAAATAAAATCGAACCTGACATGCGGTCGCAAATTTAGGGCTTCTCGAGGGATTGCTTCGAGCAGGGCGGAGCGATGGCTTCTCGATCACGAGTTGGGGGATAGAGAGAGGCGAGCGAAATCGGCCGTTGGGAGAGAGCGCTATTTAGGAAGAAGTGCGCCGAGAGAATGGAGCCTTGAGATGAGGCCGTCGAGTGGAGAGAAAAAGGCCATCGTCGGGAGGGAGTGACGGTCGTCAGAGGAATCGCTAGACCGGAAGGAGCGTCGAAGGAGAAAGAGAGAGCAAAGAGGAGAGAGAATGTCCTTTCCACTTTTTTAAATGCCCGCGCGTTGGTTTAAATTGGAATGACGTGGGAGAGAAAAGGGAGCCGACGTGGACCTGCCAGCGGACAGGTGTCGACCCGTGAATGGATCAGAGCACAAATGACGTGGTCCCCTTAGGGTACCTAATATTTTCTCAAGACTCCACTGTCATGCCCTGATCCACAGGCACGCGCACATCCCTTACCTTTGGTCGATTTTAAAATGCGATATCCCAGGACTACATATCGCCGACCCTTTCCTTGCTAATAGCACATGCAAAAGCATTTATAAAAATCCCCAGACAATAAAGCAATGGGATATACAAGTAGGACTAGGAAATTGAACCTGAAAACCAACACCCTTATGTTCATATACAAGCCATACCAAAACGATTGGTTTCTACTCAAATTGATTCTATAGCAAAAGTCATCAAGATCCTACTCTGGATCATCCTCGGGTTTCTCCTTCAGATACTCCTCACCCTTATGTTCATATACAAACCATACTAACACGATTGGTTTCTATTCAAATTGATTCTATAGCAAAAGTCATCAGGATCCTACTCTGGATCATCCTCGGGTTTCTCTTTCAGATACTCCTCTTCGAGTTCTTTCTCCTCAAGTTCTCCACCAAGGTCCTGAAATGTTTTCCCCAAACCGGGATGAGACTATGTCTCAGCAAGTTCTACCACACTAAGACCCGATTAGTAAACTAATACACCTTAGGGTTGCCTATGCAAAACATGAGTCAGAGGGCTTACCTTAGCCTTAGATTCCACCTGCATATTAGCACATATCAAATAGGCACCCAAACAATCACATCATTGATCGAAGCATCGATCAAATCGACCTAGTCGATCACACGCCAACAAGACCACTCACGGTCATTCTCATTCAATCAATCAATTCACAACACCAGATCAAAGCAATACTCAATCGATCTAGTCGATTACATGTCAGTCAGACCATTTCTAGGTCATTCATTCCATCCCATATAACCTCCAATAGTACATTCAGTCACAAAGCCATATCAATGCTCTCGGGCGTCAACTTCGCTAAGGTGACGTACAATAAACACTTTATGTGCATCCTCTTAGGCATTCCAATTACCTTCAGCCACATGGGCACGATACTCGACACATGAAATACGGCCACGCAGGCACGATCTATGCCACACAAACATGTTCTACGCCACACAGGCATGATCAATTATCGCCACACAGGCATGATCAATTATCGCCACACAGGCATGATCAATATTCAACAATTTACGTGCATTCTCTAAGGCATCCTACATGCCAAAGCGATGTAATAATCACCGAGCCACGTCACACAGCATTTCTTCTCATCTTTTATCATCCTCGATAAAATATCGTGCGTGCAAGACGCGCGGTTTTAAAGCCAAAATATAATATTTTTCTTTCCATAACTCCCACATTTTCTGTAGTCCCCTCAATTATTTTTTGGCATTAATAACCGATGCCTGGTTATTTTTCAATTAATAACAAACCTTATTCAATTTAGGAATAAATCCCAAAATATCACAATTAATTTAATTCCATGCAACGTAGAGCTCAAATAAATAAACAGACTGCGCCACGACAATCAGCACGAAATTCCAGTCACTGACCATCCCGGTTGAATTTCCGGAACATAAATAATTAAATAATTAATTTCGAAAAATAAATAAATAAATACAATAAATTCAATTTAGCACAATATAAAGCTCAATTAAATAAATGGACTACGCCACGATCATCAACATAAAATCCCGTCACTA
Source organism: Eucalyptus microcorys (assembly GCA_014182515.1). Lineage (NCBI taxonomy): Eukaryota > Viridiplantae > Streptophyta > Magnoliopsida > Myrtales > Myrtaceae > Eucalyptus > Eucalyptus microcorys. The sequence goes on along the minus strand of CM024568.1, from coordinate 5,308,736 downwards.
GCTATCCCAGTTGAATTTTCGAAAAATTAAATAATTAAATAATTAATTCCGAAAATGAATATTTAATTCTTAAAAATACCATTTAGGCCCGAATTGCCTAATTAACACCCGATAAGGGTTGGGAAAAATCCCACGAAGCATCCAATAAATACTATAGGCAATTCTCTATCTAAGTACGCTAACCACCTAACTAATATGCCATGCAATTAACTAATAATCGATAATCCATTCTAATCTAACAACCTAATTACACCTAACTAACACTAATCAACATTTAAGTGTAATTAGCAAACTAAGAAGGCATTAATGAGTAAAACTCACTCAAAACGACAACATCGACGCGAGGATCGACTTTCCTCAAAGCGGGCCGAGCATCCGGGCTTGGGAAGGCGGCCAAAACGGGCCTAAACCCCACTGTCATACCCATTTTCTGCCTTCTCTGTGCGCTGCTGGTTGAGGCGATTCCGGCGTCGGTTGAAGCGGCCAAGGGCGGCGGAGGGCAAGGCGGAGCTCCAGCTAGGCCGACGGTGGTTGGAGGTGGTCGGGCGGCGGCCTGAGGTGGCCGAACAAGACTAAACCGAGGCAAAACAGGGGCTGAGGTCACACGGCGGGGACGGCAGGCGCGAGCGTGAGGCGGCGGAACGCACGGCGTCGCGCGGGCGGCGGTGCGGCAGCTCCGGTGCGGCGACGTCCAAGCAGCTGGTCGCGGCTCCTTCCGGCGACGCTGGACGCTGCTTTTGCTTCTGCTAGTCAGTTCTGTTCGAACCAGAGGGAGGAGAGGGGGCGGAGGCACGCGGACGGCAGCACGACGGCGGGCTCGGGTGCGCGCGAGCAGCTCCGGTGGCTTGCGGGCGTGCGACAACGGCGGTGAGAGGCGGCGACAGCAGCTGCTTCTGCTTCGCTGGTCTTCGGTTGTTGCTGAAGAAGAAATCCAAAGAAAGGGGAAGAAGATGGAGACGCTCGACGGAGGAGAGAGAGGATCTCTCTCTCTCTCTCTTTGGCCCCACCAATCCAGCTGTCTTCCACTCACTTTTCCTTGCCAACAATGCCCCTTCTAGAAGCTTTAAGGTAGGCCAAAATGTGGAGATAAGTGTGGCATACGAATTTTGTTAGGTTTTCTTTTCAATTGGGCCTTAATTCCTTTTGAATTAAATCAAATTGGCTCCCATAATTTCATTCAACGCCTCGTCGATCAAATTAATACTTTTTTTTACCAATGTAGCCCACTTACATCTCAATTTAACCAATCGAAATCAGAGCCTGAAAATCAGGATGTCACATCCACTACACAGATTTACACTGCAATCCTTATCAGCCTGACGTCAACACTTGAAGTCGCTGACCGTCACCAAATATTCTCCCTCAGCCACTACTCCGGCCATGACCAAGCTATTCCGATAAAGAAATTTCCAGCTCGAAAATTGCACAAAGCAGCATAGAAAACGCACAAAGGTATACTAAAACAATGGAGAATGAACTGACTTGGCGGCATCAAGCCACGGCCATTGATGGCGACGGAGGTTGAGGACGTCGACTCCAAACATGTGGGTCCATGGACAGCCCGCGTCGAAGAGTTGCAAAAGCGTGGCATAAAACAAAGAGTAAAAACACGGAGTCAGATTTAGTTCCAACAATTAATGAAGTGGACATGAATCAATCTTGAATCTAAACACATGCTGTAAGCTAGACCATTTTGCATAAAGATTCGCAGCAGTGCAAATATGCAAAAGTTTATCAACATGAGGTGCAGAAATCCCACCACAACACCAGACTTGCCGCGAAGCACACGACATAAGTAACCACCCGCTCGCAGATGGACGGCGTGAGTGTGCCGCCTAGGAGGCTTGCCCTATCTACAAATCAACTCAAAAGGCAATCTTCTGCCAAAATCGCAGCTAACGAAAGTGAGAACATGCAGCATCTGCACATATAGCGACGCGATCGAGCATATTATAAACCTTCAGCTATTCCCATTTCGAAGAAAAGCACTGCGATTCAACAGGCATCCTAGGCATACTCTAAAACCGCAACATTGTGCACATGAAGCAGCAGCAGCATCACCACAAGCACAAGAACTAGCTCGATAAGCTTGACTGCCCAAGGGGAAAGATGAGAGAGAGAGAGAGAGAGGTGGCGGAGGATGTTGGCGGCCGAGGAACTTCTCGAGGGAGGCGATGTCTATGATCTTGTCCTCCACCCGCTTGGTGCAGTCGATCACGAACGTCGCCCCCTTCTTCTTCGCCGCCTGCCCAAGGGGAAAAGATGAGAGAGAGAGAGAGAGGTGGCGGAGGATGTTGGCGGCCGAGGAGAGATGTGGCGGAAGAGGAGATATCTCTCAGTTCCCCAACTGAACAAAGAGGCCAAAATCTATTAAATCTTATCGTCACAATTGTTTTTGAATTACGTTCCCACGTGCCTCCTTCGCATTTTATTCGATGAAAAAACCAAATCGTAAGTAATCTTGGGTTTCCTATAATACGAAATTCCCAAAACAAAAAGTCAATTTTCATGTCGATTACTTCAAATTTCAGAATCATTAGGTGGGTAATATCATTGACATACTCAGCAAGTTCTATTTTTCAAGATGGCAAAACAAGCAGATCACCTACTTTCTTCTGGTGATAAACCGAGTCCAATTTAGATAACCTAAAGCCTCACAAACCATATCATAATGTCCAATTGCAATTGCCACCATAAATCATTGAAAATGGAGACGCGTAGAGAGCATTATTAAATAAAGGACATCACCTCATCCACACACAAGCTACAACCATACAATTACGCCATAGCCTTTGGCCCGCAAAGAACCGAAGGTCCAAATGAAAGAAGAAGTGGACCATAACAATGCCCAAAGTGTCTAGTAATGCATAGCTATTACATTATATTCAACCACCCATCGCCGCTGGTGAGGTTGAGAAAGTACATCTTCGTTGTCGCTGTTCCGCTCACCAACCGGAAAATGCTGGTCCCGCTGGCGATGGGCAATTCCCAACAGAAGCAACAGATGTTGGGGAAATCATTCACTAGTTGTGCTTTTTAATTAGTGACCGAATCCATTATTTTGCTGATCTTATTAAGTCATTGACTTTTCGGTTAGCGATTTGGAAATTGACACTAATGAAATCAATTTTTTAGCGGATATACATGGCATGTCTTTGCACGTTCTAGCTAATAAACGTGCCATGCTTTGTACGAGAGGACATATTAAAGATATTTGGAGAGATTTGATTGCTGATGAAGATATTAGTTTACAGTTCTTTGATTTTGATGCTTGATGACAATCAAAGGTACTATTTACCCCTACTATTATTGCTGCTGAATTAATAACAAATATACATCAGAATATATACCAAAGTCATGGAGAAACGAGTTCAGTAATTACTCAATTTCTCATTTGGAATTTCATTTTGAATATGTTGTCAAACTTGTGTGTGAAAAAAGAAGAAGAAAGGATATTGTGAAGAAGAGAAAGTTATTGTTTTTTAACAATTGTGCTAAACAATATATGATTTGGCTGTATTTACAGATAACCAATCAAGATATCACTTGGGAGTAAGTAACTTATCCTCATTTTCATGAACAACCATCAAATTTCTTCCTATCAAAGATAATTTCTTTTCATAACTAACAGTCACCTTTTTTCATGTCCACAATCACTTCTTTTTCATGATAATTAAATATTTCAACCAAAAAGGCACATAGTTTCCAAATAAATAAATAAATAAGACATCAAAAGTGCTAAAACTTTTCTACATCACTTACTTTGTTGTCATAACTTTCAATTGATTTCTAGAGTGCCATTATTATTAGAAAAATATTTATCACAAGTGTCATAACTTTTGACCAATTGTTTTCATAATTTAAAATAATCACAAGTGCCACATGTTTTAATACCATATAGGAACTTTTTAGCAAAGAAATCACTACCATGACCCAAGTGAGATTTTTTTTTTCTTTTAAGTTATTGATTGAAATATTATGGGCACCAAAGTGAGTGCTGTATGAAAGTTATAGCACTCATGACATTATTTCTACAAGTTCTACTTGTGTAGGTTATATAAAGGTATAGGAATATCATTTCACTTTATTTAATAGAAATTTGAATGTAGAGGATGATTTATATTTAACGTATTACATTTTTTTTGTCAAAATAGAAGGATTATTAATGAAGAACACTCCGTAAGCAAGTCGATCCAATATAAATAAAACATTCAACTCAAGATCACTATACATTACATAGATTCCCAAAAAATCGACCCCTAATTAATCAAATGAACAATATGCGGACTCAACGAATTTGATTCTAGTCAAACTTCTTTACTTAAGTCTTCATCTCCAATCTCCCTTGTACCTTGACAGCTCTTGATGGATAGAACGATAAAGTATGTACATTAGAAAATAGAGAGAAGACCTTAGCCATATCTATATAGGCATGTCTAATGAACACATCTATCATTGGTCACTACTAGAACACTATGCTTATAGTAAGCCCTCCTACCACATCTTTACTAGACCAAGATGTGTAAAGCCAAATATAATTCAGTAATATAATTTTACTTAAGTTTTCATGCATTGACTAATATATTGTAAAAGCCTGTTCAAACGCACCAATTCCAATTATTAAGTTGAACAAGACATGTAGCCCTGAATATTATTGTTAGTTGGTGGTTGACTGAGCTTGCTGCGTGATAGTTTTCGAATCAAAACCAAATCAAGACATAATCTTAGGTTTCAGTAACTTTAAAATGAGAACTCCAAAATATAATAAAAAATTCATGTCGACTGCATCGACTTTTATAATTATTAGGTGGGAAAAATCACTGACGTTTTCAGCAAGCTTGATTTCACAGGGCGGCGAACATTGTAACATTACCTACTCAGTGATAAACCGAGTCCAATTTATTGTTCATCTAGAGCCCACGCAAGAAGATTCCAGACCACCAAAATCAATGAAAAATCACGAAGCACGTAGAGCATAACCAAATTGGAAACGACAGAGCACCTGCACTCAACTAGAACGATGTAATTTCCTCCACAAGCCACGATATATCTACAAAGTGTCTAGTAATGCAAAGCTATGACCTTATATTCAACTACAGCATCCCCGGTGGTGAGGTTGAGAAAGGACGTCTTCGCCGTCACAACCCCACTTGCCAGCCGGAAAACGCCGGTCCCACCGACGATAGGCATCTCCCGATAGGTCTCGAGTGCCGGGTTGTGGCCCAATATGCTCAGGGTGCTGCCGTTGTACTCCGGGGTCGTGAATACGAGGTTCATGTTCATGTGCAGGGCCACCGACTCGAGCCCAACTGAGCCATAGAACCCCTGTGCCCGGCCAACAAGGGGGGACTCTGGCTCAGGGCCCTTGGTCAGCGGGTCATCGATCATGTTGACCACCCCGAAACCCGTCGGGGACTTCTCGGTCATCGTGGCCTCGGCAACGCGCACTGCCGTGGGGTTCCTGCCAGAGAGCGTGTCGTGGAAGTAGAAGTGGAGGCGTGTGGTCTTGCGATCGGCATGGCTAAGCCCATTGAACCAGGCGTCCACCTTCCCGGGGTCATCCGCCTCGGCACGGGCGTGTTTCGCCACCATGGCCACCACCAGAGCAAGAGCTGCCACCACCAGAGCAAGAGCTGCCACCACCATTGCCATTAAACCTGGCTTCGCCATCTGTGTCTCTCGATCTGAAATCGCTGGGAAAGTGGATACTATTGGAAGGAATTTATAGGCGGAAATGAACCCAGAAAGGAGCCTTATAAAGAAGACACCTGCAGAGAAAGATGCAACAAAAGAGTGATCGAGATCAATCACTTAACTGGTCGTGCTTTTTCACTAGGGACAGGGTTCATCATGTTGTCTACGTTATATATGGACAGACGTGAGGATAGGTGTTAATCGGTCATAGGACCAAAATAATTTTTAAAAATCAAAAGATTCACGAGGGACCACCGAGTCAATCACACGTAACTACCGACTTTCCATCGTCCTTGCGGTTTTTGATTTGCAAATCGACACTAATCATTTCTTTTTGAATGTAGGGAAAGCGTTATTAGCATGTTACATTTCTTCAAAATCAAAGGAGTATTAACAACGAATGCTCCATAATAAAATCACTTATCCAATGTAAACAAAACGTTCAAACCCAAGATCACCTATACATTACATATTTATTCGGTACACTTGATTGAGGCACTTTACTTTTGGATTCTAATTGAGCCTCTTTACTTAGGTCTTTCTCTCCAATCTCCATTTTACCTAGATCACACTTAGCCATTTGCGTATAATCGCTTCTACAGAGCCCATCCATCACTGGTTACGGTTAGGACATCATGCCTATTGTACACCGTCCTAACACATTTCTATCATTCGATTATGCGATTGTACTTGAGTTGTCGTGCATTGTTTAATATCATATAATAGCCCTGTCTTTTGCAAATATAAAGTGATATCGCAATCAATGGCATTGTATACTAATATGGATATCTTCCAATATGCTCTACTCTCTCACGCCAACGTTTATGATTAGAATTTGCAGCAATGAAGTGTCGTGATTCACATTACGGGACCCAGTTATGGGATATTTGCAATTACTTTGTTGTAAAGTTTCTCAAATCCAATCAAATATGTAGGCTTGGGTCAATTAGCGCTATCTAACATAAGCTAGTTGGTGCAATCGGGGAATGATGACGATATACTTTTCGATGCAATCCTTCTTTTTCTTTTTCGTTTTGGGGGCGGTAGGTGTGGAAGCCGATCTAAAGTGGGCGGTAGGTGTGGGAGCCGATCTAAAGAAAGATAAGCACATTAGTTCAACCACAAATTTTCACCCCATGGAAAAATTGAGATTAAGGTTTTTTTTTTTTTTTTTTAAATCTTTATGAGAAAGGGCACTCTAATCTATATAACGTTTAAAGCTGAAATTGAGAGAACGATAGTTACAGTGCTTTCGCTTTTAGCTTAATGATTTGTCGCATATCGGATTCCTATTCTTACTGGATCCAAATTTCTGCAAATGAATAAAGAGGAACTACATAAATATTCATCCTCTTATTGAATTTAAAATTAATAGAGGCTAAACTAGAGAAAGTGTTTTAAATCATGCTAAACTAGAGAAAGTGTTTTAAATCATACTCTACTCGAACACGGCTTATTTCAACGTAGTTTCTTAAATATAATTTTTAAAGGGCGAAAATTTTGACCCAAACATAAAACACTGCAAACTGTTTTAATACTTAATCAGTGTTATTTGCAAACGCAAATTGTCCACTCAAATTAGGATATGTATTCATAATATAACAATTAAACTTGAAATTAGACATTGGTCGATTGGATGGGCTAAATCAAGTGAGTATATATTAGTATCAAATTCAAAACGGATTTTGTACTTGCTTAAATCAAAGTAAATATTGATCGGGTCACTCAAACTTTTCGTAATGAGATCCTTAGAGGATTTGAGAACCGAATTACGTTCACGTTCTCTTCATTGAGTCGGTTATAAGAGAGAGGAAGAGCTAGAGAGAAAGAGAAGGCGTGAAACTAGGTCGTATATTTTCGAAGACTTTAAGAATCCATTTGTGATAACCGCAAATTTTGACAAGATAAATGTTAGAAGTTAAAGGCTCCGAACGAACCTGAGCAATTAGAAAAAGGGAGAAACCACAAATTACGTTTCAAATTTGAGCCCCCATACCAAACGGGATTTGAACTGGATAATGTAAATCAGGAATATCAATTGAATCCACTTTTGGAATTATTACTATGGCGTTATCAATTAATAGACGTGTAATATACGCCTTGTGTTTCGTCTCTCCTTCAACGTTCCATCGTTCCCAGAATCTAACATATCAAAAGGCAGAAAAATTAACATTCAAATAGCCACCAACTCCCCCAGAAAATATGAGATTAAGTGCCTCTTATTCAGCCACCATCCATCTTCAACCTCCATAAGGCAACAATCTCCGTTCACGGGCCTTTCCAACGAAGATGCCTTAGTATTGCAGAAGATAGGTAGAACGCGAAGAACTGACAAGGCAAATTCAGGCACTTAATGACATTACCATAGACTACCCATATGAATATCAGTGACTCTCATTTAGTTTCCTCACCGGTGACCATTGTTGAACGTCACACAGAAAAGGTAAGGACACAGAGCAAGAAGGAACAACAGAGAGAGATCCAGTTCTTATTCACTAACAATGCAATGTGGTAGTAATCGTGCTCAGAAGCTTCGGAAAACCGAGAAACAGTGGGGGCGATAACTAAGGATACTGGAAAGGCAATTAAGATTATTCCGAAATGATGACACAAACGCAAATTAACAAGAAAAACGGTGACAACTGCAACTCTAAATCTTCAGGAGCTATATCCAGAAATAGAGCTTCTACTTTTAATGATGGCGAGCGACAATTAATAAAGAGAGAAAGAGAAGAGAAATTGGAAAGAAATAAAAGAGAATTTTCAATCGAGAAATCTCAGGTGTGAGGCCCTAATGATTTTCCACAGCAAATTTACATCCGGTTCCCTACTATACAAAAATGAAATGGACGGCCCAAATTGCACAATTACTTATAGGAAGCAACAATGCGTCCACGCTCGCACAGACCTTTTCTCCCTCAACTTTAGATTTAATTCCAACTACATTTTCCAAACTTTTTTTCTTTTATCAAAAAAATTAGATAATAATAAATTCAAGATAGAATTGAAATTATACATAGAGTTAGAGACTTTTTCAAAGAATTAGGCGACAATAGCGTAAAAAAGCCTAAGAGTTGAAGTGGAGAACACACAAGAGGGAACACACTTCGTAAGAGCTTTAAATTTTATATTTTCCTTACAATTTTCAATTCCATGCCCGTTTACATTTTTTCTATTTTCTTTTTTATGCAGGTTAGGTTTCATCAACTTCATTAGAAGTTCTCAAAGACTGAAAGGAAAAGCACGCGCTAGATGCGCGGTGGAGAGGGAGACCTCCAGCACACTAAAAAAAAAAAGGTAAAAAGCAACAGCGAAAATACAACCTCTACTGCTAACACATTTATCTTGCTAAAACTATAGATCTGTACACCAAAGTGACCATTATAGATGCCTCCAAGCCACCATTTCTCAGCAGCCATTGCTTGACAGTCGATCAAGATCCGTCCAAAACCCAACTCACGTCAGCCATTAAGTCCTCCCAGATTGCAGTTGGGGATGATATTCCGCCGGAATTGAACTCGACGAAAGGGCGGGCCAGAAGGAGGAGGAACCCCAAGGGGGGGCAGACGGTCATAATCTCCACCTATGACTCCTGGAACGCCGGAAGGGTTCGGAACCCTCTGAACCTTACGGAGAAAGGCATACGACCAGTCGGCATGTGCCACAACCACAAACTACTCTCCCACTTTCTCTTCTTCTTCGCCTCAGATGTGAAAATCAGCTTCCAATTGATCTCTCGGCTGCTTTCTATCCGCTCTCGAAACTCCTCAACATACTTCTGCTTCCACAAATCATTATCGGATGCCAAATACCGTAGTTCAGAAGATACACACCCTACCCTTGCAAGGTCAATTCCAGGAAGCAATTCGAAAATCCTGAGCTTCAGTTCCGTTGGAAGGCATGTGAAGCAAGATGGAAGCGGCAAACCGACTCTTTCAGTTAGGTCTATCAACAGTGGCAATGCCAAACCATCTTTTACAATCTTCCAAAACTCAAACACTTCTTTTTCAGAACTCAAATTCAAAGATCCACCATCCTCATTCACTTCCACATTGTCATCGCCTTTCACCCACATCACGTCTATAATAGGAGCAAATCTGCGCTCGTTCAAACAGACTCTACGCAACGCCGACTTGGCTTTAGCCAGACGCCCATAGACACTTATAAAGTGACCTAAACTCTCAAACTTCAGAACAACACTCTCAGATACATTCAGACCCTGCGTCCTAGCCACAAGCTCAGGCAGACTGTACTGCAACGTCATCGTAAACGCCGTGGAAGGCCATTGATCGGAGAGATGAAACCGATCGGCAGGCATTCCAGTCACCGGATCAACCGCGACGAAACCGGATTCCAGCAGAACGGCGTGCACCGCAATAACCAGAAGCCTATGGTCACCACCGTCCCCACCCAATTCTTCTCTCAAAACCCTCCTCAGAAAGTAAGGCTCGGAGAACTTGCTGCGAACCCCAGTCGAGTCATCCGCGGCCACAGCGCCGTCGCCCTCAAAATCAACACTTGCAGAGACGGAATTACCTGGATCCCCGGCGCTCCCCGAAGCATCGGCTCCCGCCGCATCTTCAGGCACCGAATCGACCATCTCCGAATCCGCAACCTCCCGAGGCCGCCCCCAGGCAGATCTTCGGAATCCATCTCCGCGTGCCCTAGGGAGACCCGACCCGACGTCCCTGCGGAGGATTCGGCGCTCAAGGAGCTATCGCCTACCCGAGGAGAAGCGAGCGCATCGGGGTCAAGGGAGAAGTAGACGAGGTCGCCGGACGCGAGGCCGAGGGACTAGAGGGAAGCGGCGGGATCCGGCCACCGGAGTTCGTCGGTGCGGTTGAGGGAGAGGCGGAAGGAGGCACCGGGAGGGGGCGGGGGGGAGAGGCGGCCGGCGAGGATGCGGCGGAGCTGGGGGAGGGAGCAGGGGTCGGGGACGTCGAGCTTGAGGGTGTCCCTATGCCCGTTTACATTTCTCTATACTTTTCCTTTTTGATGTAATTCAATTCTATACATTTCTAGTCAATTTAGATTTTCTTTTTTAATGCAATTACTTTCCACCACACTCAAATTTCTAAAAGTCACCTAAATTTCTAAAAGTCACCTCCATTCCGACCTTGTTCGACACACTTTTTACACAAGTGAAGTACCATCAAGTGCAACCTTGTTAAGCACTAATGGTTTGGGATGTTGTCTCACAAACACAGCATCGAAGAAAATGAGTGCAACGTGGTTAAGCATCCTTTCTTGGGCGATTTCCGCACCCAATAGCTAAATCCTTATTTTCAAACAAGACCTACGAAAAACAGTTTGACGCAGATTATATATACTACTTGCTCAAAAAACTCTCAAACTAGCTAGGGCTCCCTTCACTCCTAAATTTAGAATCTTACCAGTATTCCCGCTTGACAGCTACATCTTCTTGGAATTTTCTTTCATCCTTTCAGCCATAGGATGGAGAGCACACAGGAAGATGTAACCAAGCTGGTCGATGAAATGCCTGAACCAGAAAGATGGGGACATGAACTTATTATATATGGTAAACTTTTCTCAAAGCCGAATGTCAACTTTCAAGCCTTTTCCAACACTATGAAGAAAGCGTGGAAGACTGATTTGGTAAAATGCGAAATGATCAAACCTGGGTACTATATCTTTGTTTTCCCCTCTGTAGAGGAGAAGAAACTTATATCTCCTGAACAAAGTGCATTTGTGGGGGGGGCGTCAAATACAAGATAATATTTTTATAGTTCAAGAGGTCCTACATCAGCTAAGAGTAAGGAAAAGTAAGCAAAAATTCCAAGTAGTTCTCAAACTTGATATGCAAAAAGCAGGATAGAATGGGATTTCCTATGTGATTGCATGCTACAAATGGGTTTTTGTGACAAATGGGTGTCTTTGGTCAAACAATGTATATCCTCAGTATCTTTTAGCGTCAAAATTAATAGGGAGCCAGGTAATTACTTCAAGCCGACTAGAGGGATCAGACAAGGAGACCCCCTATCTCCCTATCTTTTCATTATTATGGCCAACGTTCTATCGTCCTTGATACTGAAAGCTTTACAAGACAACTACTTAAAGGGCATTAAACTAAATCAATACTGCCTTACACTATCACATCTCTTATTCACGGATGATGTTATTTTCTTCCTAAATGGCACTATCACTGAGGCTCAAAATTTAGCAAATATCTTGCATCAGTATTGCTTTGCATCTGGACAAGCCATCAATCTCAACAAGTCAGGTATTTACTTTGGGAAAAACTGTCCCCAAGGCCTAAAACAGAATATAGCAGCAGAATTGAGAGTGCCAATCATGGAGAAAATAGGGAAATATCTGGGTGTTCCTTTAGACTAGGGACAAACAAAGAAGCAAATGTTTTCCTGAGTTCTTGCAAAAATTGATAGAAAATTGGAAGGATGGAAAGAGAAGCTAATGTCGAAGGCAAGCAAAGAGATTCTGATCAAAACGGTAGTACAAGCATTACCTCAGTTTGTCATATCTATTTTCAAACTCCCCATATCGATTTGTAGAGATATTGAAAAGAAAGTTTCTTCGATCTGGTGGAAGAAAAATGCCACTAGAAAGGGGGTATATTGGAAAAAATGGGACACTCTGAAAAAGAGAAAAGACTTGGGGGGGCTTGGGTTTCGAGACCTAGTCGACTTTAACAAGGCGATGTTGGGGAAACAAGCTTGGAGGCTCACTCAAGACCCGAATGCTATATGGAGCAGACAGTTCAAAGGGATCTACTTTCCCAGAGGGGAGTTTTGGACAGCAAACAAGGGTTCCCGACCCTCTTGGGGCTGGCAAAGCTTACTACTAGGGAGAGATACAATTGAGCCAGAGATTAGATGGGAGGTGGGCGATGGTAACAAGATCAGAATCAGAGAGGATAGATGGCTACTTTCAAGCAAAATTGGAGGTCCGGCAAACCAAAATGAACCCCACTTGGTAGCTGAAGTAATGGATCATAATGAAGGAGGATGGAACGTTCCTTTACTACAAGAGTTTTTGGAAGAGAGAATTGTCAAAGAAATATTAGCGACTCTACTAAGCCACTTACCTAGGACAGACAAGCTTATTTGGACAGCCAATAACTCAGGCTCGTACACAGTAAAAAGTGGATATAACAAGCTTCGCAACCCAAACAAAACCCAAACGACAAACCAGCCATCTAAATCCTACTAGCCACCAAAAAAAACTTTGGACTGAGATTTGGAAGCTAAAGACCTACCCCAAAGTCAGATTCTTAATTTGGAGTGCGAGCAACAACACTTTGCCTACAAATGAGAATTTATACAAGAGGAAAATGCTACCTGAACTTGAATGCCCATTCTGCGGCCAAGTGCCTGAAACAACAGATCACATATTCATTTTATGTCCCTAGACAAACCAAATATGGGCGGATCAGAGGATAAAAGTAGATCTATCACCTCAAATATGTAATTGAATGGACAAATGGGTGTGGGAGAACCTTACCGCACGAGATACCCAAGAAGCAAAGGCCATATTTGCATATCTGGTTTGGAGAATCTAGCAGGTGCGGAACAACCTCATCTTTCAAGCCAAAAAACCAAACCTGAGCTTAATGATCGAGGAAGCAATTTACACGACTCAGCTAGTTGTGAAGTATGGAGATAGCAAACTCACCCGAAATAAAGCAAAAGAACCTGCAGAATCTGGTGAATAGCTGAAGTAGCCCTCTCCAACCTAGATCGGCTTCAAACTTAGCGTGGATGCGGCCTAGAATAGCTCAACTATGGAGGGTTCAGCTGCTGTCCTTTGCAGAACCAGAGATAGGGTGCTCATAGGTGGGTTCGTGCAGCAAATTTTCGCTCCCTCAACATCAATCGCAGAAGCCCTAGCTGTGCAGGCTGCACTTTGGTAGCATCAGGAAGAAAGAAACGCACGAAGGAACCCCCAAAGTGCAGCTGTACTTTCCTCGTAAGTCCTCTTATCAACAGATAGTTTATTGACCGTTAGATGCATTATGGGCTGGGATGAAACGCCATGGCCCCCAGGTCCATCATTAAAGATTGCACTAATCTTCTGAGCCAGTTAAAAGGAGTTTTCATCCGGTTTGAGTCAAGAGAATTTAATCAAGCAGCCGACTGGGTTGCTAAAGCCCATCGTGCCAACTCTCTTCCAATGGATTGGGTTACACATCCCCCGCATCCCCTTTGGTTAATATTATGTTCGGATCTCGAACTTTTTGGTAATTCAGCATCTTTAGTTTAGCAATGAAAATTCCACGCTTTTAGACCAAAAAAAAAAAAAAAAAAAAAAAAAAAAAAGAAGTACCATCAAGTGAACTCAACGCAATCCATTTGTCAAAAGTTCAGATGGCCTTGCGACATGTCATATTTCGTCAATATTTCTGTTGATACTCTAACAAACGATATCTTCCAATTATATATATATATATATATATATATATATATATATATATATATATATCAATCCTTTTTATAAGGAAAATGATGAGCTAATAAACCATTAGTCTTTAAAAACAAATGTGGCTTCTCCACCACACTTAATTTCAAGATTAACTGACTTTCTTGAAAAGTTGGAAATTGGAAAGTTTTACTTGGTGGGATTTCCTCGTATCGTACTCCCACCAAGTAAGATTCCTTAAATATGAAGGGGGAAAAAACAAAATTAGAAAACGTATAATTCTAGAGCAAATCAAATATTGAAATATTGATAACCATAAGCAACAAAATAATCTAGTTAGAAGAATTAGTATATTGCCAAAGCAACGGTCATTCCTTGGACAACTAAATTGTGCAATTCCTCTTAATTTTGGAAGGTATAAATACTCACAATAGTAGCAAATAGTTAATATTTCACCATTAAACAAAATAAGTGACATCCATAGATGATAAAACAATATAAGTTGGTAAATACGATATGCCAAATTGCCAAGCCCCAACACATAAATGACTAGCTAAGATGGATTATGGAAAATGCAGGCACTACCACGAGACCAGTCGATATTGGGACTTGTTGCCAGTTCACGTCTCTTCTGGTGGGGCCCACGTCATGGGTCAAGAAGCTTCCACGTCAGCACGTTGACTTCGTCCGTACGAGGTTGGGGGGACCGTCGGATCTTTTTTGTTTTTTGTTTTTTTTTTTTAACAGGAGTTGCAAGATCGCAACGGCTTTCTGCCTCCAGCGTATGAGCCGGAATGCACCCGCCGTCGCACCGGGCCCCACCCCACCCCATGAAGAGGCGCCCGCTAAACTGCGTTCTCCCTTCTGAAGCCTTGGATGCCGTTATCATGGAAATGCCACTATGTCAATAACTACCTTCTCTTTTGACATGATTTTTCTCCTTTGGTTTTTTTTTTTATTCTTTTATCCATAATTATTTTATGCTATTAATTTAAGACATATGTACTGCACTCAAGATTCAACATTTTTCTTTTTTCTAGAATGACATTATCAACATTCTCTTTTTGACTGTTTAATAATTACACATCTCTTTTTTTTTTTTTTAAATTAATTCATTGGTTTTGTTCTTACCAGCAGCAGAGGGTCGTTCGATATTCATCCGGAACATGCCTTTTGACGCAACAGTTGAACAGCTTGAGGAGGAGTTTAAAAAATTTGGGCCTATCAAGAGTAATGGCATTCAAGTTAGGAGTTCTAAGGTGAGATATATGATTATTCTGTAATTTCCTCAGGTTCTATTTTTTTCAATGTAGTGTTCTCACCCCCTATTTTCTTCCATTCTAAGGCAAGGTTCGTGCTTTGGCTTCATCGAATTTGAAACATCAAGTTCCAGGGAAAGTGCTCTTAAGGTATTTCCTCCTGCAGAACACTTTGGGAAAGAAACACGACTACACTTTATTTGGCAGTGCTGCACTAGTTAGCTTCACAGAGTTTTGTTGGCAAGGCACCAATAGCTTGTGAAATTTGTGAGTCATTGTCAAACTCTTGAGCATTTTTTGCCGTATGATATTCTTTGTTGTACGGTTCATGTGCCAAATTTCCTGAATGAATATTCAGTCGAGAACTTTGTATGTCAGTTCATGAGCAAACTAACGTGGCATCAAATATTGGATGGACTACTTCAGGCATTGCTTGGTACATACTTGTCTTTAACCAGACGTACTCGACACTAAATTTGCAGGCATCACCAATAACAATCGGGGATCATCAAGCGTCAATCGAAGAGAAGAGAACTACTACCCAAGGTGAAATGCATAGATATAGACCTAGAGGCAAATTTAGTGTTGCTTTAGAAGCTTGAACCCTAATATTCTCTTTCGCGAGCAAAATGCAAAAGAAAAAAGAGACCTGGGAGGTGTAATAAGAGACGCGATGACGGAGGTGATCGACTTCCTTGGTGCGTTGCTCGATCAAAGCCACTAATATGGTCTCTTCCGCGATGACGGAGGTGATCGACTTCCTTGGTGCGATGCTCGATCAAAGCCACTAATATGGTCTCTTCCTCGTCCTCGTCCTTGTCGTCGTCGTCGTCCTCCTCCTCGTCCTCCTCGTCCTCCTCCTCCTCCTCCTCCTCCGGTGGAGGTGGAGGTGGAGGTGGGCCTGGGCGGCTCTCACCTTTGAGCCGACGACGTATTTTGGTGTCTACATTTTCACATTTTCACATTTTCACGTATAGAAGGGAAAAGGGGATTTCTGCAATTAGGAAGCGTCGTCTTTCTTTTTTTTTTTAATATCGAATATCTTATTATTATTTCTATATGTTTAAGTCGAACTACTCAATCGTCTCCCTTTCCACTTCCCACAATTATGCTTCCTTTCTTCGCTCCCACCCAATTTTCTTTTTCTATTCTCACTTTGAATTCCCAAAACTGCCATTATGTCTTCTTCTTCTTTTTGTCTTATACCCACCCATTATTATACCATCCCTATTCATTATCTTTACTAGACCAAGATGTGTAAAGCCAAATATAATTTAGTAATATAATTTTACTTAAGTTTTCATGCATTGCCTATTATATTGTAAAAGCCAGTTCAAACGCACCAATTCCAATTATTAAGTTGAACAAGACATACAGCCCTGAATATTATTGTTAGGTGGTGGTTGACTGAGCTTGCTGCGTGACAGTTTTCAAATTGAAACCAAATCAAGACATAATCTTAGGTTTTAGTAACTTTAAAATGGGAACTCCAAAATATAATAAAAAAAATTAACATCGACCGCATCAACTTTCGTAATTATTAGGTGGGTAAAATCATTCACGTTTTCAGCAAGCTTGATTTCACATGGCAGCGAACATTGTAACATTGCCTACTTAGTGATAAACCGAGTCCAATTTATAGTTCATCTAGAGCCCACACAGGAAGATTCCAGACCACCAAAATCAATGAAAAATCACGAAGCACGTAGAGCATAACCAAATTGGAAACGACAGAGCATCCGCACACAACTAGAACGATGTAATTTCCTCCATAACCTTTGGACTGGACTACAACACAAGCCACGATATACCTACAAAGTGTCTAGTAATGCAAAGCTATGACCTTATATTCAACTACAGCATCGCCAGTGGTGAGGTTGAGAAAGTATGTCTTCGCCGTCACGACCCCACTTGCCAGCCGGAAAACGCCGGTCCCACCAACGATAGGCATCTCCCGATAGGTCTCGAGTGCCGGATTGCGGCCCAATATGCTCAGGGTGCTGCCATTGTATTCCGGGGTCGTGAATACGAGGTTCATGTTCATGTGCAGGGCCGTCGACTCGAGCCCAACTGAGCCATAGAACCCCTGTGCCCGGCCAACGAGGGGGGACTCCGGTTCAGGCCCCTCGGTCAGTGGGTCGTCGATCATGTTGACCACCCCAAAAAGCGTCGGGGACTTCTCGGTCATCGTGGCCTTGGCGACGCGCACTGCCGTGGGGTTCCTGCCAGAGAGCGTGTCGTGGAAGTAGAAGTGGAGGCGTGTGGTCTTGCGATCGGCATGGCTAAGCCCATTGAACCAGGCGTCCACCTTCTCGGGGTCATCCGCCTCGGCACGGACGTGTGTCGCCACCATGGCCACCACCAGAGCAAGAGCTGCCACCACCATTGCCGTTAAACCTGGCTTCGCCATCTCTGTCTCTCGGTCTGAAATCGCTGGGAAAGTGGATACTATTGGAAGGAATTTATAGGCGGAAATGAACCCAGAAAGGAGCCTTATAAAGAAGACACCTGCAGAGAAAGATGCAACAAAAGAGTGATCGAGATCAATCACTTAACTGGTCGTGCTTTTTCACTAGGGACAGGCTTCATCATGTTGTCTACGTTATGAAACGTGAGTGCAACATATATGGACAGACGTGAGGATAGGGCTTAATCGGTCATAGGACCAAAATAATTTTTAAAAATCAAAAGATTCACGAGGGACCACCGAGTCAATCACGCGTAATTACCGACTTTGCATCGTCCTTGCGGTTTTTGATTTGCAAATCGACACTAATAATTTCTTTATAATCAGAAGTTGACTGTTTAAGAGCATGCTTTGCACGAAAGAACGTGTTAGAAAAAGGCATATGAGCTCTGCATATGCAGGGTAGGTGAATGCACAGTAATTTCATTTCACTTGATTTTATCGAAAATTTGAATGTAGGGAAAGTATTATTAGCATGTGACATTTCTTCAAAATTGAAGGAGTATTAACGATGAATGCTCCATAAGAAAATCGTTTATCCAATGTAAACAAAACGTTCAAACCCAATATCACTTAAATATTACATATTTATTCAATACACTTAAAAGATTATTCAAATTATTAACACTTGCCTAATCTATAGATTTGGTTTTGCTCGAGCCACTTTACTATTGGATTCTAATCGAGCCTCTTTACTTAGGTCTTTCTCTCCAATCTCCCTTTTACCTAGATCACACTTAGCCATTTGCATATAATCGCTTCTACAGAGCCCATCCATCACTAGTTACGGTTAGGACGTCATACCTATTATACACCGTCCTAACACATTTCTGTTATACGATTATGCAATTGTACTTGAGTTCTCATGCATTGTCTAATATCATACAATAGTCTTGTCTTTCGCAAATATAAAGTGATATCGCAATCAATGGCATTGTATATTAATATGGATATCTTCCAATATGCTCTACTCTCTCACGCCAACGTTAATGTTTAGAATTTGCAGCAATGAAGTGTCATGATTCACGTTACATGACCCAATTATTGGATATGTGCAATTACTTTGTAGTAAAGTTTCTCAAACCCAATCAAATATGTTGGCTTGGATCAATTAGCGCTATCTAACATAAGCTAGTCGGTGCAATGGGGGAAGGTTGACGATACATTTTTCGATGCAATCCTTCTTTTTCTTTTTCGTTTTGGGGGCGGTAGGTGTGGAAGCCGATCTAAAGTGCGCGGTAGCTGTGGGAGCCGATCTAAAGAGAGATAAGCACATTAGTTCAACCACAAATTTTCACCCCATGGAAAAATTGAAATTAAGGTTTTTTTTTTAATTTAAAATCTTTATGAGAAAGGGCACTCTAATCTATATAACGTTTAAAGCCGAAATTGAGAGAACGATAGTTACAGTGCTTTCGCTTTTAGCTTAATGATTTGTTACATATCGGGTTCCTATTCTTACTGGATCTAAATTTCTGCAAATGAATAAAGAGGAACTACATGAATATTCATCCTCTTATTGAATTTAAAATTAATAGAGGATAAACTAGAGAAAGCATTTTAAATCATACTCTACTCTAACACGGCTTATTTCAACATAGTTTCTTCAATATATTTTTAAAGGGCGAAAATTTTTAGCCAAACATAAAATACTGCAATGTACGCCTTGTGTTTCGTCTCTCCTTCAACATTCCATAGTTCCCAGAATCTAACATATCAAAAGCCAGAAAAATTAACATTCAAATAACCATCGACTTCCCCGAAAATATGAGATTAAGTGCCTCTTATTCAGCCACCATTCATCTTCAACCTCCACAAGACAACCATCTCTATTCACCGGCCTTTCTGACGATGATGCCTCAGCATTGCAGAAGATAGGTAGAATGCGAAGAACTGACAAGGCAAATTGAGGCACTTAATGACATTACCATAGACTAACCATATGAATATCAGTGACTCTCATTGGGTTTCCTCGCCGGTGACCATTGTTGAACGTCACACAGAAAAGGTAAGGACACAGAGCAAGAAGGAACAACAGAGAGAGATTCAGTTCTTATTCACTAACAATGGAATGTGATAGTAGTCGGGCTCAGAAGCTTCGGAAAGCCGAGAAATGGTGGGGGCGATAACTAAGGATACTAGTAAGGCAATTAAGATTATTCTGAAATGATGACACAAACGCAAATTAACAAGAAAAACGATGACAACTGCAACTCTAAATCTTTAGGAGCTATATCTAAAAATAGAGCTACCAATCATGAGAGCGAAAATTAATATAGAGAGAAAGTGAAGAGAAATTGGAAAGAAATCAAAGAGAATTTTCAATCAAGAAATCTCAGGTGTGAGGCCCTAATGATTTTCCACAGCAAATTTACATCTGGTTGCCTATTATACAAGAATGAAATGGACGGCCCAAACTACGCAATTACCCATAGGAAGCCATAGTGCATCCACGCTAACACAGTCCTTTCTCCCTCAACTTTAGATTTAATTCCAACTACACTCCAAACTTTTTTCTTTTATCAAAAAAGATCCCCAATTTTTATTCTAATCACAAATGTGCTCACACCTTCACTAGTTTCTTCAAGATTACCAATATCAAGAGGCTATTGTTGTTCTATATGAAGGTGGGGTATTGATGAAGATGCCCGCTCTAATAACAACTCTCTAACTTGTTCTGATATTAATAATTTTGAAGAAACTAATGGAGACTATTGAATCTGTGGGCATATTTGGGATTATAATGAAAGTTTGCAAAAAAATTAGATAATAATAAATTCAAGATAGAATTGAAATTATACATAGAGTTAGAGACTTTTTCAAAGAATTAGGCGACAATAGCGTAAAAAAGCCCAAGAGCTGAAGTGGAGAACACACAAGTGGGAACACAATTTGTAAGGGCTTTCAATTTTATATTTTCCTTACAATTTTCAATTCCATGCTCATTTACATTTCTCTATACTTTTCCTTTTGATGTAATTCAATTCTATACATTTCTAGTCAATTTAGATTTTCTTTTTTAATGCAATTACTTTCCACCACACTCAGATTTCCAAAAATCACCTCCATTTAGACCTCGTTTGACACACTTTTTACACAAGTGAAGTACCATCAAGTGAACTCAACGCAATCCATTTGTCAAAAGTTTAGATCGCCTTGCGACATGTCATATTTCGTCAATATTTCTATTGATACTCCAGCAAATGATATCTTCCAATATTATATATCTATCAATCCTTTTTATAAGGAAAATGATGAGCTAACAAACCATTAGTCTTTAAAAACAAATGTGGCTTCTCCACCACACTTAATTTCAAGAAATTAATTGACTTTCTTGAAAAGTTTGAAATTGGAAAGTTTTACTTGGTGGGATTTCCTCGTATCTTACTCCCACCAAGTAAGATTCCTTCAATATGAAGGGAAAAAAACAAAAGTAAAAAACATATAATTCTAGAGCAAATCAAATATTGAAATATTGATAACCACAAGCAACAAAATAATCTAGTTAGAAGAACTAGCATATTGCCAGCAACAGTCATTCCTTGGACAACTAAATTGTGCAATTCCTCTTAATTTTGGAAGGTATAAATACTCACAATAGTAGCAAATAGTTGATATTTCACCATTAAACAAAATAAGTGACATCCATAGACGATAAAACAATATAAGTTGGTAAATACGATATGCCAAATTGCCAAGCCCCAACACATAAATGACTAGCTAAGATGGATTATGAAAAATGCAGGCACTACCACGAGACCAGTCGATATTGGGACTTGTTGCCAGTTCACGTCTCTTCTGGTGGGGCCCACGTCATGGGTCAAGAAGCTTCCACGTCAGCACGTTGACTTCCTCCGTACGAGGTTGGGGGGACCGTCGGATCTTTTTTTTTTTTTTTTTTTTTTAACAGGAGTTGCAAGATCGCAACGGCTTCCAGCCTCCAGCGTATGAGCCGGAATGCACCCGCCGTCGCACCGTGCCCCGCCCCACCGCATGAAGAGGCGTCCGCTAAACTGCATTCTCCCTTTTAAAGCCTTCGATACCGTTATCATGGAAATGCCACTATGTCAATAACTACCTTCTCTTTTGACACGATTTTTCTCCTTTGGTTTTTTATTTATTCTTTTATCCATAATTATTTTATGCTTTTAATTTAAGACATATGTACTGCACTCAAGATTCAACATTTTTCTTTTTTCTAGAATGACATTATCAACATTCTCTTTTTGCTCGCAACACAAATGCCGAATGATAAGTATAACAATCATCAAAGAGAAACACTGATGATGGTCCTTCCATTTTCGCTCAAATCCAAATTTATCGTCAACCCTAATTGCGTATGAACAATTTGTGGCGATGGGTATAGTGATCTCTTAGATGAACATTATATCATTTGAATTTATCGGCTTGATTTTAATTATTACATTGCATTATTTATGATTTATATTGTTTAAGTTCCTATATACATTAGAGCTTTCTAGCCAAACTCTTCTATAAAATTCATTTTTGAAAGCAATTGCTAATATTTCAATGTTTTCCGCTGTTTTATTAATTTAAAAAAAAATACATGTATTTGCTTCTTAGACATCTTTTCATCTTTTGATATATATTGATATTTATATACTTATCTGCTTTAAAGCAATAACTTTGTCTCCCTCATTGTAAATATTCGATTGTCTTTGATTCTCTTGGGGAGAAAAAATAGAGTACATTACAATCATAGAGGAAGGGAGGGTGGAGGGAGGTGGTCGCCGTAGTGCGGGTATGATCAACAAAGTGCACTAGCAGCTAAGGTAGGAGCAGGAAGAAGGACGAGAATTGGAAAGGAAAAAACCGGAAAAAAAAAAAAAGAAGGAGAAAAATTGAGTTCACTAACTTGGAAAAGAAAAGTATAATATCCGCTGGCTCTAGTGATCAATTTTAAGGTGAGTCAATTTTAAAAGATTGGAACACTAAATCAAACCGGTCATGTTTGGAATATATATGTTTTGGGTAAAATAACAAATTCTTGTTAAATATAAAAGTAGCACAATCTCACTATAAAAAATAAAATAAAAATGTTTGTCGAACAGTTATGTTGGTGTTTGTTCATGTTGAAGATCGTGATCTCAATTTTCTATAGGTGCAAAATATATTAAATAATGGCTTCAAAATCATGTCAACCTAGCAATCGGATTAGTTGAGATGGTTTCACGGTGTTGGAACTAGGAACCAAATGGTCCTAGGCCAGTTCTAAGTTTGTGAAACCAAGAATCGAACCTGTTCCTCTTAGAATCGGCCTTGATCCAGTTGGTCGAGGTCTACTCAATTTGGTTTTTGAGTTGAACCAGACTCAATGCTCACCCCAACTATCAACATAATATTCACCCAGCAATCCATGTCAGGCAAAAAAAAGGCATGTGACATGATGCTGCACTTAACATATAAGAATAAACCGAGCCTATTTTATAAGGTTCCATGAACTAGTTAACAAAATGGATTATTTTTACGGACAATATTGAACAATGAGAAAATGCTCAGTGAGGAGAGATTGTTATTAACCAAAATGAGATTTCTTATGTTCGGCACATATTACTTTATTTTAGATGGATAGGTTAAATGATGTTATCTTTCTCTTGCTCGACTGACGTGATTGATGGGGGCATATTTACATAGAAACAAAACAATTGAATAGCCAACCAACCAATCATTTTTTGGAAATTAAGATGGTCTCAAAACGTACAAAGCCATCTAAAGAAATAGATGCACCGAACACATATTATGCAACACATACAAATTGATTAAGGTAGAAATGTTTCAATGATTGATATATACCGTTTTCTAGTTATAGTATGGATCTGACCGAAGGACAAAAATATCAATCATTGTGAAAACTTTATTCTAGAAGGAGGGGACAATCATCTCAGCTCTTATCATTCTTTTATGTACGGCCTTTTCCTTTAATAAATCATCATTAACAGTTCCCAACCTAATAGTAAGGAAAAATCAACAGTGATATCTTTCTAAGAAAATACCTCTAGATAATTCTGGTATATTTCCTTTTCTTACTTTTAATCAAAGAAAATACAAAATCATGCTAAACATATCTTTGTACATATATTTGTTACTTCTAGCTTCAAAATATGGAAACCGTATATTTTTTACAATGCAATTTTTCAAGACATAACCGTTTTAGTCATCTAATTTTTTTTAAGACTTTTACTTGATCGCGTTAGATTTCAAGGTCCAAATTGTAGATATAATAGAGAAAATACTATCCTCTCCTTTTACTTCATCGCAACTTTCCTTCCTTTATTTTCGAAAATGCCCTTTTGCATATGAGATAAAACCTTGTGGATGATGTGACCAAATTGCCCTCCTAGTACATCCTAACTCTCAAAACCAACCACGCTCAATACCCAAATTTTCACTAAGCCTAATCCATTCATGAACCCCATGTTTACTGAATGGGGTCATGCTCAAGCACTACATGTGAGGACTTGATCGACTCCACTTGCATCAAACTTCTAAAAGTAGTACTTTTGTAACCGGACAAGATTGTGACCAATTTAGGAGCCTATGTATATTTATGAATCATTCAATAAAGCCTCATGAATTTGAAGTGCAATTTAGAGATATTGCACATCCTAAGAAAAAAATTTAGGTTAGGCCAATCTTCCTGTAGCATCTGCACTTGGAAATGGACTCAACTTGCTAAGCATTTTGAAGCTAGAACTGAAATGATCATCATGAGGCATATGTGTAAAGCCAAATAGCCTGTGTAGAAGAAGCCGCACAAACCATTTTGAGACACCTGTGATTAGAATTGGAGTTTGTTACAAGGACCGAGCACAAGCACTTGTGCGGGCTGGTGGCTTGTCTTCTTCCTCTTGCTTCATTTCCATTTGAAAATCAGACAGACGCTCACATCAAAGATTCCATACTCAGTTGAAAAAAAAAAAAAAATCTTACTGTGAAAAATCCATCTTCTTCTCTAGACATATAAATTTTGATTTGCCATATGTATTTTTCCCTCATATTGTGTTGAGATTTTCATAATTAAATAACCAAATAAAAGTTAAGTTACAATCAAAAGTTATCCGCATCAGCGCCGGTCGTGCCACGTAGACTGGCCGACGTCCACATCATCAATATTCGACCATAATTAGTCGGAATGACTAAATTGGCTCTAGATTGAAAGATCTACGGCTAAATTGATATCATTAAAAGATTTATGACTAAATTAATATAAATGCAATAAGTTTAGAATATTTCTGAAACTTTTCCCTAAAAGTACGTTTAGATGCTATATCCTCTTTTTGATGGTCAATGAAACAACACTTGTTAATGAACGCAAGACGCATGGCAAAGCCTTGTCAAGTTGCCTCTGCCAAGCATAGATGTGAAGCAAGATGCAGATTTGGCCGGCATAGAAGCAAACACTTCATTTTGTGCGAGAAAATTGTCCAAAATGTCCTAATTTATTGCACTTTTGTTAATTTAATTCTAAATCTTTTAATTTTGTCAATTGAGTCCTAAATTATGCTAAATGCATATGCGTTCAGTTGAATCATGCTGGCCTTATTTTAAAGGTATATAGACTCAGGTGTCAAACTGGGCGGATGAAGTTTATCTCAATTGTCTGTTGGATCCGCTGTAAATTAAATTATCTTCCACAGCCCCTTTTTAATTTTTTTTTCCTTTTCCATAAATGCTTAACTTTATGATCCACTCGATGATGGAGGAGGTTTTTACAAATGTATGGTGTCGACACTTGGCACCTAATGAATTGGGTTAACTACGGTAAAAGTTTAATCTTCTTATTTTCTTTACTTTTTTTCTTTGATTCCCTTTTACCTTTTTCTAATAGACATTTTTCCTTTTAAAGTTGATTTATATTTACCAGAACAAATGCCCTTTTGTGCCATAGGCCGCTGGCCAAGTTTTCGTTATTTAGAGGAAATGGCATGCATTATTTTTCCGGTAATCCTCTCGTATGCACAATTTCAAGCATAAAGCTGACATTTGAATTGAGTCTTATCGTTTGTCCAAAAAAAAAATTGAGTCATATTTTTTTTACTTTCATCTCACTTAATTTTTTGGCAGTCTTTTTGGAAGCTTCATTGGATCGAGATTTGAGGGTGAGGGATCAATTCTCACTAGGGGTGGCAAATGGGTGGGTTGGGTTGGGTTGGGTTGGGTTGGGTCGGGTATGGGTCGGGTCGAAAATGGATTGACCCATATTTGACCCATTTAACCCGTTTTGACTCGTATTCAGTAGTGTAAATTTAGTGACCCATACCCAATCTAACCCGTACCCAACCCGTACCCGACCCGACCCATATTACTAAAACCTATTAATATACTAGGAAAACCCACTTTTACTATATGCTAATTGAATTAAAACTTCAAATTAAATTAAAAATAGTAAATAAAATAAAATAAAAAGTTAGAAAAAACCTATAAATTGAAATATTTATAAAAAAAAAAAATAAAATAAGACTGCACATGTTTCTCTTATTTGAAGTGAACATACCATTGAACAGCTAAAAAGCGTAACATGAAAACTTTTTAACTAAACCTAAAAAAACTCATTTTTTTGATTTTTATAAAAAAAAAAAAAAAGTATTGTTAAAACATTTTTATGCAATACAATTTTATTTTTATTTTTACAATTTTTATGCAATACAAATTTAATGGAAAATTTTTATAATTCTTTTAAAAATATTTTTAAAAAATATAATTTTTAATTTTTAAATATAGCTTTTAATTATTTTTATTTTTAAAAATCTAATTTTTATCATTTTTATTTTTTAAAATATAATTTTTAATTTTTAATAATTTTTTTTTCTCTTTTCTCTTTTCTTGTTTCTTCTTCTTTGGCTGGCCACCGGCCGGCAACCGGCCATAGGCGAGATCGAGTTGAACAATGCTTGTCTTTGTGGCCAAATCCTACCATCGTCCGGGGTTTCCAAGGTAATGAGAGAGGTCCATCCATGTTTAAGATTTATGCTCAGTGTCGACCCTATGTTGCATTACCGTTTGGATGAACTTATGTCTCCCTAAAGTGCACATTCATCAGCTCGAATTAGAACGTTCAGGACTCATTTTTAATTTGTAGCATTGTCCTCATGTAATTCAAGTAATCATTTCGGTCATGACACCATTATATCATGTGTCCGTCATCTCAAATCCATGATAGATTAGCTTATGCCTCATCAGGGTAATCGTGTCTTAGATGTTTGAATGCCCGTTGTCCAAGCCGTGCAATGCTCGAACAACAAGCATTCAGACTCTTTAGGCTGGCCTCGGTCGGTCCGACCATTTAGGAGTTGATTTCACGCCCGAAAAGGGACTGAACCCCACAGTCCATAACATTTAAAGGTCGCACAGCGGGCCTTCACCCGAGCTTTAGGCCTTGTAATAAGCTCTTGGCGGTCCTGGAGCATCCCTTGTACCTTAGTAGAAGCGTTCATGCCAAAGTCGCATGTTTAGGTCTAAATATGGATTAATCGGCATTATGACTTATTAGTGGTAAATCATCATGTTTAAAGTCATTTAATGTTTTCATCTAAAAAAAGTCATTTAAATGTTTATTCGTCATATACAAAATGATAAATGAAAAAGTACATTATTGATACTTAAATTTTGGCAATTAATTTAAGGTTTAATTGCATTGAAAAAATCATGGATTAATTTTTATTCCTGAAAAAATAATTTTGATTAAATTGCATAACTCATAGGTACTAAGAGCTCTTGCACTACCATTATTAAAATTCATTTTTTAAATACTTATTATTATTTATGAAAATTTTATTTAAAAAAAAAAAAAAAGCGAGACCAGGCCAAGGCCAAGCCAGCCTAGCCTCTTGTTAGGGTTTGCTTAATGGAGATTTTTTTTTTTTTTTGACTAATTTCAAGATGTGGATCGCCCTTGTCACCGTGGTTCAAGATGCTTTTTCCCTTGTCGAGTCTTGCTTGGTGCCTCCGTGGTGTTCGTTTGGTAAATGTTAGCAAGGTCATAAGTGAGAGTAGATGATGGTTGGGTAGTGATGGACTGACGTAAACTCACGGTGGAGTCTCGGTTACATGTTGGAGGTTA
Source organism: Eucalyptus microcorys (assembly GCA_014182515.1). Taxonomy (NCBI): domain Eukaryota; kingdom Viridiplantae; phylum Streptophyta; class Magnoliopsida; order Myrtales; family Myrtaceae; genus Eucalyptus; species Eucalyptus microcorys. Next base: position 5,280,841 of record CM024568.1, on the reverse strand, counting down.
GAGGTGTCATTAGGCCTCGATTGTCCCCATAGTTTACGTTCAATCTTCAGTTTCTTTTTGTTCTGCAAATAGGAAGGAGCAAGGACACAATGACGGGAGGGTGAGTAAATATGCCATTTGACACAGTGCATTGGGCTTAATCAGTTTAGTGGTGTTAGGTTTTTTGGTCTCATTCAACTGGATTTGATTAAATAGAGCGGGTTGAATTTGATGGTGTTCAGAAGATTTTGGCATGGGCGGTCGAAGTCTCGAAGAAGACCCAGTGGAGGGCGTGTAGAGGAGAATGATACAAAGGGTCGAGAGGAATTTTCAGTGACCTGGGCTGGCTATGGTAGGCTTCGTAAATATGGGCTGAGTATTTGTCTTGGTTGGAAATGGGTCGAGTGTGGTTTTAGCAAAAGTGGGCTTGGTTACACTCAGAATAGGATTCGAACTTAGAGTAGAATGGGTTAAGAAATAGCCACCGTGGGCTTCGTGTGTTGAATTCTGACTTGGGCTCGAGAGGTTGTAATTGAAAGAGTTTTTCTTGTAAGCCCGATTTGCCCTTTTAGCCCGAACCCACTGGAGTCCAGGTGGGACCAGTGGCAGGCCGTGTTTTGGGGAAGGCCCAGCCCGAATCCCTATTTTCGGAATTAAATATTTCTGTTATTATTATTTTTAAAAAAATTAAAAAAATTTCAAAAAAATTTATTATTAGGAAAAAGCTTAAGAATTAGTTATTTTGAGCAGGTTTCTCTTAAAATGTGTGTAAACCATTGATCTAAAAAATTGTTCTCAAAATTAAACAAGCTCCTAGTGTTTTGCCACAAAAATTAAATATTTTTAGAGATAAATGTAAAGTTACTGTTTGCGCATTTCTATTTCAATTATCATTGGATCCAGTTAGGAATGGCATTTTTCTTATCTCTTAGCATTAGATTCTTGTTTTTCCTTGCAAATTTTATTGCTTCTTTGGTCACTAATTATTATTTTAATGATTGCGTACTTGCATGATCACCTCATTTGTTAATGGATAAGTTTAAAATCAATCCAGACTGTCTAACGAATATTATCTTGAATTGAGCAAGATTATGTATTAAAAGGGTACTAATTAATTAATTAGTGTAATTAAGCCCCCAACTTAGATTCTCTAATTGGGTAGAAAATGAGATATACTCCCATGTTTCTATCTGACTCCAATAGGCTAATGGTGATTACTCATTTGAAAATCTTCATAGCGTCAATTGAAGCTAAAATGTAATACTCACGTGAGGTATGAGTTTAGGAGAGTTTGTGCCTAATGAAGGATTGTAGACCTATCTCTTAGGCAATATCTCTAAACACATCATCCTTTCCCTTTCAAATGGAAAGGTAGATTGTGACATACATAAATTACCATTTTTAGCAATACTTAAATTCATATCTATTTATGACAAAAAAAATAAATTAATTGCAGTTGCATATAATAGTCAAATTTATGATGCATTTGGTATTTATTTAGTGAAACATAGGTTTCGTTAATTTGATAAAAAGGAAAAGATGACAAAAAATGGAATTAAAAAAAAAACCTGAAAGGTAAAAAAGTGAAATTCGGCATCTGGTGTAAAAATCATGTTTTCGAAATGCTTCTGTTCACGTTTAGCCTTAGGGTTTCATTTACGACAAAAAAAAAAATCGGACTAATTTTTTTAATGGTAAATGGATACCAAATAACGAAGTTCGGATTTGCAAGGTGAAGGTGTTTGAACAAGAAGCGCTCAAATTGGAAAGCAAGTGCAAACAAGAGATTATGTGTGGTTAGCGATTTCTTGGTTCTGGTCACGTGCGATTTTGAGAATCACATGGCCAAGAAGCGTGAGGAATTACAAGCGCTGCTAAAAAAAAGGAAAGCTCGATAATGGGTGGTAGCTGAAAGATCCCCACAGCCTGTAAGAGTCATAGATGTCCCTAGGACCGAGGATAAGTGCTCATTACATGGGGCCATCATTGAGATGTAAGGTTTTTAGAGAGAGAAAATGTCAAAAGGATCGGACTCTGGAGGATGGTGGGGACCAGGAAAAGCTACAATACTGCAGAATTTGATGAATAGTTTAGGAAAGTGTTTAATAATATCATTTAGATACCGTTGTTAAAGGCTTGGAAACTTGGGAAGGTGCAAGATGAAATCACACAGCCTTTAAAGCTATAAGTGAAGGGTGGGGTGAGTGCCGTTGAAACTGCTCGACTTATATCAAATTAATAGAGAGGGTTGAGGTTGTTACTTGTCCCTAGTTAAGTTTGGACATTTTTTTTATTTCATGATTTGTGTTACTAGTAGATTTCATGATTTGTGTTATGACGTGGATGGCAACAAGATTGTCAATATGAAACATTTATTAGTTGCTAATGCATATAAAATGTTTGACAAAAAAGTCGGTCCAAGTATGAAAACTTCAAACATTACACTAGTAGTATGACTAGTGGTTATAGTGTGCGCTATTTTACCATTGTTAATCGATACGTGCTGAGTACTTTTAGAAAGAAGGACATTATTCACGTCTGGAGAGATGAATTGAGGAGATTGCGGAGATGGCCTTATATCAAAATCATCGACATGGATGAATTGCTCAAATTTTTGAAATTCTGTTATGAGGATTTAATTGGGGAAGATTGTGTGCTATCTGTATGGAGCACTGTGTCCTGAAAGTTGTGACAAATTTGAGGATTATTTGATAGAATATTGGAGGGTAGAGGGATTTTTAACGAGTTTGGAGTGTATGTGATAAAAAACACAATATATTGCATAATCTGATTAATATATCTTTGTTAGAAAAAAGTAGGATGAAAAAACTTGTCCAAATGAACAAAGCACTTTGTAATATGGTCCTTAACATTTCATCACAAGGCTTAGATTATAAATTCTTGGCAAAAGTGTGTGAGGGGCTAGAGGAGGCTCCAAAGGAAGAAGCATACGCATCTGCAAGTTGAATTTCTTTGGTGCATGATGACTTGTGCAATCTACTGGCAACACCAAATTGCAGAACTCTTTCGACTTTACTTCTGCAAAGAAAATATAATTTGATGATCATTTCGTAAATATTTTCCTTGTCTGACCAAAGAATTCAAGTCTTGGACTTACAGGGTATCGCAATCACATCTCTTCTATTTTCTTTTTTTTTGCTTGAGTAATCTAGGGTGCTTTACTTGAATTCTTGCATATGATTAACAGAACTCCCTTTAAGCCTCGAGGCATTGGTGCAGCTAGAGGTGCTAGACACTTGACTCACCAAAAGCATCTCTTTACCTATTCAAGTGAATGTTTAACGCTGCCGAGATTTTTACGCATGTCATTGTTGAGTTGGTATTGAAAGCCAAATCTCCAAGGTGATTTCAAGCCATTTACTATTAGAAGAATTCATCATTAATGTTGACCCAAAAACAGGTCTAATCATGTTGCGAGGACCGATGTGGGGGAACATTTTGCTATTCTAAGGTAGAGTGCCTTGAAATCTTCGTTAGATCAAGGTATCTATGGAAGGATCAAGGCTTCACATTCCAATTTTCAGTTAGTATTTGCAATTTGCTTAAAGAACATATTCATGGTTATCTTGAATATTAATTGGTCATTCCACATATGGCTTGTCTAGCTCTAAGATTTCAAGATACTCCGTCTTAGGAAACGAAAATATCAGCGAACTCAACATCCTCAAGGTAGAAACCTCCTTCATGATGTTCCTCGCAACCCAATTAGACCTCAAAGTTTTTCAATCTAGAGTTCTTCAAATAATGAAATCCTTGGAGATTGGGTTTCTAGCGTCAAAATTTGACAAAGACATGCATTAACAATTCATTTGCATTAATAACATCCAATTTGAATAGATATAGAGATGATTTTGGAGCGTCAAATGTCTGGCACCTCTAGATGCACCGTTGCCTCCAAGCTTGAAGGGAGTTCCGTTAAACTTGTGCAAGAATTCAAGTAGAGTGCCCTAAGACCAGTCAAACAAGAAAAATAAGGCGGAAGGGATGCGTTTGAAACACCATGTAAGTTCAAGACTTGGAGTCTTTGCATTCATAATTAAAGTATAATGTGAATATATCCAATTTTATTACTGCAATCATAAACGGTAAATAGGATATAGCAAAATCCATGGATTTTATATCCTATCATATCAGTCATATCCCTATTAGAAATCCGAATGACAAAATGTAACCTTAAAGTTTGATTCACTAACCACGACCATCTAGCTTGAGATTAGCTGGAACTTAGGTCATTGTTATAATAGAACATTCACAAACAATTTGAGCATCTTACATGGAGCCCCTAGACCATTAGCTTCCCAATTAATTATAGTCTTGAAGAATCCGATGACCCGCATTCAATTCTACTTATAAATTCGCACAAAAAAGAACAACTAGAAAGACATAACAAAAGGCAAGGAAATGTCCACCAAACTCGGATGATGCAATTTTGGAGGTCACCGGTGAACTGTCAACATCGTTTTGTAGCTCTAGTTTGAGTGGTGTCAATTTACGTGCATATATTTTACATTAGGTTCTGCATGCCGCTAGCTTCTTCTTCTTTTTTTTTTTTGGGTCGGTTGCATGCTGCGAGGTTGACGGCAGAATCTTCGGAGAGAAAGAGATTCTGCTTCTGCCATTCAATCCATTTTTTTACAAATGCCAGTGGGAACTGACAAATTTTGTCAAATAACTCCAAGTTGCACATTCCAGATTCCCAAAAAGTAGAACCAATCGTGGAGAAGTCTCTGATTAACTGACATATTTCGTGAAAGAATTGCATCCCACCAATCATTTCTTTTTCCCTGTTAAATTACTGTACGAGAAGGAGACACGCACGTTCAAGAAGAAGAAGGCCTGGGTTTCCTCTCAATGTCTTTTTAACCATATAGACATACGGCCTTTCAATGAAAGTGTGTACACTACATATCAACAAGACAATAACCATGTTCTTTTCTTTTTTCTCATCAATGGAAACTAGATGTATTTGTGAGTTTCAGAGATGGGAAGATTGACGGATTTCATCGAAGGTCCAGAACCAATCCCGATTTGCTTGGGACACATATAGGACACTATTATTGAGAGCTGACCATGGGTCCATGCGCTTGTGCATGTCATGTATATTTTGAACATGCATGTTCTTTTTGGTACATTTAGGGTGTGTTTGTTTTGCATGAATTGAGTGATTTGGAAAATATTTTTCAAAAAATGATTGCTTATATCGTTTAGAAAAAAATAGATAATGGTAAATGTTTTCATCATCAATAATAACCTAAACCTAATTATTTTTGTGGGTGATAAAATTTTTTCCATTCATTTATTTTTATAAGGGATATAAGCGATTAATTTTTAAAAAATATTTTCCGAATCATTCATTTTCTGTGAAACGACGTACCTTGAGCATTACAATATATCTTGAGTTTGAGTTCAAAAAAGAAATTTTTTTAATTTGAATAGGTTTCCTAATTGGAATGGGGTTCCTAGCTTGAGTAAGTTTCTTGGAAAAAGCTTTTCTGTTTTGGATATAATTTTTTACCATATGAAAAGTGTGTCATTTTAGGAAGAACATCCGACATGAGACTTATTTGTGAATAACATTCTAAAGTAATCAAAGGGTCAAGCCCATAGATCTTGTGGTATGAGAAATTGTGTGAGCTAAATACTTGTAAGTTATTAAATGTAATTAGGGGCTGAAAAACACTAAGAGTTTTTGAGTGACTTGAGGGATTGTCATTTCCAAAATATCGCTTGATTTTATCAAGACTCGTGAGTATGGTCTTTGTTTTATGTAACCTCCCAAAGCCTATAAAAAGTAAGAGGATGTAATGTTTTGGGCAGAGTTCTTTCAAGTAAGGTGTGTATTTGTGAAAATTCTATCATATATCTCTGAACACCTCATCTTCTCCAGCCTAATAGGATCCACTGAGAAATGTAGCGTAGTTGTTAGAAATATTACCATCCTGGCATCTTTGAGCGTCTCTATACTCTAAATTAAATCTTTGAGTAGTTTGCAGCTAAAAGACAGTCCTAGAAGGGTTTAAACATGAGATTCGCCTACTATGGGATAGCATACCTATTGCAACTTACCCGGTTTTCCTTACTCTTTGTCACTTTCCTTGTGGGTGTAAGTTACACCAATTGAACCACATAAATCTAATGTCTAATTTATTTTCTTATTATGTATGTGATCGTTTGTTTTCTACAACAATTAATATTAGAGTCAGGCTTGATTGAGATCAATGGGATATTAGAATGAAATGTCAAAATCGACAAATTTGATGAGAAAGATTTTGGTTTCTAGAAAATACTAAGAAAGGATTTTGTTTCCTTTTCTAATGTGGCATTATAATTGCTTTTGATTTGAGTTTTGCCATCCCCGTCTTCTCTGCTATAGCATCATTTTTAATTTGTAGTGGATGTTAATTGACAGCAATTGGTTTAATATTAAACTATCTAGTAATATGGCAACTTAGAGTTAACTTGTACGACAAAGTTGTCTCAATGTTAAAAACCCATGCACGAGATTGGATCGCTTAGTGCACTGTCACGAAAATGGAAGAGGAGAGATTTGGGTAAATACTATATATTGTGCTATGAATTTAATGAATTTTGCGCTAGTATATTATGCTATTTATAATACAAAAGGATGTACTGCTAAAGAAAGAATCAAGACTGATATACAAAATCAAATCTAATTCTAAAATGATTCTTGGATCAATTATAATCTGTGATTGATCCTTGCATATCTCCAACATTTCCCCTTAAGCTGGCAGCTGATATATATCCAAGATGCCTAGCATGCTCAATAGATATGCATGTTATCTCTGATATAGTGGCTTGGAAAAGATGTCAACAAGTTATTCCATAATTCTAATCCCACTTGTCTTGATAACTCCTTCTTGGATCTTATCTCGGGTAAAGTGACAATCCACTTCCATATGTTTCATTCTCTCATGAACTATGGGATTTGCTGCGAGTTTGAGTGTTGCATCGTTATCACAAAATAGATTTGTTGGCCCTTTAACTCGTATACCAAGATCCAAAAGTAGACCTCACAGCCAAACTATTTGACAAACAGTCTTGGCAATAGCACTATACTCTTCCTCAGCTGATGAAAATGATATGGTCGATTGTTTCTTTGTTTTCGATGAAAGCTAGGACTTTCCAAACTTAAAATAAAAACTAGTGATAGATCTTCGACTCATGGGGCATGTGGTATAGTCTGTATCACAATAAGTTGTCACCTTTAAGTTGTAATCTCGAGAAAGGAGTATCCCAAGTCCTAGACATTTTTTTTCAATTATTTCACAATCTTTAAGGTTGCATTCATGTGAGACACCTTGGGATTCTACATGAATTGGCTGAGTGTCTACACTGCATAACATATGTAAGGTCTTGTCATAGTGAGATATATGAGTTTCCCTATGAGCCTACGATAACTGGATGGATCTTTGAGCAATGGGTAATCAATTTCAGAAAAGGATCTAGCATCATATTCAACTATAGTTAAATTAATATTTTGCTCGGTAGAGATAACAGTTGGCTTGCATCTAGATAATCCTGCCTATGATATGATTTCCAGAATGAATTTCCGTTGATTGATGGAAATCCCTAGTTCTGAATGAGAAATCTCAATGCCAAGAAAATACTTGGGAAGCCCCCAGTCTTTTATATGAAAAGTAGAGTATGAGTACTCTTTGAAACTTTGGATGGTCAATTCATCGTTTCTCATAATAGTATGCCATCAATATATATCATTAAGTAAATCAATAATGTACCTTTAGTCCATGAGAAGAGGGCATAACCATGTTTGGACTGCTTGAAGCCAATAACTATAAGTGTTGTAGTGAACTTGACATACCATTGATGAGAAGCTTGCTTGAGACCATAAAGGGATTTACAAAGACGACAACTCTATCCTCCCCCGGTCGCCGTAAACCCGATGGAGGGTCCATATATATATATTTCCTCATCCAAATCACCATGAAGAAAGTCATTGTGGACATCCATTTGATGTAATTCTCAATCTCGAAATGCAACAATAGATAAGAAGGAGAGGTTGGTGACATCTTTTGCGACTGGAGAGAATGTTTCATGGTAATCAAATGCTTCGCGTTGTGTGAATTCTTTAGCCATTAAATGAGCCTTGTATCTCTCAGTAGTTCCATCAGCCTTGTACTTGCTTTTATAGACCATTTTCTAGCCATTTTGTTTATGATGAGAGGGCAAAGGTACTATATCCCAAGTCTAATTATCAATCAGTGCATGCAACTTTTGCTTCCATGGCCTTCTGCCATCGGGGATCGTGAGCTGCCTCGTTATAACTAGAAGGTTCTTTTTCTTCAAAAATATGAGTAATGTGGCATATATGATCCTTGGATGGTTGATTGAGTGAAACATAAGAAGATATTGGGTATAAAGTACCTGATGAATTGATGGGGCCACAAATGTAGTCTTTTGTCTTGGTAGGTGGTCGAATGGCTCGTCCTAATCATCCAGGGGAAATATACTCAAATGTGGAAGAAGGTTGTAATATTGGAGAGGATGTTGAAGAAGATGTCATCGATGGTAGTTTTGGGGAAGATGTCCCTGAAGATGTAGTGGAGCTCTCTACAATTGGCGATGTATGCTTCTCAGCCACATACTCTAAGATTGTCGAAGGATATGGTGTCTATTCTACCATTGGTGAAGGGACCGAAACATCCGAAGGTATCATAATCGTGTATTGCCGATCATGAGATAAATCTTCTTCAAAAAGGAATTGATCATAACTGGGTCTTGAGTTAGATTGCTCATTTGAAGACAATTCATCCTAAAATAGAAATATATCTTCATGGAAAACGTCTCTACTTTTAAAGAAATTACCTATTAATGGCTCAAAAACACGGTAACCCTTTTGGAATGTTGGATACCCCATGAAAACACATCGTCGTGCTCCAAGACTCATTTTCTCTCAAGGGCCCAAAGTAGTAATGCAGCATAGGTAGCTAAAAACTTTCAGATAATTAATCTTAGGCTTCTTTCTGAACAGCATCCCAAAAGGAGATCTTTTGTGCAAAACTCGAGTCGTCATGTGATTGATCAGATAAGCTACTGTGACCACATAATCTCCTCCGAAAATCTCAAGAATGGATGCTTGGAACTTAAGAGCATGTGAAACTTCTAGAAGATGACAGTGTTTTTGTTCAACGATTCCATTATGTTGTGGTGGATAGGTGCACATACTTTCATGCAGAATTCCATAAGGAGAGAGGAGAAGTTTGCTTTTACTACTAAAGAATTCTTTTCAATTATCTATTCAAATGTGTTGAACATATTTACCAAATTGATTTTTTGACAAGGCGAAGAAATTCTTTAATTGAGAAAGAACTTGACTCTTTGAATGCATGAGATAGACCCATGTAGCATGAGAATGATTGTCTATAATAGTAAGAAAATATCGAGTGCCATCACAATATGGAATGTGATAAGGCCCCCAAATGTCTATATGTGTCAAAGAGAAAATATCTAAAGTACGAGTTTTACTTACAGAAAATGGTGCACAGGTTTGTTTTATCAAAGAACAAATCTGGCACTACGAATGTGGAATAGAGGCACTGTGACCCAAACACTAATGAGAAGGAATAATCTTATAATTGGTAGTAGCATTACACAGTGATTTTTTATTTGTGGAAATACAGGATAAGTCAAAAAATTTTGGAAAGCTGGTCAAAAAATATAATCTGTCAGAAAGTCTATCCAAACCCATTAGTTTGCCAGTTGAAAGGACTTAAAATAAACAATTATTATAATTGAAGAGAATGCGACAAGAATTGTCCTCAAAAGCCTTAGAAATAAACATGGGATTAAATTTGGACTGAAGCACATAAAGCATGTTTTGGAGGGTAACGGAAGGACTAAAATTCACCGTCCCTGTTTTCATGACATAGGTGGTATTTCCATTTGGGAGACGCACAAATATTATGGAGCCAAGATTTTCTTCAGCATGGGAAAAGAGACTTTCATCACAGAGAATGTGGTCACTAGCATTTGAATTAATTATCCAGACATTATGAGAAATGAAATTGAAGCAGTAGGATATACCTAAAAAGTTTCCCTTCTTGTCTAAAATATCTAGTCGCTTCAAGGCATTCATGAGTTGCTGATATTGATCATGGGTGATTGGTTGATCATTATGCCCATCAACTTGATTAGCAAAAAATTCTCTCCCCCTTTTTGCTTTGTCACCTAACTTTCCATGTAATTTCCAGCAGGTATCTACTGTATGATGTGGATGTTTGCAATAATCACAATACATTTTACCTTTTCCTTTGTATGCATTCCCTTTTTGTGGTGACACAGCAAATCAATAGCCACTGGATTTGGTGGCTTCATACGGACCATCGGATCCATTGGGGGAATAGATGGAATGCAAGTCGTCGGATCTTCATTAGATGGGTGAAACCAAGGTCGTCCAATCTCTCTCTTGATTCCTCGTCAGTCGTTCCTCTCTTCATCTCCCATCTAGAAACCATAGTGCAGCTTTCTTCCATCATTCGCTTCCTCGACCACTTGTTCCTCTCTGTTGGTGGCTCATTTGAGTGGCAAGGAGGATGCTTTCTCCGATTTGGTGTTTTCTGTCAATGCTAGACGCTATAGCCAACTGATAGATCTGGACAAGCGAGGGCATGGGTTGCATCGCCAATGGGTTCTGAGAGGTAAATACGAGTCATTTAGAATCATTACATAACGGATCACCTTCTCTCATTCCTTCATCCTGCGATATTGTTGAAGAGTTTGCTTGGGTCCATCAAGTTTCTCTTCCACTCCTTCGAGTTTGTTCCAGAGGGCCGATAGTTTATTAAAACAAGCCATGATCAACATATTTCCCTGTTTTAGTTCGGATAAAGCCTAGGTAAGTGCAAATTTTTTTTGTCCAATCGAGCTTACCATACATTTGTTTAATGTTGTCCCCATAATTTTTGAATCCACCATCAAAGGGAGTCTGTCCGCAACCTCTGGGGCGATACAGTTTCTAATCCATGTTCAAACTAACCAATTATACTTCCTCCAATGTCGAGCCATCACTGGTTGGAATGTGAATGGTTCCGTCAAGGAAACCATCCTTGTCTTTTGTCACCAAGGCTCATCGAAGCTCTTGAGACCACATTGAGTAGTTCTCAAGACTAGAGAGTTGTTGGTTGATGAGATGGAGCTCCAGTCCATCGGCCGTAGAAGTATACATGGGATTGCCAGGCTCCGATCGACTTCCTCTAGTGGGACTCTGGTACAGTACGAAACGAAGTTGGAAAATCGGGTAGGGATTAGTTCTCAGACCCGGTGGCCCCAATTCACTCGACTGATTTGGATGGACTAATTTGGGTCTTGGGGTTGAGCTTGCCCCATTAGTGGCTGGCGGGCTCTCTTGGGACCGATTTTTCCCATCCTGGGCCTGCTTTGATACCCCTTGGGGAATGAGCCATGGGTTGATTTGGGCCGTCCTGTATAGCCATGGATTCGGTGGGCCTTGGATAGGTAGCCACTAGATGGACGGGCTTGGAATGCCCTGTCCCTAGTTTGGCTAGAACTGAACAGGGATCCACGAGATGGGTTGTGTCTAGGCCATAGAACTTTGATATACCACATCTTCAATAGAACATGGTGGATGTTGGGACGTCTCTTCAGTAATTTCTGGGGCTTGATTCTCTTCCATGGTATCGATAAGGAGGTATAGGTAAGAAGATGATCTGGTTTTGTGCTGATTTGCTCTCACATTAATTCCCACGCTGGAGTGCAAACCTTGTTTTGCAAGTTATAGTTTTCCTACAATAATAAAGATAGAAGATTGAGCTCCGAGGGCAGAAGCTAGGCTATGAACAGGTCTCTGATACCATGTCACAAAATGGAAGAGAAGAAACAGATTTGGGAAAATACTGTATATTATATTCTGAATTGAATGAATTCTGTATGTTCGACTATTTATAATACAAAAGGATGTACCGCTAAAAAAAGAATCAAGACTGATATACAAAATCAAATCTAATTCTAAAATGATTCTTGGATCAATTATAATCCATGATTGATCCTCACATATCTCCAACATGCACTGAACTGTTCTGTTGTAGTCTTGTGCCTTATTAGTCTGACTCAGTTAAGAGATTTTTCCAACTCCACGGTGAAGAGCTTGTGATTAAAATGTCTCCCTTTCAATTTTACTGATTAAACTTGATTACCCCACGGTATTTGACTACGTATTCTGGTTATATAAGAGATGATTTTTTTTCATTGTTTTTCGCTCCCTCGCATTTTAGAGCACCAAAGAACTTGTGGACCATTCAGCATGGAGAAAGGCGAGTGCTTTTTATTTCCTTCCACTGGTGGGAATTTCGTTGGATTTCATGGAAGGTCTGGAACCCTTATCGATTCTTTTGGTGCGCATAAAGGACACTATTCCCGTCTATGAATGTCGTGCATACTTTGCAGGTGCACGTGCTTCCAAGTGTACGTCTTTTATCATTCTTAGAACATACTGGTATATGTAACTGGTCATTGCCACATCACTTGACGTTCTTTGCCACATTGCCTCATAATTTTGGGGAAGTAGATTTCACATGCAGAGCACCCCTCGGTTTGGTTTTTGATATCCTCAAGCCCTAGCTAATTCCGCTTATGTTCTTGAACACCCTTTATCTACATCTGGCATTTGGTCTTGTTTATTTGATCTCAGTTTTTATGCTTAGATTAGCCTATGCTAAGAAGTGCGCACGAAAAAGTTGGTTGTAAATGAGTGCAAATATGGTGTAGCTATTTTCCACCTACAAGGACGAATCCTTATTGGCGAATGCGTGGGGAGCTGGCCCCAGCCATTTGGTCTCACGTGGGCCTCAAAATAAAAGTTTCATCTAACAAATGCCTAAGATAAATCAAATCCCATCGAATCAGATCTAGATAAATTTTTCCGTGACTTCAGGAGGAAAATGTGACTACTCTGGATTACTTTCTCTCCTGGATTGGACAGGCAAAAGAATCTAATGTTTCCTTTTGTATTCAAATTATGTAACTATTAATTGCCTCTATATTTAACATCCACTCAAGTGCCAGTTTGATTATAATGGAACATTAAAATAACAATTTTCATATCGCACTATATCCCTGGACCAATGGCTCCCTGACTAATTGTAGTCCATAAAGAATCCCAGTGAGCCGCATTTAATCCTACTCTCAAATTCGTGGACTAGAAAGAAATATCAAAAGGCGTCGAAATCTCCACCAGATCCGGATGATGCGCTCTTGCAAGTCAACGGTGAAGTGTCAACATCTTATTGCAGCTGTATTAAAGTGCTGTCGTTTTACGTGCAAATATTTTAAGCTAGGTTCCGCATGCTACGAAGTTGAAAGTAGAATCTTCGGAGAGAAAGGGATTCTGATCCTGCGATTCAATCCATTTTCTTCCATAATGCCAGTGGGAACTGATAAATTCTATCCCTTAAATCTCTGATTAAGTAAACTGACATTTTTGTGAGAGAATCGCATCCCATTGACCATTTTTTTTTTTCCCTGGTAAATTAGGACACGTTTGGTAAAATCTATTTCGTTCCCGAAATAAAAATTTATGTTCTTTTGTTTCGGGGAATGAAAAAAAAAAAATCAAAACGTGTTTGGTAAAACTTTTGTTCCCGGAATAATTTCTAGAATCAATTTTTCTCTCTCTTCTTTTTTTCTTCTTTTTTCTTCTCCTTCTTCTTCCTTTTGGCCGGTCGTCGGCCTTGGCCATGGCTGGCGCGGTGATCGACTAGACGAGGGCCGTCAATCTTAGCCTCGCTAGGGCTGGGCGAGGTCAACCTCGCCCGGATCCGACGAGGCCGAGCTCACCTAGCCATTGGCGAGGCTCGGCCTCGCCCGGATCCGGTGAGGCCGAGGCTTGCCGGGGCCGGGTTAGCCTCCGGTGAGCTCGCCGAATGTCGCCCGGCTGGTCGTTGGCCACCGTCGTGGGCGACAATCAGCCAAAGAGAAAAAGAAATAAAGGAAAAAATAATTAAAAAATTTTAAAAAAGAAATTTTTAAAAAAAAAACCTAAAAATTTACTAAACGTATTTCTATCCAGGAATAGAAATTTTAAAAAGTTACCAAACGCATTCTTTTATTCAAAAATTATTCTTGAGAATAGAAATAGAAAAAATCATTTCTAAGTAAAAATTGTTCTCCGAAACAGAAGCGTTACCAAACGCGCCTTATTGTTCAATGAGAAGACATGTGCGTACAAGAAGAAGAAGCCACGCCCTTCCTCTTAATGTCTTTTTGACCAAACACACGTACGGCCTCTCAATGATAGTTTCTCCACCACGTATCATCAAGACATGAACTGTCTTCTACTTCTACTTCACCTCAGTGGGAACATGATCTATTCGTGAGTTTCAGAAACGATGACGCGAGAAAGACCTTCATATCGCACCTCTTCAAATGGCTGGAACCGGAGGGCATTAACTATTACAACGACCAACGGTGAAAAGTTGTCTCGATGTTAAAAACTCATACACAAAATTGGACCCACTGAAATGTTCTACTCGGATCTTGTGCCTTGTTATTCTAACTTGGTTAATCGGTGGGGGTCTGTTTCTGGAGATTTTACTACTCTAAAATGAGGAGCTTCTCATTGAAATATTTCCCTTTCAATTTTTGCAGATTAAGCTGGATTACCCTGAAGAGAATTTGACTTCGTATTCTGGTTACATAAGAGATAGATTTTGGACATGTTGTGATTTGCTCCCTCACATCTCAGAGCAACAAAAGAGCTTAAGGACCATTCGGGATCGAGAAAGGGAAGTACTCTTCATTTCCTTCAACCGGTGGAAATATTGTCAGATTTCATGGAAGAGCTGACCATGTGTGCCTGAGCTTTTACATGTCATGCATTTGCTCAAGGGTACATTGTCCATCATTCTTAGATCATGCCGATATATGTAATTGGTCATCATCAGTTCACTTGACATTCTTTGCCATATTGCCCCATAAGTGTCATGCCCCGATCTTCGAGCGTATGCCCATCCCTCGGTGGTCGATAAAATTTTGCGACTTCCCAGGATGAGTCGCCGACCCTTTCTTTTTATTTCACATGTGGAAGTAAATAACAAATCCCCTGACAATAATCATCTCGGGATAGAAAAGCAAGACAATAGATGCTCAAACAAAACATGCTTTTAAATACACACCAAGTCAAGTACAAAAGTCTACAGTCACAAGACTTCAAATGATTGACTCTAAAAAAGAAACTGTTCTATCTAACCTACACTTCAAATCATCTCAGCTCGGCTCCAAATCTTCCACCCTACGGTCCTGAAAAGTTAAGTCCACAATGGGTGAGATATACATCTCAGCGAGTTCACACTCTAAACCCTGATTAGGAGGGTAATACGCATATGGCGTCCTAACCACACAATCATACAACCACAGAGACTTACCTTATCTCAGATCCTCCCTGTAGGTCAGCACAATTCACATCACAATCATGTGTATATAACAAATTCACACACCATTTGGAATGTCTAAATCAATCACTGCTCACACAAGCAATAATTACTGACACACGTTGATCCATCAATTCAATCCAAGGAGTCTTGATTATAGGGCCAAATCATTATGACACGTCCCATTCCATATCACACAATTTTGTCCCATAATCCGGCACATCAATTTCACTCAACATGCATTCCAATTAATTATTACTACCCGCACAAGTAGTTTTACACGACACATGCCGGTCCTCTATCCGCCGACACACACCGGGGATAGGTGACGTCCACTGACACACACCGAGGATGGTAATATCCACCGATACACGCCGGGGGTGGGTTCTTATAACCATTAATGTCCACCGACATACACCGGGGACAATTCTCTTAACCTTTAACGTCAATCGACACCCATCGGGGATGGGTTCTCTTAACTAGCACACGATCATCCAATCTTCATACTCAATTGCATAAATTGTCAACTAATTTCACAATTAAGCAATCAATATCACATATCGCCCTTCAATGGCCATCATTTGCCATGACCATAACACAACCATTCACATCTTACCACGCACAAATCCCAAGCATGTCACAAGACAACCGCATCACCAACTATGCAATTTCTAGCAAGCAAAACATCAAAAATCATCACAAAATCATAACCGGCCCTAACCGACAGAATAGGCCTACTTGCGCTTCTTCAAGTTTAAATCCAGAAACCTAATCAAGAGAGTTTGGAAAATTCCCAAATTTGAATATATTGTAAAAGACACATAAAAAAGCATTTTTCATGAAGAGATCTTAACCCAGATCCTTCTAGATTTGGTTCAATAAATCGCTCAATCTAGTACCAAAACTGGATCCGTTTCCAGAAAGTCTATTTTCCGAAATTAGTTTGGTTCGAGATCCAACACATGTCCATTTGATCTAAAATTTGAGTATGTTAAACTAGAAGATATTACAAACAATTTTTGTGAAGAAAACATTTTGAAATTCGAACCCTAAGAGTTGATAAAAACCTCTAGAATCCCAAAAGGTCACCAGTTCTAGCAAAAACTAAGGTTCTGTTTGTAAATGACAAAGCTGATATATCATTCTTTTAAATCCCTAAAAATCTTG
The DNA here is from genome assembly GCA_014182515.1 of Eucalyptus microcorys. Classification (NCBI taxonomy): domain Eukaryota; kingdom Viridiplantae; phylum Streptophyta; class Magnoliopsida; order Myrtales; family Myrtaceae; genus Eucalyptus; species Eucalyptus microcorys. The sequence goes on along the minus strand of CM024568.1, from coordinate 5,264,252 downwards.
AGAAAAAGATATGTTGTAGCTAGGGATGTCTAAAAAATTTTCAAGAAGACATCAACCTCAAATTCGCAACCCATTTCGATTTACAAAAATAGCAAACAGCGAGGGTCTAGAAAGCAGAACTGCAGGAATTCCACTGGATTCGACTAATCCATCATCAATGGTGCTAATCTCACTAATTAGATTAACACTAATCAATTCTATGGCTAACATAATTATTCTAGATTATCACTAATCCATACTTAAGCTAATCTAAACAACCATTAAGCATAATTAACCTCATAAGCAAGGTTTAGTGAGTAAACTCACTAGTTTCGCGATCGGGTGAGTCCACAGCGACGGGGACGGCGAGGTGAGCGAAACTCGGGCTTACGGCGACACCAAAAGAAGCTCGAACCGAGCTAAAAACGGCCCTACAAGCTCACGGCTTGAGGGGCAGTTTTGGTTCTATTCTGTTGGACTGATCTCAGCTCTTTGGTTAGCTGAGCTGTTGTCAAGGCTGCTGGTGGGTGTGGCATAGCTTGGTGTTACTATCCTGGATGTGAGATGGTAGAGCGATGAGGATTAGATGCCGAGGTGATGATGGGCTACTCATTGGTGGGGAAAGTGGGATGGTGTGACCAAATAAAAAAAAAAAAAGAAATGAAGTGAGGTGATCAACGGAGGGTGCTTTGGCGTCGATTGGAGTTGACTCGGTGGGGGAAAGTGGGCTGACGTGGGGCTGGTGTTGTGGGTGGAAGAGTGCTGGGCAATGATAGTAGAGGGAGAAAAACAGTGGACAAGGTAGCATGAGTGGAGGGCTGTGAAAGAAAAGAAAATGGAGGAGAATGAGGGTTGATGTTTGTGGGGTTACGAAGAAGAAGGAGGAAGAAAATCCAGGGATGGTCGACAGAGTAAGGCTGGCCGCACGAAGGAGAGAGAGAGGAAGAAAGTCAAGATTAATATCTCATTTCATCATTACTTAGCCCAAAAAGTCCACAAGTTTATCTATTTGGTCCCCCCCAATTCTTTCTTACTTATTAATTCCCCAAATTATCTAATTTGAAGCCAAATGTTGCACCTCCCATCCTAGGCTCCGAATTTAACAAAATAAGCTTTAATTTCTTCTCCGATTTCCCCAATTTGATGTCCAATTTTGTTGAAAAAAAAAGTTCACACAATTTCTACAAGTCCCCATCACCAAATGGCTCGATAAGGAGGCCAAAAATCCCTTTAATTTGGCCAATCCGAAAAATTCTGATCTCAATGAAATTCCTCCAAAAGACAAGACGATGTCCTATTAATGAACCGTGATATGCTCGAACGTCCGAATCTTAAAACCGAATTCAATTTCGTGGTTAAAATCGACCTGATGTGATTTTAGTTCAATCCGACCTACTGGGTAGCTTTTAGGAATTTTATCACGGTTATATCCATTAATGACTTCACCCAATACATTGGTTAACTTGTGAGTGATCAGCTCAGAGAAAAATAACCATAGGTGCACCAATGAAAAGCCCATTTCGTTTTATCAGGACTAGTCGAAAAATTCAAGATGTCACAATTCTTCCCATCTTACAAAAATTTTGTCATCGAAATTTAAACCATTACAATTCTTCTTCAAAATGGTGGGATATTGTCATCTCAACAAGTCTTCACTTTCCCATGTAGCTCATTCTGTCACGTGATGTTGCTAGACCACTTTGACCAAAGAGGTCGTCTTGGTGCGCAGTACTTGTTCCGTACAATCCACAATCTGAACCGGGCTTTCAACATACGACACCCTATTGTCCACGTCTAATTCTTCAAGATTTAGCACGTGGGTCGGGTCAGGCTCATATGTCCTCAACATCGACACATGAAAGATGTCACGTACTTGCACCAATCCTCGGCGGCAATACCAGACGATACGCCAAGATCCTGATTCTTTCTAGAATTTCAAAGGGACTTACGTACCTTGGACTCAGCTTTCTCTTTCTTGCCAAAGCTCGAAGTACTCCTCATTGGTGATACCTTCAGAAAGGCATGATCACCAACTTGGAATTCCAATAACCTTCGACGCTTGTCAACGTAACTATTCTGGCGATTCAGAGTGGTCTTTAATCTGTCCATGATAATGGAAATTGCATCCACTAATTGCTGAACCAACCCTGGGCCTGTAATCTTTCATTCTTTGACTTCATCTCAACAAACTAAAGTTCTGCACGTTCTGCCAAACAACACTTCGAACGGTGTCATCTGAATACTCCGATGGTAGCTGTGAACCTCCGGTCTTTGTTTGATGTGATCGTTACCAACACTCCATGAAGGTGAACGATCTGACGCATATACAATTCCTGTGTGCCAGTCCAAATCAAGGTCCTCTCGTACTATGATGAAGTGAGTCGACTTCGTTAGTTTGTTGACCTTTACCCAAATAGAATCATTACCTTTCTAACTCTTCAGTGAGCTTATCATAAAGTCCATTGTGATGTGTTCCCACTTCTACTCGGGAATCTCGAGAGGTTGCAAAAGTACTCCCGGCTTACAATACTGTGCCTTCACTTGCTGACATGTCAAACACTTGGTGACATGCTTGGCAATGTCCGCCTTCATACCAAACCATCAATAGTGTTGACATAAATTCTAATACATTTTCGTACTACCAAGATGAATGTTGTAACTGTTACGATGAGCTTCTGATAAGATTTCTTCTTTAAGCTCTGCATCATTAGGTACACATAATCGTCCTCGGAACCTTGGTGTTCCGTTGTCAAAAAACCTGAAAGTCAGTCTTTCTCTTTTCGGTATTCTCTTACAGGATCTTTTGAATCTCTAGATCTGTCAACTGTCGCGTCTTGACTCTGATCTACACTTCCGACTCAATTCTAAGGGCGGCCATAAGATTTGAAATGTGGCCTACTTCAAATTTGAAAACCGAATCTCGAGAGGTCTCAACTGACGAGACGCGTATGCAACAACTCTACCATGTTGCATCAACACGCACCTCAGTCCTCTGAACGACGCATTACTATAGATTTTATATCATCTAGGACCAGATGGAATGGTCAACACATGTGCAGTAGTTAGTTTCTACTTAAGCTTTTGGAAACTACGCTCGCACTTGTCTGTCAACGCAAATTTTTCTTCCTTCTTCAATAGTTGAATCAACGGCAAAGCTAATGCTGAAAATCCTTCCACGAATCTGTAATACCCTACTAAACCCAGAAAACTTCTTATTTTTGTCATGGTAGTTGGTCTTGGCTAGTTGATTATTGTAACTATCTTGGTCAAGTCCACAAAGATTTCTTCGCCTAAAATCACGTGACCTAGGAAAGCAACACAAATCAACCAAAATTCGCACTTGCTAAACTTAGCGTACCACTCATGATTCCTCAGTCTAAAGCACTTATCCTTAACTGTCTTTCGTGCTCCTCAATTGTCGTATCCATGACAGTCGCCAAATAACCTTGGCAACTCCCGTCTGACCAACGAGTTGCCTCAAGCGACTAGATTAAAGGGATCAAGGGTCCTCCTCGACTTCCGATAAATTCAAAATTTTCATTCGTCGACGGGTTAAGCTATATCACATTGCAACAATAATTCATTACAATAAAAGCTCCTCGAGCCAAACATTTTTATACATGACGTCAAAGTTATACATAAGCAAACTAGTCAAGTATAACTATAGCTAGTGATTCTCCTTTCTATGACTTCATTACAACAATTGAGATTCTATAAACTTAACCAAAATTCTACTGTGCCACTCTGATAAAATTGTTCTGAAAACACTGCCCTTCCTCTCCAGTGCATAACTCGATTCATCTCTAAGTTGGCAGCCTATTTAATCCACCCTGTGGTGCATTCTGTGACACAATTCCTCGGTTCTAACCCATCTGTGGTGGTGGCGGTAACTATTGCAGTCCCATTGGTCTTCGAGAATAATTTCTAGCTATGTGACCCTGCTGTCCACATTCATAACACGTACCCATCTCAAAATGGCATGGGGCTGGTCCGTGTCGTTTTTCGCAGAAATGACACACGCCATTCTATCTTGGCGCTGACTTTTCGATCACACCCTTCCTGTTGAGCGGAAAAGGATACATTCCTCCAGACATAGGTCTCTTCCCAAACCTATTTCCATCTCTATTAGATCCAAACCGCGACCCAGATGCGACGGCTCTTTCATTCTGATCTCTCTCTATCATCTGGACCCGTTCATACAGGTCGTTATAGTTCCTCAAGTTGAGTAGTATCGACGGACTCCTTAGTTCTGGTCTGAGTCCATCTCTGAACCTTTTAGCTCGGTCTACCGGATCTTCAACCAACCTAGGGGCGTACTGTGACAGTTCAGCGAACTTCGCCTCATACTGATCTACCGTCATTAAGCCTTGGCGAAGGCGTTGGAATTTTGTCATCTTTAGTTCTTTGGCAATCTCATAAAAGTATTTGCTATTGAAGACCTTGACAAAGGCGTTCCACTTCGGGACCACACCTTCGGAAACACTATACCTCTAGTGTTTCTCCACCATGTGCTTGCAATTCCTTTCAGTTGATAGACTGGAAGGACGACCTTCTCTGCCTTGGTGCACATCAGCAGTGCAAAGGCATTCTCCAATTCATGGATCTAGAGAGCTGCTACCTTGAAATCTCCTGCGCCAGTGAACTTTGGCGGGTTTAACTTCAAAAACTGTTCCACCAGCTTGTGCATCGGCCACACTCTCTCAGCAACCACATTCCTAGGTAGAACCTCAACAGGTGCGGCAGCGACGGCGGCAGTAGCAACAGCAGCAGTAGCGGCAGCTATAGCGACGGTGGTAATGGCGACGGCTTGATTCTGGGCCTGCTGCCCCATTAGATCTCTTATTACCTCTAGCACCTGCATGATCCCAACAATTCTCGAATCACCAGGTACAGCTACACTAGCACCGACTGGAGGCAATGCTACTCTACTTGTGCTAGCCTAAGCTAGCGCTTGACTACGACCCCCTCAGGTACCGACCTTAGTCGACGTCTTACCCCTAGTTACTAGTCCAATGGTCCTCTTTCTAGGAGTCCTCTATTCCTGATTACTCATGATGTAGACTATCTACAAAACCTATTCCCAATTCCATATAGAATCAAAAACTAAGTGATCTCACATACAGACTACCAAACAACTATCACTCACAGGCATCGGCATATAATAAAGACCTTTCCTACTAACTATCCCAAGGACCCATCACACCTTATCACTCCATACACAGGCCTCGCTCTGATGCCACTTAAACGGGGATGTCATGCCCTGATCCTCGAGCGCGTGCCCATCCCTCGGTGGTCGATAAAATTTTGCGACTTCCTAAGACGAGTCGCCAACCATTTCTTTTTATTTCACATGCGAAAGTGAATAACAAATCCCCTGATAGTAACCATCTCGGGATAGAAAAGCAAGACAACAGATCCTCAAACAAAACATCCTTTTAAATACACACCGAGTCAAGTACAAAAGTCTACCATCACAAGACTTCAAATGATTGACTCTAAAAAAGAAACTGTTCTATCTAACCTACACTTCAGATTATCTCAGCTCGGCTCTAGATCTTCCACCCTACGATCCTGAAAAGTTAAGCTCACAATGGGGTGAGATATAAATTTCAGCGAGTTCACGCTCTAAACCCCGGTTATGAGGGTAATACACATAGGGCATCCTAACCATACAATCATACAACCAGAGAGACTTACCTTATCTCATATCCTCTCTGCAGGTCAGCACAGTTCACATCACAATCATGTGTATATAGCAAATTCACACATCATTTGGAACGTCTAAATCAATCACTGCTCACACAAGCAAAAATTACCGACACACGTCGGTCCATCAATTCAATCAAATGAGTCTTGATTACAAGGCCAAATTATTATGACACATCACTTTTCATGTCACACAATTTTGTCCCATAATCCGGCGCATCAATTTCACTCAACATGCATTCCAATTAATTATTACTACCCGCACAGGCAATTTTACCCAACACACGCTGGTCCTCTATCCACCGACACACACTGGGGATAGATGACGTCCACCGACACACATCGGGGACGGTAATATCCATCGACACACGCCGGGGATGGGTTCTCATAACCTTTAACGTCCACCGACACACACCGGGGATAGTTCTCTTAATCTTTAACGTCAACTAACACACATCGGGGACGGGTTCTCCTAACCAGCACACGATCATCCAATCTTCACACTCAATTGCATAAATTATCAACTAATTTCATAATTAAGCAAGCAATATCACATATCGCCTTTCAATGGCCATCCTTTGCCATGACCATAACACAACCATTCACATCTCACCACGCATAAGTCTCAAGCGTGTCACAAGACAACCGCATCACCAAATATGCAATTTCTAGCATGTAAAGCATAAAAAATCATCACAAAATCATAACCGGCCCTAACCGGTAGAATAGGCTCACTCGCGCATCTTCAAGTTTAAATCCAGAAACCTAATCAAATGAGTTCAAAAAATTTCCAAATTTGAATATGCTGTAGAAAACACAAAAAAAAACATTTTTCATGAAGAGACCTTAACCCAGATCCTTCTAGATTTGGCCCAGTAAATCACTCAATCTAGTACCAAAACTGGGTCCATTTCCAGAAAGTCTATTTTCCGAAATTAGTTTGGTTTGAGGTCCAAAAAATGTCCGTTTAATCTGAAATTTGAGTATGTTAAACTAGAATATGTGACAAACAATTTTTGTGAAGAAACCATTTTGAAATTCGAACCCTAAGAGTTGATAGAAACCCCTAAAATCCCAAAAGGTCACCAGTTCCAGAAAAAACTAAGGTTCTGTTTGTAAATGACGGAGTTGATATATCATTCTTTTAAATCCCTAAAAATCTTGAGAAAAATATATATTGTAGTTGAGGATATCTAAAATATTTTTTAAGAGACATCAAGCTCAAATTCGCAACCCATTTCGATTTACAAAAATGGCAAACGGCGAGAGTCTAGAAACCAGAACTGCAGAAATTCCACTGGATTCGACTAATCCATCATCAATGGTGTTAATCTCACTAATTAGATTAACACTAATCAATTCTATGACTAATCTATCCATTCTAAATTATTACTAATACATACTTAAGCTAATCTAAATAACTCTTAAGCATAATTAACCTCCTAAGTAAGGATTAGTGAGTAAACTCACCGGTTTAGCAGTCCGGTGAGTCCACGGCAACGGCGGTGCGGAGGTGAGCGAAACTCGGGCACACGGTGACACCAACGGAAGCTCAAATCGAGATGAAAATGCCCTACAAGCTCACGGCTTAAGGGGCGGTTTTGGTTCTATTCTATTGGGCTGATCTCGGCTGTTTGGTGAACTGAGCTGTTGCCGAGGCTGCTGGTGGGTGCGGCATAGCTTGGTGTCATTGTCCTGGATGTGAGATGGCTAAGCGGTAAGGATGAGATGCTAAGGTGATGATGGGCTATTTGTTGGTGGGGAAAGTGGGATGGTGCGGCCAAATAAAAAAAAGAAATGAAGTGAGGTGATCAACAGAGGGGTGCTAGCGTTCATTGGAGTTGACTCGGTAGGGGAAAGTGGGCTGACGTGGGGTTGGTGTTGTGGGTGGAAGAGTGCTAGGCAATGATGGCAGAGGAAGAAAAACAGTGGATAAGGCAGCGTGAGTGGAGGGCTGTGAAAGAAAAGAAAATGGAGGAGAATGAGGGCTGATATTCGTGGGGTTACAAAGAAGGAGGAAGAAAATCCAGGGATGTTCGACAGAGTAAGTCTGGCCACACGAAGGAGAGAGAGAGGAAGAAAGTCAAGATTAATATCTCATTTCATCATTACTTAGCCCAAAAAGTCCATAAGTTTATTTACTTGGTCCCCCCCCCCACCCCAAAAAAAAATTATTTCTTACTTGATAATTCCCTAAATTATCCAATTTGAAGCCAAATGTTGCACCTCCCATCCTAGGCTCCGAATTTAACAAAATAAGCTTCAATTTCTTATCCGATTTCCCCAATTTGATGTCCAATTTTGTTGAAGAAAAAGTCCACACAATTTCTACAAGTTCCCATCACCAAATGGCTTGGTAAGAAGGCCAAAAATCTCTTTAATTTGGCCAATTCGAATTTCCGTTCGTTTCCAAATCGTCCGAATTGATTTTCCGTAAAAATTCCGATCTCGATGGAATTTCTCCGAAAGACAAGACGACGTCCTATTAATGAACCATGACATGCTCGAATGTCTGAATCTCGAAACTGAATTCAATTTCGTGGTTAAAATCAACTTGACGCGATTTTAGTCTAATCCGACCTACCGGATAGCTTTTAGGGATTTTATCCTGGTTATATCCCTTAATGGCTTCACCCAATAGATTGGTTAACTCATGAGTGATCAGCTAAGAGAAAAAGGACTATAGGCGCGCCAACGAAAAGCCCATTTCGTTTTATCAGGACGGATCGAAAAATTCAGGATGTCACAATAAGTTTGGAGAAGTAGATGTTGTATGTAGAGTACTCCTCGGTTTTGTTTGCGATATCCCCATGCCCTAGCTAATTCGATTTCTGTTCTTGAACACCCCTTATTAACATATGTTATTTGGTGTTTTTTTTTAATATTGCATTTTATGCTTAGAGTAACCTATCCTATGCTAAGAATTGCATGTGAAAAACTTGAGTGTGATTAAGCACATATATGTTGTAGCTATATTCTATATGAGGTTGTCTATCCTTATTGGTGAATGCATGGGGAGCTCGACACGGCTGTTGGATCTCATGTGAGCCTAATAAAAGAGTCACCTAATCAACCATAGATATTCAAGTCCGACGAGTCTGGATCTAGACAAATTTTACCGTGATCTCGGGAAGAAAATGTGACTTGTTTGCATTATTTTCTCTCTAGGATTGGACATGCATGATAATGTAATGTTTCTTTTGTTTTGAGATTCCGTAACCATTTATTGCATCTATATTTCCATACATTCACGTTTAGAACATTAAAAAAACGAATTGAGCATCTCGCACTGTTTTCTAGGACCATTAGCTCCCTAACTAATTTTGTCACCTGACCAAAAGGAAAAAAAAAATAATAATAATTGTAAGTCAATGAGAACTGATAAAATTTGTCAAGTGAATCCAAGTCAGACTTCAAATTTCCCAAAACCAATCATGAACAAGTCTCTAATTAAGTTTAATTTTTTTGATAAAAGAGTTGCATCCCATCAATTTTTTTTTTTTTTTGGGAAAATTCCAAATAAAAATTCGAAGTGGACTAATTTTCTCAAATAAGGACCCAAAGTAGTTGAATTAATTCCAAATAAGGACCCAAGCTTATTGGTCAGCCAAATATTCGCGGCTATCAAACATGTAACATTTCCGACGACCAAAGTTTGGGCAATTTTGTCCAAAAAAATTCTAGGGAAAAATTAACAAATCCTAAAACGGAAACAAAAAAACCCTAGGTTTTCTACGATATCCCTATTCCTTGTACCCATCCTCTGCAAAGTCAAAGGCCGAAGTTCTCCCCATTCCTTGTACCCATCCTCCACAAAGTCGAAGACCTAAATTCTTCGCTGGTTGAGGCACGAATTAAAAAACAAGAAGAAAACCAGATTCTTCTTTCTTTGTTTGCGGAGACCCAAGTCTTCTATTTGACTTTTCTCTATTCGTGAATCACAAAGCTCGAATAGGCCCACCTCCCTATCAATCAAGGCTAGTTTTTCCATCTTAGAATTCACTCATGTTAAATCGGCAAAATGCAAAGGGCAGGTGAGAAGCGACCGAGAATCGAGCAAGGCGAGGAGCGACAAGAATCGAGTTGAAATGATGATCAAGCAGTGATTTGGTTGAGGAGCGGCGAGGGAGAAGAAAGAAGAAAACATAAACATCTAAATGAATAATCTAAACTTAATTAATTTATAATTTTCCCTTTTTTCCAATCATAAATTTTTGACAAAATTGCCCCTATTTTAATCGCCGGAAAATGTTTACCGGTGAGCTAAGGTCCTCAATAGAGACTAAGTTAATTATTTCGGGTCTTTATTTGACACAAAATTTATTTCAGTCCTTATTCGAGACAATGAGTTTACTTCGGATCCATATTTGACATAAAGTTCACTTTAGATTCTCATTTAATAAAATAAATTCACTTCGAGTCCTTATTTGAAATTTTCCCTTCTTTTTTTTAACTTGGTAAATTATCGTACCACGACGAGACATGTACCTTCAGTTATAAAAAGGCATAGGTTTCCTCTCAATTGTCATTCAAACTAAGTACACATACGACCTCTCAATCAAAGTTTCTATCCCGCGTTTAAAGAAGAAGGAACCATGTCTCATCCTTCATGGAAACAAGACGTATTCGTGAGTTTCGTAGAGGATGAACAGGGAAAGACCTCCATATCGAACCTCTTCAAACGGCTGCACCAGGTGGGGATTGGCCACTTCGGAGATGACAAGAGAGAGGGCGCTACGAAGAACAACGAGGTCAAGCGCCTCCATGCGATCAGCCAGCAGACGTTTGCCATTGCCCTCGTCGTTTTCTCCAAGAATTATGTTGTCTCCAGCCGGTGCCTGAACGAGCTGGTCAAGATCCTCGACTCCAAAGTCGTGGTAATTCCCATCTTTTACATAGACAGGGCAGACGTTTCAAACTTGGCGAGTAGTGACAAATTCAAAAAAGCTCTCGGGAGCAGGGAAAAGACACAGACAGATGCTCAGAAGAAGTGTAGTACCCTAGCAAAGGCGGGTTACGAGTTGGAAGCCGCCAAAGGGTACGTACTCGATGTTGAAGCCTAGTAACATAGTCTGATATTTCTTTCTTTGATGTTATTTCTTTGGTGTGTCTGCTTTGGGGATGGAATTTTTGCGCAGTCGACAGAATTAATTTTCTTTCGGGAACAAGACAAGTAGAAGTCTCTATCGACTTTCCTGAAAATTCTTATTACCATTTTGAGAAAAATTATGTAAAACATGATGTGACTTTACCTGTTAATTTCAAGATTTTAGATGTAAAATAGGAATAATTTCAAAAACCATCTCAATTATTTATTCTGATATCAGTTTTCATCCTAGATTTTGAAAACCTATAATTTGCACTTCTTAGCATGATCCTCAAATTCCGTCAAAGAAAATAAAAATCTTCGAATTCAAAAAGATCATCCACCCTCTGGCTAATCCAAACCTTTGAACCGTTCCCCCGTTTTCCCTCTTTCTTTTCTCGCACTTGCTCTGGCTTTCTCCCACCTTGCTCTCTCCCTGCAATGGGCTCTCACCATTGACTCCGACCAACGCTATGCCGCCATCGAACCCTACTGAATTCTCTGTGCATCTCTCTCTCTCTCTCTCTCTCTCTGTATCCCTCTTCTTGGTGACGATCGGCATGGAGCTCGACTTAGATTTGGAGACTCAGATTTGAGTCAAACTCAACAGATCTAAGTTGTGGCTCAGCGGGGTTGGCGTGGGTGGCGACGGCGCAGATTGCATTGGCAATGCTGGGAAGGGAGGAGTGGCGCAGTGGGTGGGTCGACAGGTTAGGGCTTTAGCAAGTGAAGTTTTATTGAGTGAATTTGAAATGGTGAAAGTGGCAAGATCGGAAGGAAAATGACAAATTCGTAGATATGACCAGCTCTTACACGTAATCGGAATGCCAATGGTAGGTTTGCGAAACTTAATCTGCGAATTAATATGATGCTTTTTGATATTTTGCCGTGAAATTTTAAGAAAGCCAAAGTAAAACGTGTTAAATACTCCCCAAGTTTGCAGCGCACATTGTTGAAAATCAGTAAACTAAAATGAGAACTATAAAGGGAGATGTATGCAAAAAATTGTATAATGGGGTACGCTATGTTTCTTCCGCTAAGATTATTTTGGTTTTTTAGCTTTCATACGTTTCGTGGGCTATATTTTGGAGTTTTATGCCCAAAAACATGATAACGCAGTAGAAATTGAGTAAAGTATTGACGAAACTCTTTTTTCCTTTTTTTCTTTTTTTCACTTGTGGCGAGTTCATTTCACCAAAACTCAAGATTTCAAAAAAAAAAAAAAAAAAAAAAATCGAAAAATGATTAGTTATATTGCTTTAAAAAATTTAGTCAATGGAAATTATTTTCATTTGACAATAATTTATGTCTAAATATTTTTATTGATGACGCAAATGTGCTTCATTCTTTCATTTTAGTAAGTAAAATAAGTGATTATATTTTGAAAAATATTTTCCAAATCTTGATGGTTATGCAAAATGAGCGCACTCTTAATATTTAGTGTTTTAACGGCCTCAATCAGAAATGTGTTGTTTCTTGGCATGCAATATGCATGGTACGACGCACCCTCTTCTGTCGCAGGATGAGGTCACAATTGAAAGCAGAGCTTAAGTTAATCACCATTTCTTTTTACACATGCCAAGACCTATGGTGATTCAAGCTCGATCTTTTCCACTCATATTTCATATACCCACGTAGAAATTTGTGTACAACATTTGTCTTATGTTGGCTCTTGGGGTATATGTTTATATTCATTTTTGTCATCCATATTGCTCATAAATTTTTTTTAATACTTTACGGCAGCGATGAATCGAAGCTCATTGACATAATAGTCGAGCGCCTTGTCAACGAGATCCATTCTCGATATTCTGGTAAGGATTTCACCTTCGGGCCTTTCGGAGGCGAAGGTCAAAGTAACTGGGAAACTGTTCATATAGAGAACATTGATGAAAAGGAGATTCATGTTGAGTACGGAGACTTCATTAAGTCCGTTACTTTTCACGAGAAGAAACCACAAAATGACGGGAACAATGCTTTCATGGTTTGCATCTAGACTCTTTCCTTCTTGTCTTTTTCCGTTTCTACTTGAATGTCATAAGTTCGTCTTTCTAACTTATCATAACATTAGTCGATCGTGGAATTATGAAGCTTGAGATTCTTAATGACTGCGCAAATCGACATGAAATTCTCATACCAGCGATGCATGAGGATCAATATGATTGTTCGAAAACCAATGGGAAAAAAATGGAGGACTTCCCCTTGTTAAAATTAGGCAAAGACAAATCCAGCCACAAACAAAGAGTAAATTAACTTCTGATTGTACAAAATGAAATTTACTACCAAATATTAGGAAACATAATTCACCCAAATCTTAGCATATTATTTATTGTACCGATAATGAACCGTATTTCAAAAATGAACTGCTGATTTATTTTGCTCATTGAATGATGCAACTTATAATCCCTCAAGTCGAATGTCTTTTTGCGGCTTGTTTGCAGGTTAAATTGGAAAGAGGAGAGTACATAACTTCTTTTTCTGGGTATTTCGAAAAGGTGAATGGTGTTTATAAGGGAATCAACTCTCTCACATTTCGAACCAATAAAAGGATATTGGGACCTACTAATAAAATGAAATTGGAAGGGGAGTACTTTTCCGTACCATCCAAAGGAGGGAAAGTCGTAGAGCTTTTGGTGAGTGGTAATAATGGATCTCACACATCTATTGGAGCACGTGTCAAGCTACAACAGTCTGATGAGCCCTGTTCCGCCGGCATCCAGTATGTGGGCTTAATCGGGAGTAAAATGAGGTCAAGGTGTTCAAAGTGGGATGATGGCAATCAACACACCGACGTAAGGAAAATCATTTATGAACTTGATTCAGGGGGAGAGCGATTCATCCGGTCAATCGCGTTTGAGTATCAAAAGAAGGATGGAGGAACGTGGCAATCAGAGACGCATGGGGTCATGGGTGGAAAGAAGGAGAAGTCGATTGAAATGGTACGTCCCATGCGGGCATATCCTTTTTAAAATTCTTAAGAAACTCGCATTATCTACGACGACGGTGGGAGACTCTTACGAGAATTTAATCATGAGTTTTGATGTCTATTATTGCAGGGTACAGGGGAGTATCTGACTTTAATGTCCGGATATTGGACGAAACATGGCATTAAACTTCTCAGGTTTCTGACTAACAAAAATAGGCCCATAACTATTGGTGATGAGAAGGGAATCGATATAGGGAAAGACAACTTTATCCGTCTCCCAGCGGATGGCAAAATTGTTGGATTTTACGGGTGGGATTTTGGAAAGCCTTGTGGAATTGGAGCATATTTAGAACGGGAGCCGTTTGCAGGTGGAGAGGCTGAGGAGGACAGGAAATTTGACGGTGTGAGGGAAATTTACGTGATGCCCGATCAAAGTGGTATCCGTTATATTAGGTTTGTGTGTGATGACGGTAGTGAAGAAGGCCTCCAGCGTATTTGCGGTGACTGGACTGGAGAAGTCTTCGCCGAGGAAGCACAGGTTAGTGCTCTTTCTTTCTTTTTCTTTTTTTTCACTTTTACATTAATCTCACCGGTCGAGTGTCCAGTCATGTGATTTAGTAAATTAAACCCGGCAAATCGGTCTTGTTTTCACCACCTGTCCCACACCAAGAGTCTCTGTTGAGATTCTGCAGGTTCAATTGAAGGATTATCCACGGGAGTACTTGACATCGATCTCTGGTTACGTGGTAGAGGATGGTGCGATCAAATCGCTCACATTTTATAGTAATAGAGGAACACACGGTCCCCATGGCAAGGAGAGCAATGGGAAGTATTTTTGGTATCCATCGACCGGAAGCAGAATCACCGGCTTTTATGGAACAAAGGGCGAGACTCTCAAATCCATAGGAGTGTATGCGGAGCCCATACCGTACATGTATCCTTCTAAAATCTTGGGACCATTTGGTGTCTCAGGTGGAGAAGAATGGGATGATGGAGTGCATACTAATGTAAGGGGATTTCGGGTGACCACCAGCGGGCCCAACGGAAAAGAAAAAATTGAGTCCATCACTTTTATGTACGATGACAATGGTTCCTTGGTCGAAGGATCTCCACATGGCAGACGAGACGAGTCTTCGGGCAAATGGGTTAGTCCCTATCTCAATCCCTCCGGCTCTGTCCTTTTTCTCTTTCGTCTTCAGTTTCTCTTGATCGATTGAAGACTGAGGCACTTCTTTTGTTACCCAAGAGTTAAGAGTTTATGGTCCGAACCTTCCTCTGTTCTAACAAGTACAACATGTTTCGCTCTGCTATTCTTGCAGATCTGGCTGGATTTTCCCTACGAGCGTCTAACTTCGATAGGTGTCTGGAAGGGACGCATTGAAGGTGTGACTATCATCCGCGGCCTGAGAATAACTACCGTTCCTGGAACTTCCACCGATCCTGTAACTCACCCTTACGGGCAGTGCGTAAAAGAGCCAGCGGACTTTACTATAAAGAAAGACGGTCATAAGATTGTTGGCTTTTTCGGAAGGAAGGCGGAATCGCATCTTTTTTCCATTGGAGCGCATTTGGAAGAAAATTAGATTAAACCCCCTCCCTCTCACAACCTTTCTTTTTTTGTCCTCTTTGGCCTGTGATTGCAAGAACCTTCTTTGTTTCTCTTTTTAGATGATGATGGCAAGCGCTGCCCATGGCCAGTTTCTGTTTGAATAATATAAAATGATGGTTGGAGTTGAGCATGTTGGTTGCTGGTTTCTAGATTTGGTCGTTTTGATGTTCTTCAGTGAAAATCTGGATTCATGGTAGCCGCCCGATGAAGACAAAAAACTACAAGCATTTAATGAAAATCTACTAAGCATGAAGACAAGGAATGCCGACAAAGGTCATTGAAGAGTTCCCCACGGATTGCTAAGTCTTCAAATGCATTTATTGTATTGACTTTATTTGTGCGCTCTTGTTAACTTTGTCTGTTTCTTGTTTTTCTTCTGGGACTTTTATATTAAGTTGCGTGCGTCCAGCCACTTTAAAAGGTTGTGAAGTGCAGATTTGTGGACACAGCCTGAAAGCAACGAGAAAATATTGGGTACGATTCGTGCTCCAAATAAAAAGCTACCTCAAATCGCGTCACGTGTCCAACATGGCCCATGTTGTCAGCCAATTTCTTCTCACTTTTCTCTCTCGTCTCTCTTCTCCCTCCCTCTTCTGCACGCTCTCTCGCCCGAATTCTTCTCACTTTTCTCTCTCCTCTCTCTTCTCTCTCCCTCCTCTGCGTGCTCTCTCGCCCGACTCTCTCTCTTTGCCGGCGCGGACGAACAGCCAGCCACCTCGACCTCCAATCTCCAGTTTCGATTCCGATCGCTGGTTTTTTTCGTGTGGCTTTCTGTGCATTTCTCTCCTCTCTCTTCTCTCTCCCTCCTCTGGACGCTCTCTCGCCCGACTCTATCTCTTCGCCACGGTTTCTCTTCGCCGGCGCAAACGAACAGTTGGCCACCTCGACCTCTGGTCTCCAGTTTCGATTCCACCACCTCCACGTCCCACAGTATCCACTTTTTCGTGCTCCCCGTGTACGGCTTGTTGTGCGTCACGCTATTCCTCCATGGCAGCATCCCGCTGTTGGCCCTCAGGTGCTTCCCACACCACGACTTCAGCTGCACTTGAAACCCGTACCTGATCGGCTCCTACTCTGTGTTCCATTGGTCAAGCTCGCCGACGCCCACTGGCGGCAAGGCCGACGCCCACTGGCGGCAAGACCGCCACCTTGTTCCCCGTCATCCCCATTAGGAACGGGTCCTCGGTGGCGGCTAGGTACCCGCTGTGGCAACTCCTAAGTCGGACGAGGTGGCTCGACCACCCACGTTGAGTGTGACATCCAAATTTTTCAACCCTGTCTTCTACCGAATAAATCGAGCATTTCATTGACGCGCCTATAGGGTTGTTCTCAGAGCTGATCACTCTCGAGATAACTAGACTATCTAGGGAAATCATTAAGAATTTTAAGGCAAATAAACTTGAGAATTCGACCAGGAATCGGCTTCTCGATTGTGTCCATCTTTAGAGGCCATTATGGCACAGTATAAAATCGATTTAAAATTAGAGATAGGTTTGGTTCGATAGAGATGTGTGGCCAATCGTGGGTGACACCACTAAATTGGAAAATTCTCATCGACCAAGCACTAGGATCGATTTTCTTATTGTTTTGGTACCCTGTGTTCGTATTTGAATCCTCGGGATTTTTTACGACAATCGAAAATCGCCAATGAGTCAAGTGGGTTCATAGTAGTTCAAAGAAAATCGACCACGGATCATTTGTACTTAAAAATATCTGAAAGTTACCCGGTAGCCTAGGTCACGCTAAAAACGCGCCAAGTTGAAATTAACTAAGAATTCGAGTCCGATTTCAGAAATTGAAGTTTCGGTCATGTTATAATAAATTCTAGGAGTGTCGACTCAGTTTCAAAAGATTTTTTTGACAACCGACACTTTTTAAAAAAGTTGTCGTCGGGTTGTTTTAGTGCAAAAATACCGAATGTGGTTTTCGATTTCAAAATTGAGAAGCGTGAGGGATTATTGGATGAGGAAAATTGTCAATTGAGGCATTGAAGTGTCAATTGATTTTTGTAGAGGTCAAATGAAATTAAATCGAGCAAGTTCGATGTCCAATTGAGGAGGGCTTGTACCAAAATTCGTGTACCCCCTAAAGCCACAACCTTTGGACCACTTTGTCTTCTAGAAGAGGGTGTCATGGTGGATCATTGAAGACCAAGTATATATGCATGGCCTAGAATGATTTGTGGAGGATATTTTGTAAAATATCAAGCCAAAGGGTCCCCCACTCATCTCTCTCTTATCCTCTCTTTCCTGCTACCATCCAAGACTTCTCACCTTGCTCTATTTTGCACGCCCATAGCTACTGTGAAGCCAGCGGAAGCAGGGGCAACAAGCAAAGCCGAACGAAGCAGCGCCGTGCCCTCATCTTCTTCCCTCCATGCGTCCTAAATCTTCACAGTAGCTGCAGCATCCGTCGGTCTCGTCTGCCACACGTCCAAGGCTACAGTCTCTTTGGTCAACAAATCGGTGCCCCTCTCACCGTGTGTGCCCATCATTGACCAGCAACATCCACCGAGGACGCCACCGAGCAGCTTCCTCCTTCGCCCGTGTAGATCCAGCAATCGAAGCTGCTCCATCATCCACGCGTCTTCCCTCAGCTTCAGCATCGTCGAAGCCTCCACCGTTTAAGTAGAGTCCATCGTATTCACATTTGCTGCCTCGTCCAAGTTCAACCACGCGTCTCCACCGAACAGCCACTTGAAGCCAGCAAAACCCTGCGTCAAAGCAGCCCCCATCGTTGACTACACGCCTCAATTTCAGTGAAGCCGCCCGTCTCCCAACTCCGTTTCTGTTCTGTTCTTGCCGTGCCAGCCACAAACGAAGGAGCTCCCTTCGTCCGCGCCTTCAGTCAGCAGCCAGCAAGCCCACTCAAAGCCATCATTCGGCCCAACTGAAGTCAAGCCCAGCCAAGGTTTCAGCTGCAGCAGTCCATGAAAGTTTCTTGCCCATTAGTGTGAAATTGAAACCCAGCCTCACTCGACCCATCTTCAGCTTTGAAGTCCAGCCCAACTACAACCCAATCTTTTTGAGGCCCAATTTCCAGCAAAGCAAATTGAGGCCCATTTTCAGCAGGCCCAAGCCCAAGAGCAAGCCCATTCCAGTGCAAGAACAAATCTCAGTTGGACTTAGATTTGTTGGGCCAAGCTTAAGGCCCAGTCCAAGCCCGCCGGTGTTGTCGAAAGCCCGATTTCGGCCACCGTTGCGTCGTCGTCGCAGTGATTCGGTCTCCGCTATTACCAAGTGAGTTTTACTCACTAATGCTTTCTTAGTTTACTAATTATGCTTAGGATTGGTTAGATTTAATTAAGTGCAATTAGTGGTTAGATTAGGTTAGAACAATTAAATTAGTGACTTAAGGATGTATGTTAGGTGGTTAGCTATAGCCATTAGGGAGTAGAAATGCTCTATTATTTATTGAATGCATCTCGGGATTTTTCCCAACCCGTTTTGGGCTTCAATCAGGCAATACGGGCCTAAATTGGATTTTAATATTTACTTATTTAATTTTCGAAATTAATTATTTAATTAATTATTTTTTCCGGAAATTCAACCGGGATGGCCGGTGACCGGAATTTCGTGCCGATTTTCGTGGTATAGTCCGTTTATTTAATTGAGTTTCAATTTTTATGGAATTGATTTAAATTGTGAAATTTGAGGAATTGTCCTAAATTGTTTGTTATTGAATATTTGATGGGTAGATGGCTGAGTATGGGTATATAGCGCCAGTACGTTGATGGGCTATATAGTAGGGAGAATGGTAAGAGCTAATTGAGAACATTATTGCCGAGACCAATCAGCACGATATTATTGGACATACGTGGTTCGGTGATTGGAAGTATCATCGTGAAAAACGGCGCCTTAAAGAACGCACGTGAATGACTTATAGACAAAACGTGGTTCGGTAATTAAGGAAATGTCACCGATGAAAACGATGCCTTAAAGACCCACGATGTTGTCTATTGCCGATGTCACCTTGGCAAAAACGGCGCCCTAGAAAGGACACGTGGTTCGATGATCGAGGATATCACTGGTGAAAACGTCGCCTTAAAGAACGCACAGTGTCAGTGATCGGTATGTCATTGGCAAAAACGATGCCCAAGAAACACATGTGATTTGGTGAATGAGTACACCATCTGGGAATCATGGTATGAGTGGGAATGACTTAGAGATGGTCCGACTGACATGTAATCGACAAAGTCGATTGATCAACGATTTAATCTGTTGTCGTGAATTGATTGAATGTTTGATGTGATATATGAAGCATCTGTGTTTAACCTTGAATTGCAGGTTGGAAATGAGGTCAAGGTAAGTCCTCTGACTCGTGTTGTGCTTAGGCAACCATATGGTGTATTGGTTTACTAATCGGGTTTTAGGGGGTAGAACTCGTTGAGACGTGATCTCATTGGTTATTGAATAATCATTTCAAGTCCGTAGAGAGACCGGAGGAGGATTATCTGTTGGATGACCCTGATGACGAGCCAGTAGAGGATTAAGAGCTTGAAGAAAACAAACTTAGTGAAGAAGAGTCTCAAGAGGATCGGGATGATGATCTCGAGTATGACCCGGATGAAGACTGAGACCCCATCCCGTTATGTGAACCTTGTGTACTTGTGGATAGGTGTTAGATTAGATCTATGTTAATAGTATTGTAAGATACTATGATGTGCGTGTGTATAAAAGTATGGTTGTGAATTTCAATATGAAAAATATGGCCTGCTTTTATAACTGCTTCCGCATGTGCAAATATAAATGAAAGGGTCGGCGATACATAGTTCTAGGATATCGCATTTTAAAATCGACCAAGTAGAAGGATGAGTGCGTTCCCAAGGATCGAGGCGTGACATTGAGGCCCACGAGCGCTTGCCCCCGCGGCTCTGCCGAATAGGCTCGCAATGATAACCACAACGGAGGTCGTTATGGTCGGCTATTCGTCTGCACCGGCAAAGAGAAACTGCGACGAAGAGAGAGAGTCGGGTGAGAAAGCGTGCACAGGAGGGAGGGAGAAGAGAGAGGAGAGAGAAAAGTGAGCAGAAATTGACTGACAACGTGGGGCCATGTTGGACATGTGGCGCGATTTGAGGTGGCTTCTTATTTGCCACATTGGAGCACGAGTTGTACCCGATATTTCCTCGAAAGCAACAGCATTTGCATTTCCAATAAAAAGTTCCCTTTAGTCTTTATTTGTCCTCTCGTTTCAAGTTTTTAATGTTCCGATTATTCTTTTGGTTGCAATAGTTTGGCCTGATTTGATGAGAAACTGTAAGATGCTCCAAGGTGTTACTGAGGTTATGCTTGGATGGAAAGCCAGTTGTAGAAGGGAGGAAAATGAGCAATTCTCAACCACGACAACCCTTGGATTTTTTTGATAGATCCACGAAGTAAACCGGCACTCCAAATAATCGATCCCTATTTTATTCGATTTATTAAGCTAGAGGTCATCGACAATGGTTTACATGTCTAGCATTGATAACCACTCGTCCCTAAGTCACATGCCTACTCATGCCGACGATCTGACTAATTTTTTTGTGCAAGCAAATACCAAATATATGCATAATTGCCTTAATGTCTAGAAAATTCATTACATATTAATATCTTCTAAAGGCTTCCTTTTTTATTTTAAATATCTCACGAAGAACCATAATTCGCGATAACTCCATCTGCAATAATGCTTACTAATATGGTGTGAGCTGTGATGCATATTTTAGCAAAAAATGATGAAATAATGACGTGTGAATGTCCTTTATGTAGTTGCAAGCTCATATACAGGAGACAATTGTATTTATCATCTAAAATGACACAAATAATTTCTAAACTTTGCTTTAATATACAATGTTGTCTCTGAATTTTTTAAGGGTTAATACCCTAGAAAAACCCAAAACTGGTACATTTAGGACAAATTTACCCCAAACTATTTTTTTGACCATCAAAAACTCCAAACTAGTATACCTTTGACAAATTTACCCCAAACTAGTACACTTGTGACAAATTTACCCTATGTTAGTTTTTGTTAAATTTTATTGTCAAATTATTAAATTAAATGACACATGACAGTTGATTGGTATACCAATTTGAGATTTTATGCTCCGTTTGTCACAGTTTATAATTTTTGTGATTTTTTTTTGTATTAATCCAAATTAGCGAAGGGTAAATTTGTCACAAATTTACTAGTTTGGGGTATTTTTGTAATTGAATAAATTAGTTTGGGGTAAATTTGTCATAAATGTACCAGTTTATGGTTTTTATGATCGGTCGGGGTAAATTTGTCACAGGTATATCAGTCTGGGGTTTTTCATGGTCAAAAAAATAGTTTGGGGTAAATTTGTCACAAGTGTACCGGTTTAGGGTTTTTCAGGGTATTGACCCATTTTTTTAATTCATTTAATGTAGTTCTTGGACTTTATCGAATGTTCAATCTAGCTCCAAAACCATATGCAAATATTTAATGTCGTCCTTCCGTTAATTAAAGTTGACAAAATCTAGTAATATGATTTCGAAACTGTTAAGTTTGAACATTAGAACAAAAAATTAAATCACACATGGATTTTTAACGTAAGATATTCAGTTTAATTCAAGATATAATAATCCACGTTATCAAATAATGCTGGACATTTTAACGCCCTAATTCTTTTTCCTTTTCTAAAGTAGATGAATAAAATGATGAACATGGGTAGACATCATTTTTAATGATCTGACTCAGCATATATTAATCCACTTCTTGAAATAACGTTTGATTTATGTTTGACCAATGAAGAAGTCCATTAAACATTTACCAAAAGTTCAAGAATCACATTAAATAAATTAGAAGATTAGGGATAATATTGGGCAATAGGTCAAAATTTAAAAGTTGTTGGTGTCATTTTTCCTATTTATTACTATCAAAAGATGGTTATTTCAGGGTAGAATTCATTGTTTATTCTTTTGAAACCACATAAATGGTCAGGGGTGAAACTGAAGAAGATGCAGTTCGTACATCGCTGTTTGCAAAAAGCAAATGCAGAAGAGGATGATCCTTGATCTCATATCAGTTCATATTGATTTCGTTGAAATTACACATCTAAAAGGGTTCAAAGAATCTTAGAAAATTGCTGCAAATTTGTGATAAGTAAAAGATATAATAGTGCCAAAAGGACTTTGGATAAAATACAACCAGTTGCTACTCATTATGGTTAACACTGTGCCTGAGCACTTGCTGGCCCAATTCTAAGAAAACAAGAACACATACATCCTTATCTTGAAGAAGATCGGATGATTACCATTACACATAAGAACACGCCGATCCATTAACTCAATCCATCCAAATGCTCCTTTGCATTTACAGTCCTGATCCACGTGTACATGCAAAAATCAATTTATGTGACACTAATTGAAGAGGTTTGATTCAGTTGATGATTAGGAGAGGCTAGCGTGGGCTCTAAGTTAGGTTTTGTACCTTGACGACCACTTGAAATTGAAGCATGATCAATGGAATTTGAACTCTAGAGCTCATGTTCGAGGAGACATTAACAGTGCCATTCTTGTCCCGCTATTTTGTCCAATTAAGCCAAGTTATGGTGAGAAAAACACATTGGGTGAAAGATTCACTTGGCGTTGGGATCTGTACATGATGATCAGCACTGCAACTTTCAGAACAATGTATAAACAAAAAGAGTAACGAATTGCTTTAAATGCACTTTTGAAGTGGCGGGTTGAAGAATTAATTAAGGGGGGAACCGCAAGACTTCAGCACTCACATAATTGATTACAACTAATCACGAATTGACTTTACGGTTCTTTAATTGCCAAGTGGCTTGGAACTTGGAACAGCGTACGTTTGTTTATCATATTTTGTATTTAACTCCAATAGTAAAATTACACACAGAAAAAAAAAAAGGTGAGAAAAAGATAGGATGAGTTACATCGAAATGACTAGCACACCCAACCTACATATCTTATTAATTTATTGTCAAAATATAAAACGAGAAAACTATAGTTAATTTTATTATTTTGGGTTGAGAATGTAGGTAATTACTGATTACAAGAAAGTTGAAGTTGGACATAGATATGCCGGTAAAACATGCTACCACTTCTTTTTTAGCGATTAATTAGTTCCAAGTTCTTAGAATTCAAAGAGTGAGTAGAGACTTTAATTGAAGAAATAACAACATTAAAGATTGATTGTGGGAGTAAAAATTCTCAAATAGAAAAAAAGAAAGAAAGGTGTCTCATTCCAACAAGATACTTCAAAACATTATCTTCTCATATTGATCCAAGTGCTTTGTGAAACGGATCATTAGTATTAAAATAATTAAATAATAAATCACGCTTTCATTTAACAACTTTCTATTTACCTTCCCAAATAATAATAAAACCATACATTCATCTTAATAACTAGTTGACAGTGATTTCACAAAATTTCATAATCCAACATCACTTTCCCAGTGGTCCACCCTAGTGAAAAGGTTGCTTCCAAGCATGATTATGAAATACAAATTTATTTAAGTGAAGACCTTACTAGATTAATAAATGATTTTGAAGATAGGAGTAGTCGACTCTTATTTCTCTTCGTAGAGCGTCTAAAAGTTGTCAGGACTACTAAAGGTAATAAGAAAATTCAAACTATTTACTTCCATAATTTAAGACGATTTGATGGCATTACATTAATCAAATATTTCCTTAACAAAGGAATTAAGTATCGTATCAAACCAGTATTTAAGAATCATCTACTTTATAAGTTATCAGTCTATCTTGACAAAAAAAACTCCTCTTCGCTTTCAAACATTCTGTAAATTTGCTTCCTGGTGGACTGGCTTCATTAGCCAAAACCTTATGTCCGGAATTAGGTTTGAAAGGTTCCATCCGACATGAGGATTTGAAATTGTTGAATCTTTGAGAAATGAGAACTGAATTCTTCACCATATCTATTAACAAATTCATTCGGTAGAAGCGATCGACCAAAGACCCAGTTTATGAACCAAAAAGATATGTTATACTTCTCTAGTTGTTGCTGAGCAGATATCTTAGGGACAGAAATAGGAAATGATAGATCGAATCCCACCTTCCAGAAGCTACTTGAAAGCTCGACATCGAAAGGTTGGAATTCGATCTTCCGCTTCTCTAGTTAGTATTATTTGGAAATTTTTTTATAGCAAGCAAAGACTCCTGGTCGTGGAGAGCGCTTTAACTGAAGAAATTTTTTTTAAGCTTGACTTTGATTACTTTTTTTGCAAATCGGTAGTGGTCCATAGAATCTCACAATTGGCACTAGTATCGGTCGGCTTTAGTCCTACCTCCACTGTATATGTTCTTCTTTATGGTCCCGGCTTTTTCGGCTCTCATATCGTCTCTATTATCAGCACCGGTAGACAGTTGCTCCCTATTTAAAGTAGGGTTTGTGTACTTCAGATTGATGCATGGTCCTTGTTGAATGCTTCTTCATCTTTACATGGATTGAGTTGGCGAAGAAGGAGCACCATAGACATTCTTTAGCACCCGAGTATTTAAGCAGCTTTCGACTTATTATCATGACGTCGTATTTCTGCTTTCAATGCCCAAGACCGCCTTTTGTTCTTGATATTGCTTTTCCAAATTAAACTGAGTAATTTGGATAATGCAAAAACTTATTTAAAAGTTCTTGCTTGAATCGTCCGAAGTAGCGGAGGCACAAGAGAGGTTTATCAGTGTCGACACCTAAATTTTGGCGAGCCGGTCATTTATTTATTGCATAGAAAATTAGGGGTAATTTTATCCCTGAAAAAATATTAATTGCATAGCATATAAATTTAGATGCATTTATTTTTAGTCTGCATATTTGCATTTTATTTTTTAGGACTGGTGGTGGAGGGGTGTGAATTTATGTTTTTGAGCTCTAGTTTGGCAGGCCGGGCTAGGCCCACGAAAGGAGCAAATTAGCCCAAGCCCATTGTTTTTTTTTAATTAATTATCCTCTAAGAAATTATGATTTGATACGATATTATAGTGAATTTTTTGAAATTTAAGAAGATCGCATTGCTATCTTATCTTCAGCAATAGGCGATAAAATCAGTAGAGGATATTCGGGAGATAAGGAGAATAAAAATATTTTTGTGATTAGGAGGTTATAGGCAATCTTTTCATCAGATGAAATATTCACAAAAGGATTGCGTTTTGTTTTGGCCTATAAAAGGGTGTGTACGTAGGGTTTTAAGGCCGGGGGGGCTTTTTCTCAGTTTTCGAAGTAAAAATCAACACAAAAGAGAAAGGAAAAGAAAGGAAGAGCCGTGCGTGGAGGAGGGGAAAAGCAAAAAGCAAAAAGCAAAAGGAGGAGCGGTGTGGGGACAGTGACTGTTCACTATCTCTTTCCCTTTGTTGCTCACGCTCGCCGCCCTGAAGCCAGCCTGCAACTCGTGCACCGCGAGGCTGCCACTACACCTCTGCCTTGACTCCCAAATCTGACGCCGCCCCAACGTCCTGCCGACCCGCGCCGCTCGCCGCCTCGAAGCCAGCCGCGACCGCCGCGCCTCCGCTTGTCCCTGAAGCCCTGCATCAATGATCACAGCAGACCACCTCCCCGCCGGACACTGCACCGCACCATCACCGCCCTCTACTCAATCCCCGCACTCTCTTGGAGCTCGATCTACTGCACCAGAGCGCCGATCTCGCCCCCGACTTGCTGCTGACCCGCGACGCAAGGCACAGATCCGAGCCCCCACACGTCCGAGTGACGTCTCTGCTGCCGGACATCTCCGCTACAAACCTCCTCACGGTGCGCCTGCAGTTCCTTCGCTGAACGTCTCCGATTGCTGACGCCCGCACCTGCAACCTTCTCCACCCGCGATGCCAGATTCGACGCCACCAGAGCCCCAAAGCAGTCGCATCGCTGCGCCTCCCTCTCGCCGCACCTGCACCATCGCCGATTCGCCTCAGTCGCGACCGCCTCGCTCGAAGCACCACCAACGCCACCGCGCCACCCCCTACGATACTGCACCGGGCCCTCTTCCGTGTAGACGCTGAGTTGCCCCTGCCGAGCCGCTCCATCCGTTGTTGCCTTTCGCCGGAGCTCCGACCAACGGCAACCCTCTGCCCAGCGCCGACGAATTTGTTGCCCCCCATTTTCCTTAGATTGCTCATTTTTCTTTTATTTTTATTTTTCTTATTTTATGTTATTTTACTTTATTTTTAGTTAGTTTTGCTATTATTGTTTAAGTTTGACTATTGTGAGGTGACTTTTAGGTTATGGATATTGTAGGCATTATCCGTAGGGTTTCCTCTAAAATTATTATAATTACTAATTTGACTAGTAAGATGTCGGGTCATTTTTTTAATTATATTAATTTTTAGGGTTTGTTGATAATATTTTAATTGAATCAATATAATTATTAATTTGATCCATAGGATTTCGGATCAGATTTTTAATTATTTTGAACTTTATGTTGTGATGTTTAGGGTTAAAATAACCATTAATTTAACCCGTGAGGCAACGGATTATTTTTTTCGGTTATTTTAATTCTCATTTGATGAATATCTTGATTGTGTAGATATAGTTACTTATCTTGGAAAAAATACTAAAAAAAAATCAAATAAATCAAAAAATCAAAATCGTGCATCAGCATGTAGGTTTAGTATATTAGACATGTAGGTTTAGTATATTAGAAAACATGTAGGTCTAGCAAATTAGTTTTTTTTTTAAGATTACTTTCTTAGGGTTGCATTTTTGAAAATAGGTTAGGGTTAGACCTAAATAATAATTTTTTTAAAATAGGGTTTTAGATATTGTTGGCACATTTTAATTATCCCATTTTTCTTTGAAAAAATAGTTTTCTAAAATAGAATAGGGTTTAAGTCAAATTAATCCCTGAAATAAATTAGAAAATTATTCGTTTAATTAGGGTTTTTATTAATTTCAAATTTCAATAAAAAAAAAATACAAAAATACTAGGTGCATATTAAGTAGTTTGCATAATAGGATCATTTGATTAGAATTTATTTACTAGTAAAATTAGGTCATGAGGTGCATATTAACTAGTTTGCATAGTAGGATCATTTAATTAGAATTTGCTTGTTAGTAAAATTAGGTCATGTAGTTAGAAATGCATTTCATAAAAAATCTAAGAAAACCCAAAAATTGTTAGCTTCATGTGATAAAATTTATTTTAT
The DNA here is from genome assembly GCA_014182515.1 of Eucalyptus microcorys. Lineage (NCBI taxonomy): Eukaryota > Viridiplantae > Streptophyta > Magnoliopsida > Myrtales > Myrtaceae > Eucalyptus > Eucalyptus microcorys. The sequence goes on along the minus strand of CM024568.1, from coordinate 5,236,839 downwards.
TTGTTGAATTTCTAATAATGGTTGAGCACTCGTGTGATCGCATTTTTGCATGATAGAGATTTAAGTTAAAATGAATCAAAGCTGCTTGCAAAAATATTTTTAAAAATTAAAAAGAAATGGTACCGAATGGGCATTAGAGAAATTTAGTGTAACCAAGTCCCCGTACCCATAGTCTCTGGTTCGTAGGAGTAAAATAATCCTCCCATTATTTTACTTAAATATCTAATCGACCTACCATAAACCGATTAGTAGCAACTCCTAGTTATTAATCATTCGCATGTTAGATAATTGAACCTAAGTCGCGATTTGGTATGGGCTTGGGAGAGCCCGAGCTAAGTCTAAAGACTTACAAGTCCATTAAAAGTTTTAGGTGGTGCACCCCAAAATTTTAGGTCACGACAACTTGGCGACTCCACTGGGACTTGTGTAAAACACTTAGTGGACTTAGGCCAATTTTTCTTTTTCTTTTAAAAATGTTTTTATTTGGCAGCGAGGATACCGGGTACGTCCCTAACATTCTTAAGGTGTTAAATATTCTTGCAGATGGGAGGTATAAGGGGAGTAGTCTTTGCTAACCCCTGTCTTGCAGGTTGGAGTTAGGGATGAATGTTTGAATTAAAACTATAGAAGTGTTGTTTGCATTTAAACTATTGTGCATGTTTTATTGCTTTTAACACTACACTATCGCACACACAACCTGTGGTCGGACCTGGGCTGCGATAAGATTTCTAGGATGGTGTTGAGAATGATACTTCCTCCAAAGCGAGACTGCTATGTAGAGGTTGACCTTCTCTTCCTCGAAATTTCTTTCATGGTGTTGAATACGTTTGTCCATATCCGCGAGACTGCGTGATTATTGGGCATTCCATTCGACTGAGCCGGAGTTAGGGGGACTTGACACGTTAATGCGAGACTGCAATGATCATATCATCCTTTTAGCTCCACTTTGTTAAGCCGTCTAGATAGAAATCGAGCCTCACATTTCATGCGTGTGTCTATTGTGTTTGTGTCATCAATTTCCGGTGAAAGTAAGTTGTCTAAATTCTTCGCAATTTATTTACTTTGTGGCAATTTTGTCGGTCCATGACAATAGGTTTCGTTGTCAATCTCGTTTTATATGCAATGGGGAAAACCGACGAACAATTCATTTCCGCTCCCAAAAAGAGATCAAAATGTGGTTGGACTAGTTAGATCAAGGAGACCAGGCCTTAGGTCAGTGGTCCCTGATGTGATTGAGAAGCCCACTCAACGAGTACAAATTGAATCTTAAGCGGAAAGTGGAAATGATTGAAGCAAAAAATAAGAAACTTCGCAAGGCGTTGGAATCCCGAAAGCATATAAAATGAGATGTCTTGAATTTTGATTCTCAATTCAATGTTTAGGGACTTTGATTTCTAGCTCAATGTTTTCAATTCTTAGTTCAATGTTTAGGGACTTTGATTTCTAGCTCAATGTTTTCAATTTTTAGATTCAATGTTTAGGGACTTTGATTTCAATTCTTAGTTCACTATTAGGGAATTTGGTTCAAATTTCAAATAAAATCAGGCGATTAGACCATTGTCATGGGCCATTTTCCTATTTTGTCATTGGTTCTTACATTACTTTTATTCTAATTAGGTGATAACGAATCCTCCACATTCGCCCATCATTACACGGTCGAGAGCAAAAATGGCCGACCAAGCCAAAATGCGAGACCGTATGTCCGCTGTGGAGACTCAACTCCAACAAGTACTCGCCTCTATACAGCTTATGACGAATCAACTCCAATTCCTCCAAGCGAATCCAACAGCTGCACCCGCTCTTCCTGAAGTAGTTATCCCAAAGCAAGCAAACAAGGTTCAAACGATTGACGATGACATGCCCGAGCTAGAAGATGACTCGGTCCTTGTTGGAAAGGCCAAGCTTGACAGCGTTCCCAAGGCAGATCAGGATGAGCGTGTTGCGAAGCTGGAAGAGAAAGTGAGACAACTGCAGAAGTCACAAAGCTCACTCCCGTTCGACCTCTCGGTCTATGAGAAGGTCAAAATGCCGAGCAAGTTCAAAATGCCGGAGTTTGAGAAATGTGACGGTACATCTTGCCCAAAATCTCATTTGCAGATGTATCACGTGCACATGGCCCAGCACGTAAAAAATGAGCCCCTCATGATCCAATCGTTCCATGCGAGTTTGACTAGACCCGCACTAAATTGGTACGTGATGAAGAATGTGAACCTCCTTGACACCTGAAACAAAGTGGCTGACGCGTTCCTCAAACAGTACAAGTTCAACATGGACATCGCACCTTCCCGAGAAGATCTGGAGCGGATGGAAAAGAAAAGGAGCGAGTCATTTAAAGAATATGCTGTAAGATGGAGAAACCTTGCGGCTCAAATCACTCTTGAGCCTATCAACAAGGAGCTGATGAAGTTGTTTGTGAAGACCCTCCCGTCTGAGTTCCGTACCTGAATGGCCAGCACGTATGTGGAGAGCTTCAACCAACTTATCCCGGTGGGTGAGCAAATTGAGATTGGGCTGAGGGATGGATGGTTCAACAAACCGACTCATCAAGGCAAAAGGTTCACCATGAAGAAAGACAAAGAACCAAGCACGGAAGTCAATGTTACATATGCACAATCTAGCAAGCCTCCAATTGTTCATGTCCTTAAGAATCAACAAGGGGAAGGCCGACCATCCGCTCCCGGACAATTATTTAAAAGGCAGTTCACTCCTCTTCTTGGCCCTCTGTCCCAGGTCTTAAAGATTCTTCAAAAGAAGGAGTTGCTGTCCTATGAGCCAAAGCGACCCAATGTTGAAAAATTTTCTAACTACGATCCCTCCAAGAAATGCGAGTACCATATGGGGGAAGTAGGACATTCGAATGATGAATGCATAACTTTGAAGCATGAGGTCCAAAACCGAGCATGGACACTCAAACAAGGCGTCGAATCAAGAACTTGCACTTGATGGACACTCAACCGAATGTCAAAAGGAATCCTTTACCTAAGCATGAGGATAGGGTGAATGCCATTGATGGAAAACCTCTGGAAGAAATGGGCCATGGCCCGCAAGAGTAACTTATTACTTTTGCACATTCCCCTGCGCAGGAATTTTATCGCTTTTTAGGAGTTATTATCGCAATCTAGCGATTGTTTTCAATTTCTTCTTTTTCACTTTCTTTTTAGGACTTGAATTCGCATTTTCCATTCAATAAATGTAATTGATTGATGAATATCAATGAAATTACAAGTTTTATTTTGAGGGCATGATAAGGTACACCAAACCAGCCCAGTGATGTTATCCAGCCGATAAACAAAAAGAAAAATCAAAAGAGAATTCTGAGGCCTGGGCTTCATCATGCTTTCCCATGTCAAAATGTTAAAAGAATGCCTTTCCAATTGCTTTTCAAAAAAAAAATCTTTCAAAAAAAATGATGATTTACCTTGTCTGTCTTTTTGATCCATCTACTTTCCGCTTCAGGGACAGTCATATAGCATGCAGAGGTGTGGAAATGATCCAATCAAATTCCAGATCCTGGGGGCAAATTTGCTCCAAATTACAGCGCCCATATGTGGTGAGAAAATACTTCCTGGAGGTGTCTTGATCTTGGCATAAATGAATGGTCATGAGTTCTCCACTCTAGTGAATTTTGATGCTATCAAAAAGAATTACCCATGATTGAATTTGTTGTGTCATGTTTTGAACTGCAATCATTTTATGATGAATAAATTGCCTCAATGAGTTGCAAATTCAATGGTCCATATTTGTTACAAATCTTGCATGTTTTCTATGATGAATTGTGTGAAATGGAGTGAATGTGTCAAATAGGATACTTTGAAATGACGAAAGGCAAACCTTATTCCATACAATGTTTCATACACTAACCCCCAGTGAGTTGTGTGGAAAAATTCCATACCTACGAGGAAAAGGGTGATCTTGCAAAGGGTATGTCAACTAAGGTGATAAGAGGCAGTTTCTTCTTTTGCTTGAAACACTACAGGTATACCCATTGTTTAGCCTTTTGAGCCACACACATGAAGAGCTTTTTAAGTTATCCCTGTCAAGGATCGTCCTATACTGGAACAAGATTTGAAATGAATGGTAGGAGTTTTCTTACTCACACTTGCATCGATCTTCGAGTATTGCTTTTGCAATGTAACTTATATGATAATTTGAAGTGCCTTAAGACGATGAAGAACAATTCTTTCTCTATCTTATACAATTTATCCATTGCATAGCCCCATTAAGCCTATGAATTCGTTTCATATTAAACCCAATTGGTGATCATCCCCCACATTAAGGCAAGACAAAAACATTCAAGTGGCATGAACTAGAATATCGACAAAAAATGGAGACTTTGTCCAAAGAAAATAAGTGCAAACATGGGGCATGAAAAAGCAATGTGCCTGGTAAAAGCAAGGCCAATGCCCAAAGAAAAAAATTAAACACTTGAGCCATGTCCCTGACAATGTGGTACAAAAAAAGAACTCAAATGCTAAAATGTTACAATCAATGAAGTGGTGATGTGAAGAAAATCTACATTGGAGAAAAATTGGTGGAAATGTCAAGATGATCACCAGCTTTGACCCTCTAAACACTTTTTGAGCCTAATCATCTTTTCGTTTCTCAACCCATGAACTTAGCCTACGTTACGTCCCTTACAAAGTCTCTTCAGATTAGGGTACTTGAATTAACATAAAAGTTCATATGTTTGGAAGTATCGCTTGAAGAGGTGCGAGTAAGATGATTTCTGCTTCATTTTTCATGTTTCTTGACTTGTAAACCTTAAGACAATTGCGAAATGTCATTCTTCAATAATCTCGACTCAAAGAGTCCCATTTGTCAAGCCATTCACCAAGCCCACGTTACGATCCTTGTTAAAGACCTCTCAGATTGGTAAATTCGTACCACTTGCGAGATTGCTCGGACCCTTGTTTGGCATGACAATGGTGAGATAGAGTGATTGTCAAAATCCTACATCAAAAGTCAGGATAAAATGGCTCTTTTAATGAGGATGAGTGAAAAATCCTTTCAAACTGAAAGATCCCTCACCTGACACATCCATAACACTGATGTGTTCAAATTGGAACATTCTTTTTGAAATATTTCCCAATGGAAATTAGGTGATGCAAGCTTGATATAAATCATCGCGCATGAATCTCCCTTGAATTAATGGTTACAAATGCATGTTGTTTTTCCTATGACCATGATTTGTAGGAGACATATCCCCAAAGATCAGAGATGTTACCAGGTAAGTATATCTCTATCCACACCTTAAATATTTGTCATTGCACAAGTATGCTTCCCTCAAGTGCACCGACACTCGACTCGATTGAGCTGTCCCCCAAAGATTTTTCTACAAATTCAGTTTGATTAAGGCGACCGAAGAAAGGTTCGAGTCCTGGTCAGATAGTCTATGTTGCAACGCTAGGTGACCATAGAAAGGTACATGTCCTGGATGTGTAATGCAAACTACCTTGAATCACTCTACCCTCCTTGAAGGTAAGATATTCCAGGTAGGTTCCTTTACCATTTGCATACAAATTGCATTCCAAAATTTTGACATCTTAGTCTGGATCTAGATGTCTCAATTCTCTTCATTGAACGCTTCACTCTGGATGTGAATGTTCTTCGATCTTCCTCGTTATACCTTAGTCTGAATCTAGGTATTTTGAATTCAAAAATCTTGACATCTTAGTCTGGACCCGGATGTCTTGATTATTTTTGTTGAACATTTCACTCTGGACGTGAATGTTCTTCGATCTTCTCGTTATACTTAGTCTGGATCTAGGTATCTCGAGTACAAAAATCTTGACATCTTAGTCTAGACCCGGATGTCTCGATTATTTTCATTCAAACATTTCACTCTGGATGTGAATGTTTGTCAATCCTTCTCGTTATACCTTAGTTTGGATCTAGGTATTTCGAGCACAAAATCTTGACATCTCAGTCTGGAACTGGATGTCTTAATTCTTTTCGTTAAACATTTCACTTTGGATGTGAATGTTTTTCGACCTTCCTCATTATATCTTAGTCTAGATCTAGGTATTTCGAGTTTTAAAAAATCTTGACATCTCAGTCTGGATCTGGATGTCTCAATTTTTTCCGTTGAACATTTTACTTTGGATGTGAATGTTCTTCTCAATCTCAATGTCTCAATCTATTACCTGTTATGCTTTTCAAGGAACCTGAGTGAGAGTTGGGTACTTGTGGAGTAAATAGGGATTTATCATGTACCTCAAGATGCTTTACTGCACTGACTGGTAAGTAATTGTAGGTATGTTTTTTCCTTTGACATCATGCATTTGCATTAGCATTTCCATGCACCATATGAATTGCAATTTTTTTATAAAAAAGATGGGATACATTTCCCGACAAAAAAATCATTCAGTATATGTGCATGATCAAAATTTAGGTCTCAATTTGTCTTTGAAGGCAACCTCTACGAGCTCACGTTCAAAGAGTGGCAGTTGTTGACACCTAAATTTTGGCGAGTCGGTTATTTATTTATTGCATAGAAAATTATGGGTAATTTTATCCCTAAAAAAATATTAATTGCATAGCATATAAATTTAGATGCATTTATTTCTAGTCTGCATATTTGCATTTTATTTTTTAGGACTGGTGGTGGAGGGTTGTGAATTTATGTTTCTGAGCTCTAGTTCGGTAGGCCGGACTAGGCCCACGAAAGGAGCAAATTAACCCAAGCCCATTGTTTTTTTTAATTAATTATCCTCTGAGAAATTAGGATTTGATATGATATTATTGTGAATTTTTTGAAATTTAAGAAGATCGCATTGCAATCTTATCTTCAGCAATAGGCGATAAAATCGGTAGAGGATATTCGGGAGATAAGGAGAATAAAAATATTTTTGTGATTAGGAGGTTATAGGCAATCTTTTCGTCAGATAAAATATTCACAAAAGGATTGCGTTTTGTTTTGGCCTATAAAAGGGTGTGTACGTAGGGTTTTAAGGGGGGCTTTTTCTCTGTTTTCGAAGTAAAAAATCAACACAAAAGAGAAAGGAAAAGCAAGGAAGAGCCATGCATGGAGGAGGGGAAAAGCAAAAAGCAAAAAGGAAAAGTAGTGCAGGGGACAGAGAACTATCCATTGTCCCCTTCCCTTTGCCGCTCACGACGCCACCCCTGCTGCCGGCTTGCACCGCATCGTGCAACGTGAGGCCGCCGCTGCACCTCCGCCTCGACCACCGCTGATCTGCGACAACTCGCCCAACGTCTTGCCTCGACGTGCCGTGCCCGTTGTCGCCGCCCCACTGGACGCCGAGCCGACGCCCCTCCGCTTGTCCCTATTCGCGAAGCCACCGTTGATCAATGATCAGTCGACCACCTCCCCGCGACCCGCACCGCACCATCACCGCCCTCTACTCAACCCCGCACTCTCTTGGAGCTCGCTCCCGAGCGACCGATCTCGCCCGAAGCCGCGACCCTCGACACTAGGCCTAGATCCGAGCCCCCACATGTCCGAGTGACGCCTCACACCGGCGACATCTTCGATATGAACCTCATCGCCTGAGCCACGTTCCGACAGCTGAACGTCTCCGACGCTGTGCCGCAATGCTGCAATCCTGCAACCTTCTCCACCCGTGATCCCGCGCCGGATGCCACCAAAGCCCCAAAGTCGACCACGCTCCCTCTGCTACGACACCATCGCCGATCCGCCTCGAGCGTGACCGCCTCGATCCGAGCACCACCGACGCCACCGCGCCGCCCCGTGCGCACACGGGCCCCTTCCATGTAGATCCGCCGAGCTACCCTTGCCGAGCCGCTCCATCCGTTGTTGCCGCGCCGGAGCTGATCTCCAACCCTCTGCCCAGCGCCGACGAATTTGCTGCCCCCATTTTCCTTAGGTTGCTCATTTTTCTTTTATTTTTATTTTTCTTATTTTATGTTATTTTACTTTATTTTTAGTTAGTTTTGCTATTATTGTTTAAGTTTGAATATTGTGAGGTGACTTTTAGGTTATGGATATTGTAGGGATTATCGGCAGGGGTTTTCCCTAAAATTATTATAATTACTAATTTGACCCATAAGATGTCGGGTCATTTTTTTAATTATATTAATTTTTAGGGTTTGTTGATAGTATTTTAATTGAATCAATATATTTATTAATTTGATCCGTAGGATTTCGGATCAGATTTTTAATTATTTTGAACTTTATGTTGTGATGTTTAGGGTTAAAATAACCATTAATTTAACCCGTGAGACAACGGATTATTTTTTCAGTTATTTTAATTCTCATATGATGAATATCTTGATTGTGTAGATATAGTTATTTATCTTGGAAAAAATACTAAAAAAAATCATAAAAATCAAAAAATCGAAATCGTGCATCAGCATGTAGGTTTAGTAGATTAGACATGTAGGTCTAGCAAATTAGATTTTTTTAGGATTACATTCTTAGGGTTGCATTTTTTGAAATAGGTTAGGGTTAGACCTAAATAATTAATTTTTAAATAGGGTTTTAGATATTGTTGGCACATTTTAATTATCCCATTTTTATTTGAAAAAATAGTTTTCTAAAATAGGATGGAGTTTAAGTCAAATTAATCCCTGAAATAAATTAGAAAATTATTCGTTTAATTAGGGTTTTTATTAATCTCAAATTTCAATAAAAAAAAAATACAACAATACTAGGTGCATATTAAGTAGTTTGCATAATAGGATCATTTGATTAGAATTTATTTATTAGTAAAATTAGGTCATGAGGTACATATTAACTAGTTCGCATAATAGGATCATTTAATTAGAATTTGCTTGTTAGTAAAATTAGGTCATGTAGTTAGAAATGCATTTCATGAAAAAAATCTAAGAAAACCCAAAAATTGTTAGCTTCATGTGATATAATTTATTTCATTTGTTGAATTTCTAATAATGGTTGAGCACTCGTGTGATCGCATTTTTGCATGATAGAGATTTAAGTTAAAATGAATCAAAGCTGCTTGCAAAAATATTTTTAAAAATTTCGGAAGGGCATTAGAGAAATTTAGTGTAATCAAGTCTCCGTACCCATAGTCTCTGGTTCGTAGGAGTAAAATAATATTCCCATTATTTTACTTAGGTGTCTAATCGACCTACCATAAACCAATTAGTAGCGACTCCTAGTTATTAATCATTCTCATGTTAGATAATTGAACCTTAAGTCGCGATTTGGTATGGGCTTGAGAGAGCCCGAGCTAAGCTTAAAGACTTAGTAGTCCATTAACCTAGTTTTAGGTGATGCACCTGAAATTTTAGGTCGCGACAATCAGCTCATGCAAACAACACGGAAATAGATGTTAAAGTACAAATTGAGTTGATGACAATGCTGCTACTTATCAACTAAATATAGAGCTATCAAATCTAGAAGTCTTGGAATTTTATCTTTAGAAGTTCAAAAGTTTTTTAATTGATGTATTTCTCTTCTCACAAGTAAATCTTTCATAATGTACTCTTGGGTATATTAAACCCACCTAAGCTTAATGGAAATGCACAAAACTTTTTGTCTGAACATGATATCAAGAGCCATCTAAGGTTAATGCCACTTTCAACCCTAGTGTTCTCCTTCTCCTTTTTTCCCCTACAAGGGTGATCAATATGACCCTGGAGAATCTTGTCACCACCACCACCATTACTGCCATTACAAACCCCTCTTTCACACTTCCTCCATTTGGATCTTGTCACACCTCGAACCTCTGAACGCGTGCCCATCCCTTTCTGGTTGATAAAATTTTGCGACTTCCTAGGACGAGTTGCCGACCCTTTCATTTTATTACACACGCAGAAGCGAAAATAAATCCCCTGACAGTAACTATCTCGGGATAGAAAAGCAGGACAACACATTTACAAACAAACATGCTTTTATAAATAATGGGTTTAGATACAAAAAGAGTCAGGTCAAAAGTCTACAAGAAGGTCGGCTCTAAAAAACAAAGGTATTGTCCTACGACATACTAGTTGGACCCAAACGCTTATCCTTCTGACTCCACCTCCACAGACTCCGGGGCTTTGGTCCTCCACGACCACCTTCTAAGGACTTGAAAATGGTTATACAATAATCAATGAGACAATCTCTCAGCAAGTCTAGGCTCTAACCCCAATTAATAGGGTAATACGCCTGAAGGCGTCTTAACCACACAATCACGCATTTAGCATAAAGGACTTACCTCGCCTCAATTCCACTTTGCAGGTCAGTACAATTTATATCACAAACAGACAAACAGATATGAGCAACAATTAAGCTCCAACAACTGGAACGCCATACTCAATTCTCAATTCAGCACAGGGGTTCTGATTATAGGGCCAAATTGTTATGACACGTTTCATACCGTGTCACACAATTTTGTCCCATAATCCGGCACATTCAAGTCCATTAATCATGCGTTCCTAGTTTTGCTCTCAGCATATAGTATGGCCTACTTTTTGTTTGACGGTCCTCTAACATTGTCAGGCATCGTCTCACATTATTGTGCATGGCATCGTCACTACGTCGACGGCATTCCATAAAGGAGCATCGGTCTAGAGTCTATTGCGACCGGCATCCATTGGTAAGGCATCCCATATAGGGGTAATGTCTGGCTTAATAGCTCGGGACGAATTCTCTTAACCAACACACGATCACTCAAACATAGCCCAGGGCACCGTGCATTGCATTCAATTATCTCTATTAAAATGGTGAACTTGGCTTTTTTTCTTTATATTAGAAATACCCATGAAAATCGTCATGTGGGGGTACACGATCAATTCATCCTAGAAATTTGATATTCTTCATTTTTAAAATCCCACTATTTTATATAATATTAAAACTATTTTCGATGTCAAAATCTGACACTTGAGATTTTCTAAATAAATATTGGAAATTCATAATTTTTGGAATTAAATACCAAAAATCAAATCAACACTCAATTTTCATAATTTAACATTCAATTGCAGAATTTAACCATACCATTGAAATTAGCACAAAATTCCAGTCACCGGCTATCCCAGCCTAATTTCCGGAAAAATAATTAATAATTAATTAATTTCGAAAAGTAATTAAATAAATCAATTTAATTTCTAAAAATACTAACCTAGGCCAAAATTATTAAATTAAATACCAATATGGACCTGGAAAAATTCTTGAACCTTTCTAGATAAATAATACAATTTATTTAGGCCTTAGCTAAATCATGCTAACCACTTAACATGCTCAATTAAATAATTAAATTTCTACTTTAATCTAACTAACCTTGTAATTCATAATTAAATAAATCTAAACACCCCTTAAACGTTATTAGCCTACTAAGAAGAGTTTAGAGTATAAACTCACTAGTTTATTGCGGAAACCGGTTCACCACGATGATGGCGCGACGGCGGCCAAAATCCGAATTTTTGGCGGCATCGGCGGACACTCGGACTGGGCCTAAAAGCCTCGCAAGCCCACAGAAAATTCTGGGCTTAGACTTGGGTTTGGGCCTGCTTTAAGGGCTGAAATTCACTGGGCTTGCTGGACTCGACGGGCTGAATTCACTTGGGCTCGTGGGCTTCAATGGAGCTGCTGAACTGGGCTGACTTCTTATGGGCTGAGCTGCAATTCACGTGGGCTTGTCTTCGTTTGAATGAGCCCAAAACTTGCTGGGCCGTTGGAGAGAGACACGCAGGCTGTTGATCGTGGGCTGAAGACACGCAACTGGGCTGAAGACTGCTGCTTCGGTGGATTGTTGCTCGCGTGGCTGAATGGACGAAGGAAGACGCCTAGCAGCAAGAAGCGGCTTCGATCCTGGCGTTGGAAGCAAGAATCAGTGGAGAGGGTCAACGATGGGCTTCTGCTGGCTCGTTTGTTGATGCAGGCGTGGCAGAAAAAGGCAACTCGGTGGAGTTCGCTGGCAAACGTGGGGACAGCAGCTACTGGCGTCAATTGGGGAGTGTCGCGTACGAAGACCCAAGGAAGAAATTAGGTGAGAGTTGGCAGAGAGAGAGAGAGATGTTGGCTGCTTCGGTGGGGAAAATCACGTGGCCGTGTGATTTTGGTTGAGGGGCAAGAATGCGTGGGGTTGAAAGTGGAGATGGGGAAAGAAATTTGATGGTGGAGGAGATGGACAGAGCAAGGAAGGGTGAAGAACATGAAACTCAGGAAAATGAAAAAGAAGAAAGTAAGTAGAGGAGGAAGGGATAGAGATGGAGGAAGCGAGAGACATGATGGGAGGGGCGGCTGGTCGCACGAGCTAGGGTGACCATGAATGGGAGCACAAAGTCAACATTCAATATCCATTCCGTTAAATGCATTGTCCCCCGTTACTTTCTTACCATTATAACTCCATAAATAGCTCAAAAATAATACCAATGTTGCACCCCCCAACCTAGGGTCCGAATCTCACCATAAGTTTCAATTTCCTTACCGATTATCCAAATCGAGGTCCGATTTCGCTAAAGAAAAATCTCGAACAATTTTTTGTAAGTCACTAACACTCAAAGGCTTGGCTTGAAGTCCCAATTTCCATCTATTTAGCCCATTTGAATTTCCGCTAATTTTCTGCAACGTCCGAAACAGTTTTTTGTAAAAATCTCGGAATCTCCGAAAAATTTCTCGGAGGATGAGTCAACATTCCTAAAATAACTTGTAACGGCACAAAACTTTCAATTTCTGAAATCGGATTCAAATTCGCGGTTAATTTCAATCCGTGCACCTTTAGCGTAACCTAGTATACCGAGTAACTTTTAGGAATTTTTGGTGCAATTGACCCGTAATCAATTTATCTCGAGTCACACTTTGGACATCTTCGACACATTGGCAACTCTCGGTTGTCTTGAAAATCTCGAGATTTCAATTATGGCCACCGAATACCAAAACGATAGAAAAATCGATCTAGTGTCGATCGACGAATATTTTGCAATCAGGTGGAATCACCCACACTTTGATCACATATCTCAGTCAAATCGACCTATCTCCGGTCTCTGATCGATTTTGATAGTGCCGTAATGATCTCGCGCAGATGGACACGGTCGAGTAGCCGATTCTTGGTCGAATTCTCAAGTCCAATTGCATTTAAATTCCTTAATTGTTTCCCCAAATAGTCCAGTTATCTATGAGTGATCAACTTAAAGAATAGCACTATCAACGCGTTAATGAAAAACCCAATTTATTTAATCGAAAATAAATTCTGAAAATTCGGGCTATCACAGATCTACTCACCACTTCCTTTTTCCATGTCTCAAAGCATCCAATTACTTATTATCAAAAGCACGGGTCATCCCATTTCTCAAGGGACAAAACCTCTATGACCATGTCAATGGAACCAAAATGTGTCCCTCTAATGTAGCCCAAGCAGCTCTCTAGCAATAACAATACGCTTCCATGAAGAGTCTTCTAATTGCGTCCCTCTCAAAATCAGTTTTACCTTTGATTATAGGTAAACAAACTAGTAAAGCTAAATGGGATGCTCTCAATGCCTCTTTTGGCTCAGCTTTCGCTACACATATGTTCTGTCTTCATCTTAGTCTTCAGCGTTTGCAACATAAACATAACAAATCAGTTATTGATTTCCTCCAACGTGCCAAATCCATTGCCAATGAGATGGGTGCTGCAAGCAAGCCTCTTGAATCGGAGGATTTCAATGCCCACATCTTCTATGGTCTCCGATCTGATCTCCAAGACATTGTTCCTATATTACTTGATCATTCTAAACCAATCTCGTTTACAAATCTTTAAGGTCTTCTCCTTAATCGCAAGAGCATTAAGGCCTTCCAAAAGTTGCAAATCTCCAAGCCTTCCTCTCAAGCTAACTATAGCCAACTCTACTCAATGAAATGCCTCCATCCCTCCTAGTTCCTCTTTCTCTAGCCTTGGTCAATCTAGAGGTCGCAAGGTTCGTGGTGGTCACTTTGGCCGTGGTCATGGTACCTGTGGTTTTCAACATGGTCTGTTATGGTGTTCCATTTATCAATATACAAATCACACTACTGCCACATGCTACTATCGTCCTCCAGATATGCCTTATTATCCACCACCTACACATACCCTTCATCTTCTCAACCATCTTATTCTCCCAATGCCAACCTAAGCCATGCCCTTCCCCCTCTTTTACCTACACCTACCAACACCCTACCTTGATACCCTAACACAAGTACCTTACACCATGTCACGCCTAATTTACAATCCCTCTCTTCCTTTGAAGCTTATAATGGATCAGATCAACTACACGTAGAAAATGGTAAGGGTCTCAAAATCAATAATATTGGTATTTGCTTTATTCCCTCCTCTATTTCAAATCTTTCTTTACATTTAAATAATGTTCTTTATGTCCTTAATATTTCTAACCGTTTACTTTTGATTTAAAAATTTACACCGGACAATAATGTCTCCTTTGAAACTCCAATTCGTAGTTTGATTCCGTTGGATTTAATTTATAGTGATGTTTGGAGTCCTTCTCATGTTGTCTCAACCAATGGTCATCGTTATTTCGTTATCTTTGTAAATGATTGCACCAAATTTATATGGTTTTATCCTCTTAAAGCAAAGTGAGATGTTTATTAACTTTTTCTTACTTTCTAAGCTCTTGTCGAAGTTACTTTTTTACGAAAAATAAAAGTTGTTCAAACGAAGTGGGGTGGGGAATTTCATGTCCATTCCTCCTTTTTCTCAAAAATTGGTATTGCTCACCAAACTTCTGCCTTTCATACTCATGAACAGTAAGGGGCAATTGAGCATCATCACAGGCATTTAGTTGAACCGTTTAATATTATTAGCTCATAGCTCAGTCCCTCACCAATACTGGCACTACGCATTCGAAATGGCGGTCTACCTCATCAACCAGATGCCTTCCAAGGTCAATCATCGTGTCTCCCCCTTTCAAAGGGTTTACAATCATCCTCCGCATTATTCCTTCTTAAAAATCTCTGGGAGTCACGTCCTTAAAATGCCCATACGATGGATTTCCCCTTCGTTCCCTGTATTTTCTTGGGTTATAGTCCCCCTCTCACATAGGGTACTGCTACCTTGACCCTATCACCAATCATTTATACATTGCTCGACATGTTCGTTTCGATTAAACATGTTTCCCTTTACAATTTCTTCCATTCTTGGTCCATCACCTCATTCATCACTTCCTACGCCTATTGTGGTATAGTGGGCTTTGACTCCTATTGGCGTTCCTCCGCCTACCAATATAGTGAGATCACAGCCTCTTACACCAGCTCCCTTAATGTCATCTAATACTGATTCAACCATCTCTCCTGCCCTAAGGACGAAGCCCCTCTATGACTTGTATCATTCCCCCTCCTCATCATCCTCTCCAACACCATCGCCGTTGTCCCCACCTAGGCCAACACGCACCCACACCATGCAACTTTGCTCTCATCCTCCTCAAATAAATACAGCCACCACCCCCCTCACCGAACCAACCTCATCCACCGAAGCCAACAAAATCCCTAAGTGGAGTGCAGCTATGACCGATGAATTTAATGCCTTGTTAAGTAATGGCACATGGTCTTTGGTCCCTCGCACTTGCTCCATGAACCTTGTTGGGTGTAAGTGGGTTTATGGGGTTAAGTGGAATGCGGATGATAGTCTTGAGCACTATAAAACTTGCCTAGTCGCTAGGGGTTTTCATTAGTAATAAGGTGTGGATTATGCAGAAACCTTCAGTCCAGTTGAAAAATTACCACTCTTTGCTCATATTATCAATTGTTGTCTCTCACTCTAATGGGCTACTTCTCTCTCAAGGATGTTATATTGATGATCTTCTTCACCAAGCTAGAATGTCTGAGTGCAAGCTTGTCCAAACTCCTATGGCCACGACTACAAAACCATTGGAGAAAGGGGGTGCTCTAATGTCTGATCCTACTCTACATCGATCTATTGTTGGTGCCTTGCAATACGTGACATTGACAAGACTAGATCTTTCCTTTGCTATTAATAAAGTTTGTCAATTCATGCAGCACTGACTGAAGACCACTAGCAAATGGTGAAACGCATCTTGCGCTATCTTAAACATGCAAGGTCATTTGGTTTGCTTCTTTTTCGATCCAATAATACTCGTTTGCAAGCCTTTTCCGATGTGGATTGGGTTGGTAGCTTTGACATCAGGAAGTCAAATGGAGCCTATGCTATTTTTCTTGGTCCTAATTTGATCTCTTGGAGATCCAGATAAAAACGAACTGTAGCGCGCTCTTCCATAGAGTCTAAGCATAATGCCCTTGCTGATGCTGCAACTAAACTCATTTGGCTCACATTTTTTCAAGAGCTCAGGTTCCCTCTTGAAGGTCCTCCCATCCTTTGGTGCCACTTATCTGTCTGCAAATCTGGTTTTTCATGCTCATACCAAACGTGTTGAAATTGACTTCCACTTTGTCTGTGTCATGTTGCCCAACGACAACTCAGTATCCAGTTTATCTCCATATCAGACCAACTAGCTGATGCTCTCACCAAAGCTCTTCCTAAAGCACGGTTTGCATTTTTACGAAACAAGTTGAAGATTTGCCGTCTGGACTCTTCCACTTTAGAGGGTGTATCAACCAAATATAGGGCTATCAGATTTGGAAGTTTTGGATCTTATCTCTAGAAGTTTGAAAGTTTCCTAATTAATGTGTTTCTTTTCTTGTAAGTAAATCTTCCAGAGAATGTACTCTTGGGTATAAAAACACCCACCTAAACTTAATGGAAATACACAACAATTTCTATCTCAACACTGCTACTGCCGCTATAGAAGGGAAGTCGTCCATTCCCTCCCTCAGAAAATTTTGAAGAGCTAACCACGGTGAGCAGCAAAGAAGCGAGCGAATAGGAGCGACTCGGCTGCCATTAGCTGGATGAGGATGCAGAGCGGTGGGCTTGAAATGTCCTTCCATCGACTGCCAAAGGATCGCTCTGGAGCATCTCTGTGAGGCACGTTGAGATGGGGATTCGAGTTCGCATACTCCAAAACACCAGCCTGAAAGCAAATTCAAGATATTAAGGAAAAAATCCGTTGGGTCAGACAAGTTTTCTTAGGAGGTCTCTGAACCACCATAGACGCGTACAATCGACAAAAACTAGCTTTGGAGCCGTTGGAGCAGCTGCATACCCTAATGTCCTCATTCGCTCTGTTCAATTGTCCAACATCGTTGGACGATGAATTCGCAATCTGTTCAAAGCCAAGCCCGACAAATAATATTCATCAGCAAAATAATACAAATAAATGAGACAACTAATGTGAAGCTGCCACATTTGACATATACACGATGATAAAAGCATTACTCAGCAGTTCACCAACCTACACAAATTTTGTCCAACAATGAAGAAACAACAATATCTTAATCCGGTTTAACATGCATTCAATGAAGAGGCATACCTTGAGCAACGCAAATTACCAAAATAGATAGACATTGATTACTTTGGTAAAGATTACCAGAAGAACGGAAGAGAAAGAGCCAGCCAAAACACCAGACAGCATCTCTGCACCGAAGAAGGTCCCAATGAGAATTGGTGCTAACATGACAAGAGCACCAGGTAGAATCAACCCTGTGAAAAATCCATCAGTTGAAATTTGGATGTATCTAGCACATGCAGGGGTCTCAGGATGAGCCTGCAGGATGCGGACCTCCTGTGCCATCTTCAATCCTTGACGTCCCACACTTCTCATTGTCATAGTAGAGAAGCCGTAAGGAAGCACGTAGCCCCCGATAAAACCGACCAAAACCTTCGGTGTCTGGACTTCAACATGAGAAATTGCTGCACGACTCACAAATGCACAAAACAGAGCGATAGACACCAGGGCAGATGATTCAATGGCGAATCCCTACATACCAGATAAGAAACGAAAAGGAGTCCATCTGACATTAGATTTAATCAACAGGAAAGTAGAATTTGCCGCTATGGCTAATATTGAGAATGATAGATGAAAGGCATCACCTAGAAGCAAAGCAAGGTGATTTTAGCCAAGCATCAGCCACACCAGAAAGAATCCAAAAGGACTTCGCATAACTAACGTATTATTTAGTCATTTATGGTGAAAAAGAAAATAATTGGACAATGTGCACAAATTCTGGAAGACATGACTATGAGCTCATGAATCGTTCCACGCACAGAAACCCTTTCCTCTCCTGTGTAATGGATTTTATGAAAATAAGTTACTAAAAAGACGACAGGACAGTGTCCGTACATTGGGTACATTAAATACACCATGTAGGATTTGTATTGAACATTCACCGATCAACACGTGGCAAATCTGGGTTCACCACTCAATTGAACCATCAAATCATGTCAATACTATATTCACATGCAAGGATTGCCAGTACCTTTCCAGCGGCAGATGGAGGATTGCCAGCATTGCAAAAGGGTTGCTGAGGAGCCATGTCAGCAATACGTTCAGCATACTGGCTGATGGGATCGTAAGCATCTATGGCTAATCGAGTGGCAATGATACTTAGCATCCCAAGGGCAGCCACAGCAATTCCATATGTGGCAGCAATACTGAAACCCACAGAAAAGCTAATGTCGGCATACAATGGGATAATGACGGAGGCAAGGACAGCGCAGACAGAGGCAAGGGGGACGCCAGCGTTAGTAACAACTCTTTGGATATCCCTGCAGAAATAAGGATCATTACGTGGTCGGCACATGACCATCAACGGTCGTAAAAATTCATATCATTCATTTACTATAGCAAATTTAACACCTGATGCAATCGTTGGTGTGATATTTAGGGAACAACTCAATAATTGGCCCAGCCCAAAGACCAACGCCAACACACAAGGACAGCTGCCTGCAAGATAATATCCATAATTAGCGACTACATACGCTCAACGTATTGACTCAATCCTGTAAAAGTCCGCTGACATTAAAGCATGTCACATGACCAACATTAGAATAAAGCAGCATCTAGGATCAGAACAAGACAAGCATCATCGAAGAGTTTACCACTGCGTCACAACTTTCTCCATCCCAAAGTAGTAAATTTTAAATGACGAGGGCAGAGCAATCCTGCTAACAATAGCAATTCCGAAGGTCATTAGAACTGTGGAAATAATGAGTTGCTTCTTCAATGCAGGCCTGATGTCCCCCACTTCCCTGATATTTGAGAAGTAGGCTGTAAAGAGAGTTGAGATCAAGCAAACAAGAATACCCATAGAGCTGATAAGCAGGGGATAACACATAGCAGTGAAGTTGTGATCGATTCCGAAAGAAGAGATGGAAGCAACAACAAGGGCAGCGCAGCATGATTCGGCATAAGAGCCAAAAAGATCAGTCCCCATACCAGCAATATCCCCAACAATATCACCAACATTATAAGGAATCACCTGAATGATTAAAGTCAACACCATTTATGACTTAAAGTGAATGATATACTTAGGAGATAGAGCTACAGTAAGAGAGTACATACACTTAAGTTTCGATCGTCTAGGTAATGTTGCCAATTTCTGTTAACCAGATCAACATAAACATCAACAGACTTGGCATAAATTCCACCACTGGCTCTTCCAAAGAAAGCCATGGAAGATGCACCAAGACCGTAACTGGTAATGACCTCAAAAAGACCTTCCCAGTCATTGCCATAATAGCGCTTGAACAGTTTGATAGCAATATAGAGCCCGAGAAGACTCATAGCAGCCAGAAGAAATCCCATTGCTGCACCAGACCTGTAAGCATTTACAGAGCCCCTTTTATCCATTAAGCCAGTGCTTGCATTAGCACAGATAACAATTTTCATGCCAAGGAAACCAGAGAAGGCTGATGTGAAGGCACCAAGTAAGAATGAAACCGCAATGGCAAGTGCAGGCTTGCACATGTTTGAAGGACAAAAAGTGAAAGGCCGGCTTTGGGTGCTGAATCTCTCAACATTGCCAAGGAAGAGGATGATTAGAATCGCAAAAGCAACCATGAAAACTCCAACATACAGGTACTCCTTGACCAGAAAATAATTCACACCTGTTGCAATCACAAACAATATCTTAGCCTCTCTATCAAGCAAATAAAACAACAATCTGATTCTTGATCTTCTACTTATGTGTGACGAAATAAGGTATAATTCAGTTAAATCCAGTTACTTCATTCCGTAGCCTAGTTTCGTTCAACCTAGTTCCAAGAAATAGGAAAGCCTAACCTACAGTGCCTCCAAAAGAGCAACTTAAAAGATGATATGGCGTCTATTACTGTTCACATTTGGAAAGTTGGACAGTGTAAGTGTCAAAAACCACTGGCGGAAGAGTGACAGGAACATAATGAGTAGGACAGGACGGGAAAGGGATGAAAGAAAGTACCCAGTTCTGCAAAGTACTAAATGAAATACAAAGAACTGATAATTCACTACAACGTCCCAAAACCCAGAGTATCATTGTAAACACATTTAAACATTACTTTAAAATTAAAGCATCGCAAACAAACAAGAAACTAGAAACATATTATGACCGATGATAGTAAACAGTAGGTTAGAACCAAAGACTAAACCCAGAGTACGGAAAAATATCAGAACTAAAGTTAGAACTGAACTTAAATGTTAGAACAAGAGGAGGAGAAGGGTGAACTAGCTACCAGCTAAAATGACAGGAAAACACACAAGAAAAAAACATTATAATTTCATAATAGAACTGATAATGCTCTAAGGAATAGGTATGAAACATTGTCACATATAAGGACTTTAGTTAGGAGAAGCAAGCATACAACACCAAAGAGAACCATAGAGAAATATAAGAACAATTCATTTCCTATTAATTCTTAACTAATCCTATAGAATTAGTAATCATCAAAAGTATGACAAATCAAGAATGACAATCTCACGCAAATGAGAAATGTTCTGTATCAAATTACATCGTATGACCCTTGAAACACTCTCACTGACGAAGTGAAGAAATACTTTAGAATTGAAGGTTGTTCAGCCTCAGCAATTCATCTTTTTAATACCATATGCTTCTACTAAAGCCAATTACATATAAAAATTACTATCCAAACTTTAATTTACTTGACGTTTTGTCATTAGTCGCATGCACCAAGCTTCCTATAACTAATACAAAATAGCTGGAAGAAAGAAATTAAGCCTTGGCTCATTGTTTCCAGAATAACTTGACATTTGTAAAAACTATGCTTGAATAAGTCATTTTTCTATAGAGCGACAATATTTTCTGGTTTCGGCTGAAATTCGAGGATAATTTGACAGGCCATGGTCTCAATTGCCGGAGCTAGGATTTCTTGGGCTCAGCCGCTTCAAATCCTAGTGTGTTCATTGGGGACCTAAGCCTGACCTCGATAGATTTGAGCCTTGCTGTTGATCACTTGAGTGTTGAGCCGTGATGCCAAGAAAGTTAAAACTAGTAACTTATTGGGGAAAAGAGCCTTTGAGAAAGAGAAACTGGCCCCCCCTTACTCCATAGGAGACTCGAAAACTATCCTTGTGAATTGAACTGGTAGAATAACTGAGAAGGGTGCTTGCTAGGAATAAAAAAAATAGAAAAAAGTGACTGTTCTGATGTTAAGGAATAAATAGAAATTCCTCTTAAGAGAGAGAGATTATGTACAAGATTTTGACCGTCAAGTCAAATCCTTAAGGATAAGGATAGGAAAAGTGGGACTTTCAAACTTTATCACAAAGGAGGTTTGTGGAGCAGTTGCTTTAGTTGTTTGGCATGAGCAAGGGCGAATTAGGCGACTCGTAATAAATCACGGAATGAACGTATAATTTTATAATAAATCAGAACATAACTTGTCGATTTATCAATAAGAATAAAGAAAAAGAATTCTGGAAGCGAAGGAGGATTTTTTTTTTTTTTTTTTTTTTGGGGGGAGGGTGGGGAGGAGGGAGGGGAGGTTGGAGCGGGGGAAGCGAAGGAGAAATCCTTTTCTTAAAAAGATAAATGCTTATGTGATTGTCCATAATCCAATGTGAAATTAATTGCCTGTTGTATAAAACAAAAAAAAAAAGCAAATGATAAATAATTAGAAATTATTATTAGGTCCACTCATTTAAGAATTTGTGACTCATAACATGTTATTACTCTCACAATAGTTCAAAAAAGGGGAAAAGTGCCAAAAAAAAGTCCTAAACCTTTTGTTTTTGTGCCAATTTAGTTCTAAACCTTTTTTTAGTGCCGATTTAGTCCTAAACATTTTTAGGCTGTACCAATTCAGTCATTTCCGACCAATTTTGGCCGGATTTTATTGACTGGACGTCCGCCGACCGACGTGGCCTGATCGGCGTTGATTTGAACAACTTTTAATAATATTTTAATAATTTTTAATTTTTTGAATTTTTTTATTTTTCTTTTTATTTTTCTTTTTTTCTTCTCTTCTTCCTCCTCGCCGGACCTCAATGACTAGCCAAAGGCGATGCCCGGCGAGGTCGAGGTCGACCTTGCCAGCCACCTCGCCGGTGGCCGCGAGGGCGGCCTCACGCGGGTGGCAAGGCTCGCCCTCGCCAGATCTGGCGTGTGCGAGGACGAGTCGGTGAAACGGCGGGTCGGTGAGCAGCAATGGACGGCATCGGGCGGCAGTGATCTTGCGTGGCCAGGGTTTCCTCGGCTTGGCCTGGAGAGGACTCTCTCTCTCTCTCTCTCTCTCTCTCAGGTCCTGCCTAGATCGAATGCCCTCAGATCTCGAACCAAATCCTTGAAGAACAATCCAGGATGTGCACAGCAAACAAAGGAAGGTTGGGGACGGAGCTTGTGCGATAGACAACCGCAAGCTTCAACCTGGTCCGACCAACGCAAGGCACAAAAAAGGACCGAGGCCTACCGGAGCTTCGGCGCTTGAAACCAGGCACGGCCATAGGCCGACAAAGAAGAACTCGGGTGCGATGGCGGTGGTCTACCCCTCCGACTCTCTCCCCGCTCGAACCCCTTACTCCCCGGATCCGGTGAGCTAGTGAGTCTCACCCTCGCCTCCGATGAGGGCAAGCCTCGCCGCCCCGCACGAGGGCAACCCTCGCTAGATTCGGTGAGGGCGAGCCTTGCCACCTCGCGCGAGGCCGCCCTCGTGGCCACTGGCAAGGTCGACCTCGACCTCACCGGCCGTTGCCTCTAGCCTGTCGCCGAGGTCCGGCAACCGACTGGAGGAAGAAGAGGAGAAAAAAAAAAAAAAAAAAAATAATAAAAAAATTCAAAAATATTAAAATATTATTAAAAGTTGTCAACGTCGGTGTCGATCAGCCATGTCAACCGGCCGGCGTCCGGTCAAGCAAAATCCGGCCAAAATTGGCTGGAAAGGATTGAATTGGCACAACCTAAAAAGGTTTAGGACTAAATCAGCACCAAAAAAGATTTAGGACTAAATCGGCACATAAACAAAAGGTTTAGGACTTTTTTGGCACTTTTCCCATTAACAAAGCATTCTTAAAAATAAGTGCTTTCTTTGATGGGAATGTCCTCTCAATTATTACGATAGTTCAAAACATTAGAAATTTTAAAATCTTTTTCACAAAAACTCTTTCCAACGACACAAGCGCGCACCTTAGCCCATCATCAAATGTAATCTGTCTTACAGTCGTACATGCGCCTCTTGAGCTAATAAATCAATTAATCCTTTCAAACATGTAATGGTTCGCAGGTTATCCCCAGACATTAATCAAATATACTTTTGAAACAGCCATGCTATATTATGAACATTCCTGTCGTGTAATGCCATAAAATAAAGTGCCTCCCCGTCCCGTGAGAGCCTGCAGCTAAGTTGGTGAGTAAAGAGACGAAAACATTCACGTGACGTGCACAACACGTGCATTTACTTAATCCAAACAAAGCGCGAAACTGTTGAGAAAATAAGACAAATGGCAAAAGGCAAACGGACAAGATCTACACCAGTTGACAACCGCCCAAGAACACGACCAAGACCACCAACATCATTCCAGCCATCTTCCTGAGAAGAGATCTGCGTGAGTAAATATTATACTTCTGTGCTCAGATACGTCGCTCAAAGTTCTAGCAGCTGTGCCAAACCCTAAAAAGGACTTGCTTTACAAGGAAGAAAAGATGCTTATGATTTCGCCGAGCTATCGTCAGATTACAAGACTCCAATTTGATGCAAGATTGATCCCAAAAAATCGGTTAATGAGCAGTATGAGTGAGAAAGAGAAAGAAGGTTGTTGAACTACAACCTCTCAATGCCCAGAAAAGGAAAGACTCGCGGCCCAGAAAATCAAATGTACTTCATTCTCTGTTTTCGTCTTTTTCCTTTTTATCTCTCGGACGAAAAGCATGAGCTCGAAGCTTACGAGCTTCATTGGAAAACGCGACCATAAAATTTCGTTACCGAAAGACCTAAAATGCTTGAGAATGTACGACCATCAATCCTGAGTGCAGCAAAAAGGAAAAGTTCCATAAAGGAGACAAGTTGCGAAGCTACAGGATCTGTACAAAGTCACCTTTATTGATGGCTGCCGTTATCACCTTAGAGTCATATTCATCACGTCTTTGCTCGTCAAGGCTTAAGCCTTGCTCTTCGTCGACGTGGTTGGCGCCCTTGTGCGACCTGAAAAGCCACAGCACCAGGGAGAACACGATCCCGATGACGGCACAGATTGGGATCGCAATCTCCGTCGAGAACAATGCCATCCTCGCGGGAACTCTAGACTAGGTTCCTGGAATCACTGGACCGATCGCCTACCAAAGTGTGTGCGTGTGTGTGCGTGAGAGAGAGAGAGAGAG
Source organism: Eucalyptus microcorys (assembly GCA_014182515.1). Taxonomy (NCBI): domain Eukaryota; kingdom Viridiplantae; phylum Streptophyta; class Magnoliopsida; order Myrtales; family Myrtaceae; genus Eucalyptus; species Eucalyptus microcorys. The sequence goes on along the minus strand of CM024568.1, from coordinate 5,212,284 downwards.
AGAGAGAGAGAGAGAGACGCAGAGAGGAGTGAAGTGGGGAGTGCGTTCGTCTATGGTGGAAGTGGCGAGAGTTTCACGAAGAGAATTAGAATGTTATGGTAATGTGAATGCGACGGTAAAAGATCCAGGCCTTTCGATGTCATCTGTCGGATTTAAAAGCGGTGGACCATCCTTCGAGAGCAGGATAATCGGACGGTGGAAGCGAGAGGTGAGTATAATCTCATCGTGTATTTTTGACATGTCTGTCTGAACAGGAATAGCCTATTATTATTTTACAACATATATACTTTTCATCCGTATGGAGATTGCTTGTACTTTTGAGCAAAAAGATTTGAGCTATTTCCATTAGCTTTATGCGATTGACAAGTACATAAATTCATACTAACAAAAAAAAAAAAACCAAGCACAGTCTCATACACGTAGCAATCTCTTGTCTCGACAACGTTAACAAGTTGGCACTCATATATATTTTTGTCTTAATTACTTGATTTTTAAGTATTTTATCATTAAAAATTCAAATCAATTTATTTGTAATACAACAGTGATTAATTTTCTGGATTTTCATTATTTTATATGGGTTTAATTTTTTCCCTTATCAATAGGGTTTTTAAAGCTCAAATCACGAAAAATACGTTGATGATGAGCAGTACGATAGGCATGTGAGGAGAATGTTTTTATAGTATTAATGCATCTATGTGATTATGTATAGTGTTTTTTTGTATATATTTATATTCATTTTTTATTTTTGTGCTCCGGAGTGAGGATTACGATGCGGATTAATAGCTGCAAAATTGTCTGCTTCCCCTAGAAGGAACAGAGAAATAGGACGGGGCCCACGTGACTCCTCCCTCAATGTTGGTCCGGTGGTCCCTCCACCGTTGGAATGGCTCCAACGGACCGCTCAACTCCGAACTTTCAGCTGGCTTTCTTGAATCTAACTCCCGGCCAAGAGAAGTTTTGGGTGCATACCTGAATTTGGTGCATTTAAGCTCATCGATCACACGGCTCTCCCGGAGGACCCGTCCCCATCAAAGATTGGAATGTGTTGGGCTCATATGCAGCTTAATCATTTAAAAAAATTTCGATTTTTACATTTCACTTCACCTAAACCTTAATAGTAGACCCTTCTACGAGTCATTTAAAGCATTTCATTGCTCCTTACAATTTCAGGTGATTAATAGGTGGATCCGATTGGGACATCCGAACGAAATTATGGTTTAAACTCACCTATTGACCAAAAAACATGCGTGACAACCTTCCATGTTAGTTAGGCTTGGATTGGTCCTAGTCAATTTGGGTTGAGCCCTATAATTATATGCCCTCGCCTAGCCCTCGCCCAAAGATGTGCTTGGGCTGCCTTGGCGAGGCCAGCTGGTTGTCATGCACCCGATCAAATTTGCAATTCCTCTTTAATTGCCATAGCAGCAAAAAATAATAAATAAATAAATAAATAAATAAAAATAATTTTCCTTCACTTCCTCGTAGTCCCAACAGACGAGCCACCCAATTTTTCAGGGATAAAAGATAATGTTGGTCTTTGAGAGCGTATTTGTTTGAATTGAGTGAAAGTATTACATATTCAATATTTAAAAAAAAAAATTGAAATATTTATATGCAAATCTAAGTGCCACAGTTTACATGTTTTTAAAATTTCGGTTGAATTAACCAAAATTAAAAATATATATTATACATCCTAAAATTAAGATTAAAAAGTAATAAGTAAAAACCTATTTAGACAAACCAAAGTTTTTACAAATGATCCAATTAAATTGTATTATTCCTTTTTAATTCAATTGGATTATTAAATTTGACAACTTCTTTCGTGCTAGTTCCGTGATCAAATATACAAATGAAAATGCTGACGTGGAATTCTAAGTTAGTGCCACAACAATTTTGATTAGACTAATTTCCGTTGTTGAATAAAAAGAGAGAAAAAAAAAACTACAATTCGAAGAAATGAGAGAGAGAGAGAGTCTGTGTGGGGGCATGCGTGCGTGCGGGCGCGCGCGTGTGAAAGGGTCTTCCTCACCATAGTGGTGACTCAACGAGGATGTCTTACCCTGACCACCGCCTGGGTTTTATGGTGCAAATAATAATCATTTTGTTCCAAAAATCAATTTATGGTTAGAAATTGATTTTTCTATTTCTATTTTTGCAATAGAAATTTGTTTGATAATAGTACAAAATTTCTCTCTCCTAAGTGGCGGTGGGAGGCGACTAGAGGTAGGCGACTAGAGGTAGGCAATCAACAATGGTGGGTGGGTAGGCGGTGACAAGAGAGCGATGAGAAGAGTTTTTCTTTCTCACTTTTGTTCTAAAAATAGAAAAGTTAAAACTTTTAATTACTTATTTCTATTCTAAACATATTTCTGTGGTAAAAATTTGTTAAAAAAAAAAAAATGAAATTGCATTGCTAAGAGGATTTCTATTCCAAACATATTCCCGAAAACATAAAAATAGAAAACATAGAGAAACAAAATGATTATTATACACAGCCTTAGCTTTTACTCCCTTTTCTTTCTTTATCAAACTTTTTTTTTTCTTTTCAAAATTTTCCTTTTTTTAATTTAAAAATTATTTATTTTGATAAGGTTTTTAAGGTAAGATGTCATTCATGATGCTAGCATAGCACTTAAACAGCCACTTCAGGAGTCTTACTTTTTCAACCGAATGACTAATGTTAATAAAGGAGCAAGGAAATTGAAAAATAAGAAAAGAATTGATTGAACATTTTATAATCAAAATCAAAATTAAGGACAAGCGATGCCTTCATGCCGCTTTTTATGGAGTTAGTGTCCATCATACTTGAATCTATGGGTGAGTATGGTTTCAGGATAAAACTTGAAACCTGAGAACCAAATTGATGAGAATATGTTCAATTCCCGGTTCCAAGATATGTAGAATAGGTTTTAGATTCCGAAAAATTGGGAACCCATTTTGACAAGTAGATTCCAGATTCTAAACTGGTGAAACCTAGAACTTGGAACTTGTAATTTTAAAATCTAGAATAAGTTTTTATGTTCTTCTTGATTTATGTTTTTGCGCGATTCTACGGTATTCCATAGCATCTGATGATCAGTATATAATTTGGAACCATTAGTTTGATCTTCGATTTTATGACTAAGGCTTTTACTTTTTTAATGTTTTCATGTTTTTTGCGTGTTTAAATATAAGCAAGCAACAAGTGATGATTATTAAATGTGATAATTCACTATAATTATTCAATTGATAATAAAGGTAAAACCTAGATAGATCCTGAAACTTGTAACAAGATAGGTTCTAAATTTCAAAGTATGCATGACAGGTTTCAAATTCTAAAAAGTGAGGAACTTATTTCAATATAAAGGTTTTAGGTTCCAGGTGGGACTTGCATCAAATCCTGAACCGCTCATCTCTATTTGGAACATATGTGAGTTGGCCTTGGTGTTCAAATGAATCCAACTCCTTGTAGAATCAAAGACAGCCTTCGCCTTTACGGACAAAAGCCCGCCCAATCTAAATTTTAAGTTCTGCATTAGTGGAAAGAAAAATTCTCTAAGTTCAAGATAAAGAAGGACCTTGCTTATGCAGTGACAAAACCTCTGTCCCTCGTCATTATCCCAATCCCATTCCTTCAGCATATATATAATATTCATGGCTTGACATCGAAACCATTTTTGGATACATCCGCAATGTGTTCAAGTTTCAAGTGTGATAATGTTTTGTTACAGTTGGCAAGTTGAATGAAGATTATGCTCTTTGGCTGCCAGAGAGAGTTGGCAGTACTCTCGGCGATTCTTGTCCCCGTGCCCTTATTTTGTAATAGAAGGGATTTTAAGTTAAGTTCTGTTCTTGGTGTGGAGAAAGCGTTTTACTGTTGGTGCTAGCACAAATATTATCTTTCTCATTGCATGTGCCACTTGTCAGAAGATTATGATGCATCCTATTGTACATATATTCCTATTTAAAAGAGATAAGGACACCATGGATGTCATAACTTCTACCACTCATTTGAGTGCCTCATTGATGAAAAATCATTTACTTTAAGTGTTTATTCCAGCGAATCGCTACGTGGCTTTGTACATTAAGTTTTGATTGCGACATGGCTCTTCTACAAGAAACTTGATTCCAACATGGATAATCTTCGTTTTGGCCCTTCTGTTCCTCAAATTCTTTTCAAAATGAAACCCTAAATTCTAGAGAGGGGAGAGATCGGAGCTTACTGATACATAAAGGGGACAGTTCAAATCGGCAATGGTGAGGTTGAGATGGTGACCATTCTAACACCACAAAGAAGTTGAAGGTGACGGAAAAGCAACGTTAAGTTCATCAGTGAAAAATCACCATCTTACTCCACTAGATGTTGGCCGCTATTGCTTCTTCTTTTTTTCCCCTTTTCTCTTCTTTGTTTTGCAGATCCTTTTGTCTTTCTCTGACCTTCCACTCTTCAGGTTTCACAATTTTTAGCTTCCTCTCTCAATTATGTTTCCCCCTTTTAAGCTCTTTCCCTGAACATCTTCTCAAAAGTTTTGCCAAGTTCATAGTTTAAAGGCGCAAAAAACCCCTCCACCGAATTGCTTAATTTATTTCTTTCAACTCTTGATTGCCATGTATATTCTCTTCGTCAATTTTACACTGATGTTAAATGACTAAGCTCTATTGAGGAACCATGTCTCAACCATTAGAGAAGAAGAGAGAGATATAGAGGATTTGGTGAGCAACAAATCTCCTCTTTTTTCTTATTTTGGTTCTTATTTATTAACTTTCTTCTACCATAGGACCAAAACAAGGTCATATCTTATGGTTTTTACTGATTGGATTTTCCCGATAAGCCACATCAACCAATTTATAATAAATTAATGTCATGTCGGATTTCCAGCTACACAAATAGCCGATAGCACTCAAGTGCAAGATTTTTAACTAATTTGGCACTCGAATAGTCAAGTAAGGACTGTGCATAGGAGAAACAATCCACCCAACAAAGCGTCTGGAGAATGCGTTCTTCAAGCAATTCAGCAGTCACTATATTATAGTTATGCCATGAGAGTGAGTGGAATGAATAATTCGCCCCACCCTTGGGGATTTATTGAGATCCACACTGCACAATTCTTTTATGGATGGATATTTGTCGAGTATGGAACTTCGGAATCTGTTTCGAGTATAAATCTGATTCATCCGTTGACTGACTATTAAAATATGTCTCAAATTTGAACCTAATGCGAAATTCCGAATATTCCGAATTGGATATGTTGAGGACGTTCGAAATCGAGCAAAGAAAATTCGAAGATCAACTCCCCAAAATTTGAATCTGTGTTGGAGAGTCTGGCCGCTAAAATAGGAAAGTCCAACTTCCACTTGGACTTGGATTTTGTTTAAAATATACAGAGATATGTTTTGGATAAAATCATTTAAGATAGGAAGCAGGATCCTATGAGAAGTCGACAAAAGAATAAGGGTCTCACTTATATATATATAGACTTGTGGCTGTGGGTGGTGGGTGTTGATCATGAAGAAGAAGTGTTTTTGAAGCGCCGTCTTGTCGTCGAGTGCTTGGGAGGGATTCTCTTTGTCGTTCTTGTTCGTGAATTACATCCAAGAAGATTTAGTGTTTAAGCTAATTAAATATTGTGGTAAGATTTGCGTGTAATTCCTTCATGAGATTGAGAGATTATTTCGTGAGAAATTTCAGGGCTAAACACTATGTGTGTTATTGGGTATAATTGGGGCTTGGGAAACACAGAGAGTATTTGAGTGACTCAAGTGTGTAATCTCCTTGTATCGCTTGATCTATAGTGAAATTTGCTGCCGCTCTCCCCGTGGATGTAAGTTTATACAACCGAACCACGTAAATCCGAGTCTAATTTATTTTCTTCTTCTGTCTATATTATTGTTCGATCGCTCGCCTTATCGCAACACTGACCAATGCCTCCGTTCCGTGCATACACCAACATTCGATGAACGTGTCTTGTTTTTTACCAAGAAGAAATGTGGCAACTTAGCCTAATAGACGGCTAACCACATGTCGAGCAAAAGTTCAGAACTAATACTGATTCCACTAAAAAAAAGTACAAATTTCCATGCAGCTTTTGCACAGTGATAGAATCTGTCTCTTTACCACGGGCATGTGAGAAGATTCCTTTCGATAGAGACAAAAGCATTTCTGAAGATTCAATTATACAATTTCCGGTATAAGTCTTGGAAAATAGCTTCTTAGCTTAAGAAGAGCAAAACCTTTAACAGAGAGGACAATCGAAACGGAATATCTTCATTGCCAGGAAACTCCTCAAAGCTTCCACAATCTTTTCAGGCCTGAGAAACGTGGCAACTGTCGAAACTAAACATAACTAAGAGCGCCGTATGTACTAGGGGAAGCCTAGCAGTCTTCTTGTGGCATATGATCCGCACCTTTGTCACCTTAAGTTTGATCATTGAAGGGTTTCCTTCTTGGAATTCTTCGGCCACTGATTGTGGCAAATACTTGTCCGATGCATCCCATAAGAGCAAATATCCTGGCTATGAGTGGAAAAAGGATAGCAATTAAGCAGAGAGAAAAGGTAATCTCATATGGAATCATGGAAATTTGCCCGCAATTTGTTTTATCAGACAAAAAGTCAGAAGCAATTTGAGCTGCTGCTTTTGTTAAATCATATCTCAAATTTACCTATCAGAGAAAGAAAAAAGAAAGCAAGGGTTTGCTTTTAGTTCTCCTCTTTCTCGAATAAAGCAGAGAGAAAAGGTAATCTCATATGGAATCATGGAAATTTGCCCGTAATTTGTTTTCTCAGACAAAAAGTCAGAAGCAATTTGAGCTACTGCTTTTGTTAAATCATATCTCAAATTTGAAACATAGATGAAGCTCAAACCAAATTGGATGACATGAATTCAATTTTTTGTGGTGTTAGAAATATCTATTCAAGATTAGGCCAAGACTTTGATTGCTTATTTCGGTTTTATCTAATATCTCAAGAAGACAAGAAGATCGATGAGCATCTCATCTAAAATCCACACAAGGAAAATGTGAATTTAGATATTCGGCGGCTCCAAATCCCAAAGTCAGTGCCTGTCAAAGAAAGAAAAAGGAAAGCAAGGGTTTGCTTTTAGTTCTCCTCTTTCCCGAATAAAGCAGAGAGAAAAGGTAATCTCATATGGAATCATGGAAATTTGTCCGCAATTTGTTTTCTCAGACAAAAAGTCTGAAGCAATTTGAGCTGCTGCTTTTGTTAAATCATATCTCAAATTTGCCTATCAGAGAAAGAAAAAAGAAAGCAAGGGTTTGCTTTTAGTTCTCCTCTTTCTCGAATAAAGCAGAGAGAAAAGGTAATCTCATATGGAATCATGGAAATTTACCCACAATTTGTTTTCTCAGACAAAAAGTCAGAAGCAATTTGAGTTGCTGCTTTTGTTAAATCATATCTCAAATTTGAGCCATAGATGAAACCCAAACCAAATTGGATGACATGAATTCAAGTTTTTGTGGTGTTAGAAATATCTATTCAAGATTAGGCCAAGACTTTGATTGCTTATTTCGGTTTTATCTAATATCTCAAGAAGACAAGAAGATCGATGAGCATCTCATCTAAAATCCACACAAGGAAAAGGTGAATTTAGATATTCAGCGGCTCCAAATCCCAAAGTAAGTGCCTGTCAAAGAAAGAAAAAGGAAAGCAAGGGTTTGCTTTTAGTTCTCCTCTTTTCCGAATAAAGCAGAGAGGAAAGGTAATCTCATATGGAATCATGGAAATTTACCCGCAATTTGTTTTCTCAGACAAAAAGTCTGAAGCAATTTGAGCTGTTGCTTTTGTTAAATCATATCTCAAATTTGAGCCATAGATGAAACCCAAACCAAATTGGATGACATGGATTCTAAGTTTTTGTGGTGTTAGAAATATCTATTCAAGATTAGGCCAAGACTTTGATTGCTTATTTCAGTTTTATCTAATATCTCAAGAAGACAAGAAGATCGATGAGCATCTCATCTAAAATCCACACAAGAAAAAGGTGAATTTAGATATTCGGCGGCTCCAAATCCCAAAGTAAGTGCCTGTCAGAGAAAGAAAAAGGAAACCAAGGGTTTGCTTTTAGTTCTCCTCTTTCCCGAATAAAGCAGCAGCCTCTTGCAAGGGGGAAAAGAAACAAAAGGAGGCCGGTGTGCGTTCTTTCAAGAAAGAGACCCATGCGAAGAAGAAAAGGAACGCACGACCTGCTTGGCTTTGAGTGAATACGATAATTCGTGCTGTGAGTTTTTTTTTATATTCAAATCAAGTTTATCTATTTAAATGTGCTTTGAGTTTGGATTTAATTTACGTGTGAAAAACACTCGATCGTGTGAGTAATTATAACTCTAATTCTCCGATTATAGAAATTATTTACTAAAAGCTCTTCCCGTGAATATAGGTACCGACACTCAAACTAAACCACATAAGTTTCGAATGTTCTTATTGTTTCATTTATTTTTTCATTTTTTTGCATTTTTTGCATTGATTTAATTGCAAAATGCTCTTATTGTTTTCACTTAATTTTACAATGGTTCCCTTGGCAGAAAAGTGTCAAAAAGTACTAAATTTTTTGCATTTATGCTAATTTAGTCATAAACCTCTTATTTGTGACAATTTAGTTCTAAATCTTTTCACTTAATGCCAATTCATTCTTTTCCGATTAATTTTGATCAGATTTTGCTGACTAGACACCATTCAATTGATGTGGCATGATTAGTGCTGACGTAGACAATTTTTAATAACAAATTTTATAAATTTTTGAATTTTTTTATTTTGAATTTTGAATTTTGTTTTTTGTTTTTTTTATTTCTCCTCCTCCTTCCTCCAACCAGTCGCCAAACCTCAAAGATCGGCCATAGGTGACGACCCTCACGGCCTTGGCGAGCCTCGCCGACCAATGGCAAGGCTCAACCCTTCGCTAGAGGCCACAAGGCCTACTTGCGTTGGGCGATACTACTTGCCCTCATCGGATCCGGCGAGGTCGAGCTCTGCCAACCATGGGCGAGACTTGACCTTAACCTCGCCGATCGTTGCCTTTGGTTGGTCATCAAGGTTTGGTGACTAGTTGGAGGAAGAAAGAGGAAAAGGAAAAAGGAAAAAAAAATTCAAAAAATATTAAAATATTATTAAAAATTATCCACATCAACGCCGATTATGTCACATTAGCCGACCGGTATCCAGTCAGGAAAATACAATAAAAATTGACTAGGAGAACTAAATTGGCATCAAATCAACTAAATTGACACCAATAAAAGATTTAGGATTAAATTGGCACAACTATAAAAGGTTTAGAACTTTTTTGACACATTTCCCATTTCCTTAAAATTAGCTTTTCTCATAGCTTCAAACATGGCTCGTCAAAAAAGAAAAAGAAACAGAGAGACTTCAAGCGGCATTGGCTACTAATCCAGGCATTCATAACTTTACTAATCCGATGACTTAATTCTCTTAATTATAGTTATCCCATCAATTTCCTTTTCTTTTTCTGAAAATTTACAATGCATTCATTCTCATATCAATTAAATCTGACGGAGAATTTAGAACGGATATTTTGTCTTTTATGAGTGAGAGAATGTCTCTTGCAGAGATGTCAACTTAGAGGCTCTCGGTGTTTTTCCAGGATTTTCAGAGCTTCAGAAAAAGTTTACGAAACAAATCCAGGTCCAGCGCTTCACAAATGGGACAGCCGGTAGATATCTACCTTTTCTACCTGCAGAAATAACTGCAAGACAAGATATTTATATGTCAATATTCCACGCGAAGGAGAGAAGTTAAGGGTCCTTCATGAATTTTCAGACACAAAGGAACCCAAGTAGAATGATGCTGTTCATTCAACCGCACTTTAAGAGGACACTCATCTGTTGCTTGTTTCCCAATTTCATCTTCGTATGCTTGTACTTAGAATTGGATCTCCATATTTCGATAAAAACCTTAGTAATGCAGTTCTTTTCCTTTGAGGTAAAGAATATCATTGCATTTATTCTAAAAAATCCTTCTTAAAGCCATCACGAAATGTTGAAAAAAGTGCCCCAGCTAAGTTCATCCGAAAATCTGTGCAAGTGTCTGACATGTTAACCATGTAAGCTGCAATAAGCAATTTTGTAAAGCACGGTACGATTCTTTGAAAAAGAAAGCAGACTAGAGAAATATATATATTTTTTTGGTAAACTGGGAACCTCGTACAGCTGACAGCCGACAAGGTAAACCCAGAGCGGTGCTAGCGCAGGACCCACCACCACAACACCGCGCTTAAGACCACTAGTGACGATGCTGGGATTCGAACACCTTCCCTTGCGTTAGGGCAAGGAGCCCGAAGCCAACGCCGCCACCACATAAGGTGGTTAGACTAGAGAAATATTGATTGTGTTTAAAAATGATAAAGATTTCTTGTCAGAAAATTACATTAGAAGCATCATAATCTTTGTACGACGCTTATTTTGGAACTAAAAATTTTCGTCAAATCATTTAAGTGGTATTTTTTTACAAAAAGAATGATCACCTAAGTGCCAACCCTGATTTGGAAGACTAGAAATCGACATGGTAATATTTTATTAATTTAACAAATCGAAGTGGCTTGCTAACATGCCTAGTTAGCAGCGATAGCACTCAACAATGTCGTTTACATGTTTTGCCCCAAATATAATCTTAATTTAAAATAAATTAAGCCATTTCCCAAATTCTCCAAACCTTAATTTGAACCAAGCAATTTGTTGCGACTGAAACTTCAATAACACCCACATTACACAGAGAAAACACTCAATCAGAGAACACCACTCCAAAACCCTAATTAAATGCAGTTGTCCTGGTTCCCTTGTGGTAAAATATGGCTAAGGAGGTGATGAAGAACATAAGCACTACATCCCTAATAGACGAAGACATGGTGATAACATTGAAAATGCTATCGTTCAGTCGCTCATATTTTACACTAATAGAGGAAGACATGGTCCCTTTGGCAAGAAAAGGGGGAATTACTTTTGGTATCCATCTACTGGGAGCAAAATCATCGGCTTTTATGGAAGATGCAGGGAGACTCAAATCCATAGGAGTGTAGTGGAGCCCATACTGCACCTGTACCATTTGAAAACCATTAGAACCTTTGGAGGCTCTTGTAGGCCTCTTGGGACGATGGGGTGCATACCGACGTGAGGGGACTTTACGTGGTTGCCAACAACATAATTCGCTCCATCGGGATTGTGCACGATAGCAACGGTCCTGTCTTCGAATGCCCTCGACATGGCGGAGAAGATGAGTCTCCAGGCATCTGGGTTAGTCCATATATCACAATCTCTCTCTCCTCTGTCTGGAAGCCGTTCGCGGATTTATGCATTAGGATGTATGCATGTTGCTTTTCTCAATGTTCTCAACTTCATGTAGCGCAGTTTCTTTTCATCGAAGAATAAGGCACTTCTATTGACATCCTATATTTAAGGTTCAAATCTCCTGTTTTCCCAAGTAAAACATGTTTCACTTTGCTATTCTCGCAGGTCTTTCTAAATTATCCAAAGGAGCGTCTTGTTTCGATATCTGGTTGGATGAACGGAAATGGAAACACTTGTTACCCTACCATGCACAATCTGAAAATACATACCATGAAAACCACTAATGGGCCATATCGATTGCCAGCAGGGTCAATGAACACTTGTAAAAAATGTTAAGGGAATTCCGTATCCCGAGGCAATCAACTGATGGAAAGATCGTTGGCTTTTTTGGAAGGGCGGGAACTCATCTTAATTATATTGGAACACGTTTGGAACAATATCAGATTAAGGAGAAATGTTTACGTGACTGTTCTTAATCAATCGTGAAAATAACAGTTTATTTTGAATCACAAAAAATAAAAATTATTGTGAAATCCACTCTTTCAATAATTTATGACTCATAACATACTATTATTTTAACAGTAATTTTAAAAATTATTATGCTAGCAAAGCCCGGCTAACCAATCATTTTTTGGAAATAAGATGGGCTTTAAACCTACAAAACCCTCTTAAAAGATAGACGGACCCAACACCTATTATGCAACAGATATAAATTGATTAAGAGAGAAATACTTCAACGACTGATGTACCGTTTTTCTATTTATAGTGTGGATTGGACAGGAGGACAAAAACTATAAATCATTGTGGAAACTTCATTCTAGGAGGAGGATACAATCATCGCCGCTCTATCATTTTTCTTCATACACGGCTATTTCCTTTGATATATCATCATTAACAACTTCCAACCAGAGGGTAAGTGAAAGTCAATATTAGAGTCTGTCTAAGAAAATACCTCTAGATATTCTGCTATATTTCATTTTCCTAATTTTAGTCAAAGGAAATACAAAAATCATGCTAAATATATCTTTGCACCTTCTAGCTTCAAAATATGAGAACCATATATTTTGCACGATGTGATATTTAAAGAAATAATCATTTTGGTCGTCTAATTCTTTCTAGAGTTTTCCTTGATCATGTTAAGACTTCAAGGTCCGAACTATAGATTTTTTAAAGAGAAAACACTATATACCATTCTCCTCTTTTACTTCGTCCCTACTTTCCCTCCTTCATTTCTGAAAATGCCCTTTTGTATCCGAGATAAAACCTCGTTAATAGAGGGACCAAATTGCCCTCCAAGCATATCCTAACTCTCAAAATCAATCACACTTAGTACCCAAATGTTCACTAAGCCTAATGCATTCAGAACCCCATGTTTACCGAATGGGGCCATGCTCAAGCACTATATGTAATGACTTGATTGGCTCCACTTGGATCAAACTTCCGAAAGTAATATCCTTAAGTAACCAGACAAGATAGTGACCATTTTAGGTGCTCATGTATATTTATGAATAATTCAATAGAACCCCATGCATTTGATATGCAATTTAGATATATTGCATGTAAGAAAGAAATTTAGGTTAGGCCAATCTTCTAGTAGCATCTGCACATGGAAATGGACTCAACCTCCTAAACATTTTGAAGCTAGGACTAAAATGGTCATCGTCAGGGTAGGCATAGTTTCAATCTCTACATGAGGGATGCGTGTAAAACCAAATAGCTTGCGTAGAAGAAGACGCACAAACCATTTTGAGACACCTGGGATTGGAATTAGAGCTTGTTATGGGGACCGAGCACAAGCACTCATGTGGGCTTGTGGCGTATCTTCTTCCAATTGCTTCATTTCCATTTGGGGATCAGACAGAGGCTCACATCAAGGATTCCATACTCAGTAGATCACGTGAGCCAGTGTGTCGGTGGAAGAAGATGCTTTTTTTTTTTTTTGGTAAAGGACGGTGGAAGAAGATGTTGGACATCACCAGTTTTACAATTCACAACCCTCCTAATTAGCATTTTATCTTGGGTTTTCAGCCAAAATGAAAAAGTAGAAAAATGAACTTACTGTGAATGTTCTATCTTCTTATCTAGACATATGATTTTTTTGCCCTCATATCGTGTTAAGATTTTTGCAATTTAATAACTAATTAAAAGTTAAGTTACAATGAGAAATTATCCATGTCGGTGCCCGTCAACGGGTTGACGACTGAATTGGCTCTAAATTAAAAACTAAATTGGCACAAATGTAATAGATATAAGACCTTTTTGAAACTTTTCCCTAAAAGTATATTTAGATGATATATCCTCTTTTTGCTAGTCAACGAAACAATACTTGTCAATGAACGTGAGACACATGACAAAGCCTTGTTAGATTGCCTCTACCAAGCACAGATGCGAAGCAAGATGCAAATGTGGCGGGCATAGAAGTTAACACTATCCATTTTGTGTGGAAAAATTGCCCAAAAAATCTTAAATCTTTTGCACTTTTGCCAATTTAGTCTTAAATCTTATAATTTTGCCAACTAAATTCTAAATGATGCAATATGCATGTGCACTTAGTTGAATCATGCTGGCCGTATTCTACAAGGTATCAAACTAGGCAAATGAAGTTTTTCTCAATCGTTCATTGGATTCACTACAAATGAAAGAGATTATCTTCCACGGCCTTTTTTATTTCATAAATCCTCAACAGGACGATGCACCCGCTGCTGAAGGAGGGCTTTGCAAATGTACGGTGTCGACACTTGGCACCTAATGAATTAGGTTAAATACGGTAAAAGTTTAATTTTCTTTTTTACTTTATTTTGTTTCTTTCATTCCCTTTTCCTTTTTTCAATAGACATTCTTCCTTTTTAAACTGATTTCTATTTGCCAGAATAATGCCCTTTTGTGCCATAGGCAGCTAGCCAAGTTTTCGTTATTTAGAGGAAATGACATGCATCATTTTTTCGGTAATTTTCTTGCATGCACAATTTCAAGCACAAAGCTGACCTTTGAATTGAGTCTTTATCTTTTTTACTTTTTATCTCATTGAATTGTTTGGTAGTCTTTTTGGGAAACTTCATAAGATCAAAATTTACGGGTGAAAAATCAGTCCTCAGAGGAGTTGATACAAGATACAAAAAGGAAAAAAGAAACTTGATTTAAGTGGAAAATTAGAAAGATTTATGAAAGAATGAGTTGAGATAATCATTACAACAAGATTTAGTGAGTATCCATAAATAATTTTGAATAAAACAATACTCACTTCGAGGGACTAGTTTTCAATTTTAGATAGTTATATTGTTATTGATAGGTAATAAGACAAGATTATCACTCTACATTCTTCGCGAGGCTTCTCCCGATCACCACGTGGCGAGTTCTCATTGGTCCTTGAATCTATTATCCAAATTTTGAGTAAATGTAAATAAATTCATATCCAATATATTCATACACCAACCAAAGAGGAAGCAAGAAAGAGTGAATGTCCGGCATGAAAATAATTTCCGCAAACAAAAGCCTGCCTGCTCCACAAATAAAACTATAAGTTGTCCCGTGATTCTAGGGGCTCGATGCATGTTATAGGGTGCCTTTTGGTCAGTATAGTTGGAGAGAGATACCAATTTTAAGAGGTATTATCACCTAGAGAAGTGGGAATTCAAAAATTTAGTTGCTACGTTAAAAAAAAAAAAAAAATCAGACGATAATTTAATTCTCTAAAAATCAAAATCAGTCGCATAATCTATATTCACTTTAACATTCCCAAAATATTACACCACTTATAGAAAAATTACACAAGGCACACATTTTTGCACTGACCCATCATGCATTTCAAAAATAAAAAATAAGGGCCTCAAAGATTAAATTATTAGTCGACCGTTGATAAGAAAAAAAGTATTGCTTTTGCATATAGAATTTAGAAATTTTATGGTTTACGGATAGTGACACTTAATTTTTTCCATTGTCTATCTTGCATTAAAAAGAAAATTATTATAATTTTTTAAAAAAAAAAAAAAGGGTGCATGAGACACAGATGAATGGCCAAATGCTCGGCTCGAATTCGAGCGGAGCAACTCTTGTTTCCGTGGCCAAATCCTACCGGAGTCTGGCAAGGTAACGAGGGCAGTCCATCCATAATTATAATTTATGCTCAGTGTCGACATTATGTTGCATCATCGTTTGGATGAGCTTATATCTCCCTAAAGCACATGTACATCATCTTTTAATCCGTAGCATTGCCCTCGTGTAATTCAAGTAATCATTTTGATCGTAACATGGTTATATCACGTGTGTCCGTTGTTTCGAATTCATGGTGGATTAGTTTCTGCCTCGTCGTGGTAATCACGTCTTAGATGTCCAAATGTCAGCTGTCCAAGCCGTGCGACGCTCAGACAGCGAGCATTCAGCTTCTTTAGGCCCCTAGCACGCATCTCAGGTCAGCATCAACCTCGGTCGATCCGACTGTTGAACCCCACGGTCCAAATCCTTTGGGGGTCAAACAGCGGGCCTTCAGCGGAGCTTCGGGCCTTGTAATGAGCTCCTGGTGGTCCTAAGGCATCCCTTTTAGCTTAGTAGAAGCGTTGGTGCCAAAGTCGCATGTTTAGGTCTTAATATGGATTAATCTGCATCGTTATGACTTATTAGTAGTGAATTGTCATGTTTAGAGTCATTTAAATCTTTCCGTTCAAGGGGCAAAAGAAAAAAAAAAAAGAGCCATTTAAATGTTCATTTGCGCTATCTTTAATATAGACAAAAGGGGCACCCAAAAAAAAATGATATATAGAAAGGTACATAAATCACCATTTTTAGCAACACGTAAATTCATATCTAGTTGCATATTTTGACACATAAATTGACTGTTCATATAGTATTTAATTACATAGAAAATTTGTAATTAATTTTGAACCCCTAAATAAAAATAATTTTCATTCAATTTCATAGCATATAGGTGCTAGGAGATTTGTCCTAATAGTAATAGAATATATTAGAAAAATTAAAAAAGAGAGAAAAAAATGGAAAAAAAACTTAATTAAAAACGAAAAAAGGAAGCAGGGCCGGGCCGACCCGCCCCTTCTTTTCTTTTTCTTTTTTTCTTTTCACCTAGGCCCAGCCCGGCTTCTTCCTTCTTCTTTTCTTCTTTCCCCAACCTGGCCTTCCTTCTTCTCCACTCAGCCCGGCCCTTTGCCCTTTCTTCTCTTCTCTTCAAGCTCGCAACGGGACAAGGAGCAGCGAAGGCGGCAAGAGCATGAAGGTACACGAAGCAGGAGCAGGTTCGTCCGGAGTTGGTGGTCGGGGCAGGCCGGTAGGGCGGCTGGAGGTCGCAGGAGCCATGTGCACCTGCTGGCCAAGCTTAAAAAGGGAGTAAGGATGAGAGAGAGTGAGAGAGAAAGAGTGATTCCGAGAGAGAGAGAGAAGTAGAGGGGTCGGACAGAGAGCTAAGAGTCCGAGAGAGCAGTGAAGCCTCCAGCAGTGCGGCTAGCCGACGACCCCCGCCACGTTTCCCCTTCTTCCCTGGCGTCACATCCTCAGTAAGTCCCCCGGTTCTCGAGGATCTCGGCTCGGAGACGGTGCAAGGTGGTCAGCCATAGCTCCATTTGTCTCGAGCTCGCCCTCTAGCCGCCGTCTCCAACCTGGGTAGGGACCCTTGCGATTAAACTTTCATCCCATTGAACCCCTGCTTTGCCATTTTCCAAGTAAGACGTGGAGATTCGTTTTTCTTCGGTTCATGCTTGCGTCAAGTCTGAATAAGTTGGTTTGCATGGATCCCGAACATTGCTTGCCAATTCCCTTCGAATCTGTGGACGTGAGTTCGAGTCCTGAGTGGTTCAATACCTTCTTCTCAATCCATGCTCACTGTGTTCAATGAGATACATAAGCCAGATCCATGATGATTATTAGCTCGCATCATCCATCGTTGGACAAAAAACAAACCAATCATATTTTAGACATTCCTTGTTCAAAACACTGACCACGTGGCGCATTTGTTTCCTTCCACTCGTCATCGACTCGATTTTTACGATATTCCAGCATCTCACTAACATCAGTTTTTGCTATTGTGTGTGTTCTATGTGGAGAAATACGGTTTTTAAAGCACTGATACGAATGAAACTTTTAGGTTAAACTTACGCCAGCCGCGTCCCAGCTTCCCCATTCACATCCTATGCGTATTTGTTGTGCCTGGTTTTAGTTTAGAAAAAAGAAAAACGTTTGATGGCTCAGAGCGGTGCTTGGAAGAGATTGTTAATGGCGTTGGCCATGGATGGTGGTTGCGTGGTGGCTGGATATAGCCTGAATAGTAGAGAAACTCTCAAGTTCATCTTCTCCTCCATTACCTCCGACAATGCCACAGCCTAGGCAACCACTCTCTCTATCTATCGGCAAGTATATTCGGCCAGACCTCATTCCGGCACTACAAACCCTTATATCCGGTCCTTCCTCTTTGTCCCCCTCTTCCCGTGGCCACTTTGGCGTTGCTTGCTTGCCATCTTTTGCCCTCTCTCGGTAAGCTAATGCATGGAACGACAAGGGGCGCGGGTTAAAGAAGAAAGGGAAAGAAGAAAGGGTTTTCTCCCTCGTTTTTGTACACCAAAAAATATTTACATGAGCAAGCATATACAAGGGCTGGAGTAGCGGGCGTTTCTGAGAGAAATTTGAGAAACTTTTGAGCGTGTACAAGTGATTTTCTTGGCCATTCCTGCCTAAAAAACTTCCCTCTACCTTTTCGCTGCCAATCGTGGCTGTATCATCTCTCTTCGCTGTCAGTCCGGCAGCCACAGGGAGCACTGCTTGCCCATGTTTCTAGGCCGAGGAACTTGAAGAACGACGACTTCATTTAGAATTCCGCTTGAAGCTCTGATTTCGGTCGATTTCAGTGTGATTTTCTTTCCAGTGAGACTAATTCCGACCCCATTCCTTTTGTTCACTTTTATTTTTGTGTGAGCATGTTATCCGATTGCACTTGATAGCGGTCGTAATCCATGGCCGGAATGTTAATTATTATATACGGCTCCACAGGTTTGCTTATTGTGCCTTTTTATCTGCTTGTGTTAGTCATGCCATGCATGTATATGTGTTAAAAACTTAGTGATAGAGGTGGTGATTGATGGCCGATGGTCCCAAGGGGAGCAGTGGCAAATTTATGATAGGTGGTGGATTAATGGGAAATGGTGTTATATGGGATGTGGGTCTATCTTTGTTGAAGCTTTGGTGTTGTGGAATAAATGTGCATTGCATTGAATGGGCGATGAGGAAAGAGTCCTGGGAATGGGAAGTTAGCGTAAAAGATGGTGAGTAAAAGAAGAAGCTAAGAAAAAAAAAATTAATAGGTAAAGTAGACAAAAATGTGGAGGAAATAGGATGGGCTTAAGTTGAGTTTTATGGGCTAGTCATTATTTTGGCAGATTTGGGCTTTATATTTGTTTAGATAAGTTTGGGCTGTGTTTGAACTTTAGCGAACTGGGTTTAGTTCAACTGAGAGGGCCTGATATAGTAAGCCCAATATACTTTACCCGTGGCCCGGACCCTTTGACCTAGACTGCCCATAGTTTTATTTAGTTAGCATGCATTCAGTTTTGGGGTTTTAGTGAACACCTTTGATTATGGCTCAGCTCATTAATGTTTTAAGCAAGATGTTGGACACCATCTAAATTCAGCTCATGGCATTGCAATCCTGGGGCTTAAAACAAAGTCATGTGTGTTATTTACTTGACAAATATCAGGTTTTATTTCTCATACCTTACTTTAGGCGTTTTCAAAATTTTAGTGTTTACTTCCTGTACTTTCAATACATTGATTGTTCTTTTCCTTTTAACGTGATTAGGGAAAGCTTTAGGATCCTAATAAACTCTTGAAAACCATTGCATGAGCAATTAGCGCCAAGGAATGAACATTAGGGTTCATAATTGATAATAAAATTGTTTTATCATTCGGATGAACATGCCATCCAAGTTAGAGGTATCGAAAGGGTGCTAACTAGTTTATTAGCGTAATCATGTTCTCAAGCCTAGTTACTCTCTAGTTGTGCATGAATTGAGACAAACTCTTACGTCTAGCTTGATTTTTAGCTGACCCCAAAAGTTTAGTAGCGAGTTCTGTCTCACATAGAATCCATTATAATTAAATTCAAATTTAAAATGAACCTAGTATTATGCAAGGTAAGAGCTTAGGAGAACCTAGGCCTAACTGAGGGCCGTCGGCCCACCTTTGGTCATTACCTTCAACCTGTCTTTTATGATCATCATGTTGTGAAAATTGGAAGGGTCACAACAATGGAAAAGGAAAAGGGACCAAAAAAGAAACCAAAAGAAATCAATCTGCACTTCGATTGATTTGGACTGTTGGTATTTGATGGGACCGATTGATAGGTGGTTCATGTTTGACCCTTTTATTTCGGAGTTGACATGGAAGCATAAAGTCAATCTTCTTCCTCTTTTTTGAGACATCTTTGTGGAAGTTTATAAATCAATGCAAAAGTTGATCTCTTTCCTCTATATTTACTTATGTTTTCGTGCATATTCAAGTGATATATCATAACTTTAGATATCTTGCTCTATTTTGTACTAGCAATTAATCCACGTTTTCTTCTCACTTTTGCCTTTTCAAGTTGGTTTTGTTCTTGTGACAATCATAGTTGAGGCAACTACTACTACTACATCAGCTTCTACAATAGCAGTTGAAGCATACAAAGATGGAATTAGCATTTTTGGCTACATGAGTAAAACAAATGACTGTTCTTTCAAGTTCAATAATGAAGGTTGATAAAACAAGCAGAATGCTTTATGCAAGAGGGGATAGTATAGAGGCATAAACAAACAACAACAAGATGAAAAGGGATACCAAGTAATGAAGGTTGGATTTGCCAGGTCAAGGTGTCTGAACAAGAAGTGCTCAAATTGCAAAGAAAGTACAAGAAAGAGATTATGCGTGCTTGGAGATTCCTAAAGTATGGTCACGTGCAATTTTGAGAATCATATGGCCAAGAAGCGTGAGGAATTACAAGTGCTGCTAGAAGAAGGAAAGCTCCGCAATGGGTAGTAGCTGAAAGACCCCCAGAGCCTGTGAGTCATAGATGTCCCTAGGACCACGGATAAGCCTTCATTACATGGGGTCATCAATGAGATATAAGGTTTTTTTTAGAGAGAGAAATGTCAAAAGGATCGGACTCTAGAGGATATTAGGTACCTGGATAAGTTATAATATTGTAGAATTTGATGAGGAGTTCAAAAAAATGTTTAATTATCATTTAGATATCGGTGTTGAAGGCTTGTAAAATTGAGAAGGCGCAAGATGAAATCACACAGACTCTAAAGCTATAAGTGGTGGGTGGAGTGAGTGCTGTTGGAACTACTCGACTTATATCAAATGAATAGAGTGGCTTGAGGTTGTTACTTCTCCTTGTTTGAGTTTGGGATTTTTTATTTATTTACATGAGAGAGTATTCCTAACAATGACAAGGACAGTAAGGCGGTACTTACTAGAAGATTTCATGACTTGTGTTATGACATGGATGGCAACAAGCTTATCAATATGAAACATATATCTGTTGCTAATCCATATAAAATATTTGACAAAAAAGTCGGTCCAAGTATGAAAACTTCAAACATTATACTAGTAGTACAACTCATGGTTATAGTGTGCACTAGTTTACCATTGTTAGTCGATACGTGATGAGTACCTTTGGGAAGAAGGACGTTAATTGCGAAGATGGACCTGTATCAAAATCATTGAGATGGACGAATTGATTGAATTTTTGAAATTCTATTATGAGGATTTAGATGGGGAGGATAAAAATGTGTGCTATCTATATGGAGCACTGTTTCTCGAAAGCTATGACAAATTTGAGGATTATTTGATAGAATATTGGAGGGTAGAGGGATTTATCCACAATTCTAATAAGTTAGGAGATGTACGTGATAAAGAGCACAATATATCGCATGATCTGATTAATGCATCTTTGTTAGAAAGAAGTGCAATGAAAAAGCATATCCAAATGAACAAAGCACTTTGCAATATGGTCCTTAAAATTTCATGAGGCTTAGATTATAAGTTCTTGGCAAAAGCGTGTGTGGGGCTAAAGGAGGTTCCAAAGGAAGAAGCATATGCATCTACAAGTCAAATTTCTTTCATGGATAATGACTTGCACGGGCTACTGACAACACCAAATTGTAGAACTCTTTCGGCTTTACTTTTGCAAAGAAATTATAACTTGATGATGATTTGATAAATCTTTTTCTTGTCTGTCCAAAGAATCCTAGTCTTTGACTTACAAGGTATCACAGTCACATCTCTTCTACTTTCTTTTTCTTGCTTGAGTGATCTAGGGTCCTCTACTTGAATTTAGCATATGATCGACAGAACTCATTTAGGCTTCGAGGCATTGGTGCAACTGGAGGTGCTAGACATTTGACTCACGGGAAGAATCTCTTCACCTATTCAAGTTGGATGTATAACGCTGCTGAGATTTTTAAGCATGTCATTGGCGAATTGGCATTGAAAGTCAATGATTTCAAGCCACTTATTATTGGAAGAATTCATCACTAATGTAGACCTAAACACTCGGTGGTCTAACCACGTTGCGAGGATCGTTGTGGAGCAACATATTCCTATTCTAAGGTAGAGTGCCTTGAAATCTTCGTTAGATCAAGGTGTCTAAGGAAGGACCAGTGCTTCACATTCCAATTTTCAGTTAGTATTTGCATTTTGCTTAATAAAAATATTATTGGCTATTTTGAATATTATTTGGTCCTTCCACATATGGCTTGTCTAACTAAGATTTCGAGATACTCCATCTTAGGAAATGAAAATATCAGCGAACTCATCACCCTCAAAATAGAAACATCCTTCATGATAGTTCTCATGACCTAATTAGACCACTGAAGATGCATTTGGTTCAAAGTATTTTTAATGGGCTTTCAGCCTCCATAGCCCATTGGGGAAATGCTGGACTATTTGGCAACCATTTTGAAGTAGAATTCAAGTGAAAGCCAGCATTGGGAAGGCTGAAGTCTAATGCTAATAGAGACTAGTTGCCAAATGCTGAAACTTTTTTTTTCCAAAACTATCATCACTCATTCTTTAATTTTTTGATTTTGCTCTCATTATTATTTTTTTAAAATACCAAAATAATGCTAAAAAAATCATATATATATATATATGCTAAAAATTAAATATATTTTGATCTTTTTTAAAAAATATTTATATATTTGATTGTTTTAGCATATATATTTGATTTTTTTAGCATTACTGCCAAAATTTATATTTAAAAAGTTGCATATATTATATTTTTTTTCAATTTTAAACAAATAAAAATTAAAAAATTCCGATGAAGGGTTTGCTCTTTTTTTCTATATATATATATGCATTTGATTTTTTAGCATTATTTTCAAATTTATATTTAAAAAGTTGCATACATTATTTTTTCAATTTTAAACAAATAAAAGTTAAAAAAATTTGACAAAGGATATGGTCTTTTTAAAAAAAATTATATATATGTATTTCATTTTTTTGTATTATTGTTAAAATTTATATTTAAAAAATTGCATGTGTTATTTTTTTCAATTTTAAACAAATAAAAATTAAAAAAATTCCGATGAAGGGTTTGGTCGATTTTTTTTTTTTTTTGAAAAAAATTATATACATGTATTTGATTTTTTAGCATTATTTTCAAATTTATATTTAAAAAGCTGCATGCATTATTTTTTCAATTTTAAAAGAATAAAAATTAAAAAAGATCGATGAAGGATTTGGACTTTTTAAAAAAGAAAGAAATTATATATGTTTATTTGATTTTTTAGCATTATTGTCAAAATTTCATTAAAAAAGTTGCATACATCATTTATTTCAATTTTAAACAAATAAAAATTTAAAAATTCCAATGAAGGTTTTGGTCTTTTAGAAAAAATTATATATGTATTTGATTTTTTTAATATTATTGTCAAAATTTATATTTAAAAAGTTGTATACATTTTTTTTTTCAATTTTAAACAAATAAAATTTAAAAATTACTATTAATCACCTAAAAGGCTTTTCAAATGTGTTTTCTACCAAACATTATTTTTCTCAAAATTACTTCTCAAATCATAGTTTACCAAACGGTCTTTACCTTTGCCTAAAGTACTTTAAGTTAAACTGCTTTGCATTTTTTCAATGGACTTTCAAAATGTTGAATCAAACACACCATTACTAGGCTCAGCTTTATTATCAAATAAAAAGGGCCTTAAGAATGCGACACGTGTCGCATATAGGCCGAAATTTCAGGGCATTGAAAGCTCCAAGCTCCTCTTTCTTCTTTGCACGGCCACTGTGGCCTCACCAACGAGCCACCAACTGCTGCCTCACCCGACCAACGAACCACCGCGCCTAACCAATGAACACCGCAGTAATGGTAAATACAACCTTTTGAGGGGGAGGCAAAGCCGCGCAATGGTGGTTCATCGGACAAGCCACCGCACTCCACCGACGTACTTCGCCAAGGCGGAGGCAACTTGGAGGCAGAGCGGCGCGATAAGGAGCTACCTCGCTCTCGTCAAATTGACGAGCCATAGCACCAGCCGGGAGAAGAGAGAGAAAAGCGTGTAGAGGAGAAAGAAGAGTTTTCAATGATAATTGAAGCCCACATGCGATAGGTCTTCTTATTTGCTTGCTAGCACAAAAGCTACTCAATATATTTTCTCTACTCTTGCTAGGGGAATAATGGACTTAACTGCCTTTTTTGTCACATTTATATTAAAGACCTCTCCCTTCAGTGTCACCTTCAAAGCTATCCAATATTTTCTCTGCTCTCACTAGGGGAATTATGATAGTGTCACGTTTATATTAAAGACCTCTACCACTCACCTGCCTTTTTTGTCACGTTTATAATAAAGACCTCTCTCTTTCGCGTCACCTTCAAAGCTATCCAATATTTCCTTTACTCTAGGGGGAATAATGATAGTGTCTCGTTTATATTAAAGACCTCTACCACTCACTTGCCTTTTTTGTCACATCTATATTAAAGACCTCTCCCTTTCGTGTCACCTTCAAAGCTACCCAATATTTTCTCCGCTAGGGGAATAATGATGGACTTACCTGCCTTTTTTGTCACGTTCGTATTAAAGACCTCTCCTTATCACGTCACCTTCAAAGCTACTCAATATTTTCTATGCTCTCGCTAGGGGAATAATGATGGACTTACCTATCTTTTTTGTCACGTTTATATTAAGGGCTAATACCTTAAAAAACCCTAAACTGGTATATCTGTGATAAATTTACCCCAAACTATTTTTTTGACCACCAAAAACTCCAAACTGCTACACCTATGACAGATCTACCCTCCGTTAGTTTGGTTAGATTTTGCCGTTAATTTTGATGACGTGGTTGCTCACATGGCAAGCCATGTGGAAATAAATTAATTTTTTTCAAAATAAAATAATAATAACTTTGTAACAATGAAGAGAAAAACAAAAAGATATCTTAAAATGCCCTAATAAATTCTCATTTCTCACGCCTTCTTCAGGTACCTCACGTTCTCTCTTCTCTCTTCGTTGTAACACAAAAAAACCCTACCAACAAATTCAGTTCAATTCATCTTTCTCGACAAACGCTCTTCTTTCTCAAGGTGATTTACAGGGCGTGGCTCCAGTCGAAGTTCGACGAGTTCGTCCAGTCGCTCATCGGGGTCACGGTGTCGGCGCAGGCCGAGGAGACTCTCAAAGTGAGTGAATTGCTGCTGGGCATGGAAAGTTTGAGTTTTTAAGTAGGCGTGCTTTTGGTTTATCCTGTGATTGGTGAGTGGAATTGTGGTGTTATGTCATTTGAGGACCAATGGGGTAGATTTGCACTTGAGTGGTTTCATGTTATTAAGGTAGGAAAACAAGAGCTCTCTATTCCACGTCGCATTCGAGCTCTACGTTTCTGAGGACCTCCTCTCTTTCATTTTCGTTGGATCTTTCAGCCATATTCTTCTAATCGTGGTTGCTTCGCTCGTTTTTGGTTTGTGACAAACTTGGCTTTATGTTTATATGTCTTAGCCCCACATGGTTTACTACTTGTCCGCAATCTGTTTGTATGATTACTTGTTGGTCTTTCGTGTTAGTTCATGTCCTTATTAGCGTTACGTAGTCTTTCCTACCTTGAATCGTAAGTGTGTCAAAATTTTAACATGAAACATGCATGTGAATGGTATGATTGACTCGTACATCACATGCTCATTGAAATGCCGGAACCAAAATCACTTATGTTTGTCACTGATTTTAGGTGTACTTTGAGTGTGATTCTACATGTCTCATGAGATTGCATAAATATGCTTAGTCCCTAAAGAGCACGTACATTTGAATATTATAATATTACGCCGACTTTAGTACGTGGATAATATACATATCTACGTGGATAATTTTCATTAAGGTTTCAAGGTTCGATTTTGCAGCAGAAACAAGTTATATTATGTATCTCAATCATTACTCTGAATAGAATATAAGGCAGCTTTTCTCTAGTCCTCCTAGTCCAAGGCGACTCGCACGGCTGAGCTTTGCCCTGTACACGAACCAGGTAATCTCTCGGGATCATCATAATCAATTAATTGATATTAAAGAAGCTGACATGATAGTCACGGTACAATGACAAGCTTTTTTCCTTTTGTGAACTCTTTGGTCATTGAAATTATACAAGGGCACACACTTATATGTACCCATATATTATTTGGAATAGTGACTTGAGCTCAGTTAACCCCACTTAACGAGATTGAAATTCTTGTTTGCTTAATAAATAAGGCAGGGTAGATGTCGATTGGCAATTCGTAAAGCTGATGTTTGCTTGTGAAACATAAAATGATTATATACTCAATATCTTTTGCCACTTATTATGCAATTTGTTACATAACCTAGAGTATCTAACCGGTACTGCAGATATGTGTCAATCTGAATGCCTAATGTAAGCAAGTAGTTGGTAGTTGTGATTGTCCAGTTTCTTGTTCCTTTAATATCAAGATTTCCAGAGTTTTATCAACATAGTTTGGTTAACCTTGTTGCAAGTTTTTGCTATGACTGAAATAGCTTTGGGTCTTTTTCTAGACATAGGTGCCTCATATTTCCTATCAAGGCTTCCAAGCATCTTGTTTGGCGAACTCGATTTTGTCATTTCATGTCAAACTTGATCATCCCATCTTTGCTAGTTATTTGTGAGAGGTTTTTATAAACTAATTGGTTTGTTTGTTGTTCCTTTGCAGATGTTTAACGAATTTACAATTGCACTTCACCTAGGTGGAGTTATGGAGTTTGGAGACATCACAAAGTACACAGGCTACCATGTAGAATATCTCCATCATTGTAAGTCGATTATGGTGAACTATAATGCAATTGTTAGGGCTGTTCTTGATCTAGGATACTCAGTTAAAAAGTTGTGGTACGCGACTCCTGGGGATTCCTTGAGAAGTGGTCTTACGCAGATTGTTGGTGATGATCAAGTGTTAGAATTGGTGGGTCTAGGATCAAGTTTTGGTGTTATTGAAGTATATATTGAAGGAGCTGCTCTTTGTGATGATAGTGGTTCTTCTACTAGTGGTCATAATAGCGAGAGTGATAGCTATAGAGATAGTGAACCAGAGCAAGATGCCGATACATTATCTTTAAGTGATGATGACTACATTCTCGGGGGTGGTGACGAGGATTTCTTTCTTGCTAGGCAAATAAGAAGGGAGGCTAATGCTGCTGTTATTACTAATACAAGGAGCGTTTGGGAACCACTTCCTAAAGCCCTTTAGAGCCTAAAGGTCCTTGGGCAAATGCCAGCCCGTTTGGCAAAAAATTTTGAACCCCTATTCTCCAAATGCCAGCCTTGTGAAGTGGAAAGCCCCTTGGGCTTTCGACTTT
This sequence comes from Eucalyptus microcorys, assembly GCA_014182515.1. Lineage (NCBI taxonomy): Eukaryota > Viridiplantae > Streptophyta > Magnoliopsida > Myrtales > Myrtaceae > Eucalyptus > Eucalyptus microcorys. The sequence goes on along the minus strand of CM024568.1, from coordinate 5,185,176 downwards.
TTCGGCATGCCTACGCCCTGCACTGTTCATATATATTTTTCCGAAATTGTCCTCACGAATTTTTTGTTTTTCTAGGTGCATGCCCTTGTATGAGCATTGTTCATCTTCTCTAGGCGTAGAGGGACGCCGCGACCTAGGCGATCGTCGTCGGAGAGTTGGGCGACCTCCGTGAGTCGCAGATCTGGTTGCTAAACGCACGCGATTGCTGGCAACCGTTGCCTGCCGCACCGCGACCTTTGCACGGAGCTCGCCAGGGCTGTGCGACCCATCTAGTCGTAGGTCTGGTCGCGACCAAATCTGGTGTTGGAGGCTCGAGCGGCGACCAGATCTAGGTCGCGCGACCTCGCCACCCCCGGATCTAGGTCACGGCGGCGTCGCGCGACCCCGCTGCGACCCAGATTCGGGGCGGCGAGGTCATCCTACGACCTCGATGCCCCGGATCTAGGTCGTCGGAGGTTGAGGCGGCATCGCATGACCTCGCCGCCCCAGATTCGAGGTCGCCTAAGGTCGAGGCGGCGTTGCACGACCTCACCGCCCTAGATCCGGCGTCGTCGGAGGTCGTGACGGCGTCACGCTACCTCATCGCCCCAGATCCGGGGTAACCGGAGGTCGTCGGAGGTCACCGGTGGCCGCTGCCCTTGCCGGTCAATATTTTTAAATTTTTCTTTTGATAATTTTTTTTTTATCACAAAGATCCTTTGTAAATGTAATTCCCCAAACACCATTTTGCTCAAAGTACTTCACAAAGGGGCTTTCAAAATACAATTTATCAAACACAGTTGCATTTTGGAAAACACCTTTAACTCAAAGGTCTTTGTATTTTCTCAAAAACTTTTCCCAAAAGTGGTTCCCAAATGCACCCACAGTTGCCGTTAATATCCTAAAAATGAGGATGAGGATGGGGATGAAAATGATGGAGACACTGATCTAGAAGAAGGAGATGAGAATTTGAGCCCTCCCAACTCTGATGGAGATGAAGAAGTCAGTGATCAAAGAAGATCAAAAACCATTAGATATGACCCCAAATCTGATCATAAAGACATACAATTTAAAGTAGGAATGAGATTTGTCTCGCGTGCTCAATTCAAGAAAGCTGTGCAACTTTACGCAATCATAAATGGATTTAACATTAGATGGAAGAAGAGTGAAGCGAAAAAAATGGATGGTAGGTGTGAGAGTGGCTGTGAATGGAGAGTTTATGCTAGTTGGATGCAAAGTGAGAAGACCTTCATCATAAAAACTGTTGGAAAAGAACATACTTGCCCTAAGAGCATGAGAAATAAGAATGCATCGGATATATGGCTTGCGGAGCAGTTTTTGCATAAAATTAGAGCTAACTTGAAGTATGCAACATCACAAATGCAAGCAGATGCAATGGAGATGTGGGCATTGACACTAAATAGGAGGATTTGTTATAGAATGATTACTAGAGCTATTGAGATCATTAGAGGTCCATTTGTCGAGCAATACAAGTTGCTGCATTCTTATAAGGCTGAGTTGATTCGATGTAGTCCTAATAGCACATTTGAATTGGAAGTTGGATGATGTAATACGTTCAAAAGATTCTATGTGTGCTTCAAAGAATTGAAAGAGGGTTTTCTAGCAGGTTGTAGACGAGTAATTGGATTGGATTGATGCTTTACGAAAACTTCAGTTAGGGGGATGTTACTTTGTGCTATTGGTAGAGATGGAAACAACCAAATGTTTCCAATTGCATGGGCTGTTGTTGAAGCTGAGACTGAAGAATCTTGGACTTGGTTCCTCGAGCTACTAGTGAAAGACTTGAATGTAGGACAAGGTCTTGGCTGGACCTTCATGAGCGATCAACAGAAGGTAAGATTGTGCACAAACTTTGCTAATAAAAGTATTTGTTGTTTGTAAACTAACTTATTTGCATGTCAAATAACATGTTACAGGGCCTGCTCAATGCAGTTTCTAAACTCTCTCCACGAGCAAAGCATGGGAATTGTGCTCGGCACATTTATACCAACTAGAAAAAATTATACAAGGGAGAAACATTTAGGAATTGCTTTTGGAGAGCTGCATATTCTACATATGAGGCCGATTTCAATATGGCAGTAAAAGAAATGAAGAAAGAGTCTGTTCATGCATATGAAGATTTCATGAGACAGGGTCCAGAACACTTTTGCAGGGCATTCATCAAGTATGGACAAAATTGCAATGCTATCGTGAACAATTTGAGCGAGACGTTCAATGCATATATATGTAGAGAAAGGGAATTTCCCATTGTTGATATGTTAGAGGGCATAAGAAAATTACTTATGGTAAGAATGTATGAGAAAAGCCAATTGATGGTTGGTTCAAGAGATGAGATTTGTCCAAGAATCAGATTGAAGATTGAGGAGGAAAATATGAAGTCTAGGTTTTGCATTCCAAAGCCATCTACAGCTTCCAGATTTGAAGTTGAAGTGAATGATGATACTTTTATGGTTCATCTGAATAAGAAGACATGTACTTGCAGACAGTGGGATATATCGGGGATACCATGCAACCATGCTATCTCGTGCATCAACTTCATGAAGTGTAACTTAAATGATTATGTAGCTGATTGTTTCAAGAAAGCTGTGTATGAGTGTTGCTATCAATTTGCATTACCCACCTTGAATGGAAAGAAAATGTGGCTAGCGACTAGTGAAGAGCCTTTATTGCCTCCGCCATTCAGAAAGCTTCCAGGGAGGCCCAAGAAAGATAGGAAGAGATCCAATGGTGAGAAGAAAAAGGATGAGAAAAGCAAAAGAGTGAGGAAGCCAATGGTCACCAACACTAATCCTACTAAAATATCAAAATCTGGTATTACCATGAAATGCTCTAATTGTCATGGTACTGGACACAACAAGACAACATGCCCCCAACCTCCGGCACCTATCCAAATTAAACTACCTATAAGGAAATTTAAACATAAATGTGATACATTTTCCCTTAGAATACCTTATATATGTCTATTATACAGGGCACAAGAGGTAGGCCAAGGAAGCATCCAAAGCAACTAACCATTGAAGGAGGGGCATCGAACAAACAAAGTGAAAGTACCTCAGCTAGATCTATAATGGGACAATCAAATATTGTCAATTCTCAGTAGAGAAGGGTGAGGAGTCTACAAGTAGATTTCATATGATTTTTGATAATACCAAAGTAAAATGTTAATATGGTTTGTCTTCTTATAGGTTTTACAAGGTTATGGATTTTACATATCTGAAGCCACTGGAAACTCATATTTGAGAGTGAAGATTTTATTTTGTTAAGCATTTTTTAATCCACTATGATTAGCATAATAAGATTATGTTTTTCCCTCAATTTTCAGATGCCTGGGAGTAACATAGTTCAAGAAATTCATCAAGGTGGTGCAAATCATACGGTGGATCTTTCAAGCCAAGTTTCTGGACCTCCTCAAACTGAACAATCTCAAAGTGAAGTAGGGCAATGAACCTGTAGGGAGAGTTGGATTTTGGGTGTAAAGCTTGTCCTGTAAGGAGAGTTGGATTTTGGGTGTAAAGCTTGTCCTGTAAAGCTTGTTTTGTAAAGCTTGATTTGTAAAGCTTCGTTTTTTTGGATGGTATTTGATATAGAACATGCTTTTGGATTGCCTTTTTTGGCTAGTTGGTTGGTTGGTGTTTGGGGTAAAGGCTGCTTTGTAAAGCTTGTTCAAAGTGTGAAGGCTATTTTGTAAAGTTATTTCAAAGATATATTGATATGTGGCTTTAGTTTCGTTCTCTCCATTTTGTGTAGTTGATGTTATTTGCATTTTGATGATGAATTTGGTTGATTGCGTATAGCTTGTATGCTGGAAGGGTCTCTCTCTCTCTCTCTCTCTCTCTCTCTCTCTCTCTCTCTCTCTCTCTCTCTCTCTCTATGCCTATTCTGATTAAAAGTATATTGCTTCTGGCTCATTATGAATAGCACTTCTTTTGTATATGTGCGCAAGCAATCTGTCCATCTTTTAGTTAATGGGCATCCTCTTGGCAAAAGAATGACGTGCACATTTGGTAGTCTTTGAATGGTTTTATAATAATGATTCCAATAAAAGAAAAAAAAATCAAGTATTAATGATATTGAGGCAATGTTTGGGTAATCCGGAAAATAAAATGATTAGAGATCACAACTCAGTCAAATTTGGGAAAATTGAAAGAGGGTAAATATGCCGCACATGCACCAATTTTGTTTTTTTATGATCGAAAAAATTAATTTAGAGTAAATTTGTCGTAAATATACCAGTTTAGGGTAAATTTGTCATAAATATACCAGTTTGGGGTAAATTTGTCATAAATATACCAGTTTGGGGTTTTTAATGGTATTAAACTTATGAATTTCCACATGGCTTGCCACATCAACAACCACGTCAACAAGGTTAACGGCAAAATCGAACGGAAGCTAACGGAGGGTAGATTTGTCACATGTGTACCGGTTTGGGGTTTTTTAGGGTATTAACCCTTATATTAAAGACATCTCCCTTCACATGTCCTTCACCAGTGAGCAACTCACCTCATGATCCACACCCTGGTTCCAAAAATTTTTATAAGTTCAATCACCAAGCCATCTCCTGTAATTTGCCCCACTTTTTGTACCAACACGTGCTTTGAAATCTTTCCCCTAGAAAATGATGATCATGTTTTAAAAATATTTTAACATTAAAGGTAAGCTGAAAACAAAGGTTGAAAGACAATAACTTAAAGTCAATGTGGTTGCTATAGACTACGGATACAAAATTCCTCGAAAATCAAATCAAAGAAGTAATTGAGGTGATGGGCAACTTTAAAAATCCAAATAAAGTAAATTTGTCATTTTTTTTTAAAATTGAATTCTGCTGGTGTGTGTGGGTATGTATAAATATTAAATTAAAAACCAATTTATTAAGGCGCATATCATTAATTTTGACACATTTGCCCTAATAAAAAAAATTTGTACTACGCTTACCCAAAAATTTTTTTATCCAAATTTATACTTACATAATACCAAAAACTCTAAAATTTTACTTTGTGACACAAAATATTTTATCCAAATTTTTTTAGGGTGTAATTTAAGATTTTTGGTGGCTTTTATACTATAATGAATGAATGGCGATTTACAAAATGCTCCTTAACGGAGACATACTAAAAGTAAATTATAATGCCAAGGACAGAAGGAAAAAGAAAGAGTATCCCACTAGCTAAACTGAAGAGTTGAGACCCCAGTAACGCATGAGAAAATATTAGGGGCATCTCATGGAAAACGCCCAATTATTTGATCGACACGTGGATTAATGGTCCTACTTTGCTATCACCATTAGTCTTTATGTTGGATGCGAGCTTCTCTTCTCCTCTTTTGTAGCCTTATCCTTTTTGTCTCTTTGTGCGAAGGCTTTTCTTCCTTTTTGACTATTTTTTGCCCCTAGTATCTCTAGACTTCACGCATTTTTTGAGACCTCTCTTTTCAATTTATTTTCCTATTTTGAGCACCTTTCTAATTTGATGTATCAAGACTGGAAGGGGTGGCCAACATCCCCCCTTCTCTCTCTCTCTCTCTCTCTCTCTCTCTCTCTCTCTCTCTTTCGGCTCTCTTTCTTCTTCGTACCCGAAAGTCAAGACAATCAAGACAATAGCAAATGTTTTAAACCAAAAAAGAAAATAATCATAATTTCAAACAAACTTATTTTAAGTTCTTCATTATGTTATCTAAGTGGAGATTCACTATATATATGATGGATGTGCACAATTATGCCAACCAATGGAAGGGACAAGTAAAATACACCAAGCAACACAAACCAAAAACGAAAAAGGTACACGGGAAAAGCCAAAGAACAAGGAACCAACAATCATTCATTAAGAGGCCACAAATAGCAAAGTGAGTTCACAAGATGATTGAATGCATCAAGTATGTAAAATCTCATACTCTTCAATTTAGCCAGCACTAGGCAAGATGCGCCACGAGCATAGACAAGCATCAAGATATATTGGGTCGAAGAGATCTAACATATGGCAAATTAATTCATACAAGTGAATAGTTTGGTTAATGAACTGTTTGATTAGGGAAATACAAGGAAGAGCCATAAGCAAAACCAACCTGCATGAACCGTTTGGTTAGGAAAATATAAGGAAGAGCCATAAACAAAACCAATCAAAACTAACCTACATGTCACAGACACGCAACTATCAATCTTCTCAACATATAAATTGCATCTAAGACACCTCCTCTAATTCTACTTCTTAGCTAGCTGCATCAACATTATGTCATCCCTGGCTCTCTCCCCCTCCCGCTCCTGAAACTCATGACACTCCGAATACATTTTGTTCAACATTCCCAAGGGGCTTTCAGCCTCTAAAGCCCCATGGGGAAATACTTGGATTGTTTGGCATCCATTTTGAAGTAGCTTTCAAGTGAAAGTCAACATTGAGAAAGTTCGAAAGCCCAATGCTAGTAGGGACCAGTTTTGAGATTTCAACATTTGGTCAAATGTTGAAACTTATTTTTTACTTCCAAAACTATCCTCACTCATTTTTCAAATTTCTGATTTTGCCCTCATTATTATTTTTTTAAATGCCAAAGTAATGCTAAAAAAACATATATATGCTAAAAAAATTAAATATATTTTGGTCTTTTAAAAAATATTTATATATTTGATTTTTTAGCATTATTGTCAAAATGTATATTTAAAAAGTTGCATACATTATTTTTTCAAATTTTATACAATTAAAAATCAAAAATTCTGATGAAGGGTTTAGTCTTTTTTAAGAAAAAAATTATGTATGTATGTATGTATGTATGTATGTATGTATGTATTATATTTTTTATTATTATTTTCAAATTTATATTTAAAAAGTTGGATACATTATTTTTTCAATTTTAAATAAATAAAAATAAAAAAATTTAAAGGAAGGATTTTGTCTTGTTTTTTTAAAATTATATATATGTTCAAAATTTATATTTTAAAAGTTGTATACATTTATTTTTTCAATTTTAAATAAATAAAATTAAAAAAAAAACTAATATAAATCACCAAAATAGCTTTTCAAATATGTTTTTTTACCAAACATCATTTTTCTCAAAATTGTTTCTCAAAGCATAGTTTACCAAATGGCTTTTGCATTACCTAAAGTTCTTTAGGTTAAATTGCTTTGCATTTTTCCAATGGACTTTCAAAATACTAAACCAAATGCACAATGAGTGTTTCAATCTAGAGTTATTTAACAATGAAATGCTTGAAGTCACCTTGGAGATTGGGTTTCCAACGCCAAAATTTGACAATGACATGAGTAAACATTTCAGTTGCGTTAATAACATGCAATTTCAATAGACATAGAGATTATTTTCAAGCGTTCGATGTCTAGGACCTCTAGATGCACCGTTGCCTCCAAGCTTAAAGGGAGTTATATTAAACGCGTGCAAGAATTCAACTGGAGTGCCCTAAGACCAGTCGAGCAAGAAAAATGAGGTGGAAGGGATGCATTTGCATACGATGTAAGTTCAAGAATCAAGTAGAGTGCCCTAAGACCAGTCTAGCTAGAAAAATAAGGTGGAAGGGATGCATTTGCATACCATGTAAGTTCAAGACTCAAAGTCTTTGCATAGACATGATGAAATTTTAATGGCCCTATTACAAAGTATGTTGTTCATTCAAACATGTTTCTTCATTTCACTTTTCTCTACTAGAGGTACGTGGTTAGATCGTGCAATTTGTTGTGTTCTTTGTCGCCTGCATAACAAAACTCATCGCACTGTGGAGAAATCCCAATACTTTCCAACATTTCACCAAATAATCAACAAAGAGGTGATGGTAGAGTCAGATCGTGTGGATCTGATAAATACGCTACAGAACAAAGGGACTTTCAGTTGGGAAGCAAAAGCCATCATCGAAAACTGCTCCTCTCTCTTATCAAGATTATTAGGAGTGGGCTTGGGTTATTGCCCAAGAACTGCAAATTCAGTGGGAGATTGGGCTGTGCGGGCTCAAAAGGAAAAAAAGTCTTCCGCAAAATTGGTTGTCTTCTCCTCCTCAGGCCCTTTGGGCTTTGCTTTGTAACGACGCCCCCGGTATGGGATCTGCTGGCTGAGTCCAGTTTATTATATAAATACAACTCGTTTATGACCAAAAAAAATAAATAAATAAACAAAGATGTCACACTCTTCTATAAACAATGCTCCTAACAGAAAGCAAACCCTTTTATCCTTCCTATCTAAATCATCATAGTTCAAAAACTCAGGCACTTTATCTATGCCTTGGATGTTGGTACTGGGTCATCTTCGCAACCTCCTCAATTGATCTCCCTAGGGGTGAATAATGTCATTCTTCCTAAAAGTTCTCACCACTTTATTGATCATGCAAACTAACACACTCTCTAACCATAAGTCATGCTACTGGCATAATATTTGGAATTTTCATACTTAGGCCAACTTTTCAAACATTTTATATGCATCCGTATGGAGTAAATGCTTCATATTTACGAGCTTGTTGGCATATATGTCATAGTACAAATCACAAACTCTACTAGTTAATACCACCTTATTGTTCATATATTGTTAGAAATACCTATCTCCTATAGATCATAAGAATCCCAAATATTATCGAGTAGAAGTAAGTATCACATGCCACTCACTTTGTTCGATATAAGATTGAGTAGTCTCGACTGCATTGACTCCACCCTCCACTTTTAGCTTTAGACGCTGAGTGATTGCATATTGCACTTTCCCAACGTTCTACGCCTTCAATATCCATCTCCAAATTAAAACATCAAACATTTTCACAACCCTTTGATTATCATTCAAATTGTGCAAGGCTATAGTTTTTCCAGTTCCTATCATTCCCTACACTTTGATACTTTTGAGATTTCTTTCTATCCATAACCCTGATATCTCTTCGATGGTGAAGGCTTATCCTCACTCTTAGGAGGCATCAATGAGTCCCGTAGGCCACTCCGTTATCAATATCTCCGTTGTCAATAGCAGGCTTGTAATTCCTCACGCTTTTTGACCATATGCTTTCTGAAATTTGCCCATGACAAAAACTGAGCGAATCTCCAAGCATGCCTGATCTCTTATTGTATTTGCTTTTCAATTTGACTGCTTTTTGTTCAATCACCTTAACCTTGCAAGTCCAACCTTCATGTTCTTTGGTTGCGTTCTTCATCTTATTTTTGTTAATTTCCACCTCTTCATCATCCCTTCTTGCATGAAGGTTTTTTCTTTTTTTTGTCAATTTCTTCAAATTGAACTTAAAATTGTCAGCATAGTCAATTTTTTTTTTTATAGCAAAAAATGCTACGCCTACCCTTGTATGCTTCAAGTGCTATTGTAGAGGCTACTTGCAGCTGCTTCAACCATGACTATCACTAGAACAAAATTAATTTGAAAAAGCATCCAAACAACGGGAGAATGAAATGTATATTGCCTGTGAGTACGAAATTGAGCTAGTCATGAGAAGATGGTAATGGTACTTACTCAGAAAAATGGTAAAAATAAAAAGGCTCAACTTTTTATTTGCCAAGTGAACTCTCTGAAAACATTAGCAAATAAAGAGAAGGAGTTTAATTGTGCAATGATTCAAAGACTTCAACAGAAATGTCTCAACAACAAAAACCTTAAAACTTTTGCATGGCTCAATTACTGTCTAAGCGAATCCGATCCATATGTTTCAATCTATGTTTTTTTCAGAATGATCAGTACCAAAACTAGAACATGATTATTATGTTACTGTAATAAAAGCATAAGGCAAGTCAAAGTAATAACAACGGATTCAGAAGAAGATTTATTTAGACCATTAGAAATTTTGAGATGGCAAAAGATGGCAGCTATTCAAGCTGCAAAAGTTGCATCTTTTCTCATCGCATCACCGTTTAATCACAAAGCAGGGGAACAATTTTGCAGTAGAGATTGGATTTTTCAAGAACAAGCTTAGGCAACAGAAGGGGAAAAAAAGAAAGGAAATAAAAATAAAAGATAAAAATACAGTACAGTAGGCAACATAATTAAGATTTGTAGAGTGACGGAACATCTTGTGTACTTGATTATGCAGAGATTGAGATTGGCAATATGAGAATCACATGTAAGAAACACGGCACGTGTTTGATGCTACTCGAGAGATCAGTGGGCGATCCATTGACGTTGACTTGTAAGATCAAATGGCATCTCTACAATTGCATAGATCCCCTCATGCACCTTAGCATATGAATGTATAGTGGCGAGTTTTAGAACTATTCCTCAACGGGTCAGGTGATATATACTATTTTAACGAAAAATTCTTAGACAAACCTGATGTATGTATGACCAGTTCAAAGGTTATGTCGAATGAGGTGGGTCTCAACCGAAGGGTGCACGCGAGCTAGGCTCACATGTACTGAATGCAGGCAATACCTGCTCCTTTCTTACACCCTTCTATCACCAGCAAAACTAGTTTGGTTTGGTAAGCAATGGTGCCCACTGTTCTTTTACAAGAACTTGTTCTTTCCCAAATTATTATGGCGTCTGGTGATTCATAGATAGTGCGTGTGTTGTTTGCTTCTTCCTTCTTTGGGTTATGATCATGGGGAACATCAGAAGCAAACCAAAGTCGATGGAGCAGAGGAGCAACCACGGAATTAGGACGGCAGCAAGTTTTCCATCACAAGCCTTTAATTCTGCTTCTGTCTCAGGTTCCTCTGTTTAAGCATTCGAATCCGTTCCTTGATTCCCTTGGATTTTTCACACATGTTTGATTTGTTGGAAATTAATCCAGAGAAAGCAAACTGTTTATTGTAATCAGAACATCAATGTAAAGAAAATGATAACAACTTTATAATATCATTCCTTTTACCATTCTTGGAGAAGAAGAAAATAAGATATCACTGAAAATAACATAAAATTGGAGATGAGGTATGGATATCCGAATCTCCTTAAGGCGATTAGTTCCTGCCAAATGTGCTCTGCAGATTCATGAACTATGCCTCCTAAGATACAACACCTCAAACCTGTTTGGATTAGCACTATGCAAACAGGACTCAGTCGAACCGTTCAATTGAACCAGCACACTCAGAAAAATCAAAAGAGTAGAAAAGAATATCAAAGCCTTTTGGAATCGAGTCGGAAAAACCAAAACCAACAAACCTTAATGAAGCTCTATGCTCCCATCTATTTATAGAGATTTTTAGTTCATGTACATAAGAGATACATGAATTAAATAGACGCGTGTATCCACGAAATTCATGAATCAAGAGATACATGAATTCAAGAGATTCATGAATCCAGAGATACGTGAATTCAAGAGATTCATAAACTCAATAAATACATGAACTAAAAGATACATGAATCTAGAAAATTCATGAACTCAATAGATATGTGAACATAAAAGATTAGGAAATTCATGAATCCAAAGGAGATACGTGAACAGAAAAGACGTATATTAATTTATTGGCTTTCATTGATCCATTAACCATAATTACAACAATCCCCCACATTAATGGATCAACAAAATATTTTTGACTCGAAGGAATCTGAGCATGCCTATTGAAATACACCGCATCAAGATAGGTAGCTTTCGCTTTGAACCTTCTTTAGTGAAAGCCTATCGGACTTACTTAACTAGTCGATGGACTAAGCCTTGAATCGCCAGTTGTTTGTGTAAGCCTAGACAATAAACCTCACACGGAGTATTTCCAATTCAAGATTGGTTCTCGGTTGTGTTCGTTCTTTCGGCCCTAAACCTCTCGGGATTCATGCGTGCTTTAGAAAATCTAGCCTTTAAAGATTTTCATAAAGTCGGCCAGCTCCACACATATAAGTGCATTCCTATTAAAGATATCCTACCATATCTTACTTGAATGTTACATTCCAAGTTATAAGAATCATTAAACGCATAGCATACCCTTAATAACGCTGTAAAAAAGCACTGTTGCATCATAGGAATGGGAGATAGTGCTTACACTAGAGTTTCCAAAATTTGTGTCGTCCTATTGAACCTAGATCATGGGATCTCCAATCGCATAAGTTAGGTTTCCACCCTGGAATTTCTTTATTGGGTTAAGGCTTTTAAACCCATTCCCATCAATGTGCAGTTTATCTGCTTTCTTGACAAACCTTTTGTCAGTGGATCCGTAATATTTTCTTTTGACTTTACAAAGTCTAAAGAAATGATTACATTTAAGAGCAACTGCCTTACGGTATTGTGTCTACAACGAATGTGTCTAGACTTACCGTTATAAATCGCATTATGCACCCCTACACTTTTAGAAAATTGTAGGATGACAACTTTCCATTCCATAACTCGTATGGAGTTTTACCTATCTTTTTGCGGGGTATTTTATTAAGAATATAATTTGCAGTTAAAACTGCCTCCCCCCACAAGTTCTGAGGTAAACTTGAACTCAAAAGCATGGCGTTAGCCATCTCCTTTAATGTCCTGTTCAATCGTTCAGCAACTCCATTTTTTTGTGGAGTATAAAGTGCAGTCGTTTGGAGAATTATTGCAAAACTAGCACAAAACTCTTTTAAATTGATTGAACTGTATTCTCCTCCTCTATCAGACCTAAGCACTTTGATCCGTTTGTCAAGTTGGTTTTCAACTTCATTTTTATACTTGACAAACATGCTCATAGTCTCATCTTTGCTAGTTAGTAAATAGACATAACAAAATCTAGTACAGTCATCCACAAATGTAATGAAGTACTTCTTTCCACCTCTATTTTATACAAACTTTAAATCACATAGATCACTATGGATTAATTGTAGAGGTTCACTTGTTCTTTCAATGGATTTGAAAGGTTTCTTAGCAAACTTGGCCTTAACACAAGTCTCACACTTGTAACGAGCATCCAACTCAAATCTTGGAATTAACCCCAAGTTTGCTATTCTCTTCAGTGTACCATAGTTTACATGTCCTAATCTACCATGCTATAGATAAGGAGACACAACAGTGTAAACTGAAAACTTTTCTTTATTAATAGTCTTTTAGTACACATACTTTGAGTTTACATCAATAATAGCCACATTGGCTTTAAACAGGTCATTACATAAGTACCCTTTCCACACATACATCCCTCATTTAGATAGTACAAACTTGTCAGATTCAAATACAATTTTGAAACCCTTCTTGACAAGTATATGGCCAGAAATTAGATTTTTCCGAATCTCTGATACATGCAGCACATTCAGCAGGGTGACCTCCTTGCCAGATGTAAACTTCAGGATCACCTTTCCTCTTTCGGCAATCTTTGCTAATGCAGAGTTAGCCATATAAAACTTCTCATCTTCTTCAGCCTTCTCATAAGATGAGAACATGTGTTTATCTGCACAGATGTGATTTGTGGCACCTGTGTCTAGCCACCAACCATTAGTGTTCGACACCAAAGATGCTTTAGACATTACCACAGCAGACAGTCTCTCAATATTGTCATGTTCTATCAAATTCAGTTGCTGGGCTGCACCATCGTTCTTGCCTTTTTTCGAGCGCTTCTTGCAATCCTTAGCACGATGGCCAGGCTTGTTGCATATAAAACACGTCCCTTGGAATTTCTGGAACTGCTCCTTCTGCTTGCCTTTTCCTTGAAAAGACATCTTCCTTTTTCTATCTTGCTTGGATTTGGAAGATTCCACAACGTTGGCCTTTGGCTCAAAAGAAGGATTTGCACTCCTTCTATTGTCCTCCTCGATTCTGAGGCACAGAATGAGATCTTCAAGGCTCATCTCCTTCCATTTGTGCTTCAAATAATTTTTGAAGTCTGACCAGCCCGGAGGTAGTTTCTCAATCATAGCCGCCACTTGGAATGATTCACTAAGTATCATTCCCTCAACAGAGATGTCACTCAGAATTAATTGTAATTCTTGAACCTGACTCATGACAGATTTAGAGTCCACCATCTTGTAGTCCAAGAATTTGGCAACCACAAATTTCTTAGTGCCAACGTCCTCAGTCTTGTATTTCTTCTCTAAGGATTCCCATAACTGTTTAGCAGATTCAACATTACAATAAACATTATATAGAAAATTCACTAAACAGTTAAGAATATAATTTCAGCATAAGAAATCCCCATGCTTCCAAGCCTCCAACGCATCGAGCGTCGTGACATCTTGCTCATTTGGACTAATTATCGGGCACACCTCCGATAAATATTTCGTCAGATTGAGCATGGTCACATAGAAGAACATCTTCTGCTACCACTGTTTAAAGCCCACTCCGGTGAATTTCTCCGATTTCTCATTAGCTGTAACTGGAGGCGTTGCCATCACAGTAGGCAAAATTCGTTGAACTATCTATCCAGAAACGGAGCCAAAAGCCATTTGGCTTGTACTGTTCTGAAAAATAGTCCCGAGCATACCAGTCATATGACTTGTACCCGCACCACCAAAATTGGTGTTAGCCCAAGGGCCCGTAGCATTGGCTGCTACAAATTCAGACCCTGAAGGTTGAATATCTTCCATAGCAACGGTCAAATCGACCATTGGAACGTCTCCTGAAACATTTAGGACATTGAAGGGTACTTGGTTGTTTTCAGCCATCTCAATAATCTGACAAGAACAACAAACAGTGAGTAATCTAATCGCCTGAAGATTGTTGGAAATTAATCCAAAGAAAGCAAACTGTTTATTGTAATCAGAACATCAATGTAAAGAAAATGATAACAACTTTATAATATAATTCCTTTTACTAATCTTGGAGAAAAAGAAAATAAGATATCAACTGAAAAATAACATAAAATTGGAGGTGAGGTACGGATATCCGAATCTCCTTAAGGCGATTAGTTCCTGCCAAAGGTGTTCCATAGATTCACGAACTATGCATCCCAAGATACAACACCTCGAACATGTTTGGATTAGCACTATGCAAACAGGACTCAGTCGAACCGCTCAATTGAACCAAAGCACACTCAGAAAAATCAGAAGAGTAGAAAAGAATATCAAATCCTTTTGGAATCGAGTTGGAAAAACCAAAACCAACAAACCTTAATGAAGATCTATGCTCCCATCTATTTATAGAGATTTTTAGTTTATGTATAGAAGAGATACATGAATTAAATAGATGCATGTATCCACGAAATTCATGAATCAAGAGATACATGAATTCAAGAGATTCATGAATCCATAAATACGTGAATTCAAGAGATTTATAAACTTAATAAATACATGAACTAGAAGATACATGAATCTAGAAAAGTCATGAACTCAATAGATATGTGAACATAAAAGATTAGGAAATTCATGAATCCAAAGGAGATACATGAACAAAAAATACGTATATTAATTTATTGGCTTTCATTGATCCATTAACCATAATTACAACATGATTTTGGGCAAGGAAAGAGTTGCTATTATGTTGAAACGGAGAAGAGAGAGGAACGAGCCATGCATCGCTTCACCTAATTGTAATCTATGGGCTTTTCAGAATCATATTCATTTGTTTACTTCCACATCATCTATGTGCCAATTTTCCCAAGAAAGTCAGATCTCCTACCATGGCATGTTAGAATGAAGATTATGAAGACCGGGTACAAGCACTAGGTCGACGTAATCATCATGTTAATGAGCAATTTAGTCATAGTATTTGGGGCAATTATCATGCTAATGAGCAGATCTAACCATGTGAGCATATCAGCCCATTTGACCAAAAAAAAAAAAAAAAAAAAAAAAAGGAAGAAAAAAAAAAGAGCCAATAATAAGCTTTAGGATGAATTACATCACTTGCGCTCATCCTGTTCTCGCAGCATGACCGAGTGAGGCAAAAGTTAGTGCTACTTTTAATGGTATCGGTCTCCACAACAAGCCCAAAGCCGTTCCATCCACGTCTATGCTGTGTAAGGAGACTCATGTTTGTGGAAGTAATTGCACTTCAATGCCGTATTTATTACGATTCTGAATTTTCAAGTGCTATCGGTATTTAAAGATGTTGTTTGCAAACTGATGTTATTTCGACATAGAGTGAGGGGATTTTTTGGAGAAGTCATGTCTATATGTTAGTGTGTTGTACTTTTCGTAATTATTGAATAATAGAAGGTTGATCATATTTGATTACCCATTCAACGGGTCAGAGACCGAAGTCAACCATCCTTGATTGGTTCAAGAGCTATTAGCCTTATCTACCATTCCTGTGAGGTATACGCTCTCTGAAGATTTATCTTCTCCACAAATTTTGGGGAATCAACAGAATCAACACACATACGTAGAAAAAGAGAGGCAAGTCGACGTGTTCATCGAGCGAAATTGAGCCATGAGCAGCACCCGCACAGAACGGAGGCTGGAATTGCCAGAACTAGACAAAGCCAATCTTGATAAGACCATCAACACCAGCCAGAGAACGGTCAAGGAACGAAGGTTGGGGTTATCGAAATTAGACCAGAGCGCCAAATTCAAGAAATCTGCTCGAGTTCGGACGACAACCATCGACGGCGGTAGTGGCGACTTTCTGAAAATTGTCGATGAATTCACTGGGATCCATTCGGCCGGAGAAAGAGGAGAAAGGGAAAAAGGTCTCGGCTATGGCAATGAAAATAAAGGCAGCCCTTGTGGAGCTGGATTCTCGCAGATTACTTTCTTTCCAAATCACTTGAAATTGCCAAGACGGGTATATAATTTTCTCTACTATTGACTTAGTCCCACGTAGTAAAGTGAAAAAAATTATTCTCATCTTCGTCTTACTAACCTATTGATATGTTTATCACATAAGAATTCATAATTCCTCAAAACTTGATTGTTCTCACACTATTTTCTTGAAATTCATGCTGGTTTAAAGACGTGCGTGCAATTGGATTATCGGAAATGTTTCAATAATTGACTGAAGAATTAACTTCTATAGATGGGCAACAATTTGAAAAGATAAACACAAAATCTTACAATTTCTTTTATTTTTATTTTTATTTTTATTTTAAATTGTGCAGCGAAAGAAAATCTCTTGGACCTACCCAACACTACCAAACCCTACATCGTGCCATTTGTCTTGTCGCTTCATTGATGAACTATCTATTTATCACACAACTACGCTCCATGACTTTTACTAGTGTTCAATGACCTTTTACAAAATCACTAAAATTAAATAGAATAATTTCAACAAAATAAATTTACCCAGGATTGACAAAGTTGCGTTTGGGCATTGGGGAATTTTAAACTCAGAAATTGGATATCACTTATTCAAATATCACTAACTATGTGTCAATAATTTTTGGCAAGACCAACTACATAGGCCAAAGGCCTAGAGTTAGTCAATCATGAGGTTTACATGATGTTTCATGGGCGTCCAAATAGTTGAGCCTTTGTGTTCGAGCCCTTGAATTTTTAAAATAAATTAATTAATTGGGACCATGTTGAAAAAAATTCCTCTATTCAGGTCTTTAATTGGTGAATAATAAATACGGTTATCACCTGAGTATAGGGATGTCCATGTCTATAATCCATCAATTCAGAATCTAACTCCAATTAGGAATGGACAAAAGTATGACTCAATTAGATCTGCTAATACTACCACTAGTCTATCAAAAAGAAGAATTCAAAGCATTATACTATGTTCTATAGCACATGAAGGTAGTTAACCTATATGGTAGTCAGCAAGATTTAAGTCCTCCAATTGAATTCTGGGCCTTTGTCCCTAGTTCATCACTTATCAGAAAAGGTACTTCAGTTGGATTTTAGTTACAAAAGAGTATAGTTCTTCACCTCATAATCAGATTGCAAGAAATAGGGTCATATGTTTTTCCATCTCTCTGAGAAAATGTCCTCCAATTATGCCTCTTATTGGTGGTGCCAGACATTAACAGTCGGTGATATTCACCCCCCGTAACTCACCAATTAAAACGTGGCCAAAAAAAAAAAAAAAACTCTACCAATAAAAGGTATGAGTGGAGAAAAATATAGTCCAAATATATTATACCATCTATGTATTTATTAGTCTTGCATAATCGTCTCACTCTCAAGAAACCATTCACATTCTGCTCCCTCAATCCATGGCAAGTAACTTGGTTTCTCTTTTTTTCTGGTGATATATCCTATCCTCCTCGGTGGTCGAAATTCTTCAGCCACCACCGCTCGAGTTAAAGTATTTCCCGAAGGTACGTACGTGATTAAGCAATAAGTCTCGGAATGGTTCAGTTTTCTTTGCTTTTTTTTTTTCTCCCTTCCTTTTTCGGCTGACCGCAATTATTTTGGGGTTAACAAGTTTGATGATGTTCTTTGCTCCAGGGATTTCGCAGATTACAACTGCAGGAACCTTTTCACTGCAGAAAGTCGGATGAACAAATATTCTTTAAGGTCCGAGTCGTCCCAGCGTCGAAATTCGAATTGCCAGTGCCACCTTGACGATGGGTTCACTTGGAGGAAGTACGATCAGAAGGAAAATCTTGGAGCCAAGTATCCAAGGTGAGTTCAGAGACGATCAGTTCTCTAATTCTCAAGTCTTGAAGCTCCATCACCCCAAAGATTCACCAGAACATTATTCCTTTGTTCAAAGTAAACCCCCTTCAATAATCTTGCCTTTCTCACTCCTAATCAAAATGCATCCCCAGCATGTTACATTGGTGGACTTGAGATGAGCCACATCCTTGAAAAAGTTAAAAAGGAAGGAACTTCCATTTTCCTCATATGGAAAGTTAGTCTCAAGAAGACTCGATGAAAGACGTCATCATTTAGCAGCATACTCATTTTCGTCGTGTCAATCATCATCCTATACTTGATGGGCTGTTCCACAGTCAACCATCTCTTTCTCATGTCTTAATCGACTAAAAACAATTTCAGATATTAACGGTTAGTTCAGTTTGACAGCTTCTTATGTTGCTATCACTTTTCTCTTCCTTAGCCTACTAAAGTTTGACATATAATTGAGCGCTTTGGAAGTAGCTTGGCTATAAGTACACACAAGTTTTACTCTGTTTCCTTTGTCCTTTATATCTGGCTGTCATTGATATTCTTCCCACACTTCACATTCAGGAGCTACGATAGGTGTACTCATGGCACGGGGAGCTTGGACCCTCCAGCGAACTCCTCATCCCTCCTCGCCTCCACACTGGAGGACGAGCCTCGCCGTGGGTCCGGCGTTCCCAAGTTCAAGTCCATCTCCCCGCCGCTTAGCCCCTGCCCCGTGAGCCCCTCTGCTTTCCTCACCTGCCCGCCTGGTCTCAGCCCTGCCGATTTCTGGGACTCCCCTCTATTGTTTAGCGATTCCGAGGGATCTACTCCCCTCTCTCTCTCCCCCCGCAGCAAGTCCTCTGACAGTTACCAGCACATCCCTAAAGGGGAAGACGCAAATTACTCTACCTTCACTTGGCAGACCAACGCCGAGCAGCAGGTATGTCTACACTTTCTTTCTATGCTCATCCCTCTTCCCTTTGCCTCACGATAACCAATCCGATTACGATAATTTTCAGTCTCCGGCTGACGATGGCTACAACTGGAGGAAATATGGCCAGAAGCAAGCAAAGGGGAGTGAATACCCCAGGAGCTATTACAAGTGCACTTATCCTAATTGCCCTACCAAGAAGAAGGTCGAGAGATCTCTGGATGGCCAGATTACCGAGATTGTCTACAAGGGAAGCCATAACCACCCTCAGCCTCTGGCCACCCGGAGATCCTCGGTGTCCTCCACCTCCTCTGTGCCATCTAATGCAAGCCAGGTCTATAATCCCGCCGCCCCCGAAATCAATGACCCTGCTTTTCCTGCGCGTGGCTCCTCTCAAGTAGACTCTGCAACCCCAGAAAACTCTTCCCTTTCGGTCACCGACAACGATGGTTACAACTGGAGGAAATACGGCCAGAAGCAGGTGAAGGGGAGCGAAAACCCCAGCAGCTATTACAAGTGCACTTATCCTAATTGCCCTACCAAGAAGAAGGTCGAGAGATCTCTGGATGGCCAGATTATCGAGATTGTCTACAGGGGAAGCCATAACCACCCTCAGCCTCTGGCACCCCGAAGATCCTCGGCGTCCTCCGCCTCCTCCGTGCCGTCTCTTGCAGTCCCGGTCTATAATCCCGGCACCCCCGAAATCAATGACCCTGCTTTTTCTGCGCTTGACTCCTCTCAAGTAGACTCTGCAACCCCAGAAAACTCTACCCTTTCGGTCACCGACAACGAACCGGATCCCAAGAGATGGTAAGTTGCTAGCTGGATGGAGTTCTGTTTGTTTGGGTGAAAATTGAAGTTTGTTTATGTTACAATTGGATGGTTTTGATCTGCTCCATGGTCCCTGATTCATTTCATTCCTTAATTGTTAGGAAGCAAGAGGGTGAGAATGGAGGGATTTTAGCTCCTGGGAGCAGAACGGTAAGAGAACCAGTAAATTCGTGGAGTCGAAAATAATTATGAGGCACACGTCCTCATTACTTGCCGGCCTATGTTTTCCTCCAATAGGGTACAAGTTATAGTTATTTGGACATGCATACTTAAATAAATATAATTATGAAGCTTTGTGACGAGGTGGTTCAATCACAAAACTTCATTCTATCCTACTTTTGTACTATTTATTTTTTAAATAGGTGTTAAAGATTGTCATGGAGCACTTGCTAAAACTCATTACTTTTTGTCTCCAGCTTTATCATAAAGCTGTTGCGCGGATCTTTTCTACCACCTCAATCAACATCTTATTTGCTAAATTCAACAATCAGATGCTATGGCCTTATATATTTATTTTTACTTTTTTGAAAATTTTTCTTCTCTCTCAAAGTTGCAGGTGACTCATCCTCGGCCACTGCCAAATCAAATCTCAAGTCACTAGAAATCTGCACATCTTTTTAAAACTATTTTATCCAATTTGGAACTCTGGCTCTATGATATTTATTTGCTGAAAAATATGCAAATAGATATGAGATAAACAATGAAAATAAACCATACAAAAGATTACATTGTTAGTTTGACTGATCAATAATCTATGTGGAGAGTGACAGAAAAATTTAACAATAATCAAGCGATACAATGGAGATTACAATCACTCCACCTCTCAAGTGTTTGCTAACCCCTGTTTTTGCACACTTAAACTCACAAACTAGCACTTAAGACTTATCTATTCATTTTGAGTAACATAGAGAAATAACAGGAAATTTTATTGAGATGTTTCTGGCGGCTTAATCTTCTCATCAGATGAAAATACAACTCAAAAACATAGGAAATTTAGGGAATAAATCCTACTGGGCTATGCCCCCCTCCCCCCCAAAATAAATAAATAAATAAAAACCACTGAGCATGTCCCAATTGCCTGGCCAGGTGGGCTATGGGCAACAAGTCCACCTTCTGGCTGGGTGAATGACAGGCAAGACCTCCAGGCAGATCAATCTGATGTTGGGCACGGTCCGCATGGACTTGAGATATTATTTCAACACTATCAATATCATTTACATATTGAATGTACTAACATTGTTGTAATTGCCTACTGCTTCAGGATAAATCGATCTCTGATCAGCCTGTCGCTAGTTCAGTTGATACATCCCTTAGTTTGGGTTTGGGCCTCTGTTCTCATGCTGCTGAAGTTCAGAAAGGTAGCTTTCATTCCTCAAAGAATCTTTACATGTTAAATGATTTGGGGAGAAGATCTGCAACATGACACTGATATAACCTTACCCATTCAAATTCAACCTTGGTTTGTCCTAAAAGATGAGTTTTCTAGTAATCTTTGTTAGACAATAGCATATTGCTAAGCTGGAGGTGACTAAAGAGATGAGAGTTTTTCTTTGCTTGCAAGATCACTATCTCATTGCTTCGTCAATAATATTGCATTTATATATGCATCGTATTACTATTGTAGATGGCATTAAGTCTAGAACTGCTGCTATTTCCAAAGAAGCACTTCTTGTGTATTGGGATTTATTTTGGGCTAAAACGGGCTCTTTCTCTCTGAACTGATCCGTCAATAAATGGGGTGACCAAGTGATTTTGTTTATAGGGAAGAAAGGAACTGACTTTGGCTTGCTGTTTTCAAGTTGTCCACTTAGATCAGTCTAGCTGCATTATCATGGATTGTGTTTGATAAATTGCGGAAAGAAAAGTTTTATATATTGCGGGGTAGATTATGATAATGATTGTGCCTTTGTCTCATGAATTTGTTTCTATACAGAACTCAAGCAGTTATTTGGAATTGATTTGCTTCACACAAAGACAGGCTATGTCATGAATGAAGGATCTCTGCCGAGTGACCTGACAGAACAAGAAAATGCGACTGTGTCAAGTGAAGCGGAAAAACTAGTAGTCAAGCAGAAGCAAAGAGCAGAAAGTGATTTTGTGCCAATGCAAAGCACTCGAGATACAAAGACTGAACTATTTACCTTTTCTCAAGTTGCTGAAAGTGATTTTGTGCCGATGCAAAGCACTCGAGATACAAAGACTGAACTATCTTCCTCTTCTTATGCTGCTGAAGAGCAGAAAGGTGGCTTTTATTCTTCAAATAATCATTACATGTTAAATGATTTGGGGTGAAGATTTGCAACATGACACTGATATAACCTTAGCCCATTCAATTTCAATCTTGGTTTGTCCTAAAAGATGAGTTTTCTAGTACTCTTTGTTTAGACAATAGCATATTGCTTAGCTGAAGGTGACTAAAGGAATGAGAGTTTTTCTGTGCTTGCGAGATTGCCATCTCAATGCTTCTGTCAATAAAATTGCATTTATATATGCATCAAATTACTATCGTAGATAGCAAAAAGTCTAGAAGTGCTGCTATTTCCAAAGAAGCCCTTGTGTATCAGGATTTATTTTGGGCTAAAATGGGCTCTTTGTCTCTGAACTGATCCAAAGTCGATAAATGGGGGTGATCAAGTGATTTCGTTCATGGTGAAGAAAGGAACTGACTTCGGCTTTCTGTTTTCAAGTTGTCCACTTAGATAAGTGTAGATGTATTATCATGAAATTTGTTCGACAAATTGCAGAAAGAAAATTTTTTTATATCCCAGGGCAGATTATGAATAATGATTGTGCCTTTGCCTGATGAATATTTTTCCATACAGAGCACAAGCCGCTCTTTGGGATGGATTGGCTTCACACTAAGGCAGGCTATGTCACGACCAAAGGATCACTGCAGAGAATTCCGAAAAAAGAAGAAAATGCGACGATGTCAAGTGAAGAGGAAAAACTAGTAGCCATGCAAAAGCATAGAGCAGAAAGTGATTTTGTGCCAATGCAAAGCACTCGAGATGCAAAGACTGAACCATTTACCTCTTCACATGCTGCTGAAGATCAGAAAGGCAGCTTTTATGAAGATCAGAAAGGTAGCTTTTATTCTTCAAAGATTCATTACATTTTAAATGATCTGGGGAGAAGATTTGCAACATGACACTGATATAACCTTAGCCCATACAATTTCAATCTTGGTTTGTCCTAAAAGATGAGTTTTCTAGTACTCTTTGTTTAGACAATAGCATATTGCTTAGCCGAAGGTGACTAAAGGAATGAATGCTTTTCTGTGCTTACAAGATCGCTATCGTGATGCTTCTGTCAATAAAATTGCATTCACATATGCATCAAATTACTATTGTAGATAGCATAAAGTCTAGAAGTGCTGCTACTTCCAAAGAAGCACTTCTTGTGTATTGGGATTTACTTTGGGCTAAAATGGGCTCTCTCTCTGAACTGATCCATAGTTAATAAATGGGTTGACCAAGTGATTTCGTTTTTGGTGAAGAAAGGAACTGACTTTGGCTTTTTGTTTTCAAGTTGTCCACTTAGATAAGTGTAGCTGTATTATCATGAAATGTGTTCGACAAATTGCGGAAAAAAAAAGTTTTTTATATCTTGGGGCAGATTATGAATAATGATTGTGCTTTTGCCTCATGAATTTTTTTTTCTATACAGAACTCGAGCCGTTCTTGGGATGGCTTCACACAGAGCCAGGATATGTCACAAGCAAAGGATCATTGCTGAGTGTTCTGAAAGAAGAAGAAAATGCAACGGTGTCAAGTGAAGCAGAAAAACTAGTAGCCATGCAGAAGCAAAGAGCAGAAAGTGATTTTGTGCCAACGAAAAGCACTCGAGATACAGAGACTGAACTATTTCCCTGTTCTCATGCTGCTGAAGATCAGCAAGGTAGCATTTATTCTTTAAAGATTTGTTACATTTTAAATAATTTGGGGAGAAGATTTGCAACATGGCACTAATATAACCTTAAGCCCATTCAATTTCAACCTTGCTTTGTCCTAAAAGATGAGTTTTCAATACTTTTTGTTTAGACAATAGCATATTGCCAAGCTAAGGAGCAGTAAAGAGATGAGAGCTTTTCTGTGCTTGCGAGATTGCCATCTCGATGCTTCTATCAATAATATTGCAATTATATATGCATCAAATAACTATTATAGATAGCATAAAGTCTAGAAGTGCTGCTGTTTCCAAAGGAGCACTTCTTGTGTATTGGGATTTATTTTGGGCTAAAACAGCCTCTTTCTCTCTGAACTGATCCAAAGTCAATAAATAGGGAGACCAAGTGATTTTGTTTATAGTAAAGAAAGGCACTGATTTTGTCTTTCTTTTTTCAACTTGTCCACTTAGATCAGTGTAGCTGCATTATCATGGAATGTGTTTGACAAATTGTGGAAAGAAACGTTTATATATCGCGGGGTAGATTATGATAATGATTGTGCCTTTTCCTTATGGATTTGTTTCTATACAGATCTCAAGCCGTTGTTTGGGATTGATTTGCTTCACACAAAGGCAGGCTATGTCACGAACGATGGATCTCTGCTGAGTGATCTGAAAGAAGAAGAAAATGCGACCGTGTCAAGTGAAGCGGAAAAACTAGTAGCCATGCAAAAGCAAAAAGCAGAAAGTGATTTTGTGCCAATGCAAAGCACTCAAGATAAAGAGACTGAACTATTTCCCTGGATAATGAAAAAGGGCGCTGATCCTCATGCTACTTTGGGAAAAGTTCATTCTTATTCATCACACTCAGAGTGGGAAGTTGGTTCACATTACGCAGAATTGGAAGTTGGTTCACATTGCTCAGAATCAGACTCTGAAGACACTGATGAGAAGATGACGATTCGAGCAAGTCGAGAATATCATAGGAGAGAAACATCGGAAAGTGCAGTTTTGCAAATGTGGAACACTGCAGAGCCAGAGGTTGAACCCTTTTCCTTGGAAGTAAATGAAGACACTGCTTCTGACAAAGTTCATTCATATTCCTCAGAACAAGAATCTGAAGTTGATTCATATTGCTCAGGTCCGGAATATGAAGTTGGGGATAAAAAGGCGAGGATAGAAGCTAGTCCAGAATATAATGATATTATACACATACCAAAGATGAAAAAGGAAAGTTCTTCACATGCTACTTTGGATGATGCCAATGCCTTAATTGATATGTTAGGTGGCAGTGGAAAACAAGAAGGGAGACCATCAGAAGGATGGGGTGCAATTAAATATGACTCTATAGTCGACCATCTCATTAAGTCCATAAAAAAATCTAACATTGAAAAAATTGGAATATATGGCAGAAATGAGGTTGCAAAAGCTATTGCCATTGAAGCTTTGAAGGAATCTGCAATTTTGAGAAATCTATTTGATAGAGTCATCTGTGTTACTGTTCCTCTGAACTGCGACATGGAAAAGGTGCAAAAGGTGATTGCTGGACAAATATCTTGTGATTTAACTGAAGCCAAGGCAGTTGATATGCCACATTCGGTGGTGAATGCATTGGAAGGCCTCAAGTTTTTGCTCATTCTTGTTGGCGTTAACCAACACAGGAAGCTAGAGACATTGAGGATTCCTGAAGCAACACCACCAGTTGGTAGCAAGATAGTCTTTGTGACTGGATCAGGACAATTGTGTGATGAAATCGAAGTGGATAAGAAAATATGCTTGGATGATCTATTGCTGTACGAATTATTTCGTCAGAATGTGGGTGAAGTTGTTTATTATTCTAAAAAAGCCCTAGCTAGAGAAATAGTTAGGATGTGCAGGCCATATTCACGTGCCGTTATTCTAGTGGCAAGGGCACTGCAAAATGTTGATGACATTTTAATCTGGAAACATGCGCTTGAAAGACTGAATGTTCGACCTACAAGTCATGAAGCAGGTATAGAAGCTCTTATGGTTAATGTATTAAGATTCTGCATTGACCAACTAGAAGATGATAAAACTAGAAGATGCTTGAAAAATCTTGCTCTTTGTAACAATTACCATGAGATTGCATCTGAGTCTGCCATAGGCCTATGGGTCAGGGATGGTATCGTAGACGCCCATGATGAAGGCCAAAAAGTCCTAAAAGATCTTGTCAATGCTAGCCTGCTCCAAGTTGATGAGAATCGGCAATTTGTGAAGTTTCAAGACCAGGATCAGGATATATTAGTGAACTTAATATTTCAGCTCGAGGAAAATCGTGTGTTTCTGATGCGAGGTGGCTTGGATTTGATAGAGCCACCAGAGGTTGAGGAATGGGAGAGTGCAAAAGAGATATGTTTGATGCATACCGCAATTTCTGAGCTACCGAAGGAACCAAGGTGCCCTTCACTTTCGTCGTTATATCTGCAAAGAAATTACAAGCTGAGAAAGCTTTCTTCTTCATTTTTCAATCAGATGCCTACTCTAGAAGTATTGAATCTGTCTAGAACCCGCATTCGGTGCTTGCCGGAGTCCATATCTCAACTTGTCAGCCTCAAAAGACTCTTCTTGAATGATTGTGTCCTTTTGAGATCGATACCGCCAGCAATTGCAGGGCTCAAGCGGCTGGAGGTATTTGATCTTGAGGGGACGAAGATTAAGAATCTTCCCAGGGAAATTGAATGTTTAATTAATCTGACTTGTTTGGGGATCTCAATTTGTGGAACTGAGCCTTTTAGTGACTCTAAAACAGTGATTCCTCATGGGGTAATATCTTCTCTATTGCACTTGGAAGAACTGAATCTTGATGTGGATGCCAATGCTGAATGGTGGGATACATGTGCTGAAGGTGTTTTATCTGAAGTTTGCAACTTGAAAAGGTTAAGCATTTTCAAGTTCTCCTTTCCTACATTGGAACTTTTGAGGCAGTTTAATCAGCTAAGGAAATCAATGGAGCATCCGTCTTTGGCTCAATTTAGACTTTGTGTTGGTAATCATGCTAGCCGCATCATGAATCGGCTACCTTCAGATATTGAATTCGAGCTGGAACAGTGCAACCGATTCTTGAGGTACACAAATGGTGATGGTGTCTTCACGGATATTAAGGACATCTTGCGACAATCAGATGCTTTTTTCTTAGAAAGGCATGCTAATCTTAAGAAGTTGTCTGAACTAGGGATAGATAGCATGGACCAACTCAAGTGGTGTGTTCTGGGAGAGTGTAACGAGCTTGAGGTGCTCGTGGATGCATCTGATACCCTTCATCAAGAGGCTTTAACTGAATCTCACTGCAAAAGCATCTGTCTTGAATCACTAGAGTTTTTGTATGTGTATTACATGAGAAACTTGAGAAACATTTGGAAAGGCTCAATGCAAAAGGGATGTTTATCTTCTCTCAAGTTGTTGACATTGTGTAAATGTCCCGAGTTGATAGTTATTTTCTCAAGCGAGATGCTTGATAATCTCAACAACTTGGAAGAGGTCACAGTTGAGGACTGTCCAGCCATCAAAAGCCTAATTTCCTGCCAAACTTCTACTGGCAAAGTCTGTGAGATGTCTTATTTCTTCCCTACTTTGAAGAAGTTGTCTCTCCATTACGTACCTAAACTTTCCAATATATCCTGTGGGCTACGGATCGCACCGAGGTTAGAAAGATTGAGTTTTTATGATTGCCCGAGTCTCAAGTCTCTTTCAACTGATGAAGTTTCCAATGAGCATTTGAAGAAAATCAGGGGGGAGAGGAGTTGGTGGGAGGACTTGAAATGGCACGACCATAAGCCAGATCACTTGGACAGTATTTTCGTCCCAATTGACACATGTGACATCCCTTAACTTGCGCACATGCGCGGGTGCGATTCCTACTGTTGGAACTGCCTGACAAGTCAGTGGGAACTTCGGTTATTTAATGACTATTGTATCGAAAATATCGCTATTTAAACTTTCACAACTCCTGCCTACCTAATGGCAGGCTTTACTAGCCGGCTTTTCTGTGGTCTATAAGTTTCTTCTTGCCCATGTTCCCTTTCTGCCGTTCAAAGAGATGACCGTGAGATAAAGAATGACTGGGCAGGGCTTGAATGGCCATCTTCAGGTCGGTTGATGTAATGATAAATAGTGGAATAGGAGAGCTGCACTTGAAGAATTTCGTCCCCGTGGGTTTGATTTTGCTAAAAGCAATCGACATGGACATTAGAATGCCGGCACGGACAAGAAGGAACTTTTAATTCTGCTTTCCCAGCAGAATTGATTAGAAGCTAGCTTCCCATTTACCAAGTATTGTCCCTCGCTGTTATTAGAACGGTGAGTTGAGTCTCTTAGAGAAGCTAGCCGCGCTGCTAAATAAGCAACAGCCACAGAAGAATCTTTTTCATCGGCAACCCATAGCCTTATCGGCTATAAAACATGTGATTAGTAACTTACTGCAAGAGGAAAAAAAAAAGAAAAAGCAACTGGTACCTCTTTATATGAAAAATATAAGTATCAATGGACAAGTAACTAGTTATTTCCAGCATGTGGTCAATCATTCCCCAAGACAGAATTACTTAATTTATCTATAGATGTGGATGATCTTTATATGGATAAGTAATAATCGTTATATTGACTAATGACCTAGGAAGCACTGATACTTTCTGGGAGTTTTCGTGTCATGCTGGATGCTTCAACACGTGTTCGATATTCTCGGACATTCTTTGACACTCTCCAACACTCGGTTAACAAGTATCAGAAAATTCGACACTTGATCAACTTTCCCGACACGCTTCAACACTCGAGTCTAAATTTTGACACTTGAGTTTGGAATTCCAACACGTGATTCGACACATAATGGGTCATTTTAAAAAATTTCAATAAATGAATAATCAAAATGTGAAAATATGTAAAAATAAAAAATAAAAATAATTAATAAAAATAATAAATGAGGAAAAAAAACTAATTTTCTCTTCTCACTCTCACCTCTCATAACACACAATTCATTCCCAATTTTTTTTTTCACTTTTCTTCCAATACACTCTGACACACCAGAGTGTGAAATTGCTTATTTTTTTCCTCCAAGTTTTATGGATTATTGGAATTGAGTTGAATTTGTCAAATTAAAATAATGAATGGTATTAACAAATGATAAATTAATATTTTTAGTGTAAATTCATTATAGGCTCTTTTTTATTATTTATTTATTTATGAATTTGAATCAAATTAATTAAATTGAAATAATCATAAAAATGATCATTTATTATGTATATACAAAAACATACATTTAATATACAACATATTTCAACGTGTTAAAATTCTCTATTTTTTCAAAAACAACGTGTTGGAGTGTCATTTCATGTCATGTTGCGTGTCACATGTCAGTGTCGATGTTACTTAAGTAATGACGATAAATGTTTTTTTGTTGTGATTGCAATCTTTTTATATTAGAACAGTAAGTTTAAGGGTATCAACTATCACTCATAGTATTTTATTTTTTTTTTCCATAGAAAAATAATTTTGAAACTATTAGCAATTTTGATATGAGATCTATAGGAGTGGTCACCAGGTCATGCTTGGGCCGGCATATAATCGGCTGGGGCCTGGCATTGTCTGGCACAGGCCCATTTTTTTGTAAATTAATTTAGAATTTTTAATGAAAAATTCAATAAAGTCAGCCTAATTAATTTTTCAAAATACTAAAATGGTAAAAAAATTAATTGAGGAAAACCTTCAACGAGCCTCTCATTTGTTGTGTCAACGGCAGGAGATCGCACATTGGCCACAAATATGTAAAATTGGCGAAAACTGTCTTGCATGCACAAGTTAACGCAGTAACATATACACTGCATGTGCATGAAAAGCGAGGGCTTAGTGGCCCTCGCCCAGTGGCCAGCGAGCCTCCGGCTTGGAAGCCCTCACCTCCGCCCTGGCGATGGCCGCCATGGCCTCGCCATCCGCGGGTGAGGCCGCCTTCGCTCGCAGCAAGGCCGGGGTGAGGCTAGCCTCGCCTAGATTCGAGCGAAGCCTCCTCGCCGGTGGCCCTGGGAGAGGCCAAGCAAAGGGTGGCGACCCTTGCAAGCGGCAAGCGAGGGCTTCGCGGCCCTCACCTAGTGGCCGGTGAGCCTCGCTGGCCAACACCAAAACAGTCCAAGGAGGAAGAAGAAGAAAATAAAAGAAAAAGGAAAAAATTCAAAAAATTTAAAAATAAGATATTAAAAAATTTCCACGTCAGTACTGGCTAACCAAAATTGGCCGGATGGACTGAATTGACATTAATATTAAAAGGTTTAGGACTAAATTGGTCCAATTGAAAAGTTTATGACTGAATTGGTACTAATGCAATAAATTTAGGACTTTTTGTGTACTTTTCCCTGTATGCAGCACCGCTCTTGAAGAACTTTCCCCAACCTTGGACATCTCTTCCTCAATTCGACGCCGATGTGTCCTCAACCCGTCCCACTCGATGGTTCACCTTTTAATATGCCACCACATATCGTGCAAATGGCCTTCTTGACATCATTGCATCGATCTCGAGCCAAAATGTCTTCCAAACACTAAACATTCTTCTCCACGAAACGGTGCCATAGTTACTGGGGGGTTTTCTTGGGGGTATAGGTATCATCCGGGGAAGCTTCTTGGCAAGGAGCTTCCGCCGTTCGCCCTTGCAATTCTTCCCAATCGTCAAGTCATTGTGTCTCGTCATCGCTAAATTCGACTTCTTGTGGGGACGGGGCCAGCTTGTATATTTTGTTGTCATGGAACTTAATGAACAGTTCCCACGTTAATTACATGGTGTATACCACATTGAGTTGGAATGATTGGACAATGTTGTAGTTATTGTTCACCATTGCGATATTTATAACGCAATTAAATCGTAACGAGAAAGGGAATATATGAAATTGAGAAATGATTTTAGAAAGCTCAGCGTTTGGAAGTTGGGAAATTGGAGTGAAACGTGAGAGGAAAAAACCCAATTTATAAAGTTCCAAATTTTTTCTTGTTGGCCACAACGATCACTGATCAGCCCATACACAAAATGAGGCCCGACCCACCACCCAAAAAGCCTAAGCCTAGCATGGCCCAGTGGCCAGTTCTATATTATCTGTAATATTCATTATAAAAATGCTGAAACGGCAACAACCTACAATTTGGAAGATAGTTCATTAGCTACAAAATCTTCAACTTTATCTTGTTTTCATTATATTTAAAGATCAATGGTCATAAGCCTTCGTAACAAATATTAATTCAAGGAGCCAACCAGCAACTTGTTAGTGCATTAACACAAGGCCCAATTCTGACCTAAGTATAAAGAAGCTAAAAACCCAAGTCATGCCATAAAATATGGTTAACCCATCAGACCCACTCAATAGAATGTCTAAAGAAGCTTGTCGATCGTAAAGGTCGTAACAATACAATTGACCCCTGAGATCCATTGATAGAATGTTTAAAAAGCTCATTGATTGTGAATTTCCAATGAACATAGTTTAAGTGGGGCATAACACGTATCGATGATTGATTAACTCGAAACACAAAAAAGAGTCGAAGTATGAGTAAGGAAGTATCTATCGACCAAGGGATAATTAGATC
Source organism: Eucalyptus microcorys (assembly GCA_014182515.1). Lineage (NCBI taxonomy): Eukaryota > Viridiplantae > Streptophyta > Magnoliopsida > Myrtales > Myrtaceae > Eucalyptus > Eucalyptus microcorys. The sequence continues at coordinate 5,153,672 of CM024568.1, read as the reverse complement.
TAAAGGATCGGGAGAGGTTACAAGTTCACCGTGGCATAGTGCACACAAAAGGTAGTTAGAAATTCTTGTGGAGGAAGATCATCATGCATAATGGAATTACTCATGACAAGACATTCAGCAGGGAAAATAGACTTTGAACAAGAATCATACAGCATCGCGAAGGAGCCCACCAGATTTTGGAAGAACATCTATTCAAATAAGATTTTGCTAAAGTTTTGAATTTCAAATTCGAAGTAGAGTAGATTTTCTATATTCAATATTTGTCTTTAATTATACAAGCTTTTCAATCGAGTCTTGTAAGCCTTTTACTTTTTCTATGAACTTCATTAAATTCCATTGAGAAAATTATTGTTCAAATATAATCATCAAACAAGCATGTATCCAAGAATTTAAGCCATATGTGCCTAATTCAATAAAAGTACGTTGCAATTTCCTTATTTGTTTTCAATTATTTGTCCACCCGTTTCTCTTTAGTAATTCGAATCCAGAAAAAACGAGTTATAGTAGACTTTAATCATCAAAAACATTGAGTTTCTAACGATTTTCTAACGATCACAACTTGACAAAAACGTATATAACACGTCTTTTAGTGACCACAGTGGAAGAATAGGATGACTCACTGAACTCCTAGGAGCGTGTCTGGGCTTATGGATTCTGAAGCTAATGACTTCCATAATTAGGAGTTGAGAGCGGTTCAAGAGCCTCTGAGGCTAGGGATGGTCCTCAGGATGGGAAACCACCACCCAATCCATTGCTGAATATGTACAAGAAGATCACTTTTTTCAATTGACTCGGATTATCTTTAAAAAAGATCAGGAGAAAACCTTGAAGTGCTAACCAATTCAAGCACAAATCTCAAATGAATCTACACTCAGGCAATGTGGTAAAAGAAACAAAAGAAATCAAACCATTCGCTATGTCGATGTGCAAACTAATCAAGGTTCACAAAGGTGACCTCGTTTTTGTGAACGCCCATAACCAAGGAGACCACGGGGTCACGCTTCACTAGTAGTGTCGTTTTGTCGAATGTCTTTTTATCTCTATACTCTTTGTGCTCGCCTGACGTGCGCTTGTCATACTCGTAATGTGTGGTTTTAGTTTGATTTTTCCTTTCTTTTCTTGTTTCATTAAAATGGCAACGAGAATGGAAAAACAACATAAAGCAATTGGAACAATATCGTTGACGCAGGATTTGGTCTGCTGCATATTGATAACATGTATATTCTGGGAGGGGGAGGATGAAAAATCTGTACTTCACATTGATCTGGCAAGAGTAATCAGGATAAAGAACAGTTTACTAATCCAACCGCGATGGCCAGGCTCTTGCTCCATCCGAGGGGCTTAATCTGTTGACAACATTCGATCATCCGCATGTCTCACTTGATTATGAGCCCCAATTGAGCTCGGCATCTAGAGGATCCTTTTCATTCTCAATATTTTGTTTACCCTTCCCTATGATTATACAAGTGAATCTTTCACTGATTTTTCATATGAAAAGCTAGTTCTTAGCAAAAAGGTATCGAAAGCAAGTTGGACACAGATCGGAATCCCACGAATGTGATATGGATTATAAAACAATAAGAGGATAATTAGGAAGACCTACAGACCAGTAGGACTCGCAAACTGAGAAGGACATAGCAGCAAAGAGCCTATCTACATTCCACAAGGGCACAAACAAAGTGACTCATGCGCTGTTTCGCATGAGACAGGGACGTCAATTAAGACAAGTCATTTGGTCTGACATACAAAATGAGAGACCGTCACAGGGCTGCGACGCTCCTGATATCATGACATAATACTCATTATGGAGGGCATTAGCCGTTTGGATATTGGAAAATTTGGACTTCATGGAAATGATGGGATAGAGCCCAGTGTGATCAAACAATCGAATGATTGTTCGATTTTGACGACTCGGATTACTTTTCCTGAGAACACGACATGAAAGAGGTGCCTGAGGAGATTGCGGAGCAGATGTCATCTGATTTAGTTAAAGCCTTTAAAAAGCTGACATCTCTGACATTCGTCAACTCCTAAATCCGAGGTCAATGGGGATTCCTGAGCCAACGCCACAGTATGGTAGCAACGCATTCTTGGTGACTAAATCAGAACAAGTTTGCCGCGAAATGGCAGTGGACAGGATGCTAAGTTTGGATGATCATCTTTCTTGGGAGCTATTTTACCACTGTGCAGGTGGAATAGTTCACTCTTCAGAAATTCAAGCTATTGCCAGAGAAACAGTTAGAAAGTGCACCCATGAATCCAGAGCAATTGTTCTCATGGTACGAGCACTGAAGGATGTGCATGACTCTTCCATATGGAAACATGCCCTTGAAACACTGAGCCTGCAACGTGCAATTTATGGAGACGATATTGAAGCCCTAATGATTATTGTGTTGAGGCTCAGCACTGAAGGTCCAGATGACAAGAATAGTCAAAAATGTTTTGAAGGACCTGTTACTTCATAGCAAATACAAAGAGATAGAAACGGAGTGTCTGATAGGCAGATGGATAAGGGATGGTATAGTAGATGCCCAGAATAAAGGCTAGAAAGTCAAAAGAATTTAGTCAATGCTAATTACTCCTAAATTGATGAGAGAGAAGGATTTGTCAAGTTTCAAACTCCGGATCAGCATGTGTTGGCAAACTTAATTATTCAACTAGAGGAAAGTCACTTGTTTCTGACTGGAGTTTGTTTGGGACTCGACGGAGCCACTAAGGTTGAGGAATGGGAGAGTGCTGAAGAGATATCCTTAATGCGTAACGAGATTGTTGAACTACCAGAGGAACCTAGGTGCCCTTTACTCACAGCATTGTTTCCTCAAAGGAAGTACAAGCTAAGATTGATACCTCCTTCATCTTCAATTGCATGACTGCCCTAGAAGTTCTGAACTTATCAGGGACTCGCATCAGGTCTTTGTCAGAGTCAATATCACAATTAGTCAGTCTCAAAAGGTTCTTCTTAAACCATGGTGTTCTATTGAGGATTGTTACTGTGGCAATTGGTGGGCTCATTCGCCTCGGGGTGCTTGATCTTGATCTCGAGGGAATAAAAACCATGTATCTACCAAAAGCAGTAGAAAGATAAACTAATCTCACTTGCCTACAAGTGTCAATATCAGGAAGTGCATCTCAGAAAGCAAATGCTCAAGTTTTGAACCCATTGATTCCTTGTGGAGTTACACCAGCTCTATCAAAGTTAGAACTAAATTTATGTGGATTTTGATGCTGAATGGCGGAACAGGTGTGCCAAGGGTATTCTTTCCAGAGTCTGCACCTTACCAAAATTAAATACCCTGAAATCCTACTTTCCAAACTTGGAATTTCTTAGGAAGTTCAATCAGCTCCGACAATCAATTAGCGCATCCATTCTTAAATCGGTTTAGACTTGTTGGTAATCAGGCTAACCGCATGATGAATCAACTACCATCTGGTGTTGAATTTGTTAGATCAACATGACAGAATTACCATCTTGTTGGTAATCAAGCTAACCGCATGATTTCATGGTGTTCCCATGAAATCAAGGACATACTGGAACAGTCAGACGCCTTTTATTTGGACAGTCATGCAGATCTTAAGAAGCTCTCTAAGTTCAGTTTGGAAACATGGAGCTACTCAAATGTTGTTTTCTTGGGGAGTGTAATGAGCATAAATTGTTCATAGATGAAGCTGACATCATCCACGAAGTGGAGGAAAACAAATCAATTAGTCACTAAACGAGCTACTATCATTGTGATGTTCATTTATCCCCACATCTTGCATTTTATATGAAGGGCCGGTTTTTACACGAGAATACTAACAAATAGAAAACCAATTTAAGCCATTTAACTGAACTAAACCAAACTGAAACAAATAACAATTCTCACTTGGATTTCTTTCATACGACCTGTTAAGAAAAGGCAGTTGAAAAACCGCACAAATTGGTTGAGACCAAACCAAAACCAAATACAAAGTATTGTAGGTTTTACTTTTTTCTTTTTTCTTTTTCTTTTTTTGTGGGAGGGGGGTAGTATGATCTACTTGAGTGAAACATAGTTACAGGGCGGTTATAAAGGACATGATCCTCTTCTTGCAACTGAGTTTTGCGTACTTTGAGGATCACTAAATCGATGTTACGACAGAACTATGTTTCTTTTTCTTTATTTCTTGGTAGTTTAGACATTTGTACCCACTTACCACACTAGACATTCAATGAATGCATCGAATTATCAACAACAGAATGCATAACAAGGAGATTTGCTTAGACTAATATTCATTTTTAGTTTGACCTCATTTAAAAATTGATCCAGTGGTTGTTTCCATCTCCAACATCAGCCAAGATAAAATTACAGTGGAAAACTCTTATTGCATATGCTCTAGCCTTAAACCTGCTTGGGCAGGCGGATTAGTTGAGATATTTGTTAGTTGGCCTAGACATGACAATTACAACAAAAATAAAAAATTAGTGCCTTGCAAGAGGCAGCTTAATCGAACAAGGGGTCTGTATTGGTTTTGGATGATTTGACCAAATGAACTCATAAAAAGAAAGAATCAAATCGAGGTGAATCTTGAATCTGATGCACCAACCAACATCTACAAAATCGTTAGTCGTCAGCCCATCAGTCTAAACTCCAAATGCTTCGATATCTAGATGGTTTTGTCTCAGCTGTGCATCTGCTGCTCTCTTAGAGTGTTCAACTCAGGTATGTGTCATTTCCAACACATTAGTTTTTGAAAGGAGATGGTCAATTCTTTTCCTGTAAAGAATTTGATATAACATGGCGACTTTTGCCTTTGAGAGAACTTTGTGTTGGCTGCTGACTGAATTTATATGAGAAATATGATATGCAGGGAAAAGTGAATGTTCAACTCTAGTAACTACAGAAAATAAACAGAGACTGATTAAATTCAGTTTGTTTCCTGCTAATTGGTTTGGTTTTAAGATTCTCAAGCTGAAATAGTGTGGCAGTCAAACTATGCCTCCACTCTTGGAGGGATAATGCAACAAGCATGCTTGATATGCTTTTGGGGTTTGTTTCCAGACACATCCTAGTCAGAGCTGTGAAAGGAACCAGCCCATTGACCTAAAAGTCTAGTGTGGGCAAATTCTTCAGGCTCAAGATCATTCTTCTTTTTGGGTATATTCCAGGGTTAAAAGGCCTAAAAAGCCTAATGAGTGCAAAGCAACCTAGAGACTTCTTTAACAACTAGAAAGATATACATAAAGTCCATTCAAATGAGAAAATGGCATATTTTTCTAAAAACACTGTTAAAGTCATAAACCAAATTAATCAGCAAATGGCCGAGAACGAGGACCATACTCGAAAACTGGCCCCAAAGATGCTGAAACTGTAGATTACACTTTAAATAGATGATAGGAACTTATCCAGGAAATTACTCAAACATTAGTTCTTTAATTGTCTACAATTACTGTCATGCCGTGTAATCACGGCATGGATGCGCAAACATACATTGTGTAGATAGAATGGATAGTTCATTTACTATAGTATGAGAGCATATGTCAAAGGTTCAAATCTATTTGAAATGACTTTTATGTTTCACATTTTGCCTTTTTTTTTTTTTTTTGTGGCTCACTGACATTTTTGTAATATGAAACACTTAAAACCTTCACAAGATATAATTTTGGTAGATTGATTCACAAATAATTTTTTCATAATTTTTTGAAATTTGAATAGTATTTTAAAAGTTGGCATGATAACAATTAAACAAGTGGGCCTTGACAATTTACAGTTAATATTGTTTTACTATTCTATATTCTAATTTTGTGTGCTCCCTGTAGTTGTCTATTTGATGTAATTAGATCCACATCCACAGCACGTTTCCGTGAAAAAGGCTCAATATACACATTCAGCTTAGAAGCAAATGATTCATCCAACAATTGGTTAATCACTCAAAATAGACAACAGTTGACTCAGTTCTCAAGTCGCAGTACTACAACATACAATTGTTTATTAATACACGATACGAAAATGGAAGACAAATTATGTAAACTGACCTAAGTTCTCAGCAAACTAAGCTCTGCAATCAGCTAAAAGCTCCTTCAACGATAGATATGTGAGCAAAAACAAACTCAGGTTCTCTGCGACTCAGCTCCTCTGCGACCCTTCTAGTAACAGACGCTGTTCATTAAACAAAATTATACCCAAAGATTTTAAGTCAATAAAGAGCTCAGTTTACTATTGAGAAGAAACTAACAATCACAAAGTACAGATCTCTAGTCAATAAAGCATGATACTACTATATAATCAAACACTTGAGACAGCAAGGTACTATGATCACAGCATTAAATTGCAACATCAAACTACTAGAAATTGAACTTCTTACCTGTCATAAAATGGGCCAATTACTGGCTGAATATGCATATAGGTCGTAATCTTTGTTCAACTTCAGCTTCCTGCCAGAATAGCTTCCTCCACCACACTCTTTGAGTTTCAATATGTCTCAGTTTGGCTGCATTATGGTTGCCGAAGGGCAAACTCCACAGAGATTTGCACGTGTATATTGTAATGCCCTCTAATGACGGCCACACCAATGAGTTATCAGTCCAAATGCTTCTCAACTTAGGCAGATCAATAAGTATTAGAGTCTTCAGACCTGAAAGTGCACTAGGGTCTAAATTGTTGTTTTCAGCTTTCATGATGATCTCTGTAATCTCATGACACTCTTCAACTCTCAAATACTGAAGCTTAGAAAGTAGTTGAATCATACCACAGGAGAATATTTTCATCAGTTTTGGATATACTTAGCGAAGTTAGTTGGGCTAGGCTTCCAGATTGGACGGGACCATTCCAAAGGCATGTCAATTTTGGGGCATTGTTTATAACTATCTTCTCCATGCATTCCAATGCACCTGCTGTGGAATGGTTGCCATCAACCATGGCTTCAATGTCAGAGCACCCTTCAATCAGGCAACCCCGCACCTTGTTGATATTGGCGTTGCCAAAGTCTGATATGCTTGAAATTCCCTTGTGGCATAAAAGTTCAAATGCATCAGTTTCAGCAAGTACAGCAGAAATTGCATGATCCACACCGACCCCATTTGCATATTTCAAGCATCTGCAGATTTCATACTCAAAATGATCAAGGATTCGGTATTTGGTAGACTCATGGTAACCAACAGAGAATCGGAAGGTGAAGCAAATATTCTTCAAGAGTGAGCTGCTAGTGACAAAAATTTTCAGATACTCGACAGAAGGAAAACAAAATGATAGGGAAGTTAAGCGCGTCAAGGTGACCACTTCTTGGGTAATAGCCTTTACAACCACATCCCACCATTGGTTATTAGGATGCACATCGATGCTAAGCTCTTCCAACAAAGAGAGCCTTGAGATGACATTCTGACCAATGTCCATGACTCTTGACCGTCCCTCAATCACCCGTCTCATACATGAATTGGATAAAGAAATCCGCAAGCATCTCAAATTAAGCAAGTCCCCAATCTGAACCGGCAAATAGTCAATTCCAGTGCCTCGGATATCAAGAACCTCAAGATGTGCCAATGCTTTCATGTCAATGGGAAGTTCAGTTAAAAGGCTGCAAGAATTTAGATAAAGTGCTCTTAGAGCTGTCAGGGACAACAGTGATAATGGCAAGGATGTTATCCAAGTGCCCTGCAAGTCCAGAACTCGGAGCTTTTCCATAGATTTGAAGAACGGTTTGGAATTAATGCCAGCTCATAATTTCTCTGCAGCATCAGAGTAAGGAGAGAAGTGCAATCTACTGTTTCTGGTAATGTGCACAGTTGGTTATCCATCAGAGATATGCGGTTTGCCATTTTCCAATCTTCTTCATTAGGGGCCGCATTCAGCCTCTCACAAGCTTTCACCAAGAATTTAGAATTCTTGCCTTCAGACGAAATTTTGAGTGCCATGTTCCGAAGCACTTTATTCATTCTGACGTGCTTAATTTTTTCACTTCTTTCTAGCAAGGAAACATCAATGAGATCATGCAATATGCCATGGCCCCGATCACGAGCTTCAGTAAAATCAACTGCATCACTCAGAAAGCCTTCTGCTCTCCAGCACTCCAATAAATAATCTATATAGACATCAGAATCCTCCGGAAACAGTGCGCCATAAAGGAAACAAATCTTTTGTCCTTCATCATCTAACTCGTCATAACAGAATTTCAAAAATTCAAGAACTTCATCCATGCCTTGGACTTTGACATTAGGCCATCTCTGCAAGCTTCTTAATCCATCCCTCCAGAGATTAATGTTATCCTTCTTTCTGAAATATCTTGCAACTCTGTCAATCAGAAGGGGTAAACCAGCACATTCAGTCACCACTAGACGGGCAAGTGGTCCAACACCAGGCAGATTAATATTCCTACCCACTTTCTCCCGGAACATTTTCCATGCATCTGCTTCAGACAGCCTTTTCACATTGACCAACTCATCAACTTCCATATCCCAACAAACATGTTGGTATCTACTTGCTAACACAACCTTACCATCCTGGCTGTTATCATGTAATCCTACTGCCTGTAAATCAAAAACATTCCAAACTTCATCCAGAAGAAGCAAGTATCTTTTGTTCTCCAATTCTTTTGATATTCTCCATGATATTTCATGCGGATCACTGATCCCTTCAGTATTCAATTTTAGCCTCTGTGCAATTGCCTTTTGCAACTTCTCTATGCTACTCTCTTTGGAAACTGATGCTGAAATTACAATGTCAAACATTTTGCTGATCTCTACATCATCATTCAAATTATGCATGATTGTGGTCTTCCCTATTCCCACTGTCCCCCAAAGCCCAATTCTTTTCACATTGTCCTCCCTCAAATAACCAAGGACCTCTTCAACAGCACAATGGATTGATGGCTTGCTTTCTGTTTTCGGAGCATGCATCGTTCTGACAGGCTCAGGTGGTCTTTCGACAACTGCTTCTGTTTCAAGTCTTCCTTCTGCCCACAGACTATGCAATTCCTCACACTTCTCAGCCAAACGTTTACTGAAATTGGAAGCTGACCAAAGCCGACGCCCTTTCCATGGACGTTTTCTTCCTTTTCTAAATTTATTTTCTAGTTCTTGAACCTCATTCTCAACATTTTTAACCCTACCGATCCAGGCTTCACACTCTTTAGTTTTTTTCTTTGTCTTGTCTTTGTTTGCTTCAGCTTCCACGTCATCCCTCCTAGCAAAGAGTTTCTCTGCTTCCTCTTTGAGCCTTCTAAAATTCTTTTCAAGATCATTCGCATAATCGATTTTGCGACCAACATAAGCTATTAAGCTTTTCCCATCCCTGTATGCCTCAACAGCTGCTGCCGTAGCTGCTCCCTCAACCATACTGTACAAGCAACCAGCTAGATTTTATAATCTTAACTTAAATCATAATGGAAAAACTCACTAAAAGTAGTAGTTTGAAGAACAAGAATGTCTAGTCTTTACCAAAAAAATGGAACAAATTTATTATTCACAATAAAAAGATGCCAAAATTTAAATCCAAACGAAGAGGGTGCCAAAGTTAACCCAAAATCTTGATCTGCTCTTCATTTTCTTAAATCTGTTCCGTACAACTGCAAGAATTGGAAGGAGCTGATTGAAACACACGTTTACTTGACAGTCCTTTACTTAACATTTGATCGCTAAGAAACATAGAACCCTGATAAACATTATCGCCAGCAAATTAATTATATTTCATTTCAAGGAGAGAAAAATTATAGACTCCTCTAATTATGGCATCAAGGCTGTTTATTGTTCCTCTAACGATTTCTAAGAGTAGTTTTGTATTCAACATATGAAAGGAATGGATGAAAAGTTGCTAAAGAAAGATAAGGTCTAGGTGTTGACTAACTTCAATTTTGGAGACGCCGGGTCAAATACTGAAGAAACAGCTCAGATTGAGGATAGCACGACTACTCAAGATGTTCGTTTGACCTGCAACTGAAACTACTGTCACAATTTGAAGAGCATAGTCAGACATTTGAGTAGGGTGCAAGAGCTCAAAAAAATACCTATTTAAGTCATAAGAACCAGAAATCTACACAGTAAATGCCTACAAGTTAGAAGAGTCTCGTAAAAGAAGAATAGAAATAACACATAGACCAACAGGTCAGATCTACTGGGCATGCTGAACACGCACCGACCAGCTTGCTTGTATGCATTGATTTGCATTCTCCAATCAACTCAAAGATAGGAGTGTGGAAAAGCTGGAGAACATTGAACATTCACAATAAAATTGAAAACTAAAGATACAAAGAAGATTATGAATTTCAATGTCGTCAAGATGAAATTGCCGTGCCATTTTAACACTGAAATTTTTAGCGTGTAGTCTGAAATTTTGCAATTTTAGAAGGCAACTTTACTTTTAAGTGCAATCTTAGATGCATCATGAATTCATCTTTCTAGCACACGCACCAATGGCACATGCTTCAACTCCAAAACATGAAACTGTAAATACTTGGACATTTTCAGCAAGCAAAGCTGATTCACCTCAATTCAGCTATTGGTAAACTACTTTCAATGGAAAAAGAGAGGAGAGGGAGAGAACAGTTTTATTGGTGACAGGGTTCGAATTGACAAAAAGATGTTGTGAAAACAGGAAATCATTAGATGGTGATGGTGGAATGACTCCTCCAGTTAGGAAAGACAGAACAGAGGAGAAGATTATATAAGAAGAAGAACTGCTACAAGTGAAAGAATATAAACTTCTTAGCCAGATGGTTGCAAGATCCCCCGTTCACATAAGAGTTCACAAAAATAGTCCATAAAAAATGTCAATAAAGAACATCACATTGAAACTCAACTTCCATATCAGCTCAACAGCTCATCTTCCTCTTAGCATCATAGAAGAAGCACAAAACCAGTTCATACATAAGAATAGACCATACACGAATACATACTGCCTATTTCTTACTAACCAAACGAGAGAAACATTTCAATCGGTTTTTTATTTCTGTTCTTTCTACCCAATTCGGTCAAACCCAGAATTTTTCAGGCAAAATCAGTGGATCGAAAGAAGGACGAAGCAACATACATCCGACCCATCACCCCATGCAACAAGCAGCGCTGATCAGAACCATATAATCAAATTCAATCCTCAGTACGGATGAACAACATGGTCAACCACTGGAAAGAGCGAAAGAGTTCAGAAGGAAGACGCTCTCCTTACATGCAATTCAACGAAGCATCACTGATTAGCTCCAAAGCTCCATAGAAAGAAAGAGAGGGATTTAGCAGATGCTTGAGAGTTGACGTCAACGATCTCGAAGCTGGAGGTCTTTGCAACTATTCGCGCGTTGCAGCACGCACGCGTAATGAGTCGCTCCCCGCGTGTTTGGGCGGGGTCCATGGAGTGAAGAGTCCCAGCCAAAACCGCTTCTTCTCAGCAGGCCTCATCGAATTCAATATTGTTAATGGATCCAAATTGCACGTTCTCAATCCATCAAATTTCAATAGGGCAATGTAATAGAATAACCCCATGCACTAACGTTGAATAAGATCCTTAAAACTCTAATTTTGTTCGATCCAGTCTACATATTCTTGGAATCAAACCAGTTAATTTGATCTTGTTAACATCTAACGTGAATTGATAGGGCAATCCAACTAGTTATGGAATCCACTTTTGTTGTTGCAAGTGGCATCAATGTGCAATCAGATTATTGTTGCATAACAATCCATTTGACGAAGGATTTGACTTTTGGGAATCATGTTTTTTACGACAACTAAGGAAAGACTTTAACGGGATTTACTCAATGAAAAGTAGTATTTTCATCCATTGGTTTCAACATATTTGATAAGAATTTCTGCAGGTGAAATTGTCTAATATAATTAGTTTCGATAAATTGAGGATACATGAATGCATTATTTTATCAGTACACTCATCAAGTTCTGGTCAAATGTTAAACATCACTATTTTCACATTCGTAGTGTTGTGTTAAATCTGTTGATTCGCAGCAACTAAGTCGAGAGCTTAATTTGATTCAGGGTACCGTGCGTGCCTTAGGCCCAAAAAAAATTGTCTTCAGCATAGACTTCTAATTCTTTTTCTATACTCTTGAAAATATTGCTACATCTCATCAATCTCCCACCCCCCCCTTCCTCCTCTGTTTCTCTCTTCAAGGGGGCGGGACAGAGCACTTCCTTTAACCACCTTTCCTTCTACTAAACAATTGCCTCACCCATCTTCCACCTTTCTACTTATTCAACCTTCAAGATGAGCTATTTGTTTTTTTCTAAAATCTTAATTTTCTAAAGTTCCTCATTTATGGCTACGAATTTGCCCAATTGTCCATAAACAACAGCATTTTTAGGAGCTTTTCATAGCTTTTACTAAGTTCGGAGAATCTTTTCAACATAATTTTTTATTAAGGATGGGAAAAATAAATCTAAGAGTGAAATAGATATGGAATAGCTTCTACCATTACGTGTTTTTTTCAAAAGGAAGAGCGATTAACTTCGGAAGTCGACAGGTGATGTTTGCAATTCAATTGTTTTATTAGGCCATCCAATTGTAAGTTTCTGCACTGCAATATCACTGTATGTTTATATGGCAGCCCATATTCGGCATTCTTTTAGAAGCCCATATTCGGCCTTTTTACTTTTAACACAAGGCAACTATGATTGGCCAGTTTCTTAATAACACATTACAAAATATCAACCATTTCACCAAATCTAAATTTCCATGTGGCAATATCCTGCTCATTAATCACCATAGCCCTCTTATTATAAATACAAGTGATATTTAACTGAGGGTTTTTAAGGAGAGACTTTGCCATTGAGAGCTCCAACATTGAATACTACCTAGAGATAGAGCTAAGCTCGAAGGGCTTTGAGTGGGCTTGAGCAGGACCTTTTCATTATAAAGTCCGGCCCAGCAACTTCGCACGTAATTTTTTCTTTTCGTTATGTCTAGGCATTTGAGGCCTCACAGGCTCTTGCCAAAATTCAGAATCTAGGCCTCCAGCTTAAAATTTTTGGGTCATATTAATAAGCACTTTTTCCATTCGGATAAAGAAATATTCAATGATATAAAAGCACCACGTATAACGTGGCGCACGTTTGTCCAGACCACTTGAAAAGTGGTAATTAAATAAAAGTAAAATTTCTGACCTCCTATGGGATCATAAACGTCGAGCAGCTTTTGGGAAAATTTTAAACACCTAACCAATATCTCTCTTCAACCTTCGTTCATGGCTTTACAAAAACCTTCATCCTTCTTTCTTTCTCTCAGATCTTACATTTCAGAATAGAAAAAAAATAATTTCAGACGTTGCAAAGTGCCGCTTGACCCTGCACATAGATGACCTCTATTTTCACCGCTTCTAGGACCTTCATTTTGCTTTAAAGACCGCCGCTTGACTACCATGCTTCCAAGAACTCTATGTTTACTTAGAACATCGCTGCCTCGAAGATCTCCATTTTTTAAGAAATCCAACTGTCTGTAAATCACCTTATTTTTTTCGAATCAGCTTATTGCCTCGAAAACAAATTTACACTAATGTAGTTCGGCCACACCCTCTTTTCCTTGACCTTGGCAAACATTTCCTTGTTTTGTGCTTGTACCATGCACATGCCGTGGATATTCCGTGCACATTCTCTAGAAGGACTTCGGGTTAAAAGATTCATTGACTCAATGTGTATATGCTCAAAGCAAATATGATTTTGGTGTAATTATTTGCAAAATAGCTTTGCAGTTAAGAAAGAAAAGAAAGACAAAGGAATTGTATAGACGTCCTCTAATTCGAGTGTGTAGGAGGTTGAGCTCACCGGTACTAAAAACACTATCTACTGCAATTCCTCATAATTGCATCTTTGGTAAAGGGCTCACCGGTACTAAAGACACTTTCTCCTGCGATTCGTCACAGTTGCATCTTCGGCAAAGCCCTGTACCCCCGCTCCCCAACTTCAAAACAGGTTCCACCTCCCTTTTGAAAAATTACCATTCCAAATTCTAACAAAAAACCAGTTTGACTTCCAGTTTGTAAAATTATCGGTCCTAGTCATTTCCCTCTTCGTTGCGTTCCAAGTTCTAACCCAGAAGTTGAACTCACGAAGCTCTCTACTCAGAAGATGAACTCAACTCCTCCTTGGCAACGCTCCTCGCTTCATGCAAACCTTAGGATCCGGGTAAATTGCTGACCTAGGGTTTCACTTCTTACACATTCGAGTTTTGTCTTACCGCATGCCTTTTGTTTGAGAACGTACACAGGAAATGAAACTAAAAATGGCAATACTAGGATGTGTTTTTCATCAGCATTTGGATCGAGCAATTGTTATGTCTGTGGGGAACGATGGATTCATTCCCATGGTGTTTACGGGTTGCGTTACGGCACTGTTGTTGTTGAGCGACTATTGTGTCTATTGTTTGATAATGTATTTCGTTCTAGAATGGCCTAGGTAGTGTCCGATGTGCTGTCCTTTTCGTTTGTCTATCTATGTTATATATTTAATTTGGTATTTCTTGGCTATTGAAAGATACACAACTATTCGATATTGAGATCCTAGCGCACAAGAGAAGTGGCGAGTGTCTGAAAACTTTTGTCACTAGCAACTCATTCTTGAAGATCGTCTACTTCACCTTCTGATTTGTGTTGATCATAAATCTACCAAAGAGGCCGCCACACATATGATCAACTTAATTTTTCTCGTTTTTGGTCTTTTCCCTTAATTTTTCATTCGCTTTGTGTATTTTTATATATTTTCATTATATATTAAGTAAATTAAATCATTAAAAAAATCAATGCAGGCCAATGGGCCGCTAGGCTTGAAATGAAGTTTATTTTTTTCTCAATTTTTTGCTCTTCCCTTCAAATTTTTTATTAGTTTTCTTTGATTAATTCGATCTTATATTTTTATGATAATACAGAGTGTTTTGCTTTTTCAATAAATATCAACTTTCACATTTTTCATTTGTGATTTTGATTAATTAGTTTTTTCAATGTTATTTTTGCCGATTCAGAATAGTCTTTAACTAATCAATTTTCGCGTTATATGCCACGTTCAATAAGAAGCCAAAGCCCACATGCGCTCTAGGCTTTGAACACCCCTATTGTCTCTGGACGTGGATGGCAGCAAGGTCTTAAATCCTGACGATGACGAGTACAGTAAGGCGGTACTTATTAGAAGATTTTGGGATTTTTATTAGACGATGACAAGGACAGTAAGGTCTTAATTAAGTTTGGGATTTATATATTTATTTACATGAGATAGTATTCCTAACGATGACAAGGACAGTAAAGCGGTACTTATTAGAAGATTTCGTGATTTGTGCTATGACATGGATGGCAACAAGCTTATCAATATGTAAACATTTATCCATTGCTAATGCATATAAAATGTTCGACGAAAAAGTTGGTCCAAGTATGAAAACTTCAAACATTACACTAGTAGTACTACTCGTGGTTATAGTGTGCGCTAGTTTACCACTGTTAGTCGACACGTGGTGACTACTTTGAGGAAGGACATTAATCATATTTGAAGAAATGAATTGAGGAGTTTGCGGAGATGGACCAGTATCAAAATCATTGACATGGATGAATTGCTCGAATTTTTGAAATTCTATTCTGAGGATTGTTTCAAGATGAAGAGGGATGCCAAGTAATGAAGGTTGGATTTGCGGAGATGGACCTGTACCAGATCACGTGATACATAATGTGTGCTATCTGTATGGAGCATTGTTTCTCGAAAGCTGTGACCAATTTGAGAATTATTTGAAATAATATAGGAGTGTAGAGGGACTTCTCCACAATACTAATGAGTTAGGAGATGTACGTGATAAAAAGCACAATATATCACGTGATTAGATTAATGCATCTCTATTAGAAAGAATTGCAATGAAAAAACATGTCCAAATGAACAGAGCGCCTTGTGAAATAGTCCTTAAAATTTCATGAGGCTTAGATTATAAGTTCTTGGCAAAAGTGTGTGTGGGGCTAAAGGAGGGTCCAAAGGAAGAAGCATATGCACTAAATTGCAAAACTCTTTCGACTTTACTCTTGCAAAGAAATTATAATTTGACGATAATTTCATATATCTTTTTATTGTCTGTCTAAAGAATCCTAGTCCTTGACTTACAAGGTATCACAATCACATCTCTTCTACTTTCTTTTTTGCTTGAGTGATCTAGGGTGCTATACTTGAATTCTTGCATATGATTAACAGAACCCCTTTAAGCTTTGAGGCATTGGTGCAACTAGATGTGCTAGACATTTGACTCACTGGAAGCATCTCTTTACCTATTCAAGTTGGACGTATAATGCTACTGAGATTTTCACGCATGTCATTATCGAATTGGCATTGAAAGTCAATGATTTCAAGCCACTTATTATTGGAAGAATCCATCATTAATGTAGACCTAAACACTCGGTGATCTAATCACATTGCAAGGACCGTTGCAAAGGAACATTTTCCTATTCTAAGGTAGAGTGCCTTGAAATCTTCGTTAGATCTAGGTGTCTACGGAAGGACCAGTGCTTCACATTCAATTTTTCATGAGTATT
Organism: Eucalyptus microcorys; assembly: GCA_014182515.1. Lineage (NCBI taxonomy): Eukaryota > Viridiplantae > Streptophyta > Magnoliopsida > Myrtales > Myrtaceae > Eucalyptus > Eucalyptus microcorys. The sequence continues at coordinate 5,137,232 of CM024568.1, read as the reverse complement.
TGCAATTCGCTTAAAGAACGTATTCTTTATTTTCAAACTCTCTTCTCGGAAGAGCTCCTCTTTCTCCTTAGGGCAGAGCTTCTCCCTATCCCTTCAATGGCTAATAGTGAAAACACAACCCTAAAACCACCATGATTTTGGTTTTGCTGGTCCTTCCACATGGATCCAAGTGCCTCCCAGATTTGGTAAGAAGTTTCTTTTCGAACCCTAATCCTTCTCCTCCCCCTGAGTATCCACCAAAGAAACCCTAACTCCATAGACGAATCCTCTCAGCTTGCCCTTTACCTCTTCCTCTGCAACTTCTTCTTCAAGGATCTCCTCACACTAAACACTTATTTCAGCCTAGATCGCTTAGCCATTTTCAGAAATCCTATTCCCATTTTCACAGAGCTCCCTTCAATCTAACCTCACGCTTTTCCCCACAATCTCCAAAGTCAAAAGAACCCACAAGCAAATCCTTCTAGTCCAACCATCACACTGCACCTATAACAAAAGCCATCACAGGAAGCATCCCAAGCCGGCATTTAGGTCCTGTTTCGAGCAAGCAATACGCAATGGCTTCAAGCTGGGACCTTGTAGAAAGAAGAGATGGAAGGTGAGACAGAGACTGACTTGCGATTAGTAGCTTTGTGTAAAAGCTTAGGCCATCTTTGGTTAGACAGTGATGTTGTAAAAGTATCGATAGAAATCCCTTCCAATAAAAGGAGGGAATGCAGACAAACTCTATTTGGTAAGTTGTTATCCAAACCTAATGTTAACTTCCAAGCTTTTTCCAACATAATGAAGAAGGCATGGAAAACAAATTCAGTTGTTTTCTCACAAAAGGAGCCAGGGTTCTTCTATTTCGTATTTCAATCAAAGGAGGACAAAGAGAGAATTATAAAAACAGGCCCGTGGTCCTTCGCTAGCAATCTTTTAGTCCTTAAACAATGTGAACCAGAGATCCCAGAGCACTGTTATGACTTTTCCCATTGTGCTTTCTAGGTTCATATAGGTGGGATACCTCCAGGGTGGTTTAGAGAGGAAGTGTTTGCTGATTTGGCTGAAAAGGTGGATAGAGTGTTGGAAATACATATGGATTCTAAAGGAAATGGTCCATACAAAGTAGGGAAGGCGAGGGTGGAACTGGATTTGTGTGCACCCTTAAAATTGGGAGCCATATTGGACATAGGGAACAAGAAACTATGGATGAAATTTAAATACGAACGCCTTCCACATTATTGCTACTCGTGTGGGAGAATTGGCCATTACGCTACATATTGTGAGGAAATTCCCTATGAACAGACTAAATGGACAGAAAATAGGGCGGGAAAATTTGGTCCCTAGCTTAAGGTGGAAGTACGAGATCATAGTCCTCATTGGGAAGCTTTCTATGACAAATTATAAACAAACACATATGCTGAAGAAGTAATCCCCGAAACACTAGCCACGGAAGATGGAATGGAAAGAGGGGTTAGGAATGAATTGGAGACAAGGGTGACCCCCATTCGCAACAAGAAAATAGCAGAAAGTTCATCTTCTAACAAAGCAATGGAAGGCTCAGCTTTAGCTCTAGGAACAAAAAGAGATAATGGTAAACAGATAATGTGCCTTGAACTCCCCAAATCAAATCTTTTGAATGAGGAAATCAACAGCAAGAAAAGCCTAAAGACCCAAAGGGCCAAAAAACATAAAAGATCAACAGACCCAACCCTACTTATTATTGACGATATTGAACTTTTGGAGACCCCTATTTAGGTAGTAAAAGAAGGAAACGATTGGACTTTGGTGGCTAGTTCTAATAAGCCACAGGAGATGTTATGAAAATCATCAACTGGAACTGTCGGGGGCTAAGCAACCCCCTAACGTTCCAAGAGCTGAGAGCTCTAGTAGCTCTCGAAAGGCCTAACGTGGTTTTCTTAATGGAGACCAAGAACAAGAAGACAATGGTTGAGGGTGTCAAAAGACGCCTAAAGTTTCCAAAAATATTTCTAGAGAATCCGGAAGGCATCGCGGGAGGATTAGCACTTATGTGGAGTGAATATGTGATTTTAAGAGTGATTTCCAGCACTAAGGCGTTCATCGATTTGGAATGTAAAGACCCGACTAGTGGCTATCAAATTAGGATAACTTTCCTCCATACTCCTACGAACTATGTGGAGAGACTACTTTTATGGCAAAGATTGAGGGATTTCCAGTCAAATAACCTACTCCCGTGGATTTGTATGGGGGATTTCAATGAAATTTTATATGTTTGGAAAAAGGTAGGAAAGAGGGAAGCTAACCACTACCACATAGCAGCCTTCCGTGAGCTCTTAAATGACTGCTCCCTAATGGATATAGACAACAAAAGGGTGCGCCTATACTTGGGCGAATAACAGAGAAAGAGAGGAACTAGTTAAAAAAGACTAGACAGAGTTCTATGCACTATAGATTGGCGGGTTACCTTCCCAAATGCTGAAGTTTAGGCTCTACCTATTGTTGGCTCAGACCACAACCCACTTCTTCTTGTGCTGCATCCTGAAAGTAAGAAAAGAAAAAAAGAATTCAAGTTCGAAGCTTATTGGCTGGAAGATCAAGAATGCAAGGAGATCATAAAGAGAACATGGAATGGAAGTTTATCAAATGAAAACAGCTTCTCTGGAAAAATTCAAAAAGTCTCAAAAGAACTAGCAACCTGGAGTAAAGACAAGTTCTCCAATGCATCAATTCGAATTAGGGAACTGAAGAGGACACTAACAGAGATTACTTATAGAACTTCAGGAAGTTTCAGCAAGGAGGAACCTCAGAATATTGTTGCCCAAATTGACAAACTATGAAGACAGGAGGAAAAATACTGGGGGTTGAGATCGCGCATCAATTGACTTCAATGGGGAGATAGAAACACAAAGTATTTCCATGCCACAACAGTGCAAAGAAGGCAGCGAAATAGAATCACGATGCTGAAGGTGGACGAAGTAACTTGGTGTAGGGAGCCAAATGCACTCAAGCAACACATTGGGGACTTTTATCGAACACTTTATGAGTCCATGGGTCCGAGGAATTTTCAGCCAGTCCTAAATCAGTTTCCCAGTCCAGCCAATAAAGAAATTAATGCAGAGCCGATGGCAAGTGTATCCATTGAAGAAGTGAAAGAAGAGATCTTCCAATTGGGTTCACTTAAAGCCCCAGGTCCCAACGGACTAAATGGGCAATTTTACCAGCACTATTGGGAGGACTTAAAGCACGAAGTGTTTTAGCTAGTACATTATTTCTTTCAAACAGGTACTCTTGACCTTACCCTAAACCAAGCGCATATCTCTCTAATATCGAAAGTCAAAAATCCAGAAAGTATAAGCCAATTTAGACCTATCAGCCTATGTAACTTCAGCTACAAAAGTATATCAAAAGTGATGGCTAATAGATTGAAGCCGTGGCTCCTAGAAATTATTACCCCCGAACAAAGTGCCTTTGTACAAGGCTGGCAAATCCAAGACAACATACTTATAGTTCAGGAAGTTATCCATCAGCTCAGAATTAAGAAGAGAAAAAAGAAGTTTCAAGCTATTTTGAAACTGGATATGCAAAAAGCTTACGACAAAGTTGAATGGGATTTTTTGAGAGAATGCCTGCTGAAAATGGGATTTTGCGAGAGGTGGGTAGCATTGATCATGCAACGTGTCTCAATAGTGTCTTTTAGTGTGAAGGTAAATGGGGAGCCTATGCAATATTTCATACCATCAAAGGGAATCAGGCAAGGTGACCCTTTCTCCCCTTACCTTTTTCATTCTAGTGGCAAATGTCCTATCATGGTTAATGCACAAAGCCATGGAAGATGGGAGCCTTAAAGGAATAACTTTGAAGACGTATTGCCCTACCCTATCACACCTACTTTTTGCCGATGATGCTATTTTTTTTTTCTAGATGGGACTATTAGAGAATGTCAAAATCTAGCAGCTGTTTTAAATTAGTATTGTTTCGCAACGGGTCAAGCCATAAACTTAAACAAATCAAGAGTATGTTTCAGTAGTGGATGCCCTCTAAATCTGAAGATGAACTTGGCACAAGAGCTCAGAGTACCGATCATAGACAAGACGGGGAAATATCTCGGCATTACAACGGATTGGGGCCAGTCAAAAAAAGAGATGTTCCCCTGGATCCTAGCTAGAGTAAATATGAAACTTGAGGGTTGGAAAGAGAAGCTACTATCCAAAGCAGGCAAAGAAACGTTGATAAAAAGTGTAATACAAGCCCTTCCTCAATATGTGATGTCTATTTTTAAAATACCCATCTCGATATGCAAAACTATTGAAAGAAGAATCGCATCTTTCTAGTGGAAACAAAATGATTCAAGGAGAGGATTGCATTGGAAAAAGTGGGAAGTAATGAAAACTAGAAAGGATGAAGGGGGGCTCGAATTCAAAGACTTGACAAATTTCAACAAAGCAATGCTAGGCAAGCAAGCTTTGAGGTTATCTCAATCCCCTTCAGCTCTATGGAGTATTCCCAAATGAAGATCTGTGGAAGGCAAGAAAAGGGCAACGTCCATCATGGGGTTGGCAAAGCATTTTAGCAAGGAGAGAGGCCATCGAAGCGGAGGTGGAATGGAGGGTGGGTGATGGAAAATTAATCCGAATACAAGTGGACAAATGGCTTACATCAAGTGTGATAGGTGGTCCGACAAATAAAGATGACCTTGTACTGGTGGCTGAACTTATTAATGAAGAAAACCGGGGATGGAAAGAAATAGAGGTTCAGAACCTTTTTGAAAACCGTCTAGCCAACGAAATCCTTGCTATCCCAATTAGCCCTACCCTAAGGCAGATACTCTAGTATGGACAGGCAACAGATCAGGAATGTACATAGTAAATAGTGGCTATAATAGAGCGTGTGCCCGGACCACAAAAACATAACCAAACAGAGCATCAAGTTCGTTCTAGCCTTCTTAAACACTATGGACTAAGATCTGGAATTTAACTATCTCCCCGAAAATGCGAACCTTTATTTGGAGTATTTATCAAGATGCTATACCAACAAGAGAGAACCTTTACAGAATGAAGGTGTTACCTGACCCGATCTGTCCACTCTGCAATGCCCATTCGGAGACAACCGAGCACCTGTTCTTGCTCTGCAAATGGACAAAATACATATAGGTAGACCAACGAATCTACCTACGATGCAACCCCTATACTATTTCCAGGTTTGATAAGTGGCTGTCGGAGAGATTCGAAGGGAGCAACGACTTACCTGAGAACGAGATGGTTGTGATGGTACTCTGGTTAATATGGAAAACTTGCAACAACTTCATATTTCGAGCCAAGCCACCGGATCCGCACTCCATCGTTAATATAGCGGAAGCACAACTACAAAATTTCAGCATATGGCAGAAAAAAAAAATGGGGCAAAGAAACACACAGATCTGAACTTATCAAAAAAATGGACATTGCCGGAGAGAGGATCGATGAAATTAAACGTTGATTGCTCATGGGTGCAAGGAGAATACGCAGGATCAGTTGCTGGAATCTTGCGAGATCAGGCCAGACTAGTCATCGATGGCTTCGTGCGGGAGGTTCGTGCTTCTTCCTCTGTTCAAGCCGAAGCCCTAGCTGTTTTGCACGGGCTGGAGTTTTTGAAGATGAAAAAGGAGCAGCACATGGGAGTAGTTGGAACAGAGGAAGTACAAAGTGAAAAGTTGGAGTGCGAAATAGATTGCTTGACTTTGGTGGAAAGTATATTGGGCTAGGCTGAAAACCTGTGGATCATGAAGACTATAATAGAGCATTGTAAAGAAATTTTACCCCAAATCGACTCGATGTCGCTGGCCCATTGTTCTCAGGAGGCCAACAAGGCTGCAGATTGGCTCGCAAAGCCTCACCGGACTAAAACGCTCCCTCAAAATTGGATGTCTTTTCCCCCCTTACCACTCTCGGAAATTTTATGTTCGGAAACTTATCTATCGTTTTCTTGTAATCCTCGTTGTTTTTGAATGAATGAAAGCATCATATTAGACCAAAAAAAAAAACTAAGATTTCAAGATACTCCATCTTAGGAAAGGAAAATATCAACGAACTCAACATCCTCAAGATAGAAACCTCCTTCGTGATGGGCCTTGCAACCTAATTAGACCACCGAGTGTTTCAATCTAGAGTTCTTTAATAATGAAATGCTTGAAATCACCTTGGAGATTGGGTTTCCAACATCAAAATTTGACAATGACATGCGTAAACATTTCAGTTGCATTAATAACATCCAATTTGAATAGGTATATAGATTATTTTGGAGCGTTAGATGTCTAGCACCTCTAGATGCACCGTTGCCTCCAAGCTTAAAGGGAGTTCTATTAAACACGTGCAAGAATTCAAGTAGAGTGCCCTAAGTCCAGTCAAGCAAGAAAAATAAGGTGGAAGGGATGCATTTGTGATACTATGTAAGTTTAAGACTCGAAGTCTTTGCATAGACAAGAAGAAGCTATGTAGGGTCACAATCTAAACACAATTTCTTTGTAGGAGTAAACTTGAAAAGTTTCTGCAATTTGATTTATCAGTAGATTGCAAAAGTCATTATCTCTAAAAGAAATTCAACTTGCAAATGCCCATACTTTTTCCTTTGGGCCTTCATTGGCCCCTCGCAAGCTCTTGCCAAAAACTTATGGTATCTTATGATGAATTTTTATTGGCCCTATTACAAAGTACATTGTTCATTCAAACATATTTCTTCATTTCACTTTTCTCTACCAGAGGCATGTGGTTAGATCATGCAATATGTTGTGTTCTTTGTCGTTTGCATCACAAAACTCATCATATTGTGGAGAAATCCTTATACTTTCCAACATTCCACCAAATAATCAACAAAGATGTCACACTCTTCAATAAACAATGCTCCTTACAGAAAGCAAACCTTTTTATCCTCCCTATCTAAGTCACCATAGTTCAAAAACTTAGGCACTTCATCAATGCCTTGGATGTTGATACTGGGTCATCTCTGCAACCTCTTCAATTGATCTCCCTGAGGGTGAATAATGTCATTCTTCCTAAAAGTTCTCACCACTTTATTGATCATGCAAACTAACAAACTCTCTAACCATAAGTCGTGCTATAGGTATAATATTTGGATTTTTCATACTTAGACCAACTTTTTCAAACATTTTATATGCATCCGTATAGGGTAAATGCTTTATATTTACGAGCTCATTGTCGTTTGACTCATAGCACAAATCACAAAATCTGCCGGTAGATACCACCTTATTGTTATTGTATTGCTAGAAATATCTCTCTCCTATAGATCATAGGAATCCTGAAAATTATCAAGGAGAAGCGAGTATCACATGCCTCTCCCTTCGCTGGATACAAGATTGAGTAGTTTCAACCGCGTTGACTCCACCCTCCACTTTTAGCTTCAGATGCTGCGTGATTGCATGTTGCACTTTCTCAACGTTCTAGGTCTTCAATATCCATAACCAAATTAATATATCAAGCATTTTCACAACCCTTTTATTTCTATTCAAATTATGTAAGACTCTAGTTTTTCCAATTCCCACCATTCCCTATACTTCGATCCTTTTGAGATTTCTTTCTCTCCAGAACCCCTATTCCTCACTCTTAGGAGGCATCTATGACTCCCCCAAGCCACTCCGTTATCAATATCTACCTCTTATAGCAAGGCTTGTAATTCCTCACGCTTCTTGACCACATGCTTGCCGAAATTTGCACATGACCAAAATTGAGTGAATCTCCAAGCATGTCAAATCTCTTATTGTGCTTGCTTTTCAATTTGAGCGCTTCTTGTTCAATCACCTTAACCTTGCAAGTCCAACCTTCATATTCTTTAGTTGCGCTCCTCATCTTATTTTTGTTTATTTCCACCTCTTCATCATCCCTTCTTGCATAAAGTTTTTTTTGCTTTTCTGTTCTATTTCTCCAAATTGAACTTAAACTTGTCAGCATAGTCAATTTTTTATGGCAAAGAATGCTACACCTATCCTTGTATGCTTCAACTACTATTGTAGAAGCTACTTGTCGTTGCTTCAACCATGACTATCACCAGAACAAAATTAATTTGAAAAAGCATCCAAACAATAGGAGAAGGAAATGTATATTGCCTATGAGTACAAAATTGAGCTAGTCATGTGAAGATGGTAATGATACTAACTCAAAAAAATGGGAAAAATAAAAGGCTCAACTTTTTTATTTTCCAAGTGAATGTACTAAAACAAGAGGACATTAATTTTGCAATGATTCAAAGACTTCAACAGAAATGTCTCAACAACAAAAACCTTAAAACTTTTGCATTTGGCTCAATTACCTTCTAAGCGAATCCAATCCAAATGTTTCAACCTATGTTTTTTTCTTTTTCTTTTTTTTTCTTTTTTTTGAGAAAGCTCAGTACCAGAACTACAACACGATTATTATGTTACTATAATAAAAACATAAGGCAAGTCAAAATAATAACAATGGATTCAAAAGAAGACTTATTTAGACCATTAAAAATTTTAAGATGGCAAAAGATGGCAGCCATTCAAGCTACAAAAGTTGCATCTTTTGTCATCGCACCATTGTTTAATCACAAAGTAGAGGAACAATTTTGCAGTAGAGATTGGATCTTTTCAAGAACAGGCTTAGACAACAAAAGGGAAAAAAAAGAAAGGAAATAAAAGATAAAAATATAGTCCAATAGGCAACATATATAAGATTAGTAGAGTAAAGGAACATCTTGTGTACTTGAATCTGCTGAGATTGAAATTGGCAATATGAGAATCACATGTAAGTGTTGAGAAAACTCCTACCAAGTTTTGAAGTTAACAAAACTTTCTTGTTCTTGTTCTTATTCTAAAGAATAGTAGACTTCTGAAGTCATATCGTAGACTCTTGTCAAAGTCTATTCAATCCAGAAGTCTTTCCCACTTTGACACAATCTAGACTGAAACCAAATCCAGAACAAAGATATAATCAGACTCAAAATTATTGATCTTACGACAATGATTCAGTATGAATGTTATAGAGATTTATTCTTTAATATCTGGCTTTCTAGCAAAGATCATGAATTAATGAAATCAATCTTGAAGACAAGTTCCTTTATGAGAAGTATCTACTTATGGAAACTTAGATTCTGATTGTATGAGCGACTAAAATCAATGGATTTTCATCTTAATCTTCAAACGGTTACAAGATTTCCTTAATTGATTCTATCCAACGGATTGATTGAAAGAAATTCCTCTGGAGAATACCAATGGCTAGTAAGGTGTAGAGGAGTATTTAAGAAAGTCATTTAGTTTATTTGATAGTGTGTCTGAAAATTGAAATTCCAAAGTTTGAAGCATTTCCAACCACTTGTTCTTCAACGACAGCTCTTACAAATTGTATTCAAGAGAGAAAATCACAAGAAGAGTGACTTAGTGTAGGAAAAAGAAATTTCCATTACATATTTGCACTTGAAATATTGTTCTTATATGTTGATACCTTAGTGAATTTCAGCCAGAAGGCTGTCAGCGTGAGAAAGTGGACGTAGGCTTGATTTAAGCCAAACCACTATAAATCTCGTGTGCAATTATCTTTTCTCTTAACTCTTTTCAACTTTGTTTGTTCCAACATTTTAAGTTTCGCAAAAATCTAGTCCATCTCTTATCTAATTCTGAATTTTGCACCAGAAGTTTGATAGCTCGTTTAATCAAACTCTGATCCTTTTTCAGACTTTGTTTGCAACTTAATTTATTTTGCATTTATTTGTCAAAGTTTGTTTTCAAACACCTATTCACCCCCTCTTTAGGTGTTAGTACTAGCATTTTCAGAAAGAAACATGACACACGATTGATGCTACTTGAGAGATTAGTGGGCAATCCATTGACATTGACTTGTAAGACCAAATGGCACCTCTACAATTACATAGATTCCCTCATGCACCTTAGCATGTGAATGTAAATTGGTGAGTTTTAGGACTATGCCTCGATGTGTCAAGCAATATCTACTCTTTTAACGAAAAATTCTTAGATGAGCATGATGTATGTATGGCCAATTCAAAGGTTCTGTCGAATGAGGTGGGTCTCAATCAAAGGGTGCATGTGAGTTGGGCTCACATCTATTGAATGCAGGCAATACCTGCTCTTTTCCGACACCCTTCTATCTCTAACAAAACTAATCTATTTTGGTGATAAATGGTGGTCACTGCTCTCTCTCTTTTACAAAAACTTGTTCTTTGCCAACTTATTACGGCGTCTGGTGATTCGTAGTTAGTGCGTGTGTTATTTGTTTCTTCCTTCTTTGGGTTATGAACATGGGGAACATCAGAAGCAAACTAGAGTCGATGGAGCAGAGGAGCAATCATGGAATTAGGACGAGAGTAAGTTTTCCATCATATAATTCTGCTTCCGTCTTTGGTTCCTCTGTTTAAGCATTCAATTCTAACATCTCTCGTAGTTCCTTGATTCCCTTGGATTTTTCACACATGTTTGATTTTTGGGCAAGGAAAAGAGTTGCTATTATGTCGAAATGGAGAAGAGAGAGGAACGAGCCATGCATTGGTTCACCTAATTAATCTATGGGTTTTTTAGAATCATATTCATTTGTTTACTTTCACAGCATCTCTATGCCAATTTTCACATGAAAGCCAGATCTCCCATCATGGCCTGTTAGAATGAAGATTATGAATTATGAAGACTAGTTACAAGCCCTATCGATGTAGATTATGAATTATGAGCAATTTAGTCATAGTATTTGGATGTAATTACCATGCTAGTGAGCAGATCTAACCATGTGAGCATATCGGCCCGTTTGACCATTAAAAAAGGCCAATAATAAGCTTGAGGATGATTTACATCACTTGAGCTCATCCTGTTCACGCAACATGACCGAGTGAGGCAAAAGTTAGTGCTACATTTAATGGTATCGGTCCCCACAACAAGCCGAAAGCCGTTACATCCACGTCTATGTTGTGTGAGGACCGACTCACACGTTAGCGGAAATAATTGCACTTCGATGCCGTATTTATTACGATTCTGAATTTTCAAGTGTTATTTGTATTTAAAGATAGTATTTGCAAACTAATGTTATTTCGACATAGAGTGAGGGAATTTTTTGGAAGTCGTGTCTATATATTCGTGTTTGTTGTACTTTTCATAATTATTGAATAATAAGAGGTTGATCATATTTGATTATTCATTTAACGCGTCAGAGACCGAAGTCAACCATACTTATCTGGTTCAAGAGCTATCAGCCTCATCTACCATTGCTGCTAGATGTATGCTCTCTGAGGCTCATATTCTCAACAAGTTTTGGGGAATCAACACACACATACGTAGAAAAAGAGAGGCAAATCGACGCGTTGATCGAGTGAAATTGAGCCATGAGCAGCCCCCGCACAGAACGGAGGCTGGAATTGCCAGAACAAAACAAGACCAATCTTGATAAGACCATCAACACCAGCCAGAGAACGCTCAAGGAACGAAGGTTGGGGTTATCGAAATCAGACCAGAGCGCCAAATTCAAGAAATCTGCTCGAGCTCGGACGACAACCATCGACGGCGGTAGTGGCGACTTTCAGAAAATTGTCGATGAATTCAGTGGGATCCATTCGGCCGGAGGAGGAGGAGAAAGGGAAAAAGGTCTCGGCTATGGCAATGAAAATAAAGGCAGCCCTTGTGAAGCTGGATTCTCGCAGATTACTTTCTTTCCAAATCACTTGAAATTGCCAAGAAGGGTATATAATTTTCTCTACTATCGAATGAGTCACACGTAGTAAAGTAAAAAAGTTTATTCTCGTCTTCGTCTTACAAACTTAGTGGTATGTTTTTTTTTTGGATAAAGGTAAGAATAAACCTAGTGATATGTTTATCACATGAGAATGCATAATTCCTCAAAGCTTGATCGTTCTCACACTATTTTCTTGAAATTTATGTTGGTTTAAAGACGTGCGTGCAATTGGATTATCGGAAATGTTTCAATAATTGACTGAAGAATTAATTTCTATAGATTGGCAACAATTTGAAAAGATAAACACAAAATCTTAAATTTCTTTTCTTTTTTTTTTAAATTGTGCATCCAAAGAAAATCTCTTGGACCTGCCCAACACCACCAAACCCTGCATCGTGCCATTTGTCTTGTTGCTTCATTGATGAACTATCTATTTGTCACATAGCTACACACCATGACTTTTAACAGTGTCAATGACCTTTTAGAGAATCACTAAAATTAAATAGAATAATTTCAACAAAATAAATTAACCCAGGATTGACAAAGTTGGGTTTGGGCATTGGGGAATTTTAAACTCAGAAATTGGATATCACTTATTCAAATATCACTGTGTCAATAATTTTTGGCAAGACCACCTACATAGGCCAAAGGCCTAGAGTTAGTCAGTCATGAAGTTTACATGATGTTTTATGGGCATCCAAATAGCTGAGCCTTTGTGTTCGTGCCCTTGAATTTTTAATATAAATTAATTAATTGGGATCATGTCGAAAAAAATTCCTCTAGTCAGGTCTTTAATTGTTGAATAACAAATATAGTCATCACCTGAGTATAGGGATGTCCATATCTCTAATCCATCAATTCAAAATCTAGCTCCAATTAGGAATAAACAAAAGTATGACTCAATTAGATCTGCTAATACTGCCACTAGTCTATCAAAAAGAAGAAGAATTCAAATCATTATACTATGTTCTATAGCGCATGAAGGTAGTTAACCTATATGGTAGTCAGCAAGATTTAAGTCCTCCAATTAAATTCTGGGCCTTTGTCCCTAGTTCATCACTTATCAGAAAAGGTACTTCGGTTGGATTTTAGTTACAAAAGAGTTTAGTTTTGCACCTCATAATCAGATTGCAAGAAATAGGGTCACGTGTTTTTCCATCTCTCTGAGAAAATGTCCCCCAATTATGCCTCTTATTGGTGGTAACAGACATTAACAGTCGGCGATATTCACCCCCCCCCGGGGCAACTCACCAATTAAAATGTGGCAAAAAAAAAAAAAAAAAAAAAACTACCAATAAAAGGTATGATTGGAGAAAAATATAGCACTCTCAAGAAACCATTCACATTCTACTCCCTTAATCCATGGCAACTAATTTTTTTTTTTTGGTCCTACATGGCAAGTAACTTAGGTTTCTCCTTTTTTTTTTCCGGTGATATATCTTATCCTCCTCGGTGGTCGAAATTCTTCAGCCGCCACCACTCGAGTTAAAGTATTTCCCAGAGGTACGTACGTGATTAAGCAATAAGTCTCGGAATGGTTCAGTTTTCTTTGCTTTTTTTTTTTTCCTTTCTCGGCTGACCGCAATTATTTTGGGGTTAACAAGTTTGATGATGTTTTTTTGCTCCAGGGATTTCGTAGATTGCAACTTCAGGAACCTTTTCACTGTAGAAAGTCGGTTGAACAACTATTCTTTAAGGGCCAAGTCGTCCCAGCCCCGAAATTCGAATTCCCAGTGCCACTTGACGATGGGTTCACTTGGAGGAAGTACGATCAGAAGGAAAATCTTGGAGCCAAGTATCCAAGGTGAGTTCAGAGACGATCAATTCTCTAATTCTCAAGTCTTGAAGCTCCATCACCCCAAAGATTCACCAGAACATTATTCCTTTGTTCAAAGTAAAGCCCCTTCAATAATCTTGCCTTTCTCACTCTTAATCCAAATTCATCCCCAGTATGTTACATTGGTGGACTTGAGATGAGCCACATCCTTGAAAAAGTTAAAAGGAAGGAACTTCCATTTTCCTCATATGGAAAGTTAGTCTCACGAAGACTCGATGAAAGACGTCATCATTTAGCAGCATACTCATTTTCGTCGTGTCAATCATCGTCCTATACTTGATGGGCTGTTTCATAGTCAACCATCTCTTCCTCGTGTCTTAATCAACTAAAAACGATTTCAGTTATTAACAGTTAGTTCAGTTTGACAGCTTCTTATGTTGCTATCACTTTTCTCTTCCTTAGCCCACTAAAGTTTGACATATAATTGAGCACTTTGGAAGTAGCTTGGCTATAAGTGCGCACAAGTTTTATTATGTTTCCTTTGTCCTTTATATCTAGCTGTCATTGATATTCTTCCCACACTTCACATTCAGGAGCTACGATAGGTGTACTCATGGCACGGGGAGCTTGGACCCTCCAGCGAACTCCTTCTCATCCCTCCTCGTTCCCAAGTTCAAGTCCATCTCCCCGCCGCTTAGCCCCTGCCCGCCTGGTCTCAGCCCTGCCGATTTCTGGGACTCCCCTCTATTGTTTAGCGATTCCGAGGGATCTACTCCTCTCTCTCTCTCTCCCCCCGCAGCAAGTCCTCCGACAGTTACCAGCAGATCCCTAAAGGGGAAGACGCAAATTACTCTACCTTCACTTGGCAGACCAACGCCGAGCAGCAGGTATGTCTACACTTTCTTTATATAAATCCAATGAAGTCTCATTTAAAGAATGAAATGAGGGGTGCTTAATAATGAATGGATCAAAGAGATTGTAAAAAGTCGACAGATGTGAAATGCAATCAAACCAATTATGAATTACTGCACATTGCGTGAACACGGACACAAAGTCCCCTAGAACAGGTTAGGGAGTAGGCCGAAAGTTAGAAATTCAAAAAACGTCCTGAACCAATAAGATTAACCTAGGATCCAACAACCTTATATGTTGGAATATAATCTAGAGAAAGCAAACTTTTTATTGTAATTAGAATATCAATGTAAAGAAGACGATAACATATCCTCTCTTTTTCTTTTTCTTTTTTGTGCAAACTTACAAATCTTGGAGAAGAAGAAAATAGAATATCACTGGAAAAATGACATAAAATTGGAGGTGAGATACGGATATTTGAATCCCCTTAAGGCAATTAGTTCCTGCTAATAGTGCTCCGCAGATTCACGAACTATGCCTCCCAAGATACAATATCTCGAACCTGTTTGGATTAACACTATGCAAACATGACTCGGTTGAACCGTTCAATTGAACCAGCATACCAAAAAAAAATCAGAGGAGTAGAGTAATATTTCAAATTGTTCAATCGAAAAACATTCTAATAAAGCTCTATGCTCTTATCTATTTATAGAGCTTTAAAGTTCATGTACAGAAAATATACATGAATTAAATAGACGCATATATACAAGAGATTCATAAATCCAAAAATACATTAATTCAAGAGATTCGTGAATTCAATAAATATATGAATTAAAAATATAGGTGAATCTAAGAAATTCATGAATTTAATAAATACATGAATAGAAAAAACGTATCTTAATTTATTGGTCTCCGTTGATTCATTAACCATGATTATAACATTATACTCTCGTAGGGCGCAATGCTCATGCGAAAGAAACCTACAACAAGTTCCTGATAAGGACATATGTCGGCAAAATTCACCAAATCAAAAAACGAAATAATAGATTTATTTTTCTTGAACATAAAAAAGTTAAGGGCCCGTTTGTTTTCATTTCTTT
The DNA here is from genome assembly GCA_014182515.1 of Eucalyptus microcorys. Taxonomy (NCBI): domain Eukaryota; kingdom Viridiplantae; phylum Streptophyta; class Magnoliopsida; order Myrtales; family Myrtaceae; genus Eucalyptus; species Eucalyptus microcorys. The sequence continues at coordinate 5,121,864 of CM024568.1, read as the reverse complement.
TTTGTGTTTTTAAACAGTTTTTGTGTTTTTTTGTTCTTTTGTTCCTAGGAACAAAAAAGAAACAGTAAGTAAGAAACAAAAAATTTTTGTTTCTCACTTCGAAACAACATTGAAGAACAAAAAGGAACAAAATGTTGTTCCTTTTCGTTTCTCGAGAACACTTCTCGAAGACAGCCGTCTCCTCCTCCGAGCGTGTCCTCGTGCGATCGTCTCCACCGTAGTCTTCTCCGGCGCCTCCTACTCTCCGGCACCGACAGCCGCCTCCATCTCGACACCATCCGGCTTCTCCACCGTCGTCCTCTCCGCGCCGACATCCATTGCTCCTTCACCGGGTGAACCGCTCCCTCGCTCCTCCTTCACCGACCGCCGATGGCTTGGCGAGCACCACCGCCGCAGATCCGGGCGATGGCTGCTCGGAGCTCGAGCGTGAGGGCTCGCTCGAGCTCCGATCTTGCCCAGTCTCCGAGACGGTTGGTCGAGGTCCGAGCAGATCCGGGCGAGCGTCTATCGCCCGGATCTAGGGCACCGTTGCTCGCCCGGATCTGCGGCGGCGGCGGCTCGTCTCGCTCGCTCGAGATCCGGACGAGCACGGTCGCCCAGATCTGGCGAGCAGACGCTGCCCGAGATCTGGACGAGCACCGTCGCCCAAATCTGGCGAGCAGACGGTGGGCGACCGATTGCTTGCAGCGAGCGAGAAAGCGAGCATCGCTCTTTGCTCTGCTCGTTGGTCGATTCCTTCTCCACTCGAGCGAGCAGAGCAGCGAGCGCTGCTCTGCTTGATCGAGCTTCCTTCTCTGCTCGAGCGAGCAGAGCAGGGCTCGAGCTTCGTTCTCGAGCGAGCGAGCGGGGCTCGAGCGAGCGAGCAGCAGCGGCCCAGCCAGCCGCTCCGCTCGCTCGAGCAGCCCGCTCTGCTCGCTCGAGCTTCGTTCTCTACTCGAGCGAGCAGAGCAGCGAGCCCCGCTCTGCTCGTGAGATCTTCCTTCTTTGGTCAAGCTGCCTTCTCGGGTCAAGGCCGCGCCGGCTTGCTTCTCTCTGGGCTCGCTCGCTCACGCTCGAGCGAGAGAGCGAGCAAGTGCATGCTTCTTGCTCACGGTCGAGCAGAGCGGCGAGCCCCGCTCGCTCGACCGTCTCTGCTCGAGCGAGTGAGCAAAGCAACGCGTCGCTCGCTGCTGCTCACGGTCGAGCGGAGCGGCGACCCCCGCTGCTCGCTCGACCCGCTCCGCTCGAGCGAGCGAGCACAAAGCCTGGCGAGCCCCGCTTTGCTCGACCGTCTCGCTGGAGCAAGTGAGCGGAGCAGCGAGCGTCACTCGCTACTACTCACGGATCGAGCGGAGCGGCGACCCCGCTCGCTCGAGCGAGCAACGCGCTCGCCGCTGCTCACGGTCGAGCGAGCGGCGCGCTCGCTGCTTGCTCACGGTCGAGCGGAGCGGGGAGCACTACTCGCTCGAGCGGAGCGGCGAGCGCAGCAGCAGCCGTCGCTGTTCAGGTCGAGCAGAGCAGGGCTCCCTGCTCTGCTCGACCTGCTCTGCTCGACTTGCTCTGCTCGAGCGAGCGAGCGAGTAGAGCAGCGAGCGTTTGCTCGAGCAGTTGCTCCTAGCCCTGCGATGATGCTCTGGAACTTTTGCATTTGTTCAGCATATTGTTTTTTAGTTTACCATTGTCATTGAAACAATTACTAGAGGTTTGACATGATTGTAATATCTCATTTACCTCATGAGTTATTATTATTTTTGTTATTTTTTGTCCTTATGTTCAATTAAGCAAATATGACCAATTTTTTATTCCCTTTGGATCACGGCACTTTATTGGTTGATTAAATCCCACGACAAAACGATGCCATGACATTAACACCTAAATCTCGGCCAATTAGAAGCACTATAGAAGTAAATGCTGAATGCACCAAATTATATAACGGAGTACGTCTTTAAGGTGGTTAGTGAAATAGACATGTCAAGGTGTGTGAAAACTGACCTTGACACCGTCTAATTACTACACCAAAAAAAAAAAAAGGTCGGACTATGGTGGATAAAAAATGATTTTTGAATATATGAAATGTTTACTTATGTTTACACTATTTATGCCTATACGTGTCATGCTAACATAATGGATGCTTTTAAATAAACGAGTGAAAATGTATTTATTTTGTGGTAAGATAGTCAATGCATACCCAACATGTTTATCATTTATCATTATTAAGTTTATGCCACATTAACGACCGATCTAACTTTTAATATCATAAGAAGCACATAAAAAAAAACAATTTCCAATCCAAATTACATTCGTGTCAATGATGTTCTTAATTTATAATTTTGCATTCATAATATTTCTCAATTACCCTATAAATCTCCCGTCCTTTCATTCTACCACGAGTGAAATTATTTCAAATGACGTGTTGTTTGATGACTAACAAGTATGTCGTTCCTTAAGCAAAAGTTTAGAATATACCAAAATTTTAGATTGCATGGAAGAGTCTCATTTCAAAAACACGTAATTCTAAATTTTTACCACATTATGTGATTACTAGGGTACTCTTTTTGGGAGATTAGGGGACATAAACCAAATTGGGTTCTTACAAATATTGACAAGAGTTGTTAGGATAAAATAAATGTAATTATAACAAGCGAGTCAATTTTTCTTATTAATCAAACGATAAATGGACAAATCATACAAGTAGTATAGCAGTTTACACGCAAATACTTTTCCATGTTTCTCACTCTATCTCAATCTTCCCAGGTGAACAATTGTGGTGTTGGTGGATTCATTATCGACATTGATGATTTGAGAACTTAGGTGGATTCATCCAAAGTTCTACCTTGCCGGTGCCAATCCACGAAGACATATTTCTTTTTCCCTTGCTCTGTCGGCAATTTACCGGTCCTTGCCACATAAATCGCAATTTGCTGACTTTGGAAACAATTATCTACACAGTAAGGTTGGCATTTCGCATACTTTTTTCATTGTCTTAATCTTAGAGATCTTATAATTTAGTTGGACCGTGCACAAAATAGTATAGGCTATGCGGATCCATATAGGTTACCATGCTGATTCTGTGTATGCCGTGTAGTTTTTATGGTATTATGTTATTGATTTAATTAATAACTCATATGATGATCAATCGGTTCAAGATTCAATGGCATCTGAGAGACACTCATTCAATGCAAAGTGGACGGAGTCTGTAACCAATATACTTATTGGTTTATTGGTGGATGAGGTAAAAAAGGGAAACGGACCTCTTCCACTTTCAACAAAGCGGGGTGGAGGAATGTACACGGCCCGAACTCGGTAGGCGAGACGGAATTCCGTTTACCATGGTTCAGCTGAGAAACAAGGTAAACAAACTAAAAAAACAGTACGCCAGTTTTCACAAACTCATTTCTCAGACCGGATTTGGTTGGGATAACGTGAACAAAAGAGTTGTTGTCGACGATCCAAGTATATGGGAATCTCATATCAAGGTATTTCTTAACTTTGTGGTCATTTTGATATCATTACAGGTGTCTAATTTAAAATGTATGCTTATAATTCTGAAATGTCATTATTGTGAACATTGTAGGATAATGTCGAGTGGGCAAGATTCGGGAAGAATGGATTTCCTCGGTATCCCGAGCTCGTATTGTTTTTGGTGGTACATATGCTACTGGGGATCACGCCATAGGAAGTGCTCAAGATCTCAATGTGTCGGATGATGATGACAATGCTGATGACGCTGTAGGTGGTGACTACAGTGGTGGCGATGCAGATGGTGTCAATGCAGGTGGTGACTATGAATGTAGCAATGCCAATGATTTCAGTGGATACCACGGTGATGACAGACTCTTTACAACAGACGATGCTGGAACTTCAATTCGTGGAAAGCACAAATTGGATAGAACTCCAAATAGTAAGCGGAGAAGAAAGAGTAACCAATCCGGTATTGCTGAAACTTGCAAAGCGATACAAGATTTTCTGAAAGTTAGGTCATCAAGTCACTCGGTGGTGGCTCGGCGAGCTTAGGGACTACACAACCACCGTAGATCCTTTCTCCGTTTTCTTTGTGGTCCAGATTCTTCGAGTATGCCCGAGATAGAGCAAGATGTGTATAATAAAGCAGTGGAACGAGCATGCGCCAGTAGTCAATGGAGAGAGGCTTTCGTTATATCCACACCTGCAAGGAGGATTGGACTTCTTCAATTCCTTTAGTTGATATTTGGAAATATATTATGAATTGCATGGAGTTTCATTAGACTGTATAACTTATATTATCTATTAATGTTGAGACTCTGCTACTTATATGTAATGGCATATCTTATTATTGAGATTTCATAGCTTATGTTAGTGATTGTTATTGGGATATGTTTTCGAAATCTATATTGATGTTTTGGTTATTTTTTTGATTGTATAGGTACTATGGAAGGAGGATCAAATAGTGTGTCTAATGAGCAGGTACAACCAGTTGAACAATTCTTGGATGATGATATTAACATATTGGTAGCGTGGTTCTGCTTAGCTGCGATGGACACGTCCCTGCATACGAGAGAACCTATTAGGGACAGTCAATTATCAGGAGCAGAATGGATAAGGGAGATTGTTCATGGACATTCAGATAGGATATATGATGCATTTAGGATGGAAAGACATGTTTTTCTGAATTTATGTGACTTAATGAGGGTAAGGGGTTGGTTGAGAGATAGTCGATATGTTCAAATAGATGAACAAGTTGGGATATTCTTAAGTGTGGTTACTCACAATAACTCAAATAGAGATTTATGTGAGAGATTCCAACATTCGGGAGAAACGATCGTAAGTATTTCAACAAAGTGTTGAAAGCAATGATCAAACTTTCAAAGGAGATAATCAAATCACCGTCCTTTGACGTCATTCCACAAGAAATTCTTATTGATCCTAGTCATAAACGCTACTTCAAGGTATGATTTTTATATTAATTTTATACCGTCAAATAGATGTAGTTGATAATCTTATATGATATTAGATTGTTAATATATTGACAGAGCTGCGTAGGTACTATGGATGGCACTCATATAGATGCAACCGTCCCTGTGTCTCAGCAGATTCCATTTAGAGGTAGGAGTGGGAGAACAAGCCAGAATGTGCTGTGTATTTGCTCTTTTGATATGAAATTTACTTTCGTCTATGCTGGATGGGAAGGATCAGCCAACGATTGTCGAGTGCTTTCAGCAATACTCGAAAATCCTCAATTGCAATTTCCCCGACCACCACCACGGTACTTACTTTGTTTGTGAAGACAATTTTATGATTATATATTATGGTTCAATATCACAACAAATGTATATATATCATGTTATAGGGAAATATTACGTGGTAGATTCGGGTTATGCAGCACTTCCAGGATTTTTAACTCCATTTAGAAGCGAACGGTATCATCTAAGCGAGTATAGAGGGAATGGGGGACGACCAAGGACATCAAGAGAATTGTTCAACAAGAAGCACTCTTCACTAAGAAATGTAATTGAGAGGTCATTTGGGGCATTAAAGAATTGCTTCACCATTTTGAGACAGATGCCTCCATTTACAATTCGGAAGCAAGCACTTGTTGTAATTGCTTGTTGTACTCTCCATAATTACATTCGTGAACAAGATGCGATGGATAGAAACTATTCCCTATATGGAAATCCGGAGTATCCATGCGGACCTACGAAGTGGAGGTTGTAGATGATACATTGCATGATACACCTGGAATAAACATGCTTAGGACAAGGATTGCAAATAAAATGGCGCGAGATCATAATATGCCCGAGATTTCATGACTTTGTGTTTGGGACTTTTGTAATTTTGTATTTAAGTACTCACTTATCAAATTCAATGTGATGAAGTTGAACAATGAACTATATTACTTCATTATTGTGATGTTATGTATGAAAGGGTCTATGTAGAGATTTATAAGATATTCTTCTTTTAGCTAGCTCTTATTGTACAAATTTTACTTACGAAATTTTATTCCAAGTAAGCAAATATGATCATGATTAGAATGTTTGTTTTCACTTACTATAAACAAAATTACATTGATGAGCATTATATGATAATGAGAATTGTAATTCACCAAGTTCACACTTTATTTATATAAAAAAAAAAAACCAATTGGGAAAATTTTGGTACAAACTTAAAAAATTTCTACCAAATAAGCAAATATGATCATGTTTAGAATGTTTGTTTTCACTTACTATAAACAAAATTAAATTGATGAGCATTTTTTTATGATAATGACAATTCAAAACCAAGTTTACACTTCATAAAAAAAAAAAAAAAGCAATTGGGAAAATTTTGGTACAAACTTAAAAAATTTTCTTCCAAGTAAGCAAATATGATCATGTTTAGAATGTTTGTTTTCACTTCCTATAAACAAAATTAAATTGATGAGCATTTCATAAGAATGATAATTCAATACCAATATCACACTTTATTAAAAAAAAAATACACTTTCAAACAAATTGGAACAGAAATTTTTTGTAGTTACCAAACGTGTTTCTGTTCTTTTTCTATTCCAGAAACAGAAATTTTATACGAGTTACCAAACATGTTTCTGTTCTTTTTCTATTCAGAAACAGAAATTTTATACGCTTATCAAACGCGTTTTTTGTTCAAAAATTGTTCCCGGAACAGAAACACTTTTTTCTATTTCTGTTTCCTGGAATAATTTTTAAACAGAAACGTTACCAAACGCACCCTAACTAGCCCAGACCCGGCTGAAGCAGCCCAAGCCGATTCACGGGGAGCATCAGAGGGACAAGGGCCGCGACCGAAACGACCTCGACAGCGACGAGCACGAGCAACGGTCCGACACATGGACCACGAATCTTCTCTCCGTTCCCAAAATCCTCCCCTCCCCCCCCGCCCCACGTGGCTCCACCCCATTGGCGGTCGCCTCGAGCACCCACGCGCTCAATCCTTCCCGTTTCGGTTTCGACAAAGTGCCGAAATGGTAAAAAAAAAAAAATATATAAAAAAATATATATAATAATAATAATAATAATAATAATAATAATAATAATAATAATATAAGGAAAACGGAAGTGGCAAAAAGAAAAGTTCAGGAAAAGGCCTGCATGATTGTGTTTCTATTCAAAAACTGTTCTTGGGAACAGAAATAGAAAAAACTATTTCTGTTCCGGGGAACAGTTTTTGAACAAAAGAACGCGTTTGGAATCGTTCAAAATTTCTGTTTTCGGAATAAAAAAAGAAAGAAACACGTTTGGTAATCGCACATAATTTCTGTTCTGGAATAGAAAAAGAACAAAAACATGTTTGGTAATCGTAAAAATTTCTGTTCCAAATTTTTCAAAAGTGTTTTTTTAAATAAAGTTTAAATTTGATATTGAATTCTCAATTTGTTGAAATGCTCATCAATTTAATTTTGTTCATGGTGAGTGAAAACAAACATTATGAACATGATCATATGTTAATACTTTGTAGAAAATTTTGTAAGTAAAGTTTGTATCAAATTTATTTCTAATGCTTTTTTGTTTTTTATTATAAGGTTTAAACTTGATGGCCTAGTAGCCCTAGGCTAGACCTGTTGAAGGCCGCCATCGTCCGCCCTTCGCCTATGTTTTCCCTTCCTTTTTTTTATTTTATTTTTTTCATAAAACTTTTCTTATTTTTTAATGTAACTTAAATAAAATTTGTATTAAAAAACCAGATTTGGATCAAAGTAACGTTATTTTAGCCGCATTAGCTCTGTAGCCAAGTTTTGGAGTTAACGAAAGAACTTAGCTACACTAGTTTGACAAGTTTTAAAACTTAACTTAACTTTTTAAAAAATTTTAAGACTCAACTGCACTTCATGACAAATTTGATGACTTTTAGTACACTTTTTTAAAACATATTAATATATGAAGTTAACAATGAAATTGTTTTCTTTAATTAATTATGCAAGTGATACGAGTGATATTTTTTTCAAATCATCCATTTTCGTGAAACGAACGGAGCCTTAATTGAGAATGCAACAAGTCCAAACGAATTGAGACTACCAATGATAATACATCGCTTCTTCGGACAATAAGAACTTGTAAAAACAAAGAGCATCTTATACATCTCAACATAAACCCTTCCATACATGACATCATAATAATGAAGCAATATAGTTCATTGTTCAACTTCATCACAGTGAATAGAAACAAACAATATTACAAACGTTGAAAACACAAAGTCAACTAATCTGACGCATATTGTGATCTCTTGCCATTTTATTTGCAATACTTATCCTAAGCATGTTTATCGCAGATGCTTGCTCATGTGATGTATCTTCGCAACCTCCACTTCGTAGGGCCAAATGGATACTCCGGATCTCCATATAGGGAAAAATTTCTGTCCATCCTATCTTGATCACGAATGTAATTATGAAGAGCACAACATGCAATTACAATAAGTGCTTGCTTTCGAATTGTAAATTGAGGCATATGTCTCAAAATGGCGAAGCGATTCTTCAATGCCCCAAATGACCTCTCAATTACATTTCTTAGTGAAGAGTGCTTATAGTTGAATAACTCTTTTGCTGTTCTCGGCCGTCTCCCACTCCCCCTATATTCGCTGAGATGATACCGTTCCTTTCTAAATGGAGTTAAAAATCCCGGAAGTGCTGCATAACCAGAATCTACCACGTAGTATTTCCCTACAACATGATATATATAAATTTGTTATGATATTCAACCATAATATAATCATAAATATCTATATAAACAAAGTAAATACCAGGTGGTGGTCGGGGAAATTGCAATTGAGGAGTTTCGAGTGCTGCCGAAAGCACTCGACGATCATTAGCAGATATCCTTCCCATCCAGCATACACGAAAGTAAATTTCATATCAAATGAGCAAACACACAACACATTTTGTGTGGTAGTCCCTCTCCTGCCTCTAAATCGAACCTGCTCAGACGCCGGGATAATAGCATTTATATGGGTGCCATTCAATGCACCTACGCAGTCCTATCAATTTATCACCAAGCTAAGATTATATAATATTATGAACTACATGTATGTGACAGTATAAAATGGATATAGAAATCATACCTTGAAGTAGCGTTTATGACTAGGATCCATAAGAATTTCTTCTGGAATGACATCAAAGGACGGTGGTTTGATTATCTCTTTTGAAAGTTTGATAATTGCTTTCAACACTTTGTTGAAGTACTTGCTAATCGTTTGTCCAGAATGTTGAAATCTCTCACATAAATCTCTATTTGAGCTACCGTGACAAACCAAAGATAAGAATATCCAAATTTGTTCATTTATTCGAATAAATCGACTATCTGTTAACCAACCCCTTACTCTCATTAAATTACATAAATTCAGAAAAACATGTCTCTCCATCCTGAAGGCTTCATATATCCTATCTGAATGTCCATAAACAATCTCCATTATCCATTCGGATCCTGTCAATCTATTGTCCCTAATGGGTTCTCTTGTATGCACGGACGCGTCAATCGCAACCGTGCACAACCACGCTAGCAATATGTAAAGATCATCATCATCCAAGAATTGTTCAACCGATTCAACCTGTTCACTAGATATACTATTTGATCCCTCTTCCATAGTACCTATACCATCACAAAAATATAAAAACATTAATATAGATTTTGAAAATGTATCTAATAACAGTCAATAACATAAACCATAGTCTCGATAAAAGATGCTAGTACATATAAGTACGAAGAGTCTCAACAGTAACATCATTAAAAACTAAATATTCATGGATAACATAAGTTCTACAAAGTCAATCGAAACCCCATTCAATCCATAATATACTTCCAAACATCTACTAAAGATGATAAAGAAGTCCATTTCTCCTTTCGGATGGGGATTTAATGAAAGCCACCCTCCATGCGGCACTATCACATGCTCGTTCCACCGCTTTGTTATAGACATCTTGGTCTATCTCGGGCATACTAATGAGAATATCCATGACAAAGCGGCTACGGAGTAAGGGTCTTCGGGTGATGGCGTAACCCCAGAGGCCGCAGAGCCACTCCCAGATTGACTTGACCTAACTTTCAAAAAGTCTTGTATGGCTTTGCAAGTGTCATCAATTTTGTTTTGGTTGCTCTTCCTTCTCCTCTTAGTATTTGGAGTCCTATCCAATTTGTGCTTTCCCCGAGATGAAGTTGCAGCATGATCTGATGTAAAGACTCTATCATCAATGTGGTGTTCACTGAAGTCATCTGTATGGCCACCAGGATTATCATCATATGCATTGCCACCACTGTTGTCACCATATGCATTGCCACCACTGTTGTCACCGCCTACATTACCAGCACCATTGTCACCTTCCTCCGACACAAGTCAAATCTTGAGCGAGCCTATGCCATATTCCCCAAAGTAGCATATGTACCACCAAATACAATACATAGCTCGGGATACCGAGGAAATCCATCCTTCCCGAATTTTGCCCACTCAACATTCTCCTACAATTTTAACAAGTAATTACAATTCAGCAATATAATCATACATTTTGAAATATACATTTATAATGACATCAAAATGAGCAAAAAGTTAAAAAGATACCCTGATGTCAGATTCACATATACTCGGATCGTCGACGACAACTCTTTTGTTGACATTGTCCCAACCAAATCCAGATTGAGACATAAGCTTCTCAAAAGCTGGCTGATCTTGTTTTCTCAACTTGTTTACCTTGTTCCTTAGCCTGGACCATGCTATATTGGCATCCCGTCTGTCTAACAAATTATGTCTCGTATATTCCTCCATCCGGCTTTGTTGAAAGTAGAAGAGGTGCGATTTCCCTTTTGACCTCATCCACCACAACCCGATAAATAGGTTGGTCAGAGAGTCCGTCCACTTTGCACTGAATGTCTGTCTCTCAGATGCCATTTAATCTTTGACCGGTTGAGTAGCATATGAGTTATGAGTTAAATCAATAACATAATACTATACATGCCAAACACAAAATCATTCTCAAGAGATGCAAACGGAGAAGACTACAATGACAAAATATGCAACCATGACATTCATCAAACACAAGGCACCATTACCCTTCAAAGTGCCTCCAATCCTTTAGTGTTTCCTCTGTAAGTTTCTTAACTACAAAGCCTATCTGAAAAAAAGATATTTGGATGAGTTCATAGTTCCTCAGCATATTTTAAAGAAATATATCGTCGAATCTCTCGAACGAGCATAGTGTTGCTGCTGTGCTCGCGATGCTCGATGGAGCGAGCACAGCAGCGCGAGCACAGCAGCTCGGCTGCTCGCCTCTGCTAGTTGCTCTCGAGCGAGCAGAGTAGCTCGATTGCTCCCTCTACGGGCTCAGGAGCAGAGCAGCTCGGCTGCTTGCCTCTGCTCGCTCTAGTAGAGCAGGCGAGCGCTCGCGCCCCCAGCAGCCGAGCAGCTCTCGCTCGCCTTTGCATCCAGGCGAGCAGAGCAGCTCGGCTGCTTGCCTCTGCTCGCTCCAGCAGAGCAGAGCAGAGCAGCTGCTCTGCTCCCGAGCGAGCAGAGGCAAGCAGAGCGAGCAAAGCGGCGAGCTGCTCGCTCCCGAGCGAGCAGAGCGGCTCGCTCCGCTCCCGCATCCAAGCGAGCAGCCGAGCTGCTCTGCTCGCTCTAGCAGAGCAGAGCAGCTCGTCTGCTCTGCTCCCGAGCGAGCAGCCCAGCTCCGCTCTGCTTGTCTGCTCTGCTCAAGCTCGGCTGCTCTGCTCCCAAGCGAGCAGAGGCGAGCAGAGCAGCTCGGCTGCTCTGCTCCCGAGCGAGCAGCCGAGCTGCTCTGCTCTCGAGCCCAAGCGAGCTCTCGGGAGCAGAGCAGAGCAGAGCAGCTCGGCTGCTCGCCTCTGCTCCCGAGCGAGGCAAGCAGACGAGCTGCTCTGCTCTTGAGCAAGTGTTGCCGCTCTGCCGAGCGAGCAGAGCAGCTCGAGCTCGGCAGAGCAGTTCGACCAGCTGGGCAGGGACGCTCGCTCGACCGTCCCTGTGCTGCTCTACCGCTCGAGCGAGCGTTGCTGCTTTGCCGAGCGAGCAAAGCAGCTCGAGCTCGGCAGAGCAACTCGAGCGAGCAGAGCGGCGACGCTCGCTCGAGCAAAGCAGAGCAGCTCGAGTCGCTCGAGCGACCGTCGCTGCTCTGCCGAGCGACTAGAGCAGCTCCGCCGAGGGACCAGAGCAGCTCGAGCTCGGCAGAGCAGCTCCACCGAGTAGCTGTCGCCCTGATCTACGGCAGATCTGGGCGAGCATTGCTCGCTTGGGGCTCCTTCTGCTCGCTCGAGCTGGCAGAGACAATTCTCTGTTCCTAGTTGCGAGCGGCGCTGCTCTGCCGACCGACCACAGCAGCTCGAGCTCGGCAGAGCAGCTCCAGCGAGCAACGCTCGCTTGGGACTCGAGCACGAGGGCTCGCTCGAGCGAGCCTCTCGCAGATCCGGGGCAACCGCCGGCCCAAGCGAGCCGTCGCGCCGAGCCCCGACCCGCCCGTCGCCCGGATCTGCGGGGTGGCTCTCGCCGAAGCCCTCGTCGAACGGTGATCATCGGAGCAGCAAAGAACTTACCTCGATTCGAAGCTTGGTGGTGAAGGAGTTAAAGTTGTCGGCGCCGGAGAGTCAGCCGAGTGGGGAGGCGCCGGAGAGTCGGCCGAGTGGGAGGCGCCGGAGTGTCAGCCGGTGGACTTGAGAGACGCCGGAGAAGGGGGAGCTTTCGGCTAGGGCACGAACGAAGACGATGGTGAGAAGGGGGATTCGGCTAGGGCACGAAGAAGACGACGAGAGGAGCGTTTCGTTTTTTTGTTTTTTTTCCGTTTTTGTTCTTTACACGTTTTTGTTCTTTTCAGCTCTTCAAGGAGTGTTTTAGAAGAAAATTAACTTTTTTTTTTTGTTTTTTTTTTTTGTTCCGATTTTGTTCGGAACAAAAACGGTTTTTGAACAAAAACGCAACCAAACGCGTTTCGTTTTTTTTTTGTTAGAAAAAAAAAAACAGAAAATCTGTTTATAAAAAAAAAAAAAAGGAATACAATCATGCAGGCCCGGAGACGAAAGAAAGGGGATTTCTCTCTCTCTCTCTTCGGGGTGTCTTACATCCAATTGATTCCGCATCGGCTGTTTGCCATTTCGATTCATAAGTAGAATTTGCTCGTGGGGACTTCTGGGATCGTGCGTTTGGAGGCGTTGCTCGTGGTGGGTCTTCTGGGTAGAGCTGGTAATCCGGGCAATTGTTGAAGCGGCCTCTCTTTGAGGCATTCTTTGGACTTTCAATTTAGGGGAAGGGAGCTGCCGATAGTCTCTTGTTGCAGCTGTTTCGAGCTCTATCTGTGTACTCATTTTTGCTGGGAAATTTGGTGAATTTGTTTCTATTGCTGAGAAGCTAATCTTGAAAATATACCCAAAGGAACGTGCTCGGGTCGTAGTTTGAGTGGGCACAATTCGAGGGTCCTCCCTCATTTCGAGCTGTAATTGCGTGAGAGGATCGTTTTGTGAGTACCCGCTGTCGAGCTTCCTGCTCTCGCTTCACCTCTGCGTGAGCTCCGATTCCGTGTCTTGCGTCTGTTTTGCGATTATTTCCGTCTCTGGGAACATGCTATGAGGTTTCGGATATTTTCAAGACTATGCTCTCACGCTATTTGGGAATGGTTCTTGTTAGTAATTTTCGTGTCTTTTTTGTCGCTGCGATGCTTCTCATTTGGTTAGTCGCCGGCGATTTTGATTTGTTTAATTCCAGTGTAGAGTTTTTCCGTCAGCTACTCCTTGCTTGTCTTATATGCAGTTTGTGCCTCCTGAAATGGAACATATTAGATACTGATAACTTATCTAGTTTGAGTACTGTTGGTTAAAAATGGAGGCTGCAGGTCAATTTTGTCATTGAGGGAGAGGGAATCAAATGCGCAAAGTTTCTTCCGAAATTTGCATCCATTCTTTGCATTGTTGTCGCGCATGAGTCATGACGGTGTCAGTTTATGTGGCAAAAAGTATCCAACTTGTTCTTCCCCTCTTCCTTTTTACACCATGGCATTGAGTTTGTCTCAGACCCCAAAGTTAGCCGCAAAACCACCAAATTGTTTGCGTGGGTGTTTGCTGTTACTTCAGTGTGCTCCCTGACTGAAAATTTGCTTGTAGCATCCTGTAATAAGCTGGAACAGTTGACTAACATTGAAAATATATGACAGAAACATTTGTCCAACGATCAGTGATTTGCGATTCGACGCAAGAAATTAGAATGAATCGAGTGGGCAAATATGAGGTGGGACGGACTATTGGCGAGGGAACATTTGCAAAAGTCAAGTTTGCAAGAAACTCCGAGACAGGGGAACCAGTGGCTCTTAAGATCCTAGACAAAGAGAAGGTTCTGAAGCACAAAATGGCTGAACAGGTCTCTTTCTATTGTCTGTCATTGGTATTTGGTTGCCTGCTCAGGTCTCTTTCTTTTGTTAGATGAGACCAGATTTCTTATGTGCGAGGGCCTTGTCATTTGTCTGTGACCACTTATTAGAAAAGAAGATAATGTTTTTGGTCATGAAATGTGCACGTTTAGTTCTTTGAATTGCTTTTCAGATTACTTGTATACGCGCAGCACAGGGTTTCATTTGTTTGTCTTTCGTGCTACTGTAGATCAAGCGGGAGGTAGAAACTATGAAGCTGATAAAGCATCCAAACGTTGTACGTTTGTTTCAGGTCTCTCTCTCTCTCTCTCTCTCTCTCTCTCTCCATGCGCTCATGTGAGGGACTTCTGCACTTTAGATCACTCTCATTGAGGTCATGAAGATCTTTTCTTCTTTTATATGAGACCATCACCCTTACGCTCAACAATTGTATTATACATTAATCTTTTGTCCAGCGCTTGTTTTGCGGTGCTGGTGTTTTGCATACATAATATCGTTAATACACTATCTTTCAGCTGTGCCACTTAAGTAGAGCTTTTAGTTATTGGATGGAGGGCCTAATAATTCGGTGAATCATTCTGAGCATTTTAGGTGAGTTCCTTCATTATTCTGTAAAGTGACAGTGTTTCTGTGACTACCTATCCACATTAAAAGCAACCTTCTAGAAGATTTATGGGGAAGTTGATCTACTTAAGTACGGAAATTGGCTTTGTTCGAGGGAGTCTAATATACAGCTGGTGCTGCTGTGACAACTTGCCATCCATAGTGAACATATTGATCAATGCATAGAATTAAGTCATAGAAGTCTCAGTCATATGACCACTGAACTCCCAAAATCTGGCGTGATCTCCAGGTAAATGCCTATTTTCATGAATGTTCATTGCTGAAATGATTCCGCGAAGATATAAAAGAGAGGTTGTAAAATTTTAAAACAGTCTTCTTTTCACTTGACCTTATTCCCATATTTTGCAATTAAACTATGCATGAATCTGCACAAGATGCACATCGAGATTCCTTGGAGTTAATGTTAGGCTCTTCGGTGGAGAAATCTAGGATCATTCACAAGGTGTGATATGCCAATAAACTTCAAAATTTTCATTTACATCAGTATGAAGAAAATATTTGACTTGGCATATCCCTAGACCTGAAGATTGAGCTCTCCATTTTTACAGGGATAGTATACTTCTCATATTTATTCTAGAAAACCCTGTAACTTGCATCCTGCGTTATGATAATAGATATTTCTTACCATGATGCAAACCTTATAATGATCTGATGGCATTCATTTATGCATGCTATTATGGTATTTGCTGATTTATTCGCATTTCAATATTCCTGCAAATGGCATGGCTTTCTCAAGGGCTGAGCATTGCCAATGCTGAATAGAAAGTGCCTCTGCTTATGGCATATGATTTGTTATACGGGTAGGCATTAAAGTAGGAATGGACAAAGCGAGAATGTTTTGTTAGACAAGAGTCATTATGTGATTGACCTTTTTGGGCAGATAAAGGATGCACGGTTGATGAAAGACCTTGGTTCCGTAGGAGCAAAATTGTGTCAACTTCAATACACCTAGGATAAGGAGCGTCTGAATTTTACATATCACAAGAAATTGAACGTACTAAGTTGACATTTAAACTTTTCAAAGTACACTATACATAGTAGATACCTGAGGGACACTTGTTGACCTTTTCCATATGTTAGATACAAATAAGACTTTTCGCTTGACTTTCGTGCTTTTTGGGCTTTCCTATTTCTGCTTATCTTTTAAACTGTTCTATTTCAGGTTATCGGCAGCAAGACAAAACTTTTTTTCGTCTTGGAGTTTGTAACTGGAGGGGAACTTTTTGACAAGATTGTAAGTAATGATGATTAGTAAAGCTATTTTGTGCCCCTGTTTTCTTCCCATTGTTCAAAAGGCTTTGGATCTTCCTTAGGTGAACTTTAAAGAATCACATATAATTTCTACTTCCTTTGCACGTTACTTTGCCATTACACCCCTTTTTCTTTAAAAGAATCTTCAGATAACCATATAATATTGCAGACACCAGTTATGTTCGCCCACAATCTCCACGGGCACAGTAAACAGTTTGTTTGGAGATTGTTTTGTGGAGCTATCTGGTTCATTAGTTCTGAGATTCTTTCTCAATTGATTTGTTATGCTGCATTTTTGTGTTGTCTTCATTGAACAATATCTTTTTTGTGAAGGTAAACCATGGAAGGATGAAAGAGGATGAAGCAAGGAGATATTTCCAGCAGCTTATTAATGCAGTTGACTATTGTCATAGCAGGGGTGTCTACTGTAGGGACCTAAAGGTGAACGAATAATATGATGTTGACTGATGCTCTGACTATGAGTGAGCTATTGCGGTATAAAGAAAAAGACTCATTAATTTTTTGTTTGTGTTGGTATGTGTCTTTGCAGCCAGAGAATTTGTTGTTGGATGCATATGGAAACCTAAAAATATCTGATTTTGGTTTGAGTGCATTGTCCCAACAAGTCAGGGTAATTATTTGTCTTCAATCTCTATCTGAACATGCTTTCTTGTCATTAATGCTATTCTTTTAAACAAGTGCTGTTGTAACATGGCTGGTGTCAAATGGATTGACTTGCATTATGGATAACAATTTTGTGATTGACTTGCACTTTATAGCCACGGTCACAACACCTTGGTTTGATATGGCTTGCCATGGCGATTACCAAGTCCAGCAAGTGGTCTTCAATACTCACTAGCAGTTGTCTGTCAAGTTATGCCCGCATCTTTTCAAATTGTCCTGAACTGCAAAATCATCTTATCCAAATGCTTCTTAATCCAAAGATTTTGCTAAGTAATGCCTATAACTTTCTAGAAGTCTTCATGGTGTCACTTGTTGCTGTGGGACCATTTCCTGTCTTTGATCCGTTACTTGATATGAAAAAAAAGTTTAGACAATGTCTAATCATCCGATGCACTCATCTCACATCTTTCTTTCTTCTCTTTTTTGACCACTCTGTATTTGGCGCAAACTGGCTAGCTCTTTGCATTCCCTTGGTATGCCTTGGAGTTATGTTGTCCTTTAATTTGTTTGGCAGGATGATGGTCTTCTTCATACTACATGTGGAACTCCAAATTATGTTGCTCCTGAGGTTTGTATGTTCTCCGATTCCTGTTACCATGATGACACTTTGTATAACTCTCTGCTTATTGCTTTGGCTTATAATCTGAATTTGTTGACTCTCTTGTCTCTTCTTTTCTAGGTCCTTAACGATAGAGGCTATGATGGGGCAACGGCAGACCTGTGGTCTTGTGGAGTAATACTGTTCGTATTGCTTGCAGGTTACTTGCCTTTCGATGATTCTAATCTTATGAACCTGTATAAAAAAGTGAGCAATTTTTTTAATTTCATCAAGTGTACTCCGAGTACCTTAGGTCTTCCAATTTTTTAATACTTTGGCTCTTCCTTTGTAGATATCTGCTGCTGGATTCACTTGTCCTTCGTGGCTTTCTTTTGAGGCCATGAAGCTGATAACTCGAATATTGGATCCCAACCCATGACAGTAACTAATTATGCTTTCATACATTTGCGAGTGAAGATTGTATGAACAATATATTACAAAACGAAAAAAGAAAAGAATGAAGGAAACACTTGGTATAAAACCTTGAAGCTACAATTTTTTTGTGCGAAAGCTTTCAGAATAAGATTTTTTAGCAATATCTACTATTTTGTTATCTTTCGTTTATCACCGGGAGTTACCTTGGAGTTGCTTCTCAGGGAATGAACATTTTGAAGTATATGAATCTGCCAATTCTTTCTTTAACTGTCATAAAGCACATTATGTAAATTAAAACATGAGGTGGACCAGTGTGGGATTCCTACTGTACCCAGCTGCCAAGTTTCATTTCACCACCTCCTGCATTGTTTTCAAGGCCAGTGCTATGAGAGATAAATCTTCCTCTTGTCCTCTCTATCTTAGTTATTATCTTTCGGTTGTTCCCTCTTAGAAATTTAGTGGAGTCAAATAATTGCTTCTGCATTTTACTGATATATGCAAACTTTTAATCTATTGATTTCCTGCGTATCTGATGAACTGCAATCTATTTAAGCGCATTACCATACCCAAAATACTTGAAGATGCATGGTTTAAGAAAAATTACAAGCCCCCCATCTTTGATGAGGAAGACAATACTAACTTGGATGATGTAGAAGCTGTTTTTAAGGATTCAGAAGTAAGTTGAGAAGTTAACTTAATTAAGAGCTTAGGTATCACAAGAGATGGTGCAGAAGTTGTTTGATGAAATTTATGCCGTTTGGAATTGTGACAGGAGCACCATGTGACAGAGAGGAAGGAGGAACAGCCCACAGCTATGAATGCCTTTGAATTAATAGCCATGTCAAAAGGGCTCAAACTTGAGAATTTCCCTTTGCCTCACGATAACCGATCCGATTACGGTAATTTTCAGTCTCCGGCTGACGATGGCTACAACTGGAGGAAATATGGCCAGAAGCAAGCAAAGGGCAGTGAATACCCCAGGAGCTATTACAAGTGCGCTCATCCTAATTGCCCTACCAAGAACAGGGTCAAGAGATCTCTGGATGGCCAGATTACCGAGATTGTCTACGAGGGAAGCCATAACCTCCCTAAGCCTCAGGCCACCCGGAGATCCTTGGCGTCCTCCGCCTCCTCCGTGCTGTCTCATGCAGTCCCGGTCTATAATCCCGCCACCTCCAAAATCAATGACCCTACTTTTTCTGCGCATGGCTCCTCGCAAGTAGACTCCGCAACCCCAGAAAACTCTTCCCTTTCGGTCATCAGCAACAAACCGGATCCCAAGAGATGGTAAGTTGCTAGCTGGATGGAGTTCTGTTTGTTTGTGTGCAAATTGAAGTTTGTTTATGTTATGATTGGATGGTTTTGATCTGCTCCATGGTCCCTGATTCATTTCATTCCTTAATTATTAGGAAGCAAGAGGGTGAGAATGGAGGGATTTTAGCTCCTGGGAGAAGAACGGTAAGAGAACCCCTAAATTCGTGGAGTTGAAAATAATTATGAGGCACACGTCATTATTAGTTTCTGGCCTATGTTTTCCTCCAATAGAGTATGAATTATAGTTATTGGACATGCAAACTTAACTAAATATAATCATGAAGCTTTTATGACGAGGTGGTTCAATCACAAAACTCCATTCTATCCTACTTTTGTATTATTTATTTTTTATATAGGTGTTAAAGATTGTCATGGAGCACTTGCTAAAACCCATTACTTTTCATCTCCAGCTTTTTCATAACGCTGTTGCGTGGATCTTTTCTACCACATCAATCAACATCTTATTTGCTAAATTCAACAATCAGATGCCATGACCTTCTTCTTTTTTTCAAAAAAAAAAAAAAATTCTTCTCTCTCAAAATTGCAGGCTACTTATCCTCTCCAGACCACTGCCAAATCAAACCTTAAGTCACTAGAAATCTGTACATCTTGTTAAAACTATTTTCTCCAATTCGGAACCCTGGCTCTATGATATTTATTTGCTGAAAAATATGCGAATAGATGTGAGATAAACAATAAAAATAAACCATACAAGATATTACATTGTTAGTTTGACTGATCAATAATCTATCCGGAGAGCAGTAGAAAAATTTAACAATAATCAGGCGATACAATGGAGATTACAATCACTCCACCTCTCAAGTGTTTGCTAACCCCCAGTTTTATGGAATAAATCCTACTGGGCTATGCCCCCCCCACCCCAAAAAAAAAAAAAAAAAAAAACCACTGAGCACATCCCCAAGTGCCCAGTGGGCTATGGGCAAGGAGTCCATGTTCTGGCCTGGCGGACGACATGCAAGGCCTCCAGGCAGATCAATCTGACATCGGTTACGGTCCGCATGGACTCGAGATATTATTTCAACACTATCAATATCGTTTACACATTGAATGTACTAACATTTTGTAATTGCCTGCTGCTTCAGGATAAATCAATCCCTGATCAGCCCGGTGCTAGTTCAGTTGATACATCCATTAGTTTGGGTTCGGGCCCCTGTTCTCATGCTGCTGTAGATCAGAAAGGTAGCTTTCATTCCTCAAAGAATCATTACATGTTATATGATTTGGGGAGAAGACTTGCAATATGACACCGATATAACCTTATCCATTGAAATTCAACCTTGGTTTGTCCTAAAAGGTGAGTTTTCTAGTAATCTTTGTTTAGACTATAGCATATTGCTATGCTGGAGGTGACTAAAGAGATGAGAGTTTTTCTGTGCTTCCGAGATCGCTATCTTGATGCTTCTGTCAATAATATTGCGTTTATATATGCATCATATTACTATTGTAGATGGCATTAAGTTTATAAGTGCTGCTATTTCCAAAGAAGCACTTCTTGTGCATCAGGATTTATTTTGGGCTAAAATGGGCTCTTTCTCTCTGAACTGATCCGAGGTCGATAAATGGGGTGACCAAGTGATTTTGTTTATAGTGAAGAAAGGACCTGACTTTGGCTTTCTGTTTTCAAGTTGTCCATTTAGATCAGTCTAGCTGCATTATCATGGATTGGGTCTGATAAATTGCGGAAAGAAAAGTTTTATATATTGCAGGGGAGAATATGATAATGATTGTGCCTTTGTCTCATGAATTTGTTTCTATACAGAACTCGAGCTATTTGGGATTGATTTGCTTCACACAAAGGCAGGCTATGTCACGAATGAAGGATCTCTGCCGAGTGATCTGACAGAAGAAGAAAATGTGACGTTGTCAAGTGAAGCGGAAAAACTAGTAGCCATGCAGAAGCAAAGAGCACAAAGTGATTTTGTGCCAATGCAAAGCACTCGAGATACAAAGACTGAACTATTTCCCTGTTCTCATGCTGCTGAAGATCAGAAAGGTAGCTTTTATTCTTCAAAGAATTGTTACATTTTAAATGATCTGGGGAGAAGATTTGCAACATGACACTGATATAACCGTAAGCCCATTCAATTTCAACCTTGCTTTGTCCTAAAAGATGAGTTTTCTGGTATTCCTGGTTTAGAAAATAGCATATTGCTAAGCTGAAGGTGACTAAAGGAATGAGAGTTTTTCTGTGTTTGGGAGATCGCTATCTCAATGTTTCTGTCAATAAAATTGCATTTATATATGCATCACATTACTATTGTAGATGGCATAAAGTCTAGAAGTGCTGCTATTTACAAAGAAGCACTTCTTGTGTATCGGGATTTATTTTGGGCTAAAACGGGCTCTCTCTGGACTGATCCAATGTCGATAAATGGGGTGACCAAGTGATTTCGTTTATGGTGAGGAAAGGAACTGACTTTGGCTTTCCGTTTTCAAGTGGTCCACATAGATGAGTGTAGCTGTATTATCATGTTATCATGGAACGTGTTGATAAATAGTGGAAACAAAAGTTTTTTATATTTCGGGGTAGATTATGAATAATATTGTGCCTTTGCATTGTGAATTTGTTTCTATACAGAACTCAAGCCGTTCTTTGGGATGGATTCGCTTCACACAAAGGCAGGCTATGTCACAAACAAAGGAACATTGCTGAGTGATCTGAACGAAGAAGAAAATGCGACGGTGTTAAGTGAAGCGGAAAAAAAACTAGTAGCCATGCAGAAGCATAGAGCAGAGAGTGATTTTGTGCCAATGCAAAGCACTCCAGATACAGAGACTGAACTATTTCCCTGTTCTCATGCTGCTGAAGATCAGAAAGGTAGCTTTTATTCTTCAAAGAATCGTTACATGTTAAATGATCTGGGGAGAAGATTTGCAACCTGACACTGATATAACCTTAGCCCATTCAATTTCAACCTTGGTTTATCCTAAAAGATGAGTTTTCTAGTACCCTTTGTTCGGACAATAGCATATTGCTAAGCTGAAGGTGAATAAAGAGATGAGAGTTTTTCTGTGCTTGCAAGATTGCTATCTCAATCCTTCTGTCAATAATATTGCATTTATATATGCATCAAATTACTATTGTAGATAGCATGAAGTCTAGAGGTGCTGCTATTTCCAAAGGAGCACTTCTTGTGTATCGGGATTTATTTTGGGCTAAAACGGGCTCTTTCTCTCTGAACTGATCCAAAGTCGATAAATGGGGTGACCAAGTGATTTTGTCTATAGTCAAGAAAGGAATTGACTTTGGCTTTCTGTTTTCAAGTTGTCCCCTTAGATCAGTGTAGCTGAATTATCATGGAATGTGTTTTGACAAATTGCGGAAAGAAAAGTTTATATATCTCAGGGAAGATTATGATAATGATTGTGCCTTTGCCTCGTGAATTTGTTTCTGTACAGAATTCGAGCGGTTATTTGGGATTGATTTGCTTCACACAAAGGCAGGCTATGTCACAAACGATGGATCTCTGTTGAGTGATCTGAAAGAAGAAGAAAATGCGACCGTGTCAAGTGAAGCGGAAAAAGTAGTAGCCATGCAAAAGCAAAGAGCAGAAAGTGATTTTGTGCCAATGCAAAGCACTCGAGATACAGAGACTGAACCATTTCCCTGGATAATGAAAAAGGACGCTGATCCTCATGCTACTTTGGGAAAAGTTCATTCTTATTCATCACACTCAGAGTCGGAAGTTGATTCACATTACTCAGAATTGGAAGTTGGTTCACATTGCTCAAAATCAGAATCTGAAGACACTGATGAGAAGATGAAGATTTGAGCAAGTCCAGAATATCATAGGAGAGAAACGTCAGAAAGTGCAGTTTTGCAAATGCGGAACACTGCAGAGCGAGAGGTTGAACCCTTTTCCTTGGAAGTAAACAAAGACACTGCTTCTGATGAAGTTCATTCATATTCCTCTGAACAAGAATCCGAAGTTGATTCATATTGCTCGGGACTGGAATATGAAGTTGGGGATAAACAGGTGAGGATAGAAGCTAGTCCAGAATATAATGATATTATACACATACCAAAGATGAAAAAGGAAAGTTCTTCACATGCTACTTTGGATGATGCCGATGCCTTAATTGATATGTTAGGTGGCGGTGGAAAACAAGAAGGGAGACCATCAGAAGGATGGGGTGCAATTAAATATGACTATAGTCAACCATCTCATTAAGTCCATAAAAAAATCTAACATTGAAAAAATTGGAATATATAGCAGAAACGAGGTTGCAAAAGCTATTTTTTTTGGTAAAGAACGAGGTTGCAAAAGCTATTGTCATTGAAGCTTTGAAGGAATCTGCAATTGTGACAAATCTATTTGATAGTCATTTGTGTTACTGTTCCTCTGAACTGCAACATGGAAAAGGTGAAAAAGGAGATTGCTGGACAAATATCTTCTGATTTAACTGAAGCCAATTCTGTTGATATGCCACATTTGGTGGTGAATGCACTGGAAGGCCTCAAGTTTTTGCTCATTCTTGTTGGCGATAACCAACACATGAAGCTAGAGACATTGAGGATTCTTGAAGCAATACCACCAGTTGGTCGCAAGATAGTCTTTGTGACTGGATCAGGACAATTGTGTGATGAAATCGAAGTGGATAAGAAAATATGCTTGGATGATCTGTTGCTGTGCGAATTATTTCGTCAGAATGTGGGTGAAGTTGTTTATTATTCTAAAAAGCCCTAGCTAGAGAAATAGTTAGGATGTGCAGGCCATATTCACATGCTGTTATTCTTGTGGCAAGGGCACTGCAAAATGTTGATGACATTTTAATCTGGAAACGTGCGCTTGAAAGACTGAATGTTCGACCTACAAGTCATGAAGCAAGTATAGAAGCTCTTATGGTTAATGTATTAAGATTCTGCATTGACCAACTAGAAGATGATAAAACTAGAAGATGCTTGAAAAATCTTGCTCTTTGTAACAATTACCATGGGATTGCATCTGGTCTGCCATAGGCTTATGGGTCAGGGATGGTATCGTAGACGCCCATAATGAAGGCCAAAAAGTCCTGAAAAATCTTGTCAATGCTAGCCTGCTCGAAGTTGATGAGAATCGGCAATTTGTGAAGTTTCAAGACCAGGATAGGATATATTAGTGAACTTAATATTTCAGCCCGAGGAAAATCGTGTTTCTGATGCGGGGTGGCTTGGATATGATACAACCACCAGAGGTTGAGGAGTGGGAGAGTGCAAAAGAGATATGTTTGATGCATATCGCAATTTCTGAGCTACCGAAGGAGCCAAGGTTCCCTTCACTTTTGTCGTTATATCCGCAAAGAAATTACAAGGTGAGAAAGCTTTCTTCCTCATTTTTCAATCAGATGCCTGCTCTAGAAGTATTGAATCTGTCTAGAACCCGCATTCGGTGCTTGTTGGAGTCCATATCTCAACTTGTCAGCCTCAAAAGACTCTTCTTGTATGATTGTGTCCTTTTGAGATCGATATCGCCAGCAATTGCGGGGCTCAAGCGACTGGAGGTATTTGATCTTAAGGGGACGAAGATTAAGAATCTTCCCAGGGAAATTGAATGTTTAATTAATCTGACTTGTTTGGAGATCTCAATTTCTGGAACCGAACCTTTTAGAACGCGTTTGGTAACATTTTTGTTTAAAAATTGTTCTAGGGAACAGAAATAGAAAAAAATATTTCTGTTCCGGGGAACAATTTTTGAATAAAAAAACGCATTTGGTAAACTTGTTCCGGAATAAAAAATGAATAGAAACACATTTGTAAATTTGTGTTCTTTTATTGTTTTTTTTAATTTTTTAATTTTTTTAATATTTTTATTATTTTTCTTTCTTTTTTTTTTTTTTTTTTTTTTTTTTTTGGCCGGTCGCCGACCTCGGCCATGGCGGCGACCGGCCGACGAGGGCCGACGGCCTCGCCCGGCCTCGGCGGTGGCTAGGCGAGCTTGGGCTCGCCGGATCTGGGCGAACCCGAGCTCGCCCAGCCAAGGCGAGCCCAAGCCTCGCTAGGGGCCGGCGACGCTCCGGCAAGGTCGCCGGCCCTCGACGGCCAATCGCTGGCCATGGCCACCGACCGAAAGAAAAAGAAAAAGAAAAGAAGAAAAAAAAAAAGCGAGAAAAGGAGAGGAGAGAATTTATTTTTAAAAATTGTTTTAGAAACAAGAAACGTGTTTTTCTTATTTCTTGTTTTTGTTCCAAATGTATTCTTGAGAACAGAAAAATAGATTTTGAACAAAAATATAAACAAACGCGTTTCTATTCTTTTTTTTGTTCACTGAAACAAAAAAACAGAAATTTTGTTCATAAACAGAAACAAAAAACATTAACAAATAGGCCATAAATCACACATCTAATAGCCAAAAAGGTTATGTATTGCCGATGAGAAAAATTCTTTTGTGGCTGTTGCCTATCGAGATTAGTGATGGTTATACTTAAAAGGAGCGAGAAAGAGACTTAGCAGAGTGAATAGTGTCTAATTAAGCGCCTGTTTTTTTTGTCTTTTTATTTTTTGTTCATGAACAGAATTCTTGTTTTTTTGTTTCGGGGGAACAAAAAAAGAACGTAAACGCGTTTGTTTGCGTTTTTATTCCAAATTTATTTTTGTTCCCGGGAACAAATTTGGAACATAATCAATAAACAAAAAAAAAAACTTGTTTCTTGTTTCTAGAACAATTCAAGGAAATAAATTCTCTCTTCTTTCTTTTATTTTTCTTTTTCTTTGGCTCGCAATCTCGTCGGAGCGTCGCCGGCCCTTGGCAAGGCTAGGCCTCGCCTTGGCTAGGCGAGCTCGGGCTCGCCCGGATTCGGCGAGGCCGAGCTCGCCCATCCACCGGAGAGGCTCGGCCTCGCTAGATCCGGGCGAGCCCGAGCTCGCCAAGCCAAGGCGAGGCCGAACCTCGCCCAACCATGGCCGGCGAGCCTCGCTGTGGTAGGGCGAGGCCACCGGCCCTCGTCGGCCAGTCGCCGGCCAAAAGAAGAAAAAGAGAAAGAAAAAAATGAAAAATAAAATAAAAATATTAAAAAATTAAAAGAAACAAAAAAAGAACACAAATTTACCAAATTACCAAACGTGTTTCTATTTTTTTTTATTACTGAATAAGTTTACCAAATGCGTTTTTCTGGTCAAAAATTGTTCCTCGGAACAGAAATAATTTTTTTTATTTTTGTTCCTTGGAACAATTTTTGAACAAAAACACAAATAAACGCACTAAGAGACTCAACTCTCGGTTCTAATAACAGGAAGTGAGACTGCTTCGTTTGTGAATGGAATGCAAGCTTCTAACCAATTTGGCTAGACAAGCATAATCGAAAGCTCTTCTGCATTTCGTACCGCGCCATACCAAGGGTTGGCATTCTAATGTCCAGTTGATTGCTTCTAGCAAAATCCAACACGCAGTGAAAAATTTCCTCTTAAGTGCATATCTTCGATTCCACTATTTATCAATACTTAACCAAACTGATGATGGTCATTCAAGGCCCGTCCAGTATTTCAACCAAATGACAAGAAAGAAACTTATAACCACAGAAAAGCCAGTTAGTAAGGCCTGCCGTTAGTTAGGTAGGAGTTATCAAAGTCAAACTAGCAATATTGATTCGATATGAAAGTCATTAAGCAACTGAAGTTGCAGTAGTCAGACTCGCACGTGCGCACACGCACACACAGAGTCAAGGGACTCGCATGCGTCGATTGGGACGAAAATACCGTCCAAATGATCTGGCTTATGGCCACGCCATTCCAAGTCCTTCCACCAACTCCTCTCCCCCCTGATTTTCTTCAAATGCTCACTGGAAACTTCATCTGTTGAAAGAGGCTTAAGACTCGGGTAGTTCTAAAAACTCAACCTTTCTAACATTGGTGCAATCCATAGCCCAAAGGATATACTGGAAAGTTCAGGTACATAATGGAGGGACAACTTCTTCAAAATAGGAAGGAAATAAGACATCTCATAAACTTTGCCAGTAGAAGTTTGGCAGCTAATTAGGCTTTTGATGGCTGGGCAGTACTCAATAGTGACCTCTTCCAAATTGTTGAGATTATAGAGCATCTCGAGCGAAAAAATGATTGTCAACTCGGGACATTTACACAATGTCAGCAACTTGAGAGAAGATAAAAATCCATTATGCACTGAGCCCTTCCAAATGTTTCTCAAGTTTCTCATGTAATACACATACAGAAACTCTAGCAATTCAAGACAGATGCTTTTGCAGCGAGATTCAGTTAAAGCCTCTTGACAAAGGGTATTGGATGCATCCACGAGCACTTCAAGCTCATTACATTCTCCCAGAACACACCATTTGAGTTGATCCATACTATATATCCCTAAATCAAACAGCTTCTTGAGATTAGCATGCCTTTCTAAGAAAAAAGCATCCGATTGTTGTAGGATGTCCGTAATATCCGTGAAGACACCATCACCATTTGTGCACCTCAAGAATCGGTTGGACCGTTCCAACTCGAATTCAATATCTGAAGGTAGCCGATTCATGATGTGGCTAGCATGATTACCAACACAAAGTCTGAATTGAGCTAAATATGGATGCTCCATCGATTTCCTAAGCTGATAAAACTACCTCAGAAGTTCCAATGTAAGAAAGGAGAACTTGAAAATGCTTAACCTTTTCAAGTTGCAAACTTTAGATAAAACACCTTCAGCACATGTATCCCACCATTCAGCATTGGCATCCACATCGAGATTCAGTTCTTCCAAGTGTAATAGAGAAGATATTACCCCATGAGGAATCACTATTTTAGAGTCACTAAGGCCATGTTTGCTAACGTTCTTTATTTCTGTTTAAGAACAAAATTTCTATTTTTTTGTTCCAAGGAACAAAAAAAGAACAGAAACGTGTTTGTTTGCGTTTTTGTTCTAAATTTATTTTTTTGTTCTCAGGAACACATTTAGAACAGAAACAAGAAACAAGAAATAAGAAAAACGTGTTTCTTGTTTCTAGAACAATTTTTAAGAACAAATTTTCTCTCTCCTCTCTTTTTCTTCTCTTTTTTTTCTTTTTTTCCTTTTCTTTTTTCTATGGCTGGTCGCCGGCCTCGGCCATGGCCAGCGACCGACCGTCAAGGGCCGGCGACCTCGCTGGAGCGTCACCGGCCCATGGCAAGTCTCAGGCTCGCCTTGGCTGGGCGAGGCTCGGCCTCACCGCGCCACCGCTAGGCC
Organism: Eucalyptus microcorys; assembly: GCA_014182515.1. Taxonomy (NCBI): domain Eukaryota; kingdom Viridiplantae; phylum Streptophyta; class Magnoliopsida; order Myrtales; family Myrtaceae; genus Eucalyptus; species Eucalyptus microcorys. The sequence goes on along the minus strand of CM024568.1, from coordinate 5,093,546 downwards.
GGCGAGCCTCGCCGGTGGCTGGACGAGCTCGGGCTCACTGGATCTGGGCAAGCCTGAGCTCGCCCAGCCAAGGTGAGGCCGAGCCTCGCCAAGGGCCGGCGACGCTCCAGTGAGGTCGCCAGCCCTTGACGACCGATCGCCGGCCATGGCCGAGGTCGACAACCGGCCAAAGAAAAAAGAAAAGGAAAATAAAAAAAAAAAAAAAGGGAGAGAGAAAAATTGTTTCAGAAACAATAAACACGTTTTTCTTGTTTCTTGTTTCGTTCCAAATGTGTTCCTAGGAATAAAATAATAGATTTGGAACAAAAACGCAAACAAACGCGTTTCTGTTCTTTTTTTGTTCCTTGGAACAAAAAAACAGAAATTTTGTTCTTAAACAGAAATAAAGAACGTTAACAAACAGGACCTTAGTGACTCTAGAACAGTGATTCCTCATGGGGTAATATCTTCTCTATTACACTTGGAAGAACTGAATCTCGATGTGGATGCCAATGCTGAATGGTGGGATATATGTGCTGAAGGTGTTTTATCTAAAGTTTGCAACTTGAAAAGGTTAAGCATTTTCAAGTTCTCCTTTCTTACATTGGAACTTCGAGGTAGTTTTATAGCTTAGGAAATCGATGGAGCATCCATATTTAGCTCAATTCAGACTTTGTGTTGGTAATCATGCTAGCCACATCATGAATCGGCTACCTTTCAAATATTGAATTCGAGCTGGAACGGTCCAACCGATTCTTGAGGTGCACAAATGGTGATGGTGTCTTCACGGATATTACGGAACATCCTACAACAATCAAATGATTTTTTCTTAGAAAGGCATGCTAATCTCAAGAAGCTGTCTGACTTAGGGATAGATAGCATGGACCAACTCAAATGTTGTGTTCTGGGGGAATGTAATGAGCTTGAAGTGCTCGTGGATGCATCTGATACCCTTTGTCAAGAGGCTTTAACTGAATCTCGCTGCAAAAGCATCTGTCTTGAATTGCTAGAGTTTCTGTATGTGTATTACTTGAGAAACATTTGGAAGGGCTCAGTGCATAATAGATTTTTATCTTCTCTCAAGTTGCTGACATTGTGTAAATGCCCCGAGTTGACAGTCATTTTTTCGCTCGAGATGCTCTATAATCTCAACAATTTGGAAGAGGTCACTATTGAGTACTGCCCAGCCATCAAAAGCCTAATTAGCTGCCAAACTTCTACTGGCAAAGTTTATGAGATGTCTTATTTCCTTCCTATTTTGAAGAAGTTGTCCCTCCATTATGTACCTGAACTTTCCAGTATATCCTTTGGGCTACGGATTGCACCAAGGTTAGAAAGGTTGAGTTTTTAGAACTACCCGAGTCTTAAGCCTCTTTCAACAGATGAAGTTTCCAGTGAGCATTTGAAGAAAATCAAGGGGGAGAGGAGTTGGTGGAAGGACTTGGAATGGCGTGGCCACAAGCCAGATCATTTGGACGGTATTTTCGTCCCAATCGACGCATGCGAAGTCCCTTGACTCTGTGTGTGCGTGTGCGCACGTGCGAGTCTGACTGCTGCAACTTCAGTTGCTTAATGACTTTCATATCGAATCAATATTGCTAGTTTGACTTTGATAACTCCTACCTAACTAACGGCAGGCCTTACTAACTGGCTTTTCTGTGGTTATAAGTTTCTTTCCTGTCATTTGGTTGAAATACTGGACGGGCCTTGATTGGCCATCATCAGTTTGGTTAAGTATTGATAAATAGTGGAATCGAAGATCTGCACTTAAGAGGAAATTTTTCACTGCATGTTGGATTTTGCTAGAAGCAATCAACTGGACATTAGAATGCCGACCCTTGGTATGGCGCGGTACGGAATGCAGAAGAGCTTTCGATTCTGCTTGTCTAGCCAAATTGGTTAGAAGCTTGCATTCTATTCACAAACGAAGCAATCTACTTTACCCAAAAAAACATTTTGTATACCCCTCCTTTGTAGATGAAGATTTTTTTTGACCAAGAGAGAAATTCTTGCCTACCAACCCCGTCCCTCGGTTTTCATTTCTTTTCTTTCCACCGAATTCCGTCGAACCTCGAGTTTTACATAAGACCAGTCGATCAAATTCAATCAACCGAGCTAATGAACAACAGGGTCCAATTCGCTTTCTGCATAGCCATCGGAAAGAGCAAAAGGGATCAGAAACAGAAGATCTACTTACGTGCAAAGCTTGAGATTAGCAGGAGTTTGATAAGCTCCAAAGCTCCATGGAAGGAAAGAGAGGGATTCAGCAGAAGTTTGAGAGTGGACTTAAGAAGCAAAGCAACCAGTCAACCGCGGAAGTCGATGATCTTCAGACTGGAGAGGTCCCTGTACCTCTTCGCGCGTTGCAACACGCACGCGTGTTGTGCCCCCCGGGGGGGTGCGGGGTGGGCCCACGAAGTGAGGAGCCCCAGGCCCCCAGCCATACACGCTACCGTTCATCAGGCCTTCATCCGATTCAATGTCGTTAAAGGGTCCAAATTGCAAGCACTGGGCAATGCAGTTTTACAACCCGTACACTTATTGCTACTTTTTAGCTCACGTTGAATTCGATCCTTAAAACTCTAATTTTATTTCGGTTTAGTCCTTATATTCTTGGAATCAAATCGATTCCTCTTGCCAGTTAACTTGGTCCCATTGACATGAATTGCCATGGCAATCGAATTAGCCATGGAACCGACATTTGTTGATGCAAAGGGCGCACATGCAATGGAAAAATTATCTAAAAAGTCCTAAATTTATTGTAATTATACCAATTTAATTATAAACTTTTCATTTTTCCCAATACAATTCTAAATGTTTTGACAAATTGTCAATATAGTCCATACAGCTAGTTTTGCCCGGAAATTCATAACTTGGATGTTGGCGGTCCTATGTAACAAAGAGTGAAAATTTTGTAAAACTTTTATTTTTATCTTTTGAATTTTCTCTAAATCTTTTATTGATCTTCTTTTCTTTTCTCTTATCTTCTTCTTTTTTTCTTTATTATAAGGGCCGACAGGGGGCCACTGGCCACTTAGGCATCTAAGTTATTGATTTTCAGCTAAAATTGGTCGAATAGATTAAATTGACAATTTTTCAAAAGACTTAAATTACTCAAATTGAAAAGTTTAAAACTGAATCAGCACAATTATAATAGATTTAAAACAATTTTGGTAATTTTCCTCGTGTGCAATCAAGTTATCATTGCATGGCAATCCAATTGACCTTGCATTTGACCTCTAAGAATCAAGATTTTCATGGTGAAAAGGAAAAGATTTTAACCGGATTTTCTCGATCAAAAGAAGTAGGAAAAGAAAATACAAAGACTGGGAGAGAGATTTTACTTCTCCAGCTCACTTTTCATCCACTGGTTTCACTATATTTGATCAGGATTCCTGCGGGCGACACTTTCTCAAGTCGTTGGTTTCGATAAATTGTAGATACGTGTACACAGTAATCTATACGTACACTCAGCAAGTCCTGGTCAAATGTTAAAGCACCACTGTTTCCACATTCGTAGTGTTGATTCATGGTGAATCGGAAATTTAAGTAAGAGCCGAATCTGGGGTCTTTGGAGAGCCAACGCATTGGAAGTTGATTCAGGGCATCGTGCGTGCCTTGGGCCCAAAATAGAATATCCTCAGCATAGACTCCTAAATCTTTTTCTATTAAAACCCTCGAAAATACTACTACATCCACTTTTCCTTTTAGTAAATTTACCTCACCCATCTTTCTTCCTTTCGACTTGTTCACTTTTCAAGACAAGCGTTTTACTTTCTTTTCTTTCTTTTTTTCCCTGAAGTCTTCATCTTCTAGAATTGCCTCATTTATGGCTATGAAATTGCTCAATTGTCCATAGACAATAGCATTTTTAGGAGCTTTTCCATAGCTTTTACTAATTTCGGGCAATCTTTCAACATAATTCTACATAAAGGACAGGCAAAATAAATCTAAGAGTGAAATCGATATGGAATAGCTTCTACCATTGACGTGTTTTTTTAAAAGGAAGGGCGATCAACTTTAGGAGTCAATAGGTGATGTTTTGCAATTCAATTGTTTTATTAGGCCCTCCGATTGTACTTTTCTGCACTGTAATTTCACTGTATGTTTATAAGGCAGCCCATATTTGGCATTATTTTAGAAGCCCATATTCGGCCTTTTTTAATTTTAACACAAGGCGACTATGATTGGCCAGTGTCTTCATTACATATTAAAAAATATCAACCGTTTCACCAAATCTAAATTTCCATGTGGCAATATCCTACTCATTAATCACCATAGCCCTCTTATTGTAAATAAAAGTAATATTTATATAAGGGTTTTTAAGGAGAGACTTTGCCATTGAGGGCTCCGACATTGAATACTACCTAGAGATAGAGCTAAGCTCGAAGGGCTTTGGGCGGTCTTGAGCAAGACCTTTTCATTATGAAGTCCGGCCCGGCAACTTCACATATAATTTTTTTTTTTTTTATGTCTAGGCATTTGGGGGCCTCACAAGCTCTTGCCCAAAACTCAGGATCTAGGTCTCGAGCTTAAAATTTTTGGGTCATCTTACTAGGTACTTTGTCGATTTAGACACAGAAAATTTTTAGTAGTAAGCGCCACATCATGGGCTGACATGGCACACATTTTTCCAGCTACATCCACTCACCACTTGACATGTGGGAGTTGAATTAAAACTAAATAAAAGTAAAGTTTTTGACCTCCTGCGGGATCATTAACATGGAGCAGCTTTTGGGAAAATTTTAAACACCTGCCCGATATCTCTCTTCAACCTTCATTCATGGTTTTATAGGTAACCTTCATCCTTCTTGCTTTATCTCAGATCTTACGTTTCAAAGCAGAAAAAACCTTCTATTTTTTTCAGCTCTTAAGTTGCAGAGTGCCGCTCAACCTGCGCTTAGATGACCTCCATTTTCGCTTTGAAGGTCACCGCTTCTAGGACCTTCATTTCGCCTTTAAGACCGCTGCTCGACCACCACGCTTCAAATTGACTTATTGGCTTGAAAACATACACTAATGTAGTTCGGCTGCACTCTCTTTTCCTTGGCCTCCACGGCATTTCTTTGTGTTGTGGATGCACCGCGCACCGTGCACATGCCATGCATGTTCTGTGCACAATTTCTAGAAGGGCTTCTGGTTCAATTGCTCATTGACTTTTTTAAAATTCTTCATTTTCTGAAATTACCTCGTTTATGGCTAGGAAAGTGCCCAATTGTCCATAAACAGTAGCATTTTTAGGAACTTTTCATAGCTTTTACTAAATTTGAATAATTTTTCAACATAATAGTATATTAAGATAGGTAAAATAATTCTCAGAGCGAAATCGATATGGAAAGGCTTCTACCATTGATGTGCTTTTCAAAAGGAAAAGCAATCAACTTCAGAAGTCGACAGGTGATATTTACAATTCAGTTGTTTTACTTGGCCCTCCAATTGTAAGTTTCTGCACCATCATTTTCCTGCATGTTTATAAGGCAACCCATGTTTGGCCTTTTTTTTCTCGACACAAGGCAACTATGATTGGCCAGTGCCTTGATTACACATTACAAAATATCAACCGTTTCCCCAAATCTAAATTGCCATGTGGTAATATCCTGCTCATCAATCACCGTAGCCCTCTTATTATAATTACAAGTACGATTTTTAGGAGAGACTTTCCCATCGAGAGCTCGGACATTGAATACCACCTAGAGATAGAGCTAATCACCACGAAGGCTCGAAGGGCTTTGGGTGAGCTTAAGCAAAAGCTTTTCATTGTAAAGTCTAGGCCCGGCAACTTCACACATAATTTTTTTTTTTTTTTTTGGTTATAGGCTCTTGCTAAGAACTCAGTATCTAGGCCTCAAGCTAAAAAATTTTGGGTCATATTACTAAGCACTAGTATGAGAGCACTACGTTATAGGCTAAGTGGAGCTTATTTATCCAGTTGGATCCATTCACCACTTGACATGTGGCAATTGAATTAAAATAAAGTAAAAGTAAGATTTCTGACCTCATGCGGGTTCATTAACGTGGAGCAGCTTTTGGGAAAATTTTAAACACCTGCCCAATATCTCTCTTGAACCTTTGTCATGGCTTTGCAGGAAATCTTCATCCTTCTTTATTTCTCTCAGATCTTTGGTTGCTTCATTTTCGATAGCCATGCCACTATACTTGGGACACAAATCTATTATGCAATCTTATTATTTATAACGACCCGGGCCTCATTGTGTAATATTATTCGCTTTGGACACTGAGTCCTTACGGCTTTAAAACGCGGTACACATATTAAGGAACCTAAGCCCTTATAAAAAGGGCTAGGACTCCCCCCCTAAGCGATATGGGACAAGAGGGAGAGGGATCCCATCCTTGCGCATGTCCGGGGACCGAGGCACGGACGCACCACCATCTGCGGGAGTCGGCTCTGATACCATTTGTAACGACCCGAGCCCCACTGTGTGATATTGTCCGCTTTGGATACTGAGTTCTTACGGCTTTAAAACGCGTCACACATATTAAGGGACCCAAGCCCTTATAAAGGCTCCTAGGACTCCCCCCTAAGCGATGTGGGACAAGAGGGAGAGGGATCCCTTCCTTGCGCACGTCTGGGGACCGAGGCGCGGATGCACCGCCATCCCTCCTCCCCGCGCACCGCCGCTCGGGTCGTCACAATTTTGGTGTAATTATTTGCAAAATAGCTTTGAAGTTAAAAAAGAAAAGAAAGACAAAGGAATTGTATGGATGTCCTCTAATCGAGTTTGGAGGAGGTTGAACTCACCGGTACTAAGGACACTATCTTCCGCGATTCGTCATAGTTATTAGCTGCATCTTTGGCAAAGAGCTCACCCGTACTGAAGACACTATCTCCTGTGATTCGTCATAGTTGCACCTTCGGCAAAGCCCTGTACCCCTGCTCTCCAACTTCAAAACCGGTTCCACCTCCATTTTGAAAAATTACCATTCCAAATTCTAACTAAAAACCGGTTTGACTTCCAGTTTGTAAAATTATCGGTCCTACTCATTCCCCTCTTCGTTTCGTTCCAAGTTCTAACCCAGAAGTTGAACTCACGAAGCTGTCAACTCAGAAGACGAACTCAACTCCTCCTCGGCAACGCTCTTCACCTCATCCAAAGCTTAGGATCTGGGTAAATAGCTAACCTAGGGTTTCACTTCTTACACATTCAAGTTTCGTCTTACCGCATGCCTTTTGTTTGAGAATGTATACAGGAAATGAAACTAAAAATGGCTATACTAGGATGTGTTTTTCATCAGCGTTTTGATCAAGCAATTGTTGTGTCTGTGGGGAACGATGGATTCATTCCCATGGTGTATACGGGTTGTGTTATGGCGCTGTTGTTTTTGAGCGACCATTGTGTCTATTGTTTGACAATGTATTTCGTTCTAGAATGGCCTAGGTAGGCTGCGCATGGTAACGTTTATGTTTCTCCCAATTTCTGTTATTATGTTCCCAGGAACAAAAAAAGAACAGAAACTTGTTTGGTAAAGCCAAGTTGTTTTTCTATTCCGGGGAATAGAAAGTTAGCCCAAGAATAGATTTGGAGCAGAAACGAGAAACAAAAAAAAATTACTTTTGTTCTTGGGAACAATTTCTAGAATTAAGTCAATTTTTTTTTTCTTTTATTCTTTTCTCTTGCCGCAGCCACCTTCAACCTCCCGGAGACACCGCCGCCGCCGGTCGCCGGCCGCCGCCGTTAGTCACCGCCGCCGATCACTGTCGCCATCGCCGCGGCCACCGATCGCCGCCGCCAGTCGCCCGTCGCCATCGCTGCGGCCGTTGGTCGCCGCCGGTCGCAACGCACGGCCGCTAGTCGTCGCCGGTCGTAGCGCGCAGCCGCCGCCGCCGCCGCCGGTCGCCGCGGTCGCGGTCACCGGTCGGCCGCCCGTCGCCGCCAGCCCGATTGCCGCCGCTCGCTGCTCGCCGTCGCCGCCCGACCGCGGCCACCGCTAGCCGCGGCCACCGGTCGCCGGTCGCGATCTCCACCGTCGCGATCATCGGTCGGCTACCGACGGGCTGTGCGACGGCGATCGACGGTGACAATCGGCGCCAGTGATCGTGCAGCGGCGGCGGCAGGCGACGGCGACGGGCGGCGGCAGGCGGCAGCTGTTGGGTGACGATCCATGAACAAGAATAAAAAACTAATAAATACAAAAAAGAAACTGTTGCGTTACCAAACGCATTTCTATTATTTTTCTATTCTAAGAGTAGAAATTTTTTGTAGTTATCAAAAAGGTTCTTTTACTCGAAATTGTTCCACGGAATAGAAATAGAAAAGAACTATTTTTGAAAAAAAAAAAAAAAACTCTTCCTCAGCCAAGAAGTGTTGTCATGCACGCCCGTAGTGTCCGACGTGCTGTCCTTTTCGTTTGTCTATCTATGTTATATGTTTGATTTGGTATTTCTTGGCTATTGAAAAATGCACAACTATTCAATATTGAGATCCTAACGCACAAGAGAAGTGGCGAGTGTCTGAAAACTTTTGTCACTAGCAACTCCTTGAAGATCGTCTACTTCACCTTCTGATTTGGGTTGATCATCAATCTACCAAAGGGGCCACCACACATATGATCAAGTTAATTTTTCTCATTTTGGGTCCTTTCCCTTAATTTTTCATTCGCGTTGTGTATTTTTATATATTTTCATTATATATTAAGTAAAAAAAATCATTAAAAAATCAATGTAGGCCAATGGGCCGCTAGGCTTGAAATGAAGTTTATTTTTTTCTCAATTTTTTGCTCCTCTCTTCAAATTTTTTATTAGTTTTCCTTGATTAACTCAGACAGTCTTATATTTTTATGATAATACATAGTGTTTTCCTTTTTCAATAAATATCAACTTTCAAATTTTTTATTTGTGATTTTGATTAATTAGTTCTCTCGAGGTTACTTTTGCCAACTCAAAATAGTCTTTAACCAATCAATTTTCGCCTTAAATGCCACGTTCAATGAGAAGCCAAAGCCCACATGCGCTCTGGGCTTTGAACACCCCTAACATCATCTCTGGACGTGGATGGCAGCAAGGTCTTAAATCCCGATGGAGTTCAAGGACGAAGAGTCGCCGAAGGACGAGCTCGCCTTCATAACCCAACACGGTTCCGAAAAGGTCTCAACGATTCGAATTGAAGAAATTTAGTTCGCTGCAACAAAAGGTCTCAACGATTCCTAAATCCCATGTCGGCCACGGACCAACTGAATATGATTCTTTTTTCCTTTCTTCTTTGTTTTGGCAATGTCCCCATTTGCCTTGTTGGAAAAGATCGATTAAGGAAGCACTCCATAGGACGAGAAAAATCCGTCGATTTGTTGAATGAACGGAGAGTCGCTGAAGGACGAGCTCGCCTTCATAACTCAACACGGTTCCGAAAGGTCTCAGCGATTCGCATTGAAGAAAGTTAGTTCAGCGCGACAAAAGACCATCTAGTATCATGATCACACATTTATCTTTTCCCTCTTTTGTTCTCTCTGAAACGGCTGAGCTGCAGCAACTATTTTCTTTCAGCTACGTTCTTTTTCTTCTCTCTCAGCCGAGAGACCCATTTCTCCTCTCCTCTGTTCTTGCTTCGTTCCGCCAAAAACCCGACCCGATCTCTGCCCTTCTCAGCCCCGTGCCTCCGTCCAGCAGCGAGATCGTTGCTGCCCTGTCCCGTTCGGAGCTACCGCCGCAAACCGTGAAGCCCCCAGCTCGCCCGACGCCTCCTCCCTCTTCCACCAGTGAAAAATCCAGCCAAGTGGGGCTGTGATTAGTGTCCTGGGTTCATGATTTGGTTGTGCCTAGCTGTGCATGTGAAGATCGGGGTAGATTTCAGGGTTGGGTGCGAAAAAAATTGGGAACCAAAGCTCGGTTTGGAGCTGGAATGTGAGCGAGTCGAAGTTCTATCCCTCTGCACTAGACTAAGGAAATCCTTTTGTTGCTGGGTGAGGTGCACGTTATCTAGTGAATCTTCCTCTCCTTTAGTTCTGTTTTGGTTCGGCTTCACCGAAGGTAACGACCCTGGATTGTCCGCATTGGACACTAGTCCTCACGGCTTTATAACGCATTATACAGGCTAGAGGGGCCCAAGTCATTATAAACTGGCCCAAGACTCCCTCCCTAGGCAATGTGAAATAGGGAACCCTTCCTTGCACACGTCCGGGACCGAGGTGCGGACACACCGCCATCCCTCCTCCCCGCGCACCGCCGCTCGGGCCGTCACACTTATGGTGTGCCTTTGAGTTGCATGTTGGATTCATGGCCAGCATAGGTGTAGAAGCTTAGCAAGGAAGCTGTGATATGTTGTTTTGCTTGGTAGAAGGCCATGCGTATTGTGAACATAGACTTGCATGTGAGTTATGTACATTGTAGGTACTGAGTTTGCAAGTATGTAATGGTTACTCGTCATTTTTCCCAACACCGAGTTTTACTGAGTCCTCTGGTTTTCCGATTTTGTGGCGTTTGATCTACTGATAAATAGGCAACATTGTCCTCATGAAAGTTACTCCAAAGACCTTGAACTACAACAGATATTTAATTGAGATTTTTCTGAGCTAAATTGATCCATACGAAGGCTTAATTTTTATACCGTTTGTGAACTGTCCAGAACCGTGAAATCACGACCTCAGTGTGCTTTTGAATTTTTATAAAATTATTGAGTTAGAATATGGACTTGCTTCCTTCTTAAGAGTCGTAGAAGACATGTAGGTGTAGAACATATAAAAATTTCAAAGCATTTTACTGAGTTTTGAACTTCGAAATGGATTAAACCTCACGGTTGCTGGTTCTGCTCGGCGGAAGGAATTTTGAGCTGCATGGACCACATTGCTGCTCTCTTTACAGAAGGAACCGGACTTGGTTTCCTTCATGAAAAGTGTTCATTTAGGGTCTTTCTATCACATATTAAAATTTGAGAATTTTCTGTGGTGGTTTACTATGGTTTTGGCTCTAAATACTGGACTCGATTTTGCTTTGTTCTGTCCATGTTGGCAGAGTTTGAGTTTTCAGCAGAAAATGTTGGGCTCTTACTTTGTCGCCTCTAATGAGAGTTTCTATATACCTTGAAATATCTAATAATGTATGATAGACCATGGTATGATTGTTAGTATACTGGAATTATTGGTGCTGCAACAAGGCAGAACTACAAATGTACACAGTTGGCTAAGGAGCCAATGTGAGACCCCAGGTGTCGGGATGCCTGGAGAGAGTGACGAGGAGTAATGGTATTCTCTCCAAAGGACTGAGAAGGGTTGAATAACTTCTCAAGGACTTCGTGATGCCAGGTTGGGTGCGAGGGTTATAGGGTGGAGTGTCGTCTTCCCCTGGGTAATTGTGAACCTCGTGACGCCAGGTTGGGTGCGAGGGTACAGGGTGGAGTATCGCCTTCCCCTAGGTGATTGTTGCAGCTAGACTTCCATAGATTCTGCAAATTAATAGTTTGTTTACCTATTTGTCTTGCTATCGGCCAACTCCAAGTTAAGACAAACCGCCCACTTGCTGAGTTTTTATTTTAAAAACTCACACTTGTTTATTGTGTCTTTTCTTCAGATTAGAAGGTGACTGAGGAGTGCTCGACATGTGGGAGAGTTTTGTTTTTTGTTATTTTGACGGTATGTATATATTCAACAGGAGACGAGATATTTAGTGTTTGTGACTCCTAGTGTTTTTTTTGTAGAAACCCCCCTCCTTAGTCTCATCTCCCAATGTGTACGGAAACAAAGTTTTTGGTAAATATTGTCGAATGCAGTTTAATTTCTTATGACTCAGCTTAGAATGAAATTTATTTTATGATATGAAATTAATATCTCCCCTAAATTATAAAGCAAGTCATGTAATTGGGTTTGAGATCCAGGGTGCCACACTATCGGTTGATAATGGATGGAGAACTTGTCAAGGAGGAAACTCAGTCGCCTTGTTACTAAGCATTGTATTATGACTATTGTTCGACATAGTGCAATAGATTAAATATTGGAACGGACCATTGACATGTGATTGGATGAGATAAATTGATGGAATAGACTACTGATGTTTGGTTTGAGATTGATTAATAGAATATACCATTAATACGTGAATCGATGAGATTAATGAATAGACTGAACCATTGATATTTGCTTTGAAATTACTGACGAAGTATTTCTAATATGCATGAAGCTTTGTTGAAAAGATAAAACTTGTATTTGATCTCATGCATATGCTATACTATGAATTTGAATTCGACAAGTTTCAATGGTTTTGCAAATATGTATAGTAGGTGCTTGTTCTATTTAGAAGAGATATTGCTCACCCATTTCATTCTAATCTTTTCAGGTTCTTTAGTTAGCGACAAAGTAGACGAGAGTGCTATTGGCAAGGAGCTTTTGGTAGTTGCATTTTGGATAAATTGAGTTGAGACATATATATATTTCCAGGTGTGATGTATCCTTCGTAAGTCAATTGCAGCAGACTTTGTGTTTGAGCTATGTTCTTCAAGATTCTTGTTCTGGTTTCTCTGCTAGCCGTTTCGGCTTATGCTCAAGTGACCAGTTTCGTGTACAACGGTTTCACAATGGGAGAGCTGAGCCTCGATGGGATGGCCTGGGTCACCCCCGATGGCCTCCTGACTATGGGCTACGACGTATTACGGAATGTGGGCCACGCCTTCCATCCCGAGCCAGTCCAGTTCAAGAACTCGCCAAATGGCTCCGTCTTCTCCTTCTCCACCACGTTCATCTTTGCGATCCGACCTCAGTATAAGCGTCTGGGCGGCCACGGGATCGTCTTCATGGTCACGCCCCAGAGAGGCTTCCCCGGGTCCCTGCCTAGCCAATACCTTGGCATGTTCAACGCAACTAACAATGGCAACGCCACCAATCATGTGCTCGGGGTGGAATTTGACACGGTCCAGAGCATCGAATTTTCTGACATCAACGATAATCACGTTGGGATCGACTTGAATGGGTTGGTATCAGTGAAGTCAACTCCAGCGGGGTATTGTGCAGATGGGGGGAAGTTCAAGAAGTTGACTCTAAAAAGCGGTAAAGCAATGCAAGTTTGGGTGGACTACGATGGCATGGAAAAGCTGATCAGTGTCACATTGGCTCCGATCAAGATGCAAAAGCCAAATACTCCCCTTCTGTCTCTTACATATGATCTCGCATCGATTATCAATGAGAACATGTATGTTGGCTTCTCATCATCGACTGGTTTGCTCACTAATACTCACTATGTTCTGGGGTGGAGCTTCAGGGTAAATGGAAAGGCTAAGGCACTTGCCCTGTCCCAACTTCCTAAGCTTCCTCAGATCGGCAAAAAGGATACGTCGAAGGTACTGACTATTGGACTACCTTGGGTGGTTCTTTTCCTCATATCAATCCTGATCTCGAGCGTGGTTTACGTGATTAGAAGGAAACGGAAATTTGCCGAGGTGCTCGAAGATTGGGAGAGGGACTACGGCCCGCACCGGTTCAAGTACAAAGACCTTTATATTGCGACAAAAGGATTTCGGGAGCAAGAGCTATTAGGGACTGGTGGGTTCGGTCGGGTCTATAGAGGAATCTTACCCACATCAAACATAGAGATCGCAGTGAAAAGGGTCTCACATGGATCGAGACAGGGTATGAGAGAATTCGTAGCAGAGATCATCAGCATCGGTCGGCTACGTCACCGCAACATAGTGTCGCTCCTTGGTTACTGCCGTCGGAAAGGGGAGTTGCTCTTGGTTTACGACTACATGCCCAATGGGAGCCTCGACAGGTACCTCTATAACCAACCAACGGTCACCCTAAATTGGGGGCAAAGATTTAGGGTGATCAAAGGAGTGGCATCTGGATTGCTTTATCTGCACGAAGGCTGGGAGCAAGTAGTGATCCACAGGGAAATAAAGGCGAGTAACGTCTTGCTAGATGCTGACCTAAATGGAAGACTTGGAGATTTTGGGCTTGCGAGACTATACGACCACGGAGCCGACCCTCAAACGACTCACGTCGCAGGAACGCTTGGTTATCTCGCCCCCGAACACATGCGAACCGGCAAAGCCACTAGGAGCACAGACGTGTTTGCATTCGGAGTGTTTTTGCTTGAGGTCGCCTGCGGGAGAAGGCCGATCCAGAATGGAGATGCGGAGGACACGATATTGGTGGACTGGGTATTTTCTTGCTGGGACAGAGGTGCCATTCTTGAGGCCAGAGATCCGAAGTTGGGGGCGGAGTTTGTGGAAGAAGAAATGGAGTCTGTTCTGAAACTCGGGTTGATGTGTTCCCACGCCGAGCCGCTGATGAGGCCTAGCATCCGTCAAGTTTTGCATTACTTGGAGGGCGATATTCCAACGCCAGAGATGTCGTCCATCGGCGGCAGGTTAACATTCGGTCATCACGGAGGTTTTGATGATTTGGCTAGGTCTCCGTCCTCCATGGAAAATGCATTTCAGCAATCATATTCTGTCGTAGAATCGCTTCTCTCAGGTGGGCGATGAGCCTCATATTTTTGGTTTCTGATCTTATTCCATTCTCTTTATTTGGGGAAGATCAATATGTCCTATGCTCTTAAGAGTCACTCTATTACTAGTCGGTGAAAGGATCGCTAAAATACACGCTCTTAGTTCTGTTTTGGCTCAAATCGGCTGCCGCCACTGGCCCGGGCGTCGTTCACTGAATAGTGCACTTTATTATTGTCCTGTAGGGCTAATCACACCACATCATTCCCCACATCACCAAAAAAAAAAATCATTTTTCTCTCCCCTCCTCTGTTTTTCCCTTACCCCCTCTCAGTTTTATTCATGTTTTTTTCTTTCGGCTGCACCGCAACTATTTACGAACTGGATCTTTTATTAATTTGAGTTTAAAGTAATTTGGCAAAATATCGATAGACTGATTTAAAGCTTGTTTTGCACAAGAGTCGATCTGGTCAGTTTGGCTCTAAGTAAAATCTTGGGTTTGGGAACTAAATCGGACCTGGTCTGTTTTCACATTTCGAATCATTGAATCTACTCGATCTTCTTAGGATCGAGCTTTGATTTGACTAGAGGTTGTTACCTGTCAATTGTCAAATTGAACATATACCGTTGCTCACTCCTGCTTTTGGATAATATCACAATTAACTATTATGTTTGAAAATGAGTTGTTTATTGCACTTTTTACGTAGTTAGTCTTACTTTTGAAATCCATTAACTTAAACTTAAGAGAAATTCCTTTTCTTTTCAATGTTTTACGTTGGGTTTGAAGTTTGGAGGTGTCAAACTTCAATCAAGAAGTGAATGATGCATTGTTTTGCACCCTATCCAAACAGTGTAAAATTAAAGAGAAGAGTAATTGCTTTAACAAACCTTATTACATGGCTTTGAAGTCCACAGCAAGTGTATATTGATGTAACTGTAGCGTTTCCCTTTCTCCAAGCTCAAACCAAGGGAAAGCCTTTCTCCATGAGGCTTTCGATGTTGTCTTCACACTAACCTCCAGAGGAGTAAACGTCGCGACCAAGCCTTCCACTTTTTCCTTTGATACCCTATAAGCCGACACAAGAGGTCTGTCGTCTTCATGCCTGCATACATTCCAAATGAGTCGGGCATGTCGGCCAAGTCAATAAGGATGAAATATGACCTATTCTAGTGTTGCTCATAGGATAGAATGAACTTTTCTTGTGAAGTTGAAGAAAAAATTAGAACGAACCTTCGGGGAGGTGCAGTGTAGGATAAAGCTTGCGAAAGAGCTTCAAGACGTCGTGATGGTGAATGGTTTCTCCTACTAGACAGTATGTGCCACTAGCTGACGGGTTTTCAAGAGCTAGGATATGCACGAGTGCAACGTCTCTGACATCAACAAAAGCAAAATACTTGAAGGGTAGTTGAACTCCTGCATTATATAAGCTTCAATTACTCTCTGAAATTAGAATAAGTGAAGCGCTCTTCATCAGGAGAATCGGTAATCACATGCGGATTGTCTTTCTATTACATACATAAAATGGGATTATGATTAATTGGTTATTGATTATTCATCATCTTATTGACATGTGCTGTCAGAAATATTTCACTTCATGACCAAAGACACGATCGATATAGGCTGCAAGAGTGTGCCAATCACATGTCCTGGATTTATCACGACCAGGTCAATCCCGTTCTCTTTAGCGAAATCCCAAGCTGCCTTCTCCGCCAAGGTTTTGGAAAGCTGATACCAGAGCTGAAAAAGAGCAAAACCACATCACTGCTATGAAAGAACTCTTGCGCCACTCGTGGGCTTTATTGACTCCAACCTGACACCAATTCGTTCTGCCTTATATGCTATTTCACAAAACCAACTTCTAAGGACTAGATAATGTACTTATTCATGACAGATTACTTAAAATCTCATCCACGGGAAGCTCTCGAGTGATGCTCCTATATTGGAAAGATTGGGTGCAGACAAGTGCGAGAAAGGTCAAGGACTTAATCAAATAGGCAAACAATAATCCAGTAAGGCGAGGGAGACAGACAGCTCACTTACAGACCTTTGATTCCTCACAAATTGCCGGATTAGAGAACCATGTCTCATCGAGTACCACACCAGAGGTCAGGGGTCGTCCGGTGTACACAACTGCAGCCACGGAGGATGTTATGACCACTCTCTTGATAGAAGGGAACTTTGCACATGCTCTGAGGACATTTAGGGGGCGTTTGTTTTTATTTCCTTTTTCTGTTTTTAAACACTTTTTCTGTTTTTTTGTTCCTGGGAACAAAAAGGAATGTAAACGCGTTTGGTTACGTTTTTGTTCCAAAAGTATTTTTTGTTTTAAACACATTTGGAACAAAAACAAGAAACAAAAAAAAGTTATTTCTTATTTCTGGAACAAAATTTTGGAACAATTTTTCTCTCTCTTCCATTTTCTTCTCTCTTTTTTCTTCTTCTTTTCTTCTTCTTTTTTCTTTCTTTTTTCTTTGGCCGGTCACTGACCTTGGCCATGGCTGGCAACCGGCGTCGCCTGGCGGTGGCTCCCGGCGTCGCTCGGGCGGTGGCCCGGCGTCGCGGGCGGTGGCCCGGCGACGCCAAGCCCGCCGGCCGCCGGGCGAGCTCGGCCTTGCCGGATCTAGGCGAGCTCGAGCTCGCCCGGCCCGGCGACGAGGGCCGGCGGCCTCGCCGACCATGGCCGGTGACCGGCCTAAAGAAGAAAAAAGAAATAAGAAATAAGAAATAAGAAAAATAAGAAAGAAAATAGAAAAATAAAATAAAAATATTAAAAAATTACACAAATTTACCAAACGTGTTTCTATTCTTTTTATATTTCCGGAACAGATTTACCAAAAGTGTTTTTTTGTTCAAAAATTGTTCCCGAAACAAAAATACTTTTTTTCTATTTCTGTTCCCAGATCAATTTTTAAACAGAAATGTTACCAAACGCACCCTTAGTGTCCCTCTGAGTGCGGGATCAACCGATTCGCTCAACAATAAGTAAGGAACAAAATCCCATAAGAACGATCTTTTGTTAAGTCATCCAAGAATTACTAGATCAATCTAATCTTTTGATTATTACCTGAAAGTAACAAAGGTAAACAAACTACAATTTCGAAAAATATGGTGACATTCCATCAACTAAAATGCATAGAAGAACGACAGACAACCGCAATACACAAGCACCTGGGAATCAGAAGCTGAGAGGAGCACGGGTGATGCTGTATGGAAAACAGCTTCGCACCCATTAACAGCCGAGGTGGAGGACCCTTCTTCCAGCAATTCCGCTTTGAATAAATGCAGTCTCTCCTTAGCACCTTCAAGGGCTCGGAAGTGTCGTGTCTTCTTCAGATTATCTGTTTATGCACGTCAGTAACAGGAAGTAGATTTGGTGCACAAAAAATGGTGAGAATTTTCGATCAATTTTACAATACAAGGACATCCGTGGATGAGAAGAGAGATTCCACTCCGTGCAGGCAATATATGTGACAACACTCATGTCTTTGCTGGAAAGGTTGTTTTGCTCATATATGGGATAGTTACGCAGTTTGGAGAAGTATATCAATTCCATCTCTCTGACGGTTCTGATTACTGCTCTTGTAGTATACACATGGTCCCATTCAGTGATGAGTATTTGTTTGTTGAAATTTGCAAAACAGGCACTTTCTCATGGTACATGCCACATTGTTTATTTCGTGGTCAGCTTTACATAACTATAATGAGACTGATATAATTTCAAACTGAACATGTTTTGCAATAGTTACGCAGCTTGGAGAAGTATATCAATTCCATCTCTGACGTTTTTGATTACTGCTCTTGTAGTATACACATGGTCCCCTTCAGTGATGAGTGTTTGTTGAAATTTGCAAATAAGGCACTTACTCACGGTACTTGCCACATTGTTTATTTCGTGGTCCACTTTACATAACTATAATGAGATTAATATAATTTTAAACTGAACATATTTCGGGATAGATCAGCCCATTATAGAAATTGTAAAAAAGATCTGTTTGCAGTGTTGCTGAGATTAATCACTATAGTCTTACCTAGAAGCGAAAATAAACGAAGGGGAAAGAATAGATAGACAACTCTATCATCCCCAATCTGACATGGTTGCCGATCTAAGGTGAAGGTTGTGTTTTTTTTTTTTTTTTTGGTCCAATTTCAATAGCACCCACAAATCACTTTCCTGTCATTCAAAGAGGGTTTAGCGTCGATCCATTTGAAAAAAAAAATGCAAATCATCAACCTGACCAATACCCTTGATAGTTTGGGTTTTGATGATTGGAATGTGCTGTCCTAGGAAAGGCGCCGAGCGATGGTGGCGCTATCTGGACCCGCCATCCAATTCTGCCCCCGCCTACCAGGAAATCTCTTTCCAACTCGTCGTGTCATCTAGCACACTCCCCGGCCCAAATTTTTTTTTTTTTTTTATGACTAAGGAATCGTCGGAGATCACCTTTCGGGAATCACACGACCCTCTGGTGCTCGGTAGCACCGTCGAGCCTCGCTATAAGCCGTTATTTAAACGTAAAATCTCGGGGGCTGGCCCAATAATTCACTCCTGGGACTCCCACTTAAGTCATGGAATGCAACGAGAGAGTTCAAACTCTCAACCTCGGCGATAAGAGAAAGCACTCATATCATTTGCGCTGCCCATGGGTGGGTTGACTTGGACAGCGTTCATCATCGAAGCCGCACATAAAGAATCATTCGTTGTCGTTTCCGCTGGGGCTGTTGAGGCGAAATGCTGCTGCTCTCGGACGCACCCCGGCGCTGCAAATTTAGCTCATAGATTCAGCAGCGCATCACGTCGTCTCATCAAATCATTCGGTGCCAAGTGCGCGAAATTGCATCGGAAATAAGAAATAGGATCGCTTGGTTCGTAGTGAACCGGGTACCCTCTTGGAAAAGGGACATAAATGCACAACCACATACAAATATATGATATTATATTGTATAATTTTGGCCAATTGGATGGAGTTAATAAAGGAACTTGATTGCATCAATTTTACAAATTATAGAACTTGATAGCATTTTTTGAAAGTTTTAAAAACTCAATTACACTTTCATTACAAGTTTTAGAACTTTTTGTACACTTATGCATTTATTAAAATATTATTCACGATCCGTTTGATAAAAATAATTTGGAAAATTGATAGTAATAATGTCACAACTTTTGTGCGGTGCTCATTTAATACTAAAAATTTTCAATTAACTAGTTAAGTCTCATTGATTCTAGAAAACGTTCACTTAAGTGACATTGATAATATCTCTAATAGAAAAATCCGACGTGGAGCATAAAATTGTTCGACTGAGCTAGCCAAGGAAATGAAGAGCATGTCGAACAATGTTGTTTAACCCTTTCAATGCCTCAAATTGATGAATAGGGGACGAATTACGCACAATCGATACCTATAACCCCACATTTCCATCGGCAAATTAAAAAATTGCGGAAGATAAAGGCATCGTCCCTGCCTATCCTCTAGAACAAAAACATAAAGTTGCAAAATTTGTAAGGTCACCACTCTCCAACTCGGTACTTTGCTCTCCCGTGAAAAAGAACCGTTCTAGGTTCTCTGAACTTAGACTTTAGGGCAAAAAACGAATGGCTTTGCAGATGCATAGAGACGAGAGGACAAACGAGAGGGAAGGGCGAGTCCTCGTGGGCTAAGTAGCACCGACACTAACACGTGACACGCGACACGACACGTCGACACGTCGTTTCTCAAAAAACAGAGAATTCCGATACGTTAAAACATGTTATATATTAAATATATATTTTTATATATACATAACAAATTATCGTTTTTATAATTATTTCAATCAAATTAATTTGAATCAAATTCATAAATAATTAATTAATTAAAAAAAAGCCTAGAATGAATTTACACTAAAAACATTAATTCGTCATTTATTAAAATCATTTATTGTTTTAATGTGACAAATTCAACTTTATTTCAATAATTCTTAAAATTTGGAGAAAAAACAAGCAATCCATATTCTGGACTCACATGTTAAATATGTTGAAAGAGGAAAAAAAAAGAGAAAACCTAATGAGTGAATTGTATATCATAGAAAGTGGGAGTAAGAAGAGAAGAGAATACTAGGTTTTTCTTCTTTCTCCATTTATTATCTTTATTATTGTGTTTTATTTTTTTACACACACACACACATGTATATATATATTGACCTCTCATTTATTGAATTTTTAAAATTGACGTCGATATCGGAATCACGTGTCGGATTCCGACTCGAGTGTCGGAAAAGTTAATTAAGTGTCGAATTTTCCGACATGTGTTGACTGAGTGTTCGAGAGTATCCGAAAGTGTCAAAAAGTGTCGACATGTGTCGAAGTGTTCAACACGACATGAAGACTCTTAAAGAATGTCGATGCTTCATAACTCATGGGTGACATCAGCACCAAGCTTTACATTTAATATTTTCTTTTCTTTTCCAACATGTAACTCAGCCCTCCTGCCTTAGTTAAGTCCAACGTGACCCGTCAAGGATAATTTCTTCCTTTACAATTTTTTTTAATATTCTTTCCTCTCTTTTTTTCTTTTATCCTTTTTCTGCTTTTTTTCCATAAAAAAGACAAAATAAGAAAAAGATTAAAACCTAAAAACACACAAATAAATAAAAAAATCCAGGCAGAGGGCTGGCCCTAGCCCTTAAAAGCATTTAAATAATCCATGTATAATATTAATAAACATGAGAATCGTTATCTAGTTTGTACCCTAAAGTTTATCAAATGCTAAAAGCCAAAAAGACATTTCGTGCCGTCTAATTTTTGGCCCCGGTTGTTTAGACTGCAAAGTGGAAAGTGCATTTTCATTCGGACATAAAAGGACGTGGGATGAGAGAAATTAATGTGTGTATATATATATGGTTTTGATGTAATATAATATGCCCAAATTCTCTCTTATGAAACCATTGTAAATTTTCTCACTGTACCCATGGAGTTAAACTCAATGCATTAGAAGTCAAATTCTAGCAAATGCAAGGGTCCAAAACACATATGAATGCATCAATTCAACAATTCATGGAGAACATCCATTGAAACTCAAAGGCATCTTTAGAGGATTACCATGTTAACTCCTAAATCCGCAATTGGCCAACTCCTAGATCAGGCAAAGGAGTTACGACCCTTCCCGAGCCGGGCCCTTAGCCAAAAGAAAAATAAAATAATAAAAAAGAAAGAAGAAAAAAACCAAAAAATGTCCTACTCACCAAGTAACGAGCGTGCGTGTGCGTGTCGTTTTGGTACTCTGATTATTGTCTTTTTTATTTTTCGGTAAATGATTATTGTCTTTGGATCTACGAGTTGTAATCTAAGGATGCAAAAAATATTGTTCCACAAATCAGAAACTGATTTTTCTATTTCTATTCCCTAAACTGACTTTCTAAACAAAAATACGTACTTAATAGCCACATAAAATTTCTTTTTTGAACAGCGCTGATGAGGCCAGCTAATAGTGAGGATAAGCGATAAGAAAGATTTTTATTTCTCATTTTTTATTTTAAAAATTGAAAAGTAGAATACTTTCACTTCTTAGTTCCGTTCCAAACCTATTTCTAAACTAAAAATTTATTCCAAAAATAGATAAATGAAATTATATTATCAAATTGATTTGCTGTTCCAAACATATTTTTGAAAACAAAAAAAAAAAAATAGAAAAAAATGATTATCATACTTGTTCAACGTAATCTCAATAGAAAAAGACTAAAAAATATAAATCATTTACATATTTCCTCAAACTAGATAAATATTAAAAAAATACTTTCATGATATATTCTTACTAAATTGATGAAAATAATATGACAAATGACATAGCAGTATAGCACCACAAACACATCGAGATTCCCTATCAAAAAATGCATCAAGTTTAGAATTGCCCGCAATTTTCGGATGCTAATAAATAGGCCTAAGCCAAGCCAAGCGGGGCTATAGATGATGAACTTTAGGATGCACGCTGCGAAAGGAGAGTTACGGAAATCTATCCGACTGTCGAATTCGATATGAGAAATTTTTTTTTTCAAAATATTAGATTATATATCGGAAGAGTAGTATGAAATTAGTATAAAATAAAGGGTATTCTCGATTTTACCTTATTTATCGGTGACCATTACCATTTCAGCGTCACAAACTTTTTTGTTTTCACAACAGAAAACTTTTAGCAATATTTATGTTATTGTTAGGAAAGAGTAACCGAAAGCATTTAAAGGCCGACGTTGGTTGCAGCGAATGTTGCAGCGAATGTTGCAGCATGAGGAGACGAGTTGAGGGCTGATTTTTATTATTATTATTATTATTATTCGCTTTATATTTACGGCTGAGAAATTCAAATCGTTATCCGAAATGCAAAAAGTGAAGTTGTCAACCCCAACAATTGTCATCATCGATGGTTGGCGCCTTTGGTTAATCATGTGATCATCCAATATCCAAGCAGTGCCATTCTTGAAATTGTCCGAAAAGACCTGTCGTCTGGGAACCGGACCCCATTTAGGGATGTCAACGATTTGGTTCGGAAATCGAACCGAACCGTTAGGAAAAAACTTCCGAACCAAACCGAATGAGATCCGAACAAAATACGAATCGAATCGAAATTTTGGTTTGGTTCGATTCAATTCGGTTTTTCGGTTTTTGGTTTTCAGCTTTTAGTTTTCTGTTTTTACATTTTTTTTTCATTTTTTTCTGTTGTATATATTTTTCGTTTCCAAGAAATAAACTCTTATCGGTTTGTTGGTTCGGTTCGGTTAACCGATAAAAACTGAACCGCTAAAAAAATTCGATTTTTAATGAGAACCGAACCGAATGAAAATTTAACTGAAAAAATCGAATTTTTCGGTTGGTTCAATTTGGTTTTCGACACCCCTAACCCCATCCCATAATTAGGTGGCTTGGTTTTCTCGTTTCACAAACAGTCAAGCCGTAATTATATGGGGATCGTGATAGGGAGGAGATGCTTCTGAAACTCAAGTCTATGACCATATGGGCTCCCCTGTTGGAGTGGTCTTTTGTCTTGTACCTGAGTGGAAAATGATCGCTTATTTCTTTCCTTCATTTTCGTTCACATGCTCCGAATTTCAAAACATTATTGAATTGATTACGAACGCCTATACGACGACTTCGGATTTGTTTTTTTTTCTCCACACTGTACTCTCGCGTACCGCAGGCTAGGATTCCACGGACCCATGCTAGTAGTTTATCCGAGGCAAATTAAGGCGCGTTTGGTAACATTTCTATTTAAAAATTATTCCAAAGAATAGAAATAAAAATAAATAAATAAAAAATAAATAAAAAAAAAGTGTTTCATTCTAACAATTTTTGAATAAAAAAACGCATTTGGTAAACTTGTTCCGGGGAATAAAAAATGAACAAAAATACGTTTGGTAAATTTGTGTTTTTTTTTGTTTCTTTTAATATTTTAATTTTTTAATTTTTTCTTTCTTTTTTTTTTTTTTTTTTTTTTTTCTTTTTCTTTTTTTTTTTTTTCTTCTTTTGGCCGGTCGCCGGCTTCGGCCATGGCCGGCGATCGGGCCGACGAGGGCCGGCGGCCTCGCTAGGGGCCGGCGACGCTCGGCCTCGCCAGGGGTCGACGACGCTCCGGCGAGGTCGCCGGCCCTCGACGGCGTTGCCGGCCCTCGACAGCCGGTTGCCGGCCATGGCCGAGGCCGGCGACCGGCCAAAGTAAAAAGAAAAAGAAAAGAAAGAGAAGAAAAAAAGAGGAGAGAGAAAAATTGTTCTTAAAAATTGTTCTTAAACAATAAACATATTTTTTTTTTGTTTTGTTTCGTTCCAAATATATTCCCGAGAACAAAAAAATATATTTTCAACAAAAACGCAAACAAACGCGTTTCTGTTCTTTTTTTATTCCCTGGAACAAAAAAACAGAAATTTTATTTATAAACGGAAACAAAGAACATTAACAAACAGGCCCTTAGTGACCTGGCGACGGTAATTCTATTATCAAGTCGATAACTTTTCAAGTGCACGGCTAGTTGACACCTTTCCACGGGCCGTTGCTTCCTTTCGAGGCTGACATTGCGTGTCGAGATCACTAGGGGTTGCAGAGATTCCGCACCTAATGTTTTGTGCAACTTCTGGACCTTGTGCTCCAACTTGTTTGTCTATTTGGCGAGTTCCTAAATGTCCTAGGTTTTTTTTTTTTTTTTTTGTCAAAAGAAATTCAAGTTCATTATTAAAATAATACATGATAAGAAATCTCAAAAATCACAATAATAAAGCGAGCCCATAGATAGAGCTTAAAAAAAAAACCACAAAACCAATAATTAAGATATATCATTAAGATTTGTCCTTTAAGAATAAATTTGTGATTGCATCCCAGCGCGATCACTAAGTCACGTAACATCATAAGTGATAAGCACAAACTAAGGTCTATCGTGCCTGTCAAGCAAACAAACTTAATTAGAGACGGAGGAAATTTACTACTTTCTTTTTTTCTCAATTCACGGAACGAAGTGAATTATTTGTGTGAATTTCCTATTTTGCAAACCTCGGGCAGCGACTCAAATGGCACCCCCTGCATATCAAAATTGTACCATTAATCCGTTCATCGTACGATACGAGTACATGAGGAGGGGGGCCCACTTCTGAGATTTTTTCAATCTCTCCCCCTTTTACCCTCTCTCATTTCTCGCTGTTTTCTTCGCTTTTCCTTTTGCCCTCTCCCTCCCCCTCCCCACCGCCGGCGACGGCTCCACCACTGAAGTCGTCCGCCGCCCCCGCCGCCGCCGCCGCCGCCCCACCGGGTCCAAGAACAAGCCCAAGTCCACCCCGAGGGCTCCCTCTCCCTCAGCCCCTGCATCCGATGTCGCCGCCTCTCTCCAGAGCTTCCGGATCTGACGAGGGCCGGGCGACCCTCGCCGGATTTCGTGAGGTCCCGACGCTGCTCCCTCCGAGATGGCCTCCGCCGCGACCCATTCCGGATCCGAGAGACCGAAGACAGATCCGCTCGAGATCCGGCTCTCCCGGGCCCGGCTCCGGTACCGGGGTCCCGGCGAGAAGGCGGCCCGCACGCGAGAGGTCGCATCGGGAACCGAACCGAACCGGCTGGTTCAGGTCGCACGTGGATTTGATGGTTGTTGAGACTTTAGGAGATCGCTTTCTTTGTAAAGTCGATACTTTTTGGAGATGGCTTAAATGTACGGCAAAACGAACCAAGAGGACAACTTCTTCTGCTGCTGCTAAATCGACAGCGGCCGCACGAACTCCGTCTCTCCCCATTAAAGT
The DNA here is from genome assembly GCA_014182515.1 of Eucalyptus microcorys. Lineage (NCBI taxonomy): Eukaryota > Viridiplantae > Streptophyta > Magnoliopsida > Myrtales > Myrtaceae > Eucalyptus > Eucalyptus microcorys. The sequence goes on along the minus strand of CM024568.1, from coordinate 5,067,946 downwards.
TCCCATCTTACGTGCGCAGCTTGGTTCCCGGTGAGCGCGAGAGATGGGTAGCTGGACGACGGCATTGTTTCTCTGCCTTCTCGTGATGATAGCATCGGGGGAGCTCGAGGGCTTTTCTACAACTGGGAAGTGAAGCAAGAGATGATGGGCTCCTACAAGGAGCAGGTCGTCACCATCAATGGACGGCACCCCGGCCCCCACCATCCAGGCTCATCATCAGGGAAACAGAGTTTTCGTCAGAGTTACCAACAGGTTGAGCCAGAATGTCGCGATCCATTGGCACAACACCCAACAGGTATGGTAGCGAAACCCATCGAAACTGTGTTTGACGAAGATTGTAACGAGAAGTTCATGCCATGATGAGTTCGAATTGGATTGAATTGCAGATTCAAAGTCTAGGGAGCGATAGAACAGTTGATGTTGTTCCAAGGCGCATTTCGGAAAAACTTTTACCTATATTTTCATCGTCCGTGAGCCCTAAGTACAATGATCATTCAATACCATATTCATGTGAGCTTTTTCTGACATCTGTGGGAGGTTTGAGCTGATTCCACCTCATTTGATGAATATGTGCGGCAGGCATTTAATGTCTTATCTTGCAAAGGGATGTCATTTATACTTATATGCTTCATTGCAGCTTCGAAAATCTCAGTACGACTCCTATTACACAATGCAAATGGTGGCTGGACTGCATGGGTTGATCGATATTTTGCCACCGTACGGCATGGCTGAGCCATTCGCTCAAGATTATGACAACAGCATCATCCTCGATGACCGGTACTACAAAAGCTATTATGATTGGGCGGCAGAGCCTGAGGTGATTAATTTTATTTGATTGCCTCAATTATGAAGAACTTAAACACTAGTTTCACTCATTTGTTGTGTTTGTTTCGTTCTCTTTTTGTTGCTTGGATTGCAGTCCCTGCTGATTCCCAGGAAGGGAAAGTTTGATTACGCTGAATCGACCACTCCAAGTCCACATCCAACAGCTCGTGATGCGATCAATCCTGAATATCCCCACTGGAGGGTTGTCCCTGGTAAAACTTATCGCCTCAATATTTCAAGTGTGACTGCTCAATCTGCTCTCGGCTTTCAGATTGAGGTATACTTTCATTACAACCTACAAATTGTTCCTCTGGTTGGTTTGTTTCCTCGCTTTCTATAATGAAGTGTGCACATCTGGATTGGGCTTTTTCGATGTTTTTAAAGACTTATTAGATTGAAGAAATTTTGGAGATAGATTTGCAAGATGAAGCATCGTTGTTTTCTTGCTTAAGACCTCAATCTTAGATTTGCAGCGTCCCAACCTTACCGTTGTTGAAGCGGATGGGCACTATGTAGAGCCATTTGTGAACCACAGCCTGATTGTGTACTTGGGCAAGACATACTTCATCAAGATCAAAGCCAATCAAGATCCTTCGAGAAGATACTCGATCACGATCAACATTGTTGGCCAGAACGCCACTGCCACAACCCCTCTCAGTCTGGCCGTGCTCAGTTATCCCCACCCGCCGGCCCAATTCAGAATGGCGTCACACCGCAGTTAGTTCAGAGCCTGGGCAACAAAGCCGCCCAAGGAATATATATGAAGGACTAATGTCTTAGTTAGAGAGGCTGTTTACGGGTTACGTAGTGGGCCCCAGTTGGGGATTTGATTGTGTTCCCATGGGGCCAAGTAAGTCACGCATTTCGTTTTCAGTTGCACTTCAGGAGATACTGTAAGGGTAATAAACTCCAAAACGGACCGTGGGCGACATCTGGTGCTTTTGCTGCTGCTGCTGCTGATGCTGCTGCTTCTCCTTCTTCTTCCTTGCTGAATCGACAGTGGCCGCACAAACTCCGTCTCTCCCCATTAAAGTTCCCATCTTTCATGAGCAGCTTGGTTCCCGGTGAGCGCGAGAGATGGGTAGCTCGACGACGGCATTGTTTCTATGCCTTTTCGTGATGATGCGATTGGCAGGGGCTCTAGGGCCTTTCTACAACTGGGAAGTGAAGCAGGAGATGATGGGCTCCTACAAGAAGCAAGTTGTCACCGTCAACGGACAGACCCCCGGCCCCACCATCCAGGCGCATCAGGGAGAGAGTTTTCGTCAGGGTTACCAATAGGTTGAGCTAGAATGTCGCGATCCACTGGCACAACATCCAACAGGTATGGTAGCGAAACCCATCCAAACTGTGTTTGATGAAGATTGTAATGAGAAGTTTATGCGACGATGAGTCCGGATTGGATTGAATTGCAGATTCAAAGTCTGGGGAGCGATGGAACGAGGGATGTCGTTCCAAGGCCCATTTCGCCCGCCAAAACTTTCACCTATGTTTTCATCATCCATCAGGTAGGTGAGCACTAATTACAACGCTCATTCAATACCATGTTCATGTGAGCTTTTTCTGAAATTTGTGCAAGGTTCAAGCTGATTCTACCTCATTCAATGAAGATGCACTGCAGGGCATTTAATTTCTTATCTTGCAAGGGGTGTTCATTTATACTCATATGCTTCATTGCAGCTTGGAAAATCTCCGTACGACTCCTATTATGCAATGCAAACAGTGGCTGGACTACATGGGTTGATCGATGTTTTATGACTCCTATTACGCAATGCAAACAGTGACTGGACTACATGGGTTGATCGATTTTTGCCACCGGCATGGGCGAGCCATTCCTTCATGAAAGTGACCATTCCATAAGACAAAAGTACCAGTAAGATTACAACCGTGAACTAGCTAGAGGCAGGAAACTCGGCATGCGCAACAAATCATTTCGATGGCATCAGACATAGTTTATCTGTGAACTAGCTAGAGGCAGGAAACTCGACAGAAAAAACCATATTGCCTGTTCATGAAAGTGACCATTCCATAAGACAAAAGTACCAGTAACAGCCAAGAAGATGACAGCCCAGATTGAACAGAGAATCATAGAATGTCTCTTATCTCCCCAGCTCGCTAAATAGTATGAAATTATGGGGACCATTATGTCCATTACCGCATGTCAGGGCCATTAATATCGTTCTAGGAGTTCTCAAGAGACCCATAACGAGATTGGTATTGGGGCTCAGTTAATTTCCACAATGATGGCATGCAAGAAATCCACGGCAGTGCCAAAAAAGAAGTGTGCCTGACATTGGCATTAGCGACGAATAAAAAGAGATCTATAGTAAGTGGAAATGTTAATACAATTATGTGCCTATCGCTGGCTAAAGAGCATTTATTGCCACAACATTCTTTCTGCAGTAATTTCATAACGTCTAGCATGATTCATGGAGAGTATAGTGCCAAGATCAACTATGAAGCTATTTCTCCTGCCATTAATTTCATAACGTCTTCATGTGATTCATGGTACTATGGTGCCCAGCTAGATGACAAAAGCTATCCCCATGTGAACTGTGCTGTAAGTAAATATTGTACCCTTGATCGGATCAGACCATTTAAAATAGCTATTCCATTTAAACAAGACAATGGACAGCAACATTATTGGAGTAAATTAAAACAGAATAATATCATGCTAAAGTAACTAAGCTTTAGGAAAAGATGAAGACACTAAGTAAAAGATAACAGCAGATGGATCCATTTGAATAGCAAAACGTCACAGTAACGTGAACACATGCATGCATGGCACCGGTCAGTACTAGGATTAATTCCATATATAGAGAAGAACATCAACTGGATTAAATGAAGATAAACAGCCTTTAAGTTCGAATGCCAACTAAAAATGCTAGTTGAGCATGTAAAAACAAATATGAAAGCATGACAAGAACCTACTTCCACCATCTCATGACGACTTAGCTAGTTCAGAAAGACATAACAGCAATTTCTTTACAAAAGCATGTTCTGACAGAAAGAATAAACTTTTGTAAATCATCCAACAGTCCCATTCGATATTCAATCCCCAATCGATATTTCACAATCCTCTCATGTCTTGCTTGATCAATGTGCGTCACAAAACTTTGGAAAGTTGACACATAACTAATATACGGATTGAACAGCAAGACTTTCCCAATGCATTGGGAAAAAAGTTCACTAAAGAAAAATTCAGCAATCAATCCGAATACCTTTAGCAACTTTCATTAATGTCCTATCGAATTCAGCCAAAGAAATGCTCCATTATAAGTTCAGAGAATGCAGATAAAATTTGGTTACAAAATGATACAAAAAGGAAAATGAAGATATACTTCCATGAGACAAAACCATCATATCTAAAACAGAAAACAAACGGAGAACAAATAAAAACCTTATTAAAAGCTAAACCCTTTACAATCAGTTGTCATCACCACAAAATTGATTTTCACGAGTGCTTGAAGGTCCCTGAACCTGTGGAGATGCACGCATTGGCCAGCCAAGTAGTGGAGGTGAAGCAGGGGGGGTTGCATCTCGACTAGGAGAGAAGAGACTTAGCTCTACGAAAGTTGCCGTTGATGGGCCATCCTTTCCATAAGTCCGAAAAGAAATTGATCCACGCTTGTTCGAAGAGTCAGAATTTCTGCAAGGGCTCAATCTACCACTTTCCTCAAGATGGCTCAGATTAGCAATGAGTGAAACGGTCTCATTTTGATCATCACTAACTCTTCTTCTCACATCCAAGTCATTAAGCTTCCCCAACGCTAGAGAATCCGCCACTGGGCAGTACACCAGCAAGAAAATACACACCCCAGCACAACAGAAAAGGGAAAGAAATGCCATGAATACAAGAGCTTCAAAAAGAACATGTTCTGGCTTAGACAAAACCGATAAACCAAGTAATAGGATCCTTAATGGAAGGAAACCCGAAACTGAGAATATCAGCGCGTATACTCTTTTCTGCAGACCCTTATTAATGACTAATTTTAGGATCCGCCTTCCAAGCCAAAATAAGTAGGCAGTTAGGAGAAAAGCAAGAACCCCAAGAATAATGGTACTCATTAAAGGGTAAGTGCAAAGTGCAGCACCTTCAGTCCTCTTCATAGCACTTGTGAAGTAATGCGGCAATGTCCGTCCGGTACTCGTACTTTTAACGTTGCTTAACCTTGGTCCAACTAGAATGATGATGAGCTGAAGAACAAAAACTGGGAAGCAGTAGAGAAGAATATAACCAATTGTTTTTCCATTCCAGTTTCTGCTTAAGATTCCTGACTCCATCTTCTGCAAAGGTGCCCGAAGGAGAAACACCAGAGTGAGGAACAAGCAAGGTTCTGCAAAACCAAGATTTGAGACGACATAACCTTCGCAAAAAGTTTCTTGCCATTTGTAACTAACGGAGCTCAACACTTTCCCTTTCTGTCTGAGCAAGCTTAAACGGACAATCTCACCAAAACCCCACACGATCGTGAACACGATGAATATGATCCGGATGACCCAAGGACCCGTAAAGTAACTGAGTTGGATGAAGTCCTGGCTACGAGTGCGAGACCTGAAGTAAAACGAGTAGATGGTGCATAGCAAACCCAGGAGAACCAAGAGAGCAACCAGACAAATGGTCACCACACCGAATGCTTCGGCAACAAATCTTGTCAGGGGCATCACCCGAAGCAAAGATTCCACGCATGCTCTCCGCCAGCATGGATGCACGAAACTTCTCTGATCGGACTACACTTCCTTCCACGATTAAACGGCAAAAGAAGCAGCCCCGGACACAATGCTGGACGACACCACAGACCCCGATTCCACCATGTACAATCGGTCAAAACGACCGTACACGAACACGGCCCGAATCACGTCATTAATCCCTTCAAACCCCGGTTCGCCACACAAACATTATCCCCAGAGGAACAGTGTTCATGTTCAGGTTCCAGATCTGCACACACGCAGCAAAATTCATCAGCCCAAATCCATCATCCACGCGTCGCCAGTCACGACACGATCGAGAGGCACGTTTAGCAGAGCAAAACACGACGATAACAACCACAGGCTTCTAACGACAATGTCCGGCGATATAACCTCCCTCCTATTCGCGCAACAATCAGTACATCACAGAACATTAACCCAAATCAAAATTCACGCAACATCAGTACATCACGACTAAAGGCTTCCAAAGACAATGTCCGGTGATACAACCTCGCAATCGCGCAACAACAGTACATCACAAAAGCATAACCCAAATCAAAATCCAGACGCATACCGCATAAAAAGATCACACAACCTACAGCTCCATCGCATTCCCGCCCCTAATCCGCACCTAACCACGAAGGAACGCCACAACAACCGAACAAAACCCCCCAAAAAATCAAAAAATAAATCAAAAAAAAATCTGAAAAAAATCTGGAAAAAATCTTTAAAAATGAAAAAGACAACAAAAAACCACGAGAGCGAGTTGACAACCGCAAACAACGAACGAACGAACGAAAAAACGCACGCGGCGAGCGACGGAAGAGGCGGCGACGGAAAGCGGAGAAAGGCGTATCGATCGAGAGCTCACAATGCAGAGGGCCTCGATCTGGCGGGCTCCGGCCGGCGAGGGGCTCCGAATCGCGACCGAGCGGCGCTGCCGAAACCCTAAATCGCCGGTGCGCACGGGACGAGAGGTAGAGAGAGAAAGAAGAGAGAAGAGAGAGAGAGCGAAGGCGAATGGAAGGGAAGCGAGGCGAAGGCAGAAGGAAGAAGAGCGAGAATGCACAGAGAGAGAAAGAAGAGAGAGAGAGAGGAGGGGGGAGTTAGAGGGGGAGAGGGGAATAGGTGAGTGGGACTTTGTTGGAGACAGGCTGTCTCCAGCTGTTTCTGAGGGACCCCGAGCCTGCAGGCCCGGGGAGCCCCGAGGCGCTGGCTCGGGAGGTTCGGGGGGGTGGGGCCCGCGGCCCGATCCTACGTGGCTTCTGGTGTGGCGGCGTTCGCGTTGAGTGGAGACACGAGAGCGAGGAGGCGGGGATGTCTTTTGGAAGATCGAGTCATCGCATCCATTTTTTTTTCTTTCTTTCTTTCTTCCCCCAGTATTTATTACCCGAAAATGCATATTTTCATTTATGGGCAATTAATGGCCCCGATAATATAACCACTCCATTAATTTGCAAGTGTGTATTTAATTATATATATGTAGATATATTTATTAATTTGGTGATTTTGGATTGTGAATTGAAACGGAAGCGGAGCAAGAACAATTAATGTAAGTAATATGACGGCATGAATGTGACAGAAAAAGATTATAGCCAAATCAGAGATAATAAATTCCTTAGCTTGCACTTTCAGCGGGCACGTTTATTTTGCATAGAGTTTAATAGCCAGTAAGCCGATAATACAATACGTTATGTAAGAAAAATAATGGAGGAAATTACCAAAGCAGTGTGAAACATACTGCAATTTTTTCAATTCGGTCCTAATTTTTTTTTTTTATGCAGATTCAATCAGAAAAATTTTGAATTTATGCCAAATTAATTCACTCAACCAAATTTGGTCGACTAATGCTAACATGACGATATTTTAATATTTTTTCCTTTCTTTTTTTTTTTTTTTTTCTTTCCTTGTTCTGGCAAAGGCTCAGCTGATGAGGTCGACCTCACTAGCCATTGGGGAGCTTTGCCCTCACAAGCCCTACCCTCTAGCCAACAGCTGACCAATGAAAGAAGAAAAGGGAAAAAAAGATTAAAAAAAATTGACATGTTAATGTTGATTAGACACTCGGATAGACTCAATTAACAAAAAAAAAATATTTATGATTTATTTGGAAAATTACCCAAACAATTTTAAATTTGGGTAATTTTCCCAAAATAATGAGATAGACAATAACTCCCCCCTAGAACACAGCTTACAACTTTCATTGTATTGTGCTCTCCAAAGAGCAATTCTTCTCAAAATCGCAAAGGGTGCTGAGTTGGAATCCCATTCTAACTAAGGATTCTTGTGGTTCCGGAGGATCTAGTTACAGGAGAACCGGGAACGGAGAGCTTTTCCCCCTTTTCCGCCCAACTCTTTGGTCTTAAGAATGCTGGTTTTAAAAATGAGTGATTGCCCTTTTCCGACTATTACTACTCAACCTAAGAGCGGACAGCTAATGCGTTCCACTTATTGAACAGGATTCTATGGTCGGTCCGCGACCCTTGGATGCTGAAGGCGTGCTTGGGGTGATCTCGTAGTTCCTACGGGGTGGAGATGATGGGGTCGGTCCATGGATTTTCTTTCCTTTTGCATATATATAGTTTTTTAGAAAAATATCATGTTTTATGGAGGCCTGAACTTGAAAAGTGGCGGACAAAGTTGAACCCAATTTTAATTTTGATGATTACAAAACTCACTCAAATATGCCATTGATTATTTGGAAATTAAATAGTTGAATTTAAGGTCTTTTAAAAAAAAAAAAAAGGATTTGGAAAGACTAAAAAGACTGTCCTAGCCTTGAAGAACAAAAGGCTTGGGTACGTAGCCAAGTAATGGCAAACGGACAAGCATTTGTTGGACACCCGAGATTCCTCTAACTATCGAATTTCTAACATTTGTAACGGTGTCTAACGGCTAGTCGAGATTGTCTTTTTATACATAAGGTTGCCCATTGCCTTAAGAAATTCGAGAGCAGTACATACTCAAAACTTACGATCTAAACTCTCAAAAAGATTGAACTTGTATAAAAAGCATATTGCAAAAGAGTGCGCTCTATTTGGTCATTGTAATTTTTACCGAATTAAATCAAATTAGTCTAAGTATATTATTTTTGCTTTAATTAGCAATAAGATATCACGTATTTAACATGTTAAAGTGGAACCTGTTCAATTGATGCGATAAGCTATACTAAAATTACTATAAATGTAATTTTTTTCCTATCTACCGTAATAAATTGATATTGTAACTTGTAACTTATTCTATGACTAATTTAATTCAAATTTATTAAATGAAGTTAAATTTTCTTATGTAGTGAAATAATATATACTACAAATTGTAAATTGTTATGTTTAGACTAAACGTAGTTCTTAGTTAAGTGACACTTATTATGTAATAAATTAGGCTATACTTGAAATCCTACATGTATAAATGAGGGCACGACATTGTAACTTTCATGAATTTCCTTGAATCCACAGTTTTATTCTTTCAAAATAAATTATATCATGTCAAAACATAGTTAAGGATATTTCTATAAATATATTTTTTTCTAAATTAAACTCAAATATCTTAATTATTTAAAAAGGAAAAAAAGTTGTATTACAAAAATTAAAACTCACTAACTTTGTCCTTATCCAAATTTTTAAGATATTTGAAATGAATTTCTTTAGCACAATAATTTTCTATGGAGGTACTCAATCTAATCGCTCAGATAAAAAAAATATATACATTAAATTAACAAAACTTTATTTATCAAGAACGTAGGTCGAGTAGCTTGTTCTATTCTTCTTTAGATTTCCAATTAGATATTTATTATTGTGATATTTTTTGTAAATGGAATGATATCATTAGTGAATAGATTAAATATTGTTCTCTCTTTATCTATTTTTTCAAATTTAAATTAACTATTTGAAACGAAGAAAAGAAAGATAAAAAGTTCTATTACAAAAAAAAAAAAAAAAAAAAATTCTCGTTGTTGTTGGGTTTCAAAATTAAAGCTCACGGACTCTGTCCTTGCCCGTACTTTTTCTCGTTTTTTTTTTTTTTTTTTCAAAGTATGAAATAAAATCTTAATATATTTTCATTTTATCCACTTTATAAAATTCAAACATAATAAGAGATAGAAATAAGGAGATGAGAAATCATTAAGTTGAAAGTTCATTGGTCGAATGTGACCCATGTTGTAAAACCATAACATGAATCAGTGAAGTCCCACACTAACAAGAGCGACTAATCTATCATTTCTAACTTGAATTATAATAAAATCACATCGGAGTTTTGCCCTATAGAATTAAATGGACCATAAGTGTAGAACCACCCCCGCAAAGGGTTTCTATAAACCTCAGGGGATTGACTCCTCAAGGACCACGGTCGAAATGTCAATTTATAGTGGTCCGGCTCTTCCGTCCCATGTTTATTTTACTCTTCAAGTGATATCAAGATTGTGGACCACGTCCATAGGAAAGGCTAAGGACACAAAATTTTGAGCACGCTTCTGAATGCTCCTGTTGAGTGGCACGCTCCCGGGGTTCATAATGTCTTTTAAGTACAACATTGCAATAAAATATGCGTAATTGAAGCTCGGATGTCATGCCCCCGAGAGCATTCACTGAACTTGACGTTAACCTCGAGCTGTGAAACGTCCCTATTCAAGCTCCATCGTCAACTTCGAAAAGCAAAATTTGCTCTCGGGACCTTTTTTTTATCGTCAGTTTACATCCTTGCCCCATTGTTACGGGCTTTGCTACTCTCTTTAGATATTCCTAATTGGAAGGCTTGTGCAGCAAATGGGCTTCTTCCAACATTAGCCTCGATGCATGCAAAGTTACAGAGGCTACAGGTCCCTTGACATTGCGAAGCAAGCAAAGAGATTGGAACAAAGTTATGAAGGAAGATGAAGATGGAAGTGGAAGAGAGCATGTCGAGAAGAGGTGGGGTAGGGTCGCCAAATGGGTGGGTTGGGTCGGGCCAGGTCGAGTGAAAAATAATTCGATCTAAATTAATCCATTCGTATGTTATACAAATTTAATGACTCATTAATGGCACAACTTGACTCGACTTATTTACTCAAATATTTTATATTTAATCCAACAAATGAAATTTTGTATTTACCAAGTTAACCCACTTTAAGCTCTTCTTGTGTATATGTCATTTGAATAAAATTGCTATTTAGACTATAAGATGATAAAGAATTGTCTTTCAATATTGCATAGAAATTTCAATTTTTGTATTGATTCTCAATGAAAAATGAGAGAAAGTTAGTACTTGATAGTGAATTTATAAAATTGCAGCAATAAATAATGAATTGAATTTTTAATTAAATTGGATGTAAGATATTGAAGAAGATAATTTATGTTGACTATGAATTGCACCGACAAGAATTAAGATAAGAATATTATGGAAAAATAACAATGCCAAATGCAACCAAGGAAATATGTACTCAATAACTAGCAAGCAAAACTTGCAAGATTAATAGAATTAAAATACTGGGTAGTGGAACTTATTCAATTAATGCTTTGAGCTATAAATAATCTATTAATAAATGGAATAAAGAATTATCTCTATTCCATTATGATAAATATGCATTTTAACATTTTGTAAACATTATATTAAAATAAAGTGAAATTGTTCACGTGATGAAATAATAAACACTCCAAATTATAAACAGTAATGTCTAAACAATATATTTTTAACTAAGTGAAACTTATTATGCAATAAAACAGGTGATACCTAAAATCCTGTATTTTAAATGAGGGCACAAAATTGTAAATTAAATGGACTTCCTTAAATTCACAATTTCATTGTTTTCAGAATAAGTTATACCATTGTAAAATATACTTGAAAATACTTTCTATTTATTTATTTCTCAAATTTAAACTCAAATACTTGAATTGTTGAAGAAAAGACAAAAAAGCTGAATTACAAAAACTGAAGCTCGTGAAATTTGTCCTTATCCAAAATTTTAAAAAAATTAAACAAAATGAATTTCGCTAGCCCAATAATATTTATTTTGATGTACGGAATCTAATTATTTGAATAAAACGAGTAATGATTTAAATCAACGATACTTTATTCGTCAAGAACACATGCCCGTAATCTGTGCTAATTTTCTTTAGATTTATATTGACAAGTTATCTGTATGTTCACTATTGTGATATTTTCAAAGGTGAACCATATCATCTATGAATAAACTAAAGATTATTATTTCTTTATCTATTTGAATTGTAGATTAAAAAAGACAAGAGTTACGTTACATAAGTATTTTTGCTTGGTAATTGTGTTTCAAAAATTAAAGCTCATGGACTCTATCCTTGTCCATACTTTTTCTAATTTATCCCTTTATTTCAATATTGATATACTTTCATTTTTACTAATTTTTTGAAATTTAAACATAATAAGATATAGAAATTGAGCAATAAGAATTTATTAACCCAAAAAGCTTATCCCTTGAGCATGCCCCACGTGGGGAACCATACCACATGTCTTGCTACACAACATCAGCATGGGCAAAAGTGAAGTGCCAAGTGGCGCTCACGAATATAGATAACAAAATCACAGAGAATTTATTTACTAGATAGTGTCGGCCGGCCACCCAGTCTTTTAACTGGCGCCATCATTTCCTGTATCACGCCCCAAGTTTTCTTGGGGGAAGCGTCATGAGGGATCGGGACATCACTGCCTCTCCCATAAAGGAGTGGTAGGGAGTTAGTTAATAATGGGGAGAATCTTTATCAGGCCGGATCCCAGCCTGGGAGGGGCATAAGGGGTCACTCTCCCCAGGAAAGTTCTCCCTCCGTTTCCCTCACGAGCAATTTATGGACCTGCTCAGGTCCAAGTCTTATTGACATTGACTTCTACAAATCTCTAGAGAATAATTCTTTGGGGATTGCAATGTCGAATTATCTACGTGCAAACACATATGTCAATTTATGGTGGTCCGACTCTTTAGTTCAAGAGCCTTCATTGAACTTGACGTGACCTCGAGCCATAAAACGTCCCTATTCAAGCTCCGTTGTCAATTTCATTTAGCAAAATTGGCACTTAGGTCCTTGATTTAAGAAATATATGGGATATTTCAGTTTACATCTTTGCCCAATTTTAATGTGATCTTTAAGCATATTATAATTTATATGTGTGAGAGCTTATGTCAAAATCAAATATCAGTAATATAAATAAATCCCGATCTCCTTTTTTTTTTTTTCGCGGGGGATTTATAGCTATCTTTGCTACATGGGCCTGGGCTTTCTCCAATCAGTAATTATTTGTGGGCCGGTTGAAAACGAGCTCCCTAGTTGCATCCAGTTAGGCACCCAATTGCGTGCTCTCAAAGAAGAGATCGGATATCGAATTTTAATTATTGATGACATATTTTTTAAGGGTATTTTGATTATATGATAAGCGGATACCCAATTTAAAAGTTCTCTTTATATAATATAAATAAATACATAAAGACTCCATTTGAAGATGACACCTTGGCTATTTACCTGCATTATTATGTAATTTGAAAATTTTGATTAATTGCACCCAAAAATTAGGGAAAAAATACGGAAATATTTATTTTTTAATTAAAACCATGCTTTTAATTTTTCAGCTCATTATTGGTATTTTCTTCTTGAATTTGTTTTTATCAGAATGGATTTCAATGAAGGCATATCAAAGCCTTTCCCAAAAAGATGAAAAAAGATTAAAAAGAAAATTTCAAAATTACAACTATACCCTCTAGGGAGAAAAAAAATCCTCCAGCTTGAGCTGCTTTTTATTAATTATATAATTTAGTGTTTGTTGTCGTAAGTCAATATTAAAAAGTTTGCTCATAATTTTGATTGTCCAAGTAAAAAAACAAATAGTCAAGAAAAATTGTTATTAATATTAGACTTCGAAAAAGGGGAGGTTAATGCGATTAAATTCTTGTATTAATCAAATTGTATATCGTATAAATGAAAAACATGCAAGGATGTATTTTTTTTTTTTTTGGTCGGTATGCAAGGGTGTATTTAATTCGTTAGCTAAATTACTCCACGTCCTTGGGCACTGAAGAAGTAAGAACGCGAAACTAATTAGCAAAAGTAACGACTTTCCATACGTTCATTCTAATTTTTTTTTATATAATCTTGAAACCCAAATTACATCAATATTTAAAAGACCTCTTTTTTCAATAATTTTGAAACTCAAATTACATTAATATTTGAAAGCGCTTAACTATATAATTTCGACGACATATACTTGAATCTTTACTATATAGTCCAAGACACTATATATATGGTCATAATTATATTTTGCCACCAGCAACACCACTTCTTCAAGCACAAGGGGTGCACGTGCAGCTTGGCCCGCACCGGCAGTAGAATCGCCCGTTCTCAGCAGCCGCCGCAGCCGCCGGCGGCCCGCAACCGCAGGGTTTGCAGCCGCAGTTGTTCCCGGACAAGCACTCCTTGTGGCCCGCCCCTCCTCCGGCCGCCAGGGCCGCGCACCTGTCGCAAAACAAACCAGCATCGAAACCGCTCAGACAACGTGAGAAACTCGAGTAGCTAGCCGGCGCCGTAGAATCCTCGGATCGACTCCGCCGCCTCACCTGCACGGGGCTCCGCCAGGGCAAGGATAAGGGCAGCCGCAGCTGCTGTCGCAGGTGACGGCGATGCGAGTTCCGGTCAGGTCCGCCATGAGAACTCCTCCTTCAGCTCTGAAGCTCGCTTTTTTACTGTGACTGGAAGAGGTTGAAGATGAACGACGGCATCAGAAGGAAGGCGGCTTTTATAAGGAGGGTGAAGATGGAGGGCCATGCATGGGGGATGGCACATGGTGGTACGAGCGATGCATGGAGGACACGTGGCTCTTTCTTGCCGTTGCATTCCTCCGTTACAACTTTGACCGACGGCCATGGCATGGAATCCCGCCTCATTTTGCTGAGACTCCGTCAACGGTCACTAAATTTTAGCTTGTGTTTGGTCCGAATAAAGTCCGACCGGAATCGGAAGACTTGTCCATATCTCTCTCTAGTTAGGGTGCAATCCGACCACCTAGATCAAGCAATGGTACAAATTGACATCCACTTTAGAGCGATTATCCGAGGGAGTAATTTTTTCCATCTCAATTTTGAGGTAGGGTGTGCAACAATCCAGTTCAATCTGAGGACCGAATAGAACGGGCCTGAATCAATTGATTCAAGGTCGTAATTAAGGAAAAGGTTGGGTTCTAGATCCGCGAACCTAGAAGCAGCCCGATATTGATTCGGTTTCAATTCCAAGGCCGAAATGCTGGTTCTACCTGGGAATCATCTTATTAGCCGATTAAATCGCTTTTGCAATCATCAAGAATTAAGCATTGTCTTCGACATGAAGAATAACAAATGTTTTTTGGGGTGAAATGGTACTATTTTAATATTTGAATGTAAGATTACCATAAGATAAAATGGTGTGGTTCTTGATTGTGGTAGTTTAGGAATTGGCAATTCTAGAACCAATCGGTTTGATTCTTGATTCTTCACACAAACCGAGATTTGGCTCACCATGGAACCAATTGCCCATAATTTGGGAATCAATAAGAGTAGAGGTATGGACAATGTTGGATGAGCGCATAAAATCTTAAAGTACATCACCAAATTATTCTCGTTGTAATTCATTTACCTCAAATCTTTTTTGTGATAAAAAAAATCCCCGAGTGACATATTTATCCTCCTATGGAAACATTATTAAAATGTTAAAAAAAAACAAAATGAAGCAAGAACTAAAAAGGAATCGCGAAGCTTCATGGCCGCTACTGTTCAATATCTTCTAGCGCGCGTCTAGCCCTGCTCAGAGCCACCTGGACATCCGGCGGTGTACAATTCCTGTTTCTTATTTTTCCTTATTTTTTTTTTTTTTGGCTTTTGTCGTAATATTCTTCCTTATTTTTTTAGTGTTCATCTTTTGGGCGAACTCTCCATTTTCCATCTCCTCTTTTTTTTTTTTTTTTCTTTGGATCCTACAATTTTTCCTATACTTTCATCAGTCAAATACAAGCAAAATCAATCCATGGACTTTGCCACCTTTATCACTGCTTCTCCAAACCTTGGAAATCTCTCCTAAGGAAGATTCACAAATACTAGCCGATATTTGCCTCGACTCTTCATGGCATATTTCATGACAACACGAAATCCTACGCCTTCGAGAAAAAAAGGGAAAAGGTTTGACAGTGCATGAACAACCTTGACCGAGGTTGTCGTCCACGGATGAGTGCTTGAAGAAGACGAACAGTTCATGGAAGATGATGAACATTATTTGTGATAACCACACTTCGATTTTTCTTTCTTTTCTAGTTTTTATTTAATTTCATTTTTGATGTGGCACCGAGCATCACGTTGAAGCCATGTTAGAATTTTAATGCTGATTTCTAATAAAATCTTAACATAGAGTAATAGTGTTATATGAGCATTAATTCATTGTTTTTGTGTCACAAAAAAAAAATTAAAGCAAATGTGACAAGGTGGGTATAATTTGAGATTCTTGGTAGTTTTTTTTTTTTCTTATTTTTTTTATGATAATTACATAGGAAGTCATAAAACTTGTCATGAAAGTCTGATTAAGTTCTAAAACTTGCAAAATGTGCAATTAAATCTTAAAATTTATCAAATTGGTTCAATTGAGTTCTTTTATTAATTTTTTTTTCAATTTAGCTAATGGAAAATGCTGATATGGCTTTTTTTAGTATTTTCCTCTTCTACAAGGTGATGGCCTAGTTAAATCGACATTATTTGGTCCAAATCTAACTTTTAATACAAATTTAAATAATAAAAAATATACAAAAAAGCTAAATTAAAAAAAGAAAAAAGAAAAGATAAACTAGTGATGAGAGTTCATCATTGCAGCCCCCACCATCGCTGAGAAGGGATGGCGAGGAGGGGGATGGCGACCGGGGGTCGTTGGCGGTGAGAGCTCACTAGTTTTTATCCTTTTTTTTTTTTTTTTTTAAATTTAGCTTATTTTTAAGTTTGATATTGGTATAAGAATCAGATTTGGATCACAAAAACGTTGCTTTGATCCTATATTTCATTATACAACCACATTATTGCCATATAAGGGAGAGAAAATGTTAAACAAAAGCTACATTAGCATTTTTCATTAACTAAATTAAATAGAATTAATGGAAAAGTCTCGATTGCACCAATGTGACAAGTTTTATAATTTAATAAATTTTAGGACTCAATTGACTTTCATGACAAGTTTTAGGACTTATGCTATGTTTATCCCTATTTTTTAAATTGCAACCATATGCTATTGTGGGAAAATTCCAATTAAGAGTCTCAAATGCCTTCATTTTTTTTTTCAAATAAATGCCTGAAATAAATCTTATTTCAAATAAGAGTTTTTGTTATGTTAGTCTAAAAGAAGGGTTGGCCTCATTGGCTCGTCAAGGCCATTTTTGTCATTTATTTATTTTCTTTCTTTTTTCTTTCCTTTTTGCTGGTGGCTAGTCTTAGGCAATGGCCGGCCATCGGCAACATCTGGAGAGAGCAAGGCATTGTCGAAAGCCACAAGTGAGGGCCGCCTTCGCCAGCCAGAGCCAAGACTTGCCCTCGCTAAATCTAGGTGGGACTCAATTTTGTGTTTCGCTAACACTGCATAATGTGACTAGTGAAAAATGCTAATGTGGTTTTTTATTTATATTTAATCTTTCCCACATGGTGTTTTACATGGCATTAAGGTTAACTAAAATACTAAGATGATGTTGTTTTGATCCAAATCCTAATTTTTACACAATATCTTAATTAAATTAGGTTAAAAAATCCAAATTTTATTTCATAAAAAAGACAAACTCAGAAGAGAAAAAAAAGGTTAAAATTTAAAAAACACACGCACACAAAAGAAAAAACCAGGGCCTCCGCATGTGGTTGCAGCCCCATCGCCGATGGGGTGCTAGCAATCCGACTGGCCATTGCTAATGCCTTACTGGTGATGGGGTGGCGGCCACGGGCGGGAGGACCTACATTTTCTTTCTTTTTCAAATACTTTTAGCTTTATTAATTTTTAATCTATTTTGAATAAAATTTAGGTTAAAATTGCCTTTGGATGAAATTGCATTGATCGGTTGGAATATTGAGTTGGCTGGTAAGGTCAGATTCTTATTTAAAACTTCTATAGCCACTTTAGAACCTTTTTGGAAATAAGATTTAACTTAGGCCCTCATTTGAAAAAATAATAGCACTTCATATCTTTAATTGAATTCTTTTAATTTTTATTTTACCTTGCACACATGCGGGTTGGTTCCAACAGAATGGGACACAATATCCAATAATTTTGAAAACCAATCCGGTTCTTTCCTTTTTCCACAAAACATCAAGATATTTTCCATGTAAATCATTTCAAATTTCGGGTAAATGTGTGATCCGGCGAATTGTCGAATTCAATAGATTTTGCTTGGCCCGATCTCCTTGAAAATTGATAAATTTACAAATACCCTTTGCTGGATAATTCCCTTTCCATTTGTAACAAGCTTGTATATTGTATGAGGCAAATGAAACGCACGAATTAGACACGCACACCTAATGTGAAATAGAAAGGAATTTTCATGTGACGACATAATGAGTTCATAAAAAGCACATATGATTATAAAATTGAGCCCTACACAAAATGACCACTATGTTCAGTTGGGCGATCTGATAGAAAGTACCTTCTCCTGCAAGGAAAACTTGCTCAAATGTAGCCCTTCACTCCTCTCTCTCTGTCTTTTGCTTGTGCAGGAGGGAAAAGTTCGTCCAAAAAGAGAGATCTTTTCGATCGCTTCGTTGAGGCGAAATCCCGTGGGATTGGATTAGCGAGTTGACGCAACACTCTGTCCCCAACCCTCTGTCTCTCACATCCACCGGCTCTTCGCCTTTTCAGGGTCCGAGCTTGATCCGCAATTCTCTCCCTCTCTTTTCTCTCTCTCTCTCTCTCTCTCTATCCCTCCTTTCTTGCCCCTCCCGCCTCACATTTCGAAGCAAAAACCAACTTGGAGCAGACGTTATGGTTTTTTAGACATTTCCCATTTAGAATTTTCCTCCGTGGCAGCTCGGAAGTTCGAACGTTTGGTTGCCATCCTTGTTCTTGTTCCAAGGTAATTGCAATGCCCGTGCGCTTTCGTGATCTGGGTTTTTCGTGTTTATTGGCATTTGTGATTTCGGCGTCTGATTCGGGGGTTTCTTCCTTGATGAGCTTTTCAGGCATTGGGGGTTTCTCAGCATAGGAGGGAAGTAGGGACGGTCGTTTACCACCTCGAAGTTAATTTGGGTTGCAAATAAGGACAGGGCGAACTTTGGTTGATTTTCTGGATCAGGGTTTTTCCTCATTCGTTTTTTGCCATAGGATTAAGCATTTTTGGTTTTCGCATTGAAGCAATTCACCAAGGGAAAGTTGTAGAAATTGATAGGAATTAAGACCCTTTGGTTTCTTTTGGGAATGCTGATCGATGACAGTCTCAATTTTAGAAAAGAGGGGTTTCTCTCGGAACTGGTACTTTGATTTGACGAAGAGGGCAAATTTGAAGTGGGATAATGGGTTGCATTTGCACCAAAGGAATTCTTCCCGCCCATTACCGGATTAAAGACGGGGGTTTGAAGCTTAGCAAATCTTCAAAAAGGTCTGTTGCATCCTTAAGGAGAGATGAACTGGCGGTTTCAGCCAATGGTGGAGGCAATGATGCTGTGGATCGACTGATACCAAGCCCACATGAGGTTGAGAATGAAGTGGAGGATAGGAAAAACGTTGATTTCAATGAGAAACTGTCAAAATCCCTTCAAAGACGAGCTACGATGGACGTGGCAAGTGGGGGACACACACAAGTACAGTTGAAAGTGGGTAAAGTAGGTGGCTTTCCCCTTGGTGAGAGAGGAGCACAAGTGGTAGCCGGATGGCCTTCTTGGCTGACAGCAGTGGCCGGAGAAGCTATTAATGGATGGGTGCCTCGAAGGGCCGATTCATTTGAGAAGCTGGAAAAGGTTATTTCTCTGCCTTTATCTTTTATGGTGAATCTCCTATAAAAGTAAAAAGATGCACATTTCTTTTTACCCAAGTGTATGTTCTCTAGCTAGTATTGAATCTTTTTGTTTACTATTTGCTAAGTTGTGGACATAATTACTACCTTTCTCGAAAAATTTTGATGCTGCGTAGATCCATGTTAGCTAGACATTAATTGAAAAGCACATTTGATTTACTTGGCTCGCATTTTAGCTCTCATCCTAGTCAATTTTTTCTTTTATTTGACAAGTTTCAGGTGAATGGAAAAATTTGTGATGTTCATTTCTGGAGAGGCATAAACAGTTTTTATTCTCGCGAGTGTTAAATAGGACGCTGAGACCATACTATGTAGAATGATGGATGTATCTGGTCTTAAACTTGTAATCACTGCATGTTTCCTAGAGAAAACTTTCAACCATATTAAGCCTTTTTAAGCCGGCATGCTACATGAACCCCAAGGGGTTGCTCAAGTGGTGAGCATAGTTGTCATTCTTGCTTAAGGCTTGGGCTTAAATCACCATGCTTGTGCATTCTCTTGGAGTCACCCCAGGAGCACAAACTTACGTGTTTATGGCAATTACTTGGTGTGCATGTGACAGAGGGTCTGTCACATCTGATGGGGACTAATTGGGTGCTCAAGTAGCCTGGACACCATTGACATTCATCAAACAAAAAGCTGGGATGCTATGCGGGATGATGTTAGAGTGAGAGGTTTTGGTTGGAATTGGTCAGTTCAGTTAGACACCACTCCATTGATAAGCCGTTGATCAATAAAACATTGTCAATGGCTCATATGATCGAAAGGTCATTGTTACCATTTGGATAGTTTCTTGAGATGTTAGTGATGGAATAACTACATGAATTTTTGGGATTAAGAGAGCCTTGATTTTGAATGTACACGTTCTATCTTCATTCAGAGAATTCTAAGGCACATAACTCGTTGATTTGACATTTCAGTAAAAAGGTAGAGTCCTTCCATGAATTGATAGAGACAGAGTTAGTAGATGTCTTAAATGCATTTTGTTTAACTCTGGATACTCTAGTATTTTTCCCTTTTGTGCATTTGAGCATTTATTCTCAGCTCTCTCAGGGATACTTATAGCTAAGAGATAGTTCATGAGTATAGACACTTAATGTTTTTGTTGTCTACCTGTGAAAAGAATCTATATTCTAAAATCCTTCCCAATGATGCAGATTGGGCAAGGTACTTACAGCAGTGTATATAGAGCACGTGACCTGGAAACGAATACAATTGTAGCCTTGAAAAAGGTTCGATTTGCTAATATGGACCCAGAGAGTGTTCGATTCATGGCAAGGGAGATAATTATCTTGCGAAAGCTTGACCATCCAAATGTCATGAAGCTGGAGGGTTTGATAACTTCAAGGGTTTCTGGCAGTCTTTATCTTGTGTTTGAATATATGGACCATGATCTTGCTGGTCTCGCTGCCACTCCGAGTATAAAGTTCACTGAATCTCAGGTACACGCTTGTTGTGTTTAATACTTCCTTGGTTGAATTAAATGTTATTAATGTGACCAACAAGTTGGGTAGAGTATGGATAAGGTTTAGTTGTTCTAAGAGACTACTGCATCAATTGGACAGTAGAACAAAAGTTTGTAGGTTTATGTAGCTTCCCAGATTTTCTCACAATTGATGCTTGAGTCTCTATCTTCATTCCTTAGATCTTCTCATTTTTACCATTTAATGCTGCATCTTCACATTTACCGTTTGCTATATAGTCTTGAATATAAAAGGGAGAATGTGGACATTTAATTTTAGATCAAAACTCTTTCTTCAATATAAGGTCTTCATTCCTAAGCATTATCTGTAATTGTGATTCACCACTTTCTACTTGCTGTAGTTTCTTACTAAACTATAAAGATGATATAGACTTTCTTTGACTGACTTATTTTTTTAATTTCTTCCTCTAGATCAAATGTTACATGCAACAACTACTTCGTGGACTTGAATATTGCCACAGCCATGGTGTTCTACACCGTGATATAAAAGGCTCTAACTTGTTAGTCGACAATGATGGCAATCTCAAAATTGGAGATTTTGGATTGGCAACTTTTTTCCGGACCAATCAAAAGCAGCCTCTAACGAGTCGCGTAGTCACTCTCTGGTACCGACCTCCTGAGCTGTTGCTTGGTTCTTCAGATTATGGAGCTTCTGTGGATTTGTGGAGTTCTGGTTGCATCCTAGCTGAATTGTTTGCTGGGAAGCCCATAATGCCTGGAAGAACAGAGGTGCCATTCCTTATGTAGTGCCTAATTTGTTTACAATATTAGAACATTGGGAAAAACATTGTTTCAGTCGTATAGTGTTTCGAAAATTCTATACCCAATGTTTACTCGAGCATTTTTGCCTTGTGTACAACAGCTTGATGTCTATACTTTCGGTTACATAAAATCTAATCTAAGAGTCTTGAAGAGCATTCCATAGTCTACTTATGCATGACATAAATTATAATCAGCATCAATTTCATAGAAAATGGCAACAGAATTTGATTTTACAAGCTTCTATTTCAGGGTTTTGTTGATTCATTTATGGCATTTTCTGTAAGAGGGTGGATGTGTCATATCTACCTTAATATGTAGTGTTGTGTAAAGCTAATGTCAAAATGCAATCTTAAATATTTCCGAGTCTATAATAAATATTTAAGCACTTCAGAGTCTATAATAAATAATTGTCTGTGATTAACCAATTCTTATCTGATCATGAAATATTTGTAGGTGGAGCAATTGCACAAAATTTTCAAACTTTGTGGGTCTCCATCAGAAGAATATTGGAAGAAGTCAAAATTGCCACATGCAACCATCTTCAAGCCTCAGCAACCTTACAAGCGCTGTCTCCTGGAGACATTTAAGGATTTTCCTTCATCTGCATTGGGCCTGCTAGATGTTCTTCTTGCAGTTGAACCAGAATGCCGTGGAACGGCTTCCTCAGCCCTTCGGAATGAGGTAGGTCCTAAGTTTTTCCTTTTCAGCTTTCTTGATGTCATGTATGGTTTGTTCCTCCCTAGCGTGTCTACTTTTAAATATTTTACATTTTGTGTGCCAATTTTTTTATTGTTATTGCAACTTTGAATAATTCAGCAGATTTCTTTGAAGACATTAAATAGTGCAATCATGTAATTTGATATGACATGATAGCTTTGCCAGAAATACTAACCTTCAAACTACAACCTTTTTCATGAAACAATGTGATAACTTTTTAATAGGATATTGAATCAAGTGGGGCCTGTGTTTTTAATATTGACTTACTGCTCAGTAAACAAATTTTAGGAAGAAATTTTTTCTATCTATGATGCTGCAAGCTGATCTTTTGCTTTTTACCTTCCTTTTAGTTACAACTGCTAATATCCTTTACTTTGATTTACTATCCCAGTTCTTCACATCCAATCCTCTTCCAAGTGATCCGTCAAGTTTGCCAAAGTATCCATCAAGCAAGGAGTTTGATGCCAGACTTCGAGATGAGGAAGCCAGAAAGTGAGTCATCTTCTGTGTTGTTTTACTAAAAGAAATCTCCACTTTTGGCCATAAATGTGGCTGTGGGTCTGTGCTGATTAGAGAAATAGTCTTTAGCACTAATTTAAAATCTGATCACAGATGGAAGAACACCTCACAGAAAGTTTGAAGAACACCTCTAGCCGAAATTTAAAAAAAAAAAAAAAAAAAGAATCCCAAATGAAAGAACACCTCTACAGAAAGTTTGAAGTCTTGTCAAAATCTTGCTATATAGAAACCGATTGAAAAAAAGGACTTTCTGTTAATTACTTGCTGCAAATGAACTATCAACTAGTTCATCCTTGTACAAACAAAAACGTTTCATCAAGTTTCCACTTTTATACTGTAAAATAAATACGACCATTGTTAATGCAGTTACTTTTCCCTTTTTCCAAAATGTGTAATGGCGGAGGAGTTGGATTGATGTATTACGGGGAAGGAAAAACTTGCTTATGTAGCCACTTAGAATTGCTTCATAAGAAGTGTTTCCTACACTCCATATCATGCTACTAACCCTACAATTGGTTGATTTTTATTCCAGGCGTAAAGCTACTGCCGGTAAAGCTCGTGGTCTTGAATCAATTAGAAAGGGTTCGAAAGAGTCTAAAGTTGTGCCTACATCAAATGCCAATGCTGATTTAAAGGCATCCATCCAGGTAACTTGACCTTCTAATAATATCTCATACATATATGTAAGTTGAAGGGTTGGATGTGAGTGCCTTAACACAAATTCAGCGTAGGCATACATATATTGCAGAGGGACCCATTTTTTCATAGCTTAACTGCATTTATTATTATTTTTATTACCTTCTTTAGAAGCGACAAGAGCAATCGAATCCCAGAAGTACCGGTGAGAAACCAGGAGGAACGACCCAGAACAATTTCATTCTATCTGGACAATCAGCACAACCCAGTCTTAATGGATCAACACAAATTGGAAATGCAAATGAGGTTGAGGCTTTGATTGTGCCAGACCAAGAACTCGATTCTCCAAGAGGTGGGGCCGAGTTGACAAGGCAGAGATCTTTCATGCAAAGAAGAGCATCACAGTTATCCATGTTTTCTAATTCTGTTGCAGTGGGAGGTGATTCGCATCTCGATTGTAGTAGGGAGAAGGGTGCTAACACCCAATGGAGGGATGAGGCTTTTGTTGCCAGGTGTAGTCATCCAGATGGTGGTGAATTAGCGGGAAAGCATGACTGGTCACATCATTTGTTACGTAGGCCGATATCTTTGTTTAAGAAGCGGGGAGAGCACTCCCGGAGGGAGTCCATCGTGGTAATTGCATTATAACTTAAACAAGCTATTTAACTTTGTCTTTGCTAAGGATTTTTTTTTCCCTTTTTCCGGTTCCCTTTCGACTTAGTTGAAGGTGAAATAATTTGACTCAACCATTTTCCTTTTATATATATAGCTTTGGTAATGGTGTTTAGTGTTTCTTGGCATTCTCTGTATTTGTTTTGCTTTAATTACTAGCATGAATAAAATGCTTGGAACAAATTGGTGTGGCATATGGAGTCAAAAAAAGCAATGGACGTCATCATGTCCATGTGGTCATTGGAAGTTAAGTTGTGCTAAGTGCATCTTTATCTCTGCATTTTTTTGTACATTAAAAGAAACTTAATATTTGTTAACTTTTAAGGCTACTGTTGGAACGACTTGCTATGACAATTGGTATTGAATGTCTTTGCTCATATAAGATTGAGAGATCAATCGAAAGTATCTGAGAAATCATAAAAAATTGCTTTGGAGAATAATTTTTGTGGTAGCTTTATGTCAAATGTCAAAGAATGACATCAACTAATTGTGAAGTATAGATGAGGATCATTTTGTTCTCTTGCCTTCAGTGTGGTGATTCGTGAGCTATGATCTGAAAAGCTGATCGTCTTCTCTTGCTTGTGTTTGCAGAGTTATTCTCCCAAAAAGAGCCGAATCCACTATTCTGGACCTTTGCTTCCCTCGGGAGATAACCTCGATGAAATGCTCAAGGAGCATGAGCGGCAAATACAAAATGCCGTCCGGAAAGCTCGCCTTGATAAGGTCAAGACGAAGAGAGAGTATGCCGATCACGGGCAGACAGAGTCACTTCTCTATTGGGCAAATGGGAGGTGATTATAAGGATGACAAGGAGTAAGTGCATTTCTCTCTTGAAGCAAGGAGGCCCATGAGATGGCAACAATGTCGACAGGAAGCAGAATTCCTATCCGGAAGCGGTAAAAGATATGATCGACACAAGCATTTTGTGTTGGAGCCTCAGCTAATTGTATGTCATCGAGTCCTTTTTCAAAGCACTTGATGATGCTCCTTGTGTCGTATCAAATCCGAAGCAATCGGATTTGGTAAAATCAGGTGGCGGTCTTGTTTGGTGCTCCAACAATGGAAAGGGCTGTATATTGTCAATGTTTACTCTGATTGTTGGAAGGATTCTCTGTACAGTGATGGCCCATCCCTATCTATTCATTGATTGTTCCCTGATTATGGAAATGTTACTACATAATTCGAAATAGTATGGCTGAAATCTGGTAATATGAGGCACGGTATACTATATAGTCCCCCTCCAGCTTCAATCCCTCTCTTGCTCACTCTAGCTCCCTCTTTGTTCGCTCCCTTCTCTTCAGCTCCCTCTCTCGTTCAATTCGCTCCAGTTCCCTCTCTCTCTCGCTCTTGCACCCTCATCGAATAGACGGAATGATGAGTTTTTCTACTCACAAGATAATTTGTTTTGTCGGTTCCTTCCTTAGTTATGCATTGCCTGCTCTAAAAGAAACGCAAGCCTAACATTAAAAAATATATGAAAATAGCGAAAGCAGTTGGTAGGGGTCGTTAGATGAGTTCAGAAAGACAGGCCTAACATAAAAGAGTTCAGCAAGACAAGCCTAACATATAAAAAAAGAAGAAGAGATAATAGTGAAGACAAGCCTAACATAAAAGAGTTCAGCAAGACAAGCCTAACATAAAAAAAAAAAGGGATAATAATGACAACAGTTGATAATGGTGGCTAGATGAGTTTTCTTCGTCTTCCTTAGTCATGCGTTGGTTGCCATATGTAAACTAAAAGAAACACAAGCCTAACATTAAAAAAAAAAGAAGGAAAATAGTGAAAGCAGTTGGTAGTGGTCGTTAGATGAGTTCAAAAAGGCAAGCCTAACGTAAAGAAAGAAAAGAAAAGGGGATAATAGTGAAAACGGTTGATAGTGGTCACTAGATGAGTTTTCATCGTCGAGAACGCATCTTTTCCTAGTTGCTCTTGAGTACTTGTTGCTGCGGGGTCTGGATGGCAAGATTAGGAGCTAATGACCAGCGTCTCTAAATTAGGAGACATCCACCTCAAGCTTTCCGTTAGTCGAGAACTAGTATCAACATCTCCAGAAGTGTTGCACAGGATCTGAAGTCTTAGATGCTTGACATTCCACAATGGAGGAAGCATTTCACTTCTAATTTCTTCTGGAAGAACCAATGCCTATGTTTATAAAAAGAAGAATAGCAAGATTCTAACGTTGAGTTCACATTAGCATACAAATACTCGATACAAAATACTGATTTGGAAAACATTTACTTACCTTGACTTCCTTACAAATCAGTGTTAATGAGTCGCAACAGCCGAAATACCTCAGGAACTTGACCGCCTTGAGATAGCTCCTCCTCTTGTTGCGGACTCCGAAATCCACCTCCAGTCTCGCATTGGCCAATGTTGTCGAATCTCGTGGACCGATGACCAGGATGTTGGGGCCGTCATATTGGAACGACACGAGATTAGGAGTTTGGGACTTTACTCTTATCAGACACTTGAATTTATTCAAGGCGAGGTGCGACTTGAATCCAGTCAAGACGAGGTGCTTGAGATTCTTGTGAGTTATCCTGATGCGCTCGGTGGACGGGCTCCCCTTGAGCCTCAAGGTCTCTAGGAGGTGAAGCTGAGAGACCGCTTTTCTGATGGTCCCGATTCCGACCATGCACAGATCCAGAGCAAGCTCCCTCAGATTTCTAGTGCCATGTACTTGGAGAGCTGACAACTCCTCATCCGGGAAGGCCGTGGTGTACCTCGATGTGTAGCTGAAGGACACGAGGTTTGGGGCTGATATTGAAATCGAAAGGTTTTCCTTGTCAAACATGGCCGATGCCTCAAAAGTCATGAGCTTCGGTCCACAGATGAGGAGGTCCTTGGAGCGGGAGCAGTCGATCAGCTCCACGCGCCGGAGTGCCGGGCAGCTCAGCATTAGCTCGTTCGAGAATTCTTCGCTCTTTTGGACTCTGTGTAGGACCAGTTCTTCCAAGCGAGGCAGCCTCGTCTTGACGCCCTCCATTGAGAGATGGCTCACGTGGAGGACAGAGATGGTGTCAGACACCAAGTCGGGGCACATTTGCTTGTACCATCTTTCGTCCGGATAGTTGACGATGCGGCCAAGACTTAGGTATCGGAGATTGAGACTCGAGGCGATTTCTATCCACTTGGGCACTATGGGGATCAACTTGTCTTCTCTCGAGAAGACCATCAAGCTCATTGAGTCGATGCTGAGGTTGACCTCATGGCGCCGCGTGATGTAACGATCGATATATTCTAGAAAAGTATCGTGCTCATTGCCAACGTCTTTTCTCCTGAAGATTTTTTCATCAAATTCTAGAGCGGGAAGAGCGTTGAAGGCGTGATTCCAATCTCTGGAGAGGATGCACTTTTGTGTTGCGTCCCTCGAAGACAATCTTGACATGATTTCTTGAATCATCCATCGAGGCAAATAAAGAGCACGGCCTTCGAAGATCTCCGCCATCATCGTCAACAAAACTTTCTGCGATAAAACAAAAAACGATTGGATTTACGTGACAGCAAAACCGTACACAGTGAAATCCTAAAGCGCAACAAGAATAGGCCAAAAGAAACACTAGCGTCACCCTTGATCGTACACTAATAACAGTCACACGCTGCCCGGGAAGAGCCGTTAAATTGATTGAAAACCAACGAATTACGAACTGATTTATCGAGACTACAGAGCACCGCACGCCTCTTATACAAAACGCCGAAAAGATTTCCAATGACAAGATCAGTCAACTTCTTCCGGAGGCTGACTTTATAGGAACAATAAAGCATGGAGGATGGGGTAAGCCAAGTCACCTTCAACGGGGTTGCTTTCCCCTTTCTCTTTCAGTTGAACCGAGAACGCACAAGACAATGGCTCTTCTACTCCTCCTGCGCTTCAAGAGGCTATCTTTGTGTAAGCACAGGGACTGTATTAGCTGTTGTAATGCCGAGAGCAAACTCGTTAGTTTCCTAAATCTCTCACCCAGTCCTAACAGGGCTCAGGATTAGGAAACCTGGAGATTACCAAATCCGTATCCTCCTCAAGTTGAACAACTAATACAAGTATACCACCTCCTTAATAAATTATTTTCTCTGACTTCACCATAACATTGTTTCATTCAGTAGTTGCTTTTATAAATTAAATTCTCACTCAAGTAAAAGATCAGGATAAAACCAACAATAAAAAACTAAGATATATCTAGTTTGGCTAATCTAGTGCTTAGTTTAAATATAGCTTACGGAAAAAGGTATCTAACAATATATCTGATCATCAGATTACTTACTCGTGAGTTACAAATTATGGATATTACTTGCATATCAACTTAGTTAAAGATAAATACTTATGATTTTCAGATTTGTTCCTCTGATCAGGGATGACCCAAAACATAACCCGATCAAATCAAATGTAGCGAGAACCGAAGAACATAAGAACCGAGAAACCCTTGGCATCTCATTCTATGGATGCTTTCCAAACCACTCATCAATCACTTTTTCTCCTGAGATCTCGCTTACGTAACTCAATTTACAGCTTGCGCTAAAAGAGACATTAATCTGGATATTAATAGTGTCACGAACAATGCCTGCTTCTGCGGACACAATGCTAGCTCTGACTGAAGAAGAAGGTAGAATGGTACGCGAGACTAGCGTGAGATGGTACCACGGCCAAAACTTCATCTGCTTCAGGGAATTTCGAAAGACGATTCTCAAAGTACGAGAAATCCACCTAATCTGGCTAAGCCAAACTGATGGTCAAAGTTCCTGGCTAAACCTCGATGTCGCGGGGACATTCTATCCGGATCATGCATGTAGCCAACACGAAAACTTCACATATAGTCGATGACTGACAAATTAAACGAAGCCTTGCGTTGCTACTCAAATCAACAGGCAATAGAGAGTTGTTTACAGGAAATATAGGCGCATTTAAATGCATGTAGCTGTATTTTCAAACTCTTGCACCATATTTGTAGATCAAGCAGGCACAACGCATTAAAACTTGTGGGTTGGCTTTTTTTGGAATTGGTGATTACCCTTTTTAGTTCCCTTCTCAAATGCTTATGGTTTGGTTTTCGGTTTTGATCCAGATTGCATTTGCTATCACTGTTGAAATAGCTATTTGGAGAGTGTAGTATTGTTTGGATGGAATTTTTGTACTTGAATTGGATTTCTTTGATAACAAGAAGTTGTGGATTTGGGTAGTGGTGTCAAAATGGGTTATTAACCCATTTATGGACCTATATATGTTTAAATGGGTCGTTAATGGGTCCAGCTTATTTTTCAATGCACCTATAATGAGTTTTAAAAACAAAAAGACTAAGATAAATGGATCTTAAATGGGTCTGAGAGCAGACTCATTTATCAACCCATTATAAATGAATCCATTTACAATTTCCCAATGCACTCATATATTTTTTTTTTTTCCTTTCTTCTTCCTCTCGGTTGCCGGCATGACGATGGTCGGCGACTAGCCGTGGCGAGCCTCGAGCCTCGCTAGATCCAGTGAGGGGCGAGCTCGAGCTTGCCCAATCTTTGGCGAGCCTCGAGCTCACCGGATCTGGTGAGGCGAAGGCCTCGCCGATGTCCGATGAGGGGCGAGCTCAAGCTCACCTAACGCCGGTGAGCCTCGAGCTTGAGCTCGCCGATGTCGTGAGCTCGAGGCTCGCTTGTGGCCGATCGCCGGCCATTGTCGTGGCCGGCGGTCGGCCAAAGAAGAAGAAGAAGAAAGAAAGAAAAGAGAAAAAGAGAAAAAGAAAAAGAAAAAGAAAATTATATTTAAAAAATAAAATAAAAATAATTAAAAATTCAATTTCAAAAAATAAAAAATAATTAAAATTCGATTTTTAAAATAATTATTTTAAAAATTATAAAAATTGTCCATTAAATTTGTGTTGTATAAAACTATTTTAGCAATACCATTTTATATATATATAGGAATAAGTTTTTCTAAATTTGGTTAAACAAGAAAATATTTTATTAATATGGGTTGGGTCGGGTATGGGTTGGGTATGGGTTGGGTCAGGTATGGGTCGAAAAATTTACATTAGGCATAAATGGGTTATAAATGGGTTAATGGATTAATTTGGATCTGACCATTAATGACCCAACCCAAACCCGACCCGACCCACCCGTTTAACAGATTTGGATATCAAGGAAGCCTGAGGCCGATGTCGTGGTCCTCGGAAGTGGTATCGCTGGTCTCTGTTGTGCTGGGCTTCTTGCCAGATACAACCAAGACGTGCTTGTGCTGGAGAGCCACGACCAACCAGGAGGTGCCGCTTACACGTTTGACATTAAGGGGTACAAGTTCGACTCTGGTCCTTCGCTGTTTTCTGGCTTCCAATCTAGGGATCCTCAGGTGAATCCTCTTGCACAGGTAATCTGATTTCCATCACTCTAAGTTGCCCCATTTTGTCTTTAGCATGAATCAAGTGCAGATTGTTTATGTTTATATGGCCGCTTTTCCATTGGGATACTCCTGTGTTGTTTTCGCCTCTGGATGATATTAATAGATAACGACATTTTCTCATGTATCAGGTGTTAGATGCATTAGGAGAGTCTGTTCCGTGTGCTAACTATGACTCCTGGATGGTGTACATACCAGAAGGTGAATTTTTTTTCACGTATTGGTCCGATAGAGTTTTTCAAGGTGGATCCTTCTTTTCCCTGTGGTTTTGTATATCTATAGCATCATC
Source organism: Eucalyptus microcorys (assembly GCA_014182515.1). Lineage (NCBI taxonomy): Eukaryota > Viridiplantae > Streptophyta > Magnoliopsida > Myrtales > Myrtaceae > Eucalyptus > Eucalyptus microcorys. Next base: position 5,036,994 of record CM024568.1, on the reverse strand, counting down.
CCTTGGACTTAGCTTTAGCACATCTATGAATTTATGAATGTCGTATCAGTTTTAAAAATGTTACTGGACCAATTGCCAAATTCATCTATCTAATTGAAGATTGGACAGAATGGTCTCGTTTATCATGTTCTGCTTAATATGAAACAGATATGCCGATAGCCAGACAGCTGAGCCCAAGTTAGTTTAAATCTAATGGTGCTCAGTTGTCGAGGATATGGATGCTAACGTGGAAAAAGCTGGTCATCCCTTTTTGATAGACAATAAGGCAGCTTAATACAGAGTCCTTAATGCCAAGACGATTTATGATGCGAGGCATCGTGGTGCGAATATCAAGGGGAAAGAATGTCTTTACATAGATTTCCCAGATGACGCTAAGTGTCTGGCGTCAGCTGAACAGAATTAACTTAAACAATGGAAATGGTTGCTGTGGCAAAAAGACGATTACCAAGCTGTTATGATGAAAGCAGTCATTGAGCAGACTGCCATGGCCGAGAATGTGAAGATTGTCATTTATCTTAGGTACACTGAAGAAATGAACATGCATAACCTAGATAACTTATGAAGGAACTTTTAGATACATGTAGTGGCAGGAAAACTTTTTGTTTGAGGTAGAGAAGTCTTGTCTGGATTGAATATTACCTCATGAAAGTCTCGACAGATCTCCAGTCAAATTCAGGGAGCGTCGTAATCTGCCTCCTAGGCCGAATTGGATATATTACAAACTCAGGGAACATTCAAAAGAGACCGCTGTTTACATAGATTTGACTACTATTCTAAAGAGAAAAACAGTATTATTGCTTCATATGTTCTTGTAAGAATTTATGTGGGTCCACTGATGGCAATTTGTGAGCCTGGTAATTTTGTCTTTGTAGTTCTTCAATCAATGCCCATGATGTTTTAAATTTTATAGTATGTTCTGCTTATGCTTTTAATTAAATCTTAATCCAGGACCTCGAGAAGTATGCAAGTCAAAATGCCGTGCAAGAATGGAAAAGCTCATGGTATCTCCTGTTCTATTCTGTCTCATTTGTAAAGAAAGAACAAGATGGCTTTGTAGATTTAAACAGCAAAAGAAGATTTTACAACGGCTTATAAGCAAAAGAACTCATTATTGACGTTGACCCCCCTATGAGAAGTTAAAGTAAATTGGAACCTCTGAATCTAGTGCTCGTTTTACAATTTATCAGTGACCATGATGATATAACGGTACTCTTACTCTACATTTTATCTGTAATGAACGTGTTTTTTTAAATTTGAAGTATGGGCATCTTTTTCTGTTGGTTTGCTGCTATTCATCTTTTCCTACATAATATGAATTTGCAGGATGCAGTGCTTCCAATGTCTGCAGCTGTGATGGCTCTACCTCCTCAATCTGCTCGTGGTGATTTGGGTGTCCTTTCCGCCACTGCTGCTAGATGTGCTCCTTTCTTGTTGAAATCTTTATCCAAATGGGACCTCAGGGTGCTATTGGTGCGACAAAGCTTCTTAGACCCTTCTCAGAAATCATTGACTCACTGGAACTAAAAGATCCTTTTACAAGGAATTGGGTGGACCTTCTTGCCTTTCTTCTTGTGGGGGTGAAATCTAATGGTATACTCTCAGCAGAGATGGTAACTATGATGTTTTTAAATATTGAAAAGCTCCTAAGATTGGTAATTGTGTTATCCTTGGGATGTCCATATTCTCTTTCACGAACTTATTTGATACAGGTTCAGCTTGTGTAACTAATTCCGTGTGAATAACTGATTCCTGTTGTAATAGTATATGAAATGATTGCCCTAGTCCTCTTTTGAGAGTATTTTCTGGTATTTATATAGATTATGGTTGATTGATTTGCAAACTTTAAAACCTTAAAGCATGCACCATGTTGCTCAGTAATTTAAATCTTTAGCCACTTGATAAAATTTTAGAAGTTCAGTATCTGTTAGTGAATAATTTAGGAGGATAATTAATCATTTGGAGATTTTATATTCTACCACATTATGCAGTGTTGTGAGTTGCTTTCAGGTCTTGTTTATTATCTTGCAGAAACTACAACTCTAGCAACTTCTTTAGTAAATAAACGATGGGGTGGTGACCAAATGGTTATGTTGAATCCTGATGTTAACAAGAGAGATTTTCTCCTTTCTATGCAGTTATTCCTGCTGTCCTTAACTGATTAATTTCTGAGTTCTTGCATGTGACCTCTACTATTTGAAGTTGCTAGCCGGCTGGTTGTTTATCAACAAATTGCTTGGATGCCTGAAATATGTATCTTACTTTTGTTTTACCTTACATCCACCCTTCTGAGGAGGTGACACCTTTTATCTGCACTTTTCAGGTATACATGTTTGCTGAGTGGTACAAACCTGGTTGCAGTCTTGAGTACCCTCTTCATGGAAGTGGAGCTATTGTTGATGCCCTCATAAGGGGAATGCAAAAATTCGGTGGACGGATTTCTCTCAGGAGTCACGTGGAAAAGATTGTTGTTGAAAACGGTCGAACCAGGAGTCAAGTTAAGAAGTGGTCAAGTGAGTGGACTTTTTAGGGAAACTTCAAGGCTTAAAAATTGTTTTAACTGGATTTTATGATAAGATCAACACAAATTAAAGAACTGCATCTCTGGATATTGCAATTCGTGCGTGCTAAGAAAGCTGTTGTCAGCAATGCATCTATGTGGGACACTATAGGTTTGTTACCTGAGGACGTTATCCCGAAGTCGTATTCAGATAGGGTTAAGAGGACTCCAAAGTGCGAATCTTTCATGCATCTTCATCTTGGTTTTGATGCTGAGGTGAGTATTGCAAATATTCTAGGGGACAGTTTTCTCAGTCCCACTTGGTCCGTCTGCTTTATAATTTTGCAAGATGCTGGATGTCTTTTTTCCTTTTGTACTTGCTCAAGCATTAAACAATAAAGGGAAAAGGTTTTGGCATACATTATATAGCCTCCCTACACTTCATACTCTGTAGGTAACCACGCGGCAACATGTTGCACACTTTACCGAGTACTCTAATGCAGTTGCTCAATTTCTTGATGATGCATAAGTTTCCAATCTAAATCTCTCGAGGGCTTTACTTTATGAGTTTTTGTTGTCGTCAGGTTTGCTGTGCTTCTTCACTCTCACCCACTGAAGCACAGTGGAATTTGTGACGGCCCGAGCAGCGGTGTGCGGGGAGGAGGGATGGCAGTGCGTCCGTGCCTCGGTCCCCGACATGCGCAAGGAAGGGGTCCCTGTCTCACATCGCCTAGGGAGGGAGTCTTGGGCCAGTTTATAATGGCTTGGGCCCTTCTAACCTGTATAACGCGTTTTAAAGCCGTGAGGACTTAGTGTCCAAAGCGGACAATGTTATACAGTGGGGCTCGGGTCGTTACAAATGCTATCATAGCCGACTCCCGACTGTGTGTGGGGCCACAGCGAGGGTGCTGTCCTCCCAAGGGGGGGAGAGTGTGACGGCCGCGGCCAAGGGGGGGAGAGTGTGACGGCCCTAGCGGCGGTGCGCGGGGAGGAGGGATGGTGGTGCGTCTGCGTCTTGGTCCCCGGACGTGCGCAAGGAAGGGGTCCCGTCCCACATCACTCCCTAGAGTGTGATGGCCGCGGCCAAGGGGGGGGGAGAGTGTGACGGCCCGAGCGGCGGTGCGCAGGGAGGAGGGATGGCGGTGCGTCTACGCCTCGGTCCCCGGACGTGCGTAAGGAAGGGGTCCCTGTCCCACATCGCCTAGGGAGGGAGTCTTAGGCCAGTTTATAATGACTTGGGCCCCTCTAAACTTGTATAACGCGTTTTAGTCTTAGGCCAGTTTATAATGGCTTGGGCCCCTCTAACCTGTATAACGCGTTTTAAGTCTGTGAGAACTTAGGCCCTGCATGTTTTTGTTCCTAAAAAGTGTTTCGGAACACTTTTTTTTTTTTTGTTCCCAGGAACAAAAAGGAACAGAAACGCGTTTGTGCGTTTCTGTTCTTTTTTGTTTTTTTGTTCCCGGAACAAAATTGGAGCAAAAAAAGAAACACAAAAAGTTGTTTATGAAGAAAAGAAACACTTCTTCAAAGCCAAAAAGAAACGCTTCTCTTCTTCTCTCTCTTCTCTTTTCTTCTTCTTTTCTTCTTCTTTTTTTCTTCTTTTTTCTTTGGCCGGTCGCCGGCCTCGGCCATGGCCGGCGACCGGCCGTCGAGGGTCGGCGACCTCGCCGGAGCGTCGCCGGCCCCGGCGAGGCCGAGCCTCGCCCGCGCCGGCGAGGCCGAGCCTCCCGCGCCGGCGAGGCCGAGCTCGCCCAGCCAAGGCGAGGCTCGGCCTCGCTCGAGGGGAGATCTTCGGCTAGGGTTCCGGCGAGGGCTCCGGAGGACGGTGCGACGGCGGCGCGGCACTAGAGGCTTCGGGATCGACACGGGCGACGCGAGCAAAGGCGGCGGACGGCGTGGTGAGATTGGGACGGCGTCGAGCTGCGGGCCGGGCGCGGGTGCTCGGCTCCGACGGCGGGGGCGGTGAGGCTCGGCCTCGCCGCGTCGGCGACGCCGAGCCTCGCCTCGCCGGGGGCCGGCGACGGTCGGCCTCGCCGGATCCGGGCGAGCCCGAGCTCGCCCGGCCAAGGCGAGGCCGAGCCACGCCCAACCACGGCGAGGCTCGGCCTCGCCGGGGCCGGCGAGCCTTGCCGTGGCTGGGCGAGGCTGCCGGCCCCGTCGGCCGGTCGCCGGAGGCCGGTGACCGGCCGAAAGAAGAAAAAAAAAAAAGAAAGGAAAAATGGAAAATAAAATAAAAATATTAAAAAATTAAAAAAAACAAAAAAAGAATAAAATTTACCAAACGTGTTTCTATTCATTTTTATTCCCGGAACAAACGTTACCAAACGCGTTCTTTTGTTCAAAAACCGTTCCCCGGAACAGAAATACTTTTTTCTATTTCTGTTCCCTGGAACAATTTTTGAACAGAAACATTACCAAACGCACCCTTAGTGTCAAAAGCGGATAATATTATACAGTAGGGCCTGGGTAGAATTAGTGAAAGCGGACAATATTATACAGACGCGTGCAGTGAGAGAGATAGACAATATTATACAGTAGGGCCTGGGTCGTTACAGAATTAGTGTGCACGCGTGCAGTGAGAGAGAGGCAACGTACTGGAGATGTTTCTGGCAATAGCACCTCATGTTCCTTGCTATCTTAGGGTCTAATTATGAGTTTCTTGTCCTGCTTAATGTTTGGATTCTTTTTTTATTAGAGGCTAGTCACTTTATTTTGTCTCTGTTGTTACAACATTTAATTTGTCTGTGAAGTTTTTTAGAAAATTTGTTCCTTCTTAGGGTGTACGTAAGGATTTAGGAATTCATCACATAGTTGTGAACGACAAAACTAGAGGCCCAAAAACATGAGATCAAATAGATCTTGTTTTGCGATTTCACACTCCATAATCTATCTCCCTTTGGTTTTTTTTTTTTTTTTTTTTTTTTGGGTTTTCTCACTAATTTTACACAATCACAAGTGTTGCCAAAATCTAGTTGGGATAATTATATTAGAAGTCTTTAAATTCATTACAAAAGTGCTGTTACGTTTAGAAAATTAGAAAAAAATGGAATCAACTTTTAAAATTTATCAAATTAGTGTAATAAAATACTTTCGTTATTTCGATGAAAAAAAAAAAGTACTTTTGTTAACTCCCTTCAACTTTGTTAATGGAAAATACTAATATGGATTTTTTATACTATTTTCTTTCTTCTACATGGTGATTGTGTGGCTAAAATGATGTTGTTTTGATTCAAATTTATTTTTTTAATACAAATTTTATTTAAAAAAAAAAAAAAAGCTCACTTTTAAAAAGAAGAAGGAAAAACAGGTTTCTCAACTTTTTTTTTTTAATTGAGCTAATTTTTATTTTAATTTATGTAAAATTTTGACTAAAAAACCAGATTAGGACCAAAACGGTGTTATTTTGGGCTTATACTTCTTCAGTCACATCATTGCCACATAAAAACAAGAAAACAAAATATCACGTTAGTTTTTTTCATTACCAAAAATAGATTGAGTTAATGAGATTACGTTATACCAATTTGACAAGCTCGATAACTCTTTTTGTAGGTTTTAAACTTAATTATAAATTCGTAATAAGTTTTAGAACTTTTAGCATATCTATTTCAATCTAATCTAAAAGCGAGTCAATAAGAACTTGATTAGTCTAAAGCAATTCACAAGAAATATGTCATATTTCGTGGAGACCGAGTCAGTTGTTGTTCCTAAGAAGTCATACATAAATAACCTTGGCTTCGCTACAAGGAACGTGAAGATGCTAAGTACAGAATTTGCCCCTCCTTTGCTCGTGTACCCACCTCACAAAGTCTCTTAAATCTATATCCAAGCTCCCTCCTTTGATTGCGTTCCGAGCCACACTTCTCATCTCCTTGTCTCGCTACCTCCGGTGTCTTCTCTGACCCTGCGCCTACTCCGAATTGCCATGCCCTATTCGTCCACCAGCAGTTTAGCTTTCACGAACTGCTCTGCGCCCATCGGCCGCGTCAGCATAACCATCCCGATTCTGAGCACCTCCAACGTTATGTTCCGCCGCCCGCCGTGAGTTAGGAATGCGGGGCCCAACCCTTGTTCACGAGGCCTCTCCCGGTTTGTGGAAATCCCTTTGGCTGAACGTCCCCTCTCTCTTTTAAAGACCGCCGCAAGCGCGCATTGGCTTTTGCCACCGCCAGTTTGCCGGGGCCGGCTGATCCCCCGACCCTAGGATTGTGCCGCGGCCTGCTCTGCCTCTGCTCCTACTAATTTGCTTCTGTACGTCGCTGTGTTGCAGAGGTGTGCGCGACGTGAGGGAAGAAGAAGACCAACGCATGGGCCGGGCTGGAGGGTGCAGGAGATGGGCCGACCTGCGCGGGGAAAAGAAAGAGAAAAAGGGGTGGGCCAGGTCTAGCGAGATAAGAAATAAGGGGTCGGGTCGACCAGGCCCGAATTCGGCTATGTCTTTTCTAAATTTTTTTATTTTTTATTTTTATAACTATGACTTTTTTTTTTTTAAATTTTTTTATTAATCTATTTTTTTTTAGATTTACTATAAATTCTAGTTCTATTAATGCAAATGCTCCAAATGCCTATGTGCTATGTAATTTTAAAGATTTGAATTGTTTTAGGAATTAAAAATTAATCCCTAATTTTTTAATGTAATTAAACCCTAAAGTGATAGCTAAAACTTATGTGCCAAAAAAAAAAATATTATTTTTAAAAAATAATTTTCAAATAATTCATTTTCTGCGAAACAAATGAACTATTAATATTGTGTACAATATGATAACTAGTAGCTACACGTATGATTTGTTTGTTTTGCATTATATATAGAGGTGTCAAAATGAGTCTTAAACCAATATATGACCCATTATGTGTCATATATGGGTCATTTATATTTTTAAAAGACTAGTTAAATGGGTTTAAAATTTGAAAATTTAAGATAAACGGGTTTTAAATGGGTGGGACTTAGAAGCTAGAATCCATTTCCAATCCAAGCCTTACACTCTCTCTTTCCCTCTTTAACTTATAAAATATTTTTTCTAAAAATTGAAATTATAATTATCTTTTATATTTCTTTTTTTTTTTCCCTTTCTTCTTCCTCCTTAGTCCTTCCTTAGCCGATGGTTGGCATGGCGACGACCTGCGACCAGCTATGTGAGGCTTGAGCTTGTCAACCTCAAATGAGCTCGAGGTCACCTATGATTGGCGAGGCTTGAGTCTCGCTGATCTAGCAAGACTCGAGTTCACTGGCATTGAGTGAGCTCGAGCTTGCCACTTTGGTGAGGTGGAGGCCTCATCGACAACTGGCGAGGCTTGAAAAAGGCTTGAGCCTTGAGCTCGCTTATGGCTAGTTGTTGGTCGTACGTTAGTGGTTAGCCAAAGAAGAAGAAAAAAAAAAGAAAAAGAAAAAAATAAATAAGTAAAAATTCAATTTAAAAAAAAAAACTAAACATTATATATATATTTTTTAAAATAAAATAATTTAAAATTCTATTTTTAAAAAATAAAAATATTAAAAAGGAGTCAAGGAAAATTTAATCATATTTTTCTTACCAAATGACAAAAAATATTTTCTAATTTATTTTCAAATTTCAAGCAAAAACCAAAAACTATTGTAAGTTTCCTAAAAAATACTTCTTGGAAAATATTTAAGAAATTTTTTTATATAAAAAAAAATTGTCCACTAAATTTGTATTGCGTGGACGTGTTTTAGCAATAATTAAAAAAAAAAAAGAAATATCATAAAAAATAAGCTTTCTTAGGTTTAGTCAAATGGGTAGGGTCGGGTAGGGTCGGGTTGGGTCAGGAATGGGTAAAATTTTTACACTAAGATAAATGAATCATAAACGTGTTAAATAGATTGATTTGGGTTGGACCATTCATCTAAAACTTTCGAAATTTCTACATGTGAGTGATATCATCACCCATAAAATTGAGTTTAAGGGCATTTCAATAATTACTTTAGGTTAAAGGGAGCAAATAGTCAATTTTTAAGTCTTGAGAGTATTTTGGTTATTTTTTGAGCCTATGGTTATTTTGGTTACTGTCATGAGATTGGCTTGAGGTGGTCCAAGCCAGCCCTGGCGAGGGGCATAATACATTATTTCCTATGTTAAAGATAATTATGATATTTCTTTTTGGTTATCCAAATCATTTGAGATTGTACACATATTACACGTGTATTGTACGCAAATTGCCATTTGATTGTGCATAATTTTGATTGAGATATTATCTTAAAATGGTTATCTATCAAAACTTATAAATAAGATGGTGTATATACATCAAAATATATACAATTTTTTTTTTGGGTAAAGTCAAAATATTACAAATTTAATATTTCTTTTTTCCATTTATTATTATTTTTAACTTGTTAAGGATGTTTAACACTTTCTATTAGATATTTTCATGTACTAAAGATAATTATGATATTTCGTATAAATTATTCATGTCTTTTAAGATTGTATGTATATTGCACATATATTGCCATTTGATTATGCGTAATCTTAATTGAGATATTATCATAAAACAGTTATCTAATAAAGTTTATAAATATATTGTATTTTTCATTAGCATATACATCGAAATATATACAAATTTCATTCGCCATCCTTCTTCCCGTGGACGTCGAGCTTTCTCGTTTCTTGGGTAAAGATCTCATCCATGGGCTAAGCACTTCCACGAGCGTTGGCCAAGCTCTTAGGAGATGGTGATAGCAACATGAGGATTGCGAGGGAAAGGGTGAGCATGGACTTGATCCCCACCGTTGAGGTCGCGAAGATCGCCTTCTTGATTGAATCGGGCGTAAGACGATATTTTTTGTAGGAGAAGGTTGGGAGAGTTTTTGGCTTTGGATGGTGATGTTGCACGTATATTTAAAGACCAACGTTAGATGAAGAAGAAGTGGTTGGGGAATTCTCCGATGCAATTGATTTTAGTTCGACAAAAAATCACCTTTCGCCCGATTCGGTCAAAGAAGGCTATCTCCGCGATGTCGATGGCTTGGATCAAGTCTGCGCTCGCCCTATTCCTTGCAGTCCTCATGTTGCTGTCTTGATGTCCTAAGAGCTTGGCTAGCGCTTGTGGAAGTGCTGAGCCCCTTGATGAGATCTTTAGTCAGGAAATGAGAAAAGCTCGACGTCCACATGAAGAAGGGTGGCGGTGGGCTTGGCGGTGGGGGGTGGCGATGGCAGTGGTGGCAGCACTTGTTACACAAGTGGCAGTATCATCTATCTAGTACATGTGGGTGCCGATGGATATAAGCCTAGCAATGGGACTCAAAGGTCCTCAACCATCAAACCTCACCCATCGTCGCTTGCCTCGATCGTTTCATGCTCTCTAATCCTCGGTCTACCGTAGATAGATGATACCACCACTTGCGTAACTAGCATGGCCACCACTACCATCACCATTGCCATTGCCACCCCACCGTCACCCTTCTTCACATGAATGTCAAGCTTTCCTATTTCCTGGTTAAAGGTCTCATCTACAGGTTCAATACTTCCAAGAGCACTAGCTGAGCTCTCAAGAGATGAAGACAACAATAGGAGGATCGAGAGGGAATGGGCGAGCATGGACCTGATCCCTGCCATCGAGATCACGGAGATCGTCTTCTTGATCGAATCGGGCGGAAGGCAATTTTTCTCATAGGAAAAGGTCCGGAGAGTTTTTGTCTTTGGATGGTGATGTTGCATGTATATTTAGAGACCAACGTTATATGAGGAAGAAGCAGTTGGGGAATTCTTCGATGCAATTGACTTTAGTTGGACAAACGTTAGACAAAATTCTCCAATGCATGTAATATTTGGCGAAGGTTGGCGATCGAGGTCCGGGCATGTTGGCTACTAAAGGAAGCCCTTCAATCACGACCTCGCTTCCTAGTTCTCATTCCCTCTCACTCTCTCGATTTCTCTCCCCAGTCCGGGCAATTGAATTTAGGAAAGCAATATAAAAGAATCACAATCAATTGATCCAAGAAAGTAAACAAGTATAGTACAGTAATGTAACTTGATACGAGTTGGATAAAGAATATGATATGGCTCTATTATCAAGCCCTGAGATAGAAACCCCATGAGCTACAATCAAATTGAATCCAATTATTGTCTAAAAAAGTAATCTACCAAAACTAAACTATAATCATGTACTCACTAACATCTCCAAATTACATATATGTCAATTAAGAGACACTAAGTTAAATATAATACTAAGATCTAATTATCCAATTGAGGCTTATTTTCTAAACATTTTCTATGTTTTTAATTTTCCGAATTTTTTGAATTTTTTTTATTATAAAAAATCGGGACATTGGGCTGGGCTGTTGAGCCCAAACCGAATATGGTCCAACATGTTTTCACAAATCTGGACCAAAAAATATGATTGGGCTTTCATACAAAGCGCCTTTTAGTTCTAAACCTTCAAAGTCCATTTTCTTCATTATTTCTTATTTCCTTTTTTTTTTTTTCCGGAACCGTTCGTTTTATTCTTAAACCAAGAACCAAGCTCACCATTCCTAGATGTTTGTTTCTTATCAAGCCCACAAACTAAAGCTTTCAAATTATCAACAAAATGGAACTCTCCGAAAGTAATTCAAGTTCGAAAATTGAATTGAATTTCACTATTGAAACAATCCTAAACATCCGGAATCCACTACTCCTATTTTTATTATTCTCCTCCTTATATCTATTTTCTATGCTCACTGTCTTCCTCTTAATAGACTGAGAATACAAAAAACCATAGCCAGATCAGAACACCAACAATCAAACTTCCCTTCACCAAAATATCGGCACATTACTTCACCATCAATCACCTATTGTCTATCACAGGATCTCCATTATCAAGTGTTGCATTCGCCTATCAATATCAGCCACCAACAGATGCCATCCCTGCTTCTCCTCCATCAATCTCTACTGTGCACCATCGTCATTCACTTTTACTGAACGGCTCCAGCCATTGAACAACTCCTCTAAGATTATTTTGTTCAAAGCTTAAGCAATCAGCAAAACTCGTCTATATCTAAATTCAGGCATATCCTTAACCCTCCCTGTTGCATTTCACATAAAACGCAGCATGTACATGTAACCATGTCAAGCAAAGAATCAATGAAAGGAATTCAATGATAGAAGAAATTTGAATGCACTCTATATTGTTTGAAATGATATCAATCACGTATGGCATGATGGAGTCGTTCCTTGCACACAGAAAATATATAGGGTGCAGATGTGTACAGGTTCTTCATATTATTTTTGTTTTTTTGTTATAAATGATGCATAAGATTTAGATATTCATGTAGAGTGTTACTACTTCTTGGTAAGTTAATAGAGAACAGGGAAGAAAATAAGGGGTAAGTATGAGAATGGGAAAATTATCAAAAAAGTCTTAATTGTACTTCAATTGTGTTAATTCAGTCATTTTTTTGTTGCTAATTTAGGCTTAAATTCTTTGCATTTGTGTTAGTTGTTTCTATTACTAGCTGTTCGCATTCATAGCGACAAATCAAGGATATAGTTGAACGACACACCTTGATGGACGAACGTCCTAAAAATAGGCTCGCCTCCACACCGTTTGTCACGGGCAATCACCAAAGAACCATCCAACGCAGGGGGAATAGCAGAAGCCCAGAAGCCTGAGAGATGGAAAAAAAAAATGAAATGCTCAGATTTCGATTTCAACCACGACAACATAAGAATGAAATCGAGTCTGTGCTTATTCCTTGAATTCCTCCTTTTGCTTTGGCTATTCCTTTTCATCTTCTTCCCATGTATTCCAAGAATTCCAAAACGGAAAAGCTGTTGGTTATCTTTCGCCCAAAAAGAACCAGAGAAAAAGAAGGGGTTGGGGGGGAGTCTCACGACGTTATTCTCATCGTGGGGTCGCCAAAACGGTTAAGAAGAAGACACGATCGAAGCACGAAAGACTAATTATCCGGACGCACGATGCTTCTAAAAACGACACGAGCATTCGAAAAATCAACCTTGAAATCAGATCGAGGTTTTCTCCGTAGGGGAAGGGCAAAATGGGGAATTCGCGGTGCCATGTGACTTTGCTTGCGTCGCTTGACGACGCAGCGACGCGTCGGGTCCACCCCATGCACCGCAAGAAGGCCGTCGCACGAGAAATAGAGATGGACGTGAGTCGCGTTGTTGCCTAAATTTAAATTTAACGTTTTCCTATTTAATTAATGCTATGAAAAATCTCCATCTATGTCGATATCCGAATTTTTTTCTTATTGCTAAAAATCTTAAATTCAAGCATTCTTGATAGAATGTACTTTTGTTAGACTTGGACGAATTCAAGGCATGTCATGGTAGGTATCATTTAGAACATTTAGAGGCATTTTAGCATCTCTTTTCTTTCAAATTTTAATCACTTATTTCATCAAATTAATCACTACGAATTTCATTCTTTTATATTGTAATTTTCAAGTGACATTTTGAGTTAGGTGATTAATTCCTTGGAGGGGAGGTTGGGATTTGGGCTGCGGTTTGGAATTTTTGCAGTCTGGAGTAATCGTGTCATAATGGGCCACCATTTTGAGGTTTTTCTTTTATTTTTTTGTGGAGACGAAAGTTAATTACCTTTTTTTTTTTTTTTTCGTTCGCTAAAGAATCTGATCCTCGTTCTGTTCCCTCTATGACGGCATCAACTCCAGACTTAACATGCCGTCCAGCATCGCTATTTCATACAGATCTACATTTGTTCGTGCCTAATTCAACGGCTTCCAAACTGCAGACTCTCGGGTTTGATTTAGTTACTGTTTCAGCCGATCATTGGTCGCTAAATTCGTAAATTAGGTCAATAAAAGGATGTGGCAAAGGTGACCAACTCTATCTTTATTGTGGCACTTGTTGGATTATACACCTTCTGGTGATCTTGTTCCTCAGTAGTGACTGCTATAGAAAGCCTCTCGTATCACCGTCTAGGAAATTTCGTACAAGCCTTTCTCAACCCTCCTACTTGTGTTAAAGGATCGTCGCATATGTTCCATGAACGGCGGGCCGAGGGATATTTATTCCTACTCGCTAGCTTCATCGGTTCATCGATCTATGTTTACTTTTTTTTTTTTTGGTTTCCGACCATCCACTTACTCATGTGAATATAATTAATGATCGATATCTTTTTGTACAGAGAGAAAAGCACTTTCGAATCAAGTACAATCCCGATACATGGAGTATCTTGATCAGGTCATACACGGGCTAAAATCACACTTAACAAGTGCTTAATAAATTACTTGTAACAAGTTTTCTTTTTGTTGGTTGGTTCTAATAACAAGGTTAGCTTGCAATTAGGTTGTATTTCTTTTTTTAACGTACTGACATGCGCACATTTGATTACCCTCGTTAGTAGTTAAATATTTTTTACCCCACTAATCAGGGAATACGAGAGTCGAAGGTAGTTGTATATTGACTGGTTTTATGAATTTCGTGCACCAGGGCATTTCTTCTTTGCTTTTTTGTGCTTGTCTCATATCTGCATCAGCAGTAAGTAGCACGTGATTCTCATTTAGTCCTCAACCGTTATAGACAGAGCTTGGACTTAAAGCCTTGATTACAATTTTCTTATGCTTATTCCCCTCGATGTCCCAACACGTGCCCCTCCACCAACAGTGGCGGCAACTTGGCGACTCCATAACCTTTTTCTGCAGAAAGTAAGGAGCCAACAAATTCTCCCTTAAAAAACCACGGCTATTTCTATGAATGCGGATGCCGCAGAGGTAATGGGAAAAAGAATGTACTTTAATTAGATTTTACTCAGACTCTCGAGTAGAAGGGTTTCGACGACGGTCTTTACGTAGGCATTGAAGCACTCTCTGCAGGAATTAGGCATGACATAAGACTCATGGAGCCTCCGAACGTCATCGGTGCGGCGACACACGGAGCTGGAGATGACAGACTTGGGCCGCTCCAAGTCACACGCGATTTCTTTGAATGCATCAACTCTCGCAGGAGCGGCAACGAATGAGAAACTACAATTAAAAGACAAGAATGAAGAGAGTACAGTATTCAGTCTTCAAAAATTGAAAGGATAAGTACAGTATTCAGTCTTCAAAAATTGAAAGGATAAGATGGTCGGAGTAAGTGAAGATGGTTAGATCCGTGCAATTAAATGACAACAGAATGATACCCATGACAGTTAGAGGTTTTACTCCTATCGTATTACACATGCTGTTTTGTTAGTAATATTTTCTTATACATTTAGTTAAAGTAAGATATACCAACTGAAACAGAACGCAATTAATCATTATTGACACTTGAATTTCGTTGACCTTTTAGGTATTTGCATATTTTGCAAAAATATAAAAATTTATAAAAAGATAAAAGAAAAGATGAATCATAAAAAGATAAAATTAAAAATAATAAGTAAAGTAATAGTGATAAAAGATGCATGAAAGAAAGAGAAAAAGAATAATGAAAATGAAAAAAATGAAATGAAAGATGAACAAGAAAATTAGACAGCAAATATAATCAAGCCCCAAAGTAGCAACCCCATGAGCTACAATCAAATTGAATCCAGTTCTTGTCTAAAATAGCAATCTACCAAAACCAAACTATAATCAACTACTCACTAACATCTCCAAACTACATTAATATCAATCAAGAGACTCTAAGCTAAATCTAATATTAAGATCTAACTATATAATTGAGACCTAATCAAGGCCTAGTGCAGCACTGTGATTCTTCCCTTTCCTGATTTTGGGAAGGGTTTTGCACGTAAAAAATCTTGATTGTTTTCTTCTCTATTTTCTCTTCATATATTTGCGTTTCTAATGTTCCAAGCCACCCTTTTTCCTAGTCGCTCTTGAGTACTTGTCTCTACTAGGTTCGAAACCGATGTCTGGCAGCATCTTCTTGTGGGAGGGTTTGGAGCTAATAGCCAGCATCTCTAAATTAGGACACATCCACCTCATCAACTTTTTGAAATACCTTACCAATCCGAGCCCTGTTAGGATTAGGAGACATGCGAGTGAACTCATCAATTTTTTGAAATACCTCACAGAATTGGAACCCTATTAGGAGTAGGAGATATTGGGTTGTAATGCTGAGTACCGAGTGAAATTAATTTTTTGAAATACCTCACCCAATCCGAGCTCTGTTAGGATTAGGAGACATGCGGAGGTTAGCTCTGGTTGGAAACTCGTGCATTACGTTAATGCAAGGTATTTCCTTTTCTGGTCTTGGACTTTTGAATCCGACCCGAGAGCGCAGTTGTCCGCGATCGAACCGACCATGTTTTGAGGTACCTAGCCCAAGTTCAAGGAAAGACCTCCTGTGCGGCTAATGGGAGTTCAATTTGTATTTTAGTGACTTGGCCCAAGCAAAGCGACGGCCGAGGTTGAACTGATTTTTCTTTCCTTTTCTATTCTTTTGGTAAATTAAATCCTTGGTTGTTCGCTGTTCGTGTTATCTTATGGACTTCTTGTCCCCTAAATATATATAAATTTTCATGATATTATCTCTCCCGAAATTATTTACCAAATTAACCTTCTTATTACGAAATCACCCCTTAAGTTTGCCTAGTTTTCACACCATCTTAACCATGGTGATGGATTTTTTTATCCCCCACTCTCTCTCGGGAAATTACAAAAACAATTGTTGGATAACCATGCACAATTTGTATCCTCCTCAAGTTGAACAACTAATAGCAGTATACCGCCTTCTTAAAAAAATTATTTTCTATGACTTCACCATAACATTGTTTCAATCAATGGGGTTGCTTTTATAAATTAAATTCATTCAAATGAAAGATCAGGATAAAACCGATAATGAAAAATTAAGAAGATATATTTAGTTTTAAATATAGCTTACCTGGTGCTTAGTTTATATATAGATTATGGAATAACAACATATCTCATCGCATCACTTACTCGCAAGTTACAAATTATGGATATAACTTGCATACCAACTTAATTAAAAATAAATAATTATGAATTTCAGATTTGTTCCTCCAATCAGTGATGGCCCGAAACATAACCCAATCAAATGTGGCGAGAACTGAATAAAATAAGAACCGAGAAGCCCTCCAGATCTCATTCTACGGATGCGGTGTTCATGTTTCCAAACCGCTCATCAACCATTTTTTTCACCCGGAGATCTCATTCATATAACTGAATTTATGGCTTGCACCAAAACAGACATTAATCTGGATAGTACGATGAACAATGCCAGCTTCTACAATTATAATGCTAGCTCTAACTGAAGAAGAAGGTGGAGTGGTACGCTAGAGACTAGCCTGTGATGGTACCATAGCCAAAAATTCATCTGCTTCTGGGAATTACGTTAAAAACGATTCTCAAATACGAGAAATCCGCCTGATCCGGCTAAGTCAAAACTGATGGTCGTAGTTCCTGGCTAAACCTTGATGCCGCGGGGACATTCTCATGGGATCACGCATGTAGCCAACACGAAAACTTCACATATACTCAACGACCATTGAATTAAATGAGGCCTCGAGTTGCTACTCAAATCAACACGCAATATAAAGTTGCTTACAGGAAAGATAGGCGCATTTAAATACGTGTAGCTGCATTTTCAAACTCTTGCACCATATTTACAGATCAAGGTCTTATCCTTTTGCTACAAGAATAAGCAAAATTTCAAATGACTAAGATAACAATTTTGTCAATTTGAGGGATAAATAACCAAACCTGAAAGGAAGTTGCTAACCTGAAGAGAGAAAAACTCACTTATGATGCACTAGTTAAGTGCAGTAGCACAATGAAACAGACCTGGAAAAGGTGGCAACAGAAGTGCAATGAACAGGGCAAGTTAGTCATTAGAGTTTCCTATAAATTCTCCTTTCCTGTTCCACGGGCGAGTTGCAAAAGACTTCCCGAGCATGCTTCTCTTCTCATTACTCTGCCTTCTTCACATGGATAATCTGGAAAGTAATCCAAAAATGTTTTGCAGCCTAGTGAATCAACTCCGTCGAATAGGAAGCCCTGGACTTCATTCTATGTTTCATGACAAGAGATAAGTAACTGCAATTCTAATATGCAATGGGGATGTAGATGTACGAATAGCTGTAAATGAAATTTCTATCTTTGCATGTGTCTCCCCAAATAACCTTTTCAAAACTTCATAACCCAGATCCGGGACTCAAAAATCAAATAAGTTATAGATTGAAAATGAATCAAAGAAACATAAGAGCAATGGCATAATGTTAGATGCACCTATAACACTTTGCTTAATACTTTAGACCATTGGTAGTAGCACTGGTCTCTGCATGTGCACGTAATAAATAAACTTCGCAAGTAGGCTGTAGATGAAGATAGGGGAGGAGATTAGTGACCAGGTGATAAACCTTTTCTGCTCTCGAAGTCAGATACTGATGCTGCGCTTCACGGTTGGCTATAATTTGAGATGCATCGGTCTCCTTTATCTCTAGGTCCATCAAAACAAGCCAAGCCTGAGAAGAAATCAAAGGTTAGAGGAAATTAAAGAGAGAAATATTCTAGCCTAAAAGAAACAATGCAATCCCTTGAAGAGACAATCTATTGAGCGAGGTACCTTGAGATAATCCACGAATGCAGGGTATCAAACGGCATGCATGTGTTGACTAGACTTAAACCTGGTCCAGATGACTATTGGTGAGAAGAATCTCAACGATTCGCCCGTTAAATTTCCAGCCCATGGTAAAAGCTGCATAAAGTGGTGTTCAGCTGAAACGTCCAAAAAGGACAGGAAAAAAACTAAAAACTCTTTGAATGTTACTATAAAACACAACAAACAATTTAAATCAGCATACTTGAGACCTAAATACATCAGGCCTTCGTAGCACTTATCTTTGTATTCTTTGTTCTTGACCACGTCAGACAGAAGGTTAAGGTCCCTGCAAACAATATATCAGGGCAGATCAGGAAGTCTTATGTACAGAAATCAAAGTTGATATAGGATTTAAGGGCGATGGGCAGCATTCAGCACCAAGGAGCATTACATATCTCAACCCAAGAAGGATATCATTTATTATTTTTTTTCTGTATTCAACTATTATAAAAGAAAATTGAGATGCATCACTCCTGTTTTGAGAAATTTAACATTGCTGAAATACTTATTGCACATCTTAACAACAAAACTATACACTCCAAGATGCTAACTGCTCATCAAGGAGCATTACATATCTCAAGCCGGAAGTTCACTATTGCACATCTAGTTTGACAAACACTGTCCAGTGTACTACGCCATGCCAGTAGGTACTAGATAGTTAGACGTCAAATGCGTGACTGTTCAAAGCTTCTGCAAAACTGAGCTCGTGACACTCAAGCAGAACAGCTACACCACAACCCATTTCAACTGTTCAACACTTTCTTTTATCAGAAAGGTGCTAGCAGGTAATTCCAGCAGAAAAGCATGCATGGCCACTTATTGGCTTGCTACACATGGATATCACATGCACATGCACATGCAAATTTGCTCGAGACATACAGTTGACCATAGAGAACATGCAAAGTTGCTGAGCACATATAGTTGACCATAGAGCAAGCAACTGCTGTCATTTTCATCAACTCGCATTGTTTCTTACAACAAGGAATAAGTAAAAAAACAAGAACAAAGAATTGTTG
Source organism: Eucalyptus microcorys (assembly GCA_014182515.1). Taxonomy (NCBI): domain Eukaryota; kingdom Viridiplantae; phylum Streptophyta; class Magnoliopsida; order Myrtales; family Myrtaceae; genus Eucalyptus; species Eucalyptus microcorys. The sequence goes on along the minus strand of CM024568.1, from coordinate 5,017,969 downwards.
TTACAGAACAACTATAATAGTCTCGGCAGCAGTGAAAAAGTTGGCACAGAATATAGGCAGATCATATTCTGGTTCTGGAAACACAGCAAAATGCAAAACTTGCATAGAGTATCTTCAGAAGAACAAAATGAGGCAGCTAAACATCATAGCAAAATAATGCGTTCAAGTAAACTTACTTGAACAACCAATTCCTCCATCAGCACAAGTGGCAAATCTAATTAGAGGAAAAGCTTTACACAGAAAATACTATCTTCCGAAAACATGAAAGTTTCCATCGGCGAAAAGTCAGAGGATCAATTTGTACTACACTTTATTCAAAAACTATCAAATTCGTACACCCATATGGCACCAACATACCTAAAGTTCTAATAGCAAAAGAAGTGAAGCCATAGTACCGTTTAAGCACAGCCGTCCTCGCTCTCAAGGAAATTTCCTCCGACCATCATGGTCAACTTACAGGGGCTGTTTTTAGAGCTACAGACCAGGACTAGCAGCTAGTTTTGCTTAAAAACCATAAATTTAAGCTGTCTGTCTAGATTCTGTAGACTGATTCCTCATAATTTATTTGCTTTTGCTGTAACTTCTGTTTGGAGAAGCTTAGAGAAACTAAATATCGAGTGGCAAAGACATTTGACAATCATAACTGCAGTCCCTTGCTCCCTTGAATGCTTAAACTTCGAAGCAACCTTATTTTCGGCACTTCATACGACAACAACTCGATCTCTGTTTTATCATCCAGTGGCTTCATGGAGCCGAACCTTTCCTAAGGACACGAAGAAGGACAAGCCTTGATTACCCAACCAAACGGCAAATAAAACGACCACACCTGCAAAAGAGAAGGAGCCACGCGAGTGTGGAGCCAGAGCGAATTGGACGAACTGCCGGTACGGCAGAGCGGAGACGCGAACGGACGGCCTCCCCGTCCGCCGAGCGAGGGCGGCGGCGGCGGATGAGGGGCGCCGGAGAGCGAAGGAGAAGGCGGTGGAGGAAGCGTACTCCATCCGAAGCTAGCGTGCCGGCCTCACCATAAACGGAGTCGGAGTCGGACTCACTTACTCTCTGGGTTGGAGAAAGCATGCTTCCACTTGTGCAATGCGTAGAGAGAGATGCTCCTACACGTGTGGGCGTCCGAAGTTATAATATTTGATTGATAAAAATTAAACTAGGCAATGAACAATTAAAGGATAATAGCCCTCAATACCCTCCCTCTAATCTATTGTTGCTTTTGCAATTGATTTGTTTATTCTATTCAAATATATATTGTACTATGCTCTTGCTTCTTCCACTATCCACTATACTAGAAATCAATGTCCACTATACCGATACTCAATTGATACACGTTTTTTAAGAAATAAAAAGTGAGATATCAAAACGAACAGGTTGGGATGATCATTGTCGATCTCACTGCCATCGGCCTCAATCTCAAACGTGCTTGAAGAGTCTCCACTTGGTACTTCTTCGACTAGAGTAGGAGCCAATGCATCTTCCCCATCATCTTCTAGCTCTATATCATGTGTTCCCAACACATCTTTACTAGCCTACACATCCTCTTCTTGCTAGTCAACTAGTCCCAATCCATCTCCCCCATTCTCTCCTTCTCCTTCATTGAACATCCACAATAAAAAAGCCTGATAGCTATCATCCATTCCAAATGGCTCTTCATCTCTTTTATTGAACATCATCAACAAGAATGCCTGGTAGCTATCATCTATTCCAAATGGCTCTTCACATGACAACAAAAGTTGCTCAGAGTCTATGGCAGCTACTATATGGAAAATCAAAGTCAAGATAACAAATCAGTATGGACATAGGATATGGATAATTGTACATAATACACATGAAAATAAATGAATAGATAGTTTTAAGAATTGACATTTCTCAAATAAAGCTATTCAAGGTAAGATCAGGCAAGATTAAAACCAAAGGATGAGCAAGGTGCCCCGAAACTAAATGTAGATCTTGCAAACAAAAGAAGTCTTTGTTTTCAAGAATCAACACTTGTCAAATAAAGCTATTAAAGGTAAAATGGCTTTACAGTTCCCTTTTGTAAAGAAATCCTCTCTGGCTAAGCATGACAATGCCAAATACGGCTTGATTCCTTGTGGAAGGGACGACATCTCAAATCCCAAATTGGTGAATGGATGTGAAGTTCATTTCTTGTCTGAATGTTTGGTGCGGCATCTCTCCTCTCAAATCTAGGTTTCTTCTCTCTTTTCCATCACCAATGATCAGAACATTGCAACGATTCTTGACATTTAGAGTATTGATTTTGGATTTATCACATAGCAATGCTATTACAGACAGTGAGAAATCTTATTGCTTTTCACTCATTATGAGTAGTTGTAACAACATTATGACATGAACATGTTGCCAAAGAGTTAAGGCAAATAAACAAGAGTACTGACACAATCAATCTTGGAAGAGATGCTCAGATATACTAAAAAGTCTACACTTCCCATAGAAAGATTGACAGCCTCTTCGGATAGCCTCTTCTAAGAGGATAAGCTGATGATAATGACCATGAAATAACACAAAATTCATCAAGCCAAGTTCCATCACCCCTCTCCCCCCAAAAATCTTTTATTCTCTTGTCTTATCCTACTTTTTGCTATTCTCTCACTTACCTACCAATCCTTTAATCATTCATAAGCAAACATAACTAAGCACCCTAAAAACCAAGAATAGAAAAACCCAATCATCGCCTGGAGCAAACACAAGAATACCATCCACAATCACTACAAAGTTCCAACACTTTAATCTTCCGCTCCCCAAGAGGGTAACTAAACCTCCCTAAAAACCCTTCATTCTCTTGCCCTACCTGCTTTCTGCCATTCTCTCACTTATCTACCAATCCTTTAATCATTCATAAGCAAACATAACTAAGCCCCTCTAAAAACCAAGAATAGAAAAACCCAACCATCACCTAGAACAAACGCAAGAATCACATCCACGATAACTACAAAATTCCAACACTTTTAGCTTCCACTCCTTAAGAGGGTAACTAAGCCCCCTAAAAACCCATCATCCCCTTGCCCTATTCTGTTTTCCGCCATTCTCTCACCTACCTAGCAATCATTTAATCGTTCATAAGCAAACGTAACTAAGCCCCCCCAAAAACTAGGAATAGAAAAACCCAATCATCGCTTGGAACAGATGCAAAAAACACATCCATTATCACTACAAAACTCCAACACTTTCATCTTCCACTCCCCAAGAGGGTAACTAAGCCGCCTAAAAATTATTCATTTTCTTGCCCTATCCTGCTTTCCGCCATTCTCTCACCTACTTACCAATCCTTTAGTCGTTCATAAGCAAACGTATCTTAGCCCCTAAAAACCAAAAACAGAAAAACATAACCATTGCTTGGAACAAATATAAGAATCCTATCCACAATCTCTACAAAATTCCAACACTTTCAACTTCCACTCCTCAAGAGAGTAACTAAGGCCCCCTAAAAACCCTTCATTTTCTTGTCTTATCATGCCTTTCACCATTTTCTCATCTACTACTAATCCTTTAATCGTTCATAAGCAAACGTTACTAAGCTCCCCAAAAACCAAGAACAAAAAAACTCAACCATCGCATGGAATAAATGTAAAAATTCCATCCATTATCACTACAAAACTCTAATACTTTCAACTTCCACTCCCCAGGAGGGTAACTAAGCCCCCCCGACAACCCTTCATTCTCTTGCTCTATCTTGCTTTTCACCATTCTCTCACCAACCTACCAATCCTTTAATCATTCATAAGCAAATGTAATTGAGCCTCTAAAAACCTAGCTTATATGATTCTGATGGCTTTGTCTTCAGTTGGTTTTAAGCATGTTGGATAGGTGTGAAAATTCAGGATTCGGGAAGTTGGGCAATTTTATTGAGAGAAAACCCACATTTTAGTAAATAAAGATGTATCGATAATTGATGTGCAAAACTGGTTTTTTGTATATGATATTTCTAGAAAGTGGAGAGATAAAATGGTCAGTTGAATGTTCTTAACACACGCTGCGACAAATGTGAGGACAGCTTCCAAAGTAGCAACAAATGAATGATTTCGACATTCTCCACGCGGTGTTTCGGCTTGGTAATGCATGGGGCCCACCCGCACCCTGGACCCCACCGCGCACACGCTCTTCCCTCCTCCCGCATATGAGGACACATGGCACCATTGCTACCCGCCAGCCAGCTCCAGAGGCATCTAAATCTGAGGCTCCGATTTGTCAACTCGCAAATGATATCGTGCATCATGTGTATTGAACGACAATGCTTCCATCTCTCCTTCATTAAAGTTGAAATGGAATTAAAATATAATAAAAAAAGATTTTTTTTTCTTTTTTAAGCAAAGATAGGGAAAAAAGCATAGAGCACCAAATCACCTGATTATACTTCTTTTATGCCAAGGCATAACTAATTTCGTGCCAATAATAAAGATTCATTAAATTCTAATTTTCCATGATGAAAAATGATGCCAAATGAATGTATAAAGGATACATATAATATAGAGTGCACATCTAATATAGAAATTTCGATATGTTTTTTAAACATACTTTTCCTTGTCGTATAAGGGAAATAATGGGGAGTTCAATGTTCATAGAATACTCGATAATTTTTTGAGTCCAAATTGAGATGGGTAAACATTCATAGATTACTTCTCTATTATCTTGAATATTGTTAATTACGATTGCTATCTAAAGTTAAATGTAATCATAGGGCATAGTAAATATGTTCAACGGTTTCTCATGAACTTTTTTTTTTTTAATAAGAAAAGTGAGATTGAAGTCACGATGGGATTTGCTTAATTATTATGATAGATTTACAAAGTGCGCAAGAGATTTAAAAAAATCACCTTTTTTTAAACATGACCTATGTTCAATATGATGATAGAAATAGAAATTCCCCGTATCACCCTATAGAATTGACGATTCAAGGGTTTTAATTGACAATTATGGGAATGGAAATAGAGAGAAAAACAAAAAAGAATTATTCTAAAAAAGTAAATTACTGATGATGTGATAGGATGCAAGCCAAGTTGTCAACTCAACTTAGGATGGCATTTGTGTAATTAACGAGCATTTCCAGGGGCGTTTCTTCAGACTCAAACTTTCTCGCCCAAGGTTCCTTCGCTCTCTATAGTGGTCTATACCCCAAAAACACAATGCTGACAAAAAATAGAAATAAAAATAATAATTTTTTTGAGGTTTTAATTCGATTTTCCTTTTTTGCTTTCTTCCGGCGCTTCGCTTTTATGGCACGATTCCCACTTTCCTCCACTCTCCTTCACTTCTCCCAAACTATGCTTTGATACAAATTTCATTTTGTTTGCATATTTTCCGCTCTGATCATACCATTCAAATCTTAAACCTATTATGTTATAAACTTTTCAATATGATAAATTTAAATCTTATGATGATTTGTCAACATAGTCATTCTAGCCAAATTGCTCGAAAATCATTGACTAGATGATTTGAACAATTTTTTTTGTAAAGTTTTCTGAATTTCCTCCCCTCTCCTTTTCTTTTCATTTAATTTCTTTCCTTTTTCTTTTTTTTTTCCTATCTCCCTCTGCCGGTGGTTGAGGGGGCCTCAATGATTCTCGTCGGCCACCCCTCTCTAGATCTGGTGCGCAGGAGAAGGAAGAAGGAAAAAAAAAGGAGGTAAAGAAAGGATAAAATTCAAATTTTGTCCCTTCCTCCGCTCTCTCACGCGCTCTGCACTCCGAGAAAACTCTCTCTCTCTCTCTCTCTCTCTCTCTCTCCATCTCTGCAACCCCAGCCCTCACCGCTTGGCTCAATTTCTTGTTCCGGAACCCCAAGTCGTGCGGGTGCGATTTGTCGTTGGTGGGCTCGGATGGCTACGGCGATGAGGGGAATGCAGTGAAGGGGAAGAGGGGAAGTTGGCAACCGGCAACCTCGACGACGGCGAAGAAGCAATCTCGAATCTGGCAATCAATTCAGGAGCTGCTGCGGTCGGTCTTCAAGCCGAAGACGAGCCCGACCCCAATTTTTCACCCCCTTCAAGCGGACCCCACTCCCTCCCTCCATCGCCCGCCGCGGTGCCGGCCGCCCCTCGCTTGCCGCCGCCGCCGCCTCTGCGCGCTTGAGGGGCAAGAAATCCACGGCCTCCGCAAACCGCATCATCTAGGCATTCGAGCTCGAGCAGGGGCGGTCGTTCACACTAATTGTAAAGCTTTACAGATTAATGTTGATAATAAATAATTCCGCAGATTACGAGCGGTCAAATGTTTCTACATAAATGAGAAAGTCGAGTTCTACTTTGGACTAATTTGCAAACTGCTGGAATTCCGGCAGATAATAAAGGCTACACCTTTACTGAATGACTAAATAAAAGAGTATAAAGACGGCTCTATTTATAAAGCATGAGAGACACTAACAAAACCTTAATTTCCTTATTTATGACTACTACCTACCAAGCCAGCGGTTCGAGGCCGCACTAGTTACGCTATTCTTCCCCATGCTTATGCATTCGCGCTTGTCTGTTTTCTGGATTGCTGGTTTTAGAAGTTTCGGATCGATAGGATTTTGTTTTGTTAAAAGTTGTGGTCGTCGGAGTTCTGGCCGTAGGCCGGAGTAGGCGGCAAGTAGTTGGTACTGGTTCTGCGGTGGCGTAGCACAGAGATTGGTAACCGATGTGATGGCGGCGTCGTCGGCGGAGAACAAGTTGCAGGTTGTGGAGTCTTCGGTGAAGGAGGAGGAGGGTTGGCGTGAGGTTGAAGATGAAGACAGAAAAGGACAAAATAGGGAAAATACCAAAAAAGGAGAAAAAAGAATTATAAAAAAGGAAAATTAAAAGTCTTTTTTTAATCTGACTGGGTCGGATCGGGCCAATGGGCCGAATCGGATAAACCCGGTCCAAGCCCATTCCCCGCATATAATAAATAAATAAATAAATAAATAAGTTTTTAAAAAATTTCAATATCATGCAAAATTTTGTGGGATTACCTCCAATTTTACTAAAAGTTTAACTTGTCACATGAAGGTGTAGATTAATAATTACATATTCTAATATTATCCCCCGTATGTAAGATGGACTTTCGATAAAGGACGCAAATAAGATCTAGAAAAATTTAAACTTCTCCTCATGAAGACTTGACAAATGGGTTGATAAATTTGACTAACAAATTTTCTAGTATTTGCAAATCATTTAATTCCTGATGGAGCATAGAGCCGATCAAGATTAAATGATATTAGCAGATGCATATGGATTGATGTTTAGTTTAAAGCCTTTTTTAATGCGATCTATTAAACCCTCGCAGAACCATCTACAAGACCCAAAAACTTGGGCCAGAGAATCCAAACAATCATCTGTTATTATGAGGACTAATAAGAATAGACGTAAGAATTGATAACCATGATCGATCCCATTATGACACCAGATGGCATATCTTTATGACAACAATGCTACAAAATGCAGAAAACCTTCAAAAGTGAGACATAACGTTAAAAAGTATTGATACATTAATCAATCTCTTATGGGTAGCGCTTTTCCTCTCACAGTGGGACACGTATACTCAAACGTGGAAAACACAGGTTTGTAGGAAATCTATGTTACTTGTGAGAAGCAATGGCTAAATGAGCCTAAGGGGTTGAGGGCCACCACTAGCCCCTCCAGGTCTGCTAGCGGTGAGAACATTGATAAAATACCATATCACAAATGTTCACAAGTGCATAAACACGCATACATCATGTGATCAAGCTACATAAGACATGGACAGCAATTATAGCTAATGAAATGATCGGACACTAGTATCTTTAAGTTGTAATTTCAAAAGTTAAAAAAATATATTCTCTTTCTCAAACTCTGAGAAAGATACTGACTAGATTAGCAAAAAGAAAGAAAAAAGGGAAAGACACTAGTGTCAGAAATACAATATGGAAAACAACAAGGGCTTAGGTTGCATGTATTCTCATGACATAGGCAAGATCAATTAAGAGCCACCGTAACATTCTTTGGAAGATATTCCTTATATTCTTTTTTATAATTATAAATAGTACACGATTTATCATTTTCTGAACATTCATATCAGGGGTTAATCATATGCTGAAAAGAAAAAAGAACCTGAATTGCTCATCATTTTTCTCTTTGCTGGGATTTCGTTGCAATCAATTCGTGTCTCTAGATTGAATCAATCCACCAATCAATTAGTTTGTCATGGTGCTTGGTCCCTGGCAAATCATTCCTAGATGGGCAATTCAATAAGTTTGTTGCTTTAGGTTTATGTAGTTCTTTGGCAAGGTTGATGAGCCGTATCGGCTGTAAAAGTTGAGCTTCGAATTTGAGCCCCTCAACTTTGTAGAAAAGGTTAATATTCGTCTTTTCATTATACCTTTTCTCTTGCGATTTGATTTTTTTTTCTTTTGAGATTAGCTAGCTTAATGACACGTTACAGACAAATAGTAACAGTGCCGGCAGGACCACAAATTCTCTTTTGCCTAGGATGGGCCCCCGAGGATTAATTTTAAAATGTGAAAAATTAGTTTCAAATTGTTGAGATACAAGAGCAAATATCAAATGCTAGCCAAGTCCTTAAAATGTCAAATGCTAGTTTCAAACGTGTTTAATTTCACAATTCATAATTTTACAGAAAAGGAATAATAATTTATAAGAATTGCTAAATGAGAAAAGTAAATATTAGGTATTCGGAGGATATAAATTCTGGACTATCAATTTTTGTAATGTTTTCTGATCGTGTCCACAACGATTAGGCTTTTTTTATGTGCAAATTGAAGAACAAGTTAGTCTCTCATTGCGAAAAGAAATTTCACTAGTCCCTTATACTAATTTTTAAGAATTGTTAAATGAGTACAGAATTTGACTTTTTAAACTTCATTTCCACCCAAAAAAAAAAAAAAAAAAACTTCATACATTTATATATATTTATGTATTTTGATCTTTAAACTTTTAATTTATTTGAATTAATACTCAAACTTTAGTCCAATATACAATGTCGTCTTTGAATTATTAATTTGGTTTGATGTGATCCTTGAGTTTTTTTTTTTTTTTGTACATATTCAATTTAGTCATTGTACAACATTAAATTTTTCATATAATTTATAGATTTAATTAAATATATAATCGACGGACAAAGGATTACATTGAAAATATTAAAAGTTCAGGTATAAATTGCATATTATATGAAAGTTCAATGACCATATTAAATAAATTAAAATTTTAGAAACCACAGCATACATTCAACTAAAATTTTAAACTAAAATTTCGAGACTACTTATTTATATCGTTTCGATTTAAGAAATTACTATATCAAGGCTCATTCTTGGACTCACAAATAGAGGCTGATTGCCATGCATACTTACGTCATTTTTTTTGTCCTTGTGTTCTTATTCTTTCTTCATCATCTTTACTTTCCCTCCCACATGGATGCATTTATGATTGGAGTTTCTCTTTCTTTCTTTTTTTCCTTTGTTCCCTTGATGCGACTATGTTTGCTTTTAATTGTCTACCTCGTGATAGGGGTTAGGTTTTGATAAAACTATCCAGTATTAACAATTTCTTTTTAGGTCGTTTTAATGATATCTTAATTTTTTAATGATTTCAAAAGTGTGTGCCGACATGTGTATAATCCACCTTATGATGCGATAAATATGTGTTTTGTATGAATAAGAGGTTACCCTTTATCTTTTTCATCCCTCAAGTATTGCTATTTGCATTTATCACGAAATTCATCCATCCAATTAGTTTTAAAGTACCCAAAAACAACATTGCACGCCCTTGAGAACTAGTAGAATTATATAGAAAAATGGAGAGTGAAAGATCTGGCAGTTTTCTACACAATTTAACTCATTTATAAATAGTTATATGGCAAATATGAAAGTGATACGAATTGACACAAATTTGACATAGGTTTCATTTCATAATTAATAAAGTATTGTGTTTCCTAATGACGCAATAGCAAAACCCAATCATGAAACGCGAACTTGAAATGTTAGCTAGTCAATTTTTTCAATAGAAAGTACATATTTGGTAAATTTTAGATTGAGAAAAAAGTGAAAATTGCGGGTGGACCCCATTTTTTCCCGATAATAATCAACTTGGCATCAATTATTGTATGTTGTGGTCGGAGCAACGTGAGTAGTTTTTCTATATGAATGGTCTGATCATATGATTATGTTAATAATGCATGGCTGTTTTTTTTTTTTTTTTTTTGGGTGCATATGTTAAGGCGGGTGGACGATTCGGTGATGTTGTGGCAAATTTGCTGAAAACAAGGGTCGATTTATAAACTTAGGATTTGGATAAGAAGGGTACAAATCTTTTTAAGTATTTGACTAGAGGAGAGAGCCTCGAAAAGATCAAACTAGGCGAGATCTTTTAAGATCCCTTTGCTGCCTCAGTGCTGATCTCTATGCCGTTTTGGTGTTTCCTTAAATATTATCATATTTTCTTTCCAAGAGATAAAGAAATTGCGCAAATCGATCGGAAACTCTTTTTTAGCGCAAAGATTATGTAACAACAAAATATTGAGTGGGCCAGCCCATTCAATGCCGACATATGCCACGTATCGGCCGGGTCCCACCTCCCACGTACTCTCTCTTTCCGTGATCTCCCTCTCCGCCCTCCTTCTCTCTCTTCTGTGCTTGCATTTCCTCTGTTTTTCTCGTGGCCGCCATGGCGACGGAGCTCGGCCTCATCTACAGTCGCAGTTGCTATGGTTGTGGACCACAGGCTTGAGCCTAGAGCTCGAGGTCAAAGCAGCCATGGTCGCTTGAGCACGAGCTCGCGACCATGGTTTCTGTAGCTCGAGCTCGTGACCAGGGTTACTTGAGCTCGAGCTCCTGACCATGGCGGCCGCAAGAAGAAAAGCAAGCACGCAGAGGAGAGAGGCCATGGCGGCCCCAAGAAAAAAGAAGAAACGCAAGCATATAGAGGAGAAAGAAGTAGGCTCGGGAGGAGAGATATCACAAGAGAAGAGAGTGTGGTGGGACGACACATGGCGCCACGTGTCAGCAACTTAATGGGCCGGTCCCACGGTGACGTGGAGGCCTTCCCAATATTTTCTCGTAAAACAGCACTTATTCCTTGAGCAATCGATAGAACACCTTTAAGAAACCGCATGTCAAATTCGTGGCATTTTCTTTTTATCCTTTTTAAAAAAATGCGTGATGTTAAAAACTTATGACTTGTCAACCGGCCGATAGACCTTTTGCTGAAAATTAAAGATTCACCAATTAATGCTATTAAGCTAGAAATTGACTTATCTAATATGTGGAAAAAGGGGGCCACTCAATTCATTTAGTAGAAAAAGAATAATTGATGATAATTAGAATCTTGTCAACTATAATAAGACTTATCAATCATGATTGTATATCTAGTGATTGTCGAACAACTCTTTTTTTCCTTTTGTAAACTTAAAAATGAGTTCTTTAAATTCTTACCACTAATTTCTCAATAATATCAAATAGGCCAAAATGCGTATAAATCAATATATTTATGTAGATCGAATAAATCGACCAAAGAAAATGTAGATCGAATAAGGCTTTAAAAGAGTGATGAGCGTGGCCTTCAATTTAAAGTTATTTTGAACTAGAGATGTAATACAATCAAGCATTTATTCATGCAACTTTCTCCATTTTTTTTTTTTGTTATTTAGCCATAAAACAATACAAACATAATGTTGATTGGCTAAAAGGAAAGGAATGCATAAATGTTGACGCATGGGCTCTTTGCAAATGCGTGAGCCTGGCCTAGCATCACCCTAAAGAAAGAGGCATTATAGCTTAGTTACGTTATGATCATAATAGGTATTACATTATAACCTTAACTATTACCGTGATAAAAAAAAAAACATGCAATTACAAATTTGTTCATGAGGAGGATTAGAGAAGTGGGCCCAAGTGTAAGTAGTAAACTTGCATCTCAATATTACTATAGCAACCTCCATGGACCAAAAAAAAAAAAATGTGAATCAAAGTAACAGTGAGTCCGATAGTAGCTTATGTCATGATGAAAACTCTCCATGTAACGAGGTTGAGCAAAATACAAAGGTACTTAGGGAAGGAATAAGAATGATGGAGCTTGATTTCGTTACCTATTTTGGTGAGTACCACAAGAGGGGATAGTGGCTATAACAATTCGGATGATGAACGTTTTACTCCTGGAAACAATGAGGATGACGAGGGTCAGGATAGACAAAGATTCTCATTGTCTAATCTAAGGTGTGACTATGAGAACCTTGTTTTTGAAAAATGAATGAGATTTAAATCTCCATCTCAATTTAAACAGGCTATCTAAAACAATGCTAATTACCGGATACTTTGAGGCAATATGCGGAGAAAAGTAGTGTGACGGAGCATGAAATAATTTCTGCTTTTTGAGGTAAAGTGTGCATACATAATGGTCACAAAGTAGGAAACACCTTGCCCATTTTTAAGCCAACATGTGGTAACACATGCGGAGTGAACAGCCCATGAAAACTCCAATTTGTTCATTTTCCTTGCTCTAAAGTGTATACTTTCATGTGTGATGTCGAGGAATGATTGACGAATCAAGACAGACGTTTCATTAGTAAGAGCATTGAGATTTCATTACTAAAAGCTGACACCAAAACAAAGTAAAAGGATCAACTACAAAAAATCTTTTAAGATCCTAATCTAGCTAACAAGATATCAGATTTTTCAATTCATTATGATAGTGTACGAGCAATGGCTAGTTATTAATAATGTGATTGCAAAACTTGTCATGGTTGCGTGCAAATCTAAACTACATTTAATCAAAGCATCCCCACAGTCCACTTTTTGAATCGTTGCCCCACCCATTAAAAGTCAACCTCACTTACTGACGCTTTCAGTCGTCGCCATTAGATGAGAAGATTGGTAAAAATTACTTCTACTCAATCAATTGAAATAACATGCGCAAAATGGTTAGGAAGCCTCGTGTCTTTGACTTCTCCCACAATTTAACAATGCACAGCTCTAAAATGTTTCGAATTCAGGGTATTGTAGAACCGTCAATATGGGTTAAAAACACATTCTACGACTCACTTTTAGGGGGCCAGGCTACAAATGGGTCACTTAAAATTTTACAAAGGGATGAAAATGGACTTAAGATATTTGAGCATGACTTTATATGGGTCTATATGGATTTGAAAAAAAAATTCTTTATCTATTTTTACATTCAAGTTTAATTTTAATAAGTGATAGATTTATAAGGATGACAAATCACTGAATTAATAATAATTGATTGAATTCGGTTGTGTGGCAGATAATGAGCGTAGGAGCAGCCTCGGCTTATGTTAACATCTGGATTTCAATGGATAAAGTAAGCAACGCATTCTCGTAAAAAACATTTAAAAAGAACAAGAAGAAAATAGTAGTAGAGAGAAAAGGAAAAGAATGAATAACAAATAGATAAAAATGAATAACAAGAAAAAAGGCCGAGAAGCTTGCCAGCTCGATCTATTTGTGGTAATCTCTCTCCCTCAACAGATCTATGGAATGGTTGACAAGTGAGCGATGCAATGTAGGGAATGTAAATTCAACAAGATGGATCGCTACATTGGCACTAAACACGACCGCCACAACCTCATTTTCTCTACACAAATCCTCTTCCAGTTCCTTTCCCCTTCACACAATACCAAAACTTAGAAAGCTTATGTTCTCATCTATCACGTCATCTACTTATCCATCCTTTAACTCGAAAGCAGCAGTCAAAGGCTACCCTGCTCCTTATCCTTTGTGAAGGGGACATCGACGAGGTAAATGCATATCCGACCTGCCTCAGCCACATGCCCCCAACTCCAATCCCTAGTGAATATGCATCATATGCACTCTCTCTTCCTCTCAACAGATCTATGGATGGCTGAGGCAGGTCAGATATGCATTTAGCTCATCGATGTCTAAGGAGCAGAGTAGCCCTTGACCTCTGCTTTCGAGTTAACGGATGGATGGAGGAGTAGATGACGTGATATATGAGAACATAAGCTTTCTAGGGTTTTGGTATCGTGTGAAGGGGAAAGGAACTGGAGAGAGGATTTGTGTAGAGAAAATGAGGTTGTGGCGGTTGTGTTTAGTACCAATGTAGTGATCCAAATACCGATCTTGTTGAATTTCCATTCCCTACATTGCATTGCTCACTTGTCAACCATTCCATAAATCTGCCATAAATCTGTTGAGGGAGAGAGATATTACTGAAAATAGATCGAGCTGGTAAGCCTCTCGATCTTTTCTCTTGTTATTTATTTTTATCTATTTATTATTCATTATTCATTTTTTTCTTTTTCTCTCTACTACTATTTTCTGCTTGTTCTTTTTAAATATTTTTTACGAGAATGCATTGCTTACTTTTTCCATCCAAATCTAGATATTAACATAAGCCGGAGCTGCTCCTACGCTCATTATCTGCCACACAACCAAATTCAATCAATTATCATTAATTCAGTGATTTGTCATCCTTATAAATCTATCACTTATTAAAATTAAACTTGAATGTAAACATAGAAAAAGAAAAGTTTTTTCAAATGTATTTGATGGATAACGATGGCAAAGAAAAAGATAAAATTTCTTCAAAAAATTTCCATAATCCTTCCCCAACACTTATCTTTTTGGATTTATCTCTTTAATTTTAACTTTGAAAGCATCAAATAAAATCATATCGGATGCTCAATTGATTTTCATAGATTTTGCGAAAATGAAATTTTAATTCAAAGTAAACAGGTGAAGGGAGAAATCATACTTACAATAGGTGGCGAGATTTTTTTTTTTTTAATCACATAGACATGCGGTTGGAATATCCTTACATGAAAGTTTATTTGCCTAATGTTGTGGAGAAAAGTGACCAGACACACATAGTTTCACCAAGTCTTTATCTCTTTTGACCACTGTCGTGATCAATGGGACATGATCTAACAGATCTTCATGAGAAAGTTTTACATTGTACAGTTGAGATATGGTAGAGATTTGATAAAAAATCAAGTAGAACTGGTGAACAGCTTTCACAACAAATGTATCAATAGGCATATAAACCTAAAAGCTTTAGGGTTTTGCAAATAACATCACACAGATACCTAAGATGCCTGTGATGATTTCTTTACAAAATGAAGAATGTAGATAGTATCCAAGTTAGTGACAGTTTGGCGAAACGATTTCTTTGGACTATCGACCTATATCCACCCTCTATTCTTGGAAAGGACATAGATCTAAGAGAGGTTATACTTCAATGTAGTCACCCCCTTACATATGGGTTGAAGCCCATCACCTACCATCCCTCGTAAGTGTACTTTAGTTTGCAAGTCAATGAAAATATCATCATTCAACCAAGGAAGCGGCAAAACAGAAAATGAAGCGGGCTTGCTCTCACAATCATTAAATTGATAGTCTATCACACAAGATAATATTTCACCCTCTTCATCAAAAGATTCCATCTGTTTATTTGATTCTTAATATAAGTGCTTTTCCCCTATCATCACAAGTCTCACACACCGTATCAAAAATCTCTTCCTCATTTTTCCTCTGGTTTGCCATTAATGGGAAGAAGCCTCATTTTTTTCAATAGCTTCTCAAATTCTTCATAAAGGAGAAATTCTAAGTTGTTAGCATTCATCAACAATGACTACCCATTCTGTTTGTGTCAGAATATTTATATCCTCAACAATGGCCTTTAGACCTTTAGGGGGCATATAAGCACTTGAAATTCTATGGAAGCCCCTTCCTCAAAGAATTGCATGTTCCTATTACGTCCACGAGCATCTTCACTTCCATTATAAACTACAACATCAACAGTCGGCGCCCGACGAAAAAAAACTCCAAATTCCATGAATAAACATGCAAAAGGGAGAGAAGAAACAGCAAAGTGGCCAGGCCCTTGCTGCTTCGGATGGGCCAATGATGAGAACAAAATAAAATGAAGGGAATGGGCTGGATTTGAGAGAAAAGAAAAGGATTGGGTCCGAGAAAGAAATAAAAAGCCGGGTGGAGGGAATTAAAGCCTCGGCACGGGCTGGACTCGTAGCGGGCCAAGAATTCGAGCAAATAATTTTTTTTACTATATTTTTGTTGTTTTTAATTTTTGTCATTTTTATTTCTTGTATTTTTGCAAAAAATGGACGCCTAAATCGTTTAAAAAAATTTCAAGTGTCAACGTCTAGAAATGCTAATGAGTTGAGGCAATGAGACTAGGGATGTTTTTCTCAACTTGGGGAGGAAGCAAGTACTCTTGAAAATAGAGTGTCTTCACACCTCACTAGAGTTAAGATGAAGGGCTAGTCAATGACTTCAAGCTCTTCTAAGCTATCGAGGTTTTCTAGTAGGCGAAGTGTGAATATGATAATCAACGAGGAAATGTGACTAAAGACAAACATTTAAGATGAGACAAACTTTCTCGATGCAATGACCTCTCATAAATGGGCCTCAAACTCTTCATACGACATATGTAGAGATACTCAAGTGATTTGGGAAACCATCTATCATTCTCCCATGTTTCCAATTCAGTTTCACTTCTATATACTTCGTTGTACATGCCAGTTCCGTCAAGAATAGCTCAAATCTCATTGCACTCTCCAATTATGTAGCATTTCAGTTGCTCCATGTTCTCAATTCCAAAATCAAATAGCTTAGTGACATCCATATGGTGGTCTAAGAAATATGCAGTAGTACGCTAAAGCAACTTCTCCATATTAGTGGGGACACCCACACCATTTACATATTTCTAGGATTATTACTTTATATGTTATTGTAACAATTTATGTGGGTCCACTGATGGCAATTTGTGAGCCTGGTAATATTGTCTCTGTAGTTCTTTAGTCAGTGCCCATGATGTTTTCAATTTTATAGTATGTTTCTGCTTATGCTTTTAATTAAATCTTAATCCAGGACCTTGAGAAGCATGCAAGTCAAAATGCCGTGCAAGAATGGAAAAGCTCATGGTATCTCCTGTTCTATTCTGTCTCATTTGTAAAGAAAGAACAAGATGGCTTTGTAGATTCGAACAGTAAAAGAAGATTTTACAACGGGTTATAAGCAAAAGTACTCACTATTGATGTTGACCCCCCTGTGAGAAGTTAAAGTAAATTGGAACTTCTGAATTTAGTGCTTGTTTTACAATTTATCAGTGGCCATTATGATATAACGGTACTCTTACTCCACATTTTATCTGTAAATGAATCTGTTTGTTTGAATTTGAACTATGGGCGTCTTTTTCTATTGGTTTGCTGCTATTTATCTTTTCTTACATAATATGAATTTGCAGCATGCAGTGCTTCTAATGTCTGCAGCTGTGATGGCTCTACCTCCTCTATCTGCTCGTGGTGATTTGGGTGTCCTTTCCACTGCTGCCGCTAGATATGCTCCTTCCTTGTTGAAATCTTTTATATAAATGAGACCTCAGGGTGCTATTGGTGCGACAAAGCTTCTTAGACCCTTCTCAGAAAATCATTGACTCACTGGAACTAAAAGATCCTTTTATAAGGAATTGGGTGGACCTTCTTGCCTTTCTTCTTGCGGGGGTGAAATCTAATGGTATACTCTCAGCAGAGATGGTAACTATGATGTTTTTAAATATTAAAAAGCTCCTAAGATTGGTCATTGTTATCCTTGGGATGTCCATATTCTCTTTCACAAACTTATTTGATACAGGTTCAGCTTGTGTAACTAATTCCGTGTGAATAACCTATTCCTATTGTAACAGTATAAATGATGCATAAGATTTAGATATTCATGCAGAGTGTTACTACTTCTGGGTAAGTTAACAGAGAACAAGGAAGAAAATAAGGGGTAAGTATGAGAATGGGAAAATTATCAAAAAGTTTTAACTGTACTACAATTGTGTTAATTCAGTTTTTTTTTTTTTTGTGTTAATTTTGGCTTAAATTTTTTGCATTTGTGTTAGTTGTTTTTATTACTAGCTGTTTGCATTCATAGAGACAAATCAAGGATATAGTTGAACGACACACCTTGATGGATGAACGTCCTAAAATTAGGCTCGCCTCCACACCGTTTGTCACAGGTAATCACCAAAGAAGCATCCAGCATAGCGGGAATAGCAGAAGCCCAGAAACCTGAGAGAGGAAAAAAAGTTGAAATGTTCAGATTACAATTTCAACCACGACAACATAAGAATGAAATCGAGTCTGTGTTATTTCCTTGAATTCCTCCTTTTGCTTTGGCTATTCCTTTTCATCTTCTTCCCACGTATTCCAGGAATTCCAAAACGGAAAAGCTGTTGGTTATCTTTCGCCAAAAGAACCATAGAAAAAGAAGGGGTTGGGGGGGAGTCTCACGACGTTATTCTCATCATGGGGTCGCCAAAACGGTTAAGAAGAAGACACGATCGAAGCAAAAAGACTAATTATCCGGACGCACGATGCTTCTATAAAAACGACATGAGCATTCGAAAAATCAACCTTGAAAACAGATGGAGGTTTTGTCCGTAGGGGAAGGGCAAAATGGGGAATTCCCGGTGCCATGCGACTTTGCTTGCGTCGCTTGACGATGCAACGACGTGTCGGGTCCTCCCCATGCTCCGCAAGAGAAACGCAACCAACGCCTTTTCAACATCTAAATTTGATTAAGTGCTAATTAAAGTGTTAGGGTAGCTTATTGAGGATTTTAAGGTTCACCCTAACCATTCTAAAAATGAAAAGAACAATTAATATACGAGAAACGCACAATCAAGTATAATCGTAATAACAAATGCAAACAGCAACCTAGTGTATCCCTAAAAAGAAAATTGCATCCAAAATATCCTCAGGTAAAGCCCTAAAGGAAAGGATTTTCACAAATTCTAAGAGAAAACTACTCAAAAACTTATTTTAAAGTTTTTTTTCGGAACTTTCTGCATTTTTTTGAATTTTTTGAATTTCCTAAGAAAATTTATGGATTTCTTGAATTTCCTAAATTTTTTATGAATTTTTAAAATTTCTGAATTTTTTATTTATTATTTTTAAAAACATTTTTTAATCTAGGGAAAAAGGACTCTGGACCGGGTCATAGAACCCGGCACGGATATGTCTCTAACCCCGACCCTAATGGTCCAGGTAGAGTTTGAATTCAGTCCACCCTAACAACCCGCCCAAACATATGAAATGGGCCCATTCGCCTCTAAGCCGTGGTCGTATTATTAGAGAGGGACAGAGAGGTCGGGTCTGAACATCAATTTTTGGGATGTTACTGTTGGGGGGTGACAGAGAGAGCGACAGAGAGAGACAGAGAGGTCGTATTACTAGAGAGGGACAGAGAGGTCGTACTATTCGGATTTGAACATCAATTTTTGGATGTTACTGTTGGGGGGTGACAGAGAGAGCGACAGAGAGAGAGAGACAGAGAGGTTGTATTACTAGAGAGGGACAAAGAGGTCGTACTATTCGATTCTGAACATCAATTTTTGGGATGTTACTGTTGGGGGTGACAGAGAGAGCGACAGAGAGAGAGACAGAGATAAGAAGCTAGGGCTATAGAGTGAAGGGACAAGGACACCGCCATCCCCAATCCTCTCGGAAGCAATTGTGAAAGGTTGTCAACCCCACTCAAATTCCAACAAGAGCTATAGATGGCCGTCCCAGTCTCCCGAGTGTGTAAGCACGTTTTCTTCATTCCCCCAACCCCACAATATCCTTAACGGCTGCTCTCTTTATAAACAATCTGTGGACTTGTCTCATGTTTATAGCCGCTTCCCATTTTTTCTACATTAAGCTAGGGCTTGAGTTGAGGAAAAGAACTTGTCGTAGCAGTGAGTAGATGTTAGGTTTCTGACTCTTCTTGGAACCCGATGATGGTAACTTGTCAGGTTCGTAGCTTCTTAGCTACTCCTCTTTTTCTAACTCAAAAGAGAACAAGACTTATATTCACATTTTGATTTATAATGCTAGGCAATGCTTAGGTGGTTTTTCAACTGAAAAAGGTAACGATGGGTTGGCCTAACATGTATCTTTGTTCCCTAGTCTCAATGTATGCATTCTTTCTATGCAATGTCATCATGAACTTGGGTCGACAACCTTTCACAATTTCGTCCAAGAGAACAAGGGATGGCGATGTCCTTGCCCCTTCACTCTGTAGCCCTAGCTTATCTCTGTGTCTCTCTCTGTCGCTCTCTCTGTCACCCCCCAACAGTAACATCCCAAAAATTGATTTTCAGACCCGAATAGTACGACCTCTCTGTCCCTCTCTAGTAATATGACCTCTCTGTCTCTCTCTCTCTCTCTCTCCGTCGCTCTCTCTATCACTCCCCATCAGTAACATCCCAAAAATTGATGTTCAGACCCGAATAGTACAACCTCTCTGTCCCTCTCTAGTAATACGACATCTCTGTCTCTCTCTGTCGCTCTCTCCGTCACCCCCCAACAGTAACATCCCAAAAATTGATGTTCAGACCCGACCTCTCTGTCTCTCTCTAAGTAAATTAACAGAGAACAAGGAAGAATAAGGGGTAAGTATGAGAATGGGAAAATTATCAAAAAAGTCTTATCTGTACTACAATTGTGTTAATTCAGTCATTTTTTTTTTTGTTGCTAATTTAGGCTTAAATTTTTTTGCATTTGTGTTAGTTGTTTTTATTACTAGCTGTTCACATTCATAGCGACGAATCAAGGATATAGTTGAATGACACACCTTGATGGATGAACGTCCTAAAAATAGGCTTGCCTCCACACCGTTTGTCACGAGCAATCACCAAGGAACCATCCAGCGCAGTGGGAATAGCAGAAGCCCAGAAGCCTGAGAGAGGAAAGAAAATGAAATGTTCAGATTTCAATTTCAACCACGACAACATAAGAAAACTTCACATATACTCAACGACCACTGAATTAAATGAGGCCTCGAGTTGCTACTCAAATCAATAGGCAATAGAAAGTTGCTTACAGGAAAGATAGGCGCATTTAAATACGTGTAGCTGCATTTTCAAACTCTTGCACCATATTTACAGATCAAGGTCTTATCCTATTGCTACAAGAATAAGCAAAATTTCAAATGACTAAAATAACAATTTTGTCAATGTGAGGGATAAATAACCAAGCCTGAAAGGAAGTTGCTAGCCTGAAGAGAGAAAAACTCACTTATGATGCACTAGTTAAGTGCAGTAGCACAATGAAACAGACCTGGAAAAGGTGGCAACAGAAATGCAATGAACAGGGCAAGTTGGTCATTACAGTTTCCTATAAATTCTCCTTTCCCGAGTATGCTTCTCTTCTAATTGACTCTGCCTTCTTGACATGGATATTCTGGAAAGTAATCCAAAAATGTTTTGCTGCCTAGTGAATCAACTCCGTGGAATAGGAAGCTCCGGACTTCATTCTATGTTTCATGACAAGAGATAAGTAATTGCAATTCTAATATGCAATGGGGATGTAGATGTACGAATAGCTGTAAATGACATTTCTATCTTTGCATATGTCTCCCCTAATAACCTTTTCAAAACTTCATAACCCGGATCTTCGACTCAAAAATGAAATAAATTATAGATTGAAAAGGACTCAAAGAAACATAAGAGCAACGACATAATTTTAGATGCACCTATAACAACACTTCGCTTAATACTTTAGACCATCGGTGGTAGCACTGGTCTCTGCATGTGCATGTAATAAATAAACTTCGCAAGTAGGCTGTAGATGAAGATAGGGGAGGAGATGAGTGACCAGGTGATTAACCTTTTCTGCTCTCAAAGTCGGATACCGATGCTGCGCTTCACGGTTGGCTATAATTTGAGATGCATCAGTCTCCCTTATTCCTAGGTCCATCAAAACAAGCCAAGCGCGAGAAGAAAACAAAGGTCAGAGGAAATTAAATAGAGAAATATTCTAGCCTAAAAGAAACAATGCAATCCCTTGGAGAGACAATTTATTGAGCGACGTACCTTGAGATAATCCACGAATGCAGGGTATCAAACATCATGCATGTGTTGACTAGAATTAAACCTGGTCCATGGTAAAAGCTGCATAAAGTGGTGTTCAGCTGAAACGTCCAAAAAGGACAGGAAAAAAACTAAAAACTCCTTGAATGTTACTATAAAACACAACAAACAACTGACCTCAGCATACTTGAGACATCAGGCCTTCGTAGCACCTATCTTTGTATTCTTTGTGCTTGACGACGTCATATAGAGGGTCAAGGTCCCTGCAAACGATATATCAGGGCAGATCAGGAAGCCTTATGTACAGCAATCAAAGTTAATATAGGATTTAAGGGCGATGGCCAGCATTCAGCACCTGCTGACCCTGACTTGATGATGATTCTTTACACCAACCAAGAAGGATATCATTTATTATTTTCTTTCTATATTCAACTATTATAAAAGAAAATTGAAATGCATCACTCCTGTTTTGAGAAATTTAACATTGTTGAAATAATTATTGCACATCTTAACAACAAAACTATGCACTCCAACAAGATGCTAAGCTCATCAAGGAGCATTACATATCTCAAGCCATATCTCAAGCCGGAAGTTCACTATTGCACATCTAGCTTGACAAACACTGTCCAGCATACTACACATGGATATCACATGCACATGCACATGCACATGCACATTTGCTCAAGACATACAGTTGACCATAGAGCACATGCAAAGTTGCTGAGCACATATAGTTGACCCTAGAGCAAGCAACTGCTGTCATTTTCATCAACTCGCGTTGTTTCTCACAACAAAGGAATAAGTTAAAAAACAAGAAGAAAGAATTATTCTTACAGAACAACTATAATTGTCCTTACAGAACAACTATAATTGTCTCGGCAGCAGTGAAAAAGTTGGCACAGAATATAGGCAGATCATATTCTGGTTCTGGAAACATAGCAAAATGCAAAACCTGCATAGAGTATCTTCAGAAGAACAAAATGAGGCCGCTAAACATTGTAGCAAAATAATGTGTTAAAGTAAACTTACTTGAACAACCAATTCCTTCCATCAGCACAAGTGGCAAATCTAATTAGAGGAAAAGCTTTACACGGAAAATAATATCGTCCAAAAACATGAAAGTTTCCATCAGTGAAAAGTCGGATCAATTAATTCTACACTTAATTCAAAAACTATCAAATTCGTACACCCATATGGCACCAAAATTCCTAAAGTTCTAACAACAAAAGAAGTGAAGCCATAGTACCGATTAAGCACAACCGTACTCTCTCTCGAGGAAATTTCCTCTGACCATCATGTTCAACTTACAGAGGCTTTTCTGGAGCTACAGACTGGAACTACTAGCTACTTTTGCTTAAAAACCATAAACTTAAGCTGTCTGTCTAGATTCTGTAGACTGATTCCTCATAATTTATATATCAAGTGGCAATGATATTAGACAATCATAACTGCGGTCCCTTGCTCCCTTGAATGCTCAAACTCTGAAGCAACCTTATTTTCGGCACTTCACACGACAACAACTCGATCTCTGTTTTATCATCCAGTGACATCATGGAGCCGAACCTTTCCTAAGGACACGAAGAAGGACAAGCCTTGATTAACCAAACAAACGGCAAATAGAGCAGACGCCCAGAGAGAACCAAAAACCCCGCGACAGACATTCACAGTCAAGCATCTCTCTCTCTCTCACGCACGCACGCACGCACGCACGCACATACTGAGCAGCATCGTCAGAACTTGAAACGGCGGATAGAAAACGAAACAGTGGAATGCAACGACTACGTCTGGAGTGCCGACACAGGAATTAGAATCGTTATGTAATCAATGTATATTTTCGTTTATTTCTTTCCTGTCTTACACTTTAGTATAATAAATAGAGTAGTGAACATGTACAAATCAATATACAGAAACCATCCAGCACAGCAGGATTAGCAGAAGCCCAGAAACCTGAAAGAGGAAAAAAAGTAGAAATGTTCAGATTTCGATTTCAACCACGACAACATAAGAATGAAATCGAGTCTGCGTTTATTCCTTGAATTCCTCCTTTTTCTTTGGCTATTCCTTTTCATCTTCTTCCCACGGATTCCAGGAATTCCAAGACGGAAAAGCTGTTGGTTAACAAGAGAGGTAGTGGGGGTGTCCAAAACGGTTAACAAGAGAGGTAGTGGGGTGGCCAAAACGGTTAACAAGAGGACACGATCGAAGCAAAAGACCAATTATCCGGACGCACGATGCTTGTAAAAACGACATGAGCATTCGAAAAATCAACCTTGAAAACAGATCGAGGTTTTCTCCGTAGGGGAAGGGTAAAACGGGGAATTCGCGGTGCCACGTGACTTTGCTTGCGTCGCTTGATGACGCAGCGACCCGACGGGTCCACCCCATGCACCGCAAGAAGGCCGTCGCACGAGAAATAGAGATGGATGTGAGTTGCGTCGTTGCCGAAATTTAAATTTAACGTTTTCCTGTTGATTAATGCTGTGAAAAATTTTAATCTATGTCGATATCCAAAATTTTTTTCTTATTACTAAAAATCTTAAATTCAAGTGTTCTTTAGAAAGCCTACTTTTGTTAGGCTTGGCATGAATTCAAGGCATTTTGATGTCATGCTATGTATCATTTAGAGGTATTTTAGCATCTCTCTTCCTCCGAATTTTTACCACTTGGTTCATTCAATTAAGCGCTATAAATTTCATTCTTTTATATTGTAATTTTCAAGTGATATTTTGAGTTAGGCGATTAATTCCTTGGAGGGCAGGTTAGGATTAGGACCGTGCTTTGGAATTTTTTAGTTTGGAGTAATCATGTCATTATCGGCCATCTTTCTGAGGGTTTTTTTTTTTTTTGGTGGTGACGAAAGTTAATTACATTTTTTTCTTTTGGTTCGCTGAAAAATCTTATCCCCGTTCTATTCCCTCTACCACGGCGTCAACTCCAGACTTAACACGTCCAACATCTCGATTTCGTACTGGTCTACATTTGTTCGTACCCAATTCAACGACATAAAAAAAAAATAAAAAAAAACTGCAGACTCTCGGGTCTGATTTAGTTACCGTTTCGGCCCGTTGTAGGTTGTTAAATTCGTTAATTAGGTCGATAAAAGTATGTGGTAAAGGTGACCGACTCTATATTTTATTGTGGCACTTGTTGGATTATACACCTACCGGTGATCTTGCTTCTCAATACTATTTACTATACAAGGCCTTTCGTATGTCTATGAAATTTTGTACAAGCCTTTCTCAAGCCTCCTAATCATGTTAACGGGTCGTCGCATTTGTTCCATGAACGGCCGGCCGAGGGGTATTTTTTCCTACTTGCTAGCTTCATCGGTTCATTAATCTGTCTACTTTTTTTTTTCCCGGCCATCCACTTACTCATGTAAATATAATTAATGGTCGATATCTTTTTGTATGACGAGAAGAGCAACTTCAAATCAAGTACAATCCCAATACGTGGAGTATCTTAATCAGGTTGAACACAAGCTAAAATCACACTTAACAAGTGCTCAATAAAGTACTAGTAACAATACTTTTTTGTTGGTTGGTTTGATAATAAGGTTAATTTACATTTAGACTACATTCCTTATTTTAACATGTCGGCATCCGCACACCTCATATCCCTCGTTCGTAGTTAAGTATTTTTTCCCCCACTAACTAGGGAATATGAGAGGCAAAGGTTGCTGCATATTGAGTGCTTTTATGACTTTCGTGCACCAAAGCATTTCTTCTTTACTTTTTTTGTACTTGTCTCGTATCTGGGTCACCACTAAATAGCACGTCATTCTTATTTAGTCCTCAACCTTTCTAGTTAGTTAGAATTATAGCTTTTATTACAATTTTCTTGTGCTTATTCCACTGCATTTAAGCACAAATTTGATCAAACAAGAATTTAACAGGTTTGATGATTTGGTTGCACTTATATATAATAAAAAAAAATAGTCACTGCTTTCCTGTCAAATAGAAAATACAAAATTAATACCACAAAAAGTCTCAAATCGGTATATTCGTGTCACATTTACCTCAAGCAAATTTTTATGTCACAAAAAATCCCAAATTAGTATACACGTACTGCATTTATAACAAACTGGTGTGCTCGTGTTACATTTATCGCTACAATTTGAGGTAAATAGGACACAAAAATATTAGGGGTATTATGTGGCATAGCCTGGAATGTTCTATAAAATTTGTTTGGAGTAAGTGTAGTATGTTTGTACCGTCTTGAGTTTTTGGCGTTATTAGGCAAAATTTAAATATAGCATGTTCAAGATCGAGTGAAAAATAAAGTGCAGAACAATTAAAAAAACCAAAAATTACGTTAAAACCACGCTAAGTAGTTGAGCCCTTGTTGGAGAAATGAGCCAAATTTGGATAGTTACACAATCGTGGCCAATCACTTGATCCTCGTCGCAGGGATACATAATCCACATGTCTTGAAGTTAGAGCTAGAAATAGAAGGATGATCTTTTTCAAAAACCTTAAACTGGTATGTATGTAATAAATTTATCAAAAATTAATATTTTAACTACAAAAAAACTCTAAACTAGTATACACATATGATAAATTTATCTCAAACAACTAAAAAAAAAAAAAACCAAAAACTAGCATACTTGTAATAAATTTACCCAAAACAAATTTTTAAACCCCTAAAAATCTCAAACTGATATATTTGTGATAAATATGACATCCATTAAATTGGATTAATACTACAAAAATCACAAAATTGGTATAACTTTGACAAATGGAAAGTAAAATCCCAAATTACTATATTAGTCAACTGTTACGTGTCATTCAACTCAGTAATTTTTTCGACAAAAAAAAAAAAAAAACTCAGTAATTTGATAGTAAAATTTAACGGAAACTATCAAAGAATAAATTTGTCTTAAGCATACCAATTCAAGTTAAAATTGTCAAAGGTGTACCAATTTGAGATTTTTCGTAGTAAAAAAATTATTTCGGGAAAAATTTATCATATGTATACTAGTTTGGGGTTTTTTTTTTTTTTTTTTTAATGATATTAACCCTTATTTAATGTCGAAAAAGTGATTGTCTATGGACAAGCAAAAAGAAACTTGATTGTTTATATTAATAAATAACTTATAGCCACCACTATTTGCTGCTTGGGCCAGATAATCTATTATCGGATCACCTAATCTGTCACGCCATTGATTGATTAATGTGTATTGCGTGAGATCACCTCTTGCTTGAAGTCGAAGGTATTGTTTTTGGGTAGCCCGGTCTATTTGAGGGTCGCTAATGATCTGTTTCGGGTAAACGGTTGACATCGGAGAGTGATCTTCCGACTGTTGGGTCTGTGTCCAAAAACATTCTTCCAATCTTGTTGTTCCTTCGATCTTTGTTGCAACTTTTCGAGTGCCCCAAGGAGTTAGACATGCTAATGACCGCTTCAAACTAGGCGACGCGTCACAACCGTGCGACAGTGTTGCGTGGAAGGGTAAGTGGAGACCTACAAGGAAAGAAGCCAAAAGGGGAATACCTGCATGGGGGCCGTGTGCAGGCCAGATTAGGTCTTGGGTCGTTTTATTAATCGCATTAGCCCGCATGATAATAACACCATACAAAGAAACAAGTCCATTTTAAAGCAGAAGAAACTCTCAAAATTTAGCAACGAAATTGATCCAGATGCATGCTACGAGCAAATCTTAATTGGTCACCCACGCCACATCGATCGTTTAATCTTTCGCTCAAACAACTTTATAATTCCTTTAACGTGCCTCACTCACCGGACTAATCCGCCCTGTCCAAAAGCTCAGATCGCAGCACCCTCGATGTCCCGACACGCTTCCCTCCACCAACAGTGGCAGCAACTTGGCGACTCCATAACCCTCTTCTGCAGAAAGTAAGGAGTCAACAAATTCTCCCTCCAAAAACCACGGCTATTTCTATGAATGCGGATGCCGCAGAGATAATGGGAAAAAGAATGTACTTTAATTAGATTTTACTCAGACTCTCGAGTAGAAGGGTTTCGACGACGGTCTTTACGTAGGCATTGAAGCACTCTCTGCAGGAATTAGGCATGACATAAGACTCATGGAGCCTCCGAACGTCATCGGTGCGGCGAGACACGGAGCTGGAGATGACAGACTTGGGCCGCTCCAAGCCACACGCGGCCAGTATGGTGTGGGTCGCCGCTCTAGCGATTTCTTTGAATGCATCAACTCTCGCAGGAGCGGCAACGAATGAGAAACTACAATTAAAAGACAAGAATGAAGAGAGTACAGTATTGAGTCTTCAAAAATTGAAAGGATAAGATGGTCGGAGTAAGTGAAGATGGTTAGATCCGAGCAATTAGAAGACAACATAATGATACCCATGACAGTTAGAGGTTTTACTCCTATCGTATTACACAGGCTGTTTTGTTAGTAATATTTTCTTATACATTTAGGTAAAGTAAGATATACCAACTGAAGCAAAACGCGCAATTGATCATTATTGACACTCGAATTTTGTCAACCTTTTAGGTACTTGCATATTTTGCAAAAATATAAAAATTTATAAAAAGATAAAAGAAAACATGAATCATAAAAAGATAAAAATAAAAATAATAAGTAATAGTGATAGTGATAAAAGATGCATGAAAGAAAGAGAAAAAGAATAATGAAAATGAAAAAAATGAAATGAAAGATGAACAAGAAAATTAGACAGAAAATATAATCAAGCCCCAAAGTAGCAACCCCATGAGCTACAATCAAATTGAATCCAGTTCTTGTCTAAAATAGCAATCTACCAAAACCAAACTATAAACAACTACTCACTAACATCTCCAAACTACATTAATATAAATCAAGAGACTCTAAGCTAAATCTAATATTAAGATCTAACTATTTAATTGAGACCTAATCAAGGCCTAGTGCAGCACTGTGATTCTTCCCTTTCCTAATTTTGGGAAGGGTTTTGCACGTAAAAAAATCTTGATTGTTTTCTTATCTATTTTCTCTTCATATATTTGGGTTTCTAATGTTCCAAGCCACCCTTTTTCCTAGTCGCTCTTGAGTACTTGTCTCTACTAGGTCCGAAACCGATGTCTGGCAGCATCTTCTTGTGGGAGGGTTTGGAGCTAATAGCCAGCATCTCTAAATTAGGACACATCCACCTCAAGCTTTCTGCTAGTTGAGAATTGGTTTCAATATCTCCAGAAGTGTTGCACAGGATCTGAAGTCTTAGATGTTTGACATTCCACAATGGAGGAAGCACTTCACTTCTAATTTCTTTTGGAAGAATCAATGCCTATGTATACAAAAAGAAGAATAGCAAGGATTCAATGCTCGATTCACATTAGTATGCAAATACTCAATACAAAATACCGATTTGAACAAATTTTACTTACCTCGACTTCGTTACAAACTAGTGTTAGTGAGTCACAACGGCCGAAATATCTCAAGAACTTGGCTGCCTTGAGATAGCTCCTCCTCTTGTTGTGGACTCTAAAATCCACCTCCAGTCTCGCATTGGCCAATCTTGTCGAATCTTGTGGACCTATGACTATGATGTTGGGGCCATTGTATAGGAACGACACCAGATTAGGAGTTTGGGTCTTTACTCTTATTAGTGAGTCAAATTCGGTCAAGGCGAGGTGCTTGAGATTCTTGTGAGTTATCCTGATGCGCTTGGTGTATCGGCTCCCCTTGAGCCTCAAGGTCTCTAGGAGACGAAGCTGTGAGATGACTTCTCTGATTGTCTTGATTGCGAGCACGCACAAATCCAACGCAAGCTCCCTCAGGTTTCGAGCACCATGTACTTGGAGATTCGACAATTGCCCATCCAGGGAGGCCATGATGAATATCGATATGTAGCTGAAGGATAAGAGGTTTGGGGCTGAAATCGAAATCAAAAAGCTGTCATTGTGAAGCATGGCTGACGCCTCAAAGGTCTCAAGCTTCGATCCGCATATGAGGAGGTCCCTGGAGCGGGAGCAGCGAATCAGCTCCACAAGTCGGAGTGTGGGGCAACTTAGCATTAGCTCGTTCAAGATGTCATCACTCTAGAAGGCTTCGTGTAGGACCAATTCTTCTAAGCGAGACAGCTTCATCTTGATGCCATGCATTGAGAGATGGCTCACGTGGAGGACAGAGATGGTGTCAGAGATCAAGTCGGGGCATTTTTGATTGTACCATCTTCTATCGGGATAGTCGACGATGCGGCCGAGCATAAGGTCTCGGAGGTTGAGCCTTGAGGCAATGTCTATCCACTTGGGCACCACGGAGTTCAACTTGTCGCCTCTTGAAAAGACCAGCAAACTCATCAAGTCGATGCTGAGGTCGTTCTTACCGCGCCGTGTGATGTAACCATCGACATACTCTAAGAAAGTGTCGATATTGGCATCGTGCCTGCCAACGTCTTTGCTCCCAAAGCTTTCTTCATCAAATTCGAGAGCCGGAAGACTATTAAAGGCGTAGTTCCAGTCCTTGGAGAGGATGCTGATTTGTGTTGCAAATCTTAAAGGCAAACATGACATGATTTTTTGAATTACTGGTTGAGGCCAGTAAAAAGTGCCATGGATGGAATCCGATGTATCAACGCGGCCTTTGGAGATCTTTGCCATCTCGTCGTTCTAACAAAACTTCCTGCAATCCAAGAAAGAACAAGAACTCAAGAATGTTATTAACAAAGGAGGCTTTGGATTGTTGAAGGTTCTTGACTTAGAAGGCGTGTACAAGCCCATGCGACTGGAAGCATTATCGTTGAACGAGACAGCCCGGGGTTGAACTTGAACTTGGCTCCATTTAGTTTTTACTTAATTTTTTCCCGTCGTTATATAATTTTCTCGCTTTTCAAAGTCAAACTCGAAAGCGAAACGATGCTACGAAAATCAAAATACAAATATGGCGGATTGCGACTCCTGTTCCTGTAAATGTTGGACTTATGTGACAGCAAAACCATACACGGTAAAAACTTGAAGCGTAGCAAGAATAGGCAAAAAAAAAAAAACAATCGCGCAATGTCCGGGAAGAGCCACTAAATTTATCGGAAACCAACGAATTACGAAACAATTTATCGAGATTACAAAACACCGCACGCCCATTACACAAAACACCAAAAAGATTTCCGATAACAAGATCAATCAACTTCTTCTGGAGGCTGACTTTACAGGAACAATAAACCATTGATGATGGGTAAGCCAAATTACCTTCAATGGGGTTGCTTTTCCCTTTCTCTTCGATCAAACCAAGAACGCGTTACGAATCGATAAACAGATGATCCACGTCTCTATGCCGCGCCAACGTTCACGGGCCGATGACAGCTCTTCCACTCCTTCTTGGCTCTTCAAGAGGCTATTTTTGTGTATGTGCAGAGGAAGAAAATTGAAATGCATTTCAATTTTCTTTTTTTTTCTGTATTCAACTATTATAAAAGAAAATTGAGATGCATCACTCCTGTTTTGAGAAATTTAACATCGTTGAAATACTTATTGCACATCTTAACAACAAAACTATACACTCCAAGATGCTAACTGCTCATCAAGGAGCATTACATATCTCAAGCCATATCTCAAGCCGGAAGTTCACTATTGCACATCTAGCTTGACAAACAATGTCCAGTGTACTACGCCATGCCAGTAGGTACTAGATAGTTAGACGTCAAATGCGTGACTGTTCAAAGCTTCTGCAAAAGTGAGCTCGTGACACTCAAGCAGAACAGCTACACCACAACCATTTCAACTGTTCAACGCTTTCTTTTATCAGAAAGGTGCTAGCAGGTAATTCCAGCAGAAAAGCATGCATGGCCACTTATTGGCTTGCTACACATGGATATCACATGCACATGCACATGCAAATTTGCTCGAGACATACAGTTGACCATAGAGAACATGCAAAGTTGCTGAGCACATATAGTTGACCATAGAGCAAGCAACTGCTGTCATTTTCATCAACTCGCATTGTTTCTTACAACAAGGAATAAGTAAAAAAACAAGAACAAAGAATTGTTGTTACAGAACAACTATAATAGTCTCGGCAGCAGTGAAAAAGTTGGCACAGAATATAGGCAGATCATTTTCTGGTTCTGGAAACACAGCAAAATGCAAAACTTGCTTAGAGTATCTTCAGAAGAACAAAATGAGGCAGCTAAACATCATAGCAAAATAATGCGTTCAAGTAAACTAACTTGAACAACCTCCATCAGCACAAGTGGCAAATCTAATTAGAGGAAAAGCTTTACACAGAAAATACTATCTTCCGAAAACATGAAAGTTTCCATCGGCGAAAAGTCAGAGGATCAATTTATACTACACTTAATTCAAAAACTATCAAATTCGTACACCCATATGGCACCAACATACCTAAAGTTCTAATAGCAAAAGAAGTGAAGCCATAGTACCGTTTAAGCACAGCCGTCCTCGCTCTCAAGGAAATTTCCTCCGACCATCATGGTCAACTTACAGGGGCTTTTTAGAGCTACAGACCAGGACTAGCAGCTAGTTTTGCTTAAAAACCATAAATTTAAGCTGTCTGTCTAGATTCTGTAGACTGATTCCTCATAATTTATTTGCTTTTGCTGTAACTTCTGTTTGGAGAAGCTTAGAGAAACTAAATATCGAGTGGCAAAGATATTTGACAATCATAACTGCAGTCCCTTGCTCCCTTGAATGCTTAAACTTCGAAGCGACCTTATTTTCGGCACTTCATACGACAACAACTCGATCTCTGTTTTATCATCCAGTGGCTTCATGGAGCCGAACCTTTCCTAAGGACACGAAGAAGGACAAGCCTTGATTACCCAACCAAACGGCAAATAAAACGACCACACCTGCAAAAGAGAAGGAGCGACGCGAGTGAGGAGCCAGAGCGAATTGGACGAACTGCCGGTACGGCAGAGCGGAGACGCGAACGGACGGCCTCCCCGTCCGCCGAGCGAGGGCGGCGGCGGCGGATGAGGGGCGCCGGAGAGCGAAGGAGAAGGCGGTGGAGGAAGCGTACTCCATCCGAAGCTAGCGTGCCGGCCTCACCATAAACGGAGTCGGAGTCACTCACTTACTCTCTGGGTTGGAGAAAGCATGCTTCCACGCGTGCAATGCGTAGAGAGAGATGCTCCTACACGTGTGGGCGTCCGCGGCGGCAAAACCGACGGTGCCATATTTTATTTTTGAGTTAATACCACCGAAAACTTCAAATTCGTAAGGCTACACCATATTATTTATCCTAAATTATGCGCTGAGTATTTCTATCACATGGAAGACTGAAAGGTTTTGACACTTTTTTTCCATAAAAAGTAGTCATAACTTAGACATCCATTACATTATGTCTATTCCTTTAATGTTCATTTAATTATTTAAGAATTTATCACTATCATTGGACGACTATGATGGCCGTTTAAGATGATCCCTAACACCAATTTTAAGATGGGGTATAATATAAATATGTTTGACCTAATTACGACACTTGATAAATATGTCGAATTGCCTCGACACAAACGCGACATGCCTAATGAAGTAGGTCACACGTCACGACACGATGATACGGTTATAAAAAATGAGCAAAGACTAAAATTTGATTTGATTTGGTGTAGAAATCGAACCGGCCAAGGGAAACTTATTTGGTTTGCGTCAGCTTTTGGAATTTTTTTTTTCCAAATCGGCAAACACAATGTCGCCTTGATATATGAGAAGTTGTATAAAACCATCCCATTGTAAAAGCCTTTAAATTTAGGATTAATAATATGAAGAATCCAAAATCGCTACATGCATGATTTATTTATCCTCTATTGGCTTCCGTCAAATTTTATCATAAAATTACTAAATTGAGTGACGTATGGTATTAACTCAATAGACATGGCAAGTCTATGTGAAAATTCACAACAGCCTCTCTCTTTGTTTCTTCAATTAGCCATAAGTTGAAAACAAACCATAATTTGAAAACAAACTAATCTGTTTTCAACTTATGGCTAATTGAAGAAATAATGAAAGAAACTATTATAGATTTTCAAGTGAACTTACTAAATCAATTGAGTTATTGTCACGTGTCTTAGCACCTTCATTGTAAAATTTGATGGAAGCTAACGGAAATAAATGTGTCACGTGTGCATCAGTTCAGAATTTTGATGCACCATCATATCCAAGATCTGCTTTAGCATTTCAAAACACATAAGGCTTTCTCATGTGTACGGAGAAGGAAATTCTTGCGCTGATTGGATAGCAAATTTTTCTTTGAACTCTGATATGCGATATGACTAAATAATGTTTCCACCCACAGATTTGATTCCCATGCCATTTGGTGAATAGTGGAGTTTTTACACGGCGTAATATTATTTTGAGTTGATATTCACCCAAAAGAGGGATGCAGTGTATAAGCAACATAAGGCAAATAGTTGGCATAGCTTCTAGTGAGGTGGTCAAAATTCAGAGCTAATTTGCCTATATTTGCCTAAAAAAAAAAAAAAAATTATCAGTGACAATCCAAACGGCAATTGGGTGGTTTCGGCCTAAGTAGGCAAGCAAATGTACTTGTCCAAACTATATCTCGGAAACGGCACCATTTTGGTGAGTCCTTGGAAGCCATAGTTCTAATAGGCTAATAGACATGTGGGAGAGATAGACGATTAAACTAAGCCACCGTACAGGATTTTCTTCCTTCACGCGATTTTTTCGATTTATAGGATTTGGTTGCACTGTTTAAAGTATCGAATGCAATTTGAGCACAAGTTATGGAGGTTGGGTGGCCCTTGTCCTTGATTTAAACAAAAGATGCGCCATTTACACAACTGCACACAAATTTGTGTACCATATGCAGTTTAGCCAATGCGCTCACATAGGCCCCCAAGGAGAAACACAAGTGATAGATAAACGCTTTTGATGCCTGACGAGAGGGATCGAGGTCAATAGAGGAGAAGGTGGCGGTGTATCTTGGGGTTTATGGTTGGCAAGAGGGGGAGAGGGGAGGGAGAAGAACGCCAATGAGGCTAGGGGTGAGCATGGTCCGGGTGGGTAGGTCCACCCTCTAACTCTAGGACCAACCCGTACAGTGTTGGTCCTCAATTTTTAGGACCGAGAACCGACCCTATTGAGCCTAGGATTGGGGACTGGACCGAACCCATTGGGTCAACTCGAGACTAATTGATAATTTTTGGCAAACCTACAAATTCAAATTATACATCCATCAACAATGCGGCGTTGTGCAACTAAACTAAACATTGCTGAGTGGTGCGAGTGGCGAGCACCAAGTGTTGAGCGTCGAGTGGGGCGAGCGTCAACTGGCGAGCGGCAAGCATTAAGCGAGGCTAGCGGCAAGTGGCGAGCATTGAGCGAGGCTAGCGGTGAGTGGCGAGCGGCGCAAGTGGCGTGCACGGTCAGAGGCGAGCGGCGCGAGCAACCAAAGGCGAACGGGATGTTGCTCCTTTTGATTTTGGCAAATTGAAGAATAAAGAAGACCGAATAGAAGAGAACGTACTTTGGGGAAGGAAGCCGTGAGGAGATTTACGACGTAAACTTTGTGCCGTTTTGGACCTTGTGAGTCCATGACCGTGAGGACTCCTTGGTCCTCACACGGTGAAGAACACTTTGGACAGTGGAGGAGGACGTCGTGAAGACCTTTACAGCATAAACTTCACGCCTTTTGGATGCTGTTTGTCAACTGAACCAGATTCGGTATCTCTTGCATCAAAGCAACAAGCCTTTTCAGTCTTCAGACTCTAAATTTGTCAGAAAGAAGATGGAACTGTTTCCATCAAATTTGGCAAGGAAAATGAAGAAAGTCCTTCTATCTTCCAGACTCTCTTCATGATTGAACCATGTGTTCCTGAGTCAATTTCTGAACCAGACCCCAAAAAGCTTGTCAAATATTTCAAAAGTGATGGGCATCATGTCCATTACTACAAAGACCAGTATGGTCATTGTTTTTGGGATCCATTCTGTCAATGTTCTTATTGTATAAACTCCCCTGACGAGGTAGATCCTTTTGCAAAGCCTCCACCTCTTAGGAAGCACAAAAGGCCAAAAGATCCTATGTATCAAAGGCACTTGAATGGAGATTCTTCCATTGATACTCTTGGAGAATGTGATAAATTCCAGTTTATGGTTTCCTATGCCCCAACTCCACCACCAGAGTTCAATACTTCTCCCTCTATATCACCAGATCCACCACCATCACCTCCTCCATCTCCTCCTTAGAAAAAATCAGCCATTTCTCCATTCTACAAGCCAATCGTTAAGTGGGCAAAGAAACACTCATACCCACTTGAAGTTCTGAAAGAAACACCATTTAGCTTTACCATCGCCATGTTCCATGAAACAGACTTTCCTCTTCTTGTTCGAGAAAGTTCTAAACTCCCGTTTCCAGAACCAGAAGAGTTTATTGATCCACCAAGCAGATATCAGCATGTTCTAAAGATACCTGCCCCTACTGATGTGGATGAGCATGGAAGACAGAAAAGAACTCCTATTGCTGAAGCTGTTCTAAATTGGCAATCAGAGACTCTTCTTGCACATAACAATGCTTTTAAAGCAATTGATTCCAAGATTGGAAATGTGCAACAAGACTTATGAAGATATGATAAAACCACCAAGAAGATGCTTTGGGATTTCCAGAATATGCTTCATGCCTTAGAATCTGGATAAAATTTAGGCTATCATTATCTTGAAAGTCCTAAGGCTGAGATAGATAAGCTCCAAAGGCAAATCCAAATCCTTGAAGAAGGAAAGCTCAATCCAGGGAAAATTAATCCATTCCCTTCCACTCTGCGAACAGAAATTCTTCCTTCTCTACCTCCGCCACCTCAGACATCTATCTTTGCCACTCTTCCAGATATTCCTATCTTTTTTAATGCGATCTATTAAACCCTCGCAGAACTATCTACAAGACCCAGAAACTTGGGCCAGAGAATCCAAACAATCATATGTTATTATGAGGACTAATAAGAATAGACTTAAGATTTGATAACCATGATCGATCCCATTATGACACCAGATGGCATATCTTTATGACAACAATGCTACAAAATGCAGAAAACCTTCAAAAGTGAGACATAACGTTAAAAAGTATTGATATATTAATCAATCTCTTATCGGTAGCGCTTTTCCTCTCACAGTGGGACACGTATACTGACACGTGGAAAACACAGGTTTGTAGGAAATCTATGTTACTTGTGAGAAGCAATGGCTAAATGAGCCTAAGGGGTTGAGGGCCACCACTAGCCCCTCCAAGTTTGCTAGCAGTGAGAACATTGATAAAATACCATATCATAAATGTTCACAAGTGCAGAAACACGCATACATCATGTGATCAAGCTACATAAGACATGGACGGCAATTATAGCTAATGAAATGATCAGACACTAGTATCTTTAAGTTGTAATTTCAAAAGTTGAAAAAATATATTCTCTTTCTCAAAACTTTGAGAAAGATAATGACTAGATTAGCAAAAAGAAAGAAAAAAGGGAAAGACACTAGTGTCAGAAATACAATATGGAAAACAACAAGGGCTTAGGTTGCATGTATTCTCATGACATAGGCAAGATCAATTAAGAGCCACTGTAACATTCTTTGGAAGATATTCCTTGTATTCTTTTTTATAATTATAAATAGTAGGCGATTTATCATTTT
Organism: Eucalyptus microcorys; assembly: GCA_014182515.1. NCBI lineage: Eukaryota > Viridiplantae > Streptophyta > Magnoliopsida > Myrtales > Myrtaceae > Eucalyptus > Eucalyptus microcorys. Next base: position 4,980,615 of record CM024568.1, on the reverse strand, counting down.
CTGAACATTCATATCAGGGGTTAATCATATGCTGAAAAGAAAAAGGAACCTGAATTGGTCATCATTTTTTCTCTTTGCTGGGATTTCGTTGCAATCAATTCATGTCTCTAGATTGAATCAATCTACCAATCAATTAGTTTGTCATGGTGCTTGGTCCCCTGGCAAATCATTCCTAGATGGGCAATTCAATAAGTTTGTTGCTTCAGGTTTATGTAGTTCTTTGGCAAGGTTGATGAGCCGTATCGGCTGTAAAAGTTGAGCTTCGAATTTGAGCCCCTCAACTTTGTAGAAAAGGTTAATATTCGTCTTTCCATTATACCTTTTCTCTTGCGATTTGATTTTTTTTTTTCTTTTGAGGTTAGCTAGCTTAATGACACGTTACAGACAAATAGTAACAGTGCCGGCAGGACCACAAATTCTCTTTTGCCTAGGATGGGCCCCACGAGGATTAATTTTAAAATGTGAAAAATTAGTTTCAAATTGTCGAGATACAAGAGCAAATATCAAATGCTAGCCAAGTCCTTAAAATGTCAAATGCTAGTTTCAAACGTGTTTAATTTCACAATTCATAATTTTACAGAAAAAGAATAATAATTTATAAGAATTGCTAATGAGAAAAGTAAATATTAGGTATTCGGAGGATATAAATTCTGGACTATCAATTTTTTTAATGTTTTCTGATCGTGTCCACAACGATTAGGCTATTTTTATGTGCACATTGAAGAACAAGTTAGTCTCTCATTGCGAAAAGAAATTTCACTAGTCCCTTATACTAATTTTTAAGAATTGTTAAATGAGTACATAATTTGACTTTTTAAACTTCATTTCCACCCAAAAAAAAAAAAAACTTCATACATTTATATATATTTATACTGAAAGCTATATTTTAACATTAGATTCTTAAACTCGTATGGAAGGAAAATAGTAAGGAAAGTATAATAATTCTTTAAAATGTGATTGAAGATTGATGTAAAAAAATGAAATAAAAATCAACTTAAATGTAATAGAAGAATTAAATCAACTAAATATCATTTTTCATATTTGTGATTTTATGAACTTGGATCATTAATAATTTTGTTTCTTTCTTCTTTAAACTTACTTTTAGAAAAACTTTGTTATTTATGGGAACTGTTTCCCAAGGAAACTGGAGAATAAAGTCATCTGGTTTCCTTGGGAAATTGTGGGGTGTAGATTGCACCGTTACTCTGGACAAAGCAACGGTGCAATCACCCAAGCAATTTCCATATTATATCACTTGAAAGCAAGTAAAAAGTTAGGCCTAAAAAAAGCAATCAAAAAGGGAATTGTTTGGGTCAAATGAGGGTCTTATTCATATAATTTCACAATTGAAAGAACTATACATACTTAACTTGACAAATTTTCCTTTTAAGATCAATTAATTTTTCACCTGTGAGCGGAGGATCCAATAATTAGATATCAAGGGTAGATCAACCATACACTTGCGTCAAATTATCAAAGATAGTCCTAAATATCTCACTATAGGAGATTAAAAATATCTAAGGAAGTGGACGTATAAATCCTATGAAACGCCCTTTTTACGGCCTATTTGGCTGCACAACAATGTTTTTTTATGAACGACCTAAATTTGCACTTTAGTTAAGTCAAGGGGACACACCAATACAAGATTGCAACGTCCAAGCAATGCATGCAAAATTGCGGAGACGTGTTACATTCTTTGTGGAAATGGGAAATTTTTAGAGATTCTGTTTGGCATCAATACTAAGGATATATCAAATGAGATGGTCATTGATTACGAGGGTCATTAAGGGTATATCGTGTTTTTTAAAGCTCGAAAATAAAATACATTATTTTTGTCTTTTAGACTGACCACAGTAATTAATTAAAGATAGTTTCTTTTTTAATTAGCCAAGAAGTGATTTATCAAACACTTTACATTGAAATTCAAACTTGTTAGTAGAAAACTCAATTTTTTTCAAATGAAATATGTAAATTGATTTATAATTGGATGGTACGTATATTTTTCATATTTAGTTGAAATAAATGATCGATTATAACATTTTATACATATTAATTACATAAGACTCAAGCATTGAGAGTACCGAATAATAATCATAATTTTCAAATTTATTTGAAAAAGCAAATCATCACTTCCAAGTCTTGGTATTTTGTAACATGGATAAATTATCATTGAAGAATTCTTGTTACATAGCCAAATGTGAAATCAAACTTTTAATTTTAGTTTGAAAATTGACAAAAAGAACAATGGCATAAACAAAATTAGTCTTAAAGATCGCCTATCAACTCTAATGCCGAAAAATAAAGATAAAAAGAAAAGGTATTGTTATATATATCTTTAAAAAAAAAAAAAAAAACCTACCTACAAAATCCCCACCTCAATGAAAACATGAAATGAAAATCTGTGGACTATATTTTCACCAGTTTACTAATGCCATCGATTGACTTTAATATAAGAATTTGGGAAAAATGCGCAAATAGTCTGTGAATTTTGGTTCAATATGTATTTTGATCTTTAAACTTTTAATTTATTTGAATTAATACTCAAACTTTAGTCCAATATACAATGTCGTCTTTGAATTATTAATTTGGTTTGATGTGATCCTTGAGTTTTTTTTTTGTACATATTCAATTTAGTCATTGTACAACATTAAATTTTTTTCATATAATTTATAGATTTAATTAAATATATAATCGACGGACAAAGGATCACATTGAAAATATTAAAAGTTCAGGTATAAATTGCATATTATATGAAAGTTCAATGACCATATTAAATAAATTAAAATTTTAGAAACCACAGCATACATTCAACTAAAATTTTAAACTAAAATTTAGAGACTACTTATTTGTATTGTTTCGATTTAAGAAATTGCTATATCAAGGCTCATTCTTGGAGCCACAAATAGCGGCTGATTGCCATGCATACTTACGTCATTTTTTTGTCCTCGTGTTCTTATTCTTTCTTCATCATCTTTACTTTCCCTCCCACATGGGTGCATTTATGATTGGAGTTTCTCTTTCTTTTTTTTTTTCCTTTGTTCCCTTGATGCGACTATGTTTGCTTTTAATTGTCTACCTCGTGATAGGGGTTAGGTTTTGATAAAACTATCCAGTATTAACAATTTCTTTTTAGGTCATTTTAATGATATCTTAATTTTTTAATGACTTCAAAAGTGTATGCCGAGATGTGTATAATCCACCTTATGATGCGATAAATATGTGTTTTGTATGAATAAGAGGTTAGCATTTATCTTTTTCATCCCTCAGTATTGCTATTTGCATTTATGACGAAATTCATCCGTCCAATTAGTTTTAAAGTACCCAAAAACAACATTGCACGCCTATGAGAACTAGTAGAATTATATAGAAAAATGGAGAGCTAAAGATCTAGCAGTTTTCTACACAATTTAACTCATTTATAAATAGTTATGTGGCAAATCTGAAAGTGATACGAATTGACACAAATTTGACATAGGTGTCATTTCATAATTAATAAAGTATGGTGTTTCCTAATGACGCAATAGCAAAACCCAATCATGAAATGCGAACTTGAAATGTTAGCTAGTCAATTTTTTCAATAGAAAGTACATATTTGGTAAATTTTAGATTGAGAAAAAAGTGAAAATTGCGGGTGGACCCCATTTTTTCCCGATAATAATCAATTGGCATCAATTATCGGTTTATTTCCATATCGCAGCAAAAATAATGTCGCCAATTATTGTATGTTGTGGTCGGAGCAACGTGAGTAGTTTTTCTATATGAATGGTCTGATCATAGGATTATGTTAATAATGCATGACTTCTTTTTTTTGGGTGCATATGTTAAGGCGGGTGGACGATTCGGCGATGTTGTGGCAGATTTGCTGAAAACAAGGGTCGATTTATAAACTTAGGATTTGGTTAAGAAGGGTACAAATCTTTTTAAGCATTTGACTAGAGGAGAGAGCCTCGAAAAGACCAAACTAGGGGAGATCTTTAAAGATCCCCTTGCCGCCTCAGTGCTGGTCTCTATTATCATATTTTCTTTCCAAGAGATAAAGAGATTGCGCAAATCGATCGGAAACTCTTTTTTAGGGCAAAGATTATGTAACAACAAAATATTGAGTGGGCCAGCCATTCAATGCCGACATGCCACATATCGGCCGGGTCCCACCTCCCACGCACTCTCTCTTCCGTGATCTCCCTCTCCGCCCTCCTTCTCTCCCTTCTGTGCTTGCATTTCCTCTGTGTTTCTCGTGGCTGCCATGGCGACGGAGCTCGGCCTCATCTACAGTCGCAGTTGCTATGGTTGTGGACCACAGGCTTGAGCCTAGAGCTTGAGGTCAAAGCAGCCATGGTCGCTTGAGCACGAGCTCGCGACCATGGTTGCTGTAGCTCGAGCTCGCGACCAGGGTTACTTGAGCTCGAGCTCCTGGCCATGGCGGCCGCAAGAAGAAAAGCAAGCACGCAGAGGAGAGAGGCCATGGCGGCCCCAAGAAAAAAGAAGAAACGCAAGCACATAGAGGAGAAAGAAGTAGGCTCGGGAGGAGAGATATCACAAGAGAAGAGAGTGTGGTGGGACGACACATGGCGCCACGTGTCAGCAACTTAATGGGCCGGTCCCACGGTGACGTGGAGGCCTTCCCAATATTTTCTCGTAAAACAGCACTTATTCCTTGAGCAATCGATAGAACACCTTTAAGAAACCGCATGTCAAATTCGTGGCATTTTCTTTTTATCCTCTTTTAAAAAATGCGTGATGTTAAAAACTTATGACTTGTCAACCGGCCGATAGCCCTTGTGCTGAAAATTAAAGATTCACCAATTAATGCTATTAAGCTAGAAATTGACTTATCTAATATGTGGAAAAAGGGGGCCACTCAATTCATTTAGTAGAAAAAAATAATTGATGATAATTAGAATCTTGTCAACTATAATAAGACTTATCAATCATGATTGTATATCTAGTGATTGTCGAACAACTCTTTCTTTCCTTTTGTACACTTAAAAATGAGTTCTTTAAATTCTTATCACTAATTTCTCAATAATATCAAATAGGCCAAAAGCGTATAAATCAATATATTTATGTAGATCGAATAAATCGACCAAAGAAAAATGTAGATCGAATAAGGCTTTAAAAGAGTGATGAGCGTGGCCTTCAATTTAAAGTTATTTTGAACTGGAGATGTAATACAATCAAGCATTTATCCATGCAACTTTCTCCATTTTTTTTTTTTTTGTCATTTAGCCATAAAACAATACAAACAAAATGTTGATTGGCTAAAAGGAAAGGAATGCATAAATGTTGACGCATGGGCTCTTTGCAAATGCACGAGCCTGGCCTAGCATCACCCTAGAGAAAGAGGCATTATAGCTTAGTTACGTTATGATCATAATAGCTATTACATTATAACCTTAACTATTACCATGATCAAAACAAACATGCAATTACAAATTTGTTCACGAGGAGGATTAGAAAAGTGGGCCAAAGCGTAAGTAGTAAAATTGCATCTCAATATTACTATAGCAACCTCCATGGACCAAAAAAAAAATGCGAATCAAAGTAATAGTGAGTTTGATAGTAGCTTATGTCATGATGAAAACTCTCCATATAACGGGGTTGAGCAAATTACAAAGGTACTTAGGGAAAGAATAAGAATGATGGAGTTTGATTTCGTTACCTTTTTTGGTGAGTACCACAAGAGGGAATAGTGGCTATAACAATTCGGATGACGAACGTTTTACTTTTGGGAGCAATGAGGATGATGAGGGTTGGGATAAACAAAGATTCTCCTTGTCTAATCTAAGGTGTGACTATGAGAACCTTGTTTTTGAAAAATGAATGAGATTTAAATCTCCATCTCAATTTAAACAGGCTATCTAAAACAATGCGAATTACCAAATACTTTGAGGCAATATGCAGAGAAAAGTAGTGTGACGGAGCACAGAATAATTTCTGCTTTTTGAGGTAAAGTGTGCATACATAATGGTCACAAAGTAGGAAACACCTTGCCCCCCTTTTAAGCCAACATGCGGTAACTCATGCGGAGTGAACAGCCGATGAAAACTCCAATTTGTTCATATTCCTTGACCTAAAGTGTATGCTTTCATGTGTGATGTCGAGGAATGGTTGATGAATCAAGATAGACGTTTCATTAGTAAGAACATTGAGATTTCATTACTAAAAGCTGACACCAGAACAAAGTAAAAAGATCAACTACAAAAAATCTTTTAAGATCTTAATCTAGCTAACAAGATATCAGATTTTTCAATTCATTATGATAGTGTACGAGCAATGGCTAGATATCAATAATGTGATTGCAAAACTTCTCTTGGTTGCTTGCAAATCTGAACTACATTTAATCGAAGCATTCCCACAATCCACTCTTTGAATTGTTGCCCCACCCATTAAAAATTTCAGTCGTCGCCGTTATATGAGAAGATTGGTAAATATTACTTCTACTCAATCAATTGAAATAACATGTACAAAATAGTTAGGAAGCCTCGTGTCTTTGACTTTTCCCACAATTTAACAATGCACAGCTCTAAAACGTTTCGAATTCAGGGTATTGTAGAACAGTCAATATGGGTTAAAAACACATTTTACGAGTCACTTTTAGGGGGCCAGGCTACAAATGGGTCACTTAAAATTTTACAAAGGGGTGAAAATGGACTTAAGATATTTGAGCATGACTTTAAATGGGTCTATATGAATTTGCCCATGATCTTTACTCGACCCGTTTAGTTTACTAGCCCAACCCATACAGCTGTCTTCATTTTGCTCGATTGACTCGCTCAGGAAGGAAAGAAAGAGAAAAAAAAAAAGAACTCTGCTCGACGGCAGCGCGTAGCTGACACTGGCGCTCGGGGATCCGCAGCTCTTGGGCGAGCTGCATCGGAACAAGCAGGGATGCATCGTCGTGAGCACTGCAAGTCCTCTGCGGCGTCGAGCAATTGAGGGAGAAGCGGATGGAAGGAGAGTGCTGCGTAGGGTAGTGGAGGTTAATGCACGTCGGGGAGGAAGATCTGTGGAAGGAGGTGAGGGCGGTGGCAGTGGAGGCGCGGGATGCAAAGGTGAAGGAGGAGGAGGAGGAGGCAGCGGAGGACGGCGGCGCGTGAAGCCCGGACCACCAGCCTAGTCGGTCAGGCCTAGGTCCTTCTTCTCCTTCTTCTGGTGGTCTCCCCCATTTTTCTGTTGCAGTAGAGAGAGAAAGTGGATTTCTTTTTCAAAAAGAGAGAGAGACAGTGGCTTACGTTCTGAATGGAGAAGAAGATGAAGGTTTTTTTAATTTTGATTTCATTTTTCAAGAAATTAGATTTTTAATTTTTAATTTCTTTATCATTTATCATTTTTTTAATTTTACTTTTCATATATTTTATTGGAAAAGTATGAGATATCCCTACATTGAAACATATTTGAGTAGCAAAAAATCTAATCTCCATTATTTTTTAGCTCGATTTGTAAATTATCTATACATTATTTTTGAAAAAACCAAAAAACAACCTTTAAAGTCATTGCCCTAGGAGTCTAAATAGTTAAAAAATAAAAAATTAGAGGAAAAGTACAAAATAGTTTAGAATTGTTGATTTCTTTTTTTTTTTCCTCAAGCCATTTATAACTCATTTAAAAAGCAAACGAGTTGCTCATATGAGATTGACCTCATTGAATCTAAATCACAAAATGGGTATGGCACCCATTTTTCCAGCCCTAAGTCTTTAAAAGTTTTAAAATTTTTTTTTTAAAATTTTATTTACTAATTATTTATTTATTTATTATTACTTTTTTTTTTTTTTTTTGGGTTTCAACTTTAAAGCACGAGATATAAAAACTTCATCTAGCCTCATCAAGCCACAAACAACGTCAACAACAGCTTCGACAACACTCCGCCACCTCTCATCCTCCGGGCTTACCTTGATACTAGGCTCTTCTAATTGAGTGAGCGTGGAAATAGTGCCCCGAAGAATCAATGCATTCACTTTTGCATATTTTAGGCCACAATTTATGCATTGGCGAAAGATACCTCTAAGCAAGTGAGCTTCGTTAGCTTTGTGACCTCCTCTAGCAGATCCATGATTGTAATCCCTTCAAGATCAAGAACCTCAAGCCGCTGAAGTTCTCCAATTTATAGGGATAACGCCCTCAAGATATCACAATAAGTTAAGAATAGTCTTTTTAGGTGGGTTGACCTAAACAGAGACTCTGTCAAGGACTTGATCCAAGTTCAGGACAAATTCAGGATTTCCAAAGGCAGCATGTAATCAAGAATTTTGATTATAATTAGTTATTGCATAGCATGCGTGTCATTATTTAAGTCAAGAACTTCTGCTAATCTACTAATGCATATTAGATAAGGTCAAATTTAATCACACATAGATCACGAGTTCACATAGCCTTTGAGGCATTTGATTTTGCATTCATAAGACATAAAAACTTAAAAAGAAAAGGGGGTAACGTGCACCTAATGCACTCACAATTGGATTGGGATCGCCGAGGACAATGTTCCGGTTAGAGGGGTTATGGATGGCGAGAGGGGAAAGGGGTAGGGAAGAACGCCGAGGACAATGTTCCGGTTAGATGCAAGGCTTTTATGCTTCCTTCACTGCAAATTCTGCCGCTTCTTTTGTCTGGTCTTTTCCGATTTCTAAACAAGTGATACTTCAAATCCTTATAATCTTTCCTACGGAAGCTCTAAAAATTTTGAGATTTTGATTTCGACATTTGATGCCAAAGCACTCGAGGCATGTTTACTGCTTTTTCCCACCATTTGCTTTTTATTACACGTAAAGGCTTCACTTAAGTGGTTTTCCTGAGGAGTATACATAATATGCCGACTTACAGACATAAAAGATGAATGTATTAATTTTATCAGGATATCATGGAAAATTCTTGTTACCATGAACTCTCTGTTTTTCCTGCCTTTAAATGAAGAAAAAGCTTCATGCCAATGAATAAAGTTGTAACAATGAATATTTCTGTCATTCTATGACTTCTTTTTCGTAAGAAACAAGCAGATTTGGATTTCTAGTTTAGTACTAAATGGACTTTATGGGACCGCCAGAATGACTGGACAATCTTCTCTATAGTCTGATTATTAATTAATAATTAAAAAACCTAAAAAGCTTAAAAACTTAAAATTAAAAAACCTAAAAAATAAAAAAAACTTATAATTAGAAAACCTACAAATTAAAAAAAAAAAAAAAAGGTGGGGAGCCGAAGGGGGCGGTTGAGGGTTGAGCCCTCGTCACCACCGCCGGGAAGGGCCGGCGACGGAAGGGGGAGGGTCGGCCGGGGTCGCCGTGTCACGCCCCGAACCTCGAGCACGCGCACATCCCACTGCGGTCGATAGAAATGCGACTTCCCAGGACACGTCGCCGACCCATTCATTTAATTGCACATGCGGAAGCGGATAAATAATCTCCAGACAAAACTCAATTGGGATAGAAAAGCAGGATCACATTTTCAAATTCAAACCACACACCTTTATACACATCAAACCAGTTCATTTACAGGACTAGGCTATTAACAAAAGATCTACAGAAGATCAGTCCTAAAAAAACTAAGCTGTCCTAAGATCGGCTAGACAGTCCATTCGCCAGCTCTTCAGTCGGGATCGGCGAAGTCAAAAATCATCTTAGCGACCCTCACTGGTCTACCAAAAAGGCTCCGGAGGATCCGCCATCTAGGGACCTGAAATAATATCCCACAACCGGGATGAGACAATGTCTCAGCGAGTCCTACCCTCTAAAACTCGATTAGGAAGAAAATAAGCCTCAGGGTGCTCTAGCCACACAAAGAGGATGGAGGACTTACCTCGCCTCAGTCCATTTCTGCACGTCAGCACAATTCAATTCTCAATCACATTTGATCATTCACAATGATTCAATTCAATCACATTATCTATCTTTCCATACCGTCTATCAAAATAGTCGTTAATAAGACATATGCTTTCCAAAGCTGTAGCTGATAGATAATATAATAGCTCACCAAAAGCTGCCGCAATATTCAATATAGTATACTATAGCTCACCAGAAGCTGCCGCAATATTTATATAGTATACTATAGCTCACCAGAAGCTACCGCAATATTTATATAGTATACTATAGCTCACCAGAAGCTGCCGCAATATTCAATATATGTGTATATCATAACTGCTCGCCAAAGTTATCAATTCAACAATAACCCAATCCATTCCTCAATCAAATAAATCAATAGATTCAAACTGGTCCTACCAACCAATTACGATGCCAATAGCTAACACCGGGTATTTTCAAGTTAAATACCAAAACTTCTCCAATTTCATTCAATTCCACGCTTTGGAATAATTAACCATAATCATTATTCCACTCAATTTCTCCATTAAATATACAATTGACACAAACTGCCACCACACCGCCGCGATCGGTGCGAAATTCGACGACCGGCCATCCCGGCAAAATTTTCGAAATTATTAAATAATTAAATTTAATTCCGAAAATTAAATAATTAAATATTATATTATAATAATATAATTTAATAAAATAATATTTATAAAATTCGAAATAATTATTTAATTAAAAATAATTAATTAGGGCTTAAACTAGATTACACTAATTTAAACATGCAATTAGCCCTAATTAAACACCCTTAAACTAATCATACAACTAATCTAATTTACATTAAAATAATCTAATCTAATCACCTAAACCTAATTAGACTAATCTAAACACCCCTTAAGCATGATTAACTTGCTAGCGAGGTTTAGAGGATAAACTACCGGTTTTGCGCGCCGGTGAGTTCACGGCGACCACGACACCAAGGCGGTCGATAAACCCCAAAGCGGCGACACCAACGGAGGTCGGGAAGACACTGAAAACGGGCCTCGAAGTCTGGAACTTCTTGGTCTTACATACGATCTGGGCTGAACTGCAGAGAAGAAACCAAGCCTTCAACGGCGAAAACGGGCCGATCGGACTCCGGCGAGCGGGTGGTTGGCAACCGGCGGCTCCCGGGGTCAAAGGGATCTTGCTGGTGGTTGGTATGGGTGGAGGTAGGGTAGAAATGGGGAGAAAATGGCTGAAAACCGCGAACGGGCGGGCCAAGGAGTCCGGATTTGGTCCAAGCGGCCTTCGGGCAGCCGTACGGGACTTCCGGAGGATCGTTCCGGCGAGCGGTGAGGTGCTCCAGAACGGTCTGGATGTCTTCTTCGCGGTGATGGGTGGCTCGTTCGCTGATTCAACCGGGAAGTTAACTTTTACTCGGATCTTTGGAGAAAGGTCGGCTGGAGCGGCGGAACGAGGGGAAAACGAGAGGAGGAAATGGGGTCCGATGGGCATGCGACGGTGGAGGGCTGATGCTGCTCGGTTCCTCTGTTTTTGCTGAGCTTCTCTCCTTCAACAATAATGGAGAAAGCCTTGGATTAAGGGAGAAGAAGCTGCTGAAGAGTGGGGGGTCTCCTTGGGCTCTCTAGAGCTCAACACTTGCCATCTTCTCATTGGCTTTGCCCCCACCATGACACCACATGACCTCAGCCACTCTCTCTCCTCCAATCTTCCTCTACAAGCTTGGCAATAGGTGCAAAATATGGTGTGCCATGGGAGCTACGAATTTTGGACATTCCCCCATTCAATCCATTCAATTCTCTCTCAATTCCATCCAATTGAAGCTCAATTAAATCAACCCATGTGTCCTCGGCCTTCTCATGATATTTTGACACAGGCGATTCTCGATTGTTGTGAAAATCCAACGGGGTACCCCCGGAGAATAATCCCCACCGGTTGACGAGGATATTGAAATTTTTTTTTTTAAAAAATTTTTTAGCTTTAGGTTTTTAAATTTAATTTTTTTTAATTTTAGGTGATTTTTTCGATGAAAAGTCCGTCTCATTTAATTATAAGTTTTAATTTTAGGCTTTTTTTTTAAAAATTTTTAATTTTAGGTTTTTAAATTATAATTTTTTTTTAATTTTTAGGTTTTTTAATTATAAGTTTTTAATTTTAGGTTTTTTAATTTAAGTTTTTTTTTTTTTTTTTTTTAGGTTTTTATTTTCTAGGTTTTTTAATTTTAATTTTTTTTATTATTTTGGTTTTTTAATTATGATTTTTTTTTTTTTAGGTTTTTTAATTATAAGTTTTAATTTTTTTTTGGTTTTTTAATTATGAGTTTTTTTTTTAGGTTTTTTAATTATAATTTTTTTATTTGTTAGGTTTTTTAATTATAAGTTTTTTATTTTTTAGGTTTTTCAAGTTTAAGTTTTTTATTTTTTAGGTTTTTTGATTTTAAGTTTTTTTTTTAATTTTTAGAATATTTTAAATAAAATTAAGTTTTAATTTAATTTAATTAATTTTTATATTAATTATTTACATATTTTTATTTTTTAGAATATTTTAGCTGGTAGTTTAATTTTTATTTTGCAAACGACGTCGTTTCGGGTGAGTTTCAGCCGAGTCAGCTCTCCGGCGAGCCACGTAGGCAAGAAAAAATAATAAAATATTGTCATGTAGGATTTCTAGCAAGGTTCGCCAGAGATGGCACTTAAATGTCCCACTTTTTAAAGAAAAATGCACTTAAATATACATTTTTAAAGTTTTGGCACTTAAGTATCCCATTGTGCCAAGTTTTGGCACTTGGGCTGTACTTTTGCCAACTTGGAGGTCTCCAGAATCACTCACACTATCATAATGTAAGTTTCTAGCCTTTTGCTATTTGTAGTTTGTGTTTCATGTTTTTTTATTATTATTGAAATAGATAGCGAGCAATTTTGTAATGTATCCGCCATGATTGTACTAGAAAAGCAAGGCAGGTTGAGTTAAAGAGTGAGTTTTTGTTGATTTGAGGTCAAGTGTTAAATGTTTTCTATTGAATATATTAGGATAAAATACCATAACTTCTGGCTTTCCACATTCTTAGCACAAGTGACGTCATGCTTCAACTTTTGATTACTTCATCATTGTTGTACATTCGGTGTCATATAAAACGAATGGTGAGGCCAACAGAATTGAAGAGTGCCTTGCTTTTCATCTCTTTGTCTGAGGACCTTCTCTACCAAATTTGTATTGTGCAATCCGAGAGCCTTTTCTCCCATGACCCCAATATTCTCTTCCATGTGTAAAATCACAATCAAACCATTAGTTTAAGAAAATTGAATCTGAGTTAGTGGAAGAAGGGTTCTTTCTTTGTAAAGTATTTGTAATACCACCATCGCAAGATTAGGTAGGAGGTTTACTTCTGATCGTTTGGTACTTTCATCATTTATAAGGGTTGCTTGTGTACTTCACTAAGACATATGGCTTGATTTTTTACAAAAAATCGTTTCGCCAAACTGTCACTAAGTTGGTTACTATCTACATTCTTCATTTTGCAAAGAAATCATCACATGCATCTTATGTATCCGTGTGACGTCATTTGCAAAACCCTAAAGCTTTTAGGTTTATATGCCTATCGATACATTTGCTGTGAAAGCTGTTCACCTGTTCTACTTGAATTTTTATCAATTCTCTACCATATCTCAAATGTACAATATAAAACTTTCTCATGAAGATTTGTTAGATCATGTCCCATTGATCACGACAATGGTCGAAAGAGATAAAGACTTGGTGAAATTATGTGTGTCTAGTCACTTTTCTCCACAACATTAGGCAAAACAACTTTCAGGTAAGGACATTCCAACTGCATGTCTATGTAATTTAAAAAAAAAAAAAAATGTCACCACCTATTGTAAGTTTGATTTCTCCCTTCACCTATTTCTATTGAATTAAAATTTCATTTTCGAAAATATATGGAAATCAATTAAGCACCCAATATGATTTTACTTGATGTTTTCAAATTTAAAATCAAAGAGATAAATCCAAAAAAGATAAGTGTTGGGGAAGGATTATGGAAATTTTTTAAAGAAATTTTATCTTTCTCTTTGCCAACGTTATCGATCAAATACATTTGAAAAAAAAAATTCTTTATCTATTTTTACATTCAAGTTTAATTTTAATAAGTGATAGATTTATAAGGATGACAAATCACTGAATTAATAATAATTGATTGAATTCGGTTGTGTGGTAGATAATGAGTGTAGGAGGAGCCTCGGCTTATGTTAACATCTGGATTTCAAAGGATAAAGTAAGCAACGCATTCTCGTAAAAAACATTTAAAAAGAACAAGAAGAAAATAGTAGTAGAGAGAAAAGGGAAAGAATGAATAATAAATAGATAAAAATGAATAACAAGAAAAAAGGCCGAGAAGCTTGCCAGCTCGATCTATTTTCAGTAATCTCTCCCTCAACAGATCTATGGAATGGTTGACAAGTGAGCGATGCAATGTAGGGAATGTAAATTCAACAAGATGGATCGCTACATTGGCACTAAACACGACCGCCACAACCTCATTTTCTCTACACAAATCCTCTCTCCAGTTCCTTTCCCCTTCACACAATACCAAAACTTAGAAAGCTTATGTTCTCATCTATCACGTCATCTACTCATCCATCCGTTAACTCGAAAGCAGCGGTCAAGGGCTACCTTGCTCCTTATCCTTTGCGAAGGGGACATCAACGAGGTAAATGCATATCCGACCTGCCTCAGCCACATGCCCCCAACTCCACCCCTAGTGAATATGCATCATATGCACTCTCTCTTCCTCTCAACAGATCTATGGAATGGTTCTATAGATCAGTTGAGAGGAAGAGAGAGTGCATATGATGCATATTCACTAGGGGTTGGAGTTGGGGGCATATGGCTGAGGCAGGTTGGATATGCATTTACCTCATCGATGTCTAAGGAGCAGGGTAGCCCTTGACCGCTGCTTTCGAGTTAACGGATGGATGGAGGAGTAGATGACGTGATAGATGAGAACATAAGTTTTCTAGGGTTTTGGTATCATGCGAAGGGGAAAGGAACTGGAGAGAGGATTTATGTAGAGAAAATGAGGTTGTGGCGGTCGTGTTTAGTACCAATGTAGCAATCCAAATACCGATCTTGTTGAATTTCCATTCCCTACATTGCATCGTTCACTTGTCAACCATTCCATAAATCTGCCATAAATTTTTGAGGGAGAGAGATATTACCGAAAATAGATCGAGCTGGTAAGCCTCTCGATCTTTTCTCTTGTTATTTATTTTTATCTATTTATTATTCATTATTCATTTTTTCTTTTTCTCTCTACTACTATTTTCTGCTTGTTCTTATTAAATATTTTTTACGAGAATGCATTGCTTACTTTTTCCATTGAAATCTAGATGTTAACATAAGTCGGAGCTGCTCCTACGCTCATTATCTGCCACACAACCAAATTCAATCAATTATCATTAATTCAGTGATTTGTCATCCTTATAAATCTATCACTTATTAAAATTAAACTTGAATATAAACATAGATAAAGAAAAGTTTTTTCAAATGTATTTGATGGATAATGATGGCAAAGAAACAGATAAAATTTCTTCAAAAAATTTCCATAATCCTTCCCCAACACTTATCTTTTTTGGATTTATCTCTTTAATTTTAAATTTGAAAGCATCAAATAAAATCATATTGGGTGCTCAATTGATTTTCATAGATTTTGCGAAAATGCAATTTTAATTCAAAGTAAACAGGTGAAGGGAGAAATCATACTTACAATTGGTGGTGAGATTTTTCTTTTTTTTTTAAATCACATAGACATGCGGTTGGAATGTCCTTACATGAAAGTTTATTTGCCTAATGTTGTGGAGAAAAGTGACCAGACACACATAATTTCACCAAGTCTTATCTCTTTTGACCACTGTCGTGATCAATGGGACATGATCTAACAGATCTTCATGAGAAAGTTTTACATTGTACAGTTGGGATATGGTAGGGATTTGATAAAAAATCAAGTAGAACAGGTGAACAGCTTTCACAGCAAATGTATCGATAGGCATATAAACCTAAAAGCTTTAGGTTTTGCAAATAACATCACACAGATACCTAAGATGCCTATGATGATTTCTTTGCAAAATGAAGAATGCAGATAGTATCCAAGTTAGTGACAGTTTGGCGAAATGATTTCTTTGGACTATCGACCTATATCCACCCTCTATTCTTGGAAAGGACATAGATCTCAGAGAGGTTATACTTCAATGTAGTCACCCCCTTACATATGGGTTGAAGCCCATCACCTACCATCCCTCGTAAGTGTACTTTAGTTTGCAAGTCAATGAAAATATCATCATTCAACCAAGGAAGCGGCAAAACAGAAAATGAAGTGGGCTTGCTCTCACAATCATTAAGTTGATAGTCTATCACACGATAATATTTCACCCTCTTCATCAAAAGATTCCATCTGTTTATTTGATTCTTAATATAAGTGTTTTTCCCCTATCATCACAAGTCTCACACACCGTATCAAAAATCTCTTCCTCATTTTTTCTTTGGTTTGCCATTAATGGGAAGAAGCCTCATTTTTTTCAATAGCTTCTCAAATTCTTCATAAAGGAGAAATTCTAAGTTGTTAGCATTCATCAACAATGACTACCCATTCTGTTTGTGTCAGAATATTTATATCCTCAACAATGGCCTTTAGACCTTTAGGGGGCATATAAGCACTTGAAATTCTATGGAAGCCCCTTCCTCAAAGAATTGCATGTTCCTATTATGTCCACGAGCATCTTCACTTCCATTATAAACTACAACATCAATAGTCGGCGCCCGACGAAAAAAAACTTCAAATTCCATGAATAAACTAAGGTAGAATGTGAAATGATAAGAAAAGGAAGACAGCCATCGCATTTGAATAATAAAACAAATGATGTGATCTTGGAAATGTGTTCTTGGTCATCTACTAGAAAAACATTATGGCTCATCTTCCAATATTCGAACAGCTTATTAATGGGATATGCACAAATGTTCTTTGGGAAATAACATCCTAAAAGTTTGCTACAATGGATTGACAACTGAATAGGACTCACATTTTTCTGACTTGACTTCGGAGAATTTTCTGCTTCAATGCACGGTCAAGTAGAGGGATTTCTAAAAATCGACCATCACATATAAGCTGTGAAAGAAAGACATTGTCACTTAAGCAAATGAGAAGGGATCTCTCGGTGAGACCATCTCTTCTAATGAAAGCCAGGCAATGAGACTTTGCCCCAAAATCCCCACTTAAAAGGTTAAGTGTTCATTTGTAAGAAAAAACATCATTGAGAGATCCTTCCATGATTTATCAATCCAATGCCCTTTAGATTTTACAAACCGACTCCGTTCCAATCATCTAGTTTTGATAAATTTTTCTACAAAGTTGTGCTTTTAATTTTGAAAAGTTTATTCATTAAAATAAGAATCTACTTTCGGAAACTCTTCAATTTTGAAAAATTAATGCACACAATGTAATTTCAATTCAACATCTCAATATGTAAGATTAACTTTGAAAAATTAATTTAGAAAAATGATTTCTAACCCATAATTCAAAATTCTAACAATCCACTTTTACTACGGGGTCAAACAAGAAATATTGGCCTATGCCACTTGTAGGAATTAATTGGGCGCTCAATTGATTTCCATAGATTTTGCGAAAATGAAATTTCAATTCAAAGTATAAAGGTAAAGAGAGAAATGATATTTACAATAGGTGATGAGATTTTTTTTTTTTTTTTTAAAATCATATAGACATGTGGATGTATTTGTGAGGTTTTGATGCCTAATGGGTAGGGTACTATAGGCTTAAGGTTTCCATTTCAACCTAATAGTAAGCCTTTCACTAATATCGCAAACTGTGGGTGGGCTAGCTTGTTTCTTTCGAGAAAATGAGCAGAATTGAGAATGATTGTCTCATTCGCACGAATTGCATATGGTCCATTTAATCCTCAACACCTCCTAAGTGTTTCGTGGGGTGCAACTAGGTTTAACCGCAAGCTATGTATGCAAATGTGTAGTGCTAAGGTATATGTAAAGGAAAACACAACAATTAATATCCAAACAGTGCTTTAATTTTATTCATATAAACATTCATTCTTTACACCAACTGTTAAACAAAAATGTCAACAAACAATCCACCATTTATAATTCCCAACCCCTACATCAACCTTTAACATAATGTTAGTGGACTTACCTCACCTTCGCAAAAGTGCCACCATGAAATCACATTAGTTAACAAACAATTAAGTTTTATTAGGCCAAAGTCCTTGAGTCCCAACAAAATCATCAAGCTATCGCGTCCTATCCTCGGGAGGAGAAAGGTTCAAAGGTCTTTGTTCATAAAACAATATAAGTGGGCATTCCCACAACATACGGCTCGAATGCATCGTCTAGTTGGTGATCCACATTTAGCCCATCAATTATGAATGTGGGTTCTCTCAAACCCGCACCTCATTGATTTTCTTAGTCTATGTGTTCAAAAGAAGTTGCCATAAGCCATTGTTGAGGGTTGGCTAGAAACACTAATTAAGATATGAGAGTCGTTTTAATATATGCACAACTGGAGAATTTAGACTCGGAAACTTGATTACACTAGTTATGCAACCAATGCCTTTTCAACACCTAAATTTGATTAAGTGCTAATTAAAGTGTCAGGGTAGCTTATTGAAGATTTTAAGGTTCGTCCTAACCATTCTAAAAATGAAAAGAACAATTAATATATGAGAAACGCACAATCAAGTATAATCGTAATAACAAATGCAAACAGCAACCTAGCGTATCCCTAAAAAGAAATTGCATCCAAAAAATCCTCAGGTAAAGCCCTAAAAGATCATTCAATTAGGTTTCAATTTTCGATTAAATGATTTTCACAAATTCTAAGAGAAAACTACTCAAAAACTAATTTTTAAGTTTTTTTTTTTTTCGGAAATTTCTGCATTTTTTTGAATTTTTGAATTTCCTAAGAAAATTTATGGATTTCTTGAATTTTCTAAATTTTTTATGAATTTTTAAATTTTCTGAATTTTTTATTTATTATTTTTAAAAAAAAATTTTAATCTAGGGAGAAAGGACTCTGGGTCGGGTCATAGAACCCGGCATGGATATGTGTCTAACCTAGACCCTAATGGTTCAGGTAGAGTTTGAATTCAGTCCGACCCTAATGACCAGCCCAAACATATGAAATGGGCCCATTCGCCTCTAAGCCGCGGCCATATTATTAGAGAGGGACAGAGAGGTCGAGTCTGAACATCAATTTTTAGGATGTTACTATTGGGGGGGTGATAGAGAGAGCGACAAAGAGAGAGACAGAGAGGTCGTATTACTAGAGAGGGACGGAGAGGTCATGCTATTCAGGTATGAATATCAATTTTAGGCATGTTAGTGTTGGGGGTGACAGAGAGAGCGATAGAGAGAGAGACAGAGAGGTCGTATTACTAGAGAGGCAAAGAGGTCGTACTGTTCGGGTCTGAACATCAATTTTTGGCATGTTACTGTTGGGGGGTGACAGAGAGAGCGATAAAGAGAGACACAAAGATAAGCTAGGGCTACAGAGTGAAGGGACAATGACACCGCCATCCCCAGTCCTCTCGGATGCAATTGTGAAAGATTGTCGACCCCACTCAAATTCCAACAAGAGCTGTAGATGGCCGTCCCGGTCTCCCGAGTGTGTAAGCACATTTTCTTCATTCCCCCAACTCCACAATATCCTCAACGGCTGCTCTCTTTATAAACAATCTGTGAACTTGTCTTATGTTTATAGCCGCTTCCCGTTTTTTCTACATTAAGCTAGGGCTTGAGTTGAGGAAAAGAATTTGTCGTAGCAGTGAGTAGATGTTAGGTTTTTGACTCTTCTTGGAACCCAATGATGGTAACTTGTTAGGTTCGTAGCTTCTTAGCTACTCCTCTTTTTCAAACTCAAAAGCGAACAAGACTTTTATTCACATTTTGATTTATAATGCCAGACAATGCTTAGGTGGTTTTTCAACTGAAGAAGGTAACGGTGGGTTGGCCTAACATGTATCTTTGTTCCTTAGTCTCAATGTATGCATTCTTTCTACACAACGTCATCATGGACTTGGGTCGACAACCTTTCACAATTGTGTCCGAGAGGACTGGGGATGGCGGTGTCCTTGTCCCTTCATTCTGTAGCCCTAGCTTATCTCTGTCTCTCTCTGCCACTCTCTTTATCACCCCCAACAGTAACATCCCAAAAATTGATGTTTAGACCCAAATAGTACAACCTCTCTGTCCCTCTCTAGTAATACAACCTCTTTGTCTCTCTCTATGTCGCTCTCTCTATTACCCCCAACAGTAACATCCCAAAAAATGATGTTCAGACCCAAATAGTACAACCTCTCTGTCCCTCTCTAGTAATACGACCTCTCTATCCATCTCTTTGTCGCTCTCTCTGTCACCCCCCAACAGCCAACAGTGACCTCCCAAAAATTGATGTTCAGACCCGACCTCTCTATCCCTCTCTAATAATACACTATAAATCAGCTTCAGCATCACACGATTCGCCCAAAATCTCGTCGATTTGGTCCAATACTCTCAAACTCGGTATGCTAGAAAGAAGCAGGGCGTTCGTCAAGCCTACCTGGTTCGAGAGCTTGCTACGACGAACGACGATGGGCGAGTTGGCTCCTGCAGATGGTCGAGGGTGATTCGGGCGAACCACCGGCAAACGGCAAGAAATTCACTCTTGGTCTCTTGCTTCTCTCTCTCGAGCACCCCTTTTCTCCTCTAGCCGAGCCAGCACCTTCAACAGGATTCTAGAAGCTCTCATATTGACTCAATTCCTTCGCATTCGGTTACCCTTCATTACGTCCCGGTGGCTTCCTTACGCTCACAGCCTGAAACGTGCAAAAGGGAGAGAAGAAACAGCAAAGTGGCCAGGCCCTTGCTGCTTCGGATGGGCCAATGATGAGAACAAAATAGAATGAAGGGAATGGGCTGGATTTGAGAGAAAAGAAAAGGATTGGGTCCAGAAAGAAATAAAAAGCCGGGTGGAGGGAATTAAAGCCTCAGCCTGGGCTGGACTCGTAGCGAGCCAAGAATTCGAGTAAATAATTTATTTTACTATATTTTTGTTGTTTTTAATTTTTGACATTTTTATTTCTTGTACTTTTGCAAAAAATGGACGCCTAAATCGTTTAAAAAAATTTCAAGTGTCAACGTCTAGAAATGCTAATGAGTTGAGGCAATGAGACTAGGGATGTTTTTCTCAACTTGGGGAGGAAGCAGGTACTGTTGAAAATAGAGTGTCTTCACACCTCACTAGAGTTAAGACGAAGGGCTAGTCAATGACTTCAAGCTCTTCTAAGCTATCGAGGTTTTCTAGTAGGCGAAGTGTGAATATGATAATCAACTGAGGAAATGTGACTAAAGACAAACATTTAAGATGAGACAAACTTTCTCGATGCAATGACCTCTCATAAATGGGCCTCAAACTCTTCATACGACATATGTAGAGATACTCAAGTGATTTGGGAAACCATCTATCATTCTCCCATGTTTCCAATTCAGTTTCACTTCTATATACTTCGTTGTACATGCCAGTTCCGTCAAGAATAGCTCAAATCTCATTACACTCTCCAATTATGTAGCATTTCAGTTGCTCCATGTTCTCAATTCCAAAATCAAATAGCTTAGTGACATCCGTATGGTGGTCTAAGAAATATGCAGTAGTACGCTAAAGCAACTTCTCCATATTAGTGGGGACACCCACACCATTTACATATTTCTAGGATTATTACTTCATATGTTCTTGTAACAATTTATGTGGGTCCACTGATGGCAATCTGTGAGCCTGGTAATATTGTCTCTGTAGTTCTTAAGTCAGTGCCCATGATGTTTTCAATTTTATAGTATGTTTCTGCTTATGCTTTTAATTAAATCTTAATTCAAGACCTTGAGAAGCATGCAAGTCAAAATGCCGTGCAAGAATGGAAAAGCTCATGGTATCTCCTGTTCTATTCTGTCTCATTTGTAAAGAAAGAACAAGATGGCTTTGTAGATTCGAACAGTAAAAGAAGATTTTACAACGGGTTATAAGCAAAAGTACTCACTATTGATGTTGACCCCCTGTGAGAAGTTAAAGTAAATTGGAACTTCTGAATTTAGTGCTTGTTTTACAATTTATCAGTGACCATTATGATATAACGGTACTCTTACTCCACATTTTATCTGTAAATGAATCTGTTTGTTTGAATTTGAACTATGGGCGTCTTTTTCTGTTGGTTTGCTGCTATTTATCTTTTCTTACATAATATGAATTTGCAGCATGTAGTGCTTCTAATGTCCGCAGCTGTGATGGCTCTACCTCCTCTATCTGCTCGTGGTGATTTGGGTGTCCTTTCCACTGCTGCCGCTAGATATGCTCCTTCCTTGTTGAAATCTTTTATATAAATGAGACCTCAGGGTGCTATTGGTGCGACAAAGCTTCTTAGACCCTTCTCAGAAAATCATTGACTCACTGGAACTAAAAGATCCTTTTATAAGGAATTGGGTGGACCTTCTTGCCTTTCTTCTTGCGGGGGTGAAATCTAATGGTATACTCTCAGCAAAGATGGTAACTATGATGTTTTTAAATATTAAAAAGCTCCTAAGATTGGTCATTGTTATCCTTGGGATGTCCATATTCTCTTTCACAAACTTATTTGATACAGGTTCAGCTTGTGTAACTAATTCCGTGTGAATAACCTATTCCTATTGTAACAGTCTAAATGATGCATAAGATTTAGATATTCATGCAGAGTGTTACTACTTCTGGGTAAGTTAACAGAGAACAAGGAAGAAAATAAGGGGTAAGTATGAGAATGGGAAAATTATCAAAAAAGTTTTAACTGTACTACAATTGTGTTAATTCAGTTGTTTTTTGTGTGTTAATTTTGGCTTAAATTTTTTGCATTTGTGTCAGTTGTTTTTATTACTAGCTGTTCGCATTCATAGCGACAAATCAAGGATATAGTTGAACGACACACCTTGATGGATGAACGTCCTAAAATTAGGCTCGCCTCCACACCGTTTGTCACGGGTAATCACCAAAGAAGCATCCAGCATAGTGGGAATAGCAGAAGCCCAGAAACCTGAGAGAGGAAAAAAAGTTGAAATGTTCAGATTACGATTTCAACCACGACAACCTAAAAATGAAATCGAGTCTGTGTTTATTCCTTGAATTCCTCCTTTTGCTTTGGCTATTCCTTTTCATCTTCTTCCCGTTTATTCCAGGAATTCCAAAACGGAAAAGCTGTTGGTTATCTTTCGCCCAAAAGAACCATAGAAAAAGAAGGGGTTGGGGGGGAGTCTCGCGACGTTATTCTCATCGTGGGGTCGCCAAAACGGTTAAGAAGAAGACACGATCGAAGCACGAAAGACTAATTATCCGGACGCACGATGCTTCTATAAAAACGACATGAGCATTCGAAAACTCAACCTTGAAAACAGATGGAGGTTTTGTCCGTAGGGGAAGGGCAAAATGGGGAATTCCCGGTGCCATGCGACTTTGCTTGCGCCGCTTGACGATGCAGCGACGTGGCAGGTCCTCCCCATGCACCGCAAGAAGGCCGTCGCACGAGAAATAGATAAACTTCGCAAGTAGGCTGTAGATGAAGATAGGGGAGGAGATGAGTGACCAGGTGATTAACCTTTTCTGCTCTCAAAGTCGGATACCGATGCTGCGCTTCACGGTTGGCTATAATTTGAGATGCATCAGTCTCCCTTATTCCTAGGTCCATCAAAACAAGCCAAGCGTGAGAAGAAAACAAAGGTCAGAGGAAATTAAATAGAGAAATATTCTAGCCTAAAAGAAACAATGCAATCCCTTGGAGAGACAATTTATTGAGCGACGTACCTTGAGATAATCCACGAATGCAGGGTATCTAACATCATGCATGTGTTGACTAGACTTAAACCTGGTCCATATGACATTGGTGAAGTCAACGATTCGCCCGCTAAATTTCCAGCCCATGGTAAAAGCTGCATAAAGTGGGGTTCAGCTGAAACTTCCAAAAAGGACAGGAAAAAAACTAAAAACTCCTTGAATGTTACTATAAAACACAACAAACAACTGACCTCAGCATACTTGAGACATCAGGCCTTCGTAGCACCTATCTTTGTATTCTTTGTGCTTGACGACGTCATATAGAGGGTCAAGGTCCCTGCAAACAATATGTCAGGGCAGATCAGGAAGCCTTATGTACAGCAATCAAAGTTAATATAGGATTTAAGGGTGATGGCCAGCATTCAGCACCTGCTGACCCTGACTTGATGATGATTCTTTACACCAACCAAGAAGGATATCATTTATTATTTTCTTTCTATATTCAACTATTATAAAAGAAAATTGAAATGCATCACTCCTGTTTTGAGAAATTTAACATTGTTGAAATAATTATTGCACATCTTAACAACAAAACTATGCACTCCAACAAGATGCATTACTATCTCAAGCCATATCTCAAGCCATATCTCAAGCCGGAAGTTCACTATTGCACATCTAGCTTGACAAACACTGTCCAGCATACTACACATGGATATCACATGCACATGCACATGCACATTTGCTCAAGACATACAGTTGACCATAGAGCAAGCAACTGCTGTCATTTTCATCAACTCGCGTTGTTTCTCACAACAAGGAATAAGTTAAAAAACAAGAAGAAAGAATTATTCTTACAGAACAACTATAATTGTCCTTAAGTTAAAAAACAAAATGAAAGTCTTCCATAAACAGTGCAAAATAAAAGTCTTGAACAACCAAATCCTTCCATCAGCACAATCAAATTAATTCTTTACACGGAAAATAATATCGTCCAAAAACATGAAAGTTTCCATAAGTGAAAAACTATCACTTAATTCAAAAACTATCAAATTCACCCATATGGCACCAAAATTCCTAAAGTTCTAACAACAAAAGAAGTGAAGCCATAGTACCGATTAAGCACAACCGTACTCTCTCTCGAGGAAATTTCCTCTGACCATCATGTTCAACTTACAGAGGCTTTTCTGGAGCTACAGACTGGAACTACTAGCTACTTTTGCTTAAAAACCATAAACTTAAGCTGTCTGTCTAGATTCTGTAGACTGATTCCTCATAATTTATATATCAAGTGGCAATGATATTAGACAATCATAACGGCGGTCCCTTGCTCCCTTGAATGCTCAAACTCTGAAGCAACCTTATTTTCGGCACTTCACACGACAACAACTCGATCTCTGTTTTATCATCCAGTGACATCATGGAGCCGAACCTTTCCTAAGGACACGAAGAAGGACAAGCCTTGATTAACCAAACAAACGGCAAATAGAGCAGACGCCCAGAGAGAACCAAAAACCCCGCGACAGACATTCACAGTCAAGCATCTCTCTCTCTCTCACGCACGCACGCACGCACGCACGCACATACTGAGCAGCATCGTCAGAACTTGAAACGGCGGATAGAAAACGAAACAGTGGAATGCAACGACTACGTCTGGAGTTCCGACACAGGAATTAGAATCGTTATGTAATCAATGTATATTTTCGTTTATTTCTTTCCTGTCTTACACTTTAGTATAATAAATAGAGTAGTGAACATGTACAAATCAATATACAGAAATACAAAATTGCAATCTTCCTCTCCATTCTATTTCAATTTCGTTTATGTAATCAATGTATATCTCCGTTCGTTTGTCACGTTTTTTCACCAAAGAACCATCCAGCACAGCAGGATTAGCAGAAGCCCAGAAACCTGAGAGAGGAAAAAAAGTAGAAATGTTCAGATTTCGATTTCAACCACGACAACATAAGGATGAAATCGAGTCTGCGTTTATTCCTTGAATTCCTCCTTTTTCTTTGGCTATTCCTTTTCATCTTCTTCCCACGGATTCCAGGAATTCCAAGACGGAAAAGCTGTTGGTTATCTTTCGCCCAAAAGAACCAAAGAAAAAGGAGAGGAGGGGGGAGGTAGTGGGGTGGCCAAAACGGTTAACAAGAGACACGATCGAAGCAAAAGACCAATTATCCGGACGCACGATGCTTGTAAAAACGACATGAGCATTCGAAAAATCAACCTTGAAAACAGATCGAGGTTTTCTCCGTAGGGGAAGGGCAAAACGGGGAATTCGCCGTGCCACGTGACTTTCGCTTGATGACGCAGCGCGTCGGGTCCACCCCATTGCGTCGTTGCCGAAATTTAAATTTAACGTTTTCCTGTTGATTAATGCTGTGAAAAATTTTAATCTATGTCGATATCCAAAATTCTTTTTCTTATCACTAAAAATCTTAAATTCAAGTATTCTTTAGAAAGCGTACTTTTGTTAGGCCAGCATGAATTCAAGGCATTTTGATGTCATGCTATGTATCATTTAGAGGTATTTTAGCATCTCTCTTCCTCCGAATTTTTACCACTCACTTCATTCAATTAAGCGCTATAAATTTCATTCTTTTATATTGTAATTTTCAAGTGATATTTTGAGTTAGGCGATTAATTCCTTGGAGGGCAGGTTAGGATTAGGGCCATGGTTTGGAATTTTTTAGTCTGGAGTAATCATGTCATTATCGCCCATCTTTTTTAGG
The DNA here is from genome assembly GCA_014182515.1 of Eucalyptus microcorys. Classification (NCBI taxonomy): domain Eukaryota; kingdom Viridiplantae; phylum Streptophyta; class Magnoliopsida; order Myrtales; family Myrtaceae; genus Eucalyptus; species Eucalyptus microcorys. The sequence continues at coordinate 4,954,246 of CM024568.1, read as the reverse complement.
GTGTTTTTTTTTTTTTTTTTTTTTTGTGGTGACGAAAGTTAATTACACTTTTTTTTTGGTTCGCTGAAAAATCTAATCCCCGTTCTATTCCCTCTATGACGGCATCAAGTCCAGACTTAACACGTCCAACATCTCCATTTCGTACTGGTCTACATTTGTTCGTGCCCAATTCAACGACATAAAAAAAAAAAAAAAACTGCAGACTCTCGGGTCTGATTTAGTTACCATTTCGGCCAATTGTAGGTTGTTAAATTCGTTAATTAGGTCGATAAAAGTATGTGGTAAAGGTGACCGACTCTATATTTTATTGTGGCACTTGTTGGATTATACACCTACTGGTGATCTTGCTCCTCAATAGTATTTACTATACAAAGCCTTTCGTATGTCTATGAAATTTTGTACAAGCCTTTCTCAAGCCTCCTAATCATGTTAATGGGTCGTCGCATATGTTCCATGAACGGCCGGCCGAGGGATATTTTTTCCTACTCGCTAGTTTCATCGGTTCTTTGATCTTTGTTTACTTTTTTTTTTTTTTTCGGCCATCCACTTACTCATGTGAATATAATTAACGGTCGATATATTTTTGTACGACGAGAAGAGTCAAGTACAATCCCGATACGTGGAGTATCTTAATCAGGTTGAACACAAGCTAAATCACACTTACTGAGTGCTTAATAAAGTACTATTAACAATTTTTTTTTTGTTGGTTGGTTTAATAATAAGGTTAGTTTAAATTTAGACTACAATCCTTATTTTAACATGTCGGCGCCCGCACACCTCGTATTCCTCATTCGTAGTTAAATATTTTTCCCCCATTAACTAGGGAATATGAGAGGCGAAGGTTGCTGCATATTGAGTGGTTTTATGAATTTCGTGCACCCAAGCATTTCTTCTTTGCTTTTTTTGTACTTGTCTCGTATCTAGGTCAACACTAAATAGCACGTCATTCTCATTTAGTCCTCAACCTTTCTAGATATAGGTTAGAATTATAGCTTTTATTACAATTTTCTTGTGCTTATTCCACTGCATCTAAGCACAAATTTGATCAAACAAGAACTTAACGGGTTTGATGATTTGGTTGCACTTATATATAATAATAAAAAATACTCAGTTTTCCCATCAGATAGAAAATACAAAATTAATACCACAAAAAGTCTCAAATCGGTACATTCGTGTCACATTTACCTCAAGCTAATTTTTATGTCTCAAAACATCCCAAATTAGTATACACATGCGGCATTTATGACAAACTAGGGCACTTGTGCTACATTTATCCCTAATTGCCTTTTGGTTCTTTTTATGGTTTGTTGTTGCAACATCAACCTTGCAAAACAAACCAACCATCGAATATGAATTTTTTTTATACCGTGTCAGAAAAATTTCAACAAACCATCCAATGGAGAAACCCCCAACTCACCCCCAACAAGTTTCAAATCCAACACTGGTTGATCCAATATAAGAAAGCGTGATTCCTCCTCAATCATCAATTACGGCTTCACCTGCTTTAGTTCAAATCTAGGGCCTGATTCAATGGCCTCACTTTGGCTAGTATCCATCTCAAGGCCAATGGGCCGCTAGGCCTAGCGACACATGGGTAGGCTCTAGAACTCAGCCTAAAGGGCATGGGCCAACACCCCCTTCGCAGGAGAACCATCGAAGTGATGGATCGGGCTGGACAAGTGTGGCACCCCTTGACGGCCCCCGAACCGTTAGGGTCGCCACAGTCCGCTTACCTTTCACTTGACCTAATAATATAATACTCTGATACCAAGGAATTTCATTATAATTCATAAATCCTGGGGGTTTACATCTTTTAGATTGGTCCCTACGCAATTTGTATGGCGGAAGCACATCCATCAACTCCCTTCCCTATATTCAGAAAACAGTGCACACCAGCTAAACATTTTATATAAGTTAAAGCCAAACACCTTTATTTACATAACTTGATGGACATCATTTATCGGTACATCAAAATGCCGTAGTCTTCTATACTCGGCTATACTTCAAAAGATGACCAACATCTCCTCCAACAGTCGTATACTTAAAGTCCATCGATCAGTGTCGGCGTCCAAAAGTTCCTTCCTTTGCTATTCTCCTCCTCACGGTCATATCCAACCACTCGATCTATCTACCAGTGGCAGTGTCAGCAGAGGTATCTTATCTAGTCTGAAATGTTAGTCCCCAAACGGGGTGAGTACAACTACTCAACAGTAAAGATCCATCAAACTACACAATGCAACAAGCAAGACAACCACAATTTCATGTGAAATGCACATATCATCCATGAAATCATGCTTATATCTCCATGAGATGCATTCAATGCCTTCATGATCGCATTCTCAATGTCATATAGTATCGACTCAATTTCATAGGCAATTATATCCCATGCCATATGCACATACATGCGCATGATCCATATCACCCATACAATCATATATATATTCTCATGAGATCCATTCAATGCCTTCATGATCGCATTCTCAATGCCATATAGTATCAACTCAATTTCATAGGCAATTATATCCCATACCATATGCACACACACACGTGCATGATTCAATTCCCATTTTGATATGCAAAAGGATCTCATCTTTCTCCCATGGACCAGTGTTTGCATCCCTCATATATCGCTCGCACCCAACCTAGCATCGCAAGGAACCTCCGACACACACCTCCGAGCATCCGGCATACACCTCTGGGCATCTCGCATCCCACCTGGCATCACGAGGAATCGCCGGGGCTCGCCATGAAAATGGTTACCCCTGCCTTCCGGAATTACGTATCGACATACCACCAGGCATCTTCTAGAATTACGTACCGATATACCACCGGGCATCCCGAAACTCCCGAGGCATCGTTGGCTCACACCTCCGACGGTATCATCATCATCATAATACATACATACATATATATATATATATATATATATATATATCTCATCTTTGGAAAATGCCATTTAATGCAATGATGCCAAAAGTTTCATGGAGTTTATAAAATCTCATCAATTTGATGTCATATGAAATGCACAATTATTACCACATATGTAGCACAAATAACACCCAAGATATCACGTCTTATAAGACAATTCATTTGTTCTTGAAAATAAGACAAATTTTCAAATAAAACAGAATGCATTCCTTTAACTAAAATTCTGGAAAAATTAGTAATTGATATTAATAAATTCTTAAAATTTAACATAATGTAGACAAGACCTATAGAAAGAGGTTTCATGAAGAACACTATGTCAAGAAAGTTTCATATCAATCACATAGGTCCATATTTCACAGCAAAAGAAATTCCAGCACCACTTTTGCACAGTTTCGGAAATAATTTCGATTAAGCCCTTAAATGAACTCCAAAAATTCTGAGATTTTAATATGTTATATCTGATACCTAGAGGTAAAAGTCCCATGAAGTAATATAAGTCTAATTCATTCTGTATTAAAAGATATGATTATTACAACTCACCCTAACCCTCGGCTCAATCTCTAGATTTAATCCCTTTCAAAGAAAAGTCATTTCCCAAATCAATACTTGTCCGTTTATTCTCAAATTTCAGTATGTTATTCCTCAATGAGTCATCTACAATTCTTATCAAGGACATGAGATCAACTTCGGACTGGATAATTTTACAAAATTCACAGAATCGCAAGGGATCAACATAGCAGTTTTCCAGATCTAGTATCTTTGAAGAAAAATGGTTTCACCATCCAATACTTGTCCGTTTCATCTCAATTTTTAGTATGTTAATCTTCAAGAGGTCCTCTACAACTTTCATCAAGAAGTAGAAGTGAGATTCCAGCTAGAAAATTGCATGCAGCTCATGAAATCACCAAAGGTCGGACTGTTTTTCCAGAAAACAGATTACTAGACTAAGGCACTACTCCCATAACTTCGAAAATTCTCACCTCCACCACCTCCGAAATTCACCATACAACACTCACAATCACAGCAAGCAAAGTGTAGATCAATGGACTCTACTTGCCTCAAATCCAAAGAAAATCACAGCAAGCACAACGGCGGGGCAAGGCGGGCTCGACGGCGGCAGCTAGGCGGATGCACGGTGGCCGGTCTTCTTCCTCCTCTCTTGACTTCACTCTCTCTCTCTCTCTCTCTCTCTCTCTCTCTCTTGGTGCCTTGCTCAATCCGCCCCCTCCCTTTTTTCCTTTTTGGTTGTTTAATTACTTGCCTTTGATTAATTTTGCATGGAAGGACACTTGTCTCCATGGGAAGGACACTTGGTAAGTTCCTCTTTCCTCTTGCCACTTGTTTTTTTTTTTTTCATGCAAGATGATGGGCTTTCTTTGGGCCGGATTTGGGCCAGCTTTTTGGCCGACCAAATGGGGAGAATCGGTGGGGGATTCGGTGGGGCTGTGGGCTAGTTTTTGGGTTGGTTTGGCCTTAAGAAAATCAGCCCACTCCTTCTCCAATTTTCCCTATTTAATCCCCACTTATATAAATATGTAATTACACTTCAATATGGCCATAAAACTTTGTGACATAAATCAATAAAAATCCAACTTATAAAGTACATGGCCAAGAATAAAAATTTTCCCTATCAATTTATCCTTTAATACAAATCCTTAATCACTCATGGACATAGGATATATTTCCAACCAAATAATTGTCCATTAAAATGCTCGGCCTTAATCTATTGTAATTTATTAGTCTAATGACCATAACATAGTCCGATGGCGCTTCCATCACCTATTCATAGTTCATGGTATATCCAGGGATTTTTATGAAATTTTAGGATGCCACAACAAAAAGGGAGACCGGATCCATCCCACCGGGTCTGGGGACGAATCCATACCCAATTCCCCAACCCGATTTTCAACCTGGTTTTTTGCCCTACGCGTCCCAAGCCCGGAGACCCCCTCTACACGTCACCAACTGACAGATACACACACACACACACACACACACTTCTTTGTGTGATAAGGAAAATCCATTATTATTCCAACACGAATAATAGTCAGAATAATTTTAACACGTGAAATGATAATTAAAAAAGACCGACATGATAATTATATTTAAGTGTCTTATGAATTTCTAAATTCAATTTGAATCAAATAAAATCATTATTACAATATGCTCTTATAAATTCGAAGAAGAAGAAAGTCCTTTCAACTTTTATGTATTAGAAATTGTAAATTTTCTAAGAAATTACATTTTTATTAAATGATATGGGTTTAGTTTCACGCACTAGTTAAAATTTATTTACAAAAAAAATTATACTAAATAACGGAAATATAATCAATTAACTCCAATTGATGATTAATGCAATGTGACTAATATAGATTGCAAGTTTATAATACCGCATGCACACGCGTGTCCGCACATATTCATATACAAAATACATATACATATATATAAGAGGCACTATAGCTTCCGTAGCTTTGTGTGAGCAAGTTATCCCTTCATGAGCAAGAGGGCAAATAGAATAGTTGAGTATGTGCTTGTATTAGCAAGTTTGAGTGTGAGTATTTTGTATATGTTGAGTGAGAAAGTATATTGTAATAGTTGTGTGAGTGTTTATTTTGATTGTTATACTTGTACATAATTTAGTATAACGAGTGTTTTTAGTTGTATATTACAATTCTCTCATACTACTGCCACAACTCTTTCGCATACCTTACAAGATGTATTAGAGCAACGTTTGCATACCCTAGAAACCAGCAAGAAGGAACAACAACGAGAGTCTTTCAGTCTAGTGCATTGCAACTATTGTGGCTAACTGGTGAAGGGAGCAATTCTCTTCTTCCTCCTCCCTCTCTCTAAATATTTTTTGAAATTGTGAGCCCCCTTCAAATTGTATGCACCCCTTGATGAGCTCAAAGGAGATTTTCTCTTCTTTGTACATTGTATGCACCCCTCAATGGCCACGTCTTCACGTATCACAAAAACTGAAGTGAATATATCAAATAAAATTTTGTCAATCTTTCCTTAAAGAAAATTGAATATATATCTTGCAGAAGTTTCTCTCACTTTTGTATGGTCGACACTAATATATGAAGCGATGAGAATCATAAAATAATCATCACGTGATAATTGTTCTTTTGAGTTTTGGTTGGGTTGTGTTGCATTCTTTTGGAGTTGTAATCGGAAAGTGAGGAGCTCCTTCTCAAATCCCCCTTATAAATATAAATTCTTTATTTTGATCCATTACCAAATATTAATTTATTCATTTGTTTTGTACTTGCCATATTATAGTAGGTGAAGAATAGAGTAGCAATATTACTGTGGACTTTCCGTGATCTGCGGGAGCTGAGGTATTCTAAAGAAAATAGAGAAGGGAGAATGAGGGAATAGAGAGAGAGAGAGGGAAAGAAAAGAAGCAAGAGTTCCTAAGCAAGTTACTCCCTTTTTAACAAGGTCAAAGTTGCTGATTTTTATGTATTAGAAATCATAAATTTTTAAAAAAATTACATATTTGTTAAATGATATGGGTTTAGTTTCACGCACTAGTTAAAATTTATTTACAAACAAAAATTATACTAACTAACAAAAATATAATCAATTAACACCAATTGATGATTAATGCAATGCAACTAATATAGATTGCAAGTTTATAATACTGCACACACACACGCTCGTTCACACATATACATATACATATATATAAGAGGCACTATAGCCTCTGCAGCTTTGTGTGAGCGAGTTATCCCTTCATGAGCGAGAGGGTGGATAGAATAGTTGAATATGTGCTTGTATCAGCTAGTTTGAGTGTAAGTATTTTGTATGTGTTGAGTGAGAAAGTATATTGTAATAGTTGTGTAAGCATTTATTTTTTTCGTTATACTTGTACGCAATTTAGTATAACGAGTGTTTTTAGTTATATATTACAATTCTCTCGTGCTACTACCACAATGCTTTCGCATAACTTACAAGATGTATTAGAGCAAGGGTCACATACCCTAGAAACCTGCAAGAAGGAAAAACAATAGGAGTCTTTCGGTCCAATGCGTCGCAACTGTCGTCGCTAACTGGTGAAGGGAGCAATTCTCACCTTCCTCCCCCCTCTCTCTCTCTCTAAAACATTTCTGAAATTACGAGCCCCTTTCAAATTGTATACACCCCTTGATGAGCTCGAAGGAGATTTTCTCTTCTTTTTACATTGTATGCACCCTTTGATGGTCACGTCTTCATGCATTACAGAAACCAAAATGAATATATCCAATAAGATCTTGTCAATCTTTCCTTAAAGAAAACTGAATATATATCTTGCGGAAGTTTCTCTCGCGATCGCTTTTGTATTGTCGACACTAATATATGAAACGATGAGAATCATAAAATAATCATCACATGATGATCGTTCTTTTGAGTTTTGGTTGGGTTGTGTTGCATCGTTTTGGAGCTGTAACTGAAAAGTGTGGAGCTACTTCTCAAATCCCCCTTATAACTATTAATAGCAATCAAAATTCAACTTTGTTTTCTATTATCAAATCCATTTGTCTTCAAAAATATTTGGAGACTGTTCATATATAAAATATAAATTCATTATTTTGATCCATTACCAAATATTAATTTATCCCTTTGTTTTGTACTTGTCGATATATTGATTTTGTATAATGAGCAAACACATCATCATGGCATCTTATGAAGGCCGTGCCACTCGACACAAGAGAAGATCCAATCTACTGCAAAATGTTTTAATTGTCTTTGTCAATTGCTTAATAAATGATCTCGACATAACTATTGATAACCTCCCTAGAATTGCAAAGTAAAATATGTTCGTATCTATGTTCAATCTGCCTTCATCTATTTGTTGAACAATTTAAATTTTTTATGCTTTCAACTAGTGATAAGTTATGTTGTTTTTCATCATGCCTTCGTGTCCATTTAAGAGTTAACCTTGTGAGTAGTTACGAAAGTGCATGCAAACAAAGTTTGGTGTCCATCCCACATTCTTCTCTCTCTTGCCTGCACAAAGATGGCAGCTTTTGGTACCAGCATTAAAGCAGAAATAGTATGCATAAGCATCAAGGGCCAAGTATGACTTCTTCTGTACCCTCTTCTTTCCTAGGGTCTTTTTCTTTTTTTGGCTTGTGTATCTTTAATATATGCACAAGGCTATGATGGTGCGATGATGTTGCTTTAATTTCTTCAGTGGGTTTGCTCGATTTCATCTTTTACTTTCTGGGCACTTGTGTGTCTCGTTTGTGTCTAGGTTTGTTTGTTGTTCTACTACTAGAGGTTAGGTCAGCTAAATTGTAAGTGACGGTGGAGTTTCAATTACTGGTCTTTTTAGCCAGGACTCATGAGCAGATCATACAATTGTTTTGTGTAGCTAGAGTTGTTTAAACACAAAATTAAGGAGTAATAGAGAATGAGGGCATAGAGTTCGCAAGGTTTCCATCAATGTAGCATCCTTTTGCAAAATCTCAAAATGCCCTAAAATGGAAAAGAAAGAGTTCAAAGTGGAGACTTGTGTTTTGAAACATTTGGTGAGATGCCATATTGGCCATTTGTCCTACTACATTGATGCTGATCACCTTGCACATTGTGCATCCGATGTTTCATGCAGACTGTCGGTTCCTCTTTGTTCCTTCCCTTAACTTGCGTAGGTCAATGTCGTAAGTCTAGGAGTCATAGTGAATCATGCACTTAATTTTTCAATCTAGTCTCTCGTTCCAAAGCGACAGATGTAGGAATGAGGGTACCGTATCAAAGTCCTCAAAGTAGAATCGACAAATGAGGGAAATTAAGAACGGTAATAGTGAAGATGTATTGATTAGAGCAATTTCGAATGGGAAGATTACATCTATTCTTCACATAAGCCACATGTGAAGTAATTCACTCCAATGTGTTGTCTGTTTCAGTGTTGAGCATCTTATTCAACTTGCAGGGCAATTGTACGCTTTACTTCGAAATGAACAGGAGAGTGAGGCTATCTAAGATGTTCGACATCTACTGCAAAATGCAGCAACTGGGTGTGCAAACTGTGCAGTTCCTCTACGAAGGCAATTGCATTACTGGCAATCAAACCCCTCAACAAGTAAGTATCGACCACCTAGGATCAAATTTTCCATAACTTATTAGTAGCATCACTTCAAATTCATTATGTATTTCATTGTAACCTATCATTGGGATTGGAGGACCATGCCAAAATCTGCACTTTTGTCCACCAGTTGGGAGTTGGAAGACAGCAGCACAAACAAGTCACGTGGTGAAAGGACATTTCTTCTATGCTTTTATGAGACATCCAATGAAATAGAAACCATCTATGAAGTATGGAGGGATTTATGATATTTTGAATTACATTATGCGTATGAATCCTTGGACTTGCTCTCTTTTACCTTTATTATTCATCCATTATCACAAAACAATACACTTGCACGCATGTACTCTCTTCAACAAAAAAATACACAGCATGGGCCGCTAGGGTGCCAATAGAACACCAAACTATTAACTACTGAAAAGCCATCCATCTAGCGACGATATAGCAATGAAGCAGATTGTCAATTATAGTCTTCAAGGGCACTCAAATGGGCTCCCAAGAAGTGACACGAGTAAACTTTCCTCGAGCAGCCCCTCTCCAATACCAATCAAACCATGTAAACATTCCCAAGTGTATCTCATAACTAGATGAGATGGCTTAACCATTTTGTTCGCTAACATAACCATCATACGGTCAATCAGAACTAAAGTGGGATGGTTTAGACATTTGTTGTCTATGTTGTAGAAGGTCCTGCCCAAATCCCTAATCCCTGATGTAGCCTAGACATAATTTGTACATTTAGCCATTCACTTCCTAGTTTCTAACAAAGTAATTCACTTCCTATTAGAAATTGGACTTAGCAAAATCTTTAACGTAATCAACTGAACTTGGGAGAGATGCAAATGGAATCCAAAAGCACGTCTCTCTAGGTTTTATAGTTTGCGGTAGCAAGAAATTGATACAATACATAAGACTTCTACTAAGCACCTCAGCTAGAACCAGATACAATCTTCCAACCAAGCAATCTTTCATAGAAAGGAAACTCTAATAGCACATACAACTGTGAACTCAAACTCTAATCACTTAAAAGATATGGCAAAAACACAAATCAACAATCTATACCCTTTTCCCAGGGGGCAAATACAAAAGGGAGAAAAAAATTTAAGAGAAGGAAAATAAAAGTGCACGGGGAATAGAAGGACTCCAATTGAAAGTCGGAAATTGAAATGTCTAACACAAGCTCACGGCTCGGTGAAGAACTATTTCCTAAACAACCATAAGGCAAAAGCATATGAGCGGAGACGTTTCTTGGCAATGTCGACCGGGAGATTTGAGAGTAATGAACAAATGGAAATGGAAAACCCCTAAGCCATCATGTTTCTCATTTAAAACACAAGCTTTTTATCTTTATCCTGGTGGCCTTGATAGCGAAACCTATTGCAGCTGAAAGCAGCGCCAAGAACCCCACAACACCACATATCATCACACCCTTCCTGTCCTCTCTCTCTCTCTCTCTCTCAAAGTATGACACCTCACAAATGACGAAATCTCATAAGGGTAGAGTAGGTGAAGAACATAATAGCAATATTACTGTTGACTCTCGGTGATCTGTGGGAGCTAAGGTCTTCTAAAGAAAAGAGAGAAGAGAGAACAAGGGAATAGAGAGAGAGAGAGAGAGAGGAAAGAAGCGAGAGTTCCTAAGCAAGTTACTCCCTTTTTAACAAGTTCAAAGCTACTGATTTTTATGTATTAGAAATTGTAAATTTTCTAATAAATTACATTTTTATAAAATGATATGGGTTTAGTTTCACGCACTAGTTAAAATTTATTTACAAGCAAAAATTATACTAACTAACAAAAAGATAATCATTAACACCAATTGATGATTAATGCAATGTGACTAATATAGATTGCAAGTATATGATACCGAACACACGCACGCGCATCCACACATATACATATACATATACATATACATATTATAAGAGGCACTGCAGCCTCTGCAACTTTATGGGAGCGAGTTATCCCTTCATGAGCAAGAAGGCAGATAGAATATCTCAGGATGTGCTTGTATTAGCTAAGTTTGAGTATGAGTATTTTGTATATGTTGCGTGAGAAAGTATATTGTAATAGTTCTATGAGTGTTTATTTTGATTGTTATACTTGTACGCAATTTAGTATAATGAGTGGTTTTAGTTGTATATTATAATTCTCTCATACTACTACCACAACGTTTTTGCATACCTTACAAGATGTATTAGAGCAAGGGTTGCATACCCTAGAAACCTTGAAGAAAGAACAACAATGGGACTCTTTCGGTCTAGTGCGTCATAACTGTCATGGCTAACTAATGAATGGAGCAATTCTCTCTCTCTCTCTCTCTCTCTCTCTCTCTCTCTCTCTCTCTCTCTGTGAAAGGGGTTTTGCCTAATGCTCATCAATGATAAGTCTTTATAACTATTAATAACAATCAAAATTCAACTTTGTTTTCTATTATCAAATCCATTTATCTTCAAAAATATTTGGGAACTATTCATATATAAAATATATTCTTTATTGTGATCCATTACCAAATATTAATTTATTCCTTTGTTTTGTACTTGTCATATTATAGTCCATTGAATATGTTGAATTCTTGTTGATATATCGGTTTTGTGTAATGAGCAAACACATCATCATGGGCATCTTATGAAGGCCGTGCCACTCGACACGAGAGAAGATCCAATCAACTGCAAACTATTTTAATTGTCTTTGTCAATTGCTTAATAGATGATCTTGATGTAACTATTGATAACCTCCCTAGAATTGCAAAGTAAAATCTGTTAGTATCTACATTCAATCTGCCCTCATCTATTTGTTGAACAATTTAAATTTTTGAAGCTTTCAACTAGTGCTAAGTTATATTGTTTTTAATCATGCCTTCATGTCCATTTAAGAGTTAACCTTGTGAGTAGTTACGAAAGTGCATGTATATAGAGTTTGGTATCCATCCCATATTCTTCTCTCTCTCTCTCCTGCATGAAGATGGCAGCTTTTGCAGCTTCTGGTACCAGCATTGAAACAGAAATAGTACACGTGAGCGTCAAGGGCCAAGTATGACTTCTTTTGTACCCTCTTCTTTCCTAAGGTCCTTTTCTTTATGGGCTTGTGTATCTTTAATATGTGCATTGGGCTGTGATAGTGCGATGATGTTGCTTTAATTTCTTCAGTGAGTTAGCTCGATTTCATCGAAGGTTTTACTTTCTGGGCACTTGTGTGTCTTGTTTGTGTCTGGGTTTGTTTGTTGTTCTACTTCTAGAGGTTAGGTCAGCTAAATATCCGATTTAATTGCAAGTGACGGTGGAGTTTTAGTTGTTGATCTTTTTAGCCAGGATTCATGAGCAGATCATACAATTGTTTTGTGCTGCTAGAGTTGTTTAAACACAAAATTTAGGAGTAATAGAGGAAGAGGGCATAGAGTTCACAAAGTTTCCATCAATGTGGCATCCTTTTGTAAAAACTCATAATGCCCTAAAATGGAAAAGAAAGAGTTTAAAGTGGAGACTTGTGTTTTAAAACATTTGGTGCGACGCCATATTGGCCATTTGTCTTGTTGTGTTGATACTGATCACCTCTCACATTGTGAATCTGATGTTTCATGCAGACCGCCAGTTCCTCTTTGTTCCTTCCTTTTAAGTTGCGTAGGTCAATGTCATAAGTATAGGAGTCACAATGAATCATGCACTTAATTTTTTTATCTTTCTCTGGTGCCAAAGCGACATATGCAAGAAGGAGGATACTGTATCAAAGTCCTCAAAGTAGAATCAACAAGTGAGGGAAATTAAGAACGATAATAGTGAAGATGTATTGATTAGGGCAATTTCGAATGGGAAGATTACATCCATTCTTCACATAAGCCACATGTGAAGTAATTCACTTTGATGTGTTGTCTATTTCAATGCTGAGCATCTTATTCAACTTGCAGGACAATCGTATGCTATACTTCGAAATGAACAGGAGAGTGAGGCTATCTAAGTTGTTCGGCATCTATTGCAAAATACAACAACTAGATGTGCAGACTGTGCGGTTCCTCTACAAAGGCAATCGCATTACTAGCAATCAAACCCCTCAACAAGTAAGTATCAACCACCTGGGATCAACTTTGACATAACTTATTAGTAGCATCACTTGAAATTCATTATGTATTTTGTTGTGACCTACCATTGTGATTGGAGGACCATGCCGAAATCTGCGCTTTCGTCCACCAATTGGAAGGCGGAAGACAGCAGCACAAACAAGTCACGTGTTGAAAGGACATTTCTTCTCTGCTTTTTTGAGACATCCACTGAAATGAAAACCATCTAGGAAGTACGAAGGGATTTATGATATTTTGAACTACATTCTGTATATGAATCCTTTGACTTGTTCTCTTTTACCTTGATTCTTCATCCACTATCACGAAACAATACACCTGCATGCATGTACTCTCTTCAACCAAAAACACAGCATGGGCTGTTAGTAGAGGTGTTAAATGGGTGGGTCGGGTCGGGTCGGGTTTGGACCAGGTCATTAACGGTCTGACCCAAATTGACCCATTAATCCATTTATGTCTAATGTAAATTTTCCGACCCATACCTGACTCAACCCATACCCGACTCATACCCAACCCATTTAACTAAACTTAAAAAAATTTCTTATTTCTATATATATATATATATGTTTTAAAAAAATAGTATTACTAAAATAGTTTTATACAACACAAATTTAATGGACAATTTTTATAATTTTTTAAAATAATTATTTTAAAAAATCGAATTTTAATTATTTTTTTATTTTTTTAAAATTAAATTTTTAATTATTTTTTAATTTTTAAATATTTTTAATTTTTCTTTTTTTCTTTTTGTTCTTCTTCTTCTTTGGCCGGCCGCCGGCCACGACGACGGCAGGCGGCCAGCCACAAGCGAGCCTCGAGTCTCACTAGATCGGCGAGCTCGAGTCTCACCAGATCAGCGAGGCTTGCCAGCGTCGGGTGAGCTTAAGCTCGCCCCTCACCGGATCCGGCGAGCTCAAGCCTTGCCGGCGTCGGGTGAGACCTCCGCCTCGCCGGATCTAGTGAGCTCGAGCTCACCCCTCGCCGAATCCGGCGAGGCTCGAGCCTCACCGACATCGGCGAGCTCGAAGCTCGCCCGGCCGTGATCGGAGGAAGAAGAAAGAAAAAAAAATTTTAAAATAATAATTGTCCAATTTTTATAAAAAAATATTTTTGTAAAGTTAAATAGAGAAGAGAGAGTCTCTCTCTATAAATGGGTTCATTTTTAATGGGTTGATAAATGGGTCTTAAATGAGTCTGCTCTCAGACCCATTTAAGAGCCATATATCTCAGCCTATTTATTTTCAAAACCTATTATGGGTGTTTTGGGAAATAAGGCTTGACCCATTAACGATCCATTTAACTAGAAATGGGTCTATAAATGGGTCAATGACCCATTTAACACCTCTAGCTGCTAGGGTGCCAATAGAACACTGGACTATTAACTGCTGAAAAGCCATCCATCTTGCGATGATATAGCAATGAAGTAGAATGCCAATTATAGTCCTTCAAGGGCACTCACATGGACTTCCAAGAAGTGCCACAAGTAAACTTTTCCCGAGCAACCTCTCACCAATCCTTGTCAAACCATGTGAACATTTCCAAGTGTCTCGTAACAAGATGAGATGGCTTAACCATTTTGTTCTCTAACATAACCATCATAAGGTCAGTCAGAACTAAAGTGGGATGGTTTAGCCATTTTTTGTCTGTGTCAGATAGAAGGTCTCGCCCAAGTCCCCAATACGCAGCCTACATTGTCGAGGCTCCTCTAGCTTGAAATAATTATTGAAATGCCCTTAAACTCAGTTTTACAGGTAATTATACTAAACAAATGCAGAAACATGAAACTTAACAATTCGTTAAAATGAGGGGAATATTTATGATTTGTTACAAGTTTATAATACCACATATATATATATATATATATATATATATATATCTTCTTTGTATAATGGAGAAACCCACTGCTATTTCCAAAGCCAAAATCCAGATTTTTTTCCAATTACATGCATAACTGGTATTAACGAATAACAATCAGATGATTTCAACACTATGCGTGAAATGGAATTAAAAAAGATGGGCGTAAAAAAAAAGGATACTTTCAAATAAAAGGATACCTTCTTGCACACACGAAAATACATACATACATACATACATACATACATACATACATATATATATATATATATATATTCTATATAAGTGAAGGAGAATTGGCCTTGAATGCATAACTAAATGTTTAATCAATAATAATCCGATATTATGTTGTACTATTAAAGTCTCTTTTCTCATTAGGGACGAAAAACGACCGCCGGCTCTTCAAACAAAATCTTTTCCCCAGAAACAGGGGACGACGTGGCGGGCTTGAAACTACAAACGAAACCAAACGACGCGACCACAAACGACCGCAACTGCAGCCTCTCCCTCTCTCCAAATCGAAGGCTCACACAGCAGATGTAGCTTCAACTTCTACTTCACTCGCACTCGCTCGCTCGCTTCTTCTTCATCTCTCCCCAGAAGTCATCATGGTACTGGCGAGCGTGCAGGGCTTGCTTCAATGGAGTCCTCCTCTCTCGCCTTTCAAATGCGTGCGTAACCCCAGGAGGCAGCGAGCTGTTTCGGCGCGAATCTCCACCGACGACTCCCCTCCTTCCACACAGGAGAAGAAGAAGTCTCTCCCAGGTTCCCTCCTTCATCTGCTTATCTTCAATAGTGTTTTTATTATCCGTCGCAAATGCAAGAGCAAACTTGAATTGAGTGGGGATTCAAGTCATTTGCTTGTTGGTGGGACGGCAATATTGCAGGTACCGTCAGTTATAAGCAGGTACAATGCATTAACACTTGTGGGTTGGTTTTTTTTGGAATCAGTGATTGCCCTTTTTAGTTCCCTTCTCAAATGCTTATGGGTTGGTTTTTGGTTTTGATCCAGATTGCATTTGTTATCACTGTTGAAATAGCTATTTGGAGAGTGTAGTATTGTTTGGATGGAATTTTTGTACTTGAATTGGGTTTCTTTGATAACGTGAAGTTGTGTATTTGGGTATCAGGGAAGCCTGAGGCTGATGTCGTGGTCATCGGAAGTGGTATCGCTGGTCTCTGTTGCGCTGGGCTTCTTGCCAGATACAACCAAGATGTGCTTGTGCTGGAGAGCCACGACCAACCAGGAGGCGCTGCTCACGCGTTCGACATTAAGGGGTACAAGTTCGACTCTGGTCCTTCTCTGTTCTCTGGCTTCCAATCTAGAGGTCCTCAGGCAAATCCCCTTGCACAGGTAATCTGATTTCCATCACTCTAAGTTGCGCTGTTTTGTTACTAGCATGAATTAAGTGCAGATTTTTTATGTTTATGTAGCCGCTTTTCCATTGGTATACTCCTGTATTGTTTCCACCTCCGGATGATATTAATAGATTACGACATTTGCTTATGTATCAGGTGTTAGATGCATTAGGAGAGTCCGTTCCATGTGCTAACTATGACTCCTGGATGGTGTACATACCAGAAGGTGACTTTTTGTCACGTATTGGTCCAACAGAGTTTTTCAAGGTGGATCCTTCTTTTCCCTGTGGTTTTGTATATCTATAGCATCACGTTCCATTGGACTTAGCTTTAGTGCATCTATGAATATATGAATGTTGTATCAGTTTTAAAAATGATACCTTACCAATTGCCAAATTCATCTATTTAATTGAAGATAGGACAGAATGGTGATTTATCATGTTCTACTTAATGTGAAACGGATATGCTGATAGTCAGACAGCTGAGCCCAAGTTAGTTTGATTCTGATAATGTTCAGTTGTCAAGGATATGGATGTTAACGCAGAAAAAGCTGGTCATCCCTTTTGGATGGACAATAAGGTAGCTTAACACAGTGTCCTTAATGCCAAAACAATTTATGATGCGAGGCAATGTGGTGCGAATATCAAGGGGAAAGAATGTCTTTACATAGTTTTCCCAGATGATGCTAAGTGTGTCTGGCATGAGCTGAACATAATTAACTTAAACAATGGAAATGCTCACTGTGGCAAAAGACGATTACCAAGCTGTTATGATGAAAGCATTCATTGAGCAGACTGCCATGGCTGAGAATGTAAAGATTGTCATTTCCTTTAGGTACACTGAAGAATTGGACATGCGTAACCAAGATATCTTATGAAGGATCTTTTAGATACTTGTAGTGGTGGACTGAAATCTTTTTGTTTGAGGTAGAGAAGTCTTGTCTGGATTGAACATTACCTCATGAATGTGTTGATAGATCTCCAGTGTAATTTAAGGAGTGTTGTAATCTGCCTCGTAGGCTGGATTGGATATATTACAAACCCAGGGGGCATTCAAAAGAGACAGCTGTAGACATAGAATTGACTATAATTGCTTCATATGTTCTTGTAAGAATTTATGCGATGGTAATTTGTGAACCTGGTAATATTCTCTGTAGATCTTCAGTCAATGCCCATGATGTTTTAAATTTTATAGTATGTTTCTGCTTATTCTTTTAATTAAATCTTTATCCAGGACCTCGAGAAGTATGCAAGTCAAAATGCCGTGCAAGAATGGAAAAAGCTCATGGTATCTCCTGTTCTGTTCTGTCTCATTTGTAAAGAAAGAACAAGATGGCTTTGTAGATTCAAATGCCAAAATAAGATTTTAGAATGGCTTATAAGCAAAATTACTTACTATTGATGTTGACCTCACTATGAGAAGTTGAAGTAAATTGGAACCTCTGAATTTAATGCTTGTTTTACAATTTATCAGTGATCATTATGATAAAACGGTACTCTTACGCTACATTTTATCTGCAATGAATGTGTTTGTTTGAATTTGAAGGGTGTGCGTCTTTTTCTGTTGGTTTGCTGCTATTCATCTTTTCTTAAATAATGTAAATTTGCAGGATGCAGTGCTTCCAATGTCCGCAGCTGCGATGGCTCTACCTCCCCTATCTGTTCGTGGTGATTTGGGTGTCCTTTCCACTGCTGCCGCTAGATATGCTCCTTCCTTGTTGAAATCTTTTATCCAAATGGGACCTCAGGGTGCTGTTGGTGCGACAAAGCTTCTTAGACCCTTCTCTGAAATCATTGACTCATTGGAACTAAAAGATCCTTTTATAAGGAATTGGGTGGACCTTCTTGCCTTTCTTCTTGCGGGGGTGAAATCTAATGGTATACTCTCAGCAGAGATGGTAACTATGACGTTTTTAAATATTAAAAAGCTCCTAAGATTGGTCATTGTTATCCTTGGGATGTCCATATTCTCTTTCACGATCTTATTTGATACAGGTTCAGCTTGTGTAACTAATTCCGTGTGAATAACCTATTCCTGTTGTAACAGTATATGAAATGATTGGCCCTAGTCCTCTTTTGAGACTATTTTCTGGTAGTTATATAGATTATGGTCGATTGATTTGCAAACTTTAAAACCTCAAAACATGCACCATGTTGCTCAGTAATTTAAATCTTTAGCCACTTGATAAAGTTTTAGAAGTTCAGTATCTGTTATTGAATAATTTAGGAGGATAGTTAATCATTTGGAGATTCATATTCTACCACATTATGCAGTGTTGTGAGTTGCTTTCAGGTATTATTTATTATCTTGCAGAAACTACAATCTAGCAACTTCTTTAGTAAATAAACGATGGGGTGGTGATCAAATGGTTATGTTGAATCCTGATGTTAACAAGAGAGATTTTCGCCTTTCTATGCAGTTATTCCTGCTATCCTTAACTGATTAATTTCTGAGTTCTTGCATGTGACCTCTTGTATTTGAAGTTGCTAGCTGGCTGGTTGTTTATCAACAAATTGCTTGGATGCCTGAAATACGTATCTTACTTTTGTTTTACCTGATATCCACCCTTCTGATGAGGTGACACCTTATATCTGCAATTTTCAGGTATACATGTTTGCCGAGTGGTACAAACCTGGTTGCAGTCTTGACTACCCTCTTCATGGAAGTGGAGCTATTGTTGATGCCCTCATCAGGGGAATGCAAAAATTTGGTGGACGGATTTCTCTCAGGAGTCACGTGGAAAAGATTGTTGTTGAAAACGGTAGAGCCATTGGAGTCAAATTGAGAAGTGGTCAAGTGAGTGGATTTTTTAGGGAAACTTCAAGATTTAAAAATTGTTTTAACTGGATTTTATCATAAGATCAACACAAATTAAAGAACTGCATCTGGGATATTGCAGTTCGTGCGTGCCAAGAAAGCTGTCGTCAGCAATGCTTCTATGTGGGACACTTTAGGTTTGTTACCTGAGGACATTATTCCGAAGTCGTATTCAGATAGGGTTAAGAGGACTCCCCAGTGCGAATCTTTCATGCATCTTCATCTTGGTCTTGATGCTGAGGTGAGCATTGCAAATATTCTAGGGACAGTTTTCTCAGTTCCACTTGGTCTGTCTGCTTTATAATTTTGCAGGATGCTGGATGTCTTTTTTCCTTTTATACTTTCTCAAGCATTAAACAGCAAAGGGAAAAAGGTTTTGGCATACATGATGTAGCCTCCCTACACTTCATTCTCTGTAGCCTCCCTACACTTCATACTCTGTAGGTAATCACGTTACAACATGTTGCACACTTTATCAAGTACTCTAATTCTGCATCCGCTTAGTTTTTTATCTCCCTGCTGATGAAGGCTATCTGGAATTTCTTGATGATGCATAAGTTTCCAATCCAAATCTCTCGAGGTCTTTACTTTATGAGTTTTTTTTGTCGTTAGATTTGCTGTGCTTCTTCACTTTCACACACTGAAGCACAGTGGAATTAGTGTGCACGCGTGCAGAGAGAGACAGAGAGACAGAGAGAGGCGATATACTGGAGGTATTTCTGGCAATAGCACCTCGTGTTCCTTGCTATGTTAGGGTCTAATTATGAGTTTCTTGTCCTGCTTAATGTTTCGCTTCTTTTTTTAAAGGCTAGTTGCTTTATTTTGTCTTTGTCATTTCAACATTTAATTCGTCTGTGAAGCTCCTTAGAAAATTTGTTCCTTCTCAGGGTGTACGTGAGGATTTAGGAATTCATCATATAGTTGTGAATGACTGGGAAAGAGGAGTCGATGCCGATCAGAATGTGGTTCTATTATCTGTACCAAGCGTACTTAGTCCAGATCTGGCGCCACCAGGGAAACATGTTTTGCATGCATACACCCCTGGTACGGAACCATATGAACTCTGGGAAGGACTCGACCGCAGCAGCGCTGAGTACAAGAAACTGAAGCTTGAAAGATCAGAGGTATTTCTACATAGATCTGCTCCTCCTCATCGAGGAGCTGGTAAAACTTTCAAGTCAAAGGCAGAAAGACCCTAATTTGTGCATTAATCCACCAGGTTATGTGGAGAGCTGTCGAGCGTGTACTCGGACCAGGATTCAACCGGGACAAATGCACGGTGAAGTTGATCGGAACTCCATTGACGCATCAAAGATTTCTTCGTAGAAACAGAGGAACATACGGTCCAGCTATTCAAGCAGGTAAGGACTCTTTCCCCGGACATTCAACCCCTATCCCTCAGCTTTTCTGTTGCGGCGATTCTACTTTTCCGGGCATCGGGGTCCCTGCTGTTGCAGCCAGCGGTGCTATTGTGGCCAATACATTAGTTTCCGTGAGTCAACACTCGGAGCTTCTCGATGCTATTGGGATTTAATTGCTCCTGTGAATTTCCGTCTCTTATCCTTATAATTCCCGATAGATGTCGGTACTGTCCCGATCGTTAGATCTTATCTAGTCCTTCCTCGAGGTCTCTTAATATGTTCTGTAAATTTTTTTGATTGAATGACTTGTATTTATGGAAAGAGATCAGATGGATATGTGCATTGTGAACTGTAAACTACCAAAACATGTTTGTACACTATGGAATTCTATAACATGACTGTTGGATAAGTTTGGCGTGCGCTAATTATGTTTATTATATGATGCACAAACTTCTCTGGGCATCTTACAAATGTGAAGAATACAAACGACCTTGGTCTTGTCCTTCATCATACGATAGATAACTATAATGTTTGTTTATTTCATCTAATCCACTTTCTAAAGTTTTGCATTTTTTTTACTTCTAAATTTGGAGCATTGAACTTTCAATTCGATTAATGCGAACTAGCCTATTCATGTGCCTTGAATTGAATAAGACATCCACCGTAAGGGAAGGAGCATGGTTTTTAAGAGCCAATTGACCCGAAAATAATGAGATTGTCACAACTAAATAAAACAATTGACTAAAGCAAAAAAGGAAGAAAGGATTGCTTGCAGCTCTCTCTCTCTCCTCAAAGGAAAAAAAGGAAGAAACGATCATACTTGAGTCTGATTGCAAGTCTTTAGGCTAGGTTTGGCAGTTAGGGTCAACTTTATGATAGAATAAAATTTATCATATCCCATGTTTAGTGCCTGCTTAAGATAAATAAAATCGGAAATAAATGAGATATAAGCTAGATAAAATTATTCCATAAAAGAAATGTGATAGAGGTGAATAAGATTTTTAATATTTGTAATAAAAAAAAATTTTTTTTTCAAATTAAAAACTTCTTAAATTAACAAATTTAAAATTATATTCAATATAAATAATATTTCTAATAGAAGAAATTCAAAATAACAAAAAAAAATATATTTTTAAAATTTTATTTTATTTTATTTATATATTGGAATTTAATTCAATCTTATAATAAAATTCAATATACAAATATATATTTATATTTATTACGTATTTTAGGTATTTTAGTATTTTTGGTATATTAGTATAGTTTTCTATTAATAAAATTTTATTAGAGAATGAAGGAAGGGGAAGAAAGAAATAAAAAAAATTAATTAAAAAAAAGACAGGAAAATAAAATATAAATAAAGTTGATAAGAATGTTTCGAGAGATTTTAACCGTCTCATTTGTAAAATTTGTGATTAATTTATGTTGATATGACGTTTTGAATAAACAATATATATGATACGATATAAATATATCCATCTTTATTATTACAATCACCAAATAGTGGATAGGATATGGCCAAATCTCTTGAACTTCATATCCTTTCCTATTTAATCCTATCATGTAAAATATCTAGATAATAAAACGTAGCCTAAGTTCACTAAATTAATAGCTCAAGTCAGTGTAATTGGGAAGCACATGCTCTTTTCGCGGGAGCTCGCAAGACCATGGACCGGTTCAAGCAAATCTCCTTAATCCACTGTACAAGAGAGTCCAATAGTGTGGCGGACCGGATCTGTAAGGTATTATATTGATTAAAAACTTCTACCTTATAATTGGGTAGCCCATCGTCCTCAAGCCCTTTGGAATCTTCTTTGTTTTGATGTCCCGGTTGCGGGCTTTGGTGTTTGACTACTTTTAGATATAATCAAATTTTATTTGAGCAAAAAAATAAAAATAAAACAATTGACCATTCACTCAATCCCGTTGACTGTTAATTTTGGGAAGATTGTTGTATTGTCAAATTTACAATAAGGTGTAATTATACCCAATAGTTGTGACTTTCAACGCCTTGCAGATAGATGAAACATCAATGTATTTTTGGCATAAATCATTCGTTGAAATTATACCAAATGCATACAAACTGCTTATTAAGTCAAACACAAGTCAAGAGCTTGGACTTTATATATTCATAGGACTTATAGAATTTCCTTTATGAACAATATGTTTTATAATCTTCAAATAATTAGATCTCTACACTTGTGTCTGTAAGTAGTAACAAAGATGAATTGTGATATTTTCTTAAAGTTTCGGGGTATCTACTTGAATAATAAGCTGGTGAGTTTGTCGCTCGAAAATTACCATATGTCGTGGGGTTACTTTTTGAGTACTAAAAAGCTTTGGACAATTTATTCTTAAATCGAATATTTACAAAATATGCTTAGCATTTATTTTGCTAATCCAAAAAAAGAACAAAAGATTAGGGTATACTTGGCATTGCCCATCATTTTGTGTTTTTTGGTCTAGTGGCATTTTGGTCATTGGATTTTGAAAAACATAGGCAAATTCTAAGCAGCACCGATTAATTGAAGAAAATTTGGGGGGAGAGAGAGAGAGTAAAAAGCAGCCAAATTTCAGAAGCACCTCGACCTTTCCAATAGTCCCCGACATGGCCGGGCGGAACCAGATCGTTCTCGAATTTTCCCATGTTTTGACACTCTTCTATATTACACTCTCTTGGTCCTCCTCGCTGCTCACGCCAAACTCGACTCTGCAAATTCATGCAAATTCAACCCTCGCCAAAGAGAAAATTGTCTTATTGAATTGTTACCCGTTTGTTCACTGAAAATTCAAAGGAGAGAAGAGAAAGAACAGAGAGAACTTCATTTTGGCTATTCTGTCGAGGTTTTGGCCTTTTGGGTTCGCGTATTCAACCGCAGAGATGGCGTCCTGCGCGGCTCAAATCCACAGCCTGGGTCTAGCTCGAACTGGGTCGTCTTCAAGAACCCCCAAGAGAGCGGATCGCCGATCAAGTTCCTTGTTTTTCGGAGAGTCTCTGGATTCAAGAAAGGTCTCGTTCTTGAAGCTGACCGCCAAAAGTCCGAATAGGAGGAGGACGAGCAGTGTGGGACCGGTGAGAGTGGTGAGTGAGAAAGTGGTGGGAATCGATTTGGGGACGACGAACTCGGCGGTGGCGGCGATGGAGGGAGGGAAGCCCACCATTGTGACCAACGCCGAGGGGCAGAGGACCACACCCTCCGTGGTGGCGTACACGAGAAGTGGCGACCGGCTGGTCGGGCAGATAGCGAAGCGGCAGGCCGTGGTGAACCCGGAAAACACCTTCTTCTCGGTGAAGAGGTTCATCGGGAGGAAGATGTCCGAGGTGGACGAGGAGGCCAAGCAGGTTTCGTATAAGGTGGTAAGGGATGAGAATGGGAATGTCAAGTTTGAGTGCCCTGCTATTGGCAAGCAGTTCGCTGCTGAGGAGATTTCTGCTCAGGTATAGTCCATTGTAGTCTTTTTATTAGTTCTTTGTTTTTTTTTAGTAGCTGCAGATAGGAGGATATGTTGTTGATATGGCTGTTAATAATTAGTGTCTTGCCATCATATTTGTTTCGGTGACTTGTATCATTTCATGTCATTAACGAAATGTTTTGGCGTGTGTTTTTATTAGAAACGAGTGAAGACGTGTCAACTCATGGTAGATTCGGGTTTGTTGAGTTGTTCTCAATAATTTCGTGTCGTTTCAATACCCTAGCCGTTGGTTAGTCATGGGGGCTGATAGAACTCCTCTGTGATATAAGATTTGTGTGAAGAAAGATTGAGGGCTTGTGGTTTTGTTGCTGCCGTGGATTTTAATTCAATTTGCAATTGGAGGATAGCTGAAGACTATGGAAACAGGACAGTTGCATTTACTGTGAGGCCAAACTCAAAGCTTGTACGTTCTTCTTGATTGTGGTCAGGGGTCGTGGGATACTGATTTTGATTGCCGGTTCATGGAATAAATTCTAGTTAAAACAGAGTTTAGAACATTTAAAATTAGGTCAGTTGGAGCTGTGTGCTTAGCTGGTGTGGGTCTCTTTTTTTGTGGATCGGACTGCAGGACAAATTGCATGGCGACCAGCTTGTTCAGCTTGTTAAAGGGAGAGTCGTTCACTTAAGAGTACAGGGTAGATTAATGAGTTCCGGGATGCCAAATCGTTCTTTGTTTTGTTGATGATCTTGTGTGATCTTAGCTGCTAAGTATAATGTATTGTGAAGGTCATAAGCATGAGCTATGCACCCAATCTTCAAAGATTGAATGTTTCATTCTTCATGATCTATGTTTAGTGTGTTGACATGATTTGATTGTGGTGATACTGGAAACTGGTTTCTTTTTCAGTTAATGTGCTGATTGATAGTTGGCTTGAGTATATGGTCTAGACACTGAATTGTAACATCATAACACATCGGATGTAGGTGCTGAGAAAACTTGTGGATGATGCTTCAAAGTTTCTGAATGACAAAGTAACTAAAGCAGTGGTCACTGTTCCTGCTTACTTCAATGACTCACAAAGGACCGCAACAAAGGATGCTGGACATATTGCTGGCTTAGAAGTGCTTCGCATTATTAATGAACCTACTGCTGCATCGCTGGCGTATGGGTTTGAAAAGAAAAACAATGAGACCATTCTGGTGTTCGACCTTGGAGGTGGAACTTTTGATGTCTCAGGTACACTAATAGTGATAGAACATCACAAATGTCTTTATTCATTCCAACAACTGGGTGGAACTGCTTTGATTGTCGTTTGCTGTCATTTGCGGGTGTGATTTCATATGGACTTTATGATTCTACTTGCTATGTAGTTCTTGAAGTTGGAGATGGAGTCTTCGAAGTGCTTTCAACATCTGGAGACACACATTTGGGTGGCGATGACTTTGACAAGGTATGTATGAGCTTTCTTGCTCTTTTTTGACTGTCACTGGTCCCCCTTACACAACTTCCTTTTCGTAAATCATATTAGTTCTGAATGTGTACTTTAATTATGCAGAGAATTGTGGATTGGATAGCAGCAGACTTCAAGAGGGATGAAGGTATAGATCTTCTGAAGGACAAGCAAGCCCTTCAAAGGTTGACTGAGGCTGCTGAGAAAGCTAAGATTGAATTGTCATCTTTAACCCAGACGAACATCAGGTATTACCATGACCAGGAGAGATGCATATGCACCCCCGACACTCTCTCATTCTTGTCACTGATGACAATCTCTATTTGTCCAGCTTGCCATTTATTACTGCCACTGCAGATGGACCAAAGCACATTGAAAGGACACTGACAAGGGTCAAATTTGAGGAGTTGTGTTCAAACTTACTTGACAGGTAGACGATTTGTCTTGCAAGTGGAAAGCTTTGTCTTGTTGTAAATGCTTTAATCGATATTGTTTCTGTATATGGGTTTGCAGCCCTGTGGTGCCCAATAGTAATCTTTTCTTTTACCTATCAAAAAATAAGGTATCTGAGATGAAGGACTGTATCTGTGGGTTTGTTCTCATGCACCCTGATGCTTCATGGCTTCTATAGTTTTCGTATGTACTTGGGTAATTTTGATTGCAACAGATGCTTGTTATGTCGTCAGTTTGTTGTTAGTACTTATGTTTCTTTTGCAGGCTTAAAACACCAGTTGAAACTGCATTAAGAGATGCTAAACTCACCATCAAGGATCTGGATGAGGTCATCCTTGTCGGAGGTTCGACACGTATCCCAGCCGTGCAGGAGCTTGTACGGAAGATGACTGGGAAGGAACCCAATGTCACTGTCAACCCCGATGAGGTTGTTGCACTTGGAGCTGCTGTTCAGGTTTGTTAAATATCTTCAAAGAATTCTCTGTATATTCAATAATTATTGTTAGTTCGTACTTACTTTGAACTGAAATTCATGTACTTCTTTAATTCAGGCGGGTGTTTTGGCTGGAGATGTTAGCAACATTGTTCTTTTAGATGTGACACCACTATCTCTTGGTTTGGAGACACTGGGTGGTGTCATGACCAAGATCATTCCAAGGAACACAACTCTCCCGACTTCTAAATCAGAAGTTTTCTCTACTGCAGCTGATGGTCAAACTAGCGTCGAGATTAATGTCCTCCAAGGGGAGAGGGAGTTTGTTAGGGATAATAAATCTCTCGGCAGCTTCCGCCTTGACGGTATCCCACCAGCTCCTCGAGGTGTCCCTCAAATTGAGGTCAAGTTTGATATCGATGCCAATGGAATTCTCTCTGTTACTGCTGTGGATAAAGGAACTGGAAAGAAGCAAGATATCACTATTACTGGTGCCAGCACTTTGCCTAGTGATGAGGTAAGATCATTTTCATAAATCAACAAATGAAATCAGACATGAAGTTGCGTCCTCTTATTCCATGTTGTCTAGTTTGATTTTACAGATGATGTGGATGTTCTGGTTGATTGTTGCAGGTAGAAAGGATGGTGAAGGAAGCGGAGAAATTTGCAAAGGAGGACAAAGAGAAGAGGGACGCCATAGACACGAAGAACCAGGCAGACTCGGTGGTGTACCAGACCGAAAAGCAGCTCAAGGAGCTGGGTGACAAGGTCCCTGGCCCTGTGAAAGAGAAGGTCGAGGCCAAATTGAAGGAGCTCAAGGATGCAATGTCAGGTGGTTCGACCCAGGCCATCAAGGATGCGATGGCTGCGCTTAACCAGGAGGTGATGCAGCTTGGTCAGTCTCTGTATAGCCAACCTGGTGCTGCTGGTGCAGGCCCAGCACCAGGCGCCGGAGCCGGGTCTTCGGACTCCTCCAGCGAAACGGGCCAGGATGGAGATGTCATCGATGCAGATTTCACTGACAGCAAGTGAGAGAACAGAGGTTGGGTGCACTGTGGTTTCTTCAGCTCATTCTCGAAGTCGAGTAGATGATCGCTGCTGGTCGAAATTCTAGTATTAAACCTTTGAGTAGGAGAATGAGTATATACGTGTACAGGAAGTGGAAGATGGAAGTTTCCTTTTTTACGGTTTTCTCTTGACTAAGAGGTCTATATAATATACGGAAATCTATTGCGCAAGTGAGATGTAGAGATTTTGTGCTCATGAAAATATAGTCCGGATCCAGCTTTTAGTGCAGTTACTCTGCGCGTATGTGTTTTATGTGTTATTTTTTCGGAACGTGATTGGTCTCTGTAATAGTAGGATAGAATATGGTCAATATGACTTGACTAAATTATTGGGTTATCAACTTAAAAGAGATTTTTCATCATGACAATGGATCTATTATTATTATTATTAAATTATCGAAATAAATTTTACTAACACGAGTTTCTCTCCCCCATTTTTTCACTATTTGTTTGTCATAATAAATATCTGGAGTAAGCACCTGAGACATTAGAGAAATGTTGCCCCTAAATGTGGATAAACTAGGGTAAAAATGACTGTCAAAATTATCTTTATTGCTTTAGTTGCAATTATGATTCTTAGGTGAGTTAAGGGGCTTAGTTGCAATTATAATTTTTAGGTAAGCTGAGGGGTGTAATTCTTGTATATGGTGTAAGTTCATAATATTGGTGTGAGTCTAGGTAAAAAACCACCTCTTGGAGGTGTTATCACCAAAATAAAAGCCAGTGGTGGCTGTGAATTTCATTTTCACTCGATGTTATTAGCTGATAATTTAAATTCTGGTTTTATTATAAGATCGTAAATAAGAGGTGTGCAATACTCTAATATCATCTCTCGCAGTTCAATTTGAAAGTACAAGTTACTAAGTGGATCCCGGCCCTAAGACCATTATAAATCCAAAACAAGCAAAGTTGGGTATTTTAAAATTATGTATAGTGTTATGAAATACATAAATGAATGAAATACATGAATGAATATTCATTATATACATCTTATCTAATGTACTTATTATGGTATATTTGTATCATCCCTATACAATGAACGTTCATCTCCTTATTCAATACATATATCATTCGATACATTAATATTAATGCTAAGTACATTCTTGTTTTCCTATAAATAGGAGCTTAGTGTTTGTAGTAGATATAACAGTGATACACTGGAAATAAAATTCTCTCATCTAACTTTCTTTATGATCTGGTGTTTGATTTTCTCTACTCAATCTCTCTATTCTCTCCATTATATATTTGCAACGCAACATGTTACAACATATAGCTTGTTATTGTGGATTTATAGTATAATTTTTGTGTTTCGATGACTCATGCATTGCTGGCAAGTGAATTTATTTTTTGTTTTAGTTTCTACTTTTTTAGTCTTCGGTTCATATTATTTTTTTTCATTAATGACCAAATCTCTGCTATGCCCTTGAAGCCCACAGTTAACCCCCATCAATGCTGTTTGTCCTCATGTCAGGTTTTCTCTCTCGACTTGTAGAGTTTCCCTCTACCTTATGGTAGTCTTCTTCACCAACAAACCCTCAAACCCACAACTGGTTTCTTCGGTTCTTCCGTCACTGTGTTTATCACTTGGTGTTTCGTCACCGATTTTCTTTTTTCCAGCCATGGTTTCCTTCATCAAATCCACCCGATGCCATTTTCCTTGGTTCCACCCATAACCCCCTTCCTCTTCAATCTCGTTCGGTGTTTCATTAATTTGATTTCCATCTTCGACATCAATGGATGCCTTGTCAACGTTCCAATTCTCCGCATTCGCCTTGCATCCGAGACCATCGACCAAGCCTTCCAATTGCTTTACAGGAATCCTTCCTCTGTTTAGATATTTGAATTGCTCCTTTTGATAGTGGTTATACGAGATACATACCTTCTTTTCCAAGGCATGCATGCAGATGGAATCCACAAGTCAGGAAGGGGATGCACGCCTTGCTGCTCTATGTACCAGATTAGGTAGCCTTTGGTCCCAGCAAGAGGTCGATGTATGGGATGAAGCTGCTCCTGCAGAGACATTGGCAGAATGTCAATTAATTTTGGTTGGTAAAGTCCTCTCTAATCCGTCTATCAATTTCCCAGCTTTTCAGAATACCCTGAAGCAAGTTTGGCGCAATGATAAAGTTGAAATTACTCAACGGGAGGAGGGATTATATGTGTTTAAGTTCAACTCAGCAACCGAAAAACAGAGGGTGTTAAATAATAGTCCGTGGCTGTTCTCGAATCATCTAGTTATCTTGAAGTCCTAGATACCAAACACCCCATTTCATTACTATGACTTCACTACTTGTGCATTCTGGGTGCAAGTGTTTGGCCTTCCTCTTGAACGCTGTATAGAGGAGATGATCAGTAAAACTATGCGAAATATTGGTAAGGTGCAGGAAGTAAAGCTTGAAGGCAGAGAAGGTACGACGTTACGGACAGGTAGGGCTCGTGTAGAACTCAATTTGCAAAAACCACTACAACCAGGGAAGCTCATACGATTAGAAGGCAGAAATATATGGCTGGATTTCAGATATGAACGATTATCCCACTTTTGTTACTCGTGGGGTTATTGGCCATTATGCCATGTTTTGTCCAACTATACCTTATGATGAAACGCAGCTGGATGGGAAAGATAAATTCTCCTATGGCCAATGGTTAAGAGTTGATGTTTGGGAACATAGCTTGTATTGGCGCGCTTTCTATGAGGTAAATACTACCCATGATGCTGTTGAGGAGGTCATACCTGAAACTCCGCAGCACTCGACTTTTCTCTTACCTAGTACTCCTCAGGGCACAACCAGCAACAAGCCACTCTAGAAGTTTGCTTAGCTCCGCCAGTTGAATCTCCTCCAGGTCCAGTCAACCAGCAGGTATCTCTCACTGCCTGTACACGAATAGGGATCATGCAAAAGCAGAAAACCCCTATGCAGGAACAGCATATCCTCATCAAAGATCTAGAGGCAAGTTCTTCAAAAGTAAAGAAATTTAAGGCTAGCAGGATTCCTCCTAAGACTAATCCACTCAAGAAGGCCAAAAGATACGCCCATTATGAATCGTGTTCTTATATCACAGAAGATTTTGATGATTCACATCTAATGGACAATCCGATTTATGAGACTGACAGGGTAGATAGTTGGGCTGTGGTGGCTTGCCCCAAAAAGCCACCAATGGACAAATGAAACTACTTAGCTGGAACTGTCAGGGACTGGGCAATACCCTGACAGTTCAAGCACTTAGGGCCCTTGTGGCTCGAGAACGGCCTGACATAGTGATTTTGATGGAAACGAAAAACCAGAACATAGTAATCCAAAATATTCAGAGGAGGTTGAAATTCCCGAAATCTTTTGTGGTGAGTCTAGTGGGTTTGGCTGGAGGAATGGTTGTTTTTTGGAATGAGCAAGTACATTTATGTATAGAGAGACATACTGCTTACTTTATTGACTTGTTATGCACTACTACTCCAAGAGGAAACCCGATAAGACTTACCTGTATCCATGCGCTTGCGGTCTATCACCAAAGATAGCAGCTTTGGGATGAATTGCGACAGATCGGCTACTATAATAACCTGCCATGGATGTGCATTGGAGACTTTAATGAGGTAATGTACCATTGGGAAAAAGTTGGAAAAAAGCTAGCTGAGTCCTATAGGATGCAATCTTTTCGATCATTTATAAATAGTTGTTCGCTAATGGATGCAGAAAGTAAAGGTTGTGCTTTCACTTGGGTGAATAACAGGGCAGGGGATAATGCAGTGAAAGAACGTCTTGATAGGATGTTATGTACCATGGAATGGAGAGTTTCTTACCCAACAGCCGAAGTCTTCGCTTTACCTGCAATTGCGTCTGACCATAGTCCACTCTTACTGAACACTGATATTCCCAGACAGAAACGTTATAAATCATTCACTTTTGAAGCCTTTTGGACTCAGAATCAGGAGAGTCAACAGGTCATTGCAGAAGCTTGGGCTTCTTTACCACTACAGCAAGCACCCCTCGATCGCAAGCTACGCCTCTTTTCTACAGTACTTGCCCGATGGAGTAAATCTACCTTTTCACATGGTCGTGATAGAATTAATCTGTTATAGCAGCAACTTCAACAGTTTATCAATAGACCAAGCACCAACTATGATAAAGTAACAGTAAATCAGCTCAAGGAAGAAGTTCAAAATCTATGGCAGCAAGAGGAGCAATATTGGGCAATGAGATCGCGCATTAATTGGTTGAAGTGGGGGGACAGAAATACAAAGTTTTTCCATTCGACGACTGTACAAAGAAGACAATATAACCGTATCACTATGCTTCAGGATGAAAACCAATGATGGATTCGAGATCCCAGCCAACTGAAGAATATGACAATGGATTACTTTTGCAATCTATATCGTCGGTAGGTCAACGTGATTATCTCCCTATTCGACACAAGTTTCTTCAGTAGTTACAATGGAAATGAACCAAGTTTTAATAGCGAGGTTTCTCGGGAGGAAGTTAAACATGCTGCCTTTCAATTGGGGGGAACTAAAGCCCCGGGGCCGGATGGTTTTAATGGTTTGTTCTAGCAAAATTATTGGGACATACTCCAAGAATATATATTTACCTCTGTGCAGAATTTTTTCAGAACAGGTGTAATGCCCCTAGCTTTAAATAGAACGCTCATTACTTTGATTGCAAAGGTCCCGCATGCTGAAAGGTTAGATCATTATCGTCCCATTAGCCTCTGTAATTTTATTTACAAAATCATATCCAAAGTATTAGCGAACAGACTAAAACCTTGGTTACCTGAGTTGATCTCGACAGAGTAGAGCGCCTTTGTGACTGGTAGACAAATCCAGGATAACATCTTGGTAGTCCAAGAAGTCCTACACCAACTGAAAACCAGGGTAAGAAAAAGAAAATTTCAGGCCATTTTAAAGTTGGATATGAAAAAGGCATATGATCAAGTTGAGTGGGACTTTTTGGAGGCCTATTTGTGCAAGCTCAGGTTTCACAACAAATGGGTGCAGTGGGTGATGCAGTGCATAACAACGGTTTCCCTTAGCGTTAAATTCAATGGACAGCCGTTACCCTAATTTCATCCTACAAGAGGACTGCGCCAAGGCGATGCTCTCTCTCCATATATATTCATCCTGGTGGCTAATGTTTTATCAACCCTCATTCAACAAGCAGTTGATATGGGAAATCTCAAAAGAATTCAGTTTAACAGGTGGTGTCCTACCCTCTCTCACCTATTTTTTGCCGATGATGCGATATTTTTCTTAGATGGAAGCCTACTTGAATGCCAAAATTTAGCCAACATCCTACAACAATATTGTCTAGCTACAGGTCAAGCAGTGAACAGAAACAAATCTGGACTTTTTCTTAGTAGAGCCTGTCCTAATACATTAAAGCAAAATCTGGCTAGTGAATTGCGAGTACCTTTGATTGAAAAAACTGGCAAGTACTTAGGAATACCATATGATTGGGGAGTTTCTAAGAAGGATATGTTTGCTTGAATACTAGGGAGGGTTAGTGCCAAGTTGGCGGGGTGGAAAGAACAGCTTATATCCAAAGGTAGGAAGGAAATACTACTGAAATCTGTGGTACATGCCTTACCAAACTATGCTATGTCAATTTTTAAACTTCCAGTCTCTCTATGCAAGTCTATTGAGCAGAAGATCGCACAATTTTGGTGGCAAAACAATTGTAGTAAGTCGGGCATCCATTGGAAAAGTTGGGACCTACTTCAAGAAAGGAAGGAAAATGGGGGGCTGGGTTTTCGCGACCTACTTAGTCTTAATAAAGCACTACTCGGTAAACAGGCATGGCAAATATCCCAATGCCCTTCATCCTTGTGGAGTCGTGTGTTTAAAGGTTTATACTTTCATTCTACTGATTTTTGGCATTCACCTAGAGGATCTACTCCGTCATGGGGCTGGCAAAGTCTGCTGTTAGGTCGAGATTCCATCTCAGCTCAGCTTCAATGGTCAGTTGGGAATGGCCAATGCATTCACATTCGCAATGATAAATGGTTAGCTAGAGGAACTCTTGGTGGGCCAGCCAGAAGAGGAGAGCCAGAAATGGTTGGAAGTTTTATTCAACAAAATTAGACTAATTGGAATGTTCCTCTTCTTCGACAAAGTTTTGATGACCAGATTATCAGAGAGATTGTTACCATACCTCTTAGTTCAATTCCGACCACAGATCAGATTATATGGACAGGAACACCTACTGGAGACTATACGGTCAAAAGCGGTTACAAGTTCATTAAACAAGACGTTCCCAAACACCTTCCCAACTCTACATCCACATCCCCTCAACTCCCAACCCCTGTCTGGCGCAAGATTTGGCAACTAAAGACAGCCCCCAAACTTCGAATATTTCTGTGGTCCCTTTGCCACAATGTGCTCGCTACAAGGGAAAACCTATACAGAAGACATATCATCCCTGACCCAGAATGTCAGTTATGTCAAACTCATCTTCCTGAAACTACCGAACACTTATTTCTCTTTTGCCCACAGATACAGGGCCTTTGGTCCCATCCCAAAGTGCATATTAATCTTTCAGCATACAATACACACAGGATGTCTAATTGGCTAGCAGATCTATTAATGCAGGGAGTACACGTACCTGAACCGGAGACAGTAGTAGCCCTTCTTTGGCAGATTTGGCAAGCGAGGAATCACTTCATTTTCCGCAACAAGCGTTCAACACATGAACATGTTGTAGATCTGGCACTAACGTAGAGCTTAATCATAGTAATCACAAGAACGCAACAAATACAGGGCAGTTGGTGTTGCCTACCTCTCGGATCTGGAATCCTCCACCACCAGGAACAATCAAAGTGAATATTGATGGGGCTTTCCCTGTAGCAGATCAAACAGGCTCGGTCGCCTGTGTTTCCAGAAACCATGAAGGCAATCTGATTGGTGGATCCTCCCAGATCATTCCCACTTCATCTCCTTTGCAAATGAAGATTCGAGCCCTACATCAAGCTCTTCACTACCTGTTACAGAAAGGGATGACAGATGATCACCTACAAATTGATTCCGATTGTTTGGTAATGGTAGAGACGATAAACGATCACCAATTGCCACCATGGGACTGCCGAAACCTAGTTGTGGAAGTTGCAGATTTGATCTCCCGATTTTCCCACTTGCACCTGTGCCACTATAGACGGGAAGCGAACTCCCTCGCCAACTGGGCCGCTAAGGCCTTTGGCCGTGGCTTTTTGAACTCAAACTGGGCCTCCTCACCTCCTCAGATTATTCTGGATATGCTATGTATCGATGCCCTAAAAAGGGTTGTAATGCTTTCCCTTCGTAAATAAAGTGCTAACTATTTCCGACCAAACAAAAAAAAAAAAAAAATAGGATGCGTAACCATTAATTAATGTAACACATGCCCAAAGGATTCTTGGTTTAGAATGGAGTAGGTTTCTTTTAGCATCACTTCCTTTCCATTACTCCGTCTATTTTGTGAAAAATAAATAACATAGACAATATTTTCATAAAAATGATTATTTGTATTACTTGAAGCAATTAGTTAATTAAAAGTATTTTTATTATTGGCAACAATTTATGTCTAAACACTTTCATAGGTAATAAGAATATTTTTTGTTTATTCATTTTTATAAGTGATATAAGCGATAAGTTTTCGAAACAATTTTTTTAATATTCATTTTTTGCAAAATAAAACTCATCCTAATATGGTATTTGTCCGTCCCACATGCACTAGATAGTTGACGAAAATGTTGATCCAAAGAAGGTATTATATCTTGCTCTGTTTTACATGCATTACATCATGATTTGTGTTTTCTCATTATACTTTACTTTTGTCATTTAAGAGTAGTAGATTTAACTTTGAAATTAGTAAAAAGCCTGTTGATTTATCCTATACATCTATTGATTTTATTTTATTTTTTGGTCGAATATACATCTATTGATTAAGAATCGAAACTTTATCTCTTTTTTTCCCCTTATCTACACACATCCTTATAATTTCAGCGAAGCAATGCATTGAAAAACATTCACTTTGTTATTGTAAATCCAGATTATCATGACTTACAATTTCTAAGAATCGTCATCATTGTTATTGCAGATTAATTAGCTAGTTTCATGTCTATCATGCTATAAATTACTACTTTGCTGAAGCCATGGATGATGTATATTATAATGACAAGAGATGCAAATTGTACTTCGGAATTGCCAATAAAATCATAATCTGGGCTTTAGTACACCTTTATTCCACTAATTACTTTGATAATTTCATGATCAATACTGATATTTTTCTTTCTGCAGCAACGTGCAGAGTTTTTACCTAGTATAATCATACCAAGTTATTGTTTCGGCCAATGAGGTCAAGTGCCTGTTTGTGATTGCTAGATGTAATTAAGATATTAGAAGAGTGGCACTTCGTGGATTGTATTTATATCTAAATAGGACCAATTGGTACTTATTTAACTAATCCCATCTAATGACTACATATATACTAGTTTTAGGGTGCCCCACAAGAGAGTGTGATGTCTATGATTTTGGTGTAATTCTGTTGGAAAGTCTAACTGGAATGAGAGTCATAAACAAAAGTCGGCCTAGTGGTTGACATAACTTTGTTGAATATGTTTGGTCAAACTTAGGGAGGAAAAGAAATTTGTACAAATTGATGGATGCAAGGTTTAAGGAGTTCTTAGAAGAAGGTGTCCAAATTGCTTTTAAGTTGGTTACTCGTCATCTTAGCCGAGATCCAAAAGCTCGTCCCTGGATGAGTGAAGTTGTTAAAGTTTTGAAGGTTATCCAAGATCTTCCGTATATAAGAAGTTCGTCAAATGTTCATAAAGAGCCGAGAGTGATGACAATGAAATGTCATCTAAATATAACCATGGTTCAAGGAATGTAAGTCTTTCAATTCCAGATGGAATCAATGCAGATTAGTGCAACCACACCATCAATAGCTGGAAGCCAATGGTAAACCGCAACAATGTGTCTAGAAATAGCTGTCCTTCAATCCCATTTGTTTCCTTTTCTTCTCTTCCTGCATTGGTGCGGGAGTCTCAACTTTCATCTGGACATTCACTCCCGATTACTATAATGTTGATGGATCAAAATATAATGGGATTTATGTAGTGTTTGTAAAGTAATCCTTTTGAGGAGTTGCGAGGAGAAAGCTAAAACTGGCGACAATTAATGAGAAGTATGCTTAAGCTTTTAATCCTTTTCCCCTCGTGACCTTTCCTCTTTAGCTTTTCGATAATATGGATCGCCCTTGATGGAGGAAATATCATATGCCGAGATTCATACTGTTTCCTGCTAAATTTCTTATGCTAGAGTTTTTCATGTTGTTGCGTGTCTTTGATGTATGCTGTCATTTTCAATAATCATCTTGTTTCTCATGTAACTAGGGCTTTTCGTTCATTTGGACTGCCAGTTCGTCTTCTTCTCTATAATGTATCAGCCACGATATTATTGGAAATCTTTTTGGCCAACATTTTCTGTTGAAACTAGTGTTGAATTTTCTTTATGCGAGACTGACCATTTAATGTAGGCAATTGTTTGTCCCGTGTGGCCCGCCCATAAGAATGGCATGGGCCGGGGCCCTGCCCGGCCCAAGAACAACCTAAATGGGTATGTTAACCACTCTTAGGACAGAGCTTGGAATGCTGGTGCCGTGGCGCATCCATTTCTTCTTTTAATTTTTTCCATTTTTCAGAAACTTTCTTTTCCTTTCTTTTCTTTTCATTTAGTTTATTTTGCTCACAAATAAATATAACGCGTACTCTGTTGTAAAAGTTGTTATTTTTCCCTCCTACTTTTCTTTTTCTTTCAATCTAACCAGTGATTTTCTTGCTTCTCTCATGTGAGAGTGCCTTTTCTTTTCGTAATCTGTAATCAATTTATTAATGTAGATGATTATCTTTTCCCTTATTAATAGTCTTTTAAAAAATTTGGAATCGAATCCAATGTAAATTATTTAGTTATTCTGAGTCTACTAATTGCCTTGAGGCCAAGATTGACAATGCTTAAAATTGTAATCAAACGCATAATATAAGAGGAAGTGTGTTGTTTTTTAATTTTAATATCAGTGAAAATTCAACAGACATTCTTTGACTAAGAAAAATAATGACGTTAAAATGATTTTCAGATTCAATTGTGTAACAAAATAAAATCATTTTTGTGCCGCAACATTGCCCACAATATATATATACCCTCGCTCTACCAAACATGCATGTGGCTTGTCTAGCCGTTTCATCGATGACCTATTCTTGTCTAGCCAACCTGGTGCTGCGGATGAAGGTCCAGCACCAGGCGCCGAAGCCAGGTCTTCGGACTCCTCCAGCGGAACAGGCCAGGATGGCGATGTCATTGATGCAGATTTCACTGAGAGCAAGTGAAAGAACAGAGGCTGGGTGTCCTGTGATTTCTTGAGCTTGTTCCTGAAGTTCTAATGTTAAACCTTTAGGTGGGAGAATGAGTATATATGTGTACAGGAAGTGAGAAGACAGAAGTTTTCTTTTGTTGCGGTTTTCTCCGGACTAAAGGGTCGTCTAATATAGGGAAATCTTTCAGGCTGGTGAGATGGTGGAGATTTTGTGCTCATGAAAACATAGTGCAGATCCAGCTTCTGGTGCAGTCGCTCCGCGCATGTGTTTTTATGTTTTTATATTTTCAGATTATATATGTTACATAATAGATCTCTGTAAGAGCAAGGTAGGATATTGTCAAAATGATTTGTCTAAATTAATGGGTTATCAACTTCAAAGAGTGGATTCATTATAATTCATTTTTTAATTACTGAAAATAAATTTTAATAAAAATACGAAATTTTTCCCAGTTTTTACACTATCTGCATTATATAAAAAATCTATGGATTAAGAACCTTAGAAATTGTTAAGGTTTCAAACCTTAGAGAAATGTTGCCCCTCTGGAGAAACGAGGGTTGAATTACTTTGTCAACGTTACCTCTTTTGCTTAGTTGTAATTATGATTCTTAGGTAAGCAGAGTCTCTTTCTTTGATGTGGTGGTATAATTTTTAGTATATGGTACGAAGTTTATAATATTGGTGTGATTCTAGGTGAACCGGCCTCTTGGAGGTGTTATCACCATAATGAGGGCTATTGATGTGAAATTCATTCTCACCAATTGCTATTAGTCGCTAAAACTATGGTTTTATAATGGGTAAATAAGTATTATTCAATACTTTAATATCCTTTCTCACTGTCCAATTTGAAAGTTGAGTTGTCAAGTGGATGCAATCCTTAAGACCATTAAAAATCCCAAAAGAAGCAAAGTTGGGTATTTTAACATTATACATAGCTTGCTTTTGTGGAATTATAGTCTAACTAATTTTGCGCTTTGATGACTCATGCCTTGCTGGCAAGTAAATTCATCTTTTGTTGGTATCTTTTTTATAAGTCTTTGGTAGATATTATTCTTTTCAATTAATGACCAAATCTCCGCTATGCCCTTCAAGCACCCTAATTGATGGGTAGGATGCACAACCATTAATTAGCGTAACACTGATTCATAAATAATATTTTTTTCTTTATAAATATTTATGTGCTTCAACTCTACATGTCAAAAGGGTTCTTGGTTTAGAATGGAGTAGGTTTCTTCGAGTACTACTTAATTTCGATCATTGATTTGTTTTGTAGAAAATGAATAATTTAGAAAATATTTTCTTAAAAATGATTGCTTGTTTTCAAAGTAATTAGTCAATTGAAAGTATTTTTATTATTGACAACACTTTATATCTAAATATTTTTGTGGATAATGAGAATGTTATCTTTGTAGGCGATATAAGAGATGAATTTTAGAAGTAATGTTTTTCAAAATTTTTATTTTATGCGAAATGAAACCCACCCTAAAGTTGTATTTATCCGTCTTGCACGCACAAGGTAACTACCAAAAAATGTAGATCCATAGAAGATATCATTTGTTTCTTTGTTTTACGCATTTTAGGTCTACTGTAATACACAATGATTTGTGTGTTTTCTCATTATATTTTTCTATTTATCATTTAGGAGTATTAAGTTTGAAATTATTAAAAAGCCAGTTGACTTATCCTATACATCTATTGATTAAGAGTCCAAATTTTTATTTTTATTTTTATTTTTCCTTATCTACAGATATCCTTGTAATTTCAGTGAAGCAATGCATTGAAATGCATTCACTATTTAATAGTAAATCCAGATCATTTTGACTTGACAATTTCTAAGAACCGTCATCATTCGTATTACAGATTAATTAGTTAGTTTTTTTTTTTTTTTTTTTTGGGTCATTAATTGGTTAGGTTGCCTATCATGCTATATATTACTACTTTGCTGAAGCCATGAATGATGCACATTATGATGATAAGAGATACAATATTGTATTTCGGAATTGCCAATAATATCATAATTTTTGCTTTAGTACTCTTTTATTTGACTAATTACTTTGATAATGTCATGATCAATACCGATATCCTTCTTTCCACGGCAACTGGCGGAGTTTTTACCTAGTATAATCATACCGAGTTATTGTTCTAGCCCATGAGGTCAAGTACCTGTTTCTAATTGCCAGGGGTACTTAAGATATTTAAAGAACTGTACTTCGTGGATTGTATTTTTATCCAAATAGACCAATCAGTACTTATTTAACGTTTCCCATCTAGTGACTGCACATATACTAGTTTTAGGGCGCCCCACATTAGAGAGTGATGTCTATGATTTTGGTGTAGTTCTTTTGGAAATTTTGACTGGCATGAGAGCCATAGACAAAAGTTGGCCTACTGATCAACATAACCTTGTTGAATACGTTTGGCCAAATCTAGGAAGGAAAAGAAATTTGTACAAATTGATGGATGCAAGGCTCGAAAGGGTTCTTAAAAGGAGGAGTCTAGATTGCTTTAAGTTGGTCGCTCGCTGTCTTAGCGAGATCCAAAAGCTCGTCCCCGGATGAGTGAAGTTGTTAAAGTTCGTCAAATATTCAGAAAGGGGGAGAACAATGGTTGTGAAATGTCATCTAAATATAACCATGATTCAAGTATTGTAAATCTTTCAATTCCGGAAGGAAACAATGCAGACCAGTGCAACCACACCACCAATCTCTGGAAGCCAATGGTAAACCAAAGCAATATGTCCAAAATAGCTTTCCTTCAATCCCATTTGTCCCATTTGTTTCCTTTGCTTATCTTTCTTCATTGGTGCAGGAGTCTTATCTTTCATTTTTTTTTTTTAAACAGAAACCCACATAGCATTAAGTGGAATAACCCATACAGCCCGCGGCAATAGCATCCGCACATAACAGATTCAAGAGAGGAGGGGGCGAATGAAGGGCCCAATTACAAGTCAAGCTATTGCTATTATGGGTCTTGCAAGCCCGGTCGCCGATCGTGTTCGCTTCTCTTCGGCAGAACCCTAGCGTGAGGTTGGAAAACGGGGTTAGCGGGAAGGCAGCCCTGCGAAGAGAGAGCGATCCCTCCATGGCGGCTGTGTTCGGCGATTTAAAGTTTCCACCAAAGTGAGATTGTCCGATTCAACGACGATTGTTGCGGTTTGAAGCCCTTGTTGCGAAGATGGCGGAGCGAGAAAGATAAGGCTTGGATCTCAACCTGAAGAGCGGAGACGGCCACAACCCCTAAGGAAAAGCCATCAGTAAGTCGGCCTTGATGATCCCTGCAAATACAAGCTATCGTTCCATGGTTGCTACCCTGATGAAATGATCCATCGATGTTAACCTTCAAAACCCCGAGATTTGGGGGACGCCATAGATGGGATCTGTTTTTGACCAAACTCTTTTGATGCATATAGGGAGCTGAAGATAATCGATCTGCTTGAGCGTGAGTCAGTGCCGCTTCTACAACTTGAGTTGGATTGGGATAAGTACCTCGGAAGATGAAGGCATTCCGAGCGCGCCAGATCTACCACAGAATATTAGAAATAAAGGCCAGCCGAGGTAATCGATTTCCTTCCCCAATCGTGGAAACGATCCACGAGTCCAGGACGCTGAATGTTAATTGGAAGGTCTGAAACCCCGATCTGGGAATGATTCCACACTGTTGAGTCCACGAACGAGTAAGAATAAACCCCGGTCGGCGTGCGAGGGTCGGGGGCCGAACCTCCATCGACCGGCCTCCTCCTCGCCTATAAATAGGAGGGCACAACCTCCGTCGAAGGGGGGGCCAGCAAGCTCGGAGAGGTTCCCGAGAGACTTCAGGGAGCTCAAAGAGCAAGCAAGGCGGAAATCGGGTCGTGAGCTCAAACCGGCCTCCCTCCGAGAGACTTCAGGGGAGGCCAGCGGCGAACGAGCCCGAGAAGGAGAGCATGGCGAAGTAAGGGACCTCCGGTAGCAAGCTTCGAAGACCTTTCTCGAGAGACTTCGGGGAAGGTTTGAAGGCAAGCCACCGGAGATCTCAGATCTGGCCGGAGGGGGAGAGATCTGGTCAAGAGGGAGAGAGGAGGTTCCGGAGGACCAGATCTGGGGAACCGAAGTGTCACGCCCCGAACCTCGAGCACGCGCACATCCCACTGCAGTCGATAGAAATGCGACTTCCCAGGTCACGTCGCCGACCCATTCATTTAATTACACATGCGGAAGCGGATAAATAATCCCCGAGACAAAACTCAATTGGGATAGAAAACGGGATCACATTTTCAAAACCAACCACATACTTTTTATACATATCAAACCAGTTCATTTACGGGACTAGGCTATTTACAAAAGATCTATAGAAGATCAGTCCTCAAAAACTAAGCTGTCCTAAGATCGCTAGACAGTCCATTCGCCAGCTCTTCGGTCGGGATCGGCAAAGTCAAAAATCCTCTCAACGACCCTCACCTGGTCTACCAAAAAGCTCCGGAGGATCCGCCATCTAGGGACCTGAAATATTATCCCCAAACCGGGATGAGACAATGTCTCAAACGAGTCCTACCCTCTAAAACTCGATTAGGAAGAAAATAAGCCCCGAGTGCTCTAGCCACACAAAGAGAATAGAGGACTTACCTCGCCTCGAGTCCTTCCTACACGTCAGTGCAATTCATACGACGATAAATTCATACCATATATCAATTCATATCATCTATCAATTCATACCATCTATCCATCCATTAATAAATCACAGCTCACAGAAGCTGACATGGATGCAATGCTCTCACAAGCTGATATATGGATCGTTGCTATCACAAGCTGACATATAGTAACTAATTGCTCGCTAAAGCGTTACATATATTTAAACCATAGAATTGAGTATACAACCCAATAACATCCAACAATTCAAACTGATCCTACAAACCAATTACGGTGCCAAAAGCCAACACCGGGTATTTTCAAGTTAAATACCAAAACTTCTCCAATTTCATTCAATTCCTCACTTTGGAATAATTAACCATAATCATTATTTCCACTCATTTTCTCAATTTAACATATAATTAGCACAAACCGACCGCACCGCTGCGATCAGCGCGAAATTCTAACGACCGACCATCCCGGCAAAATTTTCGAAATTATTAAATAATTAAATTTAATTCCGAAAATTAAATAATTAATATTATATTATAATAATATAAAATAATAAAATAATATTTAAAAAATTCGAAATAATTAATTAATTAAAATAATTAATTAGGGCTCAAACTAGATTACACTAATTTAAACATACAATTAGCCCTAATTAAACACCCCTTAAACTAATCATACAACTAATCTAATTTACATTAAAATAATCTAATCTAACCACCTAAACCTAATTAGACTAATCTAAACACCTCTTAAGCATGATTAACTTGCTAAGCGAGGTTTAGAGGATAAACTCACCGGTTTTGCGTGCCGGTGAGTTCACGGCCACCACAACGCCAAGGCGGTCGATAAACCCTGAAGCGGCGACACCAATGGAGGTCGGGAAGACACTGAAAACGGGCCTCGAAGTCTGGAACTTCTTGCTGTCTTCTGCTTCTGATCTGGGCTAAACTGCAGAGAAGAAACCAGCAACTTCAACGGCGAAAACGGCCGATCGGAGCTCCGGCGAGCGGGTGGTTTGCAACCAGCGGCTCCCGGGGGTCAAAGGGATCTTGCTGGTGGTTGGTATGGGTGGAGGTAGGGTAAAAATGGGGAGAAAATGGCTGAAAACCGCGAAACGGGCGAAACAGGCGGAACCAGGCGAGTCCAGACGGTCCGGCGAGCGGCGGCTTCGGGAGGCCGTACGGGACGGCCGGAGAATCGTTCCGGCGAACGGCGAGGTGCTCCGGAACGGTCTGGATGTCTTCTTCGCGGTGATGGGTGGTTCGTTTGCTGATTCAACCGGGAAGTTAACTTTTTACTCGGATCTTTGGCGAAAGGTCGGCTGGAGCAGAAACTGGAACGAGGGGAAAACAGAGGAGGAAATGGGGTCCGATGGGCATGCGATGGTGGAGGGCTGATGCTGCTCGGTTCCTCTGGTTTTTGCTGAGCTTCTCTCCTAATACAATAATGGAGAAAGCCTTGGATTAAGGAAGAAGAAGCTGCTGAAGAGTGGGGGGTCTCCTTGGGCTCTCTAGAGCTCAACACTTGCCATCTTCTCATTGGCTTTGCCCCCACCATGACACCACATGACCTCAGCCACTCTCTCTCCTCCAATCTTCCTCTACAAGCTTGGCAATAGGTGCAAAATGTGGTGTGCCATGGGAGCTACGAATTTTGGACATTCCCCCATTCAATCCATTCAATTCTCTCTCAATTCCATCCAATTGAAGCTCAATTAAATCAACCCATGTGTCCTCGGCCTTCTCATGATATTTCCCCGTCAAATGATCCAACTTGCATCCCGAAGATTCTATTAAAAACGGCCATCCGACAATCCCGAACAAAAACGGCCTTACTTTGCTTTTCCGCCAAAAATATCGGTTTGTAGAAAAATCTTCTGGAGATGAGTCGACGTTCCTAAAATGAATTGTGACATGACAGAACTTTCAATTTCTGAATCCGGATTTAAAATCACGGTTAATTTCAATCTGGCGCGATTTGAGCGTGTCCTAATCTACCGGGTAGCTTTTAGGAAATTTTCAGTGCAATTGACTCATGGTTGATTATTTTCAAGCCACGAAATAATCTTCGACACATTGGCAACTCTCGATTGTCGTGAAAATCTCGAGGTTTCAAATATGGACACGGGGTACCCAAAACGACGAGAATAATCGGTTCGGTGCCGGTCGACGAGGATATTGAAATCAGGTGGAATCACCCACACTCTAATTACATATCTCAGTTGAATCAACCTATTACTGATCTCTGTTCGATTCTGACAGTGTCGTAATGATCCTTGCAGATTTATACGGTCGAGCAGTCGGTTCATGGTCAGATTCTCAAGCCTATTGCATTTAAATTCTTTAATGGCTTCACCTGATAGACTAGTTATCTCGTGAGTGATCAGCTCGGAGAATTGAACCATAAGCGCGTCGATGAAAAGTCCGTCTCATTTAATTGAAAACAGAATCAGAAATTTGGGATGTCACACGAAGACTCGCCTTCGCCGATGCTGCTGCTGTTCCGCCACTGTTCCAACGCCATTGCCGCTACCGATTCGCCCAAGCCGCACCAGATCTGGAGCTGAGGAGCTGTTGTCACTACCCCGCCGTCGTCACCTGCACCTACACCCCACTGTCGCTGCACCATCCCGACCGCCGCTCCCTGCTGTCACCATTCTCCATGCCACCGTGTCGGACCCTCTCC
Organism: Eucalyptus microcorys; assembly: GCA_014182515.1. Classification (NCBI taxonomy): domain Eukaryota; kingdom Viridiplantae; phylum Streptophyta; class Magnoliopsida; order Myrtales; family Myrtaceae; genus Eucalyptus; species Eucalyptus microcorys. The sequence goes on along the minus strand of CM024568.1, from coordinate 4,909,331 downwards.
ATAGACAGGTATCGGCCTCGCTCAGCCGTCATCGTTTCCGCTTGCCACCCCTCGCCGTCCCTGTCTACCGCGTCGCTGCCGTCGCCCCCTGTTCGCGAGGCCCTAATCCCCAGTCCCGACCAGCCAAATAGATCTCGGCTGTTTGTTGTTGAGTCTTGCTCTTGGTCCGACAAACGACCGGCCGCTACTGTCCTCTCAGTATCGCCGCCGTCGCCGACGCCGATCCACCGTCCCAGCCCCTCCGTCGGCGCCGCGATTGGATGAGAAAGAGGAAGTGCCGCGTCGGGTCAAGGCCGAGTCGACCCGGGTCGTCGCTCGGGTAGGGTTCCCGTGAACCCCAAGTGGCCGGAACCCGGGTCGGTGTCCGGGTAGGGTTTCCTTGAGTCGGACCGGGTAGGCGGCCGGGTAGGGTTTCCGCCTGGGTTGTTTTTGTTCACGTGGGCCGGGTAGCTGTTGGGCCGGGATTTTTTATGAAATCAGGCCAAAATGGGTTTGGGCTTTTACATTTAAAAAGAAAAACAATCAAAAAATCCAAGTCGGGCCCGCAACGCGGGCCCGTCCGAGTTGCAGTTCGATGACCCGATTGGGCATTTTCTCATTTTTTGGAAAATATGTCTATTTTAAGCGTAGCCCATGGGCTCGGCCCATACAATCAAAAAATCAAAAAAATTTCATATTTTCCAAAAAATGCCAAAAATCCAAAAAAAATGCCAAAAAGGCTTGTATTTTCTAAAAAAATACCAAAAAAATCCAAAAGGTCCTTTTTATGTCCAAAAATGAGAAAATGCCCAAAAAAAAATATTTTTCCTTCACAAAAATACATGGAAAAATCCCTCAAAAATCCAAAAAACCTTAGGGTTTAAACAAGATTAGGTACCGAAAGGGCATTAGTGATTAACTAGTGTAATCAAGTCCCCGATCTTAATTTCTTTGGTTAAGCAGGAGCGAGTATTTTTCCCGATACTTCGCTTGGGTTTCTAATCGACCCACCCTAAATCGATTAGTGGCGACTCCGTTTTAAAATTAACTTACAGGTTAAAAACTTGGACTATTAAAGTCGTGAATTGGTGGACTTGGGAGAATCCGGGCTACGCTTAAAATAGACATAGCCAAACCATTAGCCTCCTTAGGCGCTCGTACCCGATTGCGGGCGCCGAAAAAAGGAGGTCGCGACACCATTTAATGTAGGCAATTGGCCCACCCAAAACATATAGTATGGGCCGAGCCCATGGGCCTTCCAGCCCAAGCATAAGCTAAGTGGGCCTGTGATAACTCCTAGGAGAGGGATTGGAATGTTGGTGCCGTGGCGCATCCATTCCTTCTTTTAATTTTTTTCCATTTTTCAGGAATTTTCTTTTCCTTTCTTTTCTATTTTTTAGTTTAGTTTGCTCATAAATAAATATGAAGCGTACTCTATTAGGAAAGTTGTTTTTTTCTTTTTCCTCCTCCTCTTTTTCTTTTTATTTCAATCTAATAAGAGATATTCTTGCTTTTCTCATCTAAGAGTACCTTTTCTTTTTGAAATTTGTAATCAATTTATTAATGTGGACAAATTTCAATTAAAGGCTTGAAGTGTCCTCATTTTCTTAAATAATGACATGAAATGACTTAAAGTGCCCATATGAATCTCAGAGAATAGCATGAAGTGATGTTAGTTTCAAATAAAGATTTAGTCTCGCTAGTTGCCAAAAATTTCGGCTAATTAGGGATATTTTAGTTCAAATGCACTTTAATTTAAATTAAATTAGATTATACTTTTAAATATATATATTTTTTTAAAAGAGATAGAAAACACAAGTGGGAGGGTGCTCCCTTCTGCCTGTGGTCACCACCCCATTACCGGTGGGGCAACGACAAAGGCTAATGGGGTCATTAGCACCTAAGGGAGGACGAGCGACCCTAGTCAACTAGAGATGAGGGCCAATAGATAGGAGAGGGCGGCGACCCTCTCCCAATCTGGACGTGGGCCCACCGACCTCATTAGAGGCTGGAGAGGGCGGTGACCTTCTCCTAGATCTAGAGGAGGGTCGCTTGCCTTTGCCCTATTTAGGCTATGATCACTAGCTATTGCGTAGGCTTGGTGACCCTCATCCAGTTGCCTCTCACCTCTAGTTGGCTAGGGTTGCTAGTGCTAGCCCTCCCATAGGCATCAGTGACCCTACCGGCCTCATCACCACCTCACCTATGATGGGGTGACGACCACAGGCGGGAGGGTGCACCCTCTTCCCTTGTGGTTTTTCTTTTTCCAATAGTTTTTGTAGGTTTTTGGAAAAAAAAGGAAAAGAAAAGAAAAGAAAATTTAATTTAAAAAGACAAAATTGCCCTTCACATTTGGTGAGTTCATGCCCTTCTTTGAAAATTGGTATATGTATTTTATGTACTTATTTGAAATAATGTCCACTTCAGGCCATTTTTTGAGAAAATAAGAGCATTTCGAGCCTTTATTTGAAATAATGTTCACTTTATACCCTTATTTGAGAAAATGTGGGTACTTTAGATTCTTATTTGAGAAAATGTGGGCACTTTAGGGCTCCGTTCATTTCACGAAAAATGACTTCCAGAAAAACGTTTTCGGATTTTCCAACGTTCGTTTCACGGAAAATGAACTAGTTAAGGAAAATGTTTTCCATCATTGGAAAAAGCAACCTTTAAAAAGTGAGAAAAACGTTTTCCATAACTTCTTTCATCTTGCTTCTTTTCACCAATACATTTTTGTTTTATTTTTATGCTTTCTTTTTCTTTTCTTTTTTTAAATCGAGTTTTGAATTTTTTTTCCTTTTCTTTTTTTCTTTTCTTTCTTTCCTTTTCATCTTCTTCTTTGGCCTTGGCCGGTCGCCGGCCACGGTGGCGACCAGTGACCGGTTGTGAGCCGGCTCGAGCCTCGCCCAGCCGGCGAGGCTCCACCTAGCCCGATCTAGCGAAGCCAAGCTCACCCGAGCCCACCGAGCTTGGGCCTCGCTAGATCGGCGAGGCGGAGCTCTCGCTAGCCCGGGGGGCGAAGCTCGGGCCTTGCCAAATCTGGCGAGCTGGGTAGGGCTCGGGCTTTGCTCGAGCTCGCCAAAGGTTCGCTAGGCTTTGGTGAGCCACGAGCTCGCCGGATCCGGTGGTGGAGCTCGAGCTCCCGATCCAAGCGAGCCCGAGCTTAGCCGCCGATTTGGCGAGCTCGTGGCTCACCGAGCCCGACGAACCTCCGGCGAGCTCGGACGAGATCGGCCAAGCCTTGAGCTCGCCGGACGGCAACCGGGTGGCGGCCGGCCATCGTTAAGCATGCAGCGGAGGAAGGAGGAGGAAGATGAAGGAAAAGAAAAAAGGAAAGAAGAAAAAGAAGAAAGAAAAAATAATAAAATAATAAAATTTTGGATTTTATAAAAATATAAATAATTAAAAATTCATTTTTAAAGTATAAAAAATAAAACTAATATTTTGGTCAATTAAAAATATTAAAATTCAATTTTTGATAATTTTTCCCAAACAATTAAATTATATTTTCCACTCAAGGTTCAAGTTTAAGCCAAACACCAGAAAATATAGTTATTTTTTGGAAAATGACTTCCTAAAAATATTTTTCGTGAAACGAACGGACCCTAGGCCCTTATTTGGAATTTTCCTTATTAATGTAGATGAGTTTATCTTTTCCCTTATTAATAGTCATTTAAAAAATTTGGAATCGAATCCAACTATATGTAAATTATATTATTTATTCTAAATCTATTAATTGCCTTGAGGCAAACAATTACAATGCTTTGAAATTGTAATCAAACACATAATATAAGAGGAAAATTTTAATATCAGTGAAAATTCAGTGGACATTCTTTGACTAAGAAAAAATAATGAAAGTAAAATGATTTTGGGATTTAATTGTGTTACAAAATAAAATCATTCTTGTGCTGCAACATCGCCTGATTTCTTTTCTACTAAACAAAAAAACTAATAGATTTTTTGTAAAAACTGTCATTTGTACTGGCCCTTGCTCTACCAAACATGTGTGCTGCTTGTCTAGCCAATTCATTAATGACCTATTTATGTTCCAAACAATTACACATAAAGACCTTCTATCATGGTATGTGTTCTTCACAAGATTACCAAAATTGCAAGCAATAAGCAAATACTAAAAGCAAACTTAGGACTTCAGTAAGCCATTCAGAAAAATGAATTTCCAAGGGCATATGAAGTTTCCAGCAAGCACATAGGTTTGGTGGAAAGTTATGAGACAATGGAGATGGAAAAGAATAAAAAACTACTAGTCACTATGACTGAAGAAGCAAATACAAATAGCAATATTATAATTAAGATGCCAAAATGAAATAATTACAAGAGAGGCAAAGAAACATAATAAAAGTTTAAGAACAGTTGAAGACACGTGACTATTGACATGATGAATTGGCAAGTTCTCTCTCCATTCATGAATAACTTTGCTATTGTCTTGCGCAAAACTCCAATATTTTTTATCATAAAAAGTAAGGGAAAGGGCAAATAAAACTATGGATGCCTGGGGCGTTGCTATAGGAGGTCCACACCCATTACAAAATGAGCCTAATGCTCATTTTGAGCAAGCTTGTCATCATCTCCTTAGCACGGTGCTAGTGGGAGTAGAACCAGGATTATCTTATGCCATGGCATTGCCCAACCTACATCATGAACAAAATGAGGCTTCTTTGTAGCCAAGGAGCGACTGGCCCAAAAAAGGAAAGTGTAATCAGTTTGCTAATTTCGAACACGAAATCATCATTTAATTCCTATAAATGTCCTCAAGCCACCATATACCGCAATTGTTGATCGATACCGCTCGAACCGATAAATAAGATAGGAAACATCTACACAATTGCAATGGGGAGCATCAATGTGAAAAGGTCCAAAATTTTTGCTGATACATAATTGAAAAATCTATATAAGCATTGAGCACCTCTTGAGTGACTGATCACAATCACAAATTCAAAGCCTTTAATTGGCTATAGCAAAAGCACATAGTTCAATCACCAACATATTCTAACTAACATTATGCAAAAAGAGTTGAAAGAATCATTTTTCCAACTGAAAAAGAGCAAACCCAATAGATAAATTTAACCATTAACACTGACACTTCGAATGTGAATTGTAAGTTTCAACATGAATTTACATTGTTCTAGAATTTACCAAAGATTTAAGATTGGACGGTTGATAAACGACGGAATTTGATACTTCGTGATCAGTAGACTCGACTGAGCAACGGAAGATGTATATATATATATATATATATAGAGAGAGAGAGAGAGAGAGAGAGAGAGAGAGAGAGAATACTTGAAGAATTGGGTTTGGTCTAGATTCAATTCAACGACTAAGCGTGATCCTCACACTTTGAGAAACTTCAAAGAGCATTGTATTAATTCTATGATAACTTCTGACCCAAAAAAATTAATTAATTATGATAACAGATATGGAAAAAAATTTATATATTTTCCTTAATAATTTAGACCAAAAAAGCATATTCTTAATAATGACTTCTACTTTTTTGTCTTTCTAGTTTTTTCTTTTGAATAATACTATATGTGAAATGATTTTTACTTAACGTGAGCTTCCCGATGTTTTTAAAAATATAGCCACAAAGATGCACACTTGTTGCATTTATCCAAGAAAAAGACCTTTAATTCATTTCCTGCGATAAATAAACAGAGCATTGAAACATGTATCTATACTATAGTATAACATAAACAAGGTCCATTAATTTTTTATGGATGACAATCACTTTCTTTTCCAAAATATCCTCAGTTAGTTGCTTTACAAATGTTTTGTCTAGGGCAAATGCGTGAATTAATAATATTATCTTATATCTCACTTTTTCCAATTTTAAAGTTTGAATCTTACCAAAATAAAAGAAAATTTTCAGTCTTAACATATCATCTCTATCCTTACACATAATTGCGATTTCGTCATAAATAGTGTCAGTGATTTGTTTCTATTGAATAATAATTCGAATAATTTCTATTAAAATGATTTTGTAAAATTCTTAAAATATCATTTCGTTACAAACATGCAATATCTCTACATTTTACTGGTAAATATAAGGGAAAATACCTCTTTGTCTCACTTTTAGATTTCTTAAGTTTACCTTCTTTTCTTTTTCTGATGTCCACTCATTTCATAAAAGACCACCCATTTTCTTTTCCTCTTCTCATGGTTAGATTTTCTGAGATGCCCTTATTTTCTTATATCTACTTCATACATAGCTGCCCATTATCTTTCTATACATGATCGAAATACGCATGTCTTAACCCTCATACATTATATATTGTAATATTTCTACAATTGATTATTGAGGAACACCCACAGGCATATATCTTTTGAAAAATGTTTCATGTGCAAAGTGCGTTAGCCGTTCCAAAGGATGGCAAGCTCTCTATGGACGTGTTTGGTAACATTTCTATTCCAGGGAACAATTTTTGAAAAGAAATAGTTTTTTTTTTTTTCTGTTCCCGGGAACAATTTCTAAGTATAAGAACGCGCTTGGTAACTGCAAAAAATTTATACTCCAGGAATAGAAATGCGTTTGGTAAACTTGTATAATTTTGTTGTTTCTTTTAGTTTTTCAATATTTTTATTATATTTTTCCTTTTTTTTTTTTTTTCTTTTTTTCTTTTTCTTTTTCTTTTTTTCTTTTCTTTTCTTTTTTTTTTCCTTCTTTCTCTTTGTGGCTGGTTGCTGGCCGGCCATGGCCAAGGCTGGTGACCGACAAAAGGAAGAAGAAGAAGAAGAAGAAGAAAAGAAAGAGAAGAAAAAAAAGAGGAGAGAGAAAAATTGTTTCTCGGAATTATTCTGAGAACAAGAAACAAGTTTTTTCTACTTCTTGTTTCTATTCCAAATTTGTTCGGGAACAAAAATTTTACCAAACGCGTTTCTGTTTCCTTTTTGTTCCCCGGAACAAAAGAACAGAAACTTTTGTTCTAGGGAACAGAAACAAAAATAAACAAACAAACCCTATATGACTAATCGAGCAATCTCATGCTTTTGAAAGGCAAACAATTTAAATTAACATTTTAGGTGACTTACATTATTTTGAATCCGATTCACATAAAATCTGAGGTAGCATGAAAATCTATTACGTGTAGTTAAAGTCTAAGTAGAGAGTATATCTACTCTTATATTCATCTTGTTAGAATTTGAAAACCAATATTCAAATCTCTTAAATTATTATGATGTTGTGAAAAGGGAAAAAAACTTTTGAGGGATTGCAAAAGAAGTATCACAGGTTAAAAATCTTCTAGGGAGATATCAAGCGGAGATATTCATGTTTTGAATGCTATATTCACCTTCCGAATATAAAAAGTTATATAAGAATAATCAAATAAGTTACACCATATCACAACAAAAACTTTGTCAATTAAGTGGTTATGTTGGTATTTCTTCATGTTGAAAATGTTCAATTCTTCGTTTGCATATTCATGCAAACGTACTTTTTGTCGAAGAGGCTTGGAAACCATTTTGGTTTCACGGAATCTAGAACCGAATCACCTCTCTCTAGAATAGGCCTTGAAATGGTTGGTGCAAATCAATTCAGTTTGGCTTTTGGGTTGAATTGGATCCGATGCACACCTCTGTAGAAGTTTTGAACTTTATTATTTGCAAAAATTTTCAAGGTCTACATTTAGTGGACAAAGTTCTTGCTAGACATAATTTTTAATTTGTTTATAAATTTTGACAACTGAAATATAGTCTACAAATTGGGCACACAATTTAAACAATAGAAAAGGAACAAAAAAAGTAGATAGATTGATAGGTATATAAACAAAAGAGCAAACCAACAAATATAAAAACTAAACAAGCATTAAATAAAGAAGAAACGAGGTTTAATTCGGTGTCGATCAAATTTTCAAAGTCAACGAGAAGAGCCTGGTCAAAGAACAGAGGCCCATCGTAAATGCTGATGAAGCATGATCGCTCAATAGATAGAGGCCAGCCGGTCAAAGAAAAGAGGCCAATCGTAAAAAATAAAAATGCCCACAAATAGAAGGATAATATCTAACAGAAGCCATTAAAGGTGCTCAATAGATAGATAAAGGTGCCGTCATATTAGCAAGACTCTTCTTTCTATGCCCTTTCTACCTCCAAAGCTAACTTAGTTGTAGGAATAACTAACAGGGAAATGTTAGGGAGTGGTGCTAATTTAGAAGGATAATATCTAACAGAAGCCATTAAATGTAAATAATTACAAACCAAAACATTTTAAAGTTGTAATTCAATAGAAAAAGGTAAAATATAATTGAAGTGATAAAATATTGATACGTAACACAAGCAAAATCTTGTAACCCACATAAAATTGGTAATGTAATTTGATAATAGTTTAGTAGGTCACTTTAATTCAAGTTAGTCTTATCATATAAGAGGTAATAAATTCGAATAGTTCATGTTGCACTGTCTAACCATGCCATATCTCTTGTATCGAAAAACTTAATTGCTAAGATCTTGGGGTGCTATGGTGATTATCTCATCAATTTGTACCCTACTTGAATATTTCGCATTGAGATGTGGACCTTGTAGTGACTTTAAAGGAGACAGGAGCAATTGCTGATCAAGCAGAACAACTTTATACCCTACTTGAATATTCTTGCTTTTCTCATATAACTGTACCTTTTCTTTTTGTATCTTGTGATCGATCTAACTATGTAGCTTAGTTTAACTTTTCTCTTTCCCCTTTGAGTTTACCTTATCAATAGCTTTTTGAAAATCTTGAAATCAAATCCAACTGTATGTAAATCATTTTATTTTATTTTTTTCAAATCAACTTATTGCCTTAAAAACAAATTTAGGGCAAAAAATTGATTCTGCTTTGAATGCCTAATGTAAGAGGACCTAAGTTTTTTTCTTTTAATTTTGAAATCAGTAAAAATTTAACAAAGCAGGAGAATCCAATCATCAATCTATATATTACAATACGTGAATGTAACGAGCATATGTAGCTATCAATAAGACTTATTCCCTCCAAATATCACCGCAAATGAACAAAAAGAATTTTTCAGTTAGTGTTTCAATGTCAACATATGATTGGAAAAAAGATATACAATTGTTTATACGAAGCCCAAAAACTAAGCTCAAATATGAAGAAGCTAATGGCCCCAAATTAGATGATGATGATACGTTAACCCATAATGCCCAATCGATAGAATGCCTAATAAGCGCATCAATTATAATGTTATAACAATATTATTGGCCCGCTAAAAATCAATAAAATGTTAAACAGAGTTTAAGTGAAGTTCATGATACATTGTGATGATTGATTGACTTGAAACATGAAAATAGTTGAAGATTAAGTCAAGGAGGAACCATCATCCAATGGATAACTATAGCAAAAGGAATCATTGCTAGAGTAGCGCAAGTCAAGAGGTATTTAGTATTTCTTGCGGGGGAAAATTAGTATAACTGAATGACTCATTAGAGATACAAGAGGAATCAAAGCGAAGCATATACACATTTTACACAGAGAATACAGTATGTTCAATGAGCACACAACATGAATCTGGACATTAAAAATCACGAAGAGCCCATCAAATTTTGAAGAGGAGAAGATTATTCATCACGGATTAATCTGGGTTAGATTTCGTCTAAGTTTGGATTTTTAATTTCCAATTCCAGTACTTGTATATGTTTATAAGAGCTTTACGGTCATACTTTGTAAGCTTTTTCACATACTTCTGTCATCCCAATTAATAAGTTTTATGTTCAATTTTAGCCATCGAGCAAACATGGCATCAAAGAATGTAAGTAATCTATTCTAGTTCAAGAAAGTTTTTATGCGATTTCCTTGCTTTCAACTACGAAGCTCCATAACGTTGCACGCAACACAAAGATCTTTTGTTAAAACTATTATTATTAATATTAAGATGCAGAAACACAAAAAATACATCATGAGTATGACAAATTTGAATGATTTAAAGATACATTCTTACTTTATCGTCCCTCTTCCAAGTATTAATATAGGTACCTAAAGAAACATAATACAACACATTAAGTAGGGAAGATGGTCGGATCTTGTCAATATTTTAACAAAAACCTGTGAACCAAAAACTTCCCATTACAAAGTTACATTACTAAACTACAAATCGATATCCTCGCCCAAAACTAGGGGTTTATCAAAGTCGTCAAGATTACATTTGGTCATCCAGATTTCTTACCAGGATAGACTGAATATGATATAATACAAAATCTATGAATTTTACTATATCGTATCTACTATTTGGTGATTGCCGTCGGGTGTATTCACATAATATCATATACATTGTTTGGTATAAACGACATATTAATATAAACGAACTAATACAAAAGGAGATAGTAAATATCTCTTGTGACGCTTTTTCCTACTTTATTTTTAGTTGCTCTTTTTAAATTAGTTTCATTGTCATTTCTTTCTTCCCCTTCCATCATTCTCTAATAGAATTCTATTAAATAGTAAACTATATTAATATACCTAAAATACTAAAATACCTAAAATATGTGATAAATATAAGTATATATGTATTTATATTTATATATTGAATTTATATTAAAAATAGAATTAAATTCGAATATATAAATATAAAATTAAATTAAATTAAGTATTATTTTATTATTTTATTTTGAATTTATTATATTATAATTCAAATATTATTTAAATATTGATGTATAATTTTAATGCTGTTAATTTTTTTGGTTGAATAATTTTAATTTTGTTAATTTTTTTAATTTAAGAAGTTTATTATTCGAGAAAAATAACTTTTCTAATATGGATATTATAAATCAAATCCATCTTTATCTTACATCTCAATCGAATAATTTTATCTGGTCTACATCAGTTTATATCCGACTTTACTTTGATTGAAGTAGGCACCAAATGTAAGATATAATAAATTTTATTCTATCTTAAATTTTATTATGCCAAACGCAGCCAAAGTGGTTTAACCAACTCTTCATTGATATTGAAATACCAAACAACAAATTGATAGGGGATCCACTCTTGCAACCTTGTGTCAATCCACACAATAGAAATACACTTAGCATAAACTATTGCCAAATCGGCTACAAACGCATCAAAGGAGTAAGTCGAAGCATCTCTAAGTGTGAGGTAGGAAATTATCTTATCACTCAACCTAGTACAACAAACGATAATCCTCCTAGACAAATATGAAATAACTATAAAAGGCAAATGAACAAGTTTATTCACTATCTTTCCTATAATGGTATGCCAATAAAAAGCAGTTATGCAAAAGATTATTCACAAAATTATGACAATAACACATTGTGTAGCCATTCGCAAAAATCAACATTCATTACATGCCATAATCATAGGCAATTCATTACCAAAATATAATTGCCATGTCGTTTCTATTCATCACTTACATAAGTAGGAGAAATACAATTTATTCTTTGCCTTTCCCATGTAAACGGTGATAACATAGTCAGGGATTAGTAAATTAATATGGAAATAGACAAGTTATATGATCAACAACTCAAAGAATCGACAATGTGAATATTGACAATCCAAAGAAGCGACTTTGTGAACATCTACAACCCAAATAATCAACTGATTGATTAATCCATAACACTTAGCTCATAAATCACTGATTTAGTCGAGTTACAAAAATATCACTTTTAGGTTTAGTTTTCGTTATTCTACATTTTTCACACTTAAAAATGCCATTGCATCACATAGAAACAATCATATACTCCCTATGGAATCAATCAAATACATTCTAGGTATGTAACAAGCTTATCGGTTCGATTAAAACGAACACTAGGATTTGATGTATGATCATTGCAACTTACCTACACTTGATAACAAAGGTCAAACTAAATTCAACAACCATCAACTAATAAAATCAAGATTACTAAGTGGATCAAAATAACTTAGTTCATATAGTTTTCACTTGCCTTGAACAAAGACTTTGACAACTCAACACCTTAATCACCTCATAAGCCTTTGAAAGATGAAATTAGAAGCTTCAAGAAAAGAAGTGTAAGAATTTTGCCTACGCTTAAAATTTTGGAGAGTGAGATTGAAAAAGAAAGTTGAAGGCTTAAAGAATTTTGCGAGGAGATTATATGGCCAAGGGATATGTATTTGAAAGACTGCACAAGAGTTACAAGAAAATAAGAACAATTGACCTAGGCTAAAAGCAATGACAACCATCATTTGAAAAAAATTAGTGAAGAATGAGAGAGATGTTCTCAGGTGTAAAACGTTACACCCTCCCTATCGATTGCATAAGCAAAGAAATTTGTGTCTGTTCTAAGCACTAATAACACCAAAAAATATTTGGAACTTTTCAAAACATTTAGCAAAAGTTATCAAAAGTTAGGAGAATCACAACTCAAGTAAATTTCGAACATGAACATTATTCAACACACAACAGAGCATGTCCTTCATCACCACTATATAATCCACCATTCAGAAATACTCATTAATTTAATCATATTGAAAACACTTTTGGAGAATAATGGACACGGAAAATACATTTCACATCTCCTGCGTACTTCCACATCAATAATCCAGCTTAGATTGCACATTGAACAATTATATACCTACATATCATTAGCTAAAGTAAGAATTTCTGGATGTCACACAAATTATTTGTTTGTGTGTCATTTAGTAATTTGAGTTTCACAAAGTCCTCGGACTTCAAGACATATTAAAACGCACTCAGTTTCAAGTTGAAGTTAGATTTGACAGTTTAATTGGCCATCGATCTTAGATTGGACTTTAATCATTAAGTGCTTTCAGCAACCGCAACTTGACAAAAATACGTATGACGATAATCTATGTAATCATTGGTCTTGCAAATCTCTCTCTTTCTCTTAAAAGCATGCATGCGCTGGTACTTCATTCCATTGCAAGTAACTTAGTGTCTCTTTTGGTCAAGCGATATCTTTATTCTCGATCTATATTCATCAACGACGAGCATCCTTCTCAAGATTTATCAAAAAGGTACATACACGATTAAGTAATAGGTCTCCAAATTATAGAAAATTCCTATCGTCGAGGTTTCTCGAGAAGGTAAGCCCTCTATGAAACTATTTCTGTGGTCATTCTTTAGCTACGGTATATAGCAAGAAAAGAATTGATATTTTTCCCACATAATTAGACTTTTTAATTATTTAAATATACCATGTGCATTCTTTGGTTTTCCAGCTAAGCTTTCTAAATTTGGTCACAATTAGAAACCCATTCATCGTGAGTTTTCGTCCATCGATCAAGCTGAAAGCGTTAAATTATCGAGTTGAATGATACGTTGCGATTGACGGGTGTACCAATTTAGGTTTTGTTTGTCATAGGTGTTCGATTTGCGGTTTCTTCATAGTAATAATCGAGTTTAACGGAAATCGATGGGAGATAAATTATCCATTTTGGGTTTTTTCTGGTCAAAATATTAATTTAAAGTAAATTTGTCAGAAATTTATTCGTTTGATGTCTTTCATGATATTAACACTTGATAAAAATAAGCCGTCTAAGATGAGATATTATCCAGTCCAAACCGAGAAATAATTTAAATTAAATCCTATTTTTTAGTGGATAATTTGTCTCAATTAGATAGTTACTATCCTAGCGTTGCAATCTATCTAAAAAGTCTATCCTAATAGATTAGGATTGAGTTTGAATAAAATATAAGGATAAGTGCACGAGTGGTTTTAAAACTTGTGATCTGAAATTTGCAAAGATTACGATCCAAGTCGGTAGAAATTTGTCGGGTTGGATTTCGATCCCGTCCGAATTGGGATAGCGTGGCTTCTCATTAGGTCATATGTCGGTCCTACGTGGCAGGCAAATCCAAAACGGCGAGGTTTTTCGCAGCCCCAGATGGAAGCAAATCGCTCGTCTAAGCCCTAAATTCGAAAGTCTTACTGTTTGGGTAAAAAGCTTAAATCGTTCTTGCGACTTCTTTTCATTCACGGCCGAGCTCCAATGGGTTCCTTCAGCAGCCCCCTCACGTTCGAGCTCCATACACAAGTCATCTTTAATATCTATGAACACATGTCTCAGATCCACCCGCAGTCTTCCATGGACGGCAAAAATAGGATAGATATGTCCGCGAGGCCATTGGCGGATCATCCTCCAACAGTGTACGGGTGCGTGATTGGAGTTAATAGGGGTTGCACTGTGGAGATTTTTGACAGTTTCAAGCTTCAATACGACCCCGCCACTTGTTTTCTCGACCACGCCTTTCTCAACGAGCAGCACAAGCGCTGTTTAGTGCTCTTCTCTCCCTCTCTCTTTTGGCCTTTTTTTTTTTAAATGATTTCTTATTGCGAGCAGATTATTTATTTATTTTTTATTATTTCTCATCTCGTTTCTTTTTTTCCTTTTTTCCTCTTTAATTGGCCATAGATACGGAGACTTGCCCGAATTTTTGTATGCTTGGATGGTATGCCAGTGGACACGTTGCAGATAAATCTAGTATGGTTATTCACAAAGCTGTAAGTTCCGAGTGTAATCCTCTATTTGGTAGGAATCTTTGCTTATGTTCACTGTTTTGTTCCATATAATTAAGTCTCATGGGTGCCTTTCTCCGCGTTGGCTTTATAGTTAAATAAGGTTCGAATGTGATTGTGGCACGTGCGAGTCTGAATTTTTTGACCTCGACTTTTTTTCCTTTTTTAATGTGGCGTAACCCCTCTCCAAGTTATTCAAAGTGTATTATGAATTATCAAGCATAGTGTAAATTGATAATGTTAGTATATTTTATTTACAGTTGATGAATATCAATAGAAGTCCGATCTGCGTTATTCTCAATCCTTATGCCCTAAGTGCCCTAAAGGATCTCCCTGTTACCATCTGTGGAGAAGGTAAGTGGTTTTTATGTCCTTTTCTGAAGGTTTGTCTTTCAATATGATAGTCATTGTCTCTTTCCTTCTCTTCTGTTTTTTTTTTCAGTTGTACTAGCCAGAATGGAAGATCTCAGGGAATTTTCCCAACCTCTGGTCGTCCTTGCTCAAGGTCAGGTTTCCTGCCCTCCTCCACATAAGTCCTGCGTTCGCGTTTAGTCTCTCATCTGATTTTACTTGTTCTTGGTGAAAATTTCAATGTTAATAATCTTGTATAGCTTAAACATTTACCTAACTTTTGGTTTGTCTCACTTTGCTCTCCATTTTTTGATTTTCCATAATGTACCCATGACGTATCCTGATTTCTCCATGACATCTGGCTCAAGTTCTTTCCACATTTTAATGCATGGCCCTCTATGCTCATATAGGGTCAAAACTTTCTTTTTTGGCACTTGATTCATTCGAATAGTCGGTGTTAGCTCACAACTTCAAGCCTTTCTTCCCCTTTCTTTCTTCCCCTTTGCCGCTAATTATTGGTCCCCCGAGCAATGAGTATTTTTTATTATATTTTCGCGATTAGTATGATTTGCACGTTTGATCATTTAAATCAAACACTGTTTAAAACTCCATTCCTTTTTTTGCGGTAAAGAAAAAGATGTCCAAGCCTTTTATTGCAATATTTCCTCAAAAAGACTAGTAATATATGCATCATTGATATTA
The DNA here is from genome assembly GCA_014182515.1 of Eucalyptus microcorys. Lineage (NCBI taxonomy): Eukaryota > Viridiplantae > Streptophyta > Magnoliopsida > Myrtales > Myrtaceae > Eucalyptus > Eucalyptus microcorys. The sequence goes on along the minus strand of CM024568.1, from coordinate 4,893,848 downwards.
GTAAATCTTATGTATCATATGTATAATTTATTCAGGTGTTGTAGAGCACACGCGGTACAAAAATCTTTTGCAGAATTATATGCAGAAGAGAAAGGGGCCGAATCCTGTTTATCGTACCATCTATGCTGGATCTACAACGGACGTAGCATTTATATCAACCGTTTTTATAGATGGGGTAGCTTCACATCCGACAAGTTTCCCCAAAAAAAGCTAGCTGAACAACAGGCTGCAAAAATTGCTTTACGTCATTTGTCACGAAAGAGGAAGGATGAAGGCTGTCATTCAGTCCCTGAGGTGTGATAATTCTTTACTTGTTGCTGCTATTATTGAAATATACATTTGCAAACGAGTTGCTTCGATTGTCTGTGAGAATATGTGATATGGTTGAAATGCTATAAATCATCATGTTTGAATTGCTTCCATGTTCTCCTTACCATGCAAATGAATATCTTGAAGAAACCTATCGATTAATTCATTAAAGGCTTTCCAACTATGAGTGTACATCAGTTAAATATCTCTACTTCTTTTACTCGTTAATATTGTCTTATAAAAGCTAATCAAGTCCAATAACGTGCCTTTTTATGATCGTTAGAATAATTTATCCCCTTCTATTGGCACGCCCAAAGGGGCCGACATTTGATTCTGATTATTTAAATGTTCCCATCACGTGGTCATTGGGACGTTGATATCTCCATATGCTCTCTGGAAAGATCACTGCAATTTTTTGCTGGTCGCCATTACCTGTTTATCTATTACATTCATGAGCGCTGGTTGCATCTGCTGGTATGCATTATTTAGGATTAGTGAGTAAAGAGCCTCCATTATATATTATAAAGTGTGTGGGTCGAGAGTTGTCATTGCTTCGAACTAGGTTGAATAAGTGAAGACAAAACTTTGCCAATATAATCCATGAATCGTCTCAGTATATATTCGTAAAATGCCTTGGCTGCTGTATGGATTCTGTGCGTTTTCTCCTTCAAAGAAGCCTAAAGCAGTTAGTACAGCTGGTAACATTTCTAGATCGAATAGTATGACCATCAACTTTGATGCCCTTAGGTTCGTATCGTCCTTTTGACGATTTTATGAGAATTGCTTCAACTGAACCATTATCACCCTGCTGAATATTTATTCCACAGGCAAACAGAGAGCGGACTATTCAAAGCACTCAGCTTGTTAAGTCACTGTTGAAGAGAGCACCGCCACTCTCTCTCTCAATTTCTCCAGATCTCTCTCTCTTTACTCCTCTCCCTCTCTCCAGACAATTCCTCAGCCGCAATTGTTGACCCAAGTTACAATAAAATAATAGGGAGAAGATGGTGTGGTAAGTCGGTGGATGTGCCGACTTTACACCCTATAAATAGGGGTTCTTGTCCCTTGAGTGTGTAGGTGTGTGAAGTAAGTGTAAGGGGTGTTGTGTACGTGAGTGAAGTGTGTACGTGAGTGTGTGAGTGGGTGGAGTAGGTGGCGTGAAGTGTAGAGAAATAGAGAGTAAGTGGGTGTGTGCGAGAGTTGTGTCCGTGTGAGGTTTGTGAGAGAGTGGGTAAGCAAGTACAATGAGTTGTTGTGAGAGAATGATAAAATAGAGAGTTGTAATATTATTTTATAATAAAAGTAATTATTTTATTTGTACATCCACTTACTTTTCAACAAGTGGTATCAGAGCAGGTTGACGGAGGCCGTGTGAAGACAGTGGTCGGGGACCATTGTAAGTGAGCAAGGCGGTCAGGAATCGGCAAGCCAAGGAGCGAAGAAGCGAAGGACGTCGGAGTTCTGCCAGTGCACAATCTAAGATTGTGAAGTCGGTTGGTCTGGGACCAAGCTTACTTGGTATAGTGCGGGGCATTATACTCAAGTCACTATGGTGGATTTCTCGAGTCCGATGAACGGGATGGAGAAGCTCAACGACTTTAATTATAATAATTGGAGTACTCGCATGCAATATTATTTGCTTGGACAAGATTTATGGGATATCGTTGGCGGCAACAACACCACACCACCCACAAATGATAGTGATTTAAGAAAGTGGAACATCAAGTCAGGTAAGGCTCTTTACGTTCTTGCCGTGACTGTTGATGATGAATTATTACAGCACATAAAGAGTGCAAAGACCCCAAAAGAGGCCCGGGATAACTTGGCGACGCTGTTTGCGAGGACAAACGATGCCAAGTTACAATGCCTGGAGAACGAGCTCCTCTCAATCTCGCAACAAAGTATGACGGTAAGTCAATACTTTTCTAAAGTTAAATCTATTTGCGAAGAAATTTCAAAATTAGATTCTGAGAATGCCATCTCTGAGACAAGAATGAGAAGAATAATAATTCACGGGTTAAGGCCTGAATATAATGGTATTGTTACGGCCACTCGTGGATGAGCAAATGAGCCAACTCTAACAGAGTTGGAGAATATATTGGCCAACCAAGAAGCCTTAGATAAACAAATCCCTAAGGTCTCAATTAAGGAGGATGAAAGTGCCCTATTCAGTAATAAAAGAGGGTTCAAGGGCCAGAATGGAAATAGAGCAGGTGCAAGAGATGGCAAACCATGGAAAAATCATACAGATTGGCGGAGGCAACTAGACGAGAAGGAGCTCGTCAAAATTGCGATGACGACGACAATGAAGATAAGAGCAACAAAAAGCGTAGCAAACGGTGCTATGTTTGTGACAAGGTAGGACATATTGCTCGATTCTGTTAGTATAGGCAGGAAGAAGGAAATGTCGTCACTTCTTGCAAGAAGGAGATTGAAAGTGAAGAAGAATGGGACTTTCAAGCGCCTGTTGCAATAAAGGAACGAGAAGAGCTTGCAACAGCGTGTATAGTTGAGTTGGATAATTCAACAAGTTCTATCATGACCCCAAATAAGAGCAAGACAAGGGAGAACTTGAAGAAGCATCTAACAATGCCAACAAGCAGTCGTGAAAAGAAACTGCAAGAGATGCAAGAGATGATAAAGAAGCTAAAAGTTGAGAAGGCAAATATGGAGAATATGTTGAAAAAGAGGGATGAGATGATAAGGCAAAAGGATTGAGAGCTCGAGGCAAAAGAAAGAGAGCTAGAAAAGTTCCAATGTGAGTTCAAGAAGCTTCGGGACCTCAAGCCGACTATGATGTTCCGAATGAATCATATCGGAAGAGACAACGAACAAATGAAGAAGAAAAAGAAAGTTTTCTTTGAGAAAAAGAGGCCATCTACACCCTACATCCCGTGGTATAAGGATAGGTGGAATAAGATCGAGAAGAAGAAATTTTATGAGGAAAATGATCAAGAGGGCTACATTGAAGTGCTTCGGATGGGACTGAATCGGTTGAAGTACGAAATGAAAGTCACGAATGAGAGGCTTGATCAAATGAGTTCCAATCTCAAAATTTTTATAGGAGATATGTTGAATACGAAGACCAAATTGGGTGAGAAAAAGGAAAAAGAGACTAGAGGGCAAAATGAATTGGCATTGCAAAAATTCAAGGATAGGAAAGTCGCAGCAGGAGAAGCAACTGAAGATGGAGCCATAAAGCCATCCACGTATGAGGAAGCTTTGCAATATGCTGAATGGAGGAAGATAGTTGAAGAGTCTAAAAATAATATCGACATGGCTATTATATCTAAATTGAGAGAAAGTAGTCGGTGAGGGGAGTGTTGAAGAGAGCACTGCCACTCTCTCTCTCTCGATTTCTCAGATCTCTCTCTCTTTACTCCTCCAGATTTCTCTCCCTCTCTTCAGACAATTCCTCAGCCGCAATTGTTGACCCAAGTTACAATAAAATAATAGGGAGAAGATGGTGTGGTAAGTCGGTGGATGTGCCGACTTTACACCCTATAAATAGGGGTTCTTGTCCCTTGAGTGTGTAGGTGTGTGAAGTAAGTGTAAGGGGTGTTGTGTACGTGAGTGTGTGAGTGGGTGGAGTAGGTGGCGTGAAGTGTAGAGAAATAGAGAGTAAGTGGGTGTGTGCGAGAGTTGTGTCCGTGTGAGGTTTGTGAGGGAGTGGGTAAGCAAGTACAATGAGTTGTTGTGAGAGGATGATAAAATAGAGAGTTGTAATATTATTTTATAATAAAAGTAATTATTTTATTTATACATCCACTTACTTCTCAATAGTCACATGCTGAAGAAGATGTCTTAGTGACAGGTATATTCATTCTAAGCTGCTAGTATTTGCACTCTTTTCCACGTGAAACATTGATGGATTACAATGATACGTGTCCAAAAGCTTTTCACTGAGCCTCCGCCAAACATGTTCGACATTGAAGCTTTTTCTTTCGTATTTTAAATTTCATGCAGCATGTGTGCTTTCTCGAAGGGCATATATCATGCAACTACGTAACTGAGTCGAGGGGCTTTAGCTAGAATACCCTACTTGTTTAAGCATCCAAGCCAAATGTGCTTTTATGATATACAGTCTTCCTACTATGTGAACAAATGGTTGAGTTGAGAGACATGCTGTACGCTGAAACAACCATGAGAGGAAAGGTCATTTGGTCTGACCTATGCACTTCATTTTTACCATCAGTTTGTTTGACTTGTGTGTGAGATGTATGTCCAGTAAGTTATTCCGTTCTTTACCGTGTGTTCTGTTGGCTGCTTGCTATTTTGCCTATTGGGAGTGTCGTTTGCATGTCAATCAGACCCAAAAAGAAAACGTAGGTGTAAATTTGGACTTTCTGTTCACGATTCTGCTTAGCTAAGGAGAACTTCGTTAGGAAAACTTCGTATGATTTGTTCATCACTTGGGAAATACTTAATGTCTTAAATATTAAAATTGCGGCATAAGCATTGTACGACTCCTGTACATGGATAAGGTAGCTTTGTGGACAAAACGTACTAAAAGGCTGCTCTACTAGTCGGACTGTAGTTGAAGGTGGGACAAAAGGAATTTTAGGCTTCAAAAATCCTCCGTTCTTCCAAGTACCCACACTTTAGTTCCAGCTTCAAGTGAAATTTTTATGCTACATGTGTTGCAGAAAGTAACGGGATGAAAATCGCCTCTAACTATCCATTTCTTGCTGGGTTTCTCTATGGATGTATCGTAAGTGTGCTTATCTAAGTACATACTTAACTGCAGGGGGAGAAGGAATGGTGGCAAAGGGAGCCGCCAGGAACGCTGACTAGCTGTGGATCTGCGGGGAAATATCCTCCTCCTTTTTAGATATTGCTAGTGTTGGACTTGGAAGCGTTCCGCTTTTATGTTAGAGGTCCTTTGCATATTGGTAGGCGATGGATTGTAGGTTGTAGGTCGAACTTGTCTTTGTCTTGAACATTTGATATGTCTCACGGGTGATTGGGATACTTCAGTTTAATGTGGATGACACTTATTTTATGGCTTAAAGTTCAAGTTTTGTTGCTCTTTAGTTTTTTACTCTTATTTTCTTTTTACGGTTCAACTTTTGCTGATCTTGTTCTATTTCTACGCGGTTTGTCGAAATCTGTAGAAAGTTTGAGCTCGGATGGTTTAACATAGGTTCGGCATTCGTCTCCAGATTTAGTGCATGTTTTGGTCATTTAAGCATGATCCCTTTAAATATGTCGGGAAGGTTGACCATTTCGGGTGGGATGCTCACCTTAGTCCACAATTCTTTGCATTTCATTTCCTTTCCTCCACATTCCTTCTAACTTAGACTTCTGTTTTTCTTTTAATGTTTTACTTCTAATGTCAAATGCATGCCCTTTTTTTTTTCAGATGCCGACACCCAAAATCTGCAAGAACATATGTAAAAATCAGTTTTTTGAGGATATTGTACAAGTCCATTTTCTGCTTATCGACCTAAGAAGGTGAAAGTGCCAAGTCTTGGCTGACGTTATACGTGTAACAGTCGGTGGGGGTAAATAAGAATTGCATAATAGTTTAGTTGAGACTATAAATGAGGGGGAAAAACAATTTTCCTAGCAAGGAAGTCCACGTAAACAAGAAGAAACTTCCTTCATTCCCGTGAGTTACTTCTAAATCTCAACTTGAATGCGTCGAACAGGAATTTATTGATATTTAATTTGGAGAAATCAAACTTATAAAATAGCCAAGAAAACGGAAAAAACGAAATTGTGCCCGACAATTCACTATACCATACAATTTTAAATAAAATAGTCATGACATTTCAAATTCGATTGCCAATATATATATCGAATGAATTTACAAAATCATCTTTTTCATGAGATACAGATCACAGAAAAGAGCATTGACTCTTCTCATTCCAAGTTTTTAGCATCTTCAAAAACATATGAAAAATGTTTAAGAAGTAATGCACCTTTTTTTTTTTATATATTTAAATGGTTTAAGCTTCTAGAGAGCTAGTGATACCAAGAAGGAGCTAATCTAGTACAATGAATTCCTCGGGAATTTCGTTATAGGCATGCCTTTGATTGAATAAGAAGTCCAATTTAATGCAGGCCATTAGAGCAACCTAAAACGGATCATGGGGATAAAAGAAATGTTGAATTGTTGATCAATTTCTAGAAATTTCAAGATAGACTTTAGCTAGAGAAGTCAAGAAAAATCCAAAAAAAAAAAAAAAAAAAGAGGAGAAAATCTAGCATGGGCAGCAATGAAAATGTAGAAGCACTAGTGTAGAAGAGCCTAGGAGAAGAGGGAAAGTGAAAAATCTCTGACAAGAGCAGAAGATTTTCCTTGGTAAAGTCGGTGATGTAGGCCTATAAAAGGCCTTGTGGTCGTCCATTTTGAGGGGCAAACCACAAAGGTAAGCTCCTCCCCTTCCCTTTGTACTACAATAAATAATAAAAAAGTTTTGTTTTGTTCCCTTGTGCTCTTTTGCTGTCACTCTCTTTTACATATTCTTATTCTTACTTTGCTCAATCATTTCTTGTCCACATTGTTCCCTAGTTCTTTTGCTCTCGTGATAGTTTACACACAAAACACTCCCTTGCACACATATCAAATACACACTTCCCCAAATACCAATAAGTACTTGCTATTCTTTGAGGCGGACGGATGTAGAATGTAAAAAAAGGAGGAGAAAATCTAGCATGGGCAGCAATGAAAAGTGTAGAAGCACAAGTGTAGAAGTGTCTATGAGAAGAGGGAAAGTGAAAAATCTTCAAATCTCTGACAAGAGCAGAAGATTTTCCTTGGTAAAGTCAGTGATGTAGGCCTATAAAAAGCCTTGTGGTCGTCAGTTTTGAGGGGAAAACCACAAAGGTAAGCTCCTCCCCTTCCCTTTGTACTACAATAAATAATAAAAAAGTTTTTTTTTGTTCCCTTGTGCTCTTTTTCTGTCGCTCTCTTTTACATATTCTTATTCTTACTTTGCCCAATCATTTCTTGTCCACATTGTTCCCTAGTTCTTTTGCTCTCTTGATAGTTTACACACAAAATACTCCCTTGCACACATATCAAATACACACTTCCCCAAATACCAACAAGAAACAAGGTGGTACTTGCTATTCTTTGAGGACGGACGGAATTAGAAAGAGACAGAAAAGGGGAAATAGGGGGAAATTGGATAGGTGTTGGATGAGCAGCAAATCCCACCTGATGACAAGTATTGTTTGTTTGAATAAAAAAGGGGGGGGGTGTCCTTTCCTCAGGCTTAATCTATCCTCCAAGAAAAGAAAAACGAGGATTGATTTTTATTTGATTTGTGTTTGTTAATACTGTTGTGAGTTAATGACACCGTTCGGCATTCCCCAGCGTGCCCTGGCGAGAGCCTCCACCGTCGCTCCTGCGCAGCAGACATTTCAGCATCATGGGCAACGTCCATAGCAAGTCTTTAGATGACATCCCTGTAGCGCTGACGCGCTGACAATCGCCTTCAGCACCTCCACGATCAATATCCTCAGCAATTCACTCTTGTAAATCCACGGCAACACGATCAGGCCAGGTGACCTGAACCGAAAGGTAAAAGAGAAGTGGAGAGGGAGAAGAGACGATCGCAAGAACAGAGGGCACAAGAAAAGAGGGAGCGTTCAGGAAAAAGGAACACAACAAAGCTCTCGCACTCCACTCGTTGCCCCTTCCCTGCCTCTCCCCTATTGTTGCTGCCTCGCGTTCCGCTGCGACCAGCAGAGAACTTGGCAACCCGCCCGGCGGCTATAATGAGTCAAGTGATCTAGCAACACCTGCCTCCATCCGAGGGCGAACCAGGAGCCTCCACGAAATCGTTCATCAGGTCAGCCCTGATGAACCTCCTGAGGTTTTTTCAGCATCAGCAAGGAAATGCAGACGATGCCCCTTATTGGCCTCTGCAGCCCCCACAAATTCCCTGTCAAGCGCCGACGTACTGCTGCACCTCTCACCTCTCTGCCCGCACCGACGCAGCAAATCCCAACGACGTACGGCGGCCTCATCCAAGCCTTAGCCGCTCCAGGTCATATTATGCCGGATCCCCAGCCACACGCCATCCTCATCGCTGTGCTCGATGCCTCTTTCACCGCATGGACTCGGTTTTTTGTCAACATTACCTTGATCGCTTAGTTGCAATTATGATTCTTAGGCAAGCCAAGCCTTTTTCTTTGACGTGGTGGTTCAATTTTCAGTACACGGTACAAAGTTTATAATATTGGTGTGATTCTAGGTAAAGCGGCCTCTTGGAGGTGTTATCACCATAATAAGGGCCAATAGTGGCTGCTATTGATGTGATTCCATTCTCGCCGATTGCTATTAGCTGCTAATTTAAACTATGGTTTTATTGTAAGATCGTAAACAAGTGGTGTTCAATGCTTGGATATCCTCTCTCATGGTCCAATTTGAAGGATTAATGCATACCACAAGACAATTATGCATTCCGTGATTGTTGGCAAGTGCACTTATTTTTTGTTTTATTTTATTTTATTATTTTTTATACTTTTGTTGATATTATTCTTTTCAATTAATCACCGAATCTCCGTTATGCCCTTCAATCGCCCAATTAATCCCCACTAATTGTGGTACTTTTGGATAGGATACACAACCATTAATTAATGTAACACTGATTCATAATTTCTGCTTCAACCCTACAAGCCCAAAGGTTTTCGGCTCATAATGGGAATCTTCAAGTACCACTTAATTTCCGCCATTAGTTTCTTTCGTGGAAAATAAATTATTTTAAAAATTATTTTTATTTTATTATTATTATTTCTTATACTTTTGTTGATATTATTCTTTTCAATTAATCACCGAATCTCCGCTATGCCCTTCAATCGCCCGATTAATCCCCACTAATTGTGGTACTTTTGGATAGGATACACAACCATTAATTAATGTAACACTGATTCATAATTTGTGCTTCAACCCTACATGCCCAAAGGTTCTCGGCTCATAATGGGATTCTTCAAGTACCACTTAATTTCCGCCATTAGTTTCTTTCGTGGAAAATAAATTATTTTAAAAAGTATTTTTCTAAAAAAGATTGCTTGTATTACTTGAAGTAATTAGTCAATGAAAAGTATTTTCATTATTGACAATAATTTATGACCAAATACTTCCGTGAACAATGATAATTTTATCTTTGTAGGTAATATAAGTGATAAATTTCATAAAAAAATGTTTTTCAAAATTTTCATTTTCTGTGAAACAAAACCCCCCCTAATGTGGTATTTATCCATCTTCCAAGCACTAGATAATTACCGAAAAATGTAGATCCATAGATGGTATTATTTGTTTCTTTGTTTTACACACTTTAGGTCTACATGTATCACATCATGATTTGGGTGTTTTCTCATTATACTTTTATATTGATCATTTATGACCTTGAAATTATTAAAAAGCCAGCTCAAGGAAGACTGACATGGACACTGGTCTTTAGTCGAGAAGGAGATCAGCGTTGGATGGGCCGATCCAGTGATCACCGATGAGCACAGTGACCACGACGGGGACAGACAAGCAACATAGAAGCTCAAGGATGCAAGCACATCGTCGGAGGCGGTGATGCGTGGCGGCGGGGGGAGTGCTACGCGCATGAGAGAGGAAAGAGAGAGAGGGATGGCGAGAAGAGAGATTCAAGAGTGAGAGAGAAAAACTGTTTTAGAGAGATAAAATTTTTAGAAAATGAGCGCCCTTGAAAATTTGGAGGGAAAAGTCTTTTACAGTCCCAAATCGGCCAATCTTAACCGTTGATTTAATTCGACAGTCAAACACTTGATCTATTGGCCAAATTAAGTTTTAAAGGGCTAATCATGCTTAAGACATATCATATGATCAATTGGATAGGTTTGATTAGCGAGAATTTAGATTTAATGTGAGAATTGTGCTTAAGGGCCTAATTAGAGGCTACATCGAAAATTTCCAAAATTCAGGAATTAATCCACAAAACCGTGAAAATGTAAGGCCACAAAGGTAAAATTGGTGAGGTGAGAAGCCCGGAATCGATCACTGGAGGTCTAGAACCAGCCGGCAAGGGGCTGAATCGCCCTATCCTGCCAATCAATAGAATTAGTTAGACCGGTTCACATTTGTTTGACCTGTTCTTGATTGATTATGGCCGGTTCCTGCCTATTCTAACCTGTATGGTCCTTATGGTTCAAAATCTATGCAATTTGGTCCGATTTTGATCCAATTAAGCCGACTAAACCTCATAAATGTAATCTATGAACTCTCTATTGACAAAATTGAGTGATTACTATGAAAAACAACAGACTAAAACCATGGGTATAGGAAATCGCGCCTTAGAGGCTAAAATGAGCAATTTTGCAATTCTATGACTAATTGCAAATTAATTGAAATTTAATTCAATTAATATTGCAATAGATCTATATGACTAATTGCCCATGTGTAGGATCACTTAATGCATTTCAAAGTGTCTAAACTTAGGTTAAAAAAATGAATCGAGATCTAATATTAAAACTGGACCTAGATTCATAAAAATTAAATGTAGTCTTGAATGGGTTAACCTAAAATACTTCAATTAAAGCTCAACAGTTCAATTTTCTTGCCTTCAAGAGAGTAAAGCCCCACAAATTAGGAAGTTCTCATGTGAATTTCCCAAAATTGACCCTACGTTTGGAATTATCTTAAGAAAATGAGTGGAAAAAGATTATCTATTTGCAAATCATGAAAAATCGATTTTTGCCCTCTCATTAGGGCTTAAAATGGTAATTCGTCTTTCGATATGGCAATTTGTGAAATTGAATGAATGAGTGGATTTAAAATAGCCCTTAGATCAAATGTCGTAAAAGGAATTACACATAATTATGACTAAAACAAAAATAATTTTATTTTTGGGTTGATTTAGAACCTAAAGCCAAAAAATTCAAAAAACAAGGTTCTTAATCGTATTTTGCAAAATTTTTGACACGCAAATCAAATTGACACTAAAGCAAAGTGTTTTGAGGATTTTTTTTTTTTTATTTTTTCAATTTTTTTGTTAAAGTTTAATCAAAAGTCAACTCTTTAGTTGACTTTTTCTAAAATGTTGATTTTTTTGTCAAATTTTTGGATTTTTGAAAAATTAATTTAGGAAAAGTGAAATTAAAGTTAACCGACATCTTTTTTGGATAAAAAACTAATTTTTGACTCCGAATTGACTCTTGGTCAAAGGGTTGACCAAAAAGTCAACCCTAAAGCCAACTGTTTGATTTTTCAAATTTTTCTTGATGAATAGAAAATTGCCTAAAAGCAATAATGCAAAAAAAAAAAAAAATTTGAAAAACGACACTTTTTGGTCAAGAAATAGACTCTATCACGATTAAAAACTTAAATCTCGATTTTTTTTTCTACCTTCTTTAATGCGTTAATTAAGATCAGGTGTCAACAGTAAGTATATCATAGAAAATGAGACAAAGGGAGAACAAAAACAGATTGGCTTCTAGGTGAGAAAACAAGCACATACTTCAAGCTATAATCATATTGCAATTTAACTTCAATAGTACAACTTTTGACAAGGTCATTTCATTTGAAAGTCCTATACTTCTCAAATTTTTCCACTTTAAGACAATTCTAGCGAGACAAATTTCTTTTCTTCTCCAAAGTGTTTAGGTGAAATAGTAAAAAGTTTCATCTCAGAATCAGTTTTAAAGAGGTCTCATAAAACATTGAGAGTAAAGAGAATATTCACCATTATGTTAAAAACCATTTCCTGTCTTCTAGTGGTAGTTTCTTATAATTGTCCCTGGGATGAGACGGTTCTACTCTAGGCTAACTACCTTTCATCTATCGTTAGCAAGAGACTATAAATTGATCTTCACGGTACAAAGAATACAGCAAATTTTTGCGTCTCAAAAAGAGGACTAACAAACAGCAACAAATCTGGAGAAGATCTCATTGAAAATAATGTCCATTCTGTTGATGTGTACGTAAAATTCGACGGCAATGCCACTGACGTGGATAAATTGTTCATTTATTTCATTACATATGGAACTGCTCCTAGTCATGTGGTCATCCATTTGTTGTACTTTGCCAAGTGGAGTGCAAAATCCCAATGAAGTATAAGAACAAACCTCATCTACATACGAAAGAAGCAACTGTACCAGGTAAGGCATTACGGCATCTTGAACAGTTTGCAGTGTCTTGGGGAGGTCAATGATCCCATAAGCTTGGCCATCATACAGGGTGTAATTGCAATGTTCAAGGCACCCATCCACCCACCTCTTTCCGTGAAACCTGAATCCTTTTCCTCGAAGGAGGTGTGAAACAACAAGATGCACAGGTTCAAGAATTCTTGCCCTCACAGCCATGGACTTGTGATAAGCTTTCTCAGGGTTTCCAAACAAATTACTGTAAGTGTGTACGATACTCCACGAGATCATCTCCAGCAGCACCGTCGACAGCAAAACTTATCTAGTGCATCATAGCCAAAGCTGTCCATTAACTGTTAGTACCACGAGCATCTGAGAAATACAAAGCCCTTGGTCGCCAACACTGTTCACGTTGTCATGAAAACTCTTCCCCAGTGGAGAGTTAAAATCCAAGAACATGTGACACAAACCTGGTCATCTGACCAGGCGACTCCTAAGGCTGAGCTGTCAAGAGGCCACTTCCCACAAACTTTCAGTTCAGAGTTGACTAGCTTAGCAACTTTAGCTGTCTGATGCCAGGCAATAGCGAGCAATGGGACTCGTTTGGTGGCTGCTTCGAGAGCACTTTCTGCAAAAGCTCCAACCTTTAGAAGTCCTGACTCAACGGACATTAAATTAAACATTGGATGAATTCGTATCATCAGGAGAACTATATGCTTGCAGCACACACTTCCACGTAGTATATGGCATGGACCCTCCAGAACACCATCAGGCCTAGACAATGTTGCATAAACTTTTAAAGCAAGATTGAGTCTTACCTGCAACGAAGATATTCAAATCCAAAACATCATGATGAATCAACCTCCAAGATGAATTAGGAACTGTAATGAAATAAGGATGTATAAGATTTCTAATATCTGTAATAAGAAAGTTTTTTTTTTTTCAAGTTAAAAACTTCTTAAATTAACAAATTTAAAATTATATTCAATATAAATAATATTTGAATCTAATAGAAGAAATTCAAAATGACAAAAAAATATATTTATTTTTAAAATTTAATTTAATTTTATTAATATATTCGAATTTAATTCAATCTTATAATATAAATTCAATATACAAATATATATTTCTATTTATTATGTATTCTAGGTATTTTAGTATTTTAGGTATATTAGTACAATTTTCTACCAATAAAATTTTATTAGAGAATGAAGGAAGGGGAAGAAAGAAATAAAAAAAAATCAATTAAAAAAGAGAGAGGAAAATAAAATATAAATAAAGTTGACAAGAATGTTTCGAGAGATTTTGATCGTCTTCATTTGTAAAATTTTTGATTAATTTATGTTGATATGACGTTTTAATTAAACAGTATATATGATACGATGCAAATATATCCAACTTTATTATTATAATCACCAAATAGTGAATAAGATATAGCCAAATCCCTTGGATTTCATATCATCTCCTATTTAATCCTATCATGTAAAATATCTTGATAATCAAACGTAGCCTAAGTTCACGAAATTAATAGCTCAAGTTAGTGTAATTGGGAAGCACATGCTCTTTTCGTGGGAGCTCGCAAGACCATGGACCGGTTCAAGCAAATCTCCTTAACCCCTTGTACAAGAGAGTCCAATAGTGTGGCGGACCGGATCTGTAAGGTATTATATCGATTAAAAACTCTACCTTCTAATTGGGTAGTCCATCATCCTCAACCCCTTTGGAATCTTCTTTGTTTTGATGTCCCGGTTGCGGGCTTTGGTGTTTGAGTACTTTTAGATATAATCAAATTTTATTTGAGCAAAAAAAATAAGAATAAAACAATTGACCATTCACTCAATCCCGTTGACGTCAATTTTGGGAAGATTGTTGTATTGTCAAATTTACAATAAGGTGTAATTATACCCAATAGTCGTGACTCTCAACACCTTGTAGATAGATGAAACATCAAGGTATTTTCAGCATAAATCATCCGTTGAAACTATACCAATTGCATCCAAACTGCTTATTAAGTTGGACACGAGTCAAAAGCTTGGACTTTATCTATTCGTAGGACTTATAGAATTTCCTTTATGAACAATATGTTTTATAATCTTCAAATAATTGGATCTCGACACTTGTGTCTGTAAGTAGTAACAAAGATGAATTGTGATGGTTTTCTTAAAGTTTCGGGGCATGTAATTGAATAATAAGTTGGTGAGTTTGTAGCTCGAAAATTACCATATGTCGTGGGGTTTACTTTTTGAGTACTAAAAAGCTTTGGACAATTCATTTTTAAATCGAATATTTACAAAATATGCTTAGCGTTTTTTTTGGCTAAGCCAAAAAAAAGAAGAAGAAAAGATTAGAGTATACTTGGCATTGCTCATCATTTTGTGCGTTTTGGTCGAATGGCATTTTGGTCATTTGCATTTTGGAAAACATAGGCAAATTCTAAGCAGCAGCGATTAATTGACAAAAATTTGGAGAGAGAGAGGAGAGAGAGCAGCCAAATTTCAGAAGCCCCTCGACCTTTCCAACAGTCCCCGACATGGCCGGGCAGACCCAGATCGTTCTCGAATTCTCCCATGTTTCGACACTTTTCTATATTACACTCTTCGTCCTCCTCGCTGCTCACGCCAAACTCGACTCTGCAAATTCAACCCTCGCCGAAAAAGGAAATTGTCTTATTGAATTGCTACCCGTTTGTTCACTGAAAATTCAAAGGAGATAAGAGAAAGAACAGAGAACTTATTTTTGGCTGTTCTATCGAGGTTTTGGCCTTTCGGGTTGGCGTATTCAACCGCAGAGATGGCGTCCTGCGCGGCTCAAATCCACAGCCTGGGTCTAGCTCGAACTGGGTCGTCTTCAAGAACCCCCAAGAGAGCGAATCGCCGATCAAGTTGTTTTTCGGAGAGTCTCCGGATTCAAGAAAGGTCTCGTTCTTGAAGCTGACCGCCAAAGGTCCGACTCGGAGGAGGAGGAGCAGTGTGGGACCGGTGAGAGTGGTGAGCGAGAAAGTGGTGGGCATCGATTTGGGGACGACGAACTCGGCGGTGGCGGCGATGGAGGGAGGGAAGCCCACCATTGTGACCAACGCCGAGGGGCAGAGGACCACACCCTCCGTGGTGGCGTACACGAACAGCGGTGACCGGCTGGTCGGGCAGATAGCGAAGCGGCAGGCCGTGGTGAACCCGGAAAACGAGAAAATATTGGGTGGGCCGAGCGCGGCAGGTCACCGTGCGCCCGCCCAATCAGGATGCGACAGGTGTTGCCACGTGGCTCCACCTGGAGTCGGGTTCCGCCTTTGTTTTTAGCCAAAATTTTGCCTTCTCCTTCTCTCTCTTCATTAGTGGCGGCGTCCTTCTCCTGCCCTTCTGTCTTCTCCCGCACGAAGTGTCTCTCTCTCTCACAAAAATCGCTCAATCGCATCCGGCACGACGCCTCCGCTGTCCTCGAGACACTCGCTCAGGCTGCACAAAGAGGCGCCATTTTGAAAAGATTTCAGTCGGAGCCGAGGAGCAACTGGAGGAAGTGGGAGGTGAGCGGCTTCGAACCGCGGAAGTCGTTGTCGAAGTCGACCTCCGCCTCCTTCGATGCCGACGACCAGCACCGGCCGAGCGCCCCCCTCGTCCGGCGGTACTCGATCTCCGCCGCCGCCGCCTTCTCGCCGCCCTCGCAGCTCCCGCTAGCCTCCAAGGTCCAGTGGCTCGCGGACAATGTCCAGGTTTTACCGAAACGCTCCGATCGTCTCGCGCTCTGTTTTGGCTCCCGATTGAGTTGGGGGATTTGCCTGTTTCGAATTTTTGCTTCTTGCTTAAGTCGATTCCTTCTCTGTTGCCGAGCTCTGAGAAGAGCGATTTCCGGATGCTGCTTGCGAGGCAGGATTACTTGGAGCTGACACAAGAGGCGAGTCCAACGCGAAGCTCGATCGAGTCACGCGCTACCTCGGCGTTCTCGCCGACAAGACGCGGAAACTAGGTGAGGCGGTGCGGCGTCTGTTGTGCCTCGACGCACATTTGCTTTCTCATTTCGGTTTTTGACAGATTCTGTGCTTTGTGTCAGATCAAGTCGCCCTTGAAGGTGAGGCTAGGATAGCACTGCTCGTCAGTGAGAAGAGGAGGTTGTTCAATGAGTTGTTGACATCCAAAGGTCAGTCTTTGGTTTCTTAATTGAGTTCTCCCACTTTCCACACGAAGCACGTGGAGCGGAAGTACTTGGATACGTGAGCCGATAATTCAGAAAATTTCTAGTTCGAATTGCAATTCATTTTTGGGATGATGCTCCTGTCGGATGGATGGGTAGAGATAGCTTGCTTGTATGGCAATTTTGCAGCGTGTAGTAGGAGGACAAAACTTGAGTTTAACAAATAAGATCGAGTTGGAATATGACTGATAGAGTTTTAGCGATGAAGTGCAAAAGTGCAGATTAACTTGAGATAACAGCTGCCAGTTTGTGATGCATTTTTCTGATCATTGTTAGTCTGAAAAATTGAGCTGTTTGTTAGTTCAGGACTGATTATGCCTCAGAGATTCGTTAATCTGTAAATGGAGACTAGATATCAAGAACGGAAATGATTTTTTACTCCGTGTATCTTCTTCCTCCTCCGTTAGGATCAGTCTGCTACACATAGAAATTGAATCTCTTGGATTAAACTAATGGAAGAACTCCCAATAAATATGATTTTCAGACAAGAGTCCAGTCACCTGTGATATAATTTCCATTTGAACTCCTTTAACATCATCAATTCACCATTGATTGCCCAATCACTAGATTGGTCGACCTAAGTTATACTAATAGTGTTTAAGTGAGAAGGACAGATCATCTTCTAGCCATTTGGTTGGGTGCACACACGTTAATTAACTGTTTGGTTTAGAAGTTGGGCTATTTGTTAGTTAGTTGCTGAGGGACTATAGTTCAATTGGTTACTCTCTTATGGAAGCACAGAAATCGATCAAGATAGGGAATTCCTCTGTTCTTTGTGTGCTCTCTTCTCTTACTACAATAATTTGTTTCGACAGCTCTTCTCTTCAATTTCCAGTCCTCCCTTTATGAGGCTGTACGAAGTTTTTTGATCAGAAATTTATGGGTATTTTCCTTTCCTATGATGATTTGAAGATGCTTTTAATTTCAGGGAACATAAAGGCATTCTGTCGTTCGAGACCATTATTTGAAGATGAAGGTCCCTCTGCTGTAGAATTCCCTAATGATCTTACTATCCGTGTCGACACTGGTGATGAGACCAGTACCAATCCTAAGAAAGATTATGAATTCGATAGGGTGTATGGACCTCATGTTGGACAGGGTGAGCTAGAAAATGATTAATTTTGTTACATAACAAGCAGCATTTGAAATTTTTTTTGGTATATACTAGCTACATGGCTGGTTTGCGTGGAGGTTTGTTATCTTACAGTAGGACTGGTGCATGTGCAGCTGATATATTTAATGATGTTCAACCGTTGGTTCAATCAGCTTTGGATGGATTTAATGTGTCAATATTTGCTTATGGACAAAGTAACTCAGGAAAGACGCACACTATGGTCTCTCTCTCCCTCAAACATGCTCCCACTGAATATTATCTCCTATGAGCTAAATATCCAAATATTTGGGTATGGCTTTTTAGATAAAGTATTTTGTTTTTATTCTTATTGCATTCAAAAGGGTACTGATCTGGAATGAGGATGTGTTTTGTGAATTATGCATGTATGGCTGCCATTACGGGCACGGTCCATTAATGCAGATACTTCTGTCAGATATTGGTCTTATGTCATGTCTGAATTTAAGGAGCTAAAAGTTCTGCTGCTTGCATTTCTTAGATCTGATTGTCATTGGTTTGATCTTTGGCAATCATAGTTATCTGAACGGGGGCCTTTGTAACATTATGATGAACCACGTTCACCCACCATGTCATTTCACAAAATTCTGATATGGAAGTTGACACGATGGTGTTTTTTTATGCTTTTCAGAAAGGATCTAGCCATGATCGTGGTCTGTATGCTCGTTGTTTCAAGGAGTTCTTCGATTTTTCCTCTTTGAACTCTTGAAACATGCTTTTTATGGTTATAGTTGCTCCTGGAAAGTTTTGATGATGGTCCTATTTGTGTGAAATAAACCTATTTGTGTGAAATAAACCACCAAATATTACTGGAAAAAGTTGATGTAATTTTAGTTTGCATATGATGGGAGACAATTGATATGGCTCCAAAGTTTTGTTGAAGTACAGAGATGTATATGTTCACCTTAGTTCACAGAGAAAGGACATATCTGGGCCACAGTCCATCTTGTTGATGAGGTGATGAACTCAACTGATGCTGAGATGGAATCAGCCACAAGGAGTACGTTGAGCAGCTTCCCAGTACCAGACAGACGACTCTACTGGGCAAAATTTAGGACATTCAGCCGGGAAGGGCCCGCATCTCCGGTGCCGTCATCCTTCTCTAATCCAATCAATCTCATTATTTCAGTGGCGGATACAGGGATAGGTATTCCTCCAGAGGCGCAATCCTGCGTTTTCACTCCTTTCATGCAAGTGTGCCCATCAATTTCTCGAACACATGGGGGCATAGGTATTGGGCTAAGCATAAGCAAATGTCTGGTTGGCCTCATGAATGGGGAGATTGGATTTGTAAGCATACCCCAGGTGGGATCCACGTTTACCTTTACTGCAGTTTTCAATGATGCCTGTTCTACCTCAAAAGAGTGCAAGGGCCAGCAAGTGAAAGGACAAGGTAACTCTGGCACCTCAGAATTTCATGGTACGAAAGCAGTGGTAGTTGACACGACCTGTCCGCGCCAATGTATCAAAGTATCATATCCAGAGGCTTGGTATTCATGTTGAGGTAGTTGCAGACTTGAACCAGTGCCTCCACACCATACAAAGTGGGAATTGCAGAATGGATATGGTGCTCTTGGAATGGGAATTTTGGGACAAGGACTCTGGTTTGTCGGCAATCTTTCTGGATAAATTGAGGGACATGAAGCCACGGGTGTCTCCATGGTTGTTTCTTCTATCTAATTCTATCAGCTCTAGTAGCATGAGTGGTGCGACTACAGATGCTACTGGTCCATTCGTGATCATGAAGCCTCTAAGGGCTAGTATGCTGGTGGCGTCTTTACAGTGTTGACGCCTAAATTTTCCTTTTAATTAATTATGTGTCACTTTATTTTACTCTTTTATTTTATCTTTTCGGATAATAAATAAACAAATAACAAAAAAAAATATAGCGAAGCAGCCCTCGCATGGGCCCCGAAGGCCCATTTGCGCCTCCCGCTCCCACAAGATCTTTTTCTTCCTCGCGCCTCGCAGCACGCGCAGGGGGCGCGGCGCCGGAGCGGAGGGAGAAGCGGCGACGACACATGTGGAGCGGGGGCAGCTGGCGTTGGATGGGACGCCGGTTTGGCCGACGAAGGCCGTGGCGACCGACGGTCGAACTCCGTCAACCGGTCGCCCCTCGGCCTATAAATAGGCCGTCGATCCCAGCGACGAAGAACACGCACAGACACGTACAGAGGAGAGAGAGGAGGTGGCAAGCTCGAGAGATCCCCGAGAGACTTCGGGGAGCTCAAAGGGCGAGCAAGGGCGAAGTGATCGGGTCGTGAGCTCAAAGACCTCCCTCCAAGAGACTTCAGGTGAGGCCGGCGGCGTGCGAACCCATATCCGCGAAGAACAGAGGGAAAGAGAGAGAGAGAAAGAAGCTGGAGGAGGTCCGTGCGGGTACCGCTGCCATCGCCGCCCTCGTCGTGCTGTCGCCAGGTAGCGGGCTGTCGCCGTTGTCGTCGCCGTCGCCTTTCCCCTCTTTGTAGCCCTACCGTCGTCGCCGTCACCGTTGTCGTCACCGCTGCACCTCGGTCCTCTCCCTCCTCGGCGCCGCGATTTGGAAACCCTAGGGTTCTGATTTTCGGGTCGCGACTCGGGTCGTCGGGTCGGACCGGATCGGGAACCGGGTAGGGATTCCGCGGGTCGGGGCGCGAGGTCGGGTTGCGAGTCAAGTTGGATCCGAGTAGGGTTTTCGCAAGGAAGCCGGGTCGTGGAGCGAGTTGTCGGAGCGAGTCGTCGGGCCGGGCCGGGCGTCCCAAAACGCCCAGCCATGGCGTCATTTCATATAAAAAAAAATGGAAAAAATCGAGTCGGGCCCGCAGCGGGCTCCGTCCCGTTCGGGTCGCCGGCCGGGTCGGACCCAACCCGCGGACCCGACCCGGTCGGCTTCTTTTTTATTTAAAAAAAAAAATTTAATAACTAAATAAAAATAAATAATTTATTTTTAAAAAAATCAAAAAATCAAAAAATACTTTATTTTCGAAAAATATTAAAAAATATTTTGTTTTCCAAAAAAATCAAGAAAAATCAAAAATACTTTATTTTCTAAAAATATTAAAAAATATTTTATTTTCCGAAAAAATCAAAAAAATAAAAAATATTCCATATTTTCCAAAAATGCCAAAAATCCAAAAAAAAAAAAAAAAATTCGAAAATTCATGAAAAAGCCAAAAAAATTCAGAAAAAAATCCAAAAGACTTGTATTTTTCCAAAAATACTCAAAAATCCAAAAAATCCCTTTTATGTCTAAAAATTAGAAAAAAACTCAAAAAATGTTTTCCTCCCAAAAATGCATGGAAAATCCCTCGAACATCCAAAAAACCTCAAGATTTAAACAAGATTAGGTACCGAAAGGGCATTAGTAATTAACTAGTGTAATCAAGTCCCCGATCCTAATTTCTCTGGTTGCGCAAGAGCGAGTATTTCTCCCGATACTTCCCTTGGGTTTCTAATCGACCCACCCCAAACCGATTAGTGGCGACTCCGTTTTTAAATTAATTTACAGGTTAAAACTTAGACTATTAAAGTCGTGAATTTGTGGACTTGGAGAGTCCGGGCCTAACTAATTTCAGCCGAGCCATTAGCCTCCTTAGGCGCTCGTACCTGATTGCGGGCACCGAAAAAAAAGAGGTCTCGACATACAGCACGTCATGGGAGTTGGAAACCGAATAAGTTGCTCCAATGGGGAGTCTCCGAGTCTGTCTCTCTGCAACCTTTTCCGTGGCAGAAAAATCCTAGTCATGGATGACAACAAAGTAAATCTCAGATTTTTCGAGGGAGCTTTGAAGAAATACGGAGCTGATGTGGTTTGTACAGACAGTGGGGAAAAAGCTATTGCTTTGCTCAGACCACCGCATGATTTTGATGCCTGCTTCATGGATATCCATGTGCTAGGAATGGATGGGTATGGCGTTTTCCTGCTCAAGCTTTTTTTCATCAAATGTTGTATAGAAAGTGTATATACTTTCAGAGATTTGTATGTGTCTGATGTAATGGATTTGGATAACCTTTTCTATGTCAACTAGGTGGTGATAATGGATACGTGCATCTAATGGTTCTATAATTCCTTTGTTCAGATTTGAAGCTACAAAAAGAATTCGATGGATGGAACAAATTCCGAGCAAGGAATTCCTACCAGGATAGTCATCCTCAGAGCCACGTGAAAATATCTCGAATTTCCACCTACCGATCTTGGCCATGACTGCAGATGTGATTCACGCTACTCATGAAGAATGCACAAAGTATGGAATGGATGGATATGTTTCAAAGCCCTTTGAAGCGGAACAACTTTTTAGAGAAGTTTCGCGCTTTTTCCCATTCATCATTGAATCGAAACTTGTAGAGAGGCCACCGTAGATGGCTAATTGTTTTGGTGAGCAGAAGTCTTGGTTGTTTAGGCACTTTGGCAGCCTTACCGGTGAACTTTCGAATTCTTTAACAAGAGTGAGTTTTCTCTGGCCTCTCCTTAGCTACACATTTCTTGATTCTCTTGCTTTTAGAGCAGTTGGATTTCCTTCTGATAGTTGCAATTGAAATTTGCTGATATATCTCATGTGAAACCAAAGGGATTTTCTTTGGACACCTTCTGTTGATTTCTTGCGCATTTTTGGATTTCTCAGGTGTCTTGTCACGGGAGCATATACATAAAGAAGCTAAGGTCGCTTGCTGGAGTTGAATTTTCATTGATTTCCCTACGAGTGGCATATTGGTTCAAAACCACTTCAATTATTTTCTGTACAGCTAATCTGAACCGTTTGCAAGATGACGGTTGGTAATTAAGCGATCTGAAGTTCGCCAATTGAACTCCGGATCGATGGCTGCTTGGAAATGGTGCTGGAATCTCTTCGACATAGGTGTATATATGTAGACTAGACCCTCACAGTGTGTACATGCATGTAGCTTTAGAGATTGTTAGATGATTGCGTGCTCAAATTTGATGGGCACAAATTTGATGTTAGATGGTTGCGTGCTCACTATTATCTTGCTGTACATAGACACAAGGTCATTATGAGTAATGAAGGTGACTCCTCTTGGCAATGATGTTGCACTGTCCACTAAGTTCTCTTCCCCCATGTTCAAAAGGCTAGAGAGTTTTGTAAAATCATCAGCCAGCCGTTTTCTTTATCTATGTGGTGCTTTAAAAGAAGATGTTTAAATGTGGTTTATTTGTGGCTTATGTATAGAAATGGTCTATACAATATTTTCTGCTTCGGATGCATGTGAACAGGGAATTGTTCCTCTATGATAGGAGGAGCTTGTGATTTGCAGCCAAACTGGCTCTTCACCGACTTTGGCCTTTGCGATTGTTTTTGGTGTGAGGATCGTCCGTTAGGACGAGGTCGAAACCATTATAAATCATATGGAACAAGCTGGGTGGTCTTCGGGTGTAACATATAAATAGAGGAAGTGGTTATTTTAGCATACAATTTGTGGAAGCTAATTTGAAATGAGTCCATCTAAAAAGAGAAAAAAAAAAGAGAAGAAAATGCACTTTTTAAATAAGTTGAAATTTTAATTCCTTTTTCTTATTGAGAATCTACTGCAAGTTTAAGACCCAAAAAATTGTAACATTAAAGTAATCAGAGTTATTAGCGGTCTTTAATTTCCTCACAATTAAAAGAAAGAAATCCAGTCATTTTTTTTCTCAATTAACTATAACATATCCAAATTTTCTATATTTCTCAAATTAAGTGAATTTATTTGTTAGTCATAATTTTTTGGGAAAATTACCAAAAAAATCATAACCCTATTGCAATAGTATCAATTCAGTCATAAACTTTTTTTTTGGCTAATTTAGTCTTAAACCTTTTTTTTTTGTTCCAGTTTAGTCTATCGGCTATGCATAGTCGGAAAAATCGAATGTGGCATCCTAGTTAGTGCCGATCGGTGTTGCCAACGCCGACATGGGACTGGAGAGCAAAATGTCACCGTTTTGCTTAAAAATAAAAAATAAAAGCCAAAAACAAAAGGCAGAAGAGAAAAGGGGGCATGGGGTTGGCTAGGTTCTTTCCCAAAATCAAGCAAGGAACCCTAAATTGAGAGGATCTTCCCTTGATTCATGGTCGCCCGACATTGATTCTTGGTGGATGCCTCCGTTCAACGCCTCCGTTGAAACCCTTTGGCCGATGCTCGCCCAACGCCTCCGTTCGACCCCTTCGGGCCGACGCTCGCCTAACGTCTCCATCTAACGTGTTCGTCGGCCGGACGCCTCCATCCGAATTGCTGACATGGGTTTGTGGATGGTCTTGCATAGAATGTCTCTGTCTCGCCTAGAATTTTTGGTATTGTTGTTGCTTTTGGCTCATTTGGGAAGAATATATTACTTTGAGTTGTTGCCTTTGGTTCAGATTGACAAAATTTGTTAGGTATATGGAGTTCCTAATATACTCCTCATTCTGATTTCCCAAAACTCGTCTGAATCACCTAAATCTTATAGCAATTGCAGCAATTTTGGCCTGCCTATGTTGTGAAATTTATATTATATTTGGAGGGATTCTGTATCTATCATCCATGAGCACATCGGTTTTTTTCACGACTCGAATTGAATATGATATGCATATCCCGGATTGCAACTTCAAAAAAGTGATTGAAAGCTGACACTTTTTATTTTAATTTGTCATGATGCATTTCATGGAACATTATAGGTTTTTTTTTTCCCTTCGCATATGAAGCTCACTATTGTGGGAGCTTGAGAATTTACTATTTGATTATCTCCTTAGCCTCCCGATAGAAGTTAACTTATAGAAAAAATCTAAATCAGATTCACACTTTCTCAATATACAATGCTAAAGATATTACTGGATGCATAATTAAGAGTTTTCAAGGCACAACTGAAAAATTTCGAACAAGATGTGTCGAAGTTAAAGAAACAAAATTCAGCATTGAAAACAATGTTAGTTGTGTCGTGAGTTTTTATAGTGATTTAAGGAAACTTGTTATTTCGAAATATGAAGATAAATGATATAATGAGCTTACCGTAAAATGTGTGAATGTCATTTGCATTATTAAGTTGTTTTAGTAGATGTCATGTATTTGTCCACATGAAGTTTGAACATGAATGAAGTGCAAGTTTTTTGCAATCTCCTTTGTTTTGCTTGGAACGGAAAAGGTATCACACTAGATGATTAAGGAACATATCTAGAAGACCGGTATAGTAAGACAAAAAAACATCAGTGTGTTCAATCTTAAAACAAGTCTTTGGCGCAGTAATTAGACTACACTCCTCCCATCCAATGACGCCTTGAACCAAGTCGCCTTTCTTGAAGTTTGGATGTACATCAGTCA
Organism: Eucalyptus microcorys; assembly: GCA_014182515.1. NCBI lineage: Eukaryota > Viridiplantae > Streptophyta > Magnoliopsida > Myrtales > Myrtaceae > Eucalyptus > Eucalyptus microcorys. Next base: position 4,868,896 of record CM024568.1, on the reverse strand, counting down.
TTTGCTCAATCTTCGTTACTATATTTGTGGATCACCTTTTCAGTGCTGCATCCATGTCCAGTTCTTTCTTGTAGTTGAAAGCATTATCAAATCCAAACTTGTTCTTTAGCAAATCAATTTTTTTTCCCGAACATAACAGCAAGCGAGAATTTTAAGTAAATATAAAACTGGGAAGAGAATATTAAGCAAATTCTATTCAAAGAAACACTAGACAGATGCAAGATGATTAACTTCTCTTTGCTACCAGCACTACCAAATCCGACACCTCATTTTTAAAACCTCATTGTTTTATTGTGTATATAAAATTTGGCGTACAAACCCGACACCTCATTTTTCTCTATTTCTTGCCCAACAACTTTTTTCAAATAAACTTGGGCAACTCTTCTTTCTTTTTCTTTAAAGCTTTGGGAAATAAATTCGTATGTGCTTTCGTACTCAAAATTAATCTATCAAACTTTGCACGCACCTAATTTTTAAACCTCATTGTTTTATTGAGCATATAAAATTTGGCGTTCAAATTCGACACCTCATTTTTTTCTCTATTTCTTGCCCAACAGCCTTTTTTTGAAATAAACTTGGGTAATTTTTTTTTTCTTTAAAGCTTTCGGAAATAAATTCGTACGTGCTCATTTACTAAAAATTAATCCATCAAACTTTGCATGCACCTAGTTTAAAATATCATTGTGTTATTGAGCAAATAAAATTTGGCGTCCAAACTTGACACCCCATTTATTTTCTATTTTCTTGCCCAACCACCCTTTTTGGAAATAATCTTGGGTAACTTTTTTTTTTTTCCTTTAAAGATTTTGGAAATAAATTCATACGTTCTCCCGTATTCAAAATTAACCATCAAACTTTGCACGCACCTAATTTAAAACTCCATTTTGTTATTGAGCAAATAAAATTTGACGTCCAAACCCAACACCCTATTTATTTTTTATTTTCTTGCCCAACTACCCTTTTTGGAAATAATCTTGGGCAACTTTTTTTTTCTTTAAAGCTTTCGGAAATAAATTCGTACGTGTTCCCGTACTCAAAATTAATTCATCAAAATTTTGCATGCACCTAATTTAAATCTCATTGAATTATTCAAGCAAATAAAATTTGGTGTCCAAACCCAATACCCTCATTTATTTTCTATTTTCTTTCCCAACCATCCTTTTGGAAATAATATTGGGCAATTCTTTTTTTTTTTTTTTTTTTAAAGCTTTTGGAAATAAATTCATACGTTCTCCCGTGTTCTAAAAATTAATCGATCAAACTTTGCACGCACCTAGTTTAAAACCTTATTGAGTTATTGAGCAAATAAAATTTGGCGTCCACACCCAACACCCCATTTATATTCTATTTTCTTGCCCAACCGCCTTTTTTGGAAATAATCTTGGGTAACTCTCTTTTTTTTTTTCCTTTAAAGATTTTGGAAATACATTTGTCCCTGCTCCGTGCTAAAAATTAATCCATCAAATTTTGCATGCACCTAATTTAAAAGCTCATTGTGTTGTTGAGCAAATAAAATTTGGCGTCTAAACCCGACACCCCATTTATTTTTTATTTTCTTGCCCATCTACTCTTTTTGGAAATAATCTTGGGCAACTTTTTTTTTTTCCTTAAACCTTTTGAAAATAAATTCGTAGTGCTCCTGTACTCAAAATTAATCTATCAAAATTTGCACGCACCTAATTTAAAACCTCATTGAGTTATTGAGCAAATAAAATTTAGCGTCCAAATCCGACACCTCATTTTTTTTATCTATTTATTGCCCAACAACCCTTTTTGAAATAAACTTGGGCAAATTTTTTTTTAAAAGTTTTTGGAAATAAATTCGTACATGCTCCCGTATTTAAAATTAATCCATCAAACTTTGCACGCAACTAATTTAAAATCTCATTGTGTTATTGAGCAAATAAAATTTGGTGTCCAAACCGACACCTCATTTATTTTTTAATTTTCTTTCCCAACTATCATTTTTGGAAATAATCTTGAGCAATTCATTTTTTTTTTATCTTTAAAGCTTTTGGAAATAAATTCATACGTGCTCCGTATTCAAAATTAATCCATCAAACTTTGCACGCAGCTAATTTAAAACCTATTGTTTTATCAAGCAAATAAAATTTGGTTTCCAAACCCAACCTCATTTATTTTTATTTTCTTTGCCTAACTACCTTTTTGGAAATAATCTTGGGCAATTCTTTTTTTTTTCATTAAAGCTTTTGGAAATAAATTCATACGTTCTCCCGTATTCAAAATTAATCCATCAAACTTTGCACGCACCTAATTTAAAACCTCATTGTTTTATTGAGCAAATAAAATTTGGCGTCCAAACCCGACACCACATTTATTTTCTATTTTCTTGCGCAACCACCCTTTTTGGAAATAATCTTGGGTAACTTTTTTCTTTTTCTTTAAAGCTTTTGGAAATACATTTGTACGTGCTCCCGTGCTAAAAATTAATCCATCAAACTTTGCACGCATCTAGTTTAAAACCTCATTGAGTTATTGAGCAAATAAAATTTGTCGTCCAAACTCGACACCCCATTTATTTTCTATTTTCTTGCCCAACCACCCTTTTTGGAAATAATCTTGGCTAACTCTTTTTTTTTTCTTTAAAGCTTTCGGAAATAAATTCGTACGTGCTTCTGTATTCAAAATTAATCCATCAAACTTTGCACGCACCTAATTTAAAACCTCATTGTTTTATTGAGCAAATAAAATTTAGCGTCCAAACCCGACACCTCATTTTTTTCTCTTTTCTTGCCCAACAACCCTTTTTGAAATAAACTTGGGCAATTTTTTTTTAAAAAGTTTTCGGAAATACATTCGTACGTGCTCCCGTACTCAAAATTAATCCATCAAACTTTGCTCGCACCTAGTTTAAAACCCCATTGTGTTATTGAGCAAATGAAATTTGGTGTCCAAACCCAACACCCTATTTATTTTTTATTTTCTTGTCCAACTACTGTTTTTGGAAATAATCTTGAGAACCTTTTTTTTTTTTTCCTTTAAAGCTTTCGGAAATAAATTCGTACGTGCTCCCGTATTCAAAATTAATCCATCAAATTTTGCACGCAGCTAATTTAAAATCTCATTGTGTTATCAAGCAAATAAAATTTGTTGTCCAAATTCGATACCTCATTTATTTTCTAATTTCTTTCCCAACCATCCTTTTTGGAAATAATCTTGAGCAATTCTTTTTGTTTTTTTCATTAAAGCTTTTGGAAATAAATTCATATGTTCTCCCGTATTCAAAATTAATCCATCAAACTTTGCATGCACCTAATTGAAAACCTCATAGTTTTATTGAGCAAATAAAATTTGGCGTCCAAACCCGACACCCAATTTATTTTCTATTTTCTTGCCCAACTACCATTTTTGGAAATAATCTTGGGCAATTTTTTTTTCCTTTAAAGCTTTCGGAAATAAATTCGTACGTGCTTCCGTATTCAAAATTAATCCATCAAACTTTGCACGCACCTACTTTAAAACCTCATCGTGTTATTGAGCAAATAAATTTTGGCGTTCAAACCCGACACCACATTTTTTTTTTATTTTCTTGCCCAACTACCCTTTTTGGAAATAATCTTGGGCAACTTTTTTTTTTTCTCTTTAAATCTTTCGGAAATAAATTTGTACGTGCTCCTGTACTCAAAATTAATCCATCAAACTTTGCACGCACCTAGTTTAATACCTCATTGAGTTATGGAGAAAATAAAATTTGGCGTCCAAACCCTACACCCCATTTTTTTCTATTTTCTTGCCCAACCACCATTTTTGGAAATAATCTTGGGCAACTCTTTTTTTTTTCTTTAAAGCTTTTGAAAATACATTCGTACGTGCTCCCGTACTAAAATTTAATCCATCAATCTTTGCACGCACCTAGTTTGAAATCTCATTGTGTTATCAAGCAAATAAAATTTGGTGTCCAAACTCGACATCTCATTTATTTTCTAATTTCTTGCCCAACCATCCTTTTTGGAAATAATCTTGGGCAATTCTTTTTTTTTTTTTAAAGCTTTCGAAAATAAATTCGTACGAGCTCCGTACTCAAAATTAATCCATCAAACTTTGCACGCACCTAATTTAAAACCTCATTGTGTTATTGAGCAAATAAAATTTGGCGTCCAAACGTGACACCTCATTTATTTTCTATTTTCTTGCCCAACCACCCTTTTTGGAAATAATCTTGGGCAACTCTTTTTTTTTTCTTTAAAGCTTTCAGAAAGAAATTTGTACGAGTTCTCGTACTCAAAGTTAATCTATCAAGCTTTGTATGCACCTAGTTTGAAACCTCCTTGTTTTATTGAGCATATAAAATTTGGCGTTCAAACCCGACACCTCATTTTTTTCTCTATTTCTTGCCCAACAACCCTTTTGGAAATAAACTTGGATTTAGTCTCATCAATCGCTGGCTATGCCTGAGGCCAGCGATCAACTAAAGGAAGAAGATGAAGAAGAAGAAAAAGGGAAAAAATAAAAGAAAAAGAAAAAATGTAACGAAATCATTTAAAAATTAAAAAAAAAAATCTAACTTGCTAAAAGAATGTCATGTTAAACGCATTTCTATTCTGGTTGCCTTCATATGCTTAGAAACTCATTGAGGGAGCAAAATCAGAAAAAAAAAAAAAAAACATATCAGACCATAAAATTTTTCTAATAACAGAACCTAAATTACGAAAATTTTAGGATTCAAGTGCATTATTATAAAAGTTTTAGAATTTATGCTTCAATTTTTTTTTTTTAACCTTAAGTAACTATTGGCATTATGGCTTGCAAAGTGCAAGACAGTTAAAACAATGATTTTCACATGAAAATTACATAATTCTCTACGTAAAAATTGTAAGATGATAAGGAATAAAATTTCCACGTTTTGCATTCCCATGCTTTCACATTTTACAACTTGTTTCTACTCTACATTCGCATATTTCAATTAATTAATTATTCAATTGGATAAGTCTACTTGATTGGTTGATCCTAATCTATTTATTTTGTATTTTACCAATAAGATTTTCAAGAATTCAATTGATTAACTATTTTTAATAGCTTGGAAATTGACTACATCAATTACAAAGTACTCATATTACAATAAATAAGGTATTCAACTAGAGAACTCTACATTATTAATTGACGCTACTCTTCGTTTCACATTACCAATCACGGCCTCTCGAATATTTGTTCTTAAATAGGATGATAGCTATATTTAAGAACAGTTTCTCTATATTAGCGTGTTCTTTAACTTGGTCGTATCGATATTTTTCTGTATGTTTTCATTTGACTAAGTACTTTTCTAAACTTAACACTTCTAACAATGAGGCGATTTATTTGTCTAAAAAAAAAGGACTCAATTAAACTTTCCTTCAGTTTGAACTATTTTCCAAGAGAGATATTATTTTTATATAATTAGTTGAACAACTATATATATATATATATATCCAAGTGTGTGACCGTAATACATGTTATGTTATGGTGACTAGAGGAGAAGAACTTAATGAACCCGAATTTTAGGTACAATTAAAGACAAAAGGCACCCTCAACCAAATCACATGTTTGCATACTACAGAGCAAAATGGGTCGTCAACAATTTGCTTGTAAAAAATTTGGATGCCCATGCCGATTCATTTTGGCATACTTATGTTATTTTTATGTATTTATTTATATTTAACATTACAAATCCTTTTTTGAAAAAATGTCCCCATTCTTACCATCATAACAAAAAATTCTATCGCTTAAATATTTTCCCTTCCTCTTTTATTTGGATGCGTGTAACTTCTTAGAAATAGCATGTAACTCCATAGCAGTCAGAAGAGCCAACAATTTTAGCACTAAAGCATAGATATTAATATTCTCAACCTTTTCTTGCAGGCTAGACACCAATTCAATCATGTTCACCTTCATTCTTTTTTCTATTTATATAATATTACATGTCGTAACAGAGTCAAATTTCTAAGAATTGATTAACATTACTATATTCTCATGCTCGACAAATTAATTTTATTTATTACTTTAAATTTAGATGTTTTTAGATGTGATGTTTGTAATTATACTGACATTTTAAAAGGTTCTTCTTAAATATTTCAGTCGTAAAGTCAATTGTACTTGTTTTTATTGAGAAATTTTGCTCTAGACTCATTAAAACTGAATGCACTTAATGAGCAAAGAGCACTTTTATTATCATATATTACCCACCGATTTTCCTATACTTTACTTTTCTCTTGACAAAGCTTTCAAAATATTATTTGAGAAAGAAGAACATTTTCATTTAAAAATGAATGAATTTAATGTGCTTAAAGTCAATTTTGGTATGATATATTAGATTTTTAGCCTCTATAAAAAAATTCAATAAATTGATTTCAATGAGTGTTTAACTAAAAATACACTTTTAATAATATCATTTAGATTTTCGTATCATAAATACGATCAAAGCGGGTTTCTTCTTCTCGATAAACCCGGTGGAGATAGACCTTATGATCGACAAGGCTAGCGAGAGATTTTTTCTATGATTTGAAAAGGTTGAATCTTTTCCCCCTTAGATTGAGTAGAAAGCTTTTATGAACAAAGAGAAAGCGTTGGGATTAGGTAACTATAAATAATTTGAATATGGAATTTAAAATTAGATCAAATCTAATCCCAATCATTCTGTTACGAAGAGTTATCCAAAATACTCATCTGCACAGGGCTTGCTTCAGGGAGGATAGATTGTAAATGGAATTTAAAATTAGATAAAATCTAATCCCAATCATTCTATTACGAAGAGTTATCCAAAATACTCACTTGCACGGGGCCTTGCTTAAGAGAGGATAGATTGTAAAGGGAAGTTCTAAACGGGGTGTTCTACCATCGCTCCACACTCTGTCATCACTGCTTCGACGTCCAACAATCACACAAGAGGAGTGAAGCGGTGAGGCCTGGAATATTATTCAACTTTTATTTCCGCAGCAAGCCGACCCCTCATGGTAAGACCTTTGTCAACTATTATTTTGAGCCCCGTTTTGATCATGTTCGATAGATTGACGATTGCATTCTTTTTCCTTTTTTCTGATAGATTAAGGTAAGTTTTTGTTAAAATTATTGCTTGCACTTTTGGTAGTTCCGTAAAAATCATATACAAGGATGTAATTGTTTGATACGCATAGTTTATCAATCGAGTGGCTAGACAAGCAACAGGCATGGTTTGGTGGTGTGAGGACAAGTAGCACGCATGGTTTGTTTGATACACACATAGTTTCTCTACAATGAAATAATGCCGATCCTATGTTTTGTGACTTTGTAATTAATATTTCTTTCCTTTTTCTTCTTTGTTCTTTTTCTCAATTAAAGGAGGGGAGAAGGTAGATTTTTGATTAAGTCGAACAGATGCGAGGAGTATCTTATAAATTGGTGCGTTAGGCTAAAAACTTCCGGCCCCTAGTCAATCTACTTTGCAAATCTAAGATGTGCCGTAATATTCTTTGCCCGACCAAATTTGTGGTAGTAAACTAATATATTTTCTTCACGTCTGTGATCCTATTGTCGAATATCAATAATTTAGCAACCAAAACAATGCTGTATGCAAATATATTTTTTGAAAAAGTATATGTACTCATAAATCTAACACTCGCAGGATCAAACCTCAAGTGTCCTAACAGATTATCGAGAGGTAATTCTATGCATCCAATATTGTGTATTCATTATTTTCAGCAGCATTATGTTTTTAGATATTATATACGCGTTTTCTTGGAGGCACATCTACTAACTTTAGTGTCAACGACGTACAACAGGAGATAGCCACTTTTGATCGTAGTGTCCACAACGCCCTCCAAGTGGAGCAGATTGAGGACAATCCGATGCCGCCCCCGAATAATAACCTTTTAAAATGCGCCTTCACGGCCTCCATCACGTGTCTGATATTTGGTTTTGGTTAGTCCTGTGTCAATCCGTGGTTACGGTGAATTAGTATTTTGTTGCAAACCAAAAAAAGTTAAGCTATTGCCCTTTTTCTTTTTGTCTAGCTTTATTATCGATGAAAGTGACAGATCTATGTTTTGCCAGAAATTGGAGCAATGAGCGAGACAATCGCGTCCATAATGAAGGAGCAGAAGACAAGAGACAAGAATGCTGAGACCCTGACGTGGTATTTCTACTTATTTTCGCTTTTTGGATCGGTGATGGCGGGGATGATGTCAGATTGGTATGGCCGCCGCCGTGCGATCAGTTTGGTGGGATTATTCTTCTTCATCGGGCCCTTTGTCACCAGCATCAATTACAGCAATGCCTCTGTCCTGTTTGGCCGCTTCATCGCTCAAGTCGGGACCGGCTATGCCCTTATGGTCACCCCCATCTACATCGCAGAGATCAGTCCTGCCGTCTTTCGTGGCTTGTTCACCTCCTTTCCTGAGGTACTCACTTTTTTTTTCCCCTAATTTATAATATCTTTTTTCATTTTTTTTAGTATGTCATTGATTTTTATCTTTTCCATGATTTACCTGTTACTGGAAAAATTAGAATTAGAAAGGTGACCGCATATATTCATTTGAACATGTTTTGGCGATTTAGGTGCTCATCAGCTTAGGCACAATTTTTGGCTTCATCGCCAACTATTTCTTCCCTTATCTCCCATTTAGCGGGTGGTTTATCTTGTGCTTTGTGGGAGCAATGTGCTTCTTCCTTCTTGCAATCGTGGTCCACGCTATGCCAGAATCCCCTCGGTGGCTCGTCATGCATGGACGCTTGTACGATGCGCAGGGCGTCCTCTGTAGGATCTCGAACTCGGAGGAGGAGGCTGCTCATTTGCTTGCCAAAATCAAGCAGGCTGCCAGCAACGGTGCCCATGCGCCGACCCTAAGCACGTGGTGGAATCTCTTTTACCCAACTCGTTCCGTCTGCCACATGCTTGTTTGCGCCATTTTGATGCAAGTGGCTCGGCAAGCCTGTGGCTTTGATACAATCTTACTTTACAGCCCTCGTATTTTAGAGATGATTGGTGTCAAGTTCTCGGATGACAAGCTCTTAAAGATCATCGCACTCGAATTTGTGAAGGCAATATTTACTCTAGTTGCCAGCTTCCTTGTTGACAAGGTTGGACGACGGCGGATGCTACTGTGCAGTCTGGGATTGATGATCGGGTCCCTAGTCTCCCTTGGAATGATCTTAAATTACATCGACCAAGGCCACACTAAACACTGGTGCATCGCATTTTTGTTCATCTATGTGGCCAGCTACTCGGTGGGAATGGGACCAATCACCTCGGTCTACAACTCTGAGCTATTCCCACTTAGGTTACGAGCCAAAGGATGCGCAATCGCCTTCATTGCAAACCAACTGATGAGTGGAATTACATCATGGGCATTCTTACCACTGGACGAGGCGATCATCCACGGCAAGGCTACCTTCTTCTTCGCGGCGATGTCATCCATCTCATGGTTTCTCTTCTACAAAATAATGCCGGAGACTCGAGGCCTGACACTGGAGGAGATGATCCAATTTTTCGGAGCATTTTTCCAGTGGAAGCAGGAGGTGGCCAGGGAAATAGCCCTAGTTGCAGGAGTAATTATAAGATAAGGGTGTTAGGTAAAAATAAATGTCTGTTAGGTTATTACTCTTTGAAAGAGATTATGTTCGTGATTGATTATGGATTGTGCTGGGATAATGAATCTTTTTATTTTGCCTACGGATAGATGAGCTTTGTTATGTTTTTTCTCTTACCCCATATGCCCGGTGGATTGAGTTTAAAATGTTCACTGCAGTGAGCAGAAATGTGTTCAAAGTATTAAAAAAAAAAAATGCTGCTGAAAGTAGCCTACCAATCCTAAAAAATATGATGCTTCCAAAGACGGAAAGGGTTTTATGCATGCTTGCAAGAGTTGCGGGTGTCTCTCGACTCAGGTTGTCTTATATTTACATATGTTTTGACTAAAGAAGTGGCAGGTTTATATTTCTGATGGGGACCTCCAATGTTGACCTCGAAGCTTCCACATAAATCGATCCAAAAGTACTTTCCTAATCGGTAGTCATAACCAGGAAGCAAATGTTGATGGCTGGTGAAGGTTGTTCATTGGTTCCCAGGATTCCTCCAAGTCAGGAGTTTCTAATGCTGAAGCAAATTCATCAGTTTTTCCATGTGGAACTTGAGAAGCTATACCTTAATAGGCACCGGGTTCAAGATTCGACATGAAGAAGATGAAATTACAGTTTTCTCCTTTCCCGAATGATGTAGGGGATGAAATTGTCCCTATTTCTTCTATTACTGAAGAAGAGAACATTGTTGAATTGTAGTCCCTACATATTGAGCTGAATTGAGAAGAAAACAGTATGGCAAATCTTGTTCGAGGGAAAGACGGACAAAAATGGTACTCCTACTAGGTATTTAAAATATGAATGACGTGTGAAGTAGTCCTATCTTCTATCCCTTCTAGCTTGAATAAGCTTCTTTCCTCTAATGCAGTTCACGATGTGACTATTGGCTACAAGTACCATTGTCCATCTTTCATGGACGATTCACTGCTCGGCTAATGAAGACATTCTGCTTCAAGGACCAGATTTTCTCGGACTTCCATTCTAAGGGCCATATATATTCCTAAACCGGGAGCCAAAAGGAGCTCTTGATGGTGAAGTGCCTTCTGAATGCTCTTGGAATTATCTTCTTGACCGTCATATGTACATATCTCTTGCTGTTTTCATCCATCTGGTTTCTAAGGGCATGTCTTTTGTGGGTGCACAACTGGCGTCTGCAACCTATTTTAAAATTCACCCACGGCCAATTGCTGGCTCTGGGAAAGCTATCATTACTTGCAATTTTGCCGAGCATTGATCAGGAATAATTAAGTTGAGTTCAACGTACTCCTTGTTGCTGATTCCATCTCAGCATCAGTTGAGTTCATCACCTCATCAACAAGATGGACTGTGACCGAGATATGTCCTTTCTCTGTGAACTAAGGTGAACATATACATCACTGTACTTCAACAAAACTTTGGAGCCATATCAATTGTCTCCCATCATATGCAAACTAAAATTACATCAACTTTTTCCAGTAATATTTGGTGGTTTAGTTCACACAAATAGGACCATCATCAAAACTTTCTAGGAGCAACTATATCCATAAAAAGCATGTTTCAAGAGTTCAAAGAGGCAAAATCGAAGAACTCCTCGAAACAACGAGCATACAGACCACGATCATGGCTAGATCCTTCCTGAAAAGCATAAAAAAACACCATCGTGTCAACTTCCATATCAGAATTTTGTGGAATGACATGGTGGGTGAACGTGGTTCATCATAATGTTACAAAGGCCCCCGTTCAGACAACTATGATTGCCAAAGATCAAACCAATGACAATCAGATCTAAGAAATGCAAGCAGCAAAAATTTTAGCTCCTTAAATTCAGACATGACATAAGACCAATATCTGACAGAAGTATCTGCATTAATGGACCGTGCCCGTAATGGCAGCCATACATGCATAATTCACAAAACACATCCTCATTCCAGATCAGTACCCTTTTGAATGCAATAAGAATAAAAAACAAAATACTTTATCTAAAAAGCCATACCCAAATATTTGGATATTTAGCTCATAGGGAGATAATATTCAGTGGGAGCATGTTTGAGAGAGAGAGAGAGAGACCATAGTGTGCGTCTTTCCTGAGTTACTTTGTCCATAAGCAAATATTGACACGTTAAATCCATCCAAAGCTGATTGAACCAACGGTTGAACATCATTAAATATATCAGCTGCACATGCACCAGTCCTACTGCAAGATAACAAACCTCCACGCAAACCAGCCATGTAGCTAGTATATACCAAAAACATTTTCAAATGCTGCCTGTTATGTAACAAAATTAATCATTTTCTAGCCCACCCTGTCCAACATGAGGTCCATACACCCTATCGAATTCATAATCTTTCTTAGGATTGGTACTGGTCTCATCACCAGTGTCGACACGGACAGTAAGATCATCAGGGAATTCTACAGCAGAGGGACCTTCATCTTCGAATAATGGTCTCGAACGACAGAATACCTTTATGCTCCCTGAAATTAAAAGCATCTTCAAATCATCATAGGAAAGGAAAATACCCATAAATTTCTGACCAAAAAACTTCGTACAGCCTCAAAAGGGGAGGACTGGAAATTGAAGAGAAGAGCTGTTGAAACAAATTATTATAGTAAGAGAAGAGAGCACACAAAGAACAGAGGAATTCCCTATCTTGATCGATTTATGTGCTTCCATTAGAGAGTAACCAATTTACAGAGCATATTAAGAGACCTCGAGGAAGGACTAGATAAGATCTAACGATTAGGACGGTACCGACATCTATCGGGAATTATGAGGAGAAGAGAAGGAAATTCACAGGAGCAATTAAATCCCAATAGCATCGAGAAGCTCCGAGTGTTGACTCACGGAAACTAATGTATTGGCCACAATAGCACCGCTGGCTGCAACAGCAGGGACCCCAATGCCCGGAAAAGTAGAATCGCCGCAACAGAAAAGCCGAGGGATAGGGGTTGAATGTCCGGGGAAAGAGTCCTTACCTGCTTGAATAGCTGGACCGTATGTTCCTCTGTTTCTACGAAGAAATCTTTGATGCGTCAATGGAGTTCCGATCAACTTCACCTCGCATTTGTCCCGGTTGCATCCTGGTCCGAGTACACGCTCAACAGCTCTCCACGTAACCTGGTGGATTAATGCACAAATTAGGGTCTTTCTGCCTTTGACTTGAAAGTTTTACCAGCCCCTCGATGAGGAGGAGCAGATCTATGTAGAAATACCTCTGACCTTTCAAGCTTCAGTTTCTTGTACTCACCGCTGCTGCGGTCGAGTCCTTCCCAGAGTTCATATGGTTCCGTACCAGGGGTGTATGCATGCAAAACATGTTTCCCTGGCGGCGCCAGATCTGGACTAAGTACGCTTGGTACAGATAATAGAACCACATTCTGATCGGCATCGACTCCTCTTTCCCAGTCATTCACAACTATATGATGAATTCCTAAATCCTCACGTACACCCTGAGAAGGAACAAATTTTCTGAAGAGCTTCACAGACGAATTAAATGTTGAAACAACAAAGACAAAATAAAGCAACTAGCCTTGAAAAAAAGAAGCAAAACATTAAGCAGGACAAGAAGCTCATAATTAGACCCTAAGATAGCAAGGAACATGAGGTGCTATTGCCAGAAATATCTCCAGTACATCGCTTCTCTCTGTCTCTCTGTCTCTCTCTGCACGCGTGCACACTAAGTCCACTGTGCTTCAGTGTGTGAAAGTGAAGAAGAACAGCAAATCTAACGACAAAAAAAAAAACTCATAAAGTAAAGCCCTCGAGAGATTTGGATTGGAAACTTATGCATCATCAAGAAATTCCAGATAGCCTTCATCAGCAGGGAGATAAAAAACTAAGCGGATGCAGAATTAGAGTACTCGATAAAGTGTGCAACATGTTGCAACGTGGTTACCTACAGACTATCAAGTGTAGGGAGGCTACATCATGTATGCCAAAACCTTTTTCCCTTTGCTCTTTAATGCTTGAGAAAGTATAAAAGGAAAAAAGACATCCGGCATCCTGCAAAATTATAAAGCAGACAGACCAAGTGGAACTGAGAAAACTGTCCCTAGAATATTTGCAATGCTCACCTCAGCATCAAAACCAAGACGAAGATGCATGAAAGATTCGCACTGGGGAGTCCTCTTAAGCCTATCTGAATACGACTTCGGGATAACGTCCTCAGGTACCAAACCTAAAGTGTCCCACATAGACGCATTGCTGACGACAGCTTTCTTGGCACGCACGAACTGCAATATCCCAGATGCAGTTCTTTAATTTGTGTTGATCTTATGATAAAATCCAGTTAAAACAATTTTTAAGTCTTGAAGTTTCCCTAAAAAGTCCACTCACTTGACCACTTCTTAATTTGACTCCAATGGCTCGACCATTTTCAACGACAGTCTTTTCCACGTGACTCCTGAGAGAAATCCGTCCACCAAATTTTTGCATTCCCCTGATGAGGGCATCAACAATAGCTCCACTTCCATGAAGAGGGTACTCAAGACTGCAACCAGGTTTGTACCACTCGGCAAACATGTATACCTGAAAATTGCAGATATAAGGTGTCACCTGCTCAGAAGGGTGGATATAAGGTAAACCAAAAGTAAGATACATATTTCAGGCATCCAAGCAATTTGTTGATAAACAACCAGCTTGCTAGCAACTTCAAATAGAAGAGGTCACATGCAAGAACTCAGAAATTAATCAGTTAAGGACAGCAGGAATAACTGCATAGAAAGGAGAAAATCTCTCTTGTTAACATCAGGATTCAACATAACCATTTGATCACCACCCCAGCGTTTATTTACTAAAGAAGTTGCTAGAGTTGTAGTTTCTGCAAGATAATAAATAATACCTGAAAGCAACTCACAACACTGCATAATGTGGTAGAATATAAATCTCCAAATGATTAACTATCCTCCTAAATTATTCAATAACAGATACTGAACTTCTAAAACTTTTATCAAGTGGCTAAAGATTTAAATTACTGAGCAACATGGTGCACGTTTTGAGGTTTTGAAGTTTGCAAATCAATCGACCATAATCTATATAACTACCAGAAAATACTCTCAAAAGAGGACTAGGGCCAATCATTTCATGTACTGTTACAACAGGAATAGGTTATTCACACGGAATGAGTTACACAAGCTGAACCTGTATCAAATAAGTTCGTGAAAGAGAATATGGACATCCCAAGGATAACAATGACCAATCTTAGGAGCTTTTTAACATTTAAAAACGTCATAGTTACCATCTCTGCTGAGAGTATACCATTAGATTTCACCCCCGCAAGAAGAAAGGCAAGAAGGTCCACCCAATTCCTTATAAAAGGATCTTTTAGTTCCAATGAGTCAATGATTTCAGAGAAGGGTCTAAGAAGCTTTGTCGTGCCAATAGCACCCTGAGGTCCCATTTGGATAAAAGATTTCAACAAGGAAGGAGCATATCTAGCGGCAGCAGTGGAAAGGACACCCAAATCACCACGAACAGATAGGGGAGGTAGAGCCATCGCAGCTGCGGACATTGGAAGCACTGCATCCTGCAAATTTACATTATTTAAGAAAAGATGAATAGCAGTAAACCAACAGAAAAAGACGCACACCCTTCAAATTCAAACAAACACATTCATTACAGATAAAATGTAGAGTAAGAGTACCGTTTTATCATAATGGTCACTGATAAATTGTAAAACAAGCATTAAATTCAGAGGTTCCAATTTACTTCAACTTCTCATAGTGAGGTCAACGTCAATAGTAAGTACTTTTGCTTATAAGCCATTCTAAAATCTTATTTTGGCGTTTAAATCTACGAAGCCATCTTGTTCTTTCTTTACAAATGGGACAGAACAGAACAGGAGATACCATGAGCTTTTTCCATTCTTGCACGGCATTTTGACTTGCATACTTCTCCAGGTCCTGGATAAAGATTTAATTAAAAGAATAAGCAGAAACATACTATAAAATTTAAAACATCATGGGCATTGACTAAAGATCTACAGAGAATATTACCAGGTTCACAAATTGCCATCACATAAATTCTTACAAGAACATATGAAGCCATTATAGTCAATTCTATGTCTACAGCTGTCTCTTTTGAATGTTCCCTGAGTTTGTAATATATCCAATTCAGCCTACGAGGCAGATTACGACGCTCCTTAAATTACACTGGAGATCTGTCAACACATTCATGAGGTAATGTTCAATCCAGACAAGACTTCTCTACCTCAAACAAAAAGATTTCAGTCCACCACTACAAGTATCTAAAAGATCCTTCATAAGATATCTTGGTTACGCATGTCCAATTCTTCAGTATACCTAAAGGAAATGACAATCTTCACATTCTCGGCCACGGCAGTCTGCTCAATGAATGCTTTCATCGTAACAGCTTGGTAATCGTCTTTTGCTACAGTGAGCTTTTCCATTGTTTAAGTTAATTATGTTCAGCTCATGCCAGACACACTTAGCATCATCTGGGAAAACTATGTAAAGACATTCTTTCCCCTTGATATTCGCACCACAATGCCTCGCATCATAAATCGTTTTGGCATTAAGGACACTGTATTAAGCTACCTCATTGTCCATCCAAAAGGGATGACCAGCTTTTTCCACGGTAACATCCATATCCTTGACAACTGAACATTATCAGAATTAAACGAACTTGGGCTCAGCTGTCTGACTACCAGCATATACGTTTCACATTAAGTAGAACATGATAAATCACCATTCTGTCCTATCTTCAATTAGATAGATGAATTTGGCAATTGGTAAGGTATCATTTTTAAAACTGATGCAACATTCATATATTCATAGACGCACTAAAGCTAAGCCCAATGGAACATGATGCTACAGATATACAAAACCACAGGGAAAAGAAGGATCCACCTTGAAAAACTCTGTTGGACCAATACGTCACAGAAATTCACCTTCTGGTATGTACACCATCCAGGAGTCATAGT
The DNA here is from genome assembly GCA_014182515.1 of Eucalyptus microcorys. Taxonomy (NCBI): domain Eukaryota; kingdom Viridiplantae; phylum Streptophyta; class Magnoliopsida; order Myrtales; family Myrtaceae; genus Eucalyptus; species Eucalyptus microcorys. Next base: position 4,852,432 of record CM024568.1, on the reverse strand, counting down.
TAGCACACGGAACGGACTCTCCTAATGCATCTAACACCTGATGCATAAGCAAATGTCGTAATCTATTGATATCATCCAGAGGTGGAAACAATACAGGAGTATACCAATGGAAAAGCGGCTATATAAACATAAACAATCTGCACTTAATTCATGCTAGTAACAAAACAGAGCAACTTAGAGTGATGGAAATCAGATTACCTGTGCAAGGGGATTTGCCCGAGGACCTCTAGATTGGAAGCCAGAGAACAGAGAAGGACCAGAGTCAAACTTGTACCCCTTAATGTCGAACGCGTGAGCAGCGCCTCCCGGTTGGTCGTGGCTCTCCAGCACGAGCACGTCTTGGTTGTATCTGGCAAGAAGCCCAGCACAACAGAGACCAGCGACACCACTTCCGATGACCACGACATCAGCCTCAGGCTTCCCTGATACCCAAATACACAACTTCACGTTATCAAAGAAACCCAATTCAAGTACAAAAATTCCATCCAAACAATACTATACTCTCCAAATAGCTATTTCAACAGTGATAACAAATGCAATCTGGATCAAAACCAAAAACCAACCCATAAGCATTTGAGAAGGGAACTAAAAAGGGCAATCGCTGATTCCATAAAACACCAACCCATAAGTTTTAATGCGTTGTACCTGCTTACAACTGACGGTACCTGCAAAATTACCGTCCCACCAACAAGCAAATGACTTGAATCCCCACTCAATTCAAGTTTGCTCTTGCATTTGCGACGGATATTAATAAACACTATTGAAGATAAGCAGATGAAGGAGGTAACCTGGGAGAGACTTCTTCTTCTCCTGTGTGGAAGGAGGGGAGTCGTCGGTGGAGATTCGCGCCGAAACGGCTCGCTGCCTCTTGGGGTTACGCGCGCATTTGAAAGGCGAGAGAGGAGGACTCCATTGAAGCAAGCCCTGCACGCTCGCCAGTACCATGATGACTTCTGGGGAGAGATGAAGAAGAAGCGAGCGAGCGAGTGCGAGTGAAGTAGAAGTTGAAGCTGCAGCTGCTCTGCGAGCCTTCGATTTGGAGAGAGGGAGAGGCTGCAGTGGCGGTCGTTTGTGGTCGCGTGTTTCGTTTGTAGTTTGATGCCCGCCACGTCGTCTCCTGTTTCCGGGGAAAAGATTTTGTTTGAACAGGCGGCAATCGTTTTAGCCACTAACTGGAGAAGACATATGGGAAGGGAGAGCCGAGGATTCGAATTTCCGTCTTTTCAAAAACTGAGACGGGATTGATTTAATTTCAGATATAAGATTATATATTATAAATAGATAGGAAGAGAAATTATAAATTTATTTGATTCAACTTAAATTTGAAAATTCATAAGATATTATTATGCCGATCTTTTTTAATTACCATTTCACGCATCATATTAAAATTCTTTTGATTATCATTCGTGTTGAAACAGTAGTGGGTTTTCTTTATCGCACAAAGAAGCGTATATACATATGTATGTATGTATGTATGTATGTATGCACAATATTATAAACTTGTTGCCCGAATTCTTTTATACCAGAAAATAAAAAATATGCTTTTCGTGTGTGTAATAAAGAAGAGAAATTAAAATTTTATTTGATTAAACTTAAATTTGGAAATTCATAAGATACTTAATATTCTTATTATCCCAGTCTTTTCAATTACCATTTTCACGCATCATGTTGAATTTTTCTGATTATTATTCGTGTTGAAATGGTAGTGGGTTTTCTTCATCATACCCAAAAGTGTGTGTATATGTGCGGTATTATAAACTTGTAACCCCAATTCTCTTATAGTAGAAATTAAAAAATAGGCATTTTTGTGTGTGCAATAAAGAAGAGATTATAATTTTTATTGATTTGACTTAAATTTGAAAATTCATAAGATACTTAATGTGATTATTATGCTGGTCTTTTTTAATTACCATTTCATGTATCATGTCGAAATTCTTTTGATTATTCTTCACGTTGAAATAGTAGTGGGTTGCTTTTATCATACCAAGAAATGTATATACACACGCGCACATATATATGCGCGGTACTATAAACTTGTAACCTATATTAGTTACATTGCATTAATCATCAATTGGTGTTAATTGATTATATTTCGGTTAATTAGTATAATTTTTGTTTGTAAATAAATTTTTAACTACTGCATGAAACTAAACCCGTATCATTTAATAAAAATGTAATTTCTTAGAAAATTTACAATTTCTAATACATAAAATTTGAAAGGACATCAATTAAATACAAAACTAATGCGTAAAACAGGAAAAATACTGATTTTGTATGGGTTAATACCCCGAAAAACCCCAAACTGGTACACCTGTGACAAATTTACCCCAAACTGTTTTTTTGACCACCAAAAACCCCAAACGGGTATACCTTTGACAAATTTGTCACAAGTTTACCCCAAACTGGTACACTTGTGACAAATTTACCCTCTGTTAGTTTTCGTTAAATTTTACTATCAAATTATTAAGTTAAATGACACGTGATAGCTGACTAGTATACCAATTTGGGATTTTACGCTCCGTTTGTCACAGTTTACAATTTTTGTGATTTTTTTTTTGTGGTATTAATCCAATTTAGCGGAAGGTATATTTGTCACAAATTTACCAGTTTGGGGTTTTTTGCGGTCAAATAAATTAGTTTGGTGTAAATTTGTCATAAATGTACCAATTTATGGTTTTTCATAGTCAGTCGGGGTAAATTTGTCACAGGTGTACCAGTTTGGAATTTTTCATGGTCAAAAAAATAGTTTGGGGTAAATTTGTCACATGTGTACCAGTTTGGGGTTTTTCAGGGTATTAACCCATTTTGTAAAGGGTTAATACATAAAATACCCCAAATTAGTGCACATGTAATAAACTTATTACAAACTAATTCTTTAACTATCAAAAATTCCAGACTAGTATATATTTGACAAATTTACCACAAACTAATACACTTGTGATAAATTTATCTTCTGTTGGTTTTTGTTAAATTTTACTATTTAATTGCTAAGTTTAATGATACGTGACAGTTAAGTAGTGTATCTGTTTGGGATTTTATTCTTCGATGTCACAGTTATACAATTTTTGTGGTCTTTTATGATATTAATCCAATTTAATAGAGGGTATATTTGTCACAAACATACTATTTTGGGTTTTTGACAGTTGAACAAATTAGTTTTGGATGAATTTGTCACAAATGTACCGGTTTGGGATTTTCTGTAGTCATTTGAAGTACATTTGCCACATGTACATGAGTTTATGGTTTTTCGTTATCAAAAAATTAGTTTGCAGAAAATTTGTCACATATGTACTAGTTTGGGGTTTTTCAAGTTATTAAGCCTAAAAATTTAAGGAATTGATCGATTGGAACATGAGATATGTGAATATATTGGGTTGTTTAACAAATGCTTCGAGTGAACCCTTCAGTAAAATTCTTATAATTGAGGATTTCGTTGATCGTTGTAGGCACAAAGCCAATACCAAATGGTCCTAACAAAGATTATGCTTAGAATAGATGTGATGCGCAATTAAAATTCTCATAATTGCTACTTTGCTCGTGCTTCGCGCGAGCATGTGTTTTTGCGTACTTTTCAACCGTTAACGGCCTTATTATATGCCACATGATGTAAGAGCATAGACGAGACTTCATTCAATGTTAGTAGTTGTATTCTTTTTTTTAGGGATAACTTAATTTAAGGAGACTTAAGCTTTATATGAGGCGTAAAAGACGTTCTAATGTTATGTTTTCTAAGCATGTGACATGTAAATTGAGGAAGTGGTTATTTTAGCATACAATTTGTGGAAGCTAATTTGAAATGAGTCCATCTAAAAAGAGAAAAAAAAAAGAAAAAAAAATGCACTTTTTAAATAAGTTGAAATTTTAATTCCTTTTTCTTATTGAGAATCTACTGCAAGTTTAAGACCCAAAAAATTGTAACATTAAAGTAATCAGAGTTATTCACAGTCTTTAATTTCCTCACAATTAAAAGAAAGAAATCCAGTAATTTTTTTTCTCAATTAACTATAACATATCAAAATTTTCTATATTTCTCAAATTAAGTGAATTTATTTGTTCGTCATAATTTTTTGGGAAAATTACCAAAAAAGTCCTAAATCGATTGCAATAGTACAAATTCAGTCATAAATTTTTTGTTTTTTGGGCTAATTTAGTCCTAAACATTTTTTTTTTGTTCCAGCTCAGTCCATCCGACCATGTATAGTCGGAAAAATCTGATGTGGCATCCTAGTCAGTGCCGATCGGTGTTGCCAACGCCGACATGGCACTAGAGAGCAAAACGTCACCGTTTTGCTTTAAAAAAAAAATAAAAGCCAAAAACAAAAGGCAAAAGAGAAAAGGGCATGGGGTTGGCTGGGGTCTTTCCCAAAATCAAGCAAGGAACCCTAAATTGAGAGGATTTTCCCTTGATTCATAGTCGCCCGACATTGATTCTTGGTGGATGCCTCCGTTCAACACCTCTGTTCGACGCCTCCGTCCAACCCCTTCGGCCGACGCTCGCCTGACGTCTCCATCTGACGTGTGCATCGGCCGGACGCCTCCATCCGAATTGCTGACATGGGTTTGTGGATGGTCTCGCATAGAATGTCTCTATCTCGCCTGGAATTTTTGGTATTGTTGTTGCTTTTGGCTCATTTGGGAAGAATATATTACTTGAGTTGTTGCCTCTGGTTCAGTTTGACAAAGTTTGTTAGATATATGGAGTTCCTAATATACTCCTTGTCACGCCTCGATCCTTGGGCATGCACACATCCTTCTACTTAGTTGATTTTAGAATGCGATATCCCAGGATTATGCATCGCCGACCCTTTTCATTTATTAAGCACATGCGGAAGCAGTTATAAATTCTCATACAGTAAATCAATGGGATAGAAAAGCAGAGCCATATTTTTCATATTGAAACTTATAACCAAACTTTTATACATGGCATTAGACAGAGCACTTCATAGACTATTCACAACTTCAAAGTCTCACTCTATCTACACATATACAAAGGGTTCACAAAGAGATGGGATTTCAATCGTCATCTAGGTCATAATCAGGATCATCCTGATCCTCCTCTGACTACTCTTCACTCAAATCATTCTCTTCCTTAGCTTCAGACGCCGGCTCATCTTCAGGCATCTCTTCAGCTACTCCCCAGTCTTCCTCCTCCTCTGGTCCTTCCACCTCCTGTTGCGGCATCCCACCGTTACCCTCATACCCATTGTCCTCCTCGGTCGAGTATACGGGAGTGCGAGTTTCGGCCTCCTACCGCAAGTCCTTCGCATCCACTACTGATCCATCCACTCGATCAGTTGTTCCCTCTCCGAACGCCTTTTCCATCACATCAAAAGGTACGTCCTCTTTCGGAATAGGACCTTCTCTGCGTCCATCATGATAATCACGGAACCAAGACCGATACCTGTGGGGCCTCTGATCTTCCTCCCCCACGTTAACCCAGATGGTCGACTGAACTAATATGTACACTAATCCTTCCGGATGAGGGTGAACATGGAAATGGGTCTCAAATTCTGAAATATGCTCTGGGATACCATAGTGCATACAAGGACGAGGAGGTGGAGGTCCTGCCATTCTAAGAGCTTGAAATGATTTCCCAAAACCGGGATGAGACTACGTCTCAGCAAGTTTTACCCCACTAAGCCCGATTAGTAAACCAATATACTATAGGCTGCCTAAACACGCATGGATCAGAAAACGTACCTTGGCCTCAGTTCCACCTTGCAATTCAAGGTTATATACAGATGCTTCATATATCTCAATGAACAATCAGCCAAATCACAGTTCAATCGACTTAGTCGATTACATGTCAGTCGGACCATTTCTAGGTCGATTCGATTAGTCCGTCTCAATCCCCAATTATGAATCACGATCCTCATATCACAACTTAAGCATAGGTGGAAGACAGTCCCACTCGGCAACTTTCAATATTTAATGGCTTTACAGTCCCACTCGACCACTTTCGATACCATACTCTGTCATCGAGCCACATGCATTCTCTAGGTGATATTCCAATTCACCGAGCTCACGTATTTCCTTTCAGGTGATTGCCAACTTACTTTTGATATCGACAACTAATGCCCAACAGTTTCTCAATCAAATAGTCAACAATCAAGTCAATATGAATAACTTCTAAAATTTCATAATTAAATCAATTCCATACAATTTAAAGCTCAATTAAATAAACGGACTGCACCACAACGATCAGCACGAGATTTCGGTCGTCGGCCATCAAAATCTTAATTTCCAAAAAATAATTAATTATTTTCGAAAATTAATTAATAAATATTAAAAATTCAATTTAGCTCAAAATAAAGCCCAATTAAATAAACGGACTTCACCACGGTCATCAGCATAATATTCTAGTCACGGGCCATCACAGTTGAATTTTTGGAAAATAAATAATTAATTAATTTAATTCCGAAAATTAATATTAAATACCAAAAATTCCACTTAGGCCCAAAAAGCCTAATTGAAGCCCGATTAGGGTCGAGAAAAATCTTGAGATACTTTCAATAAATAGTAGACCACGTCTACTTGCTAATTGCACCCTCAATTCGTCTAATTCACATCCCAATTGACTAATAAATACTAATTTATACTAATCTAACCACCTAAACCTAATTAATTAAAATTAAACAACCTTAAACATAATTAGCCAACTAACTCGGATTAGTGAGATTACCCACCGAATCGCGCAAATCGGATCAATCCGACAGGGGCGATGCGAGGAACAAGACTTCCCAAAGCGGGTCTCGGGTTCGGAGCCCGGAAACGGCCCAAAAGCGGGCCCGAACCAGCTGGAAACCCACTCCGTGGGTTGCTGGTTTGGCCTGGCCGGAGCTGTTCCGGCGGCTAGGGCGGCGAGGGAAGGCCGGTGGGGGTTGAGAGGGACGCCGGGGAGGTCGGAACGGCGGCGAGCGGCGGCTGGAGGCGCTGGACAGGGACGGAACGTAGCTGGGCAGAGGCCGAACGGCTTGGACGGCGCACGGCAGGGACGGCGAGGCGCGAAGGGGCGGTGGCGGAGTGCGCGGGCGTGCGGTGCGGCGGGACGGCGGCAAGCGGTGGGCGGCGACGGTCCTCGGCGAGCTGCTCCGGTCTTCCTCTCTTCAGCTTCTGGTTTTTGCTCGCTCGAGCAGAGAGAGTCGAGAGAGAGAGAGTGCGAGAGAAAGAGAGAAGATAAGATTTTGACTGGTCAAAAGAAAAGAGAGAAAGAGAGAGTGAGAGAAGAGTGAGTCGGTGGGGGCTATCCGCACGAAGGAAAAAGAGGGAAGGAGAGAGAGAGAGAAAGAAAGAAAGGGAGAGAAAAAAAAAAAATAATCTTATTCTAAATTTTCTTTTCTTTTTCCCTTTCTAATTTCTATCGATCTTCAATCTTTCCTGAAATTTCGGACTCGTCAATAATTTGACGGCCGATGAGACAAGGTCCTAAAAAATTATGACACGCTTAAAATTCGATTCCCGAAATCGAGTTCAACTTCGTGGTTAAAAATCGATCAGACGTGATTTTAGTCCAATCCAACAAATTAGGTAGCTTTTAGGGATTTTACTGCAGATACATCCCTTAACGGTTTCACCCAATAGGTTAGTTAATTCGCGAGTGATCAGCTCAGAGAAAAAGGACCATAGGCACGTCAACGACATGCCCATTTCACTTTATTGAAACGGGGTCGAATTTCAGGATGTCACACTCTTCATTCTGATTTCTAAAAGCTTGTTTGGATCACCTAAATCTTATAGCAATTGCAGCAATTTTGGCCTGCCTCTGTTGTGGATTTTATATTATATTTAGAGGGATTATGTATCTATCATCCATGAGCACATCAGTTTTTTTCACGACTCGAACTGAATATGATATGCATATCCCGGATTGCAACTTAAAAAAAGTGATTGAAAGCTGACACTTTTTATTTTAATTTTTCATGATGCAATTCATGGAACATTGTAGGTTTTTTTTTTTTCCCTTCGCATATGAAGCTCACTATTGTGGGAGCTTGAGAATTTACTATTTGATTATCTCCTTAGCCTCCTGATAGAAGTTGACTTATAGAAAAAATCTAGATCAGATTCACACTTTCTCAATAAGACAATGCTAAAGATATTACTGGAAGCATAATTAAGAGTTTTCAAGGCACAACTGAAAAATTTCGAACAAGATGTGTCGAAGTTAAAAAAACAAAATTCAGCATTGAAGACAATGTTAGTTGTGTCGTGGGTTTTTATATTGATTTTAAGAAACTTGTTATTTCGAAATATGAAGATGAATGATATAATGAGCTTGCCATAAAATGTGTGAATGTCATTTGCATTATTAAGTTGTTTTAGTAGATGTCATGTATTTGTTCACATAAAGTTCGAACATGAATGAAGTACAAGTTTTTTGCAATCTCCTTTGTTTTGCTTGGAACGGAAAAGGTATCGCACCAGATGATTAAGGCACATATCTAGAAGGCCGGTATAGTAAGACAAAAAAAGTCAGTGTGTTCGATCTTAAAACAAGTTTTTGGCGCAGTAATTAGACTACACTCCTCCCATCCAATGATGCGCCAAACCAAGTCGCCTTTCTTGAAGTTTGGATGTACATCAGTCATTTGCTCAATCTCTGTTACTATATTTGTGGATCACCTTTTCAGTGCTGCATCCATGTCCAGTTCTTTCTTGTAGTTGAAATCATCATCAAATCCAAACTTGTTCTTCAGCAAATCAACTTTTTTTCCCGAACATAACAGCAAGCGAGAATTTTAAGTAAATATAAAACCGGAACGAGAATATTAAGCAAATTCTATTCAAAGAAACACTAGACAGATGCAAGATGATTACCTTCTCTTTGCTACCAGCACTACCAAATCTGACACATCATTTTTAAAACCTCATTGTTTTATTGTGTATATAAAATTTGGCGTCCAAACCCGACACCCCATTTATTTTATATTTTCTTGCCCAACCATCATTTTTGAAAATAATCTTGGGCAACTTTTTTTTTTTTTCTTTAAAGCTATTGAACATAAATTCGTACGTACTCCCGTATTCAAAGTTAATCGATCAAACATTGTATGTACCTAGTTTAAAACCCAATTGTGTTATTGAGAAAATAAAATTTGGCGTCCAAACCCGACACACCATTTATTTTTTATTTTTTCCCAACCACCCTTTTTGAAATAATCTTGGGCAACTCTTTTTTTTTCTTTAAAGTTTTTGAAAATAAATTCGTACGTGCTCCCGTACTCAAAATTAATCTATCAAACTTTGCACGCACCTAGTTTAAAATCTCATTGAGTTATTGAGCAAATAAAATTTGGCGTCCAAACCCGACACCCCATTTATTTTATATTTTTTTGCCCAACCACCCTTTTTGAAAATAATCTTGGGCAACTATTTTTTTTTCATTAAAGCTATTGAAAATAAATTCCTACGTACTCCCGTACTCAAAATTAATCTATCAAACTTTGCGCGCACCTAGTTTAAAACCTAATTGTGTTATTGAGCAAATAAAATTTAATATCCAAATCCGATACCCTATTTATTTTATATTTTCTTGCCCAACCACCATTTTTGGAAATAATCTCGGGTAACTCTTTTTTTTTTTTTAAAGATTTCGGAAATAAATTCGTATGAGCTCCCGTACTCAAAGTTAATCGATCAAACATTATACGTACCTAGTTTAAAACCCAATTGTGTTATTGAGAAAATAAAATTTGGCGTCCAAACCCGAGACACAATTTATTTTCTATTTTTTTTCCCAATTGCCCTTTTTGGAAATAATCTTGGGCAACTCTTTTTTTTTTCTTTAAAGCTTTGGGAAATAAATTCGTATGTGCTCTCATACTCAAAATTAATCTATCAAAATTTTCACGCATCTAGTTTAAAACCTCATTGTTTTATTGAGCATATAAAATTTGGCGTCCAAATTCGACACCTCATTTTTTTCTCTATTTCTTGCTCAACAGCCTTTTTTTGAAATAAACTTGGGCAACTTTTTTTTTTTCTTTAAAGTTTTCGGAAATAAATTGGTACGTGCTCCTGTACTAAAAATTAATCCATCAAACTTTGCATGAACCTAGTTTAAAACATCATTGTGTTATTGAGTAAATAAAATTTGACGTCCAAACCCAACACACCATTTATTTTCAATTTTCTTTCCCAACCACCCTTTTTTTTTCTTTAAAGCTTGTGGAAATAATCTTGGGCAACCCTTTTTTTTTTTCTTTAAAGCTTGTGGAAATACATTCGTACGTGCTCTCGTACTTAAAATTAATCTATCAAACTTTGCACGCACCTAGTTTAAAACCTTATTGTGTTATTGAGCAAATAAAATTTGGTGTTCAAACCTGATACCCCATTTATTTTTTATTTTCTTGCCCAACTACTCTTTTGGAAATATAATTTTGGGCAACTTTGGAAATAAATTTGTACGTGCTCCCTTACTCAAAATTAATCCATCAAACTTTGTACGCACCTAATTTAAAACCTCAGTGTTATTGAGCAAATAAAATTTGGCGTCCAACCTTTTGAAATAAACTTAGGCAATTTTGTTTTGGATTAATACCTTGAAAAACCCCAAACTAGTACATCTGTGACAAATTTACTCCAAACTATTTTTTTTACCATAAAAAACCCCCAAACTGGTACATCTGTGACAAATTTACCCCTACTGATCATAAAAAACCATAAAATTGTATATTTATGACAAATTTACCCAAAACTAATTTATTTGACCATAAAAAACCCCAAACTAATAAATTTGTAACAATTATACCCTCCGCTAAATTGGATTAATACCACAAAAAAAATCACAAAAATTGTAAATTGTGACAAACGAAGTGTAAAATCTACCAATCAACTTTCACATGTCATTTAACTTAATTAAAATTTAACGAAAACTAACAAATGGTAAATTTGTCACAAGTGTACTAGTTTTGGGTAAATTTGTCAAAGGTATACCAGTTTGAGGTTTTTGGTGGTTAAAAAAATAGTTTGGGGTAAATTTATCACAAGTGTATCGGGTTTTTTAGGGTATTAACCCTTTTTTTTTCCTTTAAAGCTTTCGGAAATAAATTTGTACGTGCTCCCGTACACAAAATTAATCCATCAAATTTTGCACGAATTTAGTTTAGATCCCCATTGTATTATTGAGTAAATAAAATTTGGCGTCCAAACATGACACCCCATTTATTTTTTATTTTCTTGCCCAACTACCCTTTTTGGAAATAATCTTGGGTAATTCTTTTTTTTTTTTTTTCTTTAAAGCTTTTGGAAATACATTCATACGAGCTCCCGTACTCAAAATTAATCTATCGAACTTTGTATACACCTAATTTAAAATCTCATTATTTTATTGAGCATATAAAATTTAGCGTCCAAATCCGACACCTAATTTTTTTTTTCTCTATTTTTTGCCCAACAACCCTTTTTGAAATAAACTTGAGCAATTTTTTTTTTTTCCTTTAAAGCTTTCGAAAATAAATTCGTACGTGCTCCCGTGCTAAAAATTAATCCATCAAACTTTGAATGCACCTAGTTTAAAATCTCATTGTGTTATCAAGCAAATAAAATTTGGTGTCCAAACTCGACACCTCATTTATTTTTTAATTTCTTTCCTAACCATCATTTTTGGAAATAATCTTGGGCAATTCATTTTTTTTTTCATTAAAGCTTTTGGAAATAAATTCGTACGTATTCTCGTACTCAAAATTAATCCATCAAACTTTGGACGCACCTAGTTTAAAACCTCATTGTGTTATTAAGCAAAAAAAATTTGGCGTCTAAACCCGACACACAATTTATTTTTTATTTTCTTTCCCAACCACCATTTTTGGAAATAATCTTGGGCAACTCTTTTTTTTTTCTTTAAAGCTTATGGAAATACATTAGTACGTGCTTTCGTACTAAAAATTAATCCATCAAATTTTGTACGGATCTAGTTTAAAATCTCATTGTGTTATCAAGCAAATAAAATTTGGTATCCAAACTTGACATCTTATTTATTTTCTAATTTCTTGCCCAAACATCATTTTTGGAAATAATCTTGGGCAATTTTTTTTTCTTTAAAGCTTTCGAAAATAAATTCGTATGAGCTTCCGTATTCAAAATTAATTCATCAAATTTTGCATACACCTAGTTTAAAAACCTCATTTATTTTCTATTTTCTTGCTCAACTACCCTTTTTGGAAATAATCTTGGGTAACTCTTTATTTTTTCTTTAAAGCTTTTGGAAATACATTCGTATGTGCTCCCGTGCTAAAAATTAATCCATCAAATTTTGCATGCATCGAGTTTAAAATCTCATTGAATTATTGAGTAAAGAAAATTTGGCATCCAAACCCGACACCATATTTATTTTCTATTTTCTTGCCTAACCACTCATTTTGGAAATAATCTTGGGTAACTCTTTTTTTTTTTCCTTTAAAGCTTTTGGAAATACATTCATACGTGCTCCCGTGCTAAAGATTAATCCATTAAACTTTGCACGCACCTAATTTAAAATCTCATTGTATTATTGAGCAAATAAAATTTGACGTCCAAACTCAACACCCCATTTATTTTCTCTTTTCTTGCCCAACCACCCTTTTTGGAAATGATCTTGGGTAACTCTTTTTTTTTTTTCTTGAAAGCTTTCGAAAATAAATTTGTACAAGCTCCTGTACTCAAAATTAATCTATCAAACTTTGCACGTACCTAGTTTAAAATTTCATTGTTTTATTGAGCATATAAAATTTGGCATTCAAATCCGACACCTCATCTTTTTCTCTATTTCTTGCCCAATAACCCTTTTGAAATAAATTTGGGCAATTTTTTTTCCTTTAAAGCTTTCGGAAATAAATTCGTACGTGCTCCCGTACTCAAAATTAATCCATCAAATTTTGCACACATCTAGTTTAAATCCCAATTGTGTTATTGAGCAAATAAAATTTGGCGTCCAAACCCGACACCCCATTTGTTTTCTATTTTCTTGCCCAACTACCATTTTTCGAAATAAACTTGGGTAACATTTTTTTTCCTTTAAAACTTTTGAAAATAAATTCGTACGTGCTCTTGTACTCAAAATTAATATATTAAACTTTGCATGCACCTAGTTTAAAATCTCATTGAGTTATTAAGCAAATAAAATTTGGTGTCCAAACTCGACACCCCATTTATTTTTTATTTTCTTTCCCAACTACCCTTTTGGAAATAATCTTTGGCAACATATTTTTTTTTCCTGTAAAGCTTTTGGAAATACATTTGTACGTACTCCCGTGCTAAAAATTAATCCATCAAATTTTGCACGCACCTAATTTAAAATCTCATTTTGTTATCAAGCAAATAAAATTTGGTGTCGAAACTTGACACCCCATTTATTTTCTAATTTCTTGCCCAACCATCCTTTTTGGAAATAATTTTGGGCAATTATTATTTTTTCATTAAAGCTTTGGTAAATAAATTCGTACGTGTTCTCGTACTCATAATTAATCCATCAAACTTTGCACGCATCTAGTTTACAACCTCATTGTGTTATTGAGCAAATAAAATTTGGCCCAAACCCAACACCCCATTTATTTTCTATTTTCTTGGCCAACCACCCTTTTTGTAAATAATCTTGGGTAACTCTTTTTTTTTTTTTTTGTTGCTTTAAAGCTTTTGGAAATACTTTTGTACGTGTTCCCGTGCTAAAATTTAATCCATCAAACTTTGCACACACCTAGTTTAAAATATCATTGTGTTATCAAGTAAATAAAATTTGGTATCCAAACTTGACACCCCATTTATTTTCTAATTTCTTGCCCAACCATCCTTTTTGTAAATAATTTTGGGCAATTTTCTTTTTTCATTAAAGGTTTTGGAAATAAATTCATATGTACTCCCATACTCAAAATTAATCCATCAAACTTTGCACGCACCTAGTTTAAAATCTCATTGTGTTATTGAGCAAATAAAATTTAGCGTCCAAATCCGACACCCCACTTATTTTATATTTTCTTGCCCAACTACCTTTTTTGGAAATAATTTTGGGCAACTCTTTTTTTTTTCTTTAAAGATTTTGGAAATAAATTCGTACGAGCTCCTGTACTCAAAATTAATCTATCAAACTTTGCACGCACCTAATTTAAAACCTCATTGTTTTATTGAGTATATAAAATCTGGCGTCCAAACCCGACACCTTATTTTTTTTCTTTATTTCTTGCCCAACAATCTTTTTTGAAATAAATTCGGGCAACTCTTTTTTTTTTCTTCCTTTAAAGCTTTCGGAAATAAATCCATACGTGCTCCCGTACTCAAAATTAATCCATCAAACTTTGCACGCACCTAGTTTAAAACCTGATTGTGTTATTGGGCAAATAAAAGTTTGCGTCCAAACGCGACACACTATTTATTTTCTATTTTCTTGCCCAACCACCCTTTTTGGAAATAATCTTGGGCAACTCTTTTTTTTTTTCTTTAAAGCTTCGGAAATAAATTCGTACGTGCTCTCGTACTCAAAATTAATCCATCAAACTTTGCACGTACCTAATTTAAAACCTCGTTGTGTTATTGAGCAAATAAAATTTGGTGTCCAAACCCAACACCTCATTTATTTTCTATTTTCTTGCCCAACCACTCTTTGGAACACCGAAACCAAGCATATTTGGAACACCGAGGAACAAGAAATGAAGAATCTTTCCACAAGGCCTCATGAGAAAGATTCAGACCCAAAAGATACTTACTGACTTCAAATTTTACACGAAAGACATGATTGTATGACCAATAAAATCCGGAAAAGTTCACTCTTTCTTTTTCATTTTACCACGAACCGGTCTGGATTTCTTCGCAAGCAGTCTAAAACAACATGTCATAGAACTTCTCAAAAAAGCAAGAACCGTCTATCATCTTGTGCATTTGCAAATGAACCGAGCACTCCATCTTAATCTGACCAAAAGAAGAACTACCCACATGAAAGCATTCGAGAAAGACCAACATAATGGAATTAGGTGAGGGAGACGGACTGAGTTCTCTGTAGACCTTGCTTCTGCCGTCGACGGAGCTACAAGCCTGGACCATACAGCGTGAGACCGCGGACTTGTGCGGCTGCGGAGCCCGCCATCTTGACTCGAACGAAGCAGATTCTCAAGACCTTACTCTTTGTTGAAGGCAAATTCTCAAGACCTCATGGTTTTCCATCAGTAATATTCACTTCCTTCCTTAATAATCTCCCTTGCAAGCATCAAATAGAAAAGCTTGATTTTTGCTTACTGTAAAGGTTACGCAGGAAACACAACGACTATCACACGCTTGCAACTAAAACAATTCATCCCCACCTCAATGTAGCTCTCAATTCGTGAAATGTCATTGCCTCAATTTTGGCCGGGTCATTATTAGGCAACACGACTTCACCAATGCTTACACCATAATTACTCTGTAGAAAAAATGAATGCTAAATGGTCAAGTCCCCAAAACACAGGTGGAACGATAGGTTCGATTAAAAGACAATACATTGACATGACTTTTGGTAGAACTAGGAACTGAAGCCACCAATCCTTTCGATTTCTTCCCTTTCTTGTCCTTAGAAGTCGCCGCTGACTTAGGTGTCGACGAATTTGACACGCCCCTTTTGGACACCATCGCTCGCTCCGAGCAAGACGATAGACCAACCAACCCAAAAACTCGAAGCAGCCGCGAAGCTACAACGTGTGAACAAGTCAGCAACTTTTTAAGGAACCAAAGCAAGGCTTAGCATCACATAGTGAAACCCAGAATTCGAAACTGCTGTCGCATTGTCGCTTAGCAGCCGCTTTTGCTGAAGGACCGATCAAAGTGAAAAGGGTAGTCATCTGGAAAGAAAGACTATAAAATTCACGCTGGGTTCACGCAAAAATGAGAGGTACTCGGACGAACCTCAAAGAAGGGGTGGCGAAACCCCTGAACCCTAGTTGAAATGCTTGCCTCATGGATGAAAGAATGCACAGAGAGACACACTCAGAGAGAGAGAGGCAGTACGGTGTTGCTGAGCAAGGAAGAAGAGACGCAGCACGAGGGCATACCCGAGACCTCACCGAACTGTGAGGGAAGAACCACCAAAAGCGCCTGGAGGTCGTGGGAGAGGCGAGCAAAATCAGCCGTCGGGAGAGAGCACGATTTAGGAAGAAGTGCGCCGAGAGAATGCAGCCTTGAGATGAGGCCGTCGAGTGGGGAGAGAAAGGCCGTCGTTGGGAGGGAGCGACGGTCGTAGAAGGAACCGTTAGACCAGAAGGTTCAGTGCGTTGGGGTAGAGTGCAGAGAGAGCCTCGAGTGTCGGAGGAGGGAGTGGTGGTTCGCTGGTCGGAAAGAGGGAGGGTGGAGAGAGAGAGGGAGTTCGTCGGAAAGAGAGAGTGAGGGTAGGGAGAGAGAGAGGCGTGAAGAAAGTAAACTGAAATTTTTTAAATTGGCGCTTCTTTTTTTCTCCGGAATGTGGGTCCCATGAAGACACGTGTCGCACTCCCACCGCCTTCTTGTTTGCCACGTTGGAACACTCTCCTCAGGAGAAGTCTACGACTGTGATGTGCAGGTGGCATTTTCTGGTTCGAGATTTTCGCTCTCAGTCTCTCTCCCTCCCTTTTTGTCTTTTCTCTATGTCGTCCTTTTCCCCTACACCATCTTCTTCCTCTCGCCTCTTTCCTCCGAACACCTTCTTTTCTCCCTTCAAATTTCACCGATGCTTCTCCATGGACAACCACCAGAACTCCACAAGCATTCATTGCAAAAGAAAAAGAAATCCTTGAATATACACATATACATGAAGAGAAAGAAAGAGGCTAACCTGAAGGGACTCTAGTCCGAGGGCATCGCCGGGCGAAGGAAATTCATTAAATTGCTCCAATTCATATAGTCAAGGGCATCCCGCGCCGTGGTGCACGAAAATTAACAGAAAGTCGGCGTTAGCTTCAACTCAACAATCAATGACGTTAATGCGCATTAACACTAGATTTAAACACGTATCGCACGGCCGATTATCCCCCCGGCCTCAGCCGAGCTTCTCCATAGTTTTTCTCTGTCGAGCACACCAGTCCCTCAAAAATCTTTTCTGTTTTGCCTCGTTCTCCTCGCGCGGCAGCTGGCGATTCTAGAAGGCTCGCTCTGCTCTCGTCACTTGCCGTCGCTCACACGGCCCCGCTCACGGACGCACGTACGCGACTCCCGCTTTGTCACTGTCGCGCCTCCCTTTATTCTCTCCAAGCATACTGGTCTCTACTGAAATAGGGCTAGAGGAAAAAGCTGGGCTGGGCTTTTTTGTTTCTTTTTAGTTCTGACGGGCTTCTGTGGACAAAGAAAGAATAATGGACCAAGGAAAATGAGCTGTACGCATGGCCGAAAGAATTAAAAGAAAAAACATGGCCTGCCCACGTGGGCTTGGCAGGCCCGAAATCTGCTAAAGGAAGATTGGGCTCGAATTCGTTGCCATTTTTATTTCTTCCCCTTTTTCTCCTTTTTTTTTTTTTTTGTATTTTTATATTTTTGCAAAAAAATGGATACAAAATTCGGATGTCAACATAGGCCACCTACGCAAGTCAAAGTTCCGAACTTTATCAATTCATGAAACTTACAAGATGTTTTATGAGCTTTCAAACAGCTTATTCTTTACTCCCAAGCAAAGAAATTCTTCACTTTAAATCTGACTTAAATGTAAGAACATAATAATAATAATAATAATAATAATAATAATAATAATAATAATAATAATAATAATAATAATAATAATAATAAGTCAATCAAAATAGCAATGTAAAAAGCAAATCAAATTTGACTATTGGTTAATTCAGGCTGGTGGTTGGTTGCAACTATTAGTGTTCTTCGCTCAAAAATGAGTTTGCACAAGAAATTCATCAAATCAAGTTTTTTGGTCTACCAAGGGTAAAGAATGAACTGATAAAGCAAAACTAGGTTTGATTAACAAACCATCACGGATTTAGATGCGTGTCTTTTACTGGATGTGCACACCCTTGACAATGACATGTGCGCCCTTCATCTATAGGAGCGCATCCTTGACTTTAAGCAGAGTGCGCCAGACCTTGAAGAGCGCATGCCTGACCCTCAAAGCCATGGTCCTCACCATCAATGTTGGGCTTGCTGGCTTCTTTGCAAAATCACATAGGAGAAACTTTTGGGAAATTATTAAAAAAGTTCTAAACCTATTATAGTTATGTCAATTCAATCATCACCTTTTAATTTCATCAGTGGGGTCATAAACTTTTTAATGATTTGCTAATATAGTTGTTCCGACCAAAATATGGTCAGAAATTACTGATATGGATACCAACCATTTTACATAGTACAGCCGATACTAATTGACAATTTTTCAAGTTTTTTTGTTAAATTTTCAAATTATTTATTAATTATTTTCTTTTATTATTTTCTCTTTTTCTTCTTTTTTCTTTCTCCTAATGTGGCTCACCAGTCACTAGGCAAAGGCCATGAAGCCCTCACTAGCCGCTAGAGAGGGTTGCGACCCTCACCTAGCCTCACCTAGATTTAGGTTATTTAAAGGATGTGGTGTGGATTTTACCTTAGTAACACATTGATTGACTGTCATGACCTCCCCAAAGTGGGTTGGACCACCTAGGAGTTTGGCTAATGGATTCCTAAGTCTAGACTTAGCTCGAGCTGTCCTAAGCCTATATTAATTCGCAACTCAAGTTCAAGTTTTTTTTAATGAATTTTATCTATAAGTCGCTACTAATCAATTTATGGTAGGTTGATTAGATATCTAAGTAAAATAACGAGATAATTATTTTACTTTTACGAACGAGAGACTTTGGGTATGGGAACTTGATTATACTAGATTTCTCTAATGCCATTTCGGTACCATTTTTTTTTTTATTTTCAAAAATGTCTTTGCAGGTAGTTTGGATTGGTTTTAACCTAAATTACTATCATGCAGACGGGGTGACTACACGGATGCTCAACAAATAAATTGCACCGAAAGAATTGAACACACAAAGCATACAATTATTTTTTGGTTTTTTTTTTTTTGCTATTTTGAAATTAGAACTTTACTATAGAACACGCATTTAAACTACATGACCTAATTTTACTAACAAGAAATTTCCAATTAAATGAACCCAACATGCAAACTATTTGACATGCGTCTAATATCTTTGTATTTTTTTTATTAAAACTCGTAATAAAAAAATAATTAAATTTTCTAATATGATTTAGGGGTTAATTTGACTTAAATCCTATCCTATTTTAGAAAACTATTTTTTAAAAAAAAATTGAGATTATTAAAATATGAAAGCATTATCTAAGACCTTGTCTAAAAAAATGTTATTTAGATCTAACCCTAATCTATGTGCAATCCTATTCAAGCTAGATAATGGAGTCCTATTTATCCTAACATGCGATCTAAAAAAAAAGGGCAATCCTAATTTACAAAACCAACATATTCTGATGCAAGATTTGATTTTTGATTTTTATATTTTTTTAGTGTATTTCCAAGACAAGCAATTATTAGATAAACATTATATCTAAACCAATCAAGATATTCATCAAATGAAGGATTAAAATAACTGAAAAAATAATCCGTTATCTCACGGATTAAATTAACGATTATTTTAACCCTAAACATCACAACATATAAGAAAGTTCAAAATAATTAAAAGTTTGATCCAAAGTCTTACGGATCAAATTAATAATTATACTGATTTAATAAGTTAAAATACTATCAACATGCCCCAAAAATTAATATAACTAAAAAAAATGATCCGACGTCTTACGGATCAAATTAATAATTATCGTAATTTTGGGCAAAGCCCTACAGATAATGCCTAAAATATTCATAATGAACATTGACATCCAATGTTTCAATTTGAGCAATAACAACGAAACGTGATTAAAAAAACTAAAAGAGAAGACTACCTTGACTTTTTTCTAAACTAGACTAGCGTGCAGGATTTGCGACCATCGATTTGCGCCGAGGTCGGGGATAGTGGCGTGGGCGTCGGACAGCGAGAGGCACAGCAACTGGTGGGCGGACCAGCGATAATGGTGAGCAGGTCACGAGCGGAAGTGCTGCTGGTGTTCGCGCTTGTGGAGGTGCTGGTGGTGGTGGTGAGATGACAGTAGCGCGGCAATTAGAGGCTCGGGGGCATAGGCTGCTAGTGAGCGATTGGCGTGGTGGTGGCGAACTAAGGCGCGATGGCGGGCGCTTATGGCATCGGGCTCGGGTCATGGGTGGAGGTGCGGTTGTGGAGCTACAGACGTCGCTGGTGGCAGACGGAGAGCGGCATGGTGACTAGTGGGGGACGGGCGGAGGTGGTGTGGGTTGTTGGCGTCGAGCAAGGGCTACTGGCATCGGGCGCGACGGAGGCGCGGCGGCGGTGGTGTGGCGTTCGGAAGTGCAGTGACGGACGGTTGCGGGTTGCTTGGCGGGGATGGCGTTCGGTGGCGAGCAGAGAGGGGCGTCGGGTACGACAAAGGCGAATGGCGTGGCGACGGTGCTACTAGTGCTCGGGCAAAGGCTGGCGGTGGCAACCAGCAGGGGACGGGCGGCAGTGGCGACGCGGACGAGCGAGCAGTGCTCGCCGGAAGGAAGGAGATGATGGGCAAGTGTTCGTGGCGTCGAGTGGAGGTGCGGGTAGGGTCGACGGCGGCAACGAGCAGCTACAGAAGTCTGCAAGCGTCGCTGATGAGAAACCAAGGAAGAAGAAACTCTTTTTTTTTTAAAACCTTTTTTTGTGTCTCACGTTTTTTCCTTCTTTCTTTCTCTCTCTGTTCTGTACTTTTCCTGCTGACTTTTTCCTTTTCTCTCGTAGCTTGTCAGGAAAACAAAGAGAAATGGCTCTCTTTGTTGACTGAAGATGGACGGGGCTTGTCTCCTTTTTTCTTTGCACTTTCTCTTACACTTGCATTTTCTTCTTCTCTTTCTCTCATGTTTTTCTTTTCTTTTCTTTTTTTCACGAAATTCTCCCCCTTTTCATTTGTGCGGGTCAACCCCTTTTATAGTGGTTCCAAATGGCTGTTTTCCATGGCAATTTTTGAGCTTCCATTCTCTGTTGCCTTAATTCGTGGACTGCATATCAAAGCGTGATATGGCAATCAGTTCGATTTTCCTCAAATACTTAAATTCCTTCCCTTTTATCAAAATTCTTGCTCTTTATTCATCTAATTTCCTATCTCTTGATCATTGACCGGGAATTGCTTCCACATTTACTAAGATTTGAATATTTGCCGGAGCAAGGGAGGCTAATCATAATTTATACCTTCTATTCATAATCAATCAAATTGATCCTCCCCTTATTTTCCTTTCATTTGCTCTAATGCAATTTTTATTTTTATTTTTTAGAGCTTAAAAATTAATCCATAATTTTCTATGAACAAATAACTGGGTCGTCAAAATTTAGGTGTCAACAGCTGTCCCTTTTTGAAGGTGAGCTTGTAGAGGTTGCATTTAAAAGGTAAATTGAGACTTGAATTTTGATCATGCACATGCACTGAATGATTTTTTTTTTTGGAAAATGAATCTTATTTTGAAATGCAATTTATATAATGCATGAAAATGCTAATGCAAATGTATGGTGCAAAAGGAGAGAGCATACCCGTAGTTACTTACCAATCAGTGAGGTATAAAATCTTGAGGTACATGATAAATTTTCATTTACTCCACAAGTACTCCGGGTCTTCATTCGGGTTCCTTAAAGAGTCTAATGTTTATCAAAATACCTAGATTTAGACTAAGGTATGACAAAAAGATCGAAAAACATTCATATCCAGAATGAAATGTTCAACGAAAGAATTAAGACATCCAGATCCAGATTGAGATGTCAAGATTTTGGAACTTGAAATACTTAGATCTAGACTAAGGTATAATGAGAAAGATCGAAAAACATTTATATCTAGAATGAAATATTCAACAAAAAAAATTAAGACATCCAAATCCAGACTGAGATGTCAAGATTTTGAAACTCGAAATACCTAGATCCAGACTAAGGTATAACGAGAAAGATAAAAAAACATTCATATCCAGAATGAAATGTTCAACGAAAAAAATTAAGACATCCAGATTCAGACTAAGATGTCAAGATTTTGGAACTCGAAATACCTAGATCCAGATTAAAGTATAACAAGAAAGATCGAAAAACATTCATATCTAGAATGAAATGTTCAATGAAAAGCATTCATATTCATAAAGCAATAAGTATTATCTAGGACCCGTACTATTCTACGGTCGCCTAAACGGAAAATCATTTTCCAGGATCCGTACTTTTCTACGGTCACCTGAATCAGATTGAATCTAAGGAAATATCTTTGGGGGACAGCTCGACTGAGTCGAGTGTCGGTTTGCTTGAGAGAATACTTGTCTACGGTCACCTGAATAGGAAACTGCTTTTCCAAGACCCGTACCATTCTACGGTCGCCTAAACGGGAAATCACTTTTCGAAGACTCGTACCTTTCTACGGTCGCCTGTATGGGAAACAAACATTGTCTAAGACCCGTACCATTCTACGGTCGCTTAAACGGAAAATCACTTTCCAGGACCCGTACCTTTTTACAGTCGTCTGTATGGGAAATAGTTTTTCCAAGACCCGTACCTCTCTACGGTCGCCTGAATGAGAAACAATTTTTCCAGGACTCGTACCTTTCTACGGTTGCCTGTTAGAGAAACAAACATTGTCTAGGACTCGTACCTTTCTACAGTCGCTTAAACAGGAAATCACTTTCCAGGACTCGTACCTTTCTACGGTCTCCTGAATAAGGTTTTGCTTGACTAGGACCCGAACCTTTCTTCGATCGCCTAGCATTGCAGCATAGATCATCTGACCAGGACCCAAACTTTTCTTTGGTCGCCTTAATTAGACTGAATCTGGAGAAAAAAAAAATCTTTGGAGGACATCTCGACCGAGTCGAGTGTCGGTACTCTTGAGAGAGAATACTTGCACAATGATAAGTATTTAGAGTATGGGTAGAGATATAGAATACCTGCACAATGACAAGTATTTAGAGTATGGGTAGAGATATACTTACTTGGCGATATCTCTGATTCTTGGGGACATATCTCCTGCAACTTCTAATATCACGAGGCATTCTGAAAGGAACCTGAATGTCAGGAGCTCTTGAAAAAAAACTTTACCTATCAGACATGATTAGAGCAAAAATGCATTCACCAAAGAAATAAGCAATTAAGGCTATTCTGGAATGCACACTTCAAAATCCACTGAAGTTTTTATCAATTCAATCAAGGTTTATGCATAATAACTTTTGTATCACCCAAATTTCCATTGGAGAGAATTGTCGTTCAAGACAATGACATGGACTTTTTAAGAATATTAAATGAGAGACTTTCAGTTACAAAGGACTTTCACTCACTCTCATTTAGAAGGCTATTTTATGAGAATCACTCCATCTCACCATATCGACAGGGGTCTGAGTATTCTCGCAAGCTGTATGATCTTACCAATCTGAGAGATATTTAACAGGGACCGTAATGTGGGCTTAGTCAATGGCTCAACAAATGGACTCTTTGAGTCAAAGCTATTAAAAGAACAACTCTTCAATCATCTCCAGGTTTAAAAGTCAAGAATCCTGCAAAATGAGAAAAAAATAATCTTGCTCGCACTTCTCCAAGCGATGCTTAAGACATGCGAACCTCTACGTTAATTCAAATGCCATAATCAGAAGAGACTTTGCAAGGGACATAACATATGCTAGGTTCATGGGTTGAGGAACGAAAGATTGTTAGGCTCAAAGATGTGTATAATGGTCAAAGTTGATGATCATCTAAGCATTGCCGCCGGTCTTCTCTTTCACCAGGAATGCATAATTGATCTTGACTCTTTAAGTACAACTCCATTGGGATACAACCTTTTGCAACTGATAGTCACCTATCTTGACTCTTTCTTTTTCTTTTTCATTGGCCTTGCTTCTACTAGGCACATCGCTTTTTTCATACCCCTAGTTTTCATGCATTTTTTCTTCACTTCTTTTTTATGGGCATTGGCCTTGCTTTTACTAGGCGCACTGCTTTTTCATGCCTCTTAGTTCTATTTTGATTTTGATTCTTACATACAATGCATACATCAAGCAATTTTACTTTGAATAACACTCGAACTTTCAAGGGTCTTCATCTACCTTTTGCCTTGCCCCAATGTGGGGGATAATCATCAACTAGGTTTGAAGAAATGAAATTGCAGGCTCAAGTGGGCTATGCAAAGGATATAAGTTTGTAGGATAGAGAAATAAATGCTTTTCGTCATCCTAAGGCACTTAAATTACCATATGAATTCAATGTAATAACACGACTTGAAGATTGATGCAAGTGAGAGCAAGAAAATTTCTTTCTATTTTCCTCATCTTATGATGCCATCCTACCTCCCAATTGCCCTAATGTGGGGTGGTTCTTGACAGGGGTATTTTGAAAAGAATCTCCATAAGCAATGTGGCTCAAAGGGGTTAAGCGATGAATCACCTGTAGTGTTTATGATAGAGAAATAAACTGCCCCTCATCATTTTGGTAGTCGTACCTTTTGCAAGAGAACTTTTTACCTTGTGGATATGAACATTCCTACACTCATCTTACAAGTGTATGAGTAAGGGATTGTGTATAGGATAGGGTTCGCCTTTCATCAGCTCCACTTGTCTCATTTAGTATGCTCAAACCATTCCACATCATTCATAGAATTAGTCAATCTTGATGTTCTTTAGTGGAATTGGTGAACTAAACATGTAAGAGTCACCATGCAAAATCATTTTTAAAAGAGCTCAATAGCTTTAAGCATGAAAAATTGTCAACTTCGAAACAAACAATTTTCCATGCTAAAAAAAATGGTTTTAAGCATTCATTCAGGGGGTTGCTCCATAAAGGGATCACCTCAGCAATGGATGTCCTTAGATTGTCCCTATCAATCAAGACTAAAAATCCGCTTTTGCCCCTGCACAAGAGAAAGTGCATGAATAGGATACTATGCAAGATCAAAGTAAATTCAAATTGCACATCCATTTTGGCTCAAATCGAGATTTTGTCTCAGTCATGTCACTACTAGAATCTGTAGTGCCCCCAATTCATCACTTGCAAGGAAAAAAAAATGTGTCATCTCCCAAAATTATTTATGCTCAAGAACGAGATGTACCTCTTTCACTAAAGATGGATGGTCCTCTTTCTTTCACCAAAGATGGATAGTCCTCTTTTACTTGCCCCTCATTTGATCAATTCTTTAGAAGTGTGCTCTCAAACTTGTTGAGTAACAGTTGGGCCAATTGATCTATCACCGCAACCCTGATGTGCCTTTTTCATATGCTTTCCCAAGAAAGTAATGCTTTGAAACATGAAATAAATGAGTCAGAAAATTAAACAAGGCTAATCTAACGCATGCTTTTGGAAATGGCTTCAAAAATGATTTTTTTATTCTCTTTTTTTTTTTGGGAATTTTTGGATGAGGAAGCATGAAGAAGCCTAGTCCTCGAATTCTCCTTGGATGATATTTTCTTTTCATTATTGGATATCGTCACCGAGCTGGTTTGGTGTACCTCATCATGTCCTCAAAACTTGTAATTTTATTGAAATTCATCAATTAATTACATTTATTGAATGGAAAATGCAATGTACAATCCCTAAAAGGAAAGCAAAAATTGAAAACATTTCCTAGAAAGCAATAAAAATTCCCACGCAGGGGAATGTGCAAGAACAACAGACGAGTTACTTTTGTGGGAAGGTGCCCATTTCTTCAAATTGTGCTTTGTCAATGGCGCCTATAAGGAGGTCATCGAACAGACTCGCGATTCCTTCTAGTGCATCATCAAGGTTCTTTGTCTTTGGAGGTGCCAGATCGTCCATGCCCCCTCTTCTATCTGGGACAATGTCACGAGGGTCAATGTAAAAGCTAGGGGGAGCTGAGTACTTCACATAATAGTCGAATTTGCCACTTGGCTGCCCTAGGGTGTCCATCACTTCCACTCCATCTTGCATCATTCTCGGAGGGCCAGGGAACGTCTTGCGAATGTTGGAAGCTAACGAGTTTTGCCTTCCTTGCCCTTGCTCAGGTGGCAAGTTCTGTCTTTCTTGTCTTTGCCTTCTAGAATTTTCTCCATCTCTTCCATGGTGCCTTAATCTAGCAGAACGGGATCTCCAAGGGGCTTCAATAGGGTTTCGAATGCCTTGACCCCTTCTTCTAAGACCATATGGTAGCATTTGAAACCTCAAGAGTGGAAATGAACTGTACAACGGTTTTCCCCATCGCATATAAAATGAGACTTGACTACAAAACCTTTTGTCATGGACCAACAAAATTGCAATAAAGTAAGTAAATTGCAAAGTGAGAATTCGGACAACTTACTTTCACCAGGAAGGGATGACAATCACATAAACACATGCATGAAGTGTGAGGCTCGATTTCTATCTAGTTGGCTTAACGAAGTGGAGTTAAGAGAATGATCTGACCATCGTAGTCTCGCATTTAACGTGTCAGGTCCTCTTAACTCTGGCTTAGTTGAATGGAATGTCCTATAGTCACGCAATCTTGCGGATACGGACAAACACAGTCGACACCATGAAAAACTTTCGGGGAAGAGAATGTCAACCTCTACATAGCAGTTTCGCTTTCGAGGAAGTATCCTTCTTAACACTATCCTAAAAATCCTATCGCAGCCCAGGTCCGGCAGCAAGTTGTGTGTGCAATAGTATAGTGTTAAAAGCAATGAAACATTCATAACAGTTTAAATGCAAACAACACTTCTAATTATGGAAAAATAAATCATTAATCCCAACACCTCCCTACAAGATAGGGATTAGCATAGACTACTCCTCCTTATACCTCCCATATGTAAGAACATTTAACATTTGATATTAGGGACGTACCTGAAATCCACATTGCCAAAGAAAAACATTTTTCAAAAAAGAGAAAATTGGCCTAAGTCCATTCAGAGTTTTGACATTAGTCCCTAGTGGAGTTGCCAAACTGTCGCGACCTCCTGAAGCGGGTTGGACCACCTAGGGGTTTGGCTAATGGACTACTAAGTCTAGACTTAGCTCGAGCTCTTCCAAGCCCATATCAATTCGTGATTTAGGTTCAAGTTTTTTTAAATGAATTTTATCTAGGAGTTGCTACTAATCAGCTTATGGTAGGTCGATTAGACACCTAAGTAAAATAATGGGAGAATTATTTTACTCCTACGAATTAGACACTTTGGATATGGGGACTTGATTACACTAGATTTCTCTAATGCCATTTCGGTACCATTCTTTTTATTTTCAAAAAATGTCTTTGTAGGCAGTTTGGATTGGTTTTAACCTAAATTACTATCATGCAGATAGGGTGATCACACGGATGCTCAACAAATAAATTTTTACTGAAAGAATTGAACACACAAAGCAGATAATTATTTTTTGGGTTTTTCTGCTATTTTGAAATTAGAACTTTACTACAAAACACGCATTTAAACTACATGACCTAATTTTACTAACAAGCAATTTCTAATTAAATGAACTTGACATGCAAACCATTTGACATGCACCTAATATTTCTATATTTTTTTATTATCAAAACTAGTAATAAAAAATAATTAAATTGCCTAAAATGAATAATTTTCTAATATGCTTTAGGGGTTAATTTGACTTAAACCCTATCTTATCTTAGAAAACTATTTTTAAAAAAAATGAGATTATTAAAATATGCAAGCATTATCTAAGACCCTATCTAAAAAAATGTTATTTAGATCTAATCCTAATCTATGTGCAATCCTATTCAAGCTAGATAATAGAGTCCTATTTATCCTAAGATGCAATCTAAAAAAAAAGGAAATCCTAATTTATGAAACCAACATGTTCCGATGAAAGATTTGATTTTTGATTTTTATATATTTTTTAGTATTTTTTCAAGACAAGCAATTATTAGATAAACATTATATCTAAGCCAATCAAGATATTCATCAAATGAAGGATTAAAATAATCGAAAAAATAATCTATTTTCTCACAGATTAAATTAACCATTATTTAACCATAAACATCACAACATGTAAGAAAGTTCAAAATAATTAAAAGTTTGATCCAAAGTTTTACGGATCAAATTAATAATTATAATGATTTAATAAGTTAAAAAATATCAAAATGCCCCAAAAATCAATATAATTAAAGAAAAAATGATCCGACGTCTTACGATTAAATTAATAATTACCGTAATTTTGGGCAAAACCCTACGGATAATGCCTAAAATATTCATAAAATGAACATCGACATCCAATGTTCCAATTTGAGCAATAATAACGAAACTTGATTAAAAAAAATAAAAAAAAAAGACTACCTTGACTTTTTTCTAAACTAGACCGGCGCTTGGGATTTGCGATCGACGATTTGTGTCGGGGTTGGGGACGGTGGCGCGGGCGTTGGACAGCAGGAGGCACAACGATTGGTGGGTGGACTAGCGACGATGGGTGAGTAGGTTGCGGGCGGAAGTGCTACTGGCGTTCGCGGTTGCGGATGTGCTATTGGTGGTGGTGTGACGGCAACAATGCAGCAACCAGAGGCTCGGGGGTGTAGCTGTTGGTGAGCTGTTGGTGTGGTGGCTGGCGAATTGAGGCGCGGTGGCGGGCGCTCGCGGCGTTAGGCGCTGGGTCGTGGGTGGAGGCACAACCGTGGAGCTACAGACGTCGCTGGTGGCGGGCGAAGGGTGGCACGGCGACCAGCGAGAGACGGGTGGAGGCGTTGTGATCGGTGGGTGGAGGTGGCGCGAGCTACTGGCATTGGGCATGGGCTGTTGGCATTGGGCACGATGGAGGCGAGTAGTGGTGGTGCGGCGTTTGGAAGCACATCGACGAACGGCTACGGATTATGGGTAGGGATGGTGTTCGGCGGCAGGCAGAGAGGGGCGTCGGGTGCGATGGAGGTGAGCGGGGCGGTGATGGTGCTACCGGTGCTCGGGTGAAGGCTGGCGGGTGGCGACCAACGGGGGATGGGCGGCGGTGGTGATGCGAACAAGCGAGCGGTGCTTGCCGGAAGGAGGGAGGCGACGGGCAAGCGTTCGCGGTTTCGGGCGAAGGTGTAGGTAGGGTCGACAGCGGCAACGAGTAGCTACAGAAGTCTACGGGCGTCGCTGATGATAAGCCAAGGAAGAAAACACTTTTTCTTTTAAACATTTTTTGTGTCTCATGTCTTTTCCTTCTTTCTTTCTCTCTTTGTTCAGTAATTTTCCTGTTGACTTCTTCCCTTTGTTCAGTACTTTTCCTGTTGACTTTTTCCTTTTCTCTGCAACTTGTTAGGAAAAGAAAAGAGAAATGGCTCTTTTTGTTGACTGAAGATGGATGGGGCTTGTCTCCTTTTTCTTTGCACTTTCTCTCACACTTGCATTTTTCTTCTCTTTCTCTCACATTTTTTTTTTCACGAAATTCTCCCCCCCTTTTTCATCTGTGCGGGTCAATCCCTTTTATAGTGGTTCCAAATAGCTGCTTTCCATGACAATTTTTGAGCTTCCATTCTCTATTGCCTTAACTCGTGGACTGCATATTGGAGCGTGATTTCGCAATCAGTTCGATTTTCCTCAAATGCTTCAATTTCTTCCCTTTTATCAAAATTCTTGCTCTTTATTCATCTGATTTCCTAGCTCTTGATCCTCGACCAAGAATTACTTCCACATTTACAAATATTTGAATATTTGCCGAAGCAAGGGGGCTAAAAAGTTAATCCATAATTTTCTATGAACAAATAATTGGGTCACCAAAATTTAGGTGTCAACATTGACTAGCCTTTATAAAGGAGAATACTCTACCCAAAGACAATTAAGGCCGAGATCCTACGATTGCGTTGATAAATCATATAAAAAGTTGTAGAAGCCATTTGTAACTCGTCTCTTGTCATCTTGATTGTTGGGGGCTATTTCATTCTAGGTTTCTCGATTTTCTATCTGTCTCAAATAATTTTTGAGAATTGTGTTTGCAAGCCTTAGAAAATCACCATTTCATGTCCTATCAATGGCTCTCAAAAATTTTCACAGCAAAATATGATGCAGGGATTCTATATTTCAAAGGTTTGTCAAGATTAATTTGTATTTTATCCTAGAGCTCAAAGAAGAGAAGGTGTCTAGTTTGAGGGACTTTTCTGATTTGCTAATCTGTATTCTCTTGAGCATATATCTCGTGCATGTTGTAGGAAACTTGATGAGGAAAAATACTTATCTAAATCCAGTCAAGTGAACCAAGTACCTAATGTCACATCTCTATCCTCGGGCTCGCACCCATCCCTCACCTGGTCGATTAATAGCGACGTCCTAGGACGCATCGTTGACCCTTTCATTCTTAGTATGCATGCAGAAGCATATAAAAATCCCTAGATAATAAAACAATGGGATAAGAAAGTAGGGCCATATATTTTTCAAACCAACATCAACCTTTTATAGACATAGAGGTTTATTTACAACATCAGGTCGATTACAAAATTATCGGCTTAACCAAAAAGGAACTATCCTATGACTGACGAGTCAGACAGATTTGCCGATTATGTTTCCTTCACTTCCCCAAACTCCGGGACTTCTGGTCCTCTACCAACATCATCTATGGACCTAAAAATGGTTATACAATAACCAGTGACACAACGTCTCAACGAGTTCTACCCCATAAGACCCGATTAGTAAGAAAATACGCCCTGAGGCTGCCTAAGCACATCACGGGTCAGAGAGCTTACCTTGGTCTCAATTTCCTTCCTGCAAGTCAGTTCAAATAACAAATACTGACAATTATATCATCCGATCAACCAGATCAACTTAACAATCAATCGACTCAGTCGATTACATGTCATCAAGACCACTCTTCGGTCATTTCAGTTATTCCATCTCAATTCTCACTCATGGCTCAATGAGCATAATCTACCAATTCTTGGCTATAAATCACGGTCCAAAGGATACGACCTATCTTTAGGTGGTAATCACGGCCCAATGGGCACAACCTTTAATAGGTGGTAGATCACGACCATATTAGGCACGACCTATATTGGGTGGTAAATCACGGGTCAACGAGCATGACTGATTCCAATTCGATGGTAATTCCCAGCCTAACTGGCCTAGCCATACTCCAGTGGCTTTCTTGATCTATCTCACACATCTCACGACCATTTTCCAACTAAGTATTGACATTATCCACTTTTGGGACATTTCCCCACAATCACCAATCACATTAAAATTTCACAATCTAGTACTCGAATGAACAAATAGAGAGCACCACTTTGTAACTAGCACAAAATTCCGGTCGTCGGCTATCACAACATAATTTCCGGAAAATAAATAAATAATTAAATTATTACGAAAAATAATAAATAATTGCAATAAATCCAACTTAGGTCCGTTATAGTCTAATTGGAAGCCAGAACGGATCCGGAAAATTTCCGAGATTTGCTCAATAAATAATAGAGCGTAGCTACCTGCTAACTACCTTAACCATTTGCCTAACATGCATCGATAAGTCTCTAATTTAATTAATCTAATCTTATCTAGCCACCTAATTGCACTTAATTAAATCTAATCAATCCCTAAGCATCATTAACTGACTAATAAGGGATTAGTGAGCAAAACTTACTTGATTAAAAGCAAAGACCGGATCACCACGATGGTGGCGTGACGGCGGCCGAAATCCAAATTTTTGGCGGTGTCGGCGGACGCTCGGGCCAGGCCTAAAACGGGCTCAACAAATCTCAGCCCAAATCTGAGATTTGTTTTGAACTTGGGCTGGGCTTCAATTGACTTGCTGGAATTGGGCCTCAAAAACTGGGTTGCTGGGCCAAACAATAAAAGGATTGCTAGGCCCGAATTGCTGCTGAAGATGGGCCTTGCTGAACTAGGCTGAAGACTCAAATAATGGGCTGTTCTCTTGGGCTATCGCACTTTAAAATTTCGCTGGGCTGAAGACACGGCCCAAGATGCTGGAGTTTGCTGGGCTGACTTCAACTCCACAAGATGGGCTGCGATGGAACAACGGGCTCGCTGGCTGATCGTGGGTTGAAGATGTGCGACTGGGCCGAAGACGCACACGCAGGAAAAGAAACGGATGAAGCAGCTGTTGGCTTCGCACGTTGCTGAAGAGCTGGATCGTGGACTTCACTGGACTGACTTCGCTGTCCACGTGCAAATCGGCAGAGGAGAAGCAGACGAAGATGGATGAAGGTTGGGACACACGGCTTCACTGAATTTGAGGCGTGCAGTCAATGATGGTGGCTTCTCGTTGCTGCTGGTAGTGGTGAGGGCGAGCTGGCGGTTGGTGTTGAGCTGGGGGAGACGCGGCAGTGGAGTTTCGTGGCTTCGGTGGATGATGGTCGCGTGGGAGAGGAAATTTTGTGGGGTTTCGTTCGGTTCTGAGTCAACCTTGGTGGAAGCAAAGAGTCGGTTTGTTGACTAGTGAGGCTTTGTTCGATGGAGACAGCAAGAGAGAAAGAGAGGCAATGTGGAGCTGAGGTATTCGGCTGATGAAAATTTCGGTGGATGGTGGCAGATGTTGAGGTTGTCTTCGGAAGAAAAGGAACAACAAGGGAAATGAAAACAAAATAGAGCAGAGAGCGATCGAGTGAGAGAAGACGTCCGAAGGAGGGAGAGGCAGTTGTGCACGAAGGGGAAGCCAAGGTGGGGGCCCAAAGTCAGCAAGTTTTATGCTCTCCATTGATGGCATGTCCCCTATTACTTTCTAGAGAAATTTCCACTAAATCATTCAATTTTGATGCCAATATATGCTGCCCTCACCATAGATCCGAATTTTTCAATTTAGGCTTCAATTCCCATCCAAATTCTTCAATTTGATGTCCAAATTTGATGTAGAAAAATCCCGAACAATTTTCTATAAATCTCTGACACTCAAAGGCTTGGCTTGAATATCCAAATTTCCTTTAATTTGGCTTGTCGAATTTTCCGCTAATTTTCCATGACATCCAAATCGATTTTCCCAAAAAAGAAATCCCGGAATCTTCGAAAATTTTTCGGAGGATGAGTCAACGTTCCTAAAATAGATTGTGACACCATAGAACTTTCAATTTATGAAATCGGGTTCAAATGCACGGTTAATTTCACTTTGAAGTGATTTTAGCATGACCTAGTTTATTAGGTAGCTTTTAGGAATTTTTGGTGCAATTGACCTGTGATTAATTTATCTTGAGTCACAAAGTACATCTTCAACATATTGGTGAACCTCGGTTGTTGTGAAAGTCTTGAGGATTCAATTATAGGCATCGGATACCAAAATGATAGAAAAATCGGTCTAATGCCGATCAACGAGTATTTTGCAACCAGGTGAAATCACCCACACTCTAATCACATATCTTAGTCAAGTCGACCTATTTCCGGTCTCTGATCGATTTCGACAGTACCGTAATGACCCTTGTAGATCAATACGGTCGAGTAGTCAATTCCTAGTTGAATTCTCAAGTCCATTGCATTTAGATTCCTTAATTGCTTCCCCAGATAGTCCAGTTATCTCGTGAGTGATCAGCTCAGAGAATAACACTATAGGTGCGTCGACGAAAGGCCCGATTTATTTAATCGAAAACGAAATTTGAAAATTCAGGCTGTCACACCTAACCATCATTGATTTTGAGGGGCTAACATGTGAATCCATGTAGACACATAAAATCAACGGTAATGATGCACCTTGTTTGGGATTAGGAGGAATCCAAAAGTTCAAGCTGCTTGAGAAAGATCAAGGATAGGAAGAAAGCATTTGACATCCTGTTGACACATAAATTTTACAGTTTCATTTAGGATTTAATCGTGTACAAAATTAGGAATTAGTCGCTAATTTTTTTTAAAAAAAATTATTATTATTTAAAAAAACCTTAGGGATCGGGTTGGGCCGGATTCGGCCTTGGCTCGGCCTGCCCCCTTCCTTTTCTTTCCCATGCACATGGCTCAGCCTAGCTCCTTTCTCCTTCGGTCCGGCCCGTGCCCATCCTTCCTCTCCCTAGTGTTCTGCGTGCGACCTGCAGACAGACAAAAAAGAGGAGCAGTAATAGAGAGCAGGGGATCGGTGTGGCAGGCAGGCGGCGTGATTTGCGAGTTGGGGTAGTTCGGCCGGCAAGTTGGCAGTTGCAGAGGCCATGCGCGCCGGCTGGTTGCTCTAAAAGGGAGGAGCAGCAAATAGAAAAAAAGGGAAAAAAAGAGAACTGAAGGGGGGAAGGGAGAAACTGAGGAGAACAGAGACGGAGATGAGAGAGAAAAGAGTAGGCCGAAGAAGGAAGGAGAGGAGGAGGAGACCCCCTGTGAGCCGCCGACCGCTATCGGAGCCGCCGATCGTCTCCAACTCTACCGGATCCAGGTTGGTCTTTTAACAAGCACCTGGTATGCACTTCTCGGGACCAAGTTGGCTGGAGCTGCCTCGACCAATTTTGGCGAGCTCCGACCACCGTCTGTCCCCTATTCCCTTCCATGACGTATATTGATTATACATCATGGAAGGGTTTGGTTAGGAATTGCTATGTCTTGCATTTTTAGTGTAATTAGGCCTTTATTTGCTCATATATTAATTATATCGAGTGTTTAATTTGTGTATTTAATTAGATGTGCTCAATTTTACTGCAATTAGAATATTTGTAGATATGATTGTTATTATAATGATTGCATACACGCATGATCACCTCAATTTTATCTGATTTCCTAAGAGTCAAAAGAGAGGAAGTGAGTCAAGTTTTGAGAGCAAACCGCGGCAGAAGTACACTTCAAGTGCCAAAACTTGGCACGAGAGAGACACTTAAGTGCCAAAATTTTAAAAAGTGACACTTAAATACCAAAACGGAGCAAAATTGATCACTTAAGTGCCATTCCGGCCAAAATGCTGACATGGCGATTTTTCGACGAAGGAAGTGCAAAATGATGCCGTTTTGCATGCTGATGTGGCTAGACAATACAAAAATGACGTCGTTTTGGTGCTGGCGTGGTAAAACAAATAATATGAAAATTAATTAATTTAAATTTAAAACTAAATTTATTTAAAACATTTAAAAATAAAATAAAAATATCAAAAAAATGATAATAAATAATAATAATATTTTTGAAAAAAGGGGCAAGTGGCTGAGGGTTGAGCCCTCACCGCCACCGCCTCCCCGCCGCAGCCGAAGGGCTTGGCCCCCATTTTTAAAAATTTTTTGTATAGTTTTTTTATATTTTTATTTTATTTTTAAATTTTTTAAATAATTTTATTTTTTTTTTTAATATATATTTTTAAAATGTTTATTTTTTAAATTATTTTTTAATATTTTTATTTTATTTTTAAATGTTTTTTTAATTATTTTAAAATTTTTTAGTTTTTTTTAATTTTTAGTTTTTTTAATATTTTTATTTTATTTTTAAATGTTTTAAATAAGTTTAGTTTTAAATTTAATTTAATTAATTTTTATATTAATTTTTTTAAGACGTTAGCACCAAAACAACATCATTTTTATATTGTTTAGCCATATCATCGTGCAAAACAGCGTCGTTTTTAATTTCCTTTGCCAAAAAATCGCCACGTCGACATTTTGGTCGGATTTTGGTTGAAGTGGCACTTAAGTGATCGATTTTGCTCTGATTTTGGCACTTAAGTGTCATTTTTCAAACTTTTGGCACTTAAGTGTCCTTCGTGCCAAGTTTTGGTACTCTAGGTGTTCGTACCTTAGTAAATTGCAATACTTGCCCGTTCTCATTTTTTAATGGACTTTTTCGAAATGTCCCATCAGTTCAAATGAATAGGAACTTTTTGTTAGCGTTCTTTGGGTTTGTAGTGTTCCTTCATTGTAGGAACGCCGTTAGTCCCTTTGTTGCATGGGTAGTTCGAGAGGTCTGCGTAGGGAAGAGTTTTGTTAACGCTATTTTGACTAAAAACTTCCTTTCCTTTACCTATTTTAAAGAAGACAAAGAGAAAACTTTCCATGCTTCCTTCGAGCTTTTGCAAATTTGGTTCCTTTCTCACATTAAAGGGTTTGGCAATTTAATGGCAATACACAATCTTACTGATTCCCATCATCCTGTTTTGAAATTCAAAGAGAAGAAAGAACATACGCCTGACTATCATTATTCCGAGTGGTTAGGATTCATGAAAAACCCCGATCCTGAAGACTTACTATGGCACGCTAGGTGGCTTTGAGTCCACAAGGCGCGATTTACATGTGGAGGTGTAGGACCCGTTCCTTTACTGGGGATCATTGGCGCCACTGAGTATTACCTAACTAGGGTTACTCGCTAATACCAAGTAGTGTAGCAGCTCCCATTGGTGTTGCAAGAAGACCCACTTCGACTCAACTTTGACAATGGGAATCGTGAGCATGAAGATTATATCATCTTGATCAAGTCAATGTGGGACATGTGCCACCCCCAAAAGTTGGTACGGCCCGAGGAGGAGTTGGAGGGTAGAGAAATGATCTACCATGCCTCAATGAAATATATCCTCCAACACAAAATCCCGAAGAAGCTACGCTTGAAGATCCTTGATGTACCATTAAATGTCACAAACCATGTGGAGATCAAGCGTCTCAAGAGGGAGGTCGAGGAAGCCAAGAATCGTGCTTTGAAGGTGGCTCGAACTAGTGGACAGTCATAAGTGGAAGTCGTCTACCATTTGTATATAGATCAAGCCGAGTGAAATGTGTGACTTAAATCTATTAGTAGGAGTAGCTTTGTTAGGAGGTTTGAGAATGCTCGTTTTGTGTTAGTTTGATGTTTAGGGAGTCTTGCCTTGTTGCGATATGCTATAGTTTCGATGTCTAAAAAGTCTTGTCTCGCACCCATGTGTGTCGTTTCTTTGAGGAAGTCCATTCCGTGTTTTTTTTATCTTAAATGTGTAGGAAGTTTCCTTTTTTTGGAGTGAATGAAATGAGAAGATTAGATCATTGTCATGGGTCGACACTCTATTTAAATCTTATGCTTATGTATGCTTGCTGCTCATGGTTCGGGTGCTAACGGGTTGTCTATTTTTGTCCAACTGTCAACACGGCTAAGAGGAGATCTCCAATTCGTACTTGTGCAAAGGCCAGAATGGAGAATAAGGATGTCAGTATACGCATGGCCAACATGGAGAATCGGCTGGCTCAATTTACTGCCTCGATGGTCGAGAAAAGTCAAAAAATCAATGAGCCTCCGATCACGGCTGTAGTTGGAGCCTCTACTCCTACTTTTTTGGGACACACTCCACCCTTAGCTGGAGAGCCACATGTCACCGATCTCGCTGAAAAAGGTGCTTTTGAGGAAGCCCATTCTGTTATGCTGGTAATCGTCAATCTGGATCCTCCTTCAAAGGAAGGACTTGTCGTCCGCTTCGATGAAGAAAGTGCGAGACGCTTGGCCAAAATGAAGGAGCGACTTTGTGTCCTTCAAGGATATGAGATGAAAGGAGTGGACAAGCTAACCCCATATGCCAAAGTGAAAGTGTCCGAGACTTTCAAGGAGCCAGAATTCACGAGAAAGTATGATGGCATCGGCTGCCCTAAAACTCACCTTAAATACTACTTGAGGAAGATGGCTTGTTACTCCGACATTGTCTCACTCCTCATCATACATTCCAAGATAGCTTAGATGGCCCTGCCTTGTCGTGGTTTATTGCACTGGATATTAAAGAGCTCACTGGATGGGAAGATCTTATTGACGAGTTTTTACAGCAATATAAATTCAACTTTGAGATTGTCCTTACAAGAGAAGAGCTGGTTCGGATGGAAAAGAGAAGGAATGAACCGTTTAAAGTGTTCACCCAGAGGTGGAGAACGATGGCATCACAAGTGAAGCCTTCACTGAGTGAGAAAGAAATGAGGCAGCTTTTCTTGAGGACTTTGCCATCTGAATATTTCCAGGGATTAGTGTACTCTGAGCGCCAAACATCTTCATAGCTGGTGGATGTTGGTGAAGGAGTTGAATGGGCGATAGTTGATGGAAGAATATCTACTGGGAATAGCAAAAAGTTCCCAGCAAGAAAGGACAAGGAGATGGCAGTTGAAGTGGCATTTGTCCAAGAGCCATCTGCACCCAAATCATTGTCGATGCCTTCATAAAGGCTTAAAGCCATGCAAGGAAATGTGTCACAAGGATTTGACTGAAGCAAGAAGTTTCCTCGAAGGGAATTACACCTCTACCCCAACCTTTATCGAAATTGTTACCTATCTTCCTCGAAAAGAGATTGGTAGCCAAGGAGGTGCCTAGAGATAATCCCCCAAGGTTCCCAGGGTTCGATGTGACCAAGGCATGTGAATACCACATGGGGAAAAGGGGGCATGACGTCAATAATTTCTACGCACTGAAATTGAAAGTTCAGAACCTATTGGATAAAGAAAAGTTGACCTTCAAAGAAACTACGCCTAATATGCAACAAAACCCTTTGCTCAATCATGCCGAAGGAGTGAATATGATTATTGGGAAGTGCAAGCGAGTGAGCGACCCCTTGTAGTGGATGTCTCTAGACTGTATGAGGCCCTTTGAGCTAGCTGGGCACTATGAAAGAGGGGAGGACATAACCATGGAGGAAAAATTAGAACGTGTTCGCAAAATGATAGGCATGGGGTAATCTAAAATGTCAATGGAGAAGAAGGGTCACCACCTGTGATGGCACCATCCATGATTAGCTCATCATCTCATAATACTACTTATGACCGTGAAACGGAGAAAACTGAGCCTCCTTTCTCAAAGGAGGATGAACAAGTTGTCATAGAAAACGTCTTGAGAACGGATGCTAAGAGAACCTTTTGGAGCAGTGATCTCCTAGAGAAGATGCATGACAAAAGTGAAGTGATTATACGTTGGGTCAACCAAGTGGAAAGTATGACCACTATGTGAAATATTCGCATGCCTCGAGTTTCTTTAGTGATCCTAAGGACATCGTCCTTGACAGATGAGGGGCATGGATGACCCGATGCCACGAGAGGAGGGATAGTCGCTATGATTACCCCAGTGGTGATAGAATTACCTGATGAGGATTGCACTAGTGATGTCGAGATGGAAATCACTGAGCCGATGATGATTGACCTTATGGTTGAAGAATTATTGGCGATTGAAATCCTGGAGGAAAGCTTGACACTGGTCGTGATCGAACTACTGCCTCAAGAAAAGAACGAGGCGATAATGCTGGAACCTCCTTTGGAATTCAACACCAAAGCGGTTCCCTGGGATTACGGGACAAATGAAGTAGATGTCGTCACTTGATTAGATTACTGCTATGCGCCTACCAGAGGAATTGAAAAGAAAGCCGTGACTGAGGAGGACGCGAAGCAATTCCTAGCCATGGTGAAAATGAGTGAATTCAACGTAGTAATCAACTGCGGAAAATGCTGGCCTAAATCTCCATCTTGGAACTAATTCAATCCTTTGAAAAGCATAGAAACGCTTTGTTAAAGGTCCTTAACGAGGTACATGTCCTTGAAACAATCAATGACATCTAGCTACAGGAATTCGTGGGGACTATCCTACTGAGGGATTAGATCTCTTTCACTGATGAAGACTTCCCTACTGATGGTTGTGATCACACAAAGGCACTGCACATTTCAGTGAAGCATGATAGCACTGTTGTCTCTAGAGTGTTGATTGATAATGGCTTTGCACTAAATATATGTCCATTAACTACACTCTACCGCTTAGGTGTTGAGATGGAAAGGATACGTCCAACTAAGTCCACTGTTCGTGCATTTGACGGGATGAGGAAAGAGGTGTTAGGAGAAATCGAGTTGGAACTACTTATTGGTCCTGTGCTTTTCTTAATACCATTCCAAGTCTTAGATATACCAACCGCCTTCAACTTTCTACCGGGAAGACCATGGATCCACACGGCGAGCGCTGTTCCTTTTAGTCTCCACCAAATGGTATGATTTGTGGTCGGCAATAGACTCATC
Source organism: Eucalyptus microcorys (assembly GCA_014182515.1). Taxonomy (NCBI): domain Eukaryota; kingdom Viridiplantae; phylum Streptophyta; class Magnoliopsida; order Myrtales; family Myrtaceae; genus Eucalyptus; species Eucalyptus microcorys. The sequence goes on along the minus strand of CM024568.1, from coordinate 4,812,715 downwards.
ACTATGCACGGGGAAACAGACTTCAAGGTGTACCATGAAACGGCCATCCCATATGTGGAGCCCAAATGCAAAGAAGAATCAAGCTTTCAAACTCTCAAGCTAGTGTCTATGATTCACATTCTTGTGGGCTCTCGCGTGGGCATTCCTAAATTATCCAAGCCGACCTTGGCGGTAGGGAAGATTATGCTGGCGAATGGGTACAACCCTGGAGGTGGTCTAGGGTTACATGGACTAGGGATTCGAAAGCCTATCGAGGCTCGAAGAGGTTTAAGGAGAAGAGGCTTAGGGTTTGTCGAAGAGCATGGAGGTTGTGGCAATAAAGGAGGTCGCAATGAATGTGGAGGTCGAGGCACCTGAGGAGGTCAACGTGAACATGGAGGCCGAGGTTACCACGGAGGTTGAATTATAAAAGATAAAAGTTGTCAAAGTGTTCTTCCTCCCCCACTGAAAGAAACATTCCCGGGACCCCCGAAGATGTTGATGGAAGAAGATGGAGCTACTGATGGTATAGCCGAGCTATTTGAAGAGAATATTGTGTGCACCATCCTAGCATGTGAGAAGGCTGAATCATCTGGGAACATCACCAACCCTTCAGAGTAGGGCGGTTCTGGTTTAGCATAGCTTTTTACTTTATGTTTTCTCCCCTACGTGGGAACTCGTTATTTCAATTTGCTTGTTTGAGTTGCTTATGATGAAAACTCTGTTAAGCCCTTGACCTTGAGCCGTTGGTCTGGGGTGGTATGTGTTGTAATATGGCCTTATCATTTCCTATTGAATAAAATAGATGCATGTTTTATTAAGGATATGTGGAAGCACACCAAACTAGTTCTATGATGGTCGCTAAGGGCTGGGCTTTTACATGCACCCTAGTTTCATAATTTCGCAAGAGCAAGGAAATCTGAGGATATGAGAATGAGCTCTTGAAACGATTTTCCGAAAATTATTTGAAATTCATTTGCAAATGACACATGTTTTGTTTGTTATTAATGTGCTCTAACTCATCTCATCACATCTCAGGCATTACATTATGCATAATCATGACAAAGATTCATGTGACTCAGATTCACGTGAGGGAGATCTTTTAGAATCCAATGCCGATGATGATCATAAAGGGATCGAGCGTGAATGGAATCGACATGAAGAATCAAAGCCGCTGACAGAAGAATAAATTGTCACCATAAATTTGGGCGATGCACAGAATGTCAGGGAAATAAAGATCGGGGCATGTCTTTCCAAGTTCGAAGCGAAACAAATGATTAATCTCTTGAAAGAATATCGGGATATATTTGCCTGGACTTATGCTGATATGCCGGGGTTAGATCCTGATATTGCTGAGCATGCCCTCTCGACCAATCCTCATGTGCCACCTAAAAAGCAGAGGCTCAGAAGAACAAAGCCAGAGTTATCCAAGAAAATCAAGGAGGAAGTCATGAAGTTGTTAAAAGTGGATTTCATCGAAGTGTCACACTACTCCAATTGGATAGCAAACATTGTACCTGTCATTAAAAAAGGATGGGCGGGTTAGGGTGTGCATAGATTATCGTGACCTGAATTGAGCTAGCCTGAAAGACGACTTTCCGCTCCCTCATATCGACATCTTGGTTGATAGCGCAGCGGGATTTGAGTTGTTTTCCTTTATGGATGGAATTTCTGGGTATAATCAAATTCGTATGAAGAAAGAAGATAGAAGCAAGACGTCGTTCATAACTCCATGGGGAACCTTTTGCTAGAAAGTGATGCCTTTTGGTCTGAAAAATGTTGGGGCAACATACCAAAGGGCCATGGTCACATTATTCCATGACATGATGCACAAAGAGATCGAAGTGTATGTGGATGACATAATCGTAAAGTCGAAATATGGGAGGACCACGTTAGGGTCTTGCAAAAGTTGTTCGATCCCCTTCGGAAGTTTAAGCTGCGTCTCAATCCTGCGAAGTGTGTATTCGAGGCGAAATCCAGAAAGTTGTTAGGATTCATGGTTAGTAGTAAGGCGTCGAGATCAACCCATTAAAAGTCAAGGTTATTTGCGATTTACGGCCCTTAACTACTGTCAAAGAAGTCCGCAGTTTATTAGGACGGCTAAACACGTGGCGAGGTTCATTTGCCAATTGTCAGAAACGGCAAAACCATTTTTCAAGCTCTTGAAGAAAAATGCAAGGGTTAAGTGGGATGACGAATGCCAAAGCGCTTTTGAAAAGATAAAGCACTACCTATCGCATCTGTTGATTTTGGTCCCACCGGTTCCTAAAATTCCTTTGATTTTATACTTGACAATACATGACGAGTCGCTAGGAGCCATGCTAGCCCAAAAAAGACTAAATGATGGAAGAGTGTGCGATATACTACTTTAACAAGAAGTTCACTGCTACCGAGTTGAACTATTTTGAAATTGAGAAGACTTGTGTGGCCCTCGTTTGGGTATTGCATAGACTACGACAATATACCCTCCACCACCAAATCTTACTGGTGACTGAAAATGACCCTATCAAGTACCTCTTGGAAAAGCCTGCCTTGGTCGGGAAATTGGCCAAGTGGCAGATCTTGATCTCAAAATTCGACGTACAAAGCATAGGTCAAAAGTTGGTTAAAGGCCGCGCCATAGGAGATATGTTGGTAGAAAGTCCTGAAGAATTAGAAAGCCCCAAGAAGGATGGTGATGTGGAAGAGCAAATCCTACTGGTATCAAGCGACAAGTGGACTATGTACTTTGATGGCGTCATTAACCTATCCGGGTTGGGTACTGGGGCAGTTCTCATCTCCCCAAACGGACAGCATTACCTTGTGGCAGCAAAATTGACTTTCCCCTGTACAAACAACATCGTAGAATATGAAGCTTGTATTCTTGGCTTTCAAGTTGCCATTGACATGAAAGTTAAAATTACAAGTCTATGGTGATTTAGCCCTTATTACCCTTCAAATTGAAGGTGAATGGCAAACACGGGACCCGAAGTTAATTCCATATCATGAGTTCTTGGGAGAGTTAGTGAAGGATTTCCAAAAAATATCCTTCACCTACTTACCAAGGTCTCAAAACCAATTCGCTGATCCCTTGGCTACGTTATCTTCAATGTTGCAAGCTACAGAGGGCATGGCCGTTGAGCCATTAAGAATTGAAATTCTTAGATGCCTAGCTTATTGTATGAAAATTGAATAGGAGCCTGATGGAGAGCCATGGTATCGCGACATCTTAGATTATCTTCAGAATGGCAAGTTTCCCCAAGAGAGCGATGCATCAGACAGAAAATATCTAACAAAGTTGGCATCGAAATTTTTCATCAATGGAGATGCACTTTACAAAAGATCATTTGATTCGATGTTACTAAGATGCGTCGATGCTAAGGAAGCTAATCGCTTGATGAAGGAAATACACGAAGACGAGTGTGGTTCCCACATGAATGGTCACCTCTTGGCGAGAAAGATCATGCGACTCGGTTACTACTGGTTGATCATGGAATCTGACCGCATTCAACACGTGCGATGTTGTCACCAATGCAAAATTTGGGTGCGTTTGGGAGTAGCTTCTCAAGGCTACTTTGAAGCCCTAAAGATCCTTAGGCCAAGGATGAGGTGTTTGGCAAAAAAATTTCAAACCCTCTTTGCAAAATGTTAGCCTTCACAAGGCTGAAAGGCCAAGGCAGGTTGGGGGCTGCCTTGGGCTTTCAGCATGCCGAAAATGCTGAGTTGAGGGGATAAAAAAAAAATTTCTTCCCAAATTATCCTCATTGGTTTTTCGTTTTTCCGGTTTTGCCCTCACTATTTATTTTCTTTTTCTTTGCGAGCGGTTGCCGGCGAACGTCGCCTAGACGACCGATGCTAGGGGGTGGCGCGACCAACGCCGAGGAGTGGCGCGATCAACACGCCATCTGGGTCAACAGGGTCATAGGAGGACCTTGCCGCCCCTAATTTGGGTCGCGCGACCTCCCACGACCTCGCTGTGACCCAGATCTAGGGCGGCGAGATCCTCCCACGACCTTGACGCCCCAGATCTAGGTTGTGGTGGGGTTGTCGGAGGTCGAGGCGCGTCACGTGATCTCGCTGCCCCAAATCCAAGGACGCTGAAGGTTGAGGCGGCGTCGCGCGACCTTGCCGCCCAGATCTAGGGTTGCCGGAGGTCGTGACAGCGTTGTGCGACCTTGCCGCCCAAGATCCGGAGTCGTCGGAGGTTGCGGTGGCGTCGTACGACCTTGGGCGGCCTTTGCCGGTGGTCTTCGGGGGTTTCTCGACCCCGGGTAGCCCTCCCGTCGTCTCCGGGGCTGCCGAGTCAAATGTCGGCCGTCGACGACAAATTTCTATCGCCGGTGGCTGCCTGCCCTTGCCGGTCAATTTTTTTTATTTTTCTTTTGATAATTTTTTTTTTATCACAAAAGTCCTTTGTAAATGTAATTCCCCCAAACATTATTTTGCTCAAAGGTACTTCACAATGGACTTTTAAATTGTAAATTACCAAACACAATTTGCATTCGAAAAGTCCTTTCAACATAAAGTCCTTTACTTCTTTTCAATGGCTTTCCCCAAAAGTCCAACCAAACGCACCATTTATGGGGATAAGATAAACGCTCCACCAAATGAGCTTCACCAAATGTCCCAATCTTGGCCTTTCTCTATGTGGGGAATCGACGTGATCGGGCCCATCTGATGTGGATATTGAGCCATATCAAGGAGTAGGTGCTAAGGACCCATTGTCTATTCCTACTAGTTCGATTATTCGAGCGTGGGCCAAGCGATTTGGGCAAGCTGTTGGCGTCATGGTTCGTGATCTTTGGCGTGGAGATGATCTTGGATCAAATCTTGAAGAATCTTGGAAATCTTGGTGTAATTTGATTATCTGGTCACCAAATATTTGACTTGGTCAAATATATATATATATATATATCTTCTTGTTTAGGAATATTCTAGAATATGATGCATTATATCTCTAGGGTTGGTTTTAGGTTAGTGTTGCGGCTAGAAGGCCTATATAAAAGACTAACTGAATTTCTTTGGGGGACAGATATATTTTATTTTTAAGTAAAATAATTGAGAGGTTTTCTTCTACTGCTCTTTTGAGGACTTGACCTTATCAAGATTCTCTTTGGCGGTTGATTCGACTTATTGAGCGAAATAGCAAATTCTTTCGCTCGTGGTGTCTATAACATTGGTTAGTTGACATGCGTTCATCAACAGGTCACGTTTATATCGAGGTTGCCAGTCACAGGTTTGATTGGAGGTCAAGGTTCGCAATTCGCACCATCTCGGCCTTCGTAGAACGATCTTTCTGCAACGATTCACATCAGTTGGTATCAGAGCTTGCTTCTACAAGGTCTATTTATCTTTAATTTTCTGTTTATATTAAACAATTTGAGATTTATCGAGCTAGGGTTTCGGTTCTAGCCAATTTAGGGATCCGATTGCTTTTGTGCTTCCATACGAAGTTGTTTGCTGTTAGTTTTAATTTTTTTTTCTAGCATAACGTACACAAAAAAAAAAGTGCGCAAGAGAAAAAAAAAAAAAATAGATTCGGCAGAAAAAAATAGCTAAACAAAAAAAAAAAATCAAGAAGGCGACTTGTTTGTTACTGGACTGAATTGAAACAAAATCAGTAGTGATTTGAGTTTCAATTGGAATTTCGAAAGTTGTACTTATTGGTTTGAAATTGTCACTTGCTGAAACAAAATCAGTAGTGATATAATCTTGTTTGATTAGTTTGATTGATTGTCGTGAGGGGGTTGAGAGACAGGTTTTGAGTCTGATAAAGCGCTTGTGAAAGAGAATACGAGAGGAAAAAGACAAGAGTGTGTAAGCTTAATTGAGGGTAGAAAAAGCCTAGACTTGAGTTAAACACGAGGGGAGTGACAAACACCTTGAGAGGAACACGTGAGGGAGCGATTGTTGAGGATTTTTATGACTAATGTTTACTTGCAGATTTAAAATATGTTGCGCAAAGAAAGCGTGAATCAAAGGGAGGTTGACTCCATATGAAGGGATGAAGTGCTCGCGGAAAGCATCCAGCAATTGAGGGCCTAGTGGAGGAGCTTAGTGGCCGAATGATGGGGAATGGCATGAGGGTTGATGGTGACCGAGAGCTACCCCGGGGAAGGCCGCAACATCAGCGAGACGCCTCTAGAACACAACCTAGAAGGCAGCGGCATTATGATGATGATGAGGCTGACATGGAGGATCATTGAGATGCTCGATTTGGAAGGTGGAATGGAGCCCGAGGGTTTAGACACCGAGAAGATAATGAACTTGGCAATATCAAGATGAAGATTTCTTCTTTCCAAAGGAAGAATGATCCTAATGCTTATCTAGAATGGGAGAAACACATGGAGATGGTATTTGATTGCCAATGATACTCCAAGCTCAAAAAGGTAAAAATTGCAGCTGTTGAATTTACTGATTATGCTATAATTTAGTGGGATCAACTTGTGACTAGTAGGAGGCACAATGGTGAAAGACCGATAGAGACGTGGGATGAGATGAAAGCAGTGATGAGGAGGCGTTTTGTACTAAGTCATTACCACCAAGATTTGTTTCAAAAGTTACAAAATCTCACACAAGGCAATAAGAGCGTGGAAGAGTATCACAAGGAGATGGAGATTGCCATGATCCATGCTAATATGGTGGAGGATCGTGAGGCCACAATGTCAAGATTTTTGAGTGGTTTGAGCCGAGACATAGCAAGGGTGGTGGAGCTGCAACACTATGTTGAATTGGAGGAATTGGTGGACAAAGCCATCAAAGTTGAGCAGCAATTGAAGTTGGACCGAAATCACAAGAGTGGAGGAGGTTCAAATCAGAATTGGAGATCCAATTGGAAGAGAGATGAGAAGCCAAATTGGAGAGGAAACAACACCAAAACCGAAACCTCAAAGGAGAAGGAGAGGGACGGTAAAGTTAGAATGAATTCGGCTTCAGGTAAAACCAAAAACCCTAACACTAGAACTCATGAGATTAAATGTTTTAAGTGTTTGGGAAGGGGTCATATGGCAAATCAATGCCTTAATAGGAGGGTGATGATCATGACTGGACATGGTGTTATTGAGTCCGAAAGTGAAAGGGAAGAAAAGGATGATGATATGCCACCATTGGAGGATTGTAGTGATGGAGAAGTGGCTATAAAAGGAGACTTATTGGTGGTTATGCGTTCTTTGAGTGTGCAAGTAAAGGAGGAGGAGCATCACTAACAAAGAGATAACTTGTTTCATACAAGATGTGTGGTGAATGGTAAGATCTGTAGTATGATAATTGATGGAGGTAGTTGTGCGAATGTGGCAAGTTGTACTATGGTGGATAAGTTGTGTTTGAAAACGACAAAGCACCCTAGGCCTTATAGACTTCAATGGTTAAATGATAGTGGTGAGGTGAAAGTATCGAAGCAAGTTCGAATTCCATTTGAGATAGGGAGATACAAGGACAAGGTAGAGTGTGATGTTGTACCTATGCAAGCGGGTCATATCTTACTTGGAAGACCATGGCAATATGATCGAAAGGTACATCATGATGGGTATACTAATCGTTATTCATTGGTGATGAATCAAAAGACTTATATCTTGGTACCAATGACACCTAGTGAGGTGTATCAAGATCAGTTAAAGTTACAACGAGAAGTCGAGAGAGAGAGAAAAGGTGAGAAATCCGAGGGCTTGTGTGATGTGTCTAAGACGCAAGGAAAAGGAGAGGCCGAGAGAAAGATTGTGGTAAAAACCGAGGGAAAAGAGAGAGGAAAGAAAAGAGGCAAAATAATTTTTATGCAAAATCAAGTGAAGTGAGGAGAGCTTTAGTTCTAGATCGATCAATACTTGTACTTGTGTACAAGGAGGTTTTATTTTCTACTAACGATCTTGACCCAAGTTTGCCTAGTCCTATTATGTCTTTATTGCAAGAATTTGAAGATGTCTTTCCTAATGAACTTCCTGAAGGGATACCATCGATTCGAGGCATAGAACATCAAATTGACTTGATTCCTGGTGCGCCATTACCTAACCAACCCGCATATCGAAGCAATCCCGAGGAGACAAAGGAACTTCAGCGGCAAGTTAGCGAACTATTGGAATAGGGGTATGTGAGAGAGAGTCTTAGCCCGTGTGCTGTCCCTATTTTGTTGGTGCCAAAGAAGGATGGAACTTGGCGCATGTGTGTCATTTTTTGAGCAATCAATAACATTACGGTAAAGTATCGACATCCTATTCCTAGGTTAGATGACATGTTGGATGAGTTGTATGGTTCTTGCATTTTCACTAAGATCGATTTGAAAAGTGGCTATCATCAAATTAGGATGAAAGAAGGTGATGAATGGAAAACTGCATTTAAGACCAAGTATGGATTATATGAGTGGTTAGTCATGCAATTTGGATTAACTAATGCACCGAGCACGTTTATGCGACTTATGAATCATGTTTTGCGTGCTTTTATTGGTCAATTTGTGGTTGTCTATTTTGATAACATCTTGATTTATAGCCGAAGTCCTGATGACCATATTGAGCATGTGCGAGCTGTCTTGCAGGTTTTAAGGGCTGAGCAATTATACACTAATCTAAAGAAGTGCTCTTTTGTTACCAACAAATTAGTATTTCTAGGATTTGTTGTTAGTGCTAATGGTATACAGGTTGATGAAGAAAAGGTCAAAGCAATCCGTGAATGGCCAATGCCTAAGACCATAGGAGAAGTGCGTAACTTTCATGGATTGGCGAGTTTTTATCGGCAATTTGTGAGAAATTTCAGCACCATTGCCACACCTTTAACTGAGGTTATCAAGAAGCACGTGGGTTTCACGTGGGGAGAAGAGCAAGAGAAAGCATTTAATCTGCTAAAAGATAAGTTGACTAATGCTCCTTTATTATCTTTACTGAATTTCAGTGCTACTTTTGAAATAGAGTGTGATGCTTCTGGTATAGGAATTGGAGCCGTGTTGATGCAAGGAGGGCGTCCCATAGCTTATTTCAGTGAGAAATTGAGTGGAGCAACATTGAATTATCCTACCTATGATAAGGAGATATATGCTTTAGTGCGAGCTTTGGAGACTTGGCAACATTATTTATGGCCGAAGGAGTTTGTGATCCACATCGACCACGAGACCTTGAAGTACTTGAAAGGGTAGCAAAAGTTGAATAAAAGACATGCCAAATGGATGGAGTTCATCGAGACTTTTCCATATGTGATCAAGTACAAGAAAGGTAAGGAGAATGTGGCAGCCAATGCACTTTCTCGAAGGTATGCGATTCTAATTACTTTAGGAGCAAAGTGTTTAGGTTTTGAGCATATCAAGGACTTAGATACTGTTGATGATGACTTTGGGAAAGTGTTTGAAGCATGTGTGCATGCTGCATTTGATAAATTCTATAGGTGTGAAGGTTATCTTTTCCATGAAAACAAACTATGTTTGCCTAAGTGTTCTTTGTGTGAATTGTTGGTGTGAGAAGCGCATAGTGGTGGTTTAATGGGGCATTTTGGTATTAATAAGACTTATGAAGTGCTGCATGAACATTTTTATTGGCCACATATGAAGAGAGATGTCACACGTGTCTGTGAGAGATGCATTGCTTGTAAGCAATCGAAGTCTACAACTAAACCGCATGGCTTGTATATACCATTACCTATTCCAACGCATCCTTGGACTGATATTTCTATGGATTTTGTGTTAGGATTGCCTAGGTCTAAGAATGGTAGAGATTCTATTTATGTGGTTGTTGATCGGTTTTCAAAGATGGTTCATTTTATACCTTGTCATAAAATTGATGATGCATCTCATGTTGCTGATTTGTTCTTTAGAGAAGTTGTACGTTTGCATGGCATGCCTAGATCGATTGTTTCAGATCGAGATTCTAAATTTCTTAACTACTTTTGGAAAACATTGTGGAAAAAACTAGGAACACGGTTGTTATTTTCTACTACTTGTCATCCACAGACCGATGGTCAAACCGAGGTAGTTAATAGAACTTTAGGGGTATTGTTGCGTGCTATTATTAAAAAGAACATAAAATCTTGGGAAGATTGTCTACCACATGTTGAATTTGCATATAATAGGAGAATGCATTCTGCTACTAAATTTACACCATTTGAGGTTGTCTATGGTTTTAATCCATTAACTCCTTTAGATTTAACCCCTTTACCTATTGATGAGCGTGTGGATTTAGATGGAGCAATGAAAGCTAAATTTGTCAAGGTGTTACATGAGAAGACGCGCGCAAATATTGAGCGCAAGACTGAGCAATATATAAGGCAAGCCAACAAAGGGTGCAAGGAAGTGGTGTTTGAATCCGGCAATTGGGTTTGGGTTCATATGCGCAAAGAGCGATTTCCTGAGTAGCGACATTCTAAGTTATTACCGCGAGGAGATGGACCATTCATGGTGTTGGAAAGAGTTAACAATAGTGCCTACAAGCTTGATCTTCTAGGTAAGTATGACATTAGTGCCACATTTAATGTTTCTGACTTAACTCTTTTCGATGCCAGTGATGATTTGAGGGCAAATCCTTTGCACGGGGAGGGAATGATGTGGATATCGAGCCATATCAAGGAGGAGATGCTAGGGACCTATTGTTTATTCCTACTGGTTCGATTACTCGAGCGCGGGCCAAGCAATTTAGACAAGCTGTTGGCGTCATGGTTTGTGATCTTTGGCGTGGAGATGACCTTGGATCAAATCTTGAAGAATCTTGGAAATCTTGGCGCAATTTGATTATCTGGTCACCAAATATTTGACCAAGTTAAATATATATATATATATATCTTCTTATTTAGGAATATTCTAGAATATGATGCATTATATTAGGGTTAGTGTGGCGGCTAGAAGGCCTATATATAAGACTGACTAAATTTCTTTGGGGGACAGATATATTTTATTTTTAAGGAAAAGAATTAAGAGGTTTTCTTCTACTGCTCTTTTGAGGACTTGACCTTATCAGGATTCTCTTTGGCGGTCGATTCGACTTATCGAGCGAGATAGCGAATTCTTTCGCTCGTGGCATCTATAATGTTGGTTAGTTGACACGCGTTCATCAACATGTCACGTTCATACCGAGGTTGCCAATCACAGGTTTGATTGGAAGTCGAGGTTCGCAATTCGCACCATCTGGGCCTTCGTAGAATGATCTTTCCACAACGATTCACATCACCATCAATCCCAATGTGTCAAATGGACATCAACTCATCTTGGTAGCAATTGACTACTTTACGAAGTGGATTGAAGCCAACTCGTACGCCAATGTCACTGCCAAGAATGTGGCCAAGTTCATTCGTCGCGATATTATTGCCTGTTATGGTGTGCCGAAGGCGATCATCACTGACAATGGATCCAACTTAAACAACAAAATCGTAGATGGCTTGCTTAATGAGTTTCAAGTTCGACATTTAAACTCATCACCATACCGTCCTTAAATGAATGGAGCAGTTGAAGCAGCAAACAAGAACATAAAGAAGATCCTAGTAAAGACAGCTGAAAATTATCGTGATTGGCACAAAAGGCTTCCTTACACACTGATGGCATATCGGACATCTATTTGCACCTTCACAGGGGCAACTCCTTTTTTCGTTGGTATATGGAATGGAGGTTGTCTTACTTGGAAAGGTTGAGATTCCCTCACTAAGGGTCCTTTCTCAATCGAAGCTCAAGGAAGCCGAATGGATACAGTAGAGGCATGAATAGCTAAACACAATTGATTGGAAGAGGTTGAAAGCTATATGTCATGGTCAATGCTATCAGAATTGGGTTGCGAAAGCCTTCAATTGGAAGGTTCGTCCTAGGCACTTTGAGGTCAAATGACTTGATGCTAAGGAAAGTACTGTCAATCATACCCGATCCTCGTGGCAAGTTCACCCCAAACTATGAAGGACCTTACGTCATTAAGAAGATCCTTTTGGGTGGTGCTATGATTTTAGTTGAAATGGATGGTTGAGAGCTGCCTAAGCCTGTAAATGATGCAGTCAAGAAATATTTCCCATGAATGAAATCAAGGCCGTAGAGCCATTTTGTGCATAATTCGAGTCACATAGCATCATGCATATTATTCATACATCGCATGCATGCATATTTATTTGTATTTCAGGTATCCAACCAACAGGATGGAAGACATTGACCGTTGCCCCTGAAAAGTCGATTCAAATGGCTACCCAACCTCTACAAAGGCAGTCGAGTATTCCTTTTCCTATTATAATAAAAAAAGAGGAGAAGAAAATAAAAAATGATGGAAAAGACGAATGAACAAAAAGCAAAGTGCCTAGTGTCTTTCATGTTGTCTATTTAGTTGTTGCTACTCATGTCTCCGTGAGGGGAATTTCATATAATTGATTTTGATAAAACTGAAAGGGAATGTTGAATATGCTAAAAGAGGAGAGTTTAGGATGATAAAGGGCAAGCCATTCCCAAACACGTCCCATAAACACTTCAAGAGTTGAGTGAAAAGCGACATTCTCTTAGGACAAATGATTCGTTCACATTAAGCGTAGAGATTGAAATGATAAAGACATTTCCTTCATCAATCCTAAGCATTGCACTAATCTCTTGCTACCCCTTTGGGCCGAATAAAGATGATCCTTCAAAGTACCCCTATCAAGAATGACCCTATATTGGGACAGCATAGGAGGTTACGATCGTGTTGTAAAGCGAATGATTGACAAAGATCCTATTATTTTCACTTGCCTCAATCTTCTAGTGATAGCTTTAGAGGAATTCTCATTAGAACTTGACTCATCCCAAAGTGAAGAAGAGCATTTCCTTCTCTACCCAAACATCGATACCCTTTGCTTTAACCAATTTGGGCCTAATTATTAATTTTTGAACCCCGAGCGGTGATCATCCCCTTCACCGGGGCAAGGCATAAGGATTGACCACATATAATTGACATTTACGAGAAAACATGAAAAGCATCTCGAAAGTTATAAGAGCTCCAAAAGTTCAAAGAGCAAAAAGTTCGACAAGATTAAGAGGTAAGAAAACGTAGTGTGCCTAGTAAAAGCAAGGCCAATGTCCATCAAGAAAAAGAGCCAAAAGGCTGCATCCTATGTGAAAGAAAAATCATCAAAGTCCAAGTGCATGCGTAAAAAAATCATCGTAAATGCAAAGGAAATTAGAGAAATGAGCAAAGCTCCCATGCAAAAATGGTTAGTCAAGAGACTTTTGAGATGTGCTATGTTTCAAAAGCCAAATGATATCGAAAGATCGAGTGACTTGGTCACAATGCCATAATGATCACCAACTCTTAAAAAACCCTATTGAAAATTTTAAGCCTTTCGAGCCTCTCTCGAGCCAATGTTACTACCCTCTTCTGAAGTCTTTTTTGATTTGGATGGTTTGAGCGAAAATGAGAATGCCACGAGAAGCTACTGCTTGAATGAGTGGAAGCAATTCTATCTTATCTTATCTTCTAAGTTCTCAACTTGTAAACCTGATGAAGATAGCGACAAATTTTCTTTTCTTGGCCTCAAAGCAATGATCCCTTTGTGTAAGCCCATGACCAAACTTATATTACGATCCTTTCAAAAGACCCTTTTGATTGATCAGATTGTGCTCATCACGAATGTTTCTGGAAGCCTTCGATATAGGTTATGCGAGATACCCTCAGCAACCACTTATCTTCCACATGAATGGATGGGATCAAGCAGCCATTTTAGAAGAGTAGTTGAGAAACCCTTTCTGACTAAGAAGCTCTAGTTTGGCATGCTTAATGAGCCCTTTCCACGAATAGAAATCATTTTGATAAGAACTTGTCTCCTAGAGAATTTGATGATTAATGATACATCTTCGAGTGAGATGACAACTTTGTGCCACATGATGCTAATTGACATCGAATGTTTCTCAAAGCAATCAGACTTGGCTTGATTAACTTGTTCAGTTAATACTGCAATATTGCCAATACATCTCTTGATGCCGTCCCTAATGACATTTGCTTAAGTTGAGTTTGACAGGATTCCCCAGTGAAGCCATGCGGTTTTCAAGGGATTTATGGATGCTTCCTTAAAGGCTACAAGGTTCATGGTCAGCCTTAAACCATGCAATTTCCAAAGGTTCATAGTTAGCCTTAAACCATGCCATCTCCAAAGGTTCGTGGGTCATCCTTAAACCACATCGTTCGTTGGTCTATCCTTAAACCACACGGTTCGTGTGTCATCCTTAAACCACAAGGTTGATGGGCCTATCCTTAAACCACGGGATTCATGAGTCTATTCTTAAACCACACGGTTCGCGGATCTATCCTTAAACCACATGGTTTGTGGGTCATCCTTAAACCACAATGTTGGTGGGTCTATCCTTAAACCACGGGGTTCGTGGGTCTATCATTAAACCACGGAGTTCGTGGGTCTATCATTAAACCACGGGGTTCACGGGTCTATCCTTGAACCACACTTTTAAAAGGGTTTGTGAGTCTATCTTTAAATTGCAAGTTGCAAAGGGTTCGTGGGTTTATTTTTGAATAATAGATTTTCATTTCCAATCAAAACATGTTTGTATACGGTGAGACTTTCCCATCTCAATCAATGCCCATCTTTACAATGTAACCCAAGGCCATCATTCTACACCAGTTTATCGTTTATAGCCCACTAACCATTGAATTATGCCGATAAAATTTAGGTGTATTTTCTCTTTGAAATGAACCTCTTTGAGCTCCCATTCAAACATGGGCAGCTGTTGATACCTAAATTTTACAATTTTATTTAGCATTTAATCTTGTACAAAATTAGGAATTAGTTGCTAAAAAAAAAAAAAAAAAAAAAAATTATTATTAAAAAAAAAACCTTAGGGGTTAGGTCGGGCCAGATTCGGCCTTAGCCGGGCCTGCCCCCTTCCTTTTCTTTCCCGCTTGCATAGCCAGGCCTAGCTCCTTTCTCCTTTAGTCTGGCCCGCGCCCATCCTTCCTCCCCCTAGTGTCCTGCGTCCTGCGCGCGACTTGCAGAGAGACAAAAAAGAGGAGCAGCAACATAGAGCAGGGGATCGGTGTGGCAAGTGGGCGGTGTGATCCGCGGGTCGGGGGCAACCTGGCCGGCAAATTGGCAGCTGCAGACGCCATGCGCGTCGGCCGGTTACTTTAAAAGGGAGGAGCAGCAAACAGAAAAAATGGGAAAAAAGGAGAATCGAAGGGGGGAAGGGAGAAACCGAGGAGAACAGTGAGTGAGAGACGGAGACGGGAGAGAAGAGAGCGGGCTGAAGAAGGAAGGAGAGGAGGAGGAGACCTCCCGTGAGCCATCGATCGCTGCCGGAGCTGCCGACCGTCTTTAACTCCACTGGATCCAGGTTGGTCTTTTAACAAGCACCTGGTGTGCACTCCTCGGGACCAAACCGGCCAGAGCTCGCCCCAACCATTTTGGGTTTGGGCGAGCTCCGGCCACCGCCCGTCCTCCATTCCCTTCCATGATAATCTGGTTTCTTGTTCTTAGATTTTAGGACCTACACTCGGGCCTCGGCCGAGCCATTAGACCCTAGGATTCGCGCACGCCACCTGTTCGATGAAATGCCAAATTGAGCTCCACCTCCCCGGCTCCTCTGTGTAGAGCCCAGCTAGGATTTTTAGCCACCGAAAGGCCGCCGCCATTTGCTCGGAGGCCGGACTGCGTCCCTCCGGACTGAGGCGGCGCCGTCAGGGCTCCAACCGGAGATCGCTTGTGCCCTTCACCTCTGCCTTCTCCTTTGTTGCGGCTGGACAGCTACCAAACAAGAGTTACGGGTCAGCGGAGCCCTCGACCAGTGCCTTGCCGTTTCCGGTGGAGTCCCGACCGGTGCCACCGCCTTCCTTGGAGGACCCCCGCAAGCAGCACGCCATCGTGGCCTCCTTCGTCACGACTGAGCAGTCGCTGACCAAGGACCACGGTCAACAGCCTGGAATTAATCTAGGCCATGGGCCTACAGGTAAGTCCCTTTTGCAAAAAAAAGAGGGTTAGGCTCGTCGGCAAACCCAACCCCAAATTATGAAATCGCTCGACCACCGCTGGTCGAGCCTGGTCCCTTTTTGGAGCGGGCTAACAGGCCCGCCCCCATCCCGGTCGGACCGAGTGGGTTGGACCGACCCACCCAACCGGGTCGACTGGGTTGACTCAAACCGGACTCGACACTGGGTTCGACCGGAAAAATATATTGTTTTATTATTTAAAATAAATTAAAAAAAATTGAAACTCCCAAATGTGTAAGGTTTGGTTGGGAATTGCTATTTCTTACATTCTTAGTATAATTAGGCCTTTATTTGCTTGTATATTGATTATATCGTGTGTTTAATTTGCATATTTAATTATGTTTAATTGCACGTGCTCAATTTTACTACAATTAGAATCTTGGTAGCTATGATTGTTATTATAATGATTGCGTACTCGCATGATCACCTCATATGTTAGTGGATAGGTGTAAAATCAATCCAAACTACCTGACAAAAATCTTTTCTTTTAAAATGAACAAGATTAGGTACCGAAAGGGCACTAATTGGTCGATTAGTGTAATCAAGTCCCCGACCCTAGATTCTCTGGTTGTGTAGGAAGTGAGGCATACTCCCATGCCTCATTTGATTTCTAGCCGACCCCAATAGACTAGTGGCAACTTCTTTTTGCAAAATTCTCAAAATACCCCAATGTCACGCGAGATATGGGCTTGGGAGAGATCGTGCCTAATCATGGGCCTTAGGCCCACCTTTTAGGTAATACCCCTAAACCTATTCCCTCCCCCGAGGGGTAGGTCGCGACTCGTCCTAAATCCTATGTGCCTCCTTAATGAATAGTTCTCTATTGCCACTCCTGCAAGTTTTTAAACTTTAGAAGATTTGGTTTTTAAAATTAGATCCTTACAAAGCATGTCACTGCGTTAGATGGACCCATATGGGATTTGCTCAATAGTTAATAATTAATGGTGCATGGATTTGGCAAATGACATTGATAGGATATTTCGTACCATTAAATGTAAACAAAAAACATTCACTATTACTCAAATGTTTTATCTTTTCTTTATTTTGCTTTTTTTCTCTGTATCCCTGTTTTGCTGTGAAATCAAAGCTTGTTTTCAAAGTCCAAGAATTTGGGAAAAAATTTTCTCTCATTGCATCGCACCTCAGGAATATCAATTTTTGTAAGTATGAAAATGCATGTAATATCTTAGACCAGCATTGAAAGTATGGCTATTTAAGCATGTAAAAATCTCATTCATATATTGATTTGGCTGGCTATTTAATTGACTATTCAAAAGGTGTTGTGTTTTTTTTTTTTCCACTGCCTTCAAAAAATTTTAGTTTGTTTATATGTATATATATTTTATAATTTAAATCTTGTAGATGACACACTTTAGCATTTTCTTAATCCATAGTACCTGAAATTTTCACAATATATACGTGTTTAAGCATACATTCACTTAAAAAAAAAAGATTTATACCTATGTGACAAATTCTGTTATGCTCCTCTGTTTCTGTTCTGCTACGCTCACCTCTTCCTCTTTTTGAACTGGGCCGAGTGCTCTTTTCTTCATCTTTTCTTTTTATTAGTAAAGGCTAATGTCGTGAAAAGAAAAATGGGCTTAGAGTGTCATGAGTTTCAAACGGGCATCCACTGATATTAATGGGTGGACCTGCTGAATTCAAATCCGATGGGCTTAAGGGAATTGACTGATGGACTGACTCGGGCTAATGGGCTGTGCACTAGTGGGCTCACATGATGAGCTTGTCTTGGGCTCACTTAACCGAATTGGACTCTCCTTCTCTTTTTTTCATTTGTTTATTATATTTGGCATTTTTATTTATTTGGAATATGTTTACTACAAATACTAAAACTTGTCAAATTTATTCAATCGAATTTTTCCATTAATTTTGTTCAATTTGGTTAACGGATAAATGCGGAAGTGGTGATGATGTAGCTTTTTAAAAATGAGCTTAATTTAAAAGGAAAAGAAAGAAAGAAAGAGAAGTAGGTGGGAGGGCTGCAAGTCCCTGCCCCTGCCACCGCCCCACCATCATCAAAAGGGGCCGACGATGGTGGGGGTGACTCGGTGGGGGTCATCAGGCCACAGCTAAGGGTCGGTTAGGCTTGGCAACCCTTGCCGATAGTAGGCGAGGGTCGCACCCCTTGCCCCCTCCTACCCCCCTCCCAAAAAAAAAAAAAAAAAAAACACTTGCCCAAATCGAGCAAAGGTTGTTAACCCTCGACAAACCCTGGCCATGGGCTGCCATTGGCAACCAATCCCCGCCAATGGCGACCTCACCCAAGTCTACGCAAGGGTCGATGACCCTTGCCCATTGTTAGCAATGCCAGGCCCTTGGCTAGGGCTTAGTGACCCCTGTTGGGTCACCCCCACCCTCGTCAGCCCTTTTTGGCGATGGTAGGGAGGGGGGCGGCAACAACAATAGCAAGGGCTTGTAGCCCTACTTGCTTTTATTTAGATTTAATCTAAATAAAATTAGTATTAATGATTTTAGCCACATGGGAGAAAGATAATATTAAAAAAAGTCATGTCAAGATTTTCCATTAGCTAAATTGGACAAAGTTAATGAAATGACTTGATTGAATCAATTTAACAAGTTTTATGACTTGATTATATTTTTTGCAAATTTTAAGACTCAATTATATTTTCGTAACAACTTTTAGTACTTCTAGTGAATATATTCATTTTATTATTATTATTTTGTTTTTCTTATTAAAATGTATGCTTAATATTTTGACTGAATCCTAGTGGGAGCTAAGAAGTTCAAAATGGAACCCTTGTCTAGACTCGTCCATTAATCGCGTAAGCCATAAAGACCGGACATAGGGCATCTGTCATGGACATTAAAGCCATACCATTTACTCTTTCCTCTATTAATTCTTATCTTCCATAACCTAAATTACTTTCATTTTCAAATGACAAAGATCATCAATGTTAAATTGTATTTTATATTAGAGCTCAAAGAAGAAAAGATGTCTAGTATGAGGGACTTATTTGATTCGCCATATCATCTAAACGTAGGTAACTTGGAGGGAAATTACTTATCAAGGTCTAATCTAGTGAACCAAGTAGGGATGAGCATGGTTCGGGTGGACGATTCTCACCTTAGATCAAGGAACTGCCCACTAAGGACTAGTTCCAAAAATTAAAATCGGGAACCGCCCATTGATTTTATGGATTCATCTAAAAACCATACCACTGTTCCGGTCCAGTTCCCAAGTGGGTCCATAAAGCCAGTCCCACCAAGTTTCGCTTAGAATTACACAACGGAATCACTTCATCAAAGACACACTTTATCAAAGACACACCCAATTAAAGCCAATGAACCAATAATATTAGTATGTTAGTAAGTGTGTAAGTAGGAGAGCATACTCACCACCTATTATGAGTAGGCAAAAGCAAATAGTAATCTAACATAAAGTAGCAAGTAGTCTAAGGATTTAGGATTTTTCATTTTTTTATATTAAAAATTATATATATATATATATATATATATACACATATATTTATATACATATATATATACACATATTTATATACATATATATATACACATATTTATATACATATATATATACACATATATATATACACATATATATATACACATATATATATACATATATATATATATATATATATCTATCTATCTATCTATCTATCTATCTATCATCGGTTCAATCCGGGTGGATGGTTTCACACATGGAATTGGAAACCAGACCGATATCCATCGGTTCCAATAAGTTGGAACCGAGAACTGGACTGGTTCCCTTAGGAACCTCCGGTTCTTGAGCGGTCCGGTTTGGTCCGTTTTGAGGCGATTCAGGCAATTCCTAGTTCCTTTGCACACCCCTAAAACCTGATATGGCTAGTACAAGCACCTAGAGGGAGGTGAATAGGTGATCAAAGAAGTTTTCGTGAATCTTATCAAAACAAATTAACTTCTAAGAATAATAAACTGAAGTTGTGAAGAACTATAAACTATCATATAGAGTTGTGATTTAAAGTAAAGAGTTTAGGGAAAGAGAATTAAACACAAGGTTGTTGGAGAAAACTTCCTTATTTGTTTTGAAGTTGACAAAACGTTTCCATCAGTCTAGTCTGAAGACTTGTAGACTCAAGTGCAAAAGTCTAAAGAACTTCAGTTTCTATTATCAAAGCCTAAAGACTCAAGACTCAAGACTCAAGACTCAAGATTTAAAGTCGACCCTCACTAATAGTCTCTAGACCGACGAAGGAAAGTTTTATTTGTTGGAGAAAACTTGTCCGGATGCGAGTATATCTTTAAGGATTTGGTTTGGTTGAAGAAGATTTCACGGCTGGAGAGAGCATCTCATGATCCATTATTCTTATTGATTTGGATAATTAGATCTCTTGATTGGCGAAGTATACTTGGAAGGTTCTACTTATGAAAACCTAGATTCTGATTGTATGGGCGAGCAGGATTGGTGGGCTATCATCACATTCCTTAAATAATTCAAGATCTTCCTAATTGATTTTGTCCAACAGGTAGATTGGAAGAATTCCTTTGGAAGGTGCCAATGGTTATGAAGACATGAAGGAGTATATAAGGAAGATGCTTAAGTTATTCTAGTGAGTGTGTGAAAGAAGAATTCCAAAGTCTGAAGCTTTTAGTTCTTTCCTGTTTCATTTCGTCAAGCCTAAATTGTATTCAAAAGAGAGATTAAATACTTGTGAGACCTTGAGGAAGTAGGAGAGTCTCTACTCTGTGGAATCAAGGAGGTGAGACTGTAAAATCTATTTTGGTTCTTAGTGGAATCCAGTCAGTGGGCTGTCAGTGCAGAAGAGTGGACGTAGGCTTGGTCTAAGTTGAACCACTATAAACCTTGTGTTTCAATTCTCTTTTCCTAACCTTTTTACTTTAATTCGCAGCATTATATTACTATTTATAGTTGTTTACATTTTCAGTCTATTATCCTTAGAAGTTGAATCAGCTTGTTAAAGTTTTGCAAAAATTTCTTTGATCACCTATTCACCCCCCTCTAGGTGCTCTTACTAGCCCTTTCAATTGGTATTAGAGCTCGTGTGCTCAGTTAATTGAAGTGTTTTTACTTTTGAGTTAAAGATCTATGGCTAGTATGTTGGCTTTAGGTTTGATTGAAGGCCAAAGGAACACCAGACCACCTTATTTCGATGGAAAGGATTACAGCATATGGAAAAACAAGATGAAGGCATTCCTAAGATCGAAAGATCCTCTGGAATGGGATGTGGTAGAAAAAGGAATTATTCCTAAAGCTACATCTGTGTCAGAAAGGGGAAAATAAATTGCAGACGCTTGCGAGATGACTCAAGAAGAAAAGACCAAGAGACAAGCTCTTGATGCTAAAGCAATTTACTCATTATATTGTGCATTATCTCCTACTGAGCATAACAAAATATCTTCTTGTGAAACGGCTAAAGAAGTCTGGGATAGGCTGCACATTACCTATGAAGGAACTGATCGAGTAAAAGAAACAAGGATCAACATTCTACTCGGACAGTATGAAGCCTTCAAAATGAAACCAGTAGAATCTATTACTAACATGTTTAGTCGTTTTATAGAAATTAACGGTCTAGAATGTTAGGGACAGCCAATCTCAGAACCAATAAAGGTCAACAAATTGCCGCGTGGACTCTCCAAAGATTGGAATCATGTGAAGACCTCAATAAGGGAAACACAAAGAATCGTGCCACTTTCGGTAGACGAACTAGTTGGGACACTTCAATCTTATGAAGTAGAGCAAATCAACGAGGAAGAAAATCCCAGAGGTAAGAAGTCAATTGCCTTAAAGTCTAACGATGATTCTGATTTTACATACTCTGAAGAGGACATAGACGATGAAGAACTAGCACTTATGATAAACAAGTTCAGGAAACTGAACAAAAAGAGAAGAAGGTTCAATTGGAAGAAACATAGCACTCAAAAGTTCCATAACAAATCAACGGAGGATGATAAAACCAACAAAGATGTGATCTGCATTGAATGCAAGAAAAAGGACATATCAGACCAAATTGTCCCATGTTGAAGAAAAAGAAAGGAAAAATTGAGAAATACAGAAAATCTCTTAAAACAGAAACATGGAGTGATACTGAATGCGAATAGAGTGATGAAGATTATGCCAATATCTATTTAATGGCAAAATCTGCATCAGACTCAAACTTTGAGACATATACGATGTAGACTTAGATAGTGAATTCGAGATAAGTAATTAAAAAATTCCTACTAAAGTCTCGAAATATATTGATGAACTTTGTCTTCGTCTCAAAACCTCTCTTAAGAGGATTTCTGAGCTAAAAATGGAGAATTCTACATTGAAGCAACAAGAAAATTCTTGGAAAGAAAAGTTTGAAAATTTGAACAAAGATTTTGCTATTTTAAAAGAAAAAACTAATTCTCTTTCAAAAGAAAACACATTTTTGAAAAATGATATCTCAAATATTTCAAAAAAGTTTTCAATAGGGTTTGAGAAGTTGGAAAAGATTCTTTCTGCACAAAGACTTTATTTCAACAGGTCAGGCTTGGGAATGACTTCAGAAACTACTCCTTTAATTGATTTTCCAAAAGTGAAAGAAATAATCAAATAAAGGCCTACAAAAACTTTTTATAGAAATCATTTTCAAAAAGTCTTTGTAAAATCTATTGGTCGAAGTGCTCTCAAATGTTCTAAGTGTAACAGCTCAGAACACTTTGAGAAAGAATGTCCTATGGTTTGGAGACCTATTAAGAAGGATTGGACAAAGACTATATATTGCATTAACTCCATTGGACCCAAGAAAATGTGGGTACTAAAGAAAGCTTGAGTTTCTGTTTTAATTGCAAGTTATTATTAAGAAAAATGTCAAATGGTATTTGGATAGTGGTTGTTCAAGACACATGACTGAAGATTCAAATTGTTTTATAAAGTTTGTTCAAATAGATGGTGGAAAATTCTCTTTTGGAGGAAATAGCAAAGGAAGAATTGTTGGGTGTGGAACTATAAAGATTGGAAGTCTCACAATCAACAACGTCTCTTTGGTGGAAGGACTAAATTACAATCTGCTCAGCATAAGTCAACTGTGCGATACTAGATTCAAAATCAATTTCCAGGAAGGAATATGTTTAGGAACTAGTAAAGATTTTTCACAATCTTTTATTGGACGAAGGCATGGGAACATCTATCTTCTAGAGATCAAACCAAAAAGGCCTCAATGTTTGATTTCTATTTAAGATGAAGCAAATCTTTGGCATCGAAAGCTTGGCCATATCAACATGAAGCAAATTACCAAAATCTCTTCCAAGAAGCTTGTTCGTGGACTACCCAACCTGAAATACCAAAAATTTGACTTATGTACACCATGTGTGTTGGGAAAATAAGTAAGAAGTTCTTTTAAACCAATAAATCAAATTACTTCTAATCGTGTTTTGTAGCTACTACATATGGATCTCTTTGGACCAACCAGAACTTAAAGCATTAGTGGAAAGAGATATTGCTTAGTGATTGTGGATGACTATTCTCGATTCACTTGGGTTCACTTTCTAGCAAGTAAGTCTGAAATCTTTTATCACTTTTCAAAGTTTGCTAAGAAAGTAAGAATAAGAAAGAATATGCTATCTCAAGTATACGGATAGATCATGGATGTGAGTTTGAAAATCAAGATTTTGCCAAATTCTGTGATAATTCTGGATTTCAGCATGTTTTCTCCTCTCCATATACTCCAAAATAGAATGGAGTCATGGAAAGGAAAAATAGATCTTTGCAAGAAATGGCAAGAACTCTTTTAATTGAGAGTAATATTTCTTCTCATTTTTGGGCTGAAGCAGTCTCTACAGGATGTTATATTATTAACAGAATATTCTTAAGGCTTATTCTGGATAAAACTCCCTATGAATTATTCAAAGGAAAGAAGCCAATTGTTTCTTATTTTCATGTGTTTTTGGTTGCAAATGTTTTGTCTTGAAAAATGCAAATGATCGAGTCGGTAAGTTTGAAGAAAAATCAGACGAAGGAATCTTCCTTAGATATTCAATCTCCAGCAAAGCCTACAAAGTATTCAACAAAAAGACTCAATCTGTGGAAGAGTCGATGAATGTTAAATTTCAGGACTCTTTGCAAAATCAATCAAGTCAGACTCAACCTGAAGAATATGAACCTACTCCAAACTCTACAAAATCTACCTCCCCTGAAGCTACTCAGACTTCAGAAGAACAACAACGAACATATGTTGAAGATTCAGCTGAAGAAAAAGATCAACAATCTGTCAGACTGACCAATAACTGGAAGCACAAGTCTAGTCATCCCAAAGAACTCATCATTGGTGATATTGATGAAGGGATTTGCACCAGATCCAAAGGGTAAGAAAAGTCTAGCGATGTGGCACTTATTTCTGAAATCGAACCCAAAAGCATCGAAGAAGCTTTAACTGACAAAAGCTGGATTGAAACAATGCAAGAAGAGCTCAGGCAGTTCAGTGTTAATGATGTTTGAGAATTAATTCCTAAACCAAAAAGTAAATCTGTTGTTGGAGCTAAATGGGTTTTCAGAAACAAGATGGACGAAAAATGAAAAGTGGTAAGAAACAAAGCAAGACTCGTGGCCAAAGGATATACGCAAAAAGAAGGGATAGACTATGATGAGACTTACGCTCCAAAGTAGTAAGGTTAGAAGCAATTAGATTATTACTTATTTTTGCTTATTATAAGAATTTCAGGTTATTCCAAATGGACGTCAAAAGTGCATTTCTAAATGGATTTATCCAAGAAGAAGTCTATGTGGAACAACCTCCCGGTTTTGAAGACCTAAGGAAACCAGACTCAGTATTCAGACTGAAAAAGGCTCTATATGGTTTAAAGCAAGCACCTCGAGCATGGTATGACGGGTTAAGTAAGTTTTTAATTCAAAATGGTTTTGTCAAAGGAAAAGTGGACACTACCTTGTTCATTAAAAGAGAAGGTAAAAACTTCCTACTTGTTTAAATCTATGTTGATGATATTATATTTGGATCTCCTAACGAAAACCTGTGCAAGAAGTTCTCTAAGTCTATGCAGGATGAATTTGAGATGAGCATGATGGGTGAACTTTCCTTCTTTCTCGGACTACAAGTGAAGCAATTGAAGGAAGGAATTTTTATTCACCAAGAAAAATATGCTAAAGAACTTGTTAAAAAGTTCGGTTTGGAGAATTGCAAAAAGACTGATATACCAATGTCAAGTTCTTCGAAGCTGGACAAAGATGAAGGAGGAAAGAAAGTTGACTAGAAGCTATACAGGAGTATCATTGGTTCACTTATTTATCTTATTGCTTCTAGACCTGACATTTTGTTTAGTGTTTGCATTTGTGCTAGATTTCAATCTGACCCCAAAGAATCTCATCTAAGTGCTGCAAAACACATCATCAAATACGTTGCATCAACCTCAAAGTTAGGTCTGTGGTATCCCAAGAAAGGAGACTTTACTCTCCTTGGATATTCAGATGCAAATCTGGCAGGTTGCAAAGTTGATAGAAAGAGTACTTCCGGTACTTGTCAATTGCTGGGAAATAGGACAATATTGTGGTTCTCAAGGAAGTAAAACATTGTAGCTCTTTCAACAGTAGAAGCAGAATATGTGGCTCTTGGAAGTTGCTGTTCTCAAATCTTATGGATAAAACAATAACTGAGAGACTTTGGAATTGAAGACTCATACACCGAGATCCAATGTGACAATACTAGCGCAATTAATCTCACAAAGAATCCAATTATTCATTCAAGAGCAAAGCATATAGAGATTTGGCATCACTTTATTAGAGATCATGTTCAAAATGGAGAAGTCTTGATTCAATTCATTGATTCAAAGAATCAATTGGTGGACATATTTACAAAGTCTCTGGAGAAAAGCCTATTTGAGTCTATTTGCACCAGACTGAACATAATATCTTTTATTCAGTAAAGTCTGGAAGTGCTCAAGACTCAAGAGGTTAAGTCTGAAGTTCTTCAGACTTAGAATAACTGAGAAAGTTACGACTGTAAGTTATTTCTATTCCAGTATTTTAATTTGAAAAGGTACGATCACTTTTAATCGCTAATTTTTTGTTATTTTTAGAAGTTATCTTTTCAAGTTTTTGATTTTATGGAAGTTATTCTTTTCAAAAAGGCAATTATTTTAAAATGGGCAGTTATTCTTTTTCAAAAATGTATTTTTTATTTTCCTTTTATGACGCTTCGTTTACCTCGCTTCATATATATATATATATATATATATATACAATAGAAACTCGTCTTCTTTGTTTTACACTGAAACCCTTGAATACAAAATTCCCACTTACTTTCACTTTCACTTTCACTCTCGATTTGCCCAAAACGTTTTCACTTTTTTCGAGCAAGCTGGAAATCTCTCCCTTGAATTGATAATGTCTTCAAGAAAGTCTTCAAGGATTGCGAGTAGGGGACCACGGCACATGCCAGAGGGTCCTACGCACTTCGACTTGACTGAAGAAGAAGTTTCTACTCCACCTCAGCAACAAAGACAGCAACAACCTTCTCAACAGGGCCCATCTTCTACACTAACTCAACTAGAAGTGATAGAAGAGGCTGATCCTGTAAGAACGTTAACTCCTTAAGTTGCTTTCAAGCTTTATTCTAATTTGAAAAGAGGGGGAACTCCTATGTCCTTGATTGATGAATACCTGCGAGAGAGAGGGTATAAGAATGAGACTCTTTTTCTACGTGACATGGAAGATATGGGTATTGCCAAAAAAGAATCGATTGAAAAAGCATTCACTAACTTTTCTAGCGACCCACGCTTTGGGACTGCTAATCAACCTCAAGGACTGGATGATGATGAGAGGATTTTTTCCCACTTTCAGCCTAGAACGGGAGTGGCAGCAAATGTTACTGATGGTTCTAATCTGTTTAGATCAAAGAACCATAAGAGGGTTTATTTGAAACTACTGAAGAGAGGGGTCATGCACCCTAGGATTGTTGATTTTGATTTCCTTGACTCAGTGAAAGTCAATCAGCGAGAGAAGCTGGCTCTACTGCAATTGGAGTACTTTTGTTCAGAATCCATTGCTGTTTATCCTGAACTCACATCATACTTTTATTCGAACTTATCTTTTGTGGATGTAAACAACTTTACTTTTACAGTAAGAGATAAGGAATTCCTGGTGACTATGGACACGTTAGCTGATATAATTAGGGTGGAAAGAATGAGTTTTCAACCAATTAGCGTGTCTATTGCTCATGCTACTCTGTCATTGGTGAAAGACAGGGATGTTGAAGGCAAGATTTCTTATTGAAAGTGCTAGAATGAACACCTAGAGGGGGTGAATAGGTGTAAAAATAGATTTTGCAATATGCAGTAAAAATATTTACTTTTAGCCTGAGTCTGAATAACAACTGACTTTTGAAACTGAGTTCGAAGAGCAGTAGACTTTAAGCAAGATCAAACTTTAGCAGTTAAACAGAAATATGAACAAAGTAAAGAGATTCAAGGAAGAGAATAAGAACACAAGGTTTATAGTGGTTTGGCTTAATCTAAGCCTACGTCCACTCTCCCATGCTGACAGCCCACCGGCTGGATTTCACTATCAATCAAAAGAAATGTTACAATCTCACGTCCTCGATTCCATAGTGTAGAGACTCTACTACACTTCCTCGAGGTCTTACAAAATTCTCTTTTTTGAGTACAATGTATGCTCAACAAATGAATTAGCAAAGAGTAGGGAGCTTCAGACTTTGGAATTTTTCTATCTCGCACACACTTGAACAACTAGAGTGTCTTCCTTTTATACTCCTCCATGCCTACATAACCGTTGACACCTTCCAAAGGAGTTCATCCAATCTACCCATTGGACTGAATCAATTAGGGAGATCTCTCATTATTTAAGGAATATGAAGATAGCCCACCAATCCTGTTCGCCCATACAATCAGGATCTAGGTTTCCATAAGTAGAACCTTCCAAGTATACTTCACCAATCAATGGATCTTTCTTACTCGATTTACTTGTCATACGAATAATAGATATATATGTGCTTTCTCCAACCGTGAGATAATCTTTAATTAAACGAATCAAATCTTTAAGGATAATGTCGTATCTGGATAAGACTTCTTCAATGATCTAGAAACTATCAACGAAGGCAGACTTTAAAACTCGAGTCTCCCGATCTTCAGTCTGGAGGTCTTCAGACTTTGATAAATGAGTCTGAAAGTCTTTAGACTTAGAAACGTTTTGTCAGCTTCAAAATAAAGAAGAAAGATTTCACCAACAATCTCCCCCTTTTTGATGGTGACAAAACTTTCCTGCAAATTTAGACACTCTGACCTACAACACTTAAGCAAATCAAGCTTTTCTTGTATATAAACAATTATTAAAGATTAGAAAAAATAGTAGCGAATCTGCAGTCACAAAAAACATGTTAGTCTTGAAAACGTAACTATCTTTAGCATAATCAGTAATAATAGCTTAAGTTACTTAGCAAGCCTCAGTAATCCAAACCAGTGCAAAACAGAAATCAAACCAAACAAAATAAAGTCCAAACAAAACAAACATAACATCAAGTCAAGCAAATTTGCATAAACATCTCCCCCTTTTTGTCAACGGCAAAAAGTGGAGATCGGAAAAAGAGATAGATTTTGAAAAGATTAAGAGTTAAGGCTGCTTGGGTAAGCGAACAAGCTCGTATTCCCTCAATGAGTGCACTGTCTGTTCGAGCTTGTCAAAACTTTGCTTCAGCGCTTGAAATTCTTCACCCTGCACATAAGACTGAACTTGATTCTTCAGGGAATCCAGCTGTTCATGAAGAGACACTGAAGTGGCCTTAATAGCGTTCTTGAGATCCAGTATCTCAAAACTCATAGCATATTGCTGACTTCGCACATCAAAAAGAATTTCCAGCAGTCTTGAAAAGTCTACTATTTGAGCAGTTGTATCACTTGGATCAGCAGAGTGAAATTCAGGGAAATTGAGAAATGATGGAGTCTTAGTAGGAGGTCTATCTTCTGGATAGTGTAAGGCATGCACTTCTTCTGGGTCTGCTGCAGATCAACTTACATCACTAGCAAGTAAGGGTGAAGAAGTACATTTTTGACCAGCAGCTCCCCCTATTTTGATGCCCTCAGGAGGAGTAGGTAAAGCTTCCTCAGCCTTAGAATGATGCACTCCAATAGACTCTTCTTATCTTATCTTGGAATGACTAGACAAAGAGATAGCCAAGGTTGGCTCGAAAGAGTCTTGAGTACCCTGATCTCCTTCCCTCTCTGCTTCTTCTGCTTCTTCTTCCATTTCTTTTTCAGCTTCTTCCATTTCTTCCTCTGCTTCCTCTTCCTCTTCCTCTTCTTCTTCTCTTCTTTCCTCTTCTTCTTCTTCTTCTTCTTCTTCTTCTTCTTCTTCTCTTCTTTCCTCTTCTTCTTCTTCTTCTCTTCTTTCCTCTTCTTCTTCTTCTTCTTCTTCTTCTTCTTCTTCTTCTCTTCTTTCCTCTTCTTCTTCTTCTTCTCTTCTTTCCTCTTCTTCTTCTTCTCTTCTTTCCTCTGTTTCCCTCTATTCTTCTTCATTCTCCGATTCGTCTCTCTCTGTTCCTTCATCTGACTCTTCTCTTCTCTTAAGAAAGCTGACAAAGGTCTTCAGATTTTTCAAGGCAGAAATAGTAAGCTCATCCTCATTTTCTTCATCTTCTAGAATGAGAGCTCTTTTCTTCTTTACAGGAGCAATCATGGGCTCCTTGCCTTTTCTTTTAGCTGCAGCAGAGTCTTGCTTTACCTTGAGAGGAGATTTCTCCTTCATTCGTTCCAGCACTTTGTTCAGCTCTTTTAGGCGCATCTTGGACACCATTTTGAACCCAATTACCATGGGAGTGATGGCTTTCAGACTCAATGGTGCAGAGATATGAATTTTGAAGTGCCTAAAGAGTCGAGTGATAAGAGCAGAATAAAGAAGCTGCCCCTTATCCTTCATCACAGTTCGAAACATGTGGAACAGAATGGTGTGAGGCAGAGAGAACTTAAAACCAGTATTGATTGCACACATCAATTTGGCTTCTGATTGAGAAACATTAGTCTTGGATGTCGATTTAGGGCGAATGCAATTAATCACAATTTTGTGCAAGAGAATGTTCAAGGCACTCATCCTTAAATAAGAAAGTTTTCATTCAACATCCCTGTCTCTTACCAAAGACAGAATAGCATGAGCAATGGACACACTAATCGGTTGAAAACTCGTTCTTTCCACCCCGATTATGTCAGCCAAAATGTCTGTGGTCACCAAAAATTCCATGTCCTTCACAGTGAAGATAAAACTGTGTGCATCCAAAAAGGATATATTCGAGTAAAAGTAAGCAGTCAACTCTGGAAATGCAGCAGTAGAATAAGAACAGAACTTTTCCAATTGCAATAACACAAACTTTTCTCTCAGATTAATTTTTATTGAATCCATGAAATCAAAGTCAACAGTCCTGGGGTTCATCACCCTTATTTTCAAAAGACTTGCATAAACCTTTTTATGATCCTTGAATCTAAAAAGATTCGAACTAGCGTAATGTTCGCAGCCACCCTGGACCTAGGTTGAAAATGAGAATACAATCGTTCATCATTATCCAGTTGTGGTTGATTCGCAGTGCTATAGTGTGGGTCACTTGGAATATTCTGAAATGCTTTCTTAGCTGATCCTTTTTCCACAACTTCTAGCCTCTCCAAATCTATCAAAAACAGGGTTTCATTCTTGAATCCCCTATCTTTTAAGAACTCACCAATTAATGACAATGGCATACCTCCTTTCTTCAAATTTGAGTAGAGTTTGAAAGCATTCTTTGGAGTTAGAGTTCTTACAGCATTAACCCCTTCTATTACTTCATCGGCTGCTTGATTCGAGGAAGGTTGACATTGCTGACTTGGACGCAAATGAGATTCTTCTTCTTCGGTTAAGTCAAAGTGGGTAGGACCCTCAGGCATGCGACGTGGTCCCCTACTTGCAATCCTTGATGACTTTCTTGAAGACATTGCACTTCAATGGAAAGAATCACTAACTTGTTCGAAAAGATGAAAACTTTCGAACGAATCGAGAGTAAAAAAAGTGAAAGAGAATAGGAATATTGTATTCTAGGGTTTTTGAGTAAAAGTGAGGAAGACGACATAGTGATATATAAAGTAAGTGGAGCGGGGTAAACGAAGCGTCGTAAAAGGAAAATAAAAAGATGACTTTTTGAATAATAACTTCCCTTTATGAATTTAACTGAATTCCATTTAAAATCGATAACTGCCTTTTTGAATTAAGGGATATTTTAAGAAAGATAAATCAATCAACTAATCAGTTAATAGATAATCGTACATTTTCAAATTTGAAAAATTAGAACAACTTACAGACGAGGCTTGAGGTCTTTTGAGTCTTAGCATTTAAAGATTTCTAATTTTGAGTCTTGAGAGCATTCAGATTTTACTGAGTAAGAGATATGATATTAAGTCTGGTACGAATAGACTCAAATTGATTTTTCTCCAGTGGCTTTGTAAATATGTCCGCGAGTTGATTCTTAGAGTCAATGAACTGGATCATTACTTCTCCATTTTGAACGTGATTTCTAATAAAATAGTGTCGAATCTCAATATGCTTTGCTCTTGAGTGGAGAATAGGATTCTTGGAAAGATTAATTGCGCTGGTGTTGTCACATTTGATCTCAGTGCAAGAATCTTTGACTCCAAAGTCTCTCAGTTGTTGTTTTATCCATAGGATTTGTGAACAGCAATTTCCAAGAGCCACATATTCTGCTTCTGCTGTTGAAAGGGCCACTGTATTTTGCTTCCTTGAAAACCAAGATACTGTTCTATTATCAAGTAATTGACAAGTACCGAAAGTGCTATTCCTTTCAACTCTGCAACCTGCTAGATCTGTGTCTGAATATCCAAGGAAACTCAAGTCTCCTTCTTTGGGATACCATAGACCTATCTTTGAAGAGGTTTCAACGTATTTGATGATGCGTTTTGTAGCACTTAGATGAGATTCTTTTGGGTCTGATTGAAACCTGGCACACATGTAAACACTAAACAAATATCAGGTCTAGAAGCAGTGAGATAAAGAAGTGAACCAATAATACTCCTGTAAAGTTTCTGGTCAACTTTCTTTCCTCCTTCATCTTTATCCAGTTTCAAAGAGTTAGACACTGGAACTTCAACATTTTTGCAATTTTCTAATCCGAACTTTTTAACAAGTTCTTTAGCATATTTCTCTTAGTGAATGAAAATTTCTTCCTTCAATTGTTTCACTTTTAGTCCGAGAAAGAAAGATAGTTCACCTATCATGCTCATTTCAAATTCGTCTTGCATAGTCTTAGAGAATTTCTTACAAAGACTTTCGTTAGAAGAGCCAAAAATTATATCATCAACATAAATTTGAACAAGCAAAAAATTATTACATTCTCTTTTGATAAACAAGATTGTATCCATTTTACCTTTGGCAAAACTGATTTGAATTAGGAAATTACTTAACCTGTCGTACCAAGCTCAATGTGCTTACTTTAAACTGTACAACGCCTTTTTCAGTCTGAATACAAAGTCTAGTTTCCTTGGGTCTTCAAAACCGGAAGGTTGTTCCACATAGACTTCCTCTTGGATAAATCCATTTAGGAATGCGCTTTTGACGTCCATTTGGAATAACCTGAAATTCTTATAACAAGCAAAGGCAAGTAATAATCTAATTGCTTCTAACCTTGCTATTGGTGCGTAAGTCTCATCATAGTCTATCCATTCTTCTTGCGTATATCCTTTGGCGATGAGTCTTACTTCGTTCCTTATGACTTTTCCTTTTTCTTTCATCTTGTTCCTGAAAACCCATTTAGCTCCAATAATAGATTTACCTTTTGGTTTAGGAGTTAATTCCCATACATCATTGATACTGAATTGCTTGAGTTCTTCTTGCATAGCTTCAATCCAGTTTTCATCAGTTAAAGCTTCTTCTATGCTTTTGGATTCTATTTCAGAAATGAGAGCCACAGCACTAGACTCTTCATGCCTTTTGGATCTTGTACGAATTCCTTCATTAATGTCACCAATAATGAGTTCTTTGGGATGACTAGACTTGTGCTTCCAGTTGCTGGTTGAAATGTCAGACTGTTGATCTTTTTCTTTATTTGAATCGATCATTTGTTGCTGATCTTTTGAAGTTTGAGCTGTTTCTGGAGATTTAGATTTTGTAGAGTCTGGAGCAGGTTCAGATTCTTCAGGATGAGTCTGAATTGATTGATTTTGAATAGAGTCTTGAAATTTGACATTCATTAATTCCTCCACAAATTGAGTCATTTTGTTGTACACTCTATAAGCTTTATTGGTGGTTGAATATCCAAGTAAGATGCCTTCGTTTGATTTTTCTTCAAACTTTCCAATTCGATCATTCACATTTTTCAAGATAAAACATTTGCAACCAAACACATGAAAGTAAGAAACAATTGGCTTCTTCCCTTTGAATAACTCATAGGGAGTTTTCTCCAGAATTGGCTTTAAGACTACTCTGTTAATAATATAACAAGCTATAGAAACAGCTTCAGCCCAAAAACGAGAAGAAATATTGCAATCAATTAAAAGAGTTCTATCCATTTCTTACAAATATCTATTCTTTCTTTCCACAACTCCATTCTGTTCTGGAGTATATGGTGAGGAGAATACATGCTAAAAACTAGATTCATCACAGAATTTAGCAAAGTCTTGATTTTCAAACTCACCTCCATGGTCTGTCTGTATTCTTGAAATGGCATACCATTTCTCATTTTGAACTTTCTTAGCAAATTTTATAAAATAAGAAAATGTTTCAGACTTACTTGCCAGGAAATATACCCAAGTGAATCGTGAATAATCATCCACTATTACTAGGCAATATTTCTTACCTCCAATGCTCTGGGTTCTGGTTGGTCCAAAGAGATCTATATGCAAGACCTGCAGTACACGATTAGTGGAAACTTGATTTAATGATTTGAAAGAATTTCTAACATGTTTTCCCAATCCACATGGTGTGCATAAGTCTGGTTTTTGATACTTCAGGTCAGGAAGTCCACGAACAAGTTTCTTTGAAGAGATCTTGGCAATTTGCTTCATGTTGATATGACCAAGCTTTCGATGCCAGACATTTGCTTCATCTTGGATTGAGATTAGACACTGAAATCTTTTTGGATTGATATCCAAAAGATAAATATTCCTATGTCTTCGCCCAGTGAAGGATTGTGAAGGATCTTTACTAGTGCCCGAACATATTCCTTCTTGAAAGTTGATCTTGAATCCAGTGTCGCACAATTGGTTGATGCTGAGCAAGTTGTAGTTTAGTCCTTCAACTAAAGAGACATTATTGATTATGAGACTTCCAATTTTTACAGTTCCACTTCCAATAATTCTTCATTTGCTGTTTCCGCCGAAGGAAACTTTTCCACCTGTTACTTGTGTAAGTTTGATAAAACATTTTGAATTTCCAGTCATATATCTTGAGCAGCCGCTATCCAAATACCATTTTAACTTTTTCTTGATAGTAACCTGCAATTAAAAAGAAAACTCAAGCTTTATTTGGTACCCATACTTTCTTGGGTCCAATAGAATTAGTGGTATAAACAGTCTTTGCCCAATCCTTCTTAATAGGCTTCCAAACCATAGGACATTCTTTCTCAAAATGTTCTGAGCTATTACACTTAGAACGTCTAAGAGCACTTCGGCCAACAGGTTTTACAAAGATCTTTTGAAAATGATTCTTGTAAAAGGTTTTTGAAGGTCTTTGTTTGATTTTTTCCTTTACTTTTGGAAAATCAATTAAAGGAATAGTTTCAGCAGTCATTCCCAAGCCCGATTTATCAAAGTAAGGTCTTTGTGCTGAAAGAATCTTTTCTAATTTCTCAGATTCTATAGAAAATCTTTTTGTAACAATTGAAATGTCATATTTCAAAAGTGCATTTTCTTTTGAAAGAGAATTTGCATTTTCTTTCAAGGTAATAACACTTTTATCTAAATTTTCGACCTTCTTTTTCAACACAATCTCATGTTGCTTCAGTGCAGAATTTTCTCTTTTTAGTTCGGAAATCCTCTTGAGATAGGTTTTGAGACTAATACACAATTCGTCAATATATTTAGAGACTTTAGTAGGAATTTTTAAATTATTTACCTCAATTTCACTGTCTCGAGTCTAAGTCTGTCTCAGAGTCCGAATCTGATTTTGATTTTTCCATTAGATAAATATTAGCATAATCATCATCACTCTCTTCACACTCGGTATCACTCCAAGTTTCTGCTTTGAGAGCTTTTCTATTCTTCTTAACTTTTCCTTTCTTTTTCTTTAGTAAGGGACAGTTGGGTCTGATGTGTCCATTTTTCTTGCATTCAAAGCAAATCACATCTTTGTTGGATTCATCATCCTCAATTGATTTGCTTTGGAACTTTTGAGAACTTTGCTTCCTCCAGTTGAATCTTTTTCCCTTTTTGTTCAGTTTTCTGAACCTTCTTATCATGAGGGCAAGTTCTTCATCATCCATATTGTCTTATGAATCTGTAACATCAGAATCATCATTAGATTTTAATGCAATAAATTTTTTACCTTTGGGATCCTCATCTTCATTGATTTACTCTACTTCGTAAGACTGAAGAGTGCCAATCAATTCGTCAACAGAAAGTGGCATGATCATTTGTGTCTCCCTTATTGAGGTCTTCACATGATTCCAATCTTTGGAGAGTCCACGCAATAACTTGTTAAACTTCATAGGTCCAGAGATTGGTTGTCCTTGATACTCAAGACCATTCACGATTTCTGTAAAACGACTAAACATGTCAGTGATAGATTCTCCTGGTTTCATCTTGAAAGCTTCATATTGATCGAGCAAAATATTGATTTTGGTTTCTTTCACTCGATCAGTTCTTTCATAGGTGATGTGCAATCTATCCCAGACTTCTTTAGCTATTTCACAAGAAGATATTCTGTTATATTTAATGGGAGATAATGCACAATATAAGGAGTAAATTGCTTTTGCATCGAGAGGTTGTCTCTTGTTTATCTCTTCTTGAGTCATCTTCCTGGACTAAACAGCTTCTTTTTCTCTTTTTGAAACTGTTGCAGCTTTAGGAATAACTCATTTGTCTACCACATCCCATTCCAGAGGATCTTTTGATCTTAGGAATGCCTTCATCTTGTTTTTCCATATACTGAATTCCTTCCCATCAAAGTAAGGTGGTCTGGTGTTGCTTTGCTCTTTAACCAAACGTGGAGCCAACATACTAGCCATGGATCATTAACTCTGAAGTAAAAACACTTCAATCTAAATGAGTACACAGGCTCTGATACCAATTGAAAGTGCTAGAATGAACACCTAGAGAGGGATGAATAGGTGTAAAAACAGATTCTGCAATATGCAGTAAAAATCTTTACTTTTAGCCTGAGTCTAAATAACAACTGACTTTTGAAACTGAGTTCGAAGAGCAGTAGACTTTAAGCAAGATCAAACTTTAGCAGTTAAACAGAAATACGAACAAAGTAAAGAGATTCAGGGAAGAGAATAATAACACAAGGTTTATAGTGGTTCGGCTTAATCCAAGCCTACGTCCACTCTCCCACGCTGATAGCCCACCGGCTGGATTTCACTATCAATCAAAAGAAATGTTACAATCTCACGTCCTTGATTCCACAGTGCAGAAACTCTACCACACTTCCTCGAGGTCTTACAAAATTCTCTATTTTGAGTACAATGTATGCTCAACAAATGAATTAGCAAAGAGTAGGGAGCTTCAGACTTTGGAATTTTTCTATCTCGCACACACTTGAACAACTAGAGCGTCTTCCTTTTATACTCCTCCATGCCTACATAACCGTTGACACCTTCCAAATGAGTTCGTCCAATCTACCCGTTGGATCGAATCAATTAGGGAGATCTCTCATTATTTAAGGAATATGAAGATAGCCCACCAATCCTGTTCGCCCATACAATCAGGATCTAGGTTTCCATAAGTAGAACCTACCAAGTATACTTCACCAATCAACGGATCTTTCTTACTTGATTTACTTGTCATACGAATAATAAATCTATATGTGCCTTCTCCAACCATGAGATAATCTTTAGTCAAATGAATCAAATCTTTAAGGATAATGTCGTATCTGGATAAGACTTCTTCAATGATCTAGAAACCGTCAACGAGAGCAGACTTTAAAACTTGAGTCCGGCGATCTTTGATCCGGAGGTCTTCGGACTTTGATAGATGAGTCTCGAAAGTCTTTAGACTTAGAAATGTTTTGTCAGCTTCAAAATAAAGAAGAAAGATTTCACCAACAGTTATTTAATGATGAATGCCTCAAACATCTTGCTGCACAAGATTGTAATCAACTGCATACGTCCCAAGTCAACTTCTAAGACTGATGTCTCTCGGTCTAAAGCGAAATTGATGTATGCCATCAACTCTGGCTTCAAATTCTCTCTACCCCACACCATTTTATTCCACATGTATCGATCGGTGGTGAAAGATAAGGGACAACTCCCTTATTCTGCCCTTATCTCACATCTTTTTAGACATTTTACCATTGGCATTCCTGCACCATTAAAATTGTCAACAATTTCTCCAATGGTGATTGGATTTAAAATGGTCACAAAGATGCGCTTGAAAGAGCTGAACAAGGTGTTGGAGCCTCTGAAGGAAAAGTCTCATGTGCAAACAAGACAAGACTCTGCTACAGCCAAGAGAAAAGGCAATGAGCCCATGGACGCTCCGGTGAAGAATAAGAGAGTTCTCATCTTGTAGGATGAAGAGGATGAGGACGCACTGACTCTTTCAGCCTTACGAAATTTGAAAAGCTTTGTCAGCTTCGAAGAGACTCGAGAAGAGCCTCAAGAAGGAGAAAAGGAGAGAGAAGAGACAGAGGAAGGAACTGATAAATAGAGGAAAGAAGAGAAGAAAGAGAAGAAGAGGAAAGAAGAGAAGAAGAAGAAGAAGAAGCAAAAAGAAGAGGAGGAAGAAGAAGCGGGACAAAGAGAAGAGAAAGGACAAGAAGGAGAAGAAGAGAGAGATCAGGGTCACGACGACTCTTTTGAGCCAACTTTGGCTGTCTCCTTGTCCAGTGAACCTGAAATGGCTGACACTGGGAATGCTGGAGCTTTTGACACAGATAAACATCACTCTGCCACATAAGCCGTAGTTGAAGAAGTTGTTTCTACTCCTCTTACACGCAAATAGATAAGGGGAGCTGTTAAACAAACATGTACTTCTTCACCTTTATTTACTAGTGATATGAGTTGCTCCACTGTAAAACTAGAGGATGTTTTTGCTTCTCATTACCTAGAAGAAAGTCATGGTGGACATTCTGAAGATCCATCTGCTCTCATGGTCTCTGGAATTGACTCTGCTGGACCTAGTGCTGCTACAGAACAAACACCTAACTTTTCAAGGCTGTTAGAGATTCTTTTGGATGTAAGAAAGCAGCAATATGCTATGAGATATGAGATGCAGGATCTCAAAAATGCTTTTATGGCTACTTCAGTGTCTTTGCATGATCAATTGAATGCCCTGAAGAATCAAGTTCAGTCTATAGTACAGGGTGCAAAATTTCAGTTACTGAAGCAGCGTTTTGCAAGGCTTGAGAAGACTGTGGATTCTATGGGAGAATTTGAGCTTGTTCGCCTTCCAAAATACCCATGATTTCGCCTTTATTTCAGCAACTCTTTTTATTCATTCTCCACCTTTTGCTATTGACAAAAAAGGGGGAGAAGTGCATATTTATTTGTTTTGTTAATTTATCTATTTTGTTAATTGTTTGACTTATTCTTTTGAGTTTTGGACTCTATAATTTGATGCTTTGACTTGAAGTAACTTAAGCTATGTTGATGATGATTATAGAAAGGGTAGTTGTTTGATTTGGCAAGACTAACACGTTTTCTGTGATTGCAAAATCACTACTATATCCATATTCTAATCTATTTATCTTCCTTGAGATTTCCTATTTTGCTTAAGTGTTATTTTGCAGGTCAAAAGTGTTCAAATCTGCAGGAAAATTTTGTCACCATAAAAAATGGGGAGATTGTTGGAGAAAACTTCCTTATTTGTTTTGAAGTTGACAAAACGTTTCCATCAGTCTAGTCTAAAGACTTGTAGACTCAAGTGCAAAAGTCTGACGAACTTCAGACTCTATTGTCAAAGTTTGAAGACTCAAGACTCAAGACTCAAGACTCAAGACTCAAGACTCAAGACTCAAGACTCAAGATTTAAAGTCTGCCCTCACTAATAGTCTTTAGACCAATGAAGGAAAGTTTTATCCGTTGGAGAAGACTTGTCCAGATGCGAGTATGTCTTTAAGGATTTGGTTTGGTTGAAGAAGATTTCACGGCTAGAGAGAGCATCTCATGATCTATTATTCTTATTGATTCGGATAATTAGATCTCTTGATTGGCAAAGTATACTTGGAAGGTTCTACTTATGGAAACCTAGATCCTGATTGTATGGGCGAGCAGGATTGGTGGGCTATCATCATATTCCTTAAGTAACTCGAGATCTTCCTAATTGATTCTGTCCAACGGGTAGATTGGAAGAACTCCTTTGGAAGGTGCCAACGGTTATGAAGGCATGAAGGAGTATATAAGGAAGACGCTCAAGTTATTCTAGTGAGTGCATGAAAGAAGAATTCCAAAGTCTGAAGCTTTTAGTTCTTTGCTGTTTCATTTCGCCAAGCTTAAATTGTATTCAAAAGAGAGATTAAATACTTGTGAGACCTTGAGGAAGTATAAGAGAGTCTTTACTCTGTGGAATCAAGGACGTGAGACTGTAAAATCTCTTTTGGTTCTTAATGGAATTCAGCCAGTGGGCTGTCGGTGCAGAAGAGTGGACGTAGGCTTGGTCTAAGCTGAACCACTATAAATCTTGTGTTTCAATTCTCTTTCCCTAACCTCTTTACTTTAATTCGCAGCATTATATTACTGTTTATAGTTGTTTACATTTTTAGTCTATTATCCTTAGAAGTCAAATCAGCTTGTTAAAGTTTTGCAAAAATTTCTTTGATCACTTATTCACCCCCCTCTAGGTGCTCTTACTAGCCCTTTCAAAGGTTTATAGTGGTTCGGCTTAGACCAAGCCTATGTCCACTCTCCCATACTGACAGCCCACTGGCTGGATTCTACTAAGAATCAAAAGAGATTTTACAGTCTCACGTCCTTGATTCCATAGTGTAGAGACTCTGCTACACTTCCTCAAGGTCTCACAAGTATCTAGTCTCTCTTTTGAGTACAAATTTAAGCTTGACAATTGAAACAATAGAGAACAAGGAGCTTTAGACTTGTGAATTTTTCTATCACACACACCATCGAATAACTAGAGCGTCTTCCTTATATACTCCTCCATGTCTTCATAATCGTTGGCACCTTCCAAAAGAGTTCTTCCAATCAACCCGTTGGAAAGAATCAATTAGGGAGATCTCGAGTTATTTAAGGAATATGATGATAGCCCACCAATCCTACTCGCCCATACAACCAAGATTTAGGTTTCCATAAATAGAACCTTCCAAGTATACTTCGCCAATCAACGGATCTAAATTACTCGAATTAATTTTAATGCGAATAATAGATCTCGAGGTGCCATCTCCAGCCGTGAGATCTTCTTCGACCACACAAATCAAATCCTTAAAGATATCCTCACATCTGGATAAGTCTTCTTTAATGGATAATACTTTTCTTTGTGGGTCTGGAAATCGTCAATGAGGGCAGACTTTAAATCTTGAATCTGGAGGTCTTCGGACTTTGACGATAGAGTCTGCAAGTCTTCGACTAGACTGATTGGAAACGTTTTGTCAACTTCAAACAAATAAGGAAGTTTTTTCCAACAATCTCCCCCTTTTTTATGGTGACAAAACTTTCCTGCAGATTTGGATACTTTTGACCTACAAGACAATACTTAAGCAAACAAAGATATCTCATAAAAGATAAGTGAATTAGGATAAAGATAGTAGTGATTCTGCATCCACAGAAAATAAGTTAGTTCTGTAAAAACAACTATTTTTACCAAAATCATCAACATAGCTTAAGATACTACAAGCATTAAAAAGGTT
This sequence comes from Eucalyptus microcorys, assembly GCA_014182515.1. Classification (NCBI taxonomy): domain Eukaryota; kingdom Viridiplantae; phylum Streptophyta; class Magnoliopsida; order Myrtales; family Myrtaceae; genus Eucalyptus; species Eucalyptus microcorys. Next base: position 4,771,879 of record CM024568.1, on the reverse strand, counting down.
AAAACAGTCCAAACTAGTCCATCCAAACAAAAGATTACTAGAAAAATAACCAAATAAAAAATAGAGTCAAATGCACCAACTTCTCCCCCTTTTTGTCATCAGCAAAAAGTAGATAATATAAAGAGAATTGGATAAAATTAAGATAGTTTGGGAATGCGAACGAGCTGGAAATCTCCCATAGACTTGACAAATTCCTCCAGCTTTTTTAGATCCTCCTTCAGTTGCGCCTACTCCTCACCCTTTGCAGTTGCTTGTACTTGAAGATTAAGGGTTTGAACTTAGTTGTGCAAAAAAACTGAGGTGGCTTGATGAGCATTCTGCATGGTCTGAAATTCACATCCCAAAGCATAAACCTGACCTTTGATCTCCATAAGAACTTCAAGCAATCTTTTAAGGTCTGTTGAGTTGTCAGTTTGAGTGCTTACTTCAGCATGATCAGTTTGAGGAGAGTTGCCAGATGATGGAACTTCAGCACGAACATCTAGACTTAGAGATGAAGCTTCATTACCATATTCAGGAAAGTGAGAGGCATACACATCCTCTGGATCGGCAGGAGAATGACTAACATCATCACTGGTAAAAGCAAGTGAATGAGTACCTCTTTTATCAGCAGTTCCCCCTGTTTCAAGGCCTTCAGGTGGAGAGAAGTACTCTTCTTGCTCTGGCTCTTCTTCAATGTCACGATGATCTTGTTCTTCTTCCTCTGCTGGAGAATCACCATGACTAACCCCTTCTATTTGTTCTCCTCTTCGCTCTTTTTCTTTTGTTCTTCCTTCTTCTTCTTTCCTCATCGTTTCCCTCTCTTCACTCCTCTGCTCTGTCTCCTCTCTGTCTTGGTTCTCTCATTTCTCTGTCTTTGGAACAAGACGCTGTAAGTTTTTTAAGGCAAGAGTAGAGATAGTGATGTCATCCTCATCTTCTTCATCCTGCAAGATGAGTGTCCTCCTCTTCTTAGATGGAGCTGTCATGGGCTTATTGCCTTTCCTTTTTGCAGCCACAGGGTCTTGTCGAGTCTTGACAGGGGTCTTCTCCTTAAATCTCTCTAAAGCCTTGTTTAGCTCCTTTAGACGTATCTTTGAAACCATCTTCAGTCCTACCACCATTAGATCAATGGTTCGAACACATAAAATTCTAGGAGGCTAAGTGTTAAGATGTCTGAATAGATGAATAACTAGAGAAGAATAAGGGAGTTGTCCTTGTTCTTTACCATTAACCTATACATGTGAAACATGATGGTGTGAGGTAGAGAGAACTTGTAACCAATGTTGATGGCGTACATCAGCTTTGCTTCAGAATTGGAGACATCAGTCTTTGATGTGGATTTGGGTCTGAGACAATTAATCACAATCTTATGGAGCAAGACATTAGAGGCATTCATCCTCAAATATGAAATCCGGCCTTCTGCGATTCTATCTCAAACAAGCTCCATAGTAGCATGACCAATAGACACGCTGATTGTTTGGAAAATCCCTCTCTCCACTCCAATGACATCAGCCAGAGTGTCCATATCAATCACATAATCCTGGTCTCTAACACTGAAGGAAAATCTATTTGCATCTAAAAAGCTTAGATTGGAATAGAAATACGCGGTAAGTTCCGAATGAGCTACAGTTTTCTCTGAGCAAAATCGTTCAAGTTGAAGTAAAGTAAACTTCTCCCGTAACTTTACATTCAATGAATCGAGAAAATCAAAATCTACACTCCTTGGGTTCATCACCCCTCGCTTTAGCAGTTTAGCATAAACTCGCTCGTGTTCCTTAGAACGAAACAGATCCGCTCTTCTCCCTCGAATGTTCGCAGCAACACCCATTCTAGGCTTAAAATGAGTGAACATCTTTTCATCATCATCTTTACCCTCAGGTTGATTAACTCCTCCAAAACGTGGATCACTTGGGAAATTCGCAAAAGCCCTTTCTGCCGAACTAGCAGGACCAATTCCCAAACGTTCCATCGTTCTTAAAAAATCGGTTTCATTTCGGTACCCATTTTCACTCAAAAATTCATCAATAAAGGTCATTGCAGAACCACCTTCCTTCAAAACGGTGTAGAGTTTGAAAGTCAATGTAGGCTTAAGAGTCCTTACAGGTTCAACATCCTCAATAATTTTTTCCTTTGCTTGTTGTTGCTGAGGCTCTTGTGGTCTAGCCTGAGAAGAATGGCGCGGTTGAGAATGTTGTTGTTGACTTTGCTGCTGCCTTGAAGAGTCTTCTTCCTCAGTCAGATCGAAGTGTGTAGAACCCTCACACATATGTTGTGGTCCCCTACTTGCAATCTTTAAGGACTTTCTTTGGGAAGACATTATCATAGTCTTTGAGAGAATCATCGAACTTGATTTGCGAGAAAGATGAAAACTTTATGGATTAAACTAGAGAGAAAATGCAAGAAAGTGAAGTTCTGTGCTCTAGGGTTTGTGGGTAAAAACGAAGAAGAAAGAAAGTATATAAAGCAGTTGAAACAAGGTATATGAATCGTCATAAAAGGAAAAATAAAAATGCCTTTTCAAAAATGAATAACTGCCTTTTGAAAATAGATAACTGTCTTTTCAAAAATGATAACTTCCTTTTCGAAAAAGAATAATTGCTACAATTTCAAAAACTTGGAAAGATAACATCAATCAATTGGCGATTAATAAGCAAACGTACCTTTTTCGAGTTTTTATCCGAAAGTTAAATTACTAGAACCGAAATAACTTACGTTGTAACTCTTGGTCTTCGAGTTTGAGCATCTTCAGACTTTAAGAGATAAGATGTTAAGTCTGGAGTGAATAGACTCAAATGAGCTTTTCTCTAGGGGTTTTGTGAATATGTCCACTAGCTGATTCTTTGAGTTAATGAATTCGATTAATACTTCTCCATTTTGAACATGATCTCTAATAAAATGGTGTTGAATCTCTATGTGCTTTGCTCTTGAATGGAGAATTAGATTCTTAATGAGATTGATCGTGCTAGTGTTGTCACTTTGATCTCGGTGCATGAGTCTTCGATTCCAAAGTCTCTTAGTTGTTGTTTTATCCATAAGATTTGAGAACAACAACTTCCAAGAGCCACATACTCTGCTTCTGTTGTTCAAAGAGTTACAGTACTTTGCTTCCTTGAAAACCAAGATACTGTTCTATTACCAAGCAATTGACAAGTGTCGGAAGTGCTCTTCCTATCAATTCTGCAACCTGCTAGATCTACGTCTGAATATCCAATGAGAGTAAAGTCTCCTTCTTTGGGATACTATAGACCTGACTTAGAGGTTGTTGCAACATATTTGATGATGCGTTTCGTAGCACTTAGATGAGATTCTTTGGAATTTGATTGAAATCTGGCACAAATCAAACACTAAACAAAATGTCAGGTCTAGAAGCAGTAAGATAAAGAAGTGAACCAATGATACTCCTGTACAGTTTCTAGTCAACTTTCTTTCCTCTTTTGTCTTTGTCCAGCTTCGAAGAACTTGACATTGGTATATCAGTCTTTTTGCAATTCTCCAATCCAAACTTTTTAATAAGTTTTTTAGCATATTTTTCTTGGTAAATGAAAATTCCTTCCTTCAATTGTTTTACTTGTAGTCCGAGAAAGAAGGATAGTTCACCTATCATGCTCATCTCGAATTCATCCTGCATAGACTTAGAGAACTTCTTACATAGGTTTTTGTTAGGTGAACCAAATATAATATCATCAACATAAATTTGAACAAGTAAAAAGTTTTTACCTTCCTTTTTAATTAACAAGGTAGTGTCTACTTTTCCTTTAACAAAGCCATTTTGAATTAAAAACTTACTTAACCTTTCGTACCAAGCTCGAGGTGCTTGCTTTAATCCATATAGAGCCTTTTTCAGTCTAAATACAGAGTTTGGTTTCCTTGGGTCTTCAAATCCGGGAGATTGTTCCACATAGACTTCTTCTTGAATAAATCCATTTAGGAATGCACTTTTGACGTCCATTTGAAATAACCTGAAATTCTTATAACAAGCAAAAGCAAGTAATAATCTAATTGCTTCTAACCTTGCTACAGGAGCGTAGGTCTCATCATAGTCTATCCTTTCTTCTTGCGTATATCCTTTGGCCACAAGTCTTACTTGTTCCTTATCACTTTTCATTTTTCGTCCATCTTGTTACTGAAAACTCATTTAGCTCCAACAATAGATTTACTTTTTGGTTTAGGAGTTAATTCTCAAACATCATTAATGATGAATTGTCTGAGCTCTTCTTGCATTGCTTCAATCCAGCTTTCGTTAGTTAAGGCTTCTTCGATGCTTTTGGGTTCGATTTCAGAAATAAGTGCCACATCGCTAGACTCTTCATGTCTTTTGGATCTGGTACGAATCCCTTCATCAATGTCATCAATGATGAATTCTTTGGGATGACTAGACTTGTGCTTCTAGTTACTAGTCAGTTTGACAGATTGTTGATCTTTTTCTTCAGTTGATTCTTTAGCATCCGCTCGTTGTTATACTTCTGAAGTTTGAGCAACTTCAGGGGAGGTAGACTTTGTAGAGTCTGGAGCAGGTTCAGATTCTTTAGGTTGAGTTTGAATTGATTGAAATTGTAGAGAGTCTTGAAATTTGATATTCATCGATTCTTCCACGGCATCGAGTCTTCTTGTTGAATACTCTGTAGGCTTTGTTGGAGGTTGAATATCCAAGGAAGATTCATTCGTCGATTTTTCTTCAAACTTACCGACTCGATCATTTGCATTTTTCAAGACAAAACATTTACAACCAAACACATGAAAATAAGAAATAATTGACTTCTTTCCTTTGAATAACTCATAAGGAGTTTTCTCCATAATAGGTCTTAAGAATACTCTATTAATAATATAACATACAGTAGAAACTGCTTCAGCCCAAAAACAAGAAGAAATATTACTTTCAATTAAAAGAGTTCTTGTCATTTCTTGCAAAGATCTATTCTTCCTTTCTACAACTCCATTTTGTTCAGGAGTGTATGAAGTATGGCACCCCTCGAACGGCCCCCGATCTGTTAGGGTCGCCACAGTCCGCTTACCTTTCACTTGCTTTATTGATAAGTCACTCTGATACCATTGAATTGTAGCGGGTCCATACAACCTAGGGGTTTGTACCATCTCAATCGGTCCCATCACAGTTCATATAATGGAAGCATATTCCAATCTCCCTATCCCTTACTCAAACCACATAATACAATGCAATACACACCAACTATAACTTTTGATATATATATATATACTTTAGGGCCGAATCACTTTTATTTACATAACTAAGATGGACTTCACGAGTCGATACAACAAAAGGCCAAGGCTTTAACTAAGCTCGGCTATACTCAAAAGTACTCGACTCTACATCAGACATGTACATCATCCCATCATCTAGTGTCGGCCATCCCAAAAAGTGTCATCCTCCACCAGTCACACGCTCTAATCACACCCAGCCCGGTGCATCGGCTGGTGGCGGCGGCAGCATCCCTATCATCTCCTCGTCGGGTCGAACGTGTATAGAAAGGAACTCTTGAACTACAGGGCCATCAGGTAGGCCCACATCATACATGACCAAAACACGGACTCGGATAAACACCAGACCATGAACACTGACACAAGGGTGCTCCGAGCACTCGACCTCAACATCAGATGGTAAGCCATAGAACATACCACGTGTGACAAGTGCTAGAGGCATCTCTCAATCTGAAATATTAGTCCCCAAAAGGGGTGAGTACAACCACTCAACAGTAAAGATCCATCAAACTACACAATGCAACGAGCAAGACAACCACAATTCATGTGAAATGCACATATCATCCATGCCATCATACATATGTCTCCATGAGATCCATTTATAACCTTAATCATCACATTTCCCATGCCAAGCAATCCCAATTCAAGTTCATGGATAGTTATATCTCATGCCATATGCACACACCCATTCACATGATTCATTTCCCAATTTTAATTCTCAAAAAGATCTCATTTTCTTCCAGGGACCAGTGTTTGCATCCCTCATATATCGCTCGCACCCAACCTAGCATCGCGAGGAACATCTGGCACACACCTCTGGGCATCCCGACACTCCCGGGGCATCATCGGCTCACACCTCCGACAGTATCATCATCATCACAATGCATATTCACATATATATCTCAATTTCAAATCAGCATTTGATGCAATAATATCAGAGGTCTAAACCAGCCTTTTTGATGCTATATGACATGCTAAATGTCACCACATATGCAGCATAATTAACCACCCAAGACATCATATTTCATAGAGCAATTCCTTTATTCATGAAAATACAGCAAATTTCGGATAAAACAGAATGCACTCCTTTAGTTAACATTCTGGAAAAATTAGTAATTGATATTCATAAATTCTGAAAATTTAACATAATGTAGACAAGACCTAGAGAAAGATATTTCATGAAGAAAACTATGTCAAGAAAGTTTCATATCAATCACATAGGTCCATACATCACAGCAAAAGAAATTCCAGCACCACTTTTGCACAGTTTCGAAAATAATTTCGATTAAGCCCTTAAATGAACTCCGAAAATTCTGAGATTTAATATGTTATAGCTCAGACCTAGAGGTAAAAGTACCATGAAGAAATCGAAATTTAATTCATTCTGGAATAAAAGATATGATTATTAAAACTCACCCTAACCCTCGGCTTAATCTCCAGATTTAGCCCTTTCAAAGCAAAATCATTTCCTGAATCAATACTTATTCGTTTACTCTCAAATTTCAGTATGTTATTCCTCAAGGTGTCATAAACAATTCTTATCAAGGACACGAGATCAAATTCAAACTGGATAATTTCACAAAATTCACAGAATCGCAAGGGATCAACATAACAGTTTCCAGATCTAGTATCTTCGAAGAAAAATAGTTTCACCAACAAATACTTGACCGTTTCCCCTAAAATTTTGATATGTTAATCTTCAAGAAGTCCTCCACAAATTTTATCAAGAACTCGAAGTAAGATTCCAACTAGAAAATTGCATACAGCTCACGAAATCACCAAAGGTCGGACTGTTTTTCCAGAAAACAGATTACTAGGCTAGGGCACTACTCTTGTAACTTCGAAAATTCTCACCTCCACCACATCCAAAATTCACTATACAACACACACAATCACAGCAAGCAAAGTGTAGATCAATGGACTCTACTTGCCTCTAATCCAAGCAGAATCACAGCAAGCACGACGGCGGGACAAGGCGGGCTTGACGGCGGCAGCTAGGCGGACGCATAGTGGCAACCGGTCTTCTTCCTCTCTTCTTCTCTCGCACACTTGCTTTCTCTCTTCCTCTCTTCCTCGCATGCGACACCCTCTCTCTCTCTCTCTCTCTCTAATTTTCTTTCCCTTCAATGATTAGTTAGTAATCATTACTTTACATGCAAGATGACACTTGGTTAATCCCCTTAGCCACTTGTTAATTTTCGTGCAGGTTGATGGGCCATCCTTTGGGCCGACTCCTCCATCCAGTCCCTCTCTTCCCTTGGTCGACAGCCCATTGGGCTTCTTGGGCCGGTCAAACGGTGGGGCTATGGGCTGGTTTTTGGCCTAAAAATTTCGGTCCACTTCTTCTTTTAATAATCTACCCTAAATCCCCACTTATATAAATACCTAATTGCAATTTATAGGGCCATAAAACTTGCAACATAAATCAATAAAATCCAACCTATAAAGCGCACGGCCAAGAATAAAATTTTCCTATCAAATAATTGTCCATCGAAATGCTCGGCCTTAATCTATTTTATTAAACCAATGACCATAACATAGTCCGATGGCGCTTCCATCACCTATCCATGGTTCATAGCATATCTAGGGGTTTTTCATGAAATTCTAGGATGCCACATGGAGAGTAGAACACATGCTGAAAACCAGATTCATCACAGAATTTGGCAAAGTCTTGATTTTCAAACTCACCTCCATGGTATGTCTGTATGCTTAAACTAACATAACCTTTCTCATTCTGCACTTTCTTGGCAAACTTTGAAAAATGAGAGAAGGTTTCAGACTTACTTGCCAGAAACTAGACCCAAGTAAATCGTGAATAATCATCCACTATTACTAGGCAAAATCTCTTTCCACCAATGCTTTGAGTTCTAGTTGGTCCAAAGAGATCCATATGTAGGAGCTGCAGCACACGATTAGTGGAAAATTGATTTATTAGTTTAAAAGAACTTCTAACATGTTTTCCCAACACATATGGTGTGCATAAGTCAGATTTTTGATATTTCAGGTTGGGTAATCCACGAACAAGCTTCTTGGAAGAGATTTTGGCAATTTGCTTCATGTTGATATTGCCAAGCTTTCGATGCCAGAGATTCGCTTCATCTTGTGTTGATATCAGGCATTGAGATCTTTCTGGTTTTATATCTAGAAGATAAATATTCCTATGTTTACGCCTAGTAAAAGATTGAGAGTGATCTTTACTGGTTCCTGAACATGTCCCTTCCTGGAAATTGATTTTGAATCCAGTGTCGCACAGTTGGCTTATGTTGAGTAGATTGTAATTTAGTCCTTCCACCAAGGAGACATTATTGATTGTGAGACCACAAATCTTAACTGTTCCGCATCCAACAATTCTTCCTTTACTATTTCCACAAAAGAGACTTTTCCTCCATTTGTTTGAACAAGCTTTATAAAAGAACTTGAATCTCCTGTCATGTGTCTTGAACAGCCACTATCCAAATACCATTTGACCTTTTTCTTGATAGTGACCTGCAATTAAAAAAGAAACTCAAGCTTTCTTTTGTACCCACATTTTCTTGGGTCCAGTGGAGTTAGTGCAATATACAGTCTTTGCCCAATCCTTCTTAATAGGTTTGCAAACCATGGGACATTCTTTCTCAAAATGTTCTGAGCTGTAACACTTAAAACATTTGAGAGCACTTCGGCCAACAGATTTTACAAAGACTTTTTTAAAAATAATTTCTATAAAAGGCTTTTGTAGGTCTATGTTTGATTCTTTCCTTTACTTTTGGAAAATCAATTAGAGGAATGGTTTCAGAAGTCATTCCCAACCCTGATTTGTTAAAGTAAGGTCTTTGTACCGAAAGAATATTTTCCAGTTTCTCAAATCCTATTGAAAACCATTTTGAAATATTTAAAATATCATTTTTCAAACATGTATTTTCTTGTGAAAGAGAATCTACATTTTCTTTCAAAATGACAAATTTTTTGTCTAAATTTTCAAACTTTTCTTTCCAAGAGTTTTCGGTTGCTTCGGTGTATAATTCTCCCTTTTTAGCTCAGAAATCCTTTTAAGAGAAGTTTTGAGGCTGAGACAAAGTTCATCAATATATTTCGAGATTTTAGTAGGAATTTTTAAATTGCTTACCTCAATTTCACTATCTGAGTCTGAGTCTGTATCTATCTCAAAGTTTGAGTCTAATTCTGATTTTGCCATTAAACAAATATTGGCATAATCATCATCACTTTCTTTGCATTCAGTATCACTCCATGTTTCTGCTTTGAGAGCCTTTCTGCATTTCTCAGCTTTTCCTTTCTTTTTCTTCAACAAAGGACAATTGGGTCTGATGTGTCCATTTTTCTTGCATCGAAGCAAATCACATCTTTATTGGATTCATCATTCTCAGTTGATTTGTTCTGAACCTTTTGAGTGCTTTGTTTCTTCCAATTGAATCTTCTTCCATTTTTGTTCAGTTTCCTGAATCTCCTTATCTTAAATGCTAGCCCTTCATCATCTATATCTTCTTTAGAGTCTGTAACATCGGAATTATCATTAGACTTTCAAGCAATAGACTTCTTACTTTTGGGATCTTCTTCATCATTGATTTGCTCCACTTCATAGGACTGAAGTGTGCCAACCAGTTCATCCATGGAGAGTGGCATGATCCTTTGTGTTTCTCTTATTGATTTCTTTACATGATTCTAGTCTTTGGAGAGTCCACGCAGCAATTTGTTAACTTTCATGGGTCCTGAGATTGGCTGTCCCTAATACTCTAGACCATTTACAATTTCAGTGAAGCAACTAAACATATCTGTGATAGATTCTCCTAGCTTCATTTTGAAGGCTTCATACTGTCCGAGTAGAATATTGATCATTGTTTCTTTCACTCGATCAGTTTCTTCATAAGTAATGTGTAGCTTATCCCAAACTTCTTTAGCTGTTTCATAAGAAGATATTATATTATATTCAGTAGGAGATAACGCACAATATAAAGAGTAAATCGCTTTTGCATCAAGAGCTTGTCTCTTGGTTATCTCTTCTTGAGTCATCTTGCTAGCTTCTGCAACTTCTTTTCCCCTCTCTAAGACTAATGTAGCTTTAGGAACGATTCATTTTTCTACCACATCCCATTCCAGAGGATCTTTCGATCTTAGGAATGCCTTCATCTTGTTTTTCCATATGCTGTATTCATTTCCATCGAAGTAAGGTGGTCCAGTGTTGCTTTGGCCTTCAACCAAACCTGAAGCCAACATACTAGCTATAGATCTTTAACTCCTAAGTAAAAACACTTCAATTTAATGAGTACACAAGCTCTGATACCAATTGATAGGGCTAGTACGAGCACCTAGAGAGAGGTGAATAGGTGATCAAAGAAGTTTTCGCGAATCTTATCATAACAAATTAACTTCTAAGAATAATAAACTGAAGTCGTGAAGAACTATAAACATGCATATAAAGCTGCGATTTAAAGTAAAGAGTTTAAGGAAAGAGAAATGAAACACAAGGTTTATAGTGGTTCAACTTAAACCAAACCTATGTCCATTCTCCCGCACTAACAACCCACTGGCTAGATTCCACTAAGAATCAAAAGAGATTTTACAGTCTCACATCCTTGATTCCACAGTGTAAAGACTCTGCTACATTTCCTCAAGGTCTCGCAAGTATCTAATCTCTCATTTGAGTACAAATTTAAGATCAACAATTGAAACAGCAAAGAACAAGGAGCTTCAAATTTTGGAATTTTTTTATCACGCACACCATCGAATAACTAGAGCGTCTTCCTTATATACTCCTCCATGCCTTCATAACCATTGGCACCTTTCAAATGAGTTCTTCCAATCAACCTGTTGGACAGAATCAATTAGGGAGATCTCGAGTTATTTAAGGAATATGATGATAGCCCACCAATCCTACTCGCCCATACAATGAGGATCTAGGTTTTCATAAGTAAAACCTTCCAAGTATATTTCGCCAATCAATGGATCTAAATTACTCGAATTAATTTAAATGTGAATAATAGATCTCGAGGTGCCATCTCCAGCCGTGAGATCTTCTTCGACCGCAAGAATCAAATCCTTAAAGACATCCTCACATCTAGATAAGTCTTCTTCAACGGATAATACTTTTCTTCATCAGTCTGGAAACTATCAATGAGGGCAGATTTTAAATCTTGAGTCTAGAGGTCTTCAGACTTTGATGGTAGAGTCTGCAAGTCTTCAGACTAGACTGATTGGAAATATTTTGTCAACTTCAAAACAAATAGGGAAGTTTTCTCCAACAAAACCAACTACCTAACCACCACTAATTGTGAGAGACCAACATGTGGATTTGTGTAGAGCCACAAAACTAATGGTGGTGTTGCACTTATCTAGGGGATCGGGAGGAATCCAAAAGTCCAAATCGCCTTAAAAAGATCAAATAATAGGAAGAAAGAATTGGAGGTCCCAAATCCGTGTGCTTTCTCGATGAAGAGTTCTCTTTTGTCAATGCGGTAAGTTTTAAACTTTTGAATTTTCTTTTCACTTTTGAAGTTCTGGTTATTAGAATTAGATGCTTACAAAGTATGTCATAATGTTAGATGGACCCATATGGGATTTGCTTAATAGTTAATAACATATAGTGCATGCATTTGGCACACGGCATTGATATGCATTTTCATACCAATAATATAAACAATTACATGTTTAGTCCATTTATATGAAATTTGGTCCGCATCTTACATGGTCACGAGATTAGTGGGATAGTTAATAGACCTGACGATGAAGGGGGATCTTTTATCATTTAAAGAACATCTAAGGAACCTTTTTTATAATTAACATTTGGATAACGTTAAACGCTGTTCATGAATTTCAGTTCTTGTAAGTATGGAAATGTAAGTGGTATCTTAGACCCGCATTGAAGGTACTGCTATCTAACCATCTAAGCAGCATTTTTTTATAATTAATATTGGATAAAATTAAACGCTACTCATGAATTTCAGTTCTTGTAAGTATGAAAAGCAAGTAGTTTCTTAGATCCACATTGAAAGTGTTGTACTTTAGCTAGTTAGCTAGTACGTCCATGATGGGGTGCGATTGGACCACACCATTTGGACTTGATACGGTACGATGGAAGGACACCATCTGTAGGGGTGTTATGGAGACGTATAAAAACCTCCCGAACACAACCGTTGTTTTTCTTGGCAATTCATTCGCACTAAATTTTCTCTCCATTTCCATCAAAGAAGAAAGCGGCATTCAATTTTAGTTTTGCAAGAACGATCGGCATTTACGCTATGGAAATCGGGTGTTTTCCTTGTGATTACATCTAGACTAACGTGAGGAAGTGTTGTTCGTGATTTATTCGCAATTCAACGTTCGATCCGGGGCCATTTGCTGTTTGCGCATCGGAATCAGGTAAGTCGTCTTCCACCAACTTGAATTCCAACATTGGTATCAGAGCTCGATCGTGATTTCTGCCTTGTTTTTCATCGAGTTTTCTCATTTACCATTTGATATTGAGATCAAGAGATTGTATTCTACACTGTTTGGATCTCTGATAGTTGGAATTGCCATATGAAAAACTCGAAATTGAACCGGAGCGAAGAACGGGTTTCGAGGTTGCGTGATCCGTGAGGTTTTGGCCATTTTTCGAAATGATTTTTTCATCAAAATTAATTTTTGAACATACAGGGTGAAAGAGCTCGTCGAGACGAGTCCGGCGGTGGGTCGAGCGTCTCCGGGAGACACTGGACGCGCCTACACGCGCGGCCAGAAGCCGCTGTGCGTGGGAGACACGCATGGCCAGAAGCCGTTGCGCGTGGGAGACACGCACCTGAAGCGCTGGCACAGCCAGCGCGTCCGCCACACGCGCCAGTCGGCGAACCGGCACGTGCGCGACGCGTGCCAGCCGGCGAATTGGCACGCGCCGGTCGGCGAACCGGTGCGTGATGACGTCACCATGACGTCACTCAACGGTCGGTAACCGCTGGGATGACGTCATCGATGACGTCAGCGCCGGCAATAGTTGGCCGGCCGGTCACCGGCCGCGACCCGACCCGACTGTTAACCCGAACCGAGATCCGACCCCTTGACCCGACCCAACCGTTGACCGGTCAACCGGTCCGGCGGTCAAACCGGTCGGACCGGCTAGGAGCCGTTTGGCTCGCTGGCGCGTGCGCCACACATGCCGCGCACTCAGGCAGCGCGTGGGGGCGCGTGCGGGCTCCGATTGGAGCGTGGTCGGTGGCGTTTGGTTCGTATGAGTGTCCTCTACACGGTGGTATAATTATTTTATAATTTTAAATTTTATAAATGTATGAAAATGCGTAGGAAACCCTATGTACGCGTATTTTTTGGGGTTTAATGCAGCTTATTCATTTGTAGCTTGTATTTCTTGTGATTAGGGAAATACAGTAGCTAACTTGTGTGCAAATGATGTTATATATGCTGTGTAGAGCTTGGTTCATTGATATAATGTATATATTTTAATATACTTGCAATTTTCTAGTTGCTAGAAAATTAGAACAATGGTAGGAAATCCATTACACGTTGAATTGCAATTTTGATTATAATTGAAGCATGATTGTTGTTTATACACATTGGTTATTGTCATGCTATGTTTTTGTGTTAAGGAAAAATGTAGAAATTACATAAGGTCATGTAATTATTTTTCCTAATGGGAGTTCATAGGTTGGTAGAATTGAAAGGAGTTCTCACCTAGAACTTGAAAATTTGTGCAAATTAAACTAATTAATGATAATAGAACAATTGTACATAGAAGTTTATTGGGAACATAGTGAACTTTTGCTTTTGTGTCTTTTGTTGAATTATCATTAATTTAGTTTGTCTTTGCTGCAAATTAAATATGTGTGTTACTCTGTAAAGTGTGCTAGTATTGATTCTGCGTTTATTATGTCAATGTGTTATAGTAATTGATTATGGCTTCGGCATCCAAGACCATTGTGGCTGACCTCAATAAGGGTGAGAAGCTGAACGGTGACAATTATGATATTTGGCATCGAAAGGTTCAGTACATCCTTGAGGAGCAAGAGGTTTTGGAAACCCTCAACCATACCATGGATGAACCTGAGCATGGAACTTCAGCTCAACACATGAGAGATCTAGAAGCTTATCAAGCTTGGAAAAAGAAAAATAGCATTGCTTGCATCACGTTGCTGAGCTGTATGCAAGATGATCTCATGTGTGAGTTTGAAAGTTATGATAAAGCTCAAGCTATGTGGGTTGCCTTGAAGGATAAGTTTGGGGGTACATCTGCCACTAAGCTAAGGAGGCTCACCATCAAGTTTGACACATTCCGAAGCGCACAAATGTAACAATGAGGCAGCATCTTCGGGAGATGTCAAACATGATTCGTGAGCTGAAGGTGGCAGGTCACTCCCTTACTGATGAACAGCAAGTTCAGGCTGTTATAAGGTCTCTTCCTGACAATTGAGAGCATATGAAGATCAATATGACGCATAATGAAAATATTGTCACTTTTGATGATATTGCGCGATATTTGGAATTAAAGGATGAGCGCCTAGAGGCCGCGAGATCCTCTACCCATGCTTATGTTGCTGAATCGAGTTCGCGCAAGGCTTTGGGCTTCAAGTGCAAAAGGAATTCTCAATTCAACAACAAAGGGAAGAGAACTGATCAGGCACCTAAGAGGGCTAAGACCTTCCAACGCAAGAAGCGTGGTGGGAAGAAGGACAAGGCCAAGATGGAGTGCTACAATTGTGGCAAGCTGGGTCACTTTGCTCGTGAATGCACTGAGCCTAAAAAGATACCCTATTACTCCATTACTTTGAGTAATGCTTTTGTTTCTAGTACTGTAATGCTTGCTAAATCTCATCCAATGTGGACTGTAGACTCAGGAGCAATAGACCATGTAGCTAGAGACCGAGAAATATTTGTGGAGTATCGTCAGATACCGCCTAGAAGAAGATGGATATATGTTGGGAATAACTCAAGAGTTGAAGTGAAGGATGTCGGCACATGTAAATTAATCATACGTGGTGGTCGAAACCTATTCCTGCATGATGTCATTTATGCTCCAAATATTCGACGAAACTTGGTCTCTGTAGTTGTTCTTCTTAGCTTAGGTTATGTATTGAATTTCCATGGTGATTGTGTTGACATTTTGTATGGAACAGTTTATTATGGCTCAGGTTATGTATCGAATGGTTTTATGGTGTTAGACATTGACTATGATCAGTACTATGTTAATGTCGATGGTTGTTTTTCTTTAATTGCATCTTCTAGTAATGTTGAGATTGATGCAAGTACTTGGCATGCTAGATTAGGTCACATTGTATTGCAAAAAATGCAAAGATTAGCTAGAGAAGGCCTTTTAGGGTTACTCACTAATGTTAGTCTATCCGTATGTGAACATTGTCTAGCGGAAAAAGCAACTAGAAAACCATTCGGTAAAGGGACTATAGCCGAATTTCCATTGCAACTTATTCATTCTGACATTTGTGGTCCTTTGAATGTGAGGGCGAGGCATGGAGCCTCATATTTCATCACTTTCATAGATGACTTCACGCGTTTCGGTTATGTCTTTTTGATCTCCCATAAGTCAGAAGCATTAGACTGCTTTAGACGATATATAACGATGGTAGAGAATCAGTTGAATAAAACAATAAAGGCATTAAGAACCGATCGCGGACGTGAGTATCTATCAGAGCAATTCAAGGCTCTTTGTGATGAAAAGGGAATTGTATGACAATTGACTATTCCTGGTACTCCACAACAAAATGGGGTAGCTGAGAGAAGGAATAAAACCCTATTGGAAATGGTTAGGTCTATGATGGCGCAAGCAAATTTACCTATCTCCTATTGGGGAGATGCATTATTGATTGCTACCTATATACTTAACCATGTGCCCTCAAAATCGGTCACTTCCACCCCTTATGAATTATGGACTGGTAGGAAACCAGACTTGAATAGTCTACGTCCATGGGGATGTGCAGCTTATGTTCATGATTGTTCCCATAAACATGGCAAATTAGGTTCTAGAGGGAAGAAATGTATCTTTATAAGATATTCTGAACATTCCAAAGGGTACGTGTTCATAGGTGAACAAGCTAATGGAAGTATGACCGAAATGGAGTCACAAGATGTCACGTTCTTGGAGAACGATTTTCCTAATAGAGGTGAGATTGATAAGGACTTCCAATTATATGAGATGGAAGATTCTGATAACACACCCACTGATGTTGTAAAGGGAAATGAAGATTTATCTCAACACACAAGACCTAGTGGGAGTGTTGCATCGCCTGATGAATTGAATTCGAGAGAAATTCGATTGCGTAAAAGTAATCGTAAAAGTATTCCTCGTCATCATTTTGAGATTGAAGGGGAAGCATTTATGATCGCTCAAAAAGACGATGTCGAGCCTAAGACTGTTCAAGAGGCTCTCTCATCCTTTGATAAGGAAGAATGGAGAAAAGCTTTGGAAGATGAAATGGGGTCAATGAGGGCAAATCATGTCTGGGACTTGGTTGATCTACCACTAAATCATAAGGCCATTGGAAACAAATGGGTCTTTAAGATTAAGCGAAGGGCGGATGGATCCATTGAAAAGTATAAGGCTCGCCTTGTGGCGAAAGGTTATACTCAACAAGAGGGTATAGACTATGAGGAAACATTTTCACAAGTTGTAAGGTTTGCCTCAATACGCCTTATTTTAGCCATCGTTGCACATTTGGACCTTGAATTACATCAAATGGATGTAAAGACGGCATTTCTCAATGGAGAACTAGATAAGGAAATTTATATGAAACAACAATAGGTTTCATAGTTAAAGGTCAAGAGCATAAAGTTTGCAAACTTCATCACTCCATATATGGCCTTAAGCAATCATCTAGACAGTGGTATATTCGTTTTCATCAAGCCATAACAACTTTTGGTTTCATGATGATCGAAGAAGATCACTGTGTATATGTCAAGCGGTCCAAAAATAAATTTGTGATTTTATCACTTTATGTGGACGATATTCTGTTGGCTAGAAATGACAAGGTTTTGGTTATCACCATAAAAGAATGGTTGTCCTCCAATTTTGAAATGAAGGATATGGGAGAGCTGCTTATATATTAGGAGTTAAGATCGAAAGAGATCGATCAAGGAAACTTCTTACTTTATCACAAGAGTCTTATATTATGAAGATTCTTGAACGATTCAATATGCAGCACTGTAATCCTATTGATACCCCTGTCATGCAAGGTGAAGGCCTAAGTATTGAGATGTGTCCTAAGACTCCAGAAGAAAATAAAGTAATGGAAACTATTCCTTATGCTAGTGCAGTCGGAAGTTTGATGTATGCTATGATGTGTACTAGACCCGACATATGTTATGTCGTGGGATTGGTGAGCCGATATCAATCAAATCCCAGTCAAGCACACTGGAAAGCAGTGAAGAGGATTCTGAGATACTTGAAGGGCACTATGGACTATCGACTTTGTTACCAAGGGAATGATTTGCGCCTATTGGGCTACTCGGATGCCGATTGGGGTGGAGACCTGGATGAGCGTAAATCGACTTCTGGATATGCGTTCTTGCTCAATAGAGGTGTAATTTCTTGGAACAGCAAGAAACAGACATGCACGGCCTTGTCTACGATGGAGGCGGAATTTATTGCATGTTCTGCTGCAGTGCAAGAAGCAGTATGGCTAAAACATTTCTTTAAAAATTTAGCCACTGTCACTGAGGTTCCTAGACCGGTGATAGTTTATTGCGATAGTCAAGCAGCCATTGCCTATGTGAATGATCCTAAGTATCATGGAAGGACGAAGCACATTGACATAAAGAATAACTTTATCAGAGATATTATAGCGTAGAAAGAAGTGATCCTGCAATACATTTCAACCAATAGAATGGTTGCTGATCCATTTACGAAGGCTATTCCTAGAGACATGTTCTTGACCCATAGGATGTCACTAGGATTGCTTAGAATGTGATATCTGTTATTGTAGAGGTTCATTAGTTTATGTATTTGTGGACAGATGTATTGTACTTGTTTGTTTATTAGTGATTTGATGTTTTATCAATAAGTACAAATCCACTATGAGACTAGCACATACACACATATATTATTGAAAAGTATGTCAGTAGGCAATGATTGGCTCACTCACACGAGCAATCACTTCAAGTGTTGTAGTTAGCATGTTGAGATGAGACGTTATGTACAAATAAATGCTAAAGAACAAGTTTGGTACATAAAATATGTCGCCTTGATTGGAGTCAAGATGAGGTCTGTGATTGGTTTATAATAAGACCAAACATGATAGTCCCACAATCATGTATGCCTGAAAGATGCCGGATGCGAGTACTTAATTGGACGCTATAGAAAGTGAGCTGATATAGCACTCGGGCTAAACATGAGTACGTGAGAAGCACGTGACTATGTTTAGGCAAAAATCTGTATAGTGGATATATTTGATGATTGACATACGCTCTTATAAAAAGAGTAATCCACTATAGCATGTAATTCATACTACATGTGCATTGTACGACCAATAAGGGAAGATGAGTAAAATTATCCCTATTTACTCATCATGTGAGCCCCTGAGGTAATTTGTATTTTATCTCAATTTTGTGCCCCATGTTACTTCTGACTATGTTCTCGAAGTGAAAAAAATCAATGTTGCAACTTTAGCATGTTATGAGCGGTCATGAATAGATATGGCCTATGGGACGTGTCTAGGAAAGCAGTTGTTCTGAAATTGAGAGAGACATGAGTGCGAAGGAAGACTATTGTTGTTTTACATCTATCGCGTGTATTTACTGGTCGACCAATTATATCGCCCTATGTGGTTGCGGATGTAATTGTAAATACATGGTGTTTTGAGAATAGTCAAGTATAGTCTTTAAGGGATAGGTATACTTGGATTGATGTAACAAAATATGTCTGGGGCACTGTGAGCCATCGATTGTTTATTTCTTTTCGGGGTTGTAGCCATTATATCATCCCTAACAGGTGCATAATTTGAGCTCCCAAGTGCAGGTGTGCTCACTGGTCACACGGCTTATTTGCCAGTATGAATTGTTTTGTAAAGTTGATGAATGTTGAATGCCTTATATTCTTGATAGAGAACTATCAAGCCCATCATGTCCAAGTGGGAGATGTTGTACTTTAGCTAGTTAGCTAGTACGTCCATGATGGGGTGCGATTGGACCACACCATTTGGACTTGATACGGTACGATGGAAGGACACCATTTGTAGGGGTGTTATGGAGACATATAAAAACCTCCCGAACACAACCGTTGTTTTTTTGGTAATTCATCCGCACTAAATTTTCTCTCCATTTCCATCAAAGAAGAAAGCGGCATTCGATTTCAGTTTTGCAAGAATGATCGACATTTACACTGTGGAAATCGGGTGTTTTCCTTGTGATTACATCCAGACTAACGTGAGGAAGTGTTGTTCGTGATTTATTCGCAATTCAACGTTCGATCCAGGGCCATTTGCTGTTTGCGCATCGGAATCAGGTAAGTCGTCTTCCGTCGACTTGAATTCCAACAGAAAGTACTGCTGTCTAGCCATGTAAAAATCATATTTTGATTTGGCCGACTGTTTTTGAAATTAAACTGATCACTTTATCATGTGGAGGCACAGCTGTGAGATGTTTGGCTGTGAAGTACTCTGCTGTGGCCTTCCACTCCTTTCTCTGTGTCTTTCTCTTGTGTGCTCTCAGAATAATGAATTGCCGACGGGGAATACCTGGATTTGTTGTGGGTGCGGCGCGGAGAAAGGCTCGGTTGCCTTTCTTTCTCGTGACTTTTTGTGTAGAGTCCGTAGCCTCCTTTTTGTCTTTTCCTTCGTATTTTGGCTGGGAAGAACTTCGCTTTGTTGAACTTGACTGGAGTGGATGTCCGATCACATTGTCAAACTGCACTCACGAGAAAGGCTGCAAACATCGCCGCTTCATCACCATCTTCAGTCTTCAAAAGGTACTCACGATCTCTCTCCTCTGTCTATTGTGGCCGTGAATTATGTGAAGTCCCACGACAAATCCAGATTAGCATTCAGAGTTCAACTCGATGCAGCAAGGATGGCACAATTGTGCAAAAAATTAGTCGCCATATTGAGCTAATATTTTTGGATAAATAAAGAAAACTAATATTGTTGACATCTAAATTTTGATCAGTTATTTAGTAATTAATTATATAGAAAATTAGAGATTAATCTTTAATCCCTAAACAAAAAAAAGTAAGATTGCATTTCATGAAGTTGCATTTGCATCGGTACCAAAAGGTGACGAGAAGCAAGGGCTACAAAAGGATGGTCTCTTTTTTTCGTTGGCCTGACGACACATAAAAGAGACTAAGTCAAAGATGTTATGAAATCGCACGTCGATTCCAGAAAAATAACGCTCGCAAACAATTCACCAGACAGAATATAGTAATAAAATAGTAGAATTAGATGAACACGCCAGAAAATTTGTTATTGAAGTTCACCCAAACCTGGGTATGTCTCCGCGCAGAGGCACTCTGCGAATCCACTAGACTTCGAAAAAAGTTGGAATACAACGACGATCTTCTCTCAAGATCAGGGCACAAAGAGATTGGGAACCCTCATCAAGAAAAAACTCACTTTTTTCTTCTCTTTTTCTTGCCTCTCTATTTCCTTTTTTTAGCGTCTTAACGGCTAGGGTCTTACCATCGCTAATATAAAGATATCACTTTTAACCTAAAAGGAAATCTGATGGAAAAGACAAAAAAGCCCCTAAAAACAAATATTTGACTTCATCTATAACAATCTCCCACTTGAAGACAAATATACCCAAG
Source organism: Eucalyptus microcorys (assembly GCA_014182515.1). Taxonomy (NCBI): domain Eukaryota; kingdom Viridiplantae; phylum Streptophyta; class Magnoliopsida; order Myrtales; family Myrtaceae; genus Eucalyptus; species Eucalyptus microcorys. The sequence continues at coordinate 4,750,953 of CM024568.1, read as the reverse complement.
CACCAAGCAACTTTGCATCCATCTTCTTCAATAAATAGTATTTGAAAAAAAAAAAGTTATGTCTCTGCGATACTCCTCATCAATCAACATGGAGTAATACCAATGGTAGTAGTATAGAAAATATGCTTCTCTCTGTCTACTACCTTGGTCACCATGTCACTGGATTCTTCGAGCCATCAATCTTCTCGTAGCTTTAACTCATTATCTTTCAATGCTGACCCGATAAAGTGATAACGCTTCTTGATATGTCTAGTTCTTGAGTGATAAACTGCATTCTTTACTAAGTGCACTGCACTTTGACTATCACTCCAAAGTGTACTGACTGGCTGTTTTCGATGTAGCTCCTCCATGTAATCTTGTAACCACATGATTTCCTTGGAAGCTTCTGTGATCGCCACGTATTCTGCCTCTGTCGTCGATAAAGCCACTACTTTTTGTAGTTGAGACACCCAACTCACTGCTGTACCTGCAACTGTAAAGACATATCTAGTGGTACTCTTACCACTATCTTGATCACCTTAATGATCTACATCTACATAACCTTGCAACTCTAGAGATGTACCACTATAACAAAGTGAGTAATTGGAAGTACTTGCTAGATATCTCAATATCCATTTCACTGCATTCCAATGCTCTCTGTTTGGGTTCTGCATATATCGACTCACAACTCCTACTGCTTGTGCAATGTCTAGTCTCGTGCTCACCATGGCATACATCAAACTCCCCACTGCTGATGCATATGGAACTACTGCCATCTCATCTTTCAAAGCCTGAGCGCTTGGACACATATCCTTGGAAAGTTTGAAGTGACTCACTAGAGGAGTCGCAACCGGTTTTGCTTTGTCCATGTTAAATTTCTTTAACACCTTGTTCACATAGTCTTCTTGCGACAACCATAATTTCTTATTTTTTCTATCCCTGATGATTTTCATGCCTAAAATATTCCTGGCCTCTCCCAAGTCTTTCATAGCAAACTGTGATGATAACATCTTTTTCACTTCTACGATTCTCTTCATAATTGAACTAGCCACCAGCATGTCATCCACATATAAAGAGAGATACACAATGTCACCATCATCATATTTGCGAAAATAAACACAGTGATCAGATTCACAGTGTGCAAATCCTTTCTCTTGCATGAAACCATCAAATTTTAGGTACTATTGCCGTGGAGCTTGTTTCAAGCCATACAAGCTTTTCTTCAAGCGACATACCATGTGCTCCTTACCTTTGACTTCAAAACCCTTAGGTTGTGCCATGTATAATTCTTCATCTAAGTCACCATGTAAAAACGCCGTTTTTACGTCTAACTGCTCAAGATGAAGATTCTCCACTGTAACTATACTCAGCAGAACTCTAATTGATGTCATTTTCACTACAGGTGAAAATATCTCGGAGTAGTCGATCCCTTCTTTTTGATAAAAGCCCTTGACTACAAGTCTCGCATTGTATCTAATACTACCATCCGCTTCATTCTTAATCCCGTACACCCATTTATTTAATAAAGCTTTTTACTGTGGGTAACTTGGTCAACTCCCAAGTTTTGTTCAAGTAACGAGCTCATCTCGTCTTTCATAGCACACTCCCACCGCAAGTGAGACGTGTTTGCCTTTGCCTCATCGTAAGTCTCCGGTTCCCCGACCGTATATAAGACATGGCTCAGAACAGTATTAGCTGATGGATCAAAAATTACCTTTGGCTTTCTCACACGTGTAGACCTCCTCAAGACAGGTACTTCAGGGTTGTTAGTCTACTCCAAATCATTGCGTTCCTCTTGAACTATCTCTTCACTGATAATAGGCCCATCTTGAACCTCTATTTCAAGTGCACTTTGATCTACTTGAAACATCTTCTGTGCATTGTGTCTAATTCAACATACTCGATTCTACTACCTTCTCATGCTCGTCCGACGATCTTTGTACATCTTTTCTTCATGGAATACCACATTGCAATTGCGGATGACTTTGTTATTCTCATAATCCCAAAGCCTATAGCCATACTCGTCACCACCGTATCCGATAAAGACGCACTTTTGGGACTTAGCATCAAGCTTTTTCCTATTCTCCCGTCAATCAAAGCATATGCAATACAACCAAATACCTTTAGATATGAATAATTAATCTTTTTACCTCGACCACCGTTCTTGTGGTATTTCTCCATCCAACGCACTAAATGGACTTCTGTTGATAAGATAAACAGCTGCATCAACTATGGCGGCCCATAAGTGTAGCGGGAGACCTGCGTGTAGCCTTATGCATCTTGCACGTTCTAGAATAGTCCTGTTCATCCTTTCAGCTACACCGTTCTCTTGAGGAGTTCTAGGAACAGTCTTTAACCCGTGTATGCCCTCTCGACTCAAATATTCTGCAAATTCCTTACTCGTGTATTCACCACCTTTATCGATTTTGAGCTTTAATCGATAACCTGTCTCTTTTTCTACCATGGTCTTCCACATTCTAAACATCTAAATACTTCTGACTTTTCTCTAAGAGCATAGACCCAAGTCTTCCTTGTTGCATCATCAATGAATGTGACAAAATATCTCTTACCACCATAAGAGAGTTCCTGAGCAGGTCCCCATACATCAGTATGAACCAACTCTAGCTTCTGGCCTTTATTTTGTCGCTCATTCAATTGAAAACTAACAGCTTTCTGTTTTCCATAAATGTAACTCTCACAAAAATCTAACTCAACTTTTTGTAAACCCGGAAGTAATTTCCTTGAGTGTAACTGCTTTACACCTTTTTCACCAAGATGTCCCAAACAATAATGCCAAAGAGTAGACAAATTACCTGTAGCCATTGTAGTTGCAACCATATCACTGATATTGTCTCCTTGGAGAAGGTAAAGTGTACCTGTACGCTTTCCCTTTGCTACTACTCTTACCCCTGAGGTTATCTTCCACTCTCTGCATCCAAAGGTTATTACCAAACCTTCTTGGTCAAGTTTACTGGTTGAAATCAGATTTTTCTTTAATTCCGAAATATGCCTAGTTTCACACAAAACTAGACGTCCTCCACTTGAGATGTTCATAGTCACGGTTCCTTTCCCAATAATGGGACACATGTGGCCGTTTCCCACAACCACTTGTTCGAAATCTCCACTGACATAATCATCAAATATGTCTCTTTGCGAGGTTCAATGAAAAGAAGCACCAGAATCAATAAACCATTTATATCGTTGTCAAGTCAAACCCCGCAGACAAACACAAGTTATCTAGCAAAGATTCATCGCTAACCACATTAGCTCCTTGATTCTCATCTTACTTCTTCTTTTTGTAGGCTTCACACTGAAACCTCGGTGTCCGGTTTTGTGACAAAACCAACACTCATCTTTGCAACCCGTCTCTTACCCCTTGATTGTGATCCGCCACGCCCGCTGAAATTTCCTCTACTTTTACTTCTTCCACGGTTCTCCTGCGAGTGCCGTTGAAGATGTAGATGCAGAAAAATTATCTCCACACCGAGACTTTCCTTCGCATCTCTTCATCCATGATACTACTCACAGCATCATCAAGAGTTAAATCATCCTTCATGGTGCTCGAAATTCCCGCCTTTGCGGTATTGTAGCTTTCTAGAAGAGAACATAAAAATAATAAAGCTTGAAGCTTCATGTCTAAATTTATGCCTGCGGATTCCAATTGACCCGTGACCTGCGTGAAACTATTAATATGCTCGCCACGTAACCTCTATCGATAACTTCATATTAACCAGTTTTTTCAGCAAAAATACCGATTTGATGTGGATGGCTTCTAAAAATATTCGTTAGAATATCCATGGCTTCTTTTACAGTTTTTGCTTTCGCGATGTGGTACCCTGTCTTTTCGTCAACCCTAGACGAATTGCACCTAATGCTTTTCGATCAAGAATTTTCCATCCGGTTTCGCTATCGGATCCACTTCCGCCATCTCGGGTTTCCAACCCTAAAGTGGTGCATAGAGATCTTTTTGATAAAGATAATCCTCTATTTGTAGTTTCCACCATCCGAAATCCTCTCCATTGAACTTATCGATTCTGATTTTATCTTCGCCATCCTGTTTGCTTTCAATCGAATGTCACCGAAAACCCTCGATGTTCTCGATTAGCCAACCCAGCTCGATACCAGCTATTTACGAAATCGCACGTCGATTCTAGAAAAATAACGCTCGCAAACAATTCACGGACATAATATAGTAATAAAAGAGCAGAATCGATGAACATGCCAGAAAATTTGTTATCGAAGTTCACCCAAACTGGGCTACATCTCCGCGCAGGCACTCGCGAATCCACTAGACTTCGAAAAAGTTGGAATACAACGACGATCTTCTATCAAGATCAGGGCACAAAGAGATTGAGAACCCTCATCAAGAAAAAACTCACTTTTTTCTTCTCTCTTTTTCTTGCCTCTCTATTTCCTTTTTTTAGCGTCTTAACGGCTAGGGTCTTACCATCGCTAATATAAAGATATCACTTTTAACCTAAAAGGAAATCTGATGGAAAAGACAAAAAAGCCCCTAAAAACAAATATTTGACTTCATCTATAACAAAAGAAAGAGGAAAGAAGAAGTTCTCATATGTCCATTGTCTCTCCCTCATTAATGCATGCACATGCATGCACAAAATTCAGTGGCAGACGTGAGAATTCTAGAGAAAGCCTTGAAGAAGCAAAAAAAGCTCATAATATATTATAAAATATGTTGAGAATTGTCTGTTTTCCCGATAAAATATTAGGTGCAGCTCTGTAGTCCTTGCTTTAACAAGTACAGGTTGTCAACTTTGGTGAAGCAACAAGAAATTTGCTGAAGAAAGAAGCAAGTAACAAGCAAGAAACGTCAACAGTTGGGGCTACAGCTAGCAAGAAATGCCAATTGTATGAGTCTTAGGCAGTGGCCACCAAAAAAGGAACTGAACGTGAACAAGGAGGAAAAGTTTCGGCCATCTTCTGTTCATACTAGAGTCGGTTGGACTTCAAGAGGTGGTGAAAGTTGCATATAAATAAGCAAAGGTTCTCGGTTCAAGAGGGGGCAGCTGAATGAAAACAGAAAAGTTCATTTGAGGGGCTTCTCTTTCGTCAACAAGATGAGAAGAAGAAAAAGCGAGAGAGGAGAGAATAGTTAAGAGAGAAAAAATACCAAAAAAGGAAAAGATAAAGAAAGTGGGTGGGGGTCAATCTTCTTCAGTCACCCATGACTGAATATCCCCTACTCTTTACGCCTTGGCCCGATGCTCTCGCCACTGACGACGCCACTTACTCGTGTTGCTCCTACCTTCGTTTCTCTCAACGATGACAAGGCTCGCTGCTGCTGTGTCTGAGCCACCCACGACGAGCCGCTACTGAACACCCCAACGCTGCTGCCGCCTCACTGTTGTCACTGCCCCTTTGCTGATCTGTTGCACCAAGAGCCCCCTCGTAGCTGCAACACACACCATCCGCTATTACTGTTTCTTCGTCGACTGCTGCCGCTACTTGTCCAAGCCGGCGCCTGCATCACAACCACCACCGCTCACCGGAACCCAGCCTGACGTCACAAGCAACCTGACAACACTACAACTCCAACCATCGCACGCCTCAACCCTTCAACGCTAGGCTCTGCCTAACGATGCTGCTGCTGCCCCGAGCGCCACCGTACCCCTGCCCTCCGCAAGTCGCTGTCCCAACACCATCCCTACCAAGCCACTAACCCACGAGCGCCATCGACGACAAAGCCAGCTGCTATTGACACCCTTGCCGCCCTCTCTGAGCTCGCAAGCTTCTGTCCTCATTGACAGAGGTTGCGCCGGCCTATTTATAGGCGAGGGAGTCCGGTTGACGGAGAGTTTTCACCACCGGTCCTCCGCACGCCAACCGGCCTTGGTGACGCTAGACCGGCGTCGCCTTAGCCGCCCACTTGCTTGCGTTGAAGGAGTGTCCCATCCATCGCTAGCTAGTCTACGCGCGTCGCCGTTGCTTGTCCATCCGGTGTCGCGCCCTTTGCGCGTGTGTTGCAGAGGCGTGGAGGACAGAAGCCAGCGAGCTCAGAGAGGGGTCGTGAGCTTAAATGACCTCCCATCGAGAGACAACGGGGGAGGCCGGCGGCAAGCGGACCCGAAGAGACGAGGAAGACCAGAGGAGCCAAATCTTACCAGATCTGGGAATCGCCGTCGCCTACTGTTGCTGTCACCGCCCACTTGACGTTGTACCATCGTTGTGCTGCCGTCCCTCCACCATCACAGCGACCCAACCCCCAGGCCAGACGTCGTCCCTTAAGCTGTGCCGTTGCCATCCCCGCAACCGTCGCAGCATCAAATCTCTGTCAAGTTGTGCAGCCACCCGTCCTAACGACGACTGCGGATCCTGTCCCTGCCGTACCAAGCTGTCGCGGGATCCAGCCCCATCGTAGCACTAGCCCAATGTCGTCGTCAACCTTCGACGTCGTCACGGTAAGCCTAACTCCACCACCGTTGCTGTGTCTCTCCCTCAAACTGTGCCGCCATTGACCACACCAGCATAGCCCCGTTGTCCCTCGTCTTCGCCGTCCTAGTAAGCAGTTTGTAGCCGCCGTCACCTCCGTCAAGCCCGCTATCGCCGCTGTCGTCGCCGTCTACCCGGTGACACCTCAATCTCCTTCAACAACGTCGCGAAGACAAGAGAAGGGAGAAAGGTGCTTATCGGGTCTAAACCGAGTCGGGCGAAACCCCCGTCCGAGTAAGGTTTCTCCCCATTCAGGTCCTCTGGGCTCGGTCATGTGGGCTGTTTTTTTGCATAGATGGGCCTGGGTTGCTTTATGGGCTTGGACGAATAAAAGGAGAAAAAGAAATCTAGGCCGAGCCTGCGTTTTGGGCCCGCGCAGACCAGCCGCTATCGAGCCGGGTTGGGCCCCAACCCGAGAGTCCCACCCAAGTCCCTTTTATTATAATATAATATTATAATAATATAAAATAATATTTTAATTAAAAATCAAAAAATAAATTATTTTCCAAAAATAAAAAATATCCATGTTTTCCCAAAAAAAGCCAACAAATGATTTATATTTTCAGAAAAAGATAAAAAAATCCAAAATATACTTTTTATGTCTAAAAATAGAGAAAAAGACCTAAAAAATGTTTTTCCTCCACAAATGCATGGAAAATCCCTAAAAAATCCAAAAAACCTTAGGGTTTAAACAAGATTAGGTACCAAAAGGGCATTAGTGATTAACTAGTGTAACCTAATTTCTCTAGTTGTGCAAAAGCGAATATTTCTCCCAATATTTTGCTTGGGTTTCTAATCGACCCACCCCAAATTGATTAGTGGCGACTCCGTTTTAAAATTAATTTATAAGTTAAAAACTTGGACTATTAAGTCATGAATTGGTGGACTTGGGAGAGTCCAGATTAAGCCTAATAGACATAGACAAAACATTAGCCTCCGCAGGCGCCCGCCGCAATCGGGCGCCCAAAAAAAGAGGTCGCGACAGCTTGGCAACTCCATTGTGAAAGATTTGAGGACTTAGGCCGTTTTATCTTGTTTAAACACTTTACTGACTTGCTTTTGTTTTTTTATACAAGTCAGTAGCTTAGAGGTTTAATTTATTTTTCAGAATTTTTTGTGATTATAAACTATTGTGCATGTTTTACTGTTTTAGTAGTACACATGGCGCACACAACCCAGGAGTTGGACCTAGGCCGCCATAGGATATTTAGGATGGTATTAAGAAAGATATGGCTTTGAATGCAAGACTGCGATGTAGAGGTTGCCTTTCTTTCCCCGAATATTTTTAGATAGAGCCGATGTTAATAGGGTATGCTGCCAACGCGAGACTGCGATAAGCAAACACCCTTTTAATTTCAACAAACCTTCTCAGTTAGAAATCGAGCCATACGTCCCATGTGTATGTCTCTATGCTTGCCATTTTCTTTAAAAGAAAAGTGATTTATTTACTTTTACTCAGTCTTTTTTAGTGGCCCATGGCAATTTATGGTAGGTTTTTTGAGTCCCGGTTTATATGAGATGGGGGAAGATGATATCCAGTTTATTTCTGCTCCCAAAGCAGAGCTCTTCAGATGGTGGGGTTAATTGGACCAGTATGCCCAAGAGCGCGTGAAAGCCAAAGTCGGTCATCTCCTATTGTTGACCCAAGTCCCTGTTCATCTCGAAGTCATATAGGCCATGGCACATTTCTGGTGTCTGAAGACGACTACTTTTATGTTTGGTGGGTTTGAGCTAACCTCAACTCTGGAAGAATACAACATTATCACTAGAATGCCTCTTGAGAATAAGCTTGTTAGGCCATCAACAAGCATTATCCCATTGTGTGGGTTAGCACGACTTTTAAGAACCAAAGTTCATGTTATGAGGCAAATTCTTGAAACCAACCATAATACCTATCCACTAGCATTTTTGACTGCTCGTTTTGAAAATCAACCCATGACCCAAAAAAGTGAGATTTTCCTCCTGGCCTTTTTCGGGTTCGTCATTTTCCCCATCAAAGAAACGTCATAAATCCCAAGATGGCATGGATAGTTTATCAGATCTCAAGGGAGAAAAATTATGTCAAAATGATTTTAATCGAAACATTCTTGTCCCTTAATCATTTTAAAGAAAACATGGAAAAAATCATGCGGGTCTCCCCGGAAATTTTACAAGTCTGGTTCTTTTCGACCTAAGCGAATTTCGATGCTTCATGCAATCATTTGAAACGAATGATTTCGGAAATCCATTATAGAAATTTATGGTTCTAAGACCATACATTCCCAACCAACACACTTTAAATTGGATAAACTTCCTAAGAGACCCGGCTCCCGAGGCATTCCAATGGTGTGTTGGTTGGTTCCATGAAAAGAGAGCTTACTTTGCTTACAAATGATACTATCCAATTCCGTTGCTCGGCCTCACCGGTGCCATTTCTTATTTCCCATATAGGGTGGCACGACAGTATGGAGCCCTTCAGGAGATCCCACTGCCTTTCAAGAGGAAGGTCCCTCCACTCCTTTTCAACCAAAGCCGTGACTACGCAGTCGAAATTTCTATCATTGAGGAGGCATGGAACAAGTGCCATCGTAAAAGGATTGTGGTACCTGAATGGCTTGAGGGACAGGAAAAAGCTCATCACGCCTCTGAGTCCTACATCCACAACTATCGTATTCCGACAAAATTGAAGCCATCAATCCCTCACCCAATCAGTGAGATCAGCCAACACAAGTCAGCAGAGCATATGCAAGGGGATTTGGGAATGAGCTAGGTACATGTCTCAAAGCCAGTCCAAGGAAGCAGGCATCCTCGCAAGAACAAGGCTCCTCGTCGCATATAAAATAGCAGTCATGTGCCCCCAAGTGTTAATATCATGAAAATTTTGTCCCATTGTTTAGGGACTTTTGTTTAATACCTAGTATTTTGTTTTGTCATTTTAATTTCAAGTTTTAGATGTTAGAAGTCTGCGATCTATAAAATCTTCTTTTGATAAATAAAAAATAGTTAGACCATTACCATGGGTCAATCTTTGTTTACTTTCATGCTCATTCATGATTTTTGCGACGTCAGGTAATTATGAATCGCCGGCAACCAGCCACCCGCAAATGGCCTCACGTGATAGGACTTGATCAGAATGATGTACAAAATCACCTCGCCAACATTGGGGACAGCATATGACAGATGTCCATTGCCCTTCGACAACTCTCAGGGCAAATGGAATCCACTCAAGCTAAACCCAACTCTATAGCTGCTTTAAACACCCTCATGACACCTGCGAATTTGCCAGAGGATAACTAACAGGATAAACAGTTTGTAAAGATCATGAATAAGTTGAGCTAGCTACAGGGGTAGGATCACATAGACTTGTCTAATTATGCCAGCTTTAAAATCCCTGAAGAGCTCAAAGTGCTTGAATGTGAGGGGTACGCCAATACCTCTTGCCCAGAGGCCTACTTGCATGCCTACCTGGTCCGAAAGATGATTCAATCATACCAATCAAACCTAACTAGCCCCGCCTTGTGGTGGTACATTGTCAGGAAGATTAGTCTCCTTAAGACTTGGGGAGAACTAACTGATGCTTTCCGCCAAGAATATAATGTTGACATTAGCGCCGACATCGCCCTACCCTACGAAGAACAGATGGTCGTAGAGCACGAAGAGACGATAATCGCAGAGATGAGAGGTAATATGTTTTTAAGAACACATGCCGTGTCTGGGAGGAGCTTGACTGCCCATTCTGACCTGTGGCCCAGTGAAGAAGATGTCAATGAAGCCTTGCATGATAAATGGGCGACCGAGCAATATCCTATTATTGAGAAGCTTCCTACTAGGAAAGGCAAGGAGCCTGCAGACGAAGTCAACGCTACTCAAAATCGAAACATGATGGGATAGCTTTTCAGGCTTACCGCAAGAGCTAGGGTCCAAAGAATGCCGACCCCCATCAACCTAGGAAGCGAAGCTCCACCATCTCCCAATCCACTTGACAAAGATCAGCTGGCGAAAGGAAAGGCTTTACTCAAAAGGTCCGGGCGAGGAGTTAAGAAAAGAAAGCCTAAGCAATTCGAGTCAACGCCTGCCACTGGACGTAGGCAAAACCTGACAATCAATGAGTCGCCACACCAAGATTTCGAGCATCCCCTATGGTACAATTCTAAAGGCTACCATCATCTAGGGTACAATCCTGAAGTTTACCCATCCCTAGGATACAATCCCGAGAGCTACTAATATTATACAGAGGAAGTCAGCCATTCATCGTATGACCACCTCCCACCCACACATAGGATCCAAGGTTTGTCAAAAAAGGGAACTTTCGTCCGTCATGACTTATCTCCTAATCAACTGCTAAGCTTGTCACCTAACCGTGAGAATGACATAAACGCCTCATCCTCGTTTGGTGATTTTGACCTGGAAAAAAGCAATAGGATGATCTCGGTAAAGTCCAGTTTTCCTGAAGCAATAGAATTCACCATTGCAATGAATATGCAATGGGAAAACCGGTGGCCTAACCAAGACACACCAGGCCCATCTTGCCCTCATAGGATCATGACCCCTAGAGAATTGTTGGTACCTAATCTCCGTAAGTATAATGGCACAACTTGCCCCGTGGCTCATTTGCAATATCTCCACGCTGAAATGAGTCGGTACTATAGCCCTATGTCATTCACAACTCAGGCCTTCCTAGAAAGTCTTATAGGATTTGCCTTGCAATGGTTCGTTACGACCAATATTTACCTCGTAAGGGATTGGAATGAGCTGTCTTCTGCATTCCTGCATCAGTACCAAAACTAGATTGGAACTGAACTGCCTTGCGAGAACTTGATTCACTTCAGAAGAAGACCAATGGAGGATTTCCGAGCATATGCAAGGAGGTGGAAGGATTTTATGATGCAAACCTACCCTCAACTAGTCGAAGAAGAAATGATAAAGCTATTCGTAAGAGCTTTACCTCGCAAGCATCATTATTGGTTGCATGGGTTGCACTTCCGTAGCTTCAATGAAGTGGTCCTCTCGTGCAAATACTTTGAGTCTATTGGAGGTGAGGAACTCAAAGGTGCTTGATTTCAGAACCAACATTATCAAAGTGCTCCTTTTCATGGGAGTTCTCATGGGTTTTGCCTGTTTTTATATTTTCATGTTTCTTATCATGTCTAGTGTGCTATAGTTGCATTTTCCATTCCAAGTAATCTAGGGTGCGTTTGTTTGTGTTTCTGTTCAAAAATTGTTCCAGGGAATAGAAATAGAAAAAACTATTTCTGTTCCGGGGAACAGTTTTTGAACAAAAGAACGCGTTTGGTAACTGCACAAAATTTCTGTTTCTGGAATAGAAAAAGAACAGAAACACATTTGGTAACTGTACACAATTTCTGTTCCTAGAATAGAAAAAGAACATAAACACGTTTGGTAACTGTACAAAATTTCTGTTCCAAATTTTTCTCAAGTGCTTTTTTTTTTTTTTAATAAATTGTAAACTTGGTATTGAATTCTCATTATCATGAAATGCTCATCAATTTAATTTTGTTCATGGTGAGTGAAGACAAACATTCTGAACATGATCATATGTGCATACTTGATAGAAAATTTAGTAAGTAAAGTTTGTACCAAATTTTTCTCAAGTGCTTTTTTTTTTTAATAAACTGTATACTTGGTATTGAATTCTCATTCTCATGAAATGCTCATTAATTTAATTTTGATCATGGTGAGTGAAGAAAAACATTTTGAACATGGTCACATGTGCATAATTGAAAGAAAACAATTGCCCATCGACAATTCATACTTGCCCCAAGTAATCGTCCCCCATTTCTCTGGGTGATTCCCATCGAATAACTGTATGTATGGTAGTGATATTTGCTGCCTTATTCAGTGGGAATCACATTCATTCATAACGAGAGATTGGTTTCTTGGAATCAAACCGACGGATCGTTAGAACAGCATTCCATCAAGAGTATACTTAGATGGGGATTTTGCGAACACGAGCTTGTGCACTGAGGATTGAAGAATATTAAAACATGGAATATGCAATTTTCATCTACAACTAGCTGCTCATGTCGATAGCCAAGATATCAAAGTCTTGATGTTCAACTTTCTCACATACGTTCTTTCCCACACTCGTATAGTCTCAATTTATTTTCTCAAGTCAGCAGAATCTTAACTTGCGAGATAGCGATATCTCGCCCGTGGATCAAAGCTGCACCTTAGAAACAAAACAAACGATCAAGACGGATATCGAACTCTCAAACAAATTGAGCAGTGCCATAGTGGTTTAGATTTAGTTTTGCTACTGGACATATACATGCATATAGTGTGCCACTCATCTTAGCAAAAGAGAACAAAAAGCACTAGCACTTCAAAACCCAAAAGACTAATAACAAGCGCCAATTTTCCTCGTTTTCAACCATTAATAACACCAGAACCATATAGGGTAATGGAGCATAGAGATGATGGATCACTTCTGGCCCTTCCTCTCCACAAATCTCCGAACATTCAGATCCCAGAGTTCTTTCGCTTCCCGCCTCCAAAGCCATCGTCTAGATCATCAATATTTCCTGGTGAACCCACAAGATCAGCATAACCTGCATGAGGCACCTCAAAAACTCCTCCGAAATGCTTATCCATGGAACCGCATCTTCTAGGAATTCTCCCATTCATTTCAACACCACCAGCAAGAACAGCAGCTGCTACATCTGTTGCTTTCCTCCACTGCTCGGTCTGCACCCTCAGCTTCTTCATCTCCACTTCTAGTTCTTCTTTACCTCCTTCCACAGCTTCTAATTTCTCCTTCAATTGGATGTTGTTTTCTTTGCTCGCTTTAAGTTCCTCTTCTAGCTAACTCAGCTTTGAGGCCATTTCTTCTTCTTTGCTTCGAGCAAAAGATATTGTCATTGTTGCCCCGTCTAGTTGCTTTCTCAGGTTTTCAGTTTGTTGGCTAGCTACTTCAAGTTCCTTCTCCTTTTCTAGTAACTTACCTTTAAGCAAATTTATCTCATCCTCCTTCTCAGCCAACTGAAGCAAGTGCGAGAGTGGCTCCACAAATACAGGTGGCTCTACTGGTAAGTCAATTGCTTTTGTTTCCTTCTCTATCTCATTGTTCAATTGGCTGACCTCTATTTGAGTCTCTAAAGCAACCTTCTTGACTAGTACTTCAAATACATCAGTCTCCTGCTGGTTCTCATCAGGAACATCATTTAAAGGGTTGCTCTTTGGGTTGTTCGATTCTTGAACTTCTTTTGCATGATGCTTTTCAGGGACATCAACCGAGTCTGGTACAAACTTTGTCTTGGTTTTCTTCTCAAGCTTTTCTTGAGCTACTTTATTTGTAGCCTCACTGAGACCAATTGCTCTTTCGCATTCTTCAGCTCTTCTTGAGCTTGGCCAAGCCGAGATTCCAGATCCGCAATGCGAGTTCCTAGTTTCTTTTGATTAACCGAATCAAATTGGGCACCTCGTGGAGAACGGCGATCTCCTACCTTAGGGCTTCGATCAGGGATGGGGCGATGGTGTGAGTTATCAAAATCAGAGCTCGAGCGAGGAGAGTGTTGCTGCTCTGCTCACGACGCTCGCTCGAGCGAGCAGAGCAACGATGCTCGCTCGAGCGAGCAGATGAATCCGCACCTCTGACCCATTTTCGTAATTTCACAACTAGGTCCTCAATATCGTTCATGGTTTTAATCGCTCGAAGCAACTTCTCTCTACTCTGTCCGGTTTCTTGAATTGAAAAGGAGGAATCAGATCGGGTTCATAACCTGCAGGAAAATTAACATCTAAAGAACTACCATGAAAAGGAAGGGCAACGACTACGGTCATTACCATCAGAACATATGAAGCAGAAATTTTTTTGGACAAGACATTTCTTGCTTGCTGATGTATGAAGATAACTGAATCTTCCAGATCTCCAACCAGCACTTCAAGCTGTAATGCAGTCCCTTGAATATTTATCACCATAAATTAGTCATGGCTTTTCATAGAGAGCAGAGACATACACCATTTCCTAGTAAAGTAACGATTAGAGACGACTAAACCTTAAGAAGTTCTACAACCCATAAAAAAATATCGAGTCTAATCTCATCGTTGCCAATCGCCGCGTAACCGAGAATTGAATGAGTCTCGGAGAACTTAATAACAGTAATTCACGATCACTCGAAAGGCGGATTGGCAACAAATTCATGACTCCGAGATCAACAGAAACTGCATCCCGCCGCTAGATAATGAACAACTGAACACAACGGCTCGAAAAAGGGATCAAAGCTCATCGACGTATCCGCAAATGTTCGCGATGCGCTGCACTTCTTCTGCAAGCCGAGGAAGCTCCTCCTCGAAAGTTCTTCCACTCCCATTCGACGGCACACCGTCTACAATCATGAAATTGACCATAAAATTCAAAACCAAACATCAAGCTTAAGGCAGACCAGCCACAATCACATTGCAGAACCTCACACAAAAATCAAGACGACGAAATGCAAACCTACACAAAAATCAGCGACGCTCGCTCGAGCGAGCAAAGCAGCCACGCTCACTCAAGCGAGCAGATGCTGCCACAGATCTGGGCGAGCAACACTCGCTCGAGGCTCGAGTGCGAGGGCTCGCTCGAGCGAGCGTCTCACAGATTTGGGCAAGCGCTGGCTCAAGCGAGCCGTCACGCTCGAGCCCTGAGCAGCCATCGCCTAGATCTGCGAGGGGTGGCTCTCGCCGAAGCCCTCTGTTCCGGTGAAGGAGAAGCAGCAACTAGTGAGTGCAAAAACTTACCTCGAATCTAGGGTTTCAACCGGTGAAGGAGCAGTAGCTATCGGCGCCGGAGAGTCTGCCGAGTGGGGAGGTGCCGGAGAGAATGACCAGTTGGGAGGCGCCAGATCGCTAGACAGTGGAGAACCTGTGAGAGAAGAAGGAAAAGGGAGAGACTCATGTAGGGGGCATGAAAGCAAGAAACACAAAAGAAACAATTTTTTTTTGTTTTTGTTCTTTTCAGCTACTCAAAAAGTGTTTCTGGAACAAAAAAGTAACTTTTTTTGTTTCTTCTTTTCGTTCCAATTTTGTTCCGGGAACAAAAAAACAATTTTTGAACAAAAACGCAAACAAACGCGTTTTTGTTCTCTTTTTGTTCCCGGGAACAAAAAAATAGAAAATCTGTTCTTGAACAGAAAAAAAAGAATACAAACATGCACGCCCCTAATGTACAGTTCTAATATTTTGTTTTGAAAGCATGAGGCGGTATTCCAAACCAGCCTGGTGATGCTATCTAACCATGAAAAGAAAATATCATCCAGGAGAATACTGAGGGCTGGGCTTCCTCATACTTTTTCTCCTCCAAAGACATATTTTGAAAACAAAAAATATTTTATTACCAAAAGCTTTCATCAAAACAAGATATTAAATTTAATCATGTTTATCTTTCTAACTCACTCACTTTGTGTCTCAAATGATCATTCCCATCCCCTTTGACTTAGTGTGATAGGGAGCATTTGAAGTCGGCTCATCATGTGAACTTGCCGAACCCAAAGACACTATTTCAAGAAAGTAGTGTCAAACAAAAAAGGATCATCCTATTTCAAAGAGGGTAAGTCTTATTCCCTGAACACAATTTTGAAAATGACATCCCTTCTCTTCTATTTACAATAAACGAAAGATAGGACATAATATGCACAGGTTTACGGTTGAACTCAAAGATGCTCTCAGCCTTCCCATTTTACGGCCGTCCCTAGAGCTTTACGGACTCCGCCTCGCGCTTGCCTAACTCCTTCTCAAGCCGAAGCAATATCCTTTCCCCACAACGTGCCCAAGCAACTAAATGTTGTGGTTTCATCAATGGAATTTTCCAGCTTCGACAAGCCAAGAAGCGTAGAAACGGAATTTCCTCTTTTCATTTGAATTGACTACTGTCAACAGGGAGAAAATCCAGATAGTTGAAACGATCTCTAGTCCCCTATTCCAGATGATAACGTTAGGACCTGGAAACCTCACTTCTTGTTCCAGACACATGCTCTCCCAAGAAGCGATTGTCATTAGAGAACTAGAGGTTTTAATTGTCAATCTCAGATTCCATGGAAGCTTGAGGTACACGACTTTGCCAAATGCTGCTAATGTTCATATGGTCAAAGACAGAAGAAAAATTCCACAGAAGGAAGGCGTTGAAGATAAATCAAGAACCATCAATCATGCATACATGGCCACAAATGAGAAAGGCCAATCGAAAGAGATGTCGAACTGAGTCAAGATGAAGAGGCTGTCATCAAAATTCAGGGATCCCTAGGAGTCAACAAATACAAACTATTGGGAAAGGAAGCATTGGGATTCAAGAACCAAACCCAATGGTTAATCAATATTGGCCAAGTGGGTTCATGGGAATGACCCGTATCGAATTCACCTGACTTCGTGTAAAAGGACGTGTCATTTATGAGCAAATTAAGGAGAATAATTGACCTAACGAAGCAAGAGACATAGCACTTCGCGTCCCACTCGCACTTCAAGTCCATCTAATCATCTGCAAACCAGTGAAGAATAATGTTGTATCGTTTCCAGTTATTCAACTTCTTAAAGAGTTTGTGACTAACGCGTTCCCTCTTGTCTGTTGCAGGATCACCTGACTGCTGAAGATACAGACAACAAATCAATAGGAGACATGATAAACTCTCCTAAGCAAAATGACGTCCTGAGTAATCACCAAAGCAGATGACAAAGATCCTTCAAGCCTCAATTCACATTTGATTTTGGCCCTACTGACTGATATATTTTTGCATCTTCTCTTCTGCAGGGGCAAGAATAAAGGTGCTCGTCAAATCAATGATCGAATCCCCAATCCCGGCCGATCCTTCTTGTGTCATCTCCCTACTTAATAGGGACAATCCGTCGACACCCACTTGAGAATAACTCCATTGATGTTCAAAATTTAATGTATTTGTAAAAACAATTTTGTTAATAAAGCATTTTGAGCAAATTCAATCATTTGTGCAAAATCTTTCACATTTAAAACGATGCATGCCTTTTCCAAATGAATTTTGCATGATGATTTTGCTTGTCTAAATCACTGATTCCACTAAGGATTATCAGAATAGATAGCCGAATGAAGGGCATAAGATTGACTGAGCATGCTGGATAAGGCGCGTAAGGATGATGAAAGGCAAGCCATATCCTACACACAGTCCCCTATCCATACACTTGTAAGTTGAGTGCAGAAAATTCCATGTCAGTAGGGTAAAGAGTTCTCTTGCGAATGGTATGATAACCAAAACAGTGAGAGGCATTTCATTGTTTACCCCCCTTTGAACCCCATACACTGGTGAAGCTACTATCATACCCCTGTCAAAAACCACCCCACACTAGGGCAGATCGGAGATGAGGTGGCATCACAAGGTGAGAAGAGGGATAGAAATTTTATTGCTTGTACTTGCATCAATCTTCGGGCGTCTTTATTGCATATGAACACTCACGATAATTTAAGTGCCCTAGAATGACGAAGATCAATTCTTTCTCTACACACTTGTATTCATTGTACAGCCCAATTGAGTCTGTAATTTCACTCTCACATGGAGGCAAAACAAAAGTTACTGACATTCGAGTAGCATAACCAGGAATGTCGACAAAAGATGAAGACTTAACAGTCTAATAAACAGCGTTTGCTTGAACTTGCTTGGATCAGTTCCTCAAGCAACAAGAATGAAAAAACTAGGGGCATGAAAAAGCAGTGTACCTAGTAAAAGAAAGGTTAATGCCCATAAATGAAAAATTAGAATAAAAATTAGAAACTTGGAGAAAGCAGTGTGCCTGGTAAAATCAAGGCTAATGCCCCCCAGCAAAAAATACAGTCAATTGTATTCCCAAGAAAAATTGTTGTTGTGGTTCGATTGATAGAGCCTCCATTTGACAGTGAGAAGAAAGACTAATGATAAATGCCAAGGCAATCACTAGCTCTCACCCTTTTACACATGAGTTAAGCATATATTGTGTCCCATTGTAAAAGTCTTTTCAGACTAGGGCACTTCAATTAACGTAGGATTTCATATGATTATAAACATCGCTCAAAGAAGTATGAGCAAGGTTATTCTATCTCTTTTTGCAGGATTCTTGACTGATAAACCTGGAGATGATCGTGCAGTAGTTCCTTCAAGAGCCTTGACCATGATGGCCCCTTTGGACAAGCCGTCGATCGAGCCTACATTACGATCTTGATAAAGACCTCTCACATTAGTAAAGTCGTACCGCTTGCAAGAATACTCGAACCCCTTCTAACATGATGATAGTGAGATAGTGAGGTCCTTATAAATTCTGAATCAATGGTTAGGATAAAACAGCCTTTTCCATGAGAGTAAGTGGAAAGTCTTTTCAGATTGAAAGTCCCTCATCTAGCATGCTCAAGACATCCACATTATAAGTGAAGACTGTCTTTGAAAATTTTCCCTAGTGGAACTCAGATGATATAAAACTGACCAAATTATCATACATGAATCCCATTTGAACTCATAAATTTACAGCATATACAATCATCTGTGCATACTGTGCAAATAGCAGACATACTCTTAGAAATAAGAGATATCGCCAGGTAAGCATATCCTTATCCCTTTGTCTTTAAGTACCTATCACCATTTGGGTACCCTCTCTTATTGACACTTGACCTGTTCAAGTTGTCCCCATAGTATGGACATTGACGACTGTTCATATACCCCATTGCCTTCAAGTACTTGCCACTATCCAGGTACTCCCTTTCCGTGACACTCGACCTGTCTGAGTTGTCCTTAAATTACATCATTGAATACTCAAGTATTCCACTGCGTTGTGCACCTGCGGTTACCCAGGTATGCTCTCTTATCATCATAACACTTGGACCTGCCTGAGTGGTCCCAGATCGTATCATTAAATGCTTGTGTTTATCCAAGTATTCCAGTGCTTTGTATGCTTGTGGCTACCTAGGTTTTCCAGCCCTTCCGAGCGCTTGCGGCCATCCAAGTAGGTCTCGTGCCACATTCAAGTTTATGTTGCCAGGAGGTGGGAGACCTTCATGAATATTTGAGGTACGTTCTCGATATTCCCATTATAAGGAGGTGAGAGACCTTCATGAATATGCGAGGCATGCCCTCGATATTCCCAATTACCAGCAGGTGAGAGACCTTCAAGAATATCTCAGGTATGTCCTCGATATTCCCATTACCAAGAGGTGAGAGACATTCACGAATATGCGAGGCATGTCCTCGATATTCCAACTGCCAGGAAGTGGGAGACCTTCATGAATATGCGAGGTGCGTCCTCATTATTCCCATTACCAGAAGGTGACAGACCTTCATGAATATGAGAGGCATGCCCTCAATATTCCCACTTACCAAATGGTGAGAGACCTTCATCAATATGCGAGGCATGCCCTTGATATTCCCAATTACCAGGAGGTGAGAGACCTTCACAAATATCCCAGGTACGTCCTCGATATTCCCCATTATCAAGAGGTGAGAGACTTTCATGAATATGTGAGGTACATCCTCGATTTTCCTATTACCAGGAGGTGAGAGACCTTCATGAATATGCGAGGCATGCCCTCGATCTTCCCAATTACCAACAGGTGAGAGACCTTCAAGAATATCCAGGTACGTCCTCGATATTCTCATTACCAGGAGGTGAAAGACCTTCACGAATATGCGAGGCGTGTCCTCAATATTCCAACTGCCAGGAGGTGGGAGACCTTCATGAAAATGCGAGGCGCGTCCTAAATATTCTCATTACCAAGAGGTTAGAAACCTTCATGAATATGTGAGGCGCGTTTTCAATATTCCCAATTTCTAGGAGGTGGGAGACCTTCATGAATATATGAGGTGTGTCATCGATATTCCCAATTACTAGGAGGTGAAAGACCTTCACGAATATTTTAGGTATGTCCTCGATATTCCAGCTACCAAGAGACCTTCGAAAGCAGGTATTCTCTAGAGTTTAGTACTTGTGATAATCCAAGTACCCCTTCGATACCTGCGAATGTCTAGGTATCCTCCAAGAGTTCGTACTTGTGATCATCCAAGTACCCGTCCAATGCCTGCAAACAACCAAGTATCCTCCAGGTTACTGCTTGTGAATATCCAAGTACTTTTTCAATGCCTTGAATATCCTGGTATCTTCCACAAACATATGCCCCAAGAAAGGTCAGCACATCCCCTGAGAAAAAGTTGGGTAACCAATTGGTGTCATTGACAGAGGATCAGGCACCCCACAACCGATGTCCTTGACAGAGGATCAAGCACCCACCAACCGGTGTCCTCGACAAAGGATCAGGCACCCCACAACCGATGTCCTTGATAAAGGATTAGGCACCCACCAACCGGTATCCTTGATAGAGGATCAGGCACCCCATAACCAGTGTCCTTGATAGAGGATCGGGCTCCCACCAACCGGTGTCCTTGACAGAGGATTAGGCTCCCACCAACCGATGTCCTTGACAGAGGATCAGGCATCCCACAACCGGTATCCTTAACAGAGGATCAGACACCCCACAAACAGATATGCTGAGAAAGGTCGGGTACACACTTATTTCTTTAACAAGCGACCAAAGAATTGTTCGAGTCTTGGAAAGGTAATTCTCTGTCAAGGCGACCAAAGAAAGGTTTAGGTCCTAGACAAACCACTTATTGCTCTAACAGGCAACTAAAGAATGGTTCGGGTCCTAGACAAACCACTTATTGCTCTAACAGGCGACCAAAGAATGGTTCGAGTCCTGGAGAAGCAACCTCCTCATGTCAACAAGTAAGATGACGCCTTGATACTTGCCAAACTCGAGGTTCACATCCTATCTCACTCACTCCCGATAAGTAACTACATGTATCTTCTTATCTGACTTTGTAAGTGTAACGTTATATTACTCTTTTTCTACATAGGACAATAGGTCCCAAAATAAGATATAATGTACTGCATATGTATAGGTAAAATTTAGGTATCAATTTGCCTTTGAATGCAACCTCTACAATCTCACCTTCAAAAAGGGGCAGTTGTTGACACGTAAATTTTGATTAGGTTTTTAATTAATTAGGCCTTAATTTCTTTTATTTTTCCCTTTTTTTTGGATAATAAATAACAAATAACAAAAAACAACAAAAACAAACAAACACGAAAAACAACAAAAAAAGCAAACAAAAGATAAACACAAAAAAAAGAAAAGCCCATTGGGGCTAAGCCTTCGTGCCGAGCCCCCTCCTTTTTCTCTCCACCTGTATGGGCCCTATCGCGACCTCTTTTTTTGGGCGCCCAATCGGGGCCGGCGCCTGCGGAGGCTAATGGCTTGGCTAAGTCTATTAGGCTTAACTTGGACTCTCCCAAGTCCACCAATTCACGACTTAATAGTCCAAGTTTTTAACCTATAAGTTAATTTTAAAAGGAGTCGGCACTAATCAATTTGAGGTGTATCGATTAGAAACCTAAGAGAAATATTAGGAGAAATATTCACTCTGCGCAACCAAAAAAATTAGAATCGGTGACTTGATTACACTAGCTAATTGCTAATGCCCTTTTGGTACCTAATCTTGTTTAAACCCTAGGGCTTTTTGAATTTTTGAGGGATTTTCCATGCATTTACGGAAGAAAAACATTTTTTTGGTCTTTTCATCATTTTTTGACATAAAAAGCATTTTTTTTTGGATTTTTGATCTTTTCCTGAAAATATAAATCATTTTTTTGGTTTTTTTGGGAAAATATGGATAATTTTTTATTTTTGGAAAATAATTTATTTTTTTTATTTTTTTATTTATTAAAATATTAAAATATTATTAAAATATTATATTATAATAAAAGGCGACTCGGGTCGGACTCTCGGGTTGGGGCCCGACCCGGCTCGGTAGCAGCTGGTTCGGCGGGCCAAACGCGGCCCGGCCCGGATTCCTTTTTCTCCTTTTGTTTGTCCAAGCCCATGAAGCAATCCACCCATCTATGCACAAAAACAGCCCACACAATCGGGCCCAAAGGACCTAAATGTTGAGAATCCCTACCCGGATAGGGGTTTCGCCCGACCCGGTTCAGACTCGACAGGCACCTCTCACCCTTCTCTTGTCTTCACGGCATTGTTAAGGGAGATTGAGGTGTCACTAGGCAGACGGGCTTAACGGGGGCGATGGCGAGCTTGACGGAGGTGACAACGGCTACAAACCACTTAGGAGGACGGTGTGGACGAGGAATAACGGGGCTATGCTAGTGTGGTTAGTGGCGGCATAGTTGAGGGAGAGACACGGGAGGCATAGCGACGGTGGTGGCATAAGGCTTACTGTGATGACGTCGGAGGCATACGGTGGCACTAGGTTAGTGCTACGACGGGGCTGGATCTTGCAATGACTCGGTACGGCATGGATAGGATCGGCAGCAATCGTTGGGACGAGCGGCTGCACAACTTGACGGAGATCTGATGCAGTGACGGTTGCGGGGATGGCAGTAGCGCAGCTCGAGGAACGACGTCTGGCATGGGGATTGGGTTGCCGTGATGGTAGAGGAATGGCAGCACAGCGATGGTACAACGTCGGGTGGACGGTGACAGCAGCAGTAGGTAACAGCGACTCCCAGATCTTATCAGATCTGGCCCTTCTGGTCTTCCTCCTCTTTACAGGTTCGCTTGCTGCCGGCCTCCCTCGATGTCTCTTGGTGGGAGGTCGTTTAAGCTCACGACCCGTCTTTGAGCTCGCTAGCTTCGTCCTCATTGAGGGAGGTTACGCCGGCCTATTTATAGGTGAGGGAGTCCGGTCGATGGAGAACTTCGGCCACCAGTCCTCCGCGCACCAACCGGCCTTGGTGCGGCCAAACCGACATCACCTTAGCCGCCCACTTGCTTACTTTGAAGGCATGTCCTATCCATCTCCAGCTGGTCTACGCGTGTCACCGTTGACTGTCCGTCTAACACCGTTGACTGTCCATCTAACATCGTGCCCTCTACGCGTGTGTTGTAGAGGCATGGAGGGGAGAAGCCAAGAAGGAATAAGACAATGAGGCATAAGGGGGGCCAAGCTGGAAGAGAAGGAGGCTGGGCCATAGGGGCCCATATGAGTGGAGAGGAAAATGAGGGGGCCTGGCGTGAAGGCCTAGCCCCGATGGGCTTTTTTTTGTGTTTTATCTTTTGTTTTGGTTTTTTTGTTGTTTTTCCGTTTTTGTTTGTTTTTCTTGTTGTTTTTCCGTTTTTATTGTTTTTTGTTATTTATTATCTAAAAAAAGGTAAAATAAAAGAAATTAACACCTAATTAATTAAAAACCTAATCAAAATTTAGGTGTCAATAGTTGCCCCTCTTTGAAGGTGAGCTCGTAGAGGTTACATTTAAAGACAAATTGATACCTAAATTTTGCCTATACATATGCAGTAGATTACATCTTATTTTGGGACCTATTGTCCTATGTAGAAAAAGAGTAACATAACGTTACACATACTAAATCAAATAAAAAGATACCTATAGTTTCTTACCGGGAGTGAGTGGATAGGGTGTGAACCCCGAGTTTGGCAAGTATCAAGGTGTCATCTTACTTGATGACCTGAGGAGGTTGCTTCTCCAAGACCTGAACCATTCTTCGGTCGCCTGTTAGAGCAATAAGTGGTTTTTCTAGGACCCGAACCATTCTTCGATCGCTTGTTAGAGCAATAAGTGGTTTGTCTAGGAGCCGAACCATTTTTCAGTCGCCTGTTAGAGCAATAAGTGGTTTTTCTAGGACTCGAACCTTTCTTTGATCGCCTTGATGGGGAATTGCCTTTTCAGGACCCGAACCATTCTTTGGTCGCTTGTTAGAGCAATAAGTGGTTTATCTAGGACCCGAACTTTTCTTCGGTCACCTTGACATGGAATTGTCTTTCCAGGACCCGAACCTTTCTTTGGTCGCCTTGATAGGGAATTGCCTTTCCAGGACCCGAACCATTTTTCGATCCCCTGTTAGAGCAATAAGTGTTTACCCGACCTTTCTCGGGGGATGCATTGACCTTTCTTAGCACATCTGCTTGTGGGATGCTTAATCCTCTGTCAAGGATACTGGTTGAAGGGTGCTTGATCCTCTGTCAAGGACACCAGTTATGGGGTGCCTGATCCTCTGTCCTAGTTGGGGGTGCCTGATTCTCTATCAAGGACACCAGTTGTGGGGTGCCTAATCCTCTATTAAGGACAACGGTTGGTGGGTGCCTAATCCTTTGTCAAGGACACCGGTTGTGTGGTGCCTGATCCTTTGTCAAGGACACCGGTTGGTGGGTACCTGATCCTTTGTCAAGGACACCGGTTGTGGGGTGCCTGATCTTCTGTCAATGACACCGATTGGTTACCCGACTTTTTTCTCGGGAGATGCGCCGACCTTTCTCAGGGCATATGTGAATGGAAGATACCTTGACATTCACAGGCATTGAAAAAGTACCCGGATATTCACAAGCACTAACTTGGAGGATACCTGGTTGTTCGCAGGCATTGGAGGGGTACTTGGATGATCACAAGTACTAAACTCTGGAGAATACCTGTTTTTGAAGGTCTCCTAGTAGCTGGAATATCGAGGACGTACCTAAAATATTCATGAACGTCTCTCACCTCCTAGTAATTGGGAATATTGAGGACGCGCCTCATATATTCATGAAGGTCTCCCACCTCCTGGTAAATAGAAATATCGAGGACGTACCTAGGATATTCATGGAGATCTCTCACCTCCTGGAAATTAGGAATATTGAGGACACGCCTCGTATATTCATGAAGGTTTCTCACCTCTTGGTAATGGGAATATCGAGTACGTACCTGAGATATTCGTGAAGGTCTCTCACTTCCTGGTAATTAGGAATATCAAGGACGTACCTAGGATATTCGTGAAGGTCTCCCACCTCCTAGAAATTGGGAATATCAAGGACGTGTCTCGCATATTCATGAAGGTCTCCCACCTCTTGCTAATGGGAATATGAAGGACGCGCCTCGCATATTCATGAAGGTCTCCCACCTCCTGGCAGTTGGAATATCGAGGACACGCCTCGCATATTCGTGAAGGTCTCTCACCTCCTAGTAATGAGAATATCGAGGACATACCTGGAATATTCTTGAAGGTCTCTCACTTGCTGGTAATTGGGAATATCGAGGGCATGCTTTGCATATTCATGAAGGTCTCTCACCTCCTAGTATATCGAGGTTGTACCTTGGATATTTGTGAAGGTCTCTCACTAGCTAGTAATTGGGAATATTGAGGGCATGCCTCGCATATTCATGAAGGTCTCTCACCTACTGGTAAATGGAAATATCAAGGGCATGCCTTGCATATTCATGAAGGCCTCTTACCTCATAGTAATAGGAATATCGAGGACGTACCTTGCATATTCATGAAGGTCTCTCACTTGCTAATAATTGGGAATATTGAGGGCATGCCTCGCATATTCATGAAGGTCTCTCATCTCCTGGTAATGGGAATATCGAGGACGTACCTTGCATATTCATGAAGGTCTCTCACCTGCTGGTAATTAGGAATATCAAGGGCATGCCTCGCATATTCATGAAGGTCTCTCACCTCCTAGTAATGGGAATATCAAGGACACGCCTCGCATATTCATGAAGGTCTACCACCTCCTGGCAGTTGGAATATCAAGGATGCGCCTCGCATATTCATGAAGGTCTCTCACCTCCTGGTAATGGGAATATCGAGGACATACTTGGGATATTCTTGAAGGTCTCTCACTTGCTGGTAATTGGGAATATCGAGGGTATGCCTCGCATATTCAAGAATGTCTCTCACCTCCTGGTAATGGGAATATCGAGGACGTGCCTCAAATATTCATGAAGGTCTCCCACCTCCTGGCAACATAAACTTGAATGTAGCACGAGACCTACTTGGATGGCTGCAGGTGCTCGGAAGGGCTGGAAAACTTGGGTAGCTGCAGGCATACAAAGCAATGGAATACTTAGATATACACAAGCATTTAATGATATGATCTGGGACCACTCTGGCAGGTCCAAGTGTTTAGATGATAAGAGAGCATACCTGGGTAACCGCAGGTGCACAACGCAGTGGAATACTTGAGTATTCAATGATGTAATTTAAAGACAACTCAGACAGGTCGAGTGTCACGGAAAGGGAGTACCTGGACGGCGGCAGGTACTTGAAGGCAAGGGGGTATTTGGATAGTCCCCAATGTCCATACTATGGGGACAATTTGAATAGGTCAAGTGTTAATAAGAGAGGGTACCCATATGGTGATAAGTACTGAAAGACAAAGGGATAGGGATATGCTTACCTGGCGATATCTCTTATTTCTAAGAGTATGTCTGCTATTTGCACAATATGCACACATGATTGTATATGCTATATAAATTTATGAGTTCAAATGGGATTCATGCATGATAATTTGGTCAGTTTTATATCATTTAAGTTCCACTAGGAAAATTTTGAAAGACAATCTTCACTTAGAATGGGAATGTCTTGAGCATGCCAAATGAGGGACTTTCAGTCTGAAAGGACTTTCCACTCTCTCTTGAAAAAGGCTATTTTATCCTGACCATTGATGCAGGATTTATAAAAACCTCACTATCTCACTGTCATCATGTCAGCAAGGATCCAAGTATTCTCGTAAGTCGTACAACTTTACTAATATGAGAGGTCTTTATCGAGACCGTAATGTAGGCTCGGTTGACAACTTGTCCAAAAAGGCCATCAAGGTCAAGGCTCCTGAAGGAACTACTGCACGATCATCTTTAGGTTTATCAGTCAAGAATCCTGCGAAAAGAGATATAATAACCTTGCTCGTACTTCTTCGAGCGATGTTTGTAAATATATGAAATCCTACGTTAATTGAAGTGCCATAGTCTGAAGAGACTTTTACAATGTGATGCAATGTAGGCTTCACTCATGTGTAAAAGGGTGAGGCTAGTGATTGCCTTGACATTTATCACCGGTCTTTCTTCTCACTATTAGATGGAGGATCTATCAATTGAACCACAACAGCAACGTTTCTTGGGAATACAATTGACTGTATTTTTTGCTGGGGGCATTGGCCTTGCTTTTACCAAGCACACTACTTTTTCCATGCCCCTAGTTTTTATTCTAGTTTTTCATTTATGGGCATTGACCTTGCTTTTACCAGGTACACTACTTTTTCATGCCCCTAGTTTTTTCATTCTTGTTGCTTGAGGAATTGATCCAAGCAAGTTCAAGCAAACGTTGTTTGTTAAACTGTTAAGTCTTCATCTTTTGCCGACGCTCTTGGTTATACTGCTCGAATGGTAGTAACTTCTGTTTTGCCTCCATGTGAGGGTGAAATTACAGACTCAACTGGGCTGTATAATGAATACAAGTGCATAGAGAAAGAATTGCGCTCCGTCATTCTAGGGCACTTAAATTATCATGAGTGTTCATATGTAATAAAAACACCTAAAGATTGATGCAAGTACGAGTAAGAAAATTTCTATCCCTATTCTCACCTTATGATGATGCCTCGTCTCCGATTTGCCCCAATGTGGGGGTGGTTTTTGATAGGGGTATGAGAGTAGCTTCACTAGTGTATGGGTTCAAAGGGGGGTAAACAATAAAATGCCTCTTACTGTTTTGGTTATCGTACCATTCGCAAGAGAACTCTTTACCCTATTGACAAGGAATTTTTTGCACTCAACTCACAAGTGTATGAATAGAGGACCGTGTGTAGGATATGGCTTGCTTTTCATCATCCTGACGTGCCTCATCAAGCATGCTCAGTCAATCTTATGTCCTTCATTCAGCTGTCTATTCTGATAATCCTTAGTGGAATCAGTGATTTAGACAAGCAAAATCATCATGCAAAATCCATTTGGAAAAGGCATGTAGCATTTTAAATGTGAAAGATTTTGCACAAATGATTGAATTTGCTCAAAATGCTTTATTAACAAAATTGTTTTTACAAATACATTAAATTTTGAACATCATTGGAGTTATTCACAAATGGGTGTCGATGGATTGTCCGTATTAAGTAGGGAGATGACACAAGAAGGATCAACCGGGATTGGGGATCTGATCATTGATTTGATGGGCACCTCTATTCTTGCCCTTGCAAAAGAGAAGATGCAGAAATATATCAGTTAGTAAGGCCAAAATCAAATGCGAATTGAGGCCAGAAGGATCTTTGTCATCTGCTTTGGCGATTACTCGGGACGTCATTTTGCTTAGGAGAGTTTATCATGCCTCCTACTGATTTGTTGTATGTATCTTCGACGATCAGGTTATCCTGCAATAGACAAAAGGGAATGTGTTAGTCACGAACTCTTTTAGGAGTCGAATAACTGGAAGCGATACAACATTATTCTTCACTGGTTTACAGATGATTGGATGGACTTAAAGTGCGAGTAGGACGCAAAGTGCTACGTCTCTTGCTTCGTTAGGTCAATTACTCTCCTTAATTGGCTCATGGATGACACGTCCTTTTACACGAAGTTAGGTGAATTCGATAGGAGTCATTCCCATGAACCTACTTGGCCAATATTGATTAACCATTGGGTTTGGTTCTTGAATCCCAATGCTTCCTTTCCCAATAGTTTGTATTTGTTGACTCCTAGGGATCTCTGAATTTTGATGACAGCCTCTTCATCTTGACTCAGTTTGACATCTCTTTCAATTGGCCTTTCTCATTTATGGCCATGTATGCATGATTAATGGTTGTTGATTTATCTTCAACGCCTTCCTTCTGTGGAATTTTTCTTCTGTCTTTGACCATATGAACATTAGCAGCATTTGGCAAAGTCGTGTACCTCAAGCGTCCATGGAATCTGAGATGGACAATTAAAACCTCCAATTCTCTAAAGACAATCGCTTCTTAGGAGAGCATGTGTCTGGAACAAGAAGTGAGGTTTCCAGGTCTTAACGTCATCATCTGGAATAGGGGGCTAGAGATCATTTCAACTATCTGGATTTTCTCCCTATTGACAATAGTCAATTCAAAGGAAGAGAGAAAATTCCTTTTCTGAGCTTCTTGGCTTGTTAAAGCTGGAAATTCCATTGATGAAACCCGAATGTTTAGTTGCTTGGGCACGTTGTGGGGAAAGGATATCGCTCCGGCTTGAGAAAGAGTTGGGCAAGCGCGAGGTGGAGTGTGTAGAGCTCTAGGGACAGCCGTAAAATGGGAAGGCTGAGAGCAGCTTTGAGTTCAACCGTATACCTGTGCATAATACATCATATCTTTCGTTTCCTGTAAATAGAAGAGAGGGGACATCATTTTGAAAATTGTGTTTAGGGAATAAGACTTACCTTCTTTGAAACAAGATGATCCTTTTTTGTTTGACGATGCTTTCTTGAAAGAGTGGCTTTGGGTTTGGCGAGTTCACATGATGCGACAACTTCAAATGCCCTCTATCACACTAAGTCAAAGGGGATGGGAATGATCTTCTGAGACACGAAGTGAGTGAGTTAGAAAAACAAACATGATTAAATTTAATATCTTGTTTTGACGAAAGCTTTTGGTAATAAAATATTTTTTGTTTTCAAAATATGTCTTTAGGGGAGAAAAAGCATTAGGAAGCCCAACCCTCAGTATTCTCTTTGGACAATTTTTTTTTTTTTTTCATGGTTGGATAGCATTACCGGGCTGGTTTGGATACCGCCTCAATGCTTTCAAAACAAAATATTAGAACTATAAATTAGATTACTAGAATTGAAAATGCAACAATAGTACACTAAACATGATAAGAAACATGAAATTATAAAAAAAAAGCAAAACTCATGAGAACTCCTCTGAAAAGGAGCACTTTGATAGTGCTGGTTCTGAAATCAAGCACCTTTAAGTTCCACACCTCTAGTAGACTCAAAGTATTCGCACAAGAGGACCATTTCATTGAAGCTACGGAAGTGCAACCCATGCAACCAACAACAATGCTTGCGAGATAAAGCTCCTATGAACAACTTTATCATTTCTTCTTCGGCCAGTTGAGGGTAGGTTTGCATCATAAAATCCTTCAATCTCCTTGCATATGCTCAAAAATCCTCCATTGGTCTTCTTCTGAAATGAACCAAGTTATCACAAGGCAGTTTAGTTCCAATATAATTTCGGTACTGATGCAGGAATGCAAAAGACAACTCATTCCAATCCCTTATGAGGTAAATATTGGTCGTGACGAACCATTATAATGCAGATCCTATAAGACTTTCTTGGAAGGCTTGAATTGTGAATGACATCGGGCTATAGTACCGACTCATTTTAACGTGGAGATATTGCAAATGAGCCATAAGGCAAGTCGTGCCATTATACTTGTGGAGATTAGGTATCCATATTTCTCTAGGGGTCATGATCCTATGAGTGCAAGATGAGCCTGGTGTGTCTTGGTTAGGCCACTGGTTTTACCATTGCATATTCATTGCAGTGGTGAATTCTGCTACTTCAAGAAAGCTGGACTCTACTAAGATCATCCCATTACTTTCTTCCAGGTCAAAATCACCAAATGAGGATGAGGCGTTTATGTCATTCTCGTGGTTAGGTGACAAGCTTAGCAATTGATTAGGAGACAAGTCATGACGGACAAAAGTTCCCTCTTCTAACAAACCTTGGATCCTATGTGTGGGCGGGACGTGGTCATATGATGAATGGCTGATTTCCTCTGTATAATACTGGTAGCCCTCAGGATTGTATCCTAGGGATGGGTAAACTTCAAGATTGTACCCTAGATGATGGTAGCCTTCAGGATTGTACCATAGGGGATGCTCGAAATCTTGGTCTGGCGACTCATTGATTGTCAAGTTTTGCCTACGTTCAGTGGCAAGCGTTAATTCGAATTGCTTAGACTTTCTTTTCTTCACTCCTAGCCCAGACCTTTTGAGTAAAACCCTTCGTTTCGCCAGCTAGGCTTTGTCAAGGGGATTGGGAGATGGTGGAGCTTTTGCTCCCTAGATTGATGGGGGTCAGCATTCTTTGGACCCTAGGTCTTGCGGTAAGCCTAAGAAGCCGTCCCATCATGCTTCGATTCTGAGTAGTGTTGACTTCGTCTGTGGGCTCCTTGCCTTTCCTAGTGGGAAGCTTCTCAATAATAGGATACTGCTTGGTTGCCCATTTATCATGCAAGGCTTCATTAACATCTTCTTCTGTAAGCTGCAGGTCAGAATAGGCGGTCGAGCTCTTCCCAGACATGGCATGTGTTCTTAAAAACATATTACCTCTCATCTTTGCAGCTATCGACTCTTCGTGCTCCGTAACCATCGATTCTTCATAGGGCAGGGCGATGTCAGTGCTAATGTCAACTTTATATTCTTGGCGGAAAGCATCAGTTAGTTCTCCCCAAGTCTTAAGGAGACTAATCTTCCTAACAATGTACCACCGCAGGGCAGGGCCAGTCAGGTTTGAATGGTACAATTGAATCATCTTTCGGACCAGGTAGGCCTGCAAGTAGGCTTCTGGGCGAGAGGTATTGGCGTACCCCTCACATTCAAGCACTTTAAACTCTTCAGGGATTTTAAAGCTGGCATAATTAGACAAGTCCATGGGATCCTACCCTTGCAGCTGGCTCAGCTTCTTCATGATCTTTACAAACTGTCTATCATGTTGGTTATCCTTTAGAAAATTCGCGGGTGTCATGAGAGCAGCTACAGAGTTGGGTTTGGCTTGAGTGGATTCCATTTTCCTTAAGAGTTGTTGAAGGGCAATGGACATCTGTTCTACGCCATCCTCAATGTTGGTGAGGTGATTTTGTACATCATTCTGATCAGGCCCTATCACGTGAGGCCATTTGCAGGTGGCTAGTAGCCGACGATTCATAATTACCTAACGTCTCAAAAATCATGAATGAGCGCAAAAGAAAACAAAGATTGACCCATTGCAATGGTCTAATTGTTTTTTATTTATCAAAAGAAGATTTTATAGACCGCAGACTTCAGACATCTAAAACTTGAAATTAAAATGACAAAAGGAAATACTAGGTATTAAATAAAAGTCCTTAAACAATGGGACAAAATTTTCATGATATTAACGCTATGAGGCACATGACTGCTATTTTATATGCAACGGGGAGCCTTGTTCTTGCAAGGATGCCTGCTTCCTTAGACTGGCTCTGAGACATGTACCTAGCTCATTCTGAAATCCCCTTGCATATGCTCTATTGTCTTGTGTTGGCTGATCTCACTGATTGGGTGAAGGATCAATGGCTTCAATTTTGTCGAGATACGATGGTTGTGGATGTAGGACTCAGAGGCGTGATGAGCTTTTTCCTGTCCCTCAAGCCTTTCAGGTATCACAATCCTTTTGCGATGGCACATGTTCCATGCCTCCTCAATGATAGAAATTTCGATTGTGTAGTCATGGCTTTAGTTGAAAAGGAATGAAGGGACCTTCCTCTTGGAAGGTGGTGGGATCTCCTGAAGGGTTCAATACTGTCGTGCCACCCTATATAGGAAATAGGTAATGGTGCTGATAAGGCCGAGCAACAGAATTGGATAGTAGCGTTTGTAAGCAAAGCGAGCTCTCTTTTCATGGAACCAACCAGCACACCATTGGAATGCCTCAGGAGCCGGGTCTCTTAGGAAGTTTATCCAATTTAAACAGCTTTGGTTGGGAATGTATGGTCCTAGAACCATAAATTTCTGTAATGGATTTTTGAAATCATTTGTTTTAGACGATCACATGAAGCATCGAAATTCTCTTAGGTAAGAAAATAACTAGACTTGTAAAATTTCTGGGGAGACCCGCATGATTTTTTCCGTGTTTTCTTTAAAACGATTAAGGGACAAGAATGTTTCGGTTAAAATCATGTGGACATAATTTCCCCCCTGGAGATCTGATCAACTATCCATGCTATCTTGGGACTTATGACGTTTCTTTGATGGGGGAAAATGATGAACCCGAAAAAAGCCTGGAGGAAAATCTCACTTTTGGGCCATAGGTTGATTTTTAAAACAAACAGTCAAAAACGCTAGTGGGCAGGTATTACGGTTGGTTTCAAGAATTTGCCTCATAACATGAACTTCAATTCTTAAAAGTCGCGCTAACCCACGCAATGGGATAATGCCTGTTGATGGCCTATTCTCAAGAGGCATTCCAGTGATGATGTTGTATTCTTCTAGAGTTGGGGTTAGCTCAAACCCACCAAACATAAAAGTAGTTGTCTTCGAGCACCAGAAATGTGTCATGGCCTATATGACTTGGGGATGAACAAGGACTTGGATCAACGATAGGAGATGACCAACTTTGGCTTTCACGCGCTCTTGGGCATACTGGTCCAACTAACCCCACAATCTGAAGAGCTCTGTTTTAGGAGCGGAAATAAACTGGATATCATCTTCCCCCATCACATATAAATTGGGACTCAAAAAAACCTACCATAAATTGCCATGGGCCACTAAAAAAGACTGAGTAAAAGTAAAGAAATTACTTTGCTTTTAAAGAAAATGGCAAACACAGAGGCATGCGCACGGGACGTGCGGCTCAATTTCTAACTGAGAAGGTTTGTTGAAATTAAAAGGGTGTCTGCCTGTCACAGTCTCGCGTTGGCAGCACACCCTCTTAACCTCGGCTCTACCTAAATAAATTAGGGAAAAAGAAATGTAACCTCTACATCACAATCTCGCGTTAGAGGCCATATCTTTCTTAACACCATCCTAAATATCCTATGGCGGCCCAAGTCTGGTGGCCGAGTTGTGTGTGCCATGTGTAGTGCTAAAACAGTAAAACATGCACAATAGTTTATAATCACAAAACATTCTGAAAAATAAAATAAACCTCTAAGCTACTAACTTGCATAAAAAAAAACAAAAGCAAGTCAGTAAAGTGTTTAAACAAGATAAAACGGTGAAAGTCCTCAAAATCTTCCACAGCGGAGTCGCCAAGCTGTCGCGACCTCTTTTTTTGGGCGCCCGATCAAGGCGAGCGCCTGCAAAGGCTAATGGTTTGGCTAAGTCTATTAAGCTTAACTTGGACTCTCCCAAATCCACCAATTCATGACTTAATAGTCCAAGTTTTTAACCTATAAATTAATTTTAAAATGGAGTCGCCACTAATAAATTTGGGGTGGGTCGATTAGAAATCCAAGCAAAATATTGGGAGAAATATTCGCTCCTACACAACCAGAGAAATTAGGATCGGAGACTTAATTACACTAGCTAATCACTAATGCCCTTTCGGTACTTAATATTCTTTAAATCCTTAGGCTTTTGGATTTTTTAGGGATTTTCCATGCATTTGTGGAGGAAAAACAATGTTTAGGTCTTTTTCTCATTTTTTGGACATAAAAAGCATTTTTGGATTTTTAATCTTTTTCTATAAATATAAATCTTTTTTTTTGCTTTTTTTGGGAAAATATGTATATTTTTTAATTTTTGGAAAATAATTTATTTTTTATTTTTTTATTTATTGAAATATTGTTTTATATTATTATAATATTATACTATAATAAAAGGCGACTTAGGTTGGACTCCGGGGTTGGGGCCCGACCCAGTTCAATAACAGCTAGTCTGGGCTAGCCTTAAACTCGGGCCTAGCTCGGATTCCTTTTTCTCCTTTTGTTCGTCCAAGCCCATGAAGCAACCCAGGCCCATATATGCACAAAAACAGCCAACACAACTTGGCCCAGAGGATTTGAATGGGGAGAAACCCTACCCGAATTGGGGTTTCACCCGACCCGGTTCAGACCCGGTAGGCACCTCTCTCCCTTCTCTTGTCTTCGCGGCGTTGTTGAGGGCGACTGAGGTGTCACTGGGCAGATGGAGACGACGGCGGCGGCGATGGCGGGCTTGACGGAGGTGACGGCGGTGACGGCGGCTACAAACTGCTTACGAGGAAAGTGAGGACGAGGGACAACAGGGTTGTGCTAATGTGGTCAATGGCGGCACGGTTTGAAGGAGAGACACGGGAGGCACAGCGATGGTGGTGGCGTTGGGCTTACTATTATGACATCGGAGGCTAATGGCGACGCTAGGCTGGTGCTGCGGCAGAGCTAGATCCTACGACAGCTCGGTATAGCAGGGGCAGGATTGGCAGCAATCGTTGGGATAGGCGGCTGCACAACTTGACGGAGATTTGATGCGGTAATGGTTGTGAGGATGGCGGTGGCACGGCTCGAGGGACGACGTCTAGCCTGGGGGTTAGGTCGCCATGACGGTGAAGGGATGGCAGCATAGTGACGGTACGGCGTCGGGTGGGCGTGGCGGCGGCGGAGGCAACGGCAACTCCGGATCTAATCAAATCTGGCCCCTTTGGTCTTCCTCCTCTCTCCGGGTTCACTTGCCACTGGCCTCCCCCGATATCTCTTGGTGGGAGGTCGTTTAAGCTCATGACCCCTCTCTAAGCTCACTGGCTTCTGTCCTCATTGATGGAGGTTGCGCCGGCCTATTTATAAGCGAGGGAGTTCGGTCGACGGAGAGCTTTGGCTGCCAGTCAAAGAGAGGGGCCAGGCTGGAGGAGGAGGCTGGGCCATAAGGCCCATACGGGTGGAGAGGAAAAGGAGGGAGGCTGGGCGCGAAGGCCCAGCCCGATGGGCTTTTTTTTTTTGTGTTTTATCTTTTGTTTGCTTTTTTGTTGTTTTTCCATTTTTTTTGTTTTTTTTTTTTTTTTGTTGTTTTCCGTTTGTTTGTTATTTGTTATTTGTTATTTATTATCCAAAGAAAGGAAAAATAAAAGAAATTAAGGCCTAATTAATTAAAAACCTAATCAAAATTTAGGTGTCAACAGCCGCACGACCAACCGAGTTGCACTTAACCCGCATCTGCCGCCACGCCGCTCCTCCAGTCCCAGCTTGCCTTTATCGTGAGCTACAGCGTGATTCTTCGACCGTTTCTTTTGAATATTTTTTTGTGCAGGTTCAGCTTTTTCGTGGAGACGACATAAGCCATATAGTCAAGTAGTGAAGAGAAGAGAGGCACGCGGAACAACATTTAGCGAGATATGCTGTTCTTGGATGAGGCCAAATAAAAGACACCCTTAACCATTGACTTCAGCTTGTAAGAAAGGAGATTGGGCCTTCGTTTTTTTTAAATAAAAAACACATACTCCTGCAAATAGGTGTCCTCTCCCAGCGTCCGCCTTCCTCCGAGATCGCTAGCCGCAACCTCGCCCACACCACGAGCCGTGTAACTGCCGTTGTTTGTGAGTCCCTTGTCACTCGTCCCGTTTTGGAAACGAATCATCTAAACTAGATAATTTTCTTCAGCCAAATTTCATCTTGATATGTTATTGCCTAAATTGGATAATAGGATTTTGATATTGATTCTATTGAGATGCTAGACCTTACCTGATAAGATATTATTAAAAAAATCATTATAATTACTAATTTGATTCTTAAGGCTTCAGATCACTTTTTAAATTATTTTGATTTTTTTTTTTTTTTGTGCGCATTGGTGATGTTTAAAATCATTATAATAACTAATTTGATCCGTAAGACTTCGTTCAATTATTTTGATCTTCCTACATGTTGTGATGTTTAGGGTTAGAATAATTGTTAATTTAATCCATAAGACGATGGATTATCCTTCAATTATTTTAACCCTTTATTTTAATTCTTGATAAATATATTGAGTGGGTTGGATATAATGTTTACATTTGATAAATGCTTGTTTTGGAAAACACCCAAAAAAAAATTAGATCGCGTCATAGATTAGGGTAGTTCCTTAAATAGGTTAGGATTGCATGCTTAGAATTTATCTAGTTAGTTTTTTTAATATTAGATTGCATGTTATGGTAGAATCTACTTAATTAAGATGAGTTTCTGAATTAAAATGGGATTTAATCTAAATTATTTCCTAGCTTCATTGGGATAACTTGTCGGGTTTTGTAGTCAATATTCATTAATTATTTATTTCGAATTTTAATACAAAAAAAAACCAAAAAAGATCATATGGATGTTATATAGGTAAGTTTTTATTTTAAAACAAGAAAAAATCCAAAAAAATATTTGCTTGCTTTGTTGTGTTTAATTCCATAATTTTTTTTTATGTCATCTTTAATGTTTGCGCACATGTATGATCACTCTCTTGCGAGCTAATAGTTTAGGCTAAAATCAATCCAAACTGTCTGCAAAAGATTTTTTTTGGAAATAAAAGAGAAAATGTACCGAAAGGGCATTATTAGAGAAATCTAGCATGATCTAGTCCCCGAACTCATTTAATCTTTGGTTCATAGGAGTGAAGTAATTCTCCAATTACTTTACTTGGGTTTCTAATCGACCCACCAAAAATAGATTAGTGGCAACTCTATAATAAAAATTATTTGCATGTTAAGAACTTAAACCCTAAGTTGTGAATTGGTATGGACTTGGGAGAGTTCGAGCTAAGTCTAGGCTTAGTAATCCATTAGCCAAACCCTTAAGTGATCCAACTCACTTTGGAGAGGTCGCGACAAATATTCTAAGACATAATTGAAAAGAATGGAGTTTCCTATGCTTCTAAAGAATAAGAAAGGGATTAACGGTCTGGTTTTCTCAATGTTGGATCATTCATGGTCCTTAGTGAAGTACTTTTCCTGGGAGAGCTCAATCATGAAGTTCTCTTAGCAACCTAAATAACAGAACCAAAATACCAGAGATTTATGTTGCTCTTAATAGAGTGCCCATTAGAAAAACTGGTGAATTATAACCATTGTCCAAATATGTCCATTCCTCTCATTAGGAAAATCTATAAATGACACTAATGCCACTTGATGCGGGCTAGAATTGGGTTTAATTGAAGCTGGACAGAAAAATATACTTTAGACTTCTAAAAAACCAACGATGCTTATCAAATGAAGAAAAAACAAATGACAAAAGTGACATAAAGGCTTATTAATGCAAGCCTTACAGATGGAAGGCAATCTCAATCCTTGATCTAACATAATGACTTATGTTCTCAACCATTGGACTTCATTAAAACATACATGAATGTCAAATGAACAGTTTTAGCCTAGTAACTTAAGAAAAGAGACTAAATAAGAAGAAAACACATAAATACTAAAAGTATATTTAGGCTCCCGCATCTTTTGCGCTACTATAATTTTATTATAGTTCAATCTCAATTCCTCCTCTTTTATTGATGACGTGATGAACGTTTCGAAAGTGTTCTTGTGCAACTCCTCAAGCCAAAATAACCGTTCTGTTCGCGGTATTCATCTTTCAAAGGGGTTGCAGCGGCAATATCTCTTCCTCTCTAGGGCACTTTTTTAGGGTTGCACGGGGGTGGGTGGTCGGGGTTAAGGTTTAAGATCTTATATTTACTTTTAATTTAAGTATGTCATGTTTCTAGGGAGATCTAAGCTTTCCATTTCGTTTAAAGCAGGCAAAAATTTTAAGATTCTGTACAAATTATCAAAAAGGTCTAAAATAATCTAGCAGTCTAAGACATTGACCAATTAAACTAGGATTGTACGTTAGAATCTCTTTGCAAAGATAAACTAAATACTTGTATGGATACGTTAGATGATTGTAAGAATAATAGCTAATATTCTTCCCTCATTATTATTCCTTTCTATCATTCCATTGAGATTGAAATGGAGTGACATGCATTATTATTTATACAAAAATTAGACCCTTCATTTATATAATTTTATGGCCTGTCAGCTTTACTCACTGTGATGTCTGGGCTTTACCCTCAGCATTGTTGTTTCATAAGAAAAAAGGTTACAAGTTCGCCTTTATTTTGGCAATTATTGTGTTAGTATTTGGCTTCCTTCGTGCTGATTATTGAAGGTCTTGTTTTCTATCAATATTTTTGAAGGCCAACTTTGGTATCTGAATCAGCAAATGGAGGACTTTGTATATCATTTATTTATTTTCCATATTGAGAATATGTCTCAAGTTTGAACCCAACAACAACAGTAGTGATGGAAAATAATATCTTAAGAATAGTTATCCTTATCATGTATCAAATATCAATTATCTATAACTACTCAATCTTCATCAACATTCAAATTTCGCCAACATAATGCACATGGGGATATTCCAAACTAGGAATAATTGATTATCGATCAAACTTGGAAAGCAAGAGGGCATACTAAAAATCTTGGCCATTATAGGAAAGATATGACAAACTTGTTGACTGAATACATGGTAAGGTGATCAGCACTTGGGTTAATTGACAAAAAAAAAAAAAAGAGAGAGAGAGAAGAAGGAAAGATTTGGTCACAGAAGAAAATACTCACATGGTTAGGAAAGAAATAAGAGTACGGTATATTAAATCATTTACAAAAGGAAAGGGAATGACAAGCTCCACTTTCTCTGCAAGCATGCAGAAGAAAAATCCCGTCTTTTCCTAAATGAATTTCGACCCATCTCTTTCTTGGTTTTAAATTCTGGAGACAAGATGTTGTGAATCTGATAGGTTGCTTTGACGTGAGATTGACCAATGCACTATTGATGCGGGATTTCAGGTTGTTGACTTAAAATGAGGATTTCTCATACGTGTAAATCTTTGTTGAAAGAATACAACCCATTTTTGGTATTATATGTATATTATGTACCACGTTTAAAAAATGAATTTCTGATATTGCTTTGTACATATACATCATAGATGCTCGATCTACTTTGAAAAGATGTGTACTACTCATTGGGCTTTGGTTTCTTACTCCATTCATTTTAAATCATTTTCAGGTTTTTCAACTAGCCCCAGTGGCCACCCTATCAACATAGAAGGAGGATGGGGGTTCGAATCCCCACCTTCTCAAGGGGGGTTGGGGTGGGAATGATTTAGTTTTAAGTGTGAGTTTCGACTCCCACATCTAGAGTAGGAACGATAAAAAAATAAAAAATGAAAAACTAGCAGCAAATAGGACGAGAGTGATTTTATTGGAGATTTTGATACTTGGATTTTGGATATTGTCGAATCTGAGTTTTGCATGTCTAATGACATATGTTAGGCTCAATTGAGTTTTGAGGTATATATCTTCTTTGATTTGATTTTAAAAATTCTATTTGTGTAACTAACTCCCTATTTTATCAAATATATAGATGTATATATATTTCAATAGTAGGGTTGAGTTGGTTTTATTTTAGTCTGCGTTTTTCAAATAAAAGGATGCTCATGTCCTTCCCCTAGTCAATTGAACATAATAAATGAGGACCTGGTCCTAATAGATATGTTCACAAAAACTAAGACACGGGTACATATCATCAAGACTCAGCTACTTGTGGCCTTGGACATTGATGTGAATGTCACCATTGAACCGAGAGAAAGGGAAAAAGAATGCTTCAAGTGCCAAAAGTTGGTACAAATGGACACTTAAGTGCCAAAAGTTACGAAAGTGACACTTAAGTGCCAAAATCAAAGCAAAATGGATCATTTAAATGTCAATTCGGCCAAAATCTGGTCAAAATGTTTACATGCACAATTTATGACGAAGTAAGTGCAAAACAACGTCGTTTTGCACACTAACGTGGCTAGACAATGCAAAAATGACATTGTTTCGGTGCTAACGTGGTAAAAAATTAATATGAAATTTAATTAAATTAAATTTAAAACTAAATTTATTTAAAACATTTAAAGGGGTGGGGATGGGGGTGGGGGTGGGGGTGGGGAGGGGCGGGGGAGGTGGCTGAATGCTAAGCCCTCGCCGCCACCAAGAGGGTCGATGACCTCGGTTGACCAGCGGCGAGGGCCCGCGAGCCCTCGCCCCTCACCCAGATCCAAGGAGGGTCGGCGGCCCTTGCTCGGCCAGGCCAAGGGTCGCTGCTCGCTAAGGCGACCCCCGCCGCCCGCTAGGGTTTTTGCATTGTCTAGCCACATCAGTATGCAAAACGATGCCGTTTTGCACTTCGCCCGAAATTGCGCACGTCAGCATTTTGGCCGGATTGGCATTTAAGTGATTTATTTTACTCCGATTTTGACACTTAAGTGTCACTTTCATAACTTTTGGCACTTAAGTATCCATTTGTGCCAACTTTTGGCACTCCAGAGGTCCCGGTGTCCGAGAGAAAGTGTGCCGGCCTCAATCGTGAACGTGTTGATGCGTAGGAAGAATTCCACGAGCATAACCCCGGGCAAGATTACCACGATGTTCTTCCCAAGGCACTGCTTGTTCCCCACTGTCAGATCGTCTATCTCGCACCCATTCAACTATTACACGTACTTCAATGGCTTCTCACCTACTTCTTCAAAAAACTTGTGGTTCACGTACTCCTCTAGCTCAGAAAGAGAAATAATAAGTGTTATAATTTCCGTACAATATTCATTTGAGTGTCATGAAATTATTTTGAATTGTTTTGAATACCATAACTATTGCACACCATAACATTTTTTCCAATCATGTATCATCATAAAATTTTTTTATCAGTCCTTTTAATACCATAACATTTAGAAAATTGTTTATCGACATGTCATGTCATATCAGATTCTAGACACTTGGGGTGAACATTTTTAAATAATTATGGGACTCAAGTAATTGATTGAAAATCACAATACTCAAGTGAACAGTTTTTAGAATTCATGACATTCAAGTCAAAAAAAATTATAGCTCTCCAATGAGTGTCACGCCTCGAACTTTGGGCGCGCGCACATCCCTCACTGGTCGATCAAAATGCGACGTTCCCAAGTCGCGTCGCTGACCCGTTCATTTTATTGCACATGCGAAAACGAATTAAACAATCCCCAGACAACAAACAAACATGGGATAGAAAAACAGGACAATCAATTTAAACAAGACACCCTTTTATAAACACATTATGTCTATACACAAGTCTATGTCCAAAAAGAAAACCCTAGGCCACCTATGCTCCAGACCCTTCAGCCTCGGGCTCTAGATTCTCCACACTAGGGACCTGAAAATTTTAATCACGACGGGGTGAGACAATGTCTCAGCGAGTCTACACCCTAAACCCCGATTAGGAAGATAATTCACCTAGAGGCAGCCTAAGCACGCATCAAATAAGACTCACCTTGCCTCAGCACCTCTTTGCACGTCAGTACAATTCATATAACATATGCATACAATAAACATATTGAACAACTGGAACACTTCAACTCATAGGTCAATCAATCACAGGGATCCCGATTATAAGGCCAAATCGTTATGACACGTCCCATTCCGTGCCATACAATTTCGTCTCGTAATTAAGCGCGGCTATCTCAATCATTCACACATGTCCCAGTTCTTATGACCCATCGGCCATTTCCAACTCAGCAGTCGGCAGTCGTCCAGCATAACCGGGCGTCGTCCCACTTCGTCAAGTACGGTAACGTCTACCTCTAGACGGTATTCCACATAGGAGTATCAGTCCAGCCTCCACTGCGACTGGCATCCATTGTTAGGGGCATTCCACATAGGAGCATCACCCACCTGACCTTCATCGAGTGACGGGTTCTTATAACGATCACACGCACATCCAATCTCGGCCAAGGACATCATGCTTTGCACTCAAATGATGTACTTGGCCTATTTTCTTTATGTTAAGAATACCCGGTAAAATAATTGTGCATGGGCACACGGTCAAATTGAACCTTAAATCGTGATATTCTCCCATTTAAAAATCCCACGATTTGATATAGTACTTAAAAACATTTTTTGTGTCAAAACCCGATACCCGGTATTTCTCTAATT
Organism: Eucalyptus microcorys; assembly: GCA_014182515.1. Lineage (NCBI taxonomy): Eukaryota > Viridiplantae > Streptophyta > Magnoliopsida > Myrtales > Myrtaceae > Eucalyptus > Eucalyptus microcorys. The sequence continues at coordinate 4,708,184 of CM024568.1, read as the reverse complement.
AAATACCAAAATTTCTTATTTTTGAAATAATTATTCAAAATCATCAATCAACATCCAATTGCACAATTTAACACTCAATTGCACAAACCAACACTTCCACGACGATTAGCACGAAATTCTAATGATCGGCTATCTCGATATAATTTACTTTAATTAATAAATAATTAAATAAATTACAATTAAATAAATAAATTGCATTTAATATAATTGAACTACCTAATTAACCTGACCATGTAGGCACAATATTGATCAAGTCAACTTTTACCTTCCATCATATAGCCAAAACACCAAAATCCCCTTTTAAAAATAAACTTAGTAATTCTTTTTTTTTTTTGTTCAAACCTTCCGAAATAAATTAGTACGGAGTCCCGTATTTGAAATTAACCCGCCAAAATTTGCATGCACCTTGTATAAAACCTCCTTGTTTTATTGAGCACATAAAACTTGGCATCAAAACCCAACACCATATTTATTTTCTAATTTCTTTTCCAACTACCCTATTTTGAAAGCAAACCCTAGTAACCCTTTTTTTTTGTTCAAAACGTTTAGAAATAAATTCATAGGTGCTCACAGACTCAAAATTAATTCGTCAAACTTTGCACGCACATAATTTAAAATTTCATTGTTTTATTGGGCAAATAATTTTTGGTGTCCGGACCCGACACCTCATTTATTTTCTATTTAATAGTCCAAAAGGTCATGTTTTGCAATAACAATAAACAATCAACAAAGAGCAATCCACCTCATGATCTCACACATAAGTTCTCAGCAAGCCACAAGTCCACCACATCACTAAATACACTTTATTCAGCAAGCACAACATCAAGAACAACCACAAAACCATAACAGGTCCTAATTGGCAGAAATCGGGCCACTCGCGTGTCTCCAAGTTTAGATCCAGAAACATAATCAAACGAACTCAGAAAATTCTCAAATTTTAATATGTTATAAGAGACACCTAAAATAACATTTTTTATGCAGACACCTTAATCCATATCTATCTAGATTAAGAGCAGTAATTCGCTCAAACGGTTGCAAAAACTGTGACCATGTTCAGAAAGTCTGTTTTCCAAAATTAGTTTGGTTCGAGGTCCAAAACATGTCTATTTGATCTGAAATTTGAGTATGTTAAACTATAAAATGTGAAAAACAACTTTTGTGAAAAAACTCTTTTGAAAATCAAACCCTAAGAGTTGATAAAAATATTTTCAATACCAAAAGGTCACAAGTTCCAACATAATCCGAGATTCTATTTTGTTTTTAACGAAGTCGAAATCTCATTCTTTTAAATCTCTAAAATCTTGAGAAAAATTATGCCATAGCTGAAGATGTCTAGAACATTTCTCAATAAGAAAGCAACTTCAAAATCGTAGCACATTTTTCCCCATAAAAATGGCAAACGGCGAGGGTCCAGTAAACCGAATATGAAATTAAGCTAATCCACTTAGCACTAATCTAACCAGGCTAATTAACACTAATCTAACCCTCTAAGTGCAATTAACAACCTAATCAAGGATTAGGGAGTTAAATCACCGGATTAGCGATAAAATGGGTTCACAGCAATGGTGGCGCGACGACAATGAGATCCCCTGACTACGGCAACTCCAACAAGGGCTCAATTGGGGCTGAAAAATGGCCCACAAGTCTCATGGCCAAGCTGGCTTCGGTTCTGGTTTTGGAGCTGAGTTGCTGGCCGCAGTCTGTGGAGGTGCTGCTGTGACCAGGATGGGGTGGTGAGGTAGCCGCTGGTGGTGGCTGGATGCGAGGGCTGCTGGGCAGAACTAGCGGCTGCTGGTGGTGCGGCTTGGCGTGGAGGTTGCTGGGCTGTGTGATGAAGAAGATGGTGTGAGGATGGTGCTGTGAAGTCGTGGGCTGGTGAAGTGGCGTGAGGTTGAAGTGGGTGGTGCAGCAACAAAAATGAGAGGGAGCAAGCTGGCGTGAAGGATGAAGAAGAAGGGTGAGGGAGAAATGAAGAGGAAGGAAAGAAAAGGAGATGGAGGGGAATAACGTGAGGGGGAGTGGGCTGTTCTGCTGAAGGAGGGGCTCACGTACCCAAGAATGGGGGAAAAGAGAGAGGAGAGAGGGAAGAAGAGATGACGGAGAGAGGGGACAAGGGGACAAAGGCCAAGAAGTCAAGGTAAATATCCAAATTCACTCATTGAGCATGCCCCAAAAGTCTTCATGCTTTATCCCTTCCTCCCAAAATACTTTCCCAAGCTTAATTTCCCAAAATAGGCCTAATTGAGGTAGAAAAATCCAACTTGGTCTACCCATCCGAACTTCGCTTTTTATTTTCTTTTTGCTGAAATCCGATTTTTCCGCAAAATTCCAAGCTCGACGGAATTTCCCCGAAAGACAAGACGATGTCCTATAAATGAATCGTGACATGCTCGAACGTTCGATTCTCAAAACAGAATTCAATTTCGTGATTAAAAATCGACCGGATGTAATTTTAGCACGACCCAACCTACTAGGTAGCTTTTAGGAATTTTATCGCGTTTGACCCGTGGTTGATAATTTTCAATCCACGTTTGTGCATCTCCGACTCTTCGGTGACTTTCGATTGTCATAAAAATCTCAAGGTTTCAATTACGAGTACCGAGTACTGAATCGACAGAAAATTAGGTTAATGCCGTTCAACACGAATTTTGCAATCAGGTGGAATCACCCACAATTCATTTGTGTGCTTCCATCGAATCAACCTATATCCAATCACTAATCGCTTATAACGGTGCCGTATTGACCCTTGCCAATTAACATGGTCGAGTAGTCGATTTCTAATCAAATTCTTAAGTCTGTCGCGTTTATATCCATTAACGGCTTCACCTGATAGATTAGTTAATTCGAGAGTGATTAGCTCCGAGAAAAAGGACCATAGGTGCGTCGACGAAATGCCCATTTCATATTATCGAGACGGAGTCAAAATTCAGGATGTCACAGTGAGGGTTGTACAAAATTTATAACACTTGTAGTGTTTTTATCCCCTTTGCCTATTGTACACCCGTGGATCCTTGGTAGGGAACAACTGATATCCAAAAATCATCTCTCCCTTCTTAATCTCAAAGGCTGCATCATGGAAGTTGATAACTATTTCTTCCTTGGTGTGGCCGCGTTGGAACACGACCGTAGGCTTGAAACTAATTTCCAACAGGTGACGATGGCACCTTTTGAGCCAAGAGCTACATTCATTCTATTCTGCGTGTAAAAATGGCGGTTCCATTTCCTTCTCATTTAAAAGCATAGCACGAAACCGCCATTTTTAGGAGTTTCTTCATTTTTCACAAAATTAACATTCACGATTGTCCTATAACATTTTTCAAGCACACTCGATTCCACTTAATGTAGCCTACACTTTTTATCTTCTTCAGGTGGAACAAGAACATTATTAGAATTAAGATCACAATCTGTAACGACCCGGGCCCCACTGTATAATATTGTCTGCTTTGGATACTGAGTCCTCACAGCTTTAAAACGTGTTATACAGGTTAGAGGGGCCCAAGCCATTATAAACTGGCCTAGGACTCCCCCCCTAAGCGATGTGGGACAAGAGGGACCCCTTCCTTGTGCACGTCCGGGGACCGAGGCGCGGACGCACCACCATCCCTCCTCCCTGTGCACCGCCGCTCGGGCCATCACACTCTCCCCCCCTTGGGAGCACAACGCCCTCACTGTGGCCCTACACGCTGCGGGAGTCGACTCTGATACCATTTGTAATAACCCGAGCCCCACTGTATAATATCATCTGCTTTGGACATTGAGTCCTCACGGCTTTAAAACGCGTTATACAGGTTAGAGGGGCCCAAGCCATTATAAACTGGCCCAAGACTCCCCCTAAGCGATGTGGGACAAGAGGGACCCCTTCCTTGCGCACGTCCGGGGACCGAGGCGCAGACGCACCGCCATCCCTCCTCCCCGCGCACCGCCGCTCAGGCCGTCACACAATCTTCATCCACTTCAGGTTGAACAAGAACATTGTTAGAATCAAGTTTAAGAATGTGATTATTCGTCTCGGCAGCCCCACACCCAAACTAGCCACTGCAAATCTCTCGTTGCCTAATTGCTTTTAGGATCGCTCGTTGATCAATGGTCCAAAACATCGTCCACTTAAAAATGTCTCCCCTTGATACAGTTTTCTCACATTTTGCTGGATTTTTCAAATTTAATTTATTTAACGTACTTACAGATTCAAGGGTGTTAATTCGTGATATGACATTACATTAGAAATTTGAAACCGACATGGCTCGACACTTAATAACTTTTTTTATTAAGAAAGATTTACATTGAAACATTTTGACGGAGATAAGAAATGGTACAAGTAATGAGTGCAAATAGAATGACAAAAATCTTGGAGACAACAATTTAAAGAAAGAGATGCCAATTTAAAATAAAATGATGGTGCTTACAGACGGGAAATACACGTGTGTAAATACGGGAAATACATGTGTGTAAATATTAAATTAAAAAATATCGAATATGATACTTGTTCACAACATCATTTTTCTCAGTTAGACATTCACATAAAATGTTTCCTCTCTACTTTGAAGGGTTCCATGGATAACAAAAATCATACTTTCCAGAGTAACTGAGCCTACAAGGACCATCATGCGAGATACTCCAAATACACTGATTACATTCATAAAGGTCCCTGTCTTGCACATATATATCAAACCACTCAAATCGGCCTGACCATGCAAAACTGCAAAAGAACAACATTTGCCCGAAAAAATTGGGTGTGAATGAGACTCCCCAGTAGGTTGTTATAAGATGGATTCCAAGATTCTTGTCCTTGGATTTACAATCAACTCTTAGAATAGTTCCCGCCGGCAAATTGTTATTGATCTCAAGATATGTCTTGCCAACGTCCGTAATATCTTCTGCACAACTAGTTACAAAAAAAGCACAAATAAAAATGAGCATAGCTGACGTTTTCATCATCGTTTGCTCCCTTATAAACACCATTAAGCCATTTAAGGATGATGGACAATGCTAGCACAACAGTTACTGTTAGTATTGGAAGTAACCGTGGCATGTGGGCTAGGCGTTGAAATGAAAAGAAGAGGGCAATCACCCAATTATAGAATGCAGAATTTAACTACTTTCAATTCTACCTGACAAATGTATTTATTTATTTTTTTGGGTGGTTTCTTTAAGTATAAAGATTGCATCTCAGTCTTTGTTGGACAATATGTGATAGTTTCACGAACATATTTTATGCGCTGGAAACATTTACGTGACAATGCTCTGTAGAGAAGCAAATCAATCACAAATAGAATTTTCCAAATTCTGTTTATTGTAATGAATTTCATGTAGATAAATGTACATGATATTTTATGTCAGTTTTAATTTAAACTGTCTACTCCAAAAGAATGGGATTAATACATGTAATTAGAAACATTATCCACTTTTTCTTGTCGAAAGGAAATTGTATTCATTACTCAAAATAATACATGAGAAGTATGTAGGCTTCATGACAAAGCAACTTGAAATAAAGCAAACATAGATCTAACTTGTAATAGCAAATTTTCACGGTTCAACGAAATGCCAAAGCTCCTATGATCATCATTAAAACTAGAGATAGAGAAACTGTACATGGAAAAAAAGCGAAGGATTATCGAATCCCCAAAAGCATATTTATTAAACTCATAGATCTCGATTGAAAGTGGATAACTTTCAAATATAGAACTAGGTCATGAGAGTTCAAACTCTCATATCTAGAATTAGATTGGGAAAAGAGAGTTCCCAAATCTAAATCAGAGAAGAAAAAACAATAAAAATGCAAACAAAATCAACAAGAAAGGGAAAGGAGGGTGAGACTAGCTCAAACTCTCCGCGATGGATGAAGGTTGAAGACGATGGAGAGAGAATAGAGAAATGGAGATGTTCATCCAATTTATAAAAAAGAATTACGCAATAGTTTGTTTATACATGTTGTGCAAAAAGAATTGTGACTAAAATTCATTTGTGTAGCATTATAGACAGTAAAATGGACATACGTATGACATACATTTGTTACACATTTGATGTCGTGATGTAACAAACCAATTGTATATTCACATTACCTATGTGATATGCATTATGACAAATTTAACATTTTAAATTTGAAAATTCTCAATTTATTATTGAATTGTTTCTCTACATATCATTATCATGTGAGGGCTTCCGATACATAAAATGTGTTTTGTGAAATTATTACATATTGTCCAACACAAAACTGAGACTTTAGACACAAAAATTGCGTATAATAAAAACCACAAACAATAAAATATATTGACAAGAAGAATTGAAATTAGTTAAATTCTGCAATATGTAACTGAGTAGTTGCCTTTTTCTCTCAATTACAACTTCTGACCCGCATGCCACCATCACATCCAATAAAGAAGAGTGAAGGATATGGAATCTCATCGGCTTGCCACAATGATACTTCACCTTTTTTTCTTCTTTTTTTACTTTGGACTAAGAATTGCCACATAAGATCAGCTGCAAAACAAGTATATAATCTTATGTATACATTAATAAAAGGACAGCAAATGAACACAACCTCGTCATGGTTTGTTTAAAATCCAAAAGGGAACGAACCATTACATTATCTCATTTTGATTTTGTGAAGGAAAGAATTTGACCAAATGATCTTTAATAATTAACTTTTATGGTAATCATGAATACCTCTAGAATCATTTGTGAGTCATATGCCATATCTTTTGCATTTAAATTGAGCTACGTATGGTGAATCAAAAATTTGGTAAAATACCTAAAATTTGTCTTTTTATCATAGAAATTATAATTTTGGTTATAATTATAATCTTGGAAAAAAAAAACTCTTGATTTCGAATGCGTGTGAGATTCCATCACATAAGAAGATATGATTTGCAATTGTTCTATTGATATAAATATTATGTCCAAATATAAATCGCAAATTTTTATTTGACAATTCATTCACCGTTACGTTATAAAGTGCAAAAACCACTTTTAATTGCTCTGTGACTATCAAAGTACAATATATAAAGTAACATACGACCCAGTTTTATCATTTTGATAAGAAAATATAAAAATCTGAGTCACTTGAATCGATTGATGCATATATAATCGTAGATTTGTACTGAATCTATGGTTTCACTTGTGGTTCACGTGATTAGCGGTTCCCTTAATATATACATATCGTTAGGCCTCCAAATCAGATCAAATCATATGATTCTGATAACCATGAAAATAATCTATTATAACAAATGAGTGAAGAAAAGGAAGCCTTGGATGGATGCCTATAGAAGTCCAATCATTACACGCTCTTTAAGCTCTAAAATAGCCTCATAAGGTTTAAATCCACTAATTCACCGATTTCTGAATTTTGCCTTTAGTGGCAGCATAATAGAATTTACTCCACCTATTAACGTTGGACGACAGAATTTCTATCTTATACATCGCCAAAAGAAAAATCCTTAAATCTTAAATATAATTTATCAATATACGCTAACAAATAATCTATACTGAGTATATGAATTTTCAAAACAAAAACAAGTTTAATAAAGTATCTATTGCAAATTTGCCTTACAGTCAACTAGCCATCTCAAGTTCTTTCCACCTTTAGTGAATTTGTACTTGTCCAAATTCGGATATTGATTTTGAATCTCTAGCTACTACTTTTTTTTTTTTTTTAAAAAAAATTCTATATAAGGCAATCAACTCTCTAGAGTGTTCGAATGTTCCTTCTTAGTCACTTCACTAGATAAAGAAAATCGTTTATAGAAGACAGTTTTCCAATCACTTTTGGTTGTAGATCAATCCATCAACTTGCCAGTAAGAGACGTTTTCCTAGAAATGACATCATACTCAATTGATTGTCATTATTTCTGATCTTCATTTTACCCCCTACCGACTTTGTTATTTATTACAATTCGATGAGATCCCAGCTTTAAATTATTTCTATCTATCTTGTGAATCTATAAAATATTGTATTTGTTGACACCTAAATTTTTGCCCAAAAATCATTTCCAAAAAATTGGGAACTTGTTTTTCCACAAAAATATTTCATGTCAAATTCTTGCATATAGATTATCTAGGTGTTTATTATAGTTTTTTTTTTTTTTTAAATGGAAGATGTTTTTCCTTTAAAAAAATTAATTAAAAAAATAAAAAGATAAAAAATAAAAAGTCGGGGCCAATGATCTAAATTTGACTAGCCAAGCCCAGGAGGTCAGATTGGAATTAAAATGGTAAATTGGGGCCAAAATGCAATTTCTAAAAGTTGAGGGACCAATTCAAATTTTGCAAAATTTGAGCCCGAGCCCTTAAATCATCATCTCGGCGCCCAATTGAGTTGAAATTGAACTTGGGTCAGGTCTAATTAATTGAATCGGGCAAAAAATGACCAAATTGCATTGAATTTGGCATTCTCGGGCAAGAAAATGGTTAACTTGGAGGGACTCCCTTGCAAAATTGGGTCAAGACAATTGCGAAAAATGGTCAAGATCTTAAACAACTATACAAGAGCTTGCTAATTGATCAAAAACCATAGCCAAATTGAAGGATTAAAGCACTCAAATCGGCAGCCAAAACTCAGTCCACGAGTTGTTCTCGATTCGGAGTTGCTGAGTAAGCAACTTGGTGGCCCCACCATATCCTCCTCAGCTATCCAACCAGTCCAATCTCTGCACATGATCGAAGACCATTATTGGTACTGCAAGTGGACAAACATTGGTCAGGGATAAGCTGCTGAAGGCACGGGAAAATCGCACCAAATCCGCACACTTAACATTTGCAAAATTTGAAAATTCTGGCTAAGTCAAAAAGTGAGTGAACTGCTCAGTTGGTAGGCTTGGCAGAAGTGCAAAAAGCTGACCAAGAGATTTATGAATTAAAGGGATAAGGTCTATGAAACAAGATCTTTAAGGGAATAAAAGATAGGAGACGAGAAGGAGAGGGGAGAGCTCACGGTCGTCCCCCAAAGAGGCCCTCAGAAGCAACTCCAGAAAATAGAACCCAGAAATTCCAAATCAACCTTTAGAGAGAAAAGTGAAATTTTCAACAACTTGTAGCCAAAATTAGCCAAAACCTTCAACTAGAGAGTGAAACCTCACTCAAATATATTTCTATCAATAGGTCGCACGTCCCAAATGGAGTTCGGGAAGGTCTCCTAAAGCCCTCCGAAAACCACCCCCTGGCGGGCCAAGAAAGTCCGAAAATTTGTCAGTGTTGAGCCTGGTTGGTCACGGGTGAGGGAAATCGAGTATTTTTGAGAAAATTGAGTGATAAATGAAGAAAATATTGAATTTCACCCCACATTAGAATACACATATTTTGGTTTGGTATTACGTTTTCCAATAAAACAGGTCCTGAAGTTTAATTTTAGAGGTCAACGAAAACCTTCGTTGTCAGTTCTTGTTTCTACAGATCTCATTTCCAGTTTGAAGGAGCCAATTTTCAAGTGCCCCTCGAGGATAATTTCTTGGTTTCCTCGGCCAAGAACCACTTGCAAAAGAAACTAGGAAGCAAGGTAAGTATCCTAGATGTATTTTTGTTCGAGTTTGAATGTTTTTTAATAGTGAAAAATCAAGAGGAAAACCAGCCTGGAAAACTTATTTCTGAGGCTGAAATTTTTCCAAGTATTTGAAGCCTTTTCAAGAGCCATACATGTTTGACTTGCTACTCCCCTTTGCATGTGTTTTCTATCTTCACGAGCTTGATGAATGTTGTATGGGAGTACAAATGATGCTGAGGTCAGCTTGGTTTGGTCTCTAAATCACGTGTGAACTATGAGATCGTTTAAAACTTTGGCCAAAAACCAAACCTATCCACATTGATTCATGGCTGGTCAGTGTGGACTTTGCATGTGTGCTCTTTGGAGAGGCTGTTTTGATGTGTTCGGTTGGTCATGCTCTATGATATTTGTTGAATTTGAAAGCTCATGTTACCTACTTTCACTCAGATCAAGTAATGTTTCCCTTAGATCTCGTATGTGATGAGTGTTGGGGCTTGAATATGGGCATGCAACCTGTTTGCTTGACTTGGGTTCAAACCCAGATTTCAAAATCAGCTCAATCCACATATTCGAGACCAATTTCAACTTAGTTATTTTGTGTTATAAGCTGTGATTTCTATCTAATCTTGCTCATTGCATGTGGTAGTATAATCTTGATACTTTAGTTTCATGTGAGATTGCTTATGGGTTGAGATTGAAGGCCGCAAACATGGCCCGAGGAAGCTGGTTTGGGGTGATTTGATGCACGCCAAGTGTTTGTCAAAATGCGCAAACCAAACTTTGATCTTGAAACGGTCAATTTGAGCTCAGTTCTTGATATATTCATGTACTGGGCAATTCCATATTAGTATAAATCAGCATATACCGGTTTAGGGAATTATTTTTAATAAATAATTTTAAAAAAAATGAAAATTTCAAAAAAAAAATTGTAAAAATGATGGATGGTATCAAGTTATGATAGAAATGACATCTATGAAATTTTCTTAATTTTAAAAGGTCATTTTCCTAATTTAATGCTATTTTGGTATTTTATAACCATTTTTGTAAATAATCTATTTTGCATAGATTAAGATTATTTAGAGTAATTTCATGCATATTTAAGTTCCTATTTCGCTCACGGGGGTCCTGTCTCGGAGTGTGATAACAAGCCCATGTAATATTATTTGCCCAACTTGTATAGGGTCAATCTTTTCCGCATTACTTTCAAGTCCTTTCAATTTCTCGGATGTTTATTTATCGCACCGCTTTTTAATAATTTGAGTGTAAATTTCTTTTCTAGATTATGTTAGGATTAGTCTAGATATTAAAAAAACCTACAAAAACATTGCATGGACACTTAGTGGTTTCATAAAGATTACAATCGGTAATCAAGATTATGTGGCCATTTAGATAAACAACCTTCCAAGTTAGTCGTACCGCAAGGGCGCTAATAGAAACATTGGCATAAACAAGTCCCCGTTCCTAGAGAATCTCTGGTTGCATAGAAATTGAAACAACACTCCCGTGTCTTGATTGGTTTCTAGCTGACCCCAATAGGCTAGTGGCGAATCCTAGAATTACATAGGTTGTTAAAAACAAAAAAACAAAATTAACATCGCACGAGGTATGGGCTTGGGAGAGCCCGTGCCTAATCCAGGGCCGTTGGTCTGCCTCTTTAGGCAAATACCCCTAAACCTTCTTCCTTTTCCCCCCGACGGCAAAAGAGAGGTCATGACAGTATTGTAAAGGTATCTATCAATTCACCATTGAAAATCCACCAATTTATCCATATAATATGTTTTAGTAGTGAAAGGGACTAGTTTATATCCTATTTCATGTTGTATTAGTATATTCTTTTTATAGCTTCTCAATAATATATGACACTTTATAAATTACTAGCCCACTATAAATGATGTGGCACAAGACCATTCTCTTTCTTAAACATAGTTCTTATGATAAAATAATTCGCTACAAACTTTCATGTTATGCATAACGTGTACCTGAAATTATCTGTGCCTATGTGCGCCCTCCAAACCTTTTCCAAATCGCCCTAAAAACCTCTCCCTCACTACCACCACCAGCAATCCTCAAAACTCGAAGAAAATGCCACTCCACTTCCCAATTGCCTCTTCTTCGTCATTAGGCGTGAGAAAGGATTCAATGGATAAGAAATGTCAAACTCTGCAGAGACACTAGTTGAAGTGATCTGGTTATGACATGCTACAAAGAAACAAGATTGTGCAGATGATACCCCGCTTATTTTTTTTGTTGAGTATGTCTTAAATTCTCTGTGGACTTGGGCCAATGTTAAGAGTTGGTAGCACAACTATTGTTTTTTCTCAAGTTATCAGATTAAGAAGTTGAGACAAAATGAATCTTAAAGTTTTGAACCGCTTTTTGTAATCCTTGAATTTTTCTATAGTAGATTTTACTTCTTCTCTCCCCGTGATTTTTCCCACAAGGGTTTCCACGTAAATCTATATGCTCTTTTACTCTTCTCAATTTTAATTTTGATGTAGTTTCCGCATTAGTCATAACAATATGGTATTAGAGTTTTAGGGTTATTTCAATCTCCTAGTGGTGGCTTCAATTGCAACAACCAAATTTGATATTGAGAAGTTTGATGGGAGCGGCGGTTTCACCCTATGGCAAATTCGTATGTTGGTTATTCTTACACAATAACGTTTGAAGAAAACTATATTTGGAAAAGTGAAGAAATCAACAAACATGCTAGATGAAACTTGGGATGAATTGAATGAAAAAGCTTTATCTACTATTTAGTTGTGTCCCACGAATGAAGTTCTGCAAGAGGTATTAGATCATAATATTGCTGCGAGTTTATGGAAGAAATTGGATTTTTTTTTAAATAAAATCCCTCACCAATTGATTAGGGCTTATCAACAACTCTTCACTCTTCATATGCCTAAAGGTGCTTCCATTAAATTTCATATTTCTGATTTCAATCTATTATCTTTGAATTAAGATGTATTGATATTAAAATTGAAGATCAGGATTAAGCTCTTTTACTGTTAGTTTCACTACCACCCTCTTATAAGAATTTTAGAGAAACCATGATTTTTAATAGAGAAACTATCGATATTGAAGATGTCGAGACTAGTCTTCTAAATAAGCAGAAACTAGATATAAATTGATTTTTAAAGGCAATAATGATAATGGGCCTGGTTTTGTTGCTAGGAGAAAGTTTGTCAAGAGAAATTGGTCAAAATTGAAGTATAAGGATTTGACTTGCAACTACTATAATTCCAAGGGGCATATTAAGATAAATTGTTTGAAATTGAAGTGGCAAAGAGAAAATAATCATAATCAACCAAGCCAATGGAATACAAATCGGCAAAACTATCAGAACAATCAAAATAGATAGAATTAAGGAAATGAAAATCCCGCTCAACCTGGTGTTGTTGAAGAAGAAAACGAAGATTGGTTATTAGAATGATAAAGAGACACCAAGTAAAAGTTGGGTTCTTGATTCAGACTATTTGTATCACACATGTACTAATTGTGATAGGTCTCTATGTATAAGAGATATAATGGTGGAGTTATTCATATGGGAAAAAATGCTAAGTGCAAAGCAGTTGGGATTGGGATTGTTGGCATTAAGATGCGTCATGGTATGACAAGAACCTTGGTAAATGTCATACATGTTCCTAATTTGAAGAAGAACCTCATCTTTTTGGGTGTTGACACCTAAATTTTGCCATTTTACTTCAGACTTAATAGCATTAAAAGTTAGAAATTAGTCACTAAAAGAGAAAAAAAAATTATTTATTTATTTATTTATTTAAAAAAAAGAATTAAGGGTCGTGTCGGGCCGAATCCGGCCATGGCCCGACCCAGCCCCATTCCTTCCTCTTCTTTCCCCGCGCGCAGCTCGGCTCCTTCGGCCCAGCTTCTTCCTTTCCCTATCGGCCCAACCGGCCTCTTCCTTTTTCTTCTCCCACGCGCACGCGACCCATTCCGGCCTGCGCCCAGTCTTCCTCTCCTACCAATCTCACACAAAGACCTGCAAAACAGAAGAGAGGAGCAAAGCACAGGGACAGAGGGAGTAGGAGGATCAGGGGAGCAGCTCCGACGCGATCCACGGGTCCGAGAGCAGGCCAGTCGACAGGCTAGTAGCTAGGCACACCTGCTATTGGCCTTGAAAGGCTTAAAGGACCTACATAAAGGAAAAAAAGCACAACAGAAAACAGCAACACAGGAGGTAGAGAGAGGACCGTGAGAAAGAGAGAGAGTGAACTAAAGGGAGGAGGGTAGCTTGAGGGAATAGCTAGCCGTTGTCGGAGGCCCGTCTACCCGCCGTTGTCCACCGCAACTCCTCCCTGAACGAGCTCAACAGAAGAACTCCACAAAAACAGAAAAGGATAGCAACACAGGAAACACCAGGAGACAGAACTGGGAGAGGACCGAGAGGGAGGAAAACTGAAACGAGAGGGGAGAAGAAGGAGAACAAGCTAGAGAAGGAAGCCAAGGAGTCGAGAAGCCCCCGCAATGCCCAACCGCCGTCGGTGAGCTGCCGACCGCCACCATTTCCTCCGGAATCCAAGTAAACATTATGTCGAACGACTGGTGTGCGTGTGGTGAAACCGAGCCAGGCGGAGCTCCTCCGACCAATTCGAGCGAGCTTCGGCCATTAGCCGTCGACCGCCGCATTTCCTATCACCCGAGCATGCTCCCCGCAGCTCTCTAGACCTGCGCTCGGGCCTCGGCCGAGCCAAAACCCTTAGGACCCGTAGCGCCCACCACCCGTTCGTTGAAACGCCCGAACGACCTCCGCCTCTCTAACTCCTTCGTGCAGAGCCCTCGACCGATCCTCTGTTGCCTCTAGCGAGCCGCCTGATTGACACCAGCTGCCGCTTTCTTTCCTGAAGGCCCACATCCGGTGTGCCGCCGTCCCCTGCTGCGTTTGAGAGTCCGCGGGGGCAAGGGGTCGTGAGCCGTGCTGGGCCAGATTTGTGATCTGGCCCCGCTCGGCCTTTTTTTCGCCTAGGCTCACAAGGAGCCCTTTTGTAGGGTGTTGGGCCTACTGGTTAAGGCCCAACCCCAACTTAGCAGTGGCCCGACCAGCCTTGGTCGAGCCCAGCCCAACCGAGCCCATTCGGGCAAGTTGATCAGCCTGCTCCCAAACGGGCCCGACCCGCCCCAACCGGGTCAAGCTGGACCCAACCAACGCCAACTGGTTATTAAAAAAATTAAAAAAATAAAAAAATAAAAAAATGTAGGGTTTGGTTAGGAATTGACATGTATTGCATTTTTAGTGTAAGTAGGCCTTTATTTACTCTTATATTTATTTTATTGCATGTTTAGTTTGCATATTTTGTTATGATTAAATTGCACGTGTTTAATTTTATGGCAATTAGGATCTTGGTAGCTATAATTATTATTTTAATGATTATACACCAGCATGATCACCTCACATGTTAATAGATAGGTATAAAATCAATCCAAACTACCTGCAAAAAATAAAAAATAAAAAAAATTCATTTTGTTAAAATGAATAAGATTAGATACCGAAATGGCACTAATTGGTCAATTTGTGTAATCAAGTTCCCGACCCTAAATTCTCTAGTTGTGTAGGAAGTGAGGTACACTCTCATGCCTCACTTGGTTTCTAGCCGACTCCAATAGGCTAGTGGCGACTCCTTTTGTGCAAAATTCCTAAAAAAATATCACAATGTCACGCAAGGTATAGGTTTGGGAGAGCTCACACCTAATCATGGGCCTTAGGCCAGTCCTTTAAGTAATACCCCTAAACTTATTCCCTCCACCCGAGGGTAGGTCGCAACAGCTTGGCGACTCTGCTGGGGAAATGATTTTAGACCTAGAGAACTTAGGCCGAAATTAATCTTGCTCAAAAAAATATTTTGTTTGGTAGCGAGGATCCGAGGTGCATCCATAACGTGTCGAATGTTAAATGTTTATGGGAGTTATAAGGGGTAGTGATTACTAACCCTTGTTTTGTGGGGGGGTGTAGGAATGAATGTTTTATTTATGTATGAAGTGTTGATTGCTTATAAATTGTCATGCCTACGTCCCCTACACTACACTAAACCATAGCACACACTACCTGTCACCAGACCTGGGCCGCATAGGATCACTTAGGATGGTGTTGAGATGAATACCACTCCGACTACAACCATGTAGTACGAGTCACCCATCCCAACCCGAAATTTCTTTTTTGATGTCAAAGGTCCCCACCCAGGTCTGCAACCACGCGACACAGGTCGGTTCTTTGACGAAGCCAGAGTCATGGGTAACCCAACCTAGCCGCGACCTTGTTGGTTCGGTCCGGTGATCCCATGGCTCCATTTTGAGCCATTTAGAGTATAAATTGAATCACTGCCCCATGCGCATGTTTGTATCATTGGCATTGCTACTCAATGAGTAGGGTAAGTTTTTGACATTTTTCTTCACTCGCAATTTACTTATTCACTTTCCTTTTTGGTCGGTCCATGGCAAATTAGGTTAGTCGTAACTTTGGTTAGCATACGATGGGGGTACTCGAGCTTTGCATCATTTCTGCCCTTAAAGGAGAACCTCCGCTGGAAGATTCTTGATGTGCCATTGAAGATCACCCATTGACCGAGATCAAGCGCCTCAAAAGGGAGCTCAAGGAGCGTGCCTCGAAGTTGACCCGAGTTTGTGGGGCTGCCACGAGTGGAAGCTGTCCTCATTAGTCAGATTGAGTCAAGTGCGATATGTAGTGTGACCATGCCTACATACTTTACAATGTTAAGGAGTTTGTCTTGAGTCTCGATGTTGGGAGTTAAGAGAGTGTTTTTCTGTCTTCAAAATAGCTTCGTTGTTTGGGGGTTCTCCCCCATATCTTTTTCTGCATTATGTAGCAACCTTGCTTTCAATGAAATGAACGAATTGGGGCAATTAGATCTCTATCATGGGCCGAGACCAGTTTATTTCATGTGCTTATATACGCTTATTTACCCTTTTACTAGGTACCAGCCAATCGATTGTCTTCTATCGATCGTCAACACGGCCAAACGGAGATCTCCGATTCACACTCACGCGAAAGCTAAGATTGAGAACAAAGACATTAACACGTGCATGGCCAAGATGGAGGACCAACTGGCCCAACTTACCGCGATGATGCTCTAAATAAGCCAAAAGCTCAAAGAGCCCCCCGTCGTGGCTGTTGCCGGGGCATCCACTCCTACATCGTTAGGACATGTTTCCCCGTTAACGGGAGACCCACATATCGCCGACCTTCCAAGAAAGGAAACTGCCAGAGAAGCCCATTCTGTCATGCCAATCGTTGTTGACTTAGATCCCCCTCGAAAGGAAGAGCCAACGCCCCACCAAGATAGAGAGAGTGAAAAGCGCTTGGCTAAGATGGAGGAGCAATTGTGCGCCTTGCAAAGATACGAGCTGAAAAGAGCCGACAAGCTGTCCCCGTATACTAAGACTAACTTCCCTTAGACTTTCCAAGAGCCTAAGTTTATGAGGAAGTATGACGGAATAAGATGCCCCAAGACCCACCTTAAGTACTACCTGAGGAAAATGGCTCGCTATGCTAATAACGTGCCTTTCCTCATTCACACGTTCCAAGATAGCTTAGAAGGTATCGCCTTGACGTGGTTCATCGCATTGGACATCGAAGAGTTCACCATCTGGGAGGACTTGGCCAATGAATTCTTGCAGCAATACAAGTTCAACACCGAGCTCGCCCCCACAAGGGAAGAGTTAACCCGCGTAGAAAATAAGAGGAATGAATCGTTTAAGGCCTTCACGCAAAGGTGGAGAATTATGGCCTCACAGGTGAAACCAGCCTTGAATGAGAGGAAGATGAAGCAACTATTCCTCAAGACGTTGCCTCCTGAATACTTCCAAGGATTAGTATTCTCGGGATGCTAGACATTTTCACAACTGGTAGATGTAGGTGAAGGAGTCGAGTGGGCATTTATCAAGGGAAGGATATCTATCGGAAGCGCTAAGAAATTCCTGGAGAGGAAGGATAAGGAAACTACGGTTGAAGTAGCGCTAGTGCAAGAGCCGTTTCTCTCTATGCTACCTTCAACACCCGCACATTAGCCTGTAATGGCCCAAAGGAGCTCATTCCAAGCAAATGACAAGGGTAAGAGACCCGTTCGAAGGGAATTTTCTCCGCTACCACGCCCATTGTTGAAGCTGTTGCCTATACTCCTAGAAAAGATGATGGTTGCGAAGGAGATACCTAGGAACAACCCCACGAAGTTCACCGAGTTCGATGTGACCAAGGCCTGCGAGTACCACATGGGAGAAAGGGGGCATGATGTAGATAATTGCTACATGCTGAAGTGCAAAGTCCAACAATTGCTAGATGGGGGCATCTTGAATTTCAAGGAAGTTCAGCCTAACGTGCAACAGAATCCCTTACCAAATCATGTAGATGGGGTGAACTCAATTTTCAAGGAGGACATCATATGCACCATCCTAACATGCGAGGAAGCTAAGTCCTCCGAAGTCATAGCTATCCCCCCAGAGTAAAGCGGTTCTCGTTCAGCTTAGTCCTCTATCTTATGTCCAATCCCCTGCATAGGATTTTGTTATTATTTCTTTCTTGTCTATGCCGTTCGTAGCGTGAACTATGGTCAGTCCCGATCTTGAGCCGTTGGTCGAGGGTGGTGTGTGTTAAAATACGGCCTTATCTTTCCCCATTCAATAAAGTAGACACATGTTTTATTAAGGACATGTGGAAGCATGTCAAACTAGTCCTATGATGGTCACTGAGGCCTGGGCCTCCACATGCTCCCAAATTTGACTGTTTTGCAAGAACGAGGAGATCCGAGGATATAAGGATGAGTTCTTGAAACGTTTTACAAAAAATAATAATAATAATAAATGCATGGCATCATTCGCATGACCTATTTCCGGCGTCACTATGCGTGCTTCATGTTGACGACCCTCGAGAAAAGGGGTTTGTAAAAATATTTTATTCAAGTGAAAAGTGAGACGTTAACCATGCCAAACAAGAAGTGCTTAGGATGAAGAAAGGTAAGCCTTTTTCCAAACACGTCCTTCAAACACTTTTGAGAGTTGGATTAAAGGCGACCTTCCTTAGGATGAAGGATTCGTTCGCACTGAGCACGAAGATCGAAATGATAAAGGCGTTTTCTTCTTCAATCTCAAGCATTGTACTAATCTCTTGCTATCCCTTCGGGCCGAATAAAGATAATCCTGCATAGTATCCCTATCGAGAACAACCCTATATTGGGGTAGCATAGAAGGTTACGGTCATGTCATAGAGCAAAATATTGAGAAAGATTCTATTACTTTCCCTTGCATCAATCTTCTGGTGATAGCTTCAGAGGAATTCTCATTAGATCTTGACTCATCCCAAGGTGAAGAAGAGCATTTCCTTCTCTACCCAAACACTGATACCCATTGCTTTAACAAATTTAGGCTTGATTATTCATTTCTGAACCCCAAGCGGTGATCATCTCCCTTCACTAGGGCAAGGCATAAGAATTGACCAAATACAATTGACAGTTACGAGAAAATGTGAAAGCATCTCAAAAGTCATAAGAGCTCCAAAAGTTCAAAGAGCAAAAAGTTCGACAAACTAGGAGGCATGAAAAAATAGTATGCCTGGTAAAAACACGGCCAATGCCCGTCAAGAAAAAGAGACAAAAGGCTACATCTTATGTGAAAAAATTATCAAAGTCCAAGCGCCTGCGTAAAAGATCATCGCAAGTGCAAAGGAAATTAGAAAAATGAGGAAAGCTCCCATGTAGAAAATGATTAGTCAAAGGACTTTCGAGATGCGTTGTCTTTCAAAAGCCAAATGATTTCAAAAGATCGAGTGACCTAGTCACGATGCCATGATGATCACCGACTCTTAAAGACCCTCTTGAAAATTTTAAGCCTTTCGAGCCTCTCCCAAGCCAACATTACAACCCTCTTCCGAAGTCTCTTCTGATTGGGATGGTTTGAGTGAAAATGAGAATGCCATGAAGAAGCTACTGCTTAAAGGAGTGGAGGTAATTCTATCTTATCTTATCCTCTAAGTTCTCGACATGTAAACCCGATGAAGATAGCAACAAATGTTCCTTTATTAGCCTCAAAGCAATTATTCCTTTGTATAAGTCCTAACCGAGCCTATATTGCGGTCCTTTCAAAAGACTTTTTTGATCGATCAGATTGTGCTCATTGCAAATGTTTCTGAAAGCCTTTGACATGGGTTATGTGAGATACCCTCAGCAATTGGTTACTTTCCACGCGAATGGATGGGATCAAGCAGCCATTTTATCAAGAATGTGTGAGAAACTCTTTCTGACTAAGAAGCTTTAGTTTAGCATGCTTAATGAGCCTTCTTCACGAGTCATAGCCGTTCTGATAAGAACTTGACTCCTAGAGAATTTGATGATTAGTGATATATTCCCAAGCAAGATGACAATTTTGCACCGCATGATGCTAATTGACATCGAATGTTTTTCTTAAGCAGTCAGACTTAGCTTGATTAGCTTGTTCAATTAATGCTGCAATATTGCCAATATGTCTCTTAATGATGTCTCTAATGACATTTGCTCAAGTTGAGTTTGATATGATTCCTCAGTGAAACCATGCAATTTTCAAGGGATTAACGAATGATTCCCTAAAGACTGTTAGAGAAAACTCCTTTAATATTTTGAAGCTGACAAAACCTTTCCAAAAAGTTTAGTCTGAAGACTTGTGGACTCAAGTATTATAGTCTGAAGAACTCTAGACTCTACCGTCAAAGTCTGAAGATCACTAGACTTTATTCTCAAAGTATGACCTCATTGACAATTTCTAGACTGAAGAATGAAGACTTATCCAGATGCGGGTTTCTCTTCAAGGATTTGGTTTGTATGGTTCGTGGAAGATCTTACGGCTGGATATAGCACCTTATGATTAATTATTCTTATTGGAATCAATTCGGATAATCAGATCTCTTGAAAGGCGAAGTATACTTGGAATGTTCTACTTATGGAAACCAAAATCCTGATTATATGGACGAGCAAGATTGATGAGCTATCATCACATTCCTAAAATGACTCAAGATCTCCTTGATTGATTCTGTCCAATGGGTAGATTGGAAGAACTCCTTTGGAAAGTGCCAATGGTTGTAAAGACATGGAGGAGTATATAAGGAAGACTCTCAAGTTGTTCGAGTGTGCGTGAAAGAAAATTTTCAAAGTCTGAAACTTTATAGTTCTTTGCTATTTCAATTATCGAGCTTAACTTGTACTCAAAAGAGAGAGCATACACTTGTGAGACTTTGGAATAGTGTAATAGACTTTCTACACTGTGAAGTCAAGGACGTGAGACTGTAAAAACTCTTTTGATTCATAGTGAAATCCAGCCAGTAGGCTATCAGTGCGGGAGAGTGGACGTAGGCTTAATTTAAGCCGAACCACTATAATCTTTGTGTTTCTATTCTCTTTCCCTGAACTCCTTCTTTAATTCATAGCTTTATATAACTGTTTATAGTCATTCACATCTTTAGTCTATTATCGTCTGAAAGCGATTTACTTTCATCAAGTATTGCGAAAATTTTTCTTTAACACCTATTCACCCCCTCTAAGTATTCTTACTAACCCTTTCAAAGACTACAAGGTTCATGGTCAGTCTTAAACCATGTCATCTCCAAAGGTCCATGGTCAGCCATAAACCATGTCATCTTCAAAGGTTTATGGTCAACCTTAAACCATGCCGTCTACAAAGGTTCATGGTCAACCTTAAATCATGTCATCTACAAATATTCATGAGTTTTCCTTAAATCATGTATTTCCAATCCGGTCGAAACCCGTTGTTACACGGTGAGACCTCATTTTTCTTCCTTCTTATAACACGGCGTGCTTATGTAGCCCGGGGTCTTTCCTTCTTCTTATGACACGGCGTACTTTTGTAGCCCGGAATCTTTTTTTTTTCTATGACACGGTGTCCTTTTGTAGCCTGGAGTCTCTCTTTCTTCTTATGATATGGTATGCTTCCGTAGCCCAGGGTCTCTTCTTCTTCTGACACGGTGTGTTTCTGTGGCCTGGGCTATTTCCTTCTTCTTATGACATGACGTGCTTTTGTAGCCTAGGGTTTTTTTTTTCTTCCTATGACACAGCGTGCTTATGTAGCCTGGGGTCTTTCCTTCTTCTTATGACACGACGTGCTTTTATAGCCCGGGGTCTTTTCTTTCTTCCTATGACACAACGTGCTTCGTAGCCCGGGGTCTTTCCTTTCTTCTTATGACACGGCATGCTTTTGTAGCCAGGGTCTTTTCTTTCTACTTATGACACAGCGTGCTTCTATAGCCCGGGGTTTCTTCTTTCTTCTTATGACACGGCGTGCTTCTGTAACCCGGGGTCTCTTCTTCTTTTTATGACACGACGTGCTTCTATAGCCCGAGGTCTTTTCTTTCCTCATATGACACGACATGCTTCTGTAACCCGGGGGTCCTTCCTTCTTTTTATGACACGGCGTGCTTCTGTAGCCTGGGGTCTTTCCTTCTTCTTATGACACGGCATGCTTCTGTAGCCCGAGGTCTTTCCTTCTTCCTATGACATGGTGTGCTTTTGTAACCCGAGTCTTTCTTCCTCTTATTGACACAACGCATTTCCATAGCTTGACCTGGCATGTGCTTATACAATACTAACGAAACTTAAGAAAAAATAAACTAAAATAGCATAAAATAAAATATAAAAATAACAAAAACCACCTAAAGGGAGGCTTGTAAAGGGGCAGCAGTGGCAGTGGGTGGCGCCGAGCAGAGGGTGGCTGGCGTCGAAGCTCCAGCGATGTTTAGGGCGGTGGCGTGGCATCGACAAAGGCAGGAACACTGTTGTCAGACGCGGGCTGCTGGCTTTGGGCACTAGGTCGCGGGCTGCTAGATGCTGGTTACAAGGGTAGTGCCATTGGGCGAAGGTGCAGGCAGGGGCAACATTCGAGTGGCACTACAAGTGGAAGCGAGCAAGTCGCTACTCACGGCGTCGAGCGGAGCGGAGGTGGCGTGAGTCGTCAAGCGCTGCCAATAGAGGCGGAACAGGGGGCGTCGGCTTTGGGACTTTTGGCGTCCAGCGCTGCTAGTGTGGGCACGGAGACGCGGAGGTCGCTAGGTGTGCAAGCGGAGGTTATATGGGCGATAGTGAGTGGTGACGGCATCAGGTTACTGCGGAGATGCAACGAGCAGGTGTCACAGGGGGTTGCAGGCGAGGCAGCAACACGGTGGCTCGTGCAGGCATAGTTGATGACGCAAGCTCACGGGTGAGGTGGAGCTCCAGTGGCTAGCGAAACGGTGACCACTTCAAGTGGACTGACAAAGTGACGATGCTGCTCGGAGACCGACAGTGCAGGTTGGAGACCGACGGTGCAGGCTCATGGAGGTGATGACCGACGAAGGCTTGAGTGCTTTGCGAGGGCATCACAAAGGACTCGGGTGCGATTCTTGGCATCGCAAGATGCGACAGTGGACAGCGGAGCGACGAGTGGCGGTGTCGCGTAACGGCCGACGAGAGGGGGTCGGCGGCGAAACCCCACGAGGAAGAACTTCTTTCTTCTTTTCTTTATTGCTTTTTTCTGTTTTTTCCTCTCTCCTTTATTCCCTCAAGTCACTTTTCCCTGTCACTCCTTACTAACTTCTTTTTTTTTTTTCTGCTATTGCTTTTCTTTCTTCCATTTTGACTTTTGAATTCAAGAGAAACCAAAGGAAAAGGCTCAACGAGAAAACTAACATGTTTTCTCTCTCTATTTTTCTGAATTCGCCCCTTTTTGAAATCGCTCTTCCGGTCACGAAAAAATGTGGCTCTCTTTTATAGTGATTCCAGATGGCCGCTTTCCATGGAAACTTTCGAGTTTCCATCTTCTGTTGCGTTAATTCATGGTTACAAAATGGAGCGTGATTTCGCGATCAGCTCGATCTTGCTTCGATTCCTTCCATTTTATAAAAATTCTTGCTCTTTACTCACCTGATTTCCTAATTGCTTCCGCATTTATCAAAATCTGAATATTCATAAAAATTTCCAGCATCCATGCATAATCAATTAGATTGATTTTCCCCCATTTTTCCTTTTATTTGTTTCGATGTGATTTTTATTTTTTATTCCCTTAGGGTTGCCAAAATTAGGTGTCAACAGCTGCCCCTCTTTGAAGGTGAGCTCGTAGAGGTTGCCTTCAAAGACAAGTTGAGACCTAAATTTTGATAATGCACATGCACTAAATGACTTCTTTTTTTTTTTTTTGGAAAATGAATCCCATTTTGAAATGCAATTTATATGATGCATGGAAATGCTAATGCAAATGATAAAAGAACTTACTTAGAATAACTTACCTTCAAGGAGGGTGGAGTAATTCGAGATAGTTTGTGTTACATGTCTAGGACCCGTACTTTTCTACAAGTCACCCGGAATAGTAACATGGCTTTGTAAGGAGACTACTTTTCTAGGACCCATACCTTTCTACGGTCACCCAGTATGGCAGTACTTGTTTGTCTAGGACCTGAACCTTTCTTTGGTCGCCTTGATGGAAAGAATTGCTTTTCTAGGACCTATACTTTTCTACGGTCGCCTGTTAGAGCAATAAATATTGTCTAGGACCCATACCATTCTACGGTTGCCTAAACAGGAGATCACTTTCCAGGACATGTACCTTTCTACGGTCACCTGAATGAGAAATAACTTTTTTAGGACCCGTACCTTTCTATGGTCGCCTAAATGAGAAATAGATATTGTCTAAGACCCATACCATTCTACGGTCGCCTAAACAAGAAATCATTTTCCAGGACCCGTACCTTTCTACGTCGCCTTAACAGGAAAACATTCACCAGGACCCATATCTTTCTAAGGTCACCTGAATAGGAAACAGATATTGTCTAGGACCCGTACCATTCTACGGTCACCTAAACGAGAAATCATTTTTCAAGACCTGTACCTTTCTACAGTCGCCTAAACTGAAATTTTGCTTGGCTAGGACCCAGACCTTTCTTCGGTCGCCCAATGTTGCAACATAGATCATCTAACCAGGATCTGAACCTTTCTTCAGTCGCCTTAATCAGACTGAATTTGGGAAAAATCTTTGGGCGGCAACTCAATCGAGTGACAATATACTCAAAAGGGAATACCTGTGCAATGAACAAGTATTTAAGGTATGGATAGAGATATACTTACCTGGTAACATCTTTGTTCCTTAGGGATATGTCTCCTACAAAACACAGTTGTAGGAGAGGCAATATGCATTCACAGACATGCATTAATTCAAGTGAGGTTCATGCGTGATGATTTCTATCAATCTTGCATCACCTAATTTTCATTGGGAAAGATTTCAAAAGAATATTCCAATTTGAACACATGAGTGTCATAGAGGTGTCAAATGAGGGATCTTTCGGTTTGAAAGGACTTTTCTCTCATCCTTATTAAAAAAGCCATTTTATCTTGACCTTTTAATGCAAGATTTGACAATCACTCTATCTCACTATCATCATACCAAACAAGGGTCTGGGCAATCTCGCAAGTGGTACGACCTTACCAATCTGAGAGGTCTTTAATAGAGATCATAATGTGGGCCTGGTCAACGGCTTAACAAAGGGGACTCTTTGAGTCAAGGCTTATTGAAGAATGAGTGATATTCCACAATCATCTCTAGGTTTACAAGTCAAGAACCCTGCAAAATGAGAAAGAAATAATCTTGCTCGCACTTCTTCGAGCGATGCTTAAAACATGTGAACCCCTAGGTTAATTCAAGTGCCCTAATTAGAAGAGACTTTACAAGGGACGTAACGTAGGCTGGGTTCTTAGGTTGAGAAACGAAATGATCGTTAGACTCAAAAAGTGTTTGGGGGGTTAAAGTTGGTAATCATCTTGGCAATACCACCAATTTTCTTTTTCACCATCGAGGATTCTCTTCATATCAAAACTCCATTGAGTGTAACATCTTAGCATTTGAGTTATTAGTACCACCTTGTTGGGGATACGACTTCAACCAATGTTTAATGATTTTTTCTCTTTGGGCATTGGTCTTACTTTTACCAAGCACGCTGCTTTTTTATACCCCATTATTTTTTGCACCTATTTTCTTTGGACTCACACAACCCCCATCGTTTATCAGCATTCTAAACTATGTTACTTGAATGGTTTTTCATCATGCCCCAGTGTAGGGGATGATCACCAACTAGGCTTAATGTGAAATGAATTCATAGGCTCAAGTGGGCTATGCAATGGACAAATATGTGTAGGATAAAGAAAGAACTGCTCTTCGTCATCCTAAGGCACTTCAAATTATCATACAAGTTACACTGCAAAAGCAATATTCAAAGATTGATGCCAGTGGGAGCAAGAAGATTCCTATCATTCATTTCAAATTTGTCCCAATGTGCGATGATCCTTGACGAGGATAATTTAAAAAGAATCTCCATACATGTATGGGGCTCAAAGGGGTTGAGCAATAGATCACCTGTAGTGTTTGGGATAGAGAAAATAATGCCTCTCATCATCTCGATTGACGCACCCTTTGCAAGATAACATTTTCCTTATGGGCATGGAATTTTTCACTCAACTCACTGGGGGTTGGTGTATGAAATAAGGTTCACCTTTCATCATCCCAAAGTATCCCATTTGACATGTTCAATTTATCTCACACAATTCATCAGGGAAAACATGCAAGATTTGCAACATATTTGAACAATTCAACTCATTGAGGCAATTTATTTATCATAGAAATGTTTGCAGTTCAAAACATGACATGGAAAATTCTATCATGGATAATACTTCTTGACAGTGTCAGAATTAACTGGAGTGGAAAACTCACGACCATGCATTTCTTCCAAGATCAAGGCACCTCTAGGAAGTACCTTCCTCACCACATATGAGATGTTGTAATTTGGAGCAATCTTGCCCCCAGGATCTTCCACCGGAGAATGATGGTCCTCTTTTACTTGCCCCAAATCTGTTTTTTCATTGCAAGTGCACTCTAAGCCCGTTGATCACGAGTCAAGTTTATGATCATTGAATCTTGATACGTTATTTTCAGATGTCCCTTGTCATAACAAGTTTATAGAAGTATGCTTTGAGACAAGAAGTAAATGAGTCAGACAAACAAACAGGTTTAATTTGCTACAAGCTTTGGGAAAAAGTTTTTTAAACAGTGAAATGCTTTTGTTTTCGAAAAAGTTTTGGGGAGGAAACATGAGAAAATCCAGCCCTCAGGATTTCTCCGTGGATGATATTTTCTTTTTATGGTTCGATATCGTCATTGGCCGGTTTGGTGTACCCTGTCATGCCATCAAAATTGGAAATAAAACTGTAATTTCATTTAATAGAATCAAATGAATTACATTGTTGGAATGGAAAATGCGAACAAGCAAACCCTAGAATCGAAAGCAATATCATAAAGCAGGAAATCCTAGAAAAAAAATCTTGAAATCCTAGAGAGCATAAAAAAAACTCCTTCGTAGATGAGTGTGAAGATAAGAACTTCTTCACTCAGTGATAGCATTTGCGCCTCCGTCATGGCTGGGCAGAGGATTTTTCTTATTACTGCTGAAAAAGAACGCCTTTGTATCCAAGAGGTTTTGGATCCGATGCTTGAGGGCGAAACATTCATCAATTGAATGTCCTAATTCACTATTGTGGTAATCACACTTCTTTTCCAAGTCATAACCACGAATGTGTTCGCGATTAGGCTACCTTGGCTCGCTAGTTAGCAAGCCTTTCTTTCGAAGGATTGCCAACACTTGGGATGGAGATCCAGGGAGAGGAGTGAACTGCCTTCTATTATTTGCTTGAGCAAATAATTGACGGCCAACAGTTTGTTGTTGCCTTGCATTCATTCGGATAGTCGGATTGCGATTGGCATTTTCTTGGCTATAGGCCACATTCACATCTACAGCGGATTCTTTCTCATTCTTGACAGAGAACCTTTTGTTGGATGGCTCAATAAACCATCTTTCCCTTATCCCCATCTCAATTTGTTCTCCCATAGGAATAAGCTGATTGAAGTTTTCAACGTACGTGCTAGCCATTCGATTAAGGAACTTAGACGGGAGAGTCTTGACGAACAATTTTATCAACTCCTTGTCAATAGGCTCAGGAGTGATTTGAACTACCAGATTTCGCCATCTCACAGCATACTCCTTGAACGACTCGCTCCTCTTTTTCTCCATCCTCTCAAGATCTTCTTGGGAAGGTGCAATGCCTATGTTGAACTTGTACTGCTTGAGAAATGCGTCAGCCACTTCATTCCAAGTGTCGAGAAGGTTCACATTATATCACATACCAGTTCAACGTGGGCCTGATCAAACTCGCATGAAATGATTGGATCATAAGGGGCTCATTTTTTATATGCTAGGCCATGCGTACGTGATACATTTGCAAATGAGATTTCGGGCAAGAGGTACGACATCGTACTTCTCGAACTCTGGCATCTTAAAATTGCTTAGCATCTTGACCTTCTCATAGATTAATAAGTCGAAGGGGAGTCAGTTCTGTGACTCCTGCAGTTGTTTCACTTTTTCTTCCAATTTCACAAAGCGCTAATCCTGCTCTGTCTTAGGAACGATGTTAGGCTTGGCCTTTCCAACCGACAGCGGGTCATCTTCCAGCTCAGGCATGTCGTCATCACTCCTATTTGCCTATTTTGGGATTACTATCTCAGGAAGAGCGGGTGCAGGAGTCGAATTCACCCTGAGGGATTGGATTTGAGCTGACATGAGTTGCATAGAGGTGAGCAACTATTGGAGTTCGTCTTCCATTGTGGAGATACAATCGCGCATTTCAGTTTGGTCGGCCATTTTAGCTCTCGATCGAGTGATAATGGGCGAATGTGGTGGCTCCGTTGTCACATAAGATAATAAAAGTAATGTAAGAAACGATGACAAGATAGGAAAAATGGCCCATGACAATGGTCTAATTGCCTCATTTTATTCAAAATTTGTTTGAAATTTGAACCAAGTTCCCTAACAATGAACTAAGAATTGAAATCAAAGTCCCTAAACATTAAATCTAAAGATTGAAAACATTGAACTAGAACTTGAAATCAAGGTCCCTAAACATTGAACTAAGAATCAAATTCAAAACATCTCATTTTATATGCTTTCGGGATCCCAACGCCTCGCGAAGCTTCTTATTTTTAGTTTCAATCATTTCCATCTCAATCTAACTGGCCTAACCACATTTTGAGCTCTTTTTCGGGAGTGGAAATGAATTGCACGTCAATTTTCCCCATCGAATATAAAACAAGACTGACGACAAGACCTATTGTCATGGACCAACAAAATTGCAATAAAGTAAGTAAATTGCAAAATGAGAATTTAGACAACTTACTTTCACCAAAAAGGGATGACAATCACATAGACACACGCATGAAGTGTGAGGTTCGATTTCTATCTGGGTGGCTTAACAAAGTGGAGCTAACGGGATGATCTGACCATTGCAGTCTCACATTAACGTGTCAGGTTCTCATAACTCCGGCTCAGTCGAATGGAATACCCAATAATCACGCAGTCTCGCAGATATGGACAAACACAGTCAACACCATGAAAAACTTTCGAGGAAGAGAAGGTCAACCTTTACATAGTAGTCTCGCTTTAGAGAAAGTATCCTTCTCAACACCATCCTAAAAATCCTATTACAGCCCAGGTCCGACCGCAGGTTGTGTGTGCAATAGTGTAGTGCTAAAAGTAGTAAAACATGCACAACAGTTTAAATGCAAACAACACTTCTAATCAGGAAAAATAAATCATTCATCCCACATCTTCCTGCAAGACAAGGATTAGCAAAGACTACTCCCCTTTATACCTCCCATCTGCAAGAACATTTAACACCTTAGAAATGTTAAGGACGTACCTGATGTCCAAACTGCCAAACATAAACATTTTTAAAAGAAAAAGAAAAATTGGCCTAAGTCCACTAAGTATTTTAACACAAGTCTCCAGTGGAGTTGCCAAGCTGTCGCGACCTAAATTTCGGGTGCACCATATAGGATTAGGCTAATGGACTACTAAGTTTTAAACTTAGCTCGGGCTCTCCTAAACCCATACCAATTCGCGACTTAAGTTCAAGTTTTTAACATACAAATGGATTTTATCTAAGAGTCGCCACTAATCAGTTTATGGTAGGTTGATTAGACACCTAAGTAAAATAATGGGAGGATTATTTTACTCCTACGAACCAGAGACTTTGGGTACGGGGACTTAGTTACACTAGATTTCTCTAATGCCCTTTTGGTACCATTCTTTTTATTTTCAAAAATGTTTTTGCCAGTAGTTTGGATTGGTTTTAACCTAAATTACTATCATGCAAGAGAATGATCATACGGGTGCTCAATCATTATTAAACGCTCAATGAATCAAACAAATTGCATCAAAAGAAATAAACACACAAAGCAAACAATTTTTGGGTTTTCTTTTATTTCAAAATTAAAACATGCACCTTTACTACATGACCTAATTTTGCTAACAAGCTATTTCTAATTAAATGCAAACTAATTGACATGCACCCAATATTTTTGTATTTTTTATTAAAATTCATAATAAAAGAAAAAACTAATTAAACTATCTAAAAATGAATAATTTTCTAATATGTTTTAGGGGTTAATTTGACTTAAACCCTATCCTATCTTAGAAAACTATTTTTTTGAAAAATGAGATTATTGAAATGTGCAAAGATTATCTAAAATCAATCCTAATCTATTCCAAAAATTATCTAAAAATGCAATCTTCAAAATGCAATCCTAATTTACTAAACCAAAACACTCGATGCAAGATTTGATTTTTGATTTTTTACTTTTTTAGTGTTTTTCAAGACAAGCAATTATCAGATAAATATTAAATCTAAACTAATCAAGATATTCATCAAATAAAGGATTTAAAATAATTGAAAAAATAATCCATTATCTCATGGGTTAAATTAACGATTATTTTAACCCTAAATATCACAACATATAAAAAGAATCAAAATAATTAAAAAAATTGATCCAAATTAATAATTATGATGATTTAAGAATTAAAATACTATCAAATTGCCCCAAAAATTAATATAATTAAAAAATGATCCGACATCTTTTGGATCAAATTAATAATTACAATAATTTTGGGCAAAACCCTATGGGTAATGCCTACAATATTCGAAAATCAACTTCCAATGTTCCAATTTATACAATACTAATGGAACTTAAAAAAAATAAACTAAAATAGCATAAAATAAAATAAAAATAAAAATAACAAAAACCACCTAAAGGGAGGCTTGGAAAGGGGCAGCGGCGGTAGGTGGCGCCGGGCGGAGGGTGGCCGGCGTCGAGCTCCGGTGAGGGCTAGGGCGGTGGTGCGGCGTCGGCGGAGGCGGGAACACGGTCGTCAAACGCGGGCTGCGGCTTCGAGTCTTTGGGTCGCGAGCTGCTAGCTACTAGTTGCAAGGGTCGCGCCGTTGGGCGAGGCGCAGGCAAGGGTGGCATTCGAGCAGCGCTGCAAGTCGAGGCGAGTAGGTCACTGCTCGCGGCATCGAGCGAAGCGGAGGTGGCGTGAGTCGTCAAACACTATCGGTAGAGGCGAGTAGGGGCGTCGACTTCGGGGCTTCGGCGTCCGGCGCTGCTAGTGTGGGCTCGGAGATGCAGAGGTCATTAGGTGCGCAAGCGGAGGCTGTCTAGGCGGCGGCGAGTGGTGACGGCGTCGGAGGTTGCTGCGAAGGTGCAGCAAGCAAGCGTCGCGGGTGGTTGCAGGTGAGGCAGCGGTGCGGTGGCTGGTGTAGGCACAGTTGATTACGCGAGCTCGCGGGTGAGGCGGAGCTCCAGTGGCTGGCAGAACGATGACCGCTTCAAGTGGACTGACAAAGCGGCGGTGCTGCTCAGAGACCGGCGGTGCAGGCTCGCAGAGGTGATGACCGACGAAGGCTCGAGTGCTGTGAGGGCATCGCAGAGGACTCGAGCGCGGCTACTGGCGTCGCAGGACGTGATGGTGGACGGCTGAGCGACGAGTGGCAGTGCCGTGCAGCGGCCGGCGGAGGGGGGTCAACGGCAAAAACCCTACGAGGAAGAAGAACTTCTTTCTTCATTTCTTTTTTGCTTTTTTTTCTTTTTTTTCCTCTCTCCTCTATTCCCTCAAGTCACTTTTCCCTGTCACTCTCTGCACTCCCTACTGACTTCTTTTTTTCTGCTATTGCTTTTCTTTCTTCCTTTTTGACTTTTGAACTCAAGAGAAACCGAAGGAAAGAGCCTCAACAAGAAAACAAACAAGTTTTTTGTCTCTATTTTCCTGAATTCGCCCCTTTTCGAAATCGCTCTTCCGGTCACGAAAAATGTGGCTCTCTTTTATAATGATTCCAAACGGCCGCTTTCCATGGCAACTTTCGAGTTTCCATCTTCTATTGCATTAATTCATGGTTACAAATCGGAGCATGATTTCGCAATCAGCTCAATCTTGCTTTGATTCCTTACATTTTATAAAAATTCCTGCTCTTTACTCACTTGATTTCCTAATTGCTTCCGCATTTATCAAAATCTGAATATTCATCAGAATTTCCAACACCCAAGCATAATCAATCAGATTGATTTTCCCCATTTTTCTTTTTATTTGTTCCGATGCAATTTTTTATTTTTTATTCCCTTAGAGTTGCCAAAATTAGGTGTCAACAAAGATTATGAGATGTTCATTTTTATTGATGAAATGGCTAAAAATTGACACTTTGTATCAGATACAATGTACTACAATAACTTAATCAACAGCAGTCTTATCCACTATGATAGAATCAAACAATACTAAATTATGCATATGAGGTTAGACCATATGAGTATTGGAATGTTGAAGAAGTTGAGTAAGAGAGGTCTTTTGTGTGGCAAGAAAATTGAAAATTTGGATTTCTATGAGTAACGTGTTTTTGAGAAACAAAATTGCTTTTTAAGATAGGAATTCACTTAAAAAAAGACACTTTGGATTAGATTCATGATGATCTTTGGGGGCCTACACAAGTTCTTTCGAAAGGCCTTGGTTTGAGGTATTTGCTCACTTTTATCAATAATATTTCAAGGAAGGTTTAGGTATATTTTCTAAAGTAGAAGAGTGATGTTTTTCTTTCATTTAAGCATAAAAAACATTGATTAAGAAGTAAACTGGTAAGAAGATTAAGAGACTAAGAATAGATAATGGGCTATAATTTTGTGGAGGCAAATTTAATGAGTTTTACAAAAATAAAGGCATTGTCAGGCATTATATTATAATGAATGCACCACAACAGAATGGTATTGCGAAATGCATGAATAGATTCTTTATTGACACCTAAATTTTGACTAAACATGTAGAAATTAATTGCATAGGAAATTAAGGATTAATCTTTAACCCATAAACAAAAATATTAGTTAAATTGCATGTAGATATTTAGAGCTTTTGCATTAAAAGCCCACATAATTGCAATGGACTGGTGCAAAGAAGTGAAACAGTGGTGTAAGTTCTTAAGTGGCCGATTATGCATGTGCCTACCCTATGAGGTGGTTAAATTGGGAAATTGATCTAATCATTGGAATTTCATGTCAAAAATCTTACGTCACATGGCAAGTGGAAAAGAAGCAATTGGTAAGAGCATCATATAGCTCGACACCCAAGACATTTTTTGTCACGCCCCGAACCCCCAAGCACGCAAACATCCCACCACGGTCGATAAATTTGTGACGTCCCAAGATGTGTCGTCGACCCATCCTTTTTTTATCTTTCAATTAAACGCAAGTGGAAGCATTTGATATAAACAACACCCAGTCAATCATAATAAATATAATAGGGATAGCACGGAAAACACCACAACATGAAACCAACACTTCAATTACAAATTTACTATTAACCCTAGGAAGTTTAGTGATTACAAGCCCTTACACCGGCAACTTCCAACCAACCAACAAAAACCAATAGTAGGTCAAGGTTAATCTAAACTTCACTAACGCCAGGCCAAATCTCTCGTCTCCATAGGGACACTGAATCGAGCATGACGATTCTCCATACTACGAGCCTGAAAAGTATTAAACAACAACAAGGTGAGATAAAAATATCTTAGCAAGTTAATGACCTAAGCCTCAACTAGGACGTTAATTCGTCTCAAAGGCAGCCTAAACATGTAACATTATATTGATGGCACATCAATAGCAAAGCAACCCTTGCTTTGCCTTAACTATGAATATGGTTAGGTAACCAACCCCAAGACAAATATTAAAGCTATCAAGTAACCCGTAGGCATCCTTATATTGCCTTGGCACATCCTGCACATTAGTTAATCACATATGCCAATATCAATGCATTAAGCATAATTAATAATAGAACACATTCCATAATATCCATGCGCATTGCCAACATACGTGTTCCAATTATTACAACCCCTCGAGACACGGCCACCACAAGGGTTGGCGGTCTTC
This sequence comes from Eucalyptus microcorys, assembly GCA_014182515.1. NCBI lineage: Eukaryota > Viridiplantae > Streptophyta > Magnoliopsida > Myrtales > Myrtaceae > Eucalyptus > Eucalyptus microcorys. The sequence goes on along the minus strand of CM024568.1, from coordinate 4,674,397 downwards.
CGACATGATCGAGTATCGTCTCACCCCATCGGGCACGGTAACGTCTATAACCCCCACCTAAATGGCATTTCATAAAGGAGCATCGATCCGGCCTCAAACGCAACTCGGCATCCGGACCCCCGCTAGGCATCCATTAAACATCGGGCATCGCCCCCAAACTACTGTTGGGTGATGGGTTCAATTAAGTGACCACTCAAGCATGCCGACACTCAAGCCAATTTTATCTACTGTCAATTAGCTCAGTGTAAAAGAGTTCATGCTCAAATAATAAATCTCGGAAAATCTTTACACTTAAAATTCCAGTAAAATAATTACATGTGGTCTTGTATATAAAATCAACCCGCCAAATTTTGCGTACTTTCATTTTAAAGCCCCAATTGCCCCATTTAAAACGTAAAACATGGCGTCCAAACATGACACCTCAAATTTTTCATTTTCTTGTAAGTAAAACCTTCTTTAAAAATAGTATACAAGGTTTCTAACTTGGGCAATAAATTTTCATGGTATGACAAGCTTAAACCAATATAAAACATGCAAAGATTCATCCCATAAATCAAGTATAAAATACATGAAAATCACCTCTTATCGCACTATTACGATAGCTTATCAACCCTAAATCGATAGCTTATCGTCTATTTTTCAATAGCTTATCACCCCTTTGGTGGTAGCTTATCATAAATTTCTCGATAGCTTATCATTCCTTCGGTGATAGCTTATCACCTATTTGTGATAACCTATCAAGTCCACTTATCACACATCGCGATAACCTATCAAGTTCACTTATCACCTATCGCGATAACCTATCAAGTTCACTTATCACCTATCACGATAATCTATCAACTAAACCATCATTAATTAGGTCTAACTGCCATTGGACTTAATCTAAACTACCCATAAACGCAATTAACACCCTAACCAAAGTTTATGTAGTTAACTCACGGTTTTACGGTGATGGCGAGCTAACGGCAATGGTGGCATCGTTGTGGCGGTAATGGCTTGAGCTCATAGCCAAGGAAGCTTGGTGGCTCGGTGGTGGTCCGGCGGTGATAGTGGCTCACAGCTTGAAGGACGGCGAACGGAAAGGTGGCACAGTACAACGATGTAGGGCAGCAAATCGAGAGAGAAAGAGAGAAGAATGGGTATGAGATGAGAGAGAGGGATGAAGGAAAATTTGTCCAAAGGGAAGGGTAGAGAGAGAAAGTGAGAGAAATTAAGGAAAAAGAGGAAAACTTGGGGAAGAAGTTGGTTATTTAATGCCCATTGACTTAATGTCCTAACTTGGGGAGCAAGAACACATCGTGGCCCTCCATTCCAACTTGGGGAGCAAGGGTAGATCTCAACCACACAATTGCCTAAAACTTGGGGAGCAAGAAGCAATCTTGGCCATCCAATAGTCTAAGCCTGGAGAGCAAGGGTTGATCTCAACCATGCAATTGCCTAGCCTTGTCCTTCAAGCTTGGGCGTATGGCCCTCTCCCTCTTATGTAATGAACAATTTCAAGCAACTTTTGAAATAAATGTGATTATCTTATCAAACAGATTCGAAAAATTATGAAAATTTAATATATTGTATAGAAGACCTTACATAAAATTTTTCATGAAGGAATCCAAGCCCAATTAGTTTTGTATAAATAGTGACAAATCACAAAAGACAACCCAATGTTTCGTCCGTCAGACAGATTCATCGACCGCAGAAGAAAATTCATTTCAACATCCAAATCTTCATGAAAAAAAAACTTTGAAATTTTAGTATATTGTAGACATGGATATCCTCTACAACTTTTGTGAAGGTAGAATGTTCAGATTCCAAAGGGAAAATTTTATAAAAAAAATTGAGAAGACAAATAGGTCACTGTTTTTATAGCACTGGGCAATTTTCACACGGTAAAAGAATAGGCTCTCATACTAACCATTTCACCTCATAAAAATCTCAAATTAAAGTATGTTATACATCAATATGTTTTGAACGACTTTCATGAAGGAAGTTTCTCCAAATTCAAACCACAAGAAGTTCTAATAAATTGGAAAACAGTGATAGTCCGAGAATTTCGAAAATTGGAATCAAAGTAGAATTTAAGAAACCAAAGGTGGCAAGTCTTCTTGCAAGACCAAAGTCTTTTTCTCTTGTAATCATGACTTCTTGATGTCGCGACCTCTTTTTTCGGCGCCCGATCAGGGCAGGCGCCTGGGGAGGCTAATGGTTCGGCTAGGTCTTTTAGCCTTAACCTGGACTCTCCCAAGTGCACCAATTCACGACTTAATGGTTCAATTTTTTAACCTGTAAGTTAATTTTAAAATGGAGTCACCACTAATCAATTTAGGGTGGGTCGATTAAAAATCTAAGGGAAGTATTGGGAGAAATCTCACTCCTGCGCAACCAGAGAAATTAAGACCGGGGACTTGATTACACTAGTTAATCACTATACACTTTCGGTACCTAATCTTGTTTAAACCCTAAGGCTTTTTGGATTTTTGAGGAATTTTTCCATGTATTTTGTGAAGGAAAAACTTTTTTTTTTTGGACCTTTTTCTATTTTTAAGCATAAAAGGGATTTTTTTTTGAAAATATAAATCATTTTTTGGCCTTTTTGAGAAAATAAGAAATTTTTTTGATTTTTTTGATTTTTGTGAAAATAAATTATTTTTTATTTTTTTATTTATTAAAATATTATATTATTATAAAAACGAACCGGGTCAAATCCCGGGTTGGGTCCGACCCGGCTCGCGGCCCACATGGCCAACCGCCGGCCCAAACAAGCCCAAGATACAGGCCGCACATAAACGGCCCGCGCGAGGCCCGCCCGCGCACACACGGCCCAATCAATTTGCCATGACCCAGCCCAAATAGTGACCTGAACCCGGCCTACTTTGAAGCCAAACCCTACCCAGTTCCGACCTGAGTCGTGACCTAATGCGACTCCCCCTTTCTTCTTCACCTAAACACGGCGTCGATGGAGGGGCTGAGACGGCAGGTCGGCATCGACGACGACGGCAACACAGAGGACAGTAGCTAGGGCTTCGGTGACGACGACGTGCGGTTGCTAGATTCTCAAGGACAGCGACAACGACGACGGGCGACTACCGGGTTCTCGGGGGAAGGACGGCGGCAACAGAGATGGTGTGAGCAAGGTTCGTCGTCACTTGTCCTTGGTGTCGGCACGGCACAGCGGCACAACTTGAGGTAGCTGGTCTGGGACTTGGTCACAGCGACGACGTCGTTGAAGGTGGAGGCGACTGCCCAGAGCAACGGACGCGACAGGGCAGCGATAGTCGTGACGAGGCAGCGACGACGGGTCCTCGGCTTCTTAGATCTGGTCCTCCGTCTTCCAGATCTAGCCCTTTTCCTTCTCTCTCTCCGGTTTTGCTCGTTGTTCGACCTTGGCTTCACCGACGAGCTCCTCTGGTCTTCCTCCGATCTCAGTCGTCCTTGGATCTCGGCCTGCTCATCCTTGGCCCCCCTCTAAAGTCTCTCAGTGGGAGGTTCGAAGATTTGCAGCCATCAATCTTTCACCGCTTGTGTTGTGTTTTCGTCGATAGAGGTGCTCCACTATTTATAGGCGAGGGGGTCCGGTCGACGAAGGGGCTCAACTGCCAGTCTTTGGCTTGCCGACCGAACTCCCACGGCTGAACCGGCGTCTCATCTCAGCATTAAAGGTGCACATTGAAGGCGCATGCGCGTCGTCCTCTCCTTCGACAGCCTACCTCCGTTCCTCTTTGCTATAGGCTACCCTTGAGCGCGTCGCCGGCCATTGCGCGTGAGATGCAAAAGTGAATGAGGAAGAAGAAGATAGGAGGAAGAAGAAGAAAGGGGGGGCCAGGCCAAAGCTGAAGAAAAAAAGGGCTGGGTCTTTGGGCCCACGTGGAAAAGAAAAATAGGGCTGGGCCTTGGGGTTGCTACTTCTGTTTTCTTTATATATATATTTCTTTTTATTATTTATTATTTATTATCCAAAAAAAGGAAAAATACATAAACATAGAAACTAAGGCCTAATTAAAAACCTAATCAAAATTTAGGCATCAACAGCTGCCCATTTTTTAAGGTGAGCTCGCAGAGGTTGCATTCAAAGACAAACTGATGCCTAAATTTTATCCATGCATGTGCAGCAGATTATATTTTATTTGTGACCTATTGTCCTATGCAGAAAAAGAACAATATAACATTACACATACTAAGACAGATAAGAAGATACCTGTAGTTACTTACCGAGAGTGAGTGAGATAGGGTGTGAACCCCGAGTTTGGCAAGTATCAAGGCGTCATCTTACCTAGTGACATGAAGAGGTTGCTTCTCCAAGACCCGAATCATTCTTCGGTCGCCTGTTAGAGCAATAAGTGGTTTGTCTAGGACCCGAACCTTTCTTCGGTCGCCTTGACAGGAAATTGATTTTCCAAGACCCGAACCATTCTTCGATCGCCTGTTAGAGCAATAAGTTGTTTACCCGACCTTTCTCGAGGGATGTGCCAACCTTTCTCAGGGCATTGATTTGTGGGGTGCTTGATCTCTATCAAGGACACCAGTTGGTACTCGACCTTTCTCGGGAGATGCCCTGACCTTTCTTAGGGCATCGATTTGGAAGATACCTGGTTGTTCATAGGCATTGAAGGGGTACCTGGATGATCACAAGTACGAACTCTGGAGGGTGCCTAGACGTTCGCTGGCGTTAAAGGGGTACTTGGATGATCACAAGTACTAGATGCTGAAAAATACCCGATTGCTTGCAGGTATCGAAAGAGTACTTTGATGATCACAAGTACGCACTTTGAAGGATACCTGGATGAACACATGTATCAAGGGGGTGCCTAGATGAACACAAGTACAAACTCTTGAATGATACCTGGACATTCGCAGGTATCGAAAGGGTACTTGGATGATCACAAGTACAAACTTTTGGAGGATACTTGGATGAACACAGGTATCGAAGGGATACTTGGAGGATTACAAGTACGAACTCTTGGTAGATGAAATATCGAGGACATACCTGAGATATTCTTGAAGGTCTCTCGCCTCCTGGTAAAGGGAATATCGAGGACGTGCCCCGCATATTCGCGAAGGTCTCTCACCTCTTGCTATGTAGGAATATCGAGGATGTACCTTGGATATTTATGAAGGTCTCTCATCTCCTGGTAGTTGGAACATCGAGGATGTACCTTAGATATTCATGAAGGTCTCTCACCTCCTGGTAATTGGGAATATCAAGGATGTACCTTGGATATTTGTGAAGGTCTCTCACCTCCTAGTAGTTGGAATATCGAGGACGTACCTTGGATATTCAAGAAGGTCTCTCACCTCCTGGTAATTGGGAATATCAAGGATGTACCTTGCATATTTGTGAATTTCTCTCACCTCCTGGTAGTTGGAATATCGAGGACATACCTTGGATATTCATGAAGGTCTTTCACCTCTTGATAATTGGGAATATCGAGAACGTGCCTCGCATATTCATGAAGGTCTCTCACCTCCTAGTAATTGAGAATTTGAATGTAGCACGAGGCTTACCTGGATGGCCGCAGGCACACAGGTGTACAAAGCAGTGGAATATTTGGATGAACACAAATATTTAATGATACGATCAGGGACCGCTCAGCTAGTCCAAGTGTAAGAACGCATACCTGGGTAATCGTAGGCACATAATGTGGTTGAATACTTGAGCGACTGCTAGTATTCAATGACACAATTTTGTGGACAACTCGGACAGGTCAAGTGTCACGAAAAGGGAGTATCTAAACGGTGGCCGGTACTCAAAGGTAGTGGGATACTTGGTTAGTTGCAAGCATCCTAGCTATGAAGATAACTCAAATAAATCAATTGTCGATAAGAGAGTACCTAGACAGTGGTAGGTACCTAAAGGCAAATAGGGATAGGGATATGCTTACCTAGCGATATCTCTGATCTCTGAGAGTATGTATGCTATTTGTACAATATGCACACATGTTTGTACATGCTGTAAATTCATGATTTTAAATGGGATTCATGCATGATAATTTTATTAGTTTTGCATCATATGAGTTCCACTAGGGAAAATTTTGAAAGACAGCTTTCATTTAGAATGTAGATGTCTTGAGCATGCCAGATGAGAGACTTTTAGTCTAAAAGGACTTTCCACTCACTCTCATAGAAAATGCTATCCTGACCATTGATGCATGATTTATAAGGACCACACTTCTCACTGTCATCATGTCAGCAGGGGTTTGAGTATTCTCACAAATAGCACGACTTTACCAATGTAAGACATCTTTGTTGAAACTATAATGAAGACTTGGTCAACAGCTCATCAAAGGGGACCATCAAGGTCGAAGCTGATGGACGAAATGTTGCACAATCATCTCCGGGTTTACAAGTCAAGATCCCTGCGAAAGGAGATAGAGTAATCTTGCTTGTACTTATTCGAGCGATGCTTATGTACATATGAAATCCTACGTTAATTGAAGTGCCCTAGTCTAAAGAGACTTTTACAATGAGACATAATGTAGGCTTGACTCATGTGCAAAAGGATGAGAGCTAGTGATTGCCTTGGCATTCGTCACCAGTCTGTCTTCTCACTGTCAGATGGAGATTTTACAACAGCAACTTTTTCTTGGCTGTATATTTGACTGGCGGGCATTGGCCTTGCTTTTACCAGGCACACTGCTTTTTCATGCCCCTATTTTTTATTCCAGTTCTTCATTTATAGGCATTGACCTTGCTTTTACCAGGTACACTGTTTTTTTATGCCCCTACTTTTTCTTGTCATTAAAGGAACCGGCCTAGGCAAGTTCAATTGAAGCACCATTATTAAACTCTTGAGTCTTCGTCTTCAGCCGGCGCTCTAGGCTATGGCAATGACTTTGCTTTGTCTCAATGTGAGGATAAAATTATAGACTCGCTTGGGCTATACAATGAATACAAGTGTGTAGAGAAAGAATTGTTCTTTGTCATTCTAGGGCACTTAAATTAATGCGAGTGTTCATATGCGATAAAGACACCCGAAGATTGATGCAAGTGTGAGCAAGAAAATTTCTATCTCTCTTCTCACCTTGTGATGCTGCTTCGCCTCCGATCTGCCTCAGTGTGGGGTGGTTCTTGACGGGGGTATGAGAGAAGCTTCACCTGTGTATGGGGCTCAAGAAAGGGATGAGCAATGAAATGCCTCTCACTGTTTTGGTTATCGTACCATTCACAAGAGAACTCTTTACCATGCAGCCATGGAATCTTCTGCACTCATCTCACAAGTGTATAAATGGGGGACTATGTGTAGGATATAGCTTGCCTGTCATCATTCCGACACGCCTCATCCAGCATGCTCAATCAATTTTGTATTCTTCACTTAGCTGTCTATTCTAATAATCCTCAATGGAATCAGTCATTTAGACAGGCAAAATCATCATGCAAAATCCATTTGGAAAAGGCATGCAGCATTTTAAATGTGGTGGAGTTTGTACTCTCAGAACAAATGAATGGTTTTGGCTCAAAAAGACCTTGGTGGTAGCTTTAAGGGTCGACAGAGTAGTGTTGTTAAATTTTGAACATCAAAAGGGTTATATTCACAAATGGGTGTCGATGGATTGCTCCTATTAAGTAGGGAAATGACACAAGAAGGATCAACCGAGGTTAGGGATCTGATCATTGATTTGACAGACCTTTCTGCTTTTTCCCCTGTAGAAGAGAATATGTGGAAATAGATCAATCAGTAGGGCCAAGATCGCACTTGATTTGAGGCCTTAAAGGTTTCTGTCATTTGCTTTAGCGATTCTCAGGACACCATTTTGTTTAGGAGAGTTTGTCATTGCCTCTTATTGATTTGTTATCCTTGTTTTTGACAATCAGGTGATCCTAACAAAAGATAGGAAAGAACGTGTTAGTCATGAACTCTCTCGGGAGTTAAATAACTAGGAGTGATACAATATTACCCTTCACCGGTTTGCGAGATGATTGGATGGACCTGAAGTGCGAGTGGGACATGAAGTCCTACATCTCTTGCTTTGTTAGGTCAATTATTCTCCTGCTTTTGGAATTGAAAGAGAAGCAAAACCCTTTTTTATTAGTTTTTACATATGACAACTAGTTGCCGCTCCCGAGGCTCGAACCCCAGTCGCGTCTGGACCACTTAATTCCCCATACCACTAGGCTAAGGCACCGGTGGTGTCCGTAAGGCATTTCTTTTTTTGATTTAACGGAACTGGCTTCTAGATGACACATCCTTTCATACCAAGTTAGGTAAATCGATATGGATCACTTGATTTGCCCAATTTAACCATTAAGCTTGGTTCTTGAATCCCAATGCTTCCTGTCAATAGGGAAAATACGTCAAAAGTGGGTTCAGATAGTGGGAGTATTAGAAACGATACCAAATTACCTTCCCCAAAGTTTGTATTTGCTGACTCCTAGGGATATTTGAATGTCGATGACGGCCTTTTGTCTTTGACATAGTTCAATGTCTCTTTTGATTGGCCCTCCTCATTTGTGGCCCTTTGTACACGATTGATGATTTGCAACACCTTCCTTCTATGGAATTTTTCTTCTGTATTTGACCATATGACCATTAGCAACATTAAGCAAAGTCATGTACTTCAAGCTTCTATGGAATCTAAGATGGACAATTAAAACCTCCAATTCTCTTATGGCAATCACTTCTTGGGAGAGCATGCATTTGGAGCAAGAAGTGAGGTTTCTAGGCCCTAACGTCATCATCTAAAATAGGGGGCTAGAGACCATCTTAGCTGTCTAGATTTCCTCTCTGTTGGCAGTAACCAATTCAAAGGAAGAGAAGAAATTCCTTTTCTGTGCTTCTTGGCTTGTCGAAGCCGGAAGTCCCGTTGATAAAACCACAGCATCTAGTTGCTCAAGCACGTTGTGAGGAAAAGATATTGCTTTGGCTTGAGAAGGAGTTGGGCAAGAGCGAGGTGGAGTGCACAGAGCTCCTGGGGAAGGCTTGATTTCAACCGTATGCATGTACCTATTACCTCATATCTTTCGTTTCCTGTAAATAGAAGAGAGAGGACATCATTTCCAAAATTATTTTAAAGAATAAAACTTACCTTCTTTAAAGTGGGATGATCTTTTATGTTTGCCCCACTGCCTTCTTGGAAGAATGTCTTTGATTTCAACGAGTTCACATGATGCGCCAGCTTCAAATGCCCCCTGTCATACTAAGTCAAGGGGGATGAGGATGATATTCTACAACGGGAAGTGAATAAGTTAGACAAACACGATTAAATCTAACATTTTGTTTTAACGCAAGCTTTTGGTAATGAAATACATTTTGTTTTCAAAAGTATATATCTTTGGGAGGGAAGAAAGCATAAGGAAGCCCAGCCCTCAGTGTTCTCCTTGGATGATATTTTCTTTTCATTGTTGGATAGCATCACTGAGTTGGTTTGGGATACTGCCTTATGCTCTTAAAATATTTTCAACTTTATTTAATAGGTGGATTTACATTTTGGAAAAGTGTTTTCAAAAGTTAATTCCTCAAGCGAAACTGATGTTGAAAATAAAACAAGCCAGACTTAAGAAAGATGTACAAGTTCCCACATAAGAGAGTACGCAAGAAAATTAAAAAGGGTTCTACTTGAGCGGGCCTGCACCCATTTCCCCTGGCGGTCCTTCATTGATGGTGCCCATGAAAAGGTCTCTAAACATGGTGGTCATGTCATCTGGCCCTTCTTTCTTTGTTGCTAAGGGTAGTACTTCATTGCCTGAATAATACCCGGCCTCTACTAGCCCTTGATAAATGTCAGCGGTATGTGCTTCGACATTTTTTATTTGACTAACATCATAACTAAATATCGCATTTACTTTGTCGGTGTGATCAGGGAGCGGATTGCTATGGAATTAGAAAGCTTTAGTGTCTAATGTGGTTCGGATTCAACTCTTGAGGGCGAAGCACTCATCAGTCGAGTGCCCCACTTCTCCCATTTGATAGTCGCATTTTTTGGACGGGTCATAGCTAGAGAAGTTTTCGGCGTTTGGTCCCTTTGGCTCAGTTGAGAGGAGGTTCTTATTCCGGAGGATTGCCAAAACCTATGATGGAGATCCGAGAAGTGTAGTGAACTATCTCCTGCTGTTGTAGCGCTAGGATGATTGACGGCTGGTGGTCTGTTGATGTCCTGCACTTGTCTGATTTGTTGGAGGATGATTATAGGTCGCATTGACATCTACTAGGGGTTCCTTATCTTTCTTCATGCCGAACCTGCTCGTGGGTGCAGGTTCAGTGAACCAACCATCCTTTAACCCTATCTCGATTTACTCCCCTATTGGAATGAGTTGATTAAACGATTTGGTGATCGTGGTTACCATTCGATTGCGGTACTCGTAGGGGAGGGTTTTGATAAACATCCTTCTCAGCTCAAAATCAGTTGGTTCAGGGCTGATTTGGGCGGCTAGATTTCTCCATCTAATGGCATGTTCTTTAAATGATTCATACTTTTTCTTCTCTATACGCTCAAGATCCTCACGAGAAAGAGTAATGTCCATTATGAACTTGTATTGCTTGAGGAATGCCTCACTCATTTCGCTCCATGTTTCAAGGAGGCTCATACTCTTCGTGATGTACCATCTTAAGGCAGGACCTACTAGACTTGATTGGAACAACTGGACCATTAATGGTGCATTATTAACGCATTGGGTCATTCGAACCAAGTACATTTGCAAATGAGCCCTCGGGCAAGTCGTGCCATCATACTTCTCAAACTCAGGCATTTTGAATTTTTCCAGCATTTTGACCTTGGAATAAATGGAGAGGTCTGTCAAAGTAGGATCTCGGAGGCCTTGCAGTTGTTTCAGCCTCTCCTCAAGCTTTTTGAGGCATTTGTTGTGCTCAGTTTTAGACAAACTGTCTGGCTTCGCTTTCTCAATCGCGGTTTGGTGCGGATCATCCTCCAATTCGGGCATGTTATCGTCAGTATCTCCACCTTGATCACCCCTGGTAGATGATTGTGGCAACAATACCTCGATTGAGGCCGAGGCCGAAGTGAGTTTGCCCTAGATGGAGTCGATCTGCTTTGAAAGTTGTTGAAGCACATTGAAGACTTGCTTCATTTCGCTTTCCACGACCGCAATACGGTTTGGTATATTTTCTTCAACCATTCTTGCTCTTGCTTTTGAGCGAGTTTGGATAGGCGAACATTGACGCTCCGTGATTACCTGCCCATGAATAAACAATCATGTGTGAAGACAAGGCGTAAATAGGGAGTCAGTCCATGATGACGATCTAATCCTACTCTTTTTGTTTATTCATGAAAAGGTAGAGGATTTCCTAAGCATGGATTGAAAAAGGGCATGTGACATGTTAGCATGGACTAAAAAGATATTCAATTCGAAAGGCGAAGAAAGCACGAAGTGCAACAAATTTTGAAAAAGACTTCAATCCCTTTTTGAAGCAAACGAAAATTCTTGCGGAAAATAATTTTGTAACATGCTTGAGAAAAAAGCAATAACTCAAACTGAAAGTAATTTCCTTTGCAAAAGTTTTTTTTTTTTTTTTTTACTTTATGACAATTACTTCCAAATTTAAATGACCGGGGTATTAAATCCTAGATTAATCATGGACCGCTCAATATATGCAGGAAGATAAGTAAATTGCAAAGTACACGAAAGAACTTACATCACGCAAGAAAATTGATGACAATCACATAGACATGCGCATGATATGTGCGGCTCGATTTCTAACTAAGAAGGTTTGTTGATATTAAAAGGGTGTCCGCTTGTCGCAGTCTCGCATTGGCAGTATACCCTCTTAACCTCGGCTAAAGAAATTCGAGGAAAAGAAAGGCAACCTCTACATCGCAGTCTCGCGTTCGAGGCCGTATCTTTCTTAACACCATCCTAAATATCCTATGGCGGCCCAGGTCCGGTGGCCGGGTTGTGTATGCCATGTGTAGTGCTAAAACAGTAAAACATGCACAACGGTTTATAATTACCAAACAACTTATTTTAACCAAAATTAAAATAAACCTCTAAGCTACTGACCTGCATAAAGAAAAAGACAAAAACAAGTCAATAAAGTGCTTTAAACAAGAAAAAACGGCCTAAGTCCTCAAATGTCCCCAGCGGAGTCGCCAAGCTATTGCGACCTCTTTTTTTCGGCGCCCAATCGAGGCGGGCGCCTGCAGAGAATAATGGTTTGGCTAGGTCTTTTAGCCTTAACCTAGACTCTCCCAAGTCCACCAATTCACGACTTAATGGTTCAAGTTTTTAACCTGTAAGTTAATTTTAAAGCGGAATCACCACTAATCAATTTGGGGTGGGTCGATTAGAAACCCAAGCGAAGTATTAGGATAAGTACTCGCTCCTACGCAACCAGAGAAATTAGGATTGGGGACTTGATTACACTAGTTAATCACTAATGCCCTTTCGATATCTAATCTCGATTAAACCCTAACGCTTTTGGATTTTTGAGGAATTTTTCCATGTATTTTGTGAAGGAAAAACAATTTTTTGGACCTTTTTCTATTTTTTAAGCATAAAAGGGATTTTTGTATTTTTTTTTGAAAATATAAATCTTTTTTTGGCTTTTTCTGACTTTTTGGCCTTTTTGAGAAAATAAGAAATATTTTTTATTTTTTTGGGAAAATAAATTTTTTTATTTTATTATTTATTATATTATATTATTATAAAACGAACCAGGTCGAATCCCGGGTTGGGTCCGACCCGGTTCGCGAACCGCATGGCCAACCGCTGGCCTAGACAAGGTCGAGATATGGGCCCGCACACAAACGGCTCGCGTGAGGCCGGCCCACGCACACATGGCCTGATCGATTTGCCATGACCCAGCCTAAATAGTGGCCCGTAGTCGGCCCACTTTGAAGCCAAACCCTACCCAATTCCGACCAGGGTCATGACCTGACGCTACTTCCCCTTTCTTCTTCGCCTAAACGCGGCGCCGATAGAAGGGCCGGGACGGCAAGTCGACGTCGACGATGGCGGCGACACGAGAGGACAGCAGCCAGGGTTTCGGCAACGACGACGAGCGTTGCTGGATTCTCAAGGAGCGGCGACAACGACGACAGCCGACTACTGCGTTCTCGAGGGGGAAGAACGGCGGCAACGGAGATGGTGTGAGTAGGGTTCATCGTCACCTGTCCTTGGCGTCGGCACGACACGACAACACAGGTTGAGGCAGCTAGTCTCGAACTTGGACACAGAAACGGCATCGTTGGCGGTGGAGGCGACTACCCAAAGCAACGGACGCGACGAGGTAGTGACGGTCGCGACAAGGCAGTGACAGCGAGTCCTCGACTTCTCAGATCTGGTCCTCTGTCTTCTAGATCTAGCCCTTTTCCTTCTCTCTCTCCGAGTTTGCTCGCTGTTCGGCCTTAGCTTCACAGACGAGCTCCTTCGGTCTTCCTCCGATCTCGACCATCCTTGGATCTTGGCCTGCTCGTCCTCAGCCCCCTCTGAAGTCTCTCAATGGGAGGTTTGAAGATTTGCAGCCCTCGATCCTTCGTCGCTTGTGTTGTGTTTTCGTCGACGGAGGTGCTCTGTTATTTATAGGCGAAGGGTCCGGTCGACGGAGGGGCTCGGCCGCCGGTCTTTGGCTTGCCGACCAGACTCCCACGGTTGAACCGGTGTCTCATCTCAGCATTAAAGGCGCGCATTGAAGGTGCATGCACGTCATCCTCTCCTTCGGTGGCTTACCTCCATTCCTCTCTGCCGTAGGCTACCCTTGAGCGCATCGCCGGCCATCGCACATGAGATGCAAAGGCGAATGAGGAAGAAGAAGACAGGAGGAAGAAGAAAAGAGGGGGGCCGGGCCAAAGTTGAAGAAAAAGAGAGCTAGGCCCTTGGCCCGTGTGGAATCGAAAAAGGGGGCTAGGCGCAAGGCCCAGCCCCAATGGGTTGCTGCTTTTGTTTTCTTTTTGTTTATATATATATATATATATATATATATATTTGTTTTTATTATTTATTATTTATTATCCGAAAAAAGGAAAAATACATAAACATAGAAACTAAGGCCTAATTAAAAACCTAATCAAAATTTAGGCGTCAACACTAGATGGCATTAATTAATCAAGACTTTGAAGGCAAGCCTAAAATTAGGCTTCTACAGGCTAGGTTAATATTCACGCACATTATTCATTAGGGCTTGGGTTTGGGCTTGACAAACTTGGACTTGGGCTTAACTCATCCAATTTAGGCGTGAGGCCCATTAGGCCTTCGCTTGTCTCGGCTCCTTTTATAACTTCCAATTCTCAACCTAGTAAACCTTGTCCAAAGATTAAGGGTTACCGATAAATTGACAGATAAATGAGGCGACATCCGATTTGTTGACCTTGGAATCCTTGAGAGTTTGATACCCAAAATTAGATTAAAATCCATGGTTGAAATCAATCAAATGCAACTTTAATACGACCTAAACTATCGGATGGCTTTAAGGGATTTTCACGCATTTGATCCGTGGTCGATAATTTTCGATCCACGTTTGTGCCTCTTCAAATCATGGATAACCCTCAATTATCATGTAATTGCGAGGAATCAATTACTCACCCTAAATATAAGATCAATAGAAAATCGATTTACTGTCGTTCATAGCAAGCATCGTAATCGTGCGGAATCACCCGCATTCCGACTACATACCTCTGTTGAATCGATTTATATCCATTCACTAATTGACTTGTAACAGTGTAGTATTGTCCCTTGTCAATCCTTATAGTCGAGCAATCTATCCTTGATTGAATTCTCTGGTCGTTTGCATTTTAACTCTTTACGGCATCACTCAATAGATTAGTTAACTCATGAGTAATCAGTTCAGAATAAATAAACTATCAGTGCATTGATAAAATAACAATTTCATATATTTTGAAAATGGTCAAATTTTAGGATAGCACACTTTTTATCAATGAAAATAAAACTATATTGCCAACTATTCTTTCACAGTGCTAATCATTCTCGAACTATTCCCAACTAGCAACATATCGTCAACATACAAGGTTAAAATAACAAAACAAAGTCATCATCTAATCTTTTCACATGGACACAATGATAACATCACAACAAACAAGGTCAAACTTTGAGACACATGAGTTGATTTTCTAGTATCACATTCTCGGAGATTGTTTCGGGTATAAAGACTTATTCAATTTACAAACAAAATCTTCTTTTCTTTTGACCTTCAAACATTTCTGGTCGCTTCATATAAATATTTTCTTCCAAGTCATCGTGGAGGAATAATATTTTCACATCAAGCCACTCTACCTACAGATTGAATATAGCTACTACAAATAAGACAAGTCTTATGGAAATTAATTTTAGCAACAGGAGAAAAATTTTCACCATAATCGACTTCCTCTATCGCATCCCTTTGCAACCAAACGAGCTTTGTATCTTTCTATCTTTCCATCTACATGTATCTTTTTTTCTTGAATACTCACTTGTAATTGATTGCCTTTTGATCTCTAGATATATTTACCAGATTCCCCAATATGTTTTTGTCCAATGAGTCCATCTCATCTCTCATAGCTTTCTCTTGTTGTTTGGCATCCTCTGCACTGCTTGCTTCCTTGAGAATACCGGAACATTACTTATAACATCCAGAGCACAATTTTCATTACCGACAAACGAGGTATATTTCTCATGTGGTCTTTTCAACCATATGGACCTCTTAAGACCAATCCACGTGGTGCTTCATTCTCAAATTCAGTTTCAGAATCTACTATACCATCCATCCCATTAGTCTCATTAGCTACAAAATTTGAATCTTATGTTCCAACTTGCATAAACTATATCTCTTCCTTTAAATCAACATTTAACTCAACCGTTTATGGTTTTTCGAAATCTTATGAAACAATCTGACTTCAAAATCTATACCCTTTGATACATTCCTTGTATTCATTGAATATGCACTTATCTTAATTGCTCTCAAGCTTGTTCCTATTTTCCTTTGGCATGTGCACATACGCTTCATAACCAAACACTTTAATGTGGGATTTGTCTAGCTTCTTCTCAAATAATAACTCAAACGGTGTATGATGTTTCAGAGCCAATGTGGGGGACCTATTCTTTAGATAACATGAGGTAGCCACTACTTTTGCCTAAAATTTAGATGCTAAGTCCGCACCACTTAGCATACTCCTTACTTTCTCCATAAGAAACAGGTTAAGCCTCTAAGTCACCCTACTCAACTGAGTTTAAAAGGGCATTGTCTTTTGTCTTGCAATGCCACTTGTCACATAGAATTGATCAATTCACGCTAAATAGAATTCTCCTCCATTATCAGCCGCAAAATTTTGATTTTCTTATCAAACTAATTTTCCACCAAAGTTTTGAACTCACGAAATTTTTGAAACACGTCATCTTTCTCAGCAAGATATATATCCACACATATTTGGAATTACCATTAGTAAAAGAAACATAATACATTAATTTTACAAACGATGCTACAAGTGTGAGATTGAAGACGTCACTATGGATTAGATCTAAAATTTCTTTATCTCTCCCTCTAATTGATTGGAAAGATATCCAATTCTATTTTCCATGTAGACAATGTTCACAAAATTCGAAACCCATAAAACAACTTGGGATTTCATTCACCATCTTCCTTGAGGTAAGAGCATTCAGCCCTTTCTCACCTATATGACCCAATATCTGACGCCTTTGCATTGAAAGATCTTCTTCCACTTGCGTTGGGATATAACTTTCACCACTAATCACTATGCTTCCCAATAGCTTCTATAGTTTTCCATATTATTCGCCTTTGGCAATCACCATAAATCGACGAGTTAGCTTGCATGTGTACTTGTCACTAGTGAAAGTAATGCCAACATTTTCCGTAGTTCCCATAGGGACAAGATTCCTATAAGACGGATGCTACAAGTGCTAAAAGTTGTATACAACGCTCACTTTAGTACCAATAGCAATTTTTGGATCATTTAAATGTAACTTTCTTGTCACAACCTATCCCTCAGGGGAAGGGAACAAGTTTAGGGGTATTGCCTAAGGGATAGACCTAAGGCCCATGATTAGGCGCAAGCTCTCTCAAGCCCATACCTAGCGTGACATTGGGGTATTTTTAAGAATTTCACAAAAAGGAGTCGCCACTAGCCTATTGGGGTCGGCTAGAAACCAAGTAAAGCACGGGAATATGCCACACTTGTGACATCCTGATTTTCCACTTCTGTTTTCAATTGAATGAGTCGGGCTTTTCATCGATGCACCTATAGCTTTTTTCTCTGAGTTGGCCACTCACGAGTTAACTAATCTATCATGTGAAGCCGTTAAGGAATTTTAACGTTATAGACTCGAGAATTCAACCAGAAACCGACTACTGGACCGTGCTAATCTGCAATGATCAATACGGCACTGTCAAAATTGATCAGAGGTCAGAGATAGGTCAATTCGACTGAGATATGTAATCAGTGTGTGGGTGATTTCACCTGATTGCAAAATTCTCGTCGAACGACACTAGACTAATTATTTTGTCTTTTCTATACCCTGTGTTCGTATTTGAAAACTCGAGATTTCCACGACAACCGAGAGTCACCAATGTGTTGAAGATGTAAATTGTGACTCGAAAATAACCGACCACAAGTCAAATGCACTAAAAATTCCCAAAAGCTACTCAGTAGATTAAGACGCGCTAAAATCATGCCAGATTGAAATTAACTGCGAATTTAAACCCGATTTTAGAAATTGAAAGTTCTATAATGCCACAATTCATTTTAGGAACGTCGACTCATCCTTCGAAAAAAATTTCTGCAAACCAAGATTTTCGGCGAAAAAGCAAAGTATGGTTATTTTGGACCGGAAAAATCCGATGACCATTTTTTGTCGCGTTTTTGGGATTTGAGTTAGACGAATGGACAAGGAAAAATGTGGATTTAAGGGACGACACCTTGGATGAATTTATAGGCTTTGATTTGAGCTTAATTGGATGAAAATTGAAGATAATTGAATGAAATTGGAGAGAAATTGGAGAGGAAAGTGTCACAAATTCGTATGCCATGGGGGAGAGGACTTTTGTGTAAGTGCTAGTAAGAACACCTAGAAGGGGGTGAATAGGTGTTAAAAGAAACTTTCACAAGACTTCATGAAAATGAATTGCTTTTAGAAGATAATAGACTGAAGATATGAACGACTATAAGCAGTTATATAAAGCTACAAATTTAAGTAAGGAGTTCAGGGAAAAAGAATAGAAACACAAAGTTTATAGTGGTTTGGCTTAGATCAAGCCTACGTCCATTCTCTCGTACTGACAGCCTACTGGCTATATTTCACTATGAATCAAAAGAGATTTTACAGTCTCACGTCATTGACTCCACAGTGTAGAAACTCTACTACACTCTTCCAAAGTCTCACGAGTGTATGCTCTCTCTTTTGAGTACAAGTTAAGCTTGAGAATTGAAATAGTAAAAAACTAGGAGGCTTCAGACTTTGAAATTTTTCTTTCACACACTACGTTGAACAACTGGAGAGTCCACCTTAAATACTCCTTCATGCCTTCACTACCGTTAGCACTTTCCAAAGGAGTTCTTCCAATCTACCCGTTGAACAGAATCAATCAAGGAGATCTCAAGTCGCTTTAAGAATGTGATGAAAGCCCATCAATCCTGCTCGCCCATACAATCAGGATCTAGGTTTCCATAAGTAGAACCTTCCAAGTATACTTCGTCTTTCAAAAGATTTGATCATCTGAATTGATTCCAATTAGAATAATTGATCATAAGGTGCTATATCCAGCCGCAATAACTTCCACAAACAATACGAACCGAGTCCTTGAAGATAAACCCGCATTTGGATAAGTCTTTATTCTTCGGTCTAAAATCTGTCAATGAGGTCAGACTTTGAGATTAAAGTCTAGCGGTCTTCAAACTTTGACAGTAGAGTCTGGAGTTCTTCAGACGATAATTCTTGAGTCTACAAGTCTTCAGACTAGACTTTTGGAAAGGTTTTGTCAGCTTCAAAACAGTTAAGGAGTTTTCTCTAACAATCTCCCCATTTTTTATGGTGACAAAACTTTCCTGTAGATTTGAAAATTTTTAACCTACAAAACAACACTTAAGCAAAACGTGATATCTTATAAAAATAAATCAATTAGGACCTAGATAGTATCGATTCTGCAACCACAGAAAAACATGTTAATCCTGTAAGATAACTAACTATCCAACCACAATCAATATCACACACTTAGTTACTGCAAGCGTCAAAAAGATTCAAACCCAAATAACAATCAAAAGTCCAAAGTATACTAGTCCAAAGTATCAAGCAAAAAGTCATCAAAATCAAACCTCAAAAAAAAAAAAAAGATAAGTCAAATCAAGTCGAATCTGCATAAACTCACTCCCATTTTTTGTCAACAGCAAAAAGTGGAGAAAAACTTTTAAAAAGTTGGATAAAATCATGGCTATTTGGGGATGCGAACGATCTAGAAATCCCCCATAGACTTGACAGTCTCCACCAGCTTTTTCAAATCCTCCTTCAGTTGCTCAAAATCCTCACCCTTTACGTGTGATATTGAACTTGAAGCTTAAGGGCTTGTACCTGATCGTGTAGTGAGACTGAAGTGGTTTTATGTGCTGACTGCATGTTCTGAAATTCACACTCCAATCCATAAAGCTGAGTTTTGATCTCCACAAGAAGCTCGAGCAGTCTCTTAAAGTCCACTATGTTATCTATTTGAGTACTAGCTTCAGCACGTGTAGTTTGAGGAGTGTTAACAGATGATGGAACCTTAGCTGGAACATCCAGACTCGGAAATGATGCCTCAATACCAGCTTCAGGAAATTGAGAGGCATACACATCCTCTGAATTGGCAGGTGAACAACTAACATCATCACTAGTAAAAGTAAGTGAAGAAGTACCTCTTTTATCAGCAGCACCCCTTATTTCAATGCCTTCGGGTGGAGAAAAATATTCTTCTTCCTGTTCTTGCTCTTCTTCAGCACCAAGGTGATTTTTGTCTCTTCCTTCTCCAGCAGTTCCACTTCTTGATTTCTCTGAGCCGTCAGCAAATGTGGGCTCAAGAGAATCATCTTGACCTTCTTCATCTTCTTGTTCTATTCCTCTCTCTTCTTCCTCTGTTCTTCCTTCCTCTTCATTTATTCTCCTCTCTTCTCTTTCTGCATCTGTCTTCTCTGTCTCTTCTCTTTCTCTGTGCTCTCGGTCCTCTGGCTCTTGAAAGCTAACAAAACTCTATAAATTCTAAAAGGTAAAAGCGGAGAGAGTAATGTCATCCTCATCTTCTTCATCCTACAAGATAAGTGCTCTCTTCTTCTTGATTGGTGCACTCATGAGCTCTTTGCATTTTCTTTTTCCTGCTATAGAGTCTTGTCTTGCCTTGACAAGGGACTTCTCCTTAATGCTCTCTAAAACCTTGTTCAACTCCTTCAGACGCATATTGGAAACCATCTTCAATCCAACTACCATCGGAGTAATTGTTCGAATACACAAAATTTTAGGAGGCCGAATATTGAAATGTCTGAATAATCGAGTAACAAGAGCAGAATAAGGGAGTTGCCCCTTGTCCTTCACCACTGTCCTATACATGTGCATTAAAATAGTGTTAGGCAGAGAGAACTTGTAGCCAATGTTGATGGCATACATCAGCTTCACATCAGAGTGAGAGACATCAGTTTTTGAAGTGAATTTCGGTCTGAAACAGTTGATCACAATCTTGTGAAGCAAAATATTAGAAGCAGTCATCCTAGAGTAAGAAATCTTGCCTTCACCAATCCTATCCCGAACAAGCTCCAAAGTAGCGTGACCAACAGACACACTAATTAGTTGGAAACTTCCTCTTTCCACCCCAATCACATCAGCCAGATCCACATCGACCACAAAATCTACCGTAAAGGAAAATCTATTCACATCTAAAAATGATAGATTTGAATAGAAGTAAGCCGTAAGTTCTGGGTAGGCGATAGTCATCTCAGAGCAAAAACGTTCAAGTTGAAAAAGTGCAAACTTCTCTCTCAGTTTCACTTTCAACGAATCAAGAAAATCAAAGTCCACACTTCTAGGGTTCATCACCCCTCTCTTCAGAAGATTCGAATAAGTTCTCTTGTGGTCCTTAGAACGAAAAAGATTCGTCCTTTCACCACGAACATTTACAGCGACGCCCATCCTAGGCTGAAAATGTGTGAACATTCTTTTATCGTCATCTTTCCCTTCAAGCTGATTAAAGGATCTAAATCATGGATCACTTGGAAAATTTGCAAAAGCCCTTGCTGTCGCACCAACAAGTGCAATGCCTATACTTTCCATTGTCTTCAAAAAATGAGTTTCATTTATGTACCATTTCTCGTTTAAAAACTCATCAATGAAAGTCATTACTGTACCACCCTCCTTTAACTTAGAGTAGAGTTTGAAGAGAAATTTAGGCTTAAGAGTCCTTACGGGTTCAGCGTCTACAACAATCTCTTCTTCAGCATCTTACAGTGAAGGAACTTGAGTCCTAGGTTGAGAAGAGTGATGCGGTTGAGAATGTTGTTGTTGACTTTGCTGCTACTGCTGTGGAGAGTCTTCTTCCTTGGTCAAATCAGAGTGCGTAGGACCCTCATGCATATTCTGTGGTCCCCTGCTCGCGATCCTAGAAGACTTTCTTTGAGAAGACATTGTCACTTTCTTTGGGAGATTCCTCAAACTTGATCGCGAAAAAAGATGATATCTTTTCGGATTAAACTAGTGAGAAAGTGTGAGAAAATGGAGTTCTATATTCTAGGGTTTATGAGTGAAAACGGAGAAGAAGAAAATCGACAGTATATAAAGCAGATGAAACAGGGTATATGGGTCGTCATAAAGGAGAAAGTAAAAACTGTCTTTTTAAAATGAAAAACTACCTTTTTAAAAACGAAAAACTGCCATAAATTCAAAACTAAAAAGATAATTACTAAAGATAAAATAAGTAAGTAATGATTCAAAAGTAAACATACCTTTTCAAATTTTTATCTAAAAGTTAAATCACTAGTACAGAAATAACTTACAGTCACAACTTTTGGTTGTTCTGAGTCTGATTAGCTTCAGACTTTAACTAATAAAAAATATGATGTTCAGTCTGGTGCGAATAGACTCAAATAGGCTTTTCTCCAATGGCTTTGTAAATATGTCTACCAACTGATTCTTTAAGTCAATAAACCGTATCATAACTTCTCCATTTTGAACATGATCTCTAATGAAATGATGTCGAATTTCTTTGTGCTTTGCTCTTGAATGAAGAATTGGATTCTTTGTGAGATTGACGGCACTGGTGTTGTTGCATTTGATCTCGGTGCATGAGTCTTCGATTCCAAAGTCTCTTAGCTGTTGCTTTATCCATAGGATTTGAGAACAACAGCTTCCAAGAGCTACATACTCTGCTTTTGCTATTGAAAGAGCTACAGTACTCTGCTTCCTTGAGAACCAAGACACCAACTGTTGCTCAACAATTGACAAGTACCAAAAGTACTCTCTCTATCGACTCTGCAACCTGCTAAATCTGCATCTAAATATCCAAGAAGAGTAAAGTCTCCTTCTTTGGGATAACACAGACCTAGCTTTGAAGTAGTTGCAACATATTTGATGATCCATTTTGCAGCACTTAGATGAGATTCTTTGGGATCTGATTGGAATCTAGCACAAATGCAAACACTAAACAAAATGTCACGTCTAGAAGCAGTAAGATAAAGAAGCGAACCAATAATACTTATGTAGAGTTTCTAGTCAACTTTCTTTCATCCTTCATCTTTATCTAGCTTCGAAGAGCTTGACATTGGTATATCGGTCTTTTTGCAATTTTCCAATCCGAATATCTTGATGAGATCTTTTGCATATTTTTCTTGGTGAATGAAAATTCATTTCTTCAATTGTTTGACTTGTAATCCAAGAAAGAAAGTTAATTCACCCATCATGCTCATCTCAAATTCATCCTGCATAGACTTAGAAAACTTCTTATACAAATTTTCATTAGGTGATCCAAAGATAATATCATCAACATAGATTTGAACAAGTAGAAAATATTTACCTTCTCTTTTAATGAACAAAGTAGTATCCACATTTCCTTAAACAAAACCATTCGAATTAGAAATTTACTTAACATGTCATGCCAGGCTCGAGGTGCTTGCTTTAATCCATATAGGGTCTTTTTTAGTCTGAAGACTGAGTCTAGCCTTTTTGGATCTTCAAATTCAGGTGGTTATTCCACATAAACTTCTTCTTGAATAAATCCATTAAGGAATGCACTTTTGACGTTCATTTTAAATAACCTGAAATTTTTATGGCAAGTAAAAGCAAGTAATAATCTAATTGCTTCTAAGCTTGCCACGGGTGCATAGGTCTCATCGTAGTCTATCCCTTCTTCTTACGTATATCCTTTGGTCACAAGTCTTGCTTAGTTTCTAACCACTTTTCCTTTCTCGTCCATTTTGTTCCTGAAAACCCATTTAGTTCCAATAATAGATTTACCTTTTGGTTTAGGAATTAGCTCCCAAACATCGTTGATGCTGAACTGTCTAAGCTCTTCTTTCATAACTTCAATCCAGCTTTTGTCAACTAAGGCTTATTCTATGTTTTTGGGTTCTATTTCAGAAATAAGTGCTAATGCGCTAGACTCTTCTCACCTTTTGGATCTGGTGCGAATTCCTTCATCAATGTTGCCAATGATGAGTTCCTTGGGATGACTAGACTTATGCTTCCAGTTACTGGTTGGTCTGATGGTTTGCTGATCCTCTGCTTCAGTTGAATTTATTGGTTCTTCTTGTTGTTATTCTTCAGAAGTCTGAACCACTTCAGGAGAGGTAGACTTTGTAAGGTCTGGAGGAGGTTCAGAATCTTCAAGCTGAGTCCGATTCAGTTGATTCTATACAGAGTCTTGGAATTTGACATTTATAGATTCTTCCACAGACTGAGTCTTCTCGTTGTAAACTCTATAGGCTTTGCTTGAGATTGAGTAACCAAGGAAAATTCCTTCGTCGATTTTTCCTCAAACTTACCAATTCGATCATTTGCATTTTTCAAAACAAAACATTTGCAACCAAACACATAAAAATAAGAAACATTTGGCTTTCTTTCTTTAAAAACTTCATAAGGAGTTTTCTCTAAAATAGGTCTTAAAAATACCTTAGTTAATAATATAGCAAGCTATAGAAACTGCTTCAGTCCAAAAACAAGAATAAACATTTCTTTCAATTAAAAGGGTTATTGCCATCTCCTGCAAAGATATATTATTTCTTTCCACAACCTCATTCTGCTTTGGAGTATATGGAGAAGAGAAAACATGCTAGAAACCAAATTCATCACAAAATTTAGCAAAGTCTTGATTTTCAAACTCACCTCCATGGTCTGTCCGTATGCTTGAAATAGCATAACCTTTCTCATTCTGAACTTTCTTGGCAAACTTTGAAAAGTGAGAAAATGTTTCAGATTTACTTGCCAGAAAGTAAACCCAAGTAAAACGAGAATCATAATCCACAATTACTAGGCAGTATCTCTTTCCACCAATGCTTTGAGTTCTGGTTGGTCCAAAGAGATCCATATGCAGAAGCTGCAAAAATCGATTAGTAGAAACTTGATTTATAGGTTTAAAAGAACTTCTAACATGTTTTCCCAAAGCACATGGTGTGCATAGATCGGACTTTTCATAAGTCAGATTAGGGAGTCCACGTACAAGTTTCTTAAAGGAGATCTTGGCAATCTACTTCATATTAACATGGCCAAGCTTTCGATACCAAAGATTTGCTTCGTCTTGTATGAATATCAGGCATTGAGAACTTTCTGGTTTTATATCCAGAATATAAATGTTCTCATGTCTTCGTCTAGTAAAAGATTGAGAAAAATCTTTACTAGTTCTCGAACAAATTCCCTCTTGAAAATTGATTTTGAATCCAGTGTCGCACAGTTGACTAATGCTGAGTAGATTGTAATTCAATCCTTCCACCAAGGAAACGGTGTTGATTGTGAGACTTCCAATTTTCACAGTTCCACATCCAACAATTCTTCCATTGCTATTTCTACCAAAAGAGACTTTTCCATCATTTATTTGCACAAGCTTAATGAAACAACTTGAATCTCCAGTCATGTGTCTAAAACAGCCACTATCCAAATACCACTTGATCTTCTTTTTGATAATGACCTACAATTATAAAAGGAACTCAAGCTTTCTTTAGTACCCATATCTTCTTGGGTCCAAGGGAGTTAGTACTAAAAACAGTTTTTACCCAATCTTTCTTAACAGGTCTCCAAACCTTGGGACATTCTTTCTCAAAATGTTCTAAGCTATTACGCTTTGAGCATTTGATAGCACTTCGGCCAATAGGCTTTACAAAAATTCTTTGAAAATGATTTCTGTAGAATGTTTTTGTGGGTCTTTATTTGATTCTTCCTTTTACTTTTGGAAAGTCAATTAAAGGAATGATTTATGGAGTCATTCCCAAACCAGATTTGTTGAAATAAGGTTTTGAACTGAAAAAAAAAAAAAAATTTCCAATTTCTCATATCCTTTTGAAAACTTTTTGTGATATTTGAAATATCCTCTTAAAAAAAAGTATTTTCCTTCGAAAGAGAATCTGCATTTTCTTTCAAATTAACAAAACTTTTGTCTAGATTTTCAAACTTTTTTTTCCAACAGATTTTATGTTGCTTAAGTTTAGAATTTTCCCTCTTCAGCTCGAAAATCCTTTTAAAAGAGATTTTGAGACTGAGACAAAGTTCATCTATGTACTTAGAGACTTTAACAGGAATTTTTAAATTACTAACCTCAATTTCGTTGTCGAGTCGAATCTATTTGAGTCCGAGTCCGATTCCGAATTTGCCATTAGACATATATTAACATATTCTTCATCACTTTCTTCGCATTCAGTATCGCTCAATGTCTCTGCTTTGAGAGCCTTTCTGTATTTCTCAATTCTTCCCTTCTTTTTCTTCAACAAAGAACAGTTGAGTTTGATGTGCCCCTTTTTATTACATTCAAAGCAGATCACATCTTTGTTGACTTCATCATCCTCAGTTGATTTGTTATAAAACTTTTGAGTGCCTTGCTTCTTCCAGTTGAATTTTCCTCCCTTTCTATTCAACTTTATGAATTTCCTTATCATGAGTACTAGTTCTTCATCGTCTATATCATCTTTTGAATCTGTATCAAAATCATCGTTAGATTTTAGAGCAATTGACTTCTTACCTTTAGAATCTTCTTCCTCATTGATTTGCTCCACTTGATATGATTGAAGTGTGCCAACTAGTTCGTCTAGAAAAAGCGGCATGATCCTCTGGGTTTCTCTTATTGAAGTCTTCACGTGATTCCAGTCTTTAGAGAGTCCACGCAGCAATTTATTAACCTTCATTGGTCCTGAGTTGGCTGTCCCTGATATGCTAGACCATTTACAATTTCTGTGAAACGACTAAACATGTCGGTGATAGATTCTCCTAACTTCATCTTAAAGGCTTCATACTGTCCAAGTAGAATATTGATTTTTGTTTCTTTAACTCGATCAGTTTCTTCATAGGTAACGTGTAACATATCCCAGACTTATTTGGCTATTTCACAATATGAAATTATGTTATACTCAGTAGGAGATAAAGCATAATATAAAGAGTAAATGGCTTTAGCATCAAGAGCTTATCTCTTAGTTATTTCTTCTTGTGCCATTTCGCCAGCGTCTACAACTTATTTTCCCCTTTTTGAGATTGATGTAGCTTTAGGAATCATCCATTTTTCTACTACATCCCATTTCAGGGGATATTTCAATCTCAGGAATGCCTTCATCTTATTTTTCCACACATTATATTCCTTCCCATCAAAGTAAGGAGGTCTGGTGTTGCTTTGGCCTTCAACCAAACCTAGAGCCAAAATACTATCCATAGATCTTTAACCCAAAAGTAAAAAACACTTCAATAAAATGAGCACACGGGCTTTGATACCAATTGTAAGTGCTAGTAAGAACACTTAGAGGGGGTGAATAGGTATTAAAAGAAATTTTTGCAAGACTTAATGAAAATGAATTGCTTTTATAAGATAATAGATTGAAGATGTGAACGACTGTAAGCAGTTATATAAAGCTACAAATTAAAGTAGGGAGTTCGGGGAAAAATAATAGAAACACAAAGTTTATAGTGGTTCGACTTAGATCAAGCCTACATCCATTCTCCCGCACTGACAGCCTACTGGCTGGATTTCACTATAAATCAAAAGAGATTTTACAGTCTCACGTCCTTAACTTCACAATGTAGAAACTCTACTACACTCTTCTAAAGTCTCATGAGTGTATGCTCTCTCTTTTGAGTACAAGTTAAGCTTGAGAATTGAAATAGCAAAAAATTAAGAGGCTTCAGACTTTGAAATTTTTCTTTCACACACCACATCGAATAATTGGAGAGTCTTCCTTAAATACTCCTTCATGCCTTCACTACCGTTAGCACTTTCCAAATGAGTTCTTCCAATCTACCCATTGAACAGAATCAATCAAGGAGATCTCAAGTTGTTTTAAGAATGTGATGAAAGCCCATCAATCCTGCTCGCCCATACAATCAGGATCTAGGTTTCCATAAGTAGAACCTTCCAAGTATACTTCGTCTTTCAAAAGATTTGATCATCTGAATTAATTCCAATTAGAATAATTGATCATAAGGTGCTATATCCAGCCGCAAGAACTTCCACAAACAATACGAACCGAATCCTTGAAGATAAACCCGCATTTGGATATGTCTTCATTCTTCAGTTTGGAATCTGTCAATGAGGTCAGACTTTGAGATTAAAGTTTAGCGGTCATTAGACTTTAACAGTAGAGTCTGGAGTTCTTCAAATGATAATACCTGAGTCTGCAAGTCTTCAGACTAGACTTTTGGAAAGGTTTGTCAGCTTCAAAACAGTTAAGAAGTTTTCTCTAACATTTTGGACCACTTCATTGGCTTGCCAAGGAAGCTTTGGCAGCTGTAAATGATTAAGGAAGATAGCTAAAGAGTGGTAGGGCCAAAACTCAAGTGTTTTAGATATTTTTGTGACCCCCCTTGCTTCAACAGACTTCTTCTTCCTCTTTCCCCCTCCTTTCTCCATTGTTAAGGTGTTAAGAGAGCTTGAGAAACCAGAGGAAAGCCAGCAGCACCCCTCCCCTTGCCCGCCGCACACCGCCTAGGCCATCGGAGCCACCGCCGAACCCCTTTCCTCCTCTGTTTTCTCTTTTCCCAGTTTCTGCTCCAGCTAACCTTTCTCCAAAGATCCGAGTTAAAAGTTACCTTCCTGTGAGAATTAGCTCTCATGCTACCCACCATCGTCTTTGGCACATCCAAACCGTACGGAGTAGCCTGGCCTCGCGCCGAACAGAACTGCCGGCCGAAAGCCACCACACGCGGTACCGCTTAAAGTCCACCCACCTACACTATTTCATGATTTTCATGATTTTCCTTCCCTTCCGACTCTTCCTCTGCCCATTTCAACCACCAGCAAGTCCCCATTGACCCCCAGGTGCCACCAATTGCCGAACACCAACTCGCCAGAGCTCCGATCAGCCCTCCTTCGCCATTTCAGCCACTGGTTCCCTCTCCCGATTCATCCAAGAACAGAAGCAAAAACTAGCAAGGCTTTAGGACTTCGTGGCCCGTTTCCGAGCCCTTCCCGGCCTCGCTTGGTGTCGCCGCTAGGAGGATTGTCACCCGCCTTGGCATTGCCATCACCGTGGATTAACCGAAACGCTAAACCGGTGAGTTTACTGACTAAACCTTGCTTAGAAGGTTAACTATGCTTAAAGGGCCTTTATATTAAGCTAAGTATGGTTAGGTAGTTAGATTAGCTTAGTTAATTGTTAATTAGATCGAGGGATGTGATTAGTTTAGTGGATAATTAATTAAGGCTAATTAGGTTATTAATTTAGCGTAATCTTGATTAGGCCCTTAATTAATTATTTCAAATTATAAATATTATTTTATTAAATTAATATAATATATTATTTATTTATTTATTTATTTTCGGAATATATTTAATTATTTATTATTTTTCGTACCGATTGCAATGGTGTGTTCGGTTTATGCAATTGGTGTTAATTTGTACAAATTGAGTTCGATTGGAATTTTGGTCATTTATTCCAAAATTTGTGAATTCTGATATTTATTTAGAAAATCCCAGGTGTCGGGTTTTAACACCAAAAATGTTTTTATATACTATATAAAACAGTGGAATTTTAAATTTGAGGATATCAATTTTTAAGGATTGATCTAACCGTTTAACCACACACGACTATTTTCACCAAGTATTTTTTATATTAAAAAAAAGGCCAGGATCACTATTTTAATTGAGACATTTGAGTGCAATACACAGTGTCCAGGGCCGAGAATGATTGGTTGTGTGTTGGTTAAAGAGAACCCGTCTCAAGTTTTTAAGCCGGACGTTACCCTATATGGGATACCCACTCAGTGGGACTCGGGTCGTAGTAGATTATGGACCTACGCACTTTTGGGAAAGCCGTCTATTGAGAGACTCACCGTGCTCAATGGTGGTGTGACGATGCCTGGCTACACCAATAGACACCGAACTTATGAGTAGGTCGTACCCTTGAGGGGTGAAATTAACAATTGGAACGTATGGTTAAGTGAGTTAGATGCCCCTGATTATGAGACAAAACTATGTGGCATGGTATGGGACGTATCATAACAATTTGGTCTTATAATCGAGACCCCTATGATTGATTGAGTTGTTGAGACGTTTCAATTGTTATGTGCATTAATTAAATGCATTGGTGGTATGAACTATGCTGACGTGCAGGAAGGAACTAAGGCGAGATAAGTCCTCTATTGTAATTGTGTGGTTATGTGATTAGGCCACCCTTGGGTGTATTTCCTTCCTAATAGGGGTTTAAGGGGTGAACTTGCTGAAACATTGTCTCACCCCGTCGTGGGCTCAATTTTCAGTTCCTTAGGTGGAGGACTAAAGCCCCAAGTCTATGGAAGTGGAGTCTGAAGGATCAGCATTTATGTCCGACGAGTAGGTCGTGGGACAACTTCCTTTTGAGAGTTGATATTTTGTGGACTTTTGACTAGACTAGTTTTGTACCTAAACCCAGTTGTTTATAAAAGTTGACTTTTGTGAAATGTTGCCCTGCTTTCCTATCCAATGCTATTTGTTGTCAAGGGTTTATTGTTTCACTTCCGCATGTGCTTAATAGAAAGGGTCGGCAACTCGGCTTGGGAAGTCGCAAAACTTTTATCAATCGCAGAGGGATGTGTGCACGCTCGGGGATCAGGGCGTGACAACACTTCCTACGCAACCAAAGAATTTAGAGTCGGGGACTTGATTACACTAATTAATCAATTAGTGTCCTTTCGGTACCAAATCTTGTTCATTTTAAAAGAAAATATTTTTGTCAGGCGGTTTGGATTGATTTTAAACCTATCCACTAACATGTGAGGTGATCATGCTGGTACGCAATCATTAAAGTAACAATCATAACTACCAAGATCCTAATTGCAGTAAAATTAAACACATGCAATTAAACATAATTAGATATGCAAATTAAACATATGATATAATCAAAATATGAGCAAATAAATGTCTAATTACACTAAGAAGGCAAGATATGGCAATTCCTAACAAAACCTACATTTTTAAATTTTCGAAATTTTTTAATTTTAATTTTAATTTTAATTTTTTGGAAAAATATATTATTTTTAAAATATATTATTATTTTTTTGCCGAGCCGGGTCGGGTTCGGTCTCGACCCGAGTCCTGCCCGGTTAGGGCGATCGGGTCGAACCCGTCCGGGTCCGACCTGCTTGGAGGCAATAAGGCCAAGGCCCAACCGATGGGCCCAATCTCCACTTCCCCCCATGCAAAAAATAGACCCACGCAGGCCCACAACCTAAACCAGCCCAAACCCAACTCAGGTATGCCTGACTCGATTCACCCAGAACCCTACCCGATTGATTGCACTCGGCTCGGCTCCTTCAACCCGGTTCATGCCTCCTCCCTCCCCTGCTCTTTCGCGACGGCTTGGGCGGTGACGGGGACGGAAGGCAGCGACTCGAACGACGTCAGGCAGCAGTGGCACTCGCGGCTAAGGCGTCGCTGGGCGGACAGACGGCAGCAGCAGGCAACGGTGACGGCAACGAGCGACAGGCAACAGGCAACGACAAAGTGGAGGATGACAGCATCAGAGGCTAAATAGCAGTGCTGGGCTGGTGCTACGAAGAGGCTGGATCCCGCGATGGCTCGACACAGCAGGGACAAGATCGACAACAGTCATCGAGATGGGCGACTGATGGGCTAGTGATGCGACGGGGTCGTTGGTGACTGGACGGTAGAGGTGACCTTCCCGGTAGGGATCGATGCGGCGACAGTGTCAGGGACGCCACTCGACAGGGATCTAGTGCAGCGACGCCGTCGGGGATGTCAGTGGCACGGTCCTAGGTGGTTCGGCATCTAGCCAGGGGGTTGGGTCGTGGACAGCAGCGACACGACGAGGACCCAAACACGGCGACAGTCGTCAGGGATGGCGGAATGGCAGCAACAGACGACGGCGAAGCAGCGTTGTCTCCCAAATCTGATCAAAAATGATCAGATCTAGGCTTGCTCGGCGTCTCTCCTTCTCTGGCTCGCTCACCACCAAAGAGATCTCCGACGGTGCTCTCCCCTCTCTCGATTTCCCCTCCTCCCCCTTTTTCTAGTTTCTGTTGTGTTTCTTCTCCTCTTCCTCTCTCGGTACTCCCTCTTCCTCTTTCCCTTTCTTCCCTTTTCTTTCCCTTTTTTTTTTTTTTTGTAACGATTTTCTTTAACAATTTTTTAAAATTTTTTTTTCTTTTTATTCTTTTTTTCTTCTTTTTTTTTTGTGACTAATTCCTAATTTTGTATGCAATTGAGTCATAAATAAAATAGTAAAATTTAGGTGTCAACATTTCTAAAAAAAAAAAGATCACTTAAATACCAACTCCGATCTCGAATTGCCGAAAATCTGGTATGGCCATATTTTATTAATTTCTCAATCATATATGGC
The DNA here is from genome assembly GCA_014182515.1 of Eucalyptus microcorys. Taxonomy (NCBI): domain Eukaryota; kingdom Viridiplantae; phylum Streptophyta; class Magnoliopsida; order Myrtales; family Myrtaceae; genus Eucalyptus; species Eucalyptus microcorys. The sequence continues at coordinate 4,642,541 of CM024568.1, read as the reverse complement.
TTGCCGCCATACCTAGTCAACACATAACCCATAAAGGACGTTGTGTAGCAGGTTAAAAAGTGATTACTTCACCGCTAGTTATTGTTAAAAAATGATCATTTCAGTGCATGTCATTGTTAAAAATGTGATCACTACAATGCCAATCTTAATGAAAAAGTGAACACTTTAGTGTCAAAAAAATGCCATCTTAGATAAAAATTTTAATTATAAAAGTAACGTAATTTCTCTAGCCAAAATTTCTCACTAGAGGCACTTAAGTGATCTTTTTTTCCTTTGATTTGGCACTTAAATGAGCCAGCGAAAACTTTTGATACTAAGTGAGCATTATACACAACTTTTGGTACTTCTAATATCCTTCTAGAAAGACTAGTAATATGCATCACATCCAGAAGATTCTTGATTGTCTCATCTTTCATCTTCAGCTTCACTTTTTCGCAACCAATTAAATCAAGCATCTATCATCTCCGATTCACACTATACCTCCTTGATATGGCTCATAATAGCATAACCAATTTCTATGAAGCATCATGATGAAAGACGCTTTGGTATCAATTATCTACACCCTGCGGTCACCCTACGATGAATTACAAATGAGATACATGTCTCCTATGCTATTGCCATCATCCTTGTTCGAACTAGAGGATACCTCATCTCACTTTTCTACACCCACACTTTTGTTTATGTAACCTTCTTCAAGTTTTCAGGCTTTTCGCACATCCAACATGTTATTTCCAATCGACTTTAGCTTTTAGATCTTCCTTTATGCTTATTCTTGCCACCAAATCTAGATTTAGATTACTCATTGTTCCTTCCTCTTACGAAAGGAGCCTTTTGCATTACACTATCAAATCCTACTCTCCTCATCTCCTCAGACAACAAAGTATCTCAATGCCCTCAAAGGATAATGCACTAACACCGGCGCCAATTGAAACAATTATATATTCTTATGAATTCAACAATGAACATAGCAAAGTATATGCTTTATCTTCCTCATCCAAATTGACATCGATTGATTCAGGTTGCCCACAAATGCTATTAAACTTGTTTGAGTGTGCAGAAAAGGAATCACATTCGCTTATCTTGAGGTTTTATAATCGCTTCTGTAGAAACGACTTGGTCGTGAGTGACTTGCTCTGATAAATATTTTCTAGTTTCATCTAGAGATCCTTCGCCATACTCTCAAAGATCACGTTCACCAAGACATTATCAACAAGGCATAGCTAGTTCAGGCTTTGCGCCCTTCGATCACTGTTGTTCCATGCCTTCAATTCATCAAATGCAAACTCGGACTCCTTCAAATTCTCCTTGGATTTGTCCTCAATTTATCTTCTTCAAGCATGTGCCACAAATCTCTATCCACGAGCAAAGCTTCCATCTTCAATTTCCATAACTCAAAACCCTTTCCTCCTAATCTCTCTACTTCAACTCATGATTGACCAGACGACAACATCTTTTCAAGATTCAATTTTTTGGTTCTCTTCACCAAGAAACCCTAACCTCAAACCAAGCTTTGATTCCAGATGTTAGGAATCGTTGCATAATCTCAAAGAAAATAAAGAGTAAAAAACGGGAAAGAGGATGTGAGATGTAATGTTTAATCTTGGTTCACCCTTAAACTAGAGCTATGTCCAGCTGAGGATTCCACCATAATTAACGCCTCACACCTCTCTATTGCATCACTCAAATGACAAGAGAAAGAGACTATATATATGTATATATATATATATATATAGTAACTATTCATGAGCCCAAACCCAAACTACTAATCAAATATGAGCTCAAACTATAAAAACCCTTTAGTGTTATGGAAGCATTACCCCCTAGAGAGTATGAACCACACTCTAACAAAAGGTTGGTTGTCTATTAGGTCAATTCGAATATAATTCATAACATGACCTATCTTTTATTCAATGCAAATATGATATTCCTAAATAAAGTTTCATTTACAACTAAATGTAGAGAAACATAGTAAGGGTGCATTTGGGAACACTTTCCCAAAGCCCCTTGGGCAAATGCAAATATTTTTTGACAAATGTTTTGGAGGCTTTTAGGAAAATACAATTACTTTTCTTAAGTTCTTTAAAAGTCTTTAGCTCAAAATAGGTTCAAAGGTGGTTTGGAGTGCTGGCATTCTCGAAATGCAAGTCTTAGATTTAACAATTTTTTTAATTCACTTTTGCTTTGTTCATCTTCCTCGCAGTTTACAAAGAGGAGTTGGACAAAGGTCGATGAACACTACCTTGGGTTGCGTAACCTAAGCAATGGTGCGAGCTAAGGCCATAGTCACTTGAGGTCACACAACCTAGGTGATCGTCGCCTAACCATGTGAGTCCAAGCTATTGTAGGACCTCAAGCTATGTTGCTTGGGGTCCTTTGACCTTAGGTGAGGTTGCTAGCACCTAAATCTGTCCTGTTGGGAGTTGATCTATGCCAAATCTGGCTTGTCAGTGACTTATCAAAGGCCTTAGCTTCACTGGCAAATGTTTGACCATTTAAGGAAAAAAAAGCTAGCAAAAATCCTTTACAACTTATACTTTTTTTTTCCAAACAGCATTTAAATTGAATTGCTTTACGATGTGTTTTAAATTATATTTTACCATACGCTATTTGCAATTTGGAAAAACCCTTTCACTAAAAGTCCTTTGCATTTCCCCATTGACTTTTTATCAAAGTGGTCGCAAATGTACACTAAGAGTGCGAATGCAAGACTATGTGTTCGCAAATGTACCCTAAGAGTGCGAATGCAAGATTATGCAAAATCAGTATTTTGGTTTAGAGGTCAGGTTTCATTGTTATGGACGAATTCAATCCATAGTTTTCTTATGAAATGCATGAGAGGTCTTTGGGCAAAAAATTTAGGTGCTGATACCGACCAAAAAAGATGTAATGGAGAATTCGAGCGTGAGCGATACCGACCAAAAAAAGATGTAATGGAGAAAAGGTTGATTCCAGTGACGCGTGGCTCAATCATTGGGGTGGGATGTTTACTGCTGCATCTTATGGTCTACAAAGTTTGTTAGCTGAGAAATGAGGAGTTCATGATGTTTTTAACTTAGCTGGAGCCGGTTCGACCACTGCTTCAACATTTTGTTTGATCTGTAAGGAATTTCTTCCACGCTTGAGATATTGTCCATAAATTGTTATGTTGTAGCCTACAAAATCAATCAATCACAATTCTTGATACTGTTAAATAACTGATGCTAAACGAAGAATGAGTTTTTCTTTTTCTTTTCTTTAGTTTGCGTTAGTATCAGGATCACTAATGTGCCTTGCAACTAATGTCGCCCTTGGTGCAGCTCTTGGAGGTGCAGTTGGCTTTCCTCTTGGTAAGTGTAAGATCGACACCACATCAAAAAGACTTTATATTAAGCTTTGCTTGTATTCTGAGCTTCTTCATAGTCAACGCGATGTCGTGATCAAGAGTCAAATTAGTTAGTCAAGAAACAAGAAAAAAAAAAGTAATCTCTAACAGGCGACAATTGCACCTTTTGAGCCAAGAGTCACGTCCCTTCTACAATAACGGTAGTTGCATACCCTTCTCCTTTAGGAAGCATTGCATCGTATCAAATTATGTCTTGGACTTAAGCATGTGTACATAACTCAACCTGATTGAAGGATACCAGTTTATTCATCCAAATCGTTGAGAAAGAAATCCCACAACGGATTAGAATATCTCTTTGAAGAAGTTTCCTAATTTGCGTAAAGGAAGCCCAAGGGATACACAAATATAGCATCTGTGGAGATTCGTATTTTCAAGAAGAATCAGAACATTCACTTGTGCCGTTGAGAATTTGCTTTGGTCTTTTCCAAGGGTTCGACCAAAACAAATACATGTTGGCCGCATATATCTTTCCCTTCGAGTCGCACACTAAAGGGCACGGATTTCGTGGGATTTGTTAAGATTTCCAGGCCGTTACTTGAAGTGTAGAAGAGACTCACAAAGAAGTGACGTGTTTGAACACTGAGATTTGTGTTATGAGTTATACATCCAATTGAGTAATTTATCGGTAAACACTATGGATTTGGATATAATCGAGCTATGGGAAACACTTTAGGTTGTGAGCTTTTGTAACTCTGATTTTTTAATTATTAGTGGATTATTTGCTATTGGCTTTCTTCGTGGAGGTTTTGATATTGGGACCAAATTAGGTAAATCTCTAGTAATTTCTATTTTTCCTCATTATTTCTATGGTCATATCGCATTGATTTAAGTGCAGGATCCAAATAGTATCCGCATTATTCACAACACATCGTTTCCAATTCCAACAAATATAGTCAATGAACTTCAGCTTCTTCGGGTTGAGCGGGAACACCATTAGAAGTTAAGTTAAGAATGTGATTGTTCCTCTCACATGGCCTAAACCTGAAATGACCATTGCAAAACTCTTGTTGCTAGATTGCGTTTAGGATTACACCTAGATCTACACCCGAAAAACCATCAATGGAAAAAATGTCTCCAATTGATTCAGTGTTGATTTGGCTTTCCTTGCTTATGAACTCAAGGATGTTGATCTTGATACGACACCAGCATAAGAAATTCAAAACCAATGTGACTTCACACTTATTAATATTTTTCAATTAAAAAATGATTTACATTCAAACATTTTGATAGCAATACCAAGCGATGCAAGTAATAAGTCAAATAGAATGAAAATGAACAGACAACACTATAAAGAAAGAGATACGAACTATAACTACAAAAATATATATTTAAAAATAGCAAAGATGATTCTTATCCCATTTGACTCGCGATGTATGAATTCACCACATTATCTTTCTCCATCATACACTCACATGAGAGGTTTTCCCCCTAACTATGAAGAAGGATTCCAAGGATAACAAGCATCAAAGTTTCCGGTCAATCCATTGAACCTACAAGGACCTTCAGGCAAGATCTTCCAAATACATTGGATGCATTCATCCCGGTCCCTCCTTTTCACATATATATCGAACCAGTGTAATTGACCAGACCATGTAAAGGTGCAAAAGAACAACGTGTTATAGAAAATATGGGCTCCAAAACAGAACCCCCAGCTCCCCGTAATATGATGGATTCCGAGATCATCTTCCTTGGATTTGCAATGAACTGTTAGAGTATTTCCAACCGGTAAATTGTTATTTATCTTAACATATGTTTTGGTCCAAAAACTTTCCACGCGGCGAGTTACGAATAAAGAACAAATAAATATGAGCGTAGTTGATGTCTTCATCATCGCAGCATTCATTGCTCTTATATCAACATCATTAAGTTATTTAAGGATGGATAATGCTACCTTAAGAGTCACAGTTACCATTGGAATTAGCGGTGGCATGTGGGCCATAAGCTGTAATAAAAAGAAGAAGGCATAATAGTCACCGTTACTTTGGGATGAAAGCGGCAATATTAGCATTTATTTTTCGTCTTATTTACTCTGAGATAAGAATTGCCTCATAAGTTCACTCTCAAATCAAGTAAAATATCTTTGCAGATGCCATGCATCCACTGATCTTTGCTTTTTGTTTAATGATAGGGAAATGCGGTACATATTGAGAACTTATACGAGTATGTGTATCAACACTTTTGGAACTCATTTTTTGAGAAAAGAAGTTGAGATTGATAAATAATGATTGGCTTATTTAAAATGCCAAAAGGAAACCATTACACAAATCTCATTTTGACTTTTATGAAAAAAAAAATTGATCAAATGATTATTAAATAACTTTTACGGTAGCTCTGAATAACTGTAAAATTATTTATAAGTTTTATGGCAAATCTTTTGAAATTAGGGTATCCAGCTCTCATTCCACTACATCCCACGAAGAGGGAAAGAGAAATAGCGTAACGAAGTCGTCTTGCACCCCTAAGCATTTGCTACCTACGCATCTAGTGTCGATTTGGATTTAGGCAACCTTTCTTTCAAGGTAATTTGCATGCCCAGTTGGCTTACACGAATTGGGTGCATATGAGAAATTAGAATTGCTCGCAAAAGGGGCAGATAAATTACTAGTGATAGAATATATGGATTCTTCCTATATCCTTTTTTGGTACTAAGCTAGTCTAAGCAAAGTAGTCATAGTTTTTAAATCGAGATATGTATCATTAATCAATATGTTAAATTTATTAATCGCTAGTGTTGATTGATTCATATGGTATGATTTGGTAATATAACTAATATATATGTGTCATGGAAATTTATAAATCCTATAAGCAGATTAGTAAGAATTATGATCTTGGAAATAAAAATCTTAATTTCGAGTGAGAGTGATGATCCATATGCATAAGAAGTTATAAATTCCAAATTGCTCTATTGAAATGAAAAGTACATTCAAATATAAATCACAAATAATGGTGAGAAATTTCATTTGTCATTGCATTATTTTGGAGACCTACCCTCGGGGGTCTTGGAACCTCAGGGATAAATTTAGAGGTATTTGCTCATAAGATGGTCCAAATTGGTATCCCATCAATTACAAGCATAGTCTCTCTTAAGACCGCACCTCACCTAACATAGGATTTCTTTTAAATTCTTTAACAACCTAAATATCTTCTAGAAGTTGCCACTAGCCATTGTTAAGGGTCAGTCAGAACCCAATTGAGATGTGGAGGACTGCCTCAATTCCTAGAGGTTAAGAACAAGGACTTGTTTACGCTAACATTTCTATTAGCACCTTTTCAGTACCTAACTTGAAGGTGTATTATTTAAGTGGTCATTCACTTTTGATTACCATTTGATTATCCTAAACGTATCAAGTGAGCATAGAAATGTTTTTGTGGGGTTCATTAAAATTCTAATCTAATCCTATTCCTAATCTAGAAAAGGAAATTAATAATCAATGTATTGAAATGCAGTGTGGAAATTAAACACTCAAGAAATTGAAAGTGCTTCAAAAGATGAGTACAGAAATGAAAATCCTTATACAAGTCGAGCAAAGAATAATGGAAGGCCACAAGAGTGTCACGACCTCTCCAAAGCGGGTGGAACCACATAGGGGTTCGGTTAATAGATTATTTAGTCTAGACTTAAATTAGACTTTCTCAAGCCTATACCAATTCGCAACTTAAAGTATGAGTCATTAACATGTAAATGATTTCCAATTATGAGTTGCCAATAATCTATTTTTTGTAAGTTGATTGGAAATCCAAATAAAGTGACGAGAAAATTACTTTACCCCTACGAACCAAAGAAGGGATTGTAATTTTAGGGATTTGATTAAGCTATATTTTTCTAATGCTCTTTCAGTATCTTTTTCCTTTTCTTTTAATAAAACGTTTGTAAGCAACTTGCAATGATTTTAATTTACTCCCTAAAATGTAAGTGGATGCCCAGCCATTATTTAATACTCAATAATCAAAGCGTTAAATAAATTGCAAGGAAAGGGAATATTTGCTTACCTCATAGCAACGGAAACATCTATAGTATTAGCTAGAAAATCACATAATTATCATATATATGATTTCTAATTAACATGCGACTTCACTCAAATCTTTTTTAGATTTTCTTTTGTTTAATAAAAATCACGCTTTATGCAATGTGCACTACTAATCTAACATGACATGCAACATATATTATCTAAATGTCCTAATTCTAACAACGATTAAATATATTATTCTAGCATGATATGCAATTTCCTAAGAATATGAACCTAAAACATGCAATTTCTAATATGACACGGAATCTAAGTAAATGACCAACTTCAAATGACGGGCAAAATTGATATGCAATTTAGTTATATGAACCCAGACAGAAATTCTAAAATGATATGCAATTCCTAAGTACACACAATCTAAATGACACGCATGGAGTGACATGGCAAAGATGATGGCGTGGCACAATGACATGGCATTATGGTGAATAACGTGACAAAATGGCACACGACGTGACACATAGTAGTGACGTAACAGTGGTTATGCAAGCATTGCTTGCAGTTAATCTATATGACATGCACCTGTTTATTATCTCTTTTTTTAATGAATTTTGAAAATAAAATAACCAAAATAAACTTGTAATGTAGCCTAAAAAATATTCTACTTTAATTGTACCTAATTTTTTTGGATTTTTTATAAAACAAAATCAATTCAAACAAAGATAGGAAGAAAATAAAGTCCACGTCAAACATGACATCAAGTCACGTGAGATATTATGGATATCCATCTAATTTTGGATATAAATTGACGAATCATATTTTAGGCATAAGATTGGATTGGCCAATTTCTCGTGCAATCATGATTCGTATATCGGGCATGAGATTGGATTGACGATTATAGCACATTACGAAATTAGGAAATAAATTCTAGTTTAAAACCTACTTGGGAATTTCATAAGTACGATAATATCACTAAACGTTGAAATAAGTTGCGATTTCACGTTAGGCAACAAAAATATGTGCAAATCTAACCAATTTGCGATATTGCTTGGATAGCGTTTGCGAAATCAGACAAACAACATAATCACAGGAATCACGATCTGATGACCGCCAGCGGTTCACAGGGATGCTCGATGGCGACCGACGTGCTTGCGGCAAAGGATGGAAGCGCGTCAGTGGAACGCGGCGATGAGGATTTTAGCGGCTGGTTGTCTCAAGGAACAGCGAAAAATCCACGGGTAACTTCACACAATGCGGGAGCAAAACAATAGTAACGATGGAACCGTTGCTATTGTCAAAGACTCTTGAATGCTGATTGCGCTAGTGCCAATGTTGTGGAGATGGTGACACTCCTGGAATTAGTAACCGTGGTAACTGGGCACACCAGAAGTTCACTGAAGAGCCAAGAATTCGCTGGGTTGGACTGCAACTTGACAGACAGACAACCTACAGCAAGGAAAGAACTCGAGCATGGTGGGTTAACTTTGTTCTGGTCAGTGTCGTGACGATGCAGCAAGCAACTCGTCGTTGAGAGTGGCGGCGGCGATCAACATTAGCTCCGACTGTGCCACGTGAGACGGTAACGTCCACGTCCGCAATTTTCGGTCAAAATTGACCGGGTAAACTGACCGGGTAAACTCGATTGACAAAACGTAAAAAGGTTTAAAACTCGATCGACAAAATTAAGAAAATTTAAGACTAAATCGATAAGAGTGCAATAGACTTAGGATTTTTTTTAGCACCATTTTCCCTATCAGTAATAGAGTTTGTGTGTGCTTGTCATGGTGGACAGGCTTCTTTTTTTTTTTTTATTTTTTATTTTTTTTTGGTCATATTAGTGGACAAGCTTGGACGACTATATTTATGATAGTTATTTCTTGAATGGGTTGTCACATGTGTGTAGCTAGCTTTCTCACTAGTTAGAAATATCTGTCGCGATTATTATCACTTTCATAATTATTAGATTAGAGTACGCTGATGGATTGCAAAGGCATTGATTTGGTCGACTGTTTCTATATTGATTTCGCAATTTAAGATGATGATGTTATCCTTGCCATCTAGCATAACCTCCATCCTATCCAGATAAAATAATTTGGACTCAATTGAGGCAGGTTCCTAGAGTATCTGATGGTTATAGAGAAAAATCTACGTAGAAAGGCTCAATTAAAAACGAATTCCTAAAGCATGCGACACTTACTCGAAAAATCAAGAGTATGAGGGGTCAATTAACACAAAACCAAAAAATCGGGGGCTATATGGAAAAATTTCCTCAACCCAAGGAGTTGACATTTCTAATATAGATCCAAGTGTTGCATAATTATGCCAAAGGTCTCATTGTAGTGCACATATAGTGTCTGCAGTTTTATAATTGATACAACATTATATCGGTGTATATTGACAAAGTGGTTTTAGAGAAGCTTTAAGCAGTCCATGCTAAGAAGGCGCTCCTTCTAGTCCCAATTGAAGCGATGGCAAGCCCACTTATCAGAGCTTCCACAAGATCAGCACTGTCGGACTCAGACGACAAAAACTCCACAGATCTCTGTTTTCGCTCAAAACTACAAGCTGGAACGCTTCAAGGATGGCAAAGCCCGTGACAATAATAATATCAATATGATCTTTGCAAATACTAGTTATGGCGTACCTGTGGATGCAATTTCCTCCATATTGAAATTTTGAAATAACACATATTTTTCTATAGCCTCACTAGTAAAAAGTCCTACGTCCATGCAGTGATCATGGATTTGGTTTTTATTAATTCTCTAGGCATTGCGACTGATGCGTGGATTTTTCTTTGTTCTTTTTTTTATTATTATTCTTTTTGGACAATACTAGCATCCATTTCATCTTGAGTAATGTCGCGACCTAATCCCTTCGAACTAGGGAGGGAGAAATTAGGTTTAGGGGTGTTGTCAACTTCGGCCCAGCTGTCTTACATTGACTTGGGCTCTTCCAAGTCCATACCTCGCACAACGTCAGGCATTCAAATTTAATTAATCAATCCTACATGAATTTTAATTAAGGAGCCATCACTAGCCTTTTTGGTCGGTTAGAAACCAAGTAAGATACGAAAAAATATCTTATTATTTATACAACTAGAGATTTTGGTCTATGGGACTTGATTATATTTATCTTAAGACTAATGCCCTTTTCGGTACAAACTTGACCACGTGCTAACTCAAGCCATAGCAACCTATCGAATAAATCTAGTTTTCGTCATAACCATTCTAAAACAAATGAAATAGCATCCAAGATATTAAAAAGCACAACCAAGTATATTCACAAAGAAAAAACACAAGCATTCTAAAATGGTCTCTGAAAAGAAAAAAACAATCCAAATTAATGAAACCTATTTTAAAGCCCTAAAGGCTTGTCTAATTTTGGGTTTTGATTTTTTTCCATTTTTTAAATTAATTTTTATTTTCTATAATTTTCTGAATTTTTTAGAATTTTTTAATTTATAATATTCTAAAATATATGTGTTTTTAGTTCTGGATTTTCTAATTAATTGAATTTTTAATGACTTTCTGAATTTCCAAATTTTTATGATTTTTATCTGAATTTCATAAATTTTTAATGAGTTTCTAAGTTTTATAAAATATTTTATTATTTTCTATTTTTTAATTTTTATAAATTTTCGGAAACTTTTTTAGTATTTCTGAATTTTCTGGAATTTGTAATGGTTTTTATGATTTTTATATTTTTTTACGAATTAATAATATTTTATTAATTTTCTAGGGATTTTCTGGATTTTTTAATTTGTGATTTACTGAATTTCTTAAATAATTTCTGTGATTTTTAAAAAAATAATAATAATTTTATTATTATATTCGAGGAACAGTTTCAGACCGATTTTACCCAATCCAACCCATTGAGCCGACCCAACTACCCGGATCCGACCTGCATTAAAACAGAAATTTTTAACATTTTTGTGTGTGTGTGTGTATAATATAACTGACTTTTCTATCCGTTCCTAGCCCACCACGGAAGCCAGCCCGAAGCCCATTTTCCCTTTTTTCTATTTTTTAAAAATATTTCGATTTTTCTCCTCTCTCTCTTTCTCTCTCTTTTTGCTTTTTCCTTGTTTTGTCTTTTTCTGCCCTGGTCATCTCCAACCTTACGCCTCCCTCCTTCACCGAACAAAGAACACTTGACGCCACCACCATTCCAGCTACCGACCGCCCTTCAAACTCGTCGTCGCCCACATGCTCACAGGCGTGAGCATCCGTGGGAGAAGAAGAGGGAATGGGACTTGGGCCTCTATTCTTGCTTAGTTCTAGGATGGGCCAAAAAACTACAAAAGAGACGGGCTGAAAAAAGAAATTTAGAGATAGGGTGAAGGAAAAATAAAAGATGGGCCCAAGGAAAAAAGAAAATGGGCTGGACACACAGACCTGCTCAATTTTATTTTTTTTCAACATTTTTTTATATATCACTTTCATTCATTTTTATTTCCCTTTCATTTGGTCCATTTTATTCATTTTTTCAGTATTTTGGCTTTTTATCTTTTATCATTTTTCATATATTTTTTACATTTTTATATAATAAACGGATACTTAATACATCGACAAAAATTTGGGTGTTAACAAGCGACTGGACATAAATTTGTTGTGGAAAACGATCTAGTTTGCATGTTTGTAGTAGTTGAAGAAACAAATCTAATGATATCTGAGAAAGAGAAATTCATGAGGAATTGACTACCAATTCTAGACATGAAAATTGGTCCAAAAATAAAATATTGATATCATGTAATCAAATGTTGGAAATTTACATATTGTAAATAAAAATGTTCTCATTTTATAATTTTTTTTTTTTTTACTTATACCATAAATCGGAAATTCTCCGTGCACCATCATAACCATAATATTAAAAAAATTCATTGATGTACTTGGTTACGATAAAACTTTGTCAAATGTCATCACAAATTACTTGAAATTTTTGAAAAGATTGAAATATCAAATGCAATTGTTTACAATTGGTCTTTTATGTAATCTTGAAGGGTACAATTCATTCATTTTTTACTTTCTTTAAATTTTACAAGATTATTTCTTTGACTTTTATTTATCATGAAATATTTGGAACTCTTCAAAGATAGTGAATATCAAAAACTGAATTGTACAATTAATTCATTTTCAGAACTTAGAGAAATTAAGTCTTTATTACAAATAGAAAATTTTTATCCCAAACGAGTTTATTGTTGTTGTTGTTGTTGTTGTTGTTGTTGTTGTTGTTGTTGTTAGCGGTTGTAATAGTAGTTTTTAAAATTGCGTCTAAAATTAAAGGACCATATTGCAGGAACTTAAGACAAGTGGACCTACCTATACATGCTTGTAATGTCCAAGCCATACATGCAAAATTGCTGAGACATTTACATTCTTGGTGGAAATCGGAAAGTTTTTAGTGATCCTGTTTGGCACCTGTATTAAGGGTGTATCAAATGAGATGTTCATCGATAACGAGGGTCATTAAAGGTATGACAAAATAATTAATTAAAGATCTTTTTTCATTAAGCCAATAAGTGAGTTATCAAGCATTTTACATTGAAATTCAAACTCGCAAGGAGACAACTTAATTTTTTCAGATGAAATATGTAAATTGATTTATAATTAGATAGTATGTATATTTTCGTATTTCGTTAAAATAAATGATGAATTATAACATGTTGTACATATTCATTACTTAAGACTCGAACATTGAGATTGCCCAATAATAATCATCATTTTCAAGTTTATTTGAAAAGGCAAACCGTCGCTCCTAAGTCCTGGTAATTTGTTTACATGGATAAATTATCGTTGAAGAATTCTTCTTGCCTGGTCAAATGTGAAATCAAACTTTTAATTTTAGATTCAAAATTGACAAAAAGAACAATGGCAAGTTTTTATTTTCCAATTTGATAAAGATATTAAAAAAAAAAAAATTAGTCTTAAAGATAGCCTATCAACTCTAATACTAAAAAAAAAAAAAAAAAAAGGTATAAATATAAAGAAGAACATACGTACGAAATCTCCTCCTCAATGAAAGCATGAAATAAACATTTGTGGACTATATTTTCACCCTTTTGCTAATGCCAATGATTGACTTTAATATAAAAATTTGGGAAAATTATGCAGATGATCTCTGAACTTTAACTCAATATATATTGTGATTTTTGAACATTTAATTTGTTCTATTTAATCCCCGAAGTTTAATCCAATATGCAATGTAATATCTTAACTTTTATTCATCATATGTGAATCCTAAATTTTTTGTACGTGTTCAATTTAATCTCTATACAACATTGAATATTTTTATATAATTTAGGGACTAAATTGAATATGAACCAACAAACTAAAGATCACATTTAAAAAAAAAAGTAAAAGCTCAATGATGAAATTACACATTAAATCAAAGTTCAAAGATTATATTGAACATATTAAAATTTTAAATACCATATTATATATTTAGTCAAAAATCGTTTTGATTTATGGAATTGCAATATGAAAGCTCATTCTTGGACTCGCATATAGAGGTTGATTACCATACACACTTATGTGATATTTTTTTGTCTGTGTCTTCTTGTTCTTTCTTTATTATCTTTACTTTCCCTTCCTCATGAGTGCAATTATGATTGGAATTTCTCTTTCTTTCTTTTTTTTTTTCCCTTGGTTCTCTTGATTCGACAATGTTTACTTTCTGATTGTTTACCTCGTAATTTTGGCTAAGTTTCCTGGATTCATCTAACACGGTAGTCCAATCACAGTCGATTGTCCCCTTGCAACAGGGATGATGTGACCTGGGCTGAGGTCACATGAGACGATGCTGTTTTGTTGATATAAATTGAGTCTTTGCTTGGTCGAGCGGCTCAGGCCCCAAATCACTAAATTTTCAGCTCGAACGCTTGGCTTAAACAGAAGGGTCCAACGGTATTTGAAGGCTAGACTCAAAGAGAGGGTGGAAACCACCATTGGAACATGAAGTATACAAGCCGAGTGCAGATTAAAGTTGCAAGAAATTGATTAGAAAATCATTTCAAAGACCCCAATCCAGAATCAATTGGAAACTTTTATCTTTAATGACGTTAAATTTCAAAATACCATAAAATTCTAAATTAAAAATAAAGAAAACACTCAAAAAAAATTGTAAAATGGCCGTACACACACATGTGTATGTGTATGTGAGAATAATTTTTAATAATGTTCTACCTATTGACATATTAGACTTAGGCTAACTTAGACCCTTATATCTAGTTAATGTTGATCATTAACTGAAAATAAGTCTTGACATTTAATGTATTATTCCTCTGATTTTCACAGAATTTTTTTTATAGAAAACCCCTCATATCATACCATAAACAAAACACAAAGAACTCAGTTTATAAGGAAATTTTGAAGTTGTTCATTATTTTTGCATAATTGTAAGATTAGAATGTCAAATTACTCATTAATCTGTATAAATGTTATGGCTATTTATAAAGGTTATGACTACTACTCTAACTAATAAACAAAAATATTGAATATGAAGGTTCTCACGTTCTCATTATTTTTTCTATTTCATTTTTTAGGATTCTTCCAAATTTAGGAAATATGAAACTTTTTTAGATAAAAAAAATGGCATTTTGTTAACTAGATCGATATGTGATCTAACTCAAAATTGGTATTTCTAGTCCTTGTTGTACGAATTAATGAGGTTTTTCAATAAGATCCTCCTAGCATGCATGCCAGGGCTCAGCCCATTTTAATTTTTGAAGGTTAGGTTTGAAAGCCCTTTCGATAGCCGGCCCATCCCTCCTTCCAACCGTAATGGCATGGAAATCATACCATTCTCGGGCATAATTGCTTGCCACCTTTGGATCACCTCAAGCCAAGTTCAAATCACGGCATTTGAAGAAGATGGGGATAAGTTTAGGGTGTGTTTTTTTACGGAATACATTTTCAAGGAAAATATTTTTCTCATTTTTGGGTATTTGATTCGCTTAGGAAAATGAGTCAACATAAAACGTTTTCTAGTCAAAAGAAAAAGTTTTCCTATCAAAGCTTAAATTAAGGAAAATGATTTCCCCTTTAGAAGAACCGTTAAACATTTTCCAAATATACCAAAACTTAGATTTGGTGCTTGATTTACAAACAATTGTTCTTATAAAATTATATTTTTTTAAAAATCGAATATTTTTATTTTTATTTTAAAAAAATCGAATATTTTTATTTTTATTTTAAAAAAATCGAATTTTTTTGTTCTTTATTTTTATTTCTTTTCTTCCTTTTTCTTTTTCTTCTTTCCCACTCGTCGCTAGCCATGGGGCCAGTCGCGCCAGCTCTAGCAAATTAAGTGAGCTCATGGCCTCTAACTACGATGCTCGAGCTCGCCCAAGGCCGATAAGCCTCAAGCCTCGTCAAATTAGGCAAGTTCATGGCCTTCGACAGCGAGCCTCAAGCCTCACCAGATTGGACGAGAATAAAAATCCATGCATCATAAGAGTGTAATTGGAATAAGCCAATATTTGCTTCCAAGAATTTAAGCACATTTTATTTATATTTTTTTTGTTTTCAATGATTTTCCGGTATTTGTGAAAAAAAAAATATATATTTTTGGTTTTTTCTTATTTTTTGGAAAAATGTAAATTATTTTTAGGTTTTTCTTTTTTTTTTTTTATTATTAAAGTATTTTTCAAATTTTATAATAATATTAAATTATAATAAAAACGATCCGGGTCAGATTATCGGGTCAGGGCCCACCCAGCTCGTTGGCCCCCGGCCCGGCTGGGCCTGCAGCGCGGGCCTAGCTCAGAATTCTTTCAAAAAAAGAAAAACAAAGCTAGGCCCACTTTCAATTAAAAGAAATGCCCAGCCCATGAATTAAACCAAACAGGCCCACTAAAAGGAAATCCTACCCAGAACCAAGGAAAACCGAGTCGGACAGACCCACCAGTTGGCTTGGTTCACGGCCGCCACCGCTCTCCCTTCTCACAAGACCAACGGAGACAGCCGATCGCTTGCTCCGGCGATGCCTTGGCCAACCCAGACCAACGGTCTGGCCTCCGTCCAGCCAGCCACCACCGCTGACCACCACCCTTCGTCAACGCAACCCAAGCTGCAGGCACCGAACTGAAGGGTCCGAGCTGGACTCTCTTGGACATGTCACCGAACACCTAGAGTACACCGGCAGGGAGGAGAAAAGAACGCACTAACCAGAGCAACCTAACAACAGACGATCGGGGCCAGAACTCGCATGAGGTGGACGGCCACAAGCTTTGACCCCACGCACCCAAAAAAACACAAAAAAAAAAAACAGGGCCCTAGCTCACCCAAGCTTTGGGCACGGGAAAGGAGGCGCGACGGTGGATCATTGACCGAGACACAGGCACGGTGAGCGACGATCTCTCCATCCTTAGATCTCCCTCACAAATCCCTCTCGCTCGCAGATCTCTCTCACTCTCTCTCTCTCTCTCTCCGGCTTGCTCGCTCTCGGGACGCCCCGAATGTCTCTCCGGGGAGATTTTTGAGCTCGCTGGCCTCTGTGTGTCTTCGTGTGTTCGTCTCCTCCACCCGATGCCCTATCTATAGGCCGAGGAGGCCGGTCGATGGAGGCTTTGGCCATCGGTCCTTGGCGTGCCGACCGGCCTTGGTGCGGCCAAACTGGCGTCCCCTCAGCCGCCCACGTGCCTGCTCTGCTTTGCATTGAAGGCTCATCCCATCCATTGCCGGCCTACTCCCCTCCTACGCGCGTCGTCGGCCTCTGCGGGTGAAGCACAATGCAGGGGAAGAAGGAAGGAGAAAGGAGGAAGAAGGAGAGAGATGGGTCGGGCCGGACAGGGCTGGGCCCGTGCGGAAAAGAAAAGGGGGCTGGGGTCAAGCCCAGCCCCAAGAAATTTATATTTTTTTAAAAGTTTTATTTATCCGAAAATAGGGTAAAAAAGGAAAATAAAATAGAAAATAAAACTTGATAAATGCAAATAAAAATTAAGACTTAGGTGATGTGAAAATCATTTTCCCTAATTTTCCATACAATTTTTATCATAAATATTTAATTAAAATTTATGTGTTAGCATTCAATTTGCAAGTTCAATTTCGTTTGCTTCCTGGTACACTTATATGGGGTGATATATCTAACGAGGTCACTCATAATGCAGAGGAAGATTTAACTGTGGTAAATAATGAAATTCGGGGTAGTCAAACCAGAAGGTGGCAAGCAATTAACATGCTAAGGCATGTCTCCTGTTCAGCTACTCTAGCTTGGAGATTAAAGAAACATGCCATTGACTTCTTGCTTTGCATCTCAGAAGGAGATATCTCACAAGAGAGTGAGAATGAAACTCTAGATTTCTCATCATTTGTTCCTAGCCATTTTGTTGCCTGGCAAGTATTATAGTGAAAGATCTTGATTGTATGCCATTTCTTTTTGTATATTCTTCTTATCATTAATGTGCAAAATCTAGGGGATTGAGAACGTCATCATGTACACATCTGATGTTGTTCTAAGGAAGAAAGCTTTTGATGTTCTGAAAAGGGTTAGTGTTTTTAACTTAAGATCCTCTACTCTTACATCGCTAACCAGCTTGTCGCTCTTGTAGTCCATTTCTCTCTTGTTGAAGTTGTGCATTTATTTCCCAATCTCTAGGTGCTTGCTGATATTGCAATTTCTCAAAGGTTTGACGTCTTAAAAGGTCCAACTACAAATTGCAACTCTTCCTCTATGGTAACTGCATTAGAGGCTGCTTAAATGACATTAGTGTATTTTTTCTTTACATGGAAGGACGCATAATGTGATCTGATGGCCTACAACTTGTGTGGGTTGCCATCTTTCTAGATATTGTTAGATAAGTGAGGCATGCCAAAACTACAAGCGAATTGTCGCAAGGAAATGTTGATAAAGTTTTCCATGAGAAACCACTTTGGTTTGCTGATGTGCTTGAACTAGTGGAATTGGTTTTGAGGCCTTCTAAGGGAGGCCCTCCAAGTCTTCCTGAACAAAGTGATGCGGTATATATGACTCCTTATTATTGATTTTTTCCATATTGTCTCCTTGCTCGGATGATGGTCACTCCTTATTCTTTTTTAGGTTGTGACGTTTTCCATGTTGTGAACTCATTTAAATGGGTTTAAAGCTCATTGGTTTTCATAAGACCATTGAATGCTCAAATGAATAGGAATAGCAAGCTGAAAAGGCCAATTGAAAAGTATCCATCTTTCAATGTTAACTTTCGAGATGTGAAGTTGAAGGAAGTCTATATTTACATGTGACGCACAATAACACATTCCAATTTTATTTCTAGATAAAGCTTATGTCCTCAATCTCTTACGTCCTTGTACTATAAAAGCCAACTGGATCTTATTGTTGTTCACTTTTTTGTAATCAATCTATCTACTAGTCATTTGAGCCTCTTCTACTCTGAGCGCACAACCTCTGTGATATGTGGTAGAAGTGTGCTAATAAAAATGTGTAGGTTAGAAACGAGTTCGCAATTGTGAATGGTATTTTTTCGTGGGAATACTTTAGTTAGGCAAAAGAAGTCCTAATCTCTAGCTTGCTGCTATATTAGCTTTCTAAGAATCCAACCCGGCTTGATGATTCCACTATGGCAGTCTTTCTGGTATGCATCTTCAGTCGGTGATTAATCCATAAGAGCTACTTCCTGAAATGTGTATTTCACTTCCTTTCTACTTTTCCTTAATGTCATCATCACAGAATGATTCTCATAATAGTATATCATACGGTTCTAAGCTCAAGGAATTGCTGAATGTCATTTGGTAATGGGTTAAATGAGTGCTTCTGGTGACACCCTTCTACAGCAAACTTAGTGACTATTCATAGGTCCTCTTGATTGGGTTATTTCTTGACAACTTTCCTCGTGTTGGTCGCTTCACCCCTTAATTAAAACTCTCTTAATTTGCCTGCAAAGAAGCTGGTTTATAAATGCTTGAACTAAGTGGCAGAAAGAAATCTCATGCCTACTTTCAACTTTACATGATGTTATCTGTACACCTTATTTACATATAATTGTAGTGATACGGAGCTCTTATCTGATTTATGCACATTACGGTCGTCCTTTGAGTTATTCACAAGAATGATTCCCCACACCTTATAATGATTATTTTGCCCTTGCATGGATAGGATGCTACTAAAAATGATGAATTTAATGAGAAGAGCAACTGGTTGGAGCTGAGTTTTGAGATTGCGAAAGATGCATATCGCCCATCAATTTCACGACCTATGAACCTTGCAGTAGCAGAGTCAAGCTCGACAGAGGTGCTATTGTCTACTTCTCAGTCTCCAGCTTGAGAATTTTCAATCTACCTTTTGAACATATCATTTTTTCTTAGATCAAAAGAGCTTTTGTAAAGTAGATTTCTTTATGGAACTCTCCTTGCAGGCTTACTCTGTCGTGTTCCACTTATTCTAATGCAAGTGATTCCTGGGGCATTACTTGGGAAGGAAAATGAGATGCCTAAATCATACAGATATAAGAGTTATTGTTTTCACCTAGTATTTGATTCAGACATTTATTTTGCTTCATATTGTAGTTTCGTGCGAATTCGTTGATTTTTTATTTATTCTTTATTCCCGTACTCGACCATCACCATTTTTCCCCTTTTTTCACCTAGTATTTGATTTATCCTGCTCGAAACTAGAGATGAGGGGAGAGTTAGCTCAGAACATGAGATGGATTGGGATTTGTTGTGAATGGCCGCATTAGAGACGTGAACGAGATCAATGAGTGTGCGATTGACATTAGGGCTTCGGCTTCACATCCCCTGAAAATGAGCAAGAAAGGGATCGGGGAAAAGCACGTCCTTATCTACATTGCCGACGCACTAATCCATGACGACGAATGGTCGTGTATGCAGATAGCGATGGGATTATCGTCTCCAAAACTGAACCATCTGTATGAGGCTTTAAGAGAGCTTTTTCCGGAGCGACTCAATAAGAAATTGTACTTCGCCAATTTGTTTCCTTCCACCATCAATTTCCCATTTGGTAGTGACGGTTTTAATTATTAATGTGATGGGCCTAAGTTGGCCCGTCCGCCTATGTTGGGCCTAAAAGCCTGGCCCACAATAATATTAGGGCCCATGGATAGAGGATATGATGAAGGGACACGTTTCTTTTTGGGGACGTATATAAGGGGAAATAAAGAGGGAGAAAGGTACCTTTTGGAGTAACGTACATTCCTCCTCCCTCTCTCCCTCAAAAACACTTCCAAAAGAAAGAACAATAAGCAAGAGGCGACACCCTTCTTCCCTTCAAGGCGAATTGACGTCATCGGATCGAATAGGGCCAAATTCTCTTCCTCATATCAGCGTCGGTGCTTAATCTGTGGCTAACAAGGTACGTTCGATTATGTGATGTGCCTTAGGATCGGTGATGCATGTGTTTTTCCCGGGCTCGTCTTTCACACAAGTTTAGGGGTTCGATTTAGTGTCGAATCCGGTTTTTGGGAATCTGATATTCCCAATATTGGTATCAGAGCCGTAGTTCTTATTTCCCGATCCTTTTCCATATTTTTCCCGACCCCTTTCATGTTTATGGATGATTTCTTATTGATTTTTCGTGAAATTAATCGGCCGACACCGATCGGGGCGGAAAAATTCCGACACCCGAGCACTGTTCATCCATTTTTTCGAGTTTCTGTAAGTCGAATCCATTTCTGATGACATTGGATGGAAGTCTTGTCGAGACAAGCGCGACGAGTGGCGAAACGCCGCCAAAGGCCGCCGAACGCGCCCCCACGCGCAGTCGGAGCGAAACGCCGTCTTGCACGCGCCGATTCGCAGGGGCAGGCGTGTGCATCGCACGCGCACGCACGGCCGACGCGCGCACGTGCAACGCACGTGCGTGTGTGCCATCGCTGGCACATGCGAGGCACACGCCCCGACGTCATCGTGACGTCGGCCGCACGCGTGCCGCACGTGCCGAGTCGGTCCGTCCGTCCCGACCCGACCCGACCCGACCCAGCGGCCCGACCCGGCGACCCAACTCGGCTGACCTCGACCATTGACCATTGACGACCGTTGATCGTTGACTTTGACCGTTGACTTTGACCGTTGACCCAAAAAGAAATGTATTTCTTTTTCCAATTAAGTCTATGTGGATTATATGTAATCCCTTATTTGTTCTACATTTATTGCAGGAACAATGCCTCTCCTTAAGTTGCGCACATCTATTCGCGCAATCACCGATGAACAAAAGGAAAGGCTTTCTAAGTTGATAGCTGAGCTAACTGATCATCGATGGGAGAGTAGTGACTTAATTGATCACGTTCCTGAAGTCAACGGGAAAATTCAAAAGATCATATGGAATGGTCGTCCCATGCCACAGTTTGAGATGGTGCGATTTTTCATGAACACTCTTTCACCAGAATGGCAAGGAATGTTGAATCGCATATGGGATGTCAACAAAGCCGCTTCATATAGGAAAATTGTGATGGATTTTATAGATGATTATTACTGGATTGTTACAAGGGAAAAGATCATGAAATTGAACCAAAAATGAGTTTTCCCAGTTCATATATTGACTTGGGTTTAGATATTTCGAGTTGTCTTTCTTTTACTATATTTTATGGATACCTTATGTAAACGTTTTAATACCTGGTTGTTGTTGATGTAGCAACTGATATGTAAAGTTGTATTATGTAAAAGCATTATTATTCTATTGGATGTCAAATATTATTTGCTTTCTGTTATTGTTGACTGCTATGGGTAGTTCATAGAAGTTTTTGTAGCTTCATAGAATTTATTTTGCATGGACAATTATATTAATGATAGTTTTAAGTTAGAATTTTTGGAGGATAATTGGAAACATAGTGACCTTTTGATTCTGAAATCTTACTTGAAATTGTTCATTAATATGATTGGTCTGTGCAAAGTGGATGCATAAATGATAGGCATTAATTATTCATGCATATATGTCTGATGTGTTCAGATCAATAGCTTCAGCCACAAAGAGTATAGTTGCCGAGCTGAACAAAGGTGAAAAGCTCAATAGCGATAACTATGAAATCGGCACATGAAAATCCAATATGTCTTTGGAAGAGCAAGGGGCACTAGAAGCTCTTAACCTAACCATGGAAGAGCCTGAAGATGGGAACACTGCACAACACAAGAGAAATAAGGATGCATTTGCTGCCTAGAAAAGAAAGAACTCTCTTGCTCGCATTACGTTGCTGAGTAGCATGGAAAATGACGTCATACGAGAGTTTATGCGTTTTGAGAATGCCAAGGAAATGTGGGAAGCATTGGCAGCAAGATTTGGTCATACTTCGGTGACCAAACTAAGGCAGCTCACTATTAGGTTTGAGTCTTATAAGAAGCCTCATGGTCAGACTATGAAGCAACATCTTAGAAAGATGTCAAACATGATTAATGAGCTGAAAGATGCTGGCCATGTCCTGACCGATGAGCACCAAGTGCAAGCAGTGATTCGTTCCTTGCCTCAGAGTTGGGAGTATATGAAGGTGCACTTGACCCATAATGAGAATATCAAAACCTTTGAGGATGCAGTGCGTCATCTTGAGCTGGAAGATGACCGCCTCTTGGCGGCTAAGCCAGAAACTGAAATTTATCATGCTGGTTACAGCTCACATGGAGCTTCGAGCTCCAAGCGCAAACGTCCTAACTGGTTCGATAAAATGAAAGGCAAGAGAGCAACTTCTTCGGGGAAGAAACCAAAGGTTGACCAACATGAAAGAGGAAAGCGTCCTCGAATGAAGAAGCTGACAATAGTGAAGTGTTACAACTGTGACCAAAAGGGTCACTATGCCCGCGACTGTCGTGAGCCAAAGAAGGTACACACTCCTTGTACTTTTGAGAATTTTGCTTATGTGTCAAGTTCTGTATTCTTAACTGAGTCTAATCTTTTGTGGACTGTAGATTCAGGAGCGACAAACCATGTAGCAAAGGATAGAGAATCCTTCGTGGAATTCCGACGAGTACCAACTGGAACTAAGTGGATCTATATGGGAAACAACTCCAAAGCTGAAGTAAAAGGAATTGGCACTTGCCAACTGAACATGCGTGGTGGACGCACTTTGTTCCTACATGATGTATTGTATGCTCTGGAAATTCGTCGGAATTTAGTGTCTGTTTTAGTGTTGGTCAAGCTAGGTTTTAATATGAACTTCCATAATAGAGGTGTGGATTTGTTTTTGGATACAAATTTCTATGGTTGTGGTTATTTTCTGGATGGTTTCATTGTATTAGATATTGACTATGTTAATGCAAATGTTTGTTATTCCCTTCTCACGTCTCCTAATTCATATGATAATGATGTGAATGTGTGGCATGTTAGACTTGGTCATATTGGCCAACAACGTATAAATAGACTAGCTAAAGAGGACTTGTTGGGCAACATTGAAAAAGTCGATTTGCCCATATGTGAGCATTGCCTAATGGGGAAAACGACAAGGAAACCATTTAGAAAATGTGAAATAGCTTAATTTCATCTGCATTTAATCCATTCTGACGTCTGTGGTCCAATGAATGTGAAAAGAAGGCATGGGGCTGTTTATTTCATCACTTTTATAGATGATTATACTCGATTCGGATATGTCTATTTGATTTCTCATAAATCTGAAGTATTGAGTTGTTTCAAAAGGTTTATGAACTTGGTAGAAAATCAATTAGACAAGAAAATAAAAGTATTGCGATCCGATCGAGGTCGAGAATATTTATCTAATGAGTTCAAAAAATTATATGATGAAAAAGGAATAGAAAGACAGTTGTCTATTCTATATACTCCTCAACAAAATGGTGTTGCGGAGAAAAGAAACAGAACCCTACTGGAAATGGTTAGGTCCATGATGGCGCATGCTAACTTACCTATCACTTTTTGGAGTGATGCATTGTTAACTGCTGCCTATATACTTAACCGAGTGCCTTCCAAATCAGTTACTTCCACTCCATATGAGTTATGGACAGGTAGAAAACCTGACTTAAGTTTTCTTAAGCCATGGGATTGTACTGCCTATACTCATGAGCCCTCTCACAAGTTTGGAAAATTTGGTCTCAGAGGAAAGAATAGTATTTTCATAAGATATTCCGAACACTCAAAAGGGTATGTGTTCATAGGTGAGCAAGAAAGTGGGAGTATAACTGAATTTGAATCACGGGATGTCACATTCTTAGAGGATGAATTTCCTAAGAAGGGTGAAATAGATGAAGATTACTCCCTATTTGAAACCTTGGATCAAGATAATGATATTAGTGGAGTTCGTCCAAGTGAGAGTAATATGAGAAGTGATGAATTGAATTCAACTCATTCTCAATTATAACCACATGATGAGACGACATCATCATTATCTAATCATAGTGGGAGCATAATGGGGAATGATGTGCAAAGTGTACAATCTCCCAACGGCAAACAAGTCACAAAAGTATTCCCCGTCGATGTTTTGACATTAAAAGGGAAACTTTTATAATTGCTCTGCAAGATGAGGATGAGCCAAGAAATATTAATGAGGCTCTAAATTGCCTTAGTAAGGAAAAATGGATTCATGCAATGGAAGAGGAGATTGAGTCAATGAAGTCAAACCAAGTTTGGGAACTGGTTGATCTTCCAAAATGACACAAAGCTATTGGAAACAAGTGGGTTCTCAAAATAAAGCGAAAAGCTGATGGCTCGATAGAAAGGCATAAGGCTTGCCTTATGGCGAAGGGGTAGAATCAACAGGAAGGAATTGATTATGAAGAAACATTTTCTCCTATAGTGAGATTTACCTCGATTCGCATTATTCTGGCAATAGTGGCTAATATGGATCTTGAGTTACATCAAATGGATGTAAAGACTACTTTCCTCAATGGAGAATTAAAGGAAGAAATATATATGGAACAACTTGCTGATTTCATTAAAGAAGGCCAAGAAGGAAAGGTATGTCGACTTTTGAGATCGATATACGGCCTTAAGCAGTCATCGAGACAATGGTATATACGTTTTCATAATGCCATAATGGCATATGATTTTATAATGATAGATGAGGATCACTGTGTATATATCAAAAGATCCAAAGATCAATTTGTGATCATATCATTATATGTTGATGATATATTAATTGCCGGAAGCAATATGGAGTTTGTAAATACTATAAAGAGTTGGTTATCTTCCAACTTTGAGATGAAAGATATGGGTGAGACTGCATACATTCTTGGAGTTAAGATTTCAAGAGATCGTTCGAAGAGGTCGTTATCTCTTTTGCAAGAACCATATATAAATAAGGTTCTTGAACGATTTCGTATGCAAGATTGTAAACCTATAGATACTCTTATTGCAAAAGGTGAAAGATTGAGCCATAAACTATGTCCAAGGACTCCACAATAGAAGGAACAAATGAAACATGTTCCTTATGCTAGTGTTGTTGGGAGCTTGATATATGCTATGATGTGTACAAGACCTGACATATGTTTTGCAGTTGGAATGGTGAGTAAATACCAATCCAATCCAGGTTAAGCACATTGGAAAGCCGTTAAGAGAATACTGAGGTATTTGAAGGGAACTGCTGATTACAAGCTGAATTACCAAGGAAATGATCTGCGACTTGAAGGCTATTCAAATGCTGATTGGGGAGGAGATTTAGATTAAAGGAAATCTACCTCTGGATTTGCTTTCTTACTGAACAATGTTGCCATATCATGGAGCAGTAAGAAGCAAACGTGTATAGCTTTGTCCACGATGGAAGCTGAGTTCGTGGCATTATCAGCAGCGGTACAAGAAGGAATTTGGTTTAAGAGATTTTTGGATGATTTATGTGTTATTGAGAAAGCTGCAAATTCATTATTGGTTAACTGTGATAGCCAAGTAGCTATAGCGTACACCAAAAATCCAAAATATCATAACAAGACCAAACATATAGATACCAAGTATAATTTTGTCAAAGATATGGTTGCACGAAAGGATGTGAACTTACAGTACATATCTACGCATAAAATGGTAGCAGATCCTATAACAAAGCCAATACCTAGAGATGTGTTTTATGATCATGTAAAATCTCTAGGATTGCGTAGAGTCTGATGTACTGGATATTGTAATTTCCCTGAGTTGTTCACATTTATGAACTTGTGTTTTTCATTATTAATGCCTATGAATCTTTGTTTGACGTTTATGCATCTTAATACTCAGTGCATTACATTAAGTTGAGAAAGTATGTCGGACAGATATAAGATTAGCCCACTCACACGGGTAATCGCCTCTATTTACTATGTGATAAATAGAGATGAGACGGTTTTTAAGCTTATTATCTAGGTGATAATCGAGAGCTCAAGCTTAAAATATATATGTCGCCTTAACTAAGTGCTAAGATAAGGACATGATATGTACTATGTCCGAAAGTAAAATACCCCACATATTTTACTTTATCTGTCTAAGATGCCAGATGTGAATTCTGATAAATTTTGTGAATGAGTAGATACGTGAACTCAAGTTAAACATTAGGTATGTCTGAACTATCATCTGTACGATATTGAAGGTGTAGACATACGCTTCATGGGAAAGGAGTTAATACCGTAATACGTATTTCATACTACGTATGCATGAGACAACCAATAAGAATGGCAAAAGTTTGATCTCAACTTTTATGCCGTGTGAGACTCTTGAGAAAAAGAGTTCCTCATTTTTAGTGCCCTCATGACTTTTACTTATTCTCAAGATTTCTATTTAGTGTTTGCTATCTTAGGATGTTGCCAATGGTCATGAGTTAATTCGATCTAATGGGACATTTCTAGAAAAAGCAAGCTGAACTGAAATTGAGAGTTTGAAGGAAAAATGAAGATCGAATTTGGAGAATCACATTGTAGTTTTGTATTTACTGGTCGACCAATTATGACTGTCTTTGGGATAATCATAATTGTGAATACAATATATATATCATTGTTTAAAAGAGATCAAGAGAGATATAAATGTGAATCAATCGATCTAGAGTACTGCATACTAAATCTACTCAGAGTGTGATGCCCATTATGAGCTGCTATATATTCCTAACAGATATATGGCAACGAGCTCTCAAAGTATGCTGGTCGCACAGATTATTCACTGGTATGATTGTTGAAGAGAGGTAAAGAGGATCCTGTTCGGCCCACCATGTGCGAGTGGGAGATGATGGTTTTAATTATTAATGTGATGAGCCTAAGTTGGCCCGTCCGCCCATGTTGGGCCTAAAAGCCCGGCCCACAATATTATGGCCCATGGATAGAGGGATATGATGAAGGGACACGTTTCTTTTTTGAGAGGACGTATATAAAGGGGAAATAAAGAGGGAGACAGGTACCTTTTGGAGTAACGTACGTTCCTCCTCCCTCTTTCCCTCAAAAACACTTCCAAAAGAAATAACAGTAAGCAAGAGGCGACACCCTTCTTCCCTTTAAGGCGAATTGGCGTCATCGGATTCCCTTCCTCATATCAGCATCGGTGCTTAATCTGTGGCTAACAAGGTACGTTCGATTCTGTGATGTGCCTTAGGATCGATTATGTGATGTGCCTTAGGATCGGTGATGCATGTGTTTTTCCCGGGCTTATCTTCCGCACAAGTTTAGGGGTTCGATTTAATGTCGAATCCGGTTTTTGGGAATCCGATATTCCCAACAGGTAGTGGTCAAAGCCAGTGGGCAAGAAATTCCAAGTTTGTTGTTATACGCTGAAGGTCATAAAATACTCCCAATGAGAGTTGGAATAAAACGAAAATGAAGTTTGTTTGTTCACATTTGTTCATTTGTACGACTCACACCGTTTATCTTTTATATACAATAATGACCACCTATCCCAGCAAGTTGCCAAAGTTATTGGATAAAAGAGATGGAAAATAGAAATGAACGCAGGAGCCTTTCACAGGATCCAGTTATACAAGTTCGGCAACAATGCTCAAAATCCATAAAGTTTATATATAGAGAAACTACAAGATGCTAAAAGCTATACCAGGACCATCATCTCAAGGCAACACCGAAAGGTCAAAACATGCCAACAAAATATGAAAATCTTGTAGCAAGGTTCCCTAGTTCACTATCGTTAGCCCCAGGAAATACGAAACGCCCAGAAGGGTAGAACATCCCAAGCAAATAGTGAGAGGAACCTCAGTAAAATGCGAATGTATAAAGATTTCTATTAGATTTTGATTTCATCTCCCTGATCCCATCTTCTATGTGGTATAGGCTTCGTTAAAGAAACTTGCTTGATATGTGTCGACCATGACCTAGACTATGACGGTAGGCCACAAATCAAGCGCAATGCTAGGAGAGATGCAAAACCATAATCAATTGAAGGTGGTCTGATAGAAACAAGGAATCTTTCAAACAAAGGGGTCCTTCCTCCCCTCCTACTATGTCTGTCATAAGCGGTGTTGAATTTGTCAATTAGCTCGTTCATTGTGCTGCAAAAAGGAGAAGAATTATCTGAGTTTCTGAAATGAAGCCTTGCAACGTCCGGAGCAAACCCACGCATTGACAAGTCAATATCAATCCAGTCATTATCAATTTGTCTGTGCACCATAGAAACTTCTAAGTTATAAAGCGAACAAACCAAAATTAAGCATAATTCACAAAAGAAAGCTCTCAGCTTCGCTACTTTCCCCAAAGCTTAGCTGACCTGTACCAATGGTTTATCATGTTCCAAGGCTTCCTATGGACAGAATAACTTTGAAACCTTGTGAAATAACAAATGGATTGTGTTGCTCAAGGCCAAATATTGGAGAAGGTTTTCTAACACCATATCTACCAGGAGCAATTCCTAACAAGTAGATTGCACGAAAAGTCGGATGTTAGGGAGATGTCATCTGAGTCAAATTGTTCCCGATGAAAATTACAACTTATAGTATATATTCTTCCAGATTCGCTAATAATTGCGTCATTGGATAAGCTTTCAGGCACATGACAGGTGTAGTTTGATATATATACACAATCCTCAAGCCTTATCACCCAGAAGATGGTCTAGAGCAATATTTTAAATCCTAAATCATGACGCCTGGACATACTCGAAATATGTCAAAAGTAAATAATTCAGAAGTTCGTTCATACCTCGAGCAATTGGTGAGCATGGCCAGGTAAGTAATAAGCAACATATCACTGTACTCCTCGAAGAAAAGCAAATTGGAGAAGAATTTAGGCAAGAAAGTGAACAACAAAATTATTCGGCAACTAACATATAAAAAGAAATTTAAAAAGGACACGAAACCTCAACTTCAGAGCACTTAAATCATCACTAAATCATGGATCACTAATAAAGAAAAAAACGATTATGGCCAAATACCTTAATATTGATGGATTCGGTGAAATGTGCACGATGGAAGATTATCGGACGGATTACCGCCGACATTAATGCCGGTTACTAAGCTTCCCTCCATCGACGATGAGTTCGCAAACGCAATAGTCAGGTGGTGACAGCGTGCTTCAATAAGCACACTGTGCCCCTTAAACCACGGGCCAATCTCAGTCGTCCCCATCATCCGCAGGCCCAACCCGACCACCACCCTCCCTCGAGACCTCTGCTGTAGATGCATCTTCCTGATCACCGACCCCTCCGCCTCCTCCTCGGACCTCTCTGTCCTCATGGTCGCCTCTATCACAATGCTGCCGGGTGTCCGCAATTCGAGTGGCTCCACCGACGCCACCGCAAAGGGCCGCGCCGCGTCCCAACCGTAATACAGGAAGCACTCTACTTGGTAAAACAGGTAGGTCCCACGGGGATACCCGTTCTCTCCGCCAGCAGTGTGGCTTCCCAGGTGGCGTTGGACACCGTCAGCTCAGTAACCTTCAGGGTGGGGTATGAAGGTCCAACCAGGAAGGCAGCGACTAATGGGAGGACCACTAGCACTACCCCACTGGCCGCCACGGCAGCCATTAGGAAGCAGAACACCTTCCATTCGTAAAGGCCAGCATCAGGGTGGGAGCGTCTGACCGCCCCAGCTTGACGAAGGGAGATACCGACGGACGACGCCGCCGAGCCCGAAGGACCTGCCGCCGCCGCACGCGAAGGACGTTGCCTAAGACCTGCCGCCACACGCGAAGGACCTGCCATGGAAAGAGGAGAGGGTGGCGGCGGAGGACCAGATGATTAGGGTTTTGTCGAGGGAGGCGGACGCCAGGAGGGTGCCGTCGTTGGAGAACTTGACGCAGGAGACGGCGCCGGTGTGGCCGGTCAGGGTCTTCAGGTGGCGGTAGGGCTTGTAACCCTGGTTTTAGTTTCTAGGGATTCTTCTACGGCGGAGACCACCTTTGGAAGAAAAAGTCTGAAGGACCAGTGAATATTTAAAGTTGCGAAAAAATAAATTTCATTTTTTTTTAAGTTGCGAAAAATTGATTAGAAAATCATTATGGATACCCCAATCCAGAATCAGTTAGAAGATTCTGAAGAGCCTAATCCAGAATCGGTTGAAAACTTTTTATCATATAGAGACTTTTATGCATTGACGTTAAAATTGTTTTTCTAATGCCATAATCAGTTGGAAACGTTTATCTTTATTGACTTTATATTTCATAATATCATAAAATTTCAAATTAAAAATAAAGAAAACACTCAATAAAATGTAAATTGGCCGTATATGTGTGAGAATAATTTTTTATAATGTTCTATCTAACTATTGAAATATTAGACTTCGCCTTACTTAGACCCATATAGCTATTTAATGTTGATCATTAACTGAAAATAAGCCAAGACATTAAATGTATTATTTCTCTGATTTTCATTGCTTTTTTTTTTTTTTTTTAATAAAGAAAACCCCTCATATCATACCATAAATAAAACAAAAATAACTCCGTTTGTAAGGATAATTTGAAATTGTTCATTATTTTTGCATAACTATAAGATTAGAATGTCAAATTACTCTTTAATCTATATAAATGTTATGGCTATCTATAAAGGTTATGACTACCCTCTAACAAAACTAAATTGTAATGGATAAACAAAAACTTCGAATTTGAAGGTTCTTGTGTTCTTATTCTTTAACGGCATTCTTCCAAATCTAGGAATTATGGAATTTTTTTAATATAAAACCACATAATTTTGTTAACTAGATCGATATGCAAGCTAACTCAAATCACGTCAAACTTTATCTTCATTAAACTAATCATGATAATTTACAAAAAAGATTACCTGGCTAGTGAAATAAATTTCAAGTTCGGTTATGGAAGAGACACTTAAAATTACAAATCTCGGTCCTCCACAGTTCTTCGCTTTGTAAGCTCTAAGGTTAATCCTAAAATATACATATTTACTAACGTGCCCCTTGTGCCAACAATCTCACGCTGCCCTTGCTTCCAAACAAATCGCTACCTAGAATGGGAACATCCAACCTCCACAACCAAACACGAGATAAAAGGTAGTATCATCTGTCTACTTCTTTTTTTAATCAAATTATATGAATTTTAATCACTACAATTGGTATCAAAAGCTAATCCATTAATTTAAAATCACTCCATTAAAGGAAAACAATTTGAAATGATACATTAATTATTGTGGACCCATACCTATTCAAATTGAAAGAAGTTAATATTAGGTACCATTGCATATAGCTTAATTAACTTTTCTTAGCATATATTACAAAACACGGTGGGTTTATCTATATGTTGAAATAATTTTTTTCCATCATATAACTTGTATTCAGTGTACAATAAGGAAAGCCACATTCGAACGTTAAAAAGAAGAAGGAAAATTACAAATTATCTATTTTTTTAACCAAATCACAACATAATCTTTTCTAGTTTAATTATTTCATAGCAAAGTTGAGAAAAGTACCAGATGCACCTAAGGAATGTCGTAATTTCATTTATAAAGCATAAAGGGAGTTACAAACAAATCCCAATATTGGTTTAATATTCTCGTATAAAATTGACTAATCCAGCTATAAACTAGCAATAATTTACTGAAATTGTATTTCTCAAACTAATTGAATGTATTGACTCGGTGAATTTTTTTTTTCCCTTGGACCAAATCAGATTTACTTGAAAAATATCAATTCCAGTTTAGCTAGTGGTGGTATATTCATCAATAGAATGTATATTTGGAGTGGCATTATTTCAATTACTCTTATTGTTTAAGGAAGAGGAAGTGAGGTAAAATCAAGAAATCATTCACAAATCCCTCATTTAATATATTAGTCTAGATATAAATCAGCTCTTGTAACCAAAGATAGACATTGCTTTCGGATGTCTATTATTGTCAGGGAGTCCGCCCATGATTTACAATAAATAATCTGATAATTCTAATTCACGGAAAAATAGTAGTAATAAGTGGAGAAAGAACCAGACATTCATCACATGCACTGTGAAGACGGCAACAAACGGCCCCTGCAGACGTCGTTAACGAAATAGTCAAAGGTAAATGGATCCAACGGCTGTTCTCGCGCCACGAGAAATGGTAACTCCTCTGTCTCGTTTTCCATTATTTCCCCCTACGGAAACGTGGATCCCACCAGGGTCAATCCCCGGTCAAAGGACGCATATGCCCCTTGGCTTACCCATTAATTATCTACCTGTGTATAATTACAACAATGAATTATTGATTAGGTGCATGATATCTCTTTAATTCAACTAAAGAGTGACATCATCTCTATAATGCAACCAAATCCAAAGAAAATGCGACTCGAAACCCCATATCCATTTTATATATGAACTTAGTCCTTTTTTTTAATCAATTATATATACCTAGATTGGCTGGTTCTTATAAAGTAAAAAATATAAAAAACACACGTGACTTTTGAATTGATAATCATTTACGTGTCTCTATTTTTGTAAATATCCTTTATATACTTTTAAGCAGAACCTCAAATGGCAAAAATTGGAATCACTCCTTTCTTGCAAATTTATTTTAGTATTATAGCTTATGATTTGGGTGGTTTGGTTTTTAATTGGTTTTAAGCGTCTTGGACAGGTGTGAAAAATTTAGGATTGGGACTTGGACAATTCTTTTTTGAGAAAATGATGCTTAAAGTAAATAAAGATACATGGGTAATTGATGTGAAGGGAGCAAAGCCTTTAAAAGCAAAATCTGTGGGGTCCACTTGCGTTCTAGACCCCACCCACGTCCACGCGCAACGCCTTCCCTCCTTCTGTGTGCGCAGACACATAACGCCACCACCGCCCGGCAACTCCATCATTCTGAACGACGACTTTTCCATCCATGCACCAATGACCATACGCCCCCAATGAAGGGACCGTCTCCCTCACCAAAATCAAAATGAAATTGAAATATAATAAAACTATAAAAAAAAAATTTGCCATATTAAAAGAAATGGCCAAAAAAATAAAAAATGAAAATATTAATAAAAAATTTAATTATTTATGTTAGTGCCAACGGTGCCATGTAGGACAATCATGTCGATGGCTAATGAATTCCGGTGAAAGTTGGACACAATTATAATAAGTTTATAATTTTTTTGCTTATTTGTTTCGTATGAATATGATCTTTATCTATGTACGGATGTTGTCATTTCTTAAATGGTTGACATTATGGAAAACTTCAAACTAGCCAAATGTGATAAATTTATCTAAAACAAATTTTTGATCATAAAAAACTTTAAATCGGTATGTTTATGACAAATTTAATTATTGTTAGTTTTCATTAAATTTCATTATCAAATTGATGAATTGGACAACACATGTATCAATTTAGAGTTTTATACTCCATTTGTCACAAATATATTAGTTTATGATTTTTCATAATATTATTCCATTAATTGAGAATAAATTTATTATAAATATATTAATTTGAGATTTTTATAATGTGTCAAATTAGAGTTTTTATGATATTTATGATATTAACTCGTTATCTAACATGTGATGTTTGCCAATCAAGCCACCTACTGGAGGCAAACCTTGAGGGTTTGTTTCCATTTGAACAATTTATAAATTAAACGTCACTTTCGTCCAACTCATCCTATATATATTTGAAAAAGGCCATGTAGTGCTACTCAATATATTTATTAATTTATTGCTAAGAAAATTCACTTTATATTTTAAAAAATTAAGAAAAGGTCAAAAAGTGAAATATGAGAGAGCGTGATAGGTGTGCACTGTACCCTCACACGCTATTGTCACGGGTCGGTCGATTTCGGACGATCAAACACCGTGCGGCCTTAGGATCGGTGATCCTAAGTCAGCCTTTCGCTCCCACACGCACAACACAAAGGGTCGGAAGCACAAAGAAGCGTGTATATTCACTTTGAATGAGCTGAGCTCGAATGAGGGGGAGGGACCCCTTTTATACAAGTCTCGATCAATTCTCGGCCGTGGATCGTCCCTCCGATCGAACGGCTATATTTGAATTCGGTCATAATTACAATCTGATCAGTAGGTGGCCGCAGGCATGGGGAATCGTCAACCGAAGCCTGCACACGCCAAGGGCAGGTCTGGGCCGCTCAGGGACGTGCGACCGGTCAGGCACAGCATGGGCGAGTCAGGGTCGTCTGTCAGGGAGCAGGTGAACTGCTCCGGATTTGTGCAGGGGCTGATCGAGTGCGGATCCGGGGAAGCTCGCTGGTCGTGCACGGATCACATCCTGCACGTGCATGGGCGGATCAGGCGCTGATCATGTCAGGCCGATCAGTGGATCGGTCAGGCGCTGATCATGTCAGGCCGATCAGTGGATCGGTCAGTTGGTCGACCAAGAGTCGTCCGAGGCTACATCGAGGCTACATCGATCGATCATGGGCCCGATGCGGGATCGGTCGGGCGTTCCAGCTACGCCCAGTGCGGGACACGGCCGATCATGGACGGTCTTGGACATGCTTTTCCGTCGGCCGTGTCACTATGATGATCATCCATCCGTCCCCGCACTCGTCTGTTCGTGCGTTGTTTCTATTTTCACTTGTGGTAGCGCCTCCAATTTAATTGGCTTTTATGTTATCATTATCTTTTGAAAAATAACACCATCTAAAAACCCCAAAGTGACACCAAATCAATGCCCTAAATTTTTTTAGGACCAAAACCCTCAAATTTTTATCACGGCAGTACAAATTTAAGGATTTCAGCAACACCAAAAACTCATTCGATATAGATGGCAGGTTCTAAATATTCCAATTTTATTGATTTAGTTCTCAGTCTTCGCACAAAATTTATAAATGGTTATACCGATCAACTTGTGTCGAAAATTATTTACGTTGCCCTCGCAAGCAATAAAAGGACACATTGGGAAATGCATTAGAGATCTGATTTGTTGCCCTCCTAAGCAAATAAGGATGCGTTTGTTTTTGTTTCTTTTTTCTGTTTTTAAACACTTTTTCTGTTTTTTTGTTCCCGAGAACAAAAAGGAACAGAAACACGTTTGGTTGCGTTTTTGTTCCAAAAGTATTTTTTTATTCCCAGAAACACATCTAGAACAAAACAAGAAACAAAAAAAAAGTTGTTTCTTGTTTCTCAAAACAAAATTTAAGAACAATTTTTCTCTCTCTTCCATTTTCTTCTCTCTTTTTCTTCTTTTTTTTTCTTTCTTTTTCTTTGGCCGGTCGCCGGCCTCGGCCATGGCCGGTGACCGGCCGTCGAGGGCCGGCGACCTCGCCGAAGCGTCGCTAGCCCCTGGCGAGGCTCGGCGTCGCCGGGCCACCGCCAAGTTGGCGTCGCCCGGACGATGACTAGGGCTTCTCCGAGCTGATCACTCTTGCTTTTAAAACAGTAATTAATAGTGAAGAAATGACATTTGTAGTGATATGCCAATTTATGCGCTTTAATATTAATTACGTCTTTTGTATATGTGCACAAGCAATCTGTCCATCTTTTAGTTAATGGGCATCATCTCGGCACAAGAATGAAGTACACATTTGGTAGTCTTTGAATAGTTTTCTAATAATGATTCCAATAAAAAGAAAAAAAATCAAGTATTAATGATATGGAGGCAATGTTAGAGTAATCTGGAAAATAAAATTGATTGGACATCACAACTCGGTCAAATTTGGGAAAATTGAAAGAGGGTAAATGTGCCGCACGTGTACCAATTTAGGTTTTTTATGATCAAAAAAATTAATTTAGAGTAAATTTATCATAAATGTACCAGCTTGGCGTAAATTTGTCATAAATATACCAGTTTGGGGTAAATTTGTCATAAATATACGAGTTTTGGGTTTTTAATGGTATTAAACTTATGAATTTCCACATGACTTGCCACGTTAGCAAGGTTAACAGCAAAATCGAACGGAAGCTAACGGAGGGTAGATCCTGTCATATATGTACCGGTTTGGAGTTTTTGGTGATCAAAAAAATAGTTTGGGGTAAATTTGTCATAGGTATACCAATTTAGGGTTTTTTAGGTATTAACCATAAAAATTATCATAGTTGTATGCTTTAGTGCTTCCTTTATTAGCTCCTTTAGCTTAGTGCACGGAAATCTATTTGACTTTCTTTTATTTATTGCAACATACGATTGAAAAAATAATAAAATTTGTCACATGGCATTTTCTTTCTACTGAAATTGACCCGGGGGGACTCAAATGCATCAAATTGCAAGTATTAGGACTTAAAATGATGGAATGAAAATTTTTGAACTCAAATTCCTTATGGCAACGAGTTTTAGAACTAACCCGGTAAATCGTTAAAAAAACAGTCTTATTTAATCGTCTTTTTCATTTGACCTATACGTGAGGAGAGGTATTAAGAGGCCTAATGCATCAATACGAAGGATATTTCACTTCAATGTTAACTTTTGCTTTCAAAGTTAAGACAGAGTTAATAAAATAGCAAGGTTAGCATGTTAACATATTATTTAGCTCTTCGCTTATCATGCACTCTAAAAGGGAGTGCGCCCATATTAAAAAGAAGATGACGCCAATGAATGACAATGGAGAAGAAGAGGCATCGCACTCTCGTTATATTTGCCCATGAAAAAGAGAGTAGGCAATAAAAGTAAAATTAAATATTATGGTTCACCTTCGTTCCGCTCAAATATACACCAATATCTACATCGACTAGCGGTTGATAGACATGTACTCGATCATTTGAGTCTTGGAACCACCAGAAGATTAGTCGTTGTCCTCTTCATCCACATTGCCGTCTCTGTGTCTAGTCGTGGTATGGTATTTCGTGCACATGCCGTCCCTCTTGTCTCAATGATCCATGTCAAGAAAATTATTCAAATAATCCTAAACCTGTCACGCTTTTGACAATTACATCCTAAATTCTTCGATTTTATCAATTAAGTCTTAAACATTTTTGATGATCTGTCAATTAAGTCCATTCAATTAGTTTTGACCGGCAATCGTTCACATAGATGCTGGGTGTTTTACGTGGCATCTGGCGTCAACATAGACAAATTTTTAAAAAAAAAATATTTGAGTTTTTATATATATATTTTTTAAAATTGAGTTAATAAGCTCGAACCAACAATCATTGAGCTTAGAATCACTAAAACGATTTGAAGCACTGGAATAAACTAACTGCGACTCCAACTTCTTCGCAACACATCACCTAAATAATTAATCAATTATAGAGCAAAGCAACGAAAATCAAATCAACAAAAGACCAATACTGCATGCATACCTCTTCGCTTTGTACGCCTCAATTTCTTCCTCTATAATATCCGTTGAGCCACACATCCATCCGGGTTGTCAGAGTAACGACTAGAAGTCTGGCGGCGTGACCAAGTGGAGAAGTGACAAAAATTCATATTCGTCGACACATACTTATAAATTTCTAGCTAATTTCATTATAAATGATATGACAAAAAAAATAACAGGATTTGCAATGTCACTTTTGTCGTCCATATATTATTCTAATTATATGGTTTTGGCAAATAATAAAATCAATTCGATTTTCTTTTTGAAATATATATTACACTAAAATTGGAAAGGACCCGGAATTGCAGATAAAAAAAACAATATCACTATAAATTTGGCATAGAAATAACATGCACGGTTTGATTTGATTTTATATAAATTTAATTAATAATTAATTCCGCATAGGAGCTTGTGGATTTATGTACTATCATGAAGTAGAGAATGTACGTCATGTAACTCCTACTAGAATAAGAGCAAAATGCTGTTCATAGTAATCGGTGATCAATGAAAAAATTAAAAAAATCAATTAAAAAATTAATTATTTATGTTAGTGCCAACGGTGCCATGTAGGACAATCATGTCAATGGCTAATGAATTCCGGTAAAAGTTGGACACAATTATAATAGGTTTATAATTTTTTTTGCTTATTTGATTCGTATGAATATGATCTTTATTTATGTACCGATGTTGTCATTTATTAAATGGTTGACATTATGGAAAACTTCAAACTAGCCAAATGTGATAAATTTATCTAAAACAAATTTTTTGACCATAAAAAACTTTAAATCGGTATGTTTATGACAAATTTAATTATTGTTAGTTTTCGTTAAATTTCATTATCAAATTGATGAGTTGGACAACGCATGTATCAATTTAGAGTTTTATACTCCATTTGTCACAAATATATTTGTTTATGATTTTTCATAATATTATTCCATTAATTGAGAATAAATTTATTATAAATATATTAATTTGAGATTTTTTATAATGTGTTGAATTAAAGTTTTTTGTGATATTAACTCTTTATTAAACATGTGATGTTTGCCAATCAAGCCACCTACTGGAGGCAAAACTTGACGGTTGGGAAATGCATTAGAGATCTGATTTGTTGCCCTCCTAAGCAAATAAAAGGACACATTCGAAAATGCAAGTGCATTTCTTCTCTTCGCTCGAGATCTAATTCGTTGCCCCCATCAATTAAGGGCGCGCATGGCAAAATTTCTATTTCAAAAATTGATTTATGGCCAAAAATTGATTTCTCAATTTCTATTCCTCGGACAAGTTTCGAGCAAGGAAATTTGTTTGATAACGACTCAAAATTTCTATTTCTCGGAATATAAATCCGTTTGATAACAGAATAAAATTTCTATTTTTAGGAATAGAAATTAATTAGATAACAACATAGGAAATTGAAATCCTCAAATACAAAATAATAGTCGAAATAATACTAATACATTACAAAAGTTGAAAATACAATTTCATGGAATTTCCTATTACATGAGCTTTCGTTTCCTATTACGTAATATTTTCTTTCGAAAAATAAACAACGTGGCAAAAAAAAAAATCAATTGAAATTCAATTGTAATGAATATGTCGTTATGTTTTTGCCGAAATTGATTTCACATTAATCAAATAAGTCTAATGATAGCCATGATTATAATAGTCTAATCTCCTAAAAAAAAAAATCCTAACTTCAAGTCTAATTCCAATTTTTTTCCAAATTTTGTTAAAAAAATCTTCACCATGTTCAAAAATCATCACCAGTTTTTTTCAAAATTATCAACACTAGGATTATTTAAAAATTTATTATCAAAATCTGTATTTTCATCAACATTCTTACAAGAACAACATATTCCTAATTAGATCTCTTTTTACCCGCGTCTTGATAAGTGATGACACTATATAAAAGAAAAATCGGATGAAACCCTAATGATTTGACCCCCTTTTTACCATCTCAATATGAAGTTTATGATTAAAAAAATAGTTAGCCAGATAGAGCCGTTGTCTAGCATACTATGGAAGAGTAGGTGAATAAAGACTCGTTAGATATGAATATAGCAAGTTGACTATTACCATACGTGAAATCTCTTGCGTGCAACAAATGAAGCATTGTTCATTCAATTCCCACCATTTGGCCCAATGATTAAGATTTTCAATCAATATTGATTAAAATGACTATATCAAAAAATCATTAAAATATTTTGAACTAAATTAACTAAATTGAAAAGTTGAGAAAAGAAATTTCTATTTCTATTTCAGAATCTAAATTAAAAATTTAAGCCTCCGATTTCTTCGATTTCTTTATTTATGAAATAGAAATCTGTTTTAGAAATAAAAAAATCAAATTGCATTACCAAACAAATTTATGTTCTAACCTTATTCCGTGGAGCAAAGAAATAAAAAAATCAAAAAATCAAAAAATAAAAATTTTATCATGCGCCCTAAAAACGCAAAACTTTCCATCCTCTCTCTCAATCGTATCTTCTTATTATCTCCATGGGATCCCCCCTACGATCCACATCCAATCAGCACCGGAGAAAGACAAACAAACAGGGGCTGTGATTTTCAAGGTTGCGGGGAGGGGCTCCATCACGACCGTCAAAAGTGAACCGGCGGGTTGGGGGCCGCCGCCACGTGGCCCTTCTCTGCTCTCGTCGCGTGCCCGAAGTTGTCCTATCCCATCAACGCGAAGAAAGAGAAAAGCAGGCGTCAAAGCTGGGGGAGAAGAAGAACGGGAAGGTACAATTTTTTTGGTACTCTCTCGTGCGCAGAGGGAACGCACCGATAAGACAGCCCTAAAACACCCTAAAAACTGCTCGTTCCAACCAAATGGAAAATTTTCTGACCCCATTTAAAAAAAAAATGCAATAATCGCTCATATAAAAAAGAAATTATTTATAGGAAAAGAGCCGGGGTAATGGGAATAGATATTTAGAAGTCAGCTGCGATTAATAGTGATATAAGTGATCATTAAGCAAATTTGGAATGAATCTTACAATTGCGCTTAATTCCTCGGTCTAACTTATTCATCCTAGCATGCACAAATTT
Source organism: Eucalyptus microcorys (assembly GCA_014182515.1). NCBI lineage: Eukaryota > Viridiplantae > Streptophyta > Magnoliopsida > Myrtales > Myrtaceae > Eucalyptus > Eucalyptus microcorys. The sequence goes on along the minus strand of CM024568.1, from coordinate 4,601,722 downwards.
TCTATGGAATGATATTTGAAAGACAAGATAGAGGCGCCTATTAGGCGGACTTCATGGATCAAAATAGTAATTAAATTGAGGCAATAAAAAATGCCCTAATGATGTCTAAATCTCATTAAAGCAATCGGACAACAAATCTATCCGAAATAGCCATCAAATATTGTGAAGTCTAATCAGATGGAATGGAGAGGGCAGCCGGCGAACAGTCAATCTGGGGTTGTGGTGTTCACGGCAATAGTGCATGTTGCACGGCTGGAGTAGAGTGTAAAAGTGGACGATAGTGATTGTATTTGACAAGTATGGTTCTCGGTGGCACATGGCAAGGAGAATAACTTGATGAGTCAAAACCAGGTGTCCTGCAAAGAGACAGAGTCCTCCTTTTGTCTGTCTATAGTGGCCCTAGTGGGTCTGCTTTTTTAGGTGGACGATGGCTAGGCTTTTCCGAGCTGATCACTCTTGCTTTTGAAACAGTAATTAATAGTGAAGAAGTGACATTTATTGCCAGATACTAATTATGAGAAACACTGACAAACTTGCATAGCCCATAAGGTTAACTAAAATAACTTTTTTTCTTTTAAGGTCCATTTATTTCAAATAAAATTGTTATCAGAATTTTTTTTTCTCATTCTTGATATTTAAATAATGGAAAATTGATCTATTAATGGTAAATATTTTTCATGGATTGAAAAAATGGAGCTTATATTTTAAAAAAAAAAAAATTCCTTTCTAGTAAGAAGAATATAATTTTTCCTAAATTATCAATTATTTTTCATGAAAATATTTTCCATGAAAAATAATTTTCCTTTATTATGAAATTTTCAATGAAAAATGGGGGAAGACTTCATAAAAAAGGAAATTACATTCTGATAAATCATTTTTCAAAAAAATAGTTATTTTTCTTTTGTTTGGTCATATGTGAAAGAAAATGTTTTTTGTATTTGGATTTCATTTGAAAAATGATTTCAATCTCGCGTGCCGCCCCCTCTCGCCCGCCGCATGCCCGCCGCCCGCCCACCCGCCGCCTATCTGCACACCCACTGCCAGCCTGTGTCCACTTGGTCCCCCTAGCCGAACGTTGTCCACCTACTTGTGGTGACCTGGCTTGTCTCATGCACTTTGCAAATTTGAACGAGACCGAATTAAATCTCCTTTCTTATTTATTTTATTATTATTTAGTTTTTATACTTGTTGATTTGCTCTTTTATTTATTTATCTATCTAATTTTTCCGTTCCTTTTCTAATGTTTATTTTCGTGAAATTGTATGCCCAATTTGTCAACTAGACTTTAGTTGTGAAGAAGTATAAACGAATTGAAAATTATATCTAGCAAGAACTTTTTCCATTAAATTCACACTCTAAAAATTTCTACAAGCAATAAAGTTCAAAACTTCTCCAAAGGTGTGCATTGGATGCAATTCAACTCGAGAACCGGACCGAATTGGTATGCACTAGCTGGTTCAAGCCCTGTTCAAGAGAGAAGTGGTTCGATTCTAGGTTTTGTGAACCTAGAATGGTCTCTAGGCCTTTCCAAAAAGTACCTTTGCATCAACGGAGAATTTAACGTTTTCAACGTGGAAAAATGCCATCGTAACCACTTAATTAACAGAGTTTTTGTAGTGATATGCCAATTTATGCGCTTTAATATTGAAATACTTCACGTCTCATCATCACGTGACGCGGCACATTCGCAAGTACCCTCTTCCTCCAACGCATACTCTCTAGGCACATGGGGAATAATGATATTGCCGTATCGCATAGATAGGCGGAGGCTTTGCCGTGTGTCAAATTTAAAACCCTGCATTCTTTTCCTTGTCCAAATAACATTAACAAATGCTTGCTCTCAAAACTGAAAGGGGAAGACATCATCTCTTTACTTATATAACTTCTATGCATTTACAATACGTCGAGCTTGTTATTGATTGGCGGTATATTTATAATTTTTTGGTAATGTCGACAAAGAGATGTAATCAGATAATTTAAATTTTCACTAATTTAAAGAGGCAGGTTCTAGGAGATTGTCGCAATGCAAGTAAAATAGAAAAAAATCGCATTCAAATGGATAGATTGTTGTCGGGCAATTTAATGGGAAAGAAGCTAGGCACGCGGTGAATTTTTATTGGGCGGAATTCAAGATCACAATCCCAAAATTCTCCGATTATGTAGAGCGGGGACCGGGGGAACATTCCAGAACCCCCCGGGGGGGGCGTGGGGGGGGTGGCGTAGGGCCAATTTCTGCAGCAGATAAGAGGCCCGCGCTCCCACGCGCCGTCTTGACGCCGGATGGCGTCAGCGAAACCGCGTTTTCTCTTGGGGGACGCCACGTCACGCCCCTCCTCCAATGGAACAAAAGCTCACGGAATTGGGGATAAAATCTATTATTTTTCCTTGTACCATTAGTAATGCGACATTTCGTCGATTCTACCCGAGGTGAAGTGCGGCATATGTTTTGCCAAGAGGTCGGTTCATGTTAAAAGAACATTTGATGAATTCGGTGGCTATCCAAAAGAATTAATTTATGATGTGCTTGATAACGCTTCAATTTTTCTTTTCTTTTTTATTTCTCGAAAAAATATAAAATAGAAATTTTTGTAATTTTTCCATTATTAAGAACAGATTTGAAACAAAAATAAAAAATAAAAAAATTATTTTTTTTGTCCTCAGGAATAAAAATAAAAATAAAATCAATTTCTCATCACTTTACCTCCGCATCACGAGACGTCTCTCTCTTTCTTCTCTCCTCTCTCAGTCTCGTAAAATTTCTCTATCTCATGAAAGTTGTCCTCCTTCTTGCATTAATCAATCGACACTCACCGAGGATGATGGAGTTGCCAACACCTTTCCTCCTCCATCGCCGCAACGAGTCCTAAGAGATGGTAGGAAAAATATTGTAAATAAAATAGCAAGGCATCTCAATATGCCTGAGATTCCATGACTTTATATTTCCGACTTTTGTAATGTTGTTTATTAGTACTTGACAACATTTCTATTAATGGTATTAAGATCATTAAATTCTGTATTATTATATATTCTCATTCTATTTATTAGGCCATGCCACTATAATAATTAGCTAATGACGGTATTTTTTTAAATTTGAAAAGTTTGAGTTTATGATTCCAATTCCACCTTCCTCTTTCAAGAACTTTATATAATCAACTATAACTGACATTTTATAAATTAAATAAAAAAATTGGGAATAAAATATTTTTGGGAATAGAAATTTTTAAGGTCATATTAAATGTATTTTTGTTCTTTTTCTATTTCAGAAATATAAACTTTGTATAGTTATCATATGCGTTCTTTTGTTCAGAAACTCACAAGGAATAGAAATAGAAAAAATTGTTCTAAACATAAATTGTTTCGGAACAAAAATGTTACCATATTTTGGTCTTCTTAGTGAATTCTGAACTTGTGGCGGTAGCCAAGGTTATTTATAGAGATGAGCAAGTAAAGATATAAGATGGCTTCGTGAACATGTAGAAGAAACTAAAGTTTCAAGTCCAGATTGCTTAGCTCAACTCATAACACAATCTGCAGCAATTCTTTGGTCACGAGGAATGGAGTTCTTTCAATTTTAGATGAACAATAGTTAATTAAGAGCACAAATGATAGTTTTGTATTATCATGGAACTTCAGGTGTACAATTACTTTCGTGAATATATACCATCATTCTTCATCGGTGGCCGATGAAATATTGATTTGAAAAGACTAGTCGCACATACTTCTCCCTAACCTTCCTGGAACTCTTCCTCATGCAAGTCCCATAGATGTCCAGCCTTACTATTTGTTTCATTGATGGCACGAATGTTTCTTCAAACAAGCACCAAAACTATGTTCATGTTCACTTGGATTTCGACCACTCGTCCAAAGTCATCCAAACTTGAACTTGCTTAGGAAAAAATGTACCAAGTCCCTCATGAGATGACAGGCTTGGGCAAGGTTTACTGGCCTCATGTTGGGTCTTGCCCTGCCTCACCGTCAAGTCTAATAACTCTAACCCGTGCTTGGCCCGTTCATTGATTTGGTCCAGTATAGTCTACGCAGAAAAAAAATGGCTCTAGTCAAGACCTTGATAATTGATTCATAATGCTCTGATTTTGTTCATATGCAAGTATAAGCAGTGATCATTTGTAGTCTGGAATGGAGATTGGCCCCTAAAGAAATCTTTTGTATGCTTTTAGTGAAGTTGCACCAAATTGGACCGAACTCATGTAGATCAGAGAAAAAACATGCAACCGAAGCTTCAAAACTGACATCTCCTCATAAGCGTATGAAACTTTTCTTTGGACAGACAACAAACAGAGAATAATGACTTCTTAGATAGGACATGATTTCACCAATCTCATTCATAAATATATAGATTCACAGCAGCACATAAGACTAGTTATACCCATCAGGTGAAAAAAGAAAAAGAAATCGTGACACCCGGCAAGAAAGCACCGATCAAAACATGCAAACGTGGAAATTTTGCGACTTTCACCTACAAGATGCCCCTAGTTCTTTACAGTGGTCACATGCTTCAACAGAATCTGCACGACATCCTGAGATACTCTCGTGGCCTCCGTCTTCAGGTGTGCAATTTTGCTTCCATTTCTTGCTCGAGCCGCTTGACATTAGTGCCAGAATCTCCGCTACTCTGCGTGATTGGCACACCTGGAAATATAGAGAGTTATTAATCAGTACAGACCAGCCTACGCCAAGCAATTATAAAGAGGAGACAATACAAGCTCCTATATTTAAAGATGATAGAATTCTGAAATTTAATTCATGCTGCATTACTATGGTTGTCATGTGCAGAGCTTGTCAAAATAAATAAGAGTTTATGATGAATATATGCTAATTTGAACAAGTGCAGGAATTAAGACTCCACAAGCATGAGTACACAAGCAGCAGTTCACTTCTATTGTTTGGTTCCAACTGACATTTTTTTATCCCAAATCTTCATGACCCAAGAAAGCAACTTGAAGTTCCCTACAAGAGAAAAACACCAAGTGCTTAACAAGTTCTAGTGGTCTGTTAAAAAAAAACAAGTTCTAGTGATATTGCTCTCATCAGTAAATATTCTTGTAATCCCATTTTTTATTGATTAATAATTATTAAGTACCGTAAATCCAGAGTCCTTGTGGCCACAGAGTGGTCATCAGATAGAACCATGTGACTCCCATCATAAACTTATCTAGTACAAAGGCTTGTTGAATTTAAAGAAAGCAACCAACACCAATTGAGCTTCACTTTTAAGTACACAGAGCTACAAACCTTTGTCATTTTAAACTTCCAATTACATGCATTTCTCCTTCACAAACGGAAATACCAAATTAGGATGCTAGATGGAGTCAGAACAACTATTTCCCCCTATTCTTACCTCTGCAACCTTTCTTCGAAACTCAACCTCCTTCTCTGCCTCTTCTTTGGCTAGCCTTAGCCGAGCTGTTTTTGCTGTAAAGAACCAGTTGAGAGTCTAACGAGCAAATACTAAATGCAAGTAACAGCTTATGGGGTGATGTTACATGTTCATTCTCTCTCGGATGTAAAGACACGTTCCCTTCATCCTTTTTCCTTCGTTAGTTTATTATTCTTTTTCCCGAAGTTTTCTGGAAGAAAACATAGGCCAAGGCCAAATTAATCATACAAGGACTGTTGAACCCAAAAAGAAAAAGGGAAAAAAATCAAATAATCATACAAGGACTAGATATGCTTAATCCCACAGGGTTGACTATGGGGCTGTTTGTTTGTGTTTCTGTTCAAAAATTGTTCCAGGAACAGAAATAGAAAAACTATTTCTGTTCCAGGAACAGTTTTTGAATAAAAGAACGCGTTTGCAGAATCGTACAAAATTTCTGTTTCTGGAATAAAAAAGAACAGAAACACGTTTGTAATCGCACATAATTTCTGTTCTGGAATAGAAAAAGAACAAAACACGTTTGTAAATGTAAAAAATTTTTATTCCAAATTTTTCATAAAGTGTTTTTTTTAAAATAAAGTTTAAACTTGATATTGAATTCTCAATTTGTTGAAATGCTCATCAATTTAATTTTGTTCATGGTGAGTGAAGACAAACATTCTGAACATAATCATATATGCATACTTGGTAAGAAATTTTGTAAATAAAGTTTGTGTCAAATTTTTTCAAGTGATTTTATTTTTTTTATAAAGTGTAAACTTGATATTGAATTATCATTCTCATGAAATGCTCATCAATTTAATTTTGATCATGGTGAGTGAAGAAAAATATTTTCAACATGGTCATATGTGCATACTTAAAAGAAAATTTTATAAGTAAAGTTCATACAATAAGAACTAGCAAAAAGAAGAGTATCTTATACATCTCAACATGAACCCTTCAGATTTGAGATTTAGTTTGGTTAACTTAATGGTGCGAAAGCTTGGTGTCTTCAGATTTGATGTGATCTGTTGTTATTGATGCGTCGGTTATTATGGAGGCCTTCGTGAGGTTGCGATTGTGATTGGCACATTCAAAGTGAAGATGTATATGACAGATCTTGATTTAAAAGCCTCCGCAAAAGAAAGTTAACAGGTTCACCTCGCGTTTTAGCTTATGCATAGCTAGCATCAACGTAGCCCTCACCGACATACTTAGCTATAGATGCCTACCAAGCAACGTAACAGGAGCCAAGAGGACCGACAGCAATAGATTTCCATTCTTCATCATGCTAGTTACCAAAAAATCATATCAGCTGTACCAACTCCTTAATGAATTTCACAAGTCAACAAAATGTCAGCTTTACAGAGAAGAGTTCTTCAACAATAGATGACAGTTTTCTTATGTATCAGTATCGCAATCTTTCAACTGCAGTGTACCAACTCAATTTGTTTTTCTTTCAATCAAGTTAAAAAAACTATCATAAAGTCATTCAACTAATTTAAATGGAAGCTCCCGATGTGGTTCCTACCTAATGTGATAGGGAGCACCTAAGAAAGCCGAAGATGTCAACCAGGAAAGTTACATCCAGTCAAGAAGCCACCCACTGAAAATAACAGCATCCGCAACCTCTCGCAGCAGCCCAATTGCCACACCAAAAGAAGAAGTTCCCTTGCTTTGTACTTGGGTTCCGAACAAAGCCTACGCTGCTCTTGATGCCACAGAAACAATAAGGATTATACTGTGATTGAGGACCCCGCAAATCCTTCTGTGTGTGCGGCTGATGGGGAGGCGAGTGCTTTGATATCAGAGTATGGTCATTGTCATACAATGTCAGAGAGTTGGTGATGGAAAATCTGATTCCCCTGCACAAAAGAACCATAAGCAAGTGAGCTGTGTTTTTGCATCATCTAAACCACAATGAGCACGCCTGAGCCAGGTCAAGCCAGCCATCTCAACCGCCTCCTTAAGATTACATCTTAGACCTCCGAAAACTTCCTGGAATGGGACTTTTAGGTTAATCCATCTAGTGAAAGGAAGAGAGAGAAAATGTCAGAATTAAGCATCAAAGAATCTAAGTCTGCATGCTAGTTACATATCATCAACTCACCTGTTGAAGTAAGAAGGCTTTCAAATTTTCTTATATCAACACTCGGATTCCAACATCACCCGGCAATCCCAGTTGGACCAGGTAACAACAGCGAAATTTGTGTTCTTTATGCCCTTCTTTTCAAGCCATTTGTCATGACTAAGAAGAGCCTCACTCAGAGTAACACCTCGATCTATCTAGACTCACCCCCGGAAAAAAAAAGGATTTAAAGGCCGTAATAATGAACAGAAAATTGATATGAGAAAGAAGATGCCATAATCCATAAGCATGACTGGAATGAGTGAACTCCCTATGCAGGCATGGGCCATTTAAGTATTTGTGCATGGCAAGCACCAAAAGACAATTGACTCGCCACTTTGGCATGGTTTTGATGTATCATCAAAACTATACGTAAGGTTCTGCACTGCCTATTGAATTTTAGCCTTATCTAATTATCTACAAATCATTCTAGTAACTTGTAATTCTTCAGCATCATACATAGCCATCTTTACCCTTTTTCCAACTTCTTATAGCATAAGATATGACAGACAGACGTGCACTGTTAGCCCTTAACACTTTCAGCTCCACTGTCAAGTATTAATTTCATCTAATGTGCTCCTTTACGGATCAATCCACTTCACAAGACCAATAAATGAACTAAATCTATGCCGCATCAGACAACACTCATCAACTTGCACAAGAATCCAGAACTGGCGGCATCCCCCATAACCAGTTCATACTGAATAGATCAATCTTGCTTCCTCGACATGCAAATGCACATGCTCCAACAGATTACGTGCCAATCATCAGATACCTCCTGCCATTAGATGCTCTTTTCAGATGTGTAATTTGCAGAACATCCAAGCACTAAGCAGCCAAGGTTATAGCAGATAGAAAACTCTATGTCCTCTTTCCTATATGCACCAGCAGAAATTCTACATGCTTTCGATATATCAAGGGGGAGACAAACAGAAGACGAAGTGGTGAACGCGACTCTTCACTATGTAGCAAAACTAACTCCAAGCTCTTAGAACATTGGTACAAATAGACATGGAGAAAGGCAATGCAATTTCATCCATGATTACAACAATTTGTCTATCACATCATAATCCAATGCATGTTCCCCCATATAAGGCACACGTCGTAACCTTCCTCTTAATTGCCAGTAGATTTGAAAGTACATAAAAAGCCATCTATAGCCAACTAAAGATAAAAACTATAAATGGTTCTCCTAAAGGAAAAATTAGAGGCTCGTAAAAAGAAGCAACTCACGGTGAGCCATTCATCTACTGGGTAGAGTGAAAACACTGTCACTCTTGACAGGTTTCAAGATCAATCAACAGAAGCCTCCCTACTGAATCAGGACGAAAAGGTCAGGCTATGTGGAAAAAGACGACGCCCCTCATGGTCCCGTCTAGCCACACTAGAAAATACTTTCCCCAGACAAAATGTCACATAATCAGAACAAAGAAAATTTCTTCCATGACAAGGAAAAATATTCAATGCAAAAAAGAAATGAGAAGCCTGCACTGCGAGTGGAGGAAAGAGCTGAGTCCGTAACTCACACTAAGACAGTATCCACAAACTATGTTATTTAATACTAACATCAATCCTCACAGCTCTCCAAAATTTTGCCTGCTTCAATTTCACAAGTATTGCCTCTACTCCCGAGCGAGCGGAGCAGCTCGGCTGCTCGCCTAACGCTCGCTCGAGCGAGCAAAGCAGCCGGCTGCTCGCCTCTGCTCGCTCGACCGAGTAGAGCAGCTCGAGCGAGCGTCGCTGCTCTGCCGAGCGAGCAGAGCAGCTCGGCTGCTCGCGTCGCTGCTCCGCCGAGCGAGCAGAGCAGCTCGAGCGAGCAGCCGTCGCCCAGTTCTACCGTAGATCTGGGTGAGCAACGCTCACTTGGGGCTCGAGCACGACGGCTCGCTCGAGTGAGCCTCTCGCAGATCTGGCCAAGCGCTGGCTCGAGCGAGCTGTCGCGCTCGAGCCTCGAGCAGCCGTCGCCCGGATCCGATTGCCCAGATCTGTGAGAGGTGGCTCTCGCCGGCCGCCCGGTGAAGGAGAAGCAGCAGCTGGTCGGTGCAGAAAAACTTACCTCGAATCTAGGGTTTCAACCGGTGAAGGAGCAGGAGCTGTCGGCGCCGGAGAGTCTGCCGAGTGGGGAGGCGCCGGAGAGAAGGACCACTTGGGAGGCGCTGGATCGCTCGACGGTGGAGCACAGAACCTGTGAGAGAAGAAGGAGAAGGGAGACTCGCGCAAGAGAAAGACGAAAGCGAGAGAAACAATTTTTTTCGTTTTTGTTCTTTTCAGTTCCTCAAAAGTGTTTCAAAACACAAAAGTAAGTTTTTCTGTTTCTTTTTTTGTTCCAATTTTGTTAGGGAACAAAAAACAGTTTTTGAACAAAAATGCAAACAAACGCGTTTCTGTTCTTTTTTTGTTCCCGGGAACAAAAAAACAGAAAATTTGTTCTTAAACAAAAAAAAAAGAATACAAACATGCAGCCCCTATATGTTTAACAGCTAGTTGGTAAGCGTAAATTAAGAGCACAAGGTAGGTTCGAATCCTCACAATATGAAGTCACAAAACTCCATATTTGGGCCACCACTTGGGATTCCATATGTGGGCCACCACTTGGGATTTGCTTGTGTTTCCCCTTGTCCAAGAGGTCAGTGGGGCATATTATGGCCAATGGTTTACCGACCTTAAATAGGCTTCCTCTTTATAAAGAAAGGGATTAGATATGTCAATAATTAGTCTTGTATCTTGTTAACCATAATATATCTCATCCTATTATCTCCTAGAAGGTCCACTCTCGAGATCTTTACCACCATACACAACCTTAGAGTACTAATTCTCTAGGAAGAACAACTAGCACTGAGATCATGCTAGTCAAGACAAAAGTAAATGCACCGGTAGAACTCTGTGAAAGACAGCAGATCTAACATTCAATAATAGTATGTAGACAAACTTCATTCCAATAAACGAAAGGAAATACTATGAAACTAAGAAACCAATAAGCAGATTTAGAGACATGTTACCCTCTCTGGCTGCATTTGACAATGCGCTGTGCCTCTTGTTCTGCAGCAAGCAGCAATTGAATATCATTTTGTTGTCCCCTGATGGCTTCTCGAAGTTTTCACAAAAAGTACGTCAAAAGGAACAACTACAATTTACTTTGAATTAGCACTCACTGTTATTAAATGGATTTTGCTTCTTACTGCAGCAAACTCAGGACTTCAGTGGGCCATTCGAAAAATGAACTTCAAAGGGTATATGAAGATTCCGGCAAGCACATAGTTTTGGGGGAAACTTAATGAGACAATAGAGATTGAAAAGAACTTTGTATCACTTATCAGGAGAATTTGAACTGAGTAAACTTTGCACCATACTAGTGGCAGCAAACAATGAATTGAAAATTGCCACCTCAGAAATGAAAACTTGGAAACTGTTGAGAAAAAACTACTAGTCACGACACCATGACTGAAAAAGCAAATACAAATAGCAATATTTTAATTTAAGACACTAGAATGAAATAATTAGAAGAGAGGCAAAGAAACATAATAAAAGGGTTGAGAACAATCGAAGACACGTGAAGATCAACACAATGATTTGACAAATTGTCCCTCCATTCATGAATCTCTTTGATATTGTCTTGCTCAAAACCCAAATCTTTTTTATCATTAAAAAGAGTGGAAAGGGGTGACCAAAACTGGCAACTCCCTAGGCTAGATTATAGGAGCTCCATAGCCATTACAAAATGAGGCTACTCCTCATTTTGAGCAAGCTTGTCACCATCACCCTAGCATGGTGATAGTGGGAGTAGACTCAGGATTATCTTACGCCATGGCATTGCCCAACCTACGTTACAGACAAACCGAGGCTTCTTTGAAGCCAAGGAGTGACCGGGGGATTGGAACCATTGACCGGTAGCAGAAACAAGGAAAATGTAATCGGGTGGCTAATTTCTAGTGTGAAATCATCATTGAATTCCTGTAAATGTCCTCAAGCCGCCATATACCGGAATTGCTCATTGATATCGCTAGAACTAAGAAAAAAAGACAGGAAATGTCTACACAATTGTAATGGGACGCATCAATGTGAAAAGGCTAGGAATTTTTGCTGACACATAACTGAAAAACCTCTAAACCATTGAGCAACTCCTACATGGCCGATCACAATTACAGATCCAACCCCCCCCCAAAGCCTTCAATAAGCTATAGCGGAAGAACCCAGTTCAGTTACCAACATATTTGGATAACGTTATGCAAAAAGAATTGAAGAATTACCTTTCCAACTAAATAAGAGCAAACCCAACAGATAAATTTACCTTACAACACAGATACTTCGAATGTGAATCATGTGTTCAAGCATAAAGCGACCCGGATCCAGAGTTTAACAAAGATCTAAGATTGGACCGTCGATTAACAAACAGACCACTTGAAATAATGATGGGATTGTATACTCTATGTAATATATGGGCTTTAAAAAAAAAAGAGAAAATAAAAGGAAAAGAAAGAGTTTGAAAAGTAAAAAAAGGAAGCTGAAGGAGATTTGCGGAACCTTCGGTTGTGCTTTAGAGAGAGAGAGAGAGAGAGAGAGAGAGAGAAAGAAGAGCACGGGCAGCAGCAAAAGAATCGGGAGAGGAGAGAAAGGAGAGAAAGGAAAAAAGGAAAAAAGGAAAAAGGGAAAAATTTGGCACGCTCGTGATCCGAACACCTCATCAAGCCGACTCAAGTGTATTTAGCAACGCCGGTAAGAAATCGAAGTCTTTAATCACCTACTTGAAGCAATCGCCGCAATTAGGGCTCAAAATTCGGATTTCTTGGATATTTGTGTGGCGAAGCCCCATTTTTGAGTTGTCGAGCTGTATATTTTTATAGAAATGGTACTTTGGGATGTTGTGAAGCTATAGCATCTTTCGGATTATGATTTGAGCTTGCGGTTTGTCCGGAATGGAATTTTGAAGTTGGAGACGCATTCTGATACTGTAGCGATCAGTGTCTTCGAGCCTTTTTTTTTGTTGTTTTCGGTACTATTTTGGAGCAGCTAACTTCGGGTTGTTGTTGTACGTTAAGAGAGCTTTCTAAAGATTATAAGATGGCTTGATACGAATTTTTGTGGAGGAAGTTATGGCGTGATGAAGTTGGCACTTGGGCTGCACCTAGCGGGAAATGATGGGTTTTCGATAAATGAGAGCTTTTGTGGCGCATAGGTGTCATTTTATCAACAATTAGGCCTAGTATAGATGAGTCGTTATGCAAATATCTTTTTTACTCGGCCTTTTGATATTGTTTTTCCGTTAATTGTGCGTTGGTTCGAGTGAGCGTCGTAGTTGATTTTTGGCTTTTCCCAGGTGAGTGACACTGTTTCTTCTTTGTATTTTAAACTCATGTTTTGAGAAACGTAGTGGATTATATATTCCATGAGTTGATAAAAAGTATATTTTATTGCATAAAACAGAATCGAGCTATTACTGCCATTTTTGTTGTTTGAAGGGAGTTATATTCCGACTTCGATTCGAATGGTTGTTTGAAAATGATTTGTGAAATTCTTTGGGAAAGAATCTTGAAATGTTTTGGAGAATGCTTTGATATTTATATATCAAATTTTGAGTTGTGATATGACTTCCTTTTTTATGTCGGATTACTAGATATTGTGATTGGTGGTTGGTGCTTAATGTCGCTATGGACCCTAAGGGGTGTGTGGGTATGCGCATACTGTTCTAAGATATCCTTATGGGCCGAGCCACCGACTAATAATAGGTTGAGACCTTGCCAAGGGGGGAATCTTGGTCGTCTTGTCACGGGCGTTATGCGTGACCATAGTTAGACATTTGAGCATGAATTGGTCAATGGGGTGGACCATTGACGTGTGACTTGAATTTGGTCGATAGAATGGACCATCGATGTGATTTGATGAGATTAATTAATGGAATAGACTATTGATGCATATTTTATGAGATTGACTAATGGACTGGACCATTGATATCTTCAGTATTTGAGTTATGATTATGTATTTGAGTTATGTTTTAAATGTGCATAGTGATTTCTTGATCCGTTTAGAAGAAATGTGTTACTCACTGAGCCGTGGTAGCTCACTCCTCTCTTATACTTGTTTTTCAGGTTCTTCAGCGAGTCGCGACTAGGCGTGAGCGTTTGTTCCGGGAGAACTTTTGTGGTGGAAACTTTTTGGTATGACTTGTGCATGGTTAATAGATTTATAAGTTAGTCTTTGTAAAAGGTTTATGTTTTGATTTTTATGAATTATAGATATACTCTGATATTGTAACCAAATGTCCCTTTTTGTCAGATATATATATGTGAATATATATATGTTGATATCGGGTTGAATTTTGGTTACGTTGAGGCTGCGTCCTTTGGTAAAAGGACGGCCGTGTCATGCCCCTTTTTCTTGTGAATCGGGGTGTGACACTCTGTCATGCCGCCAAAGGCCTAGGTGTTCCTGAGGATTCCGAAGTTGCCAGCCTTTTTGGGGTTGGTTTGGCTATTGTACCGGATCACAATCAGCAGCGTGATATAAAGGAAGAGGAGGGTGGCAATGAACTCAGCAATGAGCACTTGCCCAGCTCCATCGGCCATCGGGTCTATCAATGGCGCTGGCAGCGGGTTGTGGTAGTCCTTGGCCGAGAATGAGCCATGCTCCCCCACTTCCTTCATTTTGCTTGACGGCAAAACGAGATTTCTCTTTTTCTGATTGTTGATCCCATGAAGTGTATTCTACTATAAATTGCGCCCTGAAAATGCCAATCAACCATCTTTTGGTTGCGTTTCGGTTTCCCACACCGACCCTACTAAGAATCCACCAGATCGAATGTCCTCGAGACAGCTTTGCATCAAGAATCCACCTTCTTCTTCCTCAGCTCCTCATCTAATTGAGGATGAAAAGTAGTTGTATTACTGCTCCTTGCGCCAAAATAAAAAATAGCATCCTTTGTCCAAACACTGACAGCTAATCCAGCGACATGGGTTGCTCCAAGTTCAGCTGTCTCTATGTTAGCCAGTCTCACAGCTGGGTTTCACAGTAGATCCTCCTAAAAAGCACAAAAAATCACACTTGAGAGGCACAAATAATAGAGATGAACTGCCACCCAATTCCATAAACATGAACAACAAGCAACGTGATAAAGCAGCATCTACAATTGCATCATCAACATGATTCCCCATATCAATTTTCAATCGTCTCTGCGGTTCTTCTTCAATTGTGATGTTAGTAATTGGTAATGCTGCCAAAAAAAAATCAGCTGGCCTTTAATTTATCGTCATTTGGGGGAACTATCTCTACCTAACCAAAATAAGTTAAAAGAAAATGCTAAAGTTGCATCACAATTCAAGACCCTGAGGAAGACACTGGTAACAAACGGTGAAACTATTGATTTGACTGAACACGAGCATAAACTGATCCAAATGCTCTTGTCCTGATGATCATGGAAGCAGCTATTGGGAAAGCAAGTAGAAATTGCACCCATCCCAAACCCAGAGTACTCCCCTACAGACTCAGAAACGCTTGGACAGAAAATCTTCCCATCCCAATCATGCTTAGAAGCAACGACAATCCACAACCCAAAGAGGCCCGAATTTCCAGTAAACTAAACAACCCCTCATCAACTAAAAGCAATTGCACCCTAACTAAATGCAAATTGAAACTAATTAGAATTGTAAAAAGGAAAGAGGGGTTGAGGGTAGGCGGGCATCAAGCCCATGTAGAGAGAAATCTTACCTGGTGAGGAAAGAAAGCTCGAGGGCGGGCGCGATGGCCTAGCCGTAGAGGGGTGTGAGGAGTCTTGAGAGGAATAATAGAAGCGGGAGAGATACGAGTATTGTTTTAACAAGGAGCAAAATTGGAATTATGGTTCATAAATGAGGGCAGAATGGGAAAGTGACATTCTTTTCACAAAACCAGAGAATTGCATTTCGAAAATGCTACTCCCCATAGCACCTCCTCGGAATGAGTCTCAAAATCATCGACCACAGCCACGCAAAGGTCAACTGGATGACCATGTGTGTCATCTTGGGGCTGTCCTACGTGGGCTTCTTCTCCATCAAGATAGGGTCGATCACACTGTTGTGTAGCTTTTAGAGATCTTCCTATTGCAGCTGCGTGTGTAGGGCGGTGCAATCCGCGTCGCCATGAACCAGTTGGCGTGTAGATTATTATCGATGAGATTTATATGGTGTTGACACCTAATTTAAACTCATATTTTAGAAATAAAAGATAATTATAGAGGGAAATTTTGAAAAAAATTTGAATTCAAAAAATTCAAACGACATGTGATTTTGGAGCCACTTTTTTGTTGAGAAGTTGAGTAAATATTGAGAAATCTTCACTTGTTCGTTGAATTTTTTCTCTGTAAATAGAGAAAGCGAGGTTGGGGGTTCTCTTCGTCTTTCGTCGAAGAAAAAAAGAAAACAAGGAAAGAGAGAATAAAGGTTTCCTTGGCTTTTCTGTTCGTGTCTTTGAGAAAACAAAAGAGAAAAGCAGAAAAGCGAAGAAGAAAAGTCAACAGCAAAAAGAAGCAAAAGCTTTTGCTTCTTGCAGAGAGCAGAGAGCATAGAAAAAGGGGACGTGCAGCAGACCAGTAGAGGTGAAAAAAATAAAAAGAAAAGAAAAGGAAGAACAGTTGTTCTTCTTCTCCGAAGGGTCTTCTGCCAGCGACCACTTCTACTCAGAAGCCGGCGCTCCACCGTACCTTTGCACCAGCGAGCTCGCCCCGACGCCATTGATCCAGCACCTCCACTGCAACCCCGAGCAGCCAATGTTCCTGCATCTCCACGAGCACTGCCGGTCCCCGAACCCCCTGATCGCCGCGCTGCTGCTGTCGCTCAGCGACCGCTTCGCTGCAACGCCGTGTTTCCCCTTTCGCCGGAGCCCGACGCCACCGCGCTTCTCTGCTGCTGCTAACAGCCTAGCTCTGTCGCTGCCTCTGTGTTCACCGAACGACGATTCTGACACCATCTCTGTCTCTGTTACTGCTTTGAGCTACCGGACGTCGAGCCGATGCTCCCTGCAACCCGCTGATCCGGCCACCGTTTGCCTCTGCCCGGAACCAGAAGCCCCGACGCCCCTGTTCCACCTCTGTCGTCTCTGATCTGCAACACCAGAAGCTCCGATGCCCCTGCTCTGACTCACCCTACGACGCTGCTACTACCGCCGGCCCACGACTCGCCCGCTGCTCGAGACCTCGCTTCCGACGCCTGTTGCAACGATCATCGCTGCAGCAACTACTCAGCCTCGCGCCTGACTCCTCTGCCGCACTCCCTACTCCGATCGTTGCTGTATCTGCCCCCCTCCTTCCGGCGAATCCACGTCTTCGACATTGCTGCACCACAACCACACTCCGCCAGCTCGAACCAGATCCGCACCGCCTGCGCTCACCTCTGCAGCGCCCAGACCTCCCGCGCTGCTCTGCCTTCGACGCGACCTCCTGAGCGACACCTGCCGCCGCTGCTCCTAATCCGAGCCTGCTGCCGTGCCCACGACCCACCTGCTGCCTCCCCTGTTTTTGTTGCAGGTCCGGTTACCGCCCGAACCTCGCCGGAGCTTCGACGGACAGCCCTGTTCCGAACGGCGACCCCTCGGTGAACCACCATCGCAGGCTACCGCTTGTGCCGGTGCCACCCCTCAAGAAAGCCGTACCGGGAATAGGTAAAATTCTTAGGCTAAATTTAGTTCAAGTATTCGAACTCATAGTTTTTTTAACTTGGTTTGTTTTGATTTATTTTTATCATTAGGAAATTTGTCATATTAAGTCATAATAATCAAAAATATTGAGCCGCGAGACGTCGGATTAGCTTTTTGATTATTTCGATTTTTTATGGCAAAATTCATGAATTGCTTTGCATCATTGAGATAATATGTCATTGATTTACATTGATAAATTTTCAATAGGACATATATTTTGGTGTGTTATAATTATTTGCTCATCACATATCATGCATCACATGTCATATCTAGAATTTAGGTATTTAGGTCCATAAACATTTCATGTTTAAATCAACGCATTTTAAGATTCATATAGAATTACGATAATTTTCCTTTAATAAAACCAAAACAAAAAAGAACAAAAAATGTTATTTAGGTCATATAGATTTCATAATATGCACACCACATGTTGCGCTTTAATTAGTGGGTCATAGGTTAATGTTTTAATATTCCTGTCGTGTAGTGGTTTTTTAAAAAAAAAAAAAAAAAAGCCAAAGATTAGTATTGCATCATTATGTTGTTTAAGTTATTTTTTTTTAAAAAAGAAGAAAACACAAAAGGTCATTTATTTGGTTAGTTAATAGGTTAGTTCATAATTAATCCCATTTCATGTCATCATTGTTAGTGTAGGTTGCATATGTGTAATAAAAAAATCATTAAAAAAATCATAAAAAGAACATGCATATAAAATTACCACGTCATACATCTCATATCATGTAGCACATGCATATTTAGGATTATGTAAATTAGATTGTACATATTGTGATGGTTCAAGTTATGTCATATGAATTGCATCTCACATGTCATTAAAGTAAAATTCATGCATATCAAGTTTAAATTAAGATTGCATATAGTTAATATTAAAAAGAAAAAAATTAGGTGTCATGTCATTTAGAAATCATGTTTAGGGCATGCATTTTTATTAGCATTTTTGTAAGTTTCTTTTAGAGAGTAGACCTTAATAAGGTTGTAGTTTATAATTCCTTACAATCTATCATTTCGATTTGCTGAATGTTATTTCCTTAATTGTGCACCCGCATGACCGCCATTTGCATGTTAGTTGTTTAGGTTAAAATTAATCAACATTGCCTGCAAAATATTTTTGAAATTAAAATAAAAGGTACCAAAAGGGCATTAGATTAATCTAGCGTAACCATGTCCCCGGACTTATTGAATTTCTGGTTCGCGAAAATAAAGTATTCTCCCATACTTTGTTTGGGTTTCTAATCAACCATAATTGATTAGTGGCGGCTCCAAATTGAGTATAATTGCATGATTAAATGGGTTAATTCATTAGTATCAAGTCACGATTGGTAGGACTTGGGAGGGTCCGCGCCAAGTCTTCGGACTTAGTAATCCATTAGCCTTCTTTAAGTAATTCACCCTTGGGAAGATCGCGACATATGGCTATATAGGACCATCACACTTGGTGGAATTGCCTTCTTGTTTATGGCAATCGCGAGCTTGGAATGGATGATCTTCTACACAATAATGCCGGAGACCAAGGGATGCACCCCAGAGGAGATGGGACATTTGTTTGGCAAATTCATCAAACGGAGGTCCGCGGCGAAAGAAGTGGAGATGCAGAGGAGCAACAACGTGACCAATGCATGATGTCTAATTAATACCAGATGGAGTGTTGTAACCATGTATAGAACCATACCTTGAGTGAAGTTGTAACCATGTATCGGACCATACCTTGGGCTCATGTTTCTGATGCAACTACTCCATCCTAAGGGACTAGTTAATTTTTCTAAGTTGCATTGCACAATTGTGATGATCAGGCTTCAATGTGTAAAGGGAGTGAGTATCGTCTTTTGTTTTTTAAACATTGTCTACAGAAACTTACTATTCTACATGGAGATGTTTGAAGGAGACATTTCCGGAATTGAATGCTTGAAGTAATTTCGTGAGAATATGCTTCTTTCCTTACTTTTATGAATAATATCTGTCTTGGTATCATGTTTGATCGTTCAAGTTCATAGAGAAATCATAAGAAGTTTGATGTTGTCTTTCTATGCCCCAGGCTCCTCTGTTTCCCATAATAAATTCGATGCTTGAATAGCATAAATTGAATGGAGGGATGTGTAGATTATTTTGGTCAATACCTAATGCTGTGAACTGATTTGACTTCATGCCTATGTACAACACATGATGTCAAACACTTAATAACTCAAGTCACGAAATCTAAAGTTTCATAGACATTCTAAACCGTTGGATTTCCTAATTCCCTTAGTGAAAATGAAAATGCACCTAAAGTCTAAACGCTATAGTCATCCTATTTTTGATTGAATTGGATTTCCGAATATAAAACTATCGTCAACCAAGGATATATGAACAGTGGATGTCGGTGGTTGAAGATTAATCACAAAAGCTTCTTTATTATGTGACATTGAATCAATACCAGCTCTCTCTCTCTCTCTCTCTAGATCTTTCAAGCCATTGAATCCGAACAAAGTAACGAGGGATAATGAAAAGGTGGACGTCACAATGATGTCACTCCACTATTTCCACTTTCACCCCCGCACTGTCTAAAATGGTTTCTCTTCTATTGAGGTGGCTTTGGCCGGTCCCCGCTCTCCCAACGTGCAGTTCCGCCGAGCCATCTTCACCCACCCGTTCTGCCACGTGTCGTCTCATCCTTTCCCAATGAGAAGTCTAAAATTTCAAAAGCAACTCTTGGAAGAGCATACCCAAGAAAAAGGGGAAAAAAATCCACATGAGCCGTGTAAATAATTCTGTCCGCGATACTAATTTACGGTCGCTAAAAAAAAAAAGCGTAAAATTTCTTTACTAAATGTCCCTGGACTCTAGTTAAAGTTGCCTTTGGAAATGTCTGAGTAAGCCATTTTTACTCCTCTAAAATTGCTTGAGTGAAAAATATGGCGTTTAACAAAAAAAATAAATAAATAAACAATTGGACCATAATAAATTAAGAAAAGTGATTTCTCTCGGATACTAAAAACTATTTTATCTGATCATATTATTAAAAGATATTCTTAATTCAAAATTACCCTCATTATCTCCTTCAATTTTTGGCTGTTCATCATAGAAAGAGAGGAAGAGAGAGGCGCAATGGTCATGACCTTGCCACCATTGCGCTCAGGCAAGTGATCCCTTGGATCACCCGACCTCGACATCTCCGTGTTGGGGTCGAGAAGCCCAGGCAAGCTGCTCGCCCATGCCATTTGACTCCAGCGAGATAGATCTTGCTAGGGTCATTGGTCCCTAAGCAAGCCTTGCTTAGGTCGCTACACACGAGCTCATAGTGGGGTCACCCGATTCTAACGCAACCTTATCGAAGTTTGGCGGGCTTATCACCTTCGCTCTATGGTTATAATTTTATTTTCTCATTTACAAAGTTTTTTTTGTAGTGTGTAATTTACACATGATAAATAATTTGCTTTCGATGAAAATTTTTTGACTTGAAGTCTCTATCTCAGTGCAAAGTATTGCCTTTAAAGCAACAACAAATGAAATAATAAGTTAATGAATCGAAAAACGCAATTTTTTAATCAGCTGCTACTAAGGATCATTGCACAAGTAACTTCATTTTTGTAATTTTATGAGAGGATAATTTGGACAATGTGCTTAGAAAATTTTGACTTTTTGCCTATAACAAGGAAGCTCATCTTAGATAGATAAGTCTTGGCTCCATGAAAAGGCCTAATAACTACAATATCTAGCCAAAATCCAAGCAGACGGCCCAATCAAGAATTTATTTCGCTCTTGATTGTATCGGAAAATAATTTTTTTGAAAAAAATATTGTAGGACGTTTTCTTACTATGACATGGACTCGAGCCAAACCACGTGCAAGGTCATTGCAGGCTCAATCTCTGCACTGGCCATTTGGCCACTGCTTTCAAGTGCTACTGCTAATGATGTCATCATAGTAGAGACTACCACTGATGATGACCAGTGCTCAATTAAATATGGTATACAAAGTAGTACTAGTTTTTAAGAGAAAAGAAAGAAGAAAATCCATAACAATAACGAATATTGATTGATTACGGGCGTATATTATTTAGATGTTGTTTTCATAACCATACAATTTTTACCCGTATAATTTAGCAAATAAATATTTTTTCCCATTTGAAAACACTCAAATTCGTTATTCGCCAAATAGTAATGAATGTGTTGGTTATTTGGAAATCATTTTTACATAGTGTCGCGACTAAATTTTCAGGTGTGATTCACCTAGGGTCTGGCTAATGGATTATTAAGCCCAGACTTAACTCGGACTCTCCCAAGCCCATACCAATTTGTGACTTATGTTCAAATTCTTAACATACAGATAGATTTTATCTAGGAGTCGCCACTAATCTATTTTTTGGTCGGTCGATTAGAAATCCAAGTAAAGTAATTACTTTATTCCCACGAACCAGAGACTATGGGTACGGGAACTTGATTACATTAGATTTTTCTAACCCCCTTTTGGTACCTTTCTCTTCTATTTCGAAAAAATGTTTTGTAGGCACCTTGAATTGATTTTAGTTTATCTCCCTAACATGTGAGATTATCATGCGAGTGCGCAAACTACTAATTAAACACCCAAATAAAGCAATAAATAAATTGCAAAACTTACTTCAGGGCAACGAAAGCATCTGCGTTATTAGATTAGAATTCACATCAGCAATTCTAGATATTATTTCTAATTTACACGCCATCACTCAATTTTTGTTTTCACTTTTTAACGAGAATATAATCCATACGCAATGCAATGCTTCTAATGTGAAATGATATGGCATGGCAATATGACCTAAACTATATGACATGAGTAAGATGATTTTTTTGAGTTTTCTTAATGAACATGCAATAATTAAATATGCAATCTAAATTAACCAAATGACCTAACTCTAATGACGAGGAAGTTCTAATTAAATGAACCTAGCAATTACTAAATGATGTGCATTTCATAAACCTAATTCTATATGACGTGCACATGATTTCTTTTATTTTCTTAATAAGCATGCAATCTATCCTAATATGCAATGACGTGCAAATAATGCCCTAATTCTAATTTTTTCTTTTTCTTTTATTAAATTCAAAATTAAAATGGCCAAATAATTAAACATCTAATTCAAATTTAAAACTAACATTCTAAATGAATGCAATCTAATTTAATTCGAAGATATCATCTAACCTAGATATCATCTAAACATGCATTTAAAAAAAAGACTAACTAACCTATCATGCAATCAATCCTAATCTACATCCAATTTTTTTGTATTTTCAAGATAAATAGAACAATTAAAAGATAAACATCAAACCATCCATAGTCATCAAAAATGTTATTCACCATTCAAATTGAAATTCAAACTTGATTATCTCGCTAATAAAATCGATAAATTGATTTTAAGCCTTAAAGATCAAGATATCAATTTTATTCCCGCATGATTAATTATTCCATCTAAAGCCTTATAGATGGAATAAAGAATTCATGTGCGGTTGCGAATTAGGAAATAAATTCTAATCAGGAGTGCACTTATCGCTCAAATTTAGGAATCGTGTTATATTCTCAATCAAATTGAATTACAAAATATTCAAATTGATGGCCAACAAGATACTTACCTAAATTCAAATTATTGTGCAGATAAGTTTCCCAAATCGGGATGCCGGCTTAGAACTGTGGTCCAACGGCAAGGGGCTCACGAATGGCGGAGGCTACATGGCTCGCGATGAGGGACTCCTTGGTGTCTGGCTAGGCAAGGTTGCTCGTGATGGGGGTTCATCGGTGGCCGCTTGCGCTCTTGGAGTAGCAAAGCAGGAGACGTGAGTGGTTTGCAGCTTCGTCGCTGGGCTGTCGGCGCACAAATTAGCCTGCAAAGTAGAGTAAAAAAACAGAGCAACGAACAATCAGTTGCCGCGGCTGGGCTTGAGGATTGGTTGTCGACGATGGATCGATCAAGAATCGTCGATGGAGCAGGGTTGTCGCTAAAGAGTGTCAAGCTCCGAGCACGAATGAGTAGTGCAAGAGCTTGATTGGCCGCTGCTTGACTTTTGACTCCTTTTTTTAAAAATAAACCTTACCCCCACTTGGCACTAGACTGATGATTGGTGATGGTGGGGTCTCACAGGAAAATCCAATATTTTTAAAGCTGCTGCAAGTGATCGTTGAATGCTGCAATCACAAGAGACCTATAAAAAATAGAACACGTTAAGCACGATGGTTCCTGCTGGGAAACTTGTTGGCAAGGAGAGGAGTGCTAGGGATCGTCACGCCGAAGTTGGTGTGGAGGACTGTAGAGTACAATTGGATTTATAATGGACGAAAAGATTGCGCAAGCCACGAAACAATCGGCAATTTCGACGGGATACCAGCAACCGTGTGCTGAGATCCCGAGTCGTGGCTGGTGAGGCGGAGCATCAAGTCAGCCACGGCAGCAGTAGCAAAACCAGCGAGTCGTCGTTGCAGGTTGGATCAGCTTCATCAAGGCAACATTCGCGTCGGTATTGAAGGTGCTCGTCGTTGATCCAGGGCAGCAACCACGTGTCGCAGGGTTAGACCCGACAGCAGAAACGTCTTCGTGGATTGACGCTAACTCAGCTAGATGGAGCGGTTCAGGCGCTCGTTGGAGTACGTCGTCGCAGCTGACTTCGCTGGTCGCTTCGCCAAGAGACGTGTCTCTCTCTACTGGTTATGTCGACCTCCGAGCGGTGCTGGTCAGATCATGGGATAACCATACGACCACCCATGATCATGAGGGATAGTGTTGGGATTGTCGGATTCCCAAAAACCGGATTCGACACTAAATCGAACCCCTAAACTTGTGCGGAAGACGAACCCGGGAAAAACACATGCATCACCGATCCTAAATCACACCACAGAATCGAGCGTACCTTGTTAGCCATAGATTAAACACCAACGCCGATATGAGGAAGATAATTTAGCCCTGTTCAATCCGATGACGCCAATTCGCCTTGAAGGGAAGATGGGTGTCGCCTTTTGCTTACTGTTCTTTCTTTTTGGAAGTGTTTCAAGGGAGAGAGGGAGGATGAACGTACGTACTTTCCAAAAGGTACGTTCTTTTTTTTTTTTCCCCCTTAAATACGTCTTCTCCAAAAGACTTGTCCCTTCGGCAAAAGACGTCCCCCCAAAAGTTACAACTCTTCAACGTATCCCTCCATCCATGGGCCCTAATCTTGTGGGCCGGGCTTTTAGGCCCAACATGGGCGGACGGGCCAACTTAGGCCCATCACATAAAATAATAAAACTATCATCTCTCACTCGCACATGGTGGGCCGAATAGGATTCTCTTTACCTCTCTTCAACATTCATACTGGTGAATAATCCGTGCGACCAGCATACTTTGAGAGCTCGTTGCTATACATCTATTAGGAATATATAGCAGCTCATAATGGGCATCACACTCCGAGTAGATTTAGTATGCAGTACTCTAGATCGATCAATCACATTTATATCTCTCTTGATCTCTTTTAAACAATAATATATATATATATATATATATATATATATATATATATATATATTGTATTCACAATTATGATTATCCCAAAGACAGTCATAATTGGTCGACCAGTGAATACAAAACTACAATGTGATTCTCCAAATTCGATCTTCCTCTTTCCTTCAAACTCTCAATTTCAGTTCAGCTTGCTTTTCTATAAATGTCCCATTAGATCGAATCAACTCATGACCATTGGCAACATTCTAAGATAGCAAACACTAAATAGAAATCTTGAGAATAAGTAAAAGTCATGAGGGCACTAAAATTGAGGAACTCTTTTCCTCAAGAGTCTCACGCGGCATAAAAGTTGAGATCAAACTTTTGCAACTCTTATTGGTCGTCACATGCATACGTAGTATGAAATACGTATTACGGTATTAACTCCTTTCCCATGGAGCATATGTCTACACCTTTAATACCGTACAGATGATAGTTCAGACATACCCAATGTCTAACTTGAGTTCATGTATCTACTCATTCACATAATTTATCAGAACTCACATCTGGCATATTAGACAGATAAAGTAAAATATGTGGGGTATTTTACTTTCGGACATAGTACATATCATGTCCTCATCTTAACACTTAGTTAAGGCGACATATATATTTTAAGCTTGAGCTCTCGATTATCACCTAGATAATAAGCTTAAAAACCATCTCATCTCTATTTATCACATAGTAAATAGAGGCGATTACCCGTGTGAGTGGGCTAATATTATATCTGTCCGACATACTTTCTCAACTTAAAGTAATGCACTAAGCATTAAGATGCATAAAGATTAAACAAAGATTCATAGGCATTAATAATGAAAAAACACAAGTTCATAAATGTGAACAACTCAGGGAAATTACAATATCCAGTACATCAGACTCTACACAATCATAGAGATTTCACATGATCACAAAACACATCTCTACGTATTGGTTTTGTCATAGGATCTGCTACCATTTTATGCGTAGACATGTACTGTAAGTTCACATCTTTTCGTGCAACCATATCTTTGACAAAATTATATTTGGTATCTATATGTTTGGTCTTGCCATGATATTTTGGATCTTTGGTGTATGCTATAGCTGCTTGGCTATCATAGTTAACCAATAATGGATTTGCAGCTTTCTCAATAACACCTAAATGATCCAAAAA
This sequence comes from Eucalyptus microcorys, assembly GCA_014182515.1. Taxonomy (NCBI): domain Eukaryota; kingdom Viridiplantae; phylum Streptophyta; class Magnoliopsida; order Myrtales; family Myrtaceae; genus Eucalyptus; species Eucalyptus microcorys. The sequence goes on along the minus strand of CM024568.1, from coordinate 4,575,922 downwards.
TCTCTTAAGCCAAACTTCTTCTTGTACCGCTACTGATAATGCCACGAACTCAGCTTCCATCGTGGACAAGGCTATACACGTTTGTTTCTTACTGCTCTAACATATGTCGCCATTATTCAGTAAGAAAACAAACTCAGAGGTAGATTTCTTTTCATCTAAATCTCCTCCCCAATCAGCATCAGAATAGCCTTAGAGTCGCAGATCATTTCCTTGATAACTCAGCGTATAATCAGCAGTTCCCTTTAGATACCTCGGTATTCACTTAACGGCTTTCCAATGTGCTTGACCTAGATTGGATTGGTATCTACTCACCATTCCAACTGCAAAACATATGCCAGGTCTTGTACACATCATAGCGTACATCAAGCTCCCAACAGCACTAGCATAAGGAACATGTTTCATTTGTTCCTTCTCTTGTGGAGTCCTTGGACACAATTTATGGCTCAATCCTTCACCTTTTGCAATAGGAGTGTCTATGTGTTTACAAACTCCATATTGCTTCCGGCAATTAGTATATTATCAACATATAATGATATGATCACAAATTGATCTTTGGATCTTTTGATATATACCCAATGATCCTCATCTATCATTGTAAAATCATATGCCATTATAGCATTATGAAAACGTATATACCATTGTCTCGATGACTGCTTAAGGCCGTATATCGATCTCAAAAGCCGACATACCTTTTCTTCTTGGCCTTTCACTATGAAACCAGTAGGTTGTTCCATATACATCTCTTCCTCTAATTCTCCATTGAGGAAAGCAGTCTTTACATCCATTTGATGTAACTCAAGATCCATACTTGCCACTATTGCCAGAATAATGCGAATCGAGGTAAATCTCACTACAGGAGAAAATGTTTCTTCATAATCAATTCCTTCCTGTTGATTATACCCCTTCTCCACAAGGCGAGCCTTATGCCTTTATATCGAGCCATCAGCTTTTCGCTTTATTTTGAGAACCCATTTGTTCCCAATAGCTTTGCGTCCTTTTGGAAGATCAACTAGTTCCCAAACTTGGTTTGACTTCATTGACTCAATTTTCTCTTCCATTGCATGAATCCATTTTTCCTTACTAGGGCAATTTAGAGCCTCATTAATATTTCTTGGCTCATCCTCATCTTGCGGAGCAATTATAAAAGTTTCCCCTTCAATGTCAAAACGTCGACCGGGAATACTTTTGCGACTTGTCCGCCGTATGGGAGATTGTACACTTTGCACATCATTTCCCATTATGCTCCCACTAGGATTATATAATGATGATGTGGTCTCATCATGTGGTTGTAATTGAGAATGAGTTGAACTCAATTCATCACTTCTCATATTACTCCCACTTGGACGAACTCCATTAATATCATTATCTTGATCCAAGATTTCAAATAGGGAGTAATCTTCGCCTATTTCGCCCTTCTTAGGAAATTCATCCTCTAAGAATGTGACATCCCGTGATTCAAATTCAGTTATACTCCCACTTTCCTGCTCACCTATGAACACATACCCTTTCGAGTGTTCGGAGTATCTTATGAAAATACTCTTCTTTCCTCTGGGACCCAATTTCCCAAACTTGTGAGAGGGCTCATGAGTATAGGCAGCACAACCCCATGGCTTAAGAAAACTTAAGTCGGGTTTTCTACCTGTCCATAACTCATATGGAGTGGAAGTAACTGATTTGGAAGATACTCGATTAAGTATATAGGCAGCAGTTAACAATGCATCATTCCAAAAAGTGATAGGTGTTAGCATGCGCCATCATGGACCTAACCATTTCTAGTAGGGTTCTGTTTCTTCTCTCCGCAACACCATTTTGTTGAGGAGTATATGAACTAGACAATTGTCTTTCTATTCCTTTTTCATCACATAATTTTCTGAACTCATCAGATAAATATTCTCGACCTCGATCAGATCGCAATACTTTTATTTTCTTGTCTAATTGATTTTCTACCAAGTTCATAAACCTTTTGAAACAACTCAATACTTCAGATTTATGAGAAATCAAATAGACATATTCGAATCGAGTATAATCATCTATAAAAGTGATGAAATAAACAGCCCCATGCCTTCCTTTCACATTCATTGGACCACAGACGTCAGAATGGATTAAATGGATTAAATGCAGATGAAATTAAGCTCTTTTACCTTTTCCAAATGGTTTCTTTGTCGTTTTCCCCACTAGGCAATGCTCACATATGGGCAAATCGACTTTTTCAATGTTGCCCAACAAGCCCTCTTTGGCTAGTCTATTTATACGTTGTTGGCCAATATGACCAAGTCTAACATGCCACACATTCACATAATTATCATATGAATTAGGAGACGTGAAAAGGGAATAACAAACATTTGCATTAACATAGTCAATATCTAATACAATGAAACCATCCAGAAAATAACCACAACCATAGTAGTTTGTATCCAAATTCAAATCTACACCTCTATTATGGAAGTTCATATTAAAACTAAGCTTGACCAACACCAAAACAGACACTAAATTTCGACAAATCCTCGGAGCATATAAAACATCATGTAGGAATAAGGTGCGTCCACCACGCATGTTCAATTGGCAGGTGCCAATCCTTTTAACTTCAGCTCTGGAGTTATTTCCCACATAGATCTACTTAGTTCCAGTTGATACTCGTCGGAATTCCACGAAGGATTCTCTATCTTTCGCTACATGGTCTGTCACTCCTGAATCTACAGTTCACAAAGGATTGGATTCAGCCAATAATACAGAACTTGACACATAAGCAAAGTTCTTAAATGTACAAGAGGTGTTTACCTTTTTCGACTCACAATAGTTGCGAGCATAGTGACCTTTCTTGTCACAATTGTAACACCTCACCCTTGACATTTTCTTCACTTGAGGACGTTTTCCTCTCTTGTGTTGGTTAACTCTTGATTTCTTGCAATAAGGATTTGATCCTTTGCATTTCCACATATTGAACGAATCAATACGCTTGCACTTAGAGCTCAAAGCCCTTTCTGAGCTAGAACCAGCATTACAAATATCTATTTTCGGCTCAAATGCAGTTAAGCAGTCCTCTACTAGCTCAAGGTGGCGCACAGCATCCTCAAGATCTTCCATAACATGGTCAAGAGCTTCTAATGCTTCTTGCTTTTCCAGCACATATTGAATCTTCATATTCAATATTTCACAATTGTTACCGTTCATATCAGCAATTACGTTCTTAGTTGCTGAAACCATTGATCTGAACACATCAGACATATATGCACGAATAATTAATGCCTATCATTTATGTATCCACTTTGCACAGACCCATCATATCAATGAACAATTTCAAGTAAGGTTTCAGAATCAAAAGGTCACTATGTTTCCAATCATCCTCCAAAAATCCTAACTTAAAACTATTATTAATATAATTGTCTTATGCAAAATAAATTCTATGAAGTTACAAAAACTTCTATGAACTACCCACAGCAACCAACAATAACAGAAAGCAAATAATATTTGACATCTAATAGAATAATAATGCTTTCACATAATACAACCTTACATATCAGTTGCTACATCAACAACAATCAGGTAGTAAACTTTACATAAGACGTTCACAAAGCACACTTAACAAAGGCTAGCCAATACATCTAACACCAAGTCAGTACACGAACTGGGAAAGATCCTCTTTTGTTCAATTTCTTGATTTTTTCCCTTGTAACAATCCAGTAATAATCATCTATAAAATCCATCACAATTTTCCTATACGAAGCAGCTTTGTTGACATCCCATATGCGATTTAACACTCCTTGCCATTCTGGTGGAAGGGTGTTCATGAAAAATCGCACCATCTCAGACTGTGACATAGGACGACCATTCCATATGACCTTTTGAATTTTCCTGTTGACTTCAAGAACGTGATCAATTAAGTCACCACTCTCCCATCGATGATCAGTCAGCTCATCTATCAGCTTAGAAAGCCTTTCCTTTTGTTCATCGGTAATTGCGCGAATAGGTGTGCGCAACCTAAAGGGAGGCATTGTTCTTGCAACAAATGCAGAGCAAATAATGGATCACATATAATCCACATAAACTTAATTGGAAAAAGAAGCACATTACTTTCCTTTTTTTTTTTTGGGTCAACGGTCAAAGTTAACGGTCAACGGGTCGACGGTCAACAGGTCGACGGTCGACAGGTCAACGGGTCGGGCCGCCGGGTCGGGTCGGGTCGGGTTGGACCGGTCGAACCGTTCGGCCCGATTGGATAAGCCGATCGGCACGTGCCACGCGCGTGCCTGGATGACGTCATGATGATGTCATCCGGCGCGTGCGCGGCACGCGCCAGCACCGCGCACGCGCACATGCGTGCGTCGAATCGGCGCGTGCAACGTACGCGCCGAAGACGCCGTTTCGCTCCGGCTGCGCTTGGGGGCGCGTCCGGCGGCTGTTGGCGGCGTTCCGCCACTCGTCGTGATCGTCTCGACGAGCCCTTCCATCCTACGCCATCAGAAATCGATTTTGACTTACAGAAACTCAAAAAAATGGATGAACAGTGATCGGGTGTCGGGATTTTTCCGCCCCGATCGGTGTCGGCCGATTAATTTCGTGAAAATTAACAAGAAATCATCCATAAACATGAAAGGGGTTGTGAAAAATATGGAAAAGGATCAGGAAACAAGAACTACGGCTCTGATACCAATGTTGGGATTGTCGGATTCCCAAAAACCGGATTCGACACTAAATCGAACCCCTAAACTTGTGCGGAAGACGAGCCCGGGAAGAACACATGCATCGCCGATCCTAAAGCACACCACAGAATCGAGCGTACCTTGTTAGCCACAGATTAAACACCAACGCCGATATGAGGAAGAGAATTTAGCCCTGTTCGATCCGATGATGCCAATTCGCCTTGAAGGGAAGATGGGTGTCGCCTTTTGCTTACTGTTCTTTCTTTTTGGAAGTGTTTCAAGAGAGAGAGGGAGGATGAACGTACGTACTTTCCAAAAGGTACGTTCTCTTTTCTTTTCTCCCTTAAATACGTCTTCTCCAAAAGACGTGTCCTTCAAAGAAAAAGACGCCCCCCAAAAGTTACAACTCTTCAACGTATCCCTCCATCCATGGGCCCTAATCTTGTGGGCCGGGCTTTTAGGCCCAACATGGGTGGACAGGCCAACTTAGGCCATCACATAAAATAATAAAACTATCAGATAGTAATATGGTGGAGAGAAAGAAAGAAAAAGGCAGAAGCCCTGATGTGGTTATGGGAGGAGAGAAATATTAAAAAAAATTCTGAATTGAGGCCGTGCTTCTCTCTCGATCTCTCACTTTCCAATGGCTGCCATCATGAAACCTCACTAGCAGATTGCCAATTTTTCCCTTTGAGATGATTTTTTTTCAGCTCCCCTCACTGTGGCCGTTTGTATCGATTGGGTGGCGCCCCCCCCAATCTTTTTCTGTCTGCGTGTACTCCACTATATAGCCGATATCCTATGCTTCTCTTGGAAACTTGATCTCCAAAATATATTCTTCGGATCATGTAGGTATTCAATGGAGCCCCAGATATCATCACCGTTGCTGCTGCCTCTCTTATTTCCTTCCCCAAATAGCTGGGCATGTATAATATATTGGGAATCCACGCCGATTGCTTTCTTTTCCTTGTTGCCTATCGAATATTTTGAAATATTCTACTATTGCAGGACAGAAAATAGCCTAATTGATGCAATTTTCGTCTATGAGCTTTGTTCAAATTGTTATCATCGCAGGCTTAATCCAATCAATCCAATTTAGAATCATTTACTCGAGTCCTCCGCCATCGGTCTGATGCAAATGCATAATGCAATTTTGATATTTTTGTTTAGGGGTTAAAAATTAATCCCCAATTTTTATGCAATAAATAACTAAATGGATTGTCAAAATTTAGGTGTCAACACATAACAATTAGCATGTGGTCCTCATACGTTAAAAAAGTCGATTTTCACTGCATGCACAAACCCTAATATCTTCAGAGGAAGAACTTTTGGTTTCTTCCAAGCTGCCTAACTCCTGTTGGTCAAGTCAGTGCGCATCAAAACTTAAAAGGAGAATCAAGCAAGATTGACAGACGAATCGGGTGATGACGAGCTGAAGGTCTATGAAGCAAGTGAAAATCGCTAGCAAGATAAAACAACATGGAAATTCAAAATTCGGAAAAGACATCGTACATGAAATCAAAAATTCAAAGATTACTTGCATTATTTTTTCTTTTGTTGGGACCGAAAAGAAAAAGAAAAGCGAAAGGGGAAACACTGCGATGATCCCATGAATATGTCGCGGAGGGGAGATGAAACCCCAGGCGGACGTGTGGCAACTATAGGTGAAAACCACGGAAGGATTAAATCGGTCCAAGGTCGGTCCAGGTCAACCCCTGGGATGCTCACCCCTAGGATTTCGAACGTCGTATCTCTCTTTTTCCCGTCCTTTGGGATGATGAAGAGGAAGGGAGGCGGGCCCCACGCGCAGTATCGCCGCTGGGAAAAATAAAAAAGATAATGATAAAGGTACCCCGCTCTACCGAACAAAACACATCTCTCTCTCCTCGCGAACTTTCTCGTGATTTGGGGATCGCCCTTCATATGTTTTAATTCTCCCAATAACTTTAGAATAAGATAAAAACAAACCCAAATAACATTGTCAATTGGACCTTTCTTTCTTTATAAAAGCGATGTGAACGTTGGGACGTGCTTAAAAGCGTGGAATTATAATACAAATTGACCAAACTCTTTTAATTATTAACAAAAATGGTCATCCAGTTGACCTTTGCGTGGCTGTGGTCGATGATTTTGAGACTCATTCCGAGGAGGATCTATGGGGAGTAGCATTTTCGAAATGCAATTTTCTGGTTTAGTGAAAAGAATGTCACTTTCCCATTCTGCCCTCATTTATGAACCATAATTCCAATTTTGCTCCTTGTTAAAACAATACTCGTATCTCTCCCGCTTCTATTATTCCTCTCAAGACTCCTCACACCCCTCTGCGGCTAGGCCATCGCGCTCGCCCTCGAGCTTTCTTTCCTCACCAGGTAAGATTTCTCTCTACATGGGCTTGATGCCCGCCTACCCTCAACCCCTCTTTCCTTTTTACAATTCTAATTAGTTTCAATTTGCATTTAGTTAGGGTGCAATTGCTTTTAGTTGATGAGGGGTTGTTTAGTTTACTGGAAATTCGGGCCTCTTTGGGTTGTGGATTGTCGTTGCTTCTAAGCATGATTGGGATGGGAAGATTTTCTGTCCAAGCGTTTCTGAGTCTGGTAGGGGAGTACTCTGGGTTTGGGATGGGTGCAATTTCTACTTGCTTTCCCAATAGCTGCTTCCATGATCGTCAGGACAAGAGCATTTGGATCAGTTTCTGCTCGTGTTCAGTCAAATCAATAGTTTCACCGTTTGTTACCAGTGTCTTCCTCAGGGTCTTGAATTGTGATGCAACTTTAGCATTTTCTTTTAACTTATTTTGGTTAGGTAGAGATAGTTCCCCCAAATGACGATAAATTAAAGGCCAGCTGATTTTTTTTTTTGGCAGCATTACCAATTACTAACATCACAATTGAACAAGAACCGCAGAGATGATTGAAAATTGATATGGGGAATCATGTTGATGATGCAATTGTAGATGCTGCTTTATCACGTTGCTTGTTGTTCATGTTTATGGAATTGGGTGGCAGTTCATCTCTATTATTTGTGCCTCTCAAGTGTGGTTTTTTGTGCTTTTTAGGAGGATCTACTGTGAAACCCAGCTGTGAGACTGGCTAACATAGAGACAGCTGAACTTGGAGCAACCCATGTTGCTGGATTAGCTGTCAGTGTATGGACAAAGGATGCTATTTTTTATTTTGGCGCAAGGAGCAGTAGTACAAAGTCATCCTAAATTAGATGAGGAGCTGAGGAAGAAGAAGGTGGATTCTTGGTGCAAAGCTGTCTCGAGGACATTCGATCTGGTGGATTCTTAGTAGGGTCGGTGTGGGAAACTGAAACGCAACCAAAAGATAGTTGATTGGCATTTTCAGGGCGCAATTTATAGTAGAATACACTTCATGGGATCAACAATCAGAAAAAGAGAAATCTCGTTTTGCCGTCAAGCAAAATGAAGGAAGTGGGGGAGCATGGCTCATTCTCGGCCAAGGACTACCACAACCCGCTGCCAGCGCCATTGATAGACCCGATGGCCGATGGAGCTGGGCAAGTGCTCATTGCTGAGTTCATTGCCACCCTCCTCTTCCTTTATATCACGCTGCTGATTGTGATCGAGTACAATAGCCAAACCGACCCCAAAAAGGCTGGCGACTTCGGAATCCTCGGGATCACCTAGGCCTTTGGCGGCATGACAGAGTATACAATCCCATCATTATTTCCAGTGGTCTGTTTGTTAATCGACTGTCCAATCTTAGATCTTTGTTAAACTCTAGATCCGGGTCGCTTTATGCTTGAACACATGATTCACATTCGAAGTATCTGTGTTATAAGGTAAATTTATCTGTTGGGTTTGCTCTTATTCAGTTGGAAAAGTAATTCTTCAATTCTTTTTGCGTAACGTTAGCCAGAATATGTTGGTAACTGAATTGGGTTCTTCCGCTATAGCTTATTGAAGGCTTTGGGGGGGTTGGATCTGTAATTGCGATCAGTCATGTAGGGATTGCTCAATGGTTTAGAGGTTTTTCAGTTATGTGTCAGCAAAAATTCCTGGCCTTTTCACATTGATGCATCCCATTACAAATGTGTAGACATTTCCTGTCTTTTTTCTTGGTTCTAGCGATATCAATGAGCAATTCTGGTATATGAAGGCTTGAGGACATTTACAGGAATTCAATGATGATTTCACACTAGAAATTAGCCAACTGATTACATTTTCCTTGTTTCTGCTACCGGTCAATGGTTCCAATCCCCCGGTCACTCCTTGGCTTCAAAGAAGCCTCGGTTTGTCTGTAACGTAGGTTGGGCAAGGCCATGGCGTAAGATAATCCTGAGTCTACTCCCACTATCACCATGCTAGGGTGATGGTGACAAGCTTGCTCAAAATGAGGAGTAGCCTCATTTTGTAATGGCTGTGGAGCTCCTATAATCTAGCCCAGGGAGTTGCCAGTTTTGGTTGCCCCTTTCCACTCTTTTTAATGATAAAAAAGATTTGGGTTTTGAGCAAGACAATATCAAAGAGATTCATGAATGGAGGAACAATTTGTCAAATCATTGTGTTGATCTTCACGTGTCTTCGATTGTTCTCAACCCTTTTATTATGTTTCTTCGCCTCGTAATTATTTCGTTCTAGTGTCTTATATTAAAATATTGCTATTTGTATTTGCTTCTTCAGTCATGGTGTAATGACTAGTAGTTTTTTCTCAACAGTTTCCAAGTTTTCGTTTCTGAGGTGGCAATTTTCAATTCATTGTTTGCTACCACTAGTATGGTGCAAAGTTTACTCAGTTCAAATTCTCCTGATAAGTGATACAAAGTTCTTTTCAATCTCTATTGTCTCATTAAGTTTCCCCCAAAGCTATGTGCTTGCTGGAATCTTCATATACCCTTTGAAGTTCATTTTTCGAATGGCCCACTGAAGTCCTGAGTTTGCTGCAGTAAGAAGCAAAATCCATTTAATAACAGTGAGTGCTAATTCAAAGTAAATTGTAGTTGTTCCTTTTGACATACTTTTTGTGAAAACTTCAGGAAGCCATCAGGGGACAACAAAATGATATTCGATTGCTGCTTGCTGCAGAACAAGAGGCACAGCGCATTGTCAATGCAGCCAGAGAGGGTAACATGTCTCTAAATCTGCTTATTGGTTTCTTAGTTTCATAGTATTTCCTTTCGTTTATTGGAATGAAGTTTGTCTACATACTATTATTTGAATGTTAGATCTGCTGTCTTTCACAGAGTTCTACCGGTGCATTTACTTTTGTCTTGACTAGCATGATCTCAGTGCTAGTTGTTCTTCCTAGAGAATTAGTACTCTAAGGTTGTGTATGGTGGTAAAGATCTTGAGAGTGGATCTTCTAGGAGATAATAGGATGAGATATATTATGGTTAACAAGATACAAGACTAATTATTGACATATCTAATCCCTTTCTTTATAAAGAGGAAGCCTGTTTAAGGTCGGTAAACCATTGGCCATAATATGCCCTACTGACCTCTTGGACAAGGGGAAACACAAGCAAATCCCAAGTGGTGGCCTAAATATGGAGTTTTGTGACTTCATATTGTGAGGATTCGAACCTACCTTGTGCTCTTAATTTACGCTCACCAACTAGCTGTTAAACACATAGTCAACCCTGTGGGATTAAGCATATCTAGTCCTTGTATGATTATTTGATTTTTTCCCTTTTTCTTTTTGGGTTCAACAGTCCTTGTATGATTAATTTGGCCTTGGCCTATGTTTTCTTCCAGAAAACTTCGGGGAAAAAGAATAATAAACTAACGAAGGAAAAATGATGAAGGGAACGTGTATTTGAATAACATAGCAAGTCAGCAACAAGTAAGATAAAGCAATACCTAATGCAGATGTATCTATGAACCTAAACGTTAACATGGCACCGAATTCTACTAAGTAGAATCCCAAAAAATAAAAATAAATAAACCTTCGGACGTACAGGAGTTGCCAATGGGGTGCCTATCGGTGGGGCTTGGGAAGGTGATGGCAGGAGGTGACCGGCGTCGGCAGCGTTTGCGTTCAAGAGCAGGGGGCGCTTCGCGGAGGGATGAGAGAAAGAGCGATCAGAGCGACCTTTGCTCGCAGAGAGGGAGGCCAAAACACGAGCAGGGGTTTGTCGGCGTCGGGGTTGGCCGGTAAGGGCATTCCGTAGAGGAAAAAGGGAGAGAGTGGAGAGGAGGTCGCGAGAGGGAGGTGAAGGGGCGTCGGTGTCGGCGTTGGTGTCGGGTGCGTAGGTGGAGGCGGGGGCGGAGGTGGAGGCGTCGGCGTTGGAGTTTGGGGTGACGGACTCCAACACCGACGGAGGCAACCAGCGAGAGGGGCGTCGGTGTCGGGGTTTTCGGAAGAGGGGCGTGACTTCGCGAGAGGGCGGAGAGAGAGAGAGCAGAGTGGCGGAGTAGCTGCCCTTTTCTTTTTTTCTTTTTTTAACAGTTTTTACAAAACAAATTAATTTTAGTTTTTAAATATAATTTTTTAAAAAATTGAATAAAAAATTATTTTAGAAAGCCAGATGGAAAATAAAAATTCATTTTTCAGCGCCACGTTAGCATTTTCTGTCAATAAGACCGATGGTGTTAACTTTAGGACTCAATTAAACCATTTTGATAAGCTTTAGAAATTGATTGCACTTTTTGCAAGTTTTATGACTTAATTGTATTTTCATGATAAGTTTTAGGACTTTTACAGCACTTATCCCCCCTAAAAAAAAAAGGAAGAATGAAAAGGGTCCTATGTTGTATCGTGTCAAGAACTCAAGCATTATCGGATTCATATTCATTCTACTCCCTACATCACATTGTAATTTGATTTTCCTTTTTGTTTATTTGACATCAAAATCAAAATCAAGAGAGATTAGCGAATTTATTTTTTAAACTTAAAGTGCATTTGTTTCACGAAAAACTCAATGATAAAAGAAAAAGCTTTCCTAAAAAGCATTTTCTAGGAATACGATTAATTTTACTTTGTTTGGTGATATAAATCGAAAATATTTTTTTGATGTTTGGACTTTATTGGAAAAAATTTTCAATCTCATGACTTTATTTTTGATAAAAAAATCGAATTATTTCATATTTTTTTAATTTTATAAAAATTGAATATTTAATAATTATTTTTTTTATTAAAAAAATTGAATTTTTCTTTTCTTTTTCTTTTTCCTTTCTTTCCTTTTCTTTGTCGACTTCCTCCACCATGACTCGCCGACAACAGCCACGGGCGAGCTCAAGCTCATCGGATTGGGCAACCGCATGCTTGTCCGCCTCGATAAAGGTCGAGCTTGCCGGGATCGGAGTGAGCCACATACGCGCTAGCCTTAGCTGAGTCTACGCTCACTAGGATCAAGCAAGCCACAAACTCACTTAAATCTAGCAAGTTGTGAGCTTGCCAGCCTCGATTGAGCTGAGAGCTCGCCTGGATCTGGTGAGCCTCGAGCTTGGCAGTCTCGGCTAGCTTAGGCTTGCCTAGATTGGTTGAGCCTTAGCTCATTAGCCCATATCATGGCCGATTGCTAGCTATTCCCGTGGCATGCAGCTAACGAAGGAAGAAGGAAAAAGGAAGAGATAGAAAAGAAAAGGAAAGCGGAAGGGAAAAAAAAAAATAAATGTGATTTAAAAAAAATTGATTTTAAAAAAATCATTTTTATAAGAATAAAATTTTCATTAACCAAGAACTCAAAGAATATGAAAAATTATTCAGGAAAACGTTTTCCGACTCTTTTAAATATAAAATCATTTTTTTTATTTAAGTTTTGATAGGAAAACATTTTCTGTTACAAGGAAAATATCTTCTCGTTAACTCATTGAAAATGAAAATAATATTTACCACGAAACAAATACATCCAAAGAAGTTTGAAAATCTGAGAATTAAAATATTATATTCGTGTTTGATATTTAATCTTTTGCTTACATGAATTCTTAAATTTATTATTTCTATCATTTTTCACTTGTATCTACTGTTTTTTTTTTTTTTTTTTTTTTTTGGGTCGGTCACTTGTATCTACTGTTCAAAAAGTACATTTCAATTACCCCACGGCACCGTTATTGGATCATTACGATCAGAACGACACTCTCCTTTGATATAGCTGAATGTCTTTTCGTGTAAAAAGACATTTGACCATTATTGATGAAGTAGTAGAGGGTGCTGTGGTCTAAAAGATTAGGCATGTGGGCTGGTGCTGTATTTGTCTGGGGAAAAAGTGAATGTTGAGATAGGAAAGTGAATTTTGATGGTCCCCAATGAGTATAAAGAGAGTGTGCTTTCTCTGATGCTGCGATTGCCATGAATTTTGCATCAGAGCGTCAGACTCTCTGGTTTGCAATTGACCTCTTCTCATCTTTTAACCTAATTAATCTTTCAAAGAAGGGGGCTCTGACTTAAAAGTGCACCCGCTAAAGGCAGCTAAGGGGTTTAGTAAAATAAGCCCATTCGAAATAAATTTTTGTTAGGTGGAAAGTTATATTTAAAAAAAAATCTGTGACCATTCCTCTTAACAAATAGTTTAATAATTCAAGAATTATGTCAAGGTTGGTATTTTAGCTAGAATTAGCAGATTACTAAGATAGATTATAAAGACAAACGTCTGGTATATGTCAAAACTAATTATCTACACGATCCATTGATAAAGACAAAAGGAATAAATGGTGCAGTCGTAAGAACAAAAAGTAAAAATTTTCTTCTTCCGCATTCATTTTCCCGTGGCTCGTTCACGCACCGTGATTAATAATGATGAGGCGAGAGAGAGAGAGAGAGAGAGAGAGATTGCTCGATAGGCACGCCGAACCAGACATGGAGAGAGAGAGAGCGCTTTGCTGTTCGTCTTTCCCAAACACTCGAATCAAATTTTTGCTCTTCCTCTTCAATTCTTGCAGGGGAGAGTAACTACACTATGTTGTCTTCGCTCTCAAAATAAATGACGGGCATCATTGAGCTCTGGACTTTGGTCTGGGGGGAGTCAGATCATTGAAGTCAAAAGCCAAATTTGTCATTGATGAATATAAAATAAGCAGGATTTAAACCCCTTTCAAGACCCTTTTTGGAGAAAATATAAACGAAGAACAAATCAGAATGCCAGTCCTCTTGTTCTCTTCTTTACAATGGGCATTCTCATCGTTAACAAATTTGAAGTCTCAATTTCCAAAGACGTGATCTAGTTATTACCATTGAGGCGGATTAGGCCAAGCCAAGATTGGAGCATGCATATGTCACTAAAAAAGACGAGAGAGCTTGTACATTCAATCAACAGTTTTGACTATACAAATTCAATCACCGGTAATTGTTAATGGTAGAGGAGCTAAAAAAGACTTGCTATTAGAACTCATTTTATGTCACCTTCGAGGGTGTCTCTCAAAAAAACTCGATCGCGCTTTTTATTACAAGAGTGAAATAAGAGTAATATCACAACAAATCAACTTGTGCCTTGTTTTGTACTTTCTCAACTATAAGACATTAGCCCACAAAAACTTTGCATAATAATTCATCAGCATACTCAAATTAACTGCTAGCACTCTCAGCCATAGGGACCACGAGACCCTCGATCATTTGTTTGTTTAATTAGATCCCAAACCAATATAATTTCTCTTTCTCAACCTTCATGTTTTTTCTAGAAAGTTTTTTTTACCTCATTTGCCAAGCCAAAGATCAAAGAACTACCTCGTTACGAAATGCCAAAATTGCAAGTTGAGAATTATTTTTGAAGGTACGGTTAGCATGGTATGGATATCTAATGTAGTAGTCTTAAATCTTAGTCAGGTAAAGTTTGCATGATATGTGCAAAAGATAATTCATATTACACATATTCATGTTTTGTATAAAATGGAATTTTTGGTGCATGGCGATGGATGGAAGAGGGGCTTACAATGACAAATGGGAGTATAATGAAACGTCATTGTCAGTCCAGCTTTATAAACGGCGTGACAAACCTCAAAAGCCATAAGCTCCTTCATTTTCAAAGGCTGGATAAACGGCGTGACAAATCTCGTGCAATTTTAAATTCCATATTCTTGACTATGAAGAAGGCGACGTGTAATGCTGCATTAATTCATTTTTGTTAATGTAGAAAAATATGCTTTCTTCAATTACATTTCTGATTAACCAAATTAACAATCACTACGTACTACGTATGACTTTGAACCTTCATTAGGTCCACTATGTTGCTAAATGGAAGGGGGATTACTTTTATGACTAGCAGACAAGGCCTTGGTGTGGGTGGAAGCACGATAAGAATTTAGATTTCAGTTTCCTAACCGGAAGCTATTTACCAAGTTTGACTCATTTACGTTCGATTGTAAATCATATAGGAATATGCGATTTGTTGGTGAAACCTTTCTTCTATATTTTGAAGCTGACAAAACGTTTCCAAGTCTAAAGACTTTTAGACTCATCTATCAAAGTCTGAAGACTTCCAGAGTGAAGATCGCCAGACTTAAGATTTAAAGTCTACCCTCGTTGACAGTTTTTAGATCATTGAAGAAGTCTTATCCAGATACGACGTTATCCTTAAGGATTTGATTCGTTTGATCGAAGATTATCTCACGGTTAGAGAAAGCACATATAGATCTATTATTCGTATGACAAGTAAATCGAGTAAGAAAGATCCGTTGATTGGTGAAGTATACTTGGAAGGTTCTACCTATAGAAACTTAGATCCTGATTGTATGGGCGAACAGGATTGGTGGGCTATCTTCATATTCCTTAAATGACGAGAGATCTCCCTAATTGATTCGGTTCAACGGGTAGATTGGACGAACTCCTTTGGAAGGTGTTAATAGTTATGTAGGCATGGAGGAGTATAAAATGAAGACGCTCTAGTTGTTCAAGGGTGTGCGAGATAGAAAAATTCCAAAGTCTGAAGCTCCCAACTCTTTGTTAATTCATTTGTTGAGCATTCATTGTATTCAAAAGAGAGAATTTTGTAAGACCTCGAGGAAGTGTAGTAGAGTCTCTGCACTGTGGAATCGAGGACGTGAGATTGTAACATTTCTTTTGATTCATAGTGAAATCCAGCTGGTGGGCTGTTAGCGTGGGAGAGTGGACGTAGGCTTGGATTAAGCCGAACCACTATAAACCTTGTGTTCTTATTCTCTTCCCTGAATCTCTTTACTTTGTTCATATTTCTATTTAACTGCTAAAGTTTGATCTCGCTTAAAGTTTACTGCTTTTCGGACTTAGTTTCAAAAGTCTGTTGTTATTCAGACTCAGGTTAAAAGTAAAGGTTTTCACTGTATTTTGCAGAATCTGTTTTTATACCTATTCACCCCCCTCTAGGTGTTTATACTAGCACTTTCAATTGGTATCAGAGCCCGTGTACTCATTTAGATTACAGTGTTTTTACTTTAGAGTTAACGATACATGGCTAGTATATTGGCTCCAGGTTTGGTTGAAGGGCAAAGCAACATCAGGCTGCCTTACTTTGATGGGAAGGAATATAGTATATGGAAAAACAAGATGAAGGCATTCCTAAGATCAAAAAATTCTCTAGAATGGGATGTGGTAGACAAATGAGTCATTCCTAAAGTTGCAACAGTCTTAGAAAGAGGAAAAGAAGTTGTTGAGTCCAGCGAGATGACTCAAGAAGAGATAACCAAGAGATAAGCTCTTCATGCAAAAGCAATTTATTCCTTATATTGCGCATTATCTCCCATTGAATATAACAGAATATCTTCTTGTGAAACAGCTAAAGAAGTCTGGGATAGATTGCACATCATCTATGAAGGAACTGATTGAGTGAAAGAAACCAGAATCAATATTCTGCTCGGTCAATATGAAGCATTCAAGCTGAAATCAAGAGAATCTATCACTGACATGTTTACCCATTTTACAGAAATCGTGAATGGTCTTGAGTATTAAGGACAACCAATCTCTGGACCCATGAGATTTAACAAGTTACTATGTGGACTTTCCAAAGATTGGATTCACGTGAAGACCTCAATAAGGGAGACACAAAGGATCATGCCACTTTCTGTTGACGAATTGATTAGCACTCTTTAGTCTTATGAAGTAGAGCAAATCAATGAAGATAAGGATCCCAAAGGTAAAAAATCTATTGCATTAAAATCTAATGATGATTCTGATGTTACAGATTCAGAAGACGATATGGACGATGAAGAGCTTGCCCTCATGATAAGAAGGTTCAGAAAACTGAACGAAAAGGGAAAAAGATTCAACTAGAGGAAAGAAAGTTCTCAGAAGTTCCAAAATAAATCAGCTGAGGATGATGAATTCAATAAAGATGTGATTTGTTTTGAATGCAAGAAAAATGGATACATCAGACCCAACTGTCCCTTACTGAAGAAAAAGAAAGGAAAAGCTGAGAAGTACAGAAAAGCTCTCAAAGTAGAAACTTGGAGTGATACCAAGTGTGAAGAGAGTGATGATGATTATGCTAATATTTGTCTAATGGCATAATCAGAATCAGATTCAGACTCTGAGACAGACTCAAACTCAGACAGTGAAATTGAGATTACTATAAAAAAGAAGAAGGTAAAATGGTATTTGGATAGCGGCTGCTCAAGACATATGACTAGAGATTCAAATTGTTTTATCAAACTTATACAAGTAACAGGTGGAAAAGTTTTCTTCGGCGGAAACAGTAAAGGAAGAATTATTGGAAGTGGAACTGTAAAAATTGGAAGTCTCATAATCAACAATGTCTCTTTAGTGGAAGGACTTAACTACGACTTGTTCAGCATCAGCCAATTGTGCGACACTGGATTCAAGATCAACTTTCAAGAAGGAATATGTTCTTGCACTAGTAAAGATCCTTCACAATCCTTCACTGAGCGAAGACATGGGAATATTTATCTTTTGGATATCAATCCAAAAAGATTTCAATGTCTAATCTCAATCCAAGATGAAGCAAAAGTTTGGCATCGAAAGTTTGGTCATATCAATATGAAACAGATTGCCAAGATCTCTTCAAAGAAGCTTGTTCGTGAACTTCCTGACCTGAAGTTTCAAAAATTAGACTTATGCACACCATGTGTATTCGGAAAACAGGTTAGAAACTCTTTCAAATCAATAAATCAAGTTTCCACTAATCGTGTACTGCAGCTCTTGCATATGGATCTCTTTGGACCAACCAGAACCCAGAGCATTAGAGGTAAGAAATATTGCCTAGTAATAGTGGATGATTATTCATGATTCACTTGAGTATATTTTCTGGCAAGTAAATCTGAAACCTTTTCTTATTTTATAAAATTTGCTAAGAAAGTTCAAAATAAGAAAGGGTATGCCATTTCAAGAATACGGATAGACTATGGAGGTGAGTTTGAAAATTAAGACTTTGCTAAATTCTGTGATGAATCTCGTTTTCAGCATGTATTCTCCTCACCATACACTCCAGAACATAATGGAGTTGTGGAAAGGAAGAATAGACCTTTGCAAGAAATGGCTAGAACTCTTTTAATTGATTGCAATATTTCTTCTCGGTTTTGGGTTGGAGCTGTTTCAACAGCTTGTTATATTATTAATAGAGTTGTCTTAAGGCCAATTCTGGAGAAAACTCCCTATGAGTTATTCAAGGGAAATAAGCCAATTGTTTCTTACTTTCATGTGTTTGGTTGCAAATGTTTTATCTTGAAAAATGTGAATGATCGAATTGGTAAGTTTGAAGAAAAATCAGACGAAGGCATCTTCCTTGGATATTCAACCATCAGCAAAGCTTACAGAGTATATAACAAAAGGACTCAATTGTGGAGGAATCAATGAATGTCAAATTTCAAGATTCTATACAAAATCAATCGATTCAGACTCAACTTGAAGAATCTGAACTTGCTCCAGACTTTACAAAGTCTAAATCTCCAGAAACAGCTCAAACTTCAGAAGACCAGCAACGAATGATCGAATCAAATAAGGAAAAAGATCAACAGTCTGACAATTCAACCAGCAACTAGAAGCACAAGTCTAGTCATCCCAAAGAACTCATTATTGGTGACATTAATGAAGGAATTTGTACAAGATCCAGAGAGCGTGAATAGTCTAGTGCTGTGGCTCTTATTTTTGAAATAGAACCTAAGAGCATAGAAGAAGCTTTAACTGATGAAAGCTGGATTGAAGTTATGCAAGAAGAACTTAAGCAATTCAGTATCAATGATGTGGGAATTGACTCCTAAACCAAAAGGTAAATATATTATTGGAGCTAAATGGGTTTTCAGGAATAAGATGAATGAAAAAGGAAAAGTCATAAGGAACAAAGTAAGACTCGTCGCCAAAGGATATACGCAAGAAAAAGGGATAGACTATGATGAGACTTACGCACCAATAGTAATGTTAGAAGCAATTAGATTATTACTTGCCTTTACTTGTTATAAGAATTTTAGGTTATTCCAAATGGACGTCAAAAGCGCATTCCTAAATGGATTTATCTAATAGGAAGTCTATGTGGAACAACCTCCCGGTTTTGAAGACCCAAGGAAACCAGACTCTATATTCAGACTGAAAAAGGCGCTATACGGTTTAAAGCAAGTACCTCAAGCTTGGTACGACAGGTTAAGTAATTTTCTAATTCAAAACGGTTTTTCCAAAGGTAAAGTAGATACAATTTTGTTTATCAAAAGAGAAGGTAATAATTTTTTGCTTGTTCAAATTTATATTGATGATATAATTTTTGGCTCTCCTAACGAAAGTCTTTGTAAGAAATTCTCTAAGATTATGTAGGACGAATTTGAAATGAGCATGATGGGTGAACTATCTTTCTTTCTCGGACTACAAGTGAAACAATTGAAGGAAGAAATTTTCATTCACCAAGAGAAATATGCTAAAGAACTTGTTAAAAAGTTCGGTTTAGAAAATTGCAAAAAGGTTGAAGTTCCAATATCTAGTTCTTTGAAACTGGATAAAGATGAAGGAGGAAAGAAAGTTGACCAGAAATTTTACAGGAGTATTATTGGTTCATTTCTTTATCTCACCGCTTCTAGACCTGATATTTTGTTTAGTGTTTGCATGTGTGCCAGATTTCAATTAGACCCAAAAGAATTTCATCTAAGTGCTGTAAAACGCATCATTAAATATGTTGAAACATCTTCAAAGATAGGTTTATGGTATCCCAAAGAAGGAGACTTGACCCTCCTTGGATATTCAGACGCAGATCTAGCAGGTTGCAGAGTTGAAAGGAAGAACGCTTCCGGTACTTGTCAATTACTTGGTAATAGAACAATAACTTGGTTTTTAAGGAAGCAGAATACAGTAGCCCTTTCAACAACAGAAGTAAAATATGTGGCTCTTGGAAGTTGCCGTTCTCAAATCTTATGGATAAAACAACAACTGAAAGACTTTGGAGTCAAATATTCTTGCACTAAGATCAAATGTGACAACACCAGCACAATTAATCTTTCCAAGAATCCTATTCTCCACTCAAGAGCAAAGCATATTGAGATTCGACACCATTTTATTAGAAATCACGTTCAGAATGGAGAAGTAATGATCCAGTTCATTGACTCTAAGAATCAACTGGCGGACATATTTACAAAGCCACTGGAGAAAAATCTATTTGAGTCTATTCGTACCAGACTTAATATCATATCTCTTACTTAGTAAAGTCTGGACACTCTCAAGACTCAAAGTTAGAAGTCTTCAAATGCTAAGACTCAGAAGACCTCAAGCCTCGACTGTAAGTTGTTCTAAATTTCAAATTTGAAAAGGTATGATTATCTATTGTCGATTAGTTGATTGATTTATCTTTCTTAAAATACTCCTTATTTCAAAAAGGCTGTTATCGATTTTAAAAGGAATTCAGTTAAATTCATAAAGGGAAGTTATTATTTAAAAATATATCTTTTTATTTCCTTTTATGACGCTTCTCCGCTTCACTTACTTTATATACCACTGTGTTTCGTCTTCCTTACTTTTACTCCGAAACCCTAGAATACAATATTCCTATTTTCTTTCACTTTTACTCTCAATTCGTTCAAAAGTTTTCATCTTTTCGAACAAGTTGGTGATTCTCTCCATTGGAGTGTCAATGTCTTCAAGAAAGTCATCGAGGATTGCAAGTGGGGGACCACGTCGCATGCTGAGGGTCCTACCTACTTTGACTTAACCGGAGAAGAAGATTCTCCTTTGCGTCCAAGTCAACAGCGTCAACCTTCCTCGAATCAAACAGTCGATGAAGTCATAGAAGAGGTTGATCCTGTAAGAACTCTAACTCCAAAGAATGCTTTCAAACTCTACTCAAATTTGAAGAAAGGAGGTACGCCATTGTCCTTAATTGATGAGTTCTTAAAAGATAGGGGATTCAAGAATGAAACCTTGTTTTTGAGAGATTTGGAGAGACTAGGAGTTGTGGAGAAAGGATCGGCTAAGAAAGCGTTTAAGAATATTCCAAATGACCCACACTATGGTACTACGAATCAACCACAATCTCTGGATGATGATGAACGATTGTATTCTCATTTTCAACCTAGATCTGGGGTGGTTGCAAACATTACTGATGGTTTGAAACTTTTTAGATCCAAGGATCATGAAAAGGTTTATGCAAGTCTTTTGAAGAGAGAGGTGATGAACCCCAGGACTGTTGACTTTGATTTCCTGGATTCGATAAAAGTTAATCTGAGAGAAAAGTTTGCTTTCTTGCAATTGGAAAAGTTCTATTCTGATTCTATTGCTGCATTTCCAGAGCTGACTGCTTACTTTTATTCGAATCTATCTTTCTTGGATGCACACAGTTTTATCTTTACTGTGAAGGACATGTAATTTTTGGTGACCACAGACATTTTAGCTGACATAATCGGGGTGGAAAGAACGAGTTTTCAACCAATTAGTGTGTCCATTGCTCATGCTATTCTGTCTTTGGTAAGAGATAGGGATGTTGAAGGAAAACTTTCTTATTTCAGGATGAGTGCCTCGACCATTCTCTTGCACAAAATTGTGATTAATTGCATTCGCCCTAAATCGACATCCAAGGCTGATGTTTCTAGATCAGAAGCCAAATTGATGTGTGCAATCAATACTGGTTTTAAGTTCTCTCTGCCTCACACCATACTGGTCCACATGTTTCGAACTGTGACGAAGGATAAGGGACAGCTTCCTTATTCTGCTCTTATCACTCGACTCTTTAGGCACTTCAAAATTCATATCTCTGCACCATTGAGTTTGAAAGCCATTACTTCGATGGTAATTGGGTTCAAAATGGTGTCAAAGATGCGCTTAAAAGAGCTGAACAAAGTGTTGGAGCGAATGAAGGAGAAATCTCCTCTCAAGGCAAAGCAAGACTCTGCTGCGGCTAAAAGAAAAGGTAAGGAGCCCATGGTTGCTCCTGTAAAGAAGAAAAGAGCTCTCATTCTAGAAGATGAAGAAAATGAGGATGAGCTTACTATTTCTGCCTTGAAAAATCTAAAGACTTTTGTCAGCTTTCCTGAGAGAAGAGAAGAGTCAGACGAAGGAAGAGATAGAGAAGAATCGGAGAATGAAGAAGAACAGAGGGAAATGGAGGAAAGAAGAGAAGACGAAGAAGAAGAAGAGGAGGAAGAAGAAGAAGAAGAAGAAGAGGAAGAGGAAGAAGAAGCAGAGGAAGAAATGGAAAAAGCTGAAGAAGAAAGGGAAAAAGAAGCAGAAGAAGCAGAGAAAGAAGGAGATCAGGGTACTCAAGACTCTTTCGAGCCAACCTTGGCGATCTCTCTGTCTAGTCATTCTGAGATAAGAGAAGAAGAGTCTACTGGAGTGCATCATTCTGAGGCTGAGGAAGCTTTACTTACTCCTCTTGAGGACATCAAAACAAGGGGAGTTGATGGTCAAAAAGGTACTTTTTCACCCCTACTTGCTAGTGATGTAAGTAGATCTGCAGCAGACCTAGAAGAAGTGCATGCCTCACATTATCCAGAAGATAGACCTCATACTGAGACTCCATCATTTCTCAATTTCCCTGAGTTTCACTCTGTTGGTCCAAGTGATACAACTGCTCAAACAGCAGGCTTTTCAAGACTGTTGGAAATTCTTTTGGATGTGCGGAGTCAGCAATATGCTATGAGTTTTGAGATGCTAGATCTTAAGAACGCTGTTAAGGCCACTTCAGTGTCTCTTCATGAACAGCTGGATACCCTGAAGAATCAAGTTCAGTTTTACATGTAGGGTGAAGAATTTCAGGCGCTGAAGCAAAGTTTTGACAAGCTTGAAAAGACAGTGCACTCAATGATGGAATGCGAGCTTGTTTGCTTACCCAAGCAGCCTTAACTCTTGATCTTTTCAAATCTATCTCTTTTTTTTTTTTTTTTTTTCGATCTCCACTTTTTGGTATTGACAAAAAGGTGGAGATGTTTATGTAGATTTGCTTGACTTGATGACTTGATGTTATGTTTGTTTTGTTTGAACTTTATCTTGTTTGGTGTGATTTTTGTTTTGGGCTGGTTTAGAATATTGAGGCTTGCTAAGTAACTTAAGCTATTATTATTGATTATGCTAAAGACAGTTGCGTTTTCAGGACTAACATGTTTTTTGTGATTGCAGATTCGCTACTATTTTTTTCTAATCTTTAATAATTTTTATATACAAGAAAAGCTTGGTTTGCTTAAGTGTTGCAGGTCGAGTGTCTAAATCTGCAGGAAAGTTTTGTCACCATCAAAAGGGAGGAGATTGTTGGTGAAATCTTTCTTCTATATTTTGAAGCTGATAAAACGTTTCCAGGTCTAAAGACTTTCATACTCATCTATGAAAGTCTGAAAACTTCTAGACTGAAGATCACCAGACTCAAGATTTAAAGTTTGCCCTCGTTGAAAGTTTCTAGATCATTGAAGAAGTCTTATCTAGATACGACGTTATCCTTAAGGATTTGATTCGTTTGATCGGAGATTATCTCACGGTTAGAGAAAGCACATATAGATCTATTATTCGTATGACAAGTAAATCGAGTAAGAAAGATCCGTTGATTGGTGAAGTATACTTGGAAGGTTTTACCTATGGAAACTTAGATCCCGATTGTATGGGCGAACATGATTGGTGGGCTATCTTCATATTCCTTAAATGACGAGAAATCTCCCTAACTGATTCGGTCTAACGGGTAGATTGAACGAACTCCTTTGGAAGGTGTCAACGGTTATGTAGGCATGGAGGAGTATAAAAGGAAGACGCTCCAGTTGTTCAAGGGTGTGCGAGATAGAAAAATTCCAAAGTTTGAAGCTCCCAACTCTTTGTTAATTCATTTGTTGAGCATTCATTGTACTCAAAAGAGAGAATTTTGTAAGACCTCGAGGAAGTGTAGTAGAGTCTCTGCACTGTGGAATCGAGGACGTGAGATTGTAACATTTCTTTTGATTCATAGTGAAATCCAGCCGGTAGGCTGTCAGCGTGGGAGAGTGGATGTAGGCGTGGATTAAGCCGAACCACTATAAACCTTGTGTTCTTATTCTCTTCCCTGAATCTCTTTATTTTGTTCGTATTTCTATTTAATTGCTAAACTTTGATCTCGCTTAAAGTCTACTGCTCTTTGGACTTAGTTTCAAAAGTCTATCGTTATTCGGACTCAGGTTAAAAGTAAAGGTTTTCACTGTATTTTGCAGAATCTATTTTTACACCTATTCACCTCCTTCTAGGTGTTCATACTAGCACTTTCACGATTAATGCATAATTTGGATCCGAATTGAGCTAATTCACTATGTTTTAACTTTATCAAGAGCTTTAGTCATTTGCTATGTTATGATCAAACCGATACAAGGTGTAGTTGGAACTCAACTTGATGTCACTCCAAATTTGAATCTATTGTTTGTTAGTACAAAGAGAATTGGGGAGATGGTCTGGAGCTTTTTGGAACTGCAAAAATTGAACTATCTCCTTTTCTTTTCTTTTTTAGTAAGCAACATTAGTCATGTGACATCCAATCTAATCTTCTATTCTTATTTTGGTAAGCAACTTTAGTCACGTGATAGCAAATCTTTTGGTCATTTCACAACTAGTACAACTCCGTTCATACATCTAGAGATTGTGGCTTCTCGTTTTAAGAGTGCAAGTTTGAGAATCATCGAACATTGAAGGCATACTCTTTAATACTTAACGTTGTCTTCCTTTGATAGGGGCGCAAGTGCAACATGAGAGTCCTTTTTTTTTTGCACTTTCAAAACCTTTGAACAATTTACTCTCAAAATGATTTCAATCTGGTTTAGTCGATCAGATATCTTTGGAAAAATTTATAGAAAGCTGACAGGACGTGTGATGGGGAATGCTTATGTATTATTTTATTAATACGTCCATGATGGGGTGCGAGACCCTATTGAAAGGGTATGAAGGGGGAGGTATAAAAGCCTCCTGAAGGCAACCGTTAATTATTGTTGCTGGCAAAACATACGCACCAAATTTCTCTCCTTTTTTCCTTCAGAAAGAAGAAGGCATTCCATTTTACTTTTACAAGAACAATCGGCATTTACGCCGTGGAAATCGGGTGCTTTCCTCATGATCGCATCCAGACCAACGTGAGATAATATTGTTCGTGTTTCATCGGCAATTCAACGTTCGTTCCGGGGCTATTTGCTGTTTGCGCATCGGAATCAGGTAAGTCGTCTTCCGCCGACTTGAATTCCGTCATTGGTATCAGAGCCCGGTCGTGATTTCTGCCTTATTTTTCATTGAACTTTCTCGTTTACCATTTGATATCGAGATTAAGAGTATGAAATCTACATTGTTTGGATGTCTAATAGTCGGAATTGCCATATGAAAACTCGAAATCGAACTAAGATGAAGAACGGGTTCGGGGTCATGTACATCCGTGCGGTTTTGGCCATTTTTAGAAATATTTTTTCGGCCAAAATCAATTTTTGAATATACAGGGTGAAAGTACTCGTTGAGACGAGTTCGACGGTGGTTCGAGCGCGACCCGACCAGAGGAGGCTGGACGCGCCCACACTCGCCGCCAAAAGTCGCTGTGTGTGGGCCTCACGCGCTTGACACGCTAGGAACGCCAGTGCGTGCGCAACACGCAGTCGGCGAATCGACGCGTGCGCGTCACACGCCCGTCACGCGGAGCGACACGACACGTGATGACGTCTCGGATGACGTCATCCAACAGTCGGTAACCGCTGGGATGACGTCATCGATGACGTCAGCGGGGGCGGCAGTTGGCTGGCTGGCGACCCGACCTCGACTCGTCGACCCGACCCGACCCGTTGACTTGACCCGACCCGTTGACCGTTGACCGGTCGGACTGGTGAAAGGTTGGACCGGTTGGACTGGTCAACGGTTGGACCGGTCGGACCGATTAGACCGGCCAGGAACCTTTGGGCTCGCTGGCATGTGCGCCACACGCACCGCGCATTCAGGTGGCGCGTGGGAGGTCCAATTGGAGCGTGGTCGGAGGCGTTGGGTTCGTATGGATGTGCTCTACACTATAGTATAATTATTTTATACTTTTGAATTTTATAAATGTATGAAAATGCGTAGGAAATCCTATGTACGCATATTTTTTGAGGTTTTAATGCATAGTTTATTCATTTGTAGCTTATATTTTCTTGTGGTTTAGGAAATACAGTAGCTAGCTTGTGTGCAAATGATGTCATATATGTTGTGTAGAGCTTGGTTCGATGATATCATATATATAGTTTAATATACTTGCAATTTTCTAGTTGCTAGAAATTTCGAACAATGGTAGGAAATCCATTACATGTTGAATTGTGATTTTGATTAATAGTTGAAGCATGATTGTTGTTTGTACATTGATTCATATCATGCTATGTTTTGTGTTAATGGAAAAATGTAGAAATTACATAAGGTCATGTAATTATTTTTCCTAGTGGGAGTTCGTAGGTTGGTAGAATTCGAGAGAGTTCTCACCTATAACTTAAAATTTGCGCAAATTAAACTAATTAATGATAATAGAACAATTGTACATAGAAGTTGATTGGGAACAGAGTGAACTTTTGCTTTTGTGTCTTTTGTTGAATTATCATTAATTTAGTTTGTTTTTGCTGCAAATTAAATATGTGTGTTACTTTGTAAAGTGTGCTAGTATTGATTCTGCGTTTATTATGTCAATGTGTTATAGCAATTGATTATGGTTTCGGCATCTAAGACCATTATGGCTAACCTCAATAAGGGTGAGAAGCTAAATGGTGACGATTATAATATTTGCCACCGAAAGGTTCAGTACATCGTTGAGGAGCAAGAGGTTTTGGAAACCCTCAACCATACCATGGATGAACCTGAGCATAGAACTTCAGCTCAACACAGGAGAGATCTAGAAGCTTATCAAGCTTGGAAAAAGAAAAATAGCATTGCTCGCATCACGTTGCTGAGCTGTATGCAAGATAATCTCATGTGTGAGTTTGAAAGTTATGAAAAAGCTTAAGCTATGTGGGTTGCCTTGAAAGATGAGTTTGGGGGTACATCTGCCACTAAGCTGATGAAACTCACCATCAAGTTTGACACATTCCGAAAGCGCCCAACTGTAACGATGAGGCAGCATCTTCGGGAGATGTCAAACATGATTTGTGAGCTGAAGTCGGTAGGTTACTCCTTTACTGATGAACGACAAGTTCAGGCTGTTATAAGGTCTCTTCCTGACAATTGGGAGCATATGAAAATTAATATGACGCATAATGAGAATATTGTCACTTTTGATGATATTGTGCGTCATTTGGAATTAGAGGATGAGTGCCTAGAGGCTTATGTTGCTGAATCGAGTTCGCGCAAGGCTTCGGGCTTCAAGCGCAAAAAGAATTGTCAATTCAATAACAAAGGGAAGAAGACTGATCAGGCACTTAAGAGGGTTAAGACCTTCCAACGCAAGAAGCGTGGTGGGAAGAAGGATAAGGCCAAGATGGAGTGCTACAATTGTGGCAAGATGGGTCACTTTGCTTGTGAATGCACTAAGCCGAAAAAGGTACCCTATTACTCCATTACTTTAAGTAATGCTTTTGTTTATAGTATTGTAATACTTGCTGAATCTCATCCAATGTGGACTGTAGACTTAGGAGCAACAGACCACGTAACTAGAGACCGAGAAGCATTTGTGGAGTATCGTTGGATACAGCCTGGAAGAAGATGGATATATGTTGGGAATAACTCAAGAGTTGAAGTGAAATGTATCGGCACATGTAAATT
This sequence comes from Eucalyptus microcorys, assembly GCA_014182515.1. Lineage (NCBI taxonomy): Eukaryota > Viridiplantae > Streptophyta > Magnoliopsida > Myrtales > Myrtaceae > Eucalyptus > Eucalyptus microcorys. The sequence continues at coordinate 4,548,291 of CM024568.1, read as the reverse complement.
AATCTTACGTGGTGGTCAAAACCTATTCCTACATGATGTCCTTTATGTTCCAGATAGTCGACGAAACTTGGTCTCTGTAGTTGTTCTTCTTAGCTTAGGTTATGTATTGAATTTCCATGGTGATTGTGTTGACATTTTGTATGGAATAATTTATTATGGTTCAGGTCATGTATTGAATGGTTTTATGGTGTTAGACAGTGACTATGATCAGTACAATGTTAATGTCGATGGTTGTTTTTCTTTAATTGCATCTTCTAGTAATGTTGAGATTGATGCAAGTATTTGGTATGCTAGATTAGGTCACATTGGATTGCAAAGAATGCAAAAATTAGCTAGAGAAGGCCTTTTAGGGTCACTCACTAATGTTAGTCTATCCGTATGTGAACATTGACTAGTGGGAAAAGCAACTAGAAAAACATTCGGTAAAGGGACTAGAGCGGAATTTCCATTGCATCTCATACATTCTGACATTTGTGGTCATTTGAATTGAGGGCGAGGCATGGAGCCTCACATTTCATCACTTTCATAGATGACTTCACACGTTTCGATTATGTCTTTCTGATCTCCCATAAGTCAGAAGCATTAGACTACTTTAGACGATATATAGCGATGGTAGAGAATTAGTTGAACAAAACGATAAAGACATTGAGAACCGATCGCGGACGTGAATATCTATCGGAGCAATTCAAGGCTCTTTGTGATGAAAATGGAATTGTACGTTAATTGACTATTCCTGGTACTCCACAACAAAATGGGGTAGTTGAGAAAAGGAATAGAACCCTATTGAAAATGGTTAGGTCTATAATGGCGCAAGTAAATTTACCTATCTCCTATTGGGGAGATGCGTTATTGACTGCTGCATATGTACTTAACCGAGTGCTCTCAAAATCGGTCACTTCCACCCCTTATGAATTATGGACTGGTAAAAAACTAGACTTAAGTAATCTACGTCCATGGGGATGTGCAGTTTATGTTCATGATTATTCCCATAAATATGGCAAATTAGATCCTAGAGGGAAGAAATGTATCTTTATTAGATATTCTGAACAGTCCAAAGGGTACGTGTTCATAGGTGAACAAGCCGATGGAAGTGTGATCGAAATGGAGTCACGAGATGTCACGTTCTTGGAGAACGATTTTCCTAGTAGAGGTGAGATTGATAAGGACTTCCAATTATATGAGATGAAAGATCCTGATAACACATCCACTGATGTTGTATAGGGAAATGGAAATTTACCTCAACATGCAAGACCTAGTGGGAGTGTTGCATCCCCTAACAAATTGAATTCAAGAGAAATTCAATTGCATAAAAGTAATCGTAAAAGTATTCCTCGTCGTCGTTTTGAGATTGAATGGGAAGCATTTATGATTGCTTATAATGATGATGCCGAGCCTAAAACTGTTCAAGAGGCTCTCTCATCCTCTGATAAGGAAGAATGGAGAAAAGTTTTGGAAGATGAGATGGAGTCTATGAGGGCAAATCATGTCTGGGACTTGGTTGATCTATCACTCTATCGTAAGGCCATTGGAAACAAATGGGTCTTCAAGATTAAGCGAAGGGCGGATGGATCCATTGAAAAGTATAAGGCTCGCCTTGTGGCGAAAGGTTATACTCAATAAGAGGGTATAGACTATGAGGAAACCTTTTCACCAGTTGTAAAGTTTGCCTCAATACGCTTTATTTTAACTATCGTTGCACATCTGGACCTTGAATTACATCAGATGGATGTAAAGACGGCATTTCTCAATGGAGAACTATATGAGGAAATCTATATGAAACAACCAATAGGTTTCATAGCTAAAGGTTAAGAGCATAAAGTTTGCAAGCTTCATCGCTCAATGTATGACCTTAAGCAATCGTCTAGACAGTGGTATCTTCGTTTTCATCGAGCCATAACCACTTTTGGTTTCACAATGATCAAGGAAGATCACTGTGTATATGTCAAGCGGTCCGAAGATAAATTTGTGATTTTATCACTTTATGTGGACAATATTTTATTGGCTGGAAATGACAAGGTTTTGGTTATCACTATAAAAGAATGATTGTCCTCTAATTTTGAAATGAAGGACATGGGAGAAGCTGCTTATATATTAGGAGTTAAGATCGAAAGAGATCGATCAAGGAAACTCCTTACTTTATCACAAGAGTCTTATATTATGAAGATTCTTGAGCGTTTCAATATGCAGCATTATAATCCCATTGATACCCCTGTCATGTAAGGTGAAGGCCTAAGTACTGAGATGTGTTCTAAGACTCCAGAAGAAATCAAAGTGATGGAAACTGTTCCTTACTCTAGTGTGGTCGGAAGTTTGATGTATGCTATGATGTGTACTAGACTCGATATATGTTATGCCGTGGGATTGGTGAGCCGATATCAATCAAATCCCGGTCAAGCACACTGGAAAGCAGTGAAGAGGATCCTGAGATACTTGAAGGGCACTATGGACTATCGACTTTGTTACCAAGGGAATGATTTATGCATATTAGGCTACTCAGATGCCGATTGGGGTGGAGACCTGGATGAGCGTAAATCAACTTCTGGATATGCGTTCTTGCTCAATGAAGGTGCAATTTCTTGGAATAGCAAGAAACAGACATACACGGCCTTGTCTACAATTGAGATGGAATTTATTGCATGTTCTGCTGGAGTGCAAGAAGCAGTATGGCTAAAACGTTTCTTTGAAAATTTAGCTACTGTCACTTAGGTTCCTAGACTGGTGATAGTTTATTGCGATAGTCAAGCAGCCATTGCCTATGTGAAGGATCCAAAGTATCATGGAAGGACGAAGCACATTGACATAAATAACAACTTCATCAGAGATATTATAGCGCAGAAAGAAGTGATCCTACAATACATTTCAACCAATAGAATGGTTGTTGATCCATTTACGAAGGCTATTCCTAGAGACATATTCTTGACCCATAGGATGTCATTAGGATTGCGTAGAATGTGATGTGTTATTGTAGAGGATCATTGGTTTATGTATTTGTGAACATATGTATTGTACTTGTTTGTTTATTAGTGACTTGATATTTTATCAATAAGTATGAATACAGTATGAGACTAGCACTACACACATATATTATTGAACAATATGTCAGCAAGTAATGATTGGCTCACTCACACGAGCAATCACCTCAAGTGCTATAGATAGCACGTTGAGATGAGACGTTATGTACAAATAAACGCTGAGGAGCAAGTTTAGTACATAAAATGATATGTCGCCTTAATTGGAGTCAAGATGAGGTCTGTGATTTATTTATAATAAGACTGAACATGATAGTCCCATAATCATGTATGCTTGTAAGATGCCGGATGCGAGTACTTAATTGGGCGTTATAGAAAGTGTGCTGATATAGCACTCGAGCTAAACATGAGTACGAGAGAAGCACGTGACTATGTTTAGGCTAAGATCTATATAGTGGATATGGTTAATAAATGACATACGCTTTTATAGAAAGAGAAATCCACTATAGCATGTAATTCATACTACATGTACATTGTACGACCGACAAGGGAAGGTGAGTAAAATTATCCTTATTTACTCATCGTGTGAGTCCTTGAGGTAATTTATAATTTACCTTATTTTGTGCCCTATGTTACTTCTGACTATGTTCTCGAAGTGAAAGATCAATGTTGCTACTTTAGCATGTTATCGACGGTCATGAATGGATATGGCCTTATGGGATGCGTCTAGGAAAAATGGAGAGAGACATGAATGCGAAGGAAAACTATTGTTGTTTTACATCTATCACATGTATTTATTGGTCGACCAATTATATCGCCCTTATGTGGTTACGGATATAATTGTGAATATATGGTGTTTTGAGAATAGTCAAGTATAGCCTTTAAGGGATAGGTATACTTGGACTAATGTAACAAAATATATTTGGGGCACTGTGAGACATCGATTGTTTATTTCTTTTCGGGGTTGTAGCTATTATGTCATCCCTAACAGGTGCATAATTTGAGCTCCCAAGTGCAGGTGTACTCACTGGTCGCACGGCTTACTTGCCAGTATGAATTGTTTTGTAAAGTTGATAAATGTTGAATGCCTTATATTCTTGATAGAGTGCTATCAAGCCCATAATGTCCGAGTGGGAGATGTAGTATTTTATTAATACATCCATGATGGGGTGCGAGACCCTATTGAAATGGTATGAAGGGGGAGGTATAAAAGCCTCCCGAAGGCAACCGTTGATTGTTGTTGTTGGCAGAATATACGCACCAAATTTCTCTCCTTTTTCCTTCAGAAAGAATAAGGCATTCCATTTCACTTTTACAAGAACAATCGGCATTTACGCTGTGGAAATCGGGTGCTTTCCTCGTGATCGCATCCAGACCAATGTAAGATAATATTGTTCGTGTTTCATCGGCAATTCAACGTTCGTTCCGAGGCTATTTGCTGTTTGCGCATCGGAATCAGGTAAGTCGTCTTCCGCTGACTTGAATTCCATCAGCTTATTATCAGCATACCACATATCACGCAACATTGTCATTTCATTACTATGCAATGGATAGTTGAGAAAGTGGCTTGCTTGAAATTACTCGAGAGGCAGGACGAACAAATTGGAAGTGTTAAAATGCTCATTTACCCGATTGAAAATAAGAAAGAATCCCCACGAAGGTAGTTCATCCTAAGCTCCTGTTAACAATTTTAAGTCAAGGTAGCCGGTAATGGTTTTTGATAGATGCCCTTAAATTTTGGATTTGCTCATATAATCAAGAACAATGCACTTGAATATATCCTATTTTATGTTTGAAGGTGCTGCTACGAACCTCTGTTTTAAAGATTTGTTGATAAAGATATGAACTTTTAAGTTTCCATATTACATGAATTTTGTGTTTCCAGTTTGTATGATTACCCTGGCATTTCATCCTATGACCTTAGCTTGGTTAATACTGACATTTCTTAATTGCTGCAGCCATATGGATTTGACGTTGGCTAATCAAGAGAGGGGAAAAGTACTTGGTTGTTTAAGGCATGCGAGTAGGAGGCTAGTAGGTATAGGTAATATATATTTTTATTTATTGTAATGGGACATAGCTTTGTCTACCATGGGAAACGATTCTCGAGCTGCTGTGTCTAATTTTCCTATCCGAAACCAATTAAGGAGGTATTGCGCAAGAAGTGATTCATGTATTAACCGGTAGAAGAGCTGCCGCATCACTTTTGCCTAAGAAAATTAGTGAAGTGCGATAGCGAGCATTAGGGTACATGAAACAATGTGCAGATCTTATGGAGTAAGTGGCAGAAGCTAGGTTCCAGCTGTGCATCAGTGGATGATACATGGAGTGGCAACAAGGCTTTCCTCCACTTGCCTCTCTTTGTTATTAAGTTCTCTTTTAACTTTATCCCAGACGTTCTTTTTCAACTCAGAGACTACTAATAGTTCCGCCTTGAGCTAGCTAGCCTATGAAAGCAGAGGGGTTCAGGAGATCCCGCCAAACGCAGCAATAGAGCTAGCATTTCCATAAAGAAGATCATTCATTGATTGCACCAGCTTGTTCACCATTACCCCCTTCGGAAGGAAACCCTGCCATTGTGGGGTAACCACCATCATAATTACCCATGGAAAGGTCCCCGTCCTCCTACCCCCATTCTCTTCCTAGGTCTTTCAGCTCACGTCAGAATCGAATTGCTTCACATGTGAAATCATCGTTGTTTCAAGGTGTCGAGACCATCCTTAAATGGCAAGTCTCGCATTCATTTGAGTACACTACCAAAGACGAACTGAATGATGCTTGAAATATTATGTCATTGCGCTGTGCAAATTGGGTTGGGAATGGCTACAAAGTTTCATTTCATGCCAATGCTACCATTGACTTTTTTTAATCAAGGGTGACATGCAAAGGGCCAAATAAAACATTGCAGGAGGCAACTTTTCTCACTACATGATATTAATTCATCAAACTATTCTGGGTTATTCGAACTCGAATCCCAACTTATGATTCTTACCACTCAAGTTTCGTTTACCATTTGAGTATCAAATCGAGTCAAATTCCAAAGTACCCAAGTGACTCAAACTCTATGATATTTAATTCATTTGACTTGTCAGCTTGATTAAGTAGCTAACTCATTTATGTACATGTCCATAAACACATGAAATGTTATGTTAATTGTCAATTTTAATCACTGTGTGAACTTGATGTCGAGTTCAAAATTCCAATTTAAGCCTAGCATTACTAATGCTTATATTCTTTTGTATCCTTAATATCAAGTTGAGTTGAATTTGAGCATATCAACTACCTCATCAAATTCAGTAAATGTCGTGTCTTAATTTTTTTGGATAAATTAAGTTTGGAATTTGAAGCATGACTCAACTATCTTGTCTTAACCACACCAATACGATTCAAACGAGTGGATTTAATTCTCATTTTATGTCCACTTGTCCAAAGTCAACGTGGATAATTGTTAGAAATAGTTGATGCATATTAAAAGATCTACATATATATATATATATATATATATATATATATATTGTGATTGTAAGTCAAACTCTTGAATAGGCTTAGTAGTTTTATAATAAAAGAAAATAATAATTTTCTCTACAATTCTATTCCATTGATCACCGATTACTATGAACAGCATTTTGCTCTTATTCTAGTAGGAGTTACATGACTTACATTCTCTACTTCATGATAGTACATCAATCCACAAGCTCCTATGCAGAATTAATTATTAATTAAATTGATATAAAATCAAATCAAACCGTGTATGTTATTTCTATGCCAAATTAATAGTGATATTGTTTTTTTTATCTGCAATTCCTGGGTCCTTTCCAATTTTAGTGTAATATATATTTCAAAAAGAAAATCGAATCGATTTCATTATTTGCCAAAACCATATAATAAGAATAATATATGGACGAGAAAAGTGACATTACAAATCCTGTTATCTTTTGTGTCATATAATTTATAATGAAATTAGCTAGAAATTTATAATTATGTGTCGACGAATATGAATTTTTGTGTCACTTCTCCACTTGGTCTTGCCGCCAGTGCTCTAGTCGTTACTCTGACAACCCGGATTGAAGCGATCGAGATGTGTGGCTCAAGGGATATCATAGAGGAAGAAATTGAGGCGTACAAAGCGAAGAGGTATGCATGCAGTATTGGTCTTTGGTTGATTTGATTTTCGTTGCTTTGCTCTGTAATTGATTAATTTATTTAGGTGATGTGTTGCGAAGAAGTTGGAGTCGTAGTCAATTTATTCCAGTGCTTCAAATCGTTTTAGTGATTCTAACCTTAATGACCATCGGTTCGACCTTATTAACTCAATTTCTTTTTTAAAAATATAAAACAACTCAATTTTTTTTTTAAAAAAAAATTGTCTATGTTAGCGCCAGATGCCATGTAAGATACCCGGCGTCCATGTGATCGATTGCTGGTCAAAACTAGTTGAATGGACTTAATTGACAGATCTTCAAAAATATTTAAGACTCAATTGATAAAATTGAAGAATTTATGATGTAATTGTAAAAAGCGTAATAAGTTTAGGATTATTAGAATAATTTGCCTGACACGGATCAATGGGACAAGAGGGAAAAAGAGGACGGCATGTGCACGAAATACCATACGACGACTGGACACATAGAGACGGCAATGTGGATGAAAAGGACAACGACTAATCTTCTGGTGGTTCCAAGACTCAAATGATCGAGTACATGTCTATCAACCGCTAGTCGATGTAGATATTGGTGTATATTTGAGCAGATTGAAGGTGCGCCATAATATTTAATTATACTTTTATTGCCTGCTCTCTTTTTTCATGGGCAAATATAACGAGAGTGCGTTGCCTCTTCTTCTCCATTGTCATTCATTGGCATTATCTTATTTTCAATATGGGCGCACTCCCTTTTAGAGTGCATGATAAGCGAAGAGCTAACGAATATGTTGACATGCTAACCTTGCTATTATATTACTTTGTCTTATTTTTGAAAGTGAAAGTTAATCATGTCACATAGGACGACTGACGTCAACGTCAGCGATCTCTAATTAAAATTGATTTAATTTACTCAATTAGTAAAGTACGAAAATGTTTAGAACTTCATTAATAAAATTTAACTATTTATGACTAAATTAACAAAAATGTAATAACTTTATGAATTTTTGGATAATTTTTGGACAATTTTTCCTAATTTCAAGTTTAATTGCATGTCGAACCATGCTAGAATATGACTTAGCAAAAAAAAGGGAAATTGTCCCTATAGACAAGTCGTCGGAAAAAAAAAAAGAAAAAAAGAACTTCCCCTCTAGACTTGCATAAATTTTCTTTTGGCCCATTTCATTCGACATGACAACTCATCATTTGTGCAAAAGTTTTTTACATGACATGCTAGCATGGTCCGATGGACTAGGCAGCTCGAATAGAATAGACATTTATACAAGTATGGGGCTCATTTAAACAAATAATGAAAAGAAGTTCAAAGATTTAATTGGAAAACAAAGTACGTAGGCTCAAGAACGAGAAGTAGAATTTCATCGATCTAATATATCAAACAATATATAATTTTTTTGTATAAATGAAAGGGAGAGTCGCAGCAACGGTACCGGTAACCCTTTTGAGGTGTTAATATAGGTGTTATGGCGCTCATCATGAAATTAGCCATTAGCGAAAAAATTGAGTAAATTTGCGGAGACAGCTAATCTTGGGTTAATGTCGAACTTCATAGTATTTATTACATTGCGGTATTTGTCGGGCCAAAATCAAGACTTCGACACCTTGCACGGTGAACTGGCCATGAAAATATACCCATGTTCTCTTTTCAATTATTATTATTCTTTTGAAATTGCCGAAAGCATCTAGATATTTTGTGTCCTTGGAAACACACATTTTTTTTTTTTTTCAGAATTCATGAAGTGCTACTTTCGAAATTTGGAATTCTCATTGCTAGATTAAAAAGATTAAAATTTTTTTTTTATCAAAGGTGTGGCGAATCTTTATTTGATTGATTTTTGTACTCCAGTATCTCGACATTTACCAACCTAAAGACAAGATGTTTATAATCCAGTGTTGAATTAGCAACATCCATGAGTTAGATACCAAATTTCAAATAGATATAATTTCATGAACCCAATGAGGAAGAAGAAGAGGGGGGAAAAATACAAAAAACAAAAGAAGGTTAAGGAGGAAATTAAAAAGAAAATAATTTCATTCCCCCCTTTTAGCCCTGGATAACCGTCGATTGCCTACACAAGTATACCGGATCAAAACTAGTATAGCCTAATATGTCGGGATAATAAAAATAGTACAAATTAGGACTCCTTTTTTTTTTTTTTTTGGTCAGAAAATTTAGGGCTATCTGATTTTATAATAATATTACTAGTATATTATTAAAAAGATTAAGCTTCTACATATTATTTGACTAAACCACCGAAAATTTGTAAATATTGTTTACTATATCATCAGAGTTATAACTTAGGTAATTTCCATTATCAATAACCTAAAGGAGGCCTTTCAACCGATTCATTAACCCCAGAAAATTATAACTAATATTTAACTCCTGCTTTGACTCATGACCAGGACACAAGTGACTAAACAGACATTAGCAAAATGGGAGAGAAAGATGGCTACTTCTACATCAGTGAGAGGAAGTACAACGACACAGCATAAGGCCAAATAAAGCACTCGGGTCCGGGATTTTGGAAGGCCGCGGGCAGCGACAACCCCGTATATTCCGGTAAACATCCCCGCAATTGCATTGGCCTTAACAAGTCTCTCATCCATCATCACGGCTCCACCGGCAAAGGCATTAATGCCGACTGGATGGTGCATTCAGTTCCGGCTGCCACCTATTAGGAAAGTTAGCTTTCTATCCGTTGCAAATGACTCGATCATTGAAGAAGCAGTATGACACTAAATGCCAATTGGTATGACCACGTTGGCTCACTTTAATTTACTACCAAATTTTCAATTGAAAAACTGAGTATCGGTTCCGTCTTGAATTTCCAGCAACGTTTAACCCTAGTTTATGCTCTCTTCTTAAGGAATTATTAGCATATATAATAATATGTTTGTTTGTAGTTTTGACAAATTCATTTATTTTGCAGTTGCGAGTTGTATACTTGTATGTCGGAGGTTTTCGTCTCGCAAAGCAACCCATGTGCAAATTCATTTATTGCGATGGAAGTATGGAATCGCGTAGCTTTGGATGGGGGTTAGTCATCAGATAATGAATATGTAGAAGCTTAATCTTTTCAATTAAAAAATGCGTCATCATTTTTTTCCTTAAAAGAAAAAGTTGAAGTAGAGGGGCTTTTTTTCTGTCACTTCCATCTAGGGGTGTGCAAAATACCCGGGAACCGCCTGAACCACCCGGAACCGGACCGGAACCGCCCAGAACCGGCGGTTCTTGAGAGAATCGGTCCGGTTCCCGGTTCCATGGGCGGATCCGCCCACCCGCCCGCCCACCCGGACTGGACCGGTTCCCTTTTAATATTAAAAAAAAATTACTAAAACTGAATACAAAGCAATTGTTTTGTGGCAATTGTTTCTGCTGCAGGATGAATACAAAGCTGAATATTGGGGAATTCTTATGCTTTTTGGTTGTTTAGTTTATTTATTAATATAATGAAGGTGATGTATTCAATAAAGTCTTGTTTAGTTGCACTTCCTTTGTTTTCCTGTGTTTGGATAGTGCCTCATTTCACCTCCTTTGATTTGTCTGTGTGACTTGTGATATTTTGCTGAACCTAATGAGGGATATGTCCAGTTCATAGCGTTAAGAGAGACCCATTTTTCCTGAACACTTACTACTCTCTCCGCCTCTATATCAACTTACGTACATCCATTCCTTCATTGGTTGCATTTATAGTTGCAACAAATGAATCTTTGTTTCACGTACTTAAATTTGGTTTTTCTTTCTTTGGCTTGCTTTGATGTCACGTAGTCGTTCTATGTTGAAAGCCAAAATTGTTTCGCGTCAAGATCGGTTCCATGGATCCACCCAAGAACCGGACCGGACTGGCGGTCCAATTCCCGAGTGGATTCATGCAACAAACGGGTGGATCCCGATTCCAATTTTTCGGAACCGATCCTTAGCGAGCGGTTCCCAGTTCTAGGTCGGGACCGCCCACCCGGACCATGCACACCCCTACTTCCATCATCCTATAATTAATTCTGAGGATTCGAATAGTTTCTCGATTTGCGTCCGCCAAAGAACGTGCGCGCGGGGCGGTGGCTGGACGGAGGAGGAGGTGAGATAAGAAAGAGGGTCGGGGTTATGAGAAATAATTTTTTCTTTAATTTGAGATAAATATCAATTATAAGCAAATCCATAAGAAAAAAGAAGAAAATACGTGGTGCTCAAGATATTTTCTACCCTTTGGCCACGTGCCTCCTTTGCGAAGGTACCACCAATAGAAATTAATTTTTTATTTATTTATAAAAAGTCAAATGGCAAATGCTCAAACATTGAGTTTTCTTTAATCCTTCGTCACGTCCATGCTCGTTACATGCCAGGCAACCCGACGGGACTTCGCCATGTGTCTCTCACGTTCATCATCGACAAGTATTGTTTCATTGAATATCAATAAGAGGATATAAATCTAAATATACATTTAAATGCTATAATTTTATTTTAACCGAATCTATCTTAACTGAGAATTTAACTGAGAATAAGAAAAGAAAATCATGTAATTTATGTAGTTTCACAGTACTTATTAAACTTGGAATAGTACACATATTCTAGGACGACCACTTGGGTTTGTATTTAAAATGTGATAGCTTATTTGACGTAACTGAATTTGACTAAGAAAATGAGTTAAAACTGTACTGTTTAATTAATTTAGTAAAAACTTTTGATATGCATAGTTAATACTGTGATTTGATTTTTTTATAAAATCGTATTATTGAAAGGAAACCCACTTTGGCAAAACGAAGTGGGGTGCAGCTGGGCATTTTAGCCATAAAAAAGAAACGATGGTCTGTCTGAATTAGCAATAATAGTAGTCTGTAAACTCCACTCCATCTCTCTTCCATCTTCTCCACCAAGTTCTCGTTCTGGGAAGCCAAGTTAAAGTTAACCATTTTTGGACTTGCAGAGGTTCTCTCTGCAAGTGCAAAAATGGCATCCAAAGTTGGACTGCGGTTGAGGAGGGACTCCAATTCCAGACATTTAAGAGAGCATTCCCATGGTGTTTGGAGCTTGAGAGACGCAAGGGAAGAAAAAGGAGGAGAAACAGGGGCAGAGGGTGCGCCTTCTTTTTCGTCGCTGCCCGCCGCCGGAACGTCGGACGGAGATACTTCCGGAGAACACGCTTGTGAGGTCAGATTTCGTTGCTCCACTTCTCCCTACCTCTCTGTTTGCCTTGTTTCGTTCGTGAGGTCATTCATCACTGAGAATCGGTGTTTAATTTGAGTGCCAGATTCCATATTCGGACCAACTCCTGCCCCAATGACGAAGCCGTTGGTTGCACTCCTCCTCGTTTGCTCCTTTTTCGTGAGTAGCTACATCGGAAGTGTCTAGAAGAGGACGCATGTGGAGATCGAGAACGGTTTGTCGGCCGGAACCACTCTCACCGTCCACTGCAAATCGAAGGACGACGATCTGGGAGCCCGTCAGGTGAAGGACAGCTGGGAATTCTCGTTCATACTGAACTTCATCGGCGGGACCCTTTTCTTTTGTGGCTTTTCGTGGCCTGGATAGTTTGAGCGGTTTGACATATACGTGCAATCAAGAGACAAAAGCCAATGCACCGAGAACACCAAGTGCGCCAAGGGCAAATGCACCGTGTGCACTTGGAAGATCTCCCCTAATGGTCCCTATAGGCTTGGCAAAGAATTCGATGCGTGTTATGTTGTGCAGAAGAACACCCTAACTAGATGAGAAAGAAAACAAGAATAATCAAGAGCAAGGAGATTTACATGGTTTGGCGAAAAATTCGCCTACGTCCACGGGAGAGAGAGAGACGATTTCTTATTTGAGCGTATGTCAAAGAGTATAAGGTACAATACTGAAATAAATAGATCTTTAGATCCCCACTTTCCTAAACCTAGTAGGAAAGGAATTCCACCATAAAGATATTATCAAATTTGAAACCCAAATCTAGGAAATATATTAGGAAACAAATAGCCTGCCTTCCTAGATTTCCTGATTGAATTTTGTGGAATTCAAGACAACATCAGCAAATCTCCACCTTTGGCTTGAATAAACCACAAGCCTCCACTTGAACCAAGAAAACGAATATATCTCTCCCTCCACAGTACCTTCGCAAAGGTACGCCCGCACCTAGATCGGTGCGGCCTCCATCAACTTCAATGATGAGTGAGAGAAATCAAGTCCCTACAAGACTTGAACTTCTCTGTAGTAACCGTCTTCGTGAGCATATCTGCGGGATTATCTTTAGTATGGATTTTCTTCAAAGCAATGCTACCATTCTCCACAAATTCTCGAATTTTGTGGTACCGAACTTCAATGTGTTTTGTTCTAGAATGGAACACTTGATTATTCACAAGACATATTGCGCTTTGGCTATCGCAATATAATGTAGCACTTTCTTGCTTTATACCCAACTCTGTGACCAAACCAGTCAGCCATATTCCCTCCTTCGCAGCCTCAGTTACTGCCATATACTCAGCTTCGGTTGTAGATAATGCTATAGTAGGTTGAAGCATTGCCTTCCACGAAATAGCTCCACCGCCAAGAGTAAAGACATATCCCGTGATGGACCTTCGCTTGTCCAAATCAGTAGCGAAGTCTGAATCAACATAACCTGCTAAATCGATCGATCCTCCCTTGGAACTGAACATGAAACCCATTCCGGCAGTTCTAGCCAAATAACGAAAGATCCACTTAACAGCTTCCCAATGCTTCTTACCCGGATTGCCCATGTATCGACTGACAAGACTCACCGGATGAGCCAAATCCGGTCTGCTACAAACCATAGCATACATGAGGCTCTCTACTGCGTTGGCATAGGCTACTCAAGACATATTTACAACTTCCTCATGTGAAACGGGGCATTGTTTCTCAGATAATTTGAAGTGATTTGCTAAGGGTGTACATACCGGTTTAGCTTTACCCATGTTGAACTGCTCCAAGACTTTCTCAACATGCTTCTTTTGATTCACCCAAAGCTTACTTGCATGTCTATCTCGAAAGATTTCCATGCCAAGGATCCTCTTTGCAGCACCAGGATCCTTCATATCAAACTCACTGCTTAATTGAGACTTTAGGGAAATAATGTCTCTCATTTTTCTTGCAGCAATCAACATGTCATCAACATAGAGCATCAACAGAATAAACGACTTATCATCCAAAACCTTGTAGTAGACATAAGAATCATGCACACTCCTCATGTAGCCAATACGAAGCATAAAAGAGTCAAACCTTTTATTCCATTGCCTCGGAGATTGCTTCAAACCGTAAAGTGATCTCTTGAGCAAACAAACACGATCCTCTTTCCCTTTCACCTTGAAGCCTTCGGGCTGCTCCATATAGATTTTCTCCTCCAAGTCACCATGAAGGAATGCCGTCTTCACATCTAGCTGCTCAAGCTCCAAGTCATACATGGCTACCATAGCTAGTAAAACACGAATTGATATGTGTTTTACAACAGGGGAAAATATCTCATCGTAATCAATCCCCTCCTTCTATGCATAGCCCTTAGCAACAAGTCGGGCCTTGTATCTCTCTTGCTCTTTCCCTGTTGCTGCTTCCTTTCTTCGAAAAACCCATTTGCAACCAATGACATTCCGATCCTTGGGCTTCTTCACAAGTTCCCATGTCTCATTCTTTTGTAACCACTCCATCTCCTCCATCATTGCGGTCATCCACTTTTCTTTGTGATCACTTTTCAAAGCTTCATGGTAGGAGCTTGGATCGCCAGAGCCTATGGTAAGAGCATAAGCAACCATATCCTCAAAACCGTACCTCTCTGGTGCTTTGGGAGTGTGCCTTCCTCGACTCGTCGCAATGGTACGAGGAACTTCTACCGTTTCTTTGACTTCCGGAGCTTCATCGGATGACTCGCCATTCTTTGCAGATTCTCTGGTTTCAAGCTCCACCTTAACGATAGATTTATCACTCTCCTCTTCAGCAGCCGCGCGTGGCACGCAGCTTGACTTCAACATTGCAGATTCATCGAATATAACATCCTTGCTCGTCAGAACTTTGTTCTCACTTGAATCCCATAATTTGTAGCCTTTCACTCCTTTCTCGTAACCGAGAAATATGCATTGTTTTGATTTTGGATCCAACTTGGAGCGTTTCGAGCTCTGCACATGTACAAAAGCAGGACAATCGAATATTCTTAAATTAGAATAATCGACAATTTTACCAGTCCATACCTCTTCGGGAATTTTGCATTTAATTGTAGTTGATGGAGACCGATTCACAAGATAACATGCCATGCAGACAGCTTCTGCCCAAAACTCCTTGCTCAATCCCGCATGTAGCCTCATGCTTTGAGCTCTCTCTAATAAGGTTCAGTTCATCCTTTCCACTACGCCATTCTGTTGGGGCGTATCCGGAACTGTGAAGTGACGTTTAATCCCTTCATTCTTGCAAAGCTCCATGAATGGTGTCGATTTGTACTCTCCTCCATTGTCCGATCTCAAGCACTTAACCTTCTTCCCCGTTGAAGTCTCAACTTCAGCTTTCCATTCTTTGAACTTTTCAAAGACTTCACTTTTGTGTCGCATAAAGTAGACCCAAACTTTGTGAGAGAAATCGTCAATGAATGTCACGAAGTATTCCTTCCCTCCTTTTGACTTTACCGGTTAAGGACCCCATACATCCGTGTGTACATACTCGAGCACGCCCTTGCTTGTATGAGTTGCAGCATTGAACCGTACTCTGCATTGTTTTCCAAACACACAAAATTTGCAGAAATCTAATTTGCATGTTTTTATACCTTTGAGTGCATTCCTCTTGTGAAGCTCCATCAATCCTCTTTCTCCCATATGCTCGAGGTGCATATGCCATAGATAGGTGTTATCTATCTCCATGCTAGCATCCGTGGACACAGATGCTCCACCTTGCACCGTGGTTCCTATAAGTCGATATAGGTTCCCGTGCCTCTGTCCCTTAAGAACAACCAGAGCTTCCTTAATCACCTTCAAGACTCCACCTTGAGCCGTGTACTTGCATCCATTGGATTCAAGTGCTCCCAATGAGATCAAATTCTTCCTTAGACTCGGAACATGATGCACGTCTGCCAAGGTTCTAATCATGCCATCAAACATCTTGATTTTCACGGTTCCAACACCCACAGTTTTGCACGAAGTATCATTCCCCATGAGAACTGAACCACCATCATATGCCTTGTACTCATTGAAGGCTTCTCGATGAGGACACATGTGAAAAGTGCATCCGGAGTCCATGATCCACGAATCTTCAAAGATGTCCTTCCCCGATGATATGGACAAGACGTCCCTATCGTTGGTCTCAATGCTGTTGGCTACACTTGCCTCATCTGAGCTCTTCTTCTTTTTCTCATTCTTATTTGGACAGAATCTCTTGGTATGCCCTTCCTGATTGCACCCGTAGCATCTTTCTTTGAACCTTCCTTTGGATTTTGATCGACCCCTACTGCTCGATCCTTGATCCGTTGATCTTCCTCTTCCTTGATTGCTTTTCTCCTTTGCAAAAAGTCCCTCTCCCGAAGATTTTGAACTACTTGCCCTTTTCGGGTGTCGTTTGAAATTAGGGCAGCGAGTCACCTCTCCGATCTCCGGGGTTTCTTTGCCATAAAGGAGCGTAGTCACCAAGTGGTCAAACGAATCTGGCAACGATGCCAGTAGTAGAAGCTCTATGTCTTCATCCTCAAACTTTACCCCCAAGCTTGTAAGTTCACTAATCATCTTATTGAACACGTTGAGGTGTTCCAACAGATCTCCTCCTTCACTCATCTGAAGTGAATACAATCTCTTCTTCAAGAACAACTTGTTCGTAAGAGATTTCGTCATGTAAATGCTTTCAAGTTTGAGCCATCCAGAGCAGATTCGATTTCTGCTACATATTGAAGGGCCTCATCCGATAGGTTCAATCGGATTGCGCTGCATGCCCTCTCCTCCATGTCGGCCCAATCATCACTAGTGATGGTGTTCGGCTTGTTTGATCTTTCCAGAAGACCCTTTGATAAACCTTGTTGAATCAACATATCCTTCATCCTTCTCCACCATAGTGTAAAACTATTCTTCCTAGTGAATCGTTCAATATCAAATCGAACGGTTGAACCTTTTCTAGCCATCTAGTTAGAAGTCGCAATACAGGAACAGAGAACCTGGATTGCTTTGATACCAATTTGTCGCGACCTTCCCGAAGGTGAATTACTCAAAAAGGCTAATGGATTACTAAGTCCGAGGACTTGGCACGGACCCTCCCAAGTCCTACCAATCGCGACTTGACACTAAGAAATTAACTCATTTAAACATGCAATTATACTCAATTTGGAGCCGCCACTAACCAATTAGGGTTGGTTAGAAACCCAAGTAAAGTATGGGAGAATACTTTACTTTTGCCAACCAGAGATTCAATAGGTCCGGGGACATGGTTACGCTAGAAAAATCTAACGCCCTTTCGGTACCTTGTTATTTTAATTTCAAAAATATTTTGCAGGCAGTCTTGATTAATTTTAACCTAAGCTACTAACATGCAAAGGATGGCCATACGGGTGCACAATCAATGAAATAACATTCAATAAACCAAAGTGATAGATTGTAAGAAATTATAGACTACAACTTCATTAATGGTCCACTCACTAAAGAAAAACTTACAAAAATGCTAATAAAAATGCATGCCCTAAACATGATTTCTAAATGACATGACACCTAATTTTTCTTTTTCTTTTTTATTTAAAAAATGTTAACTATATGCAATCTTAATCTAAATTTGACATGCATGAGTTTTACTTTAATGACATATGAGATGCAATTCATGTGACATAATTTAAATCATTACAATATGTGTGCAATCTAACTTACATAACCCTAAATATGCAAGTGCTATATGATATGGGATGTATGACGTGGTAACTCTATATGCATGTTCTTTTTATGATTTTTTAATGATGTTTTTATTACACATATGCAACCTACACTAAACAATGATGACATAAAATGAGATTAATTATGAACTAACCTATTAACTAACCAAATAAATAACCTTTTGTGTTTTTTTTTTTAAATTACTTAATAATTCTTATTAAAAAGAAACAACATAATGATGCAATGATATAAAACATTAACCCATGACCCACTAATTAAAACGCAACATGTGGTGTGCACATTATGAAATCTATGTAACCTAAATAACATTTCTTTTTGTTTGTTTGTTTTTTTTTTTTTTTTGGTTTTATTAAAGGAAAATTATCCTAATTCTACATGAATCTTAAAAATTAAAATGCATTGCTTTAAACATGAAATATGTATGGACTTAAATACCTAAGTTCTATAATGCATGATATATGATGAGCAAATAACGATGACACGCCAAAATAAAAAAATCCATCCATGTAAATCAATGGCATATTATTTTAATATGACTCAATAATGCAAAGCAATTCATGAATTTTTCCATAAAAAGTCGAAATAATCAAAAATCTAACTTGACATCTCGCGGCTCAATATTTTTGATTATCATGACTTAATATGACCAATTTCCTAAATCGGGTAATGATAATAAATCAGAACAAATCAAGTTAGAATAAAAAGAAAACTATGAGTCCAAATACTCAAAATAAACTTAATCTAAAAAATCTACCTAGTCTACCTCACGGTTAACTTGAGGAATGGCGAAGAAACAGTGGTGGCTGAATTGTTGCGATGGTGGTTCAGTGATGGGTCGCCACTCGAAACAAGGGCTGCTTGTCGAACTCCGGCGATGCGCGAGTGATAACCGGACCTGCAACAAAAATAGGGGAGGCAGCAGGTGGGTCGTGGGCACGGCAGCAGGCTCGGATCGGGAGCGGCGGCGGCAGGGTGTCGCTCGGGAGGGCGCGTCGCACAGCAGCGCGAGAAAAGGCTGGGAGGTTTGGGCATCGAAGAGGCGGTAGCAGCAGCGCGGGGCTGTTCGAGTCGTCGAGCGCCGGGCAAAAGATGGCAACGGGGCGTCGCGGGTGTCGGCGCGGACCAGAGGCGAAGGGCGTCGCAGGCCGGGAAACTCCGGCAGGCAAGGTGCTGATCGGAAGTGGGGCCGTCATGGGATCTCGCAGAGGCATCGAGAGGAGGCGGGTCTTCGTGACGGTGTGGAGTCGCGGCTTGATTGGCGAAGAGGGCTGGTGAAGCGCGGCTGGGAGTAGAAGATCTCGGATCGGCGGCGATGTGGAGTGGTGTCACTACGGGCAGGGGACACGGTAGCGGAGCTCGGCGTCGAAGATGGCGGGCGTGGCCGTGCTTCGGGCACTGAGGAGTAGCAGGCAGCGGCGGCGATTGTCGGGCGATGCACAAGTGAGACGGCGGCTCGGGCAGCAAGAGACGGAACCATTGAGGAAGAAGAATAGTTTTCTTCTTTCCTCTTTTTTTTAATTTTTCTCTCACCTGACACTCTTACTCTCTGTCGAACACTCTTTCTCTGCAAAAGCAAAGGCTTCTTTTGCTGTTGACTTTTCTCCTTTTCCCAGAAGCCTTTCTCTTTGAACAGAAAAGCCAAAGGGGAAGAGCTTTCTTCTTTTTTTGTGTTGAATTTTTGACCTAGCAATCGAGAAAAGCCCCCTTTGCTCGATTCTGAAGCCTCACATTTTATAGTGAAAACGCTCAAAGTTGTTGAAGATTTGCAAATATTCACTCAACCATCCAATAGTAAAAAGGCTCCAAAATCACACAACCGAAAGTTTTTTTTTTTTTTAAATTTTGAAATGAAGATATGTGTTCAACAAGAAAAACGCTTTATTATTCAATTTTTTTTTTTTTGAAATCTCCCTCCAAATGTTTTTATTTTATTTTATATGTTATTTCTAAAAGATAAGTTTGATCCTAAATGTTTATTATTACCTAAATGCAATGTTATGAAATGCTTAATGTAACAAATAAATAGCATGGTCAAAATTAGGTTTCAACAGCTGCCCCTCTTTGAAGGGAAGCTCGTAGAGGTTTCCTTCAAAGATAAATGACACATAAATTTATACCATGCAGAATGAATGAAAAATGAATATGCAAATGTTAATTACAATGACTTTTTTTTTCTAAAAAAATGACTCAAATGAATTTAATCCCTTTTGAAATGCAAGGTCATGCAATAAGAATGCAATGTAAATGCAATGATTTGGTCAAGAATGTAGATCTCAATGTGTCCATGCCCAATGAAATGCAAATGCAAAGAAGAACAACTGTCGTTCTTATACGGAGATTCAGAAAAGTATTATTAGGTGTTAAATGATTCTTATGAGACCTGACAAACATCTGGAACTCCCTTCAGATAATTGAAAGGCTCAAAGAATAAAGTCTTCAGGGATCTAGAACTCTCATCAGATCCCAAGCACTTGGAAATTACATCAAGTACTTGAAATTTCAAAAAATCTTATTCTTATGTCAGACATTTGAAAACATTTGCTAAACATCTGGAAATCACATCAGATGTTCGAAAAGACAAACACTTGGAAGTCACATCAAGCATTTTAAGGTTCAAATATCTGGGATTCACATTAGACATTTGAAAACATTTACTAAACATCTGGAAATCACATCGAATGTTGGAAAAGACAAACACTTGGAAGTCACATCAAGCGTTTAAAGGTTCAAATATCTGGAATTCACACTAGACATTTGAAAACATTTTATAAATGGGTACTTGGAATTCTCATCAAGTATTCAAAGATGACTGAACAAACTCGAGCTTCAAAGACAAATCCTTTGGTCTTTGAGGAAAAATTCATTTCATTTTTTTTTTTTAAATTCAATGAAGGTCCATGCATGATGGCTTTATCAAGCTTTCATCGGAAAAATTATCACTAGGACAATTTTCAGGTTTGATGTGAGTCTCCTGGACATGCTAAATGAGACACTTTTGGTGTGAAAAGGCTTTTTCACTCGCTCTCATTTAAGAGGGGTTATTTGTCCCGACCATTGATGTGGGAATATATCACTCAATCTTATCATCATCTTGTCAACAAGAGTTCGAATTTTCTTGCAAGCGGTACGACTTTACCAATCTGAGAGGTCTTTGACAAGGACTGTAATGTGGGCTTGGTCAATGGCTTAACAAAGGGGACTCTTCGAGTCAAAGCAATTGAAAGAACAATTCTGTAATCATCTCCGGGTTTACAAGTCAAGAACCCTGCAAAATGAGAAAAAAAAAAATCTTGCTCGCACTTCTTTGAGCAATGCTTAAAACATGTGAATTCCTATGTTAATTCAAATGCCCTAATCTGAAGAGACTTTGTAAGGGATGTAACATAAGATGGGTTTATGGGTTGAGAAACGAAAGGATAGTTAGGCTCAAAGATGTGTATAGGGGTCAAAGTTGGTGATCATCTTGATATTGCCACCAGTTTTCTTCGGCACGGATTGTCTTCTTGACAAATTTCTTTATTGGCTCAAGAGTTTATCACCTGATGCCAATGATTATTCAACTGGAGATCTTTCCTCAACATTTTTTCAAAGTCATTTTCTTTGATGATGGGCATTGGTCATGCTTTTATCGCACTTTTTTTTTATGCCCCCTAATTCATCA
This sequence comes from Eucalyptus microcorys, assembly GCA_014182515.1. Lineage (NCBI taxonomy): Eukaryota > Viridiplantae > Streptophyta > Magnoliopsida > Myrtales > Myrtaceae > Eucalyptus > Eucalyptus microcorys. The sequence goes on along the minus strand of CM024568.1, from coordinate 4,526,675 downwards.
GTCATTTTCTCTTCTTTTTCACGGGCATTGGCCTTGCTTTTACTAGGCACACTGCTTTTTCATGCCCCTTAGTTCTATTTTTATTTTAGTTCTTGTGCACAATGCATGTGTCAAGTATACTTTAAATGACACTCGAACCTTCAAGGGTCTTCATCTGTCTCTTGCCTTGCCCCAGTGTGGGGGATGATCATCAACTGGGTTTAAAAGAAACGAAATCATAGGCTCAAGTGGGCTATGCAAAGGATATAAGTGTGTAGGATAGTGAAAGAAACGCTCTTCGTCATCCTAAGGCACTTAAATTATCCCACGAATTCGATGTAATAGCATGACTTGAAGATTGATGCAAGTGAGAGCAAGAAAATTTCAATTCATTTTCCTCACTTCATGATGTCATTTTATCTCCCAGTTGCCCCAATGTGAGGTGATTCTTGACAGGGGTAATTTGAAAAGAATATCCATAAGTGTATGGGCTCAAAAGGGTTAAGCAATGGATCATCTGTAGTATTTGGGATAGAAAAATGAACTATCTCTCGTCATTTCAGCTGTCGTACTTTTCGCAAGAAAACTCTTCACCTTGAAATACAAAATGTTTCTATACTCACCTCACAATGTATAGATAGGGAACTGTGTATGGGATTAGGCTTGCCTTTCACACCTCATTTAGCATGTTCAAGTAACTCGACATCTTTCACTGAATTGTACATTTTGATAAATTTCAAGTAGAATTGACGAATTGCATAATATCATGTGAAAACATTCTATAATGACAAAAAGGCCATGCTCTATTCTTGCACATCAAATCATAAAGTCAAAGCTGTTAAGTGTCTGTGTCTTGCCCCTCTTTGCAAGGGAGCTCGTAGAGGTTCCTTAAATATGCGCAAGGCTGCACCTGAAACATAAAGCAGATAATTAAAAGAAAAAAACAGGGGAAATTAGATGCATGCTAGAAAATTATTTTATTTTGAAAAAATTTTCGAGGGAACATGAAGAAGCCCAGCCTTCGGAATTAGCTCCTTGCCGTTTTCTTTTGGGTAGGATTTCATCACAGGGCTAGTTTGGTGTACTTCAACATGCCCTTAAAACACGAAAATCCCCATGTATTTTATTGGATGAAAAGCAAATTACATTATTGAAATGAGAGATATCCTAGAATTGAAAATGCAAAAATGCAAATACGGAAAGCGATAAAGACTCCTGCGCAGAGGAGTGCAAATAATTAAAATTCTCCTACTCTCGAGCTTCGTCAATCGCAAACACTAAATTATCTTCGAACAATTCAATCATTCCTTCAAGTGCGTCATCTGAGCTCTCAATCTTTGGAGGTGCAGGATCATCTATGCCACCCCCTCCATCTGGGATGATATCCCGTGGGTCGATGTAGGAGCTGGGAGAAGCTGAATACTTAACATAGTATCGAATTTGCCACTTGGTTGCCCAGGTGTCCATCACTTCGCTTCCTCATGGATCATCCGAAATATGGTGGGCTCAGCATCAAAACTGAAAATGGCATTCACAGCTTCTGAGTGGTCAGGGAGTGGGTTATTCTGGATTTGGCTGTGCATCGCGGAATGAGATCACCTTGGCATCCAAAAGATTTTGGATTTTGTATTGCAGTGTATAGCAATTGTCAACAGAATGCCCTACCTACCCCATATGATAAGCACAAGTCTTGGACGGATCATAGTTGGGGAAATGCTCGGGATTAGATCGCTTAGGCTCTTTATCAAGTAATCATTTCTTCTGAAGGGTTGGCAAGATCTTGCACAAGGGCTTAGGAAGTGGCGTAAATTGACGACTGTAAGAGTTTTTCTGCTGGCCAAAAAATGGTTGTGCTCCTCCCTGTTGAATGTTCGAGACAGGGCGAGATGGTTGAACATAAGTTGCATTAACCACCGCTGCAGGTTCCTTATCCTTCTCGGTTAAGACTTTCCCATATGAGCTGGTTTGATCAAATGCCCATCCATCACGCAATGCTACTTCAATTCGCTTGCCGACAGGGATTAGCTGATTGAATGACTCAGCAGTCGAACTCAGCATTCGATTTCGATATTCAGGCGAGAGTGTCTTCATGAACAAATCCATCAACTCCTTTTCTGTCGGCTCCGGAGTAATTTGAGCAGCTACGGTCCTCCATCTCGTGACATATGCCTTGAAAGATTCCGTCATCTTCTTTTCAATGCAAAGTAAATCTTCTCGAGATGGAGTGACATCAATATTATACTTATATTGCTTGAAAAAGGCATCTTTCAAATCCTCCCAAGTCTCTAGGAGATTAATTTTCTTCATAATGTACCACTGTAGTGCCGGTCCTGTTAGGCTTGCTTGAAATTGCTAAATCATTAGGGGTATGTTATCAACATATGGGGTCATCCTAACCATATAAGTCTGCAAATGGATCTTCGGGCAAGAGGTGCCATCATACTTTTCAAAGTCTGGCATTTTGAAATTATTTGGTATCTTGATTTTTGCATAATGGGACAGGTCAGTTGGGTCTTGGCTAAATGCACCCTGCAGCTACTTAAGTTTCTCCTCGATTTTTATCAAGCGTTTTTCCTGCTCAGTTTTTGGTACAGCCGAAGGTATCACTTGTACCTCATAATCAACAACAATTTGAGGCGCGTCGGTAATTTTAACCTTGGAGGGATCCTCAGAGGTTGATGGCCTAACCGCAGTCGTATTCTTGCCTTTATCTCTTGGATCAGCCATGGGAGCATGTTGTGGTAACACCGCTTCAACTTGCAGAGCTGGTGGAGCAGTGTTTGCTTGGAGAGAATCAATTTGCTTAGAGAGCTGCTCAAGGACATTTAAGACTTGCTTCATTTCCGTTTCGAGGGCGGCAATACGAGTTTGTTCAGCAACATGCACTTGTTCGATGTCATCAGCCATTATTGCTCTAGAACGAGTACGGATTGGCGATCTTAGGTGAGCCGTGTTGTTACCTAGCAATGTAAAAAAAAATATAGCAAGCATTATAACAAATGAGATTGGTCCATGACAACGGTCAATCGTTTATTTTATTAAGTGAAATAAAATTCCAAAGACATCAACTTAAAACGTTAAAATAACTCCCTAGGAAATTAAATTCCTAAAACATCAATCTAAGAAATTGAAATAACACCCTAAAGCCAGAATTAAACTCCTAAATCTAGCGACTCTTTTCCATATACAATTGGGAGATCACAGTCTTTCGAAGCTTCTTATTCTGCCGAACCAACTCAGAGATTTGAGCCTCCTTCCTTTCCACTGTTTCTTCAAGACGTTCAATTTGTGCTTTACGAGTGGCCTTCATGGTCACTTCAGGTATCACGGGAAGTAGAGCTTGAGGGATCTCATGATGGTGGATATAATAATCCGAGGCATGAAAAACCCTATCTTTTCCTTTCAATCTTCTAGGCACCACTATCTTTTCCGGATGGCATTCCTTCCATGCATTTTCAAGATGCTCGATCTCATCGAGGTATTTGTGATCCTTGCGCATGAAGCGGGCTTAAAACAGATCCACTCGGAGAGGAGGTGGGATATCTTGGAGCACTCGATATAGGCGGGCCACTCTATAAGGATAGTAAGATGTTGCACCAGTAATTCCCATCAGTGGAATTGGATTATCTGTCTTGTGAGAGAAATGAGCCACGCTAACATGGAACCATTTAGCATACCATAGGAAGCCCTTGAGATCTGGATCTTTAAGAAAAGTCACCCAATCTGAAAATGATTTTTCGGTATACTTTTTCTTTAAGATTGAAAATCTCTTTATTGGGTAATTAGAATCATCAATTTCACCTCGACGCATGAAATGACCAAACTCCTTCATGTGAGAAAGAAACCAAATTTGTAAAAGTTCAGGAGAGGCATTCATGATTTTTTTCTCCATTTTGTTTGCAACGGTTGAGGGATAAAAATGTTTCAGCTAAAATCATGTTTATAAAGTTCATGCCAAGCACATACTTGTCGACCACCCATGCAATCGAAGGATCAATAGCATTTCTTCGATGAGGAAATATTATAAGTCCAAAGAATGCTAAGATGAATATCCTACCCTTTTGGTGCATTGAGGATTGATTTAAAAAATGATCAGCCAAAAAGGAGAAAGGGCATGCATTACAATTAGCTTTCAAAACTTTCTTAACCTCATCAGTTTTAATTCTTAGAAATTGAGATAAAATTGATGTGGGTTCCATACTAAGAGGTGGCCTAACAAGTTCAGTCTCAATGGGCATTCCTATGATAATGCTATACTCTTCCGGTGTTGGAGTTAGGTCATTCTTACCAAAAATAAAAGTAGCTGTCTCGGGACACCAAAAGTGTGAGATAGCTTGCAAAACACCACTATGGACTCCAATATCCAAAAATGGGATGAGCCGTCCCAGTATCGATTCCACATAATCTTGACCTTCTTTACTTAATTTATTCCACCACCCTTTGAGCTCAATCTTAGGAGTTGGAACGAATTGAACATCCGATCTCCCCATTGTATATAGATTAAGTTTTACGATCGACCTAGTGTCATGGACCAAAAGAAAGTGCAATAAAGTAAATAAATTGCGTATTATAAGGTGAGAATACTTACTTCACAAAAAAAAAAAAATGGCAACCACATTGATAGGCGCATGAGATGTGAGGCTTAACACCTAAACTACAAGGCTTAACAAGTTAGAGCTAAGAGGATGGGCCGACTACAAGGCTTAACACTCAACACCATCCTAGAATCCTTAAATGCAGTCCAGGTCCGACGGCAGGTTGTGTGTGCAATGTGTAGTGCTAAAACAATTTGAAAATCATGCACAACAATTTATAATGCAAGCAACACTTCAATATATAAGAAAAACATTCAATCCCAACACCTTCCTACAAAACAAAGAGTCAACAAGCACTACTCCCTTTATACCTCCTTTCTATAAAAACATTTAACACTTCATGTTAGGAGTGTACCTTGTTTCCATGCTGCCAAACAAAATATATATTAAAAAAAAAAAACAGGCTTATGTCCACTATGAGTTTTAACTCTGTCCCCAGTGGAGTCGCCAAGCTATCGCGACCTTCCCGAAGGTGAATTACTCATAAAGGCTAATAGATTACTAAGTTCGAGGACTTGGCACGAACCCTCCCAAGTCCTACCAATCGCGACTTGACACTAAGAAATTAACTCATTTAAACATGTAATTATACTCAATTTGGAGCTGCCACTAACTAATTAGGGTTGGTTAGAAACCCAAGTAAAGTATGGGAGAATACTTTACTTTTGCGAACCAGAGATTCAATAGGTCTGGGGATATGGTTACGCTAGAAAAATCTAACGCCCTTTCGGTACATTGTCATTTTAATTTCAAAAATATTTTGCAGGCAGTCTTGATTAATTTTAACCTAAGCTACTAACATGCAAATGATGGCCATACGGGTGCACAATCAATGAAATAACATTCAATAAACCAAAGTGATAGATTGTAAGAAATTATAGACTACAACTTCATTAATGGTCCACTCACTAAAGAAAAACTTACAAAAATGCTAATAAAAATGCATGCCCTAAACATGATTTCTAAATGACATGACACCTAATTTTTCTTTTTCTTTTTTATTTAAAAAATGTTAACTATATGCAATCTTAATCTAAATTTGACATGCATGAGTTTTACTTTAATGACATATGAGATGCAATTCATGTGACATAATTTAAATCATTACAATATGTGTGCAATCTAACTTACATAACCCTAAATATGCATGTGCTATATGATATGGGATGTATGACGTGGTAACTCTATATGCATGTTCTTTTTATGATTTTTTAATGATTTTTTTTATTACACATATGCAACCTACACTAAACAATGATGACATAAAATGAGATTAATTATGAACTAACCTATTAACTAACCAAATAAATGACCTTTTGTTTTTTTTTTTTTAAATTACTTAATAATTCTTATTAGAAAGAAACAACATAATGATGCAATGATATAAAACATTAACCAATGACCCACTAATTAAAACGCAACATGTGGTGTGCACATTATGAAATCTATGTAACCTAAATAACATTTCTTTTTGTTTGTTATTTGTTTTGTTTTGGTTTTATTAAAGGAAAATTATCCTAATTCTATATGAATCTTAAAAATTAAAATGCATTGCTTTAAACATGAAATATGTATGGACTTAAATACCTAAGTTCTATAATGCATGATATATGATGAGCAAATAACGATGACACGCCAAAATAAAAAAATCCATCCATGTAAATCAATGGCATATTATTTTAATATGAATCAATAATGCAAATCAATTCATGAATTTTTCCATAAAAAGTCGAAATAATCAAAAATCTAACCCGACGTCTCGCGGCTCAATATTTTTGATTATCATGACTTAATATGACCAATTTCCTAAATCGGGTAATGATAATAAATCAGAACAAATCAAGTTAGAATAAAAAGAAAACTATGAGTCCAAATACTCAAAATAAACTTAATCTAAAAAATCTACCCAGTCTACCTCACGGTTTACTTGAGGAATGGCGAAGAAACAGTTGTGGCCGAACTGCTGCGATGGTGGTTCAGTGATGGGTCGCCGCTCGAAACAAGGGCTGTTCATCAGAACTCTGGTGAGGCGCGAGTTATAATCGGACCTGCAACAAAAACAGGGGAGGCAGCAGGTGGGTCGTGGGCACGGCAGCAGGCTCGGATCAGGAGCGGCGGTGGCAGGTGTCGCTTGGGAGGGCGCGTCGAAGGCAGAGCAGCACGGGAGGTCTGGGCGCTGCAAAGGCGGTAGCTGCAGCAGCAAAAGGGGCTGTACAAATGTCGAGCGCCGGGCGAAAGATGGCAATGGGGGGTGTCACGAGCGTCGGCGCGGACCACCGGCGAAGGGCGTCATGGGCCAGGAAACTCCAGGTGCAGGTGCTAATCGGAAGCGGGGCCGTCGTGGGATCTGCAGAGGCGTCGGAGCAGAGGCAGGTCTTCGTGACGGTGTGGAGTTCGGCGGCTTGATCGACAAGGAGGGTTGGTGCGAACGCGGCGGAGTAGAAGATCTCGGACCGGCGGCGATGTGGAGTGGCGTCACTTCGGGCAGGAGACATGGTAGCGGAGCTCGGCGTCGGAGATGGTGGGCGTCGGTCTGCTTCGTGCCAGAGTAGAGGCAGCGGCGGCGATTGTCGAGCTGATGCACAGGCGAGCTGCGGCTCGGGCAGCAAGAGACCGAACTAGTGAGGAAGAAGAATAGTTTTCTTCTTTCCTCCCTTTTTTAATTTTTCTCTCACCTGACACTCTCACTCACATGTCTCTCTCACTCTTTGTCAAACACTCTTTCTTTGCAAAAGCAAAGGCTTCTTTTGCTGTTGACTTTTCTCCTTTTCCCAGAAGCCTTTCTCTTTCGAACAGAAACGCCAAAGGGGAAGAGCTTTCTTCTCTTTTTTTGTGTTGAATTTTTGACCTAGCAATCGAGAAAAGCCCCCCTTTGCTCGGTTCTGAAGCCTCACATTTTATAGTGAAAATGCTCAAAGTTGTTGAAGATTTGCAAATATTCACTCAACCATCCAACAGTAAAAAGGCTCCAAAATCACACAACCAATTTTTTTTTTTTTTTAATTTTGAAATGAAGATATGTGTTCAACAAGAAAAACGCTTTATTATTCAAAATTTTTTTTTTTTGAAATCTCCCTCCAAATGTTTTTATTTTATTTTATATGTTATTTCTAAAAGATAAGTTTGATCCTAAATGTTTATTATTACCTAAATGCAATGTTATGAAATGCTTAATGTAACAAATATATAGCATGGTCAAAATTAGGTGTCAACACAATTGTTGTGCGGAAGAACACCCTAACTAGATGAGAAAGAAAACAAGAATAATCAAGAACACGGAGATTTACGTGGTTCGGCGAAAAATCCGCCTACGTCCACGGGAGAGAGAGAGGCGATTTCTTATTTGAGCGTATGTCAAAGAGTACAAGGTACAATGCTGAAATAAATAGATCTTTAGATCCCCACTTTCCTAAACCTAGTAGGAAAGGAATTCCACCATAAAGATATTATCAAATTTGAAACCCAAATCTATGAAATATATTAGGAAACAAATAGCCTGCAATCTTCAAGCCTTCCTAGATTTCCCGATTGAATTTTGTGGAATTCAAGACAACATCAGCATGTTATCACTGGAACGCTCGTTCCTAGTTAGGGGGAAGAAAACCCCTTTTGTGAAGGTATGTTATCCCCTACTTCCCAAACAAATTCTTCGTTATATCTATGCCATACTTTCCCTCTGTGTACCCACTGAAGTTGGTCTTCAATATGTACTCGACATTCCTCCTCGGATCGGTGGCCTAAATTTCAATTCTGGTCCGGTAGAGGAGTCAGAACGTTGGATACGTAGAGCTTCGGAGGGACTTGCTACTGAAGGTTTTCAGGAGGAGGAGGAGAATGAAGGCAATGGGAACAAGTGTTGCAGCGTACAATGTCTACTCGCAGACACGATGTTGATGTTAATTTCCATTTTTTCCCTTTTTTTTTTTTTGTGCGTGAAGATAGGGAGTGTTGGAAGATATGCAAGTTGCCCGATACGATCTGATCTTAATTGATCATGATTGATCACGATCTTCATGTATATGTAAATTAAATATTAGATCTAGATTTAGATTGATAGTCCAGATCATTTACTTCCTCATTCAAAACAGAGCTTGTATTATATCTTTGCTGAATTGTACATTCAATAGTAATCAATGACAATACAGAGAAATCTCCTCACATCTTCGTCTATTCTTCCTTCACTCTTGCCTTCTTACAGGGAAGGTGATGTCGATGAAGATCAAGTAAATGATATGGATACGTTAATTTACGTCTCAAGATTCTTGAGTTCTCCATGTTTTTAATTAGTGCTTTGTCATCCTAGTTCTTTGACTTACGCCATAGCAAACGGATGAAACCAGAATCGGTAGGATCGAAGATGGCCTTGAGCTCTCTATTCTCTAAAAAATTTTTTTTGATAATAGCATTGAGCTTAATTGATCGCAAACAGGTGGAGAATCTTGTCGAGTCCAGTCAAAAAGAAAGAAATGGGTCAAAATGGAGAATGATAAGATAATACCAGCGACGGTAGTTATGCGACGCCATGAAGTTGTTCAATGAAATTAGGCTTCCCAACATCACACTTCCTCCACTTTAGACTAAAGTACAGAATTGTGGAGACATTAAAAGTATTAGAAGCAATGCATGTAGCAAGCCGCTGAGAATTGCTAGAAGATCATATGCAAGAAACGTGGGAAACATGACAGAAACTAGTTATCCTTGATCACCTCTTAAGGCGCAAACTAAGAGCTAATGGTAGATCAAAATTTAAAGCGAAAAACTCCTATGCCCACAACGTTATGAGAAAGCGTAGTGCACCTTTCTAAAAGATGAACTTTCTGATTGGGCTTCTTTTTAGGTATCACTTGAAAGCAAGAACTTAATAATTCCTCCACTGCAAAAGCCTCAAATCCCTTCTTACCTGAAACGAGCATACTCTCACTATTTAAAAATTGCACAATAGTTGATTTTTGGCTTGTCACAAGAGAGACTGTGAGTGCATTGGTTTAAACCTTTTAGGTTGCACAAATAGAACCACCAATAAGTACTTAAGACCATGAATCATTCATTGTCTATTCATCTTAACTTTAATCTTTCTCTTTCATTCCTTCAAATAAGACATTTTTCATATTCCATTTCCTTTTTTTGACTAATTAAAACGAGTTTGAGAACAGGTCATGATACAAGTCAAATGGCGGGAGGCAAAAAGGAACCTTCAAAAGATACTAGAAATAGGAGCAATGCCTATGCTGGTTCTTGTTTTTGTATACCATCCTTTCAAGAATGGCACATTGTGGATGGAGCTGGACCAAGGAAGACTTCAATCTCACCAAACCCATTATGTCGTGAGAATGATCCCTACTCCAATATGCTGTCATGGCAATGTGAGCAAGCTTGGAGAGGAGCTGACACGGGAATGTCCTAGACCCAATAACTTAGCGTCATAATCGCTCAAAAACTAAACAACAGCAGTTCACTCATGCTCTGGTTTGGTTGGATAGGAATGAGAAATTCAGGACGTGGGCAGGGATATTTGGGTAAACAAATGATATTTTCGTAAGCATAAAATGATGAGACAGCGCAAAGTAATATTAAAATACTTTAGTAATGTGAACGGATGCTTTTCCTACAGTTGCACATTGAAGAGGAAAGTTATTTCAACGGATTGCAATGTAAGAATTAGCCCTTTCCAAATAGAGGTCAGAGTCAACAAAGTCTTTCACTGTCAGTGACGCCACGTGTAATTTCTTGATTGCTGGGTGAGATTTCGATTTCCACGTCAGCGGTGGAAATTCCGATGGGTGGAAGAATGAATGACAACCGTGGCGCGATGGGGGACCATTAGAAACACCTAACGGAATTTGAGCTGATTTTCTTTTTCCATTTGTCTTTATCAACTCATGTTGAAGGGCGTGACAGTTTCAAGGAAAAATTTTGTCGCATTTCGGATCACACGCCTCGTAATTAAGACAAAACAGTGATTAGTTGAACAATTTTCTGTTGACAGCGACAAAAGGTGTTCACCATGTCCTCGGATATGCTTTGGTCTGAACTAGTGGTCGTCATGAAGGAATCTCACCAAGTACTTGGATTGATGAAGATAGAAATTCAGACCTGCAGAGAAGCTAGTCAACGCTGGGAAGTGAAATGCAGGAGCATATAATCCAAAGCAGCCATCACAAACGGAAGATGCAGCCAAAATTCTCTCTTGAAAAACTGAACTATGGTATCAACAGTCAACCGACTATACATACGGTTAGACTTTTTGCATAAGTACCTAGACACATATCGACCGAAACTTATTCAATGTTTCTTTCATGAAATGCATATAATAGTGCTAGGACTAGAACCTAAAAACAACTTCAACGGACATAATGTGCAAATTAAGTTGCTGCTAAACTAATTTCCTTTACGCCATATAATGTCAAATCTAGACTGGAATATAACTTGTAAATTATGGCGAGCCTCTTAAAGTTTGGATGATCAATTCATATATGGACTATGGACCTGTCCATGACAGGGGAAACGATGTATTGCACAGCAGTTACCTGGGTTTGTCATCTACAAAGTCCATCTTGGTTCCAATAACATGCATCGAAGCTTTGATTTAACCAAAATCTTAACGCCCTAGTCTTCAACCAACTCATCGAACTTCCTCTTTTGCATCCAAAAACTAGTGACTGAATTTCATCCGGTAGCTTTGCAAATTAACATATCACAAAAGAAAAGACAACGAGCATCAATCACTAGCTTGAAATTCACGGAGTATGGTTTATGTGCTTATTTTTGTGTTTCGGGCTCTAGATATACATGGATAAGCAGGTCTCAATCTACACTTATTTTCCATATTAATGTTTGTTCTGTCTCATAACACACTTTTTGAAAGAAGGTTAACCTTTGCACTTTTTCAGTTAGTGAAGCGTGAACTAGTGTTCCTAAACAGAAAATTTTAAGATGATTAAGACCTTCAAAGGACAATTGTGGGACAACCCACTTGCTGTATGAGTCAGTAAGTTTTCAAAGCCTCTCATAAATGAACATAGGCCATGTGGCATTGGCCAGAAATGACTTGCCTAATACTGAAGAAAGATAAAATAGTTAAACAACCTAATCCCTACTTTTGCACGGTATCACAAGACAGGAGCATAACAAAAATAGAAAGATACACATGTCTTCAATCCCGGGGAAAAAAATTGCAGATTTGAACTCTTGTATCTTGACCACATAGTTAACATAAAGCAAAAGTTACACCGACACTTTTTGATTCGTGAGAACTGTTTGTGATCACCTACAACGTAAAGGTTTTTGCTTTATGCACTGAGCAACATTAATTAGGCCTTGCCAGCTTTTGAAGCAGAAATTAATACTGGCCACTGAATTTGCTAAAAGATGCCATAAATTAAATTAAAGCCAAACCCAAACTTAACCCCCAGCAAACCAAAGACAGCATCACCCGTTTAAATTGCTAACCAAAGAGTTGAACTTTTCGTATTTTCTTCAAAATGGACAAACCATGTCTCTTTCCTTTTCTCATAATTTAGACATAGCCAAAAAACTTTATGTCACACTTAAAATCCCAAGGATTTACTACCGGAACAGCATTATGAGAAATTTAGAAAAGTGAGTACGAAATGCAGCTGCTCCTAGAGGAATTGAATTTGCCACAAAAGACCCATAATGTGATGCACTCGAGTCCAAGCAACCGAGAAGACCGGGAAAAAATATCTCAAAAGCATATAGGCCCTGTTTGGTTCAGCTTTAGGAATGAGCATTCGGACTTTAAAGTCCCTTGACCAAATGCAAATGCGTTTGGTTCAAGTTTTTGAGCGACTTTGGCAAGATACAATTGTATCTCCAAAGGACCCTAAGGGCCCTTAGGCCAAAGTAGGTCCGGAGGTCCTTTGGGAACTTGCATTTCCGGAATGCAAGTTTTGGTTACTATTCACTTTGTGGTTACTGTTCATTCGCGAGGAAAACCACCGCATGGAGGCCGACGACCGCCGGCCAAGGGGGTCGTGCGTGCCGATGACCACCGCCTGAAGGTCGCCCGACCCTGGTGATTGTCGCGCGACCTCAGGTGACCAGGCAGTCGTTGCCTGGGTTCGCACGACCCAGTGGTTGTCGCTTGGTCGCCGAGGTCGCGCGGCCTCAAGCGGCCGTCGCTTGGGGTCGCCCGACCCAGGCGACCATCCGGGGGCCGGATCCGATGGTCCGGTGGCCAAACTTCAAAAAAATATATATAAGTGTATTTTTTCTTTTTTAATTTAATAAAAGTTAATTACAAATGCAAATTTTACCAAACGGTATTTTGGCCAAAGTTGTTTCTCAATGCAAATTTTACCAAACGATATTTGCATTTCGGAGAACCCCCTTCACCCAAAGGTATTTGAAATGCATTCCCCAAAAGCCGAACCAAACGGGCCCATACGAAGCCCAACATTGAATGTCAAACCAATTGGTAAAACCATGCGGACAAGGGAAAAGTGTAAAAAAAGTCTAAAATCTATGTATTTGTGTCAAATTAGACCTAAACCTTTTAATGGTGGCAATTTAGTTGTAAACCTTTTGATAGAGTGCCAATTCAATCATAAATATTTTAATAGTGTCAATTTAGCGATAAACTTTTTAAATTAGTATCAATTTAGTTTTAAACATTTTGGCTTGACTCCAATTAAATCGTTTTGGCTAATTTTGATAGGATTTTGCTCACATGGACGTCGGGTCCCGATGTGGAATTGCCGACGTTGAAGTGTATAATTTTTAATAACATTATAATGATTTTTTGATTTCTTTTATTATTTTATTATTATTCTATTTTTTTCTCTTTCATTTTTTTCATTTGGTGGTGGTGGTGATAGGCGACGGCCACTGGCCATGGCCGGCAAACTAGCCTCATCAGATCTAGCTTGGGCAAGGGCCGCCTCATTGGGTGTCGCCTCGCCCGAGCCCGGATTGACTATTGATGATCTTTATTATAATCATCGTCAAAAACATGAAAGAAGGGATCTCACTTTGTGGTGCGGTAGTGGTTAGGCGTGGACACTCCCATTATGAAAACGAAGTGGGCCAATTAGCATTTTGACGTATTCTGTAATTATTTTGGGTATTTATTCCTGTAAGTTATTATTAATTATTCATTCGAGTTATATATATTTATATATAATGTTTATGTTTTATATTGTGTCCGGGTAGGGCATGAGCATGCAAATTATGCTGGACCTGTCCTTTCGGAACATCGCCGGTTGGTGTCCCCAGTGCCCGTCACTCGGGGAGGTTTTGTCCTGAAGCGCGAAAAATAGCTTCTAGAAGAAAAATAATGGCGATGCCTTTGCCGAAGTCAAAGTGAAATTACAAAAAAGAAAACAACCAAGGAAGACAGAGAGCTTCTAGAAGGAAAATCCAAAACATAAATGGGCTCTTTTGTCATTTAAAAAAAAAAAAAATTATTGCCTTCTATAGCTAGAGACTCCCGATGGGCCCAAAGAGAGAGATCGAGCGGCCAAGACCAGGCAGCAACACGATCGAGGCATGTCCACTATCGGACACGATTTTTAAAAGTTCCCCTTCTCCAGTTTTTTTTCTCCCCTTCTTGATTGATGGCAACCCAACGTGATGACTTCTGTACTCAGTTTGCTCCAAAAAATGACACGCAAGGTCCCTACAATTTGGTCCTATATTTATTGCCAATTTAAAACTTTTAATTTTTTCAATACAATTTATGAATTTTTGTTCAATGTGTGGTGTTGTCCTGAAATTTTGATTTTTCTTTTAATATAATCATTGAATTTTAAGCTAACGTGTAATGTGGTTTAAGTGGACATTTAACAATAGTTCATGAATCACATTAATCAAATTAAAAATTTATGGACAGTATTACATATTAGGTTAAAATTTAAAGGCAAGTCCAACTGTCAAATTTTCAACTTTTACCGATTTATATCCAATGGATTGCTGTGGCAGTTGCATTATTTTGGAGCCATCTTACTGTCGTAACCCATTCTTAAAATTTGTTTTGCCCGTTTGGTGATGCCACGAGTGCACACGACCATAAGGATCAACAGCCCTAGAATTGGTTTGGGCATCTTTTTTCATCTAATACGAAAGACCCCAGCATCTAGGATAATCGTAACCTTTTATAGCCATCCCCGAAATGCATTACTCAATCCACGTAGAAAAAAATTAGAGCGAAAAATTTTGCCGTACATGCAAACAGGAAACTCATCCTTCCTTGGAACCCGTCCTCATCTAGAGTCCAACATAAGCTGATCAAAATTGGAAGAACCAATCCAAAAAAATGAATATAGAATTTCGGAAAGTACGAAATTGCTGAACCAGAGGAAAGGACATTGAGCACGAGGACCCGGCGACACGCATTGGAGCGGACCCTCTCCACAGCCACAATCAGCGTCAAAGCCGAAAGCACTACCATTTCCCTTATGCTCACTAACTGATCAAAATTTGAGGGCAGGGATGTCGTTATGCGTGACAAGAAATTTACTATTTGAATCACAAGAGCCATAGCCCTAACCAAGTGCCGCTTGTTCATGGATAAACCAATTAGGCAAATGCAAAAGGAATTTCACAGTGCATCTTTTTTTCTTTTGTGGAGACATTGAATGGATGAAAATCAGGATGCAATCGTCATTTTAATCAGATTTTAGAGGTATATAGTTAAACCAAAACGATTAAATTGGATTTCATGGGTTTAATAACATGGCTACGAAAAGAAAGAAAATGCCAACTAAGGCAAGGCATAAAATTAAGAAACCCAAGCTAGTTTCTACTTCATAGTGACTAAGACATAGAAAACAATGCTACACCGAGTAGTAAACTTAATAGCATAACTAGAAAAGTGAAAGAGGCTTCATCTGAAAGGTCAATAAATTTTGAGAGGACTGTTAAGTCAACTATCCCCCAAAGGCATTCGAAAATATTTTTTTTAAGAAAATAAAAACTAAACTATGCAATGGCAATGCATTTGGAGCATAATCTACATACCTGGCCTAATCCTCGGCCCATATAGCTTGACTGTCTTGGTGATATTCAAGTTGTTGTAACAACAACCAATATTTCTAGAAGATTTTGGTTATGTGAGTCCACTCTTGTTGATTGTATGTTTCAAACTGGACATGTGACAAAATATGTAGAAATAGCTGGTCCCAGAATTTTGGAGCACATTGTGGATGTCGTTTTGTATTTGGAAGTTGGTATCTTTATCAACATTTCTTTTGTTGTATCGATAGTGGATTTGCTGAAGATGTGGCGTAATTGTAGCATCTCATTTTTGGTCTTCTAAAGTCACTCATCGCATTCTTTTACTGCCATTGAAGTGATTTGAGTCCAACTTAGCAATTGAAGTTTTCTCTGCATATGATGGGTCAATTAGTTGGGGTAATCTAAAGAATCATCCAGTAGCTATTTCTGTATTGATTTTGTGTCTTAGGGATTGCGACGGTTCATTTCAACAAAAAGTTTCATGTCATGATCTCATGTATTTCATTAAATAATAGCTCCGGAACTTTTCTCTTTGATGTGTCATACTTAGTTTAGGTATGCTACATGTATAAGCTTCTTGACAAGTTAGTGCTTTGCACTATCTTATTAAAACCTCCCTGTTGATTTCTTAGGGAGAGAAGCACTCTACCTATCGTTTGTTGCGATCTGTGAAAATTCGCTTTGGGTCCACCGATGAGGTACGCATTCCACTAATGTGTTGCATTAGCACATGGACTAGAATTCATGATGTTTTCTTTTCTTTGTTTATGCGATTTTGTATATCTTTGACTTGTTCTTTTGTTTGGAATGCTGTATTATCAAGATATCTTTAACAACAAATCTCTGCTTTATATTTTTGCTTAGGCACACATTTAGATCATGATTACCAAAGTTGATTCCTAAAACTTTTTCCGGTGATCTTGGAATAGTTGTGGATAGAACAAAAGAAACGTGTATATGTGCTTGAAAGTTGTTTGATTGATGTGGGTGACGGATATTATTTCCATTCACTCTTGATGGGATAGTTAGTCCAACAATTGTTGAAAAACTCATCAAGAACGACTATCTTGGTTCCATGGGGATTAAGCTTTCATTCCAGAGCAACTAGGAATGACTTGAATTTTTACTACACAAATTATAATTACCTTGCGATTCTCATGCTGCCAGCACCTCTCTTACTACTTCACCTTCAGCTGCCTACCATCCTCATGACCACCTCCTCCTCTTCCTCCTACTGCGATCCACCACTCCCATAAGGAATGACTCAATCGCACCCGAAGTACTTCGCCAGTTTCACTACCAACCAATATATTCAGGACCGTACCGGTGAGAAATTTGTTCAACGATTAGTACGCGCGTCAACCAGTTCGATCACTTGAACACTAGTTCACATGCTCCTATATTAAGTATCAAATATTTTATCTTCAAGTTGAAGCACATGGGAGGAGATGGTCGAGAAGTGCACGTATATACTTGAGATAAGGGCAGTGTTGCGTCCGAGGTCCAAGTCTTTGCCTGAGAAATTTTGCTTCTTTGGCTTAATTACTTCTCATAAAATATATACATTGGTAAGCACCGAGCAGGGACCATTGCAAGGAGTAGTGGAGGGCGGCATTCCCTGGATCGAATTGTTGCAAGTGCAGTTTTGCATTTTTATTATCCATGTTCTAGTATTAGTCTTTTTGTTTGGTTGGTGTTACGGTACTAGTTGACCAGTGATAGTTTTGTTAGTAATAAAGGATATTAAAATAGAAATTCAAGTAATTCAAGTAAAGAAGAATTGTATGAGGAAAGAAGAAAGAAAAGCAAAAGACCAAGGACAACATCACAAGACTACACAATGTGCGAGGTCAGAAGATGTTCGAATCCGAATAAAAGAGCACAGTACATAAGCAACCCAAGATTCTAAAACCTCAAACACTATTTTGTTGTGTTCCTTCCCCAAGACTTCTTTGAAATTGAGCCTCCTTCATAAGCATTCACATTACTAAAAAGCTCAATGCCATGACTTGCAACAACCCTTGCCACCTTAGACAAGCTAAGGACGTGATTAAAGCTTAAGAGAAAAGTCGACTAAGGAACATGCGACACCAATAGTAAGAATATTATTCCGTTTCCCAAGATTCTTAAAAGTTAGAATATTGTTCCAAGTTACCGTCCAACAAAACAAAGAGATTTTGTCACTCATTGATAACTATTTTTCATTCAATAAGTTATTCATCTCTAAGATCATATTTTTTTCAAGGACAACTAGAACTATGCATTAACAACTGTCATTTATAAAGGTTGACAATTATCCTTACAGACTGCTAACACTTCCTATCCCTCCCTTTCAATGTTGTATTGCTCAAAGCTAACCTGTTGAACATGATTTAATGAGTGTTGAATTGGATTTTACGGTACATCTCTCACAAGAGATGTTTTATTAGGGCTGTTTGAATGTAGGAGAGTAAGAGATCAATTTTGGCATTCGACATCAATTATAACTTATATTTTAGTCGATAAGGAGGATGAACCAACATATAATGATTTGCTCGATTTTGTTAGAATCTCAAAGTGATGACTCAAGTTCATGACCCTAAGTATGCATTTCTATTTTATTTATTTTCTGCTAAATCTGAATACTCAGATCAGTTATTTGTGCTTATTTTGATATCTACACCCCACCAACACCTCTTCTTCGAGAAGATTGATTACGGGCCTGTCTCTCTTTAATCGTCTTGGCCACTATCGACAATCCTACCGGATGAACATTCTCTGTTGCCGGAAGATTGACATATGGTTACAGTAGACTCGTGTTTTGACTCGGAAGACACTGGTGCTTTTACGCACTTGCCTTAATTGGAAAAGGTACTTGGATGGCTTCCAAATCATTATCATTCCTTGAATATTGTCCCCCAAAAAGCAATTCATAAAGCATTACAAGACAAAAGTATGATGACTTAAACGGCAACATTAACATGATTTTGAAAACTTCGTATTTGGTATTGAGAGCAACATGCGCAGCCACTACCATATAATCAATATAATCACACATCTCATGTGAGATTGCTTGATTTCCTCTAATTAACATAATTCTTGTATATCAAAGAAGCATTTGAAATGAGTGGATTGAGGTCCAAAACAATTTACAATCTCATGTATCCAAAACACCTCCCATGTATATGTTACTTAGATAAAAACTTCATGTCAAATGAAAAAAATTACATAATGAAAATTAGTAAATAAAATAAAAAAAAAACATAAAAAAAATTATAAATTAAAATACTTACACAGACTTAGGGCTGCAAAATGGGTTCTATATCCATTTCGTGACTCAGATTCAATGAGCTCAATCTCATATGAGCAACTCTTTTGCTTTTTAAATGAGTTATAAATGGCTTGAGAAGAAAATGAAAAAAATCAACAAATTTTAAAACTCATTTTGTAATTTTCCTCCATTTTTTTACTATTTAGATTCTAGGTTTTGTCAATCAATGACTTTGAAATTGACCGATTCATATATAAACAAAGACAATGTTTAGACAATTTACAAATCGAGCTAAAAAAATAATGGAGATTAGATATTACTGCTACTCAAGTATGTTTCAACGTACGGACAACTCATACTTTTCAAATAAAATAATATGAAAAGTAAAATTAAAAAATGAAAAATGAAAAAGAAATTAAAAATTAAAAACCTAATTTATTGAAAAATGAAATCAATTTATTTTAAAAAAAAAACTTCTTCTTCTTCCCCATTCAGAACGTAAGCCACTGTCTCTTGAGAAAGAAATCCACTTTCTCTCTCTACTACAACAGAAAAATGGCGGCGACCACCAGAAGAAGGACCTAGCCCGAGCCGACCAGGCCGGTGGTCCGCTCCCTCTCCGGCGGCTTCACGCACCGCCGTCCTCTGTGCCTCCTTCTCCTCCTCCTCTTCCTCCTCCTCCAACTTTGCATCTCGCGCCTCCACCACCACCGTCACCTCCTTCTTCCATAGATTTGCCTCCCCGACGCGTGTCAACCTCCACTACCCCGCGCCTCACTCTCCTTCCATCCGCTCCTCCCTCAACCACCCCACTTCGCTGTGCCGGTTTGCAGCATAGGGCGGCTAGCTCGTTAGGCCGAGCATCTAGAAGCCGATGTCGCGGTGGACTTGCAGTGCTGACAACGACGCGTCCTGACTCGCTCCAATGCAGCTTGCCCAAGAGTTGCAGATCCCCGAGCGTGAGTGTCGGCTACGCATTGTCGTGGAGCGATGTTTTTTTTTTTTTCCCTAAGCGAGTCGAGCGAGCAAAATGAGGGCAGCTATATGGGTTGGGCTGGTAAACTAAATGGGTCGAATATGGGTCATGTGCAAACCCATATAAAGTTATGCTCAGGTATCTTGAACCTGTTTCCACCCATTTGTAAAATTTTAAGTGACCCATTTGTAACCCGGTCCCCTAAAAGTGAGTCATAAAATGAGTTTCTAACCCACGTTTGACAGGTCAGGTTGAGCAATTCGAAAGTTCGTTAGGGACAGCTAACAATTGGTATAGATAATGATAATGGACTTGCTGTAGCGATTCGTGAGGTGACGGAACGAAATTAGCTTAGGCGATGCATGCACCGAATATTAAATGTAACCAATTAAACCCTACCAGACTCGATGAGAACACATGCTACATGTGGAGGAAGAGGATACGTACAAATTCGTGGATGGCCCCCTGTTGTAGAAAACTCTGGTACAACGCGATGCAAGTGTCCCAATCACTGTAAAAATCAGGCTTGCGATGACGAATCCCATGGTTTTTCACTTGATTGCAATCGCGACGCACCAGAAATGAATCAGATTTGAGCTCAATGCCTTCCGTTTCGTTGGGAGCCAGAGATTCAGCTGAAGAAACGAATCGAGAAACGAGCGGGGGACGTGGGATTCTTACCCGGATTTCTAAAGCTTCGATTGGCGATAGGAGGATCACCGGCAGATGCAAATGCAGAATCCAAACTCGGCAATAGATCGGGATGCCTCCGGGGAATGAAAAGCTTGCACGGGCTAGGTCAAGAAAATGGCCCTGAAAAGAGTTGGGAGGCGTGTCTGTTTGGGCTTGGGCTCTCCGGAGAGTTCGAATGGCCGGATGGACACACTCTTGTCGTCGAAAGAAAATACGAGGATTCGCATGACTTGGCCAGGGGAAATTGGCTTAAGGGAATAGATTTAGAACAGAAACAAGGAACAAAAAAAGAAGTAGCTTTTTATTCGGGAACAATTTTTAGAAATAAGCCAATTTTCTTTTTTATTTTTCTTTTGTTCCTCTCTCTTGCCACGGCCACCTCCAAGCGCCTAGAGCCACCCCGGCCGTCCCGCTCGTTCTTGCCTGTCACCACACGATCACTAGCTATCGACCATCACCACGGACCGCCCGTCACCGCCGGCGACCAATCGGCGGCGGCCGATGGGCTATGGGTGGCGGTCGTGCGGCAGCGGTCGGTGGTGACAGTTAGCAGCCAGCGGTTGTGTGGCGGCGGTGGCGGACAGCGACGAGCGGTGACGGGCGGCGGTTGGCGGTTGGCAATTCATGAGCAAGAATAAAAAACAAATAAATACAAAAAATATAAAATCGTACCAAACGCATTTCTATTCTTTTCTATTTCAAGAATAGAAATTTTGTATAGTTACCAAATACTTTATTTTACTCAGAAATTATTCCCCCGAGTAGAAATAGAAAAGAACTATTTCTGAAAAGAAACGGTTCCCCGGCCAAGAAGCGTTACCATGCACAGTAGCAAGTGCAAACACCCTTCATTAATGCAATAGCTGACGGGTAATGGCAACAACAACAATAAGAGGAAAATTGCAGTCATCTTCCCTGAGAGCAAGGAATAATAGAAGCATAAGGAAGTTCAATGCTTAATAATCAGGTCGCATTGTGTAGATTGATGATCTCTTTTCAGTTCGAGACTAAATAGGAAAGAACCTGTAAATTCGCCAAGAGAGAGATTTGACAACTAGGTGCGTTCAAATTAGAAGAGATAAGGCTTCTTCTGACCCATTCGAACAAAACTATTTCACTTTCTTTCTTCTGGAAGAGCTGTTTCAACGCCTACCCCCGGAAATCTCCATCGATCACTCTAGTGGACCGTAACAGAAATGAGTCAAAATATTTGAGGAGCCTACTTAGGAATGAAAATCGTAGAAATCCTAACATGTGAAGCCAATCGAGCACGATATGAACAATTGGCGGGGCCTATAAACATGGAAAGTAATGCTATGAAAAGAACCAATTGTACACAGCACAATGTTAAGAGATGTAAACCAGCTCCAAGTGTCAAAGTAAACATGCAACTTATTTGAAGGAATTCTTTAGAAGACCATAACTTGAAAGTACATCAGATGATCAAATATGTGCACCGATGCTATTTGCCTGCACTACTGCTATATAAAGAAGGCCTAAACCTCACTCAAAGCCAAAATGCTATGCACATATCCGATGGGTGCGCAGTCGATGATCACAGGACTCCTCAATAGAGACGGTGGTAGACCATGGACTTGAACCTTCTTCAGAGTCCCCTTCTCTACATCATAAGACAGGAAGTACACTTCACCAGCCGTAACCTTTGGAGCAAGCAAGATTTCTCCGGCACGGACACTACCGACGAGAAACCGCTCAGAACGACTTAGATCCTCTTTCCAACTACGGGGCAGCACGATTGGACGTTCCATCCAAACTCGATTTTTGTAATCCTCTAGTACATACAATGACATGGTGTTTTCATCCTCAAGATGCTCATAGTCCAACACCGTCGGACAGCCTCCAAATGCTATTAACTTCATCTTATTCACCTGATTCGGGGCACCATCGGGCAATGCTAAAGTCCTAAACTTCTCGGTCTCGACATCGAACGCCACTATTATTTTGTTGCTCATCAAGTCAAGCGTGAGGAAATGAATGCTTCCATTAATGCAAACGCTGCCTCCGCAGGAAAATCGATAGGGCCGCTATCGATTTTCCTCCACGAATTGGTTCCCAACGTCAGAATCTTGTTCGCCGTGATAACTTCGCTCGCATGGTTGAGGTTGTTCGAAACCCACGTCTTCATGACTTTGTACCGTCTCGTGATGGGATCGAAGCCCAAGGCGCTGAAGCTGTGCATGCCGCGGTGCAAATGGACGGGGAAATCGGGACCCGCGGGCGGAAGGGCCCTGACCTCTCTGGTGCTGATGTTGCACAGGTACGTAAGGTCCCCGATGTCGAAGCAAATCAACCCGTTGACGCTTTGCCAGTCCTGCCCGGTCGAGTTGATGGTCTGGTCCAGTTGGCCCAAGGGAACCGCGAATCCAGTCTGATGGTCCAAGCTGAAGAACCTGCAGCCGAAGTGAGTCGGCTCGATGTTGCCGACGATGGATATGAGCGAGGTGACGTCGGAGCAACGGAGTGACTGAGCCAAGACTAAATCAGCGAACGACCGGTGGTCGATGATGGAGCGCCAGCCCTTCGAAACGGACCTTATCCGCAGGAGCGTCTTCACCGGCAGCCTCGACAGTATGTTGGAGATTATCTCGGTGGGCAGCTCCGTTAACCCCGCGTTCTCTCCAGTAGCCTCCTCCTCGCGAGTTCTTATTGGCTGCTTCTCCGTCGGACCCTGTGAAAGCAAACCTAATCAATCGATGACCCTTTTTCATTCCACCGCATTCTATGCTCTGTTTCTTGATGGGACCCCTAAGTTTCGAACCCTGACAAAGAAGAAGAAAACCCGAAAACACAACCGAGGCAGTCCTCTGTTCTGGTGAAACAACAAAAGGAGCTCCTTTTTTTTATAAAAGAAGATCACGAAGAGAATGCCATTCAGGCGCAAAAAAAAAAACACAGGCGAGATATGCGATTCGCCCTATACATTTCGAAGGAATCGGGCATCAACAATGCCAGCGAAATCTGTCTCCAAAACCAAGCAACGCGAATGGAACAGGTCCGAACGACGACAACGACGGGTGACCCATTTCGTCTCGGTACACCGTTAAGCAAAACGAGCTCAGAGAAAAGGAAGAAGAAGAAGAAGAAAAGAAAGAAGGATGGAGAAGGAGATCTCAGGCAGCGCACGCGAGACAAGTCTCAACGGCGATCGCGACATGGTTCGGTACCAGTGGAATGCGAAGCGATTCCGCGCCCAGAGCGCCCCCCGAGGGTGGTTCGTCGCCGCCGTCTTGCACCGCCATTTTCACAGAGAGAGGGAGAGGAAGAGAGAGAGAGATTGGGAGGAGGGTCGCCGTCAGGTATCGACAAAAATGCATGGAAGCTCAGACGGAGGCGACGCGTTCGGAAGTCGGAGCCGCGGCCGCGGAGGAGGAGGAGGAGGAGGAGGAGCAGGACCAGGTCTTGCATTGCATGCCGGAACTTTTCGCCAACGACCCGACCCAATGAGCGTTCTCCACGTGGATTAAAGCGATTAGTGGTGGACTACTTCCACGATGCCTCGTCATCACAATCCACTCTCACGAAAAAAAATAAAAAATAAAAGAGGTCGCGCAGGATTTTCATTGGGTGGGAAAAAAGGTATATCATCCTCTCTCTCTCTCTCTCTCAATTTAATTCTCTCGCGTAATTCGTCTCGTAAATTCTTATGTACGTATACGTATAGTGATCTTGCAAATCTAAAGACTGATTCAATGATTAAACATTTTGAGTGGTGATCATTTATAGTAACAACTAACATCGATTTTTCTCGATTGATCGTGAGAAAGTGATATCTTAAACTGGCACTTGCGCAAAATAATTTCCTTATTTTGTTTGGAAATTCTTTCATGGGGCGAGTTATTGATTGAAACATCAAATCCTGAAGTACTTGTTAATTATAAGATCGGGATTAACTTATAGCAATTATTTTATCACCTAAGGAGACCGGTAGCAGCGATAAGCTGCTCCATTGCTTATCAGTTAGCATTGTTCGGGTTAAACATAATTATTAGCTAATTAGTTTACTGAGTGATGTAACAAGTTCCAATTAGGGAATTGAAATGTGGCTCACTAACTTCAACATTCTCCCACAATCTACCACAAAACTTGATATGCCAATTTTATGCACGAATTGATAATACCAAGCGTAACTCATCCTTTACGCTTTTATAGTAATGCTCAAACTTTTTGAATATTTTCAAACAAATTATAGGAGAATCTGCATACCTATTTTGTGTTATGAAAAACTTAAGTATTTTGAGAAAGCAAAATAAAGTGCTTGAGCAAAAGGAATAAGTGTGTTTATTTTGTGTAAAATAAATGAATCAAAACATATTTTTCCAAAAAAATCTCTTCCACTGCTTAACTATAATTTTCAATGAAAAAATTTTCATTATCGACCATAATATATGCCTATTAATTTTCATGGGCAACGAAAATATTTTTTGTTGATTTATTTTTATAAGAGATATAAGTAATCGTTTTTATGAAAATACTTTTCAAATCATTTATTTTCTACCCAATAAATGCACTTTCTAAGTGAAATTTTAAAGGGTGAAACATCAATTCAAAAATACAACACTAAAATTTTTCTGAAAAGAAATCCGTTCTCCTAAGATTTAATTGCTTTCGTTCCAAAAAAACAAACAGAAAAAGGGCCCAAGTTGCTCTCCCACGATGATTATTTGGGCTTGACCTGTTCAAAAGAAGCTGCCCAAACTGTTCTTCCGCGGCTTGCGCCTTTCTTGATCCTCATCGTTACTCAGGAATTCCCTAGGAAAATGCTCTTCATATTTCCTAACAAAATCCTTGAAAAGGATCCCAACGTTGCCGTCCAAGACTTTGTCCTGATGCCGAGGTTGTCTAAGGACCTGACGATAGTGTAGTATCGTCGAGCATAGATTTTTTTGAGGGAATACTTTTGTCTTAGAGTGACTAGTCAACATATAATATCGAGATATGGATCCGATCCATTGACTACCACAAGACTATCATAATCGAATGTTAATGTAAGGTTAAAAAAAACTTGTCCCATCAATAATTCAGATATAAAGGATTCGTACTCCGAGCCAGTCGTTATTCGCTGTTGCCTTTTAGATATTCTCAGAAAATTCCAGAAATATTCCCTATGGGCGGCTCTAAATCCACTACTAGAATGGCCTCGTTCACCCCTCCTAGAAGATGGCAAAGAAGAAATTGTCCAACTTGAGGGTCCCATTCCTTACATTCTCTCTCTCCACCAAGTCTATTATATATATATATTTCCTTCTTCTAATAATAGCAGGCAAGGGGCCCTTTTTTTTTTTGGGTGCTTTAAGGTTGTTTTGGGTACATGGAGGCAAAGTGCGTGATTAACAAAATTGTATCTGTGAGCCAAGGTTGAGCCCCGCGCTAAAATTGTCAGTGATGAGTGCCACTTGGGACTCGTTACTTGAGAGAATGAAGAGAATAAATGGTGTCTTGTTGTAAAGTTAGAAAGAGATATGTGAAGCGGCTCGTGAAAGGGAGAAAGGCAATCTCGATATCGCACTCTAGGTACCTCCATGTATCGCTGCTACCCCCTCTGCCACACCCGACCCCCAGCCCCCTCTCAATCCTAGCTTCAACACCTAGACTTCCAACCCAATGACAACCTCCTCGGCCTTGCCGCCCCACCTTTTCCATCATTCAAGAATTTTCTCCTAGATTTTTTTCCTCTCTTTTTTAAGGAAATGATGTCATTCTTTATGGACATGCAACCAATTATCTGATCGATTACCTCATGTAATAAGAGGAAGTTGTTGCGGGACACATTATTACTCTTAAGAGGTGCTGAAATCATGGAATTGGAGAAGATTGAGGAAACATGGAGGACTTAAAAGAAGGGATTGCGCGTGAATCTTAACGACCATTGAAAGAAGTCCTATGAGTATAAAAGGAGAGAACCCAAAGGAAGAAGATGCGCTCAAACTACACGCAATTTGATCCCAAGAAGAAAACCTATGCGAAAACTTTGGTGAATTTTACCTATGCAAAAACTTTAGTGAATTTTTCTTTGACATATTCCTTTTGAAGCAATACCTTTCAAAACTATTGTTTATGGTGTTCATTGTGAATGCCAGTTGTCGCGACCTACCCTCGGGGGGAGGGAACAGGTTTAGGGGTATTGCCTAAAGGATGGACTTAAGGCTCATGATTAAGCGATTTCGACATGCCCAGAGGCCATAAGCAAATTTGTTCACGGTTCGTAGGACCAACATCATTCGAAGGTGGGTGGCCCGCCCCTCCTAGAACAGTCATGTTTGACTGGGCTTGCACACATCCGTTCACTTACGCTGTCCCCCCTCAACTCACCCTAGCCTCGGGCCTTTTGCACTTTTAACGTAAGCTCCAAGGCTTCACACCAAGTCTTCACTGACATAATATGCATGCGGGCCCTCCCAAGCCTATACCCCGCATGACGTTGGGATTTTTTTTTAGGAATTTTGCACAAAAGAAGTCGCCACTAGCCTATTAGGGTCGGCTAGAAACCAAGTGAGGCATGAGAGTGTACCTCACTCCCTATGCAACCAAAGAATGTAGGGTCGGGGACTTGATTATACTAATTGACCAATTAGTGCCCTTTCGGTACCTAATCTTGTTCATTTTAACAAAATAATTTTTTGGCAGACAGTTTGGATTGATTTTATACCTATCCACTAACATGTGAGGTGATTATACTGGTGCTCAATCATTAAAATAATAATTATAGCTACCAAGATCCTAATTGCCATAAAATTAAACACTTGCAATTAAACATAACAAACTATGCAAACTAAACATGCAATATAATCAATAAACAAGTAAATAAAGGTCTAATTATACTAAAAAGGCAATACATGGCAATTCCTAACCAAATCCTACATTTTTTAACTTTTGATTTTTTTTATTTTTTTTTTAAAATTTTAAAATTTTTAGAAAAAAAAAAACATTTTTTGGGGTAGGACCAGGTCGGGCCCGTGTGAGGGCAGGCTAGGATCGCCCGACCAAACAGGCCAAGCTCGACCATAACTAGTCGGGCCTTTGCTTAGCTCGGGTTGGGTTAGGCTCAATCATCCCTGGTGGGGCCTAACCTTAGCTTGACTTGGGCCCAAAAGCCGAGCCCAAGCGAAAGCAAGAGCCGAGTGGGCCGGATCTATGATTTTGCCCACTCAGCCTGCACCCCTTGGTTGCGATTGCTCAGTCGTGACCGGGGAACACCCTCGGTACAATATTGACGATCTAACAAGGATGGAACTTCAGTGAATTTCCATTTACGATATCATCTTTTATGGAATCGATCCCCCTTTAACTGTACAAGAATATGTGGAGCTCGGCATGTCCGGAAGCACGGGGAGAACGTTCTTTTGCTGATATTATTACCAGTATTGATCTTTGGGTTATTCATAGTATTACTATACCTTCCCTATTCATTGCGGGTTGGTTATTCGTCAACACGGGTTTAGCTTATGATGTGTTTGGAAGCCCTCGTCCAAACGAATATTTTCTGAGAGAGCCGACAAGGAATTCCATTAATAACTGGCCATTTTGACCCTTTGGAACAACTCGATGAATTTAGTAGATCTTTTAGGAGGACCCAATGACCATAGATTGAACCTATCCAATTTTTACAGTGCGATGGTTAGCTGTTCATGGACTAGCTGTACCTACCGTTTCTTTTTTAGGGTCAATATCAGCAGTGCAGTTCATCCAACGATAAACCTAATAAAAATTATAGAGCTACGACACAATCAAATCCGAACGAACAAAATGTTGAATTGAATCATACCAGTCTCTCTACTCGGGGTTATTACTTATTTTTGTACTTGCTGTTTTATTTTCCAATTATTTCTTCAATTAAGAGAAGAAAAAAGAATAGTATAATACTAAATCATAATAAGAATTATCTTAACCCATTCGGAAGGATCACATCTCATAATTATCTATGGCTGTTTATGTCTTTAGCATGACAACTTTGATGAAAGAAATGGTGGAGGGAAGCGGGATAAATGGCCGATACTACTGGAAGGATTCCTCTATGGATAATAGGTATTGTAACTGGTATTCTTGTGATTGGTTTAATAGGTATTTTCTTTTATGGTTCATACTCGGGTTGGGTTCATCTCTGTAATAATCTAATAATAAGATGAACTAAGTTGGAGACATGAAAGCTTAAGAAGGCAAGGGGATCCTTCTTAAGCTTTCATAATATTTTATTAGTCTAAATAAAAAATAATAATAACTTTTCCCGATTTTGAAAAAAATAAACTTCATTTCATTTTTTTTTTCCGATAATGTTTTTGAAAATTTCATTAATTGATTTAGAACATCTCTTATTCGCTGATAGTATCTTATCTATCTTTGAAAGTTCAAAGAAAGAAGGAATCGCTCGATTTGATTTTCCTAAATGACACAATTAAAATATATATTTCTATCAATCAGATATTATCCAAAGCAAATCCTTTTCGAATAAATCCTTACTCTACTCTATTTAGTATCTCATCAAAGTTGAATTTTTTTCTAAGTTCATTAGAATAAGTTTTATTTTATCAAAAGATTTCCCTCTATTTTTTGTTTGTTCACTACTTTATATATGTATACGTAATAAATATAAAGTAGGGGTTCTGATAAACCTAGAAAAAATATAAACTAAAGATAGTAATCTTTTTACTAACGGGATCAAAAACCGGTTTTCTTTGACACAAGAAAGGAATTTTCTGCATTCCTTTCTTGTGTCAAAGAAAAGACTAAGAAGAAGAAGGCGAATAATCCTTTGTTTTCTATTCTCCACTTACTTATTTTATGTTTAGTATCCAATGGAATTTTCGATTTGATTTATTCTATTAGAATAGAAAACGATTGATCCATTCTATGACATTTCAATCTCACAAGAGTGACCTAGTGACACCGCTCGAATTTGGCTTAAAAAAAAGAAGGGATAAAGTAAAATAATCTTTTTCACAATATACATACTATGACTAGTAATGCGGTACAAATAATTCCTGATATCGACATCTGGAACAGAAGCAAGCAAAAAGCTTTTCATAATTTTTAATCATACATAATATAATTGAATTTTCAAAACAAAAAATTGATTCTTTTTACGAATTTGATATTGGAAATCCATGAATCTAGAAATTCATTTCGGACAATTGAACCTTCTCAAACTGTTTCTTCTTAAGAACCAAAAATATTTGTGCCAAAATAACAGATGCCAAGAAGAACAAAAGGCCTTGGACACGGAATGGATCTTGAAGTACTATTTCCGCATCTCCTTGACCAAATCCACCCACATTGGGATTACTCGTTAATGGCTGATCAAGTTTGATAGATTCGCCTTCGGAAACAAGAAGTTCTGGCCCTGGTGGAATAATATCAACCACTTGACGTTCATCTGACGCATTCGATATGGCTATTTCGTACCCCCTTTTTCTTTTCGTGTGATTTTACTTACTACACCAGCCGTTATAGCATTATAAACTGTATTATTACTCTTGCTCCCATCGGGATAAATCTGACCCCTTCCTCTGTTCCCGTCTACATATATGGGATATTTTAAGAAGTGAACATCTTTATTAGTAGCAGGGTCCGGGGAAAGAATAGGAAAGGTGACTTCACTATATTTTTGACTAGAAACAGGACCTATCACAAGAATATTTTTTTTATTGGGGCGATAGCTCTGAAAAGATAGATTGCCTATCTTTTCTTTCATCTCGGGCGAAATACGATCGGGAGGTGCTAATTCAAATCCCTCAGGTAAAATAAGAACAGCCCCACATTCAAACCTCCCCTTTTACCATTAGCAAGAACTTGTTTAACTTGCATATCATAAGGAATTCGAACAACTGCTTCAAATGCAGTATCAGGAAGTACCACTTGCGGAACCTCAATATCCACGGGCTTATTAGCTAATGGCAATTGGCACATACAATACGTCCGGTCGCTTCTCGTGGATTTTCATAACCTTGCTATGCAAAAATGGGATATGCATTTGAAATGGATGTCCGAGCTATGATATATATCATCAGCGATACGGAAATAGATTGAATAATCTCTTTCTTTATCCAAGAAAAGGTGTTTTTAGTTTGCATGGTCCAATCATTGATCCCGAAAATTTCTACAATAAAATTAGGTAGGTCGCTTGTATAGTTCCCTATCCACAATTCTGCTATTTACTTTATTGAAATCATTTTACTGGAATATAAGGAGTAGGAGAAATCCCTATAGGGTAGAAAGTGTAAGTACGTCTTAAAATGGAAATGCTTTGCTTATGTACCTTATGTTACAAAGTAACAAATATTCTAGTTAGATTAGTCATTCATTGAATGATAAATCACTACAAGTGATGGAGATATACGATTTAAATAACGGAAGATCCAATATTTAAAAATTGTATCCAGAATGACTGGAAAAGTAGAAATAAGACCCGATATAATTTGATCGTTGTGAACAAATCCAAAATCTTTGTAGACATAGCCAAATCATTAGTTCCCAACCATGGGGCGAATGGAATCCAATACATAAATCAGTTAATAAAAGAATAGAAAACGCTATTATTGTGTCACTTAAGTTATATAGGAATTCTTGAACCCAAGAGTTAAGAATAGCAAGCTCTTCATTACCCAGAATAGAATAACCACTTAAAATAATGAAAGAGGTTATATTTGTCGATAAGTGCAAAATCATATGGATATGATCCTCATTGTGCATCTTGATCAATTGGATTGTTTCTTTGTGGATTCCTATACGAAGTGTTTGTAGATGTGTTTCCAGGTATTCTCTTATCATTTCGTAAAGAGTTCTTCCAATTCCATGAATTTTTCTAGACTACTCTTTTCTTGAATATCAGTCAAAAAAGTTTCGGATTGCCTAGTATTCCACCAATTAGTAATCCAAAATTCAAGACTTTTATTAAATGAGAGAGAGATCCACCAGGGCAAAAATACTATAGATGTAAGATATAGAAGAGGAAGAAATGCTTTTCTTTTTACCATTTTTTCATCTTTGAATTGTTAATGAACCCACCTCATTTGTTGAATCTATGTGATCTACTATTTCTATTAACCCTAAGTTCTATTACAGGGCATAGGACCTATGAATCTATTCCTTGTTTTTTATTTGTGATTCAGTAGTTAGTCCTTGAATTTAGAAAGAATACAGAAATAGAATAAGAGCCCGTTTCAAATGAAGAAATAAGAAAAAATCTTGTTTCCAGATACCTCAATTGAATTGATCAAATTCGAAGCCCTTTTCGATAAATGCTTGAAAGAACCAATTCAAGCAAGTAATGAATATTATTCGGATTTTAAGCCAAAAGAACTCCCTTTGTCTTTTCTATCAAAAAAGAAAATCTTTCGAAAAAAAATGGCCAGCTACCCCACAGTTCTAGTCTAGGAAAAATGGAGAGAGATTATTAAGAATATTGTGATCTACCGATCATAAATTCAAAACCTAATGTAATGATAAAAAATAAGTGGCAAAACAAGATAGAAAAGTTATCCTTATAAGAGATCCAAGCAATCTTTTGCCTTTGATCATTAAGAAAAAAAAAAAAAGATAAAAAAAAAAAAAGAAAAGAAAAGTCGATTGACAAAAGAAAGGAGAGAGAATTTCCAAGATATGATCTATTTGTATCTAACCTATCAATTCATATTGAAAATAAAAAGAGAAATCCTTTATTCCGAAATTTTTGATATACAAGATGAATCTATTATTTTATTTCGATTTGTTACTTTTACTTGTTTTTTACTAAATTGAGTTGAGTGGATTTCCATACGCATAAATTCTTTTTTATGCATACAAAAAAAAATTTCGTTTTATGGATGTTCCATATACGTATACTTTGGCTCGAATGAACGTTCTGAAATTTTTTTATTAAGCTATGCTATGCTGAAGAAAGAACAAAGAATTCTTGAATTTTTTCCCTGCCGCTAGGAAAGAATTTCTTCTTCAGTTCAAGTTCATTTCAAAATACTTCAATCGGTACGCGCAAGAAATAGGCCAATTCGGCGGCTTTTTGCTCAATTTCACGCGGAGTCAAATTCTCATCAGTACGCATCAAGGGAACGGCCCCCTGCCCTTTGATTTCCATATAAAGGACACAGCGAGCATAAATACCCTCTTTAACTTCGATTCGGATGGACTGAATATCTTTCATACAAAATCGTAGAAAGATGCGATGATTTTTTCCAGGAAATCCCCAACGAAAAATACACACTATTCCTTCTTTTCTATCGAATCGATCATAGCCACTACCTACATTCCACGAGATTGTGCACCACAAATAGGAAATAATAAAGAGACCTGCGATACTGTAGAAAGACATCACGATCCCTTGTGGAAAAAAAAGAATTTGTTGAGACGGAACTAAAGATATCAAATTCTTACCGAGATAACTGGAAGATCCAACTAATACGAATCCTAGTGAACCTAAAAAAAGGATAAAGGCCCAGCAGAAATTACTTATTTTTCGAGACCCCACTATAAGTTCTATCCATATATGTTCTGATCGACAACTCATACTAGATCTAGTTGCATTTTATTGGAATTGAGAAAATAGTCCAAATGAATTTGACTTTCGTTTTTTTTGTTTCCGAAGTAACTCTGATCAACTAGTGTCATTCGAATGTAAGCCTTTAGGAGTAATTCATCTAATTGGTTAGATCAAATTGGTTAGGTCTAAAATAAGAATATCCCTTTTATATGATCTCCTATAGATATCCACATATAGATACATTGACTTTCCATTTCCTACATCCACCTCGATTCCGATCTATTTGAAAATTGCTATAATTTATTTACCCATATATTTATGCATACATAAAAGCTATGTTTGGAGGAAACTGCCATATTCTACTAAATAGATATACGTGTTATCTATATCTAAGTCTTGAAAAAAAAAATAGATAAGATTTGCACCTATCGAATCTAAAAAATCTTGTTTTTTTTTTTTTTTTTTTTTTTTTAACATGAAGAGATAAAGAAGCCATTGCAATTGCCGGAAATACGAGGCCCACTAAAGGCACAAAGAAAGAGGGTAAGTTGTTAAAAATTATCATAGAATGGGTACCTCGATTTAATATTTGTACCTGTTATTGTTAGAAAGATATCTTAGAATAATTATAATTCGTATATAATTATATTGAGTATATCGAAGTGACTATATATATTAAATAATAAGTGTAAGGAATGGATAATTAAATAAATGAGACTTATTCTTCTTTATCTTTCTACATGAAATAGAGAAATATACATATGATAATCTATTCTATTCTTGTCTTCAAATTAGAATTGAATTCTAATTTTTATTTTATTTAAAAATAAAAAAATAAAAAAGAAAGAGTTTCTTACAAATTCACGAAGGATTCGTTAGAATTCAATCCAACAATATGATTCTTAGTAAAAATAGAGATTCTCAGAAGATATAGTAAAAAGAAAAGATACTCTATATCTATCTTTTCTATCTTTGAATTATATAGACTATACATACAAAGCAAGAAGGAAAAATGACTTTTGGGCATTTTGGTGAACAGGTGGTGGGCACGAGCGGTTCGGGAGGCTTCCGACTTAAACAGGGCTTGAGGCGATGGTGGCAATGACTAGCAAGTGACCGATGATAAACAGGGGCCTAAGGGGGACCTATGGAGGCCGGAGCTTGCTCAAAATGGACAGAACGAGCTCCGGCCAGTTCAACTTCAAAGACGCGCACAGGGTGTTCGATGGAATGCCTACTTGGATTCTGAGAGGTTGGAGGCGGTCGGCGGCTCCGGCAATGATCAACGGCTCGGGGGGGACTCCTCCTCCTTCTTCGGCCTATTCTCCTTCCTTTCCTCCCTTGTTTCTATCTCCCTCTCTCTCAGTTTTTCTCTGTATTTCTCTTGGCTTCTGTTCTATTCTTCTCATTTTCTGCAGGTCCTCCAAGCCTTTCAAGGCCAATGGCAGGTGTACCTAGCTGCCAGCCTATCGATGAGCTTGCTCCTCGACCCATGGATCGCGTCGGAGCTGCTCCCTCGATTCTCTTGCTCTGCCTGTTGTTGCTCCTTGCTTTGTTTTTCTGCAGGTCGTCGGGCGTAGGAGGAAGATAACTGGGCTAGGCTGGAGGGGAAAGAAGGCCATGCTGAGCCGTGCGAGGGAGAAAGGAGGATGGGCCGGGCTGGTTGGCCGCGCCGAGGTCCATGCAGGTGGAAAAGGCCGAGTCCGGGCCAAAGGGATCAGGCCTGACCAGGCCTCTCGTTTTTTTTTTTTTTTAAATTTTTTTAGTGACTAATTCCTAATTTTTAATACTATTAAGTCTTAAGTAGAATAGTGAAATTTAGGTGTCAATAGCTGCCCCTCTTTGAATGGAAGTTCGAAGAGGTTCCATTCAAAAACAGAAGACACCTAAATTATTTCGACGGTAGAGAGACTTTGGGTGCATAAGCATGCGCCAGGTCAAGCTATGGAGGCGTATTGTGTCAATAAAAGGAATAAAGACTCCGGGCTACAGAAGCACACCGTGTCATAAGAAGAAAAAGAGACCCTGGGCTATAGTAGCACGCCGTGTCATAAGGAGAAGGAAAGACTCCGGGTTACAGAAGCACATCGTGTCATAAGAAGAAAAAGAGACCCTGGGCTATAGTAGCACGCCGTGTCATAAGGAGAAAGAAAGACTCCGGGTTACAGAAGCACGCCGTGTCATAAAGAGGAAAGAAAAGACCTTGCGCTATAGAAGCATGCCGTGTCATAAGAAAAAGGAAAACCCCGGGCTACCGAAGCACTTCGTGTCATAAGAAGAAAGAAAGACCCCGGGCTACAGA
The DNA here is from genome assembly GCA_014182515.1 of Eucalyptus microcorys. Lineage (NCBI taxonomy): Eukaryota > Viridiplantae > Streptophyta > Magnoliopsida > Myrtales > Myrtaceae > Eucalyptus > Eucalyptus microcorys. The sequence goes on along the minus strand of CM024568.1, from coordinate 4,491,419 downwards.
AGCACATTATATCATAGGGAGAAAGAGAGATTCCGGACTATAAAAACACGTTGTCATAAGAAGAAGGAAGACCCCAAACTATAGAAGCACGCCGTGTCATAAGAAGAAAGAGAGACTCCGGGCTACAAAAGCACGCCGTGTTATAGGAAGAAGGAAGACCCCGAGCTACAAAAGCACGCCGTGTCATAATAAGAAAGAAGACCCCGGGCTACAAAAGCACGCTATGTCATAAGAAAAAAGAGAGATTTCGGGTTACAAAAGCACGCCGTGTCTTAGGAAGAATAAAGACTTTGGGCTACAAAAACACACCGTATCATAAGAAAAAAGAGAGACTCGACCTATAAAAGCACTTCGTGTCATAGGAAGAAGAAAGACCCCGAGTTACAAAAATACGCCGTGTCATAAGAAGAAAGAGAGACTTTTTAGGTTACAAAAGCATGTTATAGGAGATTAGATAATTTACAAATCAAGTTAAAAAATAATGGAGATTAGATATTACTGCTACTAAAGTATGTTTCAACGTACGGATAACTCATACTTTTCAAATAAAATAATATGAAAAGTAAAATGAAAAAGAAATTAAAAATTAAAAACCTAATTTATTGAAAAATGAAATCAATTTTTTTTTTCAAAAAAAAGAAATTATTCTTCTTCTCCATTCAGAACTTAAGCCCTCTCTCTCTCTCACTCAAATAAAATAATATGGAAAGTATAATGGAAAAGAAATTAAAAATTAAAAACCTAATTTATTGAAAAATGAAATCAATTTTTTTTTCAAAAAAAAAAAAAAAATTATTCTTCTTCCCCATTTAGAACTTAAGCCCTCTCTCGCTCTCTCTCTCTCACTCACTCACTCTCTCTCTCTCTCTTAAAAGGAAATCCACTTTCTCTCTCTACCGCAACAAAAAAATGGCGGCCACCACTAGAAGAAAGGACCTAGCCCGAGCTGACCAGGCCAGTGGTCCGCTCCCTCTCCTCCTTCGGCCGCTTCACACACTGCTGTCCTCCGCTACCTCCTCCTTCGCCTCCTCCTCCTCCTCCTCCTCCTTCACCTTTGCATCCCGCGTCTCCGCCGCCACTGTCACCTCCTTCTTCCACATATATGCCTCCCCAATGCGCGTCGACCTCCACTACCCTGCGTAGCACTCTCCTTCCATCCGCTCCTCCCTTGACCGCCCCACTTCGCTGTGTCGGTTCGCAGCATAGGGTGGCCAGCTCGTCAGGTCGAGCAGCCAGAAATCGGTGTCACAGAGGACTTGCAGTGCTCACGACGACGCATCCCAGCTCGTTCTGATGCAACTTGCCCAAGAGTTGCGGATCCTCAAGCGCGAGTGTCGGCTATGCGTTGTCGTGGAGCAGTGTTTTTTTTTTCCCTAAGCGAGTCGAGCAAGCAAAATGAGGGCAGCCATATGGGTTGGGCTAGTAAACTAAACGGGTTGAATATGAGTAATGTGCAAACCCATATAAACCGTATAAAGTTAGGCACAGATATCTTAAACCCATTTCCACTCATTTATAAAATTTTAAGTGACTTTTTTGTAACCTAACCTCTTAAGAGTGAGTCATAAAATGAGTTTCTAACCTATATTGGCAGCTCGGATTGAACGATTCCAAAGTTCATCAAGGCCAGCTAATAATTGGTATTAGATAATGATAATGGACTTGCTACAACGATTCGTGAAGCGACGGAACGAAATTAGCTCAGGCGATGCACGCACCGAATATCAAATGCAACCAATTAGACCCTACCAGAGTCGATGAGAACACACGCTACATGTGGAGGAAGAGGATACGTACAAATTCGTGGATGGCCCCCTGTTGCAGAAAACTCTAGTACAGAGCGATGCAAGTGTCCCAATCACTGTAAAAATTAGGCTTGCGACGACGAATCCCATGGTTTTTCACTCGACGCGACGCACCAGAAACAAATCAGATCTGAGCTCAATGCCTTCCGTTTCGCTAGGAGCCAGAGATTCAGCTGAAGAAACTGTAACGACCTGGGCCCCACGGTATAATATTGTCCACTTTGGACACTGAGTCCTCACGGTTTTAAAATGCGTTATACAGGTTAGAGGGGCCCAAGCCATTATAAACTGGCCCAGGACTCCCCCCTAAGCGATGTGGGACAAGAGAGACCCTTCCTTGCGCACGTCCGGGGACCCAAGGCACGGACGCACCGCCATCCCTCCTCCCCGCACACCGCCGCTCGGGCTGTCACACTCTCCCCCCCTTGGGAGCACAGCGCCCTCGCTGTGGCCCCACACGCGGTCGGGAGTCGGCTTTGATACCATTTGTAACGACCCGGGCCCCACTGTATAATATTGTCCGCTTTGAACACTGAGTCCTCACGGCTTTAAAACGCGTTATACCGGTTAGAGGGGCCCAAGCCATTATAAACTGGCCTAGGACTCCCCCCTTGGTGATGTGAGACAAGAGGGACCCTTCCTTGCGCACGTCCGGGGACCGAGGCGTGGACGCACCGCCATCCCTCCTCCCCGTGCACCGCCGCTCGGGCCGTCATAGAAACGAATCGAGAAACGAGCGGGAGACCGTGGGATTCTTACACGGATTTCTGAAGCTTCGATTGGCGATCGAAGGATCACTGGCAGATGCAGATGTAGAATCCAAACTCGGACAATATATGGGGATGCCTCTGGGGAATGAAAAGCTTGCACGGGCCAGGTCAAGAAAATGGCCCAGAAATGAGTTGGGAGGCGTGTCTGTTTGGGCTTGGGCTCTCCGGAGAGTTCGTATGGCCGGACGGACACCAATTCTTCAGACACGCTCCTATCGTCGAAAGAAAATACCAGGATAGTATGACTTGGCTCAGGGAAATTGGCTTAAAGAGATGAGATGTTGTGTTACGGATTCACTTGGAATTTTTCAGCCAATGGACCAATGTTGTGCCATAAAATTTGTGATTCCACTTGGTTGCCACGAAAGACATTAAAATTTTCAATCATATCATGATTCACATAGGAGAATAACGTTATATAATCGAAATAAGTCATTACCATATAATAATCTTAAAAACAGATACAATTGCACACAAGCGGGCATAATGTAGTCGAAGTGAAAGCGAGTTGCAAATTATTGGATTACCTATTGGACTTGAGATAAATAATAGTGAAGTTAAAATAGGCGAACTAAAACCACTTTTTATGATTAAGGTGTAGATCCGCCATTTCGTACGTTAGATACATTTGCTTTCTTGTTCACGAGATCATACTAACATATTCGATTTCTCTTAACCCTCCCCACATTAGATTAACCATCCACACAAACCCAAAGAGAAATGCAAACCCTCTCCAATGATTGCGGCCAACCGATGACGACCCCAACTAGTCGAGCTGCCTTCAACGCCACCACAACAGGCACGCCCTCCGTCATCGTGGTGGCAGAGGGGGCCTCCAGATCTGGAGGCGTGACCACCAGACCTGAAGGCTGGTTGCCGTTGGCGGTGGCAAGCTCAACAACACCGGCTCCTCAAGCACCGGGGACATAGAGGAGATGGACATATGAGAGTGCTTTCAATCATGCCTACGGTAGTAGTCATCGGACACGTGGTAAAATCCCGCAGAAGGGCAATATTAGGATCGGGTACTCGTGCAGCCGAGGCCTGTACTCGTAGGCGTGGAGAACCCAGAGCAGAATCAAAACCTTGATCGAGAGCCGGACCGAAGCGAAAGCGGATTTCGGGGACCCTTGGGAGACTTTCGCGTACTCGTGCGCCAACTGCTAGCGCAGCCTGATTTTCGACTATTGAATTCGGCGGGCCTTATTAGATTCAATATAAAACATGGATCAACGCTTTATTATTATTATTAATTTTTTTTATAGGACAGGAAAGCATCTTAGTGTCGGCCTTCTCAAGCACCTCCTCTGCTCAACCACCGTACAGGACGCCAGTTGTGACCAGCCAGTAAGAAATAAAATGAATGCAGCCACCACACCTCCCCCATTTATGGGGGAAGCCCCTTTCATTTTCCTGTACCACACCCAAGTATTTCACTAGGGAAGGCGTCGCGGGAATCCAGGGTGGGATCCTTACCCCCCCCCCCGAAGGGGGTTGTGGCGGAGAGCCTTGTGGGATGTACCCCTTTTCGACCTGAAGGGGAATCCATTGAAACGGGAAGCCTTTTAAGGTCTTGCTTAGGACCGAACTTTGATCCTTGATGTGGAGATCGGTCAAAGCGCAAGGACCGAATGATTCAACCCGACGGCCCTGCGATTTGGATTGAGACAAAAAAAGCTTCCCTCGTCTCATGAGTATAGGCAATTCTATAGAGACCATGACAACCATGCCAAATTTATCTATATCGCCGTGGACGTTGAGAATATGAACAATGTAGTATGCACTAAACCGTCTGAAACATTGTCAAAACATCTAGAAAGAGGGAGAACGGAAAGGAAACACCTAAGCATCCTATACATTAAGCCGGCCATTAGAATTCTAAGAGTACGGCCAACGAGGACCAGTAGCAAAGCCAAAAGAGTCGCCTTGGTATCTAGATTGAGGTCTCCTATTAAGATCAAGATACCCACTTCCACGAATCGTGGGTGCTCTAGGCCTCGCATTGTTCAATCTCATTGGATTCATTTCATCCAAACGGGGAGCATATCGTTGCATCATAGACATGTTCGCTAGCTGGGACGATTCGGAACCTCGGAGAACATAGGTAGATGTCATGGGCCCCGACTGGCTGTAACCAGGATCATTACCTGCCATGTAATTTCTTTGAGATACATTTGGATCTTGCTGACAATAAAGACGGACCAGCGAACGCATGTGCAGGTCCCTCCAGTATCTCTCTTCAAGTTCAGAGACACTGGGCCTGTAATTATCAGTGTCCCTCGTATGAGCCGTATACTCCAAGTTCTGATGCCCATAATTGGTAGGGGACCACCACCACTTGACCATCTCTGATTTGAATAATATTTACTGTTGCGCAGTCCACACATCCTGCTGGCATCGTCAGAGCGAGTGGATTCTCGCCCACCATAAAATTTCTTAGCTCGTGACATAGACATGCTTGGGTTAGCCTTTTGATAATTCATGCCCTTGACATCATTCTCAAAAGGAAGTTTACGTGATCTTGAGGATCGATCATTGACTGATGGCTTGGGTGAGGGAGGACGAGAGCTTACCTTTGCAGGTGGCTTCTCATCAATTTCTCTTCCGCGTGTTTCTCTACCACCTGCCTTTTCCCTAGAAGACTGCCCATTCGTCAAATTGGGTGAGGGACAACGAGGTAGATCCTTCTCATCAATTTCTCTTCCACATGTTCTGGTACCATCGGCCTTTTGCTTAGTGGACCGATCATTGAATGACAACTTCCCATCTGCCAACATAAGCGAGGGATGATGAGGGGTTTCCTTTGCAGGTGACTTCTCAAAAATTTCTCTTCCACTTGTTCCTATACCATTGGCCTTCTCCGCAGAAGTCCCAGTAGAATGGCTATCCCTGCTTTCTCTCCCGCTGTCATTTCGAGAAAAACGCCCAATTTGACCTACAGCCATATCGACTCTGCCAGTTGATTCTCCATGCCTACCCAATGGCATGGAGGTATCATTTATCAGTGACGAAGTACCAACGCAAAGGCTCTGGTCATCTTTCGGATGATGAAAATCCAGCGATCCACTGCAGTCGTCATTTGACCATGGCCACTTAAGCTTCATCAGCCAGTGACCCTGCTCTTGGGCTATGGCCTCGAGCTGTGCAGTCTAATCTTGACGGCTCCATATATACAGCAACAGTGGCTTATTGTTCCGCTGTTCAGTTTGTTTATCCTTCACATCAACAGACCCTGGCAAATAAAATGACTGAAAATGGAGAGGTTATAATTAGTCCATCAGATGCAAACATATGATCAGAAGGATGAACAGAACATCCAATTTCACCTTTCTAGACAAGAACCGATTGGCTTCCCACACCAGATCATAGCCAAACTTTTTCTCTTCTAATCTGCAGCACACCGCTAGATTTAAGTATTTGCAAAGGCAAAAGAGAGGGCTCAAAGTAAGGTAGTTACCTTTCAGTTTCTGATGGAACAATCAGAATAAGGAGCTTTGGTTTGAATTCAAGAGCTTTATCAATAAACTTTTTCGCCAAAGCTGCTTTAGCTCCAAAAGGAGGATTTAGCCTTATGATCTACTCAGGAAGAAACGTGATAGAATGATAAAACATTCAACAATGTATGGATATGTTCGGAGAGAGAGGGAGGGAAGGAGAGAGCTAAAGGGTCAATACCCCAACTAAAATGCAGAGAGGTAAAGCAAAACTCTGCCTCTTACCAATTTCGACCCAGAAGGTAGCTCTTCTGGTTGGATAGTCATACAGTCCCTTTGTTCGAAATTGAAGTTATTCTGCAATTAAAAGGAGGAGAAATTATATAAAACCAGCCTTACACGAAGGCAAGTCCAGGTTCAATTACCAAGTACATTTCACAGAGATCATAGCAACACCAATATTACCAGCAAATGCCAGGTGCTCCTCCAAATATTGTTAGTATATCCTTGAACCAAATATTATAGGATCCTAAAGCTGATTTGAGCTTTTTAAAGCATTAGGAAATAAATAAATAAATAAATAAATAAATAAGAAACTTGCATGAGTTATGCCATCACACTGTTTGACTCTTTTGTACACAAATACATATTGCATGTGATCATGAATGAAACAACTGCTTATTGGAACAAATTGCATGATGACTTATACAAACGGATGCTTGAGACAGCAAAATTATTTCATTGCCAACCTAGTCTAACCTCGGATACTATACTCACTATGGCAATCCTATATTTCCATTCCACAATCTAAGGAATATTCTCTTCTTTACTGCCCAGGAACAGGAACAAAGAAAGGTTCTACATCCCTCAACCTCCTCATAGTGAAACAAGTGAACAACCACTGGACATGAGGTTACTAACAATATTAAAAATTAAACCATCCTTAAAAAATGCCCCAGGAAATACGAAATAGTCATGCTGTAGTACTGTCTGCAAGGACAACTATAACATTCTTCACACATAAAAGTTAACGAAATGAGGTAGCACACGCAAATTACCTTTGGTGGATAAATATCATAATTTTTGTAAGAGCACTTCTTTTTGGTCTCTTCAAGCTTCTTTGCCTTTAGGCAGCTAAAATCATTAGCCCCACAACAGAAGTCAACAATCTGTTAATGCAATTTTATGAGTTGGATGAGTGACATCAAAACGTCGTATCAACAGAGCCAGAGAAGGGGAAAAGTGTAAGAAGCAGATTTCCTTTTTGTGGCAAAGACAGGTGAAAGATAAAATATTCACACGATGGTACGTGATGATTGTCAGATTTCTTTTAAAGCTCGAACAAAGCAATTCAGAATTTCAATCCCTCAGAAGGAACCTCACCAATCATGTTCCCGATCACATACAGATCACCATGATCTTCTTCATTTAAAATTCTCAAGCATCAAGAGTGGAAACAAACTACTAAACATCAAGTTTCTTACCATGTCTCCATCCCGAACATACCAATGGAGCTGGTCGACAATCTGCATCCAAAAATGTATCATTAAATTTGCACTTCACTCATATAATCATACAGAAATATAAGACGCAAGCTTCAAGACACGTCATTTGTTTGAACCAAATGCCTATCTGACAGACGAACCCACAATATATGCATATCATTCACCAAGTATGAACCTGTCACCAGTTCAAATAAGTCAACAACTGCTTATGAGCAATTTTTATTTGTCAATGGGAGACAAAGAGATACCTTGTAGGTACTTGTCTCATCAAAATAACTGACAGCTTCAATATTTTCTCATAGAATTTTGTTTTTCAATTTTATGCTTACAAATCCTGTATAATGTTCAGATTAGATGGTAGCATGTATACCTCACAATAAAGATTCAATGTAAACAAAGCAATCAGATGAAAGGGACCGATTAGCTCATTACTACAAAGAAACTCACTGAAACATAATGGGCTGACCAAGTGAACATCTAAATTCGCTACTTCGTCTATATGTGTACGATGCTAGCCTCGCTTAAAAGCCAAGTAAGGAAGCTAAGGAAATGAAAACATCCATCTTCTTTTCTAAATTAATAAAATCTGACCTGTAATGAGGGACAAGGGGCCCTAGTAGAGACTAGTGATAGATGAAATCCAAATGCCCTACAGTTTCTATTTCAAGAAGTTGAATTTGGCAAAATGAGAGGAATTTCCTAGAAAAGGCAATGGATATAAGTAAATTTGGAGATTCCAGAGTAGCTTTCCGCAAGCGTAATAGAGTAACAATTTGCAGGTTGTCGACTTCCATAGAATTACGTATAAGTGTTACTTTGTGAATGGAGTGGCGCACATTTGGTAACTTCTATGTTGCATGTGCTATTTTTCCACTTAAGACAAAAACATGAGAGAAGACAAAGTATTATTTCAATCAAGCAGCAGTGAAAATTACACCAGACATGAGAGAGAGAGATAGAGAGAGAGAGAGAGAGATTCTACAAGAATAGCCTCAAATACGAATATAGAAAATAGAATGTGAAGGTGCTGAACCTTCGACTTAAACGTCTGGGTTAGAACATCTGGGTCATAAACAGCTTTTGCATCTTCATTGCTGTCTCCTTCCTCTAGCCTCTGCACATGCAATTTTTCAATTAACATATACTTATTGACAATTTAAATTAGTGCATAAGTATGTACCTGAACTGCACCCTCCACTTTCCCAATAGTAATTGCCCCATCAACAGTTGACTTTAGATATTGTGCATGAGTAGATCGCATACTTACTGAAGATGCAGCCTCTTTCTTTAGATCCAAAAGCCTGCTTATCGCGGGGGAACACATAGTTGAAGAATAAAATAGAATGAAATACATCCGACGGATGTGCATTTGCTGATCATTAAATGCCAACTAAGATAACAGGCAAGAACACATCACCTCCTCTCTGTGTCAACATCTAGTGCAGGAAGTGAGTCATCTAGCCTCCCAGAAGCAGGTTGCACTGCTCTTCTCTTTTCACTATCTGGTACAACTTGTTTTCCCAGTTTTATCTGGTCAGATGCCTTTGTCATGAAGGAACGTAACCTTTCACCACTCAGAGAAGTGTGCTCCCTCATGGTAAAAGATGTGCGGGGCTCCAAAGACCTGGATTTGGCAGTATCCTTGTGAAATTTCTTGGATGCATATCTCACTTTGATTTTCTTGGCTATAGCTCGTCCAGGTGTTACTTTCACTTTTTTGTCTTTTTCACCTTCTTTCTTTGTGAAAGGGGATTTCTCCTTTCCAAGCGACTGTTTTTCTGAAGCTCTTTTTGAGGAGTCCTCTGAAGCAACAGGGTTCTTCTTTAGACCTTTCCCTCCAGTGGAGAGTGATTCCGATACTGATCTTTTCCTTTTCTCCCCAATGGCAGCACTATTTGCTCGAATAGTAGGAAACTTTATGTGATTTTGAAGTGGTGTCCCAATCTCTTCATCAATCTTATGCTTTCTGGCAAAGTTAAAGACAGCTCTTTAGCAGATGATGGCAAAATGCGTAAGAGTTAAAGGCTGAAGAAGCTTAATTACTGAAGTAGTACTTACAAACAATAAATTAGTATGTGATTAGGGAGTAATCCCTCCCATGCCCTTATAATGGAATCTTCATCTGAGTCTTCAAAAATAATTTCCCTTGACACAAGCAGATGAAGCATCATAGATCAATTACCACGAGACAAAAGCAATAATAATCTAAAAGTATAGTTAAACATACTTTGGCAAGCATTTTCTATGATAAGACTTGGCGCATCGTCTGCATACAGCAAATTGCAAATCATATTCCTTCTTGTTTTCTATTTGATTGCAAGTACAGCATTTATGTACAGGGCATGTGAAACTTTCTCCTGAAGCAATCCTCAGCTTAAGTTCTTCTGCAGCAACTTCATCTCTGCGATGGAGCAATTTTGCTACACAGTGGGGATGGTAGAAGTGGCCGCAAGTAGCAGAAACACATTGGAAGACCTATCACAGAATCAGTGTCAGGAAAAATATCCATACAACTCAGCTATAGAACAACCACAATTGACACATAACAGCACTTGAATAGAATCCTAGAAGTCTTGTGTCAAGTAACGGGCCCAATGAACCGCATCAAACCCAGAAAACTTGATGATTATTATATTTTTGGTGTTAATTTTGCAAGCGGGAGGAGGAGGAATGAGGGAGCTAATCTGTAATATATGGGCTCTTTAATAAATAAAAAAAAAGAAAAAGAAAAAGAAAGAGTTGAAAAGTCAAAAAGGGAGGCTGAAGAGAAGTGCGGAACCTTTGGCTGGGTTATAAAAAGAGAGAAAGAGGGAGAGAAAGAGGCCTTCAGCAGAAACGAAAAGAAAAACAGGGGAGCGGAGAAACAGGGGAGAAGAGAGAAAGAAGAGAAAGGAAAAAAAGGGAAAAAGGGAAAAATTTTGGCGTGCTCGTGATCCGGACGCCTCATCAAGCCGACTCAAGTGTGTTTTGCAAGGCCGGTAAGAAATTGAAGCCTTTAATCACTTACTTGAAGCAATCGCCGCAATTAGGGCTCGAAATTCGGATTTCTTGGGTATTTGTGTGGCGAAGTCCGATTTTTGAGTCGTTAAGCTGTATATTTTTAGAAATGGTACTTTGGGATGTTGTGAAGCTATAGCAATTTATGGATCGTGTTTTGAGCTTGCGGTTTGTTCGGAACGGAATTTTGAAGTTGGGGGCGCAATCTGGTACTGTAGCGATCAGTGGCTTTGAGTCTCTTTTTTTGTTGTTTTCAGTACTGTTTTGGAGCGGCTGACTTGGGGTTGTTGTTGTATGTTAAGAGAGCTTTCTAAAGACTATAAGACGGCTTGAAACGGAATTTTGTGGAGGGAGTTATGGCGTGACGAAGTTGACGCATGGGCCGCGCCTAGCTGAAAATGATGGGTTTATGCTAAATTGTGAGCTTTTGGGGCGCGTAGGTGTCGTTTTATCGACTAATAGGCCTAGTATAGGCGAGTCGTTATAAGAATATCCTTTTACTCGGCCTTTTAATATTATTTTTCCGTTAATTGTTAGGAATCCGAATGCGTTGGTTCGTATGAGCGTCGTAGTTGATTTTTGGCTTTTCCCAGGTGAGTGACACTATTTCTTCTTTGTATTTTAAACTCTTGTTTTGAGAAACGTGGTGGATTATATATTCCATGAGTTGATAAAAAGTATATTTTGTTGCATAAAACAGGATCGAGCTATTACTGCCATTTTTGTTGTTCGAAGGGAATTATATTTCGACTTCGATTTGAATGGTTGTTTGAAAAGGATTTGTGAAGTTCTTTGTGAAAGAATCTTGAAATGTTTTGGAGAATGCTTTGATATTTATATATCAAATTTTGAGTTGTGATATGACTTTATTTCTGATGTTGAATTACTGGATATTGTGATTGGTGGTTGGTGGTTGGTGCTCAATGTCTCTGTGGCCCCTGAGGGGTGTGTGGGTATGCGCATACTATTCTAGGATATCCTTGTGGGCCGAGCCACCGGCTAATAATAGGTGGAGACCTTGCCAAGGGGGAATCTTGGTCGTTTTGTCACGGGCGTTACGCGTGACCATAGTTAGACATTTGAGCATGAATTGGTCAATGGAGTGGACCATTGACGTGTGATTTAAGTTTGGTCGATGGAATGGACCATCGATGTGATTTGATGAGATTAATCAATGGAATAGACCATTGATGTATGTTTTACAAGATTGACTAATGGACTCGACCATTGATACTTTCGGTATTTGAGTTATGATTTGGTATTATGATAAAATGAGTTATGTTTGTGTTTTAAAATGTGCATAGTGATTTCTCGATCCGCTTAGAAAAAATGTGTTACTCACTGAGCCGTGGTGGCTCACTCCTCTCATTTACTTGTTTTTCAGGTTCTTCAGCGTGTCGCGAATAGGTGTGAGCGTTCATTCGGGAAGGACTTTTGTGGTGGAAATTTTTGGGTATGACTTATACATAGTTAATAGGTTTATAAGCTAGTCTTTGTAGAAGTTTTATGTTTTAATTTTTGTGGATTATATATATACTCTGATATTGTAACCAATTGCCCCTTTTTGTCAAATATATATGTGGATGTATATATGTTGATATCGGGTTGAAATTTTGGTTACGTTGAGGCTGCGTCCTTTGGAAAAAGGACGGCCGTGTCATGCCCCTCCTTCTTGTGAATCGGGGTGTGACATAATCTCAGTCACAGGTCAAGAGTATGTTCAAGGGTAGACCAAGCAAGTCCTTAGCTAAACAAGCCAACCTTACATCCCCTCTTCATAAATATTGAAAATTCTTTTTCTCCCATAAAAAAGATGGGTTTGATTAGAACATGTTAAGAAAGACTTCTCCGGTTCCAAAATACAATTGTTGGACATGCTTCATGGGGCTAGCTCAGACCATGCCAGAACGAATGGTCGGGGCACATGCACGGCTGACTTTTACCAAGTAACTAGACACTGTGGATAAGCATGAACATTAGATGTTTCCACCCGACCCACACTTATAAAAAAAACATCTAAAGTTCAGTATCCTGCGCAATCTCCAAAAGATTTTATATAAGTTTTTGTAGCAACAAAACAATAGAGGAGAATGGAACGCCTTCATCATGAAAATCAGATTCAGTGGTAATATATGAAGCCAGACAATTGATCTTTTCCCACTGTCTCATACATCAGCACTAGAAGACATGTCAGATGAGCCCAACTTCCCACATGCAAAGCACTGGTGCAGGTTGTCTCTACAATTTTCGCACTTAAAAGTCTGCATTGCCTGTCAACGTTACGATAATAATATAATTAGAAACCAAAGCAGCAAAATAAAAAATAAAATAAAATAAAAGGCCTAGCAGAAAACAAGAAACCAAAGCAAAAAGAGAACTAACTTCTAAACACAAAAAAGAAATAAAAAAATGAAGTATCATCCTACATCAACTTCATGCTGTGAAAATCCTAGAGAATCGCAAAGAGAGTCTTCACCATCTTCTTCAGTAGCGTGAAATGACCTCATGCATTTTCCATCACAGCTGTATTGATAACAAACTGTCAGATATGAATTTAACTAAAAAAAGGCATACCAAACTGAAGTAAAAGGTGCAGTAAGAACATCCATAAAACTTCACTAAAAGAGCAGAAACTACCCTAAAAGCAGTAAGAACAATTTATCCCACATACAATATGAAAAATTCACGTACTCGCACTTTTTGTCAAAAGCCCATTGGGACATATAATCTATGGGGAAGATCAAAGTCAGAGAAGAAAATGTTCATAAAAGTTGATAGATGATAGACCAAATTGGATTTGTTGTCTGCACTAAAGTTTTTATAACTAGACAGGAATAAGACCAAATCTCTAAATTGGAATGAAAAGTATTCTAATCGCTAAATTTCTAGAAACTAACAGACCTAGAAATTATCTATCGTGAAAAGAAAACTGAAGGAGGACAACACGTACCATAACATGCTGCCACCGTCATCACATAGCGCACAAACAGAGTCAAAACAATCATCCACCTCAGCGGTCTTGTCTTCAACATCTTCCATCCCGACATCTTTGGGATCATCCGCAATAAAAATTGGCTTTGAAACATGCTAAAAGATCCCAAGAAAGCCTTCCTTAGAGAAACAAATAAAAGGGAAACGGCAGAAACTTTCAAAGAAAATAAGTGAGATATAGAAAAAGCATAGGTCCAAACCTCGCCAGATTTTCTCTTCTCCCTAGTCTTTTCTTCCATGAAACTGCTCAGAACCTGCATGAGTTTTGCTTACAGAAATTAACGAACGTCCAAATGAACAATGGCAATTTGACCTCGAAATCATCAACAACAAGATAGACTTTTCCCGATATATATTTTGTCAGTCTGTTAATTTCTATATATGAACACCAATTTGACCCCAAAAACATTCACAACGAGATACTTTTCTCCGATATATGTATTTTTCCGGTCTGTTAATTTCATTTACCACACCACTTACGCATAAAAATCATTAACAATAATGGTGCCTACAATTCTGGTCTCAGTCAAACTTTTAATCACTCGAACTATGACACCCACAATTTGAAATACGCAAACAATTTCTACAGCGACTACTAGTTTAATTCAAATTTTAAAATAAAAAATATGTGTACTTGTTCTTTTCTTTTTCTTTTGAGTTTGACCAACTAATAAAAAATTAAAGTAATTTCAGTAATTTGGAATTTGTTAGGTAAGGATTGGTTTTTTTGAACTTTTTGGTGTATTTTGTTTTATGTATAAATATAGCACGATGAAAATAGACAGAGATATAAAAAATAAAGAAAAAATGGAATTGTTTGACCAATGTCAATGGCCAGAATATCATCACAGGAACAAGGTGATGAATCTAAAAGAAACGACAGGAATAGGAACGACCTTGGATTTCGCCGATGCATCATCCCTCCCCATAGCCTCTTTAATTAACGCCACATGATCCTGCAAATCCTTCGCTCCCGCTGCGGCGTGCTCCTCGCTGCCGTCCCCGTCAGTCCACCTCACCGGCAGGATGGCGAACGAGACCGGCTTGTTGTCCAGGTCCTTGAAGAAGTAGGTCGACACCGTCTCCGGCAAGGTGTCGGCCTCGTCACTGGACAACGCCATGTCGCGCGAACCCGAACTTGACATGCTTCGCGGGAGATATCGGCTGAAAGGGAGGGAGGGAATTCGAAGAGCGGAGCACTGCTGTTTCGGATAAATAGGTCGAAACTGCTGACGTCATCTGCTTTTCAAATATTTTGAAGATGTCGGCCGGATCTAAGCATTTCGAATATTTCGGAATTTCATCGTCAGGTCGCCGCATCATCTGCTTTTCATCTGCTTTTCGAATCTTCGAAAAGCAGATGACGACAAGCAGCAGCCACACGGTCGGGTTTGGCACGCGTTGAAAAAGAAAAAAAGAAAAAGGAAACCAGCTTCTTCTTGCACTGATTCTCTCTCTCCGGAAAACTCGTTACTGTCATGGGGCCGGGACATGCTTACTAGGCCCAAAATATCATGGGCCGACCACGTTCGTATTGAATAGTGATTGGTTTTCGCGACCATAAGTGGGTCATCTTAGACCTTAAGTTGCAAACTTGTAAAGGCGGACAAGGCCCATGGAATTGTCATTGCTAAATCATTACATGGAAGTGTTGACATTTTAGGGGGAACATTTTCAAAAAGAAAAAAAAATTTGTGGGTTTCACATGGGAGGTCCACATGGATCAAACAAAGTCGACATTTACTACGAATTTGGAGCCAGGAAAGAAATCCCCCGTTCTCTCACGAAATTTATATCCCATTATGCATCATTAATGATATTATCTTCCTTGAATGCAGTATTGTCTCATTTCAATTCCTATACGGAGATAACTTTTTCCAACTTCGCTAACATAAATGCCTCTGCAATTATAATAGGAAAGATTCCAAGTTTTGTAGGTTGTTTGTAATTGCATTATTTTTAAGATCAACATCACATGCTCGTGGTACAAGACCTCCGGCAACTTTTGCGGTCGGTTGGCTTTTGTAGAGATAGCTAGTAGAGTCTAATGCATTGTCAATTATTTGTCCTACGTCTCTTTATAGTATGCATAGATGATAAATTGAACTGCTAGGATAAGATTGATTTAATGATTAAAGAAGGGATATGGATACGGGCATTGGGCATGCGATACCTAGGTAATTCGTGGATTTTCCTTGTTGGTACTGGATTTTGAAATTTTGAATTTAAGCCACTATTATTTTTCAATGGGCGAAAAGGTCAATCTATAAAAGCAAATATCCATGTTTGCACATGTTACAATAAAAAGTGTTTTTTTAAACAAAAAAGTTTATAAAGGATTCGATTATCGCAGCATGCATTTGAGATTACGTTTGCACCGTCCAGGTACATCAAAGGACCCATTGGATGGGATTGTCATCTAAATTTAGAAAAAAAGGAAACTTTTTCTTTCTTTTAAATTATTTTTGTTTATCTGCTTCTTAAATTCCCATTTTGCCTCTTTTCCACGTGCCAAAGTAATACTAACCCAATTTTCGTCAGATGAAGCCCACAAGAGCATTTCATGGTTCACAAACAATGTGGTCGTCCTCGAGTTAGCATATGATTAGGGAATCCAAATATTAAAAAATATGAATAAGAAAGCTAAAAAATTATTCTTGGGATAATTGTAAAACAAAATTAGTTTACGAATGCTTGCCTCGATAAATGATAAAAAAATTTATGATAAAATTTGTCAAATTAAAAGATTCAAGACTTAATTAATATCCATATAATAGCTTTAATATTTTTCAAGTAATTATCCTATTTAATCCTCATTTTCCAGAGATTTTTTTAATAGACGTAGAGTGTAGAAAGTAAACAACTAAAGGAAACTAAAATGTTCGCACTCATGTAATATGAAGTACTTCATCATTCCGATGGTATGTTTGGTTCAGCATTCTTGAGAAGTTTTTGACCTCCAAAACCCCTTGAAGAAATGTTGGATAATTTGGCAACTATTTTAAAGCAGCTTTAAGGAGAAAGTCGGTATTGGGAAAGCTGAAAACCTAATACTGCTAAGGATTAACATTGAGCTTTTAGCATAAGGCTAAATGCTAAAATTCATTTTTTCCTCCAAAACTATCCTCACCAATTCTTCAAATTTGTGATTTGGCCATCGTGATTATTTTTTAAGTGCTAAAAATAATCAATTAATATAAATGCTAAAAAAAATTAAACTTATGATTTTGCCCTTGGGCGACCTCAATTGACGGCCACCAACACCAGATTTGGTTCTTTGGCAACTGTAGCCCTTTGTTGGATCCATGAAAGATTTGGTCCTTTTTTAATTTTTTTTATATATATTTGATTTTTTTAGTATTTATATATATTTGATTTTCTTTTAGCAGTATTGTCAAAATTTATAATTAAAAAGATTTGGCCCGGCTGGTCGTCCATGTCCTCGAAGAAGTAGGTCGACACTGTCTCCGGCAAGGTGTCGGCCTCGTCATTGGATATGAGTGGAATAAGTACAGTCAAATGCATTAAGATCATGAAAATCCACCTTCCAAGGTCGTGCAAGGGTATCAATTTAATATCTTTTACCCTAACCTTATCGACAAAACTAAGGGCCCAACATAAACAATTTTTTTTTTTTTTGGGTCGGTCCTAAACAATTGAAAGGGATGAAAATAGCACATACGGGTATCGTCCGATTCCACACCGGACCCCCATATGAGGACATTGTGAGTGTGTATCGTCCGATTCTACGCCGGGCCCCCATATGAGGACATTATGAGTCTACTTGATCAGCAAATTACCTTTCCGCGTTTGTAAACCTCTTGGCTGCCATGGTGCTGGTGTATTGCAGGCTTTTAAAATTGTGAATAAAGGATGGGAATATTCACACAAGAAGGGCTTCAAATGCACTTTTGAAAAAGAGATCTTGCATGTTTATTTCAACTTCAAATGTTACCGCTATTGTCAATGAACAGTTTATTTCTTTTGCTAGGAAACCATAGGCGAACAGTTACTACTTGTTTTGAATCTTCTTTGACAATGGAATTGAATGTGGATTCTAACTTCTAAGCTTAAACTAGAAGTGTGATGACCATTTCGGAAGTTAGGAGACCGAATTTTGTATCATGGCATATTCATTTAATTGTTTGTTAATACTCGTTAGACAGCTATTTTACCTGCTAGCTTGTAGCAGTTGTATTATTTTTATTTATTTTCTTGGCCAAGCTATTTTAGAATTACAGGCTAGAAATGGATACGAGTTTTGTTTACTTGCGTTAAATGTACAATGTCATTGATATTTTGCTTCCTACGAATATTGCGAGGGCAACTACCTTTTAGTTATCCTTTATCAATTTGACGATATAATTGGCTATTTTCGTGAAGCAACTACTATAGGACCATGATACTCATCTTTTTTCAAGAGCCTGTCCCAAGATCTTATGATTAATCTTTCAAGATGATTAAGGTGAGTTTGTTCGGAGTGATCTGCCTTTGTTGTGGCTTGGGCTGTGACTCTGTAGTCTGGCCTTTTATGCTCTGAGTTTATTATGAATTTGTCTTTGTAGTTAAGGATATTAACTTATTACCAGAAACAAGGCTTCGGGCAAATCTGAAACAAGGCTTCAACGCAAGTTCACTCTTGCATTGGTCAGCTTTGAGCTGGAGTAGATTGATTGTTAATTGAGAAGACGTAAGCTTTTGGTAGCTTGCCCAGGACAAAGGCACACATGTATAGTTCACATTTGCTCCATGTTTAATAAATTTGTCGATGATGGATGTTCAATTGATTGGTTAAATCAATTTCACATAAGCATAAGCATTGCGTGAAATCTTAAAAGTCAAAAAACAATTCCAAATCTGATTTATATAGGCAATAAAAGGGAAAATATAGGTGTCAAGTGATTTTGGGCGTGGAATTTGCGCCGCTCATTTACTATTTACTGAAAAGAAAAAAAAAAGATGAACAAGTTGCATCATTATATCAATATCTAATTAGGATCCCCAAATAATTGAGCAAAAGGTACGATGAATATATGATATAATAAAAAAAAAAAAAAAAAGGACCAAATATAATAACATAAACGCAAAAGCATATTATTAATGGATCTTAGAATAATTGTTAGAATAGGATTGTCTCAAATGGGAAAATTTGCAGTTTGCAAAAGAGATGATTTATTTAAAGTTAATATCATGTCAAAAGCATTAATTTTTCTTTTCCACTAAAAAATTATATTTTCTTGGAATTTAAAATATATATATATATATATGATGAAAAAATTTTAAGAATTTACATGTCAATATTTCTCTTACTGACGACTGCTTTGACTTGCTTCGCTTTTCTGTGAAGATACGGCGATGTCCACCTCACCGAAGCCGTTTACGCTCTCGTCCTCAAGCTTGAGGAAAATCCCAGTTCCGGCAATGCTCTCAAACTTGGTTGCATTTCGGATGCTTCCAGCGTCTTCGAGGGGTTATTTAGGAAGCGTCTTTGTTTGCGAGTATCTGGATTATGTTGTTGAATTGTTTGACGAAATGCCTAAGAGACGCATTGCTTCGTGGAGTACTGTGGTTTCGGAATTGGTGAAAATGCACGAAAGAGCATTTGAATCGTTTCGTCAAATGGACCAAATTAATGATGTACTGATACTAATAGTTTAATTAGAGGAAAAGAAATTCATGGTCATGCCATCAGAATTGGTATGGAGACTGACTTCAGTGTGAACAATGCACTTATCGGATTTTACATAAAATGTGGAACCATAGACGATGTAATATGTGGGTACGACGTAACGGGCTGCTGGACGAGGCAATATGGCTATTTTCCCATTGTAAAGTACAAGGGAGCATAATTCTTGATGAAGTTGCATCAACTTCAATACTATGTGTTTGTGGAACTTTTAAGGTCTGATAAGATGGGTGAGCAGATTCACTGTCATGCTCTTAAATCTCGATTATTTTCAGATTTAGAGGTATCAAATGCATTGATCAGCATGTATTCAAAGTGTTGGAATATAAATGCTGCTAAAAGGGTCTTTAACATAATGCCTGCGCATGATGTAGTTTCATGGAATGGCTTGATTGTGGGGTTCATTATACATCGGCAGGCAGATGATGCCCTCACTGTCTGGCCAAACTTACTGGATGCAGGGATAAAGCCTGACAAAATCAGCATCCCTTTAGTTATATCAGCTTATAAATATATCAAAATGTGTCTAGTTGATGAATGTTGTAGATTCTTTTCGTAAATGTGGACATAATTTGATCTAGAACCTTCTCAGGAGCATTATGCAGCATCGTTTGTTGGTGTTTTAGGATTCTGGGGATTTCTTGAGCTTTTAGGGAAAATAATCAGCAATATGCCTTTTAAACCTGTAAAATATGGGTTTTGACCCGGTCAAAGAAAAAGAAAAAGAAAAAGGTAGAAGCTACAGGAGAGAGAGAGGAATCGAGAGTTTTCGGGAGAGAGGGAAAAGAGAAGAAAGAGAGAGAGAGAGAGAGGAAGAAAATAAAGAAAGAAAAAGAAAACAGAAAAAGGGGAAGAGATAAAAAGGAAAGAAAGCCCACGTTCGGGCACCAGAGAGAAAAGAAAGAAAAGAAGAAGAAGAACAAGAACAAGAAGAAGAGAAAGGGGAAGAAAGGAAAGGAGTTTTGGCACGTGCATGCCACGGATGCCTCGCCAAGCTGACTCTACTCCATAACGCAGCACCCAGTAAGAGATTAGGCCCCTCGTTCGTCCAATTGAAGTAATTTATGGGTTTAGGGCTCAAATTCGGAATTTTTGGAAAATTAAGCGGCGAAGTCCGATTTTGGAGTCGTTGAGCCGTGTATTTTTGTAGGAATGATATTTTAGGTGTTGTGGAGCCGTGGGATTTTACGGATCGTGATTTGAGCTTGTGGTTTGTCCGAAACAAAATTTCGAAGTTTCCGTGCGTAGTGAACAGTACGCGTCCAGTAGCTTTGGGCTTGTATTTTGTCACCTTTCGGCTTGATTTTGGGATGGTGAAGTTGGGATTCTTGTAATATGTGTCAAGGGCTCTCTATTGACTATAAATACATTCAGATCGGGGTTCGGAGGAGAAAGTTAAGGCATGATCAAGTTTTGCGCTTAAACTCCGTGTTGCGAGCGGCTTAAACAATCGCCTTGGTTATGCGATTTGTTAGCGCGTAGAAGTCCTTTTGTTAGAGTTAAGGCGTAATTTTTTAGTCATTTCGTAGTTGAAATAGAGTTTTATTAGATTTTAACATTATTCCTCGATTATTTGATAGGGCCTTGAGTTCAATGATATGGGTATCATTCGTCGTTTGGTCGTAGACGACGAGGTGAGTAGTACTATATCTTCTTTGGTTTTGAAAAATTCATGTCTTGAAGTATATATGTATATATATTGAATTGAGGAGAGCATTTTTATTGCATAAAAGCCAGATCAAGCAATTGCTACTCTTTGGTTGATTGTAAATGTTTGAAAAGCATGTTATATAAGGTTTGTGGAGAAATATATATGAAATTGCTTTGCGACTGATTTATGGAAATATTTATGATGATTTGAGAAACGGATATGAAATAGATAATGGGCTATGCTGCAATTGTTATTTGTTTGGTTTAAGATATTGATTTCTGGATTGAATTTTTGGTATTGGAGAATGGTTATTTATGCTCAATATGACTATGAACCCAGTGAGGGGTTTTTGGGGTATGCATATCAGGTTTAGGATATCCTTCTGGGCCCAGCCATCGGCTTTGTAGGTGGAGGCCTTGCCAAGGGGAGAATCTTGGTCGTCTTGTCACCAGGCGTTGTGTCATGACCATGGTTAGTTATTGAGCAATAGATTAGTTAATGGATGAACCATTGATATGTGATATTTGATGGAGATTATTCAATGGACTTGACCATTGATACTTGATTTTTTTTTTATGGCGATTTAAATGAGTTTTCCATATTAGTATAAAGCTTTGATGATAAGAAATAACTTTTATATGATTCAATATGTATTTTATATATTGAGTTGGCGTTATGAAGTTTGGTATTGCTTTGTATGCATGCATAGTGGTTGTTCGATCTGCTTAGAAGATATGTACTACTCACTGAGCTGTTGTTGCTCATTTCACTCCTCCTTTAATCTTTTCGGGTTCCTCGGTTAGAAGCGAATAGAGCGAGTGCGCCCTCGGTGGGAAACTTTTGGGGAGTTCTATTTTTGGGTATGGTCAAAGGAAGTGGTGTATATATTCCTTGCTAGTGGTTGGATTGTCTGAGTTCTAACTGTATATTTCTTTTTGGTGGATTATAGAAACTCTGATGTTGCAACCAATCTATTGGTCTATCTGATATATATATATGGTTTGATATATATATATAGGTTGATATCAGATTGTTGGTTGTATTTGAGGCTGCGTCCTTTGTGTGGAAGGACGGCCGTGTCATCCCCATTCTTTGTAGTTTTGGGGTGTGACAAAACCAGAGGCATCAATCTGGCGAGCTTTGCTTGACAGATGTATCTCTTCCACTTGTTCCTATACCATTGGTCTTCTCCGCAGAAGTCCCAGTAGACTGGCTATCCCTGCCTTCTCTCCCGCTGTCATTTCGGGAAAAAACGCCCTTTTTGACCTTCAGCCATATTGACTCTCTCTTTGGTTTCTTCAGGCCTACGCATTGGCATGGAGGTATCACTTGTCAGTGACGAAGTACCAACGCAAAGGCTCCGGTGATCTTTCGGATAATGAAAATCCAGTGATCCACTGCAGTCATCATTTGACCGTGGCCTCTTATGCTTCATCAGCAAGTGACCCTGCTTTTGGGCTATGGCCTCGAGCTGTGCAGTCCAATCTTGACGGCTCCATAGATACAGCAATGGTGGCTTATTGTTCCGCTACTCAATTTGTTTCTCCTTCACATCGACAGACCCTGGCAAATAAAATGACTGAAAATGGAGAGGTTATAATTAATCCATCAGATGCAAACATATGATCAGAAGGATGAACAGAACATCCCATTTCACCTTTCCAGACAAGAACCGATCGTCTTCCCACACCAGATCATAGCGAAACTTTTTCTCATCTAATCTGCAATGCACCGCTAAATTTAAGTATTTGCAAAGGCAAAAGAGAGGGCTCAAAGTGAGGTAGTTACCTTTCAGTTTCTGATGGAACAATCAGAATAAGGAGCTTTGGTTTGAATTCAAGAGCTTTATCAATAAACTTGTTCGCCGAAGTTGCTTTAGCTCCAAAAGGAGGATTTAGCCTCATGATCTACTCAGGAAGAAACGTAATAGAATGATAAAGCATTCGACAATGTATGGATATGTTCGAAGAGAGAGGGAGGGACAGAGAAGAGCTAAAGGGTCAATACCCCAACAAAAATGCAGAGAGGTAAAGCAAAACTCTGCCTCTTACCAATTTCGACCCAGAAGGTAGCTCTTTTGGTTGGACACTCATCCAGTCCCTTTGTTCGAAGTTGAAGTTATTCTGCAATTAAAAGTAGGAGCAACTATATAAAACCAGCCTTACACGAAGGCAAGTCCAGGTTCAATTACCAAGTACATTTCACAGAGATCATAGCAACACCAATATTACCAGCAAATGCCAGGTGGACCAATTATTCTTCTGCATGGCATTCACTGAAAACTCAATTGCTCAAAGCAAATGCTAAAGCATATAAATGGGTTACCACTGGCCACAGCCTGGAAAGACCCTAACAGAGACTCCCTATTTCAACCTATAGGCATCAAGAAGAATCCCTAACAAATTGCAAGTGCAAAAAAAACAAAAGACGAACGTGAAAAAATAAACCTATTTTCTAAACCACAGGCAAATTGCATTTAACAGACACAAACTATAGTTCCGTATCATCCAACTTTTTGACAGTTTTGTGTGCCTCCATATAAGTGAGGTTTCATCCTCTAGAAAATGCATGGGTCACTAGTAAATGTGCTAAAATTATGTTGGCATGCTCAAGTTTCTCATAAATATCCTGCAAAATTGTAAATTACTTCAGATTTCAAGGCTCCAGCATAACCAAAGTGGTGAGAGACCAAAGTGGGAGCAATGAGGATAAGGCTAAGAAAGCAGGTAACTGTGGCCAACTCACAACAACTTGCTCATGTCCTCCTTTATGGCTATAGACAGCCTATTCTTCCTCCATATTTCATAGTTAACAGGTTGAGCCAACCGCATTCCAAACCACAATCTAGCAATTTCTTACCAAATTTGGTACAAATTTCCAAGAACAAAAAATTGACAGCATGTCTACTCCACACTTAAAATTATTACTTCAAAAGAATGATATAGCAATGCATGTAGGTAGGCTACATAAGTCCTCCTGAAGCTACATGCCGTGCTAAGCAAGTCATGGAGATATTTTTCACTATCTGGAAGACTCATTGCCGTTGACACTTAAATTTTTGCCCAAAAATCAATTCCAAAAAAATGGGAACTTGTTTTTCCACAAAAATATTTCAAGTTAAATTCTTGGATATAGATTATCTAGGCATTTAATATAGTGTTTTAAATGGAAGATGTTTTTACTTTAAAAAAAAAAAAAAAAAAAAAAATTAAAAATATATAAAAAGGATTAAAAAAAAAAAGAAAAAAAAAAAGTTGGGGCCAATGATCTAAATGTGACTAGCCAAGCCCAAGAGGTCAGATTGGAATTCAAATGGCAAGTTGTGGCCAAAATGCAATTTCCAAAAGTTGAGGGATCGATTCGCAAATTTTGTAAAATTTGCGCTCGGGCCCGTAAATCATCATCTTGGTCACCAATTAAGTTGAAATGGAATTTGGGCCAAGTCGAATCAATCAAATCGAGCCAAAAAGACCAAATTTGTATTGAATTAGGTATTTTCGAATAAGAAAATGACCAACTTTGAGGGACTTTCTTGCAAAATTTGGTGGGCACAATTGCGAAATTTGGTCGAGATCTTAAACTACTATACATGTACTCGCTAATTGATCAAAAATTGCATCAAAATTCATGGATTAAAGCACTCAAATCAGCAGCCAAAACTTAGTCCACGAGTTGGTCTCAATTTGGAGTTGCTGAGTAAGCAAATTGGTGGCCCCACCATTTCCTCCTCAGCTGCTCAACCAGCCCAATATCTGCACGTGATGGAAGACCATCATTGGTATTGCAAGTGGAAAAACATTGGTCAGAGATAAGCTACTGAAGGCACGGGAAAATAGCACCAAATCCAGACACTCAACAGCTGCGAAGTGGAAAAATTGACTTGAGTCAGAGAGTGGGTGAAGTAGCCCTGTTGACAGGCTTGGTACGTGGACAACATATAGACCAAAAATCCTCTAATTGAGGGGATAAGATCAATGAAGAAAGCTCTTTCAAGTCATGAGAGAGAGGAGACGAGAGGGAGAGGAGAGAGCTCACGGTCGTCCCCCAAAGAGGCCCTCAGAAGCAACTCCAGAAAAGGAAAACCCAGAAATTCCAGGTCAACCTTCAGAGAGAAAAATGAACTTTTACAAGCTTGCAGCCAAAATTAGCCAAAACCTTCAACTAGAGAGTGAAACTTCACTCAAAGATATTTCCAACCATATGTCGCACATTCCAAGTGGAGATCGGGAAGGCCTCCTAAAGCCCCCCGAAAAACACCCTCCTGGCGGGCCAAGAAACACTGAGAATTTTTGTTAAGTGTTGAGCCCGGTTGGTTACGAGTGAGGGAAAGTGAGTGCTTTTGAGAAGATGGAGAGACAAATGAGGAAAATATTGAATTTTAACCCATAATAGAATACATATAGTTTGGTTTAGTGTTAAATTTTCTAACACAAGAGGTATTGAAGTCTAATTTTAGAGGTCAAAGAAAACCTTCATTGTCAGTTCTTTTTTTTTTTGCAGATCTCATTTTCAGTTTGAAGGAGCCAACTTCCACATGCCCCCGAGGATAATTTCTTGGTTCCCGTGGCCAAGAACCACCTGCAAAAAAAACTAGGAAGCAAGGTAAGTATCCTAGATGTATTTTTGTTCGAGTTTGAACATATTTTGATCATGAAAATCAAGAGGAAAACCAATCCGGAAAACTGATCTTGAGGCTGAAATTTTTCTAGTGTTTGAAGCCTCTTCGAGAGCCATACATGTTTGACTTGCTACTCCCCTTTGCATGCGTTTTCTATCTTCATGAGCTTGATGAATGTCATGTGGGAGTACAAATGATGCATAGGTCAGCTTGGTGTGGTCTTTAAATTCCTGTGTGAACAATGAGATCGTCTAAAACTTTGGCCAAAAACCAAGCCTATCCACATTAATTCATGGCTGGTCAGTGTGAACTTTGCATGTGTGCTTCTTGGAGAGGTCGTTTTGATGTGTTCGGTTGGTCATTCTCTATGACATTTATTGCATTTGAAAGCCCATGTTACCTACTTTCACTCGGATTAAGTAATGTTTCTCTTAGATCTTGCATGTGATGAGTGTCGGGGCTTCAATATGGGCATGTAACCTGTTTGCTTGACTTGGGTTCAAACCCAGATTTGCAAAATCAGCTCAAACCCACATATTTGAGGATGATTTTAGCTTGGTTCTAGTGTGTTTTAAGTTATGATTTCTATCTAATATTGTTCTTTGCATGTGGTAGTATAACCTTGATATTTTAGTTCCACATGAGATTGCTTATGAGTGGAGATTGAAGGCTGCAAACATGGCTTGAGGAAACTATTGGGGCTAGTTTAATGCACACCAAGTGTTCAACAAAATGCCCAAACTAAGCTTCCATCTTGAAATGGTCGATTTGAGCTTGATTATTGTGATATTCATGTGCTGTGTTACTCCATGTTAGTATAGATCGATTTAAGGAATTATTATTAATACTTTTTTAAAAATAATTTAAAAAAAGAGAAAAATCTGAAAATTTCAAAAATATCAAAAAATGTTAGATAACATCAAATTAGGATAGCAATGACATATATAAAATTTTCCTAATTTTAAAAGGTCATTTTCCTAATTTAATGCTATTTTGGTATTTTATAACCATTTTTGTAAATAATCCATTTTTGGGTAGATTAAAACTATTTAAAGTAATTTCATTTATATTTGAATTCTCATTTCGCTTATGGGGGTCCTGTCCCGAGGCGTGATAACAAGGCCATGTAATATTATTTGCCCGATTTGTATCGGGTTTTCCTTTTTTGCATTTATTTTCAAGTCATTTCAATTTCTTGGATGTTTACTTACGCACCGCTTTTCATTAATCTGAGTGTAAATTTCTCTTCTAAATTATGTTAGGATTAGTCTAGACATTAAGGAAAACAAACCTACAAAAACATTTGCATGGACGCTTAGCGGTTTTATAAGGATTATAATTGGTAATTAAGATTGTATGACCATTTAGATAAACAACCTTCCAAGTTAGTGGTACCGCAAGGGTGCTAATAGAAACATTGGCGTAAATAAGTCCCCGGTCCTAGAAATCTCTGGTTGCGTAGGAATCGAGACAACACTCCCACGTCTTGATTGGTTTCTAGCCGACCCCAATAAACTAGTGGCGACTCCTAAAAATACATAGGTTGTTAAGACTTAAAATTAAAAATCCAATGTCGCGCGAGGTATGGGCTTGGGAGAGCCCGCGCCTAATTTAAGGCCGTTGGTCCGCCTCTTTAGGAAAATACCCCTAAACCTTCTTTCTTTTCCCCGGACGGAAAAAAAGAGGTTGCGATAATTGCTCCTCGCACTCTGAAGCTTAAGTGCTTCAACACTTATCCTCCTCTGCGATGGTGTATAGGTCATATGAATGCAGCATTGCAGATATCGACTTTGAATACAGAGTAATTCAGAGGAAATTATGCAAAAGGAACCATGTTGTTCCTAAAGAAATCTGGCCTAATGCATTCCCAAATGAAGTACCATGGGATTATTATAAGCAGGCATATGAACCAACTCGAGATGTAACAAGCCTTATCAGAGTTCTATGCAAATAACCCTCCTCAGCCAGTACAACCAACTGTTCCTAAAGAAACCTGGCATAATGCATTCCCAAACAAAGTACCATGGGATTATTATAGTCGGGCATATGAACCAACTATAGATGCAACAAGCCTCATCAGAGTTCTATGCAAGTAAACCCTCCTCAGCCTGTACGGCCGCCTTAACCTCTGCAGCCTCCTCAATAACAGCCGTCTTCCTAGGACCCTTGGGGTGGATCACTTTTTCAGGACCCATGGAATTACGGCTCCCCCTTGATCTCCAGAATGGCAAAATATAGCCAGTTGGCTGCAATTGAAAATTCCTCCAGGGACTCCAATGCTTCTAAAAGAGAACCAGCATTAGCAACATCAAAGCATCTCCGGATTCTCTGAACATAGAAAGGCTACAGCTTTGCTTAAGACCTGAACCGATGGAAATGCTGGAGGTATGCTGATGAGAAGAATCCTGCAAAATGAACAAATGCAACCTTTTGGGAACGGGTGCAAACTAAACATCTATAAATACAAAGGTTATCTTGATAGGGCATATAATATTCAGAATAATAAAAATAAAAAAAATTAATTTTTAATTAAATAAAATTCTGAATTTCATAATTTCCAAAAATATTTAATTAACAAAAAAACCTTTTAACTTATAAAGATTAGTAAGATAACTATAGGAAATAAAATAAAAAAAATAAAACGGTTGGTGCTAATAACACAGCATGTGTGTAAGCGTGTAAAGTACTAAATGCGTCTAATAATGGTGTCAAAATCATGCAATTATTCAAGAAACATTGCAAAATGAAAAAACGCAATCCTTCAAGAAATGTTGCAAAGTGAACAAGTATAATTTCAAAATTTATTATGTAAAGGCATATAAAATTCGAAATACTAAAAATAAATAAATAAATAATTTTTTTATATAATAAAATTCTGAATTTCATAATTTCCAAAAATAATTAATGAGCAAAAACAACATTTCGACTAATTAAGGTTAATAAGATAACCATACGAAATAAAATAAAAAATAAAGGGGTAAGGTCTAATTAAAGCGCAGGTGCGCAAGTGTGTAAAGTGCTAAGTGCATTTAATAATCGCGCCATTATTTGGCAAATACAAAATGAACAAATATAACCCTCTGAAAAAGATTGCAAACTGAATATCTATAATTTCAAATGTTATCTTGAAAATGCATATTAAAATTCGGAATAATAAAAGATATGAAATAATTAACTAATTTATTTTATAAAATAAAATTTCGAATATCATAATCTCCAAAAATACTTAATGAACAAAAACAACCTCTCAACTAATAAAAGTTAATAAATTAACTGTACGAAATAAAATTTTAAAAAAAATAAAGGAGTTGGGGCTAATTAAATTGTGGCTCGCAAGTACACAAAGTGCTAAGATTACGAAGTGAACAAATGCAACCTTTTGAGAAGGGTAGCAAACTGAACGAGCATATCTTGAAAAGGCTTACAAAATTCAAAATAATAAAAAATTCTTTTATAAATAAAATTCCATATTTCATAATTTCCAAAAATACTCAATGAACAAAAACAACCTTTCAACTAATAGAGATTAACAATCCGTGAGAAATTAAAAAAAGGGGTTAGTGCCAATTAAACTGTCTTCATGCAAGCGTGCAAAGTGCTAAGTGTCCCTAATAATCTAGCCAAAATTGCGAAATTATTCGGGAATGATTGCAAAATGAACAAATGAAACCCTTCAATAAATGTTGCAAATTGAATAAGTATAATTTCAAAAATTATCTTGAAAATGCATATAAAATTTGGAATAATAAAATGATTTTTTTTTTTTATAAAATAAAATTTCGAATTTGATAATTTCCCAAAATACTTAATGAACATAAACAACCTTTTCAGCTAATTAATATTAATAAGATAACCATACGAAATAAAATAATAAAAAATAAAAGAGTTAGCGCTGATTAAACCCTGAGCACATAAGTTAGCATAGTGTGCCTAAAACGGTGTGCTTGCACACGGGTTTTGTGGGATCTAGCTCACTCCCCAACTTTTTCTTTAAACACACTATAAAAACTTGTATTTGTAAAGTGGCTCATCTACTTTTCACTTTCCTATATAGGATAAAGAAAAGCATCTTTTGCTTATTTTACAAACAAACAACTAACATTAGTACCTTTCTATATGCACCTGTGAGGGAGCTGGCGTCTAATTCACCTTCCATTCACGAACTGGCCGCAAAAGCATTGTGTGAATCGAGTGAATTTCAATTGGAGGCTTGTGCCGTGGGCGACAGAAGTGATTTGCATTGGACACCTGAACTCTTTCTGTCACACCCCGATTCACAAGAAGGAGGGGCATGACACGGCCGTCCTTTTTCCAAAGGACGCAGCCTCAACGTAACCAAAATTTCAACCCGATATCAACATATATACATCCACATATATATTTGACAAAAAGGGGCAATTGGTTACAATATCAGAGTATATCTATAATCCACAAAAATCAAAACATAAACCTTCTACAAAGACTAGCTTATAAACCTATTAACTATGTATAAGTCATACCCAAAAATTTCCACCACAAAAGTCCTTCCCGAACGAACGCTCATGCCTATTCGCGACTCGCTGAAGAACCTGAAAAACAAGTAAATGAGAGGAGTGAGCTACCATGGCTCAGTGAGTGACACATTTCTTCTAAGCGGATCGAGAAATCACTATGCACATTTTAAAACACAAACATAACTCATTTTATCATAATACCAAATCATAACTCAAATACCGAAAGTACCAATGGTCGAGTCCATTAGTCAATCTCGTAAAACATACATCAATGGTCTATTCCATTGATTAATCTCATCAAATCACATCGATGGTCCATTCCATCGACCAAACTCAAATCACACGTCAATGGTCCACTCCATTGACCAATTCATGCTCAAATGTCTAACCATGGTCACGCATAACGCCCGTGACAAAACGACCAAGATTCCCCCCTTGGCAAGGTCTCCACCTATTATTAGCCGATGGCTCGGCCCACAAGGATATCCTAGAATAGTATGCGCATACCCACACACCCCTCAGGGGCCACAGAGACATTGAGCACCAACCACCAATCACAATATCCATAATCCAACATCAGAAAGGAAGTCATATCACAACTCAAAATTTGATATATAAATATCAAAGCATTCTCCAAAACATTTCAAGATCCTTTCACAAAAAATTTCACAAATCCTTTTTCAAACAACCATTCAAATCGAAATCAGGATATAATTCCTTCGAACAACAAAAATGGCAGTAATAACTCGATCCTGTTTTATGCAACAAAATATGTTTTTTATCAACTCATGGAATATATAATCCACCACGTTTCTCAAAACATGAGTTTAAAATACAAAGAAGAAATAGTGTCACTCACCTGGGAAAAGCCAAAAATACGCTCATACGAACCAACGCATTCGGATTCCTAACAATTAACGGAAAAATAATATTAAAAGGCCGAGTAAAAAGGATATTCTTATAACGACTCGCCTATACTAGGCCTATTAGTCAATAAAACGACACCTACGCGCCCCAAAAGCTCACAATTTAGCATAAACCCATCATTTTCAGCTAGGCGCGGCCTATGCGCCAACTTTGTCACGCCATAACTCCCTCCACAAAATTCCGTTTCAAGCCGTCTTATAGTCTTTAGAAAGCTCTCTTAACATACAACAACAACCCCAAGTCAGCAGCTCCAAAACAGTACTGAAAACAACAAAAAAAGAGACTCGAAGCCACTGATCGCTACAGTACCAGATTGCGCCCCAACTTCAAAATTCCGTTCCGAACAAACCGCAAGCTCAAAACACGATCCGTAAGTTGCTATAGCTTCACAACATCCCAAAGTATCATTTCTAAAAAAAATACAGCTTAACGACTCAAAAATCAGGCTTCGCCACACAAATACCCAAGAAATCCGAATTTCGAGCCCTAATTGCGGCGATTGCTTCAAGTAAGTGATTAAAGGCTTCAATTTCTTACCGGCCTTGCAAAACACACTTGAGTTGGCTTGATGAGGCATCCGGATCACGAGCGCGCCAAATTTTTCCCTTTTTCCCTTTTTTTCCTTTCTCTTCTTTCTCTCTTCTCCCATGTTTCTCCGCTCCCCTGTTTTTCTTTTTGTTTCTGCTGAAGGCCTCTTTCTCTCCCTCTTTCTCTCTTTTTATAACCCAGCCGAAGGTTCCACACTTCTCTTCAGCCTCCCTTTTTGACTTTTCAACTCTTTCTTTTTCTTTTTCTTTTTCTTTTTTTTTTATTAAAGAGCCCATACATTACATTCTCACCTCCTTAAAAAAATTTCGTCCTCGAAATTTACAAGCACCTCAATCATGAAACAAGCGAGGGTATTTGCGCCTTGCCTCTTCCTCGAGTTCCCAAGTGGCCTCTCTCTGTGTGTGATTTTGCCATTGGATCTTCACATAAGGAATAGTGCATCGTCGCAACACTTGATCCTTCTTATCGATAATACGAATGGGCTGCTCTTCATACGTTAAGTTTTCTCTCAACTTCAATGGTGTAAAATCCAATACGTGATCCGGATTTGGCACATATTTCCATAATAAGGATACATGAAACACATTATGGACTCTGGATAATGCTGGAGGTAAAGCTAGCTTATAAGCAACTTCACCAATCTTTTCTAATATCAAAAATGGTCCCACGTACCTTGGGCTTAATTTACCACGCGTGCCAAATCTCATGACGCCCTTCATAGGAGAAACCTTCAAGAATACATGGTCTCCTATATTAAATTCTACTTTGCGCCTCTTAAGGTCCGCATAACTTTTCTGACGGCTTTGTGCTATTTTCAAATGCTCTTGAATGAGTCTGATTTTCTCTTCTGATTGTTGTATGAATTCAGGGTCGGTTAATCTTTTCTCACCAACATCATCCCAGCAAACAGGAGTCCTACATTTACGCCCATACAAAGCTTCAAAAGGAGCCATTTTAATACTTTGGAATGATAGCTGTTATTATAAGAAAACTCTGCCAAGTGTAAATGTTCATCCCACGAACCACCAAAGTCAATAACGCAAGATCGTAGCATATCCTCTAATGTCTGAATAGTTCTTTCTGACTGGCCATTCGTTTGTGGATGAAAAGCTGTGCTAAAGTTGAGTTGAGTACCTAACGCCCCTTGTAAACTCTTCCAAAAGTTGGACACAAACCTGGGATCTCTATCGGAAACAATACTCACTGGAACTCCATGAAGTCTCACTATCTCATTGACGTATCGCTTTGCCATGTCTTCAAGTGAAAGACCAAATCGATAAGACAAAAAGTGTGCAGATTTAGTTAATCGATCAACAATCACCCATATGGCATTCTTACCACTAGGCGTCCTCGGTAAGCCGACGATGAAGTCCATGGTAATATGCTCCCACTTCCATTTAGGTACTTCAAGTGGGTGTAGCTGGCCACCTGGTTTCTGATGCTCAATTTTTACTTGCTAGCAAACTAGACATTGGTCGACAAACTTCACAATATCTTTCTTCATATTGATCCACAAAAATTTTTCTCTCAAATCCCTGTACATCTTGGTGCTTCCCGGATGAATCGAGAATCTAGTGCTATGAGCTTCTTGTAATATCTCCTTTTTCAATTCTGAATCAGTGGGAACACATAATCGACCACGAAACCTCAATGACTCATCTACATGAATACTAAAGTCATCTTGTTTCCCAGTTTCTACACCTTCTTTGATCTTCTCCAATTGAGGATCTTCATTTTGTCTAGCCTTGATTCTGTCAATCAATGTCGGTTGTACTTGAAGATTAGCCAATTGAGTACCAAGCTGATGGACCAAAACCTCCAGGTCTAGTTTTCTCATATCTTCAAGAATAGGCTTTTGAGAAGTGAGCAATGCTGCCATATTTCCAGAGGATTTGCGACTCAAGGCATCCACTACCACGTTAGCTTTACCTGGATGGTAATTGATAGATAAGTCATAATCCTTCAGAAGTTCTAGCCATCTCCTCTACCTCATGTTAAGTTCTTTCTGAGTAAAAATATATTTCAAACTCTTGTGATCGGTAAAGACTTCACATTTTTCACCATACAAGTAGTGCCGCCATATTTTTAATGCAAACACAACCGCCGCTAACTCCAGATCATGAGTAGGATAGTTCGTCTCATGAGCCTTCAACTGTCTAGAGGCATATGCCACAACTTTACCATATTGCATAAGAACACAACCTAAACCTTCCTTAGATGCATCACAATAAATTGTAAAGCCACCAGTTCCTAAAGGCAAAGTTAATATAGGAGCTGACACCAATCGCCTCTTCAACTCTTGGAAACGCATTCACATTGATCGACCATACAAATTTAATTCCCTTCGAGTCAAGCGAGTAAGTGGACTGGCAATTTTAGAAAACCCTTCTATAAATCTCCTGTAATAACCTGCTAACCCAAGAAAACTTCTCGCCTCCGTGACATTGGTAGGGCGATTCCATTGAACAACTGCTTCAACTTTCTTTGGATCAACTGAGATACCATCCTTTGATATTACATGACCTAAGAATTCTATATGATCAAGCCAGAAGGCACACTTACTAAATTTAGCATACAACTTCTTTTCACGCAAAGTTTGTAAAACAACTCTCAAGTGTTGTTCATGTTCTCCCAAACTCCTCGAATACACCAAAATATCATCGATGAATACCACAATAAATCTGTCAAGAAATTGCCTGAATACCCTGTTCATCAAATCCATGAAAGCCGCAGGTGCATTCGTTAACCCAAAAGGCATGACAAGGAATTCATAATGCCCATACCTTGTTCTAAAAGCGGTCTTTGGCACATCATCAACTTTTATCTTCAAGCGATGATACCAGAACGAAGGTCAATCTTAGAAAATACCTGAGCCCCTTGAAGTTGATCAAATAAATCATCAATCTGGGCAAAGGATATTTATTTTTGATCGTTACCTTGTTAAGTTCTCGATAATCTATGCAAAGTCGCATACTACCGTCTTTCTTCTTCACAAATAGAACAGGAGCTCCCCAAGGTGATACACTAGGCCTAATAAAATCCTTATCCAAAAGCTCTTGCAGTTGTGTCTTCAATTCACTCAATTCAGAAGGTGCCATCCGATATGGGGTCTTAGAGATGGGTGTTGTACCAGGCATTAAATCGATGCAAAACTCTATCTCTCTATCAGGAGGCAAGCCAGGTAAATCTTCAGGAAATACATCAGGAAATTCTCTAACAACATGAACATTTTCTAGCTTTACCGGCGCCTTACTTGTATCTTTTACACAAGCCAAATAACCGCAACAACCCTTTCTCAAAAGCTTTCTTGCTTGCATAGCTGAAATCAACCTTGGAAAAGTGCCTTTATAACTTCCCGAAAAAGAGAATTCTGGTTGATTTGGAGGTCGAAAAATAACTTTCTTTGAATAACAATCGACAGTGGCATGATATTTTGATAACCAATCCATCCCTAGAATAACATCAAAATCTCGTATATCTAACTCCACCAAATCCACAAGCAATGGTACATCATCAATTTGCAACAAACAATTCTTGAAAACATGATCAGCAATCAAGAAATCACCAGTGGGAGTATCGATACACAATTCATATTTTAGAAGCTCAGGCAACACATCAAGTTTCTTTGCAAAGTCAATGGAAGTAAAGGAATGCGTGGCACCGGGATCAAATAATGCATAAGCAGGTTGTGAGGCAATAGAAATATTACCTGCAACAACTGTATTAGAAGCCGCCGCATCCTCTCCTGTCATCGTAAAAACTTTCCCAGTCATCCTTTGCCTTTGCTGGCCCTTTTGTGACCTATCAACTGGAGGTGCGGTCTTCCTCATAGAACAAGTATAGGCTCGATGTCCAGGTTGTCCACATACAAAACATATTCTACTATCTCTAGGGACATTCTTCTATGCTGGACAATCACGTGCCATATGTCCCATTTTTCCACAAGTGAAACATGCTCCTCTCTTGCGGTAACAAGGACCGCTATGTCGTCTTCCACAAGTAGTACAAGGGCTTGGATTATTCTAAATTATGGGCTTTCCTAATTGATTAAAAGCTTTCCTCTTTCTGCTGCCACCGGCGCTGCTATCCTGATAAACCGTGGATCTCAACTTCTTATGTTGAGGTACACCTTGCTCGTCACGCTCCAAAATCTTTTGTTCCATTCTGATGGCTCGTTCCAACACGTCTTTATAAGATGTCAATGCTAGAGGTGTGAGTGCAGAACCAATTTCATATTGAAGCCCTCTCTGAAAGTGATCAGTCTTATCTTGCTCATTAGACACATATTGCTCAGCAAATCTACTCATCTGATTAAAGCGGGCTGCATACTCCAAAACCGTGGAGTCGCCTTGAGATATGTGTATAAAATCACTCTTCATTTTTGCTTGAAATGACACTGGGAAGAATTGGGCGTTAAAAGCCTGCTTAAAGTCCTCCCAAGCTATAGCACCACCCCTATCTCCAAGAGCTGGCCTCATTCGCTCCCACCAATGCTCTGCCTCGCCTTCTAAATATCGAGAAGCAAAGTTAACCTTCTTGTCTTCAGGAACACCTTCTGCTTCAAAGATCCCCTCGATCTTTCTAGTCCACTGTTCAGCTGCAAGAGGATCAGCCTTCCCATCATAAGCGGGTGGTTTTGCCTCTCTGAACTGCGCAAAGGTGTATGAGCCAGTCGCTCCATTTCCACTTAATTCCTTTGCCTGACGATACAAATGAATCATGGCTTGCTCAAAGTCCGTCGGGGGAAACGACTGTTGGTTAACTTCCCTGACTTCATGCGAGTTAGGACTTCCTTCACGCCGATCCTCTCGTCTCCTCCTTAAAGATGCACCTCGAGAAGCTTGAGGCGTGTCTCTAGCATCAGGGGCAACAACTTGCTTGCCTTTACTATTTCTACGAAACGAAGCAAGCGTCTTCGAGTCACGCATGATCACTTGAATCCAAGAACGGAGCTACAACTTAATATCTAAAAGGCTAACGCGTTAAAAAAAATCTATCACACAATCTCACATCGTCCCATATCTCCCCAAACAAATCAAAACCTAAGCTCTGATACCAACAAATGTCACACCCCGATTCACAAGAAGGAGGGGCATGACACGGCCGTCCTTTTTCCGAAGGACGCAGCCTCAACGTAACCAAAATTTCAACCCGATATCAACATATATACATCCACATATATATTTGACAAAAAGGAGCAATTGGTTACAATATCAGAGTATATCTATAATCCACAAAAATCAAAACATAAACCTTCTACAAAGACTAGCTTATAAACCTATTAACTATGTATAAGTCATACCCAAAAATTTCCACCACAAAAGTCCTTCCCAAACGAACGTTCACGCCTATTCGCGACTTGCTGAAGAACCTGAAAAACAAGTAAATGAGAGGAGTGAGCTACCACGGCTCAGTGAGTGACACATTTCTTCTAAGTGGATCGAGAAATCACTATACACATTTTAAAACACAAACATAACTCATTTTATCATAATACCAAATCATAACTCAAATACCAAAAGTACCAATGGTCGAGTCCATTAGTCAATCTCGTAAAACATATATCAATGGTCTATTCCATTGATTAATCTCATCAAATCACATCGATGGTCCATTCCATCGACCAAACTCAAATCACACGTCAATGGTCCACTCCATTGACCAATTCATGCTCAAATGTCTAACCATGGTCACACATAACGCCCGTGACAAAATGACCAAGATTCCCCCCTTAGCAAGGTCTCCACCTATTATTAGCCGATGGCTCGGCCCACAAGAATATCCTAGAATAGTATGTGCATACCCACACACCCCTCAGGGGCCATAGAGACATTGAGCACCAACCACTAATCACAATATCCATAATCCAACATCAGAAAGGAAGTCATATCACAACTCAAAATTTGATATATAAATATCAAAGCATTCTCCAAAACATTTCAAGATTCTTTCACAAAAAATTTCACAAATCCTTTTTCAAACAACCATTCAAATCGAAGTCAGGATATAATTCCTTCGAACAACAAAAATGGCAGTACTAACTCGATCATGTTTTATGCAACAAAATATGTTTTTTATCAACTCATGGAATATATAATCCACCACGTTTCTCAAAACATGAGTTTAAAATACAAAGAAGAAATAGTGTCACTCACCAGGGAAAAGCCAAAAATACGCTCATACGAACCAACGCATTCGGATTCCTAACAATTAACGGAAAAATAATATTAAAAGGCCGAGTAAAAAGGATATTCTTATAACGAATCACCTATACTAGGCCTATTAGTCAATAAAACGACACCTACGCGCCCCAAAAGCTCACAATTTAGCATAAACCCATCATTTTCAGCTAGGCGCGGCCCATGCGCCAACTTTGTCACGTCATAACTCCCTCCACAAAATTCCATTTCAAGCCATCTTATAGTCTTTAGAAAGCTCTCTTAACATACAACAACAACCCCAAGTCAGCCGCTCCAAAACAGTACTGAAAACAACAAAAAAGAGACTCGAAGCCACTGATCGCTACAGTACCAGATTGCGCCCCCAACTTCAAAATTCCGTTCCGAACAAACCGCAAGCTCAAAACACGATCTGTAAGTTGCTATAGCTTCAAAACATCCCAAAGTATCATTTCTAAAAAAATATACAGCTTAACGACTCAAAAATCGGGCTTCGCCACACAAATACCCAAGAAATCCGAATTTCGAGCCCTAATTGCGGCGATTGCTTCAAGTAAGTGATTAAAGGCTTCAATTTCTTACCGGCCTTGCAAAACACACTTGAGTTGGCTTGATGAGGCGTCCGGATCACGAGCGCGCCAAATTTTTCCCTTTTTCCCTTTTTTTTCCTTTCTCTTCTTTCTCTCTTCTCCCCTGTTTCTCCGCTCCCTTGTTTTTCTTTTCGTTTCTGCTGAAGGCCTCTTTCTCTCCCTCTTTCTCTCTTTTTATAACCTAGCCGAAGGTTCCACACTTCTCTTCAGCCTCCCTTTTTGACTTTTCAACTCTTTCTTTTTCTTTTTCTTTTTTTTTTTTATTAAAGAGCCCATATATTACACTTTCTACTTTGGCATGGTAGCGATAGGGAAAGAGACCCACACCCCCTTAGTGGAGGCAACGAAGTATTGTATCAGCCACTTATAATTATGATCAAGGAAGGATCTAACAAAGAGGGTGCTCAACAAGTCATAACATGTTGCTTGTTCTTGCTCCTTCAACACATAATCAGGCGCCCATAGCGAAGCCACATAATCAGAACCCGCTCGGGTTGGGCCGGGCTGGATTTTTTTTGCCACCCCTTATTTCTTACCGCTGAGTGAAAGATGAGCTTGTTTTAATTCCCCATGTCTTAATCCATCTCTTGTATAGCTAGATTTTGCTGGTGTGCTTACTTAGCCGAAATTAGTGTCCAGTTGAATGCAGGGAAAATGTCTAACTCATAAAGCCAAAAAAGAAAAGAAAAGAAGCATTTTCATTAGGAAAATGATGCCTAGACCTACTAAGGTTAGTTGAGTTATGGAGCGCCTCATCACTTAACAAACCAATATCGTAAATGAATTTTAAGGTTTCTGACCTAGTGAATCAATGGAATAGACTTATTCATTAAGAAAAATATTTTCTTTGGTAAAAACTATTAAACTCGATAGAGAGTTCATCTAATCATCCTTTCGTCATAATTTTGTTTTTGTTTCGACTAGCATATCTTTCAAGATTCATCAATTATCTTGATTGGCCTTATTTCTATGCCAAATAAATTATGATTCTTCTTTTTTTATCCGCAATCTCAAGATACTTTCCGCTTTTTTTAATGCAACATATATTTCGAAAGATAAATTGAAGTGGTGATTTTATTATTTTCCAAAACACCATCTAATAATAATAATATATGGACTACAAAAGTGACAAGGTAACAAAAATATAAAAAATATAAAAAAATATAAAAATAAAAGAAATAAAAAACTTACTGACACAATTGACAATATTAATGGGTGTACATAACAAACGCTCAAAGACCTATATGTCCACATAGATATCGAATGGCAAGACACTCTGGATTGAACAGCGAAACAAGATTTCTATAGTCTATCTGTTTTTAAACATACTTTTTATTGTTACATAAGTGAAATTAATAGAGAGTTTGATGTTCATGGAATACTTGATAATTTTTGAGTCTAAATTTAGAACAATAAACAATGAAAGATTACTTGTCGATTATCTTGAACATTGTATATTACAATTGCTATCTAGAGTTGAGTGTAATTGCGGGCACGGTAGATACGTACAAAGGTTTATCATGAACTTTCTTCTTTATCTTCTAATGTCCAAATTGTTACATGGATATTTCAAAGGCATTTTATTTAAAGGTTGCAAAAAAAAAAAAAAAAAAAAAAAAAACAATCACCTTCACCTATTCAAAATTGCACTTTGCACAGTATTATATCTTAAAATCCTATACTTTCGCATCTTGTTACATAAAATAAAACAAAGAGAACTTACAATTTTTTAAACAGCATTTTTTTTAAAATAATTTTTCCCAACGTCTTTCCTATGGCGTCTAAGCCGATTAGAAACGGTAAAAAAATTTGAAATTCAAATTAGGTAAAAGGGAAGTAATATTTGACGATTTTATCTATCTAGAAAAACTTTACCTAACTTGTAAGATAAGAAGTTTTCATTTTAAATATAAACTAGTAACATATAACTCGTTTCGTTTGTGTGTGAAGATAAAATTAGTGAAGTGAAATTAATAGAGAGTATAATAATATGTAAAGATTCCAATCCTTTTTTAAGCATACTTTCCATTGTCATATAAGTGAAATTAATAGAGAGTTTGATGTTCATGGAATACTCGATAATTTTTTGAGTCAAAATTTAGAATGGTGGACATTCATAGATTACTTGTTAATTATCTTGAACATTTTAAATTACGATTGCTATCTAGAGTTAAGTGTAATCGGTGGCACGGTAGATATGTATAAAGATTTATCATCAACTCAACTTTCTTCTTCTTCTTCTTCTTCTTCTTCTTCTTCTTCTTCTTCTTCTTCTTCTTCTTCTTCTTCTGAGTCCAAATTGTTATATAGATATATTGAAGGCATTTTATTGAAATATTGCGAAAATAACCTATCTTCACATTTTTGGTGTGATTTATATTACAAAAGACAAATTGAAGTGGTGATTTTATTATTTGCCAAAACACCATGTAATAAGAATAATATATGGACTACGAAAGCGACAAGGTAACAGAAATATAAAAATAAAAAATAAAACTAAATTGCTTACACTTAAAAATCCCCGCCCCCTTTTTTTTTCTTTCTAGCTAAAATGGACAAAGTTAATGAAAATATTTGATTACACTAATTTGATCAATTTTAAGACTAAATTGTACTTTTTACAAATTTTAACACTTAATTGCACTTAATTTTGGGACTTTTGGTCCACTATTTCTTTTTTTTTCCCTTATGTCAGGTCGGTTATTTGATGTCGTCGGAGGTGGCAACGGCATCTAGGAACTGCTGGAGGCACGTCAACAAGGACTAGTAGTCGCTGCAACGGGCGTCACGATGGGCTCTCTGCTGTCGTTGGGGCTTTTGGAGAGAGAGAGATAGAAAAAGGGAAAATAAAATAAAGTAAATAGTGTTTCAGCCATTGAATAGTCAACGTGGCAAAGTGTCACTCGTACAAATGGATAAATTTAATATGTGAGTTTACCCCTAATTAAAGGATCTCTAACCTTTGATATTATTTTAGATATCGATAGTATTTATTTCTTTTTTATTTCGTATTTTTGAGTTATTTTTCTAGAATGATTCTTTCTTTCCTTGAACTGAAAGATAGGCCGATTTAGTGATTTTCTGTTTTTTTTTTTTGGTAAAGAAAAAAAAAATTAGCGACTGAGTCGTAAGAACATACACATATTCATCACGATCTATTTTTTCTGTCCAGAGAGAGAAAAGACATAGAGTTTCTATTTTTTCCGTCCAGAGAGAGAAAAGACAGAGTTTAGGGCCTAAAGCACTTGATTGGAAAATATGACCAAACTCCAGTACTAATATATTCAGAAGACATAATGATAATATCAAATCCAAAACATACCTAAACATACCACTAGTTCAAGCATAAATATAAATACCTAACATAAATTTGAACATTCAAGTTTAGGAGGCGGCCTAGTGATAAAAAGTTGATGATGATTCCTCTGCTCAAAGAGGCGGAAATGCAGCAAGAAAACTTTCCTCGTTTTGGAACCCATTATCCTTATAGAATGATTGCATGATATTGTCATATGCTTCCACACTCTTAAGGAATTCATAGCGTTCCTGCAACAGCCTTCTATTTGCTATCTTGAGACTTGGATTCATGTTGGGAACTGATCGACCCTAGATGAAGTGGGAGAAAAAGATTTGACAATAAATGAGATTATAAAGTGGGAGGAAAAAATTTGATAAGAAGTGAGATTGTGAGAGTTAGAGGAAAAGATTTATACTTGCCTTGATAATTCCCCTCCAGGAAGGGGGTTCTTTGCAAAGTCAGGTAGAAAACTTTCCTCGTTTCGGAATCCATTGTCCTTAAAGAATGCTCGCATCATATTGTCAGCTGCATGCTCGTGAAGGATTTTATAGTGTCTCCACAAGGACCTTCTATTTTCTACCTTGAAACTTGGTTCATGTCCATTCCTTGGAGGATCCATGTTAGGAAATAATCAAGTCCTGGATGAATTGGAAAGAAAAGATGGGAGAGGAAGAGAGATTGTGAGAGTGAGAGGAAGAAGATGAAAAGTCTTTGTAAAATAAAATATAACAATCAACAAGCAATCCATATCTGACTACATGGGACGAGCTATGCAAATAAAACTGGCAATTCGACATGCACCGAGCAAGAAACTCTAACTCCAAATTGATTTCAGTTCC
Organism: Eucalyptus microcorys; assembly: GCA_014182515.1. Classification (NCBI taxonomy): domain Eukaryota; kingdom Viridiplantae; phylum Streptophyta; class Magnoliopsida; order Myrtales; family Myrtaceae; genus Eucalyptus; species Eucalyptus microcorys. The sequence goes on along the minus strand of CM024568.1, from coordinate 4,449,087 downwards.
CAAGATAGACAATCAGACAAGATATGTTCAGTTGACAAACACCGGATAAGCTCCTCCTCAATCGATTAATGGAAAAGAGAAAACAATCGGAAGGAACGACTCAAACTACTCAACATTCTCAACCACCTGCGCATGCATGGAGGGTGGAAGCATCCACAATGTGGTGATCCAAAGCCACGAGCTCGCGCTCCAGAGGCGCAATCGCTAATCATGATTAATTAAATCAAAAGGACATGAGTTAATGGCTAATTTAGCTTTCTTCTAATATGGAAAGAGCGAGAGGGGGTCGAGATACTTCTGAGCGGAGGAAATACTTCTGAGTGTTGCTAGGATGACGCTTGTTCCTTTTGTGGAGAAGGCTGCTCTCTGAGCGTTGCTGGCTGGGGAGGTTGACGTTCCAAGTAGAGAGAAGTGGGGATGTTGACGGAGAGGCAAAACTAGTAATGTCCTATGTTTATAGGAGTCCGGGGATAAGGAACGATAACAGATCAAATAACTTTAAAATCCAGTAAACAAAATCAAATCTAAATCAAGGCAAATTTAAAGCTTGACAATTCTAGAGATAAGGCAGAATTCGATGACAAGATCTAGTAGTAATAGTAAAATCACTCTTTTGGTCAAGAGGTAGGAATCTCTTTTTGTGTTGGTGATGATTGTTACTCGTAACACTTTGAAGGAAACTTCCCACGAGAAGGAGTTGCGGAAGCTGCACGTGTTCTCAATCAGCTCCCCCTCATCCCACTCAAAGGTTGCCTCCGACGCGTTGCTATTTGCGGGAACTGGACGAGCCCTTGCTTGGGTCCTTGCCACTTGACCTGGAGGAGGATCGCCGGAGGATGGAAGCGGAAACACAAAGTGGGGGTTGACCTAATTTGTAGTTGGTTTTGAGTGTTTATAAAAAATTGGAGATTTGAGAATGAACGTTTGAGGAATTCATAGATGAAAAGACACAAATATAGCTGATGACAAGGTACAATGTGATCTCTAAAGGTAACATCCATATAAGTACTTGGTATTTTCAAAAATAGAAACATCATAATAGGCACCAAACCTAATCAGAGTCCTATTATTGTCGACACGCGTGTGATGTATTTATATTCTTTGAACTTGAACTGCCGTGGAAATAGCAGCCAATTGATACCCTTTTGACTGCTAATTGATGGAAAAAAGCAGCATTTTTGTTTAGTATGTACAAGATTATATCGTTCTTTAGGCCCTTTGGCTATGATCAAGCACATAAAAAAACAAGGCTATCAATTAAAAAAACTGATTTATATTTTAGGGATTCACATCAGAAAAAGAAATTACATAAAAAAAAAAAAAACTCTTTAGGAGCAAAGATTGGGTGCCTCTGTCTTCTATCCTTATCAAGATTATAGATAGATTTGTCCCCATCTTCGCCATACTTATCAAGAAAACAGAAAAAGATATCTACAAAGAAAACTAAAATAAAGGAGTAATTTCCACAAGACATCCTAAATTTTTCCCGTGATACACCAATTCTTCAAGCTCTTTTTTATTTTGTTTTTCCCGATGCCCATTTTGCTAAAAGCAATTAAAATATAGGGAGCTTGGAAAAATGATATACGTAACTATTAGACTAAAAACCATGGGTTGAATCAATTTGCATTAATCAATACGTCCATTTTCCGATATTTTCGAAATACCACCGTATGGATATCAGTTGTCTAATTCAGGAAGCACTTTTAAATAGTTATGAATTCAAATTAACAGACAAATGTTAAATAATAAAAAAATAAAATGTGAATTTCATCTTCAACATATTGTAAACCCAGAAAAATTTTATCCTAAAATTTCAATAATTAATAAAGAAGAGGAAAAACAGAAATTATTAGGTAAGAATGTGGAAAACTTGCTCTACATTTTCTTTGGCTTCAAAATATATTTCATCAAAGTGAATGTAAATTTGGAGTAAGAAAAGTCAAGTAAAAAAGGGATAATTGCCCAAATTTACTGATGTTTATCGGTCGTCAATTAGAATATGTAGTTATATTACCCAAATTATCAACGCGAGAGAGAGAGAGAGAGAGAGAGAGAGAGAGAGAGAGAGAGAGAGAGAGAGAGAGAGAGAGAGAGAGAGAGAGAGAGAGAGAGAGAGAGAGATGTGAAAATATATATTTAAAAGATAGAATACATTTGATTCATTTTAAAGCCAAATGAAAATGCACAAAGGACCGTTAAATTTCTTCTTAAAAAATAAAGTACTCTAATCTTCAAACCATTTATAAATTCCAATAGAAAATTAAAATGAGACGGGTGCAAAATAAAAGTGCAAAATAGGAGCATATAGTTCATCTAAAAGTCATATAAGAATTGCCAGAGAATAAAATTTGTCTGAATGTCACTTAAATTGTCTGAATGTCGCTTTTACCTCAAATTATCCAAATGCCACTTAAAATTTTCTACTACGCTACCTTAAAATGTACTTTTTCAACATAAAGTTCAGGATATAATTGAACTGATTAAAATCTTTAAAACTCGATTGCAATTTTTTTATCATAAAAGCACAAAATCCTATCCAATTAGAAAGAGCGGGCTTGAAGAGAGACTACTGAGCCTTGAGAGAGAGAGAGAGAGAGAGAGAGAGAGAAGCAATCAAGGAATGAGGAATAGAATAGTATTATTGCCGGTTGCATGCCGATGGCACGACTGTCTAAAATGTAGCATAGACCTACATTAGCCTAGAGGCTTTTAGAGAGTTTTTGAGATGCAATTGCATCTCCCTAAAGCATTCCAAAAAATTTTCTCGAGAATTTTGCAATTTTTTTTTCCTTCACAAAATAAAAATCACGTGAGGAAACTTTGTCAAGACATCTTCACAATTTGGCCATGAATGTCCTTTGTGAATGTACCAAAAGAAAATAACATAATAGAGTTTTATTCCTCACTTCGCATGTATTTGTTCTGTCACATGATTTGACCCCATGGCAACCTAATATAGAAACTAAACTGCTTTATCAAGAGAGAATAACAGGGAAGTCAACGTCATTGATTGAACTAATGATAGCATTTATTCCTAATAAAAAGACTAAAAAGGAAAGTGCTAGCACGCAAGCTCCACTGCCAGCATCTTGGTAATGGATTAGCAAGTCGTCGACCCAAAGGTATTGTCGAAGACATCAATGGAACAACTCTACTTGCCAAAACAAGCCTACAAGATACCCGAAATATACAAGTTTACATTAGAAAAGAAATATAATTATATTTAAACCCAAGTGATTTTGCAACAATCGCTCAATATTTAGTATGTCCACATAAATAATAAGCCATCATTGCAGAGTATAACATCAAACGGCAAGACAGTATTATAGTTCAAGAGTTCGCCATCAAATAGAAGCTGGAGGAGACCAGAATAAAAGAATTAAGCTGGTTTTGTTGTTTTGCCAGACACGGAAAAAACGTCACCCATAAGTTGTTGCTCTATAAGGGTGCGCATGGTAAAATTTCTGTTTCTCAATTTCTCTATTTTTCTATTCTCCGGAACAGATTTGGAATAAAAATCTATTTGGTAATGCAATTTAATTTCTCTATTTCTAAAACAGATTTCTATTCCAGAAATAGAGAAATCGAAGAAATCAGAAACTGAAATTTTTAACTTCTCAGTTTCTGAAATAGAAATAGAAATTTTTTTTTCTCAACTTTTCAATTTAGTTAATTTAGTCCAAAATATTTTAATGATTTTTTAATATAATCATTTCCAATAATATTGATTGAAAATCTTAACCATTGGGCCAAATGGTGGGAAATGAATGAACAAGGCTTCATTTGTTGCACGCAAGAGATTTCACGCATGGTAATAGTCAACTTGCCATATTCATATCTAACGAGTCTTTCTTCACCTACTCTTTCATAGTACGCTAGACAATGGCTCTATCTGGCTAACTATTTTTTTAATCATAAGCTTCATATTGAGGCGGTAACAAGGGGTCAAATCATTAGGGTTTCATCCGATTTTTCTTTTATATAGTGTCCTCACTTATCAAGACGCGGGTAAAAAGAGATCTAATAAGGAATATGTTGTTCTTGTAAGAGTGTTGATAAAAATACAGATTTTTATAATAAATTTTTAAATAATCCTAGTGTTGATAATTTTGAAAAAAACCGGTGACGATTTTTGAACATGGTGAGAATTTTTTAACAAAATTTGGGAAGAAATTGGAATTAGACTTGAAGTTAGGATTTTTTTTTTTTTAGGAGATTAGACTATTACAATCATGGCTATCATTAGACTTATTTGATTAATGTAAAATCAATTTCGGCAAAAACATAACGACATGTTCACTACAATTGAATTTCAATTGATTTTTTTTTTTTGCCATGTTGTTTATTTTTTGAAAGAAAATATTACGTAATAGGAAATGTAAGCACATGTAATAGAAAATTCCATGAAATTGTATTTTCAACTTTTGTAATGTATTAGTATTATTTCGACTATTATTTTGTATTTGAGGATTTCCTATGTTGTTTTAGTATTATTTCGACTATTATTTTGTATTTGAGGATTTCCTATATTGTTTTCTAATCAATTTCTATTCCTAGAAATAAAAATTGTATTATATTATCAAACGGTTTTGTTAGGAAATAGAAATTTTGAGTCGTTATCAAACGGGTTTCTTTGCTCGAAACTTGTCAGGGGAATAGAAATTGAGAAATCAATTTCTGGTCATAAATCAATTTTTGGTTCAGAAATTTTGTCATGCGCGCCCTAAGGCAAATGGAAAGAGGACTATCAATCACACGACTAAAGGCTATACTTGTTGTGTAAGGCTTCTGCATAAAACGAGTACAAACAAGAAATAGATAATCATAACTCTCCTCCGTAATTCCATGATCCTATGCAATGTAGTTTTATATGCTTGGAATCTAGGAAGCGCATGCACCAAAAATGGAGATGGTCACATAGAAGATAAGAAGGCGATTAGAACATTATAGAGAAAAACTAAGTTGAATGAAATTGAGATTATAGCAAGGGCTTAATTGTCGAATAAGACATGGAAATTTGTTTTACATTGCTCTCGTTGATATAAGGATGGTCAATGATAGTTTTTGTGTCCTCTTCATAAAATTAGCCCAATTGACATACATTGCTTTTTAAATATTTTTTTGAATTTTTTGAATTTTATTATTATTATTATTATTATTATTATTATTATTATTATTATTATTATTATTATCCGGAAATGGGTTTGGACTGGTTTACCTTTCTGACCCGTTGGCTCGACTTGTGTACTCGGATCGGATCGGGTTAGATTGAAAAAATGAAATTTTTTTAATTCATTTTATTTACTAATGATTTACTTAATTTCTTTTATTCTCTCCCTTTAGTCTTTTTCCCTATTTTGTCTTTTTCCCCTGCACCATCTTCTTCAACCTTGCACCTTCTTCTTCCCCGTAACTTTTTTCCTTCTGCAGCTTAACCAAACCTGAATTATAGACGAATCAACCTCCGTACACGTCATCGCTGGAAATACACATCACCACCGAACCAACACCAACCGACGGTCACCTACTTCGACCGACGGCTACCAAATCCGGCTGCTTAATCCGGCGAAAATTTCCCAGTTTTCTTCAGCCCCTCCTCCAGCCCAGCAAATCTTGCTGATTTTTTCCTTCAGTCCAAGCTGCTTTTCTGTCTATCATGGCCGACGCCATCGTCTCCTCCTCCTCGTGCGAGCCAACGTCGCTCACACGAATCTTGTCTGTTATTGTCTCTCTCTCATGGCCGACACCATCCTAGGGTTTTGCTTACCTCACGCCTCACGCCTTGTTATTTTCTTTGAAGCAAAGGTTAGGAGGAGGCTGGGCTGTGCTCTTTTTCCCTTTTAATTTTGATGTGGGCTTCGAAAACAATGGCAGAGGTGGACTGAGAAAGAAGTAACAAAAATATGGGCTAAAAGGAAAAAACGAAAGATGGGCACAAAAAGAAAGAGCAAGACTAGATGGGGGCGGACGGGGCTTAAAAAGCGGAAAATGCCAAAGTAGGCTGGAGGACAAAACCAGCCCACTCGATTTTATTTCTTTATTTCCCTTTTTCTTTTTAATTTTAATTAATTAATTTAATTTTTATTTTTAAAATTTTTTTGCTATCTCTCGCTTTTTTGTTTTTATCTTATCCATTCCGTTTCTTGAATTTTTTATTTTTGCAAAATAAAATGGATAACTACAAAGTCGACAGAGATTCAAGTGTCAACAATATAATCTCATTTTTTAAAGGAAATATCTCTTTTTCCCTTACCTACTGTGAAAGATGAAAATTTATAGAAAATGACATGAAACTAAATTACTAATAACAAAAAAATACATAGTACTAATAATTTTAAACTATAATTTGCTAAAATTTGATAAATATAGCCACTTTAATATATTCAATGAGGTAATTGAATAAAAAAGAATAAACAAGTTAAATGAAGAAGGAAAACGTCTCAATAATAAAAAGGTAACATGACAAAAATTGATTACTAATCTTAGATATTGAAGGGTTAATTTATATAAAATCATTTAGTATTATCACTATTGTTGTGTACAAAAACTGAGATTGTTCCTAAATATTAAATTTAGAGCAGATTCGACACTTCACACTTGTTAGACTATTTAAGGTGTATATATTAACCAAAATTGTCCAATCTTGGTCATGATTCACGAGGCATTAGCCCCCGAAACCCAAAAGTAGTAAGTCGAGCACTACTCGACTTATGAAGATTGAGGACGTTATAGCACAATGGCTCCTTCCCATCAAGTTCACGATCATTGTTACTTTAATTATTCAATTCAATTAGATTTGATTGTCTAAGAAGAATGTCAACCAAACTCAATTAGAAAATAAATCTAATTGAAGCTCGAGTTCAAATATTGAAACTACTATAAATTGGAGAAATAATATTATCTATCTATTCCTAATATTGGCAATTGTGAATTTGAGAAATATTATAGTTTATTTTTATGAGCCTCCCCTTGACTTGGATATGTTCTTTGCAGCTACGCAAAGCCAAAAAAATAACCATGCATGCTGTTGTCATGTCCTATGTTGTTACCAACATCTACAATATTTCAATGAATTCAATCAGGTAACATGGCTGTGACACCAATATGTTACAAGATACCATACATTGGCTGGCCTCCACTGACCCAGAATATCCAGAGATGGTATCATGGGCTGTTCGTGGGTGACCACGGTTCTACGGTAGATGGTTTTGTTCCGGTTCTATTGATATCAGTAGAGAATGGTAAGTCTAGTATCCGATGATCAATAAATAAAGACGACAAGAAACAAGAAAGAGAGCGTAAGTACTTTAATGCAATAGCCCAGCAGGTCTCTGCAAAATGAGAAAATGCTCAGTAGAACGCCATGGATAGGAAATATGTGATTGTAATTGATCATGGCGTGCTAGCCAAAAATAACTACTGAGTACCATGTTCCTTTCTTTCTCGTGTGAATTATTCGATATGTGATAGAGCATGCATACATTGCCAGTGAATTCATTAATGATGCCTACTAATTTAGCGGATAGTATATTTCGTTCTTTATGGACTGAGACGTATTTGTTAAGATCCAATGTTGTTTATTTCGTGGACACGATCATTTAGTAATTTCTTCAGGGTATTATGCCTGCATATATGAAGAGATGCATCATGATGCAGATCGTCTACTGAGTTTTGATTGATAAGTAAGTACGACTGAAGAACAAAAATCCATACATAAAAAGAATCAAATGCAGAAAAAGTAATATCAATTGTAACTGATATCTAACCATTATTAAGCCCAGTTGGAATTGGATTCGCAAGGCTGTGACAAAATAAAGTGAGCACTACTATTCCAATACGCTTTCAAAATCAGATGGTATGCTTGCTTTGTGAGAGAGCTTGGCTTAGACATGTTTGTGATACCCCATTCTCAAAGAAGATATTCAGGGATCTGATAACAGTGCGTCAACATCCTGTGTGGCATCCATATTTTCACTCGTATCCATCAATATATTGACACGTCTCTACCAATTCCATGTCAACAATTGATGTGGAATCTAAGCAAAGAAATTAAAAAGTCTTCTCTCTTTAGCTATCTCTCTCCTCCTCGTTTGTAGCCACCCAAGGTCTGGCAACTGTTGACTGGCTAGAGGAAGAAGGGAAGAAAAAAAAAAAAAGAAACAAAAAGAAAAAATAAATAAAATTTTGAAAAAATGTTAAAATATTATTAAAAATTATCTCTGTCAACACCGGCCACACTATATAAAATGACCAATATCCATGTTAATGATTTTTTTGTCAAAATTGGCTAAATGACTGAAATGACATAAATACAAGATGTTTATGAATCTACTAGAAAAAAAAAGAGTTCAAAACCCAATTGACACAATTATAATAGATTTATGACTTCTTTTGTTATTTTTCTTATTATAATGGTAACGATAATGTGGACTATCTGAAGTTGAGAGGCAAAAATGTGGGATCACAAGATAACATTCATTCGGTGGCTTGGTTTAGCAACATGACGATTGAGATGGTACATACATAGTCATAATAATAGTGCAAAAAATAACCTATCACCCTACCATAAATATCTTCATGAGAGGTGGAGCAAGGAGACTTGCCGCCACGGCGCACTGGCAAAGCAGAGCTCCGCGGGTACGAACAAGTACGCGAGCGAGAGTGAAGGTCGGACGTGCGGGAGAGTGAGGAAAAACCCGAGGAGGAGGATGATAAGCACATCAGTTGAAGTAGTTCTTTTTATTTCCTTCAAAATGAGTATAGGTTAGATCAGCTCAGATTGTCTCTTCGATACACAAATTGAAGGAGCAAAACCATGATGGTTTGTTGAAATTGGGAGCACTTGCAGTTGACGGAAAAGGAAATTCAGTACAAATACGATTGATGATCATGACCACACATGCTTGGCTAACGCACTATGAATGAGCCTGTCCGCCATTCTGATATCAATCATGATATTGATGGGGAAGTGATGAAGACGATTATTTATATGCTTATTTAAATTCATTGATGGGAGTACTGTTTTTCATTTGGGATTTGTTTGAGGATTAGTGGATGGGCTGGAGTAAGACATTGGTGAATGCAGACATAGAATTCTAAGAGAACTAGAGAGACAAAATTTACGTTGTTTAGCGTAGCTTTCCTCGAAACATTGTTTTAGAATTCATGTACAGGGGCAATTGATACTCGCACAGAGAATTCCTACATGATTTAAGTCACCATTGCATATTCTGCGCTAAAGATTTTGCCAGGTAGCCCATCTCGATTTTTTTTTTCTTTTTTTTTGCCATACGGAGTCGGAAGTAGATAACTATTATAAATTGTTGATGGATATTAAAAGATCTGCTAGTCAAAACAAATAAATAAATAAATATATGTGATCCAAGGACAATGAGGCGACCTCTCTAATAAGTTCAGTAGTTTTCATCAAAGAAAATAATTTTCTTAGTCAATAAGACTATACCATTGATCAATAATTATTAGGTTTTTTTTTTTTTTTTATGAATATGTGTCTTTGAGGAAAAAAAAAGAATGCAAAATCTTTCAAGAATTTATTTTATAATTGACTATAATGCATGATGCACATATATTTTGCTCTCATTCAAATAGGAGTTACATGGCTTATATCTACTTCATAATCGTTTATAGGTCCACGAACTCCTATGCTGAATTAATCAAACGTGCGAGTTAGATGAATTAGGTCGGTCTTATTTCCAGGCCAAATGAATTATGATACATTTTTTATCCGCAATTTTGGGGTCCTTTTCACTTTTAGTGTAATATATGCTTCAAAAGATAAATTGAAGTGATGATTTTATTATTTTCCAAAACACCATATAATAAGAATAATATATGGACGACAAAAATGACAAGGTAACAAAAATTTAAAAAAATAAAAAATTTGTCAACACTTATGACACTTATAAATCTTTTTTTTTTCTTTTGCGTCCTAAAATTTATGATGAATTTATAAATATCTTGGTCTGTGGCCTCCCATCTCCGGTCTCCGCCATGCCTGAACCCCTACACAACTGCTCGCAATTTGGAGCTGTTTGAGGGAAATGCCGGGCGGGTTTGGTAGGTTGGTGAAGCAAGAAAGAAGAAGCGTCGTCTTCTTCGGAGAGGAACTGGAATCGAAGTATAAGAAGAGGAAGATCGCACGATTCAGAACCGGGGTCCCGAAGCCATGACTCGTCGCCGAAGCTCTAGTCATTACTCCGACGACTTGGATGGAAGCAACGGAGATGCGCAGCTTGAGGGTTATTACAGAGGAAGAAATCGAGGCTTACAAAGCAAAGAGGGTATGTGCATTTCGTGCAATATTGGTCTTTTGTTGATTTGATTTTCATTGTTTTGCTTTGTATAATTGATTATCTGCCTTGTCTTGTTATAAGTATTCGAGCAATGCACCCAGTTACTTTATTCTAATGCTTCAAATCCTTTTAATGATTCTAACCTCAATGAAAAACTAAACTATCATATCGACAATCAACCGACTACATATGCGGTTAGACTTTTTTTGCACAAGCATCTGGACACATATCGACCGAGATTTGTTTAATGTTTCTTCATCAAACGTATATAATAGTGTTTGGACTAGCACCTAAAAACAACTTCGACAGACATAATGTGCAAATTAAGTTGCCACTAAGCTAATTTCCTTTTTGCCATATAATGTCGAATCTAGACTGGAATATAACTTGTAAATTATGGCAAGCCTCCTAAAGTTTAGATGATCAAATCATATATGGGCTATGGAGAAGAAGAATAAATTATTCATGTACAAGATGGGGATAACAATGTATTGCGCAGCAGTTATTTGGGCATGTCATCTAAAAGGTCATCTTGGTTCCAATAACATACATTGGAGCCTTTGGTTTAACCAAAGTCTTAACGCCCTAGTATTCAACCAATTCATCGAACTTTTTCTTTTGCATATGAAAACTGGTGATTGATCCCATAGATGTGTAAATTAATACATCACAAAAGAAAAGACGATGAGAGCATCAATCACTAGCTCGTAGATCAACTAGGTTTTCAAAGTCTCGACTTGCAATATGTGGATTGTTCAAAAGCAAAGAGAAACAATAGCAAGTACTAACCTTGTGTACTGAATCTTGTTTCAAATGAATATACTAAGTTACTTAACAAAACATAAGTGGGTATCTTCAGAAGTTATAAATCAATCATTGGATAGGAGTTCAATGCATCACTTTGCTAATCAATTTTGGAAATCCTTTTCCCCTTAAAATTGACTTTAATTAAAAACTATTTATGAGTGAGAGAACTTATAAAAGCTGTATAATATATGAAGATGGGTTTTTAATCCAATGATACAAAAATGATTACTAGTGTGTTAATCAAATGTTTACTATTTTTTTTTCTATAATAAAAATGATTGCCAGGAAAGAAAAAGATAGAAAAAAGATAAACAAAAAGAAAGAAAGAAAGAAAGAAGTAAAAGGGTTTCTATCATACCCAATCAACGTGAATGTTATACATATACATATATATATATATTATTTTTTCTTCTTCTGTTTTTTCCTTCATCCTTTGTTGGTAAATACCTAATGGTGCCGTGTCTAGAAAAAATTGAAAAATTTTATTAGGTAAAAAGGGAGGCATTATTTAAAGATTTTAGTCATCTCGAAAAAACTTCACCTAACTTGGAGGATAACAAGTTTTCATTTTTAATTCAAATTAATAACACATAACTCATTTCGTTTGTGTGTGAAGATAGAAATAGTGATGTGTAATTAATAGAGAGTACAATAATATGTAAAGATTCAGATCTGTTTTTTAAACATACTTTTCATTGTCATATAAGTGAAATTAATAGAGAGTTTGATGTTCATGGAATACTCGAAAATTTTTTGAGTCCAAATTTAGAATGGTAAACATTCATAGATTACTTGTCAATTATTTTGAACGTTGTAAATTATGATTGCTATCTAGAACTAAGTGTAATCGTGGGCACGGTAGATACTTACAAAGGTTTATCACGAACTTTCTTCTTCGTCTTCTTCTTCTTCTTTTCTGGGTAAAAAGTTGAGATTGAAGTCATGATCGGATTTGTTTAATTATTAGGATAGATTTACAAAGTGCCCAAGAAATTTAAGAGATTTCCTTCATAATTATTACAACTCTTTTTAATTACGAATTTGAAAAGTGTTTGTTAATGGGGATCAACTTGGTTTGAAAAGGAAAAATAAAAAAAAAATAAAAGTTGGTCGGATCAAGAATAGTTGGACCAATCTAATTGAATCCACCAAAGTCCAAGTTGTTATATGGATATTTTGAAGGCATTTTATTGAAACACTGCGAAAAATAACTATCTTTATTTATTTGAAATTGCACTTTACACAATATCTAATCTTAAAATCCTATACTTTTGCATCTCAATACATAAAAAGGTTAATAACTTGAAAAATCCCAAACAAGAACAGTGTAGACATATTTATCCCAAACTAATTTTTTGACCACAGCAAACTAGTATACATTTGACAAATTTACCCCAAATTGGTATGCTTGTGATAAATTTGCCCTCTCGTCGTTTCCGTTAAATTTTACTATCAAATTACTAATTTGAATGACACGTAATAATTAATTGATGTACCGATTTGGGAATTTACTCTCCATTTACCATAATTATAAATTTTTTGTGATTTTTTGTGGTATTAATCCAATTTAACAGATGATATATTTATCACAAATGTATCAGTTTCAGGTTTTTGGCAATCGAATAAATTAATTTGGGGTGAATTTATCACAAGTGTACTAGTTTTTTATTTTTTATGGTCAGTTAAGATAAATTTGTGATAGGCGTATCAATTTACGATTTTTCATTATCAAAAAATTAGTTTAGGAAAAAATTTGTCATATGTATGGTAGTTTGGGGTTTTTCAGAGTATTACCCTTACATGAAATAAAATAAAAGAACTTACACTTTTTTAAACAATAATTTTTTTTCTAATAATTTTTCCCCACGGTTTCCTTAAAGCATTCAGCTCTCCCCTCACCACGGTTCCCAAATCTATCCTATCCAATCAATGTGAAGATTATATATATATTTTTCTTTTAATTTTTTGTTTACTTTTATCATCTTTCATTTTTTTTCCCTTCATCCTTTGTTGGTAAATACCTAATGGTGCCGTGTCCAGAAAAAAAAAAATTGGAAAAATTTATTAGGTAAAAGGGGAGGTGATATTTAACGATTTTATCTATCTCAAAAAAACTTCTCCTAACTTGTAAGATAAGAAGTTTTCATTTTTTATTCAAATTAGTAATAGATAACTCGTTTCGTTTGTGTGTGAAGATAGAAATAATGAAGTGAAATTAATAGAGAGTATAATAATATATAAAGATTATGATCCATTTTTTAAACATACTTTCCATTGTCATATAAGTGAAATTGATACATAGTTAGATGTTCATAGAATACTCAATAATTTTTTGAGTCCAAATTTAGACCGGTAAACATTCATAGATTACTTGTCAATTATCTCGAACATTGTAAATTACGATTGCAAAATTAGAGTTAAGTGTAATTGCAAGCACGGTAAACACGTACAAAGGTTTATCATGAACTTTGTTCTTCTTCTTTCTTTTTGGGTTCTTATAATTATTACGACTCTTTTTAATTACAAATTTGTTTGTTAATGGGGATTGACTTAGTTTGAAAAGGCAAAAAGAAATAAAATTTGGTTGGATTAAGGATAATTGGACAGATCTAATCTAACCGAATCCACCAAAATCCCAATTGTTATATGGATATTTTGAAGGCATTTTATTGAAACACTGCAAAAAATAGGCATCTTCACTTATTTGAAATTGCACTTTGCACAATATCTAATCTCAAAATCCTGTACTTTTGCATCTCGATATATAAAATAAAACAAGAGAACTTACACTTTTGTTAAATAGCAATTTTTTTTCCTAATAATTTGTCCCCATGTTTTTACTAGAGCATTAGCTCTCCCCTTGCTACGGACCCCAAATCTATCCTATCCAATTAATGTGAAGATTATATATATATATATATATATATATATATATATTCTTTTTTATTTTTTTGTTTTCTTTTATTGTCTTTCATTTTTTATCCTTCATCCTTTGTTGGTAAATACCTAGTGGTGGCCCGTCCAGAAAAAAATTGCAAAGATTTATTAGGTAAAAAGGGAGGTAATATTTGATGATTTTATCTATCTTGAAAAAAACTTCACCTAACTTGTAAGATAAGAAGTTTCCATTTTTAATTCAAATTAGTAACATATCTTGTTTCGTTTGTGTGTGAAGATAAAAATAGTGAAGTGAAATTAAGAGTACAATAATATGTAAAGATTCCCATCCATTTTTTAAACATACTTTCCATTGTCATATAAGTGAAATTAATAGAGAGTTTGATGTTTATGGAATACTCGATAATTTTTTGGGTCCTAATTTAGAATGGTTAATATTAATAGATTACTTGTAAATTATTTTGAACATTGCAAATTACGATTACTATCTGCTATCTAGAGTTAAGTGTAATCGTAGGCATGGTAGATACATACAAAGGTTGATCACAAGCTTTCTTCTTCTTCTTCTTCTGGATAAAAAGTTGAGATTGAAGTCGTGATAGGATTTGTTTAATAATCATGACAGATTTACGAAGTGTGCAAGAGGTTTAAGAGATTTCCTTATAATTATTACAACTCTTTTTAATTACAAATTTGTTTGTTAATGGGGGATCGACTTGGTTTGAAAAGGCAAAGAGATATAAAAGTTGGTTGTATCAAGGATAGTCGGACCCATCTAATCGAATCCACCACAATCTAAATTGTTATATGGATATTTTAAAGGCATTTTATTGAAATACTGTGAAAAATAAACATCTTCATTTATTTGAAATTGCACTTTGCAGAATATCTAATCTTAAAATCCTATACTTTTGCATAGATAGATTTACATCTTCATGAACTTTCTTCATCTTCTTCTTCTTCTTTTTGGTAAAAAGTTGAGATCGAAGTCATGATGGAATTTGTTTAATTAATAGGATAGATTTACAAAGTGCGTAAGAGATTTGTAAGATTTCCTTGTAATTCTTTTTAATTACAAATTTGAAAAGTGTTTGTTAATGGGGTTCGGCTTGATTTGAAAAGGCAAAAAGAAATAAAAGTTGGTTGGATCAAATATAGTCGGACTGATCTAATTGGATCCACCAACAAATTGTTATATAGATATATTGAAGGCATTTTAGCTAATTGTTATATAGATATATTGAAGGCATTTTAGCTACAAATTCTTCCTGATCTCCTACTAGGGCACGCCTGGAACCCCCAAAACTGGAGCCGTTCGCAGAAATCGCATAGAAACAAGAAAGAAGAAAGCATCCTCTTCTTCGGAGATGAACCAGAATCGAGGTAGAAGAAAGGGGAACGATCGGACGGAACATGCGTAGCTCGAGGTTTATTTTACAGAGCGTTCAGAATTTGGTCTTTTGTTGATTCGAATTTCGTGGTTTTGCTCTGTGTATAATTGATTTATTATCGGCCTTCTCTTGCTGTGATTATCCAGGCGATGTGCGTTGCCAAGAAGTTGAAGTGACGGTCCTTTCGGTGATTCTAACCTCAACGAGAAGTGTAAGTTTTCGTTCCTGAATTGAGGATCGCCCTTGAAGTGATTGCCGGTTCAGGGACGATCTTGATTTCAATCATAATGTGGCTGGTGCTTGTGAAGCTGAATGCTGATTTTTGCCCTTTTCCTTGAACGGCACAAGCCTTTATTTCTTGGCCATTCTAAATAGGGAAAAACCTAATTTCGATCTTATTGTTAGTATCGCGAGGAATTATTTTCACTCTGTGGACCAGAGGAATAGGTTTTAGAGGCATGGCTAGAGAAATCTGTCCCCGAGGCCCAGGCTGAGTATGGTTTGGAGCTTGCAAGTTTTCACTTTAAGAAGCAAAACAAGCTGGAGAGCGGCCTACTACTGAATTAAAATAAGGAAAAATCAGCTAGCCTGCTGGTTGCTAAACTATATGGTTCTTGCTCCTTTTCCCACTGTCGAGCTGCCAGTTACCTAACGTATCTTGCTCACATACTTTTACTTGAGATTTATAAGATGCATTTGACCCTCACTGACATCACTTTTGGCATGCGGACATGTCGGCTAATAGTGTCCAGATGAATTGTCCTTTCCCAAGTTTATTACTTTACTATTTACCATTTATAATAATAGGCCATTGCGGGTGTCTCTTGCCTTCCACATTTGGAGATGCAGGTTAAACAAGAGTGTTTTAGAATTGTCGTGTCCATGCTCTTTGTAGCAAGAATATTATCTGCAGCTTGGAAACCTTTCTCCTTTCGAAAATTATTTGTGGATAATGCATTCTTGTGAAGAAGATGAACATTAAA
Organism: Eucalyptus microcorys; assembly: GCA_014182515.1. Taxonomy (NCBI): domain Eukaryota; kingdom Viridiplantae; phylum Streptophyta; class Magnoliopsida; order Myrtales; family Myrtaceae; genus Eucalyptus; species Eucalyptus microcorys. The sequence continues at coordinate 4,432,692 of CM024568.1, read as the reverse complement.
GTTTTCGTTCTTGATGATTATGATATCTGACATAGGGAAAGGAAATTGCAGGTTTGTATTGGAAAAAGAAGATTGAGCGTGATGTCACCCTGAGTGCAGGTCTCCATTTGTTCTCTATCAAAGCAGAGAAAATGGAGGCAGAAAGAAAGAGTCGTATAAAAAAAGGTTAAATTTTTTCACGTAATTTGGTTTCTTTTTTTCTTGTCGATACTTTGTTTTCAGGACAATCTGTGTGCTTGATGTTTGGCTTATAGATTTTGTATGCGGTGATTCAGGTGAATTTATTTGGCTAAGATGCTAAATCATTTGGGTACAGAAATAGATGATCTTTATGCTAGTCAAATTTAGCATCATAATTTGATGAGCACAGAATCAAGTATTTAAGAACACGTTGAATATAAAAATAGACGGTGGATTGTCTATGAACTACTTATCTTGCATATTTGTTGCCGGTGGATAATGTAATGAAATTAGTATTTATAGTGGAACTCAGAAATTCATTTGTAACTGGATAATAAATTGAGAAGGGATCAAAATAACGTGCATAAATATGCGAGGCAAAAAGTTCAAGGGGGACTATATGAAGCCTTTTTTGCTCCATCAAGTTCTTTGAAAAAGGTATTGTTCCTCATATGGTGCAATGTATGACATATTTTTCTTTCCTAATCCTACTCATTCCATATTCTAGGATCTTTCAGATCTTATAAATGGCCATTTGCTGCTTTTATTCGCACACTACAGATTCATTAGTGTTTTGTTATGGTTTCTTTGTCGAGCTAGTCTTTTTGTTTAGGAATCCGCTATTTCCTGTACTATGCTTCAAATGCATTGCCATTGCAGAGTTCAATTTATATTTTCTTAAAAAGTTGGTGTTTGAATGCCTTTAGGAGATAGTTGGCTTGACAGTCCTCTCAAAGTTTCTTGACCTGTCAGATGGATCCCCTTTGACTTCTCCGATTCTGCTATTAAGTTTACTACTCGGTGAAGCAATGTTTTTGTATGTCTTAGTTGCTGTGAAGTAGAAACCCAAACTAGCGAGACTTATGGCCCTTACTTATACCATAGTTGGCATTTTCTTTCTTTTCATAGTATGGTGCTCAACCCATGTAATCCAACTTAATCGTTTCGGTTTAACAGCAAACCTCTAAAATCTGAATAAAGGGACTATCGCATCCCAATTTTCATCCATTTAATGTCTCCACGAAAAAGATGCTCTGTGAAATTCCTTTTGCATTTGCCTAGTTGGTTTATCCATGAAGAAGTGGTACTAGGTTAGGTCTGAGGCTCTTGGATTTCTTCTGTAAAGCTCTTTGGACCGAAGAAACAAATGACTGAACCTTCATGTTTGTCTTTGGGACAACATTAATGTCGGAAACATCTTAGGTCCTTTCTTACATTGAGCATCCCCTTTATTTTTTTCCCTTCCTTTGAGGCTATCGAATTAACATTTGGATCTTTAGGTCATGCATCATTCATTATGTTGTTTGAGCCTTGAGTGATCTGTTCTTAGCTATTGTGCATGGATAATTTATTCTTTCGTACCTGCATTCGACATTCCTATGTCTTCATTGGAAGGTGGTTTATATTCAGGTTTACTTCTTTATAATTTCCCTTTAGTGAGATCAACTTACTTAGGCTGTTTGTTTCCACCTTCTATAAGAAACTAGAAACAAAAAGAACGGCATGACCATCATAAGTAATTTTACCTGCAAATTGTTATTGTAGCCAAACCATTGTTGGAGTTGTACATGGTGGGGCCCAGGTCAAATTTGTTGACTTGGGCACATATATAAAACGCCAGGTTTCTCTTCAGCGAGAAGGAGGGCCGCTTGAGAATATAGAAGAGCCGCATAAAGCGAAAAGCCGCAAGCCGTCGTATAAAGCATAGAAGAAAGAACTCAGTTATTGTGTACTGCTTTGGGCTTGAACACTAGTGACGTTGTGTTGTGAGTTTACATAATTTATTTATAAATACTTTAGGTTTAGGTTTAAATCTAAATATGAGAAACACTCGAGTATGTGAGCGATTATAAACTCCGTTTCTTTGATTATAGTAAATTATTTATTCCTCGATCTCCACATGGATGTAAGTACTGATACTCAGATTGAATCATATAAATATTTGATGTCTTTATTATTCATCGTTTATTTTTTTCTACTTTTCTCGTTGAGTTATTTGCAAGATCTTATTGTTTTTGCATATTATATTTTAACAGATTCCATGATCGTCCCCGAAGACCTGTTGATCGAGATCCTAAAAAGACTCCCCGTCAAATCCCTTTGCCAATTCACTTGCGTCTCCACTCGTTGGCGCTCTCTCATCTCCGATCCTTACTTCATCGACTTGCATTTGACTCACTCCGTGACTCGCCCGAAACTCCTTGTTGGTTTCCACGACACAGATGATGAGTGTGGACTGCCCCTTTCATTTCATGGCTGGACTGGTCCTTTCGTTTTGCAGCCTCAAGAAGGCCTCGTCAGCCTCGAAGTCGGCTGTCACATCCAAATTGCATATCCCTTGACAGGGACGTATGCGACTTTCGGATTGCCTAGAATAACCGAGCAATATGCTTCTTTTTCATATTATCAACAAATGCATTCTTTTGGATTCGATCCTGTCGAGAGGAAGCATAAGGTTTTGAGCACACGTGTGATTAGTATGGGAGGGCTCGATGCCAGCTTGATCATGGAGCCATGGGTGCTCACCCTGGGGACAAAGAAGTGGAGGCGGGTCGAAGGTTGTGCAGCCCATGATAAGAAGGGTCGCGAGGTCTGCTTCGATGGGGTGGTCTATTATATGGCTTGGAGTTGTTTGCATGGCGTCCATGGGGATGATTACCTGGTGGCGTTTGATGTTAGGACGGAGAGTTTTCGCATGGTTACAATTCCCGCCGAAGCCCACAAAGATATACACAGAGCCCTCCTTATTAAATTCGAGGAGCACGTTGCGATGGTGGATCGTAACAATGCTCTGTCTTGTGAGGAGATTATTATGTGGATCCTGGAGGACTTTGATCAGGAAATATGGAAGAAGAGAGTTTTCAGCTTGCCCTCAAATTGGAAGGAGATTGTCGCGGACCGCTGAGTTTTTCCAGTGGGTACGGTTCATTCTGGTGAACTGTTGTTCGCGCCTCGAACCTTATCAAAGCCTGTGTGCATGTTTTACTACAACTTGAAGACCAACGGCTTAAGGCGGAGTGAAATTTGCGGGTTGGATGATGTGTCTCCTGAATTTTGTGCTTTGACTTTTTTAGATCATGTCGAGAGTTTACTCTCGCCAAGAGGTCTTTCCTGTAGGAAATAGCTAGCATTCATTCTTGATTAATTCCATTAATCCTAGATTAAGCTTTGGATTTTTGTACTTTCAATTGATTACATTACTTGCAAATTCATTGATTACATTAGAAAAACAATACCTTTTGAAGAATTGTCGGTGCACTATCTTAGTAAAATTCATTAACACTAATGTTTGCAATATTGAATGTGATTATACGGATTTTTTTAATTTTTTTTTTGAAAACAAAAAGGAAAGCAAAATGAAAAAGTGCATGTGCCATTTGAGTTTTGATTTGAAAAACGTGCTGTGACCGCGTAGGAACTGATTGGTTTCCCTAATCCCGTATTAAAGTTTGGATTTTTGGGATGGCATGTGGAGATCTCGGCATCCGTAGGGTTTAACCAAGGCTGCAGAATGCATTCGCTTGAACCCATTTCGCTTCTCTGATTCGATTGTTGGTGTCGGTTTATACTTGCACACGAGTGTGATGAAAGTTGGAAGAACGGAATGATTTTTCGAAAACCGATTCTGTTGCTCCGATTTGAGTTTTGGTTTTTGGTTACGTGTCTCAATCTGTTCACTGCATGCATTTGGGTGATAGGATGAAATACAATTTGCCACTTTTTTTTTTTTTTTTTTTTGGGGGGTTGATTTGATATTGACATTGTTCCAGAAGGTAACCACTTTGATGCTAATGGCAAGTCCCCCTTAGGATAGTGTCGAATGCCCTTGAGTTCTCATTGACTGTCGAAGTGGGAATCTACATCAATTTGCTTCTGGAAAGATGCAGCTTTCCCCAGCTCCGCTGTTATTACCCGCCGAATTAACCCGGTTCGGGATGTAGTATGGGTGTGTCTTACTCAAGATCGCAATTCTAGCAATGAGATTTTGGCGGGCCTTTTGATAGAGTATGTCCCTACCTAGGAAACTCCAGTCTGGAGGTATAAATTGGATCATTGTTGTTATTTGTTCAGAAATGTATGATCTTCTCGAATCTTTCGGTCGTCGAGACTCTTTCTAGAGATGCTGTTTATTCGAGAAAAGAAAAGTGGGTGTGGGATGTATTTCGTGAAAGGTTTTTGATACGTAAGATGCGCATGTTGACTTGTTTAGGACATTACTGAGGAGAAACCTTGGGATCCTGAAAAAATAGTTTGTACATGTGGTATTTGTAGTGCTTCCGCTTTGCAGAGTTGCTTCTTATAGTTGACCTGGTTTTACGACTTTTCAGATGAAGCAAGAATCCTCGAAAATTGATGATGCTAATGAGACTGATGGAAACATCCATGGTCCAATAAATTGTCAGGAGATACGGGATTCAACAGAGATCATTATCCTTGATGAGAGTAATGGAAAGAGTTCTAAGGTAAAAAAAAATGATGATCCCTGGCCAGTTTCATCTGATATATCTAGTGATGGTCTGCCTTATGCTCCCAAGAATTTTCCTCTTCCCGGTGATAAATGGTGAGGGAAAGTGGGGAAGAGAGTGGCCATTACTGGCCATTATCAGGATAGGTAGCTTTATCTTCCTAGGCGACTCCGTGTGTCTGAGAAGTTGACGTGCGAAAAGTACTGCTTTGCGAGTAAGCTTTCAGTTGAACGGCATATCCGAACCAAATTCCCTGTTGTGGATATTGATGCCTTCTTCATATCTTTCATCTGGAAAGTTTCCTCGAGTAAACTACCGTTGATATAGTAATTTAACCTGAGAAAACTTATGGTTGTTTACTTAATTTTTATAGAATATATTAGATTACCTAGTAACTCTTCAAAGTCAAATTGTTCTCTCTCACGCGCATTCAATATTGTTCGTCCAGTTAACTTTGTTTTGTTCAGTCACCAAGTTGTGAATCTCACTTTGTCCCTCCACTCGCTCGTGCCCAAATTTTGCTTCATTTCACTCAACAAAGTGATTTTTACTCATAATGACTTAGATCCTTTACTGATGTCGTCTAGTTCCTATAGAACCTATCACTAAAATACCCCTAGAAGGGGATAGGGATAGGCAGAGCCCTCACTGCTGCAGGTTGGAAGTTCAAATTTGGTGACTCATTCACAGCTCATCCCACCTGTTCTTATTTGACGGTTGTTGCTCCTTTTGCACAACATCAGTGGAGGTCCATCGTTGTTAAATAACTGTAGATGACAGATTTTTTTAGTTTTTATTTATTTTTATTTTTTTCTGCTTTGTGTTAAATAGTGCCTATAAGTAAATTTATGTGTAGGATCATGTGGACTATTTCAAATTTTCTATATTTTTGTTCACTGTGGAACATTTTCATGCTTAGCCTAGGCATTGCCATGAGGCGTCCATTCTTTCCTGAACATAATGAAGAATTGCGGAGCATTCTAAGTCAAATTTTGATCCTAGAAGTTTGAGGTGCAAGGCACGAAATAGGATGTGCAGTAGCTTACTTGAACAAGCAGAGAAACCTGCCAGCCCATCTTGGCCTTGTGATCATTGTTGCAGTGAACCCAAGTTTTGCCAAGGTTGTTGTTGCATCCTACGTTGTAGCAGCTAGTGGATTGTGTGATTACATTAAATGCAAAGCATTGATTGATGGGAATCATATCTATGGCTATATTGCTCTCCTGGACCGTGCTCTCCAAGCTTACATGGCTGGAACGGTAGGAGGGGTAATTGGGTTGGACGCCGAGTATCATTCCCCACATTGTGATGTGAAAACTGGGCTAATTCCCCCCGTTACCATATTGTTTGAGGCTTCTAAATCTATTGATTCTCCTGATGAACGTGAGAAAATTTTGAAACTTGCTTTCAGCCTCCTATGCGGTTCTCAAAAAACAAGTGCCAAGACTGTACTCGAACAAATCGAGTTTGCTTTGACCAAGGTCCCGCTAATTTCGTCTTGTTTTTGCGTACTTGTGTCTCTCACCTTCAATTTTGCAGTATGAATTTTTGATATTTACGTCAGCTTAAATTTGTTCCTCGTGATAAAATTTCAACCGCAAACGTCGGTTCAGGTTATTCCCTTGCTCTCTTTTGAGAACTTTACTACATATCTCCACAGCTTTAGTTCTTGGATTTCTACATAACGAAACAATCTGCTTGTTTCATTCCTTTTTGTGGCAATATAATGATTAGGGAACGTACTTTGTAACTCTATTAAGTAACTTCCCTAGGAAACAACTGGTCCCTTCAGGCATGCGTCTCGATAGGATTTAATGAATTTGTTGTTCTTGTCGTTACTTTCAAGCACATTTATGTCGACAAGTTATATACAAGGTGATGTTCACCTGGATGTTGGATGTAACATCCTTGATTTCAGGCTGTTGACACCTAATTTAAATTTAGAAAATAGAATTAGAAGATAATCTTTGATTAGAGGGAAATTTTTTTCAAAAAAATATTTTGAATTCAAAAACTCAACAGCTAAATTTTGGAGCCACTTTTTTGTTGAAGAAGTTGAGTGAATATCATCAAATCTTTAACAACTTCAAGTCTTTCCTCTATAAAAAGGAAGGCGAGGTTTTGGAACCAGGGGAAGACTTCTCTTCGTCGAAGGAAAAAGAAAACAAAAAAAGGAAAAGTCAAGAGAAGCTTTTGCTTCCGCAAAGAGAAAGTGCAAGGAAGGTGGAGAGAAAAAGAGAAAACAGGGAGAGAGAGATGACGTGAGGAGAAAAGTGAGAGTGGGGGAGGGTTCGGCGAGAGTAAGAGAGACGGGTGAGAAAGAGTGTCGGGTGAGAGAAAGTAAAAAAAAAAAGGGCAAAAAGATGGACTACTGTTCATCTTCCTCGTGAGTTTCCGTCCCTGTTGCCCATTTCCTCCGCGTTGCGAATACTTCTGTCGCCGCTCTTGTGCCCCCACATCGCCGCCGGTCTGAGATCCTCTGCTCGCACCGCCGCTCAACTCCATCAGCATTTGCAGCCGGAACTCCACAGCCGCGAGCACCCTCACGACGACCCCACACTCCCCGTTGCTGCAAATCGCGACACCAGCAGCCTTCCTCTGGCACTGACGCCAACAACCGCTCCGTCTCCGCCCAAGCACCAGCACCCGTGACGCCCTACCACCGCCGCTGCTTGAGACCTCGCTCTCGACGCCGTTGATCCAGCACCTCTGCTACAACCCTGAGCAGCCAACGTCCCTGCATCTCCTCGAGCACCGCCATCCTGGCGTCCAGCAATCGCACCCTTCGTCGGAGTTCGACGCCACCACACTTCTGCAGCTCGAGTTTTCACCAGTCATCACCTTGCCAAGCTGCATCGCCGGTCTTTGAACCCCCTGATCGTTGCACTGCTATTGTCGTTTAGCCACCGTGCCTTTGCAACGCGACCCCGACGCCGCCCCGCTGCTCACTCGCGCCCGAACCCGAGCACCTTTCTGCTTTGTGACCGACGACCTGCTGCTGTCCTTGCTGCACCTTCATTCTACTCGAGGTCTTCCCTGTTTTGTTGCGGGTCTACCTCGCCGGACCTCCGACGGACAACCCCAGCTCCGGCTACTAGGACCCATCACCCTTGGTGAACCACCATCGCAGCTAAGCCATTATTGCTTCCTCGCCATTTCTTCAAGTCCACCGTGAGTTAGACTAGGTAAATTTTTTATATATTTGGTTTCATAGTTTTTTTAATTTTGTTATTTTCATTCTAACCTGATTTGTTTTGTTTTGATTTATTATCCAATTAGAAAATTTGTCATATTAAGTCATGATGATAAAAAATATTAAGCCGCTAGACGTCGGGTTAGATTTTTGATTATTTTGACTTTTTTATGACAAATTCATGAATTGCTTTGCATCATTGAAATAATATGTCATTGATTTATATTGATGAATTTTCAATAGGACATATTTTGGTGTGTTATTTGTTCATCACATGTCATGCATTATATGTCATATCTAGGATTTAGATATTTAGGTCCATATGCATTTCATATTTAAAGCTTTGCATTTTGATTTTTTAGATTCATATAGGATTAGGTTAATTTCCCTTTAATAAAAACAAAAAAAGAACAAAAAATGTTATTTAGGTTATATAGATTTCATAATGTGCACACCACATGTTGCGCTTTAATTAGTGGGTCATAGGTTAATATTCCCGTTGTATAGTTTTTTTTTTTTTTAAATAAAAAAATCCAAAGATTAGTATTGTTTTTCTTAATAAGAATTATCAAGTCATTTAAAAAAAGAAAAAGAAAACACAAAGGTCATTTATTTGGTTAGTTAATAGGTTAGTTCATAATTAATCCCATTTTATGTCATCGTTGTTTAGTGTAGGTTGCATACATTAAAAAAAGAATCATAAAAAAAAAATCATAAAAAAGAACATGCATATAGAATTATTATGCCATTCATCCCATATCATGTAGTGCATGCATATTTAGGATTATATAAATTAGATTGCACACATATGGTGATAGTTCAAATTATGCCATATAAATCGCATTTCATATATCATTAAAGTAAAATTTATGCATATTAAGTTTAGATTAAGATTGCATAATAATAAAAATTAGGTGTCATGTTATTTAGAAATCATGTTTAGGGCATGCATTTTTATTAGCATTTTTTATTGAATGTTATTTTATTGATTGTGCACCCGCATGACCACCATTTGCATGTTAGTAGCTTAAGTTAAAATTAATCAACATTGCCTGCAAAATATTTTTTGAAATTAAAATAAAAAGGTACCGAAAGGGCATTAGACTAATCTAGCGTAACCATGTCCCTGGACCTACTGAATCTCTGGCTCGCAAAAGTAAAGCATTCTCCCATACTTTACTTGGTTTCTAACCAACCCTAATTGGTTAGTGGCGGCTCCAAATTGAGTATAATTGCATGTTTAAATGAGTTAATTTCTTAGTATTAAGTCACGATTGGTAGGACTTGGGAGGGTCCGTGCCAAGTCTTCAGACTTAGTAATTCATTAGCCTTTTGTGTAATTCACCCTCGGGAAGGTCGCGACACAGGCCATGAGAATAAAGTATAAGGGTTGGTAAGCCCTAGCTTGGCTTGTATCGTGATGTCTTATTAATTGATATGTGAACACCGGATGTATGCATTGAACATGAATCAGCCCTTTGACCATGAGGTTTGGTTGTGGATTGAACCCGCTCCATCGCAAACACGAAGGATGATCATGGATTGGTTAGGTATGGGTAAATGCATTGATTGTGGGTGATTCCACATGGAACCTATACCGACCATGAACAATCGATGAGTCAATCCTGCTCGGTAGCAAATTAGTTGTGGATTAATCCCACATGACCAAGTGACAACCAAGGGTTGGTTATAGGAATCAATGGTATAAACCTTGAATAGAACAAGGCATGGCATATTCAACTTTGGAACTGGTCCACCTAATTGAGACCTGGTCAAGAAACCTCAATTTTAAGGCATCTAATGGACCATTTTTAAGCTGTCGCGACCTCTTTTTTCGGCGCTCGATCGGGGCGAGCACCTTCGGAGGCTAATGGTTTGGCTAGGTCTATTTTAGCCTGGACTCTCCCAAGTCCACCAATTCACGACTTAATGATCTAAGTTTTTTAACCTATAAATTAATTTTAAAACGGAGTCGCCATTAATTGGTTTGGGGTGGGTCGATTAGAAACCTAATCGAGATATCGGGAGAAATACTTGCTCCTGCACAATCAGAGAAATTAGGATCGGGGATTTGATTACACTAGTTAATCACTAATGCCCTTTCGATACTTAATCTTGTTTAAACTCTAAGGTTTTTTGGATGTTTAAGGGATTTTTCATGCATTTTGTGGAGGAAAAACATTTTTGGGTATATATCTAATTTTTGGACATAAAGGGATTTTGTTTTTGGATTTTTGGTTCTTTGGAAAATATAAATCATTTTTGGCTTTTTTTTTTTTTTTTTGAATTTTTGGCTTTTTTGGGAAAATATGAAATATTTTTTATTTTTTTAATGTTCTGGAAAATAATTTATTTTTTGATTTTTTTATTTTTAATTAAAATATTATTTTAATATATAATATTAAAAGGCTACTCGGGTCGGATCCCTGGGTTGTGTTCGACCCGGGTCGTCGACCCGAGATTTGGACGGGCCCGCGTTGCGGGCCCAGCTCAAATTTTTTCTTTTCTTTTGATCGTCCAAGCCCACGAAGCAACCCAAGCCCATATATGCATAAAAATAGCCCATACTACTAGGCCCAGAGGGCCCGAACAGAGAGAAACCCTACTTGGATGGGGGTTTCACCCGACCCGGTTCAGACCCAGTAGGCGCCTCTCTCTACTCGGGTCTTCGCAACGCAGGTGAGGGCGGATGAGGCATCGCTAGGCGAGTCGATGGCGACGACGACGACGATGGCGACGAGCTGCTCAACGGCGTTGGGGTACAGCGGCTGACCGTTCAACGGGGGTAGCGTCGATGGCATCGAGGGTGGACAGCACAGCGACGTTCGACAGCGTGCCTCGGTAAGGCAATAGCGGCGGGCGATGGCAACTCTCACGCGGATTTCTAGATTTGTGCCCAAATCTCGACCCTTCTTCCTCCGCTCTTCACTCACTCAGATCTGGACGGTGTCGGGGCACGACTCGGCAGGGCGTCGGGGCTAATGCTCGATCACAGCAACGACGTCGGGGGGACGACAGTGAGCTTTCGCGCCTAGATCCGGTCCTCTCTCCTCCTCACTTAGCCCTTATCTTGCAAATCCAGAACTCCCTCTTCTCTTCTGCCCTCTGCTGCTCGCAATCTGGCTTCGCTTGCCGCCGGCCTCCCCCAATGTCTCTCGATGGGAGGTCGTTTAGCTTGCGACCCGATCTTTCGCTCGTGCTCACTCTTTGATTCCTCCCTTGAAGTCTTTCAAGGGGAAGCTCTCCGAGTTCGCTCTTGTGTCTTCGATCGAGGTGGTGCCCCGCTATTTATAGGCAAGGGGGTCCGATTGACAAAGGGGCTTGGCCGCCGATCTTTGGCTTGCCGACCGGACCCTCGCGGCTGTAAATAGCAGGGCCACCTCCATCGAAGACACAAGAGCAAACTCGGAGAGCTTCTCCTTGAGAGACTTCGGGGGAGGAATCAAAGAGTGAGCACAGCGAAGGATCGGGTCGTAAGCTAAACGACCTCCCACCGAGAGACATCGGGGGAGGCCGGCAGCAAGCGAAGCCAGATCGTGAGCAGCAGAGGCCGGAAGAGAAGAGGGAGCTCTGGATCTGTGAGATAAGGGCTGAGCGAGGAAGAGAGAGGACCGGATCTAGGCGCGAAAGCTCACTTCCGTCCCCCCGATGTTGTTGCTATGACCGAGCATTAGCCCCGATGCCCTGCCGAGCCGTGCCCCGACACCGTCCAGATCTGAGTGAGTGAAGAGCGGAGGAAGAAGGGTCGAGATTTGGGCGCAGATCTAGAAATCCGCGTGAGAGTCGCCGTCGCCCGCCGCTGTTGCCTCGCTGACGCACGCTGTCGAACGCCGCTGTGCTGTCCACCCCTGATGCCATCGACGCTACCCCCGTTGAACGGTCAGTCGTTGTACCCTAACACCGTTGAGCAGCTTGTCGCCATCATTGTCGCCGTCGTCGTCACCGCTGACCCGCCTAGCGACGCCTCAACCGCCCTCACCTGCGCCGCGAAGACCCAAGCAGAGAGAGGCACCTGCCGGGTCTGAACCTGGTCGGGTGAAACCCCCATCCAGGTAGGGTTTCTCTCTATTTAGGCCCTCTGAGCCTGGTCGTATGGGCTGTTTTTATGCATATATGGGCCTGGGTTGCTTCGTGGGCTTGGACAATCAAAAGAAAAGAAAAAATCTGAGCCGGGCCAGATCTCGAGTCAACGACCCGGGTCGGACCCAACCTGTGGATCCGAACGGGTAGCCTTTTAATATTATATATTAAAATAATATTTTAATTAAAAATCAAAAAATCAAAAAATTAAAAAATAATTTATTTTCCAGAACATTAAAAAAAATCAAAAATATTTCATATTTTCCCAAAAAAAGCCATAAAGTCAGAAAAAAGCCAAAAATGATTTATATTTTCCAAAGAACCAAAAATCCAAAAAAAAAAAAATCCCTTTTATGTCCAAAAAATGAGAAAAATACCCAAAAAAAATGTTTTTCCTCCACAAAATGCATGGAAAATCCCTCAAACATCCAAAAAACCTTAGGGTTTAAACAAGATTAGGTACGAAAAGGGCATTAGTGATTAACTAGTGTAATGAAATCCCCGATCCTAATTTCTATGGTTGTGCAGAGCAAGTATTTCTCCCGATATCTCGCTTGGGTTTCTAATTGACCCACCCCAAACCGATTAGTGGCGACTCCGTTTTAAAATTAATTTATAGGTTAAAAAACTTAGATCATTAAGTCGTGAATTGGTGGACTTGGGAGAGTCCGGGCTAAAATAGACCTAACCAAACCATTAGCCTCCGAAAGCGCTCGCCCCGATCGGGCGCCGAAAAAAAAAGAGGTCGCGATAGCTTGGCGACTCCACTGGGGAAGTTCATTTAGAATGTAGATGTCTTAAGCATGCCAGATGAGGGACTTTCAGTCTGAAAGGACTTTTCGCTCACTCTCATGGAAAAGGCTATCCTGACCATTGATGTAGGATTTATAAGGACCACACTATCTCACTGTCATCATGTCAACATGGGTCAGAGTATTCTCGCAAGTGGTACAACTTTACCAATGTGAGAGGTATTTGTTGAAATTGTGATGAAGACTTGGTTGTTGGCTCATCAACGGGGACCATCACGGTCAAGGCTTATGAATGGAATGCTACACGATCATTTCCGGATTTACAAGTCAGGAACCCCTGCGAAAAGAGATAGAATAGTCTTGCTCGTACTTCTTCGAGCGATGCTTATAGACATATGAAATCCTACGTCAATTGAAGTGCCCTTAGTCTAAAGAGACTTTTACAATGGGACGCAATGTAGACTTGACTCATGTGTAAGAGGGTGAGAGTTGGTGATTGTCTCGACATTTGTCACTGGTCTTCCTTCTCACTGTCAAATGGAGATTCTATGGACCATAACAACAACCTTTTCTTGGCTGTATTTTTGACTGGGGGGCATTGGCCTTGCTTTTACCAGGCACACTGCTTTTTTATGCCTCTATTTTTTATTCCAGTTCTTCATTTATGGGCATTGACCTTGCTTTTACCAGGTACACTGCTTTTTTATGCCCTTGTATTTTATTGTCGTTAGAGGAACTGGCCTAGGCAAGTTCAATCGAAGCACCGTTATTAGACTCTTGAGTCTTCATCTTTAGCCGGCGCTCTAGGCTATGGCAATGACTTCTGCTTCATCTCATTGTGAGGGTAAAATTACAGACTCACTTGAGTTGTACAATGAATACAAGTGCGTAGAGAAATAATTGCTCTTTGTCATTCTAGGGTAGTTAAATTAACATGAGTATTCATATGCAATAAAGACACCTGAAGATTGATGCAAGTGCGAGCAAGAAAATTTCTATCCCTCTTCTCACCTTGTTATGCTGCTTCGCCTCTAATCTGCCCCAGTGTGGGGTAGTTCTTGACGGGGGTATGAGAGAAGCTTCACCAATGTATGGGGCTCAAAGAAAGGAGTGAGCAATGAAATGCCTCTCACTATTTTGGTTATTGTACCATTCACGAGAGAACTCTTTACCCTACAGTTATGGAATCTTCTGCACTCATCTCATAAGTGTATAGATGGGGGACTGTGTGTAGGATATAGCTTGCCTTTCATCATTCTGACGCGCCTCATCCAGCATGCTTAATCAATCTTGTATTCTTCAATTAGCTGTCTATTCTAATAATCATTGTAGAATCAGTGATTTAGACAGACAAAATTATCATGCAAAATCCATTTGGCAAATGTGTACGACATTTTAAATATGAGAGGGCTTGAACTCTCAAAACAAGTGAATGGTTTTGACTCAAAAAAGACCCTATTGACAACTTTAGGGGTTAACATAAAGGTGTTTCCAAATATGTTAAATCTTGAATATCAAAAGAGTTATTCATAAAGGGGTGTCGATGGTTGTCCCTATTGATTAGGGATATGACACATGAATGATCAGCCAAGGATTGGGAATTTGATCGGGCATCTCTGTTTTTGCCCCTGCAAAAGAGAAGATGTACAAGTAGATCAATTAGTCTGGCCAAAATCAAATGTGAGTTGAGGCCTGAAGATTTTTTGTCATTTGCTTTGGTGATTACTCAGGACGCCATTTCGCTTAGGAGAGTTTGTCATGCCTCTCATTGATTTGTTATCCTTGTTTTTGACAGTAAGATGATCCTACAAAAGATAGGAAAGAACGTGTCAGTCACGATTTTTTTCAGGAGTTTAAACAACCGGGAGCGATACAACATTACCCTTCACTGGTTTGCAAATGATTGGATGGACCTAAAGTGCGAGTGGGACATGAAGTCCTATGTCTTTTGCTTCGTTAGGTCACCTACTCTCTCGTAATTTGCAGGCATAAGAGAAGCAAAAACTTTATTATTATTTTTTTCTACCAAGAGGCTAACTGCCGCGTCAAGGATTTGAACCCCCGACTTCGGACCGTTTTGCTTCTTCCCGGGTACCACTTGGCTAGAGGCACCAACGGTGTCTATAGGGCGCTTCTTTTTCATTTAACCAACTCGGCTCCTAGATGGCACGTTCTTTTATACCAAATTAGGTAAATTGATATGGGTCACTTGATTTGCCCAAATTAACCATTAAGCTTGTTTCTTGAATCCTATGCTTCCTGTCGATAGGAGAAAATATGTCAAAAGTGAGTTCAAATAGTGGGAGTATTGGAAACGATACCAAATTACCCTTCCCTAGAGTTTGTATTTGCTGATTCCTAGGGATCTCTGAATGTTGATGACAGCCTCTTCATCTTGACTCAGTTCGACATCTCTTTCGATTGGCCTTTCTCATTCGTGGTCATGTATGCGTGATTGCTGGTCGTTGATTCATCTTCAACGCCTTCCTTTTGTGGAATTTCTCATTCTGTCTTTGACTATATGACCATTAGCAACATTGGGTAAAATCATGTACTTCAAGCTTATATGAAATCTGAGATGGACAATCAAAACTTTCAATTCTCTGATGGCAATCACTTCTTGGGAGAGCATGTGCCTAGAGCATGAAGTGAGATTTCTAGGCCCTAAGTCATCGTCTGAAATAAGGGGCTAGAGACTGCCTCAACTGTCTAGATTTCTCCCTATTGACAGTAGCCAATTTAAAGAAAGAGAAGAGATCCCTTCCTTGTGCTTCTGGGCTTGTCGAAGCTGGAAGTCCCGTTGATGAAACCACATCATCTAGTTGCCCAGGCACGTTGTGGGGAAAAGATATTGCTCCGGCTTGAGAAGGAGTTGGGCATGAGCGAGGTGGAGTGCACAGAGCTCCTGGGAACAGCTTGATTTCAACCCTATGCCTGTACCTATTACGTCCTATCTTTTGTTTCCTGTAAATAGAAGAGAGAGGACATCATTTCCAAAATTATATTCAGAGAATAAAGCTTATCTTCTTTAAAGTGGGATGATCTTTTTTGTTTGTCCCACTGCCTTCTTGAAAGACTGTCTTTGAATTCAGCGAGTTCACATGATGCACCAGCTTCAAATGCCCCCTGTCACACTAAGTCAATGGGGATGGGGATGATAGTCTGAGACACAAAGTGAGTGAGTCAGAAAGACAAATATAATTAAATCTAACATCTTGTTTTGACAAAATTTTTGGTAATGAAATGTTCTTTGTTTTCAAAAGCATGTATTTGGGGGGAGGAAGCATGAGGGAACCCAGCTCTCAGTATTCTCCTTGGATGATATTTTCTTTTCATGGTTGGATAGCATCACCGAGCTGGTTTGGTGTGTCTCCTCATGCCCTCAAAATATTTTCAACTTTATTTAATAGATGGATTTACATTTTGGAAGAGTGATTTCAAAAGTTGGTTCCTCAGGTGGAACTGATGCTGAAAACAAAACAAACCGGACTTAAGAAAAATGTACAGGTTCCCACGTAGGGGAATATGCCATGAAATTAAAAAGGGTTCTACTTGAGCGGGCATGTACCCATTTCCCTTGACGATCCTTCATGATGGAGATCCAGGAAGAGGAGTAAATTGTCTCTTGTTGTTGTAACGCTAGCACGGCTGACGGCTGGTGGTCTGTTGCTATCCTGCACTTGTCTGAATTGTTGGAGGGTGATTGTAGGTCACATTGACATCTACTAGGGGTTCTTTATCTTTCTTCATGATGAACCTGCCCGTGGGTGCAGGTTCAGTGAACCAACCATCCCTCAACCCTATCTCGATTTGCTCCCCTACTGGAATGAGTTGATTAAACAATTCGGCGATCGTGGTTACCATTCGATTGCGGTACTCGTAGGGGAGGGTTTTGATAAACATCTTTCTCAGCTCAAAATCGATTGGTTCAAGACTGATTTGGGCGGCCAAATTCCTCAATCTAATAGTATATTCTTTGAACGATTCGTGCTTTTTCTTTTCGGTACGCTCAAGATCCTCACGAGAAGGGGTAATGTCCATTATGAACTTATACTGCTTGAGGAATGCCTCACTCACTTCGCTCCATGTTTCGATGAGGTTCATGTTCTTTGTAATGTACCACCTCAGGACAGGGCCTACTAGACTTGATTGGAACAACTAGATCATTAATGATGCATTATTAATGTATTGGGTCATTTGAACCAAGTACATTTGCAAATGAGCCCTCGGGCAAGTCGTGCCATCGTACTTCTCAAACTCAGGCATTTTGAATTTTTCCGGCATTTTGACATTGGAATAAATGGAGAGGTTTGTCAAATTAGGATCTTGGAGGCCTTGCAATTGTTTCAGCCTCTCCTCAAGTTTGTCATGCTCAGTTTTAGACAAATGTTTGGCTTCGCTTTCTCAATCACAGTTTGGTGCAAATCGTCCTCCAATTCAGGCATGTTATCGTCGGTATCTTCATTTTTATCACCCCTGGTGGATGATTGTGGCAATAATACCTCGATTGAGGCCGAGGCAGGAGTGAGTTTGCCCTGGATGGAGTCTATTTGCTTTGAAAGTTGTTGAAGCACATTGAAGACTTGCTTCATTTCGCTTTCTACAACCGCAATACGGCTTGGTACATTTTCTTCTGCCATTCTTGCTCTTGCTTTTGAGCGAGTCTGGATCGGCAAACGTTGACGTTCTGTGATTACCCGGATGGGGGTTTCGCCCGACCCGGTTCAGACCCGACAGGCGCCTCTCTCTGCTCGGGTCTTCGCAGCGCAGGTGAAGGTGGCTGAGGCGTCACTAGGCAGGCCAACGACGACGGCGACGACGACGGCAACGATGATGGTGACGAACTGCTCAATAACGTTAGGGTACAGTGGCTGACCGTTCAACGGGGGTAGCGTCGATGGCATCGGGGGTGGACAGCACAGCGGCGTTCGACAGCGTGCCTCGACGAGGCAACAGCGGCAGGCGACGGTGACTCTCAAGCGGATTTCCAGATCTGTGCCCAAATCTCGACCCTTCTTCCTCCACTCTTCACTCATTCAGATCTGGATGGTGTCGGGGCACGGCTCGGCAGGGCGTCGGGGCTGATGCTCGGTCACAGCAACGACGTTGGGGGACGGTAGTGAGCTTTCACGCCTAGATCTGGTCCTCTCTCCTCCTCACTTAGCCCTTATCTCATAGATCCAGAGCTCCATCTTCTCTTCCGGCCTCTGCTGCTCGCGGATCTGGCTTCGCTTGCCGCCGGCCTCCCCCGATGTCTCTCGGTGGGAGGTCGTTTAGCTTGCGACCTGATCCTTCGCCCGTGCTCACTCTTTGATTCCTCCCTTGAAGTCTCTCAAGGGGAAGCTCTCCAAGTTCGCTCTTGTGTCTTCGACGGAGGTGGTGCCCCACTATTTATAGGCGAGGGGGTCCGGTCGACGGAAGGGCTTGGCTGCCAGTCTTTGGCTTGCCGACCGGACCCTCACGGCTGAACCCGGCGTCTCATCTCATCATTAAAGGCGCGCATTGAAGGCGCATGCATGTCGTCCTCTCCTTCGGCGGCCTACCTCCATTCCTTTCTACCGTAGGTTGCCCTTGAGCGCGTCGCCGGCCACCACGCGTGTGATGTAGAGGCGAATGAGGAAGAAGAAGACAAGAGGAAGAAGAAGAGAGTGGGGCCAAAGCTGAAGAAAAAGAGGGCTGCGCCCTAGGCCCGCGTGGAAAAGAAGAAGAGGGGAGGGGCTAGGCTCGAAGGCCCAGCCCCCAGTGGCTGCTGTTTTCTGTGTTTTTTTCTTCTTTTTTTTTTCGCTTTTTTTTAGTTTTGTTGTTGTTTTTATTTATTATCCAAAGAAAGGAAAATAATAAAAGGGTCTAAAACATAATTAAAATTTAGGCGTCAACAGTTGCCTTTCTTTGAAGGTGAGCTCGTAGAGATTGCATTCAAAGACAAACTGATGCCTAAATTTTATCCATACATGTGCAGCAGATTATATTTCATTTGGGACCTACTATCTTATGCAGAAAAAGAGCAATATAACATTACACATACTAAGACAGATAAGAAGATACATGTAGTTACTTACCGGGAGTGAGTGAGATAGGGTGTGAACCCCGAGTTTGGCAAGTATCAAGGTGTCATCCTACCTGGTGACATGAGGAGGTTGTTTCTCCACAACTTGAACCATTCTTTGGTCGCCTGTTAAAGCAATAAGTGGTTTGTTTAGGACTCGATTCTTTCTTCGGTCGCCTTAACGGGGAATTACTTTTTCCAGGACCTGAACCTTTCTTCGATCGCTTGTTCGAGCAACAAGTGGTTTGTCTAGGACACAAACTTTTCTTCGGTCGCCTTGACAGGAGATGCGTCGACCTTTCTCGAGGCATCTATTTATGGGTGCCTAATCTTAGTTAAGGACACCAGTTGGTACCCGACCATTCTCGGGAGATGCGCTGACCTTTCTCAGGGCATCGATTTGTTGGGGTACCTGACCTTTCTTGGAAGATGCGCTGACCTTTCTCAAGGCATCGATTTATGGGGTGCTTGACCATTCACAAACATTTAAAGAGTACCTGGAAATTCACAAGTACTAACCTAGAGGATATTTAGGCATTTGCAGGCGTCGAAGGGGTACTTGGATGATCACAAGTACAAACTCTTGGAGGATACCTGGACGTTCGCAGGTATTGAAGGGGTACTTGGATGATCACAAGTACAAACTCTTGGAGAATACCTGGATGTTCGCAGGTATCAAAGGGGTACTTGGATGTTCACAAGTACGAACTCTTGGTAGATGGAATATCGAGGATGTACCTGAGATATTCGTGAAGGTCTCTCACCTCCTAGTATGTGGGAATATCGAGGACGTACCTTGGATATTTGTGAAGGTATCTCACCTCCTGGTAGTTGGAATATCAAGGGCATACCTCGCATATTCATGAAGGTCTCCCACCTCCTGGTAAAAGGGGAATATCGAGGACGTGCCCCGCATATTCGTGAAGGTCTCTTACCTCCTGGTAATTGGGAATATTGAGGACGTACCTTGGATATTCATGAAGGTATCTCACCTTCTGGTAGTTGGGAATATCGAGGACATGTCTCGCATATTAATGAAGGTCTCCCACCTCCTGGTAAAAGGGAATATTGAGAATGTACCTCGGATATTCGTGAAGGTCTCTCACCTCTTGGTAATGAGGAATATCGAGGACGTGCCTCGCATATTCATGAAGGTCTCTCACCTCCTAGTATTATAAACTTGAATGTGGCACGAGACTTACCTGGATGGCTGCAAGCGCCTAGAAGGGCCGGAAAACCTGGACAGTGGTAGGCATTTGAAAACAATGGGATACTTGAGCAATCACGAGTATCCGTACTATGGGGACAACCCGAACAAGTCGAGTGTCGATAAGAGAGTACATAGACAGTGGTAGGTACCTAAAGACAAATGGGGATAGGGATATGCTTACTTGGCAATATCTCTGATTTTAGGAAGTATGTATGCTATTTGCACAGTATGTACACATGATTATATATGCTGTGAATTCATGAGTTTAAATGGGATTCATGCATGACAATTTTGTCATTTTTTCCAAACTTTAAAGACAACTCGAACAAGTTGAGTGTCAACAGAGAGAGTATTTGAGTAATGGCAGGCACTCAAAAACAGGGGGATACCTGGACAGTCACAAATATCAATACTCTAGGGACAACTTGAACAAGTCGAGTGTCGATAAGAGGGAGTACCCGACAAATGGTGGGTACTCAAAGACAAGGGGCTACTTAGACCGTTGCAAGCACCCAAACTCAGGGGACGACTCGAATAGGTCGAGTATCAATAAGAGAGTACCTGGACAGTGGTAGGTACTTAAAGACAAATGGGGACAGGGATATGCTTACCTAGCAATATCTCTGATCTCTGAGAGTATGTCTGCTATTTGCACAGTATGCACACATGATTGTATGTGTTGTAAATTCATGAGTTCAAATGTGATTCATGCATCACAATGTTGTCAATTTTGCATCATCCGAGTTCCACTGGGGAAGATTTTGAAAGACAACATTCATTTAGAATGTAGATGTCTTGAGCATGCCAGATGAGGGACTTTCAGTCTGAAAGGACTTTCCACTCACTCTCAGGGGAAAAGGCTATCCTGACCATTGATGCAGGATTTATAAGGACCACACTTCTCACTGTCATCATGTCAGTAGGGGTCCGAGTATTCTCACAAATGGTATGACTTTACCAATGTGAGAGGTCTTTGTCGAAACTGTGATAAAGACTTGGTCAACGGCTCATCAAATGGGACCGTCGAGGTCAAGGCTCATGAACGAAGTGCCGCACGATCATCCCCGGGTTTGCAAGTCAAGAACCCTGAGAAAAGAGATAGAGTAGTCTTGCTCGTACTTCTTTGAGTGATACTTATAGACATATGAAATCCTACGTTAATTGAAGTGCCCTAGTCTGAAGAGACTTTTACAATGGGACGTAATGTAGGCCTTGACTCATGTGTAAAAGGGGTGAGAGCTGGTGATTGCCTTGTCATTTGTCACCGATCTTTCTTCTCACTGTCAGATGGAGGTTTCATTAATTGAACCACAATAGCAACAAATGGCTGTATTTTTTATTGGGAGGCATTGGCCTTGCTTTTACCAAGCACACTGTTTTTTTTATGCCCCTATTTTTTATTCCAGTTCTTCATTTATGGGCATTGACCTTGCTTTTACCAGGTACACTACTTTTTTTTGCCCCTGTATTTTCTTATCGTTAAAGGAACTGGCCTAGGCAAGTTCAATCGAAGCACCGTTATTACACTCTTGAGTCTTCATCTTCAGCCGGCGCTCTAGGCTATTGCAATGACTTCTGCTTCATATCAATGTGAGGATAAAATTACAGAATCACTTGGGTTGTACAATGAATACAAGTGCATAGAGAAAGAATTGTTCTTTGTCATTCTAGGGCACTTAAATTAACGCGAGTGTTCATATGCAATAAAGACACCTGAAGATTAATGCAAGTGCGAGCAAGAAAATTTCTATCCCCTTTCTCATCTTATGATGCTGCTTCACCTCCGATCTGCCCCAGTGTGGGGTGGTTCTTGATGGGGGTAGGACAGAAATTTCACCAGTGTATGGAGCTCAAAGGGGTGAGCGATGGAATGCCTCTCACTGTTTTGGTTATTGTACCATTCGCGAGAGAACTCTTTACCCTGCAGTCATAGATTCTTCTGCACTCATCTCACAAGTGTATAGATGGGGGACTGTGTGTAGGATATGGCTTGCCTTTCATCATTCTGACGCTCCTCATCCAGCATGCTTAGTCAATCTTGTATTATTCATTTAGCTATCTATTCTAATAATCCTTAGTGGAATCAGTGACTTAGACAGACAAAATCATCATGCAAAATTCATTTGGAAATGGCATGCAACATTTTAAATATGATGGAGTTTGAACTCTCAAAACGAATGAATGATTTTGACTCAAAAAAGACTCTATTGACAACTTTAGGGGTTAACATAATGGTGTTTCCAAATATGTTAAATTTTGAACATCAAAAGGGTTGTTCGCAAATGGGTGTCGATGGTTGTCCCTATTGATTAGGGATATGACACATGAATGATTAGCCAAGGATTGGGAATCTGATCGGGCATCTCTGCTTTTGCCCCTGCAGAAGAGAAGATATACAAGTAGATCAATTAGTCTGGCCAAAATCAAACGTGAGTTGAGGCCTGAAGATTTTCTGTCATTTGCTTTGGTGATTACTCAGGACGCCATTTTGCTTAGGAGAGCTTATCAGAGTTTGACATGTCTTTCCTTGATTTGTTATCTGCATATTTTACGGTCAAATGATCCTACAACAGATAAAAGGGATCATGTTAGTCATAAGTTTTTTCAAGAGTCGAATAACTTGGAAGTGATACAACATTACCCTTCACAGGTTTGCAGATATTTGAATAGACCTGAAGTACGAGGAGGATATGAAGTCCTGTAATTTTCACTCTGTTAGGTCAGCTGCGCTCTCATAATTTGCAGGCGCAAGAGAAGCAAATTTTTTTTTTCTTTTTTCTTTCTGCCAAGCGGCTAACTGCCGCGTCGGGGATTCGAACCCCCGACTTCGAACCATTTTGCTTCCTCCGGGGTACCACTCGGCTAGAGGTGGCAACGGTGTCCGTAGGGCGCTGCTTTTTTCATTTAACCAAACCGGCTCCTGGACGACACGTTCTTTTATACCAAGTTAGGTAAATCGATATGGGTCACTTGATTTGCCCAAATTAACCATTAAGCTTGTTTCTTGAATATGCTTCCTGTCGATAGGAGAAAATATGTCAAAAGTGAGTTCAAATAGTGGGAGTATTGGAAACGATACCAAATTACCCTTCCCCTGAGTTTGTATTTGCTAATTACTAGGAATCTCTGAAAGTTGATGACAGCCTCTTCATCTTGACTCAGTTCGACATCTCTTTCGATTGGTCTTTCTCATTCGTGGCCATGTATGCGTGATTGCTGGTCGTTGATTCATCTTCAACGCCTTTTCTTCTGTGGAATTTCTCCTTCTGTCTTTGACTATATGACCATTAGCAACATTGGGTAAAATCATGTACTTCAAGCTTCTATGGAATCTAAGATGGACAATCAAAACTTCCAATTCTCTGATGGCAATCACTTCTTGGGAGAGCATGTGCCTGGAGCATGAAGTGAGGTTTCTAGGCCCTAAGTCATCATCTAAAATAAGGGGCTAGAGATTGCCTCAACTGTCTAGATTTCTCCCTGTCGACAATAGCCAATTCAAAGAAAGAGAAAATATCCCTTTCTTGTGCTTCTGGGCTTGTCAAAGCTGGAAGTCCCATTGATGAAACCACATCATCTAGTTGCTCAGGCACGTTATGGGGAAAAGATATTGCTCCGGCTTGAGAAGGAGTTGGGCAGAAGCGAGGTGGAGTGCACAGAGCTCTTGAGGACAGCTTGATTTCAACCGTATGCCTATACCTATTACGTCCTATCTTTCGTTTCCTGCAAATAGAAGAGAGTGGACATCATTTCCAAAATTATATTTAGATAATAAGACTCACCCTTTTTGAAATGGGATGATTCTTTCTGTATGCCCCTTTTTTTCTTGGTAGAGTGTCTTTGAATTTGGTGAGTTCACATGATGCGCTTGCTTCAAATGCCCCCTGTCACACTAAGTCAAAGGGGATAGGAATGATCTTCTAAGACACGAAGTGAGTGAGTTAGAAAGACAAATATGATTAAATTTAATCATCTTGTTTTGACAAAAGCTTTTGGTAATAAAATATTTTTTGTTTTCAAAAGTATATATCTTTGAGGGGAAGAAAGCATGAGGAAGCCCAGCCCTCAATATTCTCCTTGGATGATATTTTCTTTTCATGGTTGAATAGCATCACCGGGCCAGTTTGGGATACCGCCTCATGCTCTCAAAATATTTTCAACTTTATTTAATAGGTGGATTTACATTTTGGAAAAATGTTTTCAAAAGTTAGTTCCTCAAGTGGAACTTATGTTGAAAATAAAATAAGCCAGACTTAAAAAGGATGTACAAGTTCCCACGTAGGGGAATACGCAAGGAAATTAAAAAGGGTTCTACTTGAGCGGGCCTGCACCCATTTCCCCTGACGGTCCTTCGTTGATGGCGCCCATGAAAAGGTCTCCAAACATGGTGGTCAAGTCATCTGGCCTTTCTTTCTTTGTTGTTAAAGGTTGTACTTCATTGCCTGAATAATACCCGGCCTCCACCAGCCCTTGATAAATGTCAGCGGTACGTGCTTCGACATTTCTGCTCTAACTGTCTTCAGAACTGAATATTGCATTTACTTTGTCGGTGTGATCAGGGACCGAATTGCTCTGGAATGAGAAAGCTTTAGTGTCTAACAGGTTCTGGATTCAACTCTTGAGGGCGAAGCACTCATTAGTCGAGTGCCCCACTTCTCCCATGTGATAGTCACATTTTTTGGATGGGTCATAGTTGGAGAAGTTTTCGGCGTTTGGTCGCTTTGGCTCAGTCAAGAGGAGGTTTTTATTCCGAAGGATTGCCAAAACCTGTGATGGAGATCCGAGAAGTGAAGTGAATTGTCTCCTATTGTTGTAACGTTGAGACGGCTAACGGCTAGTGGTCTGTTGCTGTCCTACACTTGTCTGAATTGTTGGAGGATGATTGTAGATCACATTGACATCTGCTAGGGGTTCTTTTTCTTTCTTCATGTTGAACTTGCCCGTGGGTGCAAGTTCAATGAACCAACCATCCTTCAATCCTATCTCGATTTGTTCCCCTACTGGAATGAGTTGATTAAACGATTCGGCGATCGTGGTTACCATTCGATTGTGGTACTCGTATGGGAGGGTTTTGATAAACATCCTTCTCAACTCGAAATCGGTTGGTTCAGGGCTGATTTGGGCTGCTAGATTTCTCCATCTAATGGCATATTCTTTAAATGATTCATACTTTTTTTTCTCAGTACACTCAAGATCCTCACGAGAAAGGGTAATGTCCATTATGAACTTGTATTGCTTGAGGAATGCCTCACTCATTTCTCTCCATGTTTCGACGAGGTTCATGTTTTTCATGATGTACCATCTTAGGGCAGGACCTACTAGACTCGATTGGAATAACTGGACCATTAATGGTGCATTATTAATGTATTGGGTCATTCGAACCAAGTACATTTGCAAATGAGCCTTCGGGCAAGTCGTGCCATCATATTTCTCAAACTCAGGCATTTTGAATTTTTCCGACATTTTGACCTTGGAATAATTGGAGAGGTCCGTCAAAGTAGGATCTTGGAGGCCTTGCAGTTGTTTCAGCCTCTCCTCAAGCTTTTCGAGGCGTTTGTCATGCTCAGTTTTAGACAAACTATTTGGCTTTGCTTTCTCAATCGCGGTTTAGTGTGGATCATCCTCCAATTCGGGCACGTTATCGTCGGTATCTCCACTTTGATCACCTTTGGTAGATGATTGTGGCAACAATACCGCGATTGAGGCCGGGGCAGGAGTGAGTTTGCCCTGGATGGAGTCTATCTGCTTTGAAAGTTGTTGAAGCACATTGAAGACTTGTTTCATTTTGCTTTCTACGACCGCAATACGGCTTAGTACATTTCCTTCAGCCATTCTTGCTCTTGCTTTTGAGTGAGTCTGAATCGGCAAACGTTGACGCTCCGTGATTACCTGCCCATGAATAAACAAGCATGTGTGAAGACAAGGCGTAAATAAGGAGTCAGTGCATGATGATGATCTAATCCTACTCTTTTTGTTTATTCGTGAAAGGGTAGAGGATTTCCTAAGCATGAATTGAAATAGGGCATGTGACATGTTAACATGAGCTAAAAAAGATATTCAATTTAAAAGGCGAAAAAAAGCATGAATTGCAACAAATTTTGAAAAAGATTTCTATCCCTTTTTTTTTTAGGCAAATGAAAGTTCTTGTAGAAAAGAACTTTGTAACATGCTTGGGAAAAAACATCAACTAAAAGTAATTTTTTGCAAAATTTTTTTTTTTTTTTACTTTATGACAATTACTTCCAAATTTAAATGACCGTGGTATTAAATCCTAGACTAACCATGGACTGCTCAATATATACAGGAAGGTAATTAAATTGCAAAGTACACGAAAAAAACTTACTTCACATGAGAAAATTGATGACAATCACATAGACATGCGCATGATATGTGTGGCTCGATTTTTAACTAAGAAGATTTGTTGAAATTAAAAAGGTATCCACCTGTCGCAGTCTCGCGTTAGCAGCATACCCTCTTAACCTCGGCTAAAGAAATTCGGGGAAAAGAAAGGCAACTTCTACATCGTAGTCTCGTGTTTGAGGCCGTATCTTTCTTAACACCATCCTAAATATCCTATGGCGGCCCAGGTCCGGTGGCCAGGTTGTGTGTGCCATGTGTAGTGCTAAAACAGTAAAGTAGGCACAATAGTTTATAATTACAAAACAATATATTTTGACCAAAATTTATAAAATAAAATAAAATAAAAAACATTTAAGCTACTTGACCTGCATAAAGAAAAAAAACAAAACAAGTCAGTAAAGTGCTTAAACAAGATAAAACAACCTAAGTCCTAAAATGTCCCCAGCGGAGTTGCCAAGCTGTCGCGACCTCTTTTTTTTTTTTTTTCCAGCACTCGATCGGGGCAAGCGCCTAAGGAGGCTAATGATTCGGCTAAGTTTATTAAGCGTAGCCCGGACTCTCCCAAGTCCACCAATTCACGACTTAATGGTTTGATATTTTTAACCTGTGAATTAATTTAAAAAGGAGTCGCCACTAATCGATTTAGGGTGGGTCAATTAAAAACCCAAGCGAAATATCAGGAGAAATACTCGCTTCTGTGCAACCAGAGAAATTAGGATCGGGGACTTGATTACATTAGTTAATCACTAATGCCCTTTCGGTACTTAATCTTGTTTAAACCTTAAGGCTTTTTGGATTTTTGAGGGACTCTCCATGCATTTTGTGAAGGAAAAACATCTTTAGGGTCTTTTTCTCATTTTTGGACATAAAAAGGATTTTTTGGGATTTTTGATCTTTTTCTGAAAATAAAATCATTTTCTGACTTTTTCTAATTTTTTTTTTGGCTTTTTCTGACTTTTTTTTTGACTTTTTGGGAAAATGTGGATTTTTGATTTTTTTTTTGGAAAATAAAAGTTTTTTTTTTTTAATTTTTATTTTATTTATTAAAATATTATTTTTATTATTATATTAATATAAAAAAAAACCAGGTCAGATCCAGGTTGGGTCCAACCCGAGCCGTCCGCCAGACGCGGACGGGCCTACGTTGCGAGCCCGACTCATATTTTTGTTTTTTTTTTTTCTTAAAACCTCGGCCCATACATTTAATTGGGCCTAGATGAATTAAAAGGGGACACCTGGCCCAACAGGCTTTTATTTGTAAAAACGGCTCGATTGGAGCCCAAAGACCAGAAGGCCCACTGCAAAGAAATCTAACTGTGGCACCCCGAAACACCTAAGGTCACCACAGATACCAAAGAAGAACCTTAGTTCCTAGGCATATTTTTTTTTTTTTTTATAACAGTCCCAATAAGCATCTTATTTGCGGAAGCATAATCAAGTCTTACTAATTCTCCCTCCAACCATCATGATACAATTGCACACCACTAAACACCATAAGAAAAGATAAAGCCAAGACACTTTTATTTACATATTTTCGTGATGGATTTTCTCAGGTCGGTACAACAAAAGAAAGGCCAAGACTTTTAGCTACACTCGGCCATAACCCCAAAAAGAGACAACTCGACCCACTACGTCGATCATGCAAAATCCTCCATCCACTAGTGTTGGCTATTGTCCAAAAAGTTGCAGCTCCTACTCCTCACGCACAGACCGTCACATCCATCCCGGTGTGTCAGGCGGTGGCGGCGGCAACATCCCCCGCATCACTCTGTCTCGACGAACGTGAACGGATATGAACTCTTGAATGACCGAGCCCTCAGCCAGGCCCACGTCATACATCACTAATGCACGAACTCGAATGTACGTCAGACTAGGGATGGTGGGACAGTCGATCTCCACACACTCGACCTCTACATCCGAAGGAAGGCCGTAAAAGACGCCCCGCATGACAGCAGGGAGCGGCATATTTCTAATCTGAAATGTTGGTCCCTGAAGGGGTGAGTACAACCACTCAGCAGGTAAAGGACCCAATAAACCACTCAATGCATCACACAATACAATCATAAAAATCATAGCATAACACGTGTCATTCATGCATCCATGCATAACTAACCTTGAAGCCATGCATATGTCATCACACCACATGTACATACATCATCATATAACCTTCACTATCATGTCATACATTTACCATCATGCCATAGGTGCACATATATCCATGCACTCACCATCATCGTGTCACATATACCATCATGCCATAGGTGCACATACATCCATGCACTCACCATCATCATGTCACATGTATCATCATGCCATAGGTGCACATATATCCATGCACTCACCATCATCATATCACATATACCATCATGCCATAGGTGCACATACATCCATGCACTCACCATCATCATATCACATATACCATCATGCCATAGGTGCACATACATCCATGCACTCACCATCATCATGTCACATGTATCATCATGCCATAGGTGCACATACATCCATGCACTCACCATCATCATATCACATATACCATCATGCCATATGTGCACATGCATAATTCAATTTCAATTTCTCAATTTTATTCTTTCATTTTGAGCCGCCACATTTCTCTTTCCCAGGACCAATATTTGCGTCCCACATTTATTGCTCGCATCCCACCTGGCATCGTGAGGAACCTCCGGCACAAACCTCCGGGCATCCGGCACAATACCTGCCAGGCATCTCGTACCCCAACTGGGATCACGAGGCATTCCCCGGCACAATACCTGCCGAGCTTCCGGCTCCCCCACTCTCCGAGCATCTCGAAACTCCCGAGGACCCTCCGGGCTTGCATCATGATACAACCGGGCATCCAGCCTTTACCCTTCTAGCCAGGCATCCCGACACTCCCGGGGCATCGTCGGCTCACACCTCCGACGGCCTTCTCACTTATCATAGTTCACATTTACAATTATGGCTCAATTTCAACATAGCATATGATGTGATGGCAAACAAGATCATTTTCATCATTTGATTCTTATATGCATTTCCAATCATCATCATACATGCAGCAAGATACAATCACTTATGACAATACAATTCATGAGGTCCATACCACTTAGAATAATCCATACATCATGACTTTTGAGATTTAGCAAATTCCAGCTTGCACAATTTCGGAGAACATATAAATTAAATATCCATATGATCTTCAAAAATCATGAAATCAGAACATGTGATAGACAAGACATAAAGGTAGCAACTCCATGAAGAACACATGCCCAAAAGAACTTCACACAAGAAGATATAGTTCACACAATACAGCATGCAAAATTCGGATAAAATCAGATTGCGCAGTTCTTGAAATATTTCGATTAAAATACCCGAATGACCTCCAAAAATCATGAAATTTTACCGGGTTATAGTCGAGGCCCTAAGGTAGATTTTTCATGCAGACATCAAGGCCAGATTCGTCCTAGATAATTTACTATGGACGGACGAAGCTACTGTTCCTAGTACCGAACAGTCCAGTTTAGCTGTCTCCGAAAAATCGAGGTTTCGCCTACTTATCTTCCTTCATTTCCTATGAAATTTTGATATGTTTTACCTCAGGAGGTCCACTACAACTTTCATTAAGGGATCTAAATGAGATTCTCAAAGGATAGTCACTTTACAGTTCACGAAGTCGCGGGAGTCCAGTACCATACTTCCAGATCTAGCGTCTTCAAAAGAAAATCGTTTCACTAGGCTAAACTTGCTCGTTTTACCTCAAATTTGAGTATGTTTATCATTAGGATGTTCTATACAACTTTCGTGAAGAAGTAGAAGTGAAATTCTTAGTAAAAAGTGACATGCAACACACAAAACCACCAAGAGGTCGACGAAACAGTTTCAGATCTAGCCGTTTCGTAGAGGATGGGTTTCACCCCTTAAAACTCAGCCATTTTGTCTCAAATTTTAGTATGTCATAATATGAGATGTTGTCTACAAATTTCATGAAGAATTCGAAGTCAAAAGCCAACTCGAAACCCACATACAAACCTCTACAACGTTCGGGGTCAGGCAGCACACACGAAAACATAATACATTTTCAAGAACAACACACTCTAGCTTCGGTTTTGCATACCCTAAACATCCGAGATCTACCACCAAACAATCACACATGCAAGACACACATACAAGAGCAGAATATAGATCCCAACTTGCCTCCAAAATCGAGCAAACAACGGCACACGGACGGCAACGAACGAGCGGACGGACGGGCGACGGGTGGGCGAGCGACTCCTTCCTCCTCTCTCTCGGTTCCTCTCTCCCTCACTTGGCTTGGACGACAACCCCCCTCAACCAGCCACTCTCTCTCTCTTTTCATTTCCCCACAAAGCCATCATTTGCAATCATGAGAAGCCACCCACAATGCCCAATGCATGGAGTCTCCTTTTGCCACTTGGCAAGACTCATGCAAAATGGGCTTGGAAGTGGGCCGGCCACTCCCCCTCTCTCCTTGGTCAACGGCAGCCCTCTCCATGGGCTTCATGGGCCAAGCCAATTTGGCCCACTTTAGGTCCATACTCTTGGGCCTAAAGTTCAACCCTAATAAACCCCAATTTTACTTTTAATAACTCACTTTTAATTCTTTCTTTTATAGATTTCAAATTTTCAATTTCATATGGCCAAAATCTTGTAACACTTAATCTATAGGGATTAAATCTATGAGGTGCATAGCTAAGAATAAATTCTTCTCATTAATTTATCCTATAATACTAACTTTAATAACTCATGAATGCAAATATAAATAACACTTGGTCTTAAAAGAAAACCAATGGCTAAAGCATAAACCAAAGGAAATTTCATTACCTAATCATAGGCTTTAATACATCTAGAGGTTGTCTTAGATTTTGGGATGCCACACTAACCCCGGCAGAAACCCTACCTGATCGACGACCCGGATCCGCCCGACTTTGACTTGTCTTCCCCTTTGCCGACCCAGCTTCCTAGAGTTCACGAGATCTGGTGATTCGCGGCGCTGATGAGGGACAGTTAGAGAGGTCGCCGACGACGAGACAGTGACGACGGGTTTGCCTCTAAACTGCGTAACGGGGGCGACGTCGGGGGGGAACTGTCTGGAGGTGCGGCACGACGCCGAGATTGGTCGCGGGCGTCGGGCCTAGCAAGATGCAGGGGATGGCGGCGACTGGAGGTGACACCGAGGGAGATGAGTGGCTGCAGGGACAGCGTGGGCAGCTGGGCAGCGGCGGCGAGGCTCGAGGCGGCTGGTTTGGGGGTCAGTTGAGGCGACAGCGAGGCGTGAGGACAGTGGCATGGCGAGATCTGGCATGGCGACGGTGTCAAGGCATGGGACCTCCTCGGTTCTGGCCTTCTCTCTCCTACAACCCTCCCGCCTTACAGATCTCAAACCTCCTCTGCTCAGAACTCCCTCTCCTTCGGCCAGATCTCGGATCTCTCCTCCTCGGGCTCGCTTGCTGCCGGCCTCTCCCGAAGTCTCTCGAAGGGAGGTCGTTCGAGCTTCGCGGCCCAATCTCTCGCGTGCTCGCTCTTTGATTCTCCCCTAAAGTCTCTCAAGGGAAGATCTCCGAGTTCGCCGTGTCCTTCGACGGAGGTTGTAACCCGCTATTTATAGGCGAGGGGGTCCAATCGACGAAGAACCTCGACCGCCAGTCTTTAGCTTGCCAACCAGACGCCCGCGGCTGAACCCGCGTCCCATCTTTGCTCCTCTAACAAGGTGTGCTTGGCATTGAGGGCAGCCAATAATGGTGCCTAAGTTCTGTCTCTTCCGACCGACGTCGGCCTACCCTCTTTAGCCGTAGGTTGTCCTTCGCGCATCGGCATCCTCTGTGCGCGTGAATTGCAAAGGCGTAGGGGAAGAAAAAGGAAGAAGGAAGAAGAAGAAGAGAAGGGGGCCGGGCTTTGGGGGGAAAGGGGCTGGGCCCTAGGCCTGCATGGAAAAGAAGAAAAGGTGGCTGCTTCTTTTTTTTGTTTTTCTTGTTTTTATTGATTTTTTGTTGACACCTAAATTTTGATTAAGTTTTTAATTAGGCTTTAATTTCTTTTATTTTTCCTGTTTTAGATAATAAATAATAAATAACAAAAACAACAAAAAAATAAATAAAAACAACAAGAAAAAACAAATAAAAACAAGAAAAACAAAAAAAAAAAAAGCAGCCCCTCTTCTCTCTCTTTTTTTTTTTCTCGCACAGGCCCCCCACGACCTGGCCCACGTGACCCGGCCCGACCCCCTCTTTCTCCTTCTTCCTCTCGTCCTCTTCTTCCTTCCTCCTTCTTCTGCCTCTACAAGTCACACGCGGCGACGAAGACGCACTCGACGACAACCTACGGTGAAGATAGGAACGTAGGCCGGTGGCTAAGAGGACGCAGCATTGAAGGCGAGCATGCCTCCGTGGAAGGGGGAAGATTTGACGTCGGTTCGGCCGCACCCAGGGCCAATCGGCGTGCGAGTGCCAACGGCCGAACCTCCGTCGATCGGCCTCCTCCTTGCCTATAAATAGGAGGGCACAACCTTCGTCGAAGAACACACACGAAACGGCGAAAGATCGAGGGCTGCAAATCTTCGAAACCTCCCACTAATAGACTTCAGAAGGGGGGCCGAGAACGAGCAGGCCGAGATCTGAGAGCTCGCGGCCGTAGAGGAGGAGTGGAGTTCTGAGCAAAGGAGGTCCGAGATCTGTAAGGCGGAGAGGGTTGCAGGAGAGAGAAGGCCAGAACCGAGGAGGTCCCGTGCCCCAACGCCATTGCTACACCAAGCCACTGCTTCCTCGCCGTCGCTGCTCACCACCCGACGAAGACGTCTTCGCAGCCGCCTTGCCGTGCCCTCGTTGCGAAAAGGTAACGGCCGTGCTTGCCCGTGTCGTCATTGTTGCTCCGCCTTCCCCCCGAGAACCCTAGCCGCCGTCGAATCACCATCTGGTGACGTCCCAGTCGACCCTTCCTCGGCGCCGCGGATTGCCAAATCTCGAGGGTTATGAATAGGTCAGGTCGGCGAGATCAAAACGAGTCACGAATCCGGGTAGGGTTTCGGGAATTGGGTCACGGCCGCAAGCCGGGCCGCAGCTGAAGACCGGGTCGAGCATGGGTCTAAACCGGGTAGGGTTTCCGCCTGGTTCGGGCCTATACGTGTGGACTGAGTTGCGTTGGGCTAGAATTTTTGTGAAGTGGGCCAAAAATAGGTTTGGGCTTTTACGCTTAAAAGTTAAAAAAAAAAAAAAAAAAAAAAAAAAAAAAAAAAGTGAGTCGGGCCTACGCTATAGGCCCATCTGTGTTCTGGGCAAACGGCCCAAGTCGGACCCAACCCGAGGATCCGATCCAGTTCGTTTTTATAATATAAAATAAAAAATAATATAATAATTAAAAAATTTTTGGTAAGAGTAATAAAAAATATTTTATTTTCCAAAAAAATCAAAAAAATCCAAGCTGAGCCCATACGGATGACCGGTCGGACCCAACCGAGTGGATCCGACCCGGTTTTTTTTTTACATTATAATATAATATAATATTTTAAAAATAATAAAAAATAATTTATTTTTTCATAAAATCAAAAAAATCAAAAATAGCCATATTTTCCCAAAAAGCCAAAAAAATGATTTATATTTTCAAAAAAGATAATAAAAAAATCCAAAAGATGAGAAAATGATCCAAAAATATTTTTCCTCTACAAATGCATGGAAAACCCCTCAAAAATCCAAAAGCCTTAGGGTTTAAACAAGATTAGGTACCGAAAGGGCATTAATGATTAACTAGTGTAATTAAGTCCCCGATTCTAATTTCTTTTATTGCACGGGAGCGAGTATTTCTCCCGATACTTGGCTTGGATCTCTAATCGACCCACCCTAAATTGATTAGTGGCGACTCCTTTTTAAATTAACTCACAGGTTAAAAAACTTGAACCATTAAGTCGTGAATTGGACTTGGGAGAGTCTGGGCTAAAATAAACCTAGCTGAACTATTAGCCTCCGAAGGCGCTCGCCCGATCGGGCGCCGAAAAAAAAAGAGGTCGTGACAGCTTGGCGACTCCGCTAGGGACCTAATTCAATTTGAGGACTTAAGCCGTTTTTATCTTGTTTAAATGCTTTACTGACTTGGGTTTTTTTTCTTTTGTGTAGGTTAGTATCTTAGGTTTTATTTTTAAATAGAATATTTTGTGATTATAAACCATTGTGCATGCTTTACTATTTTAGCACTACACATGGCACACACAACCTGACCACCGGACCTAGGCTGCCATAGGATATTTAGGATTGTGTTAAGAAAGATATGGCCTCGAACGCGAGACTGCGATGTAGAGGTTGCATTTCTTTTCCCCAAATTTCTTTAGCCGAGGTTAAAAGGGTATGCTGCTAACGCGAGACTGCGACAAGCGGATACCTTTTTAATTTCAACAAACCTTCTCATTTAGAAATCAAGTTGCACATCCCATGCGCGTGTCCTTGTGTTTGCCATTTTCTTTAAAAGCAAAGTAATTTCTTTACTTTTACTCAGTCTTTTTATTGGCCCATGGCAATTTAGGGTAGGTTTTTCTAGTCCTAGTTTATATGCAATGGGAGAAGACAATATCCAGTTTATTCCCACTCCCAAAATGGAGCTCTTCAGATGGTGAGGTCAATTGGACCAGTTTGCCCAAGAGCACGTGAAAGCCAAAGTCGGTCACCTCCTATCATTGTTCCAAATCTCTGTTCATCCTAAAGTCCTGCAGGCCATGGCACATTTCTGGTGCCCGAGAACATCCACTTTTATGTTCGATAGGTTCGAGCTAACCCTAACTCTGGAGGAATACAGCATCATCAATGGAAAGTCTCTTGAGAATCGGCTTGTTAGGCCACCAACAGGCATTGACTCGTTACGTGGGTTAGCACGACTTTTAAGAACTGAAGTCCATATTGTGAGGCAAACTCTTGAAGACAACCATAATACCTGTCCACTAGCATTTTTTATTGCCTATTTTGAAAATCAACCCATGGCCCAAAAAAGTGAAATTTTCCTTCTAGCCTTTTTTGGGTTCATCATCTTTCCCCATCAAAGAAACGCCATAAGTCCCTCAATGGCATGGGTGGTTGATCAGGTCTCAAGAGGGCAAAATTGCGTGAACATTATTTTAGCCGAAACGTTTTTATCTCTTAATCGTTTTAAAGAAAACACGGAAAAAATCATGCGAGCCTCCCCGGAAATTTTGCAGGTCTGGTTCTTTTCTCACCTAAGTGAATTTCAATGCCTCATGCAATCGTCTGAAACAAATGATTTCGAAAATCCATTACAGAAATTTGTGATCCTAAGGCCCTATATTCCCAACCAAAGCTGTTTTAACTGGATAAATTTCTTAAGAGACCCCACTCCTGAGACATTCCAATGGTGTGCTGGTTGGTTTCATGAAAAGAGAGCTCGCTTTGCTTATAGACGTAGTCATCCAATTCCGTTGCTCGGTCTCATCGGCGGCACCCGTTATTACCTATATAGGGTGGCCCGACAATATGGAGCCCTTCAGGAGATCCCGCTGCTTTCCAAGAGGAAAATACATCCACTCCCTTTTACCCATCAAAGCCATGACTACGCATTCGAGATTGCCGTTATCAAGGAAACTTGGAGCAAGTGCCATTGCAAAAGAATTATGGTTCCTGAAAGGCTTGAGGGACAGGAAAAAGCCCACCATGCCTCTGAGTCTTACATCAACAACCATCATATCCCGACAAAGTTGAAGCCATTGGTCCCTCACCCAATCAGTGAGATCAGTCAGCACGAACAAACAGACTTTATGGAGAGGGATTTGGGAATGGGCTGGATACACACCTCAGAGCCAGTCCAAGAAAGCAAGCATCTGCGCAAGAACAAGGCTCCCCGTCGCATATAAAATAGCAATCATGCATCCCCTCTTGTTAATATCGTGAAAGTTTTGTCCCATTGTTTAGGGACTTTTGTTTAATATCTAGTATTCCCTTTTGTCATTTTCAAGTTTTAGATGTCAGAAGTCGACGGTCTATAAAATCCTCTTTTGATAAATAAAAAGCAGTTAGACCATTACCATGGGTTAATCTTTGTTTACTTTCGTGCTCATTCATTATTTTCGCGACGACAGGTAATTATGAATCGCCAACTATCAGCCACCCGCGAATGGACTCACGTGATAGGGCCCGATCAGAATGATGTGCAAAATTGCCTCGCCAACATTGAAGACGGCGTAGGACAGATGTCTATTGTCCTTCGACAACTCTCGAGGCAAATGGAATCCACTCAAGCCAAGCCCAACTCCGTAGCTGCTCTAAACATCGTCATGACACTCGCGAATTTGCTAGAGGATAACCAACACCATAGACAATTTGAAAAGATCATGAAAAAGTTAAGCCAGCTGCAGAGGCAGAATCCCATGGACCTGTCCAATTATGCCGGCATTAAGATCCCTGAAGAGCTCAAAGCACTTGAATGCGAAAGGTATGCTAATACCTCCCGCCCAGAGACCTACTTGCAGGCTTACCTGGTCCGAAGAATGATTCAATCGTACCAATCAAGCTTGACTGGCCCCGCCTTACGATGGTACATTGTCAGGAAGATTAGTCCCCTTAAGACCTGGGGGGAACTAATTCATGTTTTCCAACAAGAATATAATATTGACATCAGCCCTGACATCGCTTTACCCTACGAAGAACCGATGGTCGCGGAGCACGAGGAGCCGTTAGTCGTTGAGATAGGAGAAGAAGATGTCAATGAGGCCTTGCATGATAAATGGGCAACTGAGCAACATCCTATTGCTGAAGAGTTTCCCACTGGGAAAGGCAAGGAGCCTGTGTACGAGGTCAAAGACACAGAGCCTGTTCAAGACCGGGGCACGATAGGACAGCTCTCCAAACTTACTGCAAGAGCTAGGGTCCAAAGAATACTGACCCTTATCAACCTAGAGAGTGAAGCAGAGAGTGAAGCTCCACTATCTCTCACTCCCCTTGACAAAGTCCAACTGGCGAAACGAAGGACCTTACTCAAAAAGTTTGGACCAAGAGCCAAGAAAATAAAGCCTAAACAATTCAATTCAACATCTGCCACTAAGTATAAGCAAAATCTGATAGCCAATGAGCCACTGCGCCAAAGCTTCGAGCAGCCCCTAGAGTACAACCAGTCCCTAGGATACAATCCCCAGGACTACCAGTGTTATACAAATGAAATCGGCCATTCATCGTATAATTGCTTCCTACCCACACACAGGGTCGAAAGCCTGTCAGAAGAGGGAACATTCATCCTTATTCGCTATGATCCCAATGAACTACTAAGCTTGTCACCTGACCATGAGGATAGCTTAAATGCCTCATCCTCGTTTGGTGATTTTGACCCGGAAGAAAGCAATGGGATAATCTCGGTAGAGTCCAGCTTCCTTGAAACAGAAAAATTCACCACTACGATGAATATTGTCACGACCCGTACTCCAGGCACATACCCATCCCTCAATGGTCAATGAAAGTTTGCAACATCCCAGGAACTGTTGCTGACCCATTTATTATTTTACGCATGCGGAAACGTAAGACAATCTCCATTCAACAAAGCAGTGGGATAGAAACGTAGAATAATATTTTTACTCATTTTTTTCTTTTAGTTATTTCAAGCCACTCCTACAATACAGTAGTACTTTTATACAGACCAGTTTAATACCCCAAGGTCTTATACAAAAAAGTGAAGCTGTTCGGCTACCTACGAGCTAAGCTTCCATTTACAAAACCAGGGTTCGCTACTACACTATCATACTTCTCGACCTCTCTAAGGTGAACTGTCACCCATCATCCAGCCTTAACGGAAGACCCGTCACCACCTGGAAGAAGATAGCGAGAAAACTACACTTCCCTTCCTGCAAACCCCTGTACACGACCTGGCCTTCCTCCATCTAGGGACCTGAAAATTTTAGCCCACTAAGGGGTGAGATCACATCTCAGCAAGTTCAATCCCTAAATCCAGAGTAGGAGAAGGGTACACTCTACATGCAATCTAATCACGTTTCTCACAACTCTTTTCATACCAATCTTTCCCTGCATGTTAGTGTCGATCAAATCATATATACAGTATCGAGCTTTCACACCATATGAATACCGTAACACGAGTATGTGCAAGGACATAAACACCAATACAAGTATACGGGCCCCCAATTACCAAACTAAACCATTATGGCACGTCCCATACCGCACCACACAGTTCCGTCTTTTAATTAGGTCCCTCGATTTCACACATTCATGTGTCAGAAATGCTTTCAATGCACAGATAACAGTCTTTCGGCATAACCGAGCATCGTCTCGCACCATCGAGCACGGCAACATCTACATGTAGACGGCATTCCATATAGGAGCATCGGCCCAGCCTCCACTGCGACCGGCATCCGTTGACGTGGGGCATTCCTGAAGGAGCATCGTCCGGCCCAAAGGCTCGTGACGGAATCTCATGTCATGTATGCATTCACACATCATCATAATTCAATGATCAATTGCATATTTCATTCACAACATCAATTAAGCAGATCTCCAACAAGAAACATCTCAAAACAGTTATAAACTTCCACTGATCAGAATTGGCAGAAACTGCCCAATTGCGCACTTTCAGGTTCAAGACCAGAAATCAATTCATATGAGCTCGAAAAATTCTCACACTTGAACATGTGCTAAAGGACATGTAAAAAAACATTTTTAATGAAGACACCGAGGCCCATATCCCTCTGGATTCGGCCCAGTAATTCACTCAATCCAGCACTAAAATCGGGTCAGTTTCCAGCGGTTCTGTTTTCCGAAATCAACTTGGTTCGGGGTCCAAAACAGGTCCATTTGGTCTTAAATTCTAGTATGTTCAACTAGAAGATGTGACAAACAACTTTCGTGAAGAAATCATTTTTAAAATCGAACCTGAAGGATTAGTAACAACCCACAGAATCCTTACAGGTCACAAATTCCAGTGCAGTTCGAGTTTCTGTTTAAAGATATCGAAGCAAAAATAATTTTCCTTTAAATCCCCAAAAATCATGATAAAAATATATGTTATACTTTAAAAAAAAAAAAAAGAGTTGTCTTCTTCCTTCCTTGGTTTCTTCCCGACGCCCAGCACCAGCAACCTCCGCGCCCCTTGCTACTGCCGTCGCTCGCCCGTGTCTTCCCCCTCCATCGCCGAGTGCCATCCGCCCTCCGCGCGTCTCCGCGCCTTTGCCTAGTAGCAGCCCGTGCGCCGCTTTCCTCCTTCGAGCGACACCAGCAACCCGCATCACTGTTTCTGCTACTGCCCGTCGCCCCGATCTCTACCGCTGGTGCCTCGCCTTCGCCTGTCCCTTCCGCTCGAAGCTCGACGCCATCGCCCAGACAGCCTCTGCTTACGCACCCAGCGACCTCCGCGTCTCCGTGCCCGCATCAGCAACGCCGGACGCCAGAAGCCCCGACGCTGACGCTCCTGCTCCGCCTCCACCGGTAGCGCTTGACGACCCGCACCACCTCCGCTCTGCTCGACGCCGCGAGCAGCGACCTGCTCGTCTTTACTTGCGACGCCGTTCGAACGTTGTCCCTACCCGCGCCTCTGCCTGACGATCGCGCCAGCAACTCGCCCGTA
The DNA here is from genome assembly GCA_014182515.1 of Eucalyptus microcorys. Taxonomy (NCBI): domain Eukaryota; kingdom Viridiplantae; phylum Streptophyta; class Magnoliopsida; order Myrtales; family Myrtaceae; genus Eucalyptus; species Eucalyptus microcorys. The sequence goes on along the minus strand of CM024568.1, from coordinate 4,392,842 downwards.
ATCCGATGCCCACGGCCAGCTTCCGCCTCTGTCCTCGGCGACCATCCGACGCCGCAGCCCGCGCCGTCACCGTCGCCGCTTGCCGATTCGCCCGACGTCCACCGGTCTGCCTGCACCCCGACGCCGCGCCGGATGCCACAGCTCTGCCGGTCCCTTCACCGGAGCACTCACGCCGGCCACCCTCACTCCATCGTGTTGCTGTCCCGCTGCATTCCCCCTTAGGTAGTTGATTTTTATTTTTTATTTTTATTCTTATTTTTCACATTATCTTATGTTATCTTGTCTTATTTATTTTGCTATTATTGTTCAAATCAGAATAATGGAATGTGCCTTTCTTTTATAAATCTTGTAGACATTAACCGCAGGTGTTTTGTCCAAAATTAATGTAATTATTAATTTGATCCGTAAATCGTCGGATTATTTTTTAATTATATTAATTTTTGGGCATTTTAATAGCATTTTAATTGTTGAATCAATATAATTATTAATTTGATCAGTAAGACTTCAGATCAAATTTTTAATTATTTTGAACTTATTTGTCATGATGTTTAGGGTTAGAGTAATCGTTAATCGACCTATGAGACAACAGGTTATTTTTTTCGATCATTTTAATCCCTTATTTGTTGTGCGATTAGTTTATTTGAAACTTGTTTATCTTGGAAAAACACTAAAAAAAAATCAAAAAAACTCAAAATCTTGCATGAGCATATAGATTTAGTAAATTAGGTCATGTAGTTAAAAATGCATTTTTTTATAAAAGAATTCTAATTTCAAAGAAAACCCAAAAAAATCATTTGTTTTGTGCAATGCAATTTATTTTATTTATTGAATGTTTAATAATGATTGAGCACCAGTGTGATCACCTTTTGACATAATAGTAATTTAGTTTAAAATAAATCCAAGCTACCTGCAAAAATATTTTTAAAAAATAAAAAAGAAATGGTTTCGAAAAGGCATTAGAGAATTCTAGTGTAAGCAAGTCCATGTACCCTTAGTTTCTAGTTCGTATGAGTAAAATAATTTTTCCATTATTTTATTTAGGTGTCTAATCGATCTACCATAAACCGATTAGTGGCGACTCCTAGTTAATAATCTTTTGCATGTTAAAAAATAGAAACCTAAGTCACGAATTGATATGGGTTTTGGAGAGTCCGAGCTAAGTTTAAAACTTAGTAATCCATTAGCCAAAACTTTAGGTGGTGCACCCGAAAATTAAGTTGCGACAATATTTCCATGAACACTCAACCTTTTTCCCAAGTTGCATTTCTTCCGCATTTCTCTCTTTTTTCTTGCAATTGAATCTAAAAAGGAAATATATCTTTTCGCCGATTGATTAAACGGAGGCGAGAGAGAGAGAATAATTTTGAAATTACCGTCATCACAATCCTCCATCAAAATTACTAATCTAGAATGACTCCGTCAAATCCTAACCCTCCGTCTGAGTCTATCCAATAATCATTACGTAGGTGAAGGTTAAAATAATCATGAAACAAATGAACAGTTTGGTAATCATTTTTTTCACTTGTTCTTTCTACTTTTTTTTTTTTTTTGGTCGAACACTTCCTCTTTCTATTTATGAAGTGAATTCTCATAAATAAACTTCATGAGGACCTATATAATGCAAATATAATGAATACTATGATGATTTTTTTGTTGAGGAAACTCTATTGTTGGATAATTGATGATACAAAATCATTGTTAGGATGGTAATCCAATAATATGTGAGAGTATGTCGATACTTGGCGCCATCTCAATTCAGTTATAGGGAGAGAGATTGAGGATTCTGAGACAATTGTTTTCTGCAATAAATCACTTAATCGTAGGATGTCTAATTATACAAAAACAATGAAGCTTCTTGCTGCAAATTTAATTTCAGAATCAATAATCGAATCAATTTGTTGCAAAAAAATTGTCTCACAGTCGAGAGAGTTGGCAAAGTCTTGCATATCTCTCAACAATAAAATGGAGACTAGATGATTGTGCACACAAAAATTGCTAGAACAAGACCAAAAAACCAAAAAGGTAGCTGTTGCAGGAGATGCTACTCTCGGTGTTAGTATCCTCTTCCCTGCCTTGAGCTAGATCCGATGTCAATTAAGCTATCATACTACTGTGGGTCTAGTTCTCATCTCCGTAACAAGTCCTTTAAATCTTTAGTTGCTTGATCGACCGCGTAAATAATCATCTTTTTAATCTGTTTCCCAAAGAGATCAGAGAATGGTGAGAACAACTGAATCACCAAAAAGTAAAAGATGCCATGGCCAAACATATAAGGTAATATTAAGTGTTACCTCAAGCTTGTCCTCTCTGGCATTATGATTCTTCGGAAGTTGTCTGAACTCCCCAGTCAAACGGAGGCACTCATGGATATTCTCGGGAGAGACAAAGTCCGTGGCAACTTTTGTGCATGACTACATGAAGAATGATGATAGTGCCAACAATTTAGAGGATTTACTATTCAATGTCACAGTATAGATAAAATATGTAAAGAAACGGTTTATCTACCTTCAGATTTCTAACTTGGTGGGGACATCCGGCAGGAATAAAAACTGCTTCACCTAAGTGTTGTTCGAATGTCCATGGTTCAATTTCTACATAGTTTCAAAAGTTATGTTCGACCATTGTATTAGAGGAAAAATGCATCGGTTTTAGCATATACTAACCAAATTCCTCCTTCAACTTCCTCTTGTGCTCCAAAGTAAGATAAAACGATTGGTCATGGATTGGATGAACGACCTGAGCATCGAGGGAGTGAGTATCAGATCTAGGAACGTGGCTTACTTAAATATGCCAACAACAAGAGCGGCATAAATGTGCTGGGAAATTCACCTCTTTAACTGGAGCGCAGTATATATGCCTGAATTCGTTATGGTGCTTGCGAAGATATGCCTCCAACAGGGGGATATCCTCTCTCCGGAAAATGTCCCACAACGCACCGCCTCTTTGCTTGATTTCTTGGTCCGAACAGAGATCGTTTCTGCGTTGGTCTTCTTCTTTTCCCTGGCATCCCTCACGGCCATTGAGGCCTTCAAGACCCCGATCTTGGGATCCTGATGCATCTACATTAAGCTCTTCATGTGCTTGACATTGAAGCTCCTTCACATCCTGTGCTTTGTGCTTCTCTTTCAATGTTTTCACTGCAGATTGCTGCTCTTCACTTAAGGACACCTCTGCGGTATGCATAAGGATATTCACCTGCCAGGCGGGTAAAAAGGGAGGGAAGTCAACACAACGCATGCAAGTGGTGTGTCTGATCATGACAAATATCTATTTGCATGCCATCACCTCATTCCTAATAAATGCAATGCATCTTCACAACTAAGCTGTGCCATCTACTGCCTAACCAATGTAGTACGTTCTAATTTTGGTGGACTTGGAATTTTCCTTCATAGCTGGAAAGAAGGGATTACTGTACTGGACAATATCAACAACTTTCACCTCTAAATCATGCTTATGGCAACACAATTTCTCTGCTGTTTTGTCGAGCACTTTCATTCATGCTTTTCTTATACATGTTTCATGCTTGGTAATAAAGTCATGATGATAATGAAACATTCAGTGATTCATGCAACACTTTTTGAAGAAGGCGCACCGCATCTGACATATCGCAGTGAAGCTTGGTCACAGAGTCACCTCTTCCTAGCTCTTCTGCAAAACCATAGGCAATATAGGTCTTCGGTCCCATGTCTGGCTTCAAGACACTTGGTGGTAACTTTGTAGCCAGGTTGAGGAAGCCAGATCGAGGGTTGGTATAGGCATGAAATGGCAATGCAGCTATGAACTCCTCACAATGGCGTGGCAAAAGATCCTCAAACTTGTCTGAAGGAGGCCAGTCCTTTAGCTTTAGCACCTGAGGCCAAAAGTTAGAATACATTTGCCCCTTTGAGTAGCCTTTGAAGAAATTGTGGGTGCTAATGTCCACCTGAAAGTTCAATCAACTGCCATAAACAAAACGTTCTAGGTATGATCAAAGATGATCTTAAATGCATGGAAAAGAAAACAACAAGTTTCCAGGTAGATTGTAGAAAAACATGATATGATTGTCAATATTTTCAGTTGACACATTTATGGTGAGTACTTACTAAATTTTCCTAAAACATGGTCGCCCAATATCTCTTGCACTTATAAGAATCCTGAGTACATGGACAAGTAATTTTGTGTCTTTACATGTTATTTGAAAAACTAAAGGTGGGATAATGATATTTACTTGGCAAGCAGCTAGGCAGTCAATGGCATTGACTTTGGATTTTGAACCAGATGCTGAATCCTTATTTTCACATAATGCACGCTGCATTACCATGGGTTCCCAGCTCAAACCAGGGGTCCGCTCTAAAACATTTTGAACTATGACAGGTTCACCTTTAATCCAGTGACTTCGGAAGCATAGAAGCTTCTCTTCATCCAATATTGCACTTGATGCTGGACAATATAAGTAATCGTCAGCGGAGTTTCTGCATGCGGCTTTTCGTAGCATCTTATCCCCAGTTTCAGAGCAATCATGCTTCTGAGTGGTATGTTCGAATTTGCCAGATTTCAGCAAGTTTCTTGCTCGCAACTCAAGCCTTCTTATCCAATATTTAGCATGCATGCACTTAAGCTCTAATTTATGATTACCACATCCACCCATCTCACTCGGAGCGCAATTGATGCTCCCGTCCATGTTAGCTTTCCATTCAATGGATTGAGCAACATGACTTTGAGAAGTTTCCATCTGTGGCACCGGATCCATGTCATGAATTGCCACAGGCTCTCCACCGTGAACATAGTCGTTGCCTCTGTTCTTGTACTGAAACTTCACCTCAGCACGAGAAGGAACATTCCCCTGACGAATTTCGTGGCAGCAATCGAGACAAAGTTCAAAATGGCACTTTGGACAGCTTCTATGGAAGTCTACAATTGAAGTAGCACAAATGTCGCTGCTCCACACCAAAAAAAAAAAAAGGACAAATATATATTGTTAGTCACATAAGAATGAAAACGCATGGAAGTATCGTGTTTTGTACTCTCCACATGTATGCTGAACCTCTTACCAGTAGACACGCTCCCGGTTTGGACAGAGAGACATCGGCACTTCAACCTCATCAGCTGGTGTTCCTGAATATATCTAATCATATAAATCACGTACTAACATGAGATAAAAGGGTAAGCAATTTTTACAATGTATACCTTGTATGTTGGCTTCAATTTTTGTCTCCTGAATTTGTTCTTTGCAAATTTTCCCTAACAAGGGAAGCAGTGCTTCAATTAAGTACTTCAGGTGCTTAACCTTTTCATCATCAGACATGCTCACTTTTGATTCCTGAAATTGTATAACACCGTGCATTAGTCAGAAAAGAAATTGGACAAATCCTGACGAGGCATTTCCATGAGTAATGGTATGAAGCATCCTAAAGTTTCAATAGTTTGTTACAACCCATTAAGCACCTCAACGAATAGAATGCTGGTGGTTCAACTTCAGTTGTCAGCATCACAACAGGAAGCTACAGAACCTAACAGGTAACTAGACCATGAGGGAAGACCGTGGGAACTCCCCCATAAATTAGGGGCTCGTTAGTCTTACTGGTTGTCAATCGTCTTTGCTTTCGTTCTTTGGTAGTTACCAAGGGGAAAGGATGATGAGACATCTAGCCCATGACCTCTGGATCTAATTACAGGTGGACCATCAGTTGACCAAGGCCTTATTCCTAGTTGATGAGAGATGAAGAAGTGGAAGATTAGTGACCGAGAAGAAATATACAGTCATCACAAGCAATACTAATGAATATTGAAAATTCCACTGTTGGGTCACAGGTTTGCTTTCCCTCTTAAATAACATACACTGCCCATTTCATTAAATTTGTCCTCACTACATATGTAATAAGATAACACACCTTTATGATGCCTCCACTGTGCAAGCAACGGCTGCAATTGCAATTTCTTCGGCACAATGGGCAAAGTTTGGCTATGTCTTCTTCTGCCATCTGGGGGTACCTTTAAAGCAAAATCAGACTAGCCTCAGTAAATATGTAGTGTTCAATTATTAGCAAGGTAAAAGTATCGAATTTAGCAGTAAAAAAGTTTACCATTGCTTGATGCATTGGATACAATACATAGTCTGCTTACACTTGGTACATGGGACAACGATCCTTCGCTCTTTGTTCATGCATTGGTGACACACCGCACGCTCTTTTCCTTTATCCTGCTCAAAGCAAGTCACGGTTATAAATGAAAAGGAAGCCCAGAAACCTTTGTCCTGAAATAGAAAGCAACTTGGTGACACCTACTGGCAGATGAACGGACAACAAAGAGGTTACCTCGTACTTCCCCATCATCGGATCAAACTTGTTTTCTCTTCTTCTGGGGGTTCTCATCTTGACTGGACGTGCTTCTTCCACATCTTTGCTGGATCCGTCGTCCATGTACTCATCATCAGAAAGTCCCATGCTACAGTTTCTTCGTGGCTTGTCAGTTCGGAATTTTCTGGTCCTGCTGCCTGTTTGGGGAGTTTTTGAGTTGCTGAATGTTGTTGATATCTCCATCTAGAACAATAAATTTATTCTGTCAATGCTTCTACATTTAGTCCAGGACGACGCATTCAATGAACTTCTCTCTGGTCGCACTCCTGCGCTTCCGTACAATATTTTAAAAATCCGAACACTCAGCAATTTCAGTTAACTTTCCCTTGTTCACACTGTTATTCTCTGACACAACTTCAGTTTTCTTTGCATGTGTCACCATATCAGGCTTCCCTCAGCTTGCAATGCCCTACTATAATCCAAAACGAAAGACCACACGTGCGAGTGGCTTCTTTTTTGCAGCCGAGCGTTAGTCGGTGTCACCTCACGATTCCGGCCAACAGATCATTAAGAGAACATGTTTTTAAAATAAAACAAGCGATCAACATCTGACTGCACAGGACGAGCTGTGCAAGGGAAACCAGCAATTTGACATGCACCGAGCAAGAAACTCTTAGCTCCAGATTGATTACAGTTCCCAAGATAGACAATCAGACGAGACATGTTCAGTTTGCAGACACTAGATAAGCTCCTCCTCAATCGATTAACGAAAAAGAGGAAACAATTGGAAGGAACGACTCAGCCACCTGAACGCGCATGGAGAGTGGAAGCATCCACAATGTGGCAATCCAAAGCCACGAGCTTGCGCTCCAGAGGGGCAATCGCTAATCACGATTAATTTAATCAAAAGGACATGAGTTTATGGCTAATTTAGCTTTCTTCTAACTTGGAAAGAGCGAGAGGGGAGTCGAGATGCTTCTGAGCGGAGGAAATACTTACTGAAAGTTGCTGTGACGACGCTTGTTCCGTTTGTGGAGGAGGCTGGCGGAGGAAATACTTCTGAGCGTTGCGGGCTGGGGAGGTTGACGTCCCGAGCAGTTAGAAGTGGGGAGGTTGATGGACAGGCAAAACTTCTAAAGTCCTATAATTATAGGATTCTGGGGATAACGAACAATAACAGATCAAATAACTCTCAAAATCAGTAAACAAAAATTTAAATCTTGACATGAGATAAAGGAAAATTTAAAGTTTTAAGCTTCGGGAGATAAGGCAGAATTCGATGACAAAACCCAGTAGTAGTAGTAAAATCACTCTTTTGGTCAGAAGGCAGGAATCTCTCTGTGTTGGTGTTGATTGTTTCATATAAAACTTTGAAGGAAACTTCCCACGAGGCGGAGGAGCTGCCGAAACTGCACGTGCTCTCAATCAGCTCCCCCTCGTCGCACTCGAAGGTTGCCTCCGATGCGTCGCCGTCCCCGGGAACTGGACGAGCCCTTGCTTGGGTCCTTGCCATTTGACCTCGAGGAGGATCACCCGAGGATGGAAGCAGAAATGCGAAGTGGGTATTAGCTAGTTTCTAGTTGGTTTAAGCGTGCATGAAAAATTGGAGATTTGATAATAAACGTTAGAGATTTGAGAATAAACGTTAGAGAAATTCATAAATAAAAAGACACAAATACAGTTGATGGCAAGGTATAATGTGATTTTTAAAGGTAAGATCCAAATAAGCATTTGATTTTTTCAAATATAAAAACATCATAATAAGCGCCTAACCTAACTAGAGCCCTATTATTGTCGACATGCATGTGATGTATTTATATTCTTTGAACTTGAACTGCCGTGAAATTAGCTGCCGATTGATGCCCTTTTGAACGTTAATTGATTGAAAAAGAAAAGAAAAAAAAAAGCAGTTTTGGTTGAGCATGTACAAGGTGAGATCGTTCTTTAGGCCCTTTGGCTATGATCGAGCACATACAAAAATAAGGTTACTAATCAAAAAAATGATTTATTTTTCAGGGATTCACATTAGAAAAAGAAATTATATAAAAAAAAAACTCTTCAGGAGCAAAGATTGGGTGCCTTTGTCATCTATCCTTATCAAGATCATAAATAGATTTGCCCCCATTGTCGCCACACTTATCAAGAAAACATAAAAAGATATCTACAAAGAAAACTAAATTAAAGGAGTAATTTCCACAAGACATCCTAAATTTTTTCCCTGATACACCAATTGTTGAAGCTCTTTTTTATTTTGTTTTTCCCGATGCAATTTTGCTAAAATCAATTAAAATATTGGAGCTTGGAAGAATGATATATGTAATTACTAGACTAAAAACCATTGGTTGAATCAATTTGCATTCATCGATATGTCCATTTTCTAATATTTTCAAAATACTACCGTATGGATACGGTATCAACTATTTAATTCAGAAAGCACTTTTAAATGGTTGTGAATTCAAATTAACAAATAAATTTTAAATAATAAAAAATAACATGTGAATTACATTTTCAACTTATTAAACCCATAAAAATTTTATCCTAAAATTTCAAAAATCAGCGTGTCCACATTAATAATGAGCCATCATTGCAGAGTATAACATCGAACACAAGACAGTATAATAGTCAAGTTCTCAAAATCCAAGAGTTTGCTATCAAATAGAAGTTGAAGGAGACCGGAGTACAAGAATTGAGCTGATTTTGTTGCTTTCCCCTGTAAGGCAAATGGAAAGAAAACCATCAATGACATAACTAAAGATTATATTTGTGGCATAAGGTGTCTACATAAAATGAGTACAGACAAGAAATGGAGAATCATAACTCTTCTCCATAACTCTATAATCCTATATAATGTAGTTTTATTTGCTTGGCATCCGTGAAGCGCATGTACAGGAAATGATGATGATCACATAGAAGATAAGAAGGTGATTAGAACATTATTGAGGAAAACTAAGTTGAATGAAATTGAGATTATAGCAGGGGCTTAATTTTTGAATAAGACATGAAATTTTGTTAAATATTGCTCTTGTTGACATGAGGATAATAAATAGCTTTGATAAACATCATTTCATCAGCACATAATTGATGGTGGTCAATGATAGTTTACGCGTTCTCCTCATAAAGTTAGCCCAATTAAGGTACATTGCTTTTTAATCATCATCATCATCATCATCATCACAGGAATCACGATCTGATGACCGCCAGCGGTTCACAGGGATGCTCGACGGCGACCGACGTGCTTGCGGCAAAGGATGGAAGCGTGTCAGTGGAACGCGACGATGAGGATTTTAGCGGCTGGTCGTCTCAAGGAACAGCGAAAAATGCACGGGTAACTTCACACAGTGCGGGAGCAAAACAATAGTAACGATGGAACCGTTGCCATTGTCAAAGACTCTTGAATGCTGATTGCGCTAGTGCCAATGTTGTGGAGATGGTGACACTCGCTGGAATTAGTAACCGGGGTAACTGGGCACACCAGAAGTTCACTGAGGAGCCAAGAATTCGCTGGGTTGGACTGCAACTTGACAGACAGACAACCTACAGCAAGGAAAGAACTCGAGCGTGGTGGGTTAACTTTGTTCTGGTCAGTGTCGTGACGATGCAGCAAGCAACTCGTTGTTGAGAGTGGCGGCAGCGATCAACATTAGCTCCGACTGTGCCACGTGAGACGGTAACATCCGCGTCCGCGATTTTCGGTCAAAATTGACCAGGTAAACTCGATTGACAAAACGTAGAAAGGTTTAAAACTTAATCGACAAAAAAAAAAAAATTAAGACTAAATCGATAAGAGTGCAATAGACTTATGATTTTTTTTTTTTTAGCACTATTTTCCCTATCAGTAATAGAGTTTGTGTGCCTGTCATGGTGGACAGGCTTCTTATTTATTTATTTTTTTGGTCATATTAGTGGACAAGCTTGGACGACTATATTTATATTTCTTGAATGGGCTGTCACATGTGTGTAGCTAGCTTTCTCACTAGTTAGAAATATTTGTCGCGATTATTATCACTTCCATAATTATTAGATTAGAGTACGCTGATGGATTGCAAAGGCGTTGATTTGATCAACTGTTCCTATATTGATTTCGCAATTTAAGATGATGATGTTATCCTTGCCATCTAACATAACCTCCATCCTATCTAGATAAAATCATTTGGGCTCAATTGAGGTAGGTTCCTAGAGTATCTGATGGTTATAGAGAAAAATCTACGTAGAAAGGCTCAATTAAAAACGAATTCCTAAAGCATGCGACACTTACCCAAAAAATCAAGAGTATGAGGGGTCGATTAACACAAAACCAAAAGTTCAGGGGCTATATGGAAAAATTTCCTCAACCTAAGGAGTTTACATTTCTAATATAGATCCAAGTGTTGCATAATCATGCCAAAGGTCTCATCGTAGTACACATTTCTAATATAGTGTCTGCAGTTTTATAATTGATATAACATTATATCGGTGTATATTGACAAAGTGGTTTTAGAGAAGCTTTAAGCAGTCCATGCTAAGAAGGCGCTCCTCCTAGTCCCAATTGAAGTGATGGCAAACCCTCTTATCAGAGCTTCCACAAGATCAGCACTGTCGGACTCAGACGACAAAAACTACACAGATCTCTGCTTTCGCTCAAAACGACAAGCTGGAACGCTTCAAGGATGGCAAAGCCCGTGACAATAATATCAATATGATCTTTGCAAATACTAGTTATGGCGTACCTGTGGATGCAATTTCCTCCATATTGAAATTTTGAAATAACACATATTTTTCAATAGCCTCACTAGTAAAAAGTCCTACGTCCATGCGGTTATCATGGATTTGGTTTTTATTAATTCTCTTGGCATTGCGACTGATGCGTGGATCTTTCTTTTTTCTTTTTCTTTTTTTCTTTTTGGACAATACTAGCAACCATTTCATCTTGAGCGATGCCGCAACCTAATCCCTTCGAACTAGGGAGGGAGAAATTAGGTTTAGGGGTGTTGTCAACTTCAGCCCAACTGCCTTCCATTGACTTGGGCTCTTCCTAGTCCATACCTCGCGTAACGTCGGGCGTTCAAATTTAATTAATTAATCCTACATGAATTTTAATTAAGGAGCCATCACTGCCCTTTTAGTCGGTTAGAAACAAAGTAAGATACGAAAAAATATCTTATTATTTATGCAACTAGAGATTTTGGTCTATGGGACTTGATTATATTAATCTTAAGACTAATGCCCTTTTGGTACAAACTTGACCACGTGCTATCTCAAGCCATAGCAACCAATCGAATAAATCTAGTTTTCGTCCTAACCATTCTAAAACAAATGAAATAGCATCCAAGATATTAAAAAGCGCAACCAAGTATATTCACAAAGAAAAAAACACAAGCATTCTAAAATGGTCTCTAAAAAGAAAAAAAAAACAATCCAAATTAATGAAACCTATTTTAAAGCCCTAAAGGCTTGTCTAATTTTGGGTTTTTATTTTTTTTTTATTTTTTCCAATTTTTTTAAATTTTTATTTTCTATAATTTTCTTAATATTTTTAGAATTTTTTAATTTCTAATATTTTAAAATATATGTGTTTTTATTTCTGGATTTTCTAATTAATTTGAATTTTTTTAATGATTTTCTGAATTTCCAAATTTTTATGATTTTTCTCTGAATTTCATAAATTTTTAATGAATTTCTAAGTTTTTAAAAATATTTTATTATTTTCTATTTTTTATTTTTTATAAATTTTGTGAAATCTTTTTAGTATTTCTGAATTTTCTGGAATTTTTAATGGTTTTTATGATTTTTAATTTTATATGAATTAAGAATATTTTATTAATTGTCTAGGGAATTTCTGGAATTTTTAGTTTTTGTGATTTACTGAAGTTTTTCAATAATTTCTGTGATTTTTAAAAAATAATTTTTTATTATTATATTCGGGGAATGGTTTCGGACCGGTTTTACCCGATCCAACCATTAAGCCGACACTAGGGGTGTGCAAAATACCCGGGAACCGCCCGGACCGCCCGGAACCGGACCGGAACCGCCGGAACCGGCGGTTCTTGAGGGAATCGGTACGGTTCCCGGTTCCAATTTTTCGGAACCGATGGGTACCGGTCCGGTTCCGGTTCCATGGGCGGATCTGCCCACCCGAACCGGACCGGAATCTTTTTAATATTAAAAAAAAAAAAAAATTACTAAAAGAAACCCTAGATTAGATCTCATCTCCTTACTCCATTCGTCTTCGGTTCTCTCTCTTTTTGTCTTTTCCTCAGTTCCTCCTAATCCTATCGCCATTTCAATTCCTCCCCGGCGTCGACGCGCCGCCGCTACTCCTCCGCCGATGTTGTTCGTCCCCTCGCGTCGGCCGCCACCCGCCACAGCCGCGGAAAATTGTTTCGCGACCATTCTATGTTGAAAACCCAACCATAGACCTCCTCCCCTCCTTCCCAACTCATAGACCCGACCGTTTTATGTTGAAAATCAAAATTGTTTCTCATCAAGATCGATTCCATGGATCCACCGGGAACCGGACCGGGTCGCGGTCCGGTTCCGGGTGGTGGATCCATGCAACAAACGGGTGGATCCCGGTTCCAATTTTCGGAACCGGTCCTTAGCGGGCGGTTCCTGGTTTTAGGTCGGAACCGCCCACCCGGACCATGCACACCCCTAGCCGACACAACTAAGTGGATCCGACCCACATTAAAACAGAAATTTTTAACATTTTTGTGTGTGTGTATGTATATATATATAACTGACTTTTTTATCAGTTCCTAGCCTATTTAGGCTGCGCATAGTAATGTTTCTATTTTTCTCAATTTATATTCTTTTGTTCCCCGGAATAAAAAAGAACAGAGACCCGTTTGGTAAAACATTTGTTTCCGGAAACAATTTCTCTATTTTTGTTCAGGGAGCAGGTTTTGAAAACAAAAAAAAAGTAGCTTCTTGTTTCCGGGAATAATTTCTAGAAATAAGCCAATTTTTTTTTTCTTTTGTTTCTCTCTCTTGCAACGGCTACCTCAATTGCCGGAGCCCTTTGCCAACCCTGACCGACCGCGTCGGCCCGCCGCCACCGACCGCCGCCCACCGCCCACCGCTGCCGCCGATCGTCACCAGCGATCGCCACCGTAGAGCCCATCGACGACGGTCGCCGATGACGATTGACGGCCGGCAGTCTTGCAGCAGCAATGGCGGGCAGTGACAAGCGACGACGGCCAGCAATCGACGGTCGGCAATCCGTGAGCAAGAATAAAAAATGAATAAATACAAAAAGAAACTATTGCTTTACCAAACGCATTTCTATTCTTTTTTATTCTAATAGTAGAAATTTTGTATACTTTTTCTATTCAAAAGTAGAAATTTTGTGTAGTTATCAAATGGATTCTTTTACTTAGAAATTGTTCCCGAAATAGAAATAGAAAAGAACTATTTTTTTTTTTTAAAAAAACTCTTCTCCAGCCAAAAAGCGTAGCCAAAAAACGTTATCACGCGCAACCTTAGATTCTTGCCGACTCTTCCCCAGCCCACCATGTAAGCCAGCCCGAAGCCCATTTTCCCTTTTTCTTTTTTTTTTTTCGATTTTCTCTCTCTCTCTCTCTCTCTCTCTCTCTCTCTCTCTCTGCTTTTTCCTTGTTTTGTCTTTTTCTGCCCATGTCATCTTCAACCTTCCGCCTCCCTCCTTCACCGAAGCATGCGTTCTGCAACTCCAACCGAACAAAGAACACTCGACGCCACCACCATTCCAGCTTACCGACCGCCCTTCAAACTCCTCGTCGCCCACATGCTCACAGGCGTGAGCATGCGTGGGAGAAGAAGAGGGAATTGGGCTTGGGCCTCTATTCTTGCTTAGTTCTAGGATGGGCCAAAAAACTACAAAAGAGACGGGCTGAAAAAGAAATATAGAGATAGGGTAAAGGAAAAATAAAAGATGGGCCCAAGGAATAAAAAAAATGGGCTGGACACACCGACCTGCTCGATTTTATTTTTTTTCAACATTTTTTTATATATCACTTTCATTCATTTTTATTTCCCTTTCATTTGGTCCACTTTTTCAGTTTTTGGCTTTTTATCTTCTATCCTTTTTTATATATTTTTCACATTTTTATATAATAAACGGATACTTAATACGTCGACAAAAATTTGGGTGTTAACAAGCGATACGGCATAAGTTGTGGAAAACGATCTAGTTTGCATGTTTGTAGTAGTTGAGGAAACAAATCTAATGATATCCGCAAAAGAGAAATTCATGAGGAATCGACTACCAATTCTAGACATGAAAATTGGTCCAAAATTAAAATACTGATATCATGTAATCAAATGTTGGAAATTTACATATTGTAAATAAAAATGTTCTCATTTTATAATTTTTTTTTTTACTTATACCATAAATAGGAAATTCTCCATGCACTATCATAACCACAATATTAAAAAAAATCATTGATGCACTTGGTTACAATAAAACTTTGTCAAATGTCATCACAAATTACTTGAAATTTTTGAAAAGATTGAAATATCAAATACAATTGTTTACAAATTGGTCCATTATGTAATCTTGAAGGGTACAATTCATTCATTTTTTACTTTCTTTAAATTTTACAAGAGTATTTCTTTGACTTTAATTTATCATGAAATATTTGGAACTCTTCAAAAATAGTGAATATCAAAAACTGAATTGTACAATTGATTCATTTTCAGAACTTAGAGAAATTAAGTCTTTATTATAAATAGAAAATTTTTATCCCAAACAAGTTTGTTGTTGTTGTTGTTGTTGTTGTTAGCAGTTATAATAGTAGTATTTCACATTTTCTTGACATTGTTTTTAAAATTGCGTCTAAAATTAAACGACAATATTGCAGGAACCTAAGACAAGTGGACCTACCTATACATGCTTGCAATGTCCAAGCCATACATGCAAAATAGCTGAGACATTTACATTCTTGGTGGAAATCGGAAAGTTTTTAGTGATCCTGTTTGGCACCTGTATTAAGGGTATATCAAATGAGATGTTCATCGATAACGAGGGTCATTAAAGGTAATATCGCATTTTTTAAAAAATTGAAAATAAAATATATTATTTTGTAAGTTAGATTGACAAAATATTAATTAAAGATCATTTTTATTTAGCCAATAAGTGAGTTATCAAGCATTTTACATTGAAATTCAAACTTGCAAGGAGACAACTT
Source organism: Eucalyptus microcorys (assembly GCA_014182515.1). NCBI lineage: Eukaryota > Viridiplantae > Streptophyta > Magnoliopsida > Myrtales > Myrtaceae > Eucalyptus > Eucalyptus microcorys. The sequence goes on along the minus strand of CM024568.1, from coordinate 4,377,424 downwards.
AATTTTTTCAGATGAAATATGTAAATTGATTTATAATTAGATAGTACGTATATTTTTCGTATTTAGTTAAAATAAATGATGAATTATAACATGTTGTACATATTCATTACTTAAGACTCGAGCATTGAGATTGCCCAATAATAATCATCATTTTCAAGTTTATTTGAAAAGGCAAACCGTCGCTCCTAAGTCCTAGTAATTTGTTTACATGGATAAATTATCGTTGAAGAATTCTTGTTGCCTGGCCAAATGTGAAATCAAACTTTTAATTTTAGATTCAAAATTGACAAAAAGAACAATGGCAAGATTTTATATTCCAATTTGATAAAGATATTAAAAAAATTAGTCTTAAAGATAGCCTATCAACTCTAATGCTAAAAAAAGAAGGTATAAATATAAAGAAGAACATACTTACGAAATCTCCTCCTCAATGAAAGCATGAAATAAACATTTGTGGACTATATTTTCACCCTTTTGCTAATGCCATTGATTGACTTTAATATAAAAATTTGGGAAAATTATGCAAATGATCTCTAAACTTTAACTCAATATATATTTTGATTTTTGAACATTTAATTTGTTCTATTTAGTCCCCAAAGTTTAATCCAATATGTAATGTAATCTCTGAACTTTTATTCATTGTATGTGAATCCTGAGTTTTTTGTACGTATTCAATTTAATCTCTATACAACATCGAATATTTTTATATAATTTAGGGACTAAATTGAATATGAACCAACAAACTAAAGATCACATTAAAAAAAAAGTAAAAGCTCAATGATGACATTACACATTAAATCAAAGTTCAAAGATTATATTGAACATATTAAAATTTTAAATACCATATTATATATTTAGTCAAAAATCGTTTTGATTTATGGAATTGCAATATGAAAGCTCATTCTTGGACTCGCATATAGAGGTTGATTACCATACAAACTTATGTGATATTTTTTTGTCTCTGTATTCTTGTTCTTTCTTTATTATCTTTACTTTCCCTTCCTCATGAGTGCAATTATGATTGGAATTTCTCTTTCTTTCTTTTTTTCCCTTGGTTCTCTTGATTCGATAATGTTTACTTTCTGATTGTTTACCTCGTAATAGGGGCTAGATTATGATTAAACTGTCCAATATATACCATTTTTTTAGCTCGATTTAGTTATATTAATTTTTTTAAATGACTCTAAAAGTGTATGCTAAGGTGTGTATAATCTATCCTATGACGCAAAAACATGTCTATCGTATGAATAAGAAGTTAGCATTTCTCACTTTCATTACTCGAGTATTGCTTTTTGCGATTACCACGAAATTCATCAATCCACTCAGTTTCAAAGTACCCAAAAACAACCTTGCACACCTGTGAGAACTAGTAGAATTACATAGAGATAATGACGTGTGAAAGAGCTGGTAATTTCCCACACAATTTAATACGTTTACACATCATTACATGGTAAAATTGAAAGTGACACGAATTGGCACAAACTTAATATACGTAAGTTTTATATCATAATTAACAAAGTACGGTGTTCTCTAATGACGCAATAGCAAAACCCAATTATGACACAACCTTGAAATGCCAGTTAGTCAATTTTTCTCAATAGGAAGTGCATATTTGGTGACGTCTAGATTGTGCAAAAGGAGATAAAATTGCATCAAGTCATTTTGGCCAAGTTTCGCAGGATTTATCTAACATGGTAGTCCAATCACAGTCGATTGTCCTCCTTGCAACAGGGATGATGTGACCTGGGCTGAGGTCACATGAGACGATGCTGTTTTGTTGATATAAATTGAGTCTTTGCTTGGTCGAGCGGCTCAGGCCCCAAATCACCAAATTTTCAGCTCGAACGCTTGGCTTAAACAGAAGGGTCCAACGGTATTTGAAGGCTAGAATCAAAGAGAGGGTGGAAACCACCATTGGAACATGAAGTATCCAAGCCGAGTGCAGATTAAAATTGCAAGAAATTGATTAGAAAATCATTTCGAAGACCCCAATCCAGAATCAATTGGAAACTTTTATCTTTATTGACTTTAAATTTCAAAATACCATAAAATTCTAAATTAAAAATAAAGAAAACACTCAAACAAAATGTAAAATGGCCGTACACACATGTGTATGTGTATGTGAGAATAATTTTTAATAATGTTCTACCTATTGACATATTAGACTTAGGCTAACTTAGACCCTTATATCTAGTTAATGTTGATCATTAACTGAAAATAAGTCTTGACATTTAATGTATTATTATTCCTCTGATTTTCACAGAATTTTTTTATAGAAAACCCCTCATACCATACCATAAACAAAACAAAAAGAACTCAGTTTATAAGGAAATTTTGAAGTTGTTCAGTATTTTTGCATAATTGTAAGATTAGAATGTCAAATTACTCATTAATCTGTATAAATGTTATGGCTATTTATAAAGGTTATGACTACTACTCTAACTAATAAACAAAAATATTGAATATGAAGGTTCTCACGTTCTCATTCTTTTTTTCTATTTCATTTTTTTAGGATTCTTTCAGATTTAGGAAATATGAAGTTTTTTTTAGATAAAAAAAAAAACGGCATTTTGTTAACTAGATCAATATGCAATCTCACTCAAAATTGGTATTTCTAGTCCTTGTTGTACGAATTAATGTGGTTTTTCAATAAGATCCTCCTAGCATGCATGCCAGGGCTCAGCCCATTTTAATTTTTGAAGGTCAGGTTTGAAAGCCCCTTCGATAGCCGGCCTCCCTCCTTACAACCGTAATGGCATGGAAATCATACCATTCTCGGGCATAATTGCTTGCCACCTTTGGATCACCTTAAGCCAAGTTCAAATCATGGCATTTGAGGAAGATGGGGATAAGTTTAGGGTGTGTTTATTTTACGGAATATATTTTCAAGGAAAACATTTTTCTCATTTTTGGGTATTTGATTCGCTTAGGAAAATGAGTCAACATAAAACGTTTTCTAGTCAAAAGAAAAGTTTTCCTACCAAAGCTTAAATTAAGGAAAATGATTTCCCCTTTAGAAGAACCGTAAAATGTTTTCCAAATATACCAAAACTTAGATTTGGTGCTTGATTTACAAACAATTGTTCTTATAAAAATATATTTTTAAAGAAATCGAATATTTTTATATTTATTTAAAAAAATCGAATTTTTTGTTTTTTGTTTTTTATTTTTCTTTTCTTCCTTTTTCTTTTTCTTCTTTTCCACCCGTCGCTGGCCATGGGGCCGGCCACGCAAGCTCTAGCAAATTGAGTGAGCTCATGGCCTCTAACTACGAGGCTTGAGCTCGCCCAAGGCCGGTAAGCCTCAAGCCTCGTCAAATTAGGCAAGTTCGTGGCCTTCGACAGCGAGCCTTGAGCCTCGCCAGATTGGGCGGGAATAAAAATCCATGCATCATAAGAGTGTAATTGGAATAAGTCAATATTTGCTTCCAAGAATTTAAGCACATTTTATTTTTTTTTTTGTTTTCAAGGATTTTCCAGTATTTGTGAAGAAAAAAAAATATTTTTGGTTTTTTTCTTATTTTTTGCAAAAATGTAAATTATTTTTAGGTTTTTATTTTTTATTTTTTATTATTAAAATATTTTTTAATTTTAGAATAATATTAAATTATTATAAAAACGATCCGGGTCAGATTATCGGGTCAGGGCCCACTCGGCTCGTTGGCCCCCGGCCCGGCTGGGCCTGCAGCGCGGGCCTAGCTCAGAATTCTTTCATAAAAAGAAAAAACAAAGCTAGGCCCACTTTGAATTAAAAGAAATGCCCAGCCCATGAACTAAACCAAACAGGCCCACTAAAGGAAATCCTACCCAGAACCAAGGAAAACCAGGTCGGACAGACCCGCGAGTTGGCTTGGTTCACGGCCGCCACCGCTCTCCCTTCTCACAAGACCAACGGAGACGGCCAATCGCTTGCTTCGGCGATGCCTTGGCCAACCCAGACCAACGGTCTAGCCTCCTTCTAGCCAGCCACCACCATTGACCACCACCCTTCGTCGGTGCAACCCAAGCTGCAAGCACCGAACTGAAGGGTCCGCGCATGGACTCTTCTCTCGGACATTTCACCGAACACCTGGAGTACACCGGCAAGCAGGAGAGAAGAACGCACTCTAATGGACACTCGAGATCGCGACGAGACTCATGACGTAGAGCAAGTGCCTCAGCCGCCCACGTGCCTGCTCTGCTTTGCATTGAAGGCTCATCCCATCCTACGCTCGTCGTCGGCCTCTGCGGGTGAAGCAGAAGCACAATGCAGGGGAAGAAGGAAGGAGAAAGGAGGAAGAAGGAGAGAGATGGGCCGGGCTGGAAAGGGCTGGGCCCTAGGCCCGTGCGGAAAAGAAAAGGGAGCTGGGGTCAAGCCCAGCCCCAAGAAATTTATCTTTTTCAAAAGTCTTATTTAGCCGAAAATAGGGTAAAAAGGGAAAATAAAACTTGATAAATGCAAATAAAAATTAAGGCTTAGGTGATGTGAAAATCATTTTCCCTAATTTTCCATTAAATTTTTATCATAAATATTTAATCAAAATTTATGTGTTAGCATTCAATTTGCAAGTTCAATTTCGTTTGCTTCCTGGTACACTTATATGGGGTGATATGTCTAACGAGTAGCTCATAATGCTGAGGAAGATTTAACTGCAGTAAAGAATGAAATTCGGGGTAGTCAAACCAGAAGGTGGCAAGCAACTGGCATGCTAAGGCATGTCTCCTGTTCAACTACTCTAGCTTGGAGATTAAAGAAACATGCCACTGACTTCTTGCTTTGCATCTCAGAAGGAGATATCTCACAAGAGAGTGAGAATGAAACTCTAGATTTCTCATCATTTGTTCCTAGCCATTTTGCTGCCTTGCAAGTATTATAGTGAAAGATCTTGATTGTATGCAATATCTTTTGTATATTCTTCTTATCATTAAAGTGCAAAATCTAGGGGATTGAGAACATCATCATGTACACATCCGATTTTGTGCTAAGGAAGAAAGCTTTTGATATTCTGAAAAGGGTTAGTGTTTTTAACTTAAGATCCTCTACTCTTGCATCGCTAACCAGCTTGTCGCTCTTGTAGTCCATTTCTCTCTTGTTGAAGTTGTGCATTTATTTCCCAATCTCTAGGTGCTTGCTGATATTGCAATTTCTCAAAGGTTTGACGTCTTAAAAGGCCCAACTACAAATTGCAACTCTTCCTTTATGGTAACTGCATTAGAGGCTGATTAAATGACATTAGTGTATTTTTTTCTTTACATGGAAGGACGCATACGGTGATCTAATGGCCTACAACTTGTGTAGGTTGCCATCTTTCTAGATATTGTTAGATAAGTGAGGCATGCCAAAACTACAAGCGAATTGTCGCAAGGAAATGTTAGATAAAGTTTTCCATGAGAAACCACTTTGGTTTGCTGATGTGCTTGAACTAGTGGAATTGGTTTTGAGGCCTTCTAAGGGAGGCCCTCCAAGTCTTCCTGAACAAAGTGATGCGGTATATATGACTACTTATTATTGATTTTTTTCATATTGTCTCCTTGCTCGGATGATGGTCACTCCTTATTCTTTCTTAGGTTGTGACGTTTTCCATGTTGTAAACTCATTTGAATGGGTTTAAAGCTCATTGGTTTTCATAAGACCATTGAATGCTCAAAATGAATAGGAATAGCAAGCTGAAAAGGCCAATTGAAAAGTATCCATCTTTCAATGTTAACTTTCGAGATGCGAAGTTGAAGGAAGTCTATATTTACATGTGACGCGCAATAACACATTCCAATTTCATTTCTAGATAAAGCTTATGTCCACAATCTCTTACGTCCATGTACAATAAAAGCCAACTGGATCTTATTGTTGTTCACTTTTTGTAATCAATCTATCTACTAGTCATTTGAGCCTCTTCCACTTTGAGCGCACAACCTCTGTGATATGTGGTAGAAGTGTGCTAATAAAAATGTGTAGGTAAACACATTAGTTCGCGATTATTTTTCTGTGGGAGTTCTTTAGTTAGGCAAAAGAAGTCCTAATCTCTAGCTTGCTGCTATATTAGCTTTCTAAGAATCCAACCCGGCTTGATGATTCCACTGTGGCAGTCTTTCTGGTATGCATCTTCAGTCGGTGATTAATCCATAAGAGCTACTTCCCGAAATGTGTATTTCACTTCCTTTCTACTTTTCCTGAATGTCATCATCACAGAATGATTCTCATAATAGTATATCATACGGTTCTAAGTTCAAGGAATTGCTGAATGTCATTTGGTAATGGGTTAAATGAGTGCTTCTGGTGACACCCTTCTACAGCAAACTTAGTGACTATTCATAGGTCCTCTTGATTGGGTTATTTCTTGACAACTTTCCTCGTGTTGGTCGCTTCACCCCTTAATTAAAACTCTCTCAATTTGCCTGCAAAGAAGCTGGTTCATAAATGCTTGAACTAAGTGGCAGAAAGAAATCTCATGCCTACTTTCAACTTTACATGCTATTATCTGTACACCTTATTTACATATAATTGTAGTGATACAGGGCTCTTATCTGATTTATGCACATTACGGTCGTCCTTTGAGTTATTCACAAGAATGATTCCCCCACCTTATAATGATTATTTTTCCCTTGCATGGATAGGATGCTACTAAAAATGATGAATTTAATGAGAAGAGCAACTGGTTGGAGCTGAGTTTTGAGATTGCGAAAGATGCATATTGCCCATCAATTTTACGACCTATGAACCTTGCAGTAGCAGAGTCAAGCTCGACAGAGGTGCTATTGTCTACTTCTCAGTCTCCAGCTTGAGAATTTTCAATCTACCTTTTGAACATATCATTTTTTCTTAGGTCAAAAGAGCTTTTGTAAAGTAGATTTCTTTATGGAACTCTCCTTGCAGGCTTACTCTGTCGTGTTCCACTTATTCTAATGCAAGTGATTCCTGGGGCATTACTTGGGAAGGAAAATGAGATGCCTAAATCATACAGATATAAGAGTTATTGTTTTCACCTAGTATTTGATTCAGACATTTATTTTGCTTCATATTGTAGTTTCGTGCGAATTCGTTGATTTTTTATTTATTCTTTATTCCCGTACTCGACCATCACCATTTTTCCCCTTTTTTTCACCTAGTATTTGATTTATCTTGCTCGAAACTAGAGATGAGGGGAGAGTTAGCTCAGAACATGAGATGGATTGGGATTTGTTGTGAATGGCCGCATTAGAGACGTGAACGAGATCAATGAGTGTGCGATTGACATTAGGGCTTCGGCTTCACATCCCCTGAAAATGAGCAAGAAAGGGATCGGGGAAAAGCACGTCCTTATCTACATTGCCAACGCACTAATCCATGACGACGAATGGTCGTGTATGCAGATAGCGATGGGATTATCGTCTCCAAAACTGAACCATCTGTATGAGGCTTTAAGAGAGCTTTTTCCGGAGCGACTTAACAAGAAATTGTACTTCGCCAATTTGTTTCCTTCCACCATCGATTTCCCATTTGGTAGTGGTCAAAGCCAGTGGGCAAGAAATTCCAAGTTTGTTGTTATACGCTGAAGGTCATAAAATACTCCCAATGAGAGCTGGAATAAAACGAAAATGAAGTTTGTTCACATTTGTTCATTTGTACGACTCACATCGTTTATCTTTTATATACAATAATGACCACCTATCCCAGCAAGTTGCCAAAGTTATTGGATAAAAGAGATGGAAAATAGAAGTGAACGCAGGAGCCTTTCACAGGATCCAGTTATACGAGTTCGGCAACAATGCTCAGAATCCATAAAGTTAATATATAGAGAAACTGCAAGATGCTAAAAGCTATACCAGGACCATCATCTCAAGGCAACACCGAAAGGTCAAAACATGCCAATAAAATATGAAAATCTTGTAGCAAGGTTCCCTAGTTCACTATCGTTAGCCCCAGGAAATACGAAACGCCCAGAAGGGTAGAACATCCCAAGCAAATAGTGAGAGGAACCTCAGTAAAATGCGAATGTATAAAGATTTCTATTAGATTTTGATTTCATCTCCCTGATCCCATCTTCTATGTGGTATAGGCCTCGTTAAAGAAACTTGCTTGATATGTGTCGACCATGACCTAGACTATGACGGTAGGCCACAAATCAAGCGCAATGCCAGGAGAGATGCAAAACCATAATCAATTGAAGGTGGTCTGATAGAAACAAGGAATCTTTCAAACAAAGGGGTCCTTCCTCCCCTCCTACTGTGTCTGTCATAAGCGGTGTTGAATTTGTCAATTAGCTCGTTCATTGCGCTGCAAAAAGGAGAAGAATTATCTGAGTTTCTGAAATGAAGCCTTGCAACGTCCAGAGCAAACCCACGCATTGACAAGTCAATATCAATCCAGTCATTAACAATTTGTCTGTGCACCATAGAAACTTCTAAGTTATAAAGCGAACAAACCAAAATTAAGCATAATTCACAAAAGAAAGCTCTCAGCTTCGCTACTTTCCCCAAAGCTTAGCTGACCTGTACCAATGGTTTATCATGTTCCAAGGCTTCCTATGGACAGAATAACTTTGAAACCTTGTGAAATAACAAATGGATTGTGTTGCTCAAGGCCAAATATTGGAGAAGGTTTTCTAACACCATATCTGCCAGGAGCAATTCCTAACAAGTAGATTGCACGAAAAGTCGGATATTAGGGAGATGTCATCTGAGTCAAATTGTTCCCGATGAAAATTACAACTTATAGTATATATTCTTCCAGATTCGCTAATAACTGCGTCATTGGATAAGCTTTCAGGCACATGACAGGTGTAGTTTGATATATATACACAATCCTCAAGCCTTATCACCCAGAAGATGGTCTAGAGCAATATTTTAAATCCTAAATCATGACGCCTGGACATACTCGAAATATGTCAAAAGTAAATAATTCAGAAGTTCGTTCATACCTCGAGCAATTGGTGAGCATGGCCAGGTAAGTAATAAGCAACATATCACTGTACTCCTCGAAGAAAAGCAAATTGGAGAAGAATTTAGGCAAGAAAGTGAACAACAAAATTATTCGGCAACTAACATATAAAAAGAAATTTAAAAAGGACACGAAACCTCAACTTCAGAGCACTTAAATCATCACTAAATCATGGATCACTAATAAAGAAAAAAACGATTATGGCCAAATACCTTAATATTGATGGATTCGGTGAAATGTGCACGATGGAAGATTATCGGACGGATTACCGCCGACATTAATGCCGGTTACTAAGCTTCCCTCCATCGACGATGAGTTCGCAAACGCAATACTCAGGTGGTGACAGCGTGCTTCAATAAGCACACTGTGCCCCTTAAACCACGGGCCAATCTCAGTCGTCCCCATCATCCGCAGGCCCAACCCGACCACCACCCTCCCTCGAGACCTCTGCTGTAGATGCATCTTCCTGATCACCGACCCCTCCGCCTCCTCCTCGGACCTCTCTGTCCTCATGGTCGCCTCTATCACAATGCTGCCGGGTGTCCGCAATTCGAGTGGCTCCACCGACGCCACCGCAAAGGGCCGCGCCGCGTCCCAACCGTAATACAGGAAGCACTCTACTTGGTAAAACAGGTAGGTCCCACGGGGGATACCCGTTCTCTCCGCCAGCAGTGTGGCTTCCCAGGTGGCGTTGGACACCGTCAGCTCAGTAACCTTCAGGGTGGGGTATGAAGGTCCAACCAGGAAGGCAGCGACTAATGGGAGGACCACTAGCACTACCCCACTGGCCGCCACGGCAGCCATTAGGAAGCAGAACACCTTCCATTCGTAAAGGCCAGCATCAGGGTGGGAGCGTCTGACCGCCCCAGCTTGACGAAGGGAGATACCGACGGACGACGCCGCCGAGCCCGAAGGACCTGCCGCCGCCGCACGCGAAGGACGTTGCCTAAGACCTGCCGCCACACGCGAAGGACCAGCCATAGGACGCGAAGGACCTGCCATGGAAAGAGGAGAGGGTGGCGGCGGAGGACCAGATGATTAGGGTTTTGTCGAGGGAGGCGGACGCCAGGAGGGTGCCGTCGTTGGAGAACTTGACGCAGGAGACGGCGCCGGTGTGGCCGGTCAGGGTCTTCAGGTGGCGGTAGGGCTTGTAACCCTGGTTTTAGTTTCTAGGGATTCTTCTACGGCGGAGACCACCTTTGGAAGAAAAAGTCTGAAGGACCAGTGAATATTTAAAGTTGCGAAAAAATAAATTTCATTTTTTTTTAAGTTGCGAAAAATTGATTAGAAAATCATTATGGATACCCCAATCCAGAATCAGTTAGAAGATTCTGAAGAGCCTAATCCAGAATCGGTTGAAAACTTTTTATCATATAGAGACTTTTATGCATTGACGTTAAAATTGTTTTTCTAATGCCATAATCAGTTGGAAACGTTTATCTTTATTGACTTTATATTTCATAATATCATAAAATTTCAAATTAAAAATAAAGAAAACACTCAATAAAATGTAAATTGGCCGTATATGTGTGAGAATAATTTTTTATAATGTTCTATCTAACTATTGAAATATTAGACTTCGCCTTACTTAGACCCATATAGCTATTTAATGTTGATCATTAACTGAAAATAAGCCAAGACATTAAATGTATTATTTCTCTGATTTTCATTGCTTTTTTTTTTTTAATAAAGAAAACCCCTCATATCATACCATAAATAAAACAAAAATAACTCCGTTTGTAAGGATAATTTGAAATTGTTCATTATTTTTGCATAACTATAAGATTAGAATGTCAAATTACTCTTTAATCTATATAAATGTTATGGCTATCTATAAAGGTTATGACTACCCTCTAACAAAACTAAATTGTAATGGATAAACAAAAACTTCGAATTTGAAGGTTCTTGTGTTCTTATTCTTTAACGGCATTCTTCCAAATCTAGGAATTATGGAATTTTTTTAATATAAAACCACATAATTTTGTTAACTAGATCGATATGCAAGCTAACTCAAATCACGTCAAACTTTATCTTCATTAAACTAATCATGATAATTTACAAAAAAGATTACCTGGCTAGTGAAATAAATTTCAAGTTCGGTTATGGAAGAGACACTTAAAATTACAAATCTCGGTCCTCCACAGTTCTTCGCTTTGTAAGCTCTAAGGTTAATCCTAAAATATACATATTTACTAACGTGCCCCTTGTGCCAACAATCTCACGCTGCCCTTGCTTCCAAACAAATCGCTACCTAGAATGGGAACATCCAACCTCCACAACCAAACACGAGATAAAAGGTAGTATCATCTGTCTACTTCTTTTTTTAATCAAATTATATGAATTTTAATCACTACAATTGGTATCAAAAGCTAATCCATTAATTTAAAATCACTCCATTAAAGGAAAACAATTTGAAATGATACATTAATTATTGTGGACCCATACCTATTCAAATTGAAAGAAGTTAATATTAGGTACCATTGCATATAGCTTAATTAACTTTTCTTAGCATATATTACAAAACACGATGGGTTTATCTATATGTTGAAATAATTTTTTTCCATCATATAACTTGTATTCAGTGTACAATAAGGAAAGCCACATTCGAACGTTAAAAAGAAGAAGGAAAATTACAAATTATCTATTTTTTTAACCAAATCACAACATAATCTTTTCTAGTTTAATTATTTCATAGCAAAGTTGAGAAAAGTACCAGATGCACCTAAGGAATGTCGTAATTTCATTTATAAAGCATAAAGGGAGTTACAAACAAATCCCAATATTGGTTTAATATTCTCGTATAAAATTGACTAATCTGGCTATAAACTAGCAATAATTTACTAAAATTGCATTTCTCAAACTAATTGAATGTATTGACTCGGTGAATTTTTTTTCCCTTGGACCAAATCAGATTTACTTGAAAAATATCAATTCCAGTTTAGCTAGTGGTGGTATATTCATCAATAGAATGTATATTTGGAGTGGCATTATTTCAATTACTCTTATTGTTTAAGGAAGAGGAAGTGAGGTAAAATCAAGAAATCATTCACAAATCCCTCATTTAATATATTAGTCTAGATATAAATCACCTCTTGTAACCAAAGATAGACATTGCTTTCGGATGTCTATTATTGTCAGGGAGTCCGCCCATGATTTACAATAAATAATCTGATAATTCTAATTCACGGAAAAATAGTAGTAATAAGTGGAGAAAGAACCAGACATTCATCACATGCACTGTGAAGACGGCAACAAACGGCCCCTGCAGACGTCGTTAACGAAATAGTCAAAGGTAAATGGATCCAACGGCTGTTCTCGCGCCACGAGAAATGGTAACTCCTCTGTCTCGTTTTCCATTATTTCCCCTACGGAAACGTGGATCCCACCAGGGTCAATCCCCGGTCAAAGGACACATATGCCCCTTGGCTTACCCATTAATTATCTACCTGTGTATAATTACAACAATGAATTATTGATTAGGTGCATGATATCTCTTTAATTCAACTAAAGAGTGACATCATCTCTATAATGCAACCAAATCCAAAGAAAATGCGACTCGAAACCCCATATCCATTTTATATATGAACTTCGTCCTTTTTTTAATCAATTATATATACCTAGATTGGCTGGTTCTTATAAAGTAAAAAATATAAAAAACACACGTGACTTTTGAATTGATAATCATTTATGTGTCTCTATTTTTGTAAATATCCTTTATATACTTTTAAGCAGAACCTCAAATGGCAAAAATTGGAATCACTCCTTTCTTGCAAATTTATTTTAGTATTATAGCTTATGATTTGGGTGGTTTGGTTTTTATTTGGTTTTAAGCGTCTTGGACAGGTGTGAAAAATTTAGGATTGGGACTTGGACAATTCTTTTTGAGAAAATGATGCTTAAAGTAAATAAAGATACATGGGTAATTGATGTGAAGGGAGCAAAGCCTTTAAAAGCAAAATCTGTGGGGTCCACTTGCGTTCTAGACCCCACCCACGTCCACGCGCAACGCCTTCCCTCCTTCTGTGTGCGCAGACACATAACGCCACCACCGCCCGGCAACTCCATCATTCTGAACGACGACTTTTCCATCCATGCACCAATGACCATACGCCCCCAATGAAGGGACCGTCTCCCTCACCAAAATCAAAATGAAATTGAAATATAATAAAACTATAAAAAAAAAAATTTGCCATATTAAAAGAAATGGCCAAAAAAAATAAAAAAATGAAAATATTAATAAAAAATTTAATTATTTATGTTAGTGCCAACGGTGCCATGTAGGACAATCATGTCGATGGCTAATGAATTCGGTGAAAGTTGGACACAATTATAATAAGTTTATAATTTTTTTGCTTATTTGTTTCGTATGAATATGATCTTTATCTATATACGGATGTTGTCATTTCTTAAATGGTTGACATTATGGAAAACTTCAAACTAGCCAAATATGATAAATTTATCTAAAACAAATTTTTTGATCATAAAAAACTTTAAATCGGTATGTTTATGACAAATTTAATTATTGTTAGTTTTCATTAAATTTCATTATCAAATTGATGAATTGGACAACACATGTATCAATTTAGAGTTTTATACTCCATTTGTCACAAATATATTAGTTTATGATTTTTCATAATATTATTCCATTAATTGAGAATAAATTTATTATAAATATATTAATTTGAGATTTTTTATAATGTGTCAAATTAGAGTTTTTTATGATATTTATGATATTAACTCGTTATCTAACATGTGATGTTTGCCAATCAAGCCACCTACTGGAGGCAAACCTTGAGGGTTTGTTTCCATTTGAACAATTTATAAATTAAACGTCACTTTCGTCCAACTCATCCTATATATATTTGAAAAAGGCCATGTAGTGCTACTCAATATATTTATTAATTTATTGCTAAGAAAATTCACTTTATATTTTAAAAAATTAAGAAAAGGTCAAAAAGTGAAATATGAGAGAGCGTGATAGGTGTGCACTGTACCCTCACACGCTATGATGATCATCCATCCGTCCCCGCACTCGTCTGTTCGTGCGTTGTTTCTATTTTCACTTGTGGTAGCGCCTCCAATTTAATTGGCTTTTATGTTATCATTATCTTTTGAAAAATAACACCATCTAAAAACCCCAAAGTGACACCAAATCAATGCCCTAAGTTTTTTTAGGACCAAAACCCTAAATTTTATCACGGCAGTACAAATTTAAGGATTTCAGCAACACCAAAAACTTATTTGATATAGATGGCAGGTTCTAAATATTCCAATTTTATTGATTTAGTTCTCAGTTTTCGCACAAAATTTATAAATAGTTATACCGATCAACTTGTGTCAAAAATTATTTACATGGGTGTGGCACCAAAGTGGCCTATGCACGCTATAAAATAAATATATGACGTATTAAATTTCGCACGTGGTTCTGTTCTCTCTCTCCTAAACACTAAAAGAACGCATTGGAAAATGCAAATGCATTTCTTCTCTTCGCTCGAGATCTGATTCGTTGCCCTCGCAAGCAATAAAAGGACACATTGGGAAATGCATTAGAGATCTGATTTGTTGCCCTCCTAGGCAAATAAGGATGCGTTTGTTTTTGTTTTTTTTTCTGTTTTTAAACACTTTTTTTGTTTTTTTTTGTTCCGAGAATAAAAAGGAACAGAAACACGTTTGGTTGTGTTTTTGTTCCAAAAGTATTTTTTTGTTAGAAACACATCTGGAATGTAAAACAAGAAAGAAACAAAAAAAAAGTTGTTTCTTGTTTCGAAACAAAATTTAGGAACAATTTTTCTCTCTCTTCCATTTTCTTCTCTCTTTTTCTTCTTCTTTTTTCTTTCTTTTTTCTTTGGCCGGTCGCCGGCCTCGGCCATGGCCGGTGACCGGCCGTCGAGGGCCGGCGACCTCGCCGGAGCGTCGCTAGCCCCCGGCGAGGCCGAGCGTCGCCGGCCCCTGGCGAGGCTCGGCCTCACCTTGGCTGGGCGAGCTCGAGCTCGCCCGGATCCGGCGAGGCTCGGCGTCGCCGGGCCACCGCTAGGTTGGCGTCGCCGGACGATGACTAGGGCTTCTCCGAGCTGATCACTCTTGCTTTTAAAACAGTAATTAATAGTGAAGAAGTGACATTTATTGCCGGATACTAATTAAGAGAAATGCTAACAGACTTGCATAGCCCATAAGGTTAACTAAAATAACTTTTTTTCTTTTAAGGTCCGTTTATTTCAAATAAAATTGTTATCAGAATTTTTTTCTCATTCTTGATATTTAAATAATGAAAAATTGATCTATTAATGGTAAATATTTTTCATGGATTGAAAAAATGGAGCTTATATTTAAAAAAAAAAAATTCCTTTCTAGTAAGAAGAATATAATTTTTCCTAAATTATCAATTATTTTTCATGAAAATATTTTCCATGAAAAATAATTTTCCTTTATTATGAAATTTTCAATGAAAAATGGGGAAGATTCATGAAAAAGGAAATTACATTCTGATAAATCATTTTTCAAAAAAATAGTTATTTTTCTTTTGTTTGGTCATATGTGAAAGAAAATGATTTTTGTATTTGGATCTCATTTGAAAAATGATTTCAATCTCGCGTGCTGCCCCCTCTCGCCCGCCGCATGCCCGCCCGCTTGCCCACCCGCTCGCCCGTTCGCACACCCACTCCCGCCTGCGTCCGCTCGATCCCCCTAGCCGAACGTTGTCCACCTACTTGTGGTGACCTGGCTTGTCTCATGCACTTTGCAAATTTGAACAAGACCGAATTAAATCTCCTTTCTTATTTATTTTATTATTATTTAGTTTTTATACTTGTTGATTTGCTCTTTTATTTATTTATCTATCTAATTTTTTCCATTCCTTTTCTAATGTTTATTTTCATTAAATTGTATGCTCAATTTGTCAACTAGACTTTAGTTGTCAAAAAGTGTAAAAGTAATTGAAAATTATATCTAGCAAGAACTTTTTTCATTAAATACATACTCTAAAAATTTCTACAAGCCATAAAGTTCGAAACTTCTACAAAGGTGTGCATTGGATGCAATTCAACTCGAGAACCGAACCGAATTGGTATGCACTGGCTGGTTCAAGGCCTGTTCAGGAGAGAAGTGGTTCGATTCTAGGTTTCGTGAACCTAGAATGGTGTCCAGGCCTTTCCCAAAAGTACCTTTGCATCAACGGAGAATTTAACATTTTCAACGTGGAAAAATACCATCGCAATCACTTAATTAACAGAGTTTTTGTAGTGATATGCCAATTTATGCGCTTTAATATTAATTACTTCTTTTGTATATGTGCGCAAGCGATCAGTCCATCTTTTAGTTAATGGGCATCATCTCGGCACAAGAATGAAGTACACATTTGGTAGTCTTTGAATAGTTTTCTAATAATGATTCCAATAAAAAGAAAAAAAATCAAGTATTAATGATATGGAGGCAATGTTAGAGTAATCTGGAAAATAAAATTGATTGGACATCACAACTCGGTCAAATTTGGGAAAATTGAAAGAGGGTAAATGTGCCGCACGTGTACCAATTTAGGTTTTTTATGATCAAAAAAATTAATTTAGAGTAAATTTATCATAAATGTACCAGCTTGGCGTAAATTTGTCATAAATATACCAGTTTGGGGTAAATTTGTCATAAATATACGAGTTTTGGGTTTTTAATGGTATTAAACTTATGAATTTCCACATGACTTGCCACGTTAGCAAGGTTAACAGCAAAATCGAACGGAAGCTAATGGAGGGTAGATCCTGTCATATATGTACCGGTTTGGAGTTTTTGGTGATCAAAAAAATAATTTGGGGTAAATTTGTCATAGGTATACCAATTTAGGGTTTTTTAGGGTATTAACCATAAAAATTATCATAGTTGTATGCTTTAGTGCTTCCTTTATTAGCTCCTTTAGCTTAGTGCACGGAAATCTATTTGACTTTCTTTTATTTATTGCAACATACGATTGAAAAAATAATAAAATTTGTCACATGGCATTTTCTTTCTACTGAAATTGACCAGGGGGACTCAAATGCATCAAATTGCAAGTATTAGGACTTAAAATGATGGAATGAAAATTTTTGAACTCAAATTCCTTATGGCAACGAGTTTTAGAACTAACCCGGTAAATCGTTAAAAAAAGTCTTATTTAATCGTCTTTTTCATTTGACCTATACGTGAGGAGAGGTATTAAGAGGCCTAATGCATCAATACGAAGGATATTTCACTTCAATGTTAACTTTTGCTTTCAAAGTTAAGACAGAGTTAATAAAATAGCAAGGTTAGCATGTTAACATATTATTTAGCTCTTCGCTTATCATGCACTCTAAAAGGGAGTGCGCCCATATTAAAAAGAAGGTGACGCCAATGAATGACAATGGAGAAGAAGAGGCATCGCACTCTCGTTATATTTGCCCATGAAAAAGAGAGTAGGCAATAAAAGTAAAATTAAATATTATGGTGCACCTTCGTTCCGCTCAAATATACACCAATATCTACATCGACTAGCGGTTGATAGACATGTACTCGATCATTTGAGTCTTGGAACCACCAGAAGATTAGTCGTTGTCCTCTTCATCCACATTGCCGTCTCTGTGTCTAGTCGTGGTATGGTATTTCGTGCACATGCCGTCCCTGTTGTCTCAATGATCCATGTCAAGAAAATTATTCAAATAATCCTAAACCTGTCACGCTTTTGACAATTACATCCTAAATTCTTCGATTTTATCAATTAAGTCTTAAACATTTTTGAAGATTTGTCAATTAAGTCCATTCAATTAGTTTTGACCGGCGATCGTTCACATAGATGCTGGGTGTTTTACGTGGCATCTGGCGCCAACATAGACAAATTTAAAAAAAAAAAAATTGAGTTTTTATATATATATTTTTTAAAATTGAGTTAATAAGCTCGAACCAACAATCATTGAGCTTAGAATCACTAAAACGATTTGAAGCACTGGAATAAACTAACTGCGACTCCAACTTCTTCGCAACACATCACCTAAATAATTAATCAATTATAGAGCAAAGCAACGAAAATCAAATCAACAAAAGACCAATACTGCATGCATACCTCTTCGCTTTGTACGCCTCAATTTCTTCCTCTATAATATCCGTTGAGCCACACATCCATCCGGGTTGTCAGAGTAACGACTAGAAGTCTGGCGGCGTGACCAAGTGGAGAAGTGACAAAAATTCATATTCGTCGACACATACTTATAAATTTCTAGCTAATTTCATTATAAATGATATGACAAAAAAGATAACAGGATTTGCAATGTCACTTTTGTCGTCCATATATTATTCTAATTATATGGTTTTGGCAAATAATAAAATCAATTCGATTTTCTTTTTGAAATATATATTACACTAAAATTGGAAAGGACCCGGGAATTGCAGATAAAAAAACAATATCACTATAAATTTGGCATAGAAATAACATGCACGGTTTGATTTGATTTTATATAAATTTAATTAATAATTAATTCCGCATAGGAGCTTGTGGATTTATGTACTATCATGAAGTAGAGAATGTAAGTCATGTAACTCCTACTAGAATAAGAGCAAAATGCTGTTCATAGTAATCGGTGATCAATGGAATAGAATTGTAGAGATTTTTTTTTTTTTTTGATAAAACTACTAAGCCTATTGAAGAGTTTGTGTTACAATCAATTTTTTTTTTACTAGTAGATCTAGTACTATCCATCAACTATTTCTAACAATTATCCACTTTGACGTTGGACAAGTGGACATAAAATGAGAATTAAATCCACTCGTTTGGATCGTATTGGTGTGGTTAAGACAAGATAGTTGAGTCATGCTTCAAATTCCAAACTTAATTTGTCCAAAAAAATTAAGGCACGACATTTTGACTGAATTTGATGAGGTAGTTGATATGCTCAAATTCAACTCGACTTGATCATTAAGGATACAAAAGAACATAAGCATTAGTAATGCTAGGCTTAAATTGGAAATTTGAACTCGACAGCAAGTTCACACAGTGATTAAAATTGACAATTAACATAACATTTCATGTGTTTATGGACATGTACATAAATGAGTTAGCTACTCAATCAAGCTGGTGAGTCAAATGAATTAAATATCATAGAGTTCGAGTCTTTTGGGTACTTTGGAATTTGACTCAATTTGATACTTAGATGGTAAACCAGACTTAGAGTGATAAGAATCATAAGTTGGGATTCAAGTTCGAATAACCCAGAGTAGTTTGATGAATTAATATCATGTAGTGAGAAAAGTTGCCTCCTGCAATGTTTTATTTGGCCCTTTGTATGTCGCCCTTGATTAAAAAAAGTCAATGGTAGCATTGGCATGAAATGAAACTATGTAGCCATTCCCAACCCAATTTGTGCAGTGCGATTATTTAATATTTCAAGCATCATTCAGTTTGTCTTTGGAAGCGTACTCAAATGAATGCGAGAATTGCCATTTAAGGATGGCCTCGACACCTTCAAACAACGATGATTGCACATGTGAAGCGATTCGATTCTGACGTGAGTTGAAAGACCTCGGAAAGGGAAGGGAGGAGGGGAGGATGGGGACCTTTCGAGGGGCAATTATGATGGTGGTTTAAGAAGCACTGACACTTTCCGAAAGTTTTCGTGTCATGTTCGACACTCCGACACGTGTCCGACATGCTCCAACACGTTTTAACACGCGGTCAATGAGTGTCGGGAAATCCGACACGTGGTCAACTCTTCCCAACACGCTTCGATACGTGAGTCTGAAATTCCGATACGCGATTCCGATACGTATGGGGTCAATTTTAAAAAAAAATGTCAATACTTGAGGGGTCAAAATATAAATATATGAAAAAATAATTAAAGTAACAAACATAAAGGATAAAGAAGAAAATTATCACTCTCAAGTTTCTCACTTATAAGTTTTGACTTTCCCGTGAGTGACGATAGAATGCTCCTCTTCTCGCCGGTGTTGCTATGTCGCCCTTGCAAACTTAAAGTTGTGAATTTTTTTTTACTTCTTTCTACCTCTTGCAGGCGTCACCTGCGAATTATCTCTTTTTGTCTATGTCATTGGGTTGTGAGTTATCTCTCATATTTTTCATGGCCAATTTAGTTATTTCCTTTTCTTTGTGTTCTTGTCCTAGATTTTCATTTTTCTCGAACATTGTTTTGCAAAGGAGCACCAAGCCAATCTATATCATGAATTCCAAATTCTGTCTAGACTAAGAAATCTCACTAATCTCCGACAAGTGTAAGAAAACATGACATGTTCCTTCAAATTTACTCTTTTGTGTCAGCAATTTTTGAATTTCCCATTCAATCTCTGTCAAATTAAAACAATGAATAATATTAACAAATGTTAGATTAATATTTTAAGTATAAATTAATTCGATGCTCATTTTATTATTATTTATTTATTTTTGCATTATATATAAAAATTATATATTTCTTATATAACGTGTTGGAGCGTGTTGGAATTCTCTATTTTTTGAGAAATGATGTGTCGGCGTGTCGTGTCGTGTCGCATGTCGCGTGTCCGTGTCGGTGCTACATAGATTGTGGTTACCCCACAATGGCAGGATTTCCTTCCCAAGGGGGTAATGATGAACAAGCTGGTGCAATCAATGAATGATCTTCTTTACGGAAATGCTAGCTCTATTGTTGCGTTTGGCAGGATCTCGTGAACCCCTCTGCTTTCATAGGCTAGCTAGCTCAGGGCATAACTATTAAGGTGCACATGGCAATGTTTCTATTTTGAGAAACTATTCTTTTCAGAAATAGCTTTTTTTTTTTTTTTTTTTTTCTATTTCTATTCGGGAACAATTTCTGAGTAAAGTAAGGTGTTTCATAATTATACAAAATTTTTATTCTTGGAATAGAAAAAGAATAGAAATGCGTTTAGTAAAAATTTATAAAATTTTGTATTTATTTGTTTTTCTTCTTACTCACGGACCGCTGACCGCCGCCCGTTGCCGTAGGGCGGCTGCACGGCCACCGCCCGGCCACTAGGGGTGAGTGGTTCCAGGATCTGGTTCGGTTCCGTTTGGAACCTGAAACCCACCCTCGAGCACAGGTTTTTCATTATTTTGGAACCTAGAACCTACCCGTCAGAATCAAGAACCTGAAACCTACCCTGTCACAGGTTCCAGGTTCGGTTCCAGGTTCCAATAGGTTTTTTTTTTTTTTCATTTTCAGATTTGAACTATACAACAATAATAGAATATAATTAGAAATTTCAAAACAAAGAGAATATTTGGACTAATTTCTACACACCAGCCAATCAAGATTAGTAAAGTTGCAAAATCTTTAACATTGTCCATTAACCTACAGGATGATGTTGACATCAGCCCAAACAAATTCTACAGTATGTGTATCTAGATGACATTGTCCACATACAAAAAAGGGTACAGTAGAATGAAAATGCAAATCCAAGCATTGTACAGAGTAATTTGCTAGCACTAGCAACAAATTGGTCATGACCCATCAAAAAAATAAATTGCCCATAAAAGAATCGTCTTGAAATCTCTCTCTTTGCTAACATTAAAATCACATGGAAAACATTTAGGAAGAGAATATGAAACTAGCTGGTACCTTATTTTTCCTTCGTTCCTCTGGAAAAAGAAACACAAAAAGGGAGAGCAGTGTAGGCGAGGCTGGTGCGATGAGACGGTGAGACGCTCTGGCAGAATGGGCGTCGAGTCATCGAGCTGTGGTGCTGGTGTGGCAACAACGTGGCGTTCGGTGTGCAGAGGTGCTATGACAGGGGCACCGGCGATAGAGGCAAGCTGCTGTGGCATCGAGCAAAGCGCAGGTTGCTGGTGGAGCGGCGTCGGCAGGGCTATGCGGAGACAGGGTGGAACTTCAGACGGAGAATAGCGTAGGCGAGGGCTGCTGGGCGTCGGAGCAGAGGCGGAGGAGCGCGGTGGCTCGGCGATCGGTTCTAGCATCGCAGAAGGGTGCTCGTGCGAAGGTCTAGCAGAGGGAAGCAACAAACCAGCAGCGGCGGTGGTCAGCGGCTAGGCTGCCCGCGGTAAAGCTTGGCATGGAGATGCGGCGCTGTGCTCACGGACAAGCGCAACGCCGTGCGGCAGCCAGCGTAGCGAAGCCCTCGAGCGGCTCTGGGGCGGAGCGCGACGAAGATGAATAGTGTCTCTGCTTCTCTGCTTTTATGCTTTTTCCTTTTTTTCCCTCTGCTCTCACATCTCTCTCTCTCTCTCTCTCTCATCACTTTCTCTCCCGTAGCTGTCTTCTTTTGCTAACCTCCCCTTTTGTCAAGAACTTTTCCTTCCATAACAAGTTCCAGTTCTGATCTGTTCCGGTTCCATTTCCCAGAAAAAAGGAACTGGTCCCTTTAGAACCAGGAACTGAACCGAACCCTCCGGTTCCGAATTCTACTTGGGAACCGTGCTCACCCCTACCGACCGTCGCACGGCCGCCGCCTAGCCGCCACACAGCCGCCGCCCGGCCGTCGCACGGCCGTCGTACGATCGCTACATGATCGTTGCACAGGCGTCGCATGATCACCACAAGACTGCCGACTATCGCCACTGACCGCCACCATAGGATTGCCGCCCACAGCCCACCGGCAGCGGGAGGGGGTGGTGGTCGGTGAGCTTTCGGCGACGGTCCTGCGACGGTTAGCGGTCATGCGGTAGCAAGTGGTGGTTGTGCGGCGGTTGACGACGGCAGGCTGCCGACGAATGGTGGCGGTCATCGGTCGGCGGGCCGTGGGTGGCAGCCGATGGGCTACGAGCGGCGTGTCGTCGTCGGCAATCGCCGGCAATCAGCTACCCGACACGGTGCCGGCGGGCGGCAAGAGGTGGCCGACAATGGCCGCAACAAAGAAGAAGAACAAAAGAAAAATAGAATAGAAGAAAAACTTATTTTTAGAAATTGTTCCCGGGAATAAGGAACTACTTTTTTTTTTTTGGTTTCTTGTTTCTATTCCAAATTTATTTCCCAGGCATTTTTCTATTCTGGGGAATAGAAAAATAAGTTGGCGTTACCAAACAGATTTTCGTTCTTTTTTTGTTTCGAGGAACAAAAGAATAGAAATCGGGAGAAATAGAAACGTTACCATACATGCCGTTAATAGTCTCAGAGTTGAAAAGGAACGTCTGGGATAAAGTTAAAAGAGAACATAATAACAAGGAGAGTTTTGAATAACCATTCAAAGGTCTGGACGCTAAAGAAACTTGGAATGGCAACTTTTTCGCAATGGTTGAAGTCACAAAGTTTGGAGCTGGTTAAATCTAGTAGAGATGGTGTTCTTCCTTTCTAACCAAATGGTCCATAACCTTTTCTCCAGTAGAGTTAGATCTTTTGGCTAAACTATCTTACTCAATGCTCCAACAAGCTAGTGATTGGAACAAGACATATCTAGCAATGTCATCGCCACATCAGCACATGAATGGGTAACCTACGTAAATTACCATAACGTTCTCAAAGGCCAAAAGAACAAACCAGACTGAACTACCTCAACAGTAGAATAAGGAAGTAATACATACATGCTGAACCAGTACTCTGGTACATGCTAGCAATGGCGAGATTTTCATAGAAAATCCCTTGAAAAATGATCGAGCAAGTAAGATGGATATCTCACTATTTTAAAGTCAAGATTACAAATATCAATTTTGATAATTTAGAAGCATAAGCAAGGACATAAATTTAATGAATGTCCATCTAGAGTGATTGAAATTGACTTGGTAGCTACTGAAAACTTAAAAAGAAAAAAATTATACATCTGTCCATAAAATGAATATTCTTTTCTGTCTATGCCAATTTTAAGATGCAAGAGAAATTGTTGTATCTTGACAACAAAAGAAGGATACCAAGCTGCCTTCAACATTGGTTCAACCATCTGCATAGAAACGTAGCACATTGAAGATATCCAATTATATAGAGAGGAAAGTAAGAAAATGGGAACAAGTAACACTTTCTTTGGAGGTTGAAGGAGAGTCCATTATTTAGCTTAATTTCAGGTTGGCTCAAAATTTGTTTTTGCTAATAGCATTTAGCTTAATTGATCGCAAATAGGTGGAGAATCTTGTCGAGTCCAATCAAAAAGAAAGAAGGGGGTCAAAATGGAGAATGATTAGATAATACCTGCGACGGTAGTTATGCGATGCCATGAAGTTGTTTGATGAAATTAGGCTTCCCAACATCACACTTCCTCCACTTTAGACTACAGTATAGAATTGTGGAGACATTAGAAGTATCGAAAGCAATGCATGTAGCAAGCCGATGAAAATTGCTAGAAGATCATACGCAAGAAACATGGGAAACATGACAGTAATCTAAACTAGTTATCCTTGATCACCTCTTAAGGCGCGAACTAAGAGCTAATGGTAGATCAAAATTAAAAGCAAAAACTCCTATGCCCACAATGTTATGAGAAAGCCTAGTGCGCCTTTCTAAAAGATGAACTTTTTGCTTGGGCTTCTTTCTAGGTATCACTTGAAAGCAAAAACTTAATAATTCCTCCAGCTTAGCTGACTGCAAAAGCCTCAAGTCCCTTCTTACCTGAAACAAGCATACTCTCACTATTCAAAATTTGCACAATAGTTGATCTTTGGCTTGTCACAAGAGAGATTGTGAGTGCATTGGTTTAAACCTTTTAGGCTGCACAAATAGAACCACCAATAAGCACTTAAGATCTATGAATCATTCATCGTCTATCCATCTTAACTTTAATCTTTCTCTTTCATTCCTTCAAATAAGACATTTTTTAGATTCCATTTCTTTTTTTTGACTAATTAAAACGAGTTTGAGAACAGGTCATGACACAAGTCAAACGGCGGGAGGAAAGAAGGAACCTTCTAGGAGCAATGCCCATGCTGGTTCTTGTTTTGTACACCATCCTTTCAAGAATGGCACATTCCAGATGGAGCTAGACCAAGGAAGACTTCAATCTCGTTGAACCCATTATGTCGTGGGAATGATCCCTGCTCCAGTATGCTGTCATGGCGATGTGAGCAAGCTTGGAGAGGAGCTGACACGGGGAATGTCCTAGACCCAATAACTTAGCATCATAATCGCTCAAAAACTAAACAACAGCAATTCACTTATGCTCTGGTTTGGTTGGATAGGAATGGGAAATTCAAGCCTTGGGCAGGGATATTTGGGTAAACAAATGATATTTTCATAAGCATAAAATGATGTGACAACGCAAAGTAATATTCAAATACTTTAGTAATGTGAACGGATGCTTTTCCCATGGTTGCACATTGAAGAGGAAAGTTTTTTCAAGGGATTGCAAATGTAGGAATTACCCCTTTCCAAATAGAGGTCAGACTCAACAAAGTCTTTCATTGTCAGTGATGCCACGTGTAATATCCTGATTGCTGGGTGAGATTTCGATTTTCACGTCAGCGGTGGAAATTCCGATGGGTGGGAGAATGAATGACAGCCTTGGCGCGATGGGTGACCATTAGAAACACCTCACGGAATTTGATCTAATTTTCTTTTTCCATTTGTCTTTATCTACTCTTGTTGAAGGGCGTGACAGTTTCAAGGAAAATTTTTGTCGCATTTCGGATCACACGCCTCGTAATTAAGACAAAACAGTGATTAGCTGACAATTTTCCGTTGACAGCGACAAAAGGTGTTCACCATGTCCTCGGATATGCTTTGGTCTGAACTAGTTGTCGTCATGAAGGACTCTCACCAAGTACTCGGATTGATGAAGATAGGAATTTAGACCTGCAGAGAAGCTAGTCAACGCTGGGAGGTGAAATGCAGGAGCATATAGTCCAAAGCGGTCATCACAGACAGAAGATGTAGCCAAATTTCTCTCTTGAAAAACTGAACTATCGTACCAACAGTCAATCGACTATACATACAGTTAGACTTTTTGCACAAGTACCTGGACACATATGGACCGAAACTTATTCAAAGTTTCTTCCATGAAATGCGTATAATAGTGCTAGGACTAGCACCTAGAAACAACTTCGACGGACATATGTGCAAATTAAGTTGCTGTTAAACTAATTTCCTTTACGTCATATAACGTCAAATCTAGACTGGAATATAACTTGTAAATTAAGGTGAGCCTCTTAAAGTTTGGATGATCAATTCATATATGGACTATGGACCTGTCCATGACAGGGGAAACGATGTATTGCACAGCAATTACCTGGGTTTGTCATCTACAAAGTCCATCTTGGTTCCAATAACATGCATCAGAGCTTTGGTTTAACCAAAATCTTAACGCCCTAGTCTTCAACCAACTCATCGAACTTCCTCTTTTGCATCCGAAAACTAGTGACTGAATTTCACCCGGTAGCTGTGCAAATTAACATATCACAAAAGAAAAGACAGCGAGCATCAATCACTAGCTTGAAATTCACGGAGTATGGTTTATGTACTTATTTTCATGTTTCGGGCTCCAGATATACATGGATAAGCAGGTCTCAATCTGCACTTATTTTCCATATTAATGTTTGTTCTGTCTCATAACACACTTTTTGAAAGATAGTTAACCTTTGCACCTTTTCAGTTAGTGAAACGTGAACTAGTGTTCCTTAACAGAAAATTTTAAGATGATCAAGACCTTCAAAGGACAATTGTGGGACAACCCACTTGCTATACGAGACGGTAAGTTTTCAAAGCCTCTCATAAATGAACATAGGCCATGTGGCATTGGCCAGAAATGACTTGCCTAATACTGAAGAAAGATAAACTAGTTAAACAATTTAATCCCTACTTTTGCACGGTATCACAAGACAGGAGCATAACAAAAATAGAAAGATGCACATGTCTTCAATCCCGGGGAAAAAAAAGAAATCGCAGATTTGAACTCTCGTATCTTAACCACACAGTTAACATAAAGCAAAAGTTACACCGACTTCATGAGAACTGTTTATGATCACCTACAACGTAAAGGTTTTTGGTTTATGCATTGAGCAACATTAATTAGGCCTTGCCAGCTTTTGACGCAGAAATTAATATTGGCCACTGAATTTGCTAAAAGATGCCACAAATTGAATTAAAGCCAAACCCAAACTTAACCCCCAGCAAACCAAATACAGCATTACCCGTTTAAATTGCTAACCAAAGAGTTGAGCTTTTTTGTATTTTCTTCAAAATGGACAAACCATGTCTCTTTCCTTTTCTCATAATTTAGACATAGCCAAAAAACTTTATGTCACACTTAAAATCTCAAGGATTTACTTCCGGAACAGCATTATGAGAAATTTAGAAAAGTGAGTACGAAATGCAGCTGCTCCTAGAGGAATTGAATTTGCCACAAAAGACCCATAAAGTGATGCACTCGAGTCCAAGCAATTGAGAAGACCGGGAAAAAATAACTCAAAAGCATATACAAAGCCCAACATTGAATGTCAAACCAATTGGTAAAACCATGCGGACAAGGGAAAAGCGTAAAAAAAGTCTAAAATCTATGTATTCGTGCCAAATTAGTCCTAAACTTTTTAATGATGCCAATTTAATCATAAACCTTTTGACAGAGTGCTAATTCAATCATAAATATTTTAATAGTGTCAATTTAGTGATAAACTTTTTAAATTAGTGTCAATTTAGTTTTAAATGTTTTGACTTGACTCCAATTAAGTCATTTTGGCTAATTCTGATAGGATTTTGCTCACATGGACGGCGGGTCCCGATGTGCAATTGCTGGCTGCCATCGCCCGTCGCTGCTCGCCGCCGCACGATGGTCGGCAACCGACGGTCGTGCGGTGGCGGCGGCGGGCGGCGATAGGTGGCGACGGCCAACGGTCAGCGATCGGCAATCCGTGAGCAAGAGTAAAAAACAAATAAATACAAAAAATACAAAATCGTACCAAATGCATTTATATTCTTTTTCTATTTCAAGAATAGAAATTTTGTGTAGTTACCAAACACCTTATTTTACTCAGAAATTATTCCCTGGAGTAGAAATAGAAAAGAACTATTTCTGAAAAGAAACTGTTCCCTGGCCAACAAGCAATACCATACACACCTGCAAGTGCAAACACCCTTCATGAATGTAACAGCTAAATGGGTAATGGCGACAACAACAATAAGCGGAAAATTCCAGTCATCTTCCCTGAGAGCAAGGAATAACAGAAGCATAAGGAAGTTCAATGCTTAATAATCAGGTCGCATTGTGCAGATTGATGATCTCTTTTCAGTTCGAGACTAAATAGGAAAGAACTTGTAAATTCGAGGAGAGATTTGACAAATAGATGGGTTCAAATTAGAAGAGATAAGGCTTCTTCTGACCCATTCGAACAAAACAATTTCACTTTCCTTCCTCTAGAAGAGCTGTTTCAGCGCCTACCCCCGGAAATTTCCATTGATCACTCTAGTTGACCGTAACAGAAATGAGTCAAAATATTTGAGGAGCCTACTTAGGAATGAAAATCGTAGAAATCCTAACATGCGAAGCCAATTGAGCACGATATGAACAATTGGCGGGGCCTATAAACATGGAAAGTAATGCTATGAAAAGAACCAATTGTACACAGCACAATGTTAAGAGATGTAAACCAGCTCCAAGTGTCAAAGTAAACATGCAACTTATTTGAAGGAATTCTTCAGAAGACCATAACTTGAAAGCACATCAGATGATCAAATATGTGCACTGATGCTATTTGCCTGCACTACTGCTATATAAAGAAGGCCTAAACCTCACTCAAAGCCAAAATGCTATGCACATATCCGATGGGTGCGCAGTCGATGATCACAGGACTCCTCAATAGAGACGGTGGTAGACCATGGACTTGAACCTTCTTCAGAGTCCCCTTCTCTACATCATAAGACAGGAAGTACACTTCACCAGCCGTAACCTTTGGAGCAAGCAAGATTTCTCCGGCACGGACACTACCGACGAGAAACCGCTCAGAACGACTTAGATCCTCTTTCCAACTACGGGGCAGCACGATTGGACGTTCCATCCAAACTCGATTTTTGTAATCCTCTAGTACATACATTGACATGGTGTTTTCATCCTCAAGATGCTCATAGTCCAACACCGTCGGACAGCCTCCAAATGCTATTAACTTCATCTTATTCACCTGATTCGGGGCACCATCGGGCAATGCTAAAGTCCTAAACTTCTCGGTCTCGACATCGAACGCCACTATTATTTTGTTGCTCATCAAGTCAAGCGTGAGGAAATGAATGCTTCCATTAATGCAAACGCTGCCTCCGCAGGGAAAATCGATAGGGCCGCTATCGATTTTCCTCCACGAATTGGTTCCCAACGTCAGAATCTTGTTCGCCGTGATAACTTCGCTCGCATGGTTGAGGTTGTTCGAAACCCACGTCTTCATGACTTTGTACCGTCTCGTGATGGGATCGAAGCCCAAGGCGCTGAAGCTGTGCATGCCGCGGTGCAAATGGACGGGGAAATCGGGACCCGCGGGCGGAAGGGCCCTGACCTCTCTGGTGCTGATGTTGCACAGGTACGTAAGGTCCCCGATGTCGAAGCAAATCAACCCGTTGACCCGTTGACGCTTTGCCAGTCCTGCCCGGTCGAGTTGATGGTCTGGTCCAGTTGGCCCAAGGGAACCGCGAATCCAGTCTGATGGTCCAAGCTGAAGAACCTGCAGCCGAAGTGAGTCGGCTAGATGTTGCCGACGATGGATATGAGCGAGGTGACGTCGGAGCAACGGAGTGACTGAGCCAAGACTAAATCAGCGAACGACCGGTGGTCGATGATGGAGCGCCAGCCCTTCGAAACGGACCTTATCCGCAGGAGCGTCTTCACCGGCAGCCTCGACAGTATGTTGGAGATTATCTCGGTGGGCAGCTCCGTTAACCCCGCGTTCTCTCCAGTAGCCTCCTCCTCGCGAGTTCTTATTGGCTGCTTCTCCGTCGGAACCTGTGAAAGCAAACCTCATCAATCGATGACCCTTTTTCATTCCACCGCATTCTATGCTCTGTTTCTTGATGGGACCCCTAAGTTTCGAACCCTGACAAAGAAGAAGAAAACCCGAAAACACAACCGAGGCAGTCCTCTGTTCTGGTGAAACAACAAAAGGAGCTCCTTTTTTTTATAAAAGAAGATCACGAAGAGAATGCCATTCAGGCGCAAAAAAAAAACACAGGCGAGATATGCGATTCGCCCTATACATTTCGAAGGAATCGGGCATCAACAATGCCAGCGAAATCTGTCTCCAAAACCAAGCAACGCGAATGGAACAGGTCCGAACGACGACAACGACGGGTGACCCATTTCGTCTCGGTACACCGTTAAGCAAAACGAGCTCAGAGAAAAGGAAGAAGAAGAAGAAGAAAAGAAAGAAGGATGGAGAAGGAGATCTCAGGCAGCGCACGCGAGACAAGTCTCAACGGCGATCGCGACATGGTTCGGTACCAGTGGAATGCGAAGCGATTCCGCGCCCAGAGCGCCCCGAGGGTGGTTCGCCGCCGCCGCAGCAGCCGCCGCCGTCTTGCACCGCCATTTTCACAGAGAGAGGGAGAGGAAGCGAGAGAGATTGGGAGGAGGGTCGCCGTCCGGTATCGACACAAAATGCAGGGAAGCTCAGACGGAGGCGACGCGATCGGAGGAGGAGGAGGAGGAGCAGGACCAGGTCTTGCATTGCATGCAGGAACTTTTCACCAACGACCCGGCCCAATGAGCGTTCTCCACGTGGATTAAAGCGATTAGTGGTGGACTACTTCCACGATGCCTCGTCATCACAATTCACTCTCACGAAAAAAAATAAAAAAATAAAAGAGGTCGCGCAGGATTCTCATTGGGTGGGAAAAAAGGTATATCATCCTCTCTCTCTCTCTCTCTCTCTCTCTCTCTCTCTCTCTCTCTCTCTTAATTTAATTCTCTTGCGTAATTTGTCTCGTAAGAATTTACGTACGTATAGGTATAGTGATCTTCCAAATCCAAAGACTGATTCAATGATTAAACATTTTGAGTAGCGGTGGAAAAGTGAGATCTTAAACTGGCACTTGCGCAAAATAATTTCCTTATTTTGTTTGGAGTTTCTTTTGTGGGGCGAGTTATTGATTGAAACATCAAATCCTGAAGTATTTGCCAATTATAAGATTAGGATTAACTTACAGCAATTATTTTATCGCCTAAGGAGACCAGTAGCAGGGATAAGCTGCTCCATTGCTTATTAGTTAGCATTGTTCGGGTTAAACATAATTATTAGCTAATTAGTTTACTGAGTGATGTAACAAGTTCCAATCAGGGAATTGAATGTGGCTCACTTACTTCAACATTCTCCCGCAATCTGCCACAAAACTTGATATGCCAATTTTATGCACAAATTGATAATACCACACGTAACTCATCCTTTACGCTTTTATAATAATGCTCAAACTTTTTGAATATTTTCAAACAAATTATAGGAGAATCTGCATACCTATTTTATGTGTTATGAAAAACTTAAGTATTTTGAGAAAGCAAAATAAAGTGCTTGAGCAAAAAGAATAAGTGTGTTTGTTTTGTGTAAAATAAATGAATCAAAACATATTTTTCCAAAAAAATCTTTTCCACTGCTTAATTATAATATTCAATGAAAAAAATTTCATTATCGACCATAATATATGCCTATTAATTTTCATGGGCAACAAAAATATTTTCTGTTGATTTATTTTTATAAGAGATATAAGCAATCGTTTTTATGAAAATACTTTTCAAATCATTTTTCTATGCAATAAATGCACTTTCTAAGTGAAATTTTAAAGGGTGAAACATCAATTCAAAAACACAACACTAAAATTTTTCTGAAAAGAAATCCATTCTCCTAAGATTTAATTGCTTTCGTCCCAAAAAAACAAACAGAAAAAGGGCCCAAGTTGCTCTCCCACGACAATTATTTGGGCCTGACCTGTTCAAAAGAAGCTACCCAAACCGTTCTTCCGTGGCTTGCGCCTTTCTTGATCCTCATCGTTACTCAGGAATTCCCTTTCTTGATCCTCATCGTTACTCAGGGATTCCCTAGGAAAATGCTCTTCATATTTCCTAACAAAATCCTTGAAAAAGATCCCAAACGGGCCATCCAAGACTTTGTCCTGATGCCGAGGTTGTCTAAGGACCTGACGATAGTGTAGTATCGTCGAGCATAGATTTTTTTGAGGGAATACTTTTGTCTTAGAGTGACTAGTCAACATATAATATCGAGATATAAATCTAATCCATCGTCCACCACAAGACTATCATAATCGAATGTTAACGTAAGGTTAAAAAAAAAAAAAAAAAAAAAAAACTGTCCCATCAATAATTGAGATATAAAGGATTTGTACTCCAAGCCAATCGTTATTCGCCGTTGCCTTTTAGATGTTCTCATAAAATTCTAGAAATATTCTCTATGGGCGGCTCTAAATCCACTACTAGAATGGCCTCGTTCACCCCTCTTAGAAGATGGCAAAGAAGAAATTGTCCAACTTGAGGGTCCCATTCCTTACATTCTCTCTCTCCACCAAGTCTATTATATATATTTCCTTCTTCTAATAATGGCAGGCAAGGGGCCCTTTTTTTTTTTTTTTTTTTTTGTGCTTTAAGGTTGTTTTGGGTACATGGAGGCAAAGTGCGTGATTAACAAAATTGTATCCGTGAGCCAAGGTTGAACCCTGCGCTAAAATTGTCAGTGATGAGAGCCACTTGGGACTCGTTACTTGAGCGAATGAAGAGAAGAAATGGTGTCTTGTTGTAAAGTTAGAAAGAGATATGTGAAGCGGCTCGTGAAAGGGAGAAAGGCAATCTCGATATTGCACTCCAGGTACCTCCATGTATCACTACTACCCCCTCCGCCACACCCGATCCCCAGCCCCCTCTCAATCCTAGCTTCAACACCTAGACTTCCAACCCAATGACCACCTCCTCGGCCTTGCCACCCCCACCTTTTCCATCATTCAAGAATTTTCTCCTATGTTTTTTTTTCCTCTCTTTTTTTTTTTTTTAAGGAAATGATGTCATTCTTTATGGACATTGCAACCAATTATCTGACCAATTACCTCATGTCATAGGAGGAAGTTGTTGCGAGACACACTATTACTCTTAAGATGTGCTGAAATCATGGAATTGGAGAAGATTGTGGAAACATGGAGGACTTAAAAGAAGGGATTGCACATGAATCTTAACAACCATTGAAAGGAATCCTATGAGTATAAAAGGAGAGAACCCAAAGGAAGAAGATGCGCTCAAATACACGCAATGTGATCCCAAGAATAAAACCTATGTGAAAACTCTAGTGAATTTTACCTATGCAAAAACTTTAGTGAATTTTTCTTTGACGTATTCCTTTTGAAGCAATACCTTCTGAAACTATTGTTTATGGTGTTCATTATGAATGCCAGTTGTCTCGACCTACCCTCAGGGGGAGGGAACATGTTTAGGGGTATTGCCTAAAGGACGAGTCTAAGGCCCATGATTAGTCGTGGGCCCTCCCAAGATCATATACCCCGCGTGACATTGCAATACTTTTTTTTTATGAATTTTGCACAAAAGGAGTCGCCACTAGCCTATTTGTGACATCCTAAATTTCATATTCTGATTTCGATTAAATAAGTCGAGCCTTTCATTAATGCAACTATAGTGCTTTTCTTTGAGATAGCCATTCATGAGATAACTAACCTATCGGATGAAGCTGTTAAGGACTTCTAATGCAATAGACTTGAGAATTCGACCAGGAATCGACTGCTCGATCGTGCTAATCTGCAATGGTCATTACAACATAGTCGAAAATCTATTAGAGATCGAAGATAGGTCAATTCAACTAAGATATGTGATCAAAGTGTGGGTGATTCCACCAGATTGCAAAATCCTCGTCGATTAGCACTAGATCGATTTTTCTGTCGTTTTGGTATCCTGTGCCTGAATTTGAAACCTTGAGATTTTTACGACTACCGAAAGTCGCCAATGTATCGAATAGGTACATGTGGCTCGAAGAAAATCAACCACGGGTCAATTGCACTAAAAATTCCTAAAAACTACTTGGTAGATTAGGTCTTGCTAAAATCGCGTCGGATGGAAATTAATCGCGAATTTGAACCCGATTTCAGAAATTGAAAATTCTGTCATATCACGTCTATTTTAGGAATGTTGACTTATCCTCCGAAGGATTTACGGTGAGCCCGAGATTTTTACAAAAAATCATTTCGGACGTTGTGAAAATTAACGGAAATTCGGATTGGCCAAATTAAAGGAAATTTGGACTTCCAAGTGGAGCCTTTGGGTGTTGGGGACTTACAGAAAATTGTTCGGGATTTTTCTTCAGTGAAATTGGACCTCAATTTGGAAAGATTGGAATTGAAATGGAGTTTGAACTTAGTTAAATTCGGAGCTTCAATGGGGGGTGCAATATTTGGTTTTAAGTTGGATTATTTGTGAGTTAAATTACAAGAAAGAACTAGGGGACATGCAATCAATTTAATGGATTGAGTTGCTTGACTTTGGGGCCCTCCACCAGCTGCTTCTTCCGCACGCCAAGACCGTCGCCTCTTCCTCCTTCGAACGCCTTCTCTCTCTCGGTCCCTCATCTGTCCTGCCATGTTTCTGTTTTTGCTCTCTCAATTTCCTTTCGTGTTCTTCTGCTTGGACGAGCATCTTCGGCCGTTCCCTTCGGTCTTCGCACATGCAGCTGCTCCCTTCCACCGTTTGTGTCTTCAATTCAGCCGCTGCCACGTCCACGCGTCTTCATCTTCAGCCGCACGACGCCATCAATCGAGCAGCTTCCCACCGTTAGCCCATGATCGAGAAATCTGCAGCTCTCTCTCTCAACGCCTATCTCTCCACTCACCAATCAACCGCATGCCTGCACACCGCCAGCACCCCCACCTTCGTTTGGCTCTCTTGCCACACGTCCCAGCCTCCACTTTACTCAGTCAACAACTGCATTGGTTGGTTGACTCCAGCCTTCGCCAACAGCTTCATCGACTGCCATGATTGCCGCTCCTCTTCATCTGTGTCCCACGAAGCCGTTCTACCGAAGCCTCGCCTACAGCAACCCGTTGAAGACGCCAGCAAGTCAGTCGGCCAGTCCACGCGTCTTCTCCTCTCCATGCGGCCGCGACCAGCAGCAATTGAGCTGCTTCCTTCACCGAAGCGAAGCCCGAAGCTACTGGTTCTTCTCTTCAGTCGAGGCCAGCGTCCAGCTTCTTCAGCTCGTGGACTTTGCTGCTTCTTTCGCTCATGTCAGCAGCCCAAGGAGCAGCCCACGCTAGCGAGATCCGCCTGTCTTAGGCCCAGCAGCTCCACTTGAAGCCCATCAAATTCAGTAGTTCAGCCCATCTTGGGCCCGCGAAGCCGGCCCAGCCCATAGCCAAGCCCAAGCCCGAAGTCAAGCCTAGCTTTTCCTGTGGGCTTGCAAGGCTTTTAAGCCCGGTCCAAGCCCATTGACGCCACCACAAACCCAAGTTTCAGCCGCTGTCGTGCCGTTGTCGCGGTGTTCTAGTCTTCGCATTTCACAAGTGAGTTTTGCTCACTAATCCTTACTTAGCAGGCTAATGATATTTATGGGTTGATTATATTTAATTAAGTGTGATTAGGTGGATAGATTAGAGTAGAGTAATTAAATTAGTGCCTTATCAATGCATGTTAGGCAAATGGTTAGTGATATTAGCAAGTAGACTCATGTTGTTATTTATTGAACGAATCTTGAAAATTTTACGGGTCCGTTTCGGCTTCCAATTAGGCATTACAGGCCTAAATTGGATTTATTGCATTTATTTAATATTTTCAGTAATTATTTAATTATTTATTTATTTTTCAGAAATTAGGTTGGGATAGTCGACGATCGGAATTTTATGCTGGTTATTATGGTGCAGTCCGTTTATTTATTGAGCTCTAATTTGTGCCGAATTATTTAATTATGATTTTAGGATTTTATTCTTAAATTATTTAATTTCAGTAAGTGATTGGAAAATAACCGAGCGTCGGTCTATAGCGCTAGCAATATTTTGATGGGCTACATAAAGTGGTGAAAAAGAATGTTGCATTACGTGGCTCGGTAAATAAGTATATCACTTTGGAGAATGCACGTGACTTGTTAAGTTGGTACATCACATTGGAGAATGCATGTGGCTCGGTGATTAAGAATGTCATCTTGGAGAATGCATGTGACTTGTTGAGTTGGTACATCACCTTGGAGAATGTACATGGCTCGGTGATCGAGTATATCACCTTGGAGAATGCACGTGACTCCGTGACGAGTACATCACCTTGGAGAATGCACATGGCTTGGTGACTAGATGTATCATCTTAAAGAATGCATAGTACGGATTGAAATAACCGGGACATGGTTTGATTGACATGTAATCGACCAGGTCGATTGATCAATAATTTGATCTGATGTTATGAATTGATTGATTGATGTGATATAAGGCATCTGTAAATAACGTTGATTTGTAGGATGGAACTGAGGCCAAGGTAAATCCTCTGACTCATGTTATGTTTAGGCAGCCCTAAGGTGTATTGGCTTCCTAATTGGATCTTAGGGGGTAAAACTCGTTAAGACGTTGTCTCACTGGTTATCATATAACCATTTTCAGGTCCTTAGATGGTGTTGGTGAAGGACCAGAAGCCCCGGAGTCTGGGAAGGTGAAGACTGAAGAATCGGCAAACGTGTCTGACTAGTGGGTCATAGGACAGTTCCCTTTTTGTTGAGCCGATATTTTGTAAACAGCCTGATATTGTAAATAAACCTGTTTGTTTATAAGAGGTTTGTTTTTATTTGAAAATTTGGAGCCCTACTTTTCTATCCCATATTGTTGTTGTTTGGGGATTTTTTAATTGTTTCTGGATGTGCATTAAAAAGAAAGGGTCAGCGATGCATCTTAGGACGTCGCTATTTAATCGACCAGAGAGGGATGGGCGCGCGCTCGAGGATCGGAATGTGATACTATTGGAGTCGGCTAGAAATCAAGTGAGGCATAGGAGCGTACCTCACTTCTTATGCAATCAGAGAATCTAGGGTTGGGGACTTGATTACACCAATTGACTAATTAGTGCCATTTTGGTACCTGATTTTGTCCATTTTAACAAAATGATTTTTTGGCAGGCAGTTTGGATTGATTTTATACCTGTCCACTAACATGTGAGGTGATTATGCGGATGCTCAATCATTAAAATAATAATTATAGCTACCAAGATCCTAACTGCCATAAAATTAAACACTTGCAATTAAACGTAACAAAATATGCAAACTAAACATGCAATATAATCAATATAAAAGTATATAAAGGCCTAATTTTACTATAAAAAAAAAATGCAATACATGACAATTCCTAACCAAATCCTACATTTTTTAATTTTTGATTTTTTTGATTTTTTTAAATTTTTAAAATTTTAAAATATAAAATAAAAATAAAATAAAACATTTTTTGGGGCCGGACCGGGTTGGGCTAGACCCGCCCGAGTCAGGCCCTCATGAGGGCAAGCTAGGATCGATCAACCAAACAAGCAAGGCCCAACCATAACTGGTCGGGCCTTCGCTTAGCTTGGGCTAGGTTAGGCCCAACGTCCCTGGTTGGGCCTAACCTCATCCTGACTTGGGCCCAAAAGCCAAGCCCAAGCGGAAGCAAGAGCCGAGTGGGCTCGATCTATGATCCGGCCCACTTAGCCTACACCCTTTGGTCGCGATTGCTCAGTCGTGACTAGGGGTGC
The DNA here is from genome assembly GCA_014182515.1 of Eucalyptus microcorys. NCBI lineage: Eukaryota > Viridiplantae > Streptophyta > Magnoliopsida > Myrtales > Myrtaceae > Eucalyptus > Eucalyptus microcorys. The sequence goes on along the minus strand of CM024568.1, from coordinate 4,339,993 downwards.
CTGGACAGCGCACATTGGTGACAGCTTCGTCGGGCCCGGCTTCCCTAGCCGCGGCGGCGTCTCTCCGGCAACCAGGAATCCTAGGGCTCTATGCGGAGGAGCTTTGGGGAGGGAGAGCCTGTTCGGGCATTTTGGCGAACAGGTGGTGGGCACGAAAGGTCCAAGAGGCTTTCGGCCTAAACGGGGCTTGAGGCGACAAGGGCAGTGACTAGCAAGTGACCGACGATAAACAGGGGCCTAAGGGGGACCTATGGAGGTCAGAGCTCGCCCGAAATGGACGAAACGAGCTCTGGCCAGTTTGATTTCAAAGACGCGCACAGGGTGTTCGACGGAATGCCTACCTGGATTCCAACAAGGTTGGAGGCGGTCGGTGACTTCGGCAGCGATCGACGGCTCGGGGGGGACTCCTCCTTCTTCGGCTTGTTCTCATTCCTTTCCTCCCTTGTTTCCGTCTCCCTCTCTCTCGATTTCTTTTTATGTTTCTCCCGGGTTCTGTTCTGTTCTTCTCGTTTTCTGCAAGTCCTCCAAGCCTTTCAAGGCCAACGGCAGGCGTGCCTGGCTGCTAGCCTGTCGACAAGCCTGCTTCTCGACCTGTGGATTGCGTCGGAGCTGCTCCCCCGATCCTCCTACTCTGCCTGTCGCTGCTCACTGCTCTATTTTTTTGCAGGTCGTCAAGCGTAGGAGGAAGACAGCTGAGCTGGGCTGGAGGGAAAAAAGGCTAGGTCGGGCCGCACAAGGGAGAAATGAGGATGGGCCGGGCTGGTGGGCCACGCGTGGGGGAAGGAAAAAGATGAGCCACGCCTAGGTCCACGTAGAGGGAGAAGGTCGGGTCCGGGCTAAGGGGATTCGGCCCGACCCAGCCTCTCTCATTTTTTTTTTAATAATTTTTTTAGCGACTAATTCTTAATATTTAATGCTATTAAGTCTTAAGTAGAATAGCGAAATTTAGGTGTCAACAGCTGCCCCTCTTTGAATAGGAGCTCGAAGATGTTCCATTTAAAAACATAAGACACCTAAATTATTTCGGCGGTAGAGAGACCCTGGGTGCATAAGCACGTGCCAGGTCAAGCTATGGAAGCGCGTTGTGTCAATAAGAGGAATAAAGACTCCGGGATACAGAAGTACACCGTGTCATAGGAAGAAAAAGAGATCCCGGGTTACAGTAATACGCCTGTGTCATAAGGAGAATGAAAGATTCCGGGCTATAGAAGCACGCCGTGTTATAAGAGGAAAGAAAAGACCCTGGGTTATAGAAGCACGCCGTGTTATAAGAGGAAAGAAAAGACCCTGGGTTATAGAAACACGCCGTGTTATAAGAAAAAAGGAAGAGCTTGGGTTACAGAAGCACTCCGTGTTATAAGAAGAAAGAAAGACCTCGAGTTACAGAAGTACGCCGTGTCATAGGGAGAAAGAGAGACTCCGAGCTACAAAAGCACGCCGTGTCATAAGAAGAAGGAAGACCCCGGGCTATAGAAGCACACCGTGTCATAAGAAGAAAGGGAGACTCCGGGCTACAAAAGCACGCTGTGTCATAAGAAGAAAGAGAGACTCCAGGCTATAAAAGCACGCCGTGTCATAGAAAAAAAGGAAGACCTCGGGTTACAAAAGCACGCCATGTCATAAAAAGAAAGAGAGACTCCAGGTTACAAAAACATGCCATGTCATAGGAAGAAGGAAGACCTCGAGCTATAAAAGCACGCTCTGTCATAAGAAGAAAAAGAGATTCCGGACTACAAAAACACTCCGTTTCATAAGAGATTAGATAATTTACAAATTGAGTTAAAAAATATTAGAGATTAGATAATATTGCTACTAAAGTATGTTTCAACGTACGGATAACTCATACTTTTCAAATAAAATAATATGAAAAGTAAAATTAAAAAGAAATTAAAAATTAAAAACCTAATTTATTGAAAAATAAACTTCTTCCCATTTAGAACTTAAGCACCCCCCCTCTCTCTCTCTCTCTCTCTATGAAAAAGAAATCCACTTTCTCTCTCTACTGCAACAGAAAAATGGCGGCCACCACTAGAAGAAGGACCTAGCCCAAGCTGACCAGGCTGATGGTCTGCTCCCTCTCCTCCTCTGGCGGCTTCACACATCGTCCTCCTTCGATGACTCCTCCTCCTTCACCTTTGCATCTCGCGCCTCCGCTGCCACTGTCACCTCCTTCTTCCACAGATCTGCCTCCTCGATGCGCGTCGACCTCCACTACCTTGCGCAACACTCTCCTTCCATCCACTCCTCCCTCGACTGCCCCATTTTGCTGTGCCGGTTCGCAGCACAGGGCAGCTAGCTCGTTCGGCCGAGCAGCCAGAAGCCAATGTCGCGGAGGACTTGTAGTGCTCACGACAACGCATCCCGGCCTCCTTCCGATGCAGCTTGCCCAAGAGTTGCGGATCCCCGAGCGTGAGTGTCGGCTACGCGCTTCCGTGGAGCAGTGTTTTTTTTTTTTTTTTTAACCCCTAACCGAGTCGAGCGAGCAAAATGAAAGCAGCTACATGGGTTGGGCCAATAAACTAAATGGGTCGAATATGAGTTATGTGCAAATCCATATGGGCCACACAAAGTTAGGCACAAATATCTTAAACTCATTTCCACCCATTTATAAAATTTTAAGCGACTCATTTGTAACCTGGCCTCCTAAGAGTGAGTCATAAAATGGGTTTCTAACCCATATCGACAGCTCGGATTGAACGATTCCAAAGTTCGTGAAGGCCAGCTAACAGTTGGTATTAGATAATGATAATGGACTTGCTGCGGTGATTTGTGAAGCGACAGAACGAAATTAGCTTAGGCGATGCATGCATCGAATATCAAATGCAACCAATTAGACCCTAACAGACTCGATGAGAACACATGCTACATGTGGAGGAAGAGGATACGTACAAATTCGTGGATGACCCCCTGTTGCAGAAAACTCCGGTACAGAGCGATGCAAGTATTTCAATGAATGTAAAAATCAGGCTTGCGACCATGAATCACATGGTTTTTCACTCGATTGCAATCGTGACGACGAGGGGAAGAACCTCTGCACCAGAAACAAATCAGATCTGAGCTCAATGCCTTCCATTTTGCTGGGAGCCAGAGATTCGGCTAAATAAACGAATTGAGAAACGAGCAGGGGACCGTGAGATTCTTACCCGGATTTCTGAAGCTCCAATTGGCGATTGGAGAATCACCGGCAAATGTAGATGCAGAATCCAAACTCGGACAATAGACGGGGATGCCTCCGGGGAATGAAAAGCTTGCACGGGCCAGGTCAAGAAAATGGCCCAGAAAGGAGTTGGGAGGCGTGTCTGTTTGGGCTTGGGCTCTCCGGAGAATTGGAATGGCCGGACGGACACCGACTCTTCAGACACGCTCCTATCGTCGGAAGAAAATACGAGGATTCGCATGACTTGGTTTGGGGAAATTGGTCTTAAGGAGATGACATGATGTGTTACGGATGCACTTGGAATTTTTCAGCGGATGGGTCAATGCTGTGCCATAAAATTTGTGATTCTACTTGGCTGCCACGAAAGACATTAAAATCTTCAATCATATCATGATTCGCATGGGAGAATAAAGTTATATAATTAAAATAAGTCATTACCATAGAATAATCTTAAAAACAAATATAATTGTGCACAATTGGGCATATGTAGTTGAAGTGAAAGCAAGTTGCTAATTATCGGATCCCCTGTTGGACTTGGAATAAATAATATTGAAGTTAAAGTAGGTGAACTAGAACCACCTTTTTTATTATCAAGGTGTAGATCCGCTATCTCATACATTAGATACATTTGCTTTCTTGTTCACGAGATCATACTAACATATTCAATTTCTCTTAACCCTCCCCACATCAGATTAACCATCCACACAAACCCTAATAGAAATGCAAACCCTCTCCAATAAGGGCCTCCGGATCTGGAGGCGTGACCACCAGACCTGAAGGCTGGTTGCCGTTGGCGGTGGCAAGCTCAAGCACCACGGACATAGAGGAGATGGGCATGTGTGAGTGGGCTTTCAATCATGCCTAAGAACAGTGGACGTTAACTCAGCAAGTTGGCCGGGGGAGGGGGGAACTGTCGTTGACGTGACGCTCGCTGTGGCCGACGACTACGGTAGTAGTCATCGGACACGCGGTAAAATCCCGCAGAAGGGGAATATTAGGATCGGGTACTCGTGCAATCGAGGCCTGTACTCGTAGGCGTGGAGAACCCAGAGCGGAATCAAAACCTTGATCGCGAGCCGGACCGAAGCGAGAGCGGATTTCGGGGACTCTTGGGAGAGTTTCGCGTACTCGTGCGACAACTGCTTGCGCGGCCTGATTTTCGACTATTGAATTCGGTGGGCCTTTCGACCCATAAAAAAAATAAAAAAACTTCGGCGGGCCTTGTTAGATTCAATATAAAACATGGATAAACGCCTTTTTATAATTTATTTTTTCATAGGACAGGGAAGCATCTCAGTGTCGGCCTTCTCAAGCATCCCCTCCGCTCAGTCAACCACCATAGGAGAAGCCAGTTGTGACCAGGCAGTGAGAAATTAAATGAGTGCAGCTAAACGCTTTGATCCTTGATGTGGAGATCAGGTAGAAGCGCAAGGACCGAATGATTCGACCCGACACCCCTGCGATTTGGATTGAGACAAAAAAAGCTTGCCTCCTCTCATGAGTATAGACAATTCTATAGAGACCATCAAATATGACAACCATGCCAAGTTTATCTATATCGCCGTTGACGTTGAGAATATGAACAATGCAATATGCACTAAACCGTCTGAAACATTGTCAAAACATCTAGAAAGAGGGAGAACGGAAGGGAAACACCTAAGCACCCTATGCATTAAGCCAGCCATTAGAATTCTAAGACTACGGCCGACGAGGACCAGTAGCAGAGCCAAAAGAGTCGCCTCGGTATCCAGATTGCGGTCTCCTATTAAGATCAAGAAACACACTTCCACGAATTGCAGGTGCTTCAGGCCTCGCATTGTTCAATCTCATTGGATTCATTTCATCCGAACGGGGAGCATACCATTACATCATAGACATGTTCGCTCGCTGGGACGATTCGGAACCTAGGAGTCCATAGGTAGATGTCACGGGCCCCGACTGGCTGTAACCGGGATCATTACCTGCCATGTAATTTCTTTGAAATACATTTGGATCTTGCTGACCATAAAGACGGACTAGCGAACGCATCTGCAGGTCCCTCCAATATCTCTCTTCAAGTTCAGAGACACTGGGCCTGTAATTATCAGTGTCCCTCGTATGAGCCGTATACTCCAAGTTCTGATGCCCAAAATTGGTAGGAGGACCACCGCCACTGAACCATCTCTGAGTTGAATAATATTTACTGTTGCGCAATCCATACATTCTGCTGGCATCATCAGAGCGAGTGGATTCTCGCCCACCATAAAATTTATCAGCTCGTGACATAGACATGCTTGGGTCAGCCTTTTGATAATTCATGCCCCTGACATCATTCTCAAAAGGAAGTTTACGTGATCTTGAGGATCGATCATTGACTGGCGACTTGGGTGACGGATGACGAGGGCTTACCTTTGCAGGTGGCTTCTCATCAATTTCTCTTCCCCGTCTTCCCCTAACACCTGCCTTTTCCCTAGAAGACTTCCCATTCATCAAATTGGGTGAGGGACAACGAGGTAGAACCTTCTCATCAATTTCTCTTCCACATGTTCTGCTACCATCGGCCTCTTGCTTAGTGGACTGATCATTGAATGACAACTTCCCATCTGCCAACATAAGCAAGGGATGATGAGGGGTTTCCTTTGCAGGTGACTTCTCATAAATTTCTCTTCCACTTGTTCCTAAACCATTGGCCTTCTCCGCAGAAGTCCCTGTAGAATGGCTATCCCTGCTTTCTCTCCCGCTGTCATTTCGAGAAAAACGCCCATTTTGACCTTCAGCCATATCGACTCTGCCTGTCCGTTGGGTAGGCATGGAGGTATCACTTATCAGTGACGAAGTACCAACACAAAGGCTCTGGTCATTTTTCGGATGATGAAAATCCAGCGATCCACTGCAGTCGTCATTTGAGCATGGCCTCTTAAGCTTCATCAGCCAGTGACCCTGCTCTTGGGCTATGGCCTCGACCTGTGCAGTCCAATCTGGACGGCTCCATATATACAGCAACAGTGGCTTATTGTTCCGCTGTTCAATTTGTTTATCCTTCACATCAACAGACCCTGGCAAATAAAATGACTGAAAATGGAGAGGTTATAATTAATCCATCAGATGCAAACATATGATCAGAAGGATGAACAGAACATCCCATTTCACCTTTCCAGACAAGAACCGGTTGTCTTCCCACACCAGATCATAGCCAAACTTTTTCTCTTCTAATCTGCAATGCACCGCTAGATTTAAGTGTTTGCAAAGGCAAAAGAGAGGGCTCAAAGTAAGGTAGTTACCTTTTAGTTTCTGATGGAACAATCATAATAAGGAGCTTCGGTTTGAATTCAAGAGCTTTATCAATAAACTTTTTCGCCAAAGCTGCTTTAGCTCCAAAAGGAGGATTTAGCCTTATGATCTACTCAGGAAGAAACGTGATAGAATGATAAAACATTCAACAATGTATGGATATGTTTGGAGAGAGAGGGAGGGACAGAGAAGAGCTAAAGGGTCAATACCCCAACTAAAATGCAGAGAGGTAAAGCAAAACTCTGCCTCTTACCAATTTCGACCCAGAAGGTAGCTCTTCTGGTTGGACAGTCATCCAGTCCATTTGTTCGAAGTTGAAGTTATTCTGCAATTAAAAGGAGGAGAAACTATATAAAACCAGCCTTACACGAAGGCAAGTCCAGGTTCAATTACCAAGTACATTTCACAGAGATCATAGCAACACCAATATTACCAGCAAATGCCAGGTGCTCCTCCAAATATTGTTAGTATATCCTTGAACCAAATATTATAGGATCCTAAAGCTGATTTGAGCTTTTTAAAGCATTAGGAAACAAACAAATAAATAAATAAATAAATAAGAAACTTGCATGAGTTATGCCATCACACTGTTTGACTCTTTTGTACACAAATACATATTGCATGTGATCATGAATGAAACAACTGCTTATTGGAACAAATTGCATGATGACTTGTACAAACGGATGCTTGAGACAGCACAATTATTTCATTGCCAACCAGTCTAACCTCGGATACTATACTCACTATGGCAACCCTATATTTCCATTCCACAATCTAAGGAGTATTCTCTTCTTTACTGCCCAGGAACAGGAACAAAGAAAAGTTCTACATCCCTCAACCTCCTCATAGTGAAACAAGTGAACAACCACTGGACATGAGGTTACTAAAAATATTAAAAATTAAACCATCCTTAAAAAATGCCCCAGGAAATACGAAATAGTCATGCTGTAGTACTGTCTGCAAGGACAACTAAAACATTCTTCACACATAAAAGTTAACGAAATGAGGTAGCACACGCAAATTACCTTTGGTGGATAAATATCATAATTTTTGTAAGAGCACTTCTTTTTGGTCTCTTCAAGCTTCTTTGCCATTAGGCAGCTAAAATCATTAGCCCCACAACAGAAGTCAACAATCTGTTAATGCAATTTTTATGAGTTGGATGAGTGACATCAAAACGTCGTATCAACAAAGCCAGAGAAGGGGGAAAAGTGTAAGAAGCAGATTTCCTTTTTGTGGCAAAGACTGGTGAAAGATAAAATATTCACACGATGGTACGTGATGATGGTCAGATTTCTTTTAAAGCTCGAACAAAGCAATTCATAATTTCAATCCCTCAGAAGGAACCTCACCAATCATGTTCCTGATCACATACAGATCACCATGATCTTCTTCATTTAAAATTCTCAAGCATCAAGAGTGGAAACAAACTACTAAACATTAAGTTTCTTACCATGTCACCATCCCGAACATACCAATGGAACTGGTCGACAATCTGCATCCAAAAATGTATCATTAAATTTGCACTTCACTCATATAATCATACAGAAATATAAGACGCAAGCTTCAAGACACGTCATTTGTTTGAACCAAATGCCTATCTGACAGACGAACCCACAATATATGCATATCATTCACCAAGTATGAACCTGTCACCAGTTCAAATAAGTCAACAACTGCTCATGTGCAATTTTTATTTGTCAATGGGAGACAAAGAGATACCTTGTAGGTACTTGTCTCGTCAAAATAACTGACAGCTTCAATATTTTCTCATAGAATTTTGTTTTTCAATTTTATGGTTACAAATCCTGTATAATGTTCAGATTAGATGGTAGCATATATACCTCACAATAGAGATTCAATGTAAACAAAGCAATCAGATGAAAGGGACCAATTAACTCATTTCTACAAAGAAACTCACTGAAACATAGTGGGCTGACCAAGTGAACATCTAAATTCGCTACTTCGTCTAAATGTGTAAGATGCTAGCCTCGCTAAAAAGCCGAGTAAGGAAGCTAAGGAAATGAAAACATCCATCTTCTTTTCTAAATTAAGAAAATCTGATCTGTAATGAGGTATAAGAGGCACTAGTATTGAGAGACTAGTGATAGATGAAATCCAAATGCCCTACATTTTCTATTTCAAGAAGTTGAATTTGGCAAAAATTAGAAGAATTTCCTAGAAAAGGTAACGGATATTAGTAAATTTGGAGATTCCAGAATAGCTTTCCGCAAGCGTAATAGAGTAACGATTTGCAGGTTGTCGACTTCCATAGAATTACGTATAAGTGTTACTTTGTGAATGGAGTGGCGCACATTTGGTAACTTCTATGTTGCATGTGCTATTTTTCCCCATCAATCCACAACTAAAGGTCGAAAATCAATTTTTATCATTACTTATACATTTCATTCTGGTGCGTAACAATTTGCCAAAAAGCAAGGAAACAAAGGACCACAACTGCACATAAAACCAACTAAAATTGCCAACTGAAAGATAAAAAAAAGGCTTCAGATTCAAAGAACAAGCACCTCTTGAAGTTCATCCACTATTGCAAAATGTTGATCAAAGGAAGTGTAGCGCATACCATCTATGAATGGTGCAAGATGTACTCTAAGCTTGTCCTGCAGCCAATCAAATCAGCATATGAGAGGTTGTTCATCAACAAAAAAGATGGGATGTAAAACATTTGATATGAAGCATAACGAGGGCAACAAAGGGGGCTATGTGAGTAAGCTAACATATTTTTCTTCTCTCTAGTATCAGCCAAATAGGGGGATAAATCATGCATGAACCTCCAAAGGTTATAAAAGATAGAGAAACAGCTAATTACAAAAAATTGACAGATAAATAAATAAAGTAGAACAAAATAACAATGAATGGTCAAAACAAAAAAAAAATGATTCAAGCAATGCTCCAAATATAGAACCAGATGAAAGGTAAGAATCTTAATCTACAGTGTGAGCTCACATTAGGCCACAAAGGAAACCGATGCTTTTGAAAATTTTAAAGCCAAGTTATTTTTTCCACAAAGTATTATTTCAATCAAGCAGCAGTGAAAATTACACCAGACATTAGAGAGATAGAGAGAGAGAGAGAGGGACCACATCTCGAATTGAAAATAGAATACAAGAATAGCCTCAAATACGAATATAGAAAATAGAATGTGCCGAACCTTCAACTTAAACGTCTGGGTTAGAACATCTGGGTCACAGACAGCATTTGCATCTTCATTGCTGTCTCCTTCCTCTAGCCTCTGCACATGCAATTTTTCAATTAACATATACTTATTGACAATTTAAATTAGTGCATAAGTATGTACCTGAACTGCACCCTCCACTTTCCCAATAGTAATTGCCCCATCAACAGTTGACTTTAGATATTGTGCATGAGTAGATCGCATACTTACTGAAGATGCAGCCTCTTTCTTTAGATCCAAAAGCCTGCTTATCGTGGGGGAACACATAGTTGAAGAATAAAATAGAATGAAATACATCCGACGGATGTGCATTTGCTGATCATTAAATGCCAACTAAGATAACAGGCAAGAACACATCACCTCCTCTCTGTGTCAGCATCTAGTGCAGGAAGTGAGTCATCTGGCCTCCCAGAAGCAGGTTGCACTGCTCTTCTCTCTTCACTATCTGCTACAACTTGTTTTCCCAGTTTTATTTGGTCAGATGCCTCTGTCATGAAGGAATGTAACCTTTCACCACTCACAGAAGTGTGCTCCCTCATGGTAAAAGATGTGCGGGGCTCCAAAGACTTGGATTTGGCAGTATCCTTGTGAAATCTCTTGGATGCATATCTCGCTTTGATTTTCTTGGCTATGGCTTGTCCAGGTGATACTTTCACTTTTTTGTCTTTTTCACCTTCTTTCTTTGTGAAAGGGGATTTCTCCTTTCCAAGCGACTGTTTTTCTGAAGCTCTTTTTGAGGAGTCATCTGAAGTAACAGGGTTCTTCTTTAGACCTTTCCCTCCAGTGGAGAGTGATTCCGATACTGATCTTTTCCTTTTCTCTCCAATGGCAACCCTATTTGCTCGAATAGTAGGAAACTTTATGTGATTTTGAAGTGTTCTCCCAATCTCTTCATCAATCTTATGCTTTCTGGCAAAGTTAAAGACAGCTCTTTAGCAAATGATGGAAAAATGCGTAAAAGTTAAAGGCTGAAGAAGCTTAATTACTGAAGTAGTACTTACAAACAATAAATTAGTATGCGATTAGGGAGTAATCCCTCCCATGCCCTTATAATTGCACCTTCATCTGAGTCTTCAAAAACAATTTCCCTTGACACAAGCATATGAAGCATCATAGATCAATTACCACAAGACAAAAGCAATAATAATCTAAAAGTACAGTTAAACATACTTTGGCAAGCATTTTCTATGGTAAGACTTGGGGCATCGTCTGCATACAGCAAATTGCAAATCATATTCCTTCTCGTTTTCTATTTGATTGCAAGTACAGCATTTATGTACAGGGCATGTGAAACTTTCTCCTGAAGCAATCCTCAGCTTAAGTTCTTCTGCAGCAACCTCATCTCTGCGATGGAGCAATTTTGCTACACAATGGGGATGGTAGAAGTGGCCGCAAGTAGCAGAAACACATTGGAAGACCTATCACAGAATCAGAGTCAGGAAAAATATCCATACAACTCAGCTATAGAACAACCACAATTGACACATAACAGCACTTGAATAGAATCCTAGAAGCCTTGAGTCAAGTAACGGGCCCAATGAACCACATCAAACCCAGAAAACTTGGTGATTATTATATTTTTGGTGTAATTTTGCAAGCGGGGAGGAGGAGGAATGAGGGAGCTAATCTCAGTCAGAGGTCAAGAGTATGTTCAAGGGTAGACCAAGCAAGTCCTTAGCTAAACAAGCCAACCTTACATCCCCTCTTCACAAATATTGAAAATTCTTTTTCTCCCATAAAAAGGAGGGGCTCGATTAAAACATGTTAAGAAAGACTTCTCCGGTTCCAAAAAACAATTGCTGGACATGCTTCATGGGGTTATCTCAGACCATGCCAGAACGAATGGTCGGGGCACAGGCACGGCTGACTTTTACTAAGTAACTAGACACTGTGGACAAGCATGGACAGTAGATGTTTCCACCCGAACCACACTCATAAAAAAAAACATATAGAGTTCAGTATCCTGCGCAAGCTCCAAAAGATTTTATATAAGTTTTCATAGCAACAAAACAATCGAGGAGAATCGAACGCCTTCATCATGAAAATCAGATTCAGTGGTAATATATGAAGCCAGACAATTGATCTTTTCCTACTGTCTCATACATCAGCACTAGAAGACTTGTCAGATGAGCCCAACTTCCCACATGCAAAGCACTGGTGCAGGTTGTCTCTACAATTTTCGCACTTAAAAGTCTGCATTGCCTGTCAACGTCACGATAATAATATAGTTAGAAACCAAAGCAGCAAAATAAATAAATAAATAAAGGCCTAGCAGAAAACAAGAAACCAAAGCAAAAAGAGAACTAACTTCTAAACACAAAAAAGATATAAAAAAAAGAAGAAGTATCATCCTACATCAACTTCATGCTGTGAAAATCCAAGAGAATCGCAAAGGGAGTCTTCACCATCTTCTTCAGTAGCGTGAAATGACCTCATGCATTTTCCATCACAGCTGTATTGATAACAAACTGTCAGATATGAATTTAACTTAAAATGGGCATACCAATCTGAAGTAAAAGGTGCAGTAAGAACATCCATAAAACTTCACTAAAAGAGCAGAAACTACCCTAAAAGCAGTAAGAACAATTTATCCCACATACAATATGAAAAATTCACGTACTCACACTATTTGTCAAAAGCCCATTGGGACATATAATCTATGGGGAAGATAAAAGTCAGAGAAGAAAATGTTCATCAGAGTTGATAGATGATAGACCAAATTGGGTTTGTTGTCTGCACTAAAGTTTTTATAACTAGACAGGAATAAGACCAAATCTCTAAATTGGAATGAAAAGTATTCTAATTGCTAAATTTCTAGAAACTAACAGACCTAGAAATTATCTATCGTAAAAAGAAAACTGAAGGAGGACAACACGTACCATAACATGCTGCCACCATCATCACATAGCGCACAAACAGAGTCAAAACAATCATCCACCTCAGCGGTCTTATCTTCAACATCTTCCATCCCGACATCTTTGGGATCATCCGCAATAAAAATTGGCTTTGCAACATGCTAAAAGATCCCAAGAAAACCTTCCTTAGAGAAACAAATAAAAGGGAAATTGCAGAAACTTTCAAAGAAAATAAGTGAGATATAGAAAAAGCATAGGTCCAAACCTCGCCAGATTTGCTCCTCTCCCTAGTCTTTTCTTCCATGAATTTGCTCAGAATCTGCATGAGTTTTGTTTACAGCAATTAACAAACGTCCAAAGGAACAATGACAATTTGACCTCAAAAACATCAACAACAAGATAGACTTTTCCTGATATATAATTTGTCAGTCTGTTTATTTCTATATATGAACACCAATTTGACCCCAAAAACATTCACAACGAGATACTTTTCTCCGATATATGTATTTTTCTGGTCTGTTAATTTCATTTACCACACCACTTATGCATAAAAATCATTAACAAAAATGGTGCCTACAATTCTGGTCTCAGTCAAACTTTTAATCACTCGAACTATGACACCCGCAATTTGAAATACGCAAACAATTTCTACAGCGACTACATGTCAACGGCCAGAATATCATCACAGGAGCAAGGTGATGAATCTAAAAAAAACGACAGGAATAGGAACGACCTTAGATTTCGCCAATGCATCATCCCTCCGCATAGCCTCTTTAAATAACGCTACGTCGAACAAGACCGGCTCATCATCGGCGTCCTTGAAGAAGTAGGTCGGCACCATCTCCAGCAAGGAGTCGGCCTCGTCGCCGGACGACGCCATGTTGCGTGAACGCAAACTCGACATGCTCCGCGGGAGATATCGGCTGAAAGGGAGAGAGGCAATTCGAAGAGCGGAGCACTGCTGCTTCGGATAAATAGGCTGAAAGTGCTGCTGACGTCATCTGCTTTTCAAATATTGTGAAGATGTCGGCCGGATCTAAGCATTTCGAATATTTCGGAATTTCATCGTCAGGTCGCCGCATCATCTGCTTTTCGAATCTTCGAAAAGCAGATGACGACAAGCAGCAGCCGCACGGTCGGGTTTGGCACGCGTTGAAAAAAAAACGAAAGAGGAAACCAGCTTCTTCTTGCACTGATTCTCTATCTCCGGAAAACTCGTTACTGTCATGGGGCCGGAACATGCTTACTGGGCCCAAAATATCATGGGCCGACCACGTTCGTATTGAATAGTGATTGATTTTTGCGACCATAAGTGGGTCATCTTAGACCTTAAGTTGCAGACTTGTAAAGGCGGACAAGGCCCATGGAATTGTCATTGCTAAATCATTACATGGAAGTGTTGACATTTTAGGGGGAACATTTTCAAAAAGAAAAAAAAAAAATTGTGGGTTTCACATGGGAGGTCCACATGGATCAAACAAAGTCGACATTTACTACGAATTTGGAGCCAGGAAAGAAAACCCCCATTCTCTCACGAAATTTGTATCCCATTATGCATCATTAATGATATTATCTTCCTTGAATGCAGTATTGACTCATTTCAATTCCCATATGGAGAGAAACGTTTCCAACTTCGCTAACATAATGCCTCTGCAATTATAATAGAAAAGATTCCAAGCTTTGTAGGTTGTTTGTGATTGCATTATTTTTTAGATCAACATCACATGCTCGTGGTACAAGACCTCCCGCAACTTTTGCGGTTGGTTGGCTTCTGTAGAGTCTAATGCATTGTCAACTATTTGTTTTACGTCTCTTTATAGTCTCTATAGATGATAAGTTGAACTGCTGGGATAAGATTGATTTAACGATCAAAGAAGGGCTATGGATATGGGCATTGGGCGTGCGATACCTAGGTAATTTGTGGATTCTCCTTGTTGGTACTGGATTTTGAAATTTTGAATTTAAGCCACTATTATTTTCAATGGGCGAAAAGGTGAATCTATGAAAGCAAATATCCATATTTGCCCATGTTACAATATAATGTGTTTTTTAAAACAAAAAAGTTTATGAAGGATTCAATTATCGCAGCATGCATTTGAGATTAGGTTTGCACCGTCCAGCTACATCAAAGGACGCATTGGATGGGATTGTCATCTAAATTTAGAAGAAAAGGAAAATTTTTCTTTCTTTTAAATTATTTTGTTTATCTGCTTCTTGAATTCTCATTTTGCCTCTTTTCCATGTGCCAAAGTAATACTAAATTTAAGGAAAATTTAATTTTGCATTTCTTCTTTTAAATTATTTTGTTTTTTTCGCTTCGGATGAAGCCCACAAGAGCATTTCATGGTTCACTAACAAAGTGGTCGTCCTCGAGTTATTATATGATTAGGGAATCTAAATATTTCAAAATATGAATAAGAAAGCTAAACAATTTATTCTTGGGATAATTGTAAAAAAAAAATTATTTTATGAATGCCTGCCTCAATAAATCATAAAAAAATTATGATTAAATTTGTCAAATTAAAAAATTCAAGACTTAATTAATATCCATATAATAGCATTAATATTTTCAAGTAATTATCCTACTTAATTCTCATTTTCCAAAGATTTTTTTTTTAATAGATGCAGAGGGTAAAAAATAGACAACTAAAGGAAACTAAAATGTTTGCACCCCTGTAATATGAAGTGATTCATCATATTGAGGGTGTGTTTAGTTTGGCAATCCTGATGAGCTTTTGACCTCCAAAGCCCCATGGAGAAATGTTTGACCATTTGGTAACAATTTTAAAGTAATTTTCAAGAAAAAGTCAACCTTGGGAAAGTTGAAAATCCAATACTAGTAGGGATTAGCATTGACCTTTTAGCATATGGCCAAATGCTAATATTCATTTTTTCTGCCAAAACTACCATCACCCATTAGTTATTATTTTTTAAATGCTAAAAAAATTAAATAATATAAATGCTAAAAAACATAAAATCAAACTTTCGATTTTGCCCATGGGTGACCTCAATTGATGGCCGCCAGCACCAAATCTAGTTTGCTGGCAACCGTAGCCCTTTGTCAGATCGGCGAAAGATTTGGTCCTTTTTAAATATATATATGATTTTTGTAGCATTATTGTCAAAATTTATATTTAAAACGTTGCATATTTTTTTTTCAATTTTAAGCAAATAAAAATTAAAAAACTAATATTACTCGCCCAAAGGACTTTTCAAATGTGTTTTCTATCAAACAGCATTTATTTTAAAGTTGTTGCTCAAAGCATAATTTACCAAATGACCTTTGTATACATCCAAAATCCTTTAGGCTAAATTACTTTATATTATGTCAATGAATTTTCAAAATGCTGAACCCAATGTACCTTGAGAAAGTGGATTTATCGTACCATGTGTTGCTGGTTTGGACTCTCATAGTTGTTTCCACAAATGGAGAGAGCCCCAAGGTGCAGTTAACCTACAAATTAAGTGTCATCTAATGCAGAAATACCTGTTTAAATCCGAATCCCCCAGTCCATGCGATCCACGATTGCGAATGCCCTAGTCAATGAAAAACAATTGCCGCCCCACCTCTATTTACAACAAGTTAAATATATCTCCATTTAATCGCATATAAAGTATGGTCGTGTATAAGAGGATTTGGTATCAAGTCTCTAATGAGGATTACAACAATGCGGTATGGGAATGCTTCAAAATGCTATTTCTACGTACATAGGAAGATGAAGAAAACTATTGGTCAAATGAATTTATTACTACAAGTTGAGTTGTAATACGAAGTCGCTGGGTGTGCGTCTTGTTTGCTTCAGTATGCTGAGCTCTTTGAAAAATGGTTAAATGCTAATTGGAGCCGTCGTGTTGCAACTTGGACAATTATAAATCTGTAAAGATTGTAGTTTTCTCTAAAGGAACACTAATCGCACGCTGGTGGCACGCCAATTGCCGGCTAGTAGCCTTTCTCTCCCTTTTTTCCACTAAACAATGGAAGGACACATCGAAAGATGTGCTCCAAGGTCTCACTAAAGAAGACAAAGGAGGACTTCCCGTCTCCTTGTCACATGTCGTCCCATCTATGGACAAATGCGTGAATTTATTGTATTATGTTATCACTCCCATGTATAATTTTTTTTTTATAAATTCTTTATTATAATAACCTTCTGAAAAAATGATCTTCTATTTCTATATAAGTGTACAATTTTAATTTTTTATTATGTGTTTTCATCAGTTTTTTTATTTAAAGATTTCTCAATAAAGGCGATTTTACGTAATTTTGGAATGTTTCTTTCTTGGATAAACATAATAAGAATGCATCTATGTGGCTATGTTTTTAAAAGATATTAGGAAGCTCACGTTAAATAAAAATGGTTTCACAGAGAGTAGTATTAAAATATTAAAAAAAAGTAGAAATTATTATTAAGGATATTGTTTTTTCTGGGTCTAAATTATTAAGGAATTGAATAGACGATTTTTTTCTTTTGCCATATTTGTTATAATAAAATTTTTAGCTTAGTTGAAAAAGTTATCATAGAGTTAACAAAGTACACTTTGAAGTTTTTCAAAGCGTTTGGATCACGATCAGATGCTAAATTGAATCTAGACCAAACTCGATTATTTAGGTACTCTCTTTATCTTTCTGCATCTTCCGTTTCTCAGTTGCATTGCTGGTGACGAAATATTAAATCCCATTGTTTATTGACCATGCAATTTGAGAGCTGTGGTGAACTCTGGAACTGGATCACTTCATGTTTGAACACACGATTCACATTCGAAGTATCTATGTTATGAGTTAAATTTATTTGTTGGGTTTGCTCTTTTGTAGTTGGAAAAGTAATTCTTTTAACTTCTTTTGCATAATATTAGTCAAAATGCGTTGGTATCTAAATTGGCTTCTTTCACTATAGCTTATTGAAGGCTATTTAGGGCGGGGGGAGGGGGGGTTTGGATATGTAATTGTGATCAGTCATGGAGGAGGTGCTCAATGCTTTAGAGGTTTTTCAATTATGTGTCAGCAAAAATTCTTGGCCTTTTCACATTGATGCATCCCATTGATGCATCCCATTGCAATTGTGTAGATTTTTTTTTTTTTAATCTTTTTCTTTGGTTCGAGCGGTATCGATCAATAATCCCGGTGTAAGGCGGCTTGAGGACATTTATAGGAATTATGTGATGATTTCGCACTGGAAATTAGCAAACTGATTATATTTTCCTTGTTTGGGCCCTCGGTCATTTGTCATTTGTTCAAATCCTCTGGTCGCTCCTTCGCTTCAAAGAAGCCTTGGTTTGTTTGTGATAGGTTGGATGGTGCCATGGTGTAGGATAATCTTAGGTCTACCCAAACTAGGAACATGCTAAGACAATGGTGACAAGCTTGCTCAAAAAGAGTAGTAGGATTATTCTATAATGGGTGTGGACCTCCTATAGTAATGCCCAAGTAGTTGTCAATTTTGGTTACCCCTTTCCACTGTTTTTGATGATAAATAGGATTTGGGTTTCGAGTGAGATGATATCAAAGAGATTCATGAATGGAGAGATAATATGCCAAGTCATTGTTTCAATCATCATGTGTCATCAATTGTTCTTGAACTTTTATTATATTTCTTTGCCTCTCTTGCAAATTATTTCGTTCTAGTACCCTAAATTATGCAACACGAGGAGAGGTCAAAATTTACTTTTGCGCTTCCACAATGCTCCCTTCCTTACTGAGCTTCGTCATCAGCCAAGTAGACCAAGCAATGTCCGATTTCGTGTCACTACTCGGCAAGTGAACTCTGAAACTGACGGAATCGCTTGTGGAGTGATAAACCATGGAAACGCCCAGAACAGTGGTGATTCTCCTCGCGGCCTTGGCCGAGCTGAGTGATGATCTCCACAACCCCAACATTCCAAGCCCTTCCAAGGTCACGGCAACGACTCGACCAACACCAAGGGGATCATATTAACATTAGGAATCTCTTTTAAGTGATTTTACTTTCTTACTTACAGTTTTATTTTAGCAGTAAATTTTCCTAGGAAAAAGTTGCCCATTGTTTTCTTTCTTTTTTTCGCGCGAAGGAAAACCCATCTAATGGGGGAGAAGCAAATCCCAAGCTGACAAATTTCTTTCAGATTTTCTAAAAAAATTAGTAAAAGAGTTTAGTGGTGATACTCAATTCTCACATCAAAGCACCACGTCAAGTACGGGCGGACGGATGTATATTTATCTAATTGGATCCACTTTCTCTATCGTTGTACAATGGCCATTGCCCTTATCCAAAAAGACACGTGATATAGAAGGAATCATCATCATTAACTTGCTTCCTCCTCCTGCGTAGGTTCCCCATCGTTAAATCGAAGGGCCCAAACCCGACTGAACTCATAAAAGATCCTCTGCATTATATATTATAATATGTATGCTAATATGTATGTATACAAAAATACATGGTCTCTTCACGCCCTTTGATGGGAACCCGCACAGGAACTTCTGTTCCGTTCCAAGGAGGCGCATCCATCGTCGTCCTCGAACGGCATCTTGGGCTTCATCTTCGCGCCTCCAACCAAGGTTAATATATATCCTCTTCTCCAGTGTGTGCAGCGACGGGATCTCTGAAACCTGTTGCTGTTCGTGATTCGTGATTGAGTTTTTGGGTTTGTGAAAATCGGCTTTGGTCTTTGGCTTCGGCTTTCGTCCTAATTGGAGTTGAAACCGACATTATCGGTGACGAAATTGATCTTACGAGCCTTGTGATTTGTCTCGTGAAGAAAGCCCTAGGCAGATGAAATCAACCTTAAAATGATGCTCTCTGAGTCCGAAACTTCTTGTTTTTTCTTTTTCCCACCTGGCGGCTCCTCAGCATAATGGTTCTTGTCAGAAGTTATACGTATAGGTGTTGTTTCTGTGTCCTTATGTATTTTGTTTGGCAAACTGGGTTCGCGGGAAGGAATCTGTGCCCTACGAGAGCAAGAGGAAGCAGGAATTTCAGAACGGGCCATGGAGAAGCATATTCGGTCAACTCCACGTTTGTGCGGGATTTGATTCCTTACTGTGTTTAGAGTGTTGCGGCCGGTATAGATACCGTAAGCGGCCCGTTATTTATTTTATGTCTTGATTCTGCTTCCCATAATTGTCCTCCGGCGGCTATTGATCGAATTTGACGGCAGTGTCTGACATCTTCCTCTTTCGTATTCTTGTAACTATCAATCTGAATTGTTTAGAGAACATTCCACATCTGCTGTTTATCTTTAGATTTATCTCTCTTTTACGATGATGAGATACTGAAAAGATACCTAGTTGTTCATTTGATTAATGCTTTCTTAGTAATATCCCACTGGATGTATATTACCAAGAGAGTAGCTTAATCATTCGATTGACCCGAACCCGAACGGCCCAAGACCCCTCGGGTCTCGCTATTCACCCTTAAAGGAGCCGTCACCTAACCGGAGCAAACCGCCCTCCCAAGGACACGATCCTCCTCGAAGACCGCATTGAACCTCCGGAACCAGTCCTTCGCGTGGTTCATCGATGTCTCTGCCCGCGGAAGCAAGGCCAGCACCTTGCTCGACCCCATCTCCTCGTAGTTCGCGGCATTCTGCTTGGCCTCCGCCTCTTTGCTTCGCCGCCCAGTCCTCCCCCAGCAAGTACCTGAGGCTCGACTCCCAGACCTTGACGACGACGTATTGGAGGTTGTTGGCCAAGGACAGGCACGACAGAGCCACGTCACAGCATCAAGAGTGCGAGCCGCACTGACATTGGCGACGCGTTGGAGCCGAGGTCAGGGAGGGTAGCCTCCACCGGTCAGTCAGCACTGCAGGGAAAGAAGACAAAACAGGGAAAAGGACGAAACAAGAAAAAAAAAAAGACAAAAGAGGAAGAAATAGAGAAAATTCATTAGAATATAAAAAGAGAAAAATTTCGTTCAGTCGAATCCGGGTGGACGAGTCGGGTCAACAGGTCGGATCGGGCATATCCGCTCCGTTCCCAAATA
Organism: Eucalyptus microcorys; assembly: GCA_014182515.1. Taxonomy (NCBI): domain Eukaryota; kingdom Viridiplantae; phylum Streptophyta; class Magnoliopsida; order Myrtales; family Myrtaceae; genus Eucalyptus; species Eucalyptus microcorys. Next base: position 4,319,560 of record CM024568.1, on the reverse strand, counting down.
TAATAATAATAATAATAATTATTATTATTATTATTATTAAAAATTCGAAAAGACATATTTAAAAATTAATTAAAAATTTTGAAAAAATGCAATTTATAAAATTCAAAAATAAAAAAATAGAATTTGAAAAAATCATTAAAAATCTGAAAATCCAGAAAATAATAAAAAAATTCTAAAATTCTAAAAATCAGAAACATTTAGAAAGATTAGAAACCCTTAGAAATTATATCCCAAAAATAAAACAAGCTTTTAGGGCTTTACGATAGGTTTCTTTGTTTTCGATTATCTTTTGATTTTTAAGTCAGCACGTGATCAAGTCAGGTAGTGAAATGGCGTTAGTCTTAGGGTTAAAGTAATAAAGTCCTCGAATTTAGAATCTCGATTACATAAATGGTAATTTATTATCTTGCATCTTATTAGGTTTCTAATTGACCCCCAAAAGCTAGAGGCAACAAGACCGGTGGTGACTCCTTAGTCAAAATTTGCATAGGCTTAAACAATTTAAAATTTTAAACGCCCAACGTCACATGAGATGTGGGCTTGGGAGAGCCCGAGTCAATGGAAGGCCGTCGGCCGGGAGTTAACAAATGCCCCTTAAACTTAATTCTCGTTCCCTACTCGGAAAGGGTTAGGTCATGACAAGATCATTTCCCTAAAATTCTTGCTTAATAAATATTTTCTATTACTATTTTATTTAATAAGGAAAAAAAAAAAAGAAGTATATATAAACTATATATTGAAACAAAAAAAAGAAAATAATTATAAATATAAAGAAATAAAAAATGGTATGAACTTTTACTTTTACATCAATGAAATACCAATATGTCTACATTTGCTATTCAATTATCCGACCTAACAAATTCGTCCATGTAGATTGTATATATGCTGAATAGTGATAAATAAAAGGAAGAGTAAAATTGACGCGATTCATCATGAATTAGTTTATATGGGTGAGTTAAATAGCGTATACGTAATGGAATGGCAGGAATCCAAATCTTGGATGTTTCTGTTTTTTTTTTTTTTAAATATATATATAAAATAGATTTAATCTAATATACAAATAATTGGTTTACAATATGGAAGAAACCCATGTATATGTGATATTAGATATTGCTACTAATATATGAATTAAAAATATATTTGATCTTATCTACTCTACATTTTTATGAATTATGAATTTAGATAGGGATTTCAATAGAAGTCTTTCCCTTTCGTGTGACTGTGAATTGAATGACAAAAAAGATTAAATCAATAAAAAGAATGAATAATTCAACTAATGGTTCGGAACAAAGGAACAGAAGAGCAAAAGTCAAATGGATTAAAAAAATCTCATCAATAAGAACTAAAAAAGAGATATAAAGATAATTCGGATGATTCGATAATATTATTTCAATACTTTAATTCGGAGTTATTAATTACTTCGTCCAAGTGAATCTCACTGATGAATAATTAAGTCATAGTTCATTAGATGATTGCATCATTAATCATTTCTTTTTGTGAGGAACTTATCATGAATCCACTGATTTTTGCCACTTTTGTTATTGCTGTTGTTTTAGCTATCAGGTTTGCTTCATTGGACCTAGAGTTAGGGGTAAGCATAGATTTAGGGTAGAACTGGACATCGAAGAAGCGGAGAACCAGACCTACTCAATTATCAATTCTACGAAGGGACGGATAGGTTCTCAGTTCCATTTTTTAAGGAACCACTAGCTCTCGGTTCATATAGGAACTAGAACCAAGAATCAGAATTGAAACCATGAATCGGAATTGAGAAATGTACCCAAACCAGCGACCAGAACCCGAGAACCGGGATTCGGGACCCCAAACCTAAAACAGCTAAATCCTTGATTTGGCTTCATTCTTCCCCTTTGTCATTCTCGTTCATCTCTATCGACAACAGGACGAAACGCTTTTCTCGTTCACCTCTGTCTACAAGCGTAGCTTGTATTTATTTTCACCACAGCCTTGTTTTGCTGAGTGAAGAAATAGGACCCCGATGAGGCATGCAAGTCTGCATTTCGTACGGCGTAGCCATTTAGCAAGAGGCTAGTTAAAGACTGTAGTGCTCTTGAGGATCATCATTGTTCGTGCACTTACTAAATGCATTTGTGGAGCTGTGAACTGTTTTCAATTTTTGTCTTTTCCTTTCTTTGTTTCTAGCGGGTCAGCTCCCATGTCGATTCGGACGTGCAGGTGAGTACATATTTTAATGACCGAAACAGTTTGCTCCTTCCAGAAACTATCGCCCTTAATTTCTTGAAAGAAAATTACACTACGTTCTTACCTGCAATGCTCTAGTGCTTTGCATTTTTTTGTTGGATCTTGTGTCCTTGTAAGGTGTAGTTTACCTGCATTATCTTTTTGTATATTCTTCTTACAATTAAAGTGCAAAATTTAGGGGATTGAGAACGTCATCATATACACATCCGATGTTGTACTAAGGAAGACAGCTTTTGATGTTCTGAAAAGGTTTAATGTTTTTAACTTAAGATCCTCTGCTCTTGCATCACTAACCAGCTTGGCGCTCTTGTAGTCCATTTCTCTCTTGTTGAAGTTGTGCATTTATTTCCCAGCTCTAGGTGCTTGCTGATATTGCAGTTTCTCAAAGGTTTGACGTCTTAAAAGGCCCGACTACAAATGTTAACTCTTCCTCTACAGTAACTACATTAGAGGCTGCTTAAATGACATTAGTGTATTTTTTCTGTACATGGAAGAACGCATAAGGTGATCTGATGGCCTACAACTTGTGTAGGTTGCCATCTTCCTAGATATTGTTAGATAAGTGAGGCATGCCAAAACTACAAGCGAATTGTCGCAAGGAAATGTTGATAAAGTTTTCCATGAGAAACCACTTTGGTTTGCTGATGTGCTTGAACTAGTGGAGTTGGTTTAGAGGCCTTCTAAGGGAGGCCCTCCAAGTCTTCCTGAACAAAGTTATGAGGTCTATATGACTCCTTATTATTGATTTTTTCCATATTGTCTCCTTGCTCGGATGATGGTCACTCCTTATTCTTTTTTAGGTTGTGACGTTTTCCATGTTGTAAACTCATTTGAATGGGTTTAAAGCTCATTGGTTTTCATAAGACCATTGAATGCTCAAAATGAATAGGAATAGCAAGCTGAAAAGGCCAATTGAAAAGTATCCATCTTTCAATGTTAACTTTCGAGATGCGAAGTTGAAGGAAGTCTATATTTACATGTGACGCGCAATAACACATTCCAATTTTATTTTTAGATAAAGCTTATGTCCACAATTTCTTATGTCCTTGTACTATAAAAGCCAACTGGATCTTATTGTTGTTCACTTTTTGTAATCAATCTATCTACTAGTCATTTGAGCCTCTTCCACTCTGAGCGCACAACCTCTGTGATTTGTGGCAGAAGCATGCTAATAAAAATGTGTAGGCAAAGACAAAAGAAACGAGTTCACGATTGTGAATGGTATTTTTTCGTGGGAATACTTTAGTTAGGAAAAAGAAGTCCTAATCTCTAGCTTGCTGCTATATTAGCTTTCTAAGAATCCAACCCAGCTTGATGATTCCACTGTGGCAGTCTTTCTGGTATGCATCTTCAGTCGGTGATTAATCCATATGACTAGAATATTGCATACTCATGGATCGTATATAAGAGCTACTTCCTGAAATGTGTATTTCACTTCCTTTCTACTTTTCCTGAATGTCATCATCACAGAATGATTCTCATAATAGTATATCATACGGTTCTAAGTTCAAGGAATTGCTGAATGTCATTTGGTAATGGGTTAAATGAGTGCTTCTGGTGACACCCTTCTACAGCAAACTTAGTGACTATTCATAGATCCTCTTGATTGGGTTATTTCTTGACAACTTTCTCAATTTGCCTGCGAAGAAGCTGGTTCATAAATGCTTGAACAAAGTGGCAGAAAGAAATCTCATGCCCACTTTCAACTTTACATGCCGTTATCCGTACACCTTATTTACATGTAATTGTAGTGATACGGAGCACTTATCTAATTTATGCACATTACGGTCGTCCTTTGAGTTATTTACAAGAATGATTCCCCACACCTTATAATGATTATTTTGCCCTTGCATGGATAGGATGCTAATAAAAATGATGAATTCAATGAGAAGAGCAACTAGTTGGAGCTGAGTTTTGAGATTGCGAAAGATGCATATCGCCCATCAATTTTACGACCTATGAACCTTGCAGTAGCAGAGTCAAGCTCGACAGAGGCGCTATTGTCTACTTCTCAGTCTCCAGCTTGAGAATTTTCAATCTACCTTTTGAACATATCATCTTTTCTTAGATCAAAAGAGCTTTTGTAAAGTAGATTTCCTTATGGAACTCTCCTTGCAGGCTTACTCTATCGTGTTCCACTTATTCTAATGCAAGTGATTCCTGGGGCATTACTTGGGAAGGAAAATGAGATGCCTAAATCATACAGATATAAGAGTTATTGTTTTCACCTAGTATTTGATTCAGACATTTATTTTGCTTCATATTGTACTTTCGTGCAAATTCGTTGATTTTTGATTTATTCTTTATTCCCATACTCGACCATCACTATTTTTCCCCTTTTTTCACCTAGTATTTGATTTATCCTGCTTGAAACTAGAGATGAAGGGAGAGTTAGCTCAGAACATGAGATGGATTGGGATTGTTGTGAATTGCCGCATTAGAGACGTGAACGAGATCAATGAGTGTGCGATTGACATTAGGGCTTCGGCTTCGCATCCCCTGAAATTGAGCAAGAAAGGGATCGGAGAAAAGCACGTCCTTATCTACATTGCCAACGCACTAATCCATGACGACGAATGGTCGTATGCAGATAGCGATGGGATTATTGTCTCCAAAACTGAACCATCTATATGAGGCTTTAAGAGAGATTGTTCTGGAGCGACTCAACAAGAAATTGTACTTCGCCAATTTGTTTCCTTCCATCATTGATTTCCCATTTGGTAGTGGTCAAAGCCAGTGGGCAAGAAATTCCAAGTTTGTTGTTATATGCTGAAGGTCGTAAGATACTCCCAGTGAGAGCTAGAATAAAACGAAAATGAAGTTTGTCCACATTTGTTCATTTGTACGACTCGCACCCTTTATGTTTTATATACAAACACCAGCCACTTGACATCCTTGAAGGCTTAAAATAATGACCACCAATCCCAGCAAGTTGCCAAAGTTATTGGATAAAAGAGAAGGAAAATAGAAGTGAACGCAGGGGCCTTTCACAGGATCCAGTTATACAAGTTCGGCAACAATGCTCAAAATCCATAAAGTTAATATATAGAATCACTACAAGATGCTAAAAGCTATACCAGGACCATCATCTCAAGGCAACACCGAAAGGTCAAAACATGCCAATAAAATATGAAAATCTTATAGCAAGGTTCCCTAGTTCACTATCGTTAGCCCCAGGAAGTACGAAATGCCCAGAAGGGTAGAACATCCCAAGCAAATAGTGAGAGGAACCTCAGTAAAATGCGAATGTATAAAGGTTTCTATTAGATTTTGAATTTCATCTCCCTGATCCCATCTTCCATGTGGTATAGGCCTCGTTAAAGAAACTTGCTTGATATGTGTCGGCCATGACCTAGACTATGACAGTAGGCCACAAATCAAGCGTAATGCCGGGAGAGATGCAGAACCATAATCAATTGAAGGTGGTCCGATAGAAACAAGGAATCTTTCAAACAAAGGGGTCCTTCCTCCCCTCCTACTGTGTCTGTCATAAGCAGTGTTGAATTTGTCAATTAGCTCGTTCATTGTGCTGCAAAAAGGAGAAGAATTATCTGAGTTTCTGAAATGAAGCCTTGCAACGTCGAGAGCAAACCCACGCATTGACAAGTCAATATCAATCCGGTCATTATCAATTTGTCTGTGCACCATAGAAACTTCTAAGTTATAAAGTGAACAAACCAAAATTAAGCATATTTCACAAAAGAAAGCTCTCGGCTTCGCTACTTTACCCAAAGCTTAGCTGACCTGTACCAATGGTTTATCATGTTCCAAGGCTTCTTATGGACAGAATAACTTTGAAACCTTGTGAAAGAACAAATGGATTGTGTTGCTCAAGGCCAAATATTGGAGAAGGTTTTCCAACACCATATTTGCTAGGAGCAATTCCTAACAAGTAGATTGCACGAATAGTCGAACATTCGGGAGATGTTATCTGAGTCAAATTGTTCCCGATGAAAATTACAACTTATAGTATATATTCTTCCAGATTCGCTAATAACTGCGTCATTGGATAAGCTTTCAGGCACATGACAGGTGTGGTTTGATTTATATACACAATCCTCGAGCCTTATCAGGTTCAGAGCAATATTTTAATCCTAAATCATGACGCAAAAGTAAATATTTAAAAAGTTTGTTCATACCTTGAGCAATTAGTGAGCATGGCCAGGTAAGTAATCGGCAACATATCACTGTACTCCTCGAAGAAAAGCAAATTGGAGAAGAATTTAGGCAAGAAAAAGAACTAACATTATAAAAAGAAATTTAAAAGGGACGCGAAACCTCAACTTCAGGGCATTTAAATCATCACTAAATCATGTATCGTTAGTAAAGAAAAAAACCATTATAGCCAAATACCTGGATTCAGTGATATGTGCACGATGGAAAATTATCAAGTGGATTACCACCGACATTAATGCCGGTTACTAAGCTACCCTCCGTCGAAGATGAGTTCACAAACGCAATACTCAGGTGGTGACAGCGTGCTTCAATAAGCACACCGTCCCCCTTAAACCACGGGCCAAACCCAGTCGTCCCCAGCATCCTGTCCCCCTTAAACCACGGGCCAAACTCAGTCGTCCCCAGCATCCGCAAGCCCAACCCGACCACCACCATCCCTCGAGACCTCTGCTGTAGATGCATCTTCCTGATCACCGACCCCTCCGCCTCCTCCTCGGATCTCTCTGTCCTCATGGTCGCCTCTATCACAATGCTGCCAGGTGTTGGCAATACGAGTGGCTCCACCGACGCCACTGCAAAGGGCCGCGCCGCGTCCCAACCGTAATATAGGAAGCACTCTACTTCGTAAAACAGGTAGGTCCCGCGGGGGATGCCCGTTCTCTCCGCCAGCAGTGTGGCTTCCCAGGTGGCGTTGGACACCCTCAACCCAATAACCTTCAGGGTGGGGTATGAAGGCCCAATCAGGAAACCAGCGACTACTAGCATTACCCCACTGGCCGCCACGGCAGCCATTATGAAGCAGAACACCTTCCCTTTGGAAAGGCCGGCATCACACTGAGGCGGGTGGGAGCGTCTGACCGCCCCAGCTTGACGACGGGGCTACCGACGGCCAACGCCGCCGGACGCGAAGGACGTGCCATAGGACGCGAAAGACCTGCCGCCGCCGAACGCGAAGGACGTGCCATAAGACCTGCCGCCGAAGGCGAAGGACGTGCCATAGGACGCGAAGGACCTGCCATGGAAAGAGGTTTTAGTTTCTAGGGATTCTTCAGTTTGGAATACGGCGGAGACCACCTTTGGAAGAGGAAGTCTCCAAGACGAGTGAATATTAAAGTTGCGAAAAATTGATTAGAAAATCATTCTGGAACCCCAATCCAGATTCAGTTGGAAAATTCTGGAGAGCCTAATCCAGAATCGGTTGGAAACTTTTTATCATGTAGAGACTGTTATGCATTGACGTTAAAATTCTTCTTCTAATCCCATAATCAGTTGGAAACGTTTATCTTTATTGACTTTATATTTCATAATACCATAAAATTCCAAATTAAAAATAAAGAAAACACTCAATAAAATGTAAATTGGCCGTAGGTGTGTGAGAATAATTTTTTATAATGTTCTAACTATCGAAATATTAGACTTCGGCTTACTTAGACCCATGTAGCTATTTAATGTTGATCATTAACTGAAAATAAGCCAAGACATTTAATGTATTATCTCTCTGATTTTCATTGCTTTTTAAAAAAAAAAAAAAATAAAGAAAACCCCTCATATCATACCGTAAACGAAACAAAAATAACTCAGTTTGTAAGGAAATTTTGAAATTGTTCATTATTTTTGCATAACTATAAGATTAGAATGTCAAATTACCCCTTAATCCATATAAATGTTATGGCTATTTATAAAGATCATGACTACCCCTAACAAAACAAAATCGTAATGGATAAACAAAAATTTCTAATTTGAAGGTTCTCGTGTTCTTATTCTTTAACGGCATTCTTCCAAATTTAGGAATTACAGAATTTTTAAATTTAAAACCACATAATTTTGTTAACCAAATCGATATGCAAGCTAACTCAAATCACGTCAAGCTTTATCTTCGTTAAACTAATCATGATAATTTACGAAAAGATTACCTTGCTAGTGAAATAAAATTCATGTTCGATTATGAAAGAGACACTTAAAATTACAAATCTCGCTCCTCCACAATTCTTCGCTCTGTAAGCTCTAAGGCCAATCCTAAAATATACGTACTTACTAACATGCCCCTTGTCCCAACAATCTCACGTTGCCCTTGCTTCCAAAGAAATCGCTACCCGAAACAGGAACATCCAACCTCCACAACCAAACACGAGATAAAAGGTAGTATCATCTGTCTACTTCTTTTTTTAATCAAATTATATGAATTTTAATCACTACAATTGGTATCGAAAGCTAATCTATTAATTTAAAATCACTCCATTTAAGGAAAACAATTTAAAATGATACATTAATTATTGTGTACACATATGTATTCAAATCGAAAGAAGTTAATATTAGGTATCATTGCATATAGCTTAATCAACTTTCCTTAGCATATATTATGAAAAACGATGGGTTTATCTATATGTTGAAATAACTTTTTTCTATCATATAACTTGTATTCAGTGACGGTGTACATTAAGGAAAGCCACATTCGAAGGTTAAGAAGAAGAAGGAAAATTACAAATTATCTATTTTTTAACCAAATCACAAAATAATATTTTCTAGTTTAATTATTTCATAGCAAAGCTGAGAAAAGTATCAGAGCCTTCGCCACTTGAGTCGTATGCAGGGGAACTCGCACGTGCAGTTCTCGTATAAAATTAACTAATCCAGCTATAAACTAGCAATAATTTACTAAAGTTGCATTTCTCAAACTAATTGAACGTATTTACTCGGTGAATTTTTTTCCGTTGGACCAAATCAGATTTACTTGAAAAATCAATTTCAGTTTAGCTAGTGGTGGTATATTCATCAATATAATGTATATTTGGAGTGACATTATTTCAATTACTCTTATTGTTTAAGGAAGAGGAAGTGAGGTAAAATCAAGAAATCATTCACAAATCCCTCATTAATATATTAGTCCAGATATAAATCAGCTCTTGTAACAAAAGATAGACGTTGCTTCGGATGTCTATTATTGTCAGGGAGTCCGCCCATGATTTACAATAAATAATCTGATAATTCTAATTCACGGAAAAATAGTAGTAATAAATGGAGAAAGAACTAGACATTCATCACATGCTCTGTGAAGACGGCAACAAACGGCCCCTACAGACGCCGTTAACGAAATACTCAAAGGTAAACGGATCCAACAGCTGTTCTCGCGCCACGAGAAATGGTAACTCCTCCGTCTCGTTTTCCATTATTTCCCCCTACGGAAACGTGGATCCCACGAGGGTCAATCCCCAGTCAAAAGACGCATATGCCCCTTGGCTTACCCATTAATTCTCTACCTGTGTATAATTACAACAATGAATTATTGATTAGGTGCATGATATCTCTTTAATTCAACTAAAGAGTGACATCATCTCCGTAATGCAATCAAATCCAAAGAAAATGGGACTCGAAAACCCGTATCCATTTGATCTATGAACTTCATCCTTTTTTTAATCAATTATATATACCTAGATTGGTTGGTTCTTATAAAGTAAGAAATATATAAAAAAACATGCGTCACTTTTAAATCGATAATCATTTACCTATCTCTATTTTTGTAAATACCCTTTATATACCTTTAAGCAGAACCTCAAATGGCAAAAAATGGAATTACTCCTTTCCTACAAATCTATTTTAGTATTATAGCTTATGATTTGGGTGGTTTGGTTTTTAATTGGTTTTAAGTGTTTTGGACAGGTGTGAAAAATTTAGGATTGGGACTTGGACAATTCTTTTTGTGAGAGAACGATACTTAAAGTAAATAAAGATACATGGATAATTGATGTGAATGGAGCAAAGCCTATAAAAGCAAAATGCGTGGGGTCCACTTGCGTTCTGGACCCCACCCACGTCCACGCACAACGACTTCCCTCCTTCCGCCTGGACAAACACGCGGCGCCCCCACCGCCCGGCAGCTCCATCGTTCTGAACGACGATGCTTCCATCCATGCACCATTGACCATACGCTCCCAGGGGTTGTCTCCCTCACCAAAATCAAAATGAAATTGAAATGTAATAAAACTATGAGTTAATATCCTGAAAAATCTTAAACTGGTACATTTGTAATAAATTTATTCCAAACTATTTTTTTGACCATGAAAAACCCTAAACTGGTACACCTATAATAAATTTATCCCGACTAACCATAAAAAACCCTAAACTGATACATTTATGACAAATTTACCCTAAACTAATTTATTCGACCACAAACAACTCAAAACTAGTAAATTTGTGATAAATATACCCTCCACTAAATTAGATTAATACAAAAAAAAAAATCACAACAATTGTAAACTGTGACAAACGACGGGTAAAATTCCAAATCGGTATACCGGTTAACTGTCACGTGTCATTTAATTTAATAACTTGACAGTAAAATTTAGCGAAAACTAACATAGGGTAAATTTGTCACAAGTGTACCAGTTTGGGGTAAATTTATCAATAATATACTAGTTTGGGGTTTATGGTGGTCAAAAAAAAAATAGTTCGGGGTAAATTTGTCGCGGGTGTACCAAGGTTTGAAGTTTTTCAGGGTATTAACCCTAAAACTATACAAGAAAATTGCCATATTAAAAGAAAATGGCCAAAAAATGATAAAAAGAAAAAAAATAAAAATAAAACTTAAAAATGTAAAATTATTTACGTTAGTGCCAACAATATCATGTAGGACAATCATGTCGATGGCAAATGAATTCCAGTGAAAGTTGGACACAATTATAATAGGTTTATAATTTTTTTGCTTATTTGATTCGTATGAATATGATCTTTATCTATGTACGAATGTTGTCATTTATTAAATGGCTAACATTATGGAAAACTTCAAACTGGCCAAATGTGATAAATTTTTCTAGAACAAATGTTTTGACTACCAAAAACTTTAGATCGGTATTTCTGTGATAAATTCATCAATCATTAGTTTTTGTTAAATTTTATTATCAAATTGATGAGTTGGACAACACATGTATCAATTTAGAGTTTTATACTCAATTTGTCACAAATATATTAGTTTATGATTTTTCATAATATTATTCTGTTAATTGAGAATTAATATACTATAAATGTATTAATTTGAGATTTTTATAATGTGTTGAATTATAGTTTTTGTGATATTAACTCTTTTATTAAACATATGATGTTTGCCAATCAAGCCACCTACTGGAGGCAAAACTTCAGGGTTTGTTTCCATTTGAACAATTTATAAATTCAACGCCACTTTCGTCGAACTTGACTTATATATATTTGAAAAAGGCCATGTGGTTAGGATCGCTACTCAATATATTTATTAATTTATTTCTATGAAAATTCACTTTATATTTTAAAAAATTAGAAAAAAAGGTCAAAAAGTGAAAAAGGAGAGAGCGTGATAAGTGTACCCTCACATCTATAATGATCATGTATATGTTTACGCACTCATCTGTTCATACGTTGTTTCTATTTTCACACGTGGTAGCGCCTCCAATTCAATTGGCTTTTATGTTATCATTGTCTTTTGGAAAATAACACCATCTAAAAACCACAACGTGACACCAATGTCCTAAATTTTTTAGGACCAAAACCCTCAAATTTTTATCACGGCAGTACAAATTTAAGGATTTTGGCAACACCAAAAACTTATTTTTAAGCGGCAAGAGCATTAATAATATTTCTTAGAGTTAATACCCTGAAAAACCCCAAACTGGTACATTTGTGACAAATTTACCCCAAAACTATTTTTTTGACTATGAAAAACCCCAAACTGGTACACATGTGACAAATGTATCCCAAACTATTTTTTTGACCAACAAAAACCCCAAACTGGTATACCTTTGACAAATTTACCCTAAACTGGTACATTTGTGACAAATTTACCCTATGTTAATTTTCGTTAAATTTTACCGTTAAATTATTAAGTAAAATAACACGTGACAATTGACTTATATATCAATTTTGGATTTTACACTCCGTTTATCGCAATTTACAATTTTTTTAGATTTTTTGTAGTATTAATCCAATCTAGCGGATGGTATATTTGTCACAAATTTATTAGTTTGGGGTTTTTTGCGGTCGAATAAATTAGTTTGGGGTAAATTTGTCATAAATGTACCAGTTTAGGGTTTTTTATGATCAATCGGGGTAAATTTGTTACAGGTGTACCAGTTTGGGGTTTTTCATAGTCAAAAAAATAGTTTTGGGTAAATTTGTCACAAATGTACCAGTTTGGGGTTTTTCAGGGTATTAACTCTAAGAAATATTATTAGTTGTCGCTAGCTTAGCCAATATGATTTTGAGAAAGTAATTTTAAAGTTGTTAATATACTTAATTATGAGAAGATAAAGTTTTTAATTAAAAAAAAAAAAAGGTAGTAAACAATGTTTATATAACGCCAAGCGAAAAAGATCAGGTTGCCACGTTCACTTGCCATTTTCCAGACCCACTTTTGTTTACAAATTTGAAATAACCGATTTGTAAATATTGTTTACTATATTTAAATTTGACTATATAACGGGTTAAGGGCTACATATAATATTTACCTTACGGTTATATAATAACAGGAATTATGTTAACTCTTCTTATTATATTTTGTGAAGATACAATAATCTAAATTAATTGAAAATATTAGAAATTATAATGCGGTATTATCAGCCATGACAAATATTTTATCAGAGTAAATTCAAAAATCGATAGAATATTTGGTGGTACTCTAGATCATCAACTAATACTTGATTGAATGTTTTTAGATAAATCACCCTTATGCTATGAATTTACTATGATAAGTGGGATAGCCCAGTTCACGCAAAATATGATGTCGCACCTGTTATATTTTGTCACCGATAGAAGGTAGTTCAATTTTGATAAAGAAAAAAAGTGGAAGAAGAGACCAATTCACATGATTTTTAGTTTACATAGGAAACTAGTCTTCTGTTTGTTAGATCACCTTAGATGTCTACACTTGAAGTCTCTACATGATCAACGTTGGAATGTCTAGACTCTTTATATATTTATATTTGAAATGGTTCCTTTTTGTTTGAGTCCACCCTGATTTATTTTTTTCTTCTCTTTCTTCTTTTTCTCTTTTCTTATTTGCCTCCATTGGTCACCAATCGGCGCGACTCGCGAGGGCAACCCATGCTTGTGGCCAATGACCTCCGTCAGCCATAGGCAAGGCACTAAGTATTAAAGTTGGAAATAGGTTCTAAGTCCAAGCTATTTAAGACCCGTTTATCTTGAACTTGCAATTTTTAAACCTATTTAACTAGTCTCTTCAAAACATAAGTGACCCACATATAATCCGTTTGTGATTTAAATGGGTCATATATGGGTTTAAAACCCATTTTAACTTTTCTATGTATATGTAGTGGAGGCAAAGGGTCTAGAATGAGAAGAAAAGCATGTATTTATACCGGAGGTATAGGCTCTAGAATAAAAATGTTCGATCTCTTCTACGTTGTACGGATTATATGTAGACGTAGCATTTTACTTCTCATGTTTAGGTAGTTTCGATAGTAACAAGTGCTACAATTTTAATGTTATTGCAATTGATGCACTTCATCATCTTTCTTTTTTCCGTTAACTTCTATTAAGAAAGTTGACGACCTACTTAATTGTTGTCGAGACAGCTTTTGTCCCTCAGTGCAGAGGGCCATCACGCTGATGTTGTGCCTCGGTTGTTGTTGATTTCGTAAACATGTTGAATGAGAAGAACTGGAAAAGAGTCAAGATGGGTCCATCATAAAGGAGTCTTGACTTGCGAGGCAATTATCCTCCCTTCGGTGATTTAGCTCAATAGTAGAGAAGGATTACTTTAGAGATTAATAAAAGGATTGCCATCTAGATTACATTAATCTCGTTGGGCACGTCATACTTTCCTCAAATTAATTTTTAAAAAATATTTAAACTCGAAAAGTTCTCCGCGATATCCTTGGAACCCTACATCTTTTTAAATAATGGTGCCGAGCCTAATAAATTATTAGCGAGGCTCTTCCTCAATGAAAAAAAAAAATGAATCCGTCTCATGGTATGAGATCCGCATTTGGCATATAAGACTACTATGATAATCCATGATTCCACATGCATGTTTTCCGAATTTAAAGGAAATTAAGATATCAATTACCAACCGAAAAATACCAAAAGGATGAGGACCAGAAATTGCCCATGATTCTAAGTTCTATCTCTCTAATTATACTTTGTTCCACGCGGATTCAAATTTGAAACTTCAGTTTCTTAGCCAATATCCGTATTTACCCCATAGCTTCATATTTATTTACATCCCTACCTTGGGAAGTCATATGAAGGGAGAATGTTCAAACCCTTTGTCTCAATTTCGGTCTCGTTTGTTTCACAAAAGATTAATGATTTGGAAAAAAATATTTCCTTGAAAATAATCATTTCTATTTCTTTTAATAATTAGCTAATGAATTTTTTTTTTTGTTATCGGCAATAATTTACTTCTAAAATTTTTTTAGATGATGAAAATATTACTTATTTATTTATTTTCGTAAGCGATATAATTAGTTATTTTTAGGAAAATGTTCTCAAAATTGTTCATTTTCCGCGAACAAACATCCCCTTAATTACTAGTTAGATTAGATTAGACCCATATGTTCATACCAATTCCTAAGTGCTTTTTGATTTATATTTTAACTGTCCGTTGGTGAAGTGTGTGATTAAGAAAGCGATAGGAACACGTATTGAAGTTTTTCTTTCTCCGATGAGGGTTTCACATATTTGAGAGTTACGTAGGTGAAGCTAAGTACAGTTGCACTCAATTTCGTTTCAAAATCATGTACAAATCAAATTTGGATCAAATCAATCCATTTGGATAAAGTCAATCCAATTAGCAATTTCGAATCAGAGATTCGATTAGCATCTAGAACAAACAAACTGCATAGTTCTGTTACGTATTTATCTTCCTAAATTAATTTTCCATGCCTTCAGGAAAACTGATAACCCCATTCGATCCATAAGATAGGAGTCCACCCGATTGGACGACGACACCATGTTGACACCATGCCCAAGGCACTTATCTAATACTCGTGCACGTCCACGATTCCAGCAATCCACTAAGGATTGTGTAGGTGCAAGCATAATACTTTATTACTGAAATTATAGCCTTTAAAAGTCTAGCAAAGTTTTAAAACCTAAGGTTCCTCCGCAAGGTTTGTCCACGTAAAAATTCTCGTAGAATCAAGAATGGTTTTATTATCATTTTTATTGTATTTTGGAACATGGAAAAATACAAGGCTTTATCACCAAAATTATATTTCTCACAT
Organism: Eucalyptus microcorys; assembly: GCA_014182515.1. Classification (NCBI taxonomy): domain Eukaryota; kingdom Viridiplantae; phylum Streptophyta; class Magnoliopsida; order Myrtales; family Myrtaceae; genus Eucalyptus; species Eucalyptus microcorys. The sequence continues at coordinate 4,303,955 of CM024568.1, read as the reverse complement.
AATGTATCATTATCTCATATATATATATAGTCAAGTGAGCAATTCAATTCTTTTACGAGCTTCCCCCTTCTTTGGTCCAAAATACAAATCAAGCTCAAAGCTGGAATTTAATGTAATTCATCAACCGAGATTCCTACACCAAGCTTTTTGACTACCGGAAATCAGATCGATTACGAAGTCTTAACTTTGACTATTCTCGTTTTCTCCCGTCAGCCGGTCTTTTTCATGCATGCCTAAAAAATTTCATTCTAGTTGGGTGTAAGGGTTCTCATTGGAACCCACACATCCATATAGATGAGTTCCAATAGCTTCTTAACTCTCCATGTACCTCTAGACAGGAAGGACTTCGTTTGTTGTTTTCTAAGAAGAGAGCCTTCACAAACAATCTGAAATTTCTGTTATTACTAGAAATCTCTTATATTTTTCTGATGGAGAATTTTTAGCCCATAAAAATTGAGGTGGCCAAATCTCTCATGCCATAGCCATGAATCATCAAGTTGAGCTTTTATAGCTATATCTTCAACATATTTCAATCGACTAGGAAAATTCATATTCTCCATTTTCACAGAGGCAATAACATGATTATTATATTTATCATAGGTAGTGCAGGTTTCTCCTTTAAAGTATAAAGAATACCCATTTTGAATCATTTGGCCCACATTGAGTAGATTTTGTGCAAGACTGGGAATCGAATATATCTAATGAATATATTTTGGCCATTTCTTAGTTTTAATAGCTATAGTCCCCTTTTCCTTTCACATCAACCAATGCACCATTGCCCAATTTTACTTGAGTTTTCACTGATGTATCAATATTGGTGAATATAGATTCATCTCCTATCCTGTGATCGCTACACCCACTATCAATATACCATGGATCATTCTTCTCATCTTTTTCCACTTGGCTTGTGTAGAATAAATTATATGTATTTTTTCTTCCTTTTTTTTTCTCCTTTTTTTTTTTCTCCTTGTTCACTCAATAATTGAGATCAAGACCCTTAGGGTGCCAAAACCATATACGATGGGATACTTAAGTGTCAAAAGTTAGGAAATATACATTTAAATGCTAAAATCGAAGTAAAATGGATATTAAGTGTCAATGGCGTGAGAATCCTACCAAAATATTGACGTGACATTTTTCCGATGAGACAAGTGCAAAACAATGTCTTTTTGCATGCTAACATAACTAGACAAGTGCAAAAACGACGTCGTTTTGCGACGTTGACGTGGCTTAAATAAAACCAAAATGATATCCATTTTATTTTACAAAAATACAAAAAAAAAAAAAGAAAATACATTAAAAAAAGGATGGATAAGATTAAAAAAAAAAAAAAAAAAAAAAAGAGAGAGAGAGATAGTAAAATTTTAATAAAAAATAAAATAAAATAATTAAAATTAAAAAAGAAAAAGAAAAAGGGGAATATAGAAATAAAATCGAGTGGGCTGGTTTTGTCCAGCCCACTTTGGCATTTTCCGCTTTATAAGCCCCATCAGCCCCCACCTAGTCTGGTTTTTTCTTTCTGGGGCCATCTTTTGTTTCTCTCTTTAGCCCATATTTTTCTTTCTCTTTAGCCCACCTCTTCCATTATTTTCTCAGCCCACATCAAAATTAAAAAGGAAAAAGAGCCCAGCCCAGCCTTCTTCTAACCTTGCTTCAAAGGAAAAAAAAAAGCGTGTGACGTAAGCAAAACCTAGGTGTTCTAGAAGGTGAGCTGGCGCATGAGAGAGAAAGAATTACGGACAAGATTCACGCGAGCGACGTTGGCTCGCACAAGGAGGAGGAGAGGCTGGTGTCAGCCATGGAAGATAGAAAAGGAGCTTGGACTGAAGTAAAAAACTAGAAAGATTCTCAGGGCTGGAGGAGGGGCTGAAGGAAATAGGAAATTTCCATCGATAGTTGCGGTCGGTGGAGTAAGCCGCCGGACTTAGTAGCCATCGGTTGGAGTAGGTGACCATCGGTTGGTGTTGGTTCGGTGGTGCTATGTATTTCCGGCGACGACGCGTACAGAGGTTGATTCGTCGCCGATAATTCAGGTTTGGTTAAGTTGCAGAACATGAAAAGATTCGGGGATAGAAGAAGGTGCAAGGCTGAAGAAGAAGGTGCAGGGGAAAAAGACAAAATAGACAAAATAGACAAAAAGACAAAAGGGAGAGAATATAAGAAATTAAGAAAATCATTGAAAAAAATAAAAATAAATCGAAAATTTTCGTTTTTTAATTCGACCAGATTGGATCTGGGTATACGGGTCGCGCCAACAGGTTGGACAGGTAAACCCGTTCCCAAATAATAATAATAATAATAATAATAATAAATAAATAAATAAATAAATACATAAATAAATAATTTCAAAAAAATAATTAAAAAGCAATGTACGTTAATTGGGCCAATTTTTATGAGAAGGACACACAAACTATCATTGACCACCATCGGTTATGTGCAATGATGTTTATCAAAGCTATTTATTATCCTTATGTCAACAAGAGCAATATTTAACAAATTTTCATGTCTTATTCCAAAATTAAGCCTTTACTATAATCTCAATTTCATTCGTTAGTTTTCCTCAATAATGTTCTAATCACCTTCTTATCTTCTATGTGATCATCACCATTTCCTGTACATGCGCTTCACATATGCCGAGCAATAAAACTACATTGCATAGGATTATAGAGTTACATAGAAGAGTTATGATTCTCCATTTCTGGTATGTACTCCTTTTATGTAGAAGCCTTACACCACAAATATAATCTTTAGTTATGTCATTGATGGTCTTCTTTCCATTTGCCTTATAGGGGAAAGCAACAAAATCAGCTCAATTCTTGTATTCCGGTCTCCTTCAACTTCTATTTGATAGCGAACTCCTAAATTTTGAGAACTTGACTATTATACTGTCTTGTGTTCGATGTTATACTCTGCAATGATGGCTCATTATTAATGTGGACACACTGATTTTTGAGAGTTTGTTGCAAAATCACTTGGGTTTAAATATAATTATATTTTTTTCTAACATAAACTCGTCTATGTTGGGAATCTTGTAGGCTTGAGTTAGCAAGCAGAATTGTTCCATCGATGTCTTAGAAAATACCATTGGGTCGACAACTTGCGGATCCATTACCAAGATGCTGGCCGTAGAGCTTGCTTGCTAGCACTTTCATTTTTAGTCTTTTTATTAGGAATAAATGCTATCATTAAGTTCGGTCATTAGTTCGGTCAATGACGTTGACTTCCCTGTTTTCTTCCTTCTTGATAAAAGCAGTTTAGTTTCTATATTAGGTTGCCATAGGGTCAAATCATGCGACAGAGCAAATACATGCGAAGGGAGGAATAAAACTCTATTATGTTATTTTCTTTTGGTACATTTGCAAACTATGACTACAATGAAGAAATCAGTGATCTTGCATACTTTCCAGGAGTGTTGAGAACCAGATCTGCTCAATAGAGCTTCTCTCTTCAGATGTAACATGTATACTCTTTTAGATTGCATAGTCTTGGAAGAAACCACGGCGTAACTGTAACTCGTTAAAAGGTAAAGAGGTGTAAATTACCTCCACAAAATATAATGGACTACCAGTTTCTACAACTACAATACTCTGGAACGTACCTTCCCAAATGCATAGAGGCAATTGGTCCTCCAAAACCAAACAAGCCAAAGAAAGGCTGCACCACGCTCAACAAATTATCCAGAAAATAGAAGCAATTTAAACTTTTAGAGATTCAAAATAGTTTAATTTGCCCGATTCAAATCCATGTCCAGGACGTGGAATGGTGAATTGTCAGCGAGTTAGGAACATACTGTCGACTTCTCTCATATAACTCCGACTCATTGAAAACAGGAGTTTGTGTTTGCTTTTTATTGGGGGAGGATAGGGAAAAATGTTTTTGTATTTCAACGAAGCTAATGCTGCATGGCGCAGTGTAGCTTTGAAAATTAATTCCACCTATGAGAAGTGGAAGGTATCAGCAACATTTTCGGGAAGAGGAAGTTGATTCTTTAAGAACATTGATTATGCCAGGACATACTTGACAGTGTATGAATATGGCAGCGGAAAAATCGATGCGCTCCTAATATATTGCAGTCAACCAATCATTCACATGTGATATTAGCTTGCATCAATGTACATCTCCCGTAAATACCAACGGATTCATGCTACTAGCAAAAGGACATTTTGCATGCCTTTTCATGCAAAGACTACAAGACTCAATTAATGTCACGTGTTTAAAGAGAAATTACCATTAGATATGGAGGTTTTCCACCTACTGCCTTAACTTTATACTTTCTGTGAAGTGAGGCACCCATCTTTCCCCTAGACAAATAGAATGAACACAAATCCACGAAAAGTTGCAAAAAGAGAAAGAAATCAGAGACCAAGGCTTGCTAGTGGATGGAATTTAATCTTGTAGTTAAGCATATCTGTTTTAAAAAATAAAATAAAATTCTGTCCTATAAAGTATATTTCTATTAGAAATAACTGGAAAGGATACAGTCAGTTTTTCTCCATAAAGAAGCCATCATTTTGCATTTAAGTAGCACCAGCCTCTTTCTGGAAATAGATAATTGACTCAAGTAATCATCTGAAGAAGTTGTAGCTCCACATTATCAAAGCATGTTCGAAAAGTCATTTAGCCAATGTTATTTTCTTCGTTTTCTACTAGATAACCAAAATTTACCCAAAGCACAGAATTCTCTCCTAAAATTCTGTCTCCTCAAGCCAAAATACGGTTTATGGTGTAAGTTGCCATGGCCAAGTGAGTGTGTAGGTGCATGTGTGGGTTTGGGTTAAATAGGGAAGAAAAAACTTTGCTTTAGAGTACTCAATACCACTTTGCTATAGAGTTCTCATCACTGTCATCCATTCCAGGGCCAGTGTCAAAGATTGAGATCTTTTCATCAGATATATCCAAGCTGCAATTTCAAAACAATAACGAGTCACGCTCCAAAGTTCAAACCCAACAAAATTTCGATAAGAATGCAGCTAGCAGAAGCATCGAGATGAAAGATTAAAATATAGTTAGCCCATGATCATATGGCAACAAACACCTATCGTGTTGATGTAAATGCGACAATCTCCATGTGAAACTTATGATTCATTATATATGGCTGAAAGATGTCTGCATCGATGAAGTCCTATGGGGTTCAGACTTAAAGAAGAATTTTGTTGGCAATTAGCAAACTGGCAGTGATACTTCCAAACAAAGGAAAAGCTTCAATGTTGCTTTCCATTACTCTCATTTATTGTCCACTACTTTAGTTGAAACAAGAGGAATGCATGTTTACAATTGTTCATATTTATCCAGTAAACAAGTCATCAATCACCTCTTATAGATTTGCTTAGTATAAAATTTCTATTTGAAAAGAAAAGTTGTAAGATGCACCCGGTTCAACAACTAGATCAACGCAGAGAAGCATCATCCTTCGCATAGCTTCCACCATAAGCCACAATATGGATTCTAATGTTCCACTCTGAGCCTTAAGCCACAAAAGGGTCGATGTTCCAATCCTAATGGTAACACGACAAGATCAAGAAATCACCTAATCAATCTTTTAGATTTCAGGGGATTAGCCCACACGGCTTGCAAGGAATTATCCTGGTGAAAGGAGCAGCAGTCAGTTTGGCATCAAACAGGGATTATAACTTCCAAAATCATCAGGACGACTTACTATCAAATCTGCAAGAGCAGTTTCAAAAGTATATTCTTCAGGTAGCTCCTTCAACAATTCCGTATCAGGCGTTAGATCCCACATATTCTGTGAGAGATTTCACGCATATATCAATGCAATCGCTTGAAGAAGCACAGATAACTAGAGAAACTCTATCAGAACTGGAGAAAATCTATCATAGCATGTCATGTGTTCAAAGGCCATGATACAACCCCCCCCTAAAAATTCACAACAAGAGAACTCCCAAAAGGCAAGTGATACCCATTCTTGAAAATATATCGACAGTTGGGACAGTTGGGTACGGTGCAAAAAGGAATAAAATACTAACCTCAAAAGTATCAGTAGTTGTCTTGCCAGAGCCATCCTAATTGGAAAAAGATATTACATACAAACAAACAGTTAAATAAGTAAGTACAGCCATTAAAGTGAATATGCACACTCTCAGTAAATTAAAAGAAGACACATCAAGCGAACAACATATGACTTTTGCCCAATACTCACTCGAAGACGCAAGATGTGGCGCTTGTGAGGCTTAAAGTTGTCAAAAATAATTCGACTTTTGATCCGGTTGCCATTTGCATTTCTCCCATGCGATGGGACTCTTCGACCTTAGTGATGGATCTTGCGCTTTGGCTCGATTGTACCTTTCTTTGGCCATCAGCATGAAATCTCGAAAGGCCATGGTCGGGTTGGGTTCCCTTAACGCGATTCCCACGGTAGTCCCATTAGGCAACAATATGGTGAATCTATATATCCTGTCGATATCACCATCATTCATCGCCTGATCCGCAGGCCTCTTCCTGATGCTCCTCAGCTCCATCCTTAGCCAGCCCGAAACCTGTCGTGCAAAGAAGAGCGGTAACAAAGATCACAGGTGTTGAAAAAGCACGAGTAAAAGAAAGCAGAGGAAACCATCACCCCTCAACACATTTGACTGTAGAGGTTCAAAACTGCATGCACGATTTCGAAGAAGATCATATTTTTCGGGATTTTCCCCTGCTAACATTCTTTCCCGTCTTTTCGTTATCCACAAACCAAACGAACACACGTCACCAGATACTGAAGAGAGAGATTCGCGGCGCTGCGAGAGACGAAGAAGACGAAGAAGACGAAGCGCGACGTTCTCTTATCTGCACTCCCCTGCGACCGAAAAGGTCGTACCTGACTGGTGTTGCTGCCGCGCCGATGGAGGACTGGCCCCTTTGAGATCGTGCCCCGTGGACGTGGCAACAGCTACCAGCTTGATGGCATGAAGCTTTCTGGCTGCAAATTTGCCGCTAATGTAACAAGATCAATCGCCTTTCAGTTGCGAAATCCGATTTTTTATCATTTTTATTGAGAAAATTCACAATAAAAATCCAAAATGCTCTCATTTTCTCAAAAAAAGAATTTAAAGTAGATCTTATTTTAAATTAAAACTATACCAATTCCAAAAGATGACCTGATGTGGTTATGGATGTTTTAAATAAAAGTCAAGCATCAGCATCAACCAGCAAAATATTCCAACCGATCAAGGGTATTAAAAAGAAAAAGAGAGAAACACAACCGTCCCATCGCTAATGGAGCGGCGGAAAAGGCCAGCGAGGTCATCAGCATCTACATGAGGGCCTCGCCTCTAGTTGGTCGGAGTCGCCAGCCTTTGCTATTGTCACGCCCCAAACCCCGAGCGCATGTCCATCCCTCTCTGGTCGATAATATTTTGCAACTTCCCAGGACGAGTCGCCAACCCCTTTTGTTTTATTGCACATGCGGAAGCGAAAATAAATTCCTTGACAATAATCATCTCGAAATAGAAAAGCAACACATCACATTCACAAACAAACCACACTTTTATAAACATACTAAGTCTTTTACACAAGTCTATAACCAAAAGACTAGTTCTCAAAAAGAGGCTGTCCTATCTGACCTACTCTTCAGGTCACCTCAGCTTAGCTCCAGGTCCTCCCTCTACGGCCCTGAAAATTTTAAGTCCACGATGGGGTGAGATATAAATCTCAGCGAGTTCACGGTCTAAGCCCCGATTAAGAGGAAAATACACCTGAAAGTGTCCTAACCATACAACCACTCAATTGGCACAAAGGACTTACCTCGCCTCAGTTTCCTTCTTGCACGTCAGTACAATTCATATCGCCATGCATATAATCAATGTACATAACTGTTGACACCTAAATTTTCCCATTTTTTCATTTAAGATTTAATTGTCTACAAAACTAGGAATTAGTTGCTAAAAAAAAATCCAAAAAAATTGTCATAAAAAGAAAAGAAAACAAAAAAAAAAAAAAAAATGCTTAAGGGGGTCGAGTTGGGCCTGATCGGCCTAGGCCCGGCCCGCCTTCCTTTCCCCTCCAGCCCATGCCCGGCTGTCTTCCTCCTTCGCACGCGGACCGCAAAACGTAAACGAAACGGGGGCGGCGGGGGGTAGCGGGGAGGAAGAACAGACGAAGCACAAAAAAACGCAGAGAACAGAGAGAGAGAACAAAAAGGGGAGAAAAGAGACGAAGCAGAAGGGGAATTTTAAAAGGGGGAAGGAGGACGGCGGCTGAGGAGAGAGGAGGCCTCGCCGCCTCACCCGTCGTGTAGCCGTCGCCCTCCTGCCTGACGCCGTTTGAACCATCGCCGCTCCACCGCAATCCAACGCCGCCGCTGCCACTCAAGCGACACACAGGACTCCACCACCGCAGCTTGCTGTTTCGCGGTCGCCGAAGCTCGGGACGCCGTCACCGCGCCAGCCCTCCGCCGTGCCGGAACGCCGACCCCCGCCATTGCCGTTCCTCGCTACGCGACCCGCAGCCGTCTATCCGCAACCCCGACGACCGCCGCCGCGCTGCGTCACTCACCTCCGCCGCCTCTCATCCGCTGGTCTTTGCCGCGACCTACGGCTGCCGAGCCTCCGCTCGCCGCCCTCCCCGCCCGAACACCGTATCCCGAGCCCCCACGATGCCGCCTCCGCTCCTACTTGTTGATCCTCGCCGAGCCACCGCACTTCCACTGTCGTCGCCGTTGCCACAGCGGCTCGACTCCGTCGCCATCTCCTCGCCGCACAGCAGCCGATCGCTCGTCCTCCCCCGCGAAGCCGCCGTTGCCTTGTTGCTCCGCCCGAGCTCCGTCGGCGACGCGGCCGAGCAGCCGTCCACCGAGCCGTTCCGCCTTCGCCGCAGCACCTCCTCCCTACCTCGCAGCACTTGCCGCTGCATTGCCGCCGTCGTCAAACCGAAGCCCTCGCTACGCCGGCTCGTGACCCGCCTACCGCGTCGCCATCGCCGTTGCCGAGTCAGTCGCCGTCCCGGCCACCCTTCTCCGGCGCCGTAAAACAGCGGGGAGAGAGGAGGCGAAATGGGTCGATCGTGGATCTCAACCGGGTAGGGTTTTGAGTGTATTTGGGCTGTTTTTTTTGGGCTTTTAGACTTTTAGGCTTGTGGGCTTTTTGGGCTCATGGGCTGGTTTGTTTTTTTTTTTTCTCTTTTAAAAAAGGAGGGGGATCTCTTGGTTTGGGCCCAAGCTTCGAGCCCACTTGGGCCGCCGGACCCGATCCGCGCCGACCGGGCCAAACCCGACCCGGTCCGGCCCAAAAAAAATATTATTATATTATTATTAAAAAAATTTAAAAAAAAACTAAAAATTTAAAAAAATTTAAAAAAATTTAAATTTAAAAAAATTCAAAAATCCAAAAATGATGGGGTTTAGTTAGGAATTGCCATATCTTGTCTTCTTAGTGTAATTATGCTTTTATTTGCTCGTATTTTGATTATATCGTATATTTAATTTGCATATCTAATTATGTTTAATTGCACGTGTTTAATTTGACTGTAATTAGGATTTTGGTAGCTATGATCGTTACTTTAATGATTGCGCACCTGCATGATGACCTCATATGTTAGTGGATATGTACAAAATCAATCCAAACTGCCTGCAAAAAAAAAAAAAAAAACATTATTTTGTTAAAATGAACAAGATTAGGTACTGAAAGGGCACTAATTAGTCAATTAGTGTAATTAAGTCCCCGACCCCAGATTCTTTGGTTGCGTAGGAAGTGTGGCATACTCCCGTGCCTCACTTGGTTTCTAGCCGACCCCAATAGGCTAGTGGCGACTCTTTTTGTGCAAAACTTTTTAAAAAATATCCCAATGTCACGCGGGGTATGGGCTCGGGAGAGCCCGCGCTTAATCATGGGCCCTAGGCCCGTCCTTTAGGCAATACCCCTAAACCTGTTCCCTCCCCCCGAGAGGTAGGTTGCGACAGCTTGGTGACTTCACTAGGGACTTGGTTTTAGAACTTAGAAGACTTAGGCCAAAATTAATCTTGTTCAAAAATATTTTTGTTTGGCAGCAAGGATTCCAGGTACGTCCCTAACATTAAAGGTGTTAAATGTTTTTGTAGAATGGGAGGTATAAGGGGAAGTGTTTGCTCACATTTGTCTTGCAGTGAGGCATAGGAATGTATGGTTTATTTTTTATGTATGAAGTGCTGATTGCCTATAAATTATCATACTTGTGTTTCCTGCATTGCACTACACTATAGCACACACAACCTGCCGCTGGACCCGGGCCACATAGGATTACTTAGGATGGTGTTGTGGTGGATACCACTCCGACTACAATCGCGTAGTACGAGTCGCCCACCTCTACCCCGAAATTTCTTTCTTCACGTCGAAGGTACCCACCCCGGTCTACGAGCATGTGACACGGGTCGGTTCTTTGACGAAGCCGTAGTCATGGGTAACCCGACCCAGCCACAATCTTGTTGGTTCAGTCCGGTGATCCTATGGCTTCATTTTGAGCCGTATAGAGTAGAAATCGAACCACATTCCATGTGCATGTCTATGTAATTTTAAAAAAAAAGAAAAAAAGAAACAGAGACAAAGGTTGGCACCCATTGTAAGTATCATTTTCCTTTTTATTTGCCCACTTTGTATTGCATTTTCATCTTGAAACTCGCGGAAATCAATCAAATGCCCTCGGCGATGTAGGCTTATAATTGAAAAAATTGGCAATCACTTTTGAAAAGTGACCATTGAAAGCAAGTTCTAAACACTTTGATTTGGCCCTGTTGAACACGTGGTTTTGTTTAAATTTCTAGTTAAGGGCTCGAAATCATTTCAAAAAAAAACTTTCAAGTTGTGATTTTATATTGTGGCACAAAAATTGAAATTGCTTTTTTTATAAAAATTTTTCATTCTCACATTTTGGGACTATAATGCAAATCATTTTGTGTGCAAATTTCTCAAAATAGAAATCACTTCATTTTTTTTGCAAGAGCAATCAGAAAATCAATCTCTTCAAAAAAAAAAAAAATTTCAATGCCTTTTGCATATGAAACTTTTAGAATAAGAATGGACGTTTGATTGATAGCCGTCAATTGATCTTTTAATGATGCCCCTTCTCTCATGACAAAATCTTGACGAAATACTGAAATCTTGTAATAAGGACTATGGGGCATGTACCGTCGCCTCGATTTTGCTGTAAGATGCGACCTCATTGAGAGATCATTTTCACATACTCCACATACTGACATTGTCATCTTTTTGCAGGTTATGCGTGATGCTCCATGACATTCTCGTGTTTAACCACATAGAGAAGTGAATTCTAGAGCTAGAGCAAGAGTTGATTTTTACTCTTATCTATACAAGAGTTTCTTTTATTTTATCATTGTATTTATTCTTGTTAAGAATCTTGTGTTCCATTTTAGGTTTTGATTGCGAATCCAATTTATGCTTTTGTAAATCATGCAACTTTTTTTTTTTATATGATAGAATTCAATTTCATGAAAATCGTCCTTAAAAAAAAAAAAAAAAAAAAAAAAAAAAAACCGAATTCACAAGTGGTTTAAGCGAATCTTTACGTCTACCTTTCAAAATGAATTTCAAGAAAGCTTTGCTCAAGGCCCTCTCTACACGAAATCGCTTTCTCCGGTAAGATGAAGAGTTTATCTGAGATCGACATCTACCTCTTCTAAAAGATAAAAGTGTATGCTCATGGAATTTGAGGATTAAGCATGCGTCGAGGCATCATAGGCACCAATTTTCCATAGAGGCAAAACGAAGCTGAATTCCATTCTAAAAAGTTTCTTTATTTGGAGATTGGGCTTCGCCAGCACCCAATTGTTTTTATGAGTTTTATCAAGAGCCGCATCGTATGTTACTAAAAGGCTAGTATTAGGGCTCTTGCGCATTTAGGCAATTAAAGCATTTGAACATTTGGCTATAAGAGTTTTCTGCAATCAACATTAGAGATTTGTGATGCAAATGCCTTAGGTGCCAAAATAGCCCTCACTTTGCATGATGAGACAAACGAAAGGAGTTGCCAAGTATTCAAAAGTGCGAATTCGAAGGAAGAGTAAACTGTATCGATTCCAATTATCCATTTCTGATGCCGTTTTTGACATGATTTTCTTTTCATTGTTAAGGAGACATCAGGGGTTCCAAGTTTTGTAACGTTCCAACAAATGCGATGGAGCATTATTGAGTCATGTTCATCTTAAAGAAAGAAATATTCAAATGATGAAACAAAGGGGCAATATTATCCCTTCCTCCATGAGAGATACGTTGGGATGTTGATCGCTCGACTTTGAAAAGGATGTATCTCGTTCCTAAACTTGATTTCTCTTCAGCATAAAAAATGACATGTCCTTTTCTTTGATACAGGATAGACTCGAACAGAACGAAGGTTTGCCAAATAAAGAGTAGGAGAGCAATGTCTGATTTAGAGAAAAATCTCTCCTTCATCCACCAATGAAGTCTGTTGGAACAACTTTGCCAAATTCATAAAAAAGGATGTATCATTCCTCATTTGAACCTAACTAAGAATGAAGATAACTCGTTTCGTCTCCCCTTCTTACAGGGTGATAAATGAAAAAGTTGCACCTTGACCGTAGAAGCGGTGCCTTCCACCAAGGAATCAAGAAGACATCAAGCACTTAAAGGCGAATGCAAGGGAATGGTATTGTCGAGTTACCAAATATCCACGAAGGTGAATCCAAGAGATGTTAGTGCCCAAAAGATGAAAGCGAATGAAAGGGTTACGGGTCGCCATGCCGCAGGTAAGTACCCTTCTTCTCAATTTGTTTTTTTTTTAATTAAAGAAAAGGAGAATTTCCATTACAAAAGAGAACCTTTGGCGCTTTCCTAGAGACAAAAAAAAAAAAAAAAATGAAAAATGAAATGAATAATTGAGAAAAAAAATTATTACAAATCTTTTGAGCATCATTTTTATCCCAAAATCGTTTTCTCATTTTGTGGATTATTCATTTCAAATCAAATTTCTCTATGGAGATTGATCTACTAAGATGATCTCGACAGAGTAGAATGGAAACGTTAATCATGCCAAACAAGAAGTGCTTAGGATGAAGAAAGGCAAGCCTATTTCCAAACACATCCTTCAAACACTTTTGAGAGTTGAGTGAAAATCGACCTTCTCTTAGGACGAATGATTCATTCGCATTGAGTGCAAAGATCGAAATGATAAAGGCGTTCCCTTCATGAATCACAAGCATTGCACTAATCTCTTGCTACCTCTCTGGGCCAAAAAAAAAAAATGATCCTTCAAAGTACCCTTGTCGAGGACGACCTTACATTGGGACAGCATAAGGGGTTATGATCATGTTGTAGAGCGAAAAATTAAGAAAGATTCTATTATTTTCACTTGCATCAATCTTCGATAATAGCTTCAAAGGAATTCTCATTAGAGCTTGACTCATTCCAAGGTGAAGAAGAGCATTTCTTTCTCTACCCAAATACGATATCCATTGCTTTAACCAATTTGGGCCGACTATTCATTTCTAAACCCCGAGCGGTGATCATTTCCCTTTACTGGGGCAAGACATAAGAATTAACCAAATACAATTGACAGTCACGAGAAAATGTGAAAAGCATCTCGAAAGTCACAAGAGCTCAAAAAGTTCAAAGAACAAAAAGTTCGACAAACTAGGGGGCATGAAAAAGCAGTGTGCCTAGTAAAAGCAAGGCTAATGCCCGTTAAAAAAAAAAAGCCAAAAAAAACTGCATCTTGTGCAAAAAAAAAAAAAAAAAATTATCAAAGTCCAAATGCTTGCGTAAAAAAAAAATCATCATCACAAGTGCAAAGGAAATTAGAGAGGAGCAAAGCTCCCATGCAGAAATGATTAGTCAATGGACTTTCGAGATGCGCTATGTTTCAAAAGCCAAATGATTTCGAGAGATTGAGTGACTTGATCACGATGTCATGATGATCACTGACTCTTAAAAAACCCTAGTGAAAATTTTAAGCCTTTCAAGCCTCTCCCAAGCCAACATTACAACCCTTTTTCGAAGTCTCTTCTGATTGGGATGGTTTGAGTGAAAATGAGAATGCCACAAGGAAGCTACTGCTTGAAGGAGTGAAGGTAATTCTATCTTGTCTTATCTTCCAAGTTCTCGACTTGTAAACCTGATGAAGATAGCGACAAATGTTTCTCTATTGGCCTCAAAGCAGTAATCCCTTTGGGTAAGCCCGTGACAAAACCTATATTGTGGTCCTTTCAAAAGACCTTTTTGATCGATCAGATTGTGCTCATCGCGAATGTTTCTAAAAGCCTTTGATATGAGTTATGTGAGATACCCTCAGCAATCAATTACCTCCCACATGAATGGATGGGATCAAGTAGCCATTTTATCGAGAGTATGTGAGAAGTCCTTTCTGACTAAAAAGCTCTCGTTTGGCATGCTTAATAAGTCTTTTTCACGAATAGAAATCATTCTGGTAAGAACTTGACTCATAGAGAATTTGATGATTGATGATGCGTTCCCAAACAAGATGACAGTTTCGCGCCACTTGATGCTGATTGACATCGAATGTTTTTTAAAAGGCAATCGGACTTAGCTTAATTAGCTTGTTTAATTGATGCTGCAATATTGCCAATACATCTCTTGATGACATCTCTAATGACATTTGCTCAAGTTGAGTTCGACAGGATTCCTCAATGAAGCCATGCAGCCTCAAGGAGGCAAGTGCTTCCCTAAAAAACCAAAGGTTCATAGTCAGCCTTAAACCATGCCGTCTTCAAAGGTTCATGGTCAACCTTAAACCATGCCGTAACCAAAGGTTCGTGGTCAGCCTTAAACCATGTCATTTCCAAGGTTCGTGAGTCTATCCTTAAACCACAAGGTTGATGGGTTTATCCTTAAACCACGGGGTTGGTGGCTTTTCCTAAACCACACGATTCATGGGTCTATCCTTAAACCACATGGTTCGTGGGTCTATCCTTAAACCACAAGGTTGGTGGGTTTATCCTTAAACCACGAGGTTGGTGGCTTTTCCTAAACCACACGGTTCGTGGGTCTATCCCTAAATCACACGGTTCATGGGTCTATCCTTAAACCATAAGGTTCGTGGGATATCCTTAAACCACAAGGTTGGTGGGTCTATCCTTAAACCATGGGGTTGATGGTTTTCCCTAAACCACACGACTTGCAGATTCATCCGTAAATCATGCTTGTCTGCATCCGGTCGAAATCCGTTTGTACACGATGAGACCTTCCTCCCAGTCAAAACCCGTTTGTACACGGTGAGACTATCATCCGGTCGAAACTCGTTTTTACACGATGAGACATTCCTCCTAGTCGAAACCCGTTTTTACATGGTGAGACATTCCCTCCTAGTCGAAACCCGTTTTTACACGGTGAGACTATCATCCGGTCGAAACCCGTTTTCACACGGTGAGACCTTCCTCCCAGTCGAAACCCATTTTTACACGGTGAGACCTTCCTTCCAGTCGAAACCCGTTTTTACACGGTGAGACCTTCCTCCCAGTCGAAACCCGTTTTTACACGGTGAGACCTTCCTCCCAGTCGAAACCCGTTTTTACACGGTGAGACTATCATCCGGTCGAAACCCATTTGTACACGGGGAGACCTTCCTCCAGTCGAAACCCGTTTGTACACGGTGAGACTATCATCCGGTCGAAACCCGTTTGTACACGGTGAGACCTTCCTCTCGGCCGAAACCCGTTTGTACACGGTGAGACCTTCCTCCCAGTCGAAACCTGTTTGTACACGGTGAGACTATCATTCGGTCGAAATCCGTTTGTACACGGTGAGACATTCCTTTCGGTCGAAACCCGTTTGTATACGGTGAGACTATCATCCGGTCGAAACCCGTTTGTACATGGTGAGACTATCACATCCAGTCAAAAACTATCACATCAAGTCAAAACCCGTTTTTACACGGTGAGACCATCACATCTAGTCGAAACCTGTTTTTACACGGTGAGACATTTTTTCCAGTCTAAACCACACAGTTTGGGGGTCTATACTTAAACCACAAGGTTCGTGGGTCATCCTTAAACCACATGGCTCGTGGGTCATCCTTAAACCCCGCTTTTAAAATGTTCATGAGTTTATTTTTAAATTGCAATTTTTCAAAAGGTTCATGGTCAACCTTAAATCATGTTATCTACAGAGGTTCATTGGTTTTCCTCAAATCATGCATTTTCAACCCGGTCAAAACCCGTTGTTACACGGTGAGACCTCATTCCTCTCTTTCTTATTATGACATGGCGTGCTTTTGTAACCCGGGGTCTTTTCATTCTTCTCAAGACACGACGAGCTTTGTAGCCCGGAGAGCTTTTGTAGCCCGAAGAGCTTTGTAGCCCGGAGTCCTTCTTCCTATGACACGGTGAGCTTTGTAACCCGGAGAGCTTTTGTAGTTCGGAGAGCTTTGTAGCCTGGAGTCTATCTTCCTCTTATCGACAAGACACGCCTCCATAGTTATGAGTTCTTTTCATCGACCTAATACGTGCCTGTGCACCTAGGTCTATCATCAAAATAATTTAGGTGTCTTTTGTCTTTGAAAGGAACCTCTTCGAGCTCCCATTCAAAGAGGGGCAGTTGTTGACACCTAAATTTTCCCATTTTTTCATTTAAGATTTAATTGTCTACAAAACTAGGAATTAGTTGCTAAAAAAAAAATCCAAAAAAATTGCCATAAAAAGAAAAAAAAACAAAAAAACAAAAAAAATGCTTAAGGGGGTCGAGTTGGGCCTGATCGGCCTAGGCTCGGCCCAGCCTTCCTTTCCCCTCCAGCCCACGCCCGGCTGTCTTCCTCCTTCGCACGCGGACCCGCAAAACAGAACGGAAACGGGGGCAGCATGGGGGTAGCGAAGGAGGAAGAACAGATTTGAAGCAAAAAAAAACGCAGAGAACGAGAGGGGAGAGAGAGAACAAAAAGGGGAGAAAAGAGACGAAGCGAAGGGGAATTTTAAAAGGGGGAAGGAGGACGGCGGCTGAGGAGAGAGGAGGCCTCGCCGCCTCACCCGTCGTGTAGCCGTCGCCCTCCTGCCCGACGCCGTTTGAACCATCGCCGCTCCACCGCAATTCAACGCCGCCGCCGCCGCTCAAGCGACACAGGACTCCACCACCGCAGCCGTGCTCGCTTTGTTTCGCGGTCGCCGAAGCTCGGGGACGCCGTCACCACGCCAGCCCTCCGCCGTGCCGGAACGCCGACCCCCGCCATCGCCGTTCTCGCTGCGCGACCGCAGCCGTCCATCCGCAATCCCCGACGACCG
Source organism: Eucalyptus microcorys (assembly GCA_014182515.1). Taxonomy (NCBI): domain Eukaryota; kingdom Viridiplantae; phylum Streptophyta; class Magnoliopsida; order Myrtales; family Myrtaceae; genus Eucalyptus; species Eucalyptus microcorys. Next base: position 4,286,785 of record CM024568.1, on the reverse strand, counting down.
CCGCCGCTGTTGCGTCACTCACCTCGCCGCTTCTCATCCGCTGGTCTTTGCCGCGACTTGCGGCCGCCGAGCCTCCGCTCGCCGCCCCTCCCGCCCGAACATCGTATCCCGAGCCCCCACAATGCCGCCCTGCTCCTACTTGTTGATCCTCGCCGAGCCACCGCACTTCCACTTGTCGTCGCCGTCGCCACGGCCGCTCGACTCCGTCGCCATCTCCTCGCCGCACCGGCAGCCGATCCGCTCGTCCTCCCCGCGAAGCCGCCGTTGCCTTGTTGCTCCGCCCGAGCTCCGTCGCCGACGCCCGGGGAGCAGCCGTCCACCGAGCCGTTCCGCCTTCGCCGCTGCAGCACCTCCTCCTTACCTCTGCAGCACTTGCCGCTGCATTGCCGCCGCCGTCAAACCGAAGCCCTCGCTACGCCGGCCTGTGACCCGCCTACCGCGCCGTCGCCGTCGCCGTCGCCAAGTCGCTGCCGTCCTCGGCCACTCTTCTCCGGCGCCGCAAAACAGCGGGGGGAGAGAGGAGGCGAAATGGGTCGATCGTGGATCTCAACCGGGTAGGGTTTTGAGTGTATTTGGGCTGTTTTTTTTGGGCTTTTAGACTTTTAGGCTTGTGGGCTTTTTGGGCTCGTGGGCTGGTTTGTTTGTTTTTTTTTTTCTTTTAAAAAAAGGAGGGGGATCTCTTGGTTTGGGCCCAAGCTTCGAGCCCACTTGGGCTGCCCGGACCCGATCCGCGCCGACCGGGCCAAACCCGACCCGGTCCGGCCCAAAAAAAATATTATTATATTATTATTAAAAAATTTTAAAAAAAAACTAAAAATTTTAAAAAAAAAATTTAAAAAAATTTAAATTTAAAAAAATTCGAAGATCCAAAAATGATGGGGTTTAGTTAGGAATTGCCATATCTTGTCTTCTTAGTGTAATTATGCTTTTATTTGCTCGTATTTTGATTATATCGTATATTTAATTTGCATATCTAATTATGTTTAATTGCACGTGTTTAATTTGACTGTAATTAGGATTTTGGTAGCTATGATCGTTACTTTAATGATTGCGCACCTGTATGATGACCTCATATGTTAGTGGATATGTACAAAATCAATCGAAACTGCTTGCCAAAAAAACATTATTTTGTTAAAATGAACAAGATTAGGTACCGAAAGGGCACTAATTAGTCAATTAGTGTAATTAAGTCCCCGACCCCAGATTCTCTGGTTGCGTAGGAAGTGTGGCATACTCCCGTGCCTCACTTGGTTTCTAGCCGACCCCAATAGGCTAGTGGCGACTCCTTTTGTGTAAAACTTTTTAAAAAATATCCCAATGTCACGCGGGGTATGGGCTCGGGAGAGCCCGCGCTTAATCATGGGCCCTAGGCCCGTCCTTTAGGCAATACCCCTAAACCTGTTCCCTCCCCCCGAGGGGTAGGTTGCGACAATAACAACTGGAACACCTCATCAATTCAATTAATCACCAGGAACCCGTTCCATGCCACACAGTTTTGGTCTCATAATCAGGTGCATCAAACTCAACCATCATGCGTTCCAATTGTTAATTACACCCCTTGAGGGTACGGCTAACTCCAAAATTGGCAGTCTTCTGGCATTGCCAGGCGTCGTCTCATCTCCTTTGAGCACAGCAACGTCTCTCAATTAAACGGCTTCCCCGAAGGGGCATAGGTCCAGAATCTACCGCGACCTGAGTCCCAAAGAATGGGTAACATCCGGCTTAACAGCCCGGGATGATTTCTCTTAACCAACACACGACCAATCAATCTCGGCCCAGGACACTGTGCATTGCACTCAAATGCCTCAATTAAAATAGTGAACATGACATATTTTCTTCGTATTAAAAATACATGGTAAAATAGTCGTGTGTGGGTACATGGTCAATTCACACTAGAAAAATTGATATCCTCTAATTTAAAATCCCACTGGTTTATATAATGTATAAAACTATTTTTGGTGTTAAAATCCAACACCCGGGATTTTCTAAATAAATAATGAATTTCACAAATTTTGGAATTAAATACTCAAAATTTCAATCAGCACTCAATTTGCATAAATTAACACTCAATTGCATAAACTGAACACACCATTGTAATCAGCACAAAATTCCGGCCACCAGCTATCCCGATCTAATTTCCAGAAAATAATTAATAATTAAATAAATTACATGAAATTAAATAAATTACAAAATAAATAAATTTAAAGCATTTAATTAAATTAACCTAGACTAACTAAACTAAATAATCTAACTATCAACTAAATCTAACCATCCTATTTAATTTAATCTAAGTACACTAACTAAATAAACTGACTAATTCCTAACTAATCCACCTAACTAAACTAATTAAACTAACTAACTACTAACTATATACTTAATCTAACTAAGCCATCCTAAGCCTAATTAACATAATTAATCCATCAATTAGCTAACTAACACACCTCTAAGTGTCATTAGCCCACTAATAAAGGATTAGAACGCAACTCACCGGTTAGCACGAAAATCGGCTCACGGCGACGGCGGCGGCCAAGACTTGAACTCACAGTGAGACCGAGGGAAGCTCGGACCGGCTGGAATCGGCCAACAAGCTTGCTGTTCGAGCTGAAAACCTGCGGCCTCGAGAATGTCCTGCTTCGGAAGGGCTAGACGTGCGTGCCGCGGCAAAAACTGAGGAAAAGAGACGAGCGAGCTGTCACGTGAAGAAGCTGCTGCAGGGGAGGGTCTTCGATCGTGGGCTGAGCGAAGCTTTGGAGTCCACGAAGATGGCCCTCTGCTGGGCTTGCAGGCGTGGATTAAATGGGTCAACAAACTGCAGAGGAGAAACGGTGGGTGAAGGTGGTGCGTATGTGAGTGGGGGAAGGGTTTCGGTGGAGGGTGATGGTGGATTCGGTGGCGTCGAATTACAGGGGAAGCAGCGGTCTTCGGCAGAAGCAAAATAGAAGGAAAAAAAAGGCAGCACCTGAGAGAGAAAAATGAAAGAGAAGCAGCACCGTGAAGGAGGAAAGAAGAACGACGTGGACGAAGCTGCACCGAATGAAATGAAAAGGAAGCAGCGTCGTGGAGAGCAGCTGGATTGATCGGTCAAAGAGATTGGAACAAAGGAATTGGTCAAAGATAAATATCTAGGCATTAAAACCTTGTCCCCCCTATATCTTTCTAGCAAATATAATCCAAGAATTAACTAACTTGAGGCCAAAAATCAGCCCTCAAGACAAAGCTCCGAATTTCACATTTTTGACACTCAATTTCTGCTTCAATTTCTTCTCCGATTCCTCCAATTCGAAGTCCCATTTCATTGAAAAAAATCACACACATGTCCATAAATTCCCATCATCCAGTAGCTCTGCTTAGAAGTCGAAATTCCCTTCACATGAGCTAAACCGAATTTCCGTTCGATTTTTCGTAAAAATCCCGGAATCTCCGAAAATTTTCGGAAAGTGAGTTGACGTTCCTAAAACGAATTGTGACATGACAAAGCTTTCAATTTCTGAAATCGAGTTTAATTTCGCGGTTAATTTCAATTCGACGTGATTTTAGCGCGTTCCAATCTACTAGGTAACTTTTAGGAATTTTTAATATAATTGACTCGTGGTCGATTATTTTCGAGCCATAATGTACATCTTCGACACATTGACGACTATCAATTGTCGTGAAAATCTCAAGATTTCAAATACGGATACGAGGGTACGAAAATGACAGAAAAATCAGTTTAGTGCCGTTCGACAGAAATTTTGTAATTAGGTAGAATCATCCATGCACTAATCACACACCACCATCGAATCAACCTATCTCCGGTCTCGATCGATTTTGTCGGTGTCGTAATGACCCTTGCAGATTAGCACGGTCGAGCAGTCGATTCTTGGTCGAATTCTCATGTCTATTGCGTTTAGATTCCTTAATGGCTTCACCTGATAGGCTAGTTAACTCGTGAGTGGCCAATTCAGAGAAAAAGGCTATAGGCTCGTTGATGAAAAGCCCAACTCGTCTTATCGAAATCAGACTCAAAAATCAAGATGTCACAACTACCACCCCGTCGACCCTATGTTTTTCCTTTTCTTAAAGTTTTTTTTATGAATATAAAAAAAAAAAAAAAGGGAAAAATTTTAAGGGACGAAATTGCCCTTCATAGCCAATGAGTTTAAGTCCTTCTTTGATATTGCTATGCACATTTCAAGTCTTTATTTAAGAAAATGATAGGACTTTGAGTCATTATTTGAAATAATGTCCACTTCATGACCTTGTTTTAAATTAATATGGGCACTGTGGACTCCTTATTTGAAAAAATAACAACACTTGGAGCCTTTGTTTTAGAAAATGTCTACTTCAAGTCATTATTTGAAAAAAAGATTGCATTTTGGGTTATTATTTGGAATTTTCCCTTTTTTTATGACGTAAATATATATATATATATATATATATATATATATATTTGTTTTTCTCTTAGTTCAGTTTAGTCTGATGGAAAATAAAAACAAATAGATATTACCTTCAAACATGTTAATATATTAGTTCGCTTTTATGATCGCGTTTTGCAACACGTTAATAATGCGATCATTCGCATTCTCATTCGTCTTCTTAAGCAACAACTCCGAGTCGGACCGCACGCTGCATACTGCATTCTAAGTGGAGAGTCAACATCGTGACTAGTTTCGTACAAAAATAAAGTTAAATGTTTTTAGGAGGTTTTTCTACTGAAATTTTTTACGATGAAAAACAAAAAGTCACCTCACGGTCATTGCATTAAATGCGCTTACCGTGCAGGGGTAAAATCCATCCCGTGGTACCTTTATTCTGAAAATATTTTGTCACACTCAAAATGTCAAGTTCATAGCAAGGTAGTTTGTCTTAAACTTTTTGGCAACACAAAAATTCTCACACTTATGTTCATATGATACATTTATTCCAAATTTTCTTTTAACTATGCCAAAAATCCCAACATTAAACTACACACTTACTCTTCATTAATTTTTTTCTTTCTGGTTTGTCTTCACCGCAACCCTCATCGCAATTACCCTCAGCGTCTCCATTGCCACTATCCTCGCCAAATCAACGAAGAAAACAAAGGAGAAAGTTTAAAAAAAACAAAACAAAACAAAAAAACAAGATATACATTGAGTTGACATATTATTATTAGGTGAGCGTCTTGTCAATACCTTTTGCTTTCTATTGTATCATAGTTAGTAGCGAGATTTCATGTCTTTCCGGTATTTTCATCTAGACATGATCAAAAGCTCTATGCATGCGCAAATATACAAAACTTAGGTAGCCGCATCATCCATTAATTGAATTAATTTATGATATATGTTTGATACCGATATAAGTTTTGGGTTTATGATGCCATGGAAAAAATTTTAGAGCAAAGGTGTCGCAGCCAACATAATTTAAAGTATTTTGTGGCTTTTTTTAGCTATTCAATATGATGCATTAATCAAGATCCGTGCAAATATTGTCTCCAGGGGGAGGGAGTACTACCTGACGAATGCATGATTTGAAGACTATTCATTTGAAAAATGGCCATCCAACTTTTACGAAATATTGAAGTACGGACTATATTAATAATTAATTTTTCGTGGCCAAATCAAATTTATTAATCACGTACGGATGTCAAGTCACTAAAATCGGCGGTCCTTTTTGTATATGAAGACCGACCACTTCGCGTGGACTAGTAGCCAGCATGAAAAAGATAGCGACCGAATGAAGCATTAGTCAAATATAGTAAATCTATCGACCGCTTATATAACTTACTAAGTAAATCTACATTTCGTAATTATTTTTTTCTATATCGGGACTTACCAATCACATGGATATGTCGCTAGATACGCGTAGACTTCTATTTTCCTATTGAGAAAGTTACTGACTATATAAGTAAATTACCGACGAGATTATCATTACAGGTTGCTTTTTTTTTTTTTTCCATGTGAAAGCTTGCTAATGGCGTGAGAAGTAGATGTGATGATTAGGGGCGCACATGACAAAATTTCTTGAATAGAAATCAATTTCTAGCCCAAAAATTTGATTTCTCGATTTCTATTCAATGAACAAGTTTCTCAGCAAAGGAACGTGTTTGATAACGACTCATAATTTATATTTTTAGAGTAAAAATTCATTTGATAAGAGAAGAAAAGTTATATTTCTAGGAGTGGCGGCGATCGACATTCGATGGCCAGAGTCTGACGTCTGGCGATCAACGTCTGGCATTCGGCGATCGACGGCGGGTGGTTGGAGTCCGACGTCTGGAGGCCGGCAACCAGTGGCTAGCGGCAGGTGGCCAACGGCCGAAGTCCGATGGCCGGTGGTGGGTGGCCAAGCCAGAGTTCGGTGGCAGCGACCAGCGATCGGCGACGGGTGGCCAATGGCTGAAGTCCGACGGTCGACATCCGACGGCCAATGGTGACTGACGGGCGATCGGCAAGGAATGTTCGATGGTTGACGATGGGCCTCCAGTGTCCAATGGTTGGCAATGAGCGGCCAACAATCGACGAGCATCCAACATCTAGCGGCCAGCAATTGGTGACGAGCGGCTGGAGTTCGGTGGCGGATAACCGGCGTTCGGTGGCCGGCGGTCGTTGGCAAGTGGCTGATGGCTGGGGGGCCGGTGATGGGCGGTCGGCGATCGGCAGCGGGCGTTCGGCATCCTACGGGTGGTGGGTGGGCAACGAGCAATGATGAGAGTGAACGATGAAGAAAGTTTTGATTTCTCATTTCTGTAACAGAAATTAAAAAGCTAAAAATTTTAACTTCTGATTTTTACTCCAAATCTATTTTTGAAATATAAATTTGTTCCAAAAATAGAAAAATAAAATTGCGTTAGCAAACAGATTTATGTTCCAAACTTGTTCTGGGAAATAGAGAAATAGAGAAATAGAAAAATGGAAACATTGTCATGCGTGCCCTAGGCGTGGGGAGGGTGGGCTCAACATGTCGAAGCTTACTCATCTGTAATGCCGATGAAAAATACACGTTGATACTTCGTAGTAGACTCAAATTACTTACCTTTTTCAATTTGAAAAATTTCTTGGCCAGACGTGCGACAATGGTGCAATAAATTTTATTTTGTATGTGAAGTTACTATTTAAATGAAGAAACTACCATTTTTTGCCAAGTTAATATTTACTTATTAGAATGAAACTAATCCATCGATAGTTGTTGTCATTGATAATGACCGAGTACCACTGCATCATCACATGAAAAGCTCAGCCACGAGACAAAAATAACTAATGTCTTGGAATATGAGGATTACTTTTCTCGTTGGAGCTAACTAATATTCTCAATAAACTACCATTTCCATTAATCAAAATCAAAAAGTTACTTGATAATTTTATATAGCGATAATGATATATATCGTCCATAAGTTTTGACCAAATGTGCAATATAATATCTGAATTTTTAAAATTGTTACTTTAGGCTAATATTCAAAATGGTGATTAAACTTTTAATTTGATAATCCATAGACTTTTTGTACATGTTTAATGTAAACCCTAAATTATATGAAAATGTATGATATAATCCTTTTATTATTTCGAAATTGATGATAATATTGGAAATTTTCATATTGCCCGAAAATTAAATTGAACATATACCCAAACTTCATAAATAATATTGAACAAATTAAAAGTTTAAATATATCATACTACACATTTAATCAAAATTCATGGATTGTTTATGTCATTTTTCCTATTTGATATGATAAAATGTAATCTTAATTATAGGAAAAGTCACTCATTGAAGTGAAGAAAAAATAACTGATAATGTTATTAACACAACATGAAGAGAATAGTAATTTATGAAAAGTCGAGAAGTTATTTCTTGCATTTGAAACTCATGATGTATAAGTAGTGTTGGCCAATAAACGCAAGATAATACCTCTGGTGGTTATTGATATATCAGATCCCACTTTTCGAAACAAATAAAAAAAAATGCTAGCATTAATTTTTCTGAATATTTTAACAATATATTTAGAACGTGAACTAATCTGTGAGATAATTAGCGATGAGGAATTATATATGTTTGATTTCAACTCGGCGAGGTACGATAATTTCTCGATGAGCAATCGCGAGATATCGAGTCGCATTGAGCTCTTCCTTCCTAATTATTTCCCCCCGATTTCCCTCCTTGTCGAGCATATATAAACTAAAACTGTTTTCTGCCCATGAAAGAAATTCCCCTAAACAACACCAGTGAACAGTCCCGGTACAGGCCAAGAAAAGAATATCAGTCGATCAACACATTATCATCAATTCACCTATTGAAGACCAGCAAAGATCAGTCGAGACCCCAAAAACAGGAAAGTTCGTAAATTTATCGAAATTGCGGCACTTTGCAATTTATCTGACATTATGTTCATAATAACCAATATCAAATCAATCCCCAACATGCAAAAGGGACATGTAGCGCCCAAGTGAAACTAGCCCAACGAGGAAAAATACATGATCGACATTATTCAACGTCCCGGAAGCTTAACTGCAACACAATGCAAGAGAAGTTACTCAAAACGTCGACGACCAACAAGAGCTCGTGTACTGAAAACAACGAATCGAAACTACGCTAAACGAAGCAACAATGCGGAACCAAGTTTCAGGATTAAGGAAACATTACGTGGGAAAACCAAAAGAAACCTGATCCTCCTTTCGGGAAAGCACAGGACCTTCAGAAACGTAGTTCTTGCTGAGAGCGGGAGATTGCAGAGAGAGAGAGAGAGAGAGAAAGAGAGAGAAAGAGAGAGATGGAGGGTGTTTTGAATAAGGAAAAGGAGATATGTTTCTTTAATCTATGAGATTAGATTCAATTAACGACCACCGTTTGACTATGTTGGAACTTGACTCGGTCTAGGACTCGGGCAAGATAAATAAAAAATTTAAAACTACAATAGAATATGCTAATTTATGAAATTTTATGAGAATATTGAATTTCATAGTAACTCAATTTTACAAATTACTTTTAACTGTATAATGTCGAAATATTTTGACAAATTAGTTGGACAAAACAAAAAAAAAAGAACACTAATGTGGATAACTTGTGTGATTATCATAGACTTGTAGATAAAAAGTTTAACTTAATACTTTAATATACTAATAGGGCATTGCATTAGTTTGGAATTGACTTATATGGTGAATTTTTTTCTTATTAAAAAGAAAAGGAAAAATTACATTCATTTATTTTCTGTTCCTGAGATATTTTAACTAATGTTCAATATTTAACTTTTATTCTTTACCAAACATCTGACACTATTGACAATGTAGATACAAGACATTTAAATCATATTTGAATCTTCGAATAAGTTATAAAACCTGAGATATCTCTTTAAACAAGCTCAATTCTTTGAACACCATGCTCTTCGTATTGGTTAACCTCTTTCTCAACCAAAGCGTAATATCAATTTTTACAATATCAAGTTGCGCAAAATTCAGCTCTTCCAATGTGAAAACCATACCTTTATCTATCATGGGCAATTCCTAATCTATTCCCTTGCAAATTATTTTCAAACCATACCTTTATCTATCATGGTCCAATTGTTGTTTTATAATAGAAATTGTGAGTATCAATTAAGAGAGACTTCCTAGATAATCGAAACCGCATTATCTATTGACTTGAATTGAAAATCAATAAGAGAAAAGGTTTCATGAGAGAATGATTAATAGGACAATAATAATTTTTCCTAAATTTATGTCAAGTAAAATAAGGGTTGACTTGTTAATGTTTCTATTTTTCAAAATTTGCGTTTTTTTGTTCCCTGGAACAAAAAAAAAAAAAAATTGTTTAGTAACATCACCTAATTTTTCTTTTCTCAGAAATAGAAAAGTGAATAAGGAATAGATTTAGAACACAAATAAGATGTAAAAAATAGTTATTTCTCATTCACAAAAACAATTTCTCAACTACATCATTTTTTTTTCATCTTCTTCCTCCTCTAATCGAGTGATGGCCATGGCGAGGCTCGACTTCGCCAAGGGCTAGCAAGGCGCCCTCAAGGCTAGCAAGGTCATCGGCTAGGAGGAAGACAAAAAGAGGGAGAAAAGAAAAGAAAAAAGAACGATCTCAAAAAAATTATTTAAAAATTAAAAGAAATTCTATGTCACAAAATAATTTTAGGGTCATACCATATGCATTCTTGTTCCTTTTCTATTTTGAAAATATAAATTTTGTGTAGTTACAAAATATATTCTTTTACTTAGAAACTATTTTAAGAATGTGAAAATTGTACTTTTATCTATTATGGGTAATGGATCTGAATCTATTCACATGCAAATTACTTTCATGTCGTTATTTGTCCAATTGTTGTTTTATAATAGAAATTGTGAGTATCAATTAAGATAGACGACTTCCTATATAATCGAAACTGAATGATCTATTGACTTGCATTGAAAATCAATAAGAGAAAAGGTTTCATGAGAGAATGATTAATAGGTCGATAATTATGTTTCTTAAGTTTATGTTAGGTAAAATAAAGGTCCATTTGTAACGTTTTTATTTCTCAAAATTTATGTTCTTTTGTTCACTGGAACAAAAAAAAAAAAAAAGAACAAAAATTTGTTCAGTAACATCAGCTAATTTTTCTACGCTAGTAAATAAAAAGGGATTTCTTAGATTTAGAATAGAAATAAGATGTAAAAAATAGTTATTTCTTGTTCTTGAAAACAACTTCTCAATGAAGTCATTTTCTTATTTTTTATGTTCTTCTTCTTCCTCCTCTAACTGGGCGATAGCCATGGTGAGGCTCAACCTTGCCAGGCACCCTCAAGGCTAGCAAGGTCATCAGCTAGAGGAGGAAGGAGAAAAGAAGAAGAAAAGAAAAAAAAATTTCAAAAAATTATTAAAAAATTTTAAAAAAATTCTATGTTACATGCAATGCCTCTTTTTTTTTTTTTTTAAGATGTATTGTTTACACCATCATGAGGTCTAATAAAATAGACAAAAACTTACTTTTAATAATCAAGATAATAGTCAAGTGATTTCATAGCTATCTTATTTGTCAAAATTGAACGTATATCTTGGTTAACTTATAATTATATGTACTTCTTTCCTTAACAATTTTGTATATTTTTAAACGTTTATCTCTCTTTATACTTATTTATTGTTTATCATTTGCATACACATGTCCTCTTTTACTCATATATAAAAGATTGTCAGTTTGAAAGAAACTTTTTGATTATCATAATATAATTATATTTGGACATTTAAAAATCAAGGGACATAGAATTAAAAAAAAAAAAAAAAACAACGACAATCAAGATGACAAGAGACGACTTACAAATGGGTTCAACAACTTTTTTTAATGATTTATCGATGCAACCATAGGATCTCGCATCAATGTAATTTTAAGAGACTTCTTAATTGCTATGGAGGACTAGACGAAACACCTAGAAAAATTCTCTTTTAAGGGCTAGCCAATCAATGTGCTTATAAGATGAGATACACGCCACGTCCAGTATATAACCAAAATCTGGTTAGGCAGTCATACTTTTCTTGCCTAATAGAGAAAGGCCATTCCAATGGGGGATGAGGCAGTCGCGGTCGTTGGAGTAAGCGGCCGGACTTGGTGCCCGTCGGTCGGAGTAGGTGATGGTGGTGATGTGTATTGCCGGCGACGATGCGTACAGAAGTTGATTCATCGCCGATAATTCAGGATTGGTTAAGTTGCAGAAGGTGAAAAGATTCGGGGACAGAAGGAGGTGTAAGGTTGAAGAAGAAGGGGGGAAAGGACAAAATAGACAAAAAGACAAAAGGGAGAGAATACAAGAAATTAAGAAAATCATTAAAAAATAAAAATAAATCGAAAATTTTCGTTTTTAAATTTGATCACACCAGATTCGGGCATACGGGTTGGTCCAACAGGTCAGACCGGTAAACTAGTCCAAACTCGTTCCTGAATAATAATGATGATGATGATGATGATGATGATGATACTTAAAAAGCAATGTACCTTAATTGGGCTAATTTTATGAGGAGGACACGTAAACTATCATTGACCACCATCAATTATGTGTTGATGAAATGATGTTTATCAAAGCTATTTATTATCCTCATGTCAACAAGAGCAATATTTAACAAAATTTCATGTCTTATTCAAAAATTAAGCCCCTGCTATAATCTCAATTTCATTCAACTTAGTTTTCCTCAATAATGTTCTAATCACCTTTTTATCTTCTATGTGATCATCATCATTTCCTGTACATACGCTTCACAGATGCCAAGCAAATAAAACTACATTACATAGGATTATAGAGTTATGGAGAAGAGTTATGATTCTCCATTTCTTGTCTGTACTCATTTTATGTAGATGCCTTATGCCACAAATATAATCTTTAGTTATGTCATTGATGGTTTTCTTTCCATTTGCCTTATAGGGGAAAGCAACAAAATCAGCTCAATTCTTGTACTCCGGTCTCCTTCAACTTCTATTTGATACCAAACTCTTGGATTTTGAGAACTTGACTATTATACTGTCTTGAAAGCAACCATGTCATCTTCCAGCCCAGGCATTTCGTCATCACTCACTTAGGCCATGTTTGCTTGCTTTGGGGCTACTATCTCGAGGAGAGCGGGTGCAGGATTCGGATTCACCCGAAGGGATTGAAGTTGAGCTGTTATAAGCTGCATAGAGGCGGCTAGCTGTTGGAGTTGATCTTCCATGGTCGACATACGATCGCGCATCTCGTTTTGGTCGGCCATTTTAGCCCTTGATCGTGTAACAGTGGGCGAGCGTGGCAGATTCGTTGTCACCTAAAGGGAAGAAATGAACAAAATAAGCACGAAGTGTAAATAGATAGCCAATCCATGACAATGATCTAATCGATTTTTTCAATTTTTATTTATTTATTTATTCATGAGAAGTTCGCATTAAAAGGGAATTTCCTAAAAATGGACATCCTATTAAAACCAAATTTCCTAAACATGATGTGAAAACAAATTCTCCAAAGTTTTCCTTTTCTTTTTTTTTCAAATGCCTCATTCCCTGGCAATTTCATTTTTAATTGACAAATGAATCAAATCAATGATTGACCTAGATTGTCATGAACCGACCCAATAGTACGACAAAATAAATTGCATAGTACAGGGATAGAAGACTTACTTCACCAAATAAAATCAATGGCAATCACATAGACATGCACATGAGACGTGAGGCTCGATTTCTACTCTAAATGGCTTAATAAAGTGGAGCTAAGAGGATGATCTGACCGTTGCAGTCTCGCATTAACGCATCAGGTTCCCCTAACCCCGGCTCAGTCGAATACCCAATAATCACACAGTCTCGCGGATATGGACAAACACGTTCGACACCATGAAAGAAATTTCGGGGAAGAGAATGTCAACCTCTACATAGCAGTCTCGCTTTGGAGGAAGTATCCTTCTCAACACCATCCTAGAAATCCTATTGCAGCCCAGGTCCAGCCATAGGTTGTGTAGTGCTAAAAACAATGAAACATGCACAACAGTTTAAATGCAAACAATACTTCTAATCAAGAAAAAATAAATCATTAATCCCAACACCTCCCTGCAAGACAAAGGTTAGCATAGACTACCCCCTTATACCTCCCATCTGCAAAAACATTTAACACCTTAGATATGTTAGGGACGTACCTAGTGTCCTCGTCGCCAAACAAAAACATTTTTAAAAGAAAAAGAAAAATTGGCCTAAGTCCACTAAGTGTTTTAACACTGATCCCCAGCGGAGTCGCCAAGCTATCGCGACCTAAATTTTTTGGGTGTACCACCTAAAACTAGGTTAATGGACTACTAAGTCTTTAAACTTAGCTCGAGCTCTCCCAAGCCCATACCAATTCGCGACTTAAGGTTCAAATATTTAACATGCAAAAGATTATTAACTAGGAGTCGCCACTAATCAGTTTATGAAAGGTCGATTAGACACCTGAGTAAAATAATGGGAGGATTATTTTACTCCTACAAATCAGAGGCTAAGGGTACGAGGACTTGGTTACACTAGATTGCTCTAATGCCCTTTCGGTACCATTTCTTTTTAATTTTCAAAAATATTTTTTGCAGGCAGCTGATTTATTTTAACCTAAATTACTATCATGTAAATGGGGTGATCACATATATGCTCAAACATTCAATAAATAAATTGCATCACACAAAGCAAACAATTTTTTGGGTTTTCTTGAAAATTAGAATGACTTAATCTTATTCATATGCAAATTCTAATTAAATGGGCCTATTATGCAAACTAGTTATTATGCACCTCATGACCTAACTTCATTAATGAACAAATTCTGATTAAATGATCCTATTATGCAAACTAGTTAACATGCACCTAGTATTTTTTGTATTTTTTTTATTGAAATTAAGAATTAATAAAAACCCTAATTAAACTATCTAAAAAAGGATAATTTTCTAATTTATTCTATGGATTAATTTGACTTAAACCCTATCCTATCTTAGAAAACTATTTTTTGAAAAATGAGATAATTAAAATGTGCGAACATTATCTAAAAAAATTAATTTAGGTCCAACCCTAACTTATTTTTAAAAATGCAACCCTAAAAATGTAATCCTAAGAAAATTCTAATTTACTAAACCTACATATCTGATTTACTAAACCTATATGCTCATGCAGAATTTTGATTTTTTTGATTTTCTGATTTTTTTTTTAGTTTTTTTAAAGATAAGTAATTATTAAATAAATATTAAATCTAAGCTTTCAACAAAATAAAGATTAAAATAATCGAAAAAATAACCTACGCCTCACGAGGTCAAATTAACGATTATTCTAACCCTAATTATCACGACAAAGGGATCAAAATAATTAAAAATCTGATCCGAAGTCTTACGGATCAAATTAATAATTATAATGATTTAAAATTCTACCAAAAAGCCCAAAAATTAATATAATTAAAAAAAATAATCCGATGTCTCTGGGATTAAATTAATAATTACAATAATTCCGGACAACATCCTAGCTAATAATGCCTACAAAATGCACAAATATTAACATTGACAAACCAAATTCTAACTTAAACAATAATAACAAAATTTAAAATGAATAAATAAATGACAATAAAAAAAAAATGAAAAATAAACTACCTAATGGAGGAGAGCGGCGGCGTCGGCACGGGTGCGGGACAACCAACGAGCCGGGCGTGGGATTCGGGTAGCAGGTTGGTCGGTGCCGGGCGGAGGGTGGCGCGGCGTCGGCAACCGGTGAGCAGCTGCTATATCGCGGGTCGTTGCGGTGGTAGTGAGCAGTGGCGTCGGGGCGAGCTCGCTGGTGGAAGTGCAGTGGGCAAGATCGTCGAGGAAAGTGAGGCAAGCATAGCGATGATCGGAGCGGGGGCGGCGAGAGGTAGCGGGGGCGAGGCGCGGATTGCTGCGGACGTTGGTTGGGTAGCGCTCGGGCGGAGGGCAGCGCAAGCGGGGGGCTATTGAGTGTCGAAGGGCAGCACGACGACCTACAAAAGGAACACAGAACAGAAGCAACAGCGGAGGAGTCGAGCGCGGGCTGCTGGGAGGCACTCGCGCTGTGACCAGCGGCAACGAACGGCGAAGGAGGCGTTGACAGCTGATGACTAGAGAAGAGCGGCGCTCGGGCAGCGGGCGAAGAGGGCATCAGTGCTGGTGCAGTGGCAGGTGGCGCTCGACAAGGTCGGGAGCGACGAGCTTCATCGAAGCTCCGGCGTCAGGCTGGGCAATAGCAGGTCGCGAGTGCAAAAGCGCAGCGGTGGGCATCAGAGGCGTGCCACGGCGGCGTTAAGGGGTTGCTGAGTCGGCGGCAAGGCGCAGCGACGATGCTCGCGGTGGCGCAGCGACGAGCAAGTTTCCGGGGTTCGATCGGCGGTGGCCGGCGCAAGCACCGGCGCGGAGGGGGTGGACCAGGCAAGCAACGGCGGAGGCGAGCTTGTGAAGAAGAAGACTGATTTTCTTCTTTTTCTATTTTTTTTTTTCTCTCCTCTCATGTCCCCTCACGTCTCCTCTTCCTGCTCCCTCTCTGCAAACTTTTGGCTGACTTTTCTTTTTTGTTGGAGAAAGAAAAGAGAAGTGCTTTCCGCTTTGCCCAAGATGGACGAAGACCTTTTTTTACACCAATTTTCTCTCGAAATTTTTTTTGCTTTTGGATTCCCCCCGTCGTGAAAAATGAGCCTCTCTTTTATAATGATTCTAAACGGTCTCTTTACATGGCATTTCCCGAGTTACCATTTCTTGTCACATTAAATCAAATCTATATGATTTGGCAATCAGCTCAATTCTTGCCCATTTTTCACTTGATTTCAAAATTGTTGCTACATTTAACAAAATCTGGACATTCATCAGAATTCCATATTTCCTTGCATAATTCAATCAAATCAATTTCTCCCATTTTCATTTTTTTTTCTTTTTATTTGTTCAAAATGCAATTTTATTTTTCCAAAATTAGGTGTCAACATTTTAGTTTTCCCACGTAATGTTTCCTAAATTCTGAAACTGGGTTCCGCATTGTTGCTTCGTTTAGCGTAGTTTTGATTCGTTGTTTTCAGTACACGAGCTCTTGTTGGTCGTCGACGTTTTAAGCAACTTCTCTGGCATTGTGTTGTGGTCAAGCTTCACTGACGTTGAACAATGTCGATCACGTATTTTTCCTTTTGGGCTAGTTTCACTAGGGCGCTACATGTCCTTTTGCATGTTGGGGATTGATTTTATATTCGTTGTTATGAACATAATGTCAGATGGATTGCAAAGTGCCACAATTTCGATAAATTTACGAACTTTCCTGTAGTTCAAATCTGGTTCCTGGCACATGATTAATTTGTATGATGGGGTCTTGACTGATCTTTGCTGGTCTTCAACAGGTGAATTGATGATAATGGGTTGATAGACTGATATTCTTTTCTTGGCCTGTACCGTGACTAATCACTTGTGGTGTTTAGGGGGATTTCATTCATTGGCACAAAACTGTTTTAGTTTATATATGCTCGACAAGGAGGGAAATCGGGGGTAAATAATTAGGAAGGAAGAACTTAAAAAGTAGTTCATTAGTTTTAAGGAAATCCCTTGGGAAAAAGAATATACAAGTTGTTGAACCTTTTAGCAGATCCATGCGTTTGTAGTTGATGGAATATGCTCGGAGATGATAGTATGACAGCCTTTCTGTGTGAGACATATGGATTTTGCGCTTTGATTTCTTTTTTTCTTTTTTGGTTCAACGCTTCGATTTCTTGAATACTAAGATTTTGGGCCCAAATGCACAGCTCAAGTTACCAAATTAAAATGTGTAAGAGCCTCTTATCTTTGAAATTTCGGGCCTATTGGTTTCAGAGCAGCGGCTTGAATGGATCCGGGACATATTTATACATTTGCAGTTTCCTAATTTAGGTTGGTATCCCAATATAGTACCCATTTTTTTTGTTTTTTTGGTGACCGAGGATCCACCGGATATATATAGTACCCATTTTTGCGATTGAGTAATGCTAAATTTACGAAAATTGATCTTCTAGATAAAAAATTTCATTAGAGAATGTTGTACTAACGTGATAAATTGTAAATAGACAATGAAATAAGTTGGTCCTACTCGACATTCAATAATAGCCCGCCACATCAATGAATATATGAAAGTTTGTTGACCACTCTTTTTGGTGTCGTGGTTTTTCTACTTCCTTTTTTAGTTAAAGTACTCCTCGACACAATAACCTAATTATATTGCCCTTTTTTAATCGCACTTTTCAGCATCCATCTTCCGCCACTGTTATCTTATCCGTTATTCACCATCTGAGGGTCTCATCCCAAAAGACGTCTTGAGAGGAGAGGTGGGCCACAACGGTTATAAAGCAGGTCGGCGGGCTTCTCCCAAACGATGTGGGACAGCTAAGATCCCCTTAGCATGCACCCGGATCCAGTTTAACCTGGTTCTGATGCCAATTTGGCAGTCTCGTCCCCAAAAGACATCTTGAGAGGAGAGATGGGCCGCAGCGGTTATAAAGCAAGTCAATGGGCTTCTCCCAAGCGATGTGGGACAACTAGGATCCCCTTAGCATGCACCTAATGTCGAATATATTCATATAATATAATGTACATTTTTTGATATAAACGACATATCGGTGCAAATAAACTTAAGAGTTCACAAATGGAGATTATAAAAATCTCTCGCAACACTCTTTTCTACTTTATTTTTATTTGCTTTTTTTTTCCTCTCTTTTTTTTTTTTTAAATTATTTTCTTTTTGTTTCTTTTTTTTTTTCCTTCCATCATTCCGTTATAAGATTCTATTCAATAGTTAATTGTAACAATATACCTAAAATACTAAAATACCTAATATATGTAATTTATAAATATACATTTATATTTATATTATTGAATTTATATTAAAAGATAGAATTTAAGTCGAATATATAAATAAAAATAGATTAAATTAAAAAAATAAATTGTTATTTTTTGTTATTTTGAATTGAGCTTGACATGGAACAAGCGAAGTAAAGGACCTCAATGGGCCAAAATTTGGGCCTAGTGGGCCATGGTTAGGGCTGATAGAGCCGAGGATGTATACATGAGGCCCCATTTGGGTGAAAAAATCTTTGTTCGTTGGCGAGAAGTCTTGATCGATTGTGTTTGATTTAATTTAGGAATTTATGCACAAACATAGGATTAACCTTAACACTTTTTTTTTTCCCTTCAGATTGTTAGAATTGATGTTCCACCCGTGGCATGATATGGGACTACCGCTTGTATTGAGGTGTCTCTTCATGATGTTTATGACCCCAACATTGAAATGACCTACACCTGGTTTGAAACCACAATATGGATGGATGATGGGTGTGTCAACTGGATCCCTTTGCGGTTTGAGGCTTGGTTCATTAACTATGAAGGAGAGTTGTTCGGACCTCTTCGGTCCGGCGATGGTGGGCCTATGGCATGATATGGGACTACCGCTTGTATTGAGGTGTCTCTTCACGATGTTTATGACCCCAACATTGAAATGACCTACACCTGGTTTGAAACCACAATATGGATGGACGATGGGCGTGTTGACTGTATCCCCATGCGGTTTAAGGCTTGGTTCATTAACTATGAAGGAGAGATATTCGGACCTCTTCAGTTCGGCGATGGTGGGCCTAAAGCTGGAGCGGGTGGTGCTTAGAGCACCTAGTTCGTATGGAAACTAATGATATTTTGTTTTTTGAGCGGCATGGCTTACTCAAGAATCACTTGACCATTATCTTGATTATTTAAATTAAATTTTTGTCTGTTTTATTGGACCTCATGGTGGTGTATACAATACATCTTAAGAAAAAATCCCTCTAAGTACTTTAAGACATTTGAAATGCTTGGTAGGTTGGCTTTGGAAATATGAGACATATATGGATTTTGCGCTTTGATTTATTTTTTTTTTTTTTTTTAGTTCCACGCTTTGGATTCTTGAATACTAAGATTTTTAGCCCAAATACACAGCTCAAGTTACCAAATTAAAATGTGCAAGAGCCTCTTATCTTTGAACTTTTGGGCCTATTGGTTTCAGAGCAGGGCCTTGAACGGATCCGAGCCATATTTATACAACTGCAGTTTCCTAATTTAGGTTGGTATCCCAGTATAGTACCCATTTTGGCGATTGAGTAATGCTATATTTACTAAAATTGATCTTCTAGATAAAAAATTATATTAGAGAGTGTTGTACTAACATGGTAAATTGCAAATAGACAATGAAATAAGTCGGTCATACTCCACATTCAATAATAGTCTACCACATCAATGAATATGTAAAAGTTTGTTGACCACTCTTTTTGGTGTCGTGGTTTTTCTACTTCCTTTTTGGTTGAAGTACTCCTCAACACAATACCCTGGCTATATTGCCCTTCGTGAATCCCACTTTTCAGCATCCATCTTCCACCATCGTTCTAAGAAAGTGTCATTTCATTTTTTCTTGGTCGTGTCCCTTTTTCAATTAGATTTTTATTTTTATTTTTTTATGGGTCCTATCTTCTGGGATCCTCTCAATAAATAACTTTTCACCTCTTAAGGTGGGTTTTTCAAATTATGAAGTCTCTAGTGTCATCCTTGCAGAGTTTTGAATTCTTTTAATTTCCTTTCTTTGGTGGCATTTTTTGCTCCGGATAGAGTTGAATATGTGTACTGGATAGAAGGTTTGTCACAATAATTTTATTCACTTGAGCCATAATTTTCATACAATGATCTACTTGCTATTGTTTCTCTTCGCTTTCGAACAATCCACACATTGCATTTCGAGACTATAAAAACCTAGTTGATCTATGAGTTATTGAAACATTCTATCGAGAAAATGATGGACTTTTCCTCAATTCCCATGCACAGGCAAGTGGACTATTAGGATGCACGTGTGAATGATTTATATTAGAGAAATCACACATCGGAGAAATGGTATGGTGTTGAGTAGTTAATATTTCCTAGTTGACCCATAATACACTAACTTAAGCTTTTGAGTGAAGATGAGTCTAACTAGATATATTAACGGGCTCAGATTTAGATTATCTTTTGACAATTTTCCTAGGTGAAGGTATTAAACTTTTGCTATGTGCTCCCAACAAATGGTACCAGAGCCGATGATTGCGGTGTCCAAGTAGGTAGGACATTGTGGTCTAGCAACATGAGCTCGCGAGTATGAAGTTGGGCCAGAAAGATACCTGAATTAAGGGGGAGCAAACCTAACACTAAACTCACACATGAGCGGAAGATTGTTAGGTTGCACGTGTGAGTGAGTTATGTTAGAGAAATCCCACTTGGTCCATAACTCAAAGCTTTTGAGTGAAGATGGGTCCAACTGAATATTGACGGGACGGGCTCAGATTTAGACTCTCTCTTGACAATCTCCTTAGGTGAAGGTATTGAACTTCTACTGCGTGCTCCCAACATGGACTTCTTGGTTTTGGATATAAGGTTGTTGAAGCACAACCAACAGTTTTGGTTTATGAGTTGGTGTTTGTTCTCAAAGTAAAATGTCCAACATGGACTCGTTCAACATCCTCAAAGAAAGGAAAATAGATAAAAATAAATAAATAAATAAAAAAGGAAAGTTAACCACACGCTTTTCAAACTTTCATTTCTGTGTTGAAGTTTGCTTCAGAAACGGTTATCTTCATCTTGTTTGAGATAGAACATATATAGGGGCGCAAGAAAGAAAATAGTTGTTGATATGAGCATTAAAGTGCAGTTGTTCTAGCGAGTGCTTGGTGGGTTTTCGTTCCCATAATTACACCAAGAAGATTTAGCGTTGAAGCCAAATTAAATCTTGTGAGTTCAAGATTTGTTAATTCTTTCGTGAGATTGAGAGATTATTTCATGAGAAATTCTAGGGCTAAACGCTACATGCGTTATTGGATTTAATTACACTTTGGGAAATATTAAGAATGTTTGAGTGACTCAAGTGCGTAATCTCCGTTGTATGATTGGTCTATAATAAAATTCGTTTCTATTCTATTCGTGGACATAAGTCATTATGACTGAATCACACAAATTTGATATCCAATTTATTTTTTGTTCAGTCTATTTTATTGTTTGATCGCTCACTTTCCACAAAGTCTACATGGGCTACATCTCTTTATTTTATTAACTTGAAGCCTGTCTGCTTCAAGGAGAGAGAACAAATTGCAGCATCCTCCCTTTATAGCTTGTAAATTCAGTACTTGACATCACACATGATAAGATTGCACGAGCAATAGATGGTTACCAATGCAGTATAACATTTACTTCTTGCCATGAGAGATTTGACTCTTGCTCACAGGCTTGGACCTCAATACACTCACCAGGACAGATGACATCTTAAAACTATATTCATTTGGTAGCAAAAATCCTTGGTCAGAGTATTGTCATCATCACTTTACAAAATCAAATTTGTCTGAGATTACCAATGTGGTTATGCTCTTGTCTAATAGTGATCCTTTAAATAAACTAGTTCGACCTACACGATTTTTCTAATGTTCTATATTATTCTAAAGGATGTGATATGACCTTGTCGATTGTGCCAAGCCAATGTGGCGAGGAATTGGGGAAATCTGCGGAGTGGGCAATATATTTTAATTTTACTAGCAATACTACTCTTTCATGCTCTTTCTGATAGATAAAACTTTAATGAATGAACTCAAAGGTATTGATAGTAAATTGTACAAAATTGTCCTACATTTCTAATGAAGTTCTGTGTTTTGACAGTACAGGTCATATTGTCCCAAAGAGATATCTAAACGGATCACTAATCCAAGACCAAAATAGTGTTGGGAGGACTCTACTGACCAAACAAAACTATGAAATTGTCAACCGAGTCGTTTCTTTTTTTCTTTTATAAAAATCTAAAGACTTCTACTTACTTTATACATTGTACAATACTTAGTCATCGAATCAAACATTGGCTAAGATTAAGAAAAAAAAAGTTTGACCTTTTCTTCTAATAAAAGTTTCAAATGATTTCATCAACATTAGTGCTCTCTATCGTAGAAAACATTTTAATTATCCATTTTGAAACTCTTTTGTAATAAATTAATGTAGTAGTAAAAAGAATACCACACTACATTTAAAATTCAGATGATTTAGCTTTAACCATATGAATGGTCCCACATTATTGGTTAATAGAGAATCAAGTGGATTTACCAATGAATCACGAAAGTTATGGCTCTTAAATGTTATTTCTTAATTAATTAACTTATTTTATTCAAAAGTAGTTCACGGGGTCACGTATTTGTTACTTTATACTAGTTATAAAAAAAAAAAAAAAAAAAAAAAAAAAAAGGTGCAACTGGCCTCTTGAAAAATTGTTACACAGTACGAAATGATGCCTCATTGGGGTCCTATTTCTTCACTTAGCAAAACAAGGATGTGATGAAAATAAAAACAAGCTACGCTTGTTGACAGAGGTGAATGAGAAAAGGATTTCATCCTGTTGTCAATAGAGATGAAGGAGAATGACAAAGAGGAAGAACGAAGCCACATTAAGGATTTGGTTGTTTTAGGGTTTGGGATCGCAGCTCCCAGTTCTCTGGTTCTGGTTCCCTATTTGGGTTCATTTCTCAGTTTCGGCTCCCGATCTGATTCTGATTCTGGTTCTTGGTCCCAGTTCCGATTCCTATAGGAACCGGGAACCAGCGGTTCCTTAAAAAATGGAACTGAGAACTTACCCATCCCTCCATAGAATCAGGAACTGAGCGGCTTTGGTTCTTTGATTCTCTGATTCGTGGTTATACCCTAGAACCATGCTCACCCCTAACTCTTGGTCCAATAGATGCAAACCCGATGGCTAAATTAGTAGCAATAACCAAAGGGGCAGAAATAAGTGGATTCATGATAAGTTCCTCACAAAAAGAAATGGTTAATGATGCAATCATCCAATGAATTATGACTTAATTATTCCATCACTGAAATTCATTTAGACAAAGTAATCAACAACTTCGAATTAAAGTAATGGAACAATATTATTGAATCATCCGAACTACCTTTATATCTCTTTTTTAGTTCTTATCGAAGAGATTTTTGTGAATCCATCTTATTTTTGTTCTTCCATTTCTTTGTTCCGAACCATTAGTTGAATTATTCATTCTTTTTATTGATTTCATATTTTTAGTTATTCAATTCACAGTCACAGACGAAAGGGAAAGACTTCTATTGAAATCCCTATCTAAATTCATAATTCATAATAGTGTAGAGCATATTAGATTAGATCTATTTTTCGTTCATAGATTAGTAGCAATATCTAATATCACATATAAATGGGTTTCTTTCATATTGTAAACCAACTACTTTTTATTAGATTAAATCAGCTTTGGAATTATTATTATTATTTTATTTATTTTTAAAACAGAAACATCCAAGAGTTGGATTCCAACCATTCCATTATGCATACCCTATTTGTACCCACCCATATCAACTAATTCATGATGAATCGTGTCAATTTTACTCTTCCTTTTATTTATCACTATTTTGCATACATACAATCTACATGGACAAATTTGTTAGGTCGGATAATTGAATAGCATAGGTAGAAATATTAGTAATTCATTGATGTAAAAGTAAAAGTTCATACCATTTTTAATTCCTCTATATATTTATAATTATTTTATTTTTTCCATATATAATCTATATATACTTATTATTATTATTATTATTATTATTATTATTTTCTTATTAAATAAAATAGTAATAGAAAATATTTATTGGGGGTATGCATTATATAAATTAAATGGGCCAAACAAGAGTTTTAGAAAAATAATCTTGTCATGACCTAATCCTTTCGAGTAGTGAATACGAATTAGGTTTAAGGGGCATCAGTCAACTTCGGGCCAATGGTCTTCCATTGACTTAGGCTCTCTCAAGCTCATATCTTGCACGACGTCGAGCGTTTAAAATTTTAAATCATTTAAGCTTATGCAAATTTTGACTAAGGGGTCACCACTAACCTTGCCAATCTAGCATTTTTGGGGTCGACTAAAAACCTAGTAAGATAGAGGAGGATATTTTACTATTTATGCAATCGAAGATTTTAGATTCAGGAACGTGATTACGTTTTCCCTAAGGCTAATGTCATTCTGGTACTTGACTTGCTCATGTGCTAATTAACGCCATACCAGCCAATCTGAAAGAAATTCAAGGTTCGTCCTAACCATTCTAGAGCAAGAAAGTAACACCCAAAATATTGAAATGCGCAATCAATTATAATTGTAAAGAAAAAGCACACAAACATCCTAATATCGTCCCTAAAAATAATAAAGAAAATTTAAAACAAAGAACCCTATTGTAAAGCCCTAAAAGGCTTATCTAATTTTGGGATTCAATTTTTAAGGGTTTCTAATCTTTTTGAATGTTTATGACTTTTTAGAATTTTTTATTATTTCTAGATTTTCAGATTATTTAATGATTTTTTGAAATTCTTTTTTTTTATTGATTTTCGAATTTTATAAATTTTTATTATTTCCTAAAATTTTAAAAAGTTTTATCATTTTTAAAATTTTTTATTTTAAAAATATTTTTGAATTTTTGAATTATTATTATTGTTATTATAATATTTGGCAACAGGTTTGGACCAAATATACTTGATCCAACGTGTTGACCCGACTTGTCGACCCATATTCAACGGAATAAAAAATCGATTTTTTTGTATTTTTTATATTTTAATTAATTTTCAGTGGTCGCCCTCTCCGAAAACTAACGGGCGTCTCTCCTCCTTCTGTTATGCAAACAGGATACTCTTTAGGCGAGCATCCTTCCTGCGAAGCTGTTCCTCGGCGACCAGCTCCTATCTCTGACTCTCTATCTCTCTCTCTCTCTCTCTCTGCGATCTCTCTCTCTCTCTCTTCTTTTTTTTTTTTTCTCCTTTTTGCCAAAACCGTTGAGCCTTCTTTCTGTTATTTTTCTCGCACGCCAGCTTGCACGGTTTGGTTCTAGAAGGCATTGGCTCAGCTCTCGTTACAGCTTTGTCGTGCCCTCTTCGCTCACCGAGGCACGCTTGGCCTTTCTTCCTTCCCTGTGTCACACATGCCGTGTGACGGAAGAGAGAGACGCTGGGGCTGGCCTTTCTTTTGTTTGGTTCTATCATGGACCAAGGAAATACAAAAGGAGATGGGCTAAATAAATAAAGAAAGCCTCTTAAAAAATGAGTTAATCGTGTCCCTCCATGGATTCGCCTATATAAGTTGCAGCTAAAGTTGTAAAAATAAGAGC
The DNA here is from genome assembly GCA_014182515.1 of Eucalyptus microcorys. Taxonomy (NCBI): domain Eukaryota; kingdom Viridiplantae; phylum Streptophyta; class Magnoliopsida; order Myrtales; family Myrtaceae; genus Eucalyptus; species Eucalyptus microcorys. The sequence goes on along the minus strand of CM024568.1, from coordinate 4,261,192 downwards.
TCCAATACCTCTAGTAAATACTCCAAGGAACATGACAGGTATAGGAGCCACTAAATGTACTAAAGAAACAATAAAAACAACTACCAATTCATCGGCTAATATATTTTCAATAAGTCTAAAACTAAATGATAAAGGTTTTGTGAGAAAGGATTGAAGTTCATTGAATGTATTTACTAAAATAACTTCATTGTTTTGTTTTTTTGGCAAGATTTGCATAAAAATACGCCACTAACATGAGTAAAGTTAAAGCAATGGTAGTATTTATATCATTCATGGGTGCAGCCCCATGAGGTTACACTACGATTTTTTTTACAGTAGAAGAGCACTTGATCAATTCAAAACAAAAATAAATAGAAACATGGTTCTAATAAAAGGTAACCATGGACCGTATTCATCTCTAGTTTGAGTCTTGCTAATGTCTCAAATGAATTCAATGACATATTCAAAGAAATTCTAACTATCTGTCTAAATTGTTTGTGGATTCCAAACATCCATACTAGCTGAACCTAATAACATAGCAATTATAAGCCAAGATGTAATAAGGACTTGGCCATGAACTTGAAATCCTCCTATTTGCCAATAGAAATGTTGGCCTGATTTCACACCTGATATATCGTATTATCATTTTGGTGTGTTGCTAGAACATGATAAAACATTCATATTGCCCTATAATAGAAATACAACTTTCAAGGGAATTATTTTGTTCAACCATCTCTTTTTCGACTTGCTTAGTTGAATTCTACTTTGGATGTGACTAATCACATGATATCTAGAGTAATTTTGATCTCTTTTATATGATTCAAGAGTAGCAATCAATTCCAAATTATGAAGTTCAAAAAATAATTTATTGATCTTATTATTACTCAAGGAGCAAATCCTTTGCTGTAATCAAAATATTTGCAAGATCCAGGTCGCAACTTAAATTGATTAAACAAATTGTTGGAATTCCCAAAGTGATATAGTTTCGAAGAGTAGTATATTCTTCTTGTTGATCAACAATAATTACAATATTTTTGAAAGCCTATTTGGAATATTCCGAACATTGCTCATCAAGATTACATAATAGGTAGCGAGTCTTATTTTGGTAGGACATTGAAAAGGAAGAAATATAAATAAGAATTAGTCCTATATATGAAGAATAATAGGATATAATTGTAGTGACTACCTAAATTAGAGGAATTCAATAAATCAGGAAATCTTCTAATTTGGAGGTGATTACCAATTGGGCAAGATTCCTAATTTGGATAGAGGTCTACCACTATAAATAGAAGGATTGGATGGAGATTTAAAGAGCACCAAAAAATATTCCAAAAAGATCACAAGAGCCTTTAGTAATGTGAGTAAACATGAGAATTCTTGAGAATTTTTAAGAGATGATGTGTTTTGTGGCATTTGTGAGGATTTATTATAAGAGAAACACCATTAGAGTGTTAATTGTAATCCTTCAATTACAGTGGAGAGTTCCGATTAGCATCCCGTGGTTTTTCCCATCTTGAGTTTTCCATGTAAAAAATTTCTAATGTATCATTCTTATTTTCTCTCATCTACTGTATTATTTATGTTTCACATATTGCGCAATTTTGATAATTAGAATTCCCTTACGATTGATTGTAATCTGACTTAATTTACAACAAGTAGAGCTATAACAAAAATGAAAAACAACAACCATGACCTTATTGTCACGATGTAGCTTCAAGGGGCCGCCTTTAGGGGAATGGGTTTAGAGGTACTTGCTTATAAAGTGTAGACTATCCTTAAGTCCATACTTCGAGTGACATTAGTTTTTCTAATCTATGTGTTTAAAAAGAGTCGCATACTAGCCATTATTTAAGGTCAGCTAGGAACCCTAATCAAGACACAGGACTATTGTCTTGATACATGCACAACAAGGTATTTCGGAATTAGGGATTTGATTACCTTAGTTATTTAACTAGAGCCCTATTGGTACCTTGACTATTTGTTAACTAAAAAGTCATAGCCGCCTATTGAAGATTTTAAGGTCCATACTAATCTATTTAAGAAAATAACAATCGTTATATTGAAATTGGGCAATCAAGTATTATCTAATTGAAAAGTGCAAGTATCAACCTAATAGTGCTCTAAAAAGAAAAGGCATCCAAAAATCCTATGATAAAGCCCTTAAAGACTTATCCAATTGGATTTCAATTTTTTAAGGATTTTCCACATTTAAAGAAAAAACTACTCATAAAGTTAATTCGTAAACTTTCTCTAAATTTTTTAATTTTGGAAAATTTTTAACATTTTTAATATTTTCTATTTTTAATATTTTTAAAATATCTCTAATTCTGGAAAATGGACTCTGGACCGGGTGAATATGGGTCTGACCCGGACCCTAAAGGTCCTAGTTGGAATTCGGACTGGCCCCTGGGCCTAATCCGAGTATAACCAACTTATATTTCATCTACTAAGCCCACAACTCCTGAACTTTAAGCCCATGACACCTAACCCTTATCTAATCCTGAACCAGCCCATTCTCTATTTAGCCCATGGATTTTTCATTTCCTCTCTGTTTAATTACTCTTTCTCTGTTTCTTTTGTTTTCCTTTCTATTGTCTATTTTCTATTTTTTTCTCTCTTTCTTTTTATTTTGTTTTGCTTTCTATATTCTATATTATCTTTATTTCTTTTTCTCTTCCCTACACGTGGTCTTCTTCCTTGTGAAGCCGTCTCTTCTTCACGACGTCTTCCCCTTGCCGACATCCTCGCCTGAAGCACCAATAATCCGAGGAATCCTCGTCGACGCTCAGGCCATTGCCGGGCTGCAATCCAGCGTCGGTCGTTCAGTCCAATTGACCCCAGTCACCATCGGCCAGCTGCTGGCCGGTGGTTTCTAGTATTGTAGGATCAATTACAATTCATCCCCAAGTTTGTTTTTTACTTTTCTCTTCCGACACAATCTAACACGCAAATTTATAATTTGGATTGCTTTTTTCTTCGAGTTTTATACATTATTGGAATGAAATTGAATTTATCAAATTAAAACAATGATTGATATTAACAAATGGTGGATTAATATTTTTAGTGTAAATTCATTCTAGGATCTAACTATTATTTATTTATTTGTGAATTTGAATCAAATTAAATTGATTAAAATAATCATAAGAATGGTCATTTATATAAAAATATACATTTAATATGCAACGTATTAGAATTCTTTTTTTTTTTTTTAGAACAATGTATCGACATATTGTGTCGTGTCGTATCCTGTGTTGCGTATTGTGTGTTGGTATTAATGTTGTTGCCACTTTGTTTGTATTATCAAATTGGATGGCTAGCATTATTCATGCCAATTTCTCAATTATTGGTAAAAAAAAAAAAAAATTCTCATTCCCACCATTGGCATCGTCTAGGCTCGTGCCTATAGACTCTTGTTACTTTGTTTTTGGAGAATACCATGGTACGTTTTTGGGGAAAAGTGTCCAAAAAGTCTTGAACTTTTTACATTTGTACTAATTTAGTCATAAACATCTTATTGATATTAATTTAGTCATAAATGTTTTCACTTTAGCTAGATTTTGTTGACTGGGTGCTAATTGGCTAATATGGCATGATCGATCGACGTGGACAATTTTCAATAATATTTTAATATTTTTTCTCTTTTTTTATTTTTGTTTTACTTTTTTTCCTTTTCCTTTTCCTTTTCCTTTTCTTTTTCTTTTTCTTTTTCTTTTTTCCTTCTCCTCCTCCTTCCTTCAATTGGTCATCGAACCTTGACCTTAACCACCTATAGTGAGTCTCACGGCTATGGGTGTCAAGAACCGAACCGAACCGAACCGAAAAATTTGGTTTTTCGGTTCGATTCGTATTCGGTTCAATTCTCATTAAAAACCGAAAAAAATTTTATCGGTTTGGTTTTTATCGGTTAACCGAACCGAACCGAACCGAAAAACCAATAAAATCAAACCATTAACCAAACACATTCGGCAGAGAGATTGTCTCTTTCCCTCTGCAAAAGACCTCTCCAGTTTACTCTCTACCAAACATGGAGCTCAAAGCAAAGTCCCCAATGAAAACTCAAGTAAAAGAAAAATCACAAATCCTCTTCTAATTCCAATAATATACCTTAAGTCTTTATTTTCTTCTGAACTCGAGTCTCTTCAAGTTTCATCATGTTCCAAAAAATGTTTATTAATAATAATAATAATCAAAAAATGAGAGAAGAGGTTTCATTTTCATGGTTTTCTTCAGTCGCAGGGGATGAACAGAGTAACGGTTTGGGTAGTCATAGTGACCTTCGTGGTGATTGCGGGCGGAGAAGAAGGCAGGATCGTGAAGACTTTCAACACCTTCGAGTACAGCGCCATGAGCTGCAGGGCTCATAGCTGCAGGGCTTACAGCGCCTCGGTGAGCCCTGCAGCTCATAGTGGCCTTCGTGGTGATTGCAGGGGGAGCCGAAGGAGATGGGTTTCTTTGTTGGACGGATTGTCTTTTCTTTTCTTCTTTTTTTGGTTGGCATCTGTTACATGATGTTTGGTGTCATTGAGAGGAACAGGACAGTCATATAAAAGAACAGCATTCAAAGAAAATGGCTTCTTTTCTTTCATTTTTTTGGCTGGACGGAGAAAACAAAAAAAGTGATCTATTTGGGGTTGGTGAATTGCTTTTGGACAGCATGCGCAAGGTAGTAAGAATTAGCTATGATACATGTAATTATGTTTCTCGAAAGCAAAAAGAGGATTGTGTCCGTAGGCTTTCTTTGATAATGTCGCGACCTCTTTTTTTTTTTTTTTTCGGCGCCCAATCGGGCCGAGCGCCTAAGGAGGCTAATGGTTCAGCTAAGTTTATTAAGCGTAGCCCGGACTCTCCCAAATCCACCAATTCACAACTTAATGGTTTGATATTTTTAACCTGTGAGTTAATTTAAAAAGGAGTCGCCACTAATCGATTTGGAGTGGGTCAATTAGAAACCCAAGCAAAATATCAGGAGAAATACTTGCTCCTTCGCAACCAGAGAAATTAGGATCGAGGACTTGATTACACTAGTTAATCACTAATGCCCTTTCGGTACCTAATCTTGTTTAAACCCTAAGACTTTTTGGATTTTTGATGGACTCTCCATGCATTTTGTGGAGGAAAAACATCTTTAGGGTCTTTTTCTCATTTTTGGACATAAAAAGGATTTTTTGGGATTTTTGATCTTTTTCTGGAAATAAAATCATTTTCTTACTTTTTCTATTTTTTTTTGGCTTTCTCTGACTTTTTTGACTTTTTTGGGAAAATATTTATTTTTGATTTTTTTGATTTTTTATTTATTTATTAAAATATTATTTTTATTATTATATTAATATAAAAAGGAACCAGGTCGGATCTAGGGTTGGGTCTCGACTCGGGTTGTCCGCCCAGACGCGAACGGGCCTACAACGCAGGCCCGACTCAATTTTTTTGTTTTTATTTTTCTTAAAACCTCAGCCCACACACCAGAATTGTGCCTAGTTGAATTAAAAGGGGACACTGGCCCAACAAGCTTTTATTTGTAAAAACGGCCCGATTGGAGCCCGAAGACCGAAGGCCCACTTCAAAGAAATCCAACCCGGGCGAAACCCTACCCGATCAACGAGTCGGATCCGCCCGACTTCGGCCCGTCTTCCCCTTTGCCGACCCGGCTTTCGGAGTTCACGAGATCCGGCGATTCGCGGTGCGATGAGGGACAAGTTAGGGAGGTCGTCGGTGACGAGACGGTGACGACGGGTTTGCCCGCAAACTGCGTAACGGGGGTGACATCGGGGGGGAGGGAACCGTCTAGAGGTGCGGCACGGCGCCGAGATTGGTCGCGGCGTCGGGCCTAGCAAGATGCGGGGACGGCGGCGACCGGAGGTGACACCGAGGGAGATGAGTGGCTGCGGGGATGGCGTGGGCGGCTGGGCATCGGCGGCGAGGCTTGAGGCGGCTGGTTTGGGGGTCAGTTGAGGCGACAGCGAGGCATGAGGACAGCGGCACGGTGAGATCGGCGCAGCGACGGCGTCAAGGCACGGGACCTACTCGGTTCGGCCTTCTCTCTCCCGCAACCCTCCCCGCCTTACGGATCTCGAACCTCCTTTGCTTAGAACTCCTTCTCCTCCAGCCGGATCTCGGATCTCTCCCCTCGGGCTCGCTTGCGGCCGGCCTCCCCGAAGTCTCTCGGAGGGAGGTCGTTCGAGCTTCGCGGCCCGATCTCTTGCGTGCTCGCTCCTTGATTCTCCCTTGAAGTCTCAAGGGAAGATCTCCGAGTTCGTTGTGTCCTTCGACGGAGGTTGTGCCCCGCTATTTATAGGCGAGGGGGTCCGGTCAACGGAAAACCTCGACCGCTGGTCTTTGGCTTGCCGACCGGACGCCCGCGGCTGAATCGGCATCCCATCTTCGCTCCTCCAACAAGGTGTGCTTGGCATTGAAGGCAGCCAATAATGGCGCCTGAGATTCGTCTCTTCCGGCCGATGTCGGCCTACCCTTCTCAGCCGTAGGTTGTCCTTCGCGCGTCGGCATCCTCTATGCGCGTGAATTGCAGAGGCGTAGGGGAAGAAGAGGGAAGAAGGAAGAAGAAGAAGAAAAAGAGAAGGGGGCTGGGCTTTGTGGGGGAAAGAGCTGGGCCCTAGGCCTGCGTTTAAAAGAAGAAGAGGGGGCTGCTTCTTTTTTTGTTTTTCTTGTTTTTATTGATTTTTTTTTTTGTTTTTGTTATTTATCATTTATTATATGAAAAAAGGAAAAATAAAAGAAATTAAGGCCTTATTAATAACCTAATCAAAATTTAGGTGTCAACAGATAAGCTTTCATCAAATGCTTGAAGGACATAAATGATTGGCCGTTGTCCGATCCTTTGCCGTCATACGGCCATGGGAGGGAAGCACCGGGAGGGAGGTACATGAGCTTCATCCAGCCAAAAAATGAAAGAAAAGAACCGAAAAGAAAAACAGAAAAAACCAAAAGTTGAAAACCAAAAACCAAAAAACCGAACCGAACCTAAATTTCGGTTCGGTTCGGTTCGGGTCTCATTCGGTTCAGTTCAGAAGTTTTTTCTAATGGTTCGGTTCAATTTTTCAAAACAACTAAATCCAACCGTTGACACCCCTACTCACGGCCACTAGCGAGACTCAAGCCCTCGCTAGAGGCCATAAGGGCTGCTCACCAATGGTCGGAGAGGGATGGCCTCACTAGAGGTTGGGCGAGGCTTGAGCCTCACTAGATCCAGTGAGGGCAAGCCTCTCGTGAGGCCACGATGGCCTCAAGCTAGCCTCGTCGATTTGGTGAGTTTGAGCCTCGCCGCCTAGCACGAGTAGCCCTTGGGGCCTCTAGTGAGAGCTTGAGCCTCGCTAGTGGCCGTGAGGGTCGCTAGAGGCTAGGAAGCTCGAGAAGGTCTGATTAGAGAAAGGAAGAGGGGAAGGAAAAGAGAAAAAGAAAAAAGATTAAAAGATTAAAAAATATTAAAATATCATTAAAAATTATCCACGTTAGCACCGGTTGTGTCATACTAATTGATCGGCATCTAGTTAGCAAAATCCAGCCATAATAAGTCGGAAGAACTGAATTGGTACCAAATCAAAATGTTTATGACTAAATAAACTAAATTGACACCAATAACATATTTAGGATTAAGTTGGCATAACTATCAAAGGTTTAAGACTTTTTTGATACTTTTCCCTACATTTTTGTTCCTACATGACAACCTTCATGTGATAATTTGTTGCTTTAGAATTTTTTGGACAAATTTCTCTACTACATTCATATGTGAATTCTCTCTTTTGTTTTGTTGTTATCTCCTGTTGGTGCTCTCTCCCTTATTCTTCACCCTCTCCTTAAATCTCCTTAACGGGTGAAATATTCTTTGTTCTGTTCAAATGTTAAAGAGAGCAGTTCAAAACCTTTACCAATGCCGACTCAATGAATAGGGTCTTGTTTCACATGATCACAAAGAATCGCTATACATTTAAGAACCTCAAGTATCAATTTGACTCTCTCTCTTTTCAATATTCGAGAGTCTTTAGTTTTCACTGCATATGAATTTGGATTGTCGAAGCCAACTTGCCCTGTTCCTTATTGATGAGTAATCCTGAGTTCATTTGCTGACGATTATGCTTGAACGAAACTGACTAGGTGTAATAATTGAACTTTTTGTTTGTGTGTGTGAAGTGGCAGCATTATTGAGTCGATTAATGGAGCTTTATATCTAAACATATCATTATGATATTGGATATTGAATATTTTAACATTAGTTGCATATTGCATTCTAGGGAAGTACCCTGAGGGTGCTTAAAGTTTTTTTACAAAAGGGTGGGAATATGGATTTTCTCTCTACGAAATGTAGAGTCTCTCTACCTTCTTGGTAGGTTTCTTTCACATATTTTCCCAATTTTTACAGACTTATCTCGAAGCTCTCTCTACTGGATCTCTTAATCGGAACAATTCTACATCTTCACCTCACTTCCTTTTTCATCCCCTACTTCAACGCCCTCCACCGAACTTTTCTTGCGGCTTGCATGTCACAATCGGGTCTTCATTTCTATTGCTCGATCTTCTTCCACTAAGGGTTTCTTCAGAATTTATTCGGTCTTCAAGTTAATCATGAATCGCTCGACTGCTGATGAAGAAGCTCGCCTGGGGGCTTTATGTCATCGAATAGGTCGCCTATGGTCAGAACAAGCAGTGGAGGTCTGGGACGAAGCAGCACCTGTTGAGAAAATTGAGGAATGTCGGTTAGTTTTAGTCGGTAAGCTTTTAAATAATCCTACAGTTAACTTTCAGGCATTTCAAAATACTATGAAAGGGGTATGGCGCACTGAACTTGTGGACATTTCTCTGGGCGACTCTGGTTTATATATCATTAAATTCAAATCTGAGGAGGTAAAACAGAGGGTGTACGAAAATGGACCTTGGCGTTTTGCTAACCATCTGGTCATGTTAAAACCCTGGATAGCTAATACACCTTTGCAATGCTACAACTTCACTACCTGCCAGCTTTGGGTCCAAGTTTATGGTTTGCCATTGGAAAGATGTACTGATAATATGTTTCGTAAGATTGCTGCTCACATAGGGAGAGTAACAGAAGTGCGCATAGAGAATAAGGATGGCTCTATGCTAAAAACAGGAAGGGTCAGGGTAGAATTTAATCTTCAACAGGCACTCATGACAGGGATATTAATCAAAATTGAAGGAAAAAATTTCTGGCTTGATTTCAAATATGAAAAACTTTCGCACTATTGCTTTTCATGTGGTAAGCTTGGCCATTATGCCACGCATTGTGCAGAGTTTCCTTATGACGAAAGCAATATGGAAAAGAATGATTGTTTCTTATATGGCTCATGGCTAAAAGCAGAGGTCAGAGACCATAGCCCGTTCTGGCGTACCTTTTATGAGACGAATCCATCCCCAGCTGTTGTTGATGAGACTGTCCCGGAGACTCCTCCATCCCCTTCGGCCATTATCCCTGTTCAAAAAGATAAAGGAAAGCAGACAATGGAAGCAATGGAGTATAATCATCCTATTATTGCTGCAACTCCTATTAAATGGAAAACTATGGTTCCGAATGCATCAGAGAGTCTGAATGTGCACCAGAAACTTCTGGCTAGTAGCATTATAGCAAGCACTATACAATCTAAGAAGATTAAGCATTCAAGTCTTACTGCACGCTCTGGACCTATTAAGAAGGCCAAAAAACTCTTTAGCCCTGATGTTCGTACTCAATTCCGAGAGAACTTTGATGACTCACATCTGATGGACACTCCAATTCTTGCAGCTGAAGAACCCAGTAGATGGGCTGTGGTGGCTAGCCCGAATCAGCCACCCCCGACAAATGAAGATATTAAGCTGGAACCTGTCGGGGTTTGGGCAATCCCCGACAGTTCGAGCTCTAAGGGTCCTAGTAGCCCAAGAAAAGCCCCAAATAATTTTTTTGATGGAAACAAAGAATCAAAGTCCAGTTCTTCTTAGAATCCAGAAGAGACTCAAATTTTCAAACAGTCTACTTGAAGAACCTGTCGGGACAGCAGGTGGTTTGGCTATGTTTTGGAATGATGGTGTATCCATATCACTTGAACATAAATCCTCATACTACCTTGATATGATATGCACGGATAAGGAAACTATGTTGCTCATGCGCCTCACCTGTGTTCATGCACCATCAATCTACACTCAAAGACAGTATGTATGGAATGAGTTACGCCATATCAGCGACTCTAATACTTTACCCTGGGTGTGTGTTGAAGATTTCAACAAAATCCTTTACCACTGGGAGAAAACGGGTAAGCGCCAAGCTGATCCCTATCGGTTGAGGTCTTTTCGTGCTTTTGTTGAGTCCTGTTCGTTCCTGGAGGTGGCAAGTAAAGGCTGTGCATATACCTGGGTTAACAATCGAGAGGGAGAGGAGTTAATAAAGGAAAAACTGGATCGGGCTCTCTACACAATGGACTGGCATTTAGCTTATCCAGCTGCTGAGGTGTTTGTATTACCTGCTCTGGCGTCGGATCATAGCCCACTTCTCCTTACCATAGAAACCACAAATAACAAAAGGAGAAGACGTTTTACCTTTGAGGCCTTCTGGATTCAAGATCAAGAATGCTATCAAATCGTTGCTGAAAACTGGTGCTTCAATCCGCAGTCCAAATCTACAATTTCAGAGAAGATCAAGTCTATTTCAGGTGCCCTTGCTGTATGGAGTCAAAAAAAATTTGCTAATGGTAGAGAAAAACTGCGTGGTTTGAAACTACAACTCCAAGACATTATGACTAAGCCCCACAACCATCATGATCATGAAGAGATGACTCGCCTGCAGATGGAAATTCAATACCTCTGGCAACAGGAAGAGCAGTATTAGGCATTGAGATCCCGTATTAACTGGCTTAGATGGGGTGATAAAAACACCAGATTCTTTTATGCCTCTACTATCCAACAAAGACAGAGAAATAGGATCAGCATGCTACAGGATATAGATCAAACTTGGGTGCGTGATCAGAAAAAACTTAAGGATATGACCCTACATCATTTTCAAACTTTGTATACATCTATAGGGCATCGTGAGTATGAACCTATATTGTTGCAAAGGTGCCCTCGGATGGTCACGAAAGACATGAATACTAACCTCACACAAGCTGTCACTCAAGAAGAATTAAGACAGGCTGTCTTTCAGTTGGGTGCAACCAAAGCGCCAGGGCCGGATGGACTCAATGGGTTGTTCTACCAGCATCACTGGGACATTCTGAAAGCAGATCTCCTCGACTTGGTACAAGATTTCTTCTGCACTAGAGTCTTGCAACCTGCACTCAATCAGACAACTATAACTTTAATACCCAAAGTCCCTAACCCGGAACGACTCAACTAGTATCGTCCAATAAGCCTTTGCAATTATATCTATAAGATTATTTCAAAGATATTAGCCAATCATCTCAAACCGTGGCTACCAATGCTGATTTCCCCAGAACAATCTGCTTTTATCAGTGGTCGTCAGATTCAAGATAATATATTGATCGTGCAAGAGGTCCTTCATCAGTTTAGGATTAGGAAACGAAAGAAACATCTTCAAGCAGTCCTAAAGTTAGACATGCAGAAGGCTTACGACCGGGTTGAATGGGATTTTCTCCGGGATTATATGCTCAAACTGGGTTTCAGCTCAATATGGGTCCAATGGGTCATGGAATGCATTACAACTTCTACTCTTAGTGTCGATTTAATGGCGAAAATCTTCCATATATTCACCCTACTAGAGGACTCCGTCAGGGTGATCCTTTATCACCATATCTATTCATCCTGGTAGCAAATGTACTTTCTATCCTCATCCAGCAAGCTCTGCATATGGGACATCTTAAAGGTATCACATTGAATAGATGGTGTCCAACCCTATCACACTTATTATTTGCTGATGATGCTGTTTTCTTCCTGGATGGTAAACTACAGGAATGTCAGAATCTAGCGAATTTGCTAAATCAATATTGCTTAGCGACTGGCCAGACTGTGAACCGGAATAAATCTGGTATTCTTTTCAGCAAGGCATGTCCTCTCCAATTACAAGAGAATTTGGCCCAAGAACTCCGGGTTCCTATCCTAACCAAATGTAGTAAATACCTTGGTATACCATTAGACTGGGGAAGATCAAAAAGGGATATGTTCGCCTGGATTTTAGCTCGTGTGCATTCTAAACTAGAAGGTTGGAAGGAGCAGTTCATCTCGAAAGGTGGTAAGGAACTTTTAATCAAAACCGTTGTTCAAGCTATCCCTCAATATGTGATGTCTATTTTCCAGATCCCTATTTCTCTATGCAAGTCTATTCAACAGAAAATTGCCAGATTTTGGTGGCAGAATAATAGTACCAAGACAGGTATCTATTGGAAACAAAGTGGGATTCTCTTACTACGAGAAAGGACATTGGAGGGATGGGCTTTCGTGACCTCACCACTTTTAACAAAGCCTTACTAGGTAAGCAGGCATGGCGTCTAATTAATAATCCCACTTCCCTATGGACAAAATTGTTTAAAGGTCTTTACTATCATGCTACGGACTTCTTGCATGCCAATAAAGGAGTTAGACCTTCATGGGGTTGGTAGAGTCTACTGCTTGGCAGAGACTCAATTCTGGACAATATTCAATGGTCTGTTGGAGATGGGAAAAACATTTCAATCCGCGAAGATAGGTGGCTCTCAAGTGGTACCATTGGTGGCCCTGGGCCCCAAGGTGAACCAAAGCAGGTTGCAGATTTTATTTTACCAGGTCAGTATACTTGGGATGAACCCTTGCTGCGTCAATCTTTTGATGCCCAGACAGTGGCTGAGATCCTAACTATTCAGCTTCGAGCCCAATGCCCAACTGATAAGGTCATATGGAAAGGTACTCAAGACGGTGTATATACAGTCAAGAGCAGTTACAACTACCTCAAAGCAAAAGCACACACGACTGATCCTAACAGTGCATCATCCTCCTACCAAGCCCCTACAAACCTTTGGCGCAAGATCTGGCAGATCAAGACATCTCCAAAGCTTCGCATCTTTATGTGGTCTCTTTGCCACAATGCTCTTTCAACGCGTGAGAATCTCTACCACAGACATATAATTTCGGACTCTCTGTGTTAGTTATGTAAAACACACACCCCAGAATCTACAGAACACATCTTCTTATTATGTCCATGGGCAAAGAAAGTCTGGTCGCATTCGCAGATAAACATCACTCTGGCGGCTTACAACACTCAACGTATGGACGCCTGGTTAACAGATATATTAACTAGTAGAAATATCTTACCAGATCTGGAAACTATTGTGCATACTCTGTGGCAGATCTAGAAAGCCAGGAATAGTTTTGTCTTTCGCAGGGTTCACCCTGATCCAACACAGGTGGTGCAAACGGCTCTGGGAAATGCTCTGACAGATCGTCGTCTCTGTGCAGCGAGCCCGACATCTCGGCTTCGATCTCTATCATCTGATCGGGTTTGGCATCCTCCGGTTCCTGGCACCTGGAAGATTAATATTGATGGAGCTTTCACCCCTGCGTCTCATGAAGGATCGGTGGCTTCCATCACTCGAGATCACGCTGGTCGAATTGTAGCTGGGTTCTCAAGCCATGTCGCTGCATCTTCGGCTCTGCAGACGGAAACCCAGGCCTTAACCCTCACTCTATGAGATCTGTTGCAGAAAGGACATATAGATCGAGACCTTACCTTGGAATCAGACTGCCAGACCCTTGTGGATGCGGTCAACAACTCTCGCCCTCCGCCATGGGAAATCCGCTCACTGCTTGCTGAGGCTGCGGTGCTTCTCCAAGGGTTCCCAAACCTGCGTGTCGTCCATTGCAGCAGGGATGCGAATGAGGCAGCCAACTGGGCTGCCAAGGCCCATCAGTCAAGAAATCTTCCTCCAAATTGGCCCTCTTCTATTCCCCCTCCGCTTTTGGATATAATATGTACGGACTTAATTGCAAACGGTGTAACTCATCCTTAAATCTATATACTTGCCTCTTCGACCAAAAAAAAAGGGTGGGAATATGTCGTGGCATAGAGAATGGCAAATCTACTTGATGCTTCTTTGAATGAATCTCTGCATTTCAGGCAATAAGAATTTGAGAAGTGCGCTGCAGGAAAAATTTCAGGTTAACGGGAGCAAAATTTCTTGTCCATATGCTAGCATTACAGAGTGCGATAGATGATCTTTATGGGATTGTATGTCACCTTGATGATGCAACTAAATTAAGCACCTTTCTATGCATTGAGATGAGACAATAATGTTGTGTCGTCCCTTTTCATTTTATTTTCTCCATTTTAAGTCAGAGGATATCGGTGTTCGGAAAATGAGTCGAGTTCTTTGTTGCCAAATTTTTTGGAGTCTCTTGATGCATTTACTTTCGTTGCTCAAAGGAACATCCAATTCTAGATTTGATGAAGCTCGTGTAAATTAAACTCGCGAAAGACCATTTTCATTCTAGCCTTCGCAACAAAACTAAAAAGAAGAGAGAATTCATATGTGAATTCTAAAGAGAGAATTTACATATGAATGTAGTAGAGAAATTTGTCCGAAAAGTTCTAAAGCAACAAATTATTACATGAAAATTGTCTTGTAGGAAAAAAATGTACCATAGTATTCTCTAAAAACAAAGTAACAAGAGTCTATAGGCCAATCTAGATGCAACCAGGAGCCTAGACGATGCCATTGGTGGGAATGAGAATTTCTTTTTGACCAATAATTGAGAAATTGGCATGAATAATGCTAGCCATCCAGTTTGATAATACAAGCATCTGAATCAAATAGATAGAATATCTTCCACTCATAGGCGACATGCTCAGTATCTTGGAAGGTTCCAATTCTCCATTTGACAAAGGGTGGGCTAGAAGCGCATTATTCTGCAAGAAAAATAAGAAAAGAGTATAGAAACCACATTTATACCTTTCTCTGGAAAATTTATACAGCAAAATGCACTGACAAACCACCGAGCTTTTCCTGCATAGGTGTGCTCTTAGATTTGGGCTAGAATGCTGGTGATTTTCCCATAACAGGCCAAACAATTTCTTACCTTCAGATTGAAAAATAACTGCCTCAACTTCTTATTATATTTCTGAAAATTTGACGAAAGGGTTTGATGTGAAGCCTTCTCAAGGGCAGTTACTGCTGGCACCTTGACCAAATTAAAGGATGCTCACCCACTTCCCAAGTGAAAATAAATGTATTTAAAAATAAAATAAAATTGTCATCCATGCCTTCACTTTCTGTTCTCAACATTTAGTTCCATTTTCATCATTAGTTCCTTCAGAAGTGCACACATACTGTACAACCTGAAGGAGCCTCTCTAACCATTTATCACAAGCGCTTTCTCCAGTTAGTTCGTTAAACCTGACTAAAATGGCATAGTATTTAGAGGCATTACCTGTAGAACTTCCTGGTGTTTCAGCTTTAAAGCGTTGATCTGATTTGGCTGTTGAATCTTCCTCTCTAGAGACATCCAAAGGTGACACATTCCTTCTTTGGAAGCTCCTTTTTCTCTTCAACTGATCTTCCTGGTTAGCATGAGCATTCTTTGTATCGATATCTAGGAGATCTCCCAAGCATTTTGAGGTTTTTTGAAGGAAAAGATCTATCTCACGTTGTTTGTTGACTTCATAATCATCATCGGTCAACTTGAATAACTTCTTTTCATAAGTGTCATAAACCTTTTGCACTATGAAACCAGGATTTTGTTTTCGATTAGGGAGTTGCTTGTGAATTGGAACATAGTGTATCACACACTTGTGCATCACAGATTCTGCAGAAATCCCGTCTCGATGGAAACTATAAAAGAGCTCTCTATTGTCATGGGACTGCCAACTCCCACCTCCCTTTTTCTCTATTTCTTCAGGTCTGTAGAACCATTGTCCTATAACCATCATCCTTCCATTATTGGTTTGTGCAATATCCTATATAACCATATGATGAGTGTTTAATTAAATACTGCTCGACAAAACATAATAGCAACAAGGGTACAAACTCTTCTACAACGGTTAAAAAAAACAAAGTTTTTATAAATAATAAAGAGAGAAGACAAAATTCAAGTAACCAAAAAAGAAAAAAAAATTCGGCCACCATAATGCAGAAACATTCGCCCAATAAGAAGACCAATGCTCATGTAACAAAAGTCTGTTTAGAGGGAGTTGACTAATAAACAAAGCATATATATACACACACATCATCATCATCTAATTTGATTCGTTATGATTGAACAAAAATGGAGTTACCTTGATAATAGCCACATATGGTTTTTGGGTTATGTCATCGGGAACCACAAGCACAGTATCCTCCTGAATGATAGCCATAATATGGAAAGAACAACAGTTAAGCAAAAGTTTGAAGGAGGAAAGTAAAGACTTCCAAATTTGCTTAAAGGGGAGAGATGAATATTTTTTCAAAGAGGATCATAACATGAAGTTGTCTATGCATTTATCTTGGATTAGTCCTATGGAAAAGGAGATGGAGTCAATTACCAATTCAGTGAGAAAATTTTATTGGGGGAAGCCATGCATACATTTTTCCACATTACAACGTCAAACAAGATTGAACAATCAAGCAAACAAATGCCAACAAGTGTTCTAGAGTGAAAAAAAAAAATGCATGAGAATAATAATTTACTAAATTAACGGAAGCAAGACATATAATTTTCATTGGATTGTGGAGCCTAAATTATCATATAGACCAAAGGAACGCAATATGTCGATAAGGGAAAGTTAATTGCCAATTCAATGGGAAGATTTTCTTGGGTGAGGCCATGCATACGTTTGTCCACATTATAACATCAAACAAGATAGAACAAACGCTAACAAGTGTTCTAGAGAAAAAAAAAAAGGACGAGAATATTATTTTACTAAAGCATAATGATTAAACTAATGGCGCTCGCATTTTACAGAGAATGACGGTTAAGTCTTGGCCACAAAAGCATTTCGTGGGAAGCCGGATGACTTGTTCCTCCGGTTTCCATTGAAGTTACGTTATTCAAAATAACATAAGAAAGATTATTTACTCAAGATTACGCATAATTAAACAAAAAACTTACTAAATTATGGCCAATCCTCCTGCAAGTTAAAGAAATATTATCCTAATTAATAATTATCGTATTAGAATTCCCAAGGTTTATCTCATCTACATAGTATTAACCTCCTGCAAGTTAAAGAAATATTTTCCTACTTAATAATTAGTATTAGAATTCCCAAGGTTTATCTCATCTGTATAGTATTAAAACATGTTACTATTTTCAGGCTTTGGTGAGACTAGCTAGTCTACAAAAACAACAACTCAAATGTGAGAAATATGAAATCAGAAACAGCACATGGAATCAAAGACAAATCTGATTGAAAATATTATTCAATTTTACTTTTTAGTAAGTTTCTATGAATTTTTCCATATTGCACTTTAGAATTAAAGTTTACAATATATTTTGTCTCGTTCTTTGTTCTATGATTTTTCATTTGTCATTGTGAAGTGCACCATCACTATATATTTTGTCTCGCTCTGGTCAATCACATAGTTAGTAATATAATCATATAATTTTTACTTATTGTTTTTTATTAAAATTTCAATTTCTCCTGTAGAAATTACACGTGACATTTACTAATAAATATTGGTACAAAGCATAAAACTTAAAATAAATATGAAAGGCATACTTTTACGTTAACTTTTGTTCCCTATTGGTATTTAATATTTTGCTAAATGATAAGGTTCTGATTTTTAAATTCTTTTAGAGGAGCTTTTGTGATTTTGCAGCATAAGGGCCATTTTTAATAATTAATTTTGGAAATTTGTACTCCGGTTGCCCAAATAAGTCCAACTAGTATAATGAATGATTCGTGACTACAAAAGCACGGTAACAATGTTAATATGACAGTACAGTTAGCCTAGCTGGATCCTTTACTACATTAATAAAGGCAAGATGTTTTTCTTTCAGTAAATTACGGAACCTAAATAATCATATAGAATAAAGAAACACAATTTGTCGAAGGAGACATCAAGAAACTCGTAGTGAAGCTGTCTTTTACACTAAAACAAAAAAAACAAAAAAGAAGGTAAAATTTGATATCTTGAAAAGCCAATTCTCAATACACCAATGCAAAAATTGTGAACAACTTGAAATGAAAAACAAAAAGAATGAATGAACGACCCCATCCAATGTAGAATCACCAAAGAAAAACTAATAAAAAGCAAAATACTCACAAGATTATATTGTTTTCCATCGTATTCGAATGCCTTGTAATGTTTCCTCCGCTCACTCCTCTTGAAGGAAATCCTAATCGGCTTGCCGATCGGTTTCGCCTGGTCAATGGACTGCTCCTCTAAGTCCTCTTCCTCCTCCTTCCTCTTCGCATTCTTCGCACTCTTCTCCTCTCGCCCACCCTCCAAATTAGCCTCAAGTTCACCTCCATCTTCATCCTCATCTCTTCCATCATGCGACGTGAGAGGATCATCGTGCCTTGGGCGCCGACTCTGAGTCGTCATGGTCCAGAACAGACGCCCCGCCATGCTTTCCCTTTGTAGCCGCAAATATGTCCGGCGATCCAGGGTGGCTATCGTGATCACGGTGTCAATGAATTAGTGTTTGATGCGCAAGAAACTATCAAGAAACTTCAACAATCTTTCTGGTTTTCGGAACGGATTGTATCATGCGACAAGACCTAACCGCCTAGAAACTCAATCGTGAATACTGGTGGAACGTCAGCGAGAAATAGAAGAAGACTAACCTGAGAGAAATCCTCACTTCAGCGATGGTGGAACAGAGTCGTCTTGGTGTCACTGATGTGGTCCCTCTCTATATGAGGTTTGTATGCGATACGTGTTTGAGTGAAAATCCAGGTTTGCTTTGGTTTTACGTGCAGATATTTTTTTTTTTTCTCGCTCCAAATTTAAAAAGGATACCCACATCTCTCTAAGTATCAAACAATTCTTTGCCAATCTATTGTCAATATTTATATCTTGTAGAAGCTTTAGATGGTTCAAATTATTAAAAAAGTCAAAAGATGCCTAAGCTGCAAAATTTAAAAAACGTAAAAAGTATAAGGCATTGGCAGCAAATTGAAAGCAATTTATACAAAGAAATAACTTTTATTGATTACAAACATGTTTTTTATTTAGAGAGAGTTAAACAATAAAATAATATCACAATGTGTGTAGGATACACGACAAATCAAATTGAATCCATTCATTATATGACAATGTGTGAAGGATACACAACAAATCAAATTAAAAAAGATTCTATTACTTTTTCATTCTTGAAATTAAAGATGTCAATATTTTTGAATTAAATTATTTGTGACTTATCATTATCTTTCAAAGAGATAAAGTATAACTAATTTATATTGAAATTAAACCTTATCAATAGGGCTTTGTAACTTAATTTGCCAAAAAAGAAAGTTATTTGGCTTTATTTGTTTTACAAAGCAAAAAGCAATAAATTCGATTGGGCCAAATTGATAACTTGACATCAACAAAACGAAAACCACAGATTCATTTGTAAGCTTAGTAATACCATCACAAAACTATTTGCTTTAACATCAATTTATGTACTGGCCAAAAAAACATTAATTTATGTTTTATATGAAATCCGATATCTTGGATGTGGAAATAAATTAAATTAAATAATTAAAAAAAGAAATCAAAGAAACCAAAGAAAAGGATTATTCGCACACATTGGAGGGAGGAGAGAGAGAGAGAGATAACAACAGTTTTAATATCCTAATGTAATGTAGTCTTAATAGTTATCATACTCTATTCATTATATCGCAATGTGTGATGGATACATGACAAATCAAATTTAAAGATTCTATTAATTTTGCAATTCAAATTAAAAAATGTCAATATTGCTAAATTTGAGTTATCGGTAACTTATCGCTATCTCTCAAAGAGATTAAGTATAACCAATTTATATTGAAATTTAATCTTATCAATAGAGCTTTGTAACTTAATTTGCCAAAAAAGAAGAAGAAGCTATTTTATGGTATACTTTGTTTGGTCCTCAATATTTTGTCGTCGTTCATTTTAATCTAAACGACCTAAAGAAACTCCCTTCACATGACTTTTCCTCAATGCGTTTTTGCCCCCGCCGATATGTTTATCTATTCCTACCAACAAGCCCCTCGTGAACCACTAAGTCGAATTTGATGGCCCTATTTCGTTGGTATTTATAGTATAATTATCACATACTTCAATTTAACTCACATTTTACGTGGATTATTTGATAAATCTATAATAAAATAGGAAGTACAAATACATTTAAGTACAAATGTCAATAACAATATAGAACATTACAAAAGCATGCATGGTTATCGTTTGGCTTTGCGTAGCTACAAAGAATAAATCCAGTTCAAGGGAAGAAGGCATAAAAATAAATTATATCATTTCTCAAATTCACAATTGTCAGAATAGATAAATAATATCGTTTCTTAAATTTATAGTAGTTTCAATATTTGAACTTGAGCTTCAATTAGATTTACTTTCTAATCAAGTTCAATTGACGTTCCTCTTAGACAATCGAATTTAATTGAATTGAATAACTAAAGTACGACCATTGTGAACCCGATGGGAATAAGCCATTGTGCTATAATGTCCTCAATCATTTTAAGTCATGAAGTGCTCAACTTACTACTTTTGGTCTTCGGGGGCCTAATGCTTCGTGAATCATTACTAAGAATGGACAATTCTGGTTAATAAATACACCTTAAAGAGTCTAACAAGTAAAGTGTGGAGTGATCGAATCTACTCCAAATTCGATATTTAGGAACAATTTCAGTTTTTTTGTACATAGCAATAGTGATAATATCAAATGATTTTATACAAATTAACCCTGTAATATATAAGACTAGTAATCAATTTTTGTTATGTTATCTTTTTATTATTGAGACGTTTTCTTTCTTCATTTAACTTGTCTATTGTTTTTTACTCAAATACCTCATTGAATTTATTAAAGTGGCTATATTTATCAAATTTTAGCAAATTACAGTTTAAAATTATTAGCACTGTATATTTTTTATTATCAATAATTTAGTTAATTTAGTTTCATGTCATTTTCTATAACTTTTAATCTTCCACAGTAAGTAGGGGAAAAAGAGAGATCCTTTAAAAACACGATATTATATTGTTGACACATGAATTTTTGTCGACTTTTTAGGTATCCATTTTATTTTACAAAAATACAAAATAAAAATACATTAAAAAAAGGATGGATAAAAAATAAAAATGGGGAGAGAGAGAGAGATAGTAAAATTTTAATAAAAAAAAATTAAAATAATTAAAATTAAAAAAAAAAGAAAAAGAAAAAGGGGAATATAGAAATAAAATCGAGTGGGCTGGTTTTGTCCAGCCCACTTTGGCATTTTCTACTTTCTAAGCCCCATCATCCCCCACCTAGTCTCGTTCTTTCTTTTTGGAGCCATCTTTTGTTTTTCTTTTTAGCCAATATTTGTCTCTCCTTAGCCCACCTCTTCCATTGTTTTCTCAGCCCACATCAAAATTAAAAAGGAAAAAGAGCCCAGCCTAGCCTCCTTCTAACCTTGCTTTGAAGGAAAATAACAGGGCGTGACCTAAGCAAAACCAGAAGGTGAGCTGGCGCATGAGAGAGAAAGAATAACAGACAAGATTCGCGCGAGCGACGATGGCTGAAGGAGGAGAGGATGGCGTTAGCCATGGAAGACAGAAAAGAAGCTTGGCTGAAGTAAAAAACCAGAAAGATTTCAGGGCCATCTGAAGTTGCGGGAAATTTTCCATCGATAGTTGCAGCCGGACTTGGTGGCTGTCCAGTTGGAGTAGGTGACCATCGGTTGGTGTTGGTTCGGTGGTGATGTGTATTGCCAGCGACGATGCGTACAAGAGGTTGATTCGGTGCCCAAAATTCAGGTTTGGTTAAGTTGAAGAAGGTGAAAAGATTCGGGGACAAAAGAAGGTGCAAGGTTGAAGAAGAAGGTGCAGGGAAAAGGACAAAATAGACAAAAAGACAAAAGGGAGAGAATATAAAAAATTAAAAAATCATTAAAAAAATAAAAATAAATTGAAAATTTTCGTTTTTTTAATTTGATTAGATCGGATCCAGGTATACGGGTTGGGCCAACAGGTTGGACGGTAAACCAGTCCAAACCCATTCCCGAATAATAATAATAATAATAATAATAATAATAATAATAATAATAATAATAATAATAAAATAAAATAAATTAATTAATTAAAATTTTAAAAAAATTAAAAAGC
The DNA here is from genome assembly GCA_014182515.1 of Eucalyptus microcorys. Lineage (NCBI taxonomy): Eukaryota > Viridiplantae > Streptophyta > Magnoliopsida > Myrtales > Myrtaceae > Eucalyptus > Eucalyptus microcorys. Next base: position 4,239,038 of record CM024568.1, on the reverse strand, counting down.
AATGTCGTTAATTGGGCTAATTTTATGAGGAGGACACTTTATGTGCTGATGAAATGATGTTTATCAAAGCTATTTATTATCCTTATGTCAACAAGAGCAATATATAACAAATTTCCTTATTCGACAACTAAGCCCCTGCTATAATCTCAATTTCATTCAACTCAATTTTCCTCAATAATGTTCTAATCACCTTCTTATCTTCTATGTGACCATCTCCATTTCTTGTGCGTGCACTTCCGGGATTCCAAGCAAATAAAACTACATTGCATAGGATTATAGAATTACAGAGGAGAGTTATGATTCTCCATTTCTTGTATGTACACGTTTTATGCAGAAGCCTTATACAACAAATACAGCCTTTAGTCATGTCATTGATGGTCCTCTTTCTATTTGCCTTATAAGGCAGTAACTTGTGGGTGACATTTTTTCCATGTCTAGCAAAGCAACAAAACTGGCTTCATTCTTTTATTCTGGTCTCCTCCAGCTTCTATTTGATGGCAAACTTTTGAATTTTGAGAATCTGACTATTATACTGTCTTGCCGCCCTGCAATGATGGCTTCTTATTTATGTGGACATACCGATTATTGAGCGTTTGTTGCAAAATCACTTGGGTTTGAATATAATTTTTTTTTAATGTAAATTTGTATATTTCAGGAATCTTGTAGGCTTGTGTTGGCAAGCAGAGTTGTTCCATCGATGTCTTCAAAAATACCTTTGGGTCGAGGACTTGTGGTTCCATTACCAAGATGCTAGATGTAGAGCTTGCTTGCTAGCACTTTCGTTTTTAGTCTTTTTATTAGGAATAAATGCTATCATTAGTTCAATCAATGACGTTAACTTCTCTGTTTTTTGCCTTCTTGATAAAGCAGTTTAGTTGCTGCATTAGGTTGTCATAGGGTCAAATCATGCGACAGAGCAAATACATGCTACGAGAGGAATAAAACTCTGTTGTGTTATTTTCTTTTGGTACATTCGTAAAGGACTTTGATGGCCAAATTGTGAAGATGTCTTAACAAAATTTCCTCACATGATTTTTCTTTTGTGGAGGAAAAAAATTGCAAAATTATCAAGAAAATGTTTTGGAATCCTTTAGGGAGATGCGATTGCATGTCAAAAACTCTCTAAAGGCCTCTAGGCTAAGGTAGGTCCAAAGGTAATTTGAAATGCTACATTTTAGACTTGCATCCATCAACACGCAGCCGGTGATAATACCATTATGTTCCTTCTTTCTTGATTTCCTCTCTCTCTCTCTCTCTCTCTCTCTCTGGGTTTACTCTTCGCATTTTATTTTTTATTATTAAACATTTGTTTGTTAATTTGAATTCATAACTATTTAAAAGTGCTTCATTTTTCCAAGCTCCTATATTTTAATTGCTTTTAGCTCTCGGGAAAAACAAAATAAAAAAGAGCTTGAAGAATTGGTGTATCACGGGAAAAATTTAGGATGTCTTGTGGAAAGCCTCCTAGTTTTCAAGCCTACTTTTTATTTTGTTTTGTGCTTTTTTGATAAAAAAAATTGCAATTGAGCTTTAAAGATTTTAATCAGTTCGATTATATTCTAAATTTTATGTTGAAAAAGTACATTTTAAGGACATAGTGTAGCAGCAAATTTCAATTGACATTTGGACAATTTGAGGTAAATATTTTAAGCAACAGTATGACAATTTAAGTGACACTTAGAATAATTTTATTTTTGGGCAGTTCTTATGTGGCTTTTAGATGAATTATATGCTCCTATTTTGCACTTTTATTTTGCACCATCTCCTTTTAATTTTCTACTGGAGTTAAATGGTTTGAAGATTAGAGTCTTTTATTTTTCAAGGAGAATTCAAAATGGACGTTGCTGTCCTTTGTGCATTTTCAATTGGCTTTAAAATGAATCAAATGTATTCTATCTTTTAAACATATATTTCACATCCTTCTCTCTCTTTTTTCCTTTTTTTTTTTTTTATAATTTGGGTAATATAACTATAAAATCTATTTGACCACTAACTAACATCCACTTTGCCGAAATACATCCACTTTTCAAAGCCAAAGAAAATGTGGAGCAAGTTTTCCACATTCCTACTTAATAATCTCTGTTTTTTTCCTCCTTTTTATTAATTGTTAAAATTCAAGGATAAAATTTTTCTCGTTTACAGTAAGTTGAGAATGAAATTCACATTTTTTTTTTATTTAACATTTATCTGTTAATTTGAATTCGTAACCATTTAAAAGTGCTTCCTGAATTAAACAATTGATATACATACAGTGGTATTTTGAAAATTTCGGAAAATGGACATATTGATGAATGCAAATTGATTCAACCCATGGTTTTTAGTCTAATAGTTACATATATCATTCTTCCAAGCTCCCAATATCTTAATTGCTTTTAGCAAAATGGGCTTAGGGGAAAACAAAATAAAAAAGAGCTTGAAAAATTGGTGTATCACTGGATAAAGAGTTTAAATTTGCCTTATCTCACATCAAGATTTTAATTTAATTTTGTTTACTGATTTTTATAGTTATTTGATTTGTTATTGTTCCGTATCTCCATACTCCTATCCGTCAACCTCCTCACTTCTCTCTCCTTGGGACGACAACCTTCCCAACCAGCAACGCTCAGAGAACAGCCTCCTCCACAAAAGGTTGTCCTAGCAACGCTTAGAAGTATTTCCTCCGCTCAGAGGTATGTCCTTTTGATTTTTATTAATCGTGATTAGCAATTGTGCCTCTGGAGCACGAGCTCGTGGCTTTGCATCGCCACATTGTGGATGCTTCCACCCTCAGTACCCGCGGGTGGTTGAGTATGTTGAGTAGTTTGAGTCGCCCCTTCCGATTGTTTCCGTTTTTTTGTTAATCAATCCAGGAGGAGCTTATCTCGTGTTTGTAAACTGAACATATCTCATCTGATTGTCTATCTTGGGAACTGTAATCAATCTGGAGCTAGAGTTTCTTGCTCGGTGCATGTCGAATTGCCGGTTTCATTTGCACAACTCGTCCTTAGCAATCGAATGTTGATCGTTTGTTGATTGTTATTTTTTGTTTTAAAAAAATGAATGGTGACACACCACCGGAGGTGGTCGGACGCACCCACGAGTGCACAACACGTGCTTGCCTGTAATTACAATTTTGTCCCTTACTTTTCGCAAAATTACAGTTTTGCCGTTACAATGTTTTAACAATTATGTCCTTCATTTTTCACTCATGTTACCAAACTGACCTGTTGACCCAACCCAGTCATCAGTTGACCGGCATTGACCTCCATAAATCACGTGTAATCATTTTTTGTTCTGCATTTTGTGTAGGAATAATGTCATGTTTCATACGGATGCCTATATTTGCAAGTACGGATGAACAAAAGGCGAGACTTAAAGGGCTAATAGCAGAATTAGCTAATTATCAATGGAATAATGGTGATATAGTGATGCACGCAATGAGGGTCAATGAGATGATACAAGAAATCATTTGGAATGGTTACCTTATGCCAGATTTTGAGAATGTGTCGGCCTTAATGAACACTATTCCATCTGAATGGCAAGTAGTGTTAAATAAACTAAGGGAGGCCAACATGATTCCAGCTTATAAAAAACTTGCAATAGAGTTTCTGAGGGAATACTCTAGGATTATTGCAATGAAGACTTCAACCCTCGAGTTGAATGCAACTTGGTGTAGAATGAATGTGCCTTGGAGGAGTCATAAGGGACCTCCGAGGGTCTTTCCGTGTCTGCCTAATATGACCTTAGAATTTTCAGAGGAATTTTTAGAGGAATTTGAAAAGTCTTTCCCTATTTATGAGATGGTTGAAGATCGTTGAATTTATTTATTTATTATTTTTCCTAGGTTGGTTTGAGATATCTTAGGTGTAAATGGCATGTTCATTTAATGAAAATTCAAAAACTTCTTGAATATCATCATTATCGCAAAATCAAAATCAAGACATCTGCTACTGTCACGTATGTTCTGCTGTTTCTTTTGTCTCCATTGGCGGCAATCAGGATGTGTATTAGAAATCAGATACGAAATCCGTCAACTCATTTCTCTTAATTATCGGTTTGCCAAGACTCATACCGAAAAACGTTAGAAGTACTTACAGATGGCTAACAAGTGACAAGATTTCATTGCACAAACTAAGGGACTCACGTGAGGTTCCAATGTTATAGCCGAAGATCGAACGCCGACTGCAGTGATGAGGCATGTTACCACCACATGACATGTGTGCCAGTGGGCAGGAGGTGGGGGGGCGGGCAGGTGGGCGGCCGGCCGGCCGGCGGTGGGTGGGATGGACGGTTACTATGGAAAGACAAAACTAGTCCTCCTCAAATAATTGGTCAAAAAGAAAAACATGTTAACGAAAGTCTCAAGAAAATCTAAAAATGTAGATGTCAGTATATGTAGCATAATTTCTCATGTCACCTTGACGAACGGTTACTATGGAAGCCCTGCAAAGGAACCATCCAAAGTTACAAATATGGGTGACTGCACTAATTACAGAATTATTGTTTTCCAATTATTTAGTGAAGCTCTCGAATATATCCTTTTATCCCTGGCTCGATTGTTTCAATGCAATTAAGAGACTACAGAAGATTAAACATAAAGCCTATAGAGCAAGCCTAATGAAAATAAGCAACAGGTCGACTGTAATTGGAATCGAGCCCCAAACTGAATGACAACTAGCAGCTTATCAACCACTGGAACACAGACTGATATTTGCACTACACAAAATGGTAAAGAAGGCCGGATCAAAATAGGAAGAAGTTCCATGCCTATTTGATTCTTGTGGGATATTTGAAATTGAAAGTTTGTCAATATCGCTAGAAGTTACATTCTTAAGTTCAGCCAGCTCCAAAGTGCTATTCATATAATTTACTGGTACCAAAATAGTGCACGCCAGGAATGCCACGGGAGCAAAAATCTTGAGTCTGCATCAATGGTATGGAGAAATTAGAAGAACGGTTTCTAATGCATCTACATTTGTGCATTGCCAACTGAACAGATTTTTAGCTATACATAATAGTTTTAGAGAAAATATCTAGACGTGTTTGGTATATGAACAGATTGCACTCCACGATGTTCATAACAAGGAAAAACGAACAGTGCAACATCCTTAGTGTAAAAAGAGCTGACTTAGCTGTAATTAAATTGACCTGCAAACGTACAAGTAGCCAATGTTACCTTGTTTGTTCTTTCCCTCCTTTTCAAGTCATGCAACTTCATCCATATTTACAATTCTTAAACGCCAGAATACTGCATATGACATAACAAAAATTACAAATGATGCAGGTCCTTTTGTCACTGGATCTACGGGCCCGTTTGGTATTCTATAAAAGCTCTGCAGTGATGTTGTTGTAGCTGAGTTGTGATATGATGTGACCACAAATATTAAAGACTTTTGGCATTGCATGTCTTAGAGTTGCCCCCACCGGAGCAACATCTTAGAACAAAGTGGAGCAGCTCTCGGAAAAGCAGCTGAAAGAGGTTCTGTAACTTGGGAAGCTTCACAATGTCTAAACATTTACCAAAAACATTATTTAAAAAGAAGCAATCTTTTAAGAGCTGTGGCTTTTGCCTTGCAAATATACTAAACGCCATCTAATCTACCCCTAACGTGCTTCTTTTAAGACAATCGGCATACAGGTTCTCGTTCTTGTATGGCAACCAGTAGCATAAGAAGATTTAGTTAACTAAAGGACACAACTTGAGAACGATATCATTTTCATCTTTAGCAAGATATTCCTTTAAACGCAGCTAGGGGAGCATCTGACAATGCCTTTAATCCACAAGCGCAACTGAAAATCATCAAAGCAGAAGCAAACGAAAATGGTGCAATAGCAGTAGAAAACACATGATGGCACTTCCTGCATCCAGTAGCATAAATCTAGGATGAACTATCAAGAGATAACAACATTAATCAAATGCGGCATGACGCATCCATGCAACACGAGGAGAGGTCAAAATTTACTTTTGCGCTTCCACAATGTTCCCTTCCTTACTGAGCTTCGTCATCAGCCAAGTAGACCAAGCAATGTCCGATTTCGCGTCACTACTCGGCAAGTGAACTCTGAAACTGACCGAATCGCTTGTGGAGTGATAAACCCTAGAAATGCCCAGAACAGTGGCGATTCTCCTCGTGGCCTTGGCCGAGCTGAGTGATGATCTCCACAACCCCAACATTCCAAGCCCTTCCAAGGTCACGGCAACAACTCGACCAACACCAAGGGGATCTTATTAACATTAGGAATCTCTTTTAAGCGATTTTACTTTCTTACTTACAGTTTTATTTTAGCAGTAAATTTTCCTCGGAAAAATTTGCCCATTGTTTTCTTTCTTTCTTTCGCGCGAAGGAAAACCCACTTAATGGGGGAGGGGCAAATCCCAAGCTGACAAATTTCTTTCAGATTTTCTAAAAAAATTAGTAAAAGAGTTTAGTAGTGATACTCAATTCTCATATCAAAGCACCACGTCAAGTACGGGCGGACGGATGTATATTTATCTAATCGGATCCACTTTCTCTTTCGTTGTACAATGGCCATTGCCCTTATCCAAAAAGACACGTGATATAGAAGGAATCATCATCATTAACTTGCTTCCTCCTCCTGTATAGGTTCCCCATTGTTAAATCGAAGGGCCCAAACCCGACTGAACTCATAAAAGATCCTCTGCATTATATATTTTAATATGATGCTAATATGTATGTATACAAAAATACATGGTCTCTTCACGCCCTTTGATGGGAACCCGCACAGGAACTTCTGTTCCGTTCCAAGGAGGCGCATCCATCGTCGTCCTCGAACGGCATCTTGGGCTTCATCTTCGGCCCTAGGCAGATGAAATCAACCTTAAAATGATGCCTCTGAGTCCGAAACTTCTTATTTTTTCTTTTTCCCACCTGGCGGCTCCTCAGCATAATGGCTATTGTCAGAAGTTATACGTATAGGTGTTGTTTCTGTGTCCTTATGTATTTTGTTTGGCAAACTGGGTTCGCGGGAAGGAATCTGCGCCCTACGAGAGCAAGAGGAAGCAGGATTTTCAGAACGGGCCATGGAGAAGCATATTCGATCAACTCCACGTTTGTGCAGGATTTGATTCCTTACTGTGTTTAGAGTGTTGCGGCCGGTATAGATACCGTAAGCGGCCCGTTATTTATTTTATGTCTTGATTCTGCTTCCCATTATTGTCCTCCAGCGGCTATTGATCGAATTTGACGGCGGTGTCTGACATCTTCCTCTTTCGTATTCTTGTAACTGTCAATCTGAGTTGTCTAGAGAACATTCCGCGCTGCTGTTTTACGATGATGAGGTACTCAAAAGATACCTAGTTGTCCATTTGATTAATGCTTTATTAGTAATATCCCACTAGATGTGTATTACCAAGAGAGTAGCTTAATCATTCAATTGACCCGAACTCGTAGTTCGCGGCATTCTGCTTGGCCTCCGCCTCTTTGCTTCGCCGCCCAGTCCTCCCCAGCAAGTACCTGAGGCTCGACTCCCAGACCTTGACGACGACGTATTGGAGGTTGTTGGCCAAGGACAGGCACGACAGAGCCACGTCACAGCATCAAGAGTGCGAGCCGCACTGACATTGGCGACGCGTTGGAGCCGAGGTCAGGAGGGTAGCCTCCACCGGTCAGTCAGCACTGCAGGGAAAGAAGACAAAACAGGGAAAAGGACGAAACAAGAAAAAAAAAAAAAGACAAAAGAGGAAGAAATAGAGAAAATTCATTAGAATATAAAAAGAGAAAATTTCGTTCAGTCGAATCCGGGTGGACGAGTCGGGTCAACAGGTCGGATCGGGCATATCCGCTCCGTTCCCAAATATAATAATAATAATAATAATAATAATTATTATTATTATTAAAAATTCGAAAGACATATTTAAAAATTAATTAAAAATTTTGAAAAAATGCAATTTATAAAATTCAAAAATAAAAAAATAGAATTTGAAAAAATCATTAAAAATCTGAAAATCCAGAAAATAATAAAAAAATTCTAAAATTCTAAAAATCAGAAACATTTAGAAAGATTAGAAACCCTTAGAAATTATATCCCAAAAAATAAAACAAGCTTTTAGGGCTTTACGATAGGTTTCTTTGTTTTCGATTATCTTTTGATTTTTTAAGTCAGCACGTGATCAAGTCAGGTAGTGAAATGGCGTTAGTCTTAGGGTTAAAGTAATAAAGTCCTCGAATTTAGAATCTCTCGATTACATAAATGGTAATTTATTATCTTGCATCTTATTAGGTTTCTAATTGACCCCCAAAAAGCTAGAGGCAACAAGACCGGTGGTGACTCCTTAGTCAAAATTTGCATAGGCTTAAACAATTTAAAATTTTAAACGCCCAACGTCACATGAGATGTGGGCTTGGGAGAGCCCGAGTCAATGGAAGGCCGTCGGCCGGGAGTTAACAAATGCCCCTTAAACTTAATTCTCGTTCCCTACTCGGAAAGGGTTAGGTCATGACAAGATCATTTCCCTAAAATTCTTGCTTAATAAATATTTTCTATTACTATTTTATTTAATAAGGAAAAAAAAAAAAGAAGTATATATAAACTATATATTGAAACAAAAAAGAAAATAATTATAAATATAAAGAAATAAAAATGGTATGAACTTTTACTTTTACATCAATGAAATACCAATATGTCTACATTTGCTATTCAATTATCCGACCTAACAAATTCGTCCATGTAGATTGTATATATGCTGAATAGTGATAAATAAAAGGAAGAGTAAAATTGACGCGATTCATCATGAATTAGTTTATATGGGTGAGTTAAATAGCGTATACGTAATGGAATGGCAGGAATCCAAATCTTGGATGTTTCTGTTTTTTTTTTTTAAATATATATATAAAATAGATTTAATCTAATATACAAATAATTGGTTTACAATATGGAAGAAACCCATGTATATGTGATATTAGATATTGCTACTAATATATGAATTAAAAATATATTTGATCTTATCTACTCTACATTTTTATGAATTATGAATTTAGATAGGGATTTCAATAGAAGTCTTTCCCTTTCGTGTGACTGTGAATTGAATGACAAAAAAGATTAAATCAATAAAAAGAATGAATAATTCAACTAATGGTTCGGAACAAAGGAACAGAAGAGCAAAAGTCAAATGGATTAAAAAAATCTCATCAATAAGAACTAAAAAGAGATATAAAGATAATTCGGATGATTCGATAATATTATTTCAATACTTTAATTCGGAGTTATTAATTACTTCGTCCAAGTGAATCTCACTGATGAATAATTAAGTCATAGTTCATTAGATGATTGCATCATTAATCATTTCTTTTTGTGAGGAACTTATCATGAATCCACTGATTTTTTGCCACTTTTGTTATTGCTGTTGTTTTAGCTATCAGGTTTGCTTCATTGGACCTAGAGTTAGGGGTAAGCATAGATTTAGGGTAGAACTGGACATCGAAGAAGCGGAGAACCAGACCTACTCAATTATCAATTCTACGAAGGGACGGATAGGTTCTCGGTTCCATTTTTAAGGAACCACTAGCTCTCGGTTCATATAGGAACTAGAACCAAGAATCAGAATTGAAACCATGAATCGGAATTGAGAAATGTACCCAAACCAGCGACCAGAACCCGAGAACCGGGATTCGGGACCCCAAACCTAAAACAGCTAAATCCTTGATTTGGCTTCATTCTTCCCCTTTGTCATTCTCGTTCATCTCTATCGACAACAGGACGAAACGCTTTTCTCGTTCACCTCTGTCTACAAGCGTAGCTTGTATTTATTTTCACCACAGCCTTGTTTTGCTGAGTGAAGAAATAGGACCCCGATGAGGCATGCAAGTCTGCATTTCGTACGGCGTAGCCATTTAGCAAGAGGCTAGTTAAAGACTGTAGTGCTCTTGAGGATCATCATTGTTCGTGCACTTACTAAATGCATTTGTGGAGCTGTGAACTGTTTTCAATTTTTGTCTTTTCCTTTCTTTGTTTCTAGCGGGTCAGCTCCCATGTCGATTCGGACGTGCAGGTGAGTACATATTTTAATGACCGAAACAGTTTGCTCCTTCCAGAAACTATCGCCCTTAATTTCTTGAAAGAAAATTACACTACGTTCTTACCTGCAATGCTCTAGTGCTTTGCATTTTTTGTTGGATCTTGTGTCCTTGTAAGGTGTAGTTTACCTGCATTATCTTTTTGTATATTCTTCTTACAATTAAAGTGCAAAATTTAGGGGATTGAGAACGTCATCATATACACATCCGATGTTGTACTAAGGAAGACAGCTTTTGATGTTCTGAAAAGGTTTAATGTTTTTAACTTAAGATCCTCTGCTCTTGCATCACTAACCAGCTTGGCGCTCTTGTAGTCCATTTTCTCTTGTTGAAGTTGTGCATTTATTTCCCAGCTCTAGGTGCTTGCTGATATTGCAGTTTCTCAAAGGTTTGACGTCTTAAAAGGCCCGACTACAAATGCTAACTCTTCCTCTACAGTAACTACATTAGAGGCTGCTTAAATGACATTAGTGTATTTTTTCTGTACATGGAAGAACGCATAAGGTGATCTGATGGCCTACAACTTGTGTAGGTTGCCATCTTCCTAGATATTGTTAGATAAGTGAGGCATGCCAAAACTACAAGCGAATTGTCGCAAGGAAATGTTGATAAAGTTTTCCATGAGAAACCACTTTGGTTTGCTGATGTGCTTGAACTAGTGGAGTTGGTTTAGAGGCCTTCTAAGGGAGGCCCTCCAAGTCTTCCTGAACAAAGTTATGAGGTCTATATGACTCCTTATTATTGATTTTTTCCATATTGTCTCCTTGCTCGGATGATGGTCACTCCTTATTCTTTTTTAGGTTGTGACGTTTTCCATGTTGTAAACTCATTTGAATGGGTTTAAAGCTCATTGGTTTTCATAAGACCATTGAATGCTCAAAATGAATAGGAATAGCAAGCTGAAAAGGCCAATTGAAAAGTATCCATCTTTCAATGTTAACTTTCGAGATGCGAAGTTGAAGGAAGTCTATATTTACATGTGACGCGCAATAACACATTCCAATTTTATTTTTAGATAAAGCTTATGTCCACAATTTCTTATGTCCTTGTACTATAAAAGCCAACTGGATCTTATTGTTGTTCACTTTTTTGTAATCAATCTATCTACTAGTCATTTGAGCCTCTTCCACTCTGAGCGCACAACCTCTGTGATTTGTGGCAGAAGCATGCTAATAAAAATGTGTAGGCAAAGACAAAAGAAACGAGTTCACGATTGTGAATGGTATTTTTTCGTGGGAATACTTTAGTTAGGAAAAAGAAGTCCTAATCTCTAGCTTGCTGCTATATTAGCTTTCTAAGAATCCAACCCAGCTTGATGATTCCACTGTGGCAGTCTTTCTGGTATGCATCTTCAGTCGGTGATTAATCCATATGACTAGAATATTGCATACTCATGGATCGTATATAAGAGCTACTTCCTGAAATGTGTATTTCACTTCCTTTCTACTTTTCCTGAATGTCATCATCACAGAATGATTCTCATAATAGTATATCATACGGTTCTAAGTTCAAGGAATTGCTGAATGTCATTTGGTAATGGGTTAAATGAGTGCTTCTGGTGACACCCTTCTACAGCAAACTTAGTGACTATTCATAGATCCTCTTGATTGGGTTATTTCTTGACAACTTTCTCAATTTGCCTGCGAAGAAGCTGGTTCATAAATGCTTGAACAAAGTGGCAGAAAGAAATCTCATGCCCACTTTCAACTTTACATGCCGTTATCCGTACACCTTATTTACATGTAATTGTAGTGATACGGAGCACTTATCTAATTTATGCACATTACGGTCGTCCTTTGAGTTATTTACAAGAATGATTCCCCACACCTTATAATGATTATTTTGCCCTTGCATGGATAGGATGCTAATAAAAATGATGAATTCAATGAGAAGAGCAACTAGTTGGAGCTGAGTTTTGAGATTGCGAAAGATGCATATCGCCCATCAATTTTACGACCTATGAACCTTGCAGTAGCAGAGTCAAGCTCGACAGAGGCGCTATTGTCTACTTCTCAGTCTCCAGCTTGAGAATTTTCAATCTACCTTTTGAACATATCATCTTTTCTTAGATCAAAAGAGCTTTTGTAAAGTAGATTTCCTTATGGAACTCTCCTTGCAGGCTTACTCTATCGTGTTCCACTTATTCTAATGCAAGTGATTCCTGGGGCATTACTTGGGAAGGAAAATGAGATGCCTAAATCATACAGATATAAGAGTTATTGTTTTCACCTAGTATTTGATTCAGACATTTATTTTGCTTCATATTGTACTTTCGTGCAAATTCGTTGATTTTTGATTTATTCTTTATTCCCATACTCGACCATCACTATTTTTCCCCTTTTTCACCTAGTATTTGATTTATCCTGCTTGAAACTAGAGATGAAGGGAGAGTTAGCTCAGAACATGAGATGGATTGGGATTGTTGTGAATTGCCGCATTAGAGACGTGAACGAGATCAATGAGTGTGCGATTGACATTAGGGCTTCGGCTTCGCATCCCCTGAAATTGAGCAAGAAAGGGATCGGAGAAAAGCACGTCCTTATCTACATTGCCAACGCACTAATCCATGACGACGAATGGTCGTATGCAGATAGCGATGGGATTATTGTCTCCAAAACTGAACCATCTATATGAGGCTTTAAGAGAGATTGTTCTGGAGCGACTCAACAAGAAATTGTACTTCGCCAATTTGTTTCCTTCCATCATTGATTTCCCATTTGGTAGTGGTCAAAGCCAGTGGGCAAGAAATTCCAAGTTTGTTGTTATATGCTGAAGGTCGTAAGATACTCCCAGTGAGAGCTAGAATAAAACGAAAATGAAGTTTGTCCACATTTGTTCATTTGTACGACTCGCACCCTTTATGTTTTATATACAAACACCAGCCACTTGACATCCTTGAAGGCTTAAAATAATGACCACCAATCCCAGCAAGTTGCCAAAGTTATTGGATAAAAGAGAAGGAAAATAGAAGTGAACGCAGGGGCCTTTCACAGGATCCAGTTATACAAGTTCGGCAACAATGCTCAAAATCCATAAAGTTAATATATAGAATCACTACAAGATGCTAAAAGCTATACCAGGACCATCATCTCAAGGCAACACCGAAAGGTCAAAACATGCCAATAAAATATGAAAATCTTATAGCAAGGTTCCCTAGTTCACTATCGTTAGCCCCAGGAAGTACGAAATGCCCAGAAGGGTAGAACATCCCAAGCAAATAGTGAGAGGAACCTCAGTAAAATGCGAATGTATAAAGGTTTCTATTAGATTTTGAATTTCATCTCCCTGATCCCATCTTCCATGTGGTATAGGCCTCGTTAAAGAAACTTGCTTGATATGTGTCGGCCATGACCTAGACTATGACAGTAGGCCACAAATCAAGCGTAATGCCGGGAGAGATGCAGAACCATAATCAATTGAAGGTGGTCCGATAGAAACAAGGAATCTTTCAAACAAAGGGGGTCCTTCCTCCCCTCCTACTGTGTCTGTCATAAGCAGTGTTGAATTTGTCAATTAGCTCGTTCATTGTGCTGCAAAAAGGAGAAGAATTATCTGAGTTTCTGAAATGAAGCCTTGCAACGTCGAGAGCAAACCCACGCATTGACAAGTCAATATCAATCCGGTCATTATCAATTTGTCTGTGCACCATAGAAACTTCTAAGTTATAAAGTGAACAAACCAAAATTAAGCATATTTCACAAAAGAAAGCTCTCGGCTTCGCTACTTTACCCAAAGCTTAGCTGACCTGTACCAATGGTTTATCATGTTCCAAGGCTTCTTATGGACAGAATAACTTTGAAACCTTGTGAAAGAACAAATGGATTGTGTTGCTCAAGGCCAAATATTGGAGAAGGTTTTCCAACACCATATTTGCTAGGAGCAATTCCTAACAAGTAGATTGCACGAATAGTCGAACATTCGGGAGATGTTATCTGAGTCAAATTGTTCCCGATGAAAATTACAACTTATAGTATATATTCTTCCAGATTCGCTAATAACTGCGTCATTGGATAAGCTTTCAGGCACATGACAGGTGTGGTTTGATTTATATACACAATCCTCGAGCCTTATCGGGTTCGAGCAATATTTTAATCCTAAATCATGACGCAAAAGTAAATATTTAAAAAGTTTGTTCATACCTTGAGCAATTAGTGAGCATGGCCAGGTAAGTAATCGGCAACATATCACTGTACTCCTCGAAGAAAAGCAAATTGGAGAAGAATTTAGGCAAGAAAAAGAACTAACATTATAAAAAGAAATTTAAAAGGGACGCGAAACCTCAACTTCAGGGCATTTAAATCATCACTAAATCATGTATCGTTAGTAAAGAAAAAAACCATTATAGCCAAATACCTGGATTCAGTGATATGTGCACGATGGAAAATTATCAAGTGGATTACCACCGACATTAATGCCGGTTACTAAGCTACCCTCCGTCGAAGATGAGTTCACAAACGCAATACTCAGGTGGTGACAGCGTGCTTCAATAAGCACACCGTCCCCCTTAAACCACGGGCCAAACCCAGTCGTCCCCAGCATCCTGTCCCCCTTAAACCACGGGCCAAACTCAGTCGTCCCCAGCATCCGCAAGCCCAACCCGACCACCACCATCCCTCGAGACCTCTGCTGTAGATGCATCTTCCTGATCACCGACCCCTCCGCCTCCTCCTCGGATCTCTCTGTCCTCATGGTCGCCTCTATCACAATGCTGCCAGGTGTTGGCAATACGAGTGGCTCCACCGACGCCACTGCAAAGGGCCGCGCCGCGTCCCAACCGTAATATAGGAAGCACTCTACTTCGTAAAACAGGTAGGTCCCGCGGGGATGCCCGTTCTCTCCGCCAGCAGTGTGGCTTCCCAGGTGGCGTTGGACACCCTCAACCCAATAACCTTCAGGGTGGGGTATGAAGGCCCAATCAGGAAACCAGCGACTACTAGCATTACCCCACTGGCCGCCACGGCAGCCATTATGAAGCAGAACACCTTCCCTTTGGAAAGGCCGGCATCACACTGAGGCGGGTGGGAGCGTCTGACCGCCCCAGCTTGACGACGGGGGCTACCGACGGCCAACGCCGCCGGACGCGAAGGACGTGCCATAGGACGCGAAAGACCTGCCGCCGCCGAACGCGAAGGACGTGCCATAAGACCTGCCGCCGAAGGCGAAGGACGTGCCATAGGACGCGAAGGACCTGCCATGGAAAGAGGTTTTAGTTTCTAGGGATTCTTCAGTTTGGAATACGGCGGAGACCACCTTTGGAAGAGGAAGTCTCCAAGACGAGTGAATATTAAAGTTGCGAAAAATTGATTAGAAAATCATTCTGGAACCCCAATCCAGATTCAGTTGGAAAATTCTGGAGAGCCTAATCCAGAATCGGTTGGAAACTTTTTATCATGTAGAGACTGTTATGCATTGACGTTAAAATTCTTCTTCTAATCCCATAATCAGTTGGAAACGTTTATCTTTATTGACTTTATATTTCATAATACCATAAAATTCCAAATTAAAAATAAAGAAAACACTCAATAAAATGTAAATTGGCCGTAGGTGTGTGAGAATAATTTTTTATAATGTTCTAACTATCGAAATATTAGACTTCGGCTTACTTAGACCCATGTAGCTATTTAATGTTGATCATTAACTGAAAATAAGCCAAGACATTTAATGTATTATCTCTCTGATTTTCATTGCTTTTTTTAAAAAAAAAAATAAAGAAAACCCCTCATATCATACCGTAAACGAAACAAAAATAACTCAGTTTGTAAGGAAATTTTGAAATTGTTCATTATTTTTGCATAACTATAAGATTAGAATGTCAAATTACCCCTTAATCCATATAAATGTTATGGCTATTTATAAAGATCATGACTACCCCTAACAAAACAAAATCGTAATGGATAAACAAAAATTTCTAATTTGAAGGTTCTCGTGTTCTTATTCTTTAACGGCATTCTTCCAAATTTAGGAATTACAGAATTTTTTAAATTTAAAACCACATAATTTTGTTAACCAAATCGATATGCAAGCTAACTCAAATCACGTCAAGCTTTATCTTCGTTAAACTAATCATGATAATTTACGAAAAGATTACCTTGCTAGTGAAATAAAATTCATGTTCGATTATGAAAGAGACACTTAAAATTACAAATCTCGCTCCTCCACAATTCTTCGCTCTGTAAGCTCTAAGGCCAATCCTAAAATATACGTACTTACTAACATGCCCCTTGTCCCAACAATCTCACGTTGCCCTTGCTTCCAAAGAAATCGCTACCCGAAACAGGAACATCCAACCTCCACAACCAAACACGAGATAAAAGGTAGTATCATCTGTCTACTTCTTTTTTTAATCAAATTATATGAATTTTAATCACTACAATTGGTATCGAAAGCTAATCTATTAATTTAAAATCACTCCATTTAAGGAAAACAATTTAAAATGATACATTAATTATTGTGTACACATATGTATTCAAATCGAAAGAAGTTAATATTAGGTATCATTGCATATAGCTTAATCAACTTTCCTTAGCATATATTATGAAAAACGATGGGTTTATCTATATGTTGAAATAACTTTTTCTATCATATAACTTGTATTCAGTGACGGTGTACATTAAGGAAAGCCACATTCGAAGGTTAAGAAGAAGAAGGAAAATTACAAATTATCTATTTTTTAACCAAATCACAAAATAATATTTTCTAGTTTAATTATTTCATAGCAAAGCTGAGAAAAGTATCAGAGCCTTCGCCACTTGAGTCGTATGCAGGGGAACTCGCACGTGCAGTTCTCGTATAAAATTAACTAATCCAGCTATAAACTAGCAATAATTTACTAAAGTTGCATTTCTCAAACTAATTGAACGTATTTACTCGGTGAATTTTTTTTCCGTTGGACCAAATCAGATTTACTTGAAAAAATCAATTTCAGTTTAGCTAGTGGTGGTATATTCATCAATATAATGTATATTTGGAGTGACATTATTTCAATTACTCTTATTGTTTAAGGAAGAGGAAGTGAGGTAAAATCAAGAAATCATTCACAAATCCCTCATTAATATATTAGTCCAGATATAAATCAGCTCTTGTAACAAAAGATAGACGTTGCTTCGGATGTCTATTATTGTCAGGGAGTCCGCCCATGATTTACAATAAATAATCTGATAATTCTAATTCACGGAAAAATAGTAGTAATAAATGGAGAAAGAACTAGACATTCATCACATGCTCTGTGAAGACGGCAACAAACGGCCCCTACAGACGCCGTTAACGAAATACTCAAAGGTAAACGGATCCAACAGCTGTTCTCGCGCCACGAGAAATGGTAACTCCTCCGTCTCGTTTTCCATTATTTCCCCCTACGGAAACGTGGATCCCACGAGGGTCAATCCCCAGTCAAAAGACGCATATGCCCCTTGGCTTACCCATTAATTCTCTACCTGTGTATAATTACAACAATGAATTATTGATTAGGTGCATGATATCTCTTTAATTCAACTAAAGAGTGACATCATCTCCGTAATGCAATCAAATCCAAAGAAAATGGGACTCGAAAACCCGTATCCATTTGATCTATGAACTTCATCCTTTTTTTAATCAATTATATATACCTAGATTGGTTGGTTCTTATAAAGTAAGAAATATATAAAAAAACATGCGTCACTTTTAAATCGATAATCATTTACCTATCTCTATTTTTGTAAATACCCTTTATATACCTTTAAGCAGAACCTCAAATGGCAAAAAATGGAATTACTCCTTTCCTACAAATCTATTTTAGTATTATAGCTTATGATTTGGGTGGTTTGGTTTTTAATTGGTTTTAAGTGTTTTGGACAGGTGTGAAAAATTTAGGATTGGGACTTGGACAATTCTTTTTTGTGAGAGAACGATACTTAAAGTAAATAAAGATACATGGATAATTGATGTGAATGGAGCAAAGCCTATAAAAGCAAAATGCGTGGGGTCCACTTGCGTTCTGGACCCCACCCACGTCCACGCACAACGACTTCCCTCCTTCCGCCTGGACAAACACGCGGCGCCCCCACCGCCCGGCAGCTCCATCGTTCTGAACGACGATGCTTCCATCCATGCACCATTGACCATACGCTCCCAGGGGTTGTCTCCCTCACCAAAATCAAAATGAAATTGAAATGTAATAAAACTATGAGTTAATATCCCGAAAAATCTCAAACCTGTACATTTGTAATAAATTTATTCCAAACTATTTTTGACCATGAAAAACCCTAAACTGGTACACCTATAATAAATTTATCCCGACTAACCATAAAAAACCCTAAACTGATACATTTATGACAAATTTACCCTAAACTAATTTATTCGACCACAAACAACTCAAAACTAGTAAATTTGTAATAAATATACCCTCCACTAAATTAGATTAATACAAAAAAAAAAATCACAACAATTGTAAATTGTGACAAACGACGGGTAAAATTCCAAATCGGTATCCGGTTAAGCTGTCACGTGTCATTTAATTTAATAACTTGACAGTAAAATTTAGCGAAAACTAACATAGGGTAAATTTGTCACAAGTGTACCAGTTTGGGGTAAATTTATCAATAATATACTAGTTTGGGGTTTATGGTGGTCAAAAAAATAGTTCGGGGTAAATTTGTCACAGGTGTACCAGTTTGAAGTTTTTCAGGGTATTAACCCTAAAACTATACAAGAAAATTGCCATATTAAAAGAAAATGGCCAAAAAATGATAAAAAGAAAAAAATAAAAATAAAACTTAAAAATGTAAAATTATTTACGTTAGTGCCAACAATATCATGTAGGACAATCATGTCGATGGCAAATGAATTCCAGTGAAAGTTGGACACAATTATAATAGGTTTATAATTTTTTTGTTTATTTGATTCGTATGAATATGATCTTTATCTATGTACGAATGTTGTCATTTATTAAATGGCTAACATTATGGAAAACTTCAAACTGGCCAAATGTGATAAATTTTTCTAGAACAAATGTTTTGACTACCAAAAACTTTAGATCGGTATTTCTGTGATAAATTCATCAATCATTAGTTTTTGTTAAATTTTATTATCAAATTGATGAGTTGGACAACACATGTATCAATTTAGAGTTTTATACTCAATTTGTCACAAATATATTAGTTTATGATTTTTCATAATATTATTCTGTTAATTGAGAATTAATATACTATAAATGTATTAATTTGAGATTTTTATAATGTGTTGAATTATAGTTTTTGTGATATTAACTCTTTTATTAAACATGTGATGTTTGCCAATCAAGCCACCTACTGGAGGCAAAACTTCAGGGTTTGTTTCCATTTGAACAATTTATAAATTCAACGCCACTTTCGTCGAACTTGACTTATATATATTTGAAAAAGGCCATGTGGTTAGGATCGCTACTCAATATATTTATTAATTTATTTCTATGAAAATTCACTTTATATTTTAAAAATTAGAAAAAAAAAGGTCAAAAAGTGAAAAAGGAGAGAGCGTGATAAGTGTACCCTCACATCTATAATGATCATGTATATGTTTACGCACTCATCTGTTCATACGTTGTTTCTATTTCGTGGTAGCGCCTCCAATTCAATTGGCTTTTATGTTATCACTGTCTTTTGGAAAATAACACCATCTAAAAACCCCAACGTGACACCAATGTCCTAAATTTTTTAGGACCAAAACCCTCAAATTTTTATCACGGCAGTACAAATTTAAGGATTTTGGCAACACCAAAAACTTATTTTTAAGTGGCAAGAGCATTAATAATATTTCTTAGAGTTAATACCCTGAAAAACCCCAAACTGGTACATTCGTGACAAATTTACCCCTAAACTATTTTTTTGACTATGAAAAACCCCAAACTGGTACACATGTGACAAATTTATCCCAAACTATTTTTTTGACCAACAAAAACCCCAACTGGTATACCTTTGACAAATTGACCCCTAAAACGGTACATTTGTGACAAATTTACCCTATGTTAATTTTCGTTAAATTTTACCGTTAAATTATTAAGTAAAATAACACGTGACAATTGACTTATATACCAATTTTGGATTTTACGCTCCGTTTATCGCAATTTACAATTTTTTTAGATTTTTTGTAGTATTAATCCAATCTAGCGGATGGTATATTTGTCACAAATTTATTAGTTTGGGGTTTTTGCGGTCGAATAAATTAGTTTGGGGTAAATTTATCATAAATGTACCAGTTTAGGGTTTTTTATGATCAATCGGGGTAAATTTGTTACAGGTGTACCAGTTTGGGGTTTTTCATAGTCAAAAAAATAGTTTTTGGTAAATTTGTCACAAATGTACCCGTTTGGGGTTTTTCAGGGGATTAACTCTAAGAAATATTATTAGTTGTCGCTAGCTTAGCCAATATGATTTTGAGAAAGTAATTTTAAAGTTGTTAATATACTTAATTATGAGAAGATAATGTTTTTAATTAAATAAAAAAAGGTAGTGAACAATGTTTATATAACGCCAAGCGAAAAAGATCAGGTTGCCACGTTCACTTGCCATTTTCCAGACCCACTTTTGTTTACAAATTTGAAATAACCGATTTGTAAATATTGTTTACTATATTTAAATTTGACTATATAACGGGTTAAGGGCTACATATAATATTTACCTTACGGTTATATAATAACAGGAATTATGTTAACTCTTCTTATTATATTTTGTGAAGATACAATAATCTAAATTAATTGAAAATATTAGAAATTATAATGCGGTATTATCAGCCATGACAAATATTTTATCAGAGTAAATTCAAAAATCAATAGAATATTTGGTGGTACTCTAGATCATCAACTAATACTTGATTGAATGTTTTTAGATAAATCACCCTTATGCTATGAATTTACTATGATAAGTGGGATAGCCCAGTTCACGCAAAATATGATGTCGCACCTGTTATATTTTGTCACCGATAGAAGGTAGTTCAATTTTGATAAAGAAAAAAAGTGGAAGAAGAGACCAATTCACATGATTTTTAGTTTACATAGGAAACTAGTCTTCTGTTTGTTAGATCACCTTAGATGTCTACACTTGAAGTCTCTACATGATCAACGTTGGAATGTCTAGACTCTTTATATATTTATATTTGAAATGGTTCCTTTTTGTTTGAGTCCACCCTGATTTATTTTTTTCTTCTCTTTCTTCTTTTTCTCTTTTCTTATTTGCCTCCATTGGTCACCAATCGGCGCGACTCGCGAGGGCAACCCATGCTTGTGGCCAATGACCTCCGTCAGCCATAGGCAAGGCACTAAGTATTAAAGTTGGAAATAGGTTCTAAGTCCAAGCTATTTAAGACCCGTTTATCTTGAACTTGCAATTTTTAAACCTATTTAACTAGTCTCTTCAAAACATAAGTGACCCACATATAATCCGTTTGTGATTTAAATGGGTCATATATGGGTTTAAAACCCATTTTAACTTTTCTATGTATATGTAGTGGAGGCAAAGGGTCTAGAATGAGAAGAAAAGCATGTATTTATACCGGAGGTATAGGCTCTAGAATAAAAATGTTCGATCTCTTCTACGTTGTACGGATTATATGTAGACGTAGCATTTTACTTCTCATGTTTAGGTAGTTTCGATAGTAACAAGTGCTACAATTTTAATGTTATTGCAATTGATGCACTTCATCATCTTTCTTTTTTCCGTTAACTTCTATTAAGAAAGTTGACGACCTACTTAATTGTTGTCGAGACAGCTTTTGTCCCTCAGTGCAGAGGGCCATCACGCTGATGTTGTGCCTCGGTTGTTGTTGATTTCGTAAACATGTTGAATGAGAAGAACTGGAAAAGAGTCAAGATGGGTCCATCATAAAGGAGTCTTGACTTGCGAGGCAATTATCCTCCCTTCGATGATTTAGCTCAATAGTAGAGAAGGATTACTTTAGAGATTAATAAAAGGATTGCCATCTAGATTACATTAATCTCGTTGGGCACGTCATACTTTCCTCAAATTAATTTTTAAAAAATATTTAAACTCGAAAAGTTCTCCGCGATATCCTTGGAACCCTACATCTTTTTAAATAATGGTGCCGAGCCTAATAAATTATTAGCGAGGCTCTTCCTCAATGAATTAAAAAAAAAAAATGAATCCGTCTCATGGTATGAGATCCGCATTTGGCATATAAGACTACTATGATAATCCATGATTCCACATGCATGTTTTCCGAATTTAAAGGAAATTAAGATATCAATTACCAACCGAAAAATACCAAAAGGATGAGGACCAGAAATTGCCCATGATTCTAAGTTCTATCTCTCTAATTATACTTTGTTCCACGCGGATTCAAATTTGAAACTTCAGTTTCTTAGCCAATATCCGTATTTACCCCATAGCTTCATATTTATTTACATCCCTACCTTGGGAAGTCATATGAAGGAGAATGTTCAAACCCTTTGTCTCAATTTCGGTCTCGTTTGTTTCACAAAAGATTAATGATTTGGAAAAAAATATTTCCTTGAAAATAATCATTTCTATTTCTTTTAATAATTAGCTAATGAATTTTTTTGTTATCGGCAATAATTTACTTCTAAAATTTTTTTAGATGATGAAAATATTACTTATTTATTTATTTTCGTAGCGATATAATTAGTTATTTTTAGGAAAATGTTCTCAAAATTGTTCATTTTCCGCGAACAAACATGCCCTTAATTACTAGTTAGATTAGATTAGACCCATATGTTCATACCAATTCCTAAGTGCTTTTTGATTTATATTTTAACTGTCCGTTGGTGAAGTGTGTGATTAAGAAAGCGATAGGAACACGTATTGAAGTTTTTTCTTTCTCCGATGAGGGTTTCACATATTTGAGAGTTACGTAGGTGAAGCTAAGTACAGTTGCACTCAATTTCGTTTCAAAATCATGTACAAATCAAATTTGGATCAAATCAATCCATTTGGATAAAGTCAATCCAATTAGCAATTTCGAATCAGAGATTCGATTAGCATCTAGAACAAACAAACTGCATAGTTCTGTTATGTATTTATCTTCCTAAATTAATTTTCCATGCCTTCAGGAAAACTGATAACCCCATTCGATCCATAAGATAGGAGTCCACCCGATTGGACGACGACACCATGTTGACACCATGCCCAAGGCACTTATCTAATACTCGTGCACGTCCACGATTCCAGCAATCCACTAAGGATTGTGTAGGTGCAAGCATAATACTTTATTACTGAAATTATAGCCTTTAAAAGTCTAGCAAAGTTTTAAAACCTAAGGTTCCTCCGCAAGGTTTGTCCACGTAAAAATTCTCGTAGAATCAAGAATGATTTTATTATCATTTTTATTGTATTTTGGAACATGGAAAAATACAAGGCTTTATCACCAAAATTATATTTCTCACATAATGTATCATTATCTCACATATATATAGAGTCAAGTGAGCAATTCAATTCTTTTACGAGCTTCCCCTTCTTTGGTCCAAAATACAAATCAAGCTCAAAGCTGGAATTTAATGTAATTCATCAACCGAGATTCCTACACCAACCTTTTTGACTACCAGAAATCAGATCGATTACGAAGTCTTAACTTTGACTATTCTCGTTTTCTCCCGTCAGCCAGTCTTTTTCATGCATGCCTAAAAAATTTCATTCTAGTTGGGTGTAAGGGTTCTCATTGGAACCCACACATCCATATAGATGAGTTCCAATAGCTTCTTAACTCTCCATGTACCTCTAGAGAGGAAGGACTTCGTTTGTTGTTTTCTAAGAAGAGAGCCTTCACAAACAATCTGAAATTTCTGTTATTACTAGAAATCTCTTATATTTTTCTGATGGAGAATTTTTAGCCCATAAAAACTGAGGTGGCCAAATCTCTCATGCCATAGCCATGAATCATCAAGTTGAGCTTTTATAGCTATATCTTCAACATATTTCAATTGACTAGGAAAATTCATATTCTCCATTTTCACAGAGGCAATAACATGATTCTTCTATTTATCATAGGTAGTGCAGGTTTCTCCTTTAAAGTATAAAGAATACCCATTTTGAATCATTTGGCCCACATTGAGTAGATTTTGTGCAAGACTGGGAATCGAATATATCTAATGAATATATTTTGGCCATTTCTTAGTTTTAATAGCTATAGTCCCTTTTTCCTTTCACATCAACCAATGCACCATTGCCCAATTTTACTTGAGTTTTCACTGATGTATCAATATTGGTGAATATAGATTCATCTCCTATCCTGTGATCGCTACACCCACTATCAATATACCATGGATCATTCTTCTCATCTTTTTCCACTTGGCTTGTGTAGAATAAATTATATGTATTTTTTTCTTCCTTTTTTTTTTCTCCTTTTTTTTTCTCCTTGTTCACTCAATAATTGAGATCAAGACCCTTAGGGTGCCAAAACCATATACGATGGGATACTTAAGTGTCAAAAGTTAGGAAATATACATTTAAATGCTAAAATCGAAGTAAAATGGATATTAAGTGTCAATGGCGTGAGAATCCTACCAAAATATTGACGTGACATTTTTCCGATGAGACAAGTGCAAAACAATGTCTTTTTGCATGCTAACATAACTAGACAAGTGCAAAAACGACGTCGTTTTGCACGTTGACGTGGCTAAATAAACCAAAATGATATCCATTTTATTTTACAAAAATACAAAAAAAATACATTAAAAAAAGGATGGATAAGATAAAAAAAGAAAAAAAGAAAAAAGAAAAAGAGAGAGGGAGAGATAGTAAAATTTTAATAAAAAATAAAATAAAATAATTAAAATTAAAAAAAGAAAAAGAAAAAGGGGAATATAGAAATAAAATCGAGTGGGCTGGTTTTGTCCAGCCCACTTTGGCATTTTCCGCTTTCTAAACCCCATCAGCCCCCACCTAGTCTGGTTTTTTCTTTCTGGGGCCATCTATTGTTTCTCTCTTTAGCCCATATTTTTCTTTCTCTTTAGCCCACCTCTTCCATTATTTTCTCAGCCCACATCAAAATTAAAAGGAAAAAGAGCCCAGCCCAGCCTTCTTCTAACCTTGCTTCAAAGGAAAAAAAAAAAGCGTGTGATGTAAGCAAAACCTAGGTGTTCTAGAAGGTGAGCTGGCGCATGAGAGAGAAAGAATTACAGACAAGATTCACGCGAGCGACGTTGGCTCGCACAAGGAGGAGGAGAGGCTGGTGTCAGCCATGGAAGACAGAAAAGGAGCTTGGACTGAAGTAAAAAACTAGAAAGATTCTCAGGGCTGGAGGAGGGGCTAAAGGAAATAGGGAAATTTTCCATCGATAGTTGCGGTCGGTGGAGTAAGCCGCCGGACTTGGTAGCCATCGGTCGGAGTAGGTGACCATCGGTTGGTGTTGGTTCGGTGGTGCTATGTATTTCCGGCGACGACGCGTACAGAGGTTGATTCGTCGCCGATAATTCAGGTTTGGTTAAGTTGCAGAACATGAAAAGATTCGGGGGTAGAAGAAGGTGCAAGGCTGAAGAAGAAGGTGCAGGGAAAAAGACAAAATAGACAAAATAGACAAAAAGACAAAAGGGAGAGAATATAAGAAATTAAGAAAATCATTGAAAAAAATAAAAATAAATCGAAAATTTTCTTTTTTTAATTCGACCAGATCGGATCTAGGTATACGGGTCGGGCCAACAGGTAGGACAGGTAAACCCATTACCAAATAATAATAATAATAATGATAATAATAATAATAATAATAATAATAATAATAATAATAATAATAATAATAATAATAATAATAATAAAAAATAAATAAATAAATAAATAAATAAATAAATAAATAAATAAATAAATAAATAAATAAATAAATAAATAAATAATTTCAAAAAAATAATTAAAAGCAATGTACGTTAATTGGGCCAATTTTTATGAGGAGGACACACAAACTATCATTGACCACCATCGGTTATGTGTTGATGAAATGATGTTTATCAAAGCTATTTATTATCCTTATGTCAACAAGAGCAATATTTAACAAATTTTCATGTCTTATTCCAAAATTAAGCCTTTACTATAATCTGAATTTCATTCGTTAGTTTTCCTCAATAATGTTTGTCGCGACCAAATTTTCGGGTGTGAACCACCTAGGGTTTGGCTAATGGATTGTTAAGCCTAGACTTAACTCGGGCTCTCCCAAGCCCATACCAATTCGCGACTTAAGTTTGAGTTCTTAATATGCAAATGATTTTCAATCAGGAGTCGCCACTAATCTATTTTTAGTGGGTCGATTAGAAACCCAAGTAAAGTAATAGGAGGTTCACTTTACTCCTACGAACCAGAGATTTGGGTACGGGGACTTGATTACACTAGATTTCTCTAACGCCCTTTCGGTACCATTTCTTTTATTTTGAAAAATGCTTTTGTAGGCAGCTTAAATTGATTTTAAGTCTATTTTCCTAACATGTGAGGTGTTCATGCAGTGCGCAAACCACCAATTTAACACCCAAGAAAACAATTAAATAATGCAGGACTTACCTCAAAGCAACGAAAGCATCTGCAGTGTTAAATTAAAATCCACATCAACAACCCTAGATATGGTTTCTAATTAACAATCAATCACTCAATTTTCGCTTTCACTTTTTAACGAGACTATAATCCATATGCAATGCAATGCTTTTAATCTAATATGAAATGATATGGCATAGCAACATGTCCTAAACTATATGAATGAATAGAAATGCAATGATTTCTTAATGAACATGCAATAATTAAATATGCAATCTAAATTAACCATAATGACTTAATTCTAATGACGTGTGATGCAATGCGATGACGTACAAAATTATTTTAACTAAAATGACATGCGACATACAATTTAATATGCGAGCTATATGTCACGCGACATTTATTAAATGACCTAATCTAATGACGGACAATTTCTAATTAGAAATGAACCTAACAATAATCACTAAAATGACGTGTATTTCATGAACCTAATTCAAATGACATTTTTTATTTTAAAAATGCAATCTATCCTAGAAATTGCAACTAATTTATCCTAAGACAAATTTTATGAAATTTAAAATGATCTAATTAGATTAAGATTCTATCTAATTTAAACTAGGGATTAAGTCA
Source organism: Eucalyptus microcorys (assembly GCA_014182515.1). Taxonomy (NCBI): domain Eukaryota; kingdom Viridiplantae; phylum Streptophyta; class Magnoliopsida; order Myrtales; family Myrtaceae; genus Eucalyptus; species Eucalyptus microcorys. The sequence goes on along the minus strand of CM024568.1, from coordinate 4,211,962 downwards.
TATTAAATCCTAATTTAAACTAAGACATTATCTAAATCTAAAATGCAATTTATCTAAAAAAGATGATCTAAATTTAAAATGAAACATGCAATTCTAATCTAATATGCACAATGATTTTTTTGTGTGTTTTCCTTTAAGAAATTCGAAATTAAAACTAATACATAATTAAACATGCAATTCAAATAAAAAAAACTAACCACTTAAATGAATGCACTTTCTTTTTTTGGATTTTTTATTTAAAAATTCGAAATAAGATTGCAATCCTAAATATGCAAGATAATAAAAACAAACCTAATCCTTATTCAGATTTATTTTTGATTTTCTTATTTAAAAATTTGAAATAAGATTGCGATTTTAACCTAAGACTAGGAATATTCTAAAAACAAACTTAACCCTAATTCGAATTTTTTTATTCTTTTTCTCTTATGAAAATAAAATTGATCTAAACATACGACATCAAATCAAGCAAGACAATATTGATATCTAAAAATTGGCGAACCATATCTCGCGCATGAGATCGGGTTGACCAATTTTAAAATTAAATCGCGAATCGAATCTCGGGCTTGAGATTGGATTGTCGATTTTTGTAAGGGATTGCGAGTCGGATTTCGGGCGCGAAAATCGGACTGTCAATCCCTAATTTAAGGGGCTAATTCATGTTGGAATACCAATCATATTCTAAAGGAACAAATTCACTAAAACAGAATATTAAAAAAAGATAAAATAAAGGAAAAGAAAAACTACCTAATCTTTCCTCTCTTTTTATTTTTTTTTTTTTTTTTCACCCACGATTCGGCAATTTCGTGGTGGGTAACCGGAGGTGATGGGTCGCCGGCGTTTGAAGCTTCAGCGAAAGGGCAAGAACCGGCGTGCGGGTGGACCAGCTCGGCGGTGGTCCGGCGAGAGGAACAGTCGTCATGGGCGTTCTTTGGCGACGAACGTGCGAGCAGGAGTGGCGCGAACAGTCGGGCTCGGACAGCGGGGACGTCAAGTGAGCGGGATCGGACGGTGGGCCACGGGCGAGAGGACTCCGAAGCTGGATCGGGCTCGGACGGAGCAGCAACAACGTCGGTGCGGGGACGCGGGCTCGCGGGTGAGAACACGACGGTGCTAGGTTGAGCTGCTGTAGGGAGTCGCGGATCGAGCGGGACCAGCGTTTGGGCGGATCGGCGTCGGCGAAGCTCCGGCAGCGGGGCACAGAAACTCGGTGACCGGCTTCGACGAGCTTCTGCAAGGCTGTGCTCGCGGAAGAGCTGGGTCGGCGGTGCCGGTGTCACGAGCTTATGGGTGACGGCGGGCCTCGCGCGGTGAGGCGAAGCAGCGGGCGCAGACGGGCGGTCGGCGCGGTGCCTCGGCAGCGAGCGGATGTCGAGCGGTGGGCTTCGGCTGCCAGGCGACGTTGGCGCGGCGAATAAGCAAGGCGGAGGGACGGCTGTTGGCGTCGTAGAGGGCCGGTGTCTTCGTCGGTTAGGTGAACAGCGAGGCGAGTGCAGCGAATTTGGGGAAGATGATGAACAATAAAGGTCAAATCACCCTTCCTGTTTCGGCCTTTACGCTTCCCCCTCAAACTCACTTCTCTCTTTTTACTTTTTCCTTCTTTTTCGACGAAGAGCCCCCCTAATTGAACTCTGTTCGCATCCTTTATAGGCAAAACAAAACGTGATCTTTTTTGTTAATATTTTCATCTCACGAATATTGTTTATAACCTCTTGATTACAAAAATCTTTATCTCATGAATATTCTCCCCGATCTCATCATCTATTGATAAAGATAAGATTACAATGCGGTTTTATCAATTTTAAAAAAAAAATAATATCGCATCAAATCTTAACTTTTTCACAAGATAATTGATAAAAAATAACGACGGGCTTGGGTTAATTTTCTCCTTTCGTGGGCTTAGCCCGGCCTGCTAAACTAGAGCTCAGAAATATTAATTCGAACACATCCACCACCGGTTCTAAAAAAAATGTAAAACATGTACATTAAAGATAAATGCACCCAAAAAACTATATACTATGCAATTGAATTATAATATATATATTTTTTTAGGGGTTAAAAATTAATCCCTAATTTTTATGAAATAAATGACTAAATGGGTTACCTAAAATTTAGGTGTCAACAATGTTCTAATCACCTTCTTATCTTCTATGTGATCATCACCATTTCCTGTACATGCGCTTCACATATGCCGAGCAATAAAACTACATTGCATAGGATTATAGAGTTACATAGAAGAGTTATGATTCTCCATTTCTGGTATGTACTCATTTTATGTAGAAGCCTTACACCACAAATATAATATTTAGTTATGTCATTGATGGTCTTCTTTCCATTTGCCTTATAGGGGAAAGCAACAAAATCAGCTCAATTCTTGTATTCCGGTCTCCTTCAACTTCTATTTGATAGCGAACTCCTAAATTTTGAGAACTTGACTATTATACTGTCTTGTGTTCGATGTTATACTCTGCAATGATGGCTCATTATTAATGTGGACACACTGATTTTTGAGAGTTTGTTGCAAAATCACTTGGGTTTAAATATAATTATATTTTTTTTTAACGTAAACTCGTCTATGTTGGGAATCTTATAGGCTTGAGTTAGCAAGCAGAATTGTTCCATTGATGTCTTAGAAAATACCTTTGGGTCGACAACTTGCGGATCCATTACCAAGATGCTGGCCATAGAGCTTGCTTGCTAGCACTTTCATTTTTAGTCTTTTTATTAGGAATAAATGCTATCATTAAGTTCGGTCATTTGTTCGGTCAATGACGTTGACTTCCCTGTTTTCTTCCTTCTTGATAAAAGCAGTTGTCGCGACCTCTTTTTTTTTCGGCGCCCGCAATCGGGTACGAGCGTTTAAGAAGGCTAATGGCTCGGCTGAAATCGGTTAAGCCCGGACTCTCCCAAATCCACCAATTCACGACTTTAATAGTTTAAGTTTTTTAACCTATAAATCAATTTTTAAAATGGAGTCGCCACTAATCGATTTGGGGTGGGTCGATTAGAAACCCAAGCGAAGTATCGGGAGAAATACTCACTCCTGCGCAACCAGAGAAATTAGGATCGGGGACTTGATTACACTAGTTAATCACTAATGCCCTTTCGATACCTAATCTTATTTAAACCTTGAGGTTTTTTTGGGTGTTTGAGGTATTTTCCATGCATTTTTTGGAGGAAAAACATTTTTGAGTCTTTTTCTAATTTTTTTGGACATAAAAGGGAATTTTTTTATTTTTTTTGGTATTTTCAGAAAATACAAGTCTTTTTGGATTTTGCTGAATTTTTGACATTTTTTGGAAAATATGAAATATTTTTGATTATTTTTTTCGGAAAATAAAATATTTTTTAATATTTTTTAAATGTTTTTTTGGAAAATAAATTATTTTTTTTTCTTGATTTTTTTAGAAAATAAAACATTTTTTAACATTTTTTTCGAAAATAAATTATTTTGATTTTTTTGAAATATATTATTTATTTATTTTTATTTAAAAAATCATAAAAATTGACCCGGTCGAATCCGCGGGTTGGGTCCGACCCGAGCCGGCGACCCGCTCCGCGACCCGACTCCCCGCGAACCCTACCTCGGCTCCGACCCGGATCGCGACCCGACTCCCGCCGCCCCGAATCTCGCGAAACCCTACCCGGTTTCGAGACCGGATCCGACTCGACAACCCGGAAAACCGCAAACCCTAGGGTTTGCGAATCCGCGGCGCCGAGGGGGAACCGAGGTGTTTGGCAGCGACGGTGACTACGGCGATGACGAAGAAGGCGACAACGGCGACGCTTTTTTTTACCTTCTCTCGAACGGGGATGGCGACGGCAACAATGCCGGATCGAAGGCGAGCGGCGGAGGCGCTTGGCGGCACGGCGGGATTTTGCACAGCAGCGACGTCGGGGTGGGACCTTCTTCCGCCCCTCTTCGCGAATCTAGAACCTCTGCACCTCCTCCGACCTCGCTTCTCTCTCTCTCCGACCAGATCCGAGCCTCCACCGGCCGGATCGACCTCTTCGGACTCGCTCGCTCTTCGACTCCTCCCCCGAAGTCTCTCAGTGGGAAGATCTCGGAGATTGCTCCCGCCACGGCCAACCCTGCACTCGAGCTCCCCGAAGTCTCTCGGGGGACCCCGAGCTTCGGCTGGCCTCTATCTCTCTCCATGATCTCTCTCTCGTTTCTCCTCTACCCGTCGACGGTGGCCCCCTCTATTTATAGGCGCGGGGCGGCCGGTCGGCGAGGCTTCGACTCCGCCGATTGGACCGCCGTCCCATCCGCCATCATCTCCTCCTCTGGTCACGTCCCGTCGACGCCTGCTCCCCTGCTCCACGTGCGACCGCCGTCCATCCACCTCCTTCCCCTCCGTCGCGCCCTCTACGCGTGTGCTACAGAGGCGCGAGGAAGAAGAAGACGCGGAGGGGCCAGGCTGGGCGGAAATGGGCCGAGGGCCCATGGAGGGGCTGCTCCTCTTTCTTTTTGTTTTTTTTTCTTTTGCTTTGTTTTGCTGTTTGTTTATTTATTATCCGAAAAAGATAAAAATAAAAATAAAGTAAAATAAAGTAAAACCTAATTAATTAAAAGTAAATTTTAGGCATCAACAGCTGCCCCTCTTTGAAGGTGAGCTCGCAGAGGTTGCATTCAAAGACAAACTGATGCCTAAATTTTGTCCATATATGCATAACAGATTATATTTTATTTGGGAGTTATTATCCTATGTAAAAAGAGCAATATAACATTACATATATTAAGACGGATAAGAAGATACCTGTAGTTACTTACCGGGAGTGAGTGAGATAGGGTGTGAACCCCGAGTTTGGCAAGTATCATGGCGTCATCTTACTTGGTGATATGAAGAGGTTGCTTTTCCAGGGCTCGAACCATTCTTCGGTCGCCTGTTAAAACAATCAATGATATGTCTAGGACCCGAACCTTTCTTCGGTCGCCTTGATAGGAAATTGCTCCTCCAGGACCCGAACCATTCTTCGGTCGCCTATTGGAGCAATCAATGGTTTGTCTCGGACCCGAACCATTCTTCAGTCGCTGTGACGGGAAATTGCTTCTCGAGGACCCGAACCATTCTTCGGTCACCTGTTAAAACAATCAATGATTTGTCTAGGACCCGAACCTTTCTTCGGTCGCCTTGACGGGAAATTGCTCCTCCAGGACCCGAACTATTCTTCGGTCACCTGTTGGAGCAATTAGTGGTTTGTCTCGGACCCGAACCATTCTTCGGTCGCCGTGACCGGAAATTGCTTCTCCAGGACCTGAACCATTCTTCGGTCGCCTGTTAAAACAATTAATGATTTGTCTAGGACCCGAACCTTTCTTCGATCGCCTTGACGGGAGATGCACCGACCTTTCTCAAGGCATCTGTTTGCTGGGGGTGCCTGACCTCAATCAAGGACACCGGTTGGTACCCGACCTTTCTCGGGAGATGTACCGATCTTTATCAGAGCATCGATTTGTTGGGTGTCTGACTTCTATTGAAGACACCAGTTGGTACCCGACCTTTCTCGGGAGATGTGCCGATCTTTATCAGGGCATTGATTTGTTGGGTGTCTGACTTCTATCGAAGACACCAGTTGGTACCCGACCTTTCTCGGGAGATGCGCCGACCTTTCTCAGGGCATCGATTTGTGGGGTGTCTGACTTCTGTCAAAGACACTGGTAGGAACTCGACCTTTCTCAAGAGGATGGCCGACCTTTCTCAGGGCATCGATTTTGTGGGGTGTCTGACTTCTGTTGAAGACACTAATAGGAACCCGACCTTTCTCGGGAGGATGCGCCGACTTTTCTCAGGGCATCGATTTGTGGAGGATACCTGGACATTCACAGGCATATCAAAGAGTACCTGGATATTCACAAGTACTAACTTGAAGGATATTTGGGCCTTTGCAGGCGTCGAAAGGGTACTTGGATGATCACAAGTTCAATCTCTTGGAGGATACCCGGATGTTCACATGTATCGAAGGGGTACCTGAGATATTCGTGAAGGTCTCTCATCTCGGTATGTGGGAATATCGAGGACGTGCCTTGCATATTCATGAAGGTCTCTCACCTCTTGGTAATTGGAATATCAAGGACGTACCTCGCATATTCGTGAAGGTCTCCCACCTTCTGGTAATGAGAATATCGAGGACATACCTGGGATATTCGTGAAGGTTTCTCATCTCCTGGTAATTGGGAATATCAAGGACGTACCTGAGATATTCGTGAAGGTCTCTCACCTTCTGGTAATGAGAATATCGAGGACGTACTTGAGATATTCGTGAAGGTCTCCCACCTCCTGGCAGCTAGGAATATCAAGGGCATACCTGAGATATTCGTGAAGGTTTCTCACCTCCTGGTATTGGGAATATCGAGGATATACCTGGGATATTCGTGAAGGTCTCTCACCTCCTGGTAATTGGGAATATCAAGGGTGTGCCCCGCATATTCGTGAAGTCTCTCACCTCTTGGTAGTTGGAATATCGAGGATGTACCTGAGATATTCGTGAAGGTCTCTCACCTCCTGGTATGTGGGAATATCGAGGACGTACCTGAGATATTCGTGAAGGTCTCTCACCTCCTGGTAATTGAGAATATTGAGGGCGTACCTGAGATATTCGTGAAGACCTTCTGCCTTCTGGCAATGAGAATATCGAGGACGTACTTTAGATATTCGTGAAGGTTTCTCACCTCCTAGTAATTGGGAATATCGAGGACGTACCTTAGATATTCGTGAAGGTCTCTCACCTTCTGGTAATGAGAATATCGAGGACGTACCTGAGATATTCGTGAAGGTCTCCTACCTCCTGGCAACTGGGAATATCAAGGGCATACCTGAGATATTCATGAAGGTCTCTCACCTCCTGGTATTGGGAATATCGAGGACATACTTGGGATATTCGTGAAGGTCTCTCACCTCCTGGTAATTGGGAATATCGAGGGCGTGTCCCGCATATTCGTGAAGGTCTCTCACCTCCTGGTAGTTGGAATATTGAGGATGTACCTGGGATATTCGTGAAGGTCTCTCACCTCCTGGTAATTGGGAATATCAAGGATGTACCCGAGATATTCGTGAAGGTTTCTCACCTCCTGGTAATGGGAATTTGATTGCAACACAAGGCTTACCTAGGTGGCCGCAAGCACACAGGTGTACAAAGTAGAAGAATATTTGGATGAACACAAATATTTAATGATATGATGATGGACCACTCAGCTGGTCTAAGTGTAAGAAAGCATACCTAGGTGATCGCAGGCGCATAACGTGGTGGAATACTTGAATAGCTACTAGCATTCAATGGCGTAATTTTGAAGACCACTCGAGCAGGTCGAGTGTCATGGGAAGGGAGTACCTGAACGGGGGTTGATACTCAAAGACAAAGGGATACTTGGACAGTCGCAAATATCAAAACTTTAAAGACAACATGAATAGGTCGAGTGTCAACAGAGGGAGCACTTGAGTAGCGGCAGACACTAAAAAACGGGGGAATGTTTGGACAATCGCAGATATCAACACTTGGGGACAACTTGAACAAGCTGAGTGTCGGCAAGAGGGAGTACTTAGACGATGGTGGGTACTCAAAGATAAAGGGATACTTGGTCAATCACAAGTATCAATACTCTGGAGACAACTCGAATAAGCTGAATGTCGATAAGAGGGAGTACTTAGACAGTGGTGGGTACTCAAAGATAAAGGGATACTTGGTCAATCACAAGTATCAATACTCTGGAGACAACTCGAATAAGCTGAATGTCGATAAGAGGGAGTACTCAAAGATTATCAAACATAAAGCTTTAGGAGTAAGGATGGAGACATGTTTTTCTAGCGATATATTTGATCTCTAAAAGTATGTTCGCCATTTACACAATATGCACACAAGTACACAAAGATTGTATATGCTGTAAATTCGTAAAGTTTAAATGTGACTTATGCATGATAATCTCGTTAGTTTTGAATCATTTGAATTCTACTAGGGAAGATTTTGAAAGACAACTTTCATTTAGAATGTAGATGTCTTGAGCATGCCAGACGAGGGACTTTCAGTCTGAAAGGACTTTTCACTCGTTCTCATGGGAAAGGCTGTTTTATCTTGACTATTGATGCAGGATTTATAAGGACCACACTGTCTCACTGTCATCATGTCAGCAGAGATCCGAGTATTCTCGCAAATGATACGACTTTACCAATATGAGAGGTCTTTGTTGGAATTGTGATGAAGGCTTGGTCAATGACTTATCAAAGGGGACCAATAAGGTTATGGCTTTGCGGGAAAGATGTTGTATGATCATCTCCGGGTTTGCAAGTCAAGAGTCCTGCAAAAAGAGATAGAATAATCTTGCTCGTACTTCTTCAAGCGATGTTTATAGACATATGAAATCCTATGTTAATTTGAAGTGCCCTTAGTCTGAAGAGACTTTTTACATTAGGATGCCATGTAGGCTTGACTCATGCGTAAAAGGGTGAGAGCTGGTGATTGCCTTGACATTTGTCATCGGTCTTTCCTCTCGCAGTCAGATGAAGGCTCCATCAATTGAACCACAACAGCAACTTCTCTTGGGAATACAGATGGCTGCATTTTCGTTTTGGGGCATCAGCCTTGCTTTTACCAGGCACACTGCTTTTTTATGTCCCCATTTCTCTTTTCAATTTTTCATTCATGGGCATTGACCTTACTTTTACCAGGTACACTGCTTTTTTATGCCCCAATTTTGTTCTTGTTGCTTAAGTAATTGATCTTGGTAAGTTCAAGCAAACACCTTTGTTAGACTATTAAGTCTTCATCTTTTGCCGGTGCTTCTGATTATGCTACTTGGGTGGCAGCAGCTTTTGCTTTGCCTCCATGTAAGGGTGAATTTACAGACTCAATTGGGTCGTACAATGGATACAAGTGCGTAAAGAAAGAATTGCTCTTCATGACTCTAGGGCACTTAAATTAACGCGAGTGTTCATATGCAATAAAGACACTCAAAGATTGATGCAAGTGCAAGCAAGAGAATTTCTATCCCTTTTCTCACCTCGTGATGCTAACTTGCCTTCAACTTGCCCTAGTATGGGGTGGTTCTTTGACAGGGGGGTAAGACAGAAATTTGGCCAGTGTGTGGGGCTCAAAGTGAGCAATGGAATGCCTCCACTATTTTGGTCATCGTACCATTTGTGAGAGAACTCTTTACCCTGTAGTCATGGAATCTTCTACACTCATCTCACAAGTGTATAGTTAGGGACTGTGTGTAGGATATGGCTTGCCTTTCATCATTCGACGCACCTCATCCAGCATGCTCAATTAATCTTGTATTCTTCATTTAGCTGTCTATTTTGATAATCCTTAGTGGAATCAATGACTTGGATGAGACAAAATCATCATGTAAAATTCGCCTGGAAAAAGGTATACAACAAATGATGTGAAAGAGTTTGTAAAAATAAATGAATGGCTTTTATTCAAGAAAAACCTATTACCACTTTAGGGGTGTTTACTTAGGTGGAATGGTATTCACAAAAGTATTGAATTTTGAATATCAAAAGGGTTATTCACAAACAGCTATTAACAAATGGGTGTCAATAGGTTGCTCATATTGGTTAGGGACATGACACGTGAATAATCAGCTAAAGGTCGAGAATTTGATCGGGTGTTTCTGCTCTTGTCCCGGGTTTGGATCACTTGGTTTGCCCCATTTAACCATTAAGCCTAGCCCTTGAATCCCAATGCTTCCTGTAAATATAAGCTCAAAGAGTGAGTGTTAGAAATGACACCAAGTTGCATTTCCCCAGAGTTTATATGAGCTGGCTTCTAGGGATACTTGAATGTCGGTGACAGTCTCTTTACAGTTCCATGCTTCCTTCGACCGGCCTTTCTTACTTGCGGCCACGTAGGCATGATTGCTGGTTGTTGATTCACTTTCAACGCCTTCCTTTTGTGGAACCTCCCCTTCTATCTTTGATTAGCAGCATTGAGCAAAGTCATGTATCTCAAGCTTCTATGGAATTTGAGATGGACAATCAAAACTTCCACATTTCTAATAGCAATTGCTTCTTGCAAGGGCATGCGTACGGAACAAGAAGTGAGGCTTCCAGATTCTAAGATTGTTGATCGGGACAGAAGGTTCCTTCTAACTGACCGGTTCCGAATGACGCGTTCTTTTCACCGAGCTGGGTGAAATTGACATGGATTACTCTTATGCGTCTGCCTGGGTAATGTCGATTTGCTCAAGTTATGCCATTGGGTTTGCTACTTGATTTTCGACACTTCCTTAAATGCTGGTGATTACCATTCATTTTTCTTCATTGAGTCAACCAAACACACACTTTTTATGATGGTGTAAATACATCACTCATATATAAAAGGTGCATATGCATTTTTAATCTGATAGAGAAGTGTTTGGCAATGCCGGACAATGAACATCATTCAAGGGTAGTATTTTTTACAGCATCGGAATTAACTGGTTTAGAGAACTCTTGCCCATCCATCTCGGTTAGGATCAAGGCTCCTCCTCGGGAGTATCTTCTTTATTACATAGGGACCCTTGTAATTTGGGGCGAACTTGCCTCCAGGCTCTGGAAAGATTGGCAACGTCTTTCTCAAGACTAGCTCGTCTACCTCGAAGTGCTTGGGTCGCACCTTTTGATTAAAGGATCGAGCTACCTTATGCTGATAACACTGACCGTGACAGAGGGCTTTTAGTTGTTTTTCATCGATCATGTTCAGCTGCTCGAGCCTTTGTTGTGTCCATTCCTCCTTAGATAATCCAGCCTGGGATAAAATTCGTAGGGAAGGGATTTCTACTTCCACGGGTAAAACTGCCTCTATACCATAAACCAAGGAAAAATGGGTTGCCCTAGTAGAAGTTCGAATCGAAGTTTGATATGCTGTCAGTGCGAAGGGTAGCCTCTCGTGCCAGTCGCGGTAATTTTCAGCCGTCTTGGCTAGGATTCTCTTGATGTTCTTGTTGGCTGCCTCTACAGCCCCATTCATTTGCGGGCAATAAGGGGATGAGTTCAAATGTTGGATCTTGAACTTAGAAAATAATTGATCAATCAGCTTGTTGTTGATTTGTCCCATTGTCGGTGATGATGGAATCGGCACGCCATATCGGGCGATTATGTCACGTTTAATAAACTTCATAACATTCCGTGCAGTCACACTTGCATATGATATGGCCTCAATCCATTTCGAAAAGTAATCAATTGCAACCAAGATGAACCGATGCCCGTTTGACGCCTTTGGGTTAATTGGGCCAATTACATCGATGCCCCACATTGAAAACGGCCATGGCTCAGATAACTGATGCAGTTCAGTTGGAGGGACATTTATTTTATCCCCGTGAATTTGACAACGATGACAACTTCGTACATGTTGAGCACAATCATTCTCTAAGGGGAGCCAGTAATAACCCAATCTCATTATTTTCTTAGCCAACATATGTCCATTCATGTGAGGGCCACATACTCCCTCATGTATTTCTTGCATTATTCGCTTGGCTTCAGTTGCATCCACACATCTTAGCAGGACTGAGTCATACGATCTTTTGTACAGATTTTCACCGCTGACAAAAAACTTTGAAGCCATTTTCATTAGGTATTTTCGATCAGAGGGAGTGATTTGTTTAGGGAACTCCTGCTTCTGGACGTATTTCATGATATCGTAATACCAGGGCTTCCCATCGGGTTCTTTAGTTATGGCCATGCAGTAAGCCTTTCTTGCCAGGACTTCAATTTTTTAAAGGCTCTACTTCTAACCCTTTCGTTGCTTGCAACATAGATGATAGCGTTGCTAGTGCATCAGCGAACTGATTATGAATTCTAGGTAGGTATTCAAACGAGATGTCTTGGAATTTTCCCGCCAACTTTTCTAAGTAACCATGATAAGGCACAAGTTTGGCGTCTTTTGTTTTCCATTCGCCCAACGTCTGGAGGATTATTAAGGTAGAATCACCGAACACCTTTAGCTTTGTCACTCCCATTTCAATAGCCGCTTGCAGGCCGAGGATGCATGCCTCATACTCGGCTATATTGTTGGTGCATGGAAACATCAATTTTGCAGCCACAGGATAATGTTGTCCATTTGGGGATATCAAGACTGCCCCAAAGGTCCGGAGCGACAAATTTACAGCTCCATCGAAGAACATAGTCCATGTGTCTTCTTCTACCGCGGAAATTCGATCGTCCGGGATTATCCTCGCATACTTCTTTAGGACAGCCGCTAACATATCGGCAATCACCCGCCCTTTAACTGATTTTTGTGACATCACTTGAATGTCGAATTCCGAGATCAGGATTTGCCATTTGGCCAATTTTCCTACCAATGCTGGGCGATTGAGCAAATACTTGATCGGATCACTTTCGGTTACGAGAAAAGTTTGGTAATGCAAGGTATACTGTCGGAGTCTATGCAACACCCATACTAATGCGGCGCATGTTTTTTTTGATTTGGAGTAGTTTTGTTCTAACGTGGTGAACTTTTTGCTCAAATAGTAGATGGCTCGCTCCTTCTGGTCATGGGGCTCCTTTTGTGCCAGCATTGCACCTAAGGATTCACTGTTGATGGTAAGGTAGAGAATTAAAGGGTGCCCCGGGACTGGAGGTACTAGAATCGGGGGTTAGTATTGCTTTAGGTCTTCAAATGCTAGTCGGCAATCATCATCCCATTCAATTTGTGCATCCTTCCTGAGGATTTTAAAGAAAGGTTTTGCAGTTTCAGAAAGCTGGGAATGAATCCGGCAATGTAATTTAATCTCCCCAGGAGGCTCCGGACTTCTTTTACAGTCGAGGGAGGAGGCATCTCAAATATTGCCTTGGTCTTTGATGGATCTACTTCTATTCCTTCACAGCTCACAATGAATCCAAGTAATTTGCCAGAGGTTGTCCCAAACACACATTTCGTTGGATTCAAGCGCAACTTAAACTAGCGAAGTCGCTCAAATAGTTTCTCCAAGGTCTTCACATGGTTTTCTCCATGTTTGGTTTTAGCAATCATGTCATCGACATATACTTTAATTTCTTTGTGCATAATGTCATGGAAAAGGGTGACCATGGCTCACTGGTAAGTTGCTCCAGCATTTTTCAGGCCAAAAGGCATGACCTTATAATGGAAAGTTCCCCATGGAGTAATGAACGCCGTTTTTCCTTGTCTTCCTCCTTCATCTTTATTTGGTTGTATCCCGAGAATCCATCCATAAAAGAGAACAGTTTGAACCCAAAGATCTTGTCTACTAGAACGTCTATGTGGGGTAATGGGAAATCATCCTTCGGGCTTGCTTTGTTCAAGTCACGATAGTCAACACAAATACGTATTCGACTATCCTTCTTCTTCACGGCACAATGTTTGCTACCACTGGGGTATAGCGAGACTTCGAGGAAACCCACTTCGAGGAGCTTCATTACCTCTTCTTCAATCTTTTTGACAATTCGGCTTGGTTCTTCTTAGCCGTTGTTTCTTGGGAGCTATATCAGGGTTGGTTGGCAAACTATGCTCCACAATCATTGGATCAAGGCCTGGCATATCTGCGTATGACCATGCGAATACGTCTTGATACCTCTTTAAAAGAGCAATCAGTCCGTAGCTTCTTCTTCAAGAAGGCCTGGCGCCAATCTTTATCTCTCTTGGACCTTCGTGCTTTGCCTAAATTGACGGTGACGGTGTCTTCAGTGGTAGAGGGCCTTGTTTCTTCATGACGCTCCCAATCTCGCTGAATTTCATCGGAATTATCAAAGTCATCATCTGAGCTATCAGAATTGCTATCATGGCTATCCATGACGTTGGTTTGGACCGTTCCCATACCCTTGCCTGCCGCTAGATCATTCATGTATCATAGAGTAGATAGGCTAAGGGGACAAATAAGGTTAGTAGTATGCATGCTTTTTTCTTTTGGAAATGTGATAAATTGTTCTTGAAGATTTAGGATAAGGAAACATGAGGAGACCCGGGCCTCAGATTTCTTCTTTCATTTGATGGCTAGCTATCATCAACGGGCCGGTTTGGTGTGTCTCCCCATGCCCTCAAAATGTTTTCAACTTTATTTATTAGTAGACGGATTTACAGAGTGATTTCAAAAAATGGTTCCCCAGGTGGAACTGATGTTGAAAACAAAACAAGCTAGACTCTTTAGAAAATATGTACAGGCTCCCACTTAGGGGAGTATGCGGAGGAAATAAAAAGGATTCTACTCGAGCGGGGCTGCACCCATTTCCCCTGACGGTCCTTCATTGATAGTGCCCACGAAGAAGTCTTTATACCAGTCACCAGCCACGTCTCCCTGTGCTCGCGGCTTTGCAGATTCCAGATCATCCATGCCTTCCCATCCATCAGGGACGATGTGGTGATGATGATCATAGAAACTTTAGGGGATTGAATAATTGACATAGTAGTCAAATTTACCACTTGGTTGGCCTAAAGTATCTATGATCACCTCTCCTCTACGTGCTTCCTTAGCATGCTCAGGGAACATGGTACGAGTGCTGGGTACCATGAGGAGGTAATCTTTGCCAAAACACAGCCATGGAGAGCGAAACGTGAATACCCCAGCATCTAAAAGATCTTGAACCTTGTCTCTCAGGATGGTGTAGTCATCCAGCGAGTGTCCTAATTCCCCTGAATGATAATCGCATTGCTTGGATGGATCATAATCAAGTAAGTACTCGGGAATGGGATGACTCAGTTCCCTGGTGATTAGTCCTTGCTCTAGAAGGATGGGAAAAATGATGGCCATCGATTTAGGAAGAGGCGAATACGGCCTCATGCTTCTTGAGGACTGAGATAGCCGAACCCCTTGCCGATCGTATCGTGGGGTCTTCTTCATTTACTACAAAATCCTCACTATGATGAGAGCGGAATGCACGGGTAGCTTGAGCGAAATTTTCCGTCAAATGGTGCACTGTCTCGCGTAGTTCATCAACTTGGCGTTGAAGCTGGATGAACGAGAAGTTATCACTTGTTCCTTCTAACTGCTCTTCCTCAATGGCACCTATGAAAATATCTCCAAACATGGTGGTCATGTTATCCGGCCCCTCTTTCTTTGTGAGTGAGGGCCAAGTTGTGCCTTCCTGGATTACGGGCAAGTTTGAGCTTCCGAGGTTGGACCATTTTGAAGTATTGATCACTTCTTCCTCACGCATCATCCGGGCTGGGCCTGGGAAAGTTTCCTCGAGACGGGGATATACAAGGGCGACTTTTTTCTTTGCTTTTCTATCTGGGGAATATCCTAACCCAATAGTATAGGGTCTCCTCAAGGCTTCAATAGGCTGACGGATGCCCTGGCCTTCCCTACCAAGCCCTTGTCCTGGAATAAAATCGTGTCCCACCATAATTTTTCCTACCATGATTGCAGCGCTTGATACCTCGGGGACAAGGGGCAAAGTCCCACGAGTTTCGTGTATAGTAGACACGAGCTCGAATGATTGATAGCTGGCTTCATTTTTGTCACTAGGTTCGACATAAGGAACGGCCGTCTCGTGGTAGATGCGGTGGTCTTCTTCTCCTTGGACCGTGATTAGTTTTCCCCCAACCACGAACTTCACATTTTGGTGGAGGCTTGAAGGTACTGCTCCTGCGACGTGGATCCACGGGCGCCTTAAGAGAAAATTGAACGCAGTGGAGATATCCATCACTTGGAACAAAATTTTGAATACGGTTGGGCCAATTTGAACGTCGAGCTTGATCTCTCCCACTGTTTCCTTCTTTGTTCCATCGAATGCTCGAACAGAAGTCTTAGGTACCTGGATTCGTGATCTATCTATTTGAAGGCGACAGAGTGTCGCTAGTGGACATATATTAAGGGCAGATCCGTTGTCAATCAGTACTCGGGTGACGTGAGATGCATTGCATTTGACTGATATGTAGAGGCCTTTGGTGTGTCCTCTACCCTCCTCAGGGATTTCTTCATCAGAAAATGCCATTTGATCCTTTAGAAGGATGGTGCTGACAAATTCCTCTTGTTTGTCATGCTCAATCGTTTCAGGGACATGTACCTCACTTAATACTTTCATGAGGGATTTCTAGTGTTTGACAGATGTCTGAAGCAATTTCAGTAGAGAGATCTGTGCTGGTGATTTTCGTAACTGTTCTACCACATTGTATTCGCTGGCCTTAACTACGGCCAAAAACTCCTTGGCTTCTTCGTTAGTGACCGGCTTAGCGACGCGTACTTGCGTGAGCGTAGGTTCGCCCGGATCTCGTGACTAAACCGATATCGAGGTCATAAGACCACGGTACTGCATTGTTACGCTCATACTTGTAAGGCTGGGGGATTTCAATGAGTATAGCTACTTCCGCTATCGATGCTTCGATTATGGCTCCTTTTCTTTCAGATATATCCTCTGGTGGGGTGGAATCTTTCTTCTCCCTTTTTGCATTTAGCGCGGCACATTCCTCATCCCGCTTGATGAGGACTTGCGATATAGTGGAAACTATGCCGGTGCGACTAACACGCACGATTACTCCGGCCTCTATCATTCTTGATACCCTTTCTTCCATTGTCGCAAAATGTGGTATTTCGTCATTTGAATAATACCCGGTTTCTACTAGCCCTCGATAGATGTCAACAATACGTGTATTGACATTTCTAATTTGACTGGCTTCAGAACCGAATATTGCATTTACTTTGTCAGCATGATCAGGGAGCGGATTGCTTTGGACATTTGGTTTCGTAGTTTGGAATGAGAAGGCTTTAGTATCCAGCAGGTTCTGGATCCGATGTTTAAGGATGAAACAATCATCAGTCGAATGGCCTACTTCTCCCATGTGATAATCGCATTTTTTGGATGGGTCATAGCTGGAGAAGCTTTCCATTGGGTCGTCTTGGCTCGCCGAGAGGAGATTCTTGTTCCGGAGGATCGCCAAAACCCGGGAAGGAGGTCTAGGAAGCGGAGTGAATTGTCTTCGGTTGTTGTAGCGTTGAGGCTGACGGCTATTGGTCTGCTGTTGGCCTGCTGTTGGCCTGTGCTTGTCTGAACAGTCGAGAGGTGACCGGTATTCGCAGTGTAGGTGGCATTGACATCAGTCAAGGGCTCTTTATCCTTTTTCATGCTGAACCTTCTGCCGACAGGTGCAGGCTCGGTGAACCAGCCATCTCTTAATCCTATCTCTATCTGCTCTCCCACTGGAATGAGTTGATTGAATGATTCAGCGATCGTAGTCACCATCCGGTTGCGGTATTCATAGAGGAGGGTTTTGATGAACATTTTTCTTAATTCAAAGTCAGTCGGTTCGGGACTGATCTGGGCGACGAGATTCCTCCACCTGATAGCATACTCTTTGAAAGATTCCTGCTTTTTCTTTTCCGTGCGATCGAGATCCTCACGAGAAGGGGTAATGTCCATTATGAATTTGTACTGCTTGAGGAATGCCTCACTTGCTTCACTCCACGTTTCGATGAGGTTTATGTTTTTCTTGATGTACCACCTCAAGGCGGGACCTACCAGGCTTGACTGGAACAATCTGGATCATTAAAGGCACATTACTAACGCATCGGGTCATTCGAACCAAGTACATTTGCAAGTGAGCCCTTGGGCAGGTCGTGCCATCATACTTCTCAAATTCAGGCATCTTAAATTTTTCGGGCATTTTGACTTTGGAGTAGATGGAGAGGTCCGTTGGAGTAGGATCCTGTAGGCCCTGCAGTTGCTTTAGCCTTTCTTCAAGCTTCTTCAAACGCTTTTCATGCTCGGTTTTAGACGAAATGCTGGGTTTTACTTTCTCAACTACGATTTGGTGCGCGTCGTCCTCCAATTCGGGTATGCTGTCATCGGTTTCTCTTCCTTGTTCTCCTCGGGTGGATGATTGCAGTAATACTACTTCGATTGAGGCCGAGGTAGGAGCCAATTTGCCTTAGATGGAATCTATTTGTTTTGAGAGTTGTTGAAGCACATTGAAGACCTGTTTCATTTCTCTTTCCATAATCTCGACACGGCTTGGTACATTTTCTTCAGCCATCCTAGCTTTTGGATTTGGTGAATATGGCTATGTTGTGATTACCTGTTAGCACAGGAAATGGAGAAAATGTAAACAAAGGAAACACATGGAACATTGGCTCATGGCAAGGGTCGAGTCCTTATTTATTAACAAGAGATTTATACAATGCCAAAAGGATTTTTGACACAAGTTAGAACGACCCTAGACATTCACATTAAAATATTCACATGAAAAAAACCACAATGCCCATTTCTATATGCGATGGGAAGTCTCGATCTTGCGACGCCGCTTGTTCCTTTGAGATAGCTTTGATATGTGTCTCTTGCTGGTCTCCAAACTTTCTTCAAGAGACTTGATCCTTTCATGCTTGGTAAGTTTGTTACTTACATCAGGGATTACCGGCTGCAACTCCTCAGGAATCCCATGGTTGAGGATGTAAAAGGTGGATGCATGATGAGCTTTTTCCTGTCCCTTCAATCTTCTGGGTATGATAATCCTCTTTGGGTGGCATCTATCCCAGGCATTCTGAATTATGCTGATTTCCTTTGAGTAGTCATAACCGGTGGGGTTGAAAGAAACCCGAAATAGTCCTGACTTGAGTAGTGGCGGGACTTCTTGAAGGATCCTGTACTGGCGAGCCACCCTATATGGATAGTATGAGGTAGCTCCGGAGAGGCCCAACAGTGGGATGGGATCGTAATAATCAAGCGCAAAACGTGCCTCGCCCGCAAGGAACCACTTAGTTCGCCATATGAATGTCTCTGGGACCGGGTTTTTTAATAAGTCAATCCATCGGGAATATTCTTCATCGGGAGAATATTTCTCCAAGCTTTGGAACTTTTGTAGTGGGTGCTTGAACTCATTAATTTCAAAATTTGCATAAGGTGCCCAAATCCTTTGATATGGGAAAAGAACCACATTTGTAAAATTTATGGGGCAGCTCTCATGATCTTTTCTTTTTGATCCTTGAAACGATTAAGGGATAAAAACGTTTCAGCTAGAACCATGTTTACATATCCTGCTCCGAAAGTGATTTGATTTATTATCCCCGCGATTGAAGGATTTATGGCATTCTTTCTATAGGGAAGATAATAAATCCAAAGAACGCCAAAAGGAAAATCTTGGTTTTTTGGGACATCGACTGTTTTTCAAAGCATTCGGTTAAGGATGATAGTGGGAAAGCATTGTTGTTGGTTCTAACAATTTCTCTTACTGAATGATTTTTTTTAAAAACGTGATAGACTGACTATGGGGTCGATGCCAATTGATGGCTTAGCAAGCTCCGATCCCAGGGGCATTCCTATGGCGAGACTGTATTCCTCCAAAGTGGGAGTCAGTTCAAATTTGCCAAACACGAAGGTGGATGTTTCCGGACACCAGAAATGTGGTAGGGCTTGCATGACCCGTGAGTGAATGTTGATTTGGAGCAATGGGAGGAGATGACCAATCCTCATTTTGACACGCTCTTGGCCAAGCCGATCTAACCGATTCCACCACCTGAGGAGTTCTTTCTTTGGGGCAGGAATGAACTTGATATCGATTCTTCCCATCGCATTAAAAAAGGTTACACAACCTGACCCTATTTTGCCATAAGCCAGAAAAGACTAAGTAAAAGCAAATAAATTACTTTGCTTTTAAGTAAAAATGGCAAGCACAAAGACATACAGATGGGACGTGTGGCTCGATTTCTAACTCAGAAGGCTTGAAATTAAAAGGGTATCTGCCCGTCGCAGTCTCGCGTTAACAGCGTACCCCCTTAACCTCAGCTAAGAAATTCGGGGAAAAGAAAGGCAACCTCTACATCGCAGTCTCGCGTTCGAGGTCATATCTTTCTTAACACCATCCTAGAAATCCTATGGCGGCCTAGGTCCGGCGGCCGGGTTATGTGTGCCATGTGTAGTGTTAAAACAGTAAAGCATGCATAGCAATTTATAATCACAAGACATTTTATTTTAACGAAAATTAAGATAAACTTCTAAGCTACTAACCTGCATAAAGAAAAAACAAAAATAAGTCAGTAAAGAATTTAAACAAGACAAAAACGGCCTAAGTCCTCAAATCTTCCCCAACGGAGTCGCCAAGCTGTCGCGACCTCTTTTTTTTTCGGCGTCCGCAATCGGGTACGAGCGTCTAAGGAGGCTAATGGCTCGGCTGAAATCGGTTAAGCCCGGACTCTCCCAAGTCCACCAATTCATGACTTTAATAGTTTAAGTTTTTTAACCTATAAATCAATTTTTAAAATGGAGTCGCCACTAATCGATTTTGGGTGGGTCGATTAGAAACCCAAGCGAAGTATCGGGAGAAATACTCGCTCTGCGCAACTGAGAGAGAAATTAGGATCGGAGACTTGATTACACTAGTTAATCACTAATGCCATTTCAGTACCTAATCTTGTTTAAACCTTGAGGTTTTTTGGGTGTTTGAGGGATTTTCCATGCATTTCTTGGAGGAAAAATATTTTTGAGTCTTTTTCTAATTTTTTTGGACATAAAAGGGATTTTTTTGATTTTTTTTTGGTATTTTCAGAAAATACAAGTCTTTTTGGCTTTTTCTGAATTTTTGACATTTTTTGGAAAATATGAAATATTTTTGATTTTTTTTTTTTCTGAAAATAAAATTTTTTTAAATATTTTTAAATGTTTTTTTTTGGAAAATAAATTATTTTTTATTTTTCTTGATTTTTTTAGAAAATAAAACATTTTTTAACATTTTTTTCGAAAATAAATTTTTTTGATTTTTTTGAAATAAATTATTTATTTATTTATTATTTAAAAAATCATAAAACCGACCGGGTCGGATCCGCGGGTTGGGTCCGACCGGGCCGGCCGACCCGCTCCGCGACCCGACTCCCCGCGAACCCTACCCGGCTCCGACCCAGATCGCGACCCGACTCCCGCCGCCCCCGAATCTCGCGAAACCCTACCCGGTTCCGAGACCCGGATCCGACTCGACGACCGAGAAAACCGCGAATCCGCGGCGCCGAGGGGGGAACCAAGGTGTTTGGCGGCGACGGCGACTACGATGGCGACGACGAAGGCGACAACGGCGACGGCAACGGTAACGGCGACACTTTTTTTTTACCTTCTCTTGAACGGGGATGGCGACGGCAACAATGCCAGATTGAAGGCAGCAGCGGCGGAGGCGCTCAGCGGCACGGCGGGATTTTGCACAGCAGCGGCGTCGGGGGGTGGGACCTTCTTCCGCCCCTCTTCGCGAATCCGTAACCTCTCGCACCTCCTCCGACCTCGCTTCTCTCTCTCTCCGGCCAGATCCGAGCCTCCACCGGCCAGATCTGACCTCTTCGGACTCACTCGCTCTTCGACTCCTCCCCCGAAGTCTCTTAGTGGGAAGATCTCGGAGCTCGCTCCCGCCACGGCCAACCCTGCACTCGAGCTCCCCGAAGTCTCTCAGGGGACCCCGAGCTTCGGCTGGCCTCTATCTCTCTCCATGATCTCTCTCTGTTTCTCCTCTACCCGTCGACGGTGGCCCCCCTCTATTTATAGGCGCGGGGGCGGCCGGTCGGCGAGGCTTCGACCTGCCGGTTGGACCGCCGTCCCATCCGCCATCATCTCCTCCTCCGGTCACGTCCCGTCGACGCCTACTCCCCTGCTCCACGTGCGACCGCCGTCCGTCCACCTCCTTCCCCTCCGTCGCGCCCTCTGCGCGTGTGCTGGGCGAGGCGCGAGGAAGAAGAAGACGCGGAGGGGCCGGGCTGGGTGGAAATGGGCCAAGGGCCCATGAAGGGGTTGCTCCTCTTTCTTTTTGTTTTTTTCTTTTGCTTTGTTTTGCTGTTTGTTTATTTATTATCCGAAAAGATAAAAATAAAAATAAAGTAAAATAAAGTAAAACCTAATTAATTAAAAGTAAATTTTAGGCGTCAACTGCAGTTTAGTTTCTATATTAGGTTGCCATAGGGTCAAATCATGCGACAGAGCAAATACATGCGAAGGGAGGAATAAAACTCTATTATGTTATTTTCTTTTGGTACATTTGCAAACTATGACTACAATGAAGAAATCAGTGATCTTGCATACTTTCCAGGAGTGTTGAGAACCAGATCTGCTCAGTAGAGCTTCTCTCTTCAGATGTAACATGTATACTCTTTTAGATTGCATAGTCTTGGAAGAAACCACGGCATGCCTGTAACTCGTTAAAAGGTAAAGAGGTGTAAATTACCTCCACAAAATATAATGGACTACCAGTTTCTACAACTACAATACTCTGGAACGTACCTTCCCAAATGCATAGAGGCAATTGGTCCTCCAAAACCAAACAAGCCAAAGAAAGGCTGCACCACGCTCAACAAATTATCCAGAAAATAGAAGCAATTTAAACTTTTAGAGATTCAAAATAGTTTAATTTTCCCGATTCAAATCCATGTCCAGGACGTGGAATGGTGAATTGTCAGCGAGTTAGGAACATACTGTCGACTTCTCTCATATAACTCCGACTCATTGAAAACAGGAGTTTGTGTTTGCTTTTTATTGGGGGAGGATAGGGAAAAAATGTTTTTTGTATTTCAACGAAGCTAATGCTGCATGGCGCAATGTAGCTTTGAAAATTAATTCCACCTATGAGAAGTGGAAGGTATCAGCAACATTTTCGGGAAGAGGAAGTTGATTCTTTAAGAACATTGATTATGCCAGGACATACTTGACAGTGTATGAATATGGCAGCGGAAAAATCGATGCGCTCCTAATATATTGCAGTCAACCAATCATTCACATGTGATATTAGCTTGCATCAATGTACATCTCCCGTAAATACCAATGGATTCATGCTACTAGCAAAAGGACATTTTGCATGCCTTTTTCATGCAAAGACTACAAGACTCAATTAATGTCACGTGTTTAAAGAGAAATTACCATTAGATATGGAGGTTTTCCACCTACTGCCTTAACTTTATACTTTCTGTGAAGTGAGGCACCCATCTTTCCCCTAGACAAATAGAATGAACACAAATCCACGAAAAGTTACAAAAAGAGAAAGAAATCAAAGACCAAGGCTTGCTAGTGGATGGAATTTAATCTTGTAGTTAAGCATATCTGTTTTAAAAAATAAAATAAAATTCTGTCCTATAAAGTATATTTCTATTAGAAATAACTGGAAATGATACAGTCAGTTTTTCTCCATAAAGAAGCCATCATTTTGCATTTAAGTAGCACCAGCCTCTTTCTAGAAATAGATAATTGACTCAAGTAATCATCTAAAGAAGTTGTACCACCACATTATCAAAGCATGTTCGAAAAGTCATTTAGCCAATGTTATTTCTTCGTTTTCTACTAAAAACCAAAATTTTCCCAAAGCACAGAATTCTCTCCTAAAATTCTGTCTCCTCAAGCCAAAATACGGTTTATGGTGTAAGTTGCCATGGCCAAGTGAGTGTGTAGGTGCATGTGTGGGTTTGGGTAAAATAGGGAAGAAAAAAAATTGCTTTAGAGTACTCAATACCACTTTGCTATAGAGTTCTCATCACTGTCATCCATTCCAGGGCCAGTGTCAAAGATTGAGATCTTTTCATCAGATATATCCAAGCTGCAATTTCAAAACAATAATGAGTCACGCTCCAAAGTTCAAACCCAACAAAATTTCAATAAGAATGCAGCTAGCAGAAGCATTGAGATGAAAGATTAAAATATAGTTAGCCCATGATCATATGGCAACAAACACCTATCGTGTTGAAGTAAATGCGACAATCTCCATGTGAAACTTATGATTCATTATATATGGCTGAAAGATGTCTGCATTGATGAAGTCCTATGGGGTTCAGACTTAAAGAAGAATTTTGCTGGCAATTAGCAAACTGGCAGTGATACTTCCAAACAAAGGAAAAGCTTCAATGTTGCTTTCCATTACTCTCATTTATTGTTCACTAATTTAGTCGAAACAACAAGAATGCATGTTTACAATTGTTCATATTTATCCAGTAAACAAGTCATCAATCACCTCTTATAGATTTGCTTAGTATAAAATTTCTATTTGAAAAGAAAGTTTCCTTTTATAGGAGAAGTTGTAAGATGCACCCGGTTCAACAACTAGATCAACGCAGAGAAGCATCATGCTTCGCATAGCTTCCACCATAAACCACAGTATGGATTCTAATGTTCCACAAATTCTGAGCCTTAAGCCACAAAAGGGTCGATGTTCCAATCCTAATGGTAACACGACAAGATAAGAAATCACCTAATCAATCTTTTAGATTTTAGGGGATTAGCCCACACGGCTTGCAAGGAATTATCCTGGTGAAAGGAGCAGCAGTCAGTTTGGGATCAAACAGGGATTATGACTTCCAAAATCATCAGGACAACTTACTATCAAATCTGCAAGAGCAGTTTCAAAAGTATATTCTTCAGGTAGCTCCTTCAACAATTCCGTATCAGGCGTTAAATCCCACATATTCTGTGAGAGATTTCACGCATATATCAATGCAATTGCTTGAAGAAGCACAGAGAACTAGAGAAACTCCTAAAAGGCAAGTGATACCCATTCTTGAGAATATATCGACAGTTGGGTACGGTGCAAAAAGGAATAAAATACTAACCTCAAAAGTATCAGTAGTTGTCTTGCCAGAGCCATCCTAATTGGAAAAAGATATTACATACAAACAAACAGTAAAATAAGTAAGTACAGCCATTAAAGTGAATATGCACACTCTCAGTAAATTAAAAGAAGACACAGCAAGCGAACAACATATGATTTTTGCCCAATACTCACGCGAAGACGCAAGATGTGGCGCTTGTGAGGCTTAAAGTTGTCGAAAATAATTCGACTTTTGATCTGGTTGCCATTTGCATCTTCAAGATGCAACTCATTACTCTCCCATGCGATGGGACGCTTCGACCTTAGCGATGGATCTTGCGCTCTGGCTCGATTGTACCTTTCTTTGGCCATCAGCATGAAATCTCGGAAGGCCATGGTCGGGTTGGGTTCCCTTAACGCGATTCCCACGGTAGTCCTATTAGGCAACAATATGGTGAATCTATATATCCTGTGGATATCACCATCATTCATCGCCTGATCCGCAGGCCTCTTCCTGATGCTCCTCAGCTCCATCCTTAGCCAGCCCGAAACCTGTCGTGCAAAGAAGAGCGGTAACAAAGATCACACGGGTTGAAAAAGCACGAGTAAAAGAAGGCAGAGGAAACCATCACCCCCTCAACACATTTGACTGTAGAGGTTCAAAACTGCATGCACGATTTCGAAACAGATTATATTTTTCGGGATTTTCCCCTGCTAACATTCTTTCCCGTCCTTTCGTTATACACAAACCAAACGAACACACGTCACCAGATACTGAAGAGAGAGATTCGCGGCGCTGCGAGAGACGAAGAAGACGAAGAAGACGAAGCGCGACGTTCTCTTCTCTGCACTCCCCTGCGACCGAAAAGGTCGTACCTGACTGGTGTTGCAGACCAAATGAAGAGGATAGGATAGACATTTTGGTGATACTTTTTCTGGCATTTTTCAATCGCCGTATTTAATTTGTTTAAGGGCTACTGAAATTTGGGCTCATGGTGAGTACAAATGCAATTACATTGATAGCTGGAGTTTGTGAACCTAATTCAGTGGTCGGTGAATTTGGACGGATGAGATTGAGACGAGATCAACAGTATTTTATTTATTCTCTTATTTATTTATTTTTGCTCATGTTATATTTTTGGTGTGCATTGAACATGTGCAATCGGCAGGCATGAATTCTTGCATGGGCTCATTCACGACACGTCAAAATTAAAGAGAGGCCAAGATTGTCACTTAGGTTATAAATTACACAAAAGCTACCTGTGAAATTCTAATGAATACTTTAATCGATGCATCAAGTGATTTAGATTTTTCTGGCTAAATCGCTTTATAACTAGTTATTTGCTAATCACGTGTCAATATCTTTAGTATCATTGGCCTCCTTGGGTGTGCTTGGACATCTAACTAGTTAGATATGAGGAGAGAACACACAATTTCTATATGACAAAATTAAAGTGGGAGAAGCGAACTAGGCGGTTTGAGACAATCAACAAAAAAATTCCTAAATCTATTATACGTATGTCAATTCAATTATAAAATTTTCAAGCGTGTTAATTTAACCATAAAACTTTTAATGATTTATAAAAGCAGCCCTTCTTGCTAATTTAAGTCGTAAGTCATTGATGCGTTAGTTTAGTCAGCGTTGGCCGTCCTCTACTATCTTACATGGCATGGCTGGTATTAGTATAGATGGTATTTACAATTTTGTTTTTTTTTTTTAAATATTTGAATTTCCTTTTTTTTTTTTTTTTAAAAAAATTCCCTTCGCTAGTCATCGAGACTTATTGATGGCTAGCTGAAGTCACTAGCCCTAAGGTTGCCTCGCCCGAGCCAAGGTCTCACCGAATCTAGCCAAAAAAAGGAAAAAATTCAGGATTTTTTTTAGAAATTATAAAAATTGTGTATGTCAACATTAGTCATACTACATAGGACGGTTAACATTAACAATTTTCAACAATAATTGGTTAGAAGGATTAGACTGGCAAAATTAAAAAAAAAATTAGAATTAAATAAGCCATCGTACAATAAGTTTATGACATTTTTGGTAATTTTCTCTCAGTGGTTGAGAGAGAAAGATAAGTCAAGGAATAATTTGAAAATCGGTACATACAAAAGTGAGGTAATATTGTTCGTCCTCCAATGTTATGATAATCTTATAATGAAGAATTTCGTTGCAAACAAATCGAGTTGTTTGCTAAATAAGAGTAACGAAAGTAATTACATAAACAAATTTCTCAATAATAACCGGCCTATCATTTCTTCTTAATTTATGGGAACTATAAACTAAGGTGTAAATGAATGCACTAATCTGAAAATCGAGTTTCGTGCATTTTAGACTAGCAAGAGGATTTTTACATGGATGTCTCCTGTTTCCAAATAGCTCGTGTAAAGTACTCTTGCCTTTTTCACTCCGACTATGTTCCGTTCATAAGTTCGTATGATTACAATGATATTCAATATTCTCTTTTGATGCAATAATGAGAACAAAGAATATATTGGTTCCCTTGGACTCATTTTATTTATCAATAATTTGACAAATATATCGCATGTGTACCTTTGATTTTGGATTTGGCAAAGCAAAGCAATATTTATAGCAATTTTTTTTCCAGAGAAGTCAAAAAGATAAAAAAAAAATCCATAAAAAGGAAAGAAATTTGTTCTCTTCAAGAAAATCAAACTACTTAAAACGGAAGGACATTAATTACTGTTAATTTAATGCAGGTTAGTTGCAACAGCTGGGTTGCAAGTTCATTCATAGGCCCAAACCGGGAGAATGTGTCGATTAAAATATCCTTCCGCAAGAATTGGACTTCTTGATATGGCTCTTCTTGATATGGCTCAGGTGATCCTCGCACATAACAGTAGTCGCTATTTCCTATCGCCTCTTCTTCTGACAGAGGATCCAGTTCACAAGCCACTAACATCTTCAATTGTATCATTGCCGTGCCCAAGCAAGACCCTAGACCACATGCTTCTTTCTTTGTTTTTAACTCCATCTTCACCTGATAGAAATTTACCCTTTGAAGTCCTCAGAATCCTCGTCAGTGTCTGTCATTTGATGGAGCAGTTGCATCGGCATATGGTGATGCCCGACCGAACAATAAAAGGAAGTAATTCATCATGACTGTAAGTTCAAGCATGCTAGGCTTAGAAGTAGCAGTTGGTATCAAATTAACTGCTCGAAACTTCAACGAGTTCCTCCACAATAGAGGCCTTTACCCCTTTTTGAGGTTTTCCCTTCACATGTTTATTTTCTAGCAGAAGGCATTTGCACAGGAGCTTCAGCCTCCCATGGGTCCCGAATTCATCCGCCGCCCTTTCGACAGCAGTGATGAAGCTTTTGGACTTCATTTTGTCGCAGCATCTGCTCAAAGATCCCCGTGAGAAGACTTCAAGCGCAAGAAACACGACCACTTCCCAAGTTCCCAACGTAAGGCGCCCCCTCTCATCATTTCCTGTCCACCATGTTTGACGTTTGGTCTTCAACCGTACAACAATGTCTACAGCAAAGCTGACACTACAAGAATGGAAAAAAAAATCGTAATACACGAGTTATCATATGCACCCATTGTCGGGTTTCATTTGGCAAGTGACGAGAGAACAAAAAACATCTAAATTACAAATGGCTAATCATAAAAGACCATTTTACCAAAAACGTTTAAATCTCTTCTCCCTCCAGCCGCGCAAAGCTCCCCCCGCTCTCTCTCTCTCTCTCTCTCTCTCTCTCTCTCTCTCTCTCTCTTCAGTAATTTCCCCTTCACCTTCTTCCCTCCTTTTATGTACTCGTCCTTCTCATCTCAACCAACCAAGTATAGCCTGTGCGGCCAGAAGTTCCACTACAAGTTTCGTACAACAATTCATTCTCTAGGTAAAACTGTAAATTCTGGCTCAAGGGAGTAGATGGAGGTAAAGTTACAGAGGATTACACAATCACCCATATTTGCAAAGTTGAGTCCTCGAGCCCATGCTTCTCGAACAAGAAGTCCCGAAGTGTTCTTGTGTAGTCATGACCACCATTCATGGCCAGAAGCCCAAAGCTCAAGCTTGAGAGGCCGTGGCGGCAACAAGCCAAAGCTCAACTCAAGCGGTCATGGCGGCCACAAGCTAGAGCTCGAGATTTGGCATTCATAGCCGCCAATGGAGCTCGAGCTCGAACAATCATGGCTGTTGAGAGAAAAAGACGCAGCAATTATTGAATTGAATGGACACATGGTGCCATGTATCGGCCATTGAATGGGCCGACCCACATAATATATTATTGAATTGAATGGACATGAGTTTTTCCCTACACAATTGGCAGTAACATTCACTTTAGCAGAAGCCCGAAAATAAAATGCTGGAACTACTATTTAAGAAAATCTCTAGTCATTTCTCTTGATAAAATAAATTAATAATTCAAGCATATGCCAGGGTTAGTATTTTAGCTATAATTAGCAGATTACCAGGATAGATTATGAAGACAAATGTGTGGTATATGTCAAGACTAATAATCTAAAAATAATCAAAATTGATAACGGTACAAGAAAAAGAGAAAAAAGCCTGAAATTTTCTTCCTTCTCCTGCCCCATTCCTTTACTGATTGCTTATCTCTCTCCTTCCCAAACGTTGGACGCGCGTGTCATGAGGGCGAGATTGGTTGTGTTCCCCGGTCAAAAGGTAGGAACTGGTGCTTTGGCAGGTCGCTCGATCGCGCTCTGCTCTCGACCCTGCCTCTTCGCCGACTGCGTCCGCCCTCAAAAAGCTCTATAACAAGATATCCTCCAATGGGAATGCGTCCAACCTCGAGCTGTGCATCGATTTCGTCTCCAACAATGTTGTCTTGTCGCCCATTGGGTGTGGTTGAAGTTTCTAGAGCGATGGTTGATTGTTTGTGACGACGCGTTTATGATTCATTCTTGGGTTTTCCTTTGGTCTGCATAGATGGATAGAGCTTGGATTGGCTTGCCTCAAACATCCAATTCCTGAAACCGAATTCAATTTCGTGGTTAAAATTGACCAAACGCGATTTTAATACAACCTAACCTATTGGGTAGCTTTTAGGGATTTTAGCGCGTTCAACCCGTGGTCAATAATTTTCGATCCACGTTTGTGCATCTCCAACTCATAGGCGACTTTCGGTTGTCGTAAAAATCGCAAGGTTTCAATTATGTGTACCGAGTATAATGTCGATAGAAAATCGAGTTAGTGCAGTTCTACGCGAATTTCTCAATCATGCGGAATCACCCGCAATTCAATTACGTGTTTCCATTTAATCGACCTATATCCGATCACTAATCGATTATAACGGACCATTGCCGATTATTATTGTCAAGCAGTCGATTTCCGATCGAATTCTTGAGTCTGTCGTGTTTATATCCCTTAACGGCTTCACATAATAGATTAGTTAACTTGTGAGGGGCCAACTCAGAGTAAAATGACCATAGGCGCGTCGACAAAATGCCCATTTCCTATTATTGAGACGGGATCGAAATTCAGGATATCATAACTCTTTCCCTCTTATAAAAATTTCGTTGTCGAAATTTAAACTATTACAATTCTTCTTAAAAAAGGTGGGGGTATTGACCTTTCATCAATTCTTCGCTTTCCCATGTTGCTCCTTCTATTCCGTGGTGTTGCCAAACCACTTTAACCAAGGGGATCGTCTTGTTGCGCAGCATTTGCTCCTTTCGATCCACTATTCGGATTGATCTCTCCATGTACGACACTCTCTCATCCATGTCTAATTCCTTGAAATTCAGCACGTGGGTCGGGTCAGATTCATATTTCCTCAACATTGACATGTGAAAGATATCATGCACTTGAGCAAGTCTCAGTGGCAACGCAAGACGATATGCCAAAGTCCTAATTCGCTCCAGAATTTCAAAGGGACCGACGTACCTCGGACTTAACTTCCATTTCTTGCCAAAGCGCGAAGTACCCCTCATTGGTGACACTTTAAGGAATACGTGTTCACCAACTTGGAACTCCAATGGTCTTCGCTGCTTATCTGGATGACTCTTCTAACAACTCTAAGCGGTCTTGAGTCTTTCTCGAATAACTTTGACGGCATCCACTGACTATTAAACCAACTCAGGGCCGGTAATCTTACGCTCTTTGACTTCGTCCCAACAAACTAGAGTCCTACAGGCTCCATCTATCTCTTGCGACAATTTCTAGCCAAGTGATCTTGTTGGCCATATTCAAAACAAGCACCCGGCCTAGAGTGGCATGGGGCCGACCCATGTCGTCTTCCGCAGAAACGACACGCACCATTCTGTCTCTGAGTAGACTTTCCTATCCCACCCTTCCTATTGAGCAGAATGAGATACCTTCCTCTAGGCATAGGTCTCTTCCCAAACCTATTCCTATCCTGACTAGAATCAAATAGCAACCCAGATGCGGCGGCTTGTTCATTCAAATTCTTCTCTATCAGCTGAGTTCGTCCATACAGTTCATTATAGTTCTTTATATCAAACGGCACCAGTAGATTTTTCAGCTCCGATTAGAGGCCATCCAAAAACCTCATCACCTTCTCCTCGGGATCCTCGATCAACCTAGGAGCATACTGTGATAATTAGGTGAACTTTGCTTCGTACTGGCCCACAGTCATTAGACCTTGACGAAGGCGCAAAAATTCTGCCATCATTAATTGCTTGGCACAGCTGGAGAAGTACTTGCCGTTGAATGCTCTAACGAAGACGTTCCACAGTGGAACCACGCCTTCTAGGAATACTTTTTCTTTGATGGCCCTCCACCAAGTACTTGCAGCCCCTGCAACTGATATACTACATGGGTGACCTTCTCTTCTTCAGTGCATTTCAGTAGCTCAAATGCTTTCTCCAGTTCTTCGATCCATCGGGTTGCAGCCTCGGTGAACTTTGGCGGTTGTAACTTGAGGAATTGCTCAACGACCTTATGAATCAATCTTTTTGCAACCACGTTCCCTTGTGGAACTTCAACAGGTGCGGTAGTGGCTGCGGTAGCTTGATTCTGGGGCTGCTGCCCCATCAGATTTTCGATCATCTGAAGCGCTTGCATGATCCCTTTGAATTTGGGATTACCAGGGGCTGCTACCCCGGCACCAACCAGTGGAACCGGTGACAGTGCTACTCCACTTGCGCTGGCCTTAGCCTGCACTCTACCTCGGCCACCTCGGGCACCGACTCCGGTCGGCGTTCTAGCCTGAGTCACTGAAGATAAGGTCCCCTGCCTAGGAGTTCTCGGCTCCTGATCACTCATGTTGTAGACTTTCTACACAACCTGCTCCCAATTTCATATAGAATTAGAAACCGAGTGATCCACATAAACAATTTACCAATCAACTATCATTCACATGCATCCGCATGAAATAAAGGCTATTCCTACTGGCTATTCCAAGAACCCATCACACCTTATCACTCCAAACACAAACTTCGCTCTGATACCACTAAACGGGGATGTCACACCCCGAATCCCGAGTGCGTGCCCATCCCTCTTTGGTCGATAATATTTTGCAACTTCCCAATACAAGTCGTTGACCCTTTTCGTTTTATTGCACATGCGGAAGCGAAAATAAATCCCCTGACAGTAATTATCTCGGGATAAAAAAGCAGGACAACAGATTCACAAACAAACATGTAAAATGTCTATGATCAAAAGACTACAAAAACTGGCTTTTCAAAAAGAAGTGGTCCTAACCGACCTATACTTTTGATCACCTCCTCTCGGCTTCACGTCCTCCACTCGACGGCCTTGAAAATTTAACCCACGACGGGGTGAAATATAAATCTCAGCGAATTCACACTCTAAACTCCGATTAGAAGGGAAATACGCCAAGAGGTGTCCTAACCACTCAATCACACAATCATAGGGACTCACCTTATCTCAAATCTACCCTGCAGGTCAGTACAGTTTATATTACAAACAGCCATACATATATGAGCAACAATTAAGCTCCAACAACTGGAACGCCACACTCAATTCTCAAACCAGTACATGGGTCTCGATTATAGGGCCAAATCGTTATGACACGTCACATACCGTGCTACACAATTTTGTCCTATAATCCGACACATTTAACTCAATTTATCATGCATTCCTAGTTTGATATCGGCATATAGCACGGCCTACTCTCTGTTCGGTGGTCTTCTGGCATTGCCAGGCATCGTCTCACCCTATTGAGTATGGCACGTCTCCATTAGATGGTTTTCCTGAAGGAGCACAGGTCCAGAGTCTACTACGACCGGCTTCCCGTTGTCTAGGGGTGCCCCACATAGGGGTGACGTCTAGCTTAACAACCCGAAACGGGTTCTTTAACCAACACACGATCACTCAATTATGGCCCAAGGCACTGTGCATTGCATGGTAAAATAGTCGTGTGTGGGTACACGGTTATATCAAACTAGAAAAATTGATATCTTCAAATTTAAAATCCCATTGTTTTATATAGTATATAAAACCATTTTCGGTGTTAAAATCCGACACCCAGGATTTTCTGAATAAATATTGGAAATTCATAAATTCTAGAATTAAACACTCAAATTTCTAATCGGCACTCAATTTGCACAATTTAACATCCAATTGTAGAAATTAACAACACCATTGCAATCAGCACGAAATTTTGGTCACCAGCTATCTCGGTCTAATTTCCGAAAAATATTTAATAATTAAATAATTACTAAAATTAATTAAATAAATAAATTTAAATTCTAAAAATACTAACCTAGGCCAGAATCACTAAATTAATCGCCTAAACAGGTCGGCGAAATTCCCGAACCTGTCTAGATAAATAATACAATTTATCTATGCCTCACTTAATCTAATCTAATCACCTAACATGCATAATTGAATAATTAAATCCCTAATTTAATCTAACTAATCACCTAATTCCTAATTAAATTAAACTAAACACCCATTTGACGTCATTAACCTACTAAGAAGAGTTTAGTGCATGAACTCACCAGTTTGTTCTGGAAACCGGTTCACCGCGACGATGGGGCGACGGCGGCTGAAACTCGGGTTTGCGACAACACCCATGGGCTTGGACCGGGCCTAAAACTGGCCGAACAAATCTCAACCCAAACTGAGATTTGTTGCTGAATTGGGTTGGGCTTGATCTGGGCTTGGGGATGCGGTTTGGGCTTGGCTTCACGGGCTTGGGCTTCAAGACTGGGCTGCTGAAATGCAATTGAAGACGGGCTTGAAACTTGGGCTGGAAAAGAATGCGTGCTGGGCCGAACAAACTTGCTGGAGCGGATGGGCTAAAATTCCCGTGGCCTGACTTCGGATGGGCTGAAGGCGCGCAGACGAAGGCGAGAGACACACGAGCAGCTTCAGTCAACGTTGGGGGCTTCGTTTGTAGTGAAGTTGACCCAGCAACTAAAGACACGGAAAGGCAGATTCGGAGGAATCGTGGGCTTCTGTTGGGCTGTCGGTGGCATCGATCCAAAGGGGAGCAGCGGTCTTCGAAGCTGAAGGTTGACCGTGAGCTGGCGTGAGAGACAGCGTGAGGATCGGTGGTGGACGACAAGAGCTGGTGGGGGGCTTCTTCAGACGGTGACGGCTTGGCAGAAGTTGAAGACGCGTGGGCCTTGGGTCTTTAGTGGGATGCTAAGCGAAGAGATCGGCGGATTGAAGCCGCGTGGAGCTGAGGGCGGTCAACAAACCAAAGTTGCCTGCTGGAAGGTTGACTCACGTGCGGTGGACGATGGTGGACAGCAACGTGGAAGTGAGGGGCTGATTTGGGGCTTCGTTGGGTTCGAATGAAAAGGAAAAACAAACAGAGGCGGCAGTGAAAGAAAATCAAAGAGAAACCGAAGCTTGAAGGAGGGGACGGACAAGGGGCGTGCTGAGGAAGCTAAGAAGAAGAGAAGAAAAAAAGTCAAGAAATCTTATCTTTTAATCCAAGTTTGGTCCCCACTAAAGCCTACAAGTTTATCTTTTTTGTCCCCATTTCTTTCTTGAAAGATAATCCCCAGTTAATCAAATTTTGAAGCCAATTTTACTACCCCAAAATCCAGTTATGAAATTCTTAAATTTCAGCTCCAATTTCTTCGCGAAATTTCCCAAATCAACGTCCAATTTTGATGAAGAAAAATCCCGTACAATTTTCTGCAAGTCCTTGACACCCAAAGGCTCGGCTTAGAAGTCCAAATTTCCTTCGACTTGGCCCATTTGAATCTCCGTTAATTTTCCGCAATGTCCAAATCAATTTTCCGTAAAAATCTTGGAATCTTTGAAAATTCTTCAGAGGATGAGTTGACGTTTTTAAAATAGATCGTGACATGACAGAACTTTCAATTTTTGAACTTGGGTTCAAATTTACGGTTAATTTCAATCCAATGCGATTTTAACGTGACCTAGTCTACCAGGTAGCTTTTAGAAATTTTTGGTGCAATTGACCCGTGATCGATTTATCTCGAGTCACATAGTGCATCTTCGACATATTGTCGACTCTTGGTTGTTGTGAAAATCTCGAGATTTCAAATACAGACACCGGGTACAAAAATGACAGAAAAATCGGTTTAGTGTTAATCGACGAGAATTTTGCAATTAGGTGGAAGCATCCACACACTAATCACATATTTCAATCAAATTGACTTATCTCCAGTCTCTAATCGATTTTTTATGGTGCCGTAATGACCCTTGCAAACTAGCACGGTCGAGCAGTCGATTCCTGGTCGAATTCTCAAGTTAATTGCGTTAAAATCCCTTAATAGTTTCCCCAAATAGTCTAGTTATGTCATGAGTAATCAGTTCAGAGAATAGCACTATAGGCGCGTCGATGAAAGGCCCGATTTATTTAATCGAAAACAAAATCTGAAAATTCAGGCTATCACAATATATTTTAATAGGCACTGGGTTCAAGATTCGACATGAAAAAGATGAAATTATAGTTTTCTCCTTTCTCGAATGATGTAGGGGATGAAATTGTCCCGATTTCTTCTATTACTGAAGAAGAGAACATTCTTAAATTGTAGTCCCTACATATTGAGCTGAATTGAGAAGAAAACAATATGGCAAATCTTGTTCAAGGGAAAGACGGATAAAAATGGTACTCCTACTAGGTATTTAAAATATGAATGACGTGTGAAGTAGTCCTATCTTCTATCCCTTCCAGCTTGAGTAAGCTTCTTTCCTCTAATGCAATTCATGATGTGACTATCGGCTACAAGTACCATTGTCCATCTTTCATGGATGATTCACTGCTTGGCTGATGAAGACATTCTACTTCAAGGACCAGATTTTCTCGAACTTCCATTCTAAGGGCCATATATATTCCTAAACCGGGAGCCAAAAGGAGCTCTTGATGGTGAAGTGCCTTCTGAATGCTCTTGGAATTATCTTCTTGACCGTCATATGTACATATCTCTTGTTGTTTTCATTCATCTGATTTCTAAGGGCATGTCTCTTGTTGGTGCACAACTGGCATCTGCAACCTATTTTAAAATTCGCCCGCGGCCAATTGCTGGCTCTGGGAAAGCTATCATTACTTGCAATTTTGCCAAGCATTGATTAGGAATAATTAAGTGTCTGCAATTTCTTCATTAATTCTTCTCAACAAGAAACTTGTCTTTAGATGTTTGGATTTACTGAATAATTTTGTTGAGGAGTACTCTTTTATGAATGAGGAACATTGGCAGGATGTGTTTTCTTCTCGTAGATGATATCATTTTGCTGAGTTGCTACTCTTTGTTCTTTCATTTGGTTTATGCAGCTTTCATCTTCTATCAGACTCAGACAGACATTTGTCATGCACATAATGAGCTCTAGACACAATTCAATGAAAATTTAACCGTTTTATCCTAGCTACTAACTTTAGCTTTTGGGAAGAACCTGAACCGTACCATTTCTATAAAAGAAATGTTGACAAGAACTAATGGAGGAAGAAAAGTTTGAGAAACTGGGTTCCCGTGAGAACCTTGCAGTTTATAAAGCAGACTCATGGTTAACATTCCAAGTATATATGAACAAATACACTAGAAAGTAGAGGTCCGTACAAGAATCCGCAGTAAACCAGGAATTGAAGCATTGCCCCCTTCAATAACTTTCAATAAAAAGTGGTAGTATACAACTTCATACTTGCTCAGCCATGTTCAATCGCTGGACATCTTGCCTTCATTACACTTTCAATAATGGCTCCATGGCTATTGGTCCACGCATCGGCCTACTACAAATTGTAATCCCAGAAACAGAATAATATGGATAAACAGATCAATCAGAGCTATTGCGAATGGATGATGCTAACATGCATAATTCCTTTCTTAGACATGCCTGAGCATATGCAGTTAGTACAAATAGCTTGTGGCAAATGAGCAGCACTCGTTCCTGCTGTCCACCCTAAGTGACAACAATTTGTGTGACATCCTGAATTTTGATCTCATCCCGAATATATGAAATGGGCATCTCGTCGGCGTGCCTATGGTTATTTTTCTCTAAGCTGATTACTCACGAGTTAACCAATCTATTGGATGAAGCCTTAAGGGATGTCACCGTGGTAAAATCTCTAAAAGTTACTTGGTAGGTCGGATTGGACTAAAATCGCGTTCGGTCGATTTTAACCACGAAATGGAATTCGGTTTCGGAAATCAAACGTTCAAGCATGTCACAATTCATTTATAGGACGTCATCTTGTCTTTTGGAGAAATTCCATCGAGTTTGGGATTTTACAGAAAATCTCTTCGGACGATTTGGAAACGAACGGAAATTCGGATTGGCCAAATTAATGGGAATTTTGGCTTCCAAACCAAGTCATTTGGTGAAGGGTACTTGTAGAAATTGTGTGGGCTATTTCCACAACAAAATTGGACATTAATTTGAGAGATTGAAGAAGAAATTGATGTCCAAAATTGAAGAAATTCGGACTAGGCATGGGGGTGCAACATTTGGTATTAAATTGATTTATTTGTGGATTAAAAGGCAAGAAAGTATTAGGGGAAAAACAAGTGGATAAGCTTGAAGACTAATGGGGCATTCTAATGATAATTATGGGATATTTATCTTGAATTATTGCCCCTTCATCCTTAGCTTCTCTTGTACGCCGTCCCTCTCTCCTTCGCATGCCTCATCCGTTCATCCCCTCTCCTTTGCTGCTCCTGTTTTCAATTCATTTTCCCTGCAGCTCATCTTGTTTATTCTTCCACCGTTCGAAAGTCAGCTGCTCCGCCCAGTTTTATTTCCCTCGGTCAATTATCAGCAGGATTCTCTAGGTGAAGTCATTTTGTTGACCGAAGCCTGCCCCACTTCCACTTCACGCGTGTCCCCCACCGAAGCTTTGAAGCTGTCCCGTGGCTTCTTGAACGTCAACCCCTCCTCTCTTTGTTCGTTTCCCCCTCAAGTCAGCCTCACGCTGCCACTCGTCCAACGCCGCACGTCCTCGAGTCAACAATCCAGCGAAGCCTCCCCCGCAATTTGACTCCAACAACGACATCCCTCGAAGCCCAGCATTCCCCTGCAGCGACGCACGAAGCCAGCTGCTCCTTCTGCCGGTGCCAATCCCACGCTCGAGCATCGCCAGCGCCATTTTCAGTTCACGATCTAGCCTATCTTCGGCCCAGAGAATTGAGTCAGTCCATCAGCCCATTCTCAGTCTAGCAAGCCCGCAATTCCAGCCCAGAAGCCTACACCATTTGGCCCCTTGGGCCCGTGAAGCAAGCCCAACCCAGCTACAGCCCAAGCCCAAGATCAAGTCTAGCACTTGCTGTGGGCTTGCAAGGCTTTTTGGTCCGGTCCGAGTGTCTGTCGACGTCGCCGAAAATTCAAATTTCAGCCGCCATCACACTACCGTCGCGGTGAATTGGTTTCCACAATAAAACGGTGAGTTTATGCAGTAAACTCTTCTTAGTAGGCTAATGATGTTTAAGGGGTGTTTAGTTTAATTTAATTAGGAATTAGGTGATTAGTTAGATTAGGTTAGCAATTTAATTATTCAATGATGCATGTTAGGTGGTTAGATTAGATTAAGTGAAGCCTAGATAAATTGCATTACTTATCTAGAAGGGTTTGAGAATTTTCCGGGCCCGTATCGGTATTTAATTTAGTGATTTTGGCCTAGGTTGGTATTTTTAGAATTTAAATTGAATTATTTAATTAATTTCTAAAATTAATTAATTATTAAATATTTTTCCGGAAATTAGACTGGGATAGTCGGTGATCGAATTTCATGCCGATTGCAATGGTGTGATTAATTTTTGCAATTGAGTGTTGAATTGTACAAATTGAGTGGAAACTATAATTTTGGATATTTATCCTAAAATTAAGTAATTTCAATAATTAATTAGAAATTACCGGAGCGTCGGTTTACAATGCCAAAAATGTTTTCAGACACCGTATAAATAGTGAGATTTTCTAACGTAAAGATATGGAAATTTTGGCTCAGGCCAATCATGTACCCACACACGATTATTTTATCAAGTATTATTAACGTGATGAAAATAGGCTAGGACATTATTTTAATTGAGGAATTTAAGTGCGAAGCACAATATCCTTGGCCGGGAGTGGATAATCGTGTGCTAATTAAGAGAATTCGTCATCTGCTATGTGTCGGATGAACGATGCTTTCAAATGGAAAGCTGTCTCGGGGTAGACGTTGTCGTGTTCGATGGGGCAAGACGACACTTAGCTATGTGATGGATAAATCCGCTATGTGACGGGTAGATCCACTATTTGTCAGATAGATCCGCTATGTGACAGATAAATTTGCTATGTGACGGATAAATCCGCTTCATGTTAGTTAAATCCGCTATGTGACGGATAAATCTGCTATGTGATGGATAATTCTGCTGTAGGTCAGTTAGATCCACCGTATGACGATTAGGTCGTGCTTATGGGTTTGTAATCACTTGAAATACATGATTGATTGAGGTGTGGTGATTGGTGGAAGTGTGATTTGAGACATTCCAATTGGTGTGTGAATTTGTTATATACACACATGAGTGTTTGAGTTGATGCACCTGATTATGAGACAAAATTATGTGGCATGGTATGGGACGTGTCATAACGGTTTGACCTTATAATCGAGACTCTTGTGATTAATTGAGTTGATGATATATTTCAATTGTTAATATGCATTAATTATATGCATTGTGATATGAATTGTGCTGACATGTAGGATGAAACTGAGACGAGGTAAGTTCTCTACTCTAATTGTGTGGTTGTGTGGTTAGGGCGCCTTTAGGCGTATTACCCTCATAATCGGGGTTTAGAGCGTGGACTTGCTGAGATATTATCTCACTGGTTATTGTATAATCAAGTCCTTATAAGGTGATCGTGGAGGACCAAAGCCCCGGAGTCTGTGGAGGTGGAGTCAGAAGGATTGGCCTTTGTGTCCGACTAGTATGTCGTAGGACAATACCTTTGTTTTTGAGAGCCGACCTTCTTGTAGACTTTTGACTAGACTCTTTTTGTATATAACCCAGTTGGTTTTATAAAAGCATGTTTTGTTTGTGAATCTGTTGTCCTGCTTTTTTATCCCAAGATGGTTACTGTTAGGGAATTTGTTATTCGCTTATGCATGTGCAATAAAATGAAAGGGTCGGCGACTAGTTCTGGGAAGTCGCAAAATTTTATCGACCATTGAGAGATGGACACACGCTTGAGGATCGGGGCGAGCGTGGCAATTTGAACCAACCTAGTAAGGAAAGCACTGAATCGATCTTCGCACATCGTTAATTTTCTCCAGAAGAATAGTAAACATGCCTCAGCTGCGTCAGGGAATATTACAAGAGTCTCAAGCTAAAACTTCTTCAAAGTTTTACCATCCAAATCAAGAGATGATGACCTCTTCATCTTGAATCTTGTGATGGCTCGATAAACTGATAGTTTTGCATTGAGCCTGGCTTTCAAAATTGGACCCTATTCATTCTAGTCCCGCTTTCTTATCTATGCCCAGAACCAACAGTTCAACAATTGACTGCTTCTGCTATCAAATTGTATCAAATTTAAGCTGGGAAACCTACAGCTAGAGCAAGAAGCCCGAATACTTCTGCCAAAAAAACATCAATTGGACTCCATTGTTCTTACAGAGAAGTCAAATTTTATAATGGAAACGTAACAAGGACCATGAGACTGCCATTTACAAGAAAAGAAGCCGAAAGTCTAGAAAGAAAGGGCACCGCACCGCGTCACCAAAACTTACCTTAAAATTGTAGGCATAGATTGGACTTGCTTCCTTGCCAATAATCTTACCTGCTTCGACAACAACTTACCTCAAAGGAAGCACCTTGCTATCTAAACAAAGCTGCAACTCCAGCCCCATTGCAGTAAAACTCCCACGATGCTCCCTCTTTTTTAACCCTTAGGCCGTGACTCATGAGCATCCTTTAAGGATGTACTAAAAAGAAAATAACATGGAGTTTTATGCCTCGCATGTTTTGTTTTGTTGCACGATTTGACCCCATCAAAGTTAAAAGGCTTGTGCTCAAAATGGACCGAGTGTGGTCTATGAATGTGATGTGCAGGTGGCATTTTCCGGTTCAAGGTTTTTGCTCTCAGGCTCTCTCCGTCCCTCTTTGTTTAATCAAAGCGAGCTGGTGGATAAGTCAACAATGAGGCTAGCTATGTAGCACGGACACGCGACACGGACACGTGACACGACACGCCGACACGTCATTTTCAAAAAAATACAGAATTCCGACGCACTGTGACACGTTATTATTAAATAAATATTTTTATTTTTAATTAATTTGATTCAAATTCACAAATGAATAAATAAAGAGTTTACAATGAATTTATACTAATAATATTAATAAATCTATTCTTAGAAAATTTGAAAAACATATTCATAATTAATGCGTAATCATATTTGGGAACATGTTTTTAATTTTAATAAAAATTATGGATAAGACTAATGACTAACAAAAAAATAGAATCAACTTTATTTAAATAAATCTATGATATTATATAATCATCAAAATTTATTATTATTTAATATTCAATATTTTTATTTTTGAAATAATTTTTTAACTCATTTATTTATTTTTATAACAAAAATAACTTTACCGCTCAAAATTATTTCCCCCTCTTTTCTTTCTTAACTCTCGTCCCCAAAAAATTGTTTCCCTCCCCCATTTCTCTCTCCCTTATCTTCCCTCCCCCGTTTCTCTCTCCCCTATTCGCCACGCCACCCCAAAATCTTGCCCTCGATTTCTCCCCTCCTCTCTCTCTCTTCCTCCCCCACGTCAGCACCTTCTCTCTCTCTCCCCCTTCCCTCGATAGCACCTGCTCCCTTGCTCCCCGCCCCCATCAATCACCCCCATCCCCGCCCCTTCCGTTTCTTCCCCATGCCTCCCCCTGGTTTATTTCTTCCCCCACCCCACGCCACCTCCCTCTCCGGCCCCGATTTCTTTCATCGTCATGCCACCCCCTCTCCGGCCCGGTTTCTTTCCATCGTCCCCACCACCCTCCCCCTCGCTAAAACCCTAACCACAGCCTCTTCTTCCTCCTCTTCACACAGCTTTCTTTCGGTCGCCTCATCACAGTCGCTCGCCGGAAGGGCCCTCTTTCGCATCTACAGCCTCGCCACCGGCCCTCCATCACAGCGTCGCAAACGCGGCCCTCTGGATCGCCTGCTCTTCCTCTAGCCCTCCCTCACCATCTCGGCCTCACCTCCGCTCCCTCGGCCTCGCCTCCACCCTCTATCGTCATCCTCTCTCTCGGACACGCATGTCGGAACGTGTTGAGAAAGGTTGACCATGTGTCAGGATTCCCGACACGTGTTGACCGCGTGTCCGAACGTGTCCGAGCGTGTCCGAATGTGTTGGACACGACACGGAAGCTCTGGCAATGTGTCGGTGCATCATAGGAGGCTAGTCCCTTATGTACAGAATCGAATCGCACTTTTAAATCTTCTAATTAATTCGATTGGATGTTGCATTTTTATAAATATACACATAATTAAGCCCTAAATATTTTAATCG
The DNA here is from genome assembly GCA_014182515.1 of Eucalyptus microcorys. Lineage (NCBI taxonomy): Eukaryota > Viridiplantae > Streptophyta > Magnoliopsida > Myrtales > Myrtaceae > Eucalyptus > Eucalyptus microcorys. The sequence goes on along the minus strand of CM024568.1, from coordinate 4,169,693 downwards.
GTTCAATTACGTCCAAAATTTATGTTGAAAAGGTATAATTTAAGGACTTAACGTAGCAACAAGTTTTAGGTGACATTCGGATAATTTGAACTAAAGGTTCTAAGTGACACTCAGACAATTTAAGTGGCACTCGGACAATTTTTCCTTTCTTGCGGTTCCAATACAGCTTTTAGATGAACCATATTCTTTGGTTTTGCTCTTTTACTTCGTGCCCATCTCCCTTTAATTTTCTAAGGTGTTTTATAAATGGTTTAAAAATTAGAGAATTTTATTAAATTTAAGAAGAAATTCATAAATGGTCTTTGTGGTACTTTATGCATTTTGATTTGGCTTTGAAATGAATCAAACGTATTTTATCTTCTACATGTATATGTCAAGTCCTACTCTCTTTTTTTTTTCTTTTTGGATGTAACAACGTCATCTAATCAACAATTGAAATTAACTTCAATATGTGACGCAAGTGTTCGAATAGGAGAGAATTGAAGGGAGACGAAATATTAAAGTGTCGGATAAAAATGGCAATTATAACTTTTTTTGTTTGACCTTTTCGAGTCCCAATTTACATCCACTTTGCCAAAATACATTTCGAAGCCAACAAAACGCAGAACAAGTTTTCTACGTTCCTATCTAATAATTTCCGTTTTTCTTGCCCATTAATTGTTGAAATTTTAGGGTAAAATTCTTTTGGCTTTACGATAAATTTAAAATGACATTCGCATTTTATCTTTTTTATGTATTTAACATTCATCGGTTCATTTGAATTCATTAATATTTGATAGTGATCTATGAATTATACAATTGAGACCATATCCATATGGCATTTCAAAAGTATCTGAAAATGGACATATTGATGGGTGCAAATTGATTCAACTCATGGTTTTTTGTCTAATAATTACGTATATCATTCTCCCAAGCTCCCATTATCTTAATTGCTTTTAGCAAAATGGAAATCGGAAAAAACAAAATAAAAAAAAAAGGTAGGAAAAAAAATTGACACATAATAAACAAGTCTGGAATTTGGGCAGCAACCCTCATTAGCTTGCTAATGACCCGATTCGGGTAATCATTGCAAGTTGGACGCCACACATGTCGGGCTCTGGTTTTGCATCTATTCAATTTCGCCTCATCCATTTCTGAAAATCATTTCGTATCTTATAATGGCAAAAATGCGCGAGCAAAAGGACTACCTTACCCCTCACGCAGTAGATATAACGAGAATAAACTTCCTTCCCCAGCAAAACAAACCCACTTATCACCCTCCCCTGCCGGTGTCCACTCCCCTGGCACCATCTTCGCCAGCACTACTACCTTCACCGTCTTCTCCTCCTCTGATGGAGTCGTCATTCAAATGCTAACTCTGGATGATAGCTTTAATAGTCACACATTGTGGAAAATGTCTAGATCGACGCTGCGTGACCTCGGTCTGGATTGTAGTGGAGGTCGTGATTCTCATTGATCTTTGTGTTAGACTTCAAAGATTTCTGCGACGGTGCCAAAGCTATGGTGGTCAAGGTGCTGAGCAAGGCTACCAGTGTAGTGCCAATTGAATACAAGCTGGGTGCACGCAAATTGATTTATTATTATGACGAACCAGGCCAGATGATTGCTCACATAATCAAATTAGACTTCTCTATTCTTCACTTGTCTATTAGTATCATTAGCATTATCATTATCATTATTTTGTACTTTTTACTAAACTGTAGGCTTAATTTGTCAGCAGAAATTCTGATGTCAATAGGGACTATCGAACGTTAAGAAGCCCGAAACTGAACCCTTGTATAGACTCATCCATTAATTGCGTACTAAAGGCGGGAAATAGCGCATATGTCATCCAACAATATATACTCTTTCCTCTAGAAATCCATATCTCGCATAACCTAAATTCCACTCATTATAAAATGCAAGCGATCTTGAACTCTGCAATACGATCATAACCTAATTCTTGCTAAGTTTAATTATGCTATCATCTAAAACTTTAGTTCGAGATCTCATTAACAAAGCAGTAAAATTTTGTTTAGTTTCACTCATGTACACTTCATTCGATTTCTAACTTCCACTGACATTTCCAATCTCTGACTTTTATTGACATGATCATGCCATAATCTATTATGTTATGATGTCAACATATACAATTAACTATACACGTAGACATTTTATAAAAATTAGGATCAGTGCGTTTTTCATGCATTTATCCAAGTGGCCCATGCATCAGTCTAAGTGGCACACTCTAGATTATTGGATCCACATATCTAAGTTTTTCATAATCGTTGTTTTGCCATATACGGATTAGTAAGAATAATCAAGGAATGTTTTTATTGAGTCATTGATTTGGAATACACCTCGTGTCGTATTTTAAACAGATTTATCAAATGTGATGATTTAGTTGTGAATTACCATTTCTTTTATCTTTTGGAATTCTGTTTTTGATTGTCTCGTTCTTGCTAACTCGCACCAAAGGAGACCTTAAGGACTAAAGTACTATGCTCGATTCTTATGCATTAGCTAGCTAGCTAGCTGACGAGAGAGGTTTTCAGGTATTTTCGGAGCATATCATTGACCTCTGTTATTACGACTTGTTAAATTTGAAGTATGGAGTATGATCAATTTAATAGAAAGAGGGCTCAAAGGGCATTCCTAAGCTGGGGAAGGCAATGAAACATATTCAATACGTGAAGTGCGCACATGAACTTGGGCTGACCCCGCTCTACCCGCTTTCCCCGATCGGTGAAGTGCGCACTAATTGGAAATCAATATAGAACACTTCCTTCTCGTACTCTCTCTACTAGTATATTATCTTCGTTGTTCTTGCTTTGCGTTTTACATCATCTGAAGGGGACGAAAACAATCCTTGAGAATACTACTTGCACGCTTCAGATATTTCTTATTTTTTATTGGTGAGAACAATCACGATTCACGTATCTTGTTTAAGATTTCAAGAATGTGGATGTCGAACGGGATAATAATGGCGTTGGGATTTGTAAAATGATTGAAGTCTTTGAATTGATTTCACATGGTTTACTAATAGATTTTTTACTTTGAGTCGAGGCTGTCGTGACCTAATCCCTTTTGACTAGGCAATGAGAATTTAGGTTTAGGGGTATTGTCAACTTCAAGCCAACAACCTTCCATTAACTGGGGCTCTCCCAATTTTATACCTTGCGCGATGTCGAGCATACGAAATTTTAAATCGATTAAGTCTATGCAAATTTTGAGTGAGGAGTTGCCATTAACCCTTTTTGGTTCAGCTAGAAACTCAATAAGATATGAGAGAATATCTTACTATATATGTAATCGGAGATTTTAGACTCGAGGACTTGATTACATTAGCCTAAGACTAACACCTTTTAGTTCTAACTTGATCATGCTAACTAATGCCATAACAACCTATCAAAGGAATTCTAGATATCGTCCAAACCATTCTAGAGCAAAAGATAACATCAAAAATATTGAAAAACGTAGGAAAGCACACAGGAATCCTAACATTGTTCCTAAAAAGAAAAAGGCAACTCAAAATAATGAACTCTATTGTAAAGACCTAAAAGCTTGTCCAAATTTTGGGTTTTAATATTTTTAAAGGGTTTTCCAATTTTTCTAAAATTTTCTTTTTATTTTCTTTTATGAATTTTTAAATGATTTCTCTAATTGTTCTTATTTTCTGGATTTTCTATTTTTTAAAAAAATTATTGTATTTTCGAATTTTCCAAATTTTTTTATTTCCTAAAAGTTTTAAATCTTTTATCATTTTCTGAATTTTTAATTTTTTATCCTTTTATTATTTTTTCGAATTTTTAATTAAATTTCTAAATTTTTATTATTATATATGGAACGAGTTCAGACCATTTACCTGATCCGACCTGTTGACCGATCCAAAAACCGGCATCCAACCCGGTCAAATTTAAATAATAATAATAAAAGAAGAATAAAAATTGCAATTTTTTTTAGAATTTTATATTTTTCTTTATTTTTCCCCTTTGTCTTTTCTCTATGTCGTCCTTTTCCCCAGCACCATCTTCTTCCTCTCGCCTCCTTCTTCCTCCGAACACCTTCTTTCCCCCCTTCAACTTTCACCGATGCTTCTCCATGGACAACCACCAGAACTCCACAAGCATTCATTGCAAAAGAAAAAGAAATCCTTGAATATACACATATACATGAAGAGAAGAAAGAGGCTAACCTGAAGGGATTCTATTCCGAGGCGAAGGAAATTCATCAAATTGCTCCAATTCATATAAGTCAAGGGCGTCCGGGAACATGTCCATTGTTGTTCCTACTTATACGACTACTCTTCTCCTCTCCGATAATGGAGAATCCTCTCTATCGCCTGAGTAGCCTCCTCCTACCTTTGGGGTAGGTCTTCCCATTGTTGAATCGAATCCTCGCCACCCATCACTACTGCATTTCACCCCTTTTCCATCCCGGTACCACCAATTTGAGTTAAAAGGATGGGTGTAAAACCCTAACCCCATTCCTTCATCGCTATCAACAGAACCCTCTTTTAGTCCACAAGCGGTGCCCTAAATCCCACCATTATTCTTATTTCGAGTGTATTTTCCAGATCTTTAGCGAAAATCTTCCAAGACCACTATCCAGCTGGTGCTGACTTCCATCTGTCTCCACTTGCAGACCCAGAGCTCCCTTCAACCGCACGGGATTTTATCATCCCTTATACGGTGGTTCCCCAATCTATTAGGCCAGTTCTCATTCTCTATTTCAATTCTGTTCCTATAGACAAGAAGATGGCTAATCAGTATGAAGAAGAAAGGAGATTGGCTGCCCTTTGTAAGAGTTTGGGTAATCTTTGGTCAGAGGAAGATGTGGTAGATATTACAGGTGACATTCCTGAAGAAAAACTGCAAGCATGCCGGAAAACTCGGTTTGGGAAGTTTTTTTAATAAGCCTAGCGTAAACTTTAATGCATTTATCGGCACGATGAAAAAAGCCTGGCGAAATGAAACTTTTACTTGTGCTGTTATTGAGCCTGGATATTTCTCATTTTCTTTCCAGTCGGAGGCTGAAAAACAGAGAGTGTTAGATTCTGGGCCGTGGTCATTTGCGAGTAATTTATTAGTCCTAAAGCAATGTGACCCTGACACCCCTGATATTTACTATGAATTTAACCACTGTGACTTTTGGGTAAATTTCTTTGGCCTACCCTTCGGGAGAGTAACAGATGAAGTAGTCAAGGAAATAGCATCCAAAATTGGAGATGTAGTAGAGGTAAAATTAGAAGCGAAAGGGAACAGTAACTACAAGATTGGAAGGGCTAGAGTTAAGTTGAATTTGGAAAACCCCCTCAAAACTGGTGTGCTTGTGAATCTTGACAGCAAAAGACTGTGGGTAGAGTTTAAGTATGAAAGGCTCCTGCATTATTGCTATTCATGTGGTAGGATCGGGCATTATGCAACTTACTGTAAAGAAATACCATATGAGGAGTCAGGGCTAGCAGAGAACTTACCAAGTCGTTTTGGACATTGGCTACGAGCAGAGGCGCGGGAGCTAAGCCCATATGGAAAACTTTTCTATGGAAAACAAGAATTACAGCTAGAGGGGGAGGAGAGTGTGCCTGAAACTCCCATTCAGCCGGTCCCTGAACCAAAACAGCAGTAACTTGTAATGCAGCAAACCCAACAACTTGATGAACTGTGCAATGCAGAAAACCCAAACTCAAAGGAAGGCAACCAAACCTTTTCTTCACAAGCACTAGTACTCTTCGAAGAGAAGGGCCCCCAGAAGCGAAGTAGCAGTTGCCTTGATGATGAATCTGTCATGGTAATATCAGGAACAGTTAAAAGAAGCTGAAGTAGAAATGGCGGAGAATTTAGCTAGGGAAACAGATCCAATAAGGGAGAAAACAAGAAGTGCCAAACCTTCTTCCTCAAAAAAAGGAAAAAGATTCTGCCCGTATGGTGCACAAACATCAAAAACAGCAATGGTTGACACTACTCAGCTGGTTGAGACCCCTATTCGTGTGGCAAACAAGTCTGATCAGTGGGCTTTGGTGGCTAGCCCTAATAAGCCACCGACTTATCCATGAAAATATTAAGTTGGAATTGTCAAGGGCTGGGCACTCCCTTAACAGTTCAAGCTTTAAGGGTCCTAACGACTCAAGAAAGGCCCAATATTATCTTTATTATGGAAACTAAAAATCAAGAGCAAAAGGTGCTAAGATTGAGGCGGAGACTCCACTTTCAGCACTGTTTCATAGTGAATCCGGAAGGTAAAGCAGGGGGTTTAGCAATTTTTTGGGATGATGAGGTAATCCTAACTATAGACTCTTTCACGGAACATGTTATCTTCACCCGATGCCATCTACCAACCAACAACCAACGCATGCACATCTCATTTATACATGCTCCGAATGAATTTAAGGAGCGAATTCTGTTATGGGAGCATATTAATAGAGAGAGTCAATGTTATCACTTGGCATGGTTGTGTATGGGTGATTTTAATGAAATCCTATATCACTGGGAAAAAGTGGGAAAGAAAAGAGTAGAAAACTACCGACTTGCAGCCTTCAGGGACTTCCTCAACCAATGTTCTTTGCTGGATTTGGAATGTAAGGGGTGTGCTTACACCTGGACAAACAAAAGAGAAGGAGAAAATTTGGTCAAGGAGCATCTTGATAGAGTATTATGTAACTTAGATTGGCGTATTAAATATCCTATAGCAGAATGTATAGCCATACCAGCCATTGGCTCTGATCATACCCCAATTATCCTATCGACTTGCCCACCGAAACAAAGGAAGAGGAAGCACTTTAAATATGAAGCCTTTTGGGCGGAGGAGGAGGAATGTGTGAGTCTTGTCAGGGACACCTGAGCTGATTCCCATTTCCAGCAGCTCAATGTGGTGGAGAAACTGCAGATGGTGGCAAAAAAGTTGTTAAAATGGAGTCAAGGAAAATTCACCAATGCAAAGAGGAGGATTATTTGGCTGAATAGTGAATTGCAACAATTAATGAACAGCACAGGGGTATCTCAAGAAAGCAAGGCAGCAAAGGCACTGACGAAAGAAATTGAACAATTGTGGCGACAAGAAGAAATGTACTGGGGAATGCGGTCCAGAATTAATTGGTTAGCATGGGGAGATAAAAATACAAAATTCTTTCACGCCACAACCATTCAAAGAAGAACCAGAAATCAGATTTCTTTGCTGAAGAATCCAGAAGACGTTTGGGTGCGTGAGGAACAGCAATTGAAAGAGATGACAAGCACATATTTCAAAAAGCTCTACGAGTTAGCAAGGCCTCGAGACTTTCAGCCCCTTCTACAACAAATTCCAGCTTCGGTGGATGCGGGAATGAACCAACGCCTGGTAGAACCTGTTACTATGGAAGAGATCACGCAAGCCATGCAACAATTAGGAGCCAACAAAGCTCCTGGACCAGATGGTATGCATGGCCTTTTTTTCAGGAAACATTGGCCAGACATCTGCCAGGATATCTATATAGAGATACTGGAATTTTTCAACACAGGCTATCTTAATCTAGCTATGAACAGAACACTCATTACTCTTATTCCCAAAGTTCCAAATCCAAAAGAGCTGGATCAGTTTTGCCCCATCAGCCTTTGTAATTTCATTTATAAAATCATCTCAAAAGTGCTGACCAACAGATTAAAACCCCTGCTACCAAATCTAATTGTAGAAGAACAAAGTGCTTTTGTGGGGGGAATGCAAATACAGAATAATATATTGCTGGTACAAGAAGTTCTTCATAGACTGCGCACTCGGGAGAGAAAAAAGAAGTTCTAAGCAGTCTTAAAGTTAGATATGCAGAAGGCGTATGACAAGATAGAATGGGATTTCCTCAGTGCATGCCTAACTAAAATGGAATTCTGCGAACAGTGGGTACAATGAGTGATGCAATGTGTCTCAACAGTAACTTTCAGTGTAAATTTTAACGAGGAGTCTCTACCTTTTTTCAAGCCAACACGTGGAATTCGACAAGGTGACCCTCTATCCCCATATCTCTTTATATTAGTGGCCAACGTTCTATCCTACATAATGGGAAAAGCAGTAGAAGATGGCACTCTTAGAGGAATCAAGCTGAACAATAGCTGCCCCACTCTATCGCATTTGCTATTTACAGATGACTCTATCTTCTTCCTTAATGGCACAATCTTAGAGTGCCAAAACCTGGCGGCTATCCTACATGAATATTGCTTCGCTTCTGGCCAGGCCATTAATCTCAACAAATCTGGTATATATTTCAGTAAATGCTGCCCTATTACTTTGAGAAGGAACATGGCCAATGAATTGAGAGTTCTAGAAATAGAAAAAATAGGAAAATACTTAGGGATTCCCATGGATTGGGGCTGCTCAAAGAAAGATATGTTCGCATGGATCCTAGCGAGAGTAAACAGAAAGTTAGAAAGCTGGAAGGAAAATCTGTTATCAAAAGCAGGGAAGGAAATTTTAATAAAATCAGTTATATAGGCTATCCCTCAATATGCTATGTCCATATTCAAGATCCCTATTTCCATATGCAAAGCTATTGAGAGGAGGATTGCCAACTTCTGGTGGAAAACGAATAGTAGAAATGCTGGAATACACTGGAAGAAATGGGAAGCATTGAAACTCAAAAAGGAGGAGAGGGGCCTAGGCTTTAAAGATTTAATAGCATTCAATACAGCTATGTTGGGGAAACAAGCATGGCGCATCTCACAACATTTTAAATCCCTATTGAGCAGAGTGATGAAAGGTTTATATTATCCGCACGGAGACTTCTGGAAAGCTGGAAAAGGCTCCCGACCTTCATGGGGTTGGCAAAGTATAACTCGGGGTAGAGATTCTATAAGTCCACACACTATGTACTTAGTTGGGAATGGAAAAAAAACTATCAATAAGAGAGGATGAATGGTTAAAAAGTGGTCCGATTGGTGGCCCGGCAACAAGAAACGAACCAAAACATGTGGTAGAACTAATCGAACAAGGGACTGGCAAATGGAATGTACAAAGGGTGGAGTCAATGTTTGATGATAGAATCGTGAGGGAAATACTTGCTACACCTATCGGTATGCCAGATTCAACAGATAAGCTGGTCTGGATGAATAATAACTCTGGTATTTATTCAGTGAAAAGTGGCTACTTCACAGTCAGAGATAACCCCATAAGCACAAACTCAACAGCAACCTCATCGCATCATATAAATCCAGATCTCTGGAAACACATTTGGCATGCTAAAACCCTTCCAAAAATCAGATTCTTTCTTTGGCAAGCATGTCACAACGCTCTACCTACAAGGGAAAACTTATATAGAAGAAAGCTTGTACCGGATCCTGTATGCTCCATCTGCAGCAAAGAAGCCGAAACCACCGAACACATTCTTCTACTCTGTCCATGGACAAATCAGTTATGGAGTGCCGTACCTCTGTAGATCAAAATATCCAGATATGGGTTAACATGCCTCGACGACTGGTTATACAAACTCAAAACCAACCCAACCCATACTAAGAAGTTTGACCAGGTCGCGGCTGTTCTCCGGAGTATTTGGAAGAGTCGGAATCGGCACCTCTTTGAGAATCGTCCCCTGCACCCGCAGCAAGTGTTAATCCAGGCGCAAGCTCTCTGTGAGAACCTTAGATCTTTGAGCCAACAACAGGTAAATGAACGGAAGACTGAAGCAATACCAGATCGTTGGCAACCTCCGCCCCTTCATACGTTGAAAGTCAATATAGATGCTTCCTTCGCCCAGCACAACGCCACGGATGCAGATGCTGAAGGAGAATCGCGAAACAGAGCTGCAGTAGCGTGTATTTGTAGAGATTACAGAGGATGTCTTGTGGATGGCTTTGCGAAATTGGTGGATGCGTCTTCGGCAGCACAGGCGGAAGCTTTGGCTCTGCTTGAAACCCTAGATCTACTTTCTAACCGAGCGGAACTTTCCCTGCAAGTACATTCAGATTGTCTTTCACTTGTGCAGGGGGTTATGGCTTCGACGAAACCGGGCGCAGGTACAACCGCTTCGGGACCGGGCCCGAGCAAAACTTCGGGAGTTCCATGACATCTCCGGCCCACGCAAATGAACCGCGAACCGGCCCGCCGATTGGCTCGCAAAGGCTTGTCTGTTTAATTATCTCCCCTCTAATTGGTTGTTTAATCCCCGCCTGCTCTACTAGACTTATTATGCACCGATGCTTTTGATGTATTTTCTCAAACTTTGGCTAAGTAATTCATAGTAATCCTATTTTTGTCCAAAAAAAAAAAAAAAAAAGGGCGTCCGGCGCCGTGGTGCACGAAAATTAACAGAAAGTCGGCGTTAGCTTCAACTCAACAATCAATGACGTTAATGCGCATTAACACTGTCGCGCCGCCCTTTATTCTCTCCAAGCATACTGGTCTCCACTGAAATAGGGCTAGAGGAAAAGCTGGGCTGGGCTTTTTTGTTTCTTTTTAGTTCTGACGGGGGCTTCTGTGAACAAAGAAAGAATAATGGACCAAGGAAAATGAGGTGTACGCATGGCCGAAAGAATTAAAAGAAAAAACATGGCCTGCCCACGTGGTATTGGCAGGCCCGAAATCTGCTAAAGGAAGATTGGGCTCCGAATTTGTTGCCATTTTTATTTCTTCCCCATTTTTCTTTTTTTTTTTTTGTATGTTTATATTTTTGCAAAAAAATGGATACAAAATTCGGATGTCAACATAAGCCACCTGCACAGGTCAAAGGTCTGAACTTTATCAATTCATGGAACTTACAACATGTTTCATGAGCTTTCAAACAGCTTATTCTTTACTCCTAAGCCTCTGGGTGTAAAAGTAAGTTGTAATCAACTCGTAGCAAAGAAATTCTTCACTTTAAATCCGACTTAAATGTAAGAACATCATCATAATAATAATAAGTCCATCAAAATAGCAATGTAAAAAGCAAATCGAATTTGACTCTTGATTAACTTGGGCTGGTGGTTGATCGTAACTATTAGCTTCGCTCAAAAATGAGTTTGCACAAGAAATTGATCAAATCGAGTTTTTTGGTCTACCAAGGGTCAAGACTAAATTGATAAAGAAAAAATAGGTTTGATTAACAAACCATCACGGATTTAGATGCGTGTCTTTCACCGGACGTCCACACCCTTGACAATGACATGCACGCCCTTCATCTATAGGAGCACAACCTTGACTTTAAGGAGCGGCACCAGACCCTGAGGAGTGCGTGCCTGACCCTCAAAGCCATGGTCCTCACCATCAATGTTGGGCTTGCCGGCTTCTTTGCAAACTCACATAGGAGAAACTTTTGGGAAATTATTAAAAAGTTATAAACCTATTATAATTATGTCAATTCAGTCTAACCTTTTAATTTCATCAATTGAGTCAAACTTTTTAATGGTTTGCTAATATAGTCTTTCTGACCAAAATATGGTTAGAAATTACTAATATGGATGCCAATCATTTTACATAGCATGGTCGATATTGATTGACAATTTTTCAAGTTTTTTGTTAAATTTTCAAATTATTTATTTAATTATTTTCTTTTATTCTTTCCTCTTCTTTTTTTTTCCCCTAATGTGGCTCACCGGTCACTGGGCAAAGGCCATGAAGCCCTCACTAGCCGTTGGAGAGGGTTGCAACCCTCACCCAACCTCGCCCAGATTTAGGTTATTTGAAGGACGTGGTGTGGATTTTACCTTAAGCAACACATTGATTGACTAGCCTTTATAAAGGAGAACACTCTATCCCAAGACAATTAAGAAATCCCTTAAATTACATTAAGACTGAGATCCTGCAATTGCGTTGATAAATCATATAAAAAGTTGTAGAAGCCATTTGTAAGTCGTCTCTTGTCATCTTGATTGTTGGGGGCTATTTCATTCTAGGTCTCTCATTTTTCTATCTATCTCGAATAATTTTTTAGAATTGTGTTTGCAAGCCTTAGATAATCACCATTTCATGTCCTATCAATGGATCTCAAAATTTTTCACTGCAAATTATGAAGCAGGGATTTTATATTTCAAAGGTTTGTCAAGATTGATTTGTATTTTATGCTAAAGCACAAAGAAGAAAGGTGTCAAGTTTGAGGGACTTATCTGATTTGCTAATCTGTATTCTCTTGAGCATATGCCTCGTGCATGTCATAGGAAACTCGATGAGGAAAAATACTTATCTGAATCCAATCAAGTGAACCAAGTACCTAACCATCATTGATTTTGAGGGGCTAACATGTGGATCCATGTAGACGCATAAAATCAACGGTAATGATGCACCTTGTTTGGGGATCAGGAGGAATCCAAAAGTTCAAGCTGCTCGAGAAAGATCAAGGATAAGAAGAAAGCATTGGACGTCCTAAATCCTATGTGCTTCCTCGATGAATAGTTCTCTGTTGCCACTCCTGCAAGTTTTTAAACTTTAGAAGATCTGGTTTTTAGAATTAGATCCTTACAAAGCATGTCACCACGTTAGACGGACCCATGTGGGATTTGCTCAATAGTTAATAATTAATGGTGCATGGATTTGGCACATGACATTGATATGATATTTCGTACTATTAAATGTAAATAATTACATTTTTAGTCCATTTGTATGAATTTTGGATTGTGTCTTATTGTGTTCTCGAGGATATTGAGATAGTTCATAGACTTGACGACGAAGTGGACTTTTTTATCATTGAAACAACATCTAAGCAATCTTCAGGTTTTATAATTAATGTTTGAATAAAATTTTGATTTGATTGAAAAATTCGAAAAGGCTTTTGTTTAAGAAGAGAGAGAGAGAGAGATTTTGGGGTTGGCGACGGCCGATGAGAGAGGTTCAAATGAACTACATTTATGGTCAATTGTAAAGTTATAGCTATTAACAAAAGCAATCCTTCAGAAAATTGAAACTTGGGTAAATAAAATTAGCAAATTTGATGGAGTATTCAATTTTTTTACCCAATTTCTTGCTCAATTAGTGAATTGCGATGACGGGTTTGATTTTTTAAACCCGATTTTATTGGATTATACTAATGTTTTTGTAGTCCACAAGCCCTTTTAATGAATCATGAGTGTATGTAAGATCGGGCTCAAAGGAAGAGTCAAATCGTCGTATCAAGATTAGGGGTGAGCATGGTTCCATAATAGAACGTGGAATCTGAGAACCAAATTGGTAGGAACATATGGGTTCCAAGTTGTAATGTATGTTGGATAAGTTATAGATTCCAAAAAATGAGAAACCTGTTTTGACTAGTAGGTTCCAAATTATTAGTTGGAGAAACCTAGAGCTTAGAACTTATAACCTAGAATTTGAAACAAGTTTGAATGTTTTTCTTAGCCCATGTTTTCACACGATCCTTCAATATTCCATATCATTCGATAGGAAGTACTAATTTGAGCTTTCATTTTATGATTGAGACTTTTATTTTATTAATGTTCATATCTTTCGTGTGTAAGTCATGGTCAGTAAATTGAAGTAGCAAGTGGTGATCATTAAATGTTTAAATTTAAGTAAAACCTAGGTAGATATTAGAATCAATCTTAGAACCCGTGACTAAATAAGTTCCAAATTCTAGAATATGTAGGGTAGGTTCCAGTTTTGAAAAATAAGAAAACCTATTTCAATGAGTAGGTTATAGATTTCAAGTGGAACTTGTGGAACCTAAAACTATTCACTCCTAATCAAGATAACTAACTTTACTAGAAATAGAAAAGACCCAAAAAAAAAAAATGGAAAAATAGATGATCTTTTAATCAACTGCACAGGTATGTAGAGTCGTGGACAACACATTCACTATTACTCAATTTTTTATCTCTTCTTTATTTTACTTTTTTTCTCTGTACCTCTGTTTTGTTGTGAAACCAAAGTTTGTTTTCAAAGTCCGAGAATTTGGGAAAAATTTTACTCTCATTGCATCGCTCCTCAGGAATATCAGTTTTTGTAAGTATGAAAATGCAAGTAATATCTTCGACCGGCATTGAAAGTATGGCTATTTAAGCATGTAAAAATCTCATTCATATACTGATTTGGCTGGTTATTTAATTGACTATTCAAAAGGTGTTATGTTTTTTTTTTTTTTCACTCCCTTCAAAAAATTATAGTGTGTTTATATGTATATATTTTATAATTTAAATCTTGTAAATGACACACTTTAACATTTTCTTAATCCATAGTACCTGAAATTTTCACAATATATAAATGTTGAAGCATACATTCACTTAAAACAAGAAAGAAAGAAAGATTTATACCTATGTGTCCAATTCTGTTATGCTCCTCTGTTTCTGTTCTGCTACGCTCACCTCTTCCTCTTTTTGAACTGGGCCGAGTGCTCTTTTCTTTGTCTTTTCTTTTTATTAGTAAAGGCTAACGTCGTGAAAAGAAAATTGGGCTTAGAGTGTCAAGAGTTTCAAACGGGCCTCCACTGAGATTAATGGGTGGACGAGCTGAATTCAAATCCGATGGGCTTATGGGAATTGACTAATGGACTGACTCGGGCTAATGGGCTGTGCATTGTGGGCTCACATGATGAGCTTGTCTTGGGCTCACTTAACCGAATTTTACTCTCCTTCTCTCTTTTTTCATTTGTTTATTATATTTGGCATTTTTTATTTGGAATATGATTACTAGAAATACTAAAACATGTCAAATTTATTCAATTGAATCTTTCCATTAATTTTGTCCAAATTGCTTAACGGATAAATGCGGAAGTGGTGATGATGTAGCTTTTTAAAAATTATTTTTGTACAAATTTCATTTAAATTAAATTTTAAAAATGAGCTTAATTTAAAAGGAAAAAAAAGAAAGAAAGAAAAGTATGTGGGAGGGCTACAAGCCCCTGTCCCTGCCACCGCCCCACCATCATTAAGAGGGGCCGATAAGGGTCGGGGTGACTTGGTGGGGGTCACCGGGCCCCGGGTAAGGGCCGATTAGGCTTGGCAACCCTCGCCGATGGTAGGCGAGGGTCACACCCCTTGCCCCCTCCCCCCAAAAAAGAAAAAAAAAACACTCACCCAAATAGGGCAAAGGTTGCTAGCCCTCAACAAACCTGAGCAAGGGCTGCCATTGGCAACCAATCCCCACCAATGACAGCCTCACCCAAGTCTACACAAGGGTCGACCACCCTTGCCTATTGTTGGCGATGCCAAGCCCTTGGTTGGGGCTTGGTGACCCCCTTTAGGTCATCCCCACCCTCATTAGCCCCTTATGGTGATGGTGGGGAGGGGGGGGTAGCGGCAACAATAGCAAGGGCTTGTAGCCCTACTTGCTTTTATTTAGATTTACTCTGAATAAAATTAGTATTAATGATTTGAGCCATGTGGGAGAAAGATAATATTAAAAAAAAAGTTATGTCAGCATTTTTCGTTAGCTAAATTGGACAAAGTTAATGAAATAACTCGATTGAATTAATTTGATAAGTTTTATGACTTGATTATACTTTTTGCAAGTTTTAAGACTCAATTATATTTTCGTAATAAGTTTTAGTACTTCTAATGAATATATATATATATATATATATATATATATATTATTTTGTTTTTCTTATTAAAATGTATGCTTAATATGTTGACTGAATCCTAGCAGGAGCTAAGAAGTCCAAAATGGAACCCTTGTCTAGACTCGTCCATTAATCACATAAGCCGTAATGTGACAGCCTGAATTTTCAGATTTCGTTTTTTATTAAATAAATCGGGCATTTCATCGACGCACCGATGGTGCTATTCTTTGAGTTGATCACTCACGAGAAAACTGGACTATTTGGGGAAGCAATTAAGGAATCTAAATGTAATTAGACTTGAAAATTTGACCAGAAGTCGGTTATTCGACCATGTTCATCTGCCGAGATCATTACGGCACTATCTAAATTGATCAAAGACCGAAGATAAGTTGATTCGATTGAGATATGTGATCAGAGTATGGGTGATTCCACCAAATTGCAGATTCTCGTCGATCGGCACTAAATCGATTTTTCTGTCGTTTTGGTACCCAGTGCCCATATTTGAAACCTCGAAATTTTCACAACAATTGAAAATCGCTAATAAGTCGAAGATGTACATTGTGACTCAAGATAAATCGATTATGAGTCAATTGCATAAAAAATTTCTAAAAGTTACCGGTAGACTAGATCACACTAAAAGTGCGCCGGATCGAAATTAACTGCGAATTTGAACCCGATTTCAGAAATTAAAAGTTCCGTGATGTCACGATCTATTTTAGGAATGTTGGCTCATCCTCCGAAGAATTTTCAGAGATTCCGGGATTTTTATGGAAAATCGTTCGGACGATTCAGAAAATTAGCGGAAATTCAGATGGACTAAATCGATGGAAATTGGGACTTCTAAACTAAGCCTTTAGGTGTCGAGGACTTGCAAAAAATTGTACAGGATTTTCTTCATTGAAATTGGACCTCAATTTGGGAAATTTTATGGAGAAATTGGAGCCAAAATTTAAGGAAATTCGGAGCTTGGTTTTGAGGTAACAATTTTGGGCTTCAATTGGTTTATGTGCGGAAATTATTGCTAGCTTTTAATTTAAGGGATTATGTTTGTTGACTTTGCACCTCCTTTGTCTCAAGCTTCCCGTGCACGCCTCTGCTGGTCCTTATCTTTGTTGAACAAGTCTCGCTTCAGCGGAAGGCTTCAGCCGTTCTGCTCTTGCTTGGCTTTCATTTTTTCTTCGTTTGAAACTGCAACTTCATCCCCTCAATTTCTCTCTCTCTCTCTCTCTTCATCTCTTTCACGCTTTAGCCCGTGTCTTCTTCTACCAATCCCTGCTCCCCAGTGAGTTGAAGCTAGCATCTTTGGTCTCCTTTACAATCCACCAAAGAGTGAGCTGCCAGCACACAACGCCCACAAGCCCACGACTGACCACCCTATAGCCCATCTCCATCTCCACTTCGTCACCACTCGTCCAACTGGTCAACTAGAAGTTTCTTCAACGCCGCTGCTTGAAGACTCCACCGATTCTTCTCTCTAGTCGAAGCCACGCGTCCGTCCCCTACGCCAACTCCTCCGTTTCTGCTTCGGTTTGCAGCACTCAGCCTAGCGAATTTCAACGGCCCAATAGCTATTTGTGCGCCCCTTTGCTAGCTCGCCAGTCCACGCCTCCCTCAGCTTCAACGACGTCGCTACTTCCTGGTCCACGCCTCCTCTCCAACACTGTTTGCCCCAATTGAAGTCCATGAGCCCAGCAATAGCCCTTGTTGTTTCTTTACTTAGGCCTAGCAGTCCATCTTTAATCAGTAACCCAAGTGAACTTCGGTCCAGCAACAACTCAAGCCCAGTCCAAGAAGCAGCCCATCAATTGAGTTCTTGAGGCCAGTGACTTTAGCTCGTCTTTATTTTCAGCAGCCCAAGCTCGCAAGGCGAGCCCAGCCCAAATCGAGAACAAATCTCAGCTGGATTGAGATTTGTTGGGCCGATTTTAGGCCTGGTCCAAGCCTGTTGGCGTCGCTGCAAACCCGAGTTTCGACCATTGTCGCACCGTCATTACGGTGATCCAGTCTTCGCTTTAAACCAGCGTGCTTTACTCACTAATCCTTGCTCAGTAGGTTAATTGTGCTTAAGGGTTGATTAGTTTAGGCTAAGATGAATTAGGTGGCTAGATTAGATTAGATTAGTAATTTTAATTATTTGCCAATACATATTAGGTGGTTAGTTATTGTAGTTAGAGCCTAGACACGCTCCGGTATTTAACTAGAGTGGTTTGGAAATTTTCTGGGCTCGTCTCGGCTTCCAATTAGGCTATAACGGGCCTAAGTTGGATTTATTACATTTATTTAGTATTTTCCATAATTATTTATTTATTTATTTATTTTCCGAAAATTCAATCGGAATGGCCGATAATCGAAATTTCGTGTTGATTACAAAGTGATGCTCTCTATTTATTTAATTGAGTACTTGGTTGTGCAAATTGAGTCCAATTAGCATTTGTGGGTATTTATTTCAAAAAATTGGATAATTTTGGTAATTAAGTGGAAATTTATCGGGCGTCGGTCTACAGCGCCAAAAATCTATTTTGGGATTGCTGAAAATAATGGGAGGTTGAAAAGTGAAAACTTTGTATTTTAGCTAAAGCCGGCCGTATACCCACACACGTGTACTTTTTATTAAGTATGATAAAAATGGTAAAATTGATTGTGTCTTCGGAACAAAAATACTATACCGGCTTGGTGACTTTATATGTCATCTTATAGATAGGACGGTATAAGTTAACAGCTCGATGACTCTCATGTCATCTTGAGAAATAAATTTCTTGTATACCGACTCGGTGACTCTATATGCCACCTTAGAGATAGAATGGTATGAACCAACGGTGTGTTATAACGGCTCGATGACTCTATATGTCGTCTTGGAGATAGAACGTTATGCACATGTATGTTATAATGGCTCGATGACTCTATATGTCGTCTTAGAGATAGAACTTTATGCATACCTGCTCGATGGCTCTATATGTCATCTAGAGATAGGATAGTACTATCTACATTTCACTTTGATTGGGGAATCCTGGATTTTGATCGGATTCATAGATAGTATTGAATGGGCCGATCAAGAGATGGTTGTGATGACATGTAATCGACTGAGTCGATTGATTGACGATTTGATGTGATTTGATTGAGTGATATAATTGTTAGTATCTATTATTTGAACTGACTTGCAGGAAGGAATTGAGGCCAAGGTAAGTCATCTAATGCCTAATTGTGCTTAGGTAGCCCTTATGGCGTAATTTTCTTACTAATCGAGTCTTATGAAGTAGAACTCGTTGAGACATAATCTCACCCCGTTGTGGGATCACTTTTTCAGGTCCCTAGGTGACGACCGTGGAGAGCCGGAAGTCCCGAAGTTTGGAAGGGTGGAAGAAACAGAATCGGCAAACTTGTCTGGCTAGTTAGTCATAGAACAGTTCCTTTTTGGTTAAGCCGATATTTTTGTAAATGACCTAATGTTGTGAATAAACTTATTTGTTATAAAAGGTTTGTTTCGGTTTTGAAAAAGTTGGCCCTGCTTTTCTATCCTATTATTTTATTGTATGGGGATTTATATGTACTTATGTATGCATATATTAAAATGAATGGGTTGGCGATGCGTCTTGGGATATCGCTATTATATCGACTAAGCAAGGATGGGTACAGGTCTGGAGGATCAAGACGTGACATCCTAGTTTAGTGGTATCAGAGCCAGGTTATTAGAAATTGGAGTGATAAGGTGCGATGGATATGGGATAGAAAGTAGGAAGACCTTTAAATTCATGACTGGTGCATGTCAATGGTAGTTGATTGATAAAATTGTTTACCATGTGTGGATCGCTCATCTTCTAATCTAGTGTGGATTTGAAAGATAGGTTTCAGTAGAGACTGAGTCAGAGCAAAGAACTCTGAGTAAACGAGTTGTTAGGCCTTCAGTTCGGCTTAGAATGTCGACCAGGGTTGGTATCTGAGGTAGAGGTAGGGCACAGGCACATGCTAGTGCTAGTAGAGTAGCACCACTTCCTGTTGGTGCTGGGGTAGCAACCCCTGGTGATCCTAGGATAGAAGGGATCATGCGGGTGTTAGAAGTTATGGGGAATTGAATGGATCAGCAGGTGCAGAATCAAGCCGTCACTGTTAAAGCCACCGCTCAAGCTGCTGCTACTGCTGTTGTTGCCATCGTTGCTAAAGCCGCCCCCTCTACCGCACCTGCTGTTGTATCTGCTGCCGCACCCGTCGAAGGTTCGCTAGGAATTGTGGTCACTGAAAGACCAATTCATAAGTTGGTGGAACAATTATTAAAGTTGAACCCACCTTAGTTCACCAGGAAAGGAGACCCCGAAGCAGCTGCTTTGTGGATCCAAAAATTGGAGAAGACTTTTGCACAACTGATGTGCAATGAAACTGAGAAAGTAGTCCTTGCAACTTACCAACTGGAGGGAGTTGCAAATGCTTTGTGGAGAACCACTCAGGGAGCACTATTCCCAGAAGGTGTTGTCTCGGAGTGGAACACCTTCTTTGAGGCTTTTAATGGAAAATATTTTTCTAAGACTACCAGGGAGATGAAGATGGCAGAGTTTCAACATTTTCGCCAGGGCTACATGACAATCGACCAATATGAGGTGAAGTTCGCTGAATTGTCGCAATATGCTCCTGAACTAATTGAGAATTCGGCGAACCAAATGAGAAGGTTCAGGGACAGATTCAAGCGGACTTGAGGAGTGTATTGGTTTCTCTGAATTGAGGACTTACAATGACCTTTATGAGAGAGCCTAGATGATGGAGAGAGATCAAAATGAGAGAGCCACCTTGTCTGGGTTAAGGTTTAATTCCAACAAAGATGCAATCCGACATAGGAAGAGGCCCATGGTCGGAGGAAGATTCCAAATCCCGCCCAACAGAAAGGGTGGAGTTGGTAAGTCAGGACTAAGTAGGAATGATTTGTGTTGTGCTTGTGGAAGGTGACATGGACCGAACCAATGCCTTAGAAGGACGGGCGCATGTTTTGAATGTGGCCAGCACGATCACCTAGCCAGAGATTATCCTAGAAGGCCAAGAGAACAACAACAATTATCGCTACTGCCACAGATTGGACAAATCAGAGGGTATGCGCCTCAGAATGCATCGCAAGGAGGACAACTTAGACCTCTAGTTCAAGACATGGTGTATGCCATTACTCAAGGTCAGGTGGAGGCTGGGCCTGACGTAATCACAAGTACGGTTTTGTTGAACAACCATCCTGCTTATGTTTTATTCGATCCGGGAGCAACACATTCCTTTATTGTCGAGCAATTTGTTAAGTTGATAGGATTGAATCCTGCATTATTGGAATCTGTTGTTAGCATATCTACACCATTGAAGAATAAGGTGTTAGCGCTTTGGGTTGTTCTGGTTGCAAGTTAGAGATTGGTGAGCGAGAGGGGAAAATAGACTTGTTAGTCCTAGTCATGTATGAATTTGATTTGGTAATTGGCATAAACTGACTCACCAAGCAACGAGCTAAAATGGATTGTTATCGCAAGTTGATTCAGTTTTACCCCTTGAAGGGTGAGAGCTTTGAGTTTGTAGGGAATCGAGAAGGACCCTCGATTTCCCTAATCTCGTCACAAGAGGCAACCCATTTGTTAGACGAGGGTTATCAAGGTTACCTGGCAACTACGTAGATATGACAATTGAGGAACTGAAAATTGAAGATATATAAGTTGTGCAAGAATTTCTCGATGTATTTCCGAAGGAATTGCTACAATTGCCGCTAGAGAGAGAAATTAAATTCGTGATTGAATTAGCCCCCAGGACAAAGCCAATCTTTAAGGCTCCTTATTGGATGGCTTTATTGGAGTTAAAAGAACTGAAGGTGCAGATGCAAGAGTTATTGGGTAAGGGATTCATACGTCCCAGTGCATCATCTTGGGGAGCACTACTTCTATTTGTCAAAAAGAAAGATAGTTCGTTGCGTTTGCGCATCGACTATCGCCAACTTAATCAAGTAACGATCAAGAACAAGTATCCATTGCTAAGAATGGGTGACTTGTTTGATCAGTTACAAGGAGCGTCAATATTTTCGAAAATCGACTTGAGGACAGGATATCACCAGCTAAGGATCAGGAAAGAAGACATTTCAAAGTCAGCATTTCATACTCAGTATGGTCATTACGAGTTTACTGTGATGCCATTCGGATTGACGAATGCTCCAGCTGCTGTCATGAATTTGATGAATCGAGTATTCAAGGAATATCTAGATCAGTTCGTGATCGTGTTCATCAATGATATCCTAGTGTATTCAAGGAGTGCTGAGGAGCACGAGGAGCATTCGAGATTAGTGCTCCAAACCTTAAGGATTCATCAGTTGTATGCCAAGTTTAGTAAATGTGAATTTTGGCTAACTCGTGTTGCGTTTTTAGGTCATGTGATTTCTGGAGAAGGAATCTCTGTGGACCCGAGCAAAATTGAAGTAGTTGTTAATTGGCCGAGACCGACTACAGTGATAGAAATTCGAAGTTTTCTGGGTTTGGCAAGCTACCACAGAAGGTTTGTTAAGGGATTTTCAGCTTTAGCATCGCCTTTGACAAGACTCCTGAAGAAAGACGAGAAATTCGTATGGTCAGATAAGTACAAGTGTAGTTTTCAAGAGTTGAAGTAAAAGCTAACTACCACACATGTGCTGACGATTCCATCTGGTCCTGGAGGGTATGAGATCTATAATGATACGTCGTTTAGAGGACTGAGTTGCGTATTGATGCAATATGGTAAGGTTGTTGCATATGCCTCCTACCAGTTAAGACCTCATGAACTGAATTACCCGACGCATGACTTAGAATTTGCAGCATTCATATTCGCATTGAAGATTTGGAGACATTACTTGTGTGGGAAAAGATTTCAAATCTTCAAGGATCATCAGAGTCTCAAGTACCTATTCTCTTAGAAGGAGTTGAATATGAGACAACGTTGATGGATAAATTTGCTAAAAGACTATGATTGTGATATTTTATATCACCCAAAGCAAACAAGGCCCAATTGGGTGATGATGACATGCCTGACCTAGAAGATGACTCATCACCAATCCATGTGCGAAAGCCTAAACTTGACAGAGTCCCTAAGGTGGAGCAGGATGAACGCTTCGCAAAGCTTGAAGAGAAAGTGAAGTAACTGCAAGAGTCATAAAGTTCACTCTCATTTGACTTGTCAGTCTATGAGAAGGTCAAGATGCCAAAGAAGTTTAAAATGCCAGACTTTAAGAAATACGATGGCACTTCCTGCTCAAAAGCTCATTTGCAGATGTACCACGTACGCATAGCCCAATATGTCAAGAATGAGCCCCTCATGATTCAATCATTCCATGCAAGCTTGATTGGGCCCGCATTGAACTGGTACATAATGAAGAATGTAAACCTTCTCGACACCTAGAATGAAGTGGCTGACGCGTTCCTCAAGCAATATAAGTTCAATATGGACATTGAACCTTCCCGAAAGGATCTTGAGAGGATGGAGAAAAAGAAGAACGAGTCGTTTAAAGAGTATGCTGTGCGATGGCGAAACCTAGCAGCTCAAATCACTCCTGAACCTATGAACAAAGAGTTGATGAAGTTGTTCATCAAGACTCTGCCATTTGAGTTCCATAATCGGATGGCTAGCACATACGTTGAGAACTTCAACCAACTTATCTCGGTGGGTGAACAGATCGAGATTGGGCTAAGAGATGGATGGTTCGACGAACCAACCCATCAAGGCAAAAGGTTCACCTTAAAAAAGGACAAAGAACTAAGCACAGAAGTCAATGTTGCATATGCATAATCTAGCAAGTCTCCAATTGTTCATGTCCCCGAGAATCAACAAGGCGGAGGCTGTCTGACTGTGCCTCGGCAATTTACTAAAAGACAATTCACTCCTCTTCCTGGCCCTCTATTCTAGGTCTTAAAGGTTCTTCAAAAGAAGGGATTGCCATCCTATGAGCCAAAGTGACCAAATGCTGAAAAAATTTCTAAGTACGACCTTTTCAAGAAATGCGAGTACCATATGGGGGAAGTAGGACATTTGACTGATGAATGCATAACTTTAAAGTATAAGGTCTAAAACTTATTGGACACCAAGGCGTTTGCCTTCAATATTGCTCAACCGAATGTCAAGAAGAATCCTCTACTTGAGCATGAGGATAGGGTGAATACTATTTTCGAACATGATGCTAGTCGAATCAAGAACCCGAAGGTGCACGTGGTGGATGCCTACAATGGATTAGTGAGAGCCAGATATTATCCGGATCATGAGGACATTCCCCTATCACTGATGAAAGAAAGGGTTACCAAAATGATGAATACCCTGGGGTAGCCAAGTAGAAAATTCGATTATATGGTGAAATATGTGGCTCCTCTCAGCTCTTACATTGACCCCCACCACATAGTTCAAGATGAATGGGATGGTATGAACGATTTGACACTTCGAAAGATAGAAAACTCTAATGACGCCTTGGAAGAGATCACGATTTTGTTTGACGACCTCGTCATAGGAGCCATCGATGAAGGACCTCTGGAAGAAATGGTCCCTGGCCCACAGGAGTAACCCATTTATTGCTTTCGCACATTCCCCTGCGTGGGAATTTTTATTGCTTTATAGGAATTTTTTTCGATTTTTATTTTTAGGGCTTAGGTGCCATGCCCCGATCCTCGAACGTGTGCCCATCTTTCACCTGGTTAATTAATAGTGACGTCCCAAGACGCATCACCAACCCATTTCTTTTAATACACATGTGAAAGCATAAGAAAATCCCGGGACAATAAAATATTGGGATAGAAAAGTAGGATTAAAAACTTGAAACCGGAAACACCCACATGTTTATATACATTGCAATTCATTATGCAAATATATACAAGATCAACTACTAAGTTCGGTCCTACTCAAGCTTGTTTAACAACGAAGTCTAAAAACAGGGGTGGGGTTTCAGTCCATCACAGAGTCCTCATCTGGGTTCTCCTCCTGCTCGATGAACTCTCCTCCTTCCACGTTCCTGCTGGAGCCTACCTCAGCATACTCAGGTGATACACTGGGCCTTCAAGATCGGGAGTCACCGGGTCAATCACCTCTCCACCTCTAGGTTCTACAATGCCCTCTCATACACTACTTCCAAAGCATACCTAGGCACTTCAAATTCCGGTATCGGGTCTTCTCTTTGCCCATTGCTATAATAGCGATACCATGCCCGGTATTGATGGGGCATCCTTTGGGTTCTACCCACTTCCACCCAGATGATGGATTTCACCATTTCGTACTATAGGCCTTCAGTGTACCCAGGCACCGACACGAGGAACTTCTCCTCGGTGATTTCCTTCGGTAACCCAAACCACAAGGGAGGAGGTAGGGGTGCTGCCATCTACGAACCTGAAATGGTTATACAATAACAATTGAGACCATGTTTCAGCAAGTTCTACCCCTTAAGATTGGATTAGTAAACCAATACGCTAATTGGGTTGTCTATACACACACGAGTCAGAGGACTTACCTTGGCCTCAGATTCCACATACATATTAGCACAGTTCAAAAGGCACCTAAGCAATCACATCACATATCGATATCTCGATCAATTGACCTAGTCGATTACATGTCAATCGGACCATTCGCCGGTCATTTCCACTCAATCAATCAATTCACAACATCAGATCAAATCATTGAATCACATTAAATCCACACTCAGATCGAATCACCGATCAATCGACTTAGTTGATTACATGTCATCTCGACCCTTTCTTAGTCGACTCATCTCAATTACTCAAATTCACTACTGAATTACGGCTCAGCGAGCACGGCCTACACGATCATCTCAAATACTCAAATTAAACACTGAATTACGGCTCAGCGAACATGGCCTACTAAAACTTTGGCAGTAATGCTGAATTACGGCTCAACGGGCACAACCGATTCTAAATTTGGTGGTAGATTACAGTCTAGTCGACACAACCATACTTTGCTGGTAATGCTAAATTTTGGCTCAGCAAACACAACCTAGATTAGGTGGTAATGCTGAATTACGGCTCAGCGAACACAACCGATTCCATATTTGGTAGTTTCCATTCCCTATTCCACATTATATAACCTCCAATAGTACACTTAGTCATAGAGCCACATTAATGTTCTTGGGCATTGTTTTCGCCAAGGTGACGTATGTAATAGACAATTATGTGCGTTCTTTAAGGCGCCATTTTCGCCAGTGGTATCCCTAATCACCAAACCACATATGTCCATAAATCACATACATTCTCTCTCTCTGGCGTCGTTTTCGTCAACGTGATGTATATAATAGACAGTTACATGCGTTATTTAAGGCGTCGTTTTCGCTAATGTGATGTATATAATAGACAGTTATGTGCGTTCCTTAAGGCACCGTTTTCGCCAGTGATATCCTTAATCACCGAACCACGTATGTCCATAATGATGTATGTGCTAGACCTTTACGTGCGTTCTTTAAGTCGTCGTTTTTGCCAGTGATATCTTTAATCACCGAATCACGTAGGTCCATAACATCGTACTTGATTGACTTTAACCAAGAGTATTCATATTTCACTCTTACAATTCTCTCTACTTTAGCCCATCAAAGCATTATTTGTGCTAAATAATTATACTCGGCCATCTGATACCAATCAATCACTCAATTTCCATTCAATTTAGAATAAATTATTGAAATAATACAAACAATTCAATTCAGCACAACGTAGAGCTCAAATAAATAAACGGACTGCACCACGACAATCAGCATAAAATTCTGGCCATCGGCTATCCCTGCATAATTTCCGGAAAATAATTAATTAATTAAATTAATTTCGAAAATTAATAAATAAATACTAAACATCCAATTTAGGCCCGTAATGCCTAATTGAAGCCCAAGACGGGTCGAGAAAAATCCTGAGATGCATTCAATAAATAAAAGTACGACTCTACTTGCTAATTACATGAACCAAATGCCTAACATGTCATTAAGTCACTAATTCAATTACTCTAAATTAATATAACCACCTAATTGCAATTAATTAAATCTAATCAACCCTTAAACATTATTAGCAAACTAAACAAGGATTAGTGAGCAAAACTCACAGGAATAACGCGCGAGTCTGATCAAACCGACGGGAACGGCGCAGGGAACGCTTTTCTCCAAAGCGGGCCTAGGAATCGAGGCCCACAAGCGTCTAAAAATGAGCCAAAGAGGTGGCTGGAAACCCACTCCGAAACTTGCTGCTCTTAGCTGGAAATGGAGGAAAAACTACTCAGTTGAGGTGGGGATTGCTCGGGAATGCAAAAATAGGCCAAATCGAGCCTTGGCGAGGCTTTATTGGTGAAGAAACGACTGTGGACAACCTTGGTTGAGCTGCCACAGAACCAAATAGCAGCTACTGGGCGAGAGGGAAGTGGCCAAGGGAGCGACAGCGTGTGGCAGGGCGGTGCGCGAGCGGTGGCTTGCGAACCGACGACGACGGGGTGGCGATCTGGCGTCTAGGCAGCTGTAGCTTCTTCCTTCGGTGCTACTGGTTGGCGTCGCATGAGCAAGAGGGAGAGGAGAGAGAGATGGATGGTGGAGTGAGAGGAAGAGAGAGGAAGGATAGAGATGAGGGGGAGACATGGTCTTCACTTGCCCAAATTTTCCACCCTTTTGTCCCCCTTTGCTTGCCCACGAAGTCTTTCATCCCTTGGCTACAAATTGGCCGCACAAACACTCCATACAACCTCTCAATTGGTCCAAGAATTCTAGGAGGAAGGGGGCACACGAATTTTGGTTCAATCTCCCTTCAATTGGACACTCATTTCACTTTATTTCAACCTCAATTGGCTTTGATAAATTCAATTGGTCATCCATCTATCATCTTAGCATTTTTCCTCACCCATATATCCATCTTGTTTTCCAATTTTGCCATCAAAATTCATCCTTGGCTTGTTCTGCACAAAAACGACCATGCGACGACTTTTTTCCAGAAAGTGTTAGGTGTCAGAAAAATCTTCCGAGACTGAGTCGATACTCCTAGAATTTATTATGACATAACAGAATCTTTAATTTCTAAAATCGGACTTGAATTCGCGGTTAATTTTCATTCGGCACATTTTTAGCTTGACCTAGACTATCGGGTAGTTTTCAGATATTTTTAGTGGAAATGACCTGTGGTCGATTTTCTTCGAACCACTATGAACCCACTCGACTTAATGGTGACTCTTGATTGTCGCGAAAATCTCGAGGATTTAATTATGGATATAGGGTACCAAAACGACAGTAAAATCATATTAATGCTGGTCGACGAGAATTTTCCAATTTAGTGGAGTGACTCACAATCGGCCACACATCTCAGTCGACTAGGCTCATCTCTGATCTCAAATAAATTTTATACTATGTCGAGAAATCGATTTTTGGTCAAATTCTCAAGTCTATTTGCCTTAAAGTTCCTTAATGGTTTCCTTGGATAGTCTAGTTATCTCGAGAGTGATCAACTCTGAGAACAGCTTTATAGGCACGTCAATGAAATGCTCGATTCATTCAGTAGAAAACAAGACCGAAAATCTGGGATATCATATTAGGAATCGCATTTTTCATTCAATAAATGTAATTGATTGATGAATTTCAATGAAATTACAAGTTTTATATGGAGGGCATGATGAGGTACACCCAACTAGCCCGGCGATGATATCCAACCAGTAAAAGAAAAGAAAAATCCAAGGAAAATTCTGATGCTTGGGCTTCATCGTGCCTTCTCGTGTCAAAATATGATTTACCCGGTTTGTCTTTTTGATCCATTTACTTTTTGTTTCAAGGACGGTCATATAGTATGCAAATGTGTGGAAATGGTTCAATCCAATTCTAGATTCTAGGGGCAAGTTTGCTCCAAATTACAACGGCCCATGTGCGGTGAAGAAGGTACTTCCTGAAGGTGCCTTGATCCTAGCAGAAATGGATGGTTGTGAGTTTTCCACTCCAACTAATTCTGATGCTGTCAAGAAATATTACCCGTGATAGAATTTGTTGTGTCATGTTTTGAACTACGAGCATTTTTATGATAAATATATTACCTCAACAAGTTGCAAATTGAATTGTTCAAATTTGTTACGAATTTTGTATTTTTCTTCCTTGATGAATTGTGTGAGATAAATTGAATGTGTCAAAAGGGATACCTTACAAAGATGAAAGGTAAGCCTTATTCCATACACTATTTCATACACTAATCTTCAGTGAGTTGTGTGGACAAATTCTATACCCACAAGGAAAAGGGTGATCTCGCAAAGGGTATGTTAACCGAGATGATGAGAGGCAGTTTCTTCTTTTACCCGAAATACTACAGGTATACCCATTGTTTAGCCCTTTGAGCCCATACACATGTAGAGTTTTTAAATTATTCCTGTTAAGGGTCATCCCATACTGGGACAAAATTCGAAATAAATGATAGGAATCTTGTTACTCACACTTGCATCAATCTTTGAGTATTGCTTTCGCGGTGTAACTTATACGGTAATTAAAGTGCCTTAGGATGACGAAAAGCAATTTTTTCTCTATCATACACACTTATCCATTGCATAGCTCATTTGAGCCTATGAATTCGTTCCATATTAAATCCAGTTGGTGATCATCCCTCACACTAGGGCAAGACAAGAAGAACAAACCATTCAAGATTGAGGCTATACGAGTCCAAAATGCAAAAATAAGGGGCATGAAAAAGTAGTGTGCCTGGTAAAAGTAAGGCTAATGCCCAAAGGGAAAAATCAAACACTTGATGTAGTGAGTCGTATCCCCAACAAAGCGATACTAAAAAAAACTCAAATGCCAAGATGTTACAATCAATGAAGTTTTGATATGAAGAAAATCTTCAATGATGAAGAAGAAGATTGGTGGCAATGTCAAGATGATCACCAACTCTCATCCCTCTAAACACATTTTGAGCTTAACGGTCCTTTCGTTTCTCAACCCATGAATCTAGCCTATGTTACGTCCCTTGCAAAATCTTTTCAAATTAGGGCATTTGAATTAACGTAAAAGTTCATATGTTTGAGAGTATCGCTCGAAGAAGTGTGAGTAAGATCATTTCTGCCTCATTTCATTGTTTCTTAACTTGTAAATCCCAAGATGATTGCGGAATATCACTTATTTTTTTCAATAGCCTCGACTCAAAGAGTCTTTTTGTTAAGTCGTTGACCAAGCCCACATTATGGTCCCTCTTAAAGACCTCTCAGATTGGTAGGGTCGCACCACTTGTGAGATTGTTCAGACCCTTGTTTGACATGACAATAGTGAGATAGAGTGATTATTGAAATCCCGCATCAAAGGTCAGGATGAAATGGCCATTTTAATGAGGATGAGTGAAAAGTCCTTTCAGACTGAAGGATGCTTCATTTGACACATCCATGACACTCATGTTTTTAGATTAGAATATTCTTTTGAAATCTTTCCCAATTGAAATTAGGTAATGCAAGATTGATAGAAATCATCACGCATGAACCTCATTTGAATTAATACATGTTTATGATTACAAATGCATGTTGCTTCTCCTACAACCATGTTTTGTAGGAGACATATCCCCGATGATAAGAGATGTTACCAGGTAAGTATATCTCTATCCAATCCTTAAATACTTGTCATTGCATAGGTATTCCCCCTCAAGTGCACTGACACTCGACTCAATCGAGCTGTCCCCTAGAGATTTTCCTCCAGATTCAATCTGATTAAGGCGACCAAAGAAAGGTTCGAGTCCTGATAATCTATGTTGCAACGCTTTAGTGTCATGGAAGCATTGCCCCCTAGGAAGTATGAACCACACTCTAACAAAGCTTGGTTATCTATTAGGTCAATTCAAATACAATTCATAACATGACCTATCTTTTATTCAATGCAAATATGATATTCCTAAATAAAATTTCATTTACAACTAAATGTAGAGAAACATAGTACGGGTGCATTTGGGAACACTTTCCCAAAATCCCTTGGGCAAATGCAAATATTGTTTGACAAATTTTTTGGAGACTTTTAGGAAAATATAATTACATTTCTAAAGGTCTTTAAAAGTCTTTAGCTCAAAATAGATTCAAAGGTGGTTTGGAGTGCTGGCATTCTCGAAATGCAAGTCTTAGATTTAACAATTTTTTTTTAATTCACTTTTGCTTTGTTCATCTTCCTCGTAGTTTACATAGAGAAGTTGGACAAAGGTCGATGAACGCTACCTTAGGTTGTGTAACCTAAGCAATGGTGCGAGCCAAGGCCATAGTTACTTGAGGTCACACAACCTAGGTGATCATCACTTGAGCCCACATGAGTCCAAGCTATCGTAGGACTTCAAGCTATGTTGCTTGGGGTTCTGTGACCTTAGGTGAGGTTGCTAGCAGCTAAATCTATCCTGTTGGGAGTTGATCTGTGCCAGATCTAGCTTGTCAGTGACTCATCAAAGGCCTTAGCTTCACTGGCAAATGTTTGACCTTTTAAGGAAAAAAAAAAAAAGCTAGCAAAAATCCTTTACAAATTCTAATTTTTTTTTCCAAATGGCATTTAAGTTAAATTGCTTTACGATGTGTTTTAAATTATATTTTACCATATGCTATTTACATTTTGGAAAATCCCTTTTACCGAAAGTCCTTTGTGTTTCCCCATTGACTTTTTCTAAGTGGTAGCAAATGTACTCTAAGAGTGCGAATGCAAGATTATGTGTTCGCAAATGTACCCTAAGAGTGTGAATGCAAGATTCTGCAAAATCAGTATTTTGTGCTAATGTAAGATTATGCAAAATGAGTATTTTGGTTTAGAGGCCAGGTTTCATTGTCATAGACTAATTCAATCCATAGATTTCTTATGAAATGCATGAGAGGTCTTTGGGCAACAAATTTAGGTGTTGATACCGACCAAAAAATATGTAACGGAGAATTCGAGTGTGAGGGATACTGACCAAAAAAAGATGTAATGGAGAAAAGGTTGATTCCAGTGACGCGTGGCTCAATCATTGGGGTGGGATGTTTACTGCTGCAGTTTATGGTCTACAAAATTTGTTAGCTGAGAAATGAGGAGTTCATGATGTTTTTAACTTAGCTGGAGCCGGTACGACCACTGCTTCAACATTTTGTTTGATCTGAAAGGAATTTCTTCCACGCCTGAGATATTGTCCATAAATTGTTATGTTGTAGCCTACAAAATCAATTAATCACAATTCTTGATTGTTAAATAACTGATGCTAAACGAAGAATGAGTTTTTCTTTTTCTTTTCTTTAGTTTGCGTTAGTATCGGGAGGCAAAAGAACAGCCCAAGTGCCATAACTTGGCATGGAAGAACACTTAAGTGCCATAATTTCGAAAAGGTACACTTAAATGCCAATTTTGAAGTTAAATGGAACACTTAGGTGCCACTCCGGCGAAAATCTAACCAAATAGCTGACGTGATAATTTTCCGACGAGTTTGGTCCAAAACGGCGTTGTTTTGCACGCCGACGTGGTGAGAAAATGCAAAAACGACGCCGTTTCGTGTCGATGTGTAAATAATAATATAAAATTAAATTAAATTAAATTTAAACTTAATTTTATTTAAAATATTCTAAAGAATTTTTTTTAAAAAAAAGGGAGGCCGAAAGGGGTGGCCGAGAGCCGAGACCTCGTCGCCGGTCGCCCGAGGGCGGCAACTCCGGCCGACTCTCCCCCTCCATTGCCGGCCCTTCCCGCGACGGTGGGGAGGCGGCGGTGGCAAGGGCTCAGCCCTCGGCCGCCCCCTTCGGCCTCCCCTTTTTTTTTTTAGAATATTTTAAATAAAATTAAGTTTAAATTTGATTAAATTAAATTTTATATTATTATTTACACATCAGACACGAAACGACGTCGTTTTGCATTTTCTTGCCACGTCAACGTGCAAAACGACGCCGTTTTGGACTAAACTTGCCGGAAAATTGCCACGTCATCCATTTGGCCGGATTTTCGTCAAAGTGGCACCTAAGTGTTCCATTTAACTTCGAAACTGGTACTTAAGTGTACCTTTTCGAAGTTATGGCACTTAAGTGTCCCTCGTGCCAAGTTATGGCACTCTAGGTGTCCCAAACTCAGTATCAGGATCACTAATGTGCCTTGCAACTAATGTCTTCCTTGGTGCAGCTCTTGGAGGTGCAGTTGGCTTTCCTCTTGGTAAGTGTAAGATCGACACCACATCAAAAAGACTTTATATTAAGCTTTGCTTGTATTCTGAGCTTCTTTATAGTCAACGCGATGTCGTGATCAATAGTCAAATTAGTTAGTGAAGGAACAAGAAAAGAAAGTTATCTCTAACAGGCGACAATTGCACCTTTTGAGGCAAGAGTTACGTCCCTTCTACTCTACGGACAATAATGGTAGTTGCATACCCTTCTCCTTTAGGAAGCATTGCATCGTATTTAATTATGTCTTGGACTTAAGCATGTGTACATAACTCAACCTGATTGAAGGATACCGGTTTATTCATCCAAATCGTTGAGAAAGAAATCCCACAACTGATTAGAATATCTCTTTGAAGAAGTTTCCTAATTTGCGTAAAGGAAGCCCAAGGGGCACACAAATATAGCATCTGTGGAGATTCGTATTTTCAAGAAAGGATCAGAACATTCACTTGTGCCGTTGAGAATTTGTTTTGGTCTTTTCCAAGGGTTCGACCAAAACAAATACATGTTGGCCGCATATATCTTTCCCTTCGAGTCGCACACTGAAGGACATGGATTTCGTGGGTTTTGTTAAGATTTCCAGGCCGTTGCTTGAAGTGTGGAAGAGACACACAAAGAAGTGACGTGTTTGAACACTGAGATTTGTGTTATGAGTTATACATCCAATTGAGTAATTTATTGGTAAACACTATGGATTTGGATATAATCGAGCTACAGGAAACAATTGAGGTTGTGAGCTTTTGTAACTCTGATTTTTTAATTATTAGTGGATTATTTGTTATTGGCTTTCTTCGTGGAGGTTTTGATACTTGGACCAAATTAGGTAAATCTCTAGTAATTTTTATTTTTCCTCATTATTTCTATGGTCATATTGCGTTGATTTAAGTGCAGGATCCAAATAGTATCCGCATTATTCACAACACGTCATTTCCAATTCCAACAAATATAGTCAATGAACTTCAGCTTCTTCGGGTTGAGCGGGAACATCATTAGAAGTTAAGTTAAGAATGTGACTGTTCCTCTCACATGGCCTAAACCTGAAATGACCATTGCAAAACTCTTGTTGCTAGATTGCGTTTAGGATTACACCTAGATCTACACCCGAAAAACCATCAATGGAAAAAACGTCTCCAATTGATTCAGTGTTGATTTGGCTTTCCTTGCTTATGAACTCAAGGATGTTGATTTGATACGACACTAGCATAAGAAATTCAAAACCAATATGACTTCACACTTATTAATATTTTTCAATTAAAAAATGATTTACATTCAAACATTTTGATAGCAATACCAAGCGATGCAAGTAATAAGTCAAATAGAATGAAAATGAACAGACAACAATATATAGCGAAGATGATTATTATTCCATTTGAGTCACGATGTATGAATTCACCACATTATCTTTCTCCATCATGCACCCACATGAGAGGTTTTCCCCCTAACTATGAAGAAGGATTCCAAGGATAACAAGTATCAAAATTTCCGGTCCTTTGATTGAGCCTACAAGGACCTTCAGGCAAGATCTTCCAAATACATTGGATGCATTCGTCATGGTCCCTCGTTTGCACATATATATCGAACCAGTGTAATTGGCCAGACCATGTAAAGCTGCAAAAGAACAACGTGTTAAAGAAAATATGGGGTGCAAGAGAGAATCCCCAGCTCCTCGTAATATGATGGATTCCGAGATCATCTTCCTTGGACTTGCAATGAACTGTTAGAGTATTTCCAACCGGTAAATTGTTATTGATCATAACATATGTTTTGATCCAAAAACTTTCCACACGGCAAGTTACGAATAAAGAACAAATAAATATGAGCGTAGATGATGTCTTCATCATCGCAACATTCATCGCTCTTATATCATCATTATTAAGCTATTGAAGGATGGACATTGGTACTTTAACAGTCAACAGTTACTATTGGAATTAGCTGTGGCAGTGAGCCATAAGCTGTAATAAAGAGAAGAAGGCATGATAGTCACCGTTACTTTGGGATGAAAGCGGCAATATTAGCATTTATTTTTCGTCTTATTTACTTTGAGATAAGAATTGCCTCATAAGTTCACTCACAAATCAAGTAAAATATCTTTGCAGATGCCATGCGTCCACTGATCTTTGCTTTCTGTGTAATGATAACATAAGGAAATGCAAAACATATTGAGATCTTATACTAGCATGATGTATCAACACCTTAGGAACTCATTTTTTGAGAGAAGTTGAGATTGATAAATAGTGATTGGCTTATTTAGAATGCCAAAAGGAAACCATTACACAAATATCATTTTGATTTTTGTGAAAAAAAAATTGATCAAATGATTATTAAATAACTTTTATGGTAGCTATGAATAACTCTCAAATTATTTATAAGTTTTATGTAAGCATTTGCTACCTACGCATTTAGTGTCAATTTGGATTTAGGTAACCTTTCTTTTAAGGTAATTTGCATATCCCATCTATTTTTTGCTGATGATGCTATCTTTTTCCTTGATGGGAAAATTTAGAAATGTCAGAATTTAGCCAACATCTTTAACCAATATTGCCTAGCAACGGGTCAGGCAATTAACAAGAATAAATCTGGCATCTACTTTAGTAAGACATGTCCTACTCGTCTACAAGAAAACCTAGCCCAAGAACTTAGGATACCCGTGCTAACTAAGACTGGTAAATACCTTGGGATTCCATCGGATTGGGGAAAATCAAAAAAGGACATGTTCGCCTGGATTTTGAGTCGAATCAATTCAAAACTTTAAGGTTGGAAAGAACAGTTCCTCTCTAAAGGTGGCAAGGAGACACTAATCAAAACGGTAATATAAGCAATTCCTCAGTATGCCATGTCTATTTTCAAGATCCCTATGTCTTTATGTACAACTATTGAGAAGAAAGTTGCCAGATTCCGATGGCAGAGCAATCAACACAAATCTGGTATCTACTGGAAATGTTGGGATGTACTTAAGAATAGGAAAGACTTTGGAGGACTTGGCTTTCGTGACCTGATCACCTTTAATAAAGCCTTACTAGGCAAACAGGCGTGGCGTCTCCTACAAAACCCATCCTCTTTATGGAGTCAACTCTTTAAGGGTCTCTATCATCATGCAACAGAGTTTTGGCATGCCAACAGAGGGCCAAGACCCTCTTGGGGCTGGCAGAGTATACTGACTGGCAAAGATTCAATTCTAAACCACTTACAATGATCGGTAGGAGATGGGAAACGGATCTCAATCCATGAAGATAAATGGCTGAATCGTGGCCCCATTGGCGGACCTGCACCAAGAGGAGAACCACCAAGGGTTGCTGATTTTATTATATCGGGTAGCAACAACTGGAATGAACCCCTTCTGCACAGAAGCTTTGATGATCAAACAATGGAGGAAATACTTACAATCTAGCTCCGGACTCATTGTACAAAGGATCGACTTATTTGGAAGGGAACTCAGAATGGTGTTTATATTATTAAGAATGGATACAATTCTATGCAATCTGCTGAAGCAACCCATGCACAAATTACGCCTCCTCCTCATACCAACCACCCTGACAACTTTGGTGCAAGATTTGGAATAAGAAAACCCCCCGAAGATACGCATCTTTATGTGGTCCTCATGCCAGAATGCCCTATCTACAAGGGACAATCTATATTACAGAAAAATCACTACAGATCCTATGTGTCAGATTTGTCAAAACCACAGCCCAGAAACAACGGAACACATCTTTCTGCAATGTCCATGGACGCACAAAGTTTGGTCTCATATAGCGGTACGAATCAAACCAACAGATTATAATATAAATCGTATAGATGCTTGGTTAGCAGAGTTGTTATGCAAAAGATGCCATACCTGATCTGGAAACCCTGGCGCCTATCCTCTAGCAGATCTGGAAATCCAGAACTCATTTTGTATTTCGCAGGGTTGCTCCCGACCCAGCACAGGTACTCACAGTGGCCTTTGCATCTACCCAATCTGCTCGTCGCTGCCAAGGCATGTGGACAAGCTCTCGACCCAGTCCCCCGAACTCAAATCAGGTGTGGAAGCCTACGGATCCTGAAGCGCTCAAGATCAATATAGATGGAGCTTTTCCCACTGCACCAAATGAGAGATCTGTGGCGTCTATTTGTCGTGATCATTTTGGCCAACTTATTGACGGGTTTGCACACACCGTTTCAGCAACTACGGCACTGCTGACAGAAGCTCAAGCCCTTACACTCACCTTACAAAACCTGTTGCACAAAAGAATGGAAAAGAAGCAACTCACCGTGGAATCTGACTGTTGAGTGCTCGTCAAAGCTATGCAGAATCCATGTTCGGCACCATGGGTAGCTCGTCCACTCATCTCCGAAGCTACGACGCTATTCCCCTGCTTCCCTAGGTTAGAGATTGTGTATTGCAGGAGGGATGCAAACCAAACTGCCGACTGGGCTGCCAAGGCCCATGGGCATTGAAGTCTACCCTTGAATTGGGCCTTTTTCTCCTCCCCCACCCCTGTTGGACTTACTTTGTACTGACATTTTGCCCTACAGTGGAACCTTTGGTTAATATATAACAACAAGCCTCTGTTTTCGACCAAAAAAAAAAATTGCATATCTAATTTGCTTAAGATTCCAATCTTCAATCAAACGGAATGAAAGCAGGAAATTTATAGTGAATTAAGGCCTCTCCCTTCGATTGGAGGGAAGTGTAATGTGAAAATGAAACTTTCATTTTCTCTGCTTCGATGACATATCAGAACACCTTTCTTTCTTTAGCTCTAGAATGAGGTGAGGGTGAGTCAGGGCCTAAGATCAGGCCGAAAGGCATAGTTTTCCTAGTCAAAAAATTGAGAACTATGATCATGAGATTGAGAAAATTCAAGGGATCTGACTCTCAAGTCCGTGGTCTAGTGATCTAGAGGGAATGCGATTTGCCAAGCTGGGACAAACAAAGGCGTTTCACTTTTTGTTGTGGGGTTGTCACGGATTGGCCGGCCATACGGATAGGGAAGTCCGCCTTCTTTTTTCTTTTCATCGGAGTTATTTCAAAAAAGGGGTAGATAAATTAGAATCTCTCGCAAAAAGGGCAGATAAATTATTAATGATAGAATACATGGGTTCTTCTTCTATCCTTTTTTGGTACTAAGCTAGTCTAAGCAAAGTAGTCATAGTTTTTAAATCGAGATATGTATCATTAATCGATATGTTAAATTTATTAATCACTAGTGATGATTGATTCGTATCGTATGATTCGGTAATATAACTAATATATGTGTGTGTGTGTGTGTGTGTGTGTGTGTCATGGACATTTATAAATCCTATAAGCAAATTAGTAAGAATTATGATCTTGGAAATAAAAATCTTAATTTCGAGTGAGAGTGATGATCCATATAAATAAGAAGTTATAAATTTCAAGTGAAAAGTACATTCAAATATAAATCACAAATAATGGCGAGTAATTTCATTTGTCATTGCATTATTTTGGAGACCTACCCTCGGGGGCCTTGGAACCTTAGGGATAAATTTTGAGGTATTTGCTCATAAGATGGTCCAAATTGGTATCCCATCAATTACAGCCGTAGTCTCTCCCAAGACCGCACCTTGCCTAACACATGATTTCTTTTAAATTCTTTAATAACCTACCTATCTTCTAGAAGTTGCCACTAGCCATTGTTAAGGGTCAATCAAAACCCAATTGAGATGCGGAGAATTGTCTCAATTCCTAGAGGTTAAGAACAAGGACTTGTTTACGCTAACATTTCTAATAGTGCCTTTTCAATACCTAACTTGAAGGTGTATTATTAAAGTGGTCATCCACTTTTGATTACTATTTGATTATCCTAAAAGTATCAAGTGAGCATACAAATGTTTTTGTGGGGTTCATTAAATTTCTAATCTAATCCTATTCCTAATCTATAAAAGGAAATTAACAATCACTGTATTGAAATGTGGTGTGGAAATTAAACACTCAAGAAATTGAAAGTGCTTCAAAAGATGAGTACAAAAATGAAAATCCCGATACAAGTCAAGCAAAGAATAATGGAAGGCCACAAGAGTGTCACGACCTCTCCAAAGCAGGTGGAACCTCATAGGGGTTTGGTTAATGAATTATTTAGCCTAAACTTAAATTAGACTCTCTCAAGCCCATTCCAATCTGGGACTTAAAGTATGTGTCACGCCACGATCCTCAGGCACACGCACATCCATTACCTTGGTCGATTTTAAATGCGATATCCCAGGACTACGTATCGCCGACCCTTTCCTTTTCATAAGCACGTGTGGAAGCAATTATAAATCCCCAAACAGTAAAGCAATGGGATAGAAAAGCAGGGCCATAATTTTTTATAATGAAATTCACAACCTTACTTTTATACATAGCACAACCCATAGTATTTTACCATACTATTCACAAAGGTCCGATCCCACACTTATCTACAAGAACACAAGGTTCACACAAAACGGGATGGGATCTCAGTCCTTATCCGGGCCATACTCAAGATCCTTCTCTAGATCATCTTCTTTTTCAAAATCTTCCTCCTCCTCAGGTTTCACATCAGGGTTCTCCTCCTTAAGTTCCTCCTCCTTAGGCTCCTCATCAGGGTCCTGAAATGGTTATACAATAGCCATTGAGACCACATCTCAACGAGTTCTACTCCCTAAAACTCGATTAGTAAACTAATACGCTATCCGAGCTGCCTATGCACACACGGGTCAGAGGACTTACCTTAGCCTCAGATTCTACCTGCAAATTAGCACAGTTCAAATAG
The DNA here is from genome assembly GCA_014182515.1 of Eucalyptus microcorys. NCBI lineage: Eukaryota > Viridiplantae > Streptophyta > Magnoliopsida > Myrtales > Myrtaceae > Eucalyptus > Eucalyptus microcorys. Next base: position 4,130,486 of record CM024568.1, on the reverse strand, counting down.
GCACCCAATCATAATACCACAAATCGAAACACCGATCAAATCGACTTAGTCGATTACACATCAGTCGGACCATTCACCGGTCATTTCCAGTATAATACCTAGTCATCGAACCACGTATTTTCCCTTTGGCGCCGATTTTGCCAAGACAATGTACCAATCACCCATCCCACATATTTTCTAAGGTGCCGTTTTCGCCAAGGTGATGTACAATAAACAATTTATGTACATGCTCTTGAGCGTCGTTTTCGTCATGGTGATATATTTAATCACAAAGCCAATATAAACCAATTAAGTGCATTCTCTTTCAGGCATTCCAATTACTTTCGGCCACACGGGCACGATACTCGACACACAGAAATACGACCACACATGCACAATCTACGCCACACAGGCACGTTCTACGCCACACATGCATGGTATTTATTCGACAATTTACGTGCATTCTCTAAGGCATCTTATAGGCCAAAGCAATGTAATAATCACCGAGCCACACCACACAGCATTTCTTCTCATCTTTTATCATACCCGATAAAATATCATACGTAGATACACGGTTGGCCTTAGCCAAAATATAATATTTTCCTTTTCATAACTCTCACATTTTCTGTAGTCCACTAAAAATATTTTTGGCATTATTAGTCGATACCCTGGTATTTTTCAATTAATAACCAACATTAATTAATTCAGGAACATTCCCCAAATTCACAGATAACTCAATTCCACGCAAAATAAAGCTCAATTAAATAAATGGACTATGCCACGATAATCAACATAAAATTCCGGTTGTCGGCTATCCCTGCCTAACGGAAAATAAATAATTAATTAAATAATTTCGAAAATTAATAAATAAATACTAAAAATCCAATTTTGGCCTGTAATTCCTAATTAGACGCCAGAACAAATCGGGAAAAATCCCGAGATGCATTCAATAAATAGAAGTACGTCTCTACTTGCTAATTACACTAATCAATCACCTAACATGAATCATTAAGTCACTAATTAAATTACTCTAAAATAATCTAACCACCTAATTGCACTTAATTAAATCTAATCAACCCTTAAGTATCATTAGCAAACTAAGTAAGGATTAGTGAGCAAAACTCACTAGTGCAAAAGTGAAGACTAGAACACCGCGACGGCGGCCGAATTCCGAATTTTTGGCAGCATCAACGGGCACACAGACCGGGCCCAAAAGGCCTTGCAAGCCCACAGAAAATTCTGGGCTTAGACTTGGGCTTGGGCCTCAAAATCGCGGGCTTGGACTGCTGAATTCTTGGGCCAATGTTGGGCTGAACTTCAAGACTGAAAATGGGTTGTAACTTAAATGGATCAAGCTGAAGCGGGCCTCAAAAACTTGGCTGCTGGACTGAAGTTCACTTGGGCCGAAGACATGCATTGCTGGAGAAGACCGAAGCTGCTGGATGTGGGCCAATTACTAGACCGCAAACGGCAAACGCGTTGGACTTGCTGGGCCGAGACGCACGCGGCAGCTTCGTGGCTTCGGTGGACGATGCTGGGTCAACAGCCCAGCTGCTGTTTGACTTGCTTCGTGCTGTGAAGGAGAGAAGACGCGTGGATTGAAGCAGGCGGTCGAAGGCAGCTGCACTCGGTGGACGATGGAGCAGATGATCGTGGACGTGGCTTCGGTCGCTGCACTCGATGGTCAACTAGGGAGAGGGGGAGCTCGATTGTTGATCGAAGATGGTGGGCTTAGCTGGCATCAAGGCTTCGTGGAGTTGGGGCCGAGTGAAAAAAGACACGGCAGCAACTTGCAGGGAAATCAGCTTCGTGTGAGTGGCAGCAAGGAACGGAGAGAGAACTCGGTGGATGGAGAGGTCAACGATGGGGGGCTTCGTGCATGGGTTGTTGACCGAAGGAGTGTGCTGGCGACAAGAGTTGGTGGAGTTGCTTCGGCCTGGCAGCAAGGTAGAGAAATTCTGGGGTCTTCAACGGGCTGCTGCAGCTGGAGATGTGAGCGTTGGATTGGTGGAAGCTGCGTTGGTCTTCTCCTTTGATGATTGATCGAGCTTGGTGACGCGAACTTGCTGGCGACGAGAATTCCGTGGAGAGGGGCAGTCGCTGGGTTTCTTCAAAGATCAAAACGGAAGTAGAATGGAGAGGGGTCGACGAATTGAAAAGCACGAAGAAGGAGGGCGGCGATCCTGGCGTGCTTGCTTCCTCGGAGGAAGAAATCAAAGAGGGTTATCCCTCTAATTGAATGCATCGTCTCCCCTCTAATACTTTCCACAATTTAAATCCCATCAATTTATTAAATTGATGCCATAATTCCAATCAATAAACCGGCCTCTAATTTTACTTAATAGAACTTCAATTTCCTCTCCGATTTCCCCAAATCGAGGTCCAAATTTTGATGAGGAAAATACCCACATAATTTCTACAAGTCTGTTTTGCCAAATAGCTCAGTTTGCAAGTCGAAAATCCCTTCAATTCGGCCTATCCGAATTTCCGTTAATTTTCCACGACATCCGAAACGATTTTCCGTAAAAATCTTGGGATCTCTGAAAATTCTTCGGAGGATGAGTCGACATTCCTAAAATAGATCGTAACACGACACAACTTTTAATTTCTGAAATCAGTCTTGAATTCGCGGTTAAATTCACTTGGGCGCATTTTTAGTGTGACCTAGACTACCGGGTAATTTTTAGAGATTATTGGTGTAAATGACCAGTGGTCGATTTTCTTCAAGCCACAATGAACCCTCTCGACACATTGGTGACTTTCGGTGGTCGTGAAAATCTCAGGGTATCCAAAACGACAGAGAATCGGTCTAGTGTCGTTCAACGAGAATTTTGCCATCAGGTGGAATCACCCACACTTTGATTACACATCTCAGTCGAATCGACCTATCCCTAATCTCTGATCGATTTTGACAATGTTGTAATAACCTTTGCAGACTAGCATAGTCAAGCAGTCGACTTCTAGTCAAATTCTCAAGTCTATTACATTAAAATCTCTTAATGACTTTCCCAGATAGTTTAGTTATCTCACGAGTGATCGACTCTGAGAATAGTACTATAGACGCGTCGATGAAAGGCCCAATTTATTCAATTGAAAACAATACTGGAAATTCAGGATGTCATATATGAGTTATTAGCATGTAAATGATTTTCAATTAGGAGTTGCCCATTAATCTATTTGTCCTAGATCGATTGGAAATCCAAGTATAGTGACGAGAGAATTGCTTTACTCCTATGAACCAAAGAAGAGAGTGTGAGTATAGGGATTTGATTATGCTAGATTTTTATAATCCTTTCAGTACCTTTTTTTCGTTTCTTCTAATAAAATGTTTGTGAGCAACTTGCAATGATTTTAATTTCCTCCCTAAAATGTAAGTGGATGCGCAATCATTATTTAATACTCAATAATCAAAGTGTTAAACAAATTGCGAGAAAAGGGAATATTTGCTTACCTCATAGCAACACGAACATCTGTAGTATTAGCTCAAAAATCACATAATTATCATAAATATGATTTTTAATTAACACACAACTTCACTAAAATCTTTTTTAGATTTTCTTTTGTTTAATAAAAATCATGCTTTATGCAATGACCTAATCTAACAGATTTTTAATATCTTATTCTAGCACGACACGCAATTTCCTAAGTATATGAACCTAAACATACAATTTTTTATATGTCATGGAATCTAATTAAATGACCTAAACATGCAACTTCAAATGACGGGAAAAATTGATATATGCAATTTAGTTAGATGAACCTAGACAAAAATTCTAAAATGATATGCAATTCCTAAGTACACACAATCTAAATGACATGCACGGAGTGACATGGCAAAAATGACGACATGGTACAATGACATGGCATTATGGTGAATAACGTGACAAGATGGCACACGACGTGAAACATAGTAGTGACATAACAGTGGTAATGCAAGCATTGCTTGCAGTTAATCTATATGCATGCACCTGTTTATTCTCTTTTTTTTTTTAATGAATTTTGAAAATAAAATAACCAAAATAAATTTGTAATGTAGCCTAAAAAAATAATCTACTTTAATTGTACCTATTCTTTTTGGATTTTTTTGAAACAAAATCAATTCAAACAAAGATACGAAGAAAATAAAGTCCACGTCAAACACGACATCAAGTCACGTGAGATATTATGGATATCCATCTAATTTTTTATATAAATTGACGAATCGTATTTTAGGCATAAGATTAGTTTGGCTGATTTCTTGTGCAATCGTGAATCATATCTCGGGCATTAGATTGGATTGACGGTTATAGCACATCATGAAATTAGGAAATAAATTCTAATTTAAAACCTACTGGGAATTTCATAAGTACAATAATATCACTCAAAGGTTCAAATAAGTTGCGATTTCAGATTAGGCAACAAAAATATGTGCAAATCTAACTAATTTGGGATATTGCCTGGATAGCGTTTCCGAAACCGGACAAACAACATAATCACGGGAATCACGATCTGATGACCGCCCGCGGTTCACAGGGATGCTCGATGGCGACCGACGTGCTTGCAGCAAAGGATGGGAGCGTGTCAATGGAACGCGACGATGAGGATTTTAGCGGCTGGTCGTCTCAAGGAACAGTGAAAAATCCGCGGGTAACTTCACACAGTGCGGGAGCAAAACAATAGTAACCATGGAACCGTTGCTATTGTCAAAGACTCTTGAATGCTGATTGCGCTAGTGCCAATGTTGGGGAGATGCTGACACTCGCTGGACTTAGTAACCCGGGTAACCGGGCACACCAAAATTTCACTGAGGAGCCAAGAATTCGCTGGGTGGGACTGCAACTTGACAGACAGACAACCTACAGCAAGGAAAGGACTCAAGCGTGGTGGGTTAACTTTGTTCTCATCAGTGTCGTGATGATGCAGTGAGCAACTTGTGGTTGAGAGTGGCGGCAGCAATCAACATTAGCTATGATTGTGCCACATGTGATGGTGACATTCACGTCAGCGATTTCCTATCAAATGACCATATGAACTCAATTGGTGAAACGTTAAAAGTTTTAAAACTAAATCAACAAAATTAAAAAAATTTAGGACTGAATCAATAAAAGTGTAATAAACTTAGGATTTTTTTTTTTGGCACTATTTTCCTGATCAGTAATAGAATTTGTGTGCTTGTCATAGTGGACGAGCTTCTTATTTATTTATTTATTTATTTTTGTCATATTAGTGGACAAGTTTGAATGACTATATTTATGATAGTTATTTCTTGATTGGGTGGTCACATGTGTGTAGCTAGCTTTCTCCCTAATTAGAAATTCTTGTCACGATTACCATCGCTTCCATAATTATTAGATTAGAGTACGCTAATGGATTGCAAATGCGTTGATTTGGTCGAGTGTTTCTATATTAATTTCGCAATTTAAGATGATGATGTTATCCTTGCCATCTAACATGACCTCCATCCTCTCTAGATAAAATAATTTGGACTCAATTGAGGTAGGTTCCTAGAGTATCTGATGGTTATAGAGAAAAATCTATGTAGAAAGGCTCGATTAAAAATGAATTCCTAAAACATGCGACACCTACTCAAAAAATCAAAAGTATCAGGGGTCAATTAACACAACCAAAAATTTGGGGGCTATATGAAAAAATTTCCTTAACCTAAGGAATTTACATTTCTAATATAGATATAAGTGTTGTAGAATCATGCCAAAGGTCTCATCGTAGTGCACATATAGTGTCCGCAATTTTATAATTGGCATAACTTTATATCTGTGTATATTGACAAAGTAGTTTCAAGGAAGTTTTAAGCAGTCGATAATACGAAGGCACTCCTCTTAGTCCCAATTGAAGTGATGGCAAACCCACTTATCAGGGCTTCCACAAGATCAGTACGGTCAGATTGAGACGGCAAAAACTACACAGATCTCTATTTTCGCTCAAAGCTACAAGCTGGAACGGTTCAAGGATGGCAAAGCCCGTAACAATAATACCAATATGATCCTTGCAAATACCAGTTACGGCGCCGTCCTTGACAAAACCCAGGTCTGAAAGAGATGGACCATTTCCTAGTTTATGACGTGTGAGAGTTCCATTTCCTATGATTTGCTTGCAAGAAATATATGATTCTACCGTCTCTCAAGCTTCCGAAACAGAGTTACTGTGGGATATCCATCGGTTGACTATTTGCTTTGTCTTTGGCGCTGTGTAGTTCCTCTCCTGATCAAAAGCTATAATTTTTTGTGAGAATTTTACTTAGCCTTGGATCCCAATTTTCTTGTAGAAATGTATTCGTTTCCCTAATCTTTTGAATTATCAGTGATTCAGTAGTGTATTGGAAGCCTCAAGAATTTATAGCGAGGTCTAGCTATTTTGTGTTGATTACGTGGTGATTGATTATTAATTGAGTTCTCTGTCCGTTTTTGCTTAGAGAACGAGAAAGTTCCTCGGGACAAAACGTCCGCCACGTACACTAACAAATAGAAAGTAGAAACTCCAAGTAATTTGACTAATCTATATCTACTACATCAAAAGAATACTACTGGGCAGAAGAACAGCCCAAGTGCCATAACTTGGCACGGGAGGACACTTAAGTGCTATAACTTCAAAATGGTACACTTGAGTGCCAGTTTTGAAATTAAATGGAACATTTAAGTGCCACTCCGGCGAAAATCCGGCCAAATGGCTTACGTGGCAACTTTCCGACGAGTTTGGTCCAAAACGGCGTCGTTTTGCACATTGACGTGGCGAAGAAAATGCAAAACGACGCCGTTTCGTATCTGACGTGTTAATAATAATATAAAAATTAATTAAATTAGATTTAAACTTAATTTTATTTAAAATATTCAAAAAATTTAAAAAAATTAAGAAAAATTAAAATTTTAAAAAATTATTTTTTTTTTTTTTTTTAAAAAAGGGAGGGGGAGGTCGAACGGGGCGGCTGAGGGCTGAGCCCTCGCCGCCGTCGCCTCCCCGCCGTCGCCGGGAAGGGCCGACGACGGAGGGGGGAGGGTCGGCCGGGGTCGCCGCCCCCGGCCGATGGCGAGGGCTGCGAGCCCTCGTCGGATCGTGGCGAGGGCCGCGGCCGAGGGTCGGCGACCCGGCCGACCCTCCCCCTCCGTCGCCGGCCCTTCCCGGCGACGGTGGGGAGGCGGCGGCGGCGAGGGCTCGGCGGCCGCCCCCGTTCGACCTCCCCCTCCCCTTTTTTTTTTTTAATTTTTTAAAATTTTTCTTAATTTTTTAATTTTTTTTTTAAATTTTTCTTAATTTTTAAATTTTCTTAATTTTTAAATTTTTTAAATTTTTTAAATTATTTTAATTTTTAAATAAAATTAAGTTTTAATCTAATTTAATTAATTTTAATATTATTATTTACACGTCGGACACGAAACGGCGTCGTTTTGCATTTTCTCCGCCACGTCGCCGTGCAAAACGATGCCGTTTTGGACCAAACTCGCCGGAAAATTGCCTCGTCAGCCATTTGGCCGGATTTTCGCCGGAGTGGCACTTAAGTGTTCCATTTTACTCCGATATTGGCACTTAAGTGTACCATTTCAAAGTTATGGTACTTAAGTGTCCCTCTGTGCCAAGTTATGGCACTCCAGGTGTCCCAACCTCAATACTACTCAATCAAAGACAGACCAGGTTTTGAGAGCATCCCGTAGGAAACTACTGTACTTGGTCGCCACCAAAAAATTCTTGATACTGCCATTGCTAATCACCTTCAAATGGATGCGAAAAAAAATCTCCATATAATCCTGCCCTAGTTTGACTATGAAATCATTCCGCACTACTTAAATAATGAACACATAACTGTGAACATATACCGACCAAAAAATAAAACTATGAACATATGAAGAAAATCCAGATGATATTCCTTCCACAAAAAGTTCCCGTGTTTGAGCTCTGGAAACCGCCTGTTCAGTTTCTTATGAGATTGTCGATAAGATTGTCGATAAATGACCAAAAGGAACAGGAAGAGAACTTGGACTGCCTCAAAAAAAGGTGAAGCTTCTTGCCTTCATGATAATGTACACGCGCAAAAATTGCCATAATATACCTAAGTACCCCAATAAAAATATACCTTAATTGAACTACCTCAAATAAGCTTTCAGGTGATGGAGACTTCTCATTCACTTAAATAAAATGAGATTATGAAGTCCAGAGACTTGGTGAGAAGGGTACAAAATCTGGTTAATCTAAACTTTTGATAAATGAGATTAATCATGGCTCACGTTCTAAACCTGCCAAGTAATTCATATATGAAAGGGCTAGTACAAACACCTAAAGGTGAGTGAATAGGTGTTAAATAAATTTTTGCAAGACTTAGTAAAAGTAAATTGCTTTTAGAAAGATAATAGACTAAGAGCATAAATAGCTTTAAACAATTATATGAAGCTATGAATTAAAGTAAGGAGTTTAGGGAAAGAAAATAGAAACACAACGTTTATAGTGGTTTAGTTTAGATCAAGCCTACATCCACTCTCCCGCGCTAACAGCCCACTGGCTAGATTTCATTATAGATCAAAAGAGATTTTATAATCTCACGTCCTTGACTTTACAGTGTAGAAACTCTACTACACTCTTCCAAAGTCTCACAAGTGTTTGCTTTCTCTTTTGAGTACAAATTAAGCTCTACGATTGAAATAGCAAAGAACTAAGAAGCTTCAAACTTTGAAATTCTTCTTTCATGCACTTCTTTGAACAACTGGAGAGTCCGCCTTAAATACTCCTCCATGCCTTCACGACCGTTGGCACTTTCCAAATGAGTTCTTCCAATCTACCCATTAGACAGAATCAATCAAGGAGATCTCAAATTGTTTTAGGAATGTGATGAAAGCTCATCAATCATGCTCGCCCATACAATCAGGATCTTAGTTTTCACAAGTAGAACCTTCCAAGTATACTTTACCTTTCAAAAAGATTTTCATATCGGACTTGATTTCAAGAAGAATCAATCAAGTAGATACTACATCCAGCCATAAGGTCTTCCAAAACCGTACGAACTGAATCATTGAAAATAATCCTGCATCTGGATAAGTCTTCATGCTTCGGTCTGGAATCTGTTAGTGAGGTCAGACTTTGAGATTAAAGTCTGGTGGTCTTCAGACTTTGATAAAAGAGTCTAGAATTCTTCAGACTATAACACTTAAGTCTGCAAGTCTTCAGATTAGACTTTTGGAAAGGTTTTGTCAGCTTCAAAACAATACAAGAGTTTTCTCTAACAATATAGAGACATACTGCTTGCTTCGTGGATGCAATTGGAAAAAGTCTTGTACAACATACGAAAATGTAGATGTGACCCCCTAAACATCTTGTGTGATCCACAGTATTTAAAAATGAATCCGCTAATTTGCCAATTGGCCTAGCGTGCCTTACTTTTCCCATTCAAGGAAACATCTAGTCCTGAACAGAGGAAGGTATGTAGCAACCCAAGTGGATGTGCGTGTTTTACAACGGATGACTATGACAACATACTTCCAATTTGCACTCACGGCCATGGAAAAAAGATGAGCAACAAGAATCTACCTGATCTTTTGATAGACTAAAACAATTATGTGTAATCACTACAACCTCATTCTACCGTATACAATCAGCTCCTCAAAGAGCTTCACCGCTTTCAGCTCCAATTCATCTCATAACCCCACTTGGCGCCTTATTGAAACACTAAGGCTCTCTTCACAAGCAACTCGGAATGCTAGTTTCCCTTCTACCTGATATACAAGTTTCTCGACCTAAGGCACTGAGCGCTCCCTTCTTGTTTATATCGATGACAGAGTTCTCTAGTCTGAAAGATCAGGAACATTTATCATGGACTTGCAGTTGCCTATATATATAGTGTAGACAAGCTAGAGGGAAGTTGAATAAACGATTACAGATCTACACAGGACAATACCAGTTTCTCAAGTCTATAAAGCGAACCCTTATTAGTTGGTAATGTCGTGAATTCCGAAAGTGAAAGTTGCAATCTCTCCAATTTGGTAAACATTCCAAGCCACATGGGTTAGGATCTTGGACCAGCTTGGTTGGATAATTGGTGGGAAAGGAAACCTTAATCCGGCATCAGACAAAAATGTGGTATTGAATTCCTAAGCAATACACTTCACAAGCAATACATACTCCTTTATATAACTGACGCTACATTTAAATGATCACTAATAAACAAAAAAATCATAATAATGGCCAAATACCTTAATAGTGATGGATTCAGTGATATGTGCACGATGGAAGATTATTAGACAGATTACTACCGACATTAATGTCGGTTACTAAGCTTTCCTCCGTCGACGATGTTAGAAAATATTAGGATACATAAAATAATAATAATTATTGGAATTACATTACAAAATATTAGAAAATAAGAAGAAATGTCTGAGGCGTGCAAGCACTGTCCTTAAGGATAATTCCGCCCCTCGGAGTACGAAACTTGGTGCGTAAGGCTACCGTAGCTATCCTCCCAAGATATAACAGACCTTCCTCTATACTCCGCACTGAATATTAGAAGGAAACATAACAACTTTTGTGTATAACCCAGCAAGGAAAAGGAAAGGAAAGATTTTTAAAGGAAGGATTCTCTCTCTTTCATTCAGTGTATCTTTTTAGATTGTCTAATGAGATTTTATTTTTATATTTAGACAAAATAGAGCCGTTAAAAGAGCCATTGTAAAATAATGGAGGATTTATTTGAGAAATAAATTAAACGTTACAAAACGATTAAAAAGCCGTTATATAACCGTTAAGAAGCCGTTATGTGACAGTTAAAAATAATAATGATCTTCAATGCGGTCATAACTTTCATCAAAGCTATTATTGTAAATATTTCAAAATATTATTGAAATATCCAACGGACGATGACTTCGCAAACACAATACTCAGGTGGTTACAGCGTGCTTCAATAAGCACACTGTCCCCATTAAACCACGGGCCAAACTCATTTGTCCTCAGCATCCGCAGGCCCAACCCGGCCACCACCATCCCTTGAGACCTCCGCTCTAGATCCATCTTCCTGCTCACCGACCCCTCCGCCTCCTCCTCGGACCTCTTTCTCCTCATGGTCGCCTCTATCATAATACTGTCGGGTGTCGGCAATATGAGTGGCTCCACCGACGCCACTGCAAAGGGCCGCGCCGCGTCCCAACTGTAATATAGGAAGCACTCTACTTGGTTAAACAGGTAGGTCCCGCAGACGCTCGGTCTCTCCGCCAGCAGTGTGGCTTCCCAGGTGGCGTCGGACACCCTCAGCCCAGTAACCTTTAGGGTGGGGTATGAAGGCCCAATCAGGAAGTTAACGACTAATGGGAGGACCACTAACACTACCCCACTGGCCGCCACAACAGCCATTATGAAGCAGAACACCTCCCCTTCGGAAAGGCCGGCATCACACTGAGGCGGGTGGGAGCGTTTGACCGGCCTAGCTTGACGACGGGAGTGATTGACGGCTGACGCCGCTAAGAGCAAAGGAACTGCCACCGAACGCGAAGGACCAGCCATGGAACGCGAAGGACCTGCCGCCGCCGAATGCGAAGGACGTGCCCTAAGACCTACCGCCGAACTCGAAGGACCTGCCATAGGATGTGAAGGATCTGCCATGGAAAGAGGAGAGGGTGGCAGCGGAGGACCAGATGATTAGGGTTTTGTCGAGGGAGGCGGATGCCAAGAGGGTGCCGTCATTGGAGAACTTGATGCAGGAGACAGCGCCGGTGTGGTCGGTCAGGGTCTTCAGGTGGCGGTAGGGCTTGTAACCCAGCAGCGGCGGCGCCACCGCTTGTTTTAGTTTCTAGGGGTTCTTCAGTTTGGAATACGGCGGAGACCACCTTTGGAAGAGGAAGTCTCCAAGACGAGTGAATATTAAAGTTGTGAAAATTTGATTTTTTTTTTTAAGTTGCGACAAATTGATAAGAAAATCATTCTAGATACCCCAATCCGGAATCAGTTGGAAAATTCTGAAGAGCCTAATCCAGAATCGGTTGGAAACTTTTTATCATATAGAGACTTTTATGCATTGACGTTAAAATTCTTCTAATGCCATAATCAATTGGAAACGTTTATCTTTATTGACTTTATATTTCATAATACCATAAAATTCCAAATTAAAAATAAAGAAAACACTCAATAAAATGTAAATTGGCCGTATGTGTGTGAGAATAATTTTTTATAATGTTATATCTAACTATTGAAATATTAGAGGGCTTACTTAGACCCATATCGCTATTTAATGTTGATCATTAATTGAAGATAATCCAAGACATTAAATGTATTATCTCTCTGATTTTAATTGCTTTTTTTTTTTTAATAAAGAAAACCCCTCACTCACATCATACCGTAAACAAAACAAAAATAACCCAGTTTGTAAGGAAATTTTGAAATTGTTCATTATTTTTGCATAACTATAAGATTAGAATGTCAAATTACTCCTAATCTATATAAATGTTATGGCTATCTATAAAGGTTATGACTACCCTCTAACAAAACAAAATTGTAATGGATAAACAAAAACTTCGAATTTGAAGGTTCTCGTGATCTTAATAAAAAACCACAGAATTTTGTTAAGTAGATCAATATGCAAGCTAACTCAAATCACGTCAAACTTTATCTTCGTTAACTAATCATGATAATTTACAAAAAGATTACCTTGCTAGTGAAATAAAATTCAAGTTCGGTTATGAAATAGACTTAAAATTACAAATCTCGCTCCTCCACAATTCTTCGCTCTGTAAGCTCTAAGGTCAATCCTAAAATATACATACTTACTAATGTGCCACTTGTGCCAACAATCTCATGCTGCCCTTGCTTCCAAACAAATCGCTACCCGGAACGGGAACATCCAACCTCCACAACCAAACACGAGATAAAAGGTAGTATCATCTGTCTACTTCTTTTTTTAATCAAATTATATGAATTTTAATCACTACAATTGGTGTCAAAAGCTAATCCGTTAATTTAAAATCACTCCATTTAAGGAAAACAATTTAAAATGATACATTAATTATCGTGTACCCATACGTATTCAAATCGAAAGAAGTTAATATTAGGTACCATTGCATATAGCTTAATTAACTTTCCTTAGCATATATCACAAAACATGATGTGTTTATCTATATGTTGAAATAATTTTTTTCCATCATATAACTTGTATTCAATGTACATTAAGGAAAGCCACATTTGAATGCTAAAAAGAAGAAGGAAAATTACAAATTATCTATTTTTTTAAACCAAATCGCAACATAATCTTTTCTAGTTTAATTATTTCATGGCAAAGTTGAGAAAAGTACCGGATGCACCCAAGGAATGTCGTAATTTCATTTAGGGATAAGTGCTGCGGAAGTCCTAAAACTTGTTACGAAAATGCATTTGAGTCCTAAAACTTGCAAAAATTGCAAATAAGTCCTAAAACTTGTCAAAATATTTCATTTGAGTCAAAAAATTGACGCCGTTAGCATTTTCTGTAAAAATGCTGACGTGGCATTTAAAATTAATTTTTATTTTCCACATGGCTTTTTTTAATGATTTTTATTCATTTTAAAAAATAGATTTAAAAACTAAAAAAATTAGATTTATTCATTTTATATTATTTTCAACAAAAAAAAAGTGAAAATTTATTTAAAAAAGAAAACAGTTTGAGAAAAAAAAAAAAAAAAAGGCAACCTCGCCGGCCCTCGCCTCGGGTGGCCGGCGACGTCGCCGGCCCTCGCTGGGGCCGGCGAGGGCCGCCACCCAAGGGGAGGGCCAACAACCGTCGCCGGGCCCTCCGGCAATGTCGCCGACCACCCAAGGCGAGGGCGGCGGCCGTCGCTAGCCCCCTCCGGCGAGGCTGCTTTTTTTTTTTTTTTGAACTGTTTTCTTTTTTAAATAAATTTTCACTTTTCTTTTTTGTTGAAAATAAGATAAAATGAATAAATCTAAATTTTTAGTTTTTAAATCTATTTTTAAACAAAAATAAATAAATAATCATTAAAAAAACCCACATGGAAAATAAAAATTAATTTTAAATGCCATGTCAGCATTTTTAACGAGAAAAGACTAACGGCGTCGATTTTAGGACTCAAATGAAACATTTTGACAAATTTTAGGACTTATTTGCACTTTTTGCAAGTTTTAGGACTCAAATGTATTTTCGTGACAAGTTTTAGGATTTCCGCAGTACTTATCCCTTTCATTTATAAAGCATAAAGGGAGTTACAAACTAATCCCAATATTAGTTTAATATTCTCATATAAAATTAACTAATCCAGCTATAAACTAGCTATAATTTACTTGAAAAATATCAATTCTAGTTTAGCTAGTGGTGGTATATTCATCAATAAAATGTATATTTGGAGTGGCATTATTTCAATTACTCTTATTGTTTAAGGAAGAGGAAGTGAGGTAAAATCAAGAAATCATTCACAAATCCCTCATTATTATATTAGTTCAGATATAAATCAGCTCTTCTAACCAAAGATAGACGTTGCTTCGGATGTCTATTATTGTCGGGATGTCACCCCCGATCCTCCAAGCGCATGCCCATCCCGCTACGGTCGATTAATAACGACGTCCTAGGACATATCGCCGACCCATTCATTTTAATGCACTTGTGGAAGTGGATAAATAATCCCCAGACAATAACACAATGGGATAGAGAAGTAAAGCCATAATTTTAAAAACCAACAACACACTTATATATACATAACATACCAGTCATGTCATATATAATACAAGTCAGTCTAAGAACAACAAGTCTTAAAACAAGAGTGAGGGCTTCACAAACTACGGATCCTCGTCCTGCTCTTCATCCTCCTTCATGATTTCACCTTCCTCTACACTCTAACTAAAGCCTTCAGCAGATTGCACCGAGGACTCTAGTACTGCAAGAGCTGGATCTACTGCATCTACGATCAAGCCTTGAGGAAGATCAGCTGTGCCCTTCCCAAAAACGACCTCCAAAACGTACAAAGAAATCTCAGATTTCGGAATAAGACCCTCTCTCTGGCCATCTTGAGCCTAGCGGTACCACGATCTGTATCGGTGGGGCACCTTGTAGTTGAGACCCGCATCAACCCAAACTGTGGACCTTACCAGCTCATAATCCCAACCCCTAAGGCCATGATTCATGGGAATATAAGAGGTCTGCTCTGTCACTTTCTTAGGTCATCCAAAAAACTTAGGGGCTGACATTTATGGACATGAAATGTTATTCCACAATGGGGTGAAACGACGTCTTAGTGAATTCAACCCCCTAAGACCCGACTAGAAAGAAAATACGCTCTGAGGGCTACCTAAGCACAAACATAGGTCAGAGGACTTACCTTGGCCTCAGTCTCTTCCTACAAGTCAGTCTATCTCGTAGATACACAAATCACATCAATTTATCAAATCAAATCAAACTATCGATCAATTAACTCAGTTGATTACATGTCATCATGACAATTTCTCGATCAACTCACTCCATATTATCTATAAGGTCCTATCAAATCAAGACTGCGCACCCTAAGCTGAAGATAGACAATATAGCTCGCCCAAAACTGATAACAAAACATATTGCTCACCAAAGCTGACAAGAAAGTATATTACTCACCCAAAGCTGATAAGAAAGTATATTGCTTACCAAAAGCTGACCAAATCACCATTTTTATCATACCCAATAAAAATTATCGTGTGTGGGTACATGATCGGCCTTAGCAAAAATATAACATTTTCACCCTTAAAAATCCCACTAGTTTCAACAGCCCATAAACATATTTTTGGTGCTGTAAACTGACGCCCGATAATTTTTCTAATTAATTACTAAAATTAATTAATTATGGGATAAATACCCCCAACCACAAATCACCCTCAATCACCACGAATTAGAACTCAATTAAATAAACAGATCACACCATTGTAATCAGCATAAAATTCCGGTCACCGGCTATCCAGGTTTAATTTCCGGAAAATAAACAATTAATTAAATAATTATGGAAAATAATAAAATATTGCCAATAAATACAACTTAGGCCCGTAAAGCCTAATTAGAAGCCGAAATGGATCTGGAAAATTACCGAACCACTCTAGTTAAATACTAGAGCTTGTTTAGGCTCTAACTACACTACTCTATCCACCTAACATACATCGATAAATAACTAATTCACTTAACCATTCTAACTATCCACCCAATCCTAGCTTAGTCTAAACTAATCAACCCTTAAACTTCATTAACTTACTAAGCAAGGATTAGTGAGTTAAACTCACTTGTTCGACGATACGCTCTGATCAAACTGACAGGGACGCAGCGAGGTTCGATCTTCTCCAAAGCGAGCTTCCCTTTCAGGGTCCAGAAGACCTTGAAAACAAGCTTGACAGCAGCTAGAATACCCACTAGTTTCTGCTCTGTTCCGTGGTTGAAACGGCTGAGTGGAGGCTCGGTTGAGGCAAGGATGGACCGAGATGGACTGAGGGGCTGAATCAGGTCCAGGCGATGGTGATGGAAGCTCCAGCAAGCTTCGGCGGTGGCTCAGGTGTCCTCGGAAGCTTGCTGTAGGCGAGGATAGCGGAGACGGCGCAGCTGGATGGCAGTGAGGCGCGACGGGCTAGTGAGCACACTGGGCAGCGAGCGGCGTACGAAGGCGACATTCCTGGCTCCGACGGTGGCTGCAATGACTTCGGCTACTACTTCTGGATTTCGAGCTAGAAACGGCAAAAATGGAGAGGGAGAGGATGAAGTGCTCGACGCGTGAGAGGAGAGAGAGGAAGGAGGGGGCAATGGGGGAACAAACTTGGTCTCCATACTTCTTTGTTCCCTTGACCAGTCCCCACACTCAGCTGGCCCTCTAGCTCACTTCCAAGACCAATTTACCCATTCTAGAAGCCTTTAGGTGGTCCAAACTGTTGGGTCCATGGGTGTTACGAATTTGCATTGGTCTTCCTCCAATTGGAAACCAAATGCTTCTCAAATTAACATCGATTCGGCTTCTAAAAATTAAACCAACATACCTTCGATCAAATTGGTATTTTTCCTCACCAATTGATCTTGCTTGCATCCCAAATACGCGATCAAAAATGGTCTTTGACAATTATTGGACAAAAATGACCCTATGACGACTTTTTCCCAAAAAATCTCGATTTGCAGAAAAATCTTCTAAAGGCGGGTTGACGTTCCTAAAAAAATTGTGATATGACAGAACTTTCAATTTTTGAAATCGGATTCAAATCCGCGGTTAATTTCATCCTCGCGCGTTTTTAGCGTGACTTAAGCTATCGGGTAGCTTTTACGCGTGGTCAATTTTCTTTGAGCCACAATGAACCTCTTCGACACATTGGCGACTCTCGGTTGTCATGAAAATTTCGAGGATTCAAATACGGACACAGGGTACCAAAACGACAGAAAAATCAGTTTAGGGCCGATCGACGAGAATTTCTTAATTTGGTGGAATCACCCATGTTTAACCACATATCTCAGTCAAACCGACCTATCTCTGATCTTTAAGCGATTTTTAACTATGTCGTAATGATCTTTGTAGATGAGCACGGTCGAGAAGTGGAGTCCTCGTCAAATCCTCAAGTCTATTGCATTACAAATTTTCAATGACCTCTTCAGGTAATTTAGTTATCTCAGGAGTAATCAGCTTTGAGAATAACACTATAGACGTATTAATGAAAAACCTGATTAATTTAATTGAAAGTAGAACTGTAAAATCCAGAATGTCACAAGGGAATCCGTCCATGATTTACAATAAATAATCTAATAATTCTAATTCACAGAAAAATAGTAGTAATAAATGGAGAAAGAACCAGACATTCATCAAATGCACTGTGAAGAGTGAAGACGGCAACGTACAACCCCTACTCACGCTGTTAACGAAATAGTCAAAGGTAAATGGATCCAACGGTTGTCTCGCGCCATGTGAAATGGTAACTCCTCCGTCTCGTTTTCCATTATTTCCCCCAACGGAAACGTGGATCCCACGAGGGTCAATCCCCAGTCAAAGGATGCATATGCCCCTTGGCTTACCCATTAATTCTCTACCTGTGTATAATTACAACAATGAATTATTGATTAGGTGCATGATATCTCTTTAATTCAACTAAAGAGTGACATCATCTCCATAATACAACCAAATCCAAAGAAAATGGGACTCAAATGAACTTATCCATTTGATCTATGAACTTCGTCCTTTTTTTAATCAAATATATACCTGGATTGGTTGGTTCTTATAAAGTAAAAAATAGGGAAAATTCCAAATAAGGACCCGAAATTA
This sequence comes from Eucalyptus microcorys, assembly GCA_014182515.1. Taxonomy (NCBI): domain Eukaryota; kingdom Viridiplantae; phylum Streptophyta; class Magnoliopsida; order Myrtales; family Myrtaceae; genus Eucalyptus; species Eucalyptus microcorys. The sequence continues at coordinate 4,112,316 of CM024568.1, read as the reverse complement.
ATCTATTTTCTCAAATAAAGACCCAAAATGAATTTTGTATCAAATAAGGACCTGAAGTGGACCCATTGTTTAAAAGAAGGGTCTGAAGTGAATTTTGTGTCAAACAAGGACCCGAAGTGATCAAGTTAATCTTTATTAAGGACCTTAGCTTGCCGGCAGACATTTTCCATCGATTAAAATAGGAGCAATTTTGTCAAAAATTTGTGATTGGAAAAAAATGGAAAATTCTAAATTAATTAAGTTTAGGTTATTCATTTAGATGTTTACGTTTTCTTATTTTTTTCTCCCTCACTAGTCCTCAACCAAATCGCAACCTGGTCGTCGTCGTGACTCAATTCTCATCGCTCCTCGCCTTGCTCGACCGGCAAAGAATTTGGGTCTCCGCAAACAAAGAAAGAAGCATATGGCTTTCTTCTTGTTTTTTAATTTGAGCCTCAATCAGCGGAGAATTTGGGTCTTCAACTTTGCGAAGGATTGGTACAAGGAATGGGGAGAACTTCGGTCTTTGACTTTGCAGAGGACGGGTACAAGGAACGGGAAGACTGTAGAAAACCTAAGTTTTTTTTATTTTTATTTTTATTTTTTTTTTCTGTATAAGGATTTGTTAATTTTCCTTATTTTTTTTTTACAAAATTGCCTAAACTCCAGTAAGAAATGTCACATGCTTGATAGCTGGTGAATATTTGGCTAACTAGTAAGCTTAGGTTCTTATGTGGAATTGATTCAACCACTTCGGGTCCTTATTTGAGACAATGGATCTACTTTAGGTCTTTATCTGACACAAAATTAATTTTGGGTCCTTATTTGAGAAAATTAGTTCACTTTGGATCCTTATTTGGAATTTTCCCTAAAAAATACAAAAAAAACATGCATCACTTTTGAATTGATAATCATTTACATGTCTCTATTTTTGTAAATATCCTTTATATACCTTTAAGCGGAACCTCAAATGGCAAAAAATGGAATCACTCCTTTCTTGCAAATTTATTTTAGTATTATAGATTATGATTTGGGTGGTTTGGTTTTTAATTGGTTTTAAGCGTTTTGGACATGTGTGATAAATTTAGGATTGGGACTTGGACAATTATTTTTTTTTGAGAAAACGATACTTAAAGTAAATAAAGATACATAAATAATTGATGTGAAGGGAGCAAAGCCTTTAAAAGCAAAATGCGTGGGGTCCACTTGCATTCTAGACCCCACCCACGTCCACGCACAAAGCCTTTCCTCCTTCTGCGTGCGCAGACACGTGGCGCCACCAACGCCCGGCAGCTCCATCGTTCTGAACGACGACGCTTCCATCCATGCACCAATGACCATACGCCCCCAATGAAGGGACTGTCTCCCTCACCAAAATCAAAATGAAATTGAAATACAATAAAACAATAAAAAAAATTGCCATATTAAAAGAAAATGGCCAAAAAAATCAAAAAATAAAAATAAAAAATGTAAAATTATTTACGTTGTGCCAATAATGCCATGTAGGACAATTATGTTGATGGCTAATGAGTTTCGGTGAACGTTGGACACAATTATAATAGGTTTATAATTTTTTTTGCTAATTTGATTCGTATGAATATGATCTTTATCTATGTACAACATGGTTAACATTATGGAAAACTTCAAACTGGCCAAATGTGATAAATTTATCTAGAATAATTTTTTTGACCACCAAAAACTTTAAATCGGTATGTTTGTGAAAAATTTATCCATCATTAATTTTTATTAAATTTCACTATCAAATTGATGAGTTAGACAACACATGTATTGATTTAGAGTTTTATACTTCATTTGTCATAAATGTATTATTTTATGATTTTTCATAATATTATTCCATTAATTCAGAATAAATTTATTATAAATGTATTAATTTGAAATTTTTGATAATGTGTTGAATTAGAGTTTTTTGTGATATCAACTCTTTATTAAATGTGTGATGTTTGCCAATCAAGCCACCAACTGGAGGCAAAACTTGAGGGTTTGTTTCCATTTGATTTTGAACAATCTATAAATTCAACGTCACTTTCGTCGAACTCGACCTTATATATATTTGAAAAAGGCCATGTAGTTAGGATTGCTACTCAATATATTTATTAATTTATTGCTATGAAAATTCACTTTATATTTTAAAAAATTTTAAAAAAAGGGTCAAAAAGTGAAAAAGGAGAGAGTGCGATAAGTAAGGGTGGCAAAATGGGTCCATAACCCATTTTTGGACTCCTATTTTTCATTAATGGGTTGTACATGGGTTATGAAGATACAATGGTCCAATTAAAATGGGTCCAAAATGTTTTGAGTTGAATTCATATGGGTCGAAAATGGGTAAGAACGTGTGACCCATTTTTGACCCATTTCCAAAACCTAAATGATAAGTGTACCTTCACACGCTATAATGATCATCGATCCATCCCCGCACTCGTTTGTTCGTACGTTGTTTCTATTTTCACCTGTGGTAGCGCCTGCAATTCAATTGGCTTTTATGTTATCATTATCGTTTGGAAAATAACACCATCTAAAAACCCCAACGTGACACCAATGGCCTAAACTTTGTAGGACCAAAACCCTCAAATTTTTATCACGGCGGTACAAATTTAAGGATTTCGGCAACACCAAACACTTAGTTGATATAGACGGCAGGTTCTAAATATTCCGATTTTATTGATTTAGTTCTTAGTCTTTGCACTAAATTTTTAAGTAGTTATTTCGATCAATTTGTGTCGAAAATCATTTATGTGGGCGTGCCACTTAAAATCATTTACGTGGGTGTGCCATCAAAGTGGCCTATGCACACTATAAAATAAATATATGACGCATTAAATTTTGCACGTACTTCTGTTCTCTCTCTCCTCCCAAACGATAAAAGGACGCATTGCATTTCTTCTCTTCACTCGAGATCTGATTTGTTGCCCTCACAAGCAATAAAAGGACACATTGGGAAATGCATTAGAGATCTGATTTATTGCCCTCCTAAGCAATAAAAGGACACATTGGAAAATGCAAATGCATTTCTTCTCTTCGCTCGAGATCTGATTCGTCGCCCCGTCACTTAAAGAACGCAAACTTTCCATCGTCTCTCTCTATTGTATCATCTTATTATATCTATGGGACCACCCCTACGATCCACATCCAATCAGCATCGGAGGAAGACAAACAAACAGGGGCTGTGATTTTCGAGGTTGCGAAGAGGGCCTCCATCACGACCGTCAAAAGTGAACCGGCGGGTTGGGGGCCGCCGCCACGTGGCCCTGCTCTGCTCTCGTCGCGTGCCCGAAGTCTGTCCTATCCCATCCCATCCCATCAACGCGATGAAAGAGAAAAGCAGACGTCAAAGCTCGGGGAGAAGAAGAACGGGAAGGTACAATTTTTTTGGTACTCCCTCGTGCGCGCAGAGGGAATGCACCGATAAGACATTTCCTGACCCCATTTAAAAAAAAATATGCAATAATCATTTATAGGAAAAGAGCCGGAGCAACGTGAATAGATATTTAGAAGTTAGCTGCGATTAATCGTGATATAAGTGATCACTAAGCGAATTTGGAATGGATTTTACAATTGTGCTTAATTCCTCACTCTAACTTATTCATCCTAACAGGCACAAATTTTGTGTGGAATGATATTTGAAAAACGAGACAAAGGCACCTATCAGGCGGACTTCCCGAATCAAATCAGTAATTATATTGAGACAATCAAAAATGCCATGATGATGTCTAAATCTCGTTAAAGCAATTAGACAACCAATCTACCCGTAAATAGCCATCAAATATTGTGAAGTCTAATAGGATGGAATGGAGGGGGCAGCCGATGAACGATCGATCTGGGGCTGCGGTTTTCATGGCGATAGTGCACGTTGTGCGGCTGGAGAAGAGTGTCAAAGTGGACAAGAGTGACTGGACTTGACAATATTTTTTATGGTTCTCGGTGGCACATGGCGGCGACAGGGACAATAACTTGACGAGTCAAAACCAGGTGTCCTGCAAAGAGACAAAGTCCCCCTCTTGTCTGTCTACAGTGGGTTTGCCTTTTTAGGTGGACAATGTTAGAAAATTCATATAATACTTGATGCGGAAATACATAACAAATCAGTGATCATTTGATCTTCATGATTTTCACAAATAGATGAAGACATACATTTATCCATAGTGCTTTACTTGATGATGATCGTTGTAGAAAACCGAAAGAACTCAAACCAAATGAAGAAATCCGATTTCTCTCCCTTAACCCACTAAACCTTAATGTATTCAATTGATGGAGGAGAGAATACGTTCTTTTTTGTTACTGTTGTTCGTTGTGGATGGAGAGAGGACCGGACTCTTTTATACGTTCGTTGAAAAGGTGCCTTCCATCAAAGCGATATACCCTTTCGTTTTATTAGAGTCGTACCTTCTCGTAATCAATAATTATTTATAGCATTTCAATAATTATTAAACCATGTAATAAATCACATAATATGGGCTACAATAATTCTTACATTCTCCCACTTGGCTCATATGATATTCCTTTCATGGTTTAATAAAGACTATAATGTGCACAATAAGATTATGCTATAAAATTTCATTAAATTGGCAATGACATAATAATCACAATTAAGTAAAGAAAACTAATGTGAGTCATAGCGGTTGTATGTCATTAATTGACATAGTCCCTTCTATGCACTACAACTATAGCACTTTACTTAACATGATCCATAAATGAGAAGTATAGTAATAGTCCAACCATAATATTTCTTTAGAAACTATCCTGTTTAACATTAATCTATTTCCATAATGTATACTAGATAGAAAACAGGAAATATCAGAAACACGTACGTGAGCTCAAAGTGTCAAATATATAAACTCAATACAATCATAATACAAACATTAATGACGTCCAATAATGTCCATCCTTTCAACATGCTCATTAAATGTTTTGGGCGACAGTCCTTTTGTTAAGAGATCTGCTATCATAAGATTGGTGCTAATGTGCTCAATTGACACTCTTTGTTTATGAACTTCTTCTTTGACAGACAAGTATTTGATCTCCATATGCTTAGCACCCTTAGAATACTCGTCGTTCTTAGAGAAGAAAACTGCTGCAGAGTTATCACAATAAATTTTCAGCGGCTTGGCAATACTATCGACAATTACAAGCCCTGAAATAAAATTCCACAGCCATAATCCATGAATTGTGGCCTCAAAGCATGCCACAAATTTAGCTTCCATAGTGGATGCAGCAATAATTGACTGCTTCGCACTCTTCCATGAAATTGCCTCTCCAGCCAGAAGAAACAAGTAACCAAACGTTGATTTTCTTGTATCGGCACATCCGGCTAAGTCTGAATCTGAATATCCAATCACCTCGAGATGATCAGATCTTTTATAAGTGAGCATATGATTCTTCGTTCCTTGCAAGTATCTAAGAACTTTCTTTGCAGCTTTCCAATGATCCATTCCAGGATTACTTTGATACCTACCCAGCATTCCGACAGCAAAACTGATGTCTAGTCTGGTGCAAGTTTATGCATACATTAAGCTCCCCACAATAGATGCATAAGGAATATTTTTCATTTGTTCTCGTTCCAATTCACATTTCGGATATTGGATAAGGCTAAATTTGTCACTTTTCTGAATTGGAACTATTTCTACTGAGCATTTACTCATATTAAATCTCTCTAAAATTTTCTCAATGTAGGCTTTCTGAGACAATCCTAACAATCCTTGTGATCTATCACGGAATATTTATATTCCTATCATATACGTTGCCTCTCCCATATCCTTCATTTCAAAATTCTTAAAGAGAAATTTCTTGGTTTCATGTAACAAACCAAGATCATTAGCAGCAAGTAAAATATCATCAACATATAGAACTAGAAAAATAAACTTGCTCCCACTAATCTTCATATATATACACCGATCAACAGTGTTTTCCTTAAATCCAAATGAAGTTATGGTATCGTTAAACTTAAGATACCATTGTCGGGAAGCTTGTTTAAGTCCATATATTGACTTCTTTAATTTATATACCATGTGTTCCTTTCTTTTAACTGAAAAGCCTTCGGGTTGGTCCATATAAACCTCTTCTTCTAAATTCCCATTAAGAAATGCGGTTTTTACATCCATTTGGTGTAACTCTAAGTCATAATGAGCCACCAAAGTCATAATAATTCTAAGTGAATCCTTCTTAGAGACTGGTGAAAATGTCTCTTTATAGTCAATGCCTTCTTTCTGAGTAAAACCCTTTGCAACAAGTCTGGCTTTACGTCGTTCAATATTGCCTTTTGAGTCGCGCTTGGTCTTAAATACCCATTTACACCCGACCTTTTTACATCCTTTAGGCAATTCAACAATATCCCAGACTTGATTTTGATGCATGGATTTTAACTCTTCTTCCATGGCATTAAACCATTCATTAGAATTTTCACATTCCATGGCTTGCGAATATGAATCTGGATCATTTCCAATTCCTAGGTCAATTTCTGACTCTTGTAAATAAATCATATAGTCATCAGAAATAGCCGACCTCCTTTCTCTTTGAGATCTTCTTAATGCTATTTCTTGTGACTCAGCTATTGGAGGTTCAATGTTGACATCTTCATTATGGAGTGTTTGGTCATTAATTTGTTGTTCTCGATTATTGTTAGGAACAACAGCTTTAGAAGCTTTGGGTATAGGAACTTCTACCATTACTTCTTGAATGCAAGCATCACGCATTCTATCACTCCCACTGATGTCACCATTCTCAATGAACCTAGCATTTCCAGATTCAACAATTCTTGTACTATGATTAGGACAATAAAATTTATACCCTTTGGATTTCTCTGCATAACCAATGAAATAACCACTGATTGTTCTTGAATCCAATTTCCTTTCATGTGGATTATAAATTCTTACTTCTGCTTGACAACCCCAAACATACAGATGTCGTAAACTAGGTTTCCTTCCCGTCCACAGTTCAAAGGGAGTCTTTGAAACTGCCTTACTAGGAACCCTGTTTAATAAGTACATAGAAGTCTTTAAAACATACATCCACAAAGATAAGGGTAAAGATGAATGACTCATCATACTCCTAACCATTTCCATTAAAGTACGGTTACACATTTCTGCTACACCATTTTGTTGTGGTGTACCTGGTATTGTGTATTGAGCACAAATGCCATGTCTTTCAAAGAATTTAGCAAATGGACCTGGACATTGTCCCGATTCATCATACTTTCCATAATATTCACCACCTCTATCCGATCTTACTATTTTCACCTTTTTATCTAATTGCCTCTCAACCTCTTTAATATACACTTCAAGTGCATTCACCGATTGAGACTTATCATGCAATAGATAAATGTAGCCATAACGTGAAAAATCATCAATAAAGGTGATGAAGTAACTTTCTTTACCAAAAGATGGAACATCAAATGGACCACATATATCGATATGTATAATTTCAAGAAGCTCTGTGCTTCTTGTGGCACCTTTCTTAGTGTGCTTTGTTTGTTTACCTTTAATACAATCAATACACACTCCAAGGTCAGTAAAATCCAAATTTGGAAGAATTTCATTCTTCACTAATCTTTTCATTCTTTCCTTGGATATATGACCCAAACGTTTATGCCACAAGTAAGCAGAATTTTCATCCACCAAACTTCGTTTAGTGCTAACATTATGATGCAAGGTCATTAATGTCTCAACAAAAGTATAATCAAGTCTAAATTTGTAGAGACCATCACATAAAGTTCCAGTTCCATAAAAGTATCACTCTTAAATAGACTGAAAGATTCTGATCCAAACTTACAATAAAATCCCGCCACATCAAGTCTTGGCAAAGAAACTAAATTGCGAGAAAATGTAGGTACATAAAGGGTTCGAAACAAATTCAAATAATGCCCAGTATCTAAGATTAAACAGTAAGTGCCAATGCCTTCAACTGGAGCTTTGTTTCTATTCCCCGTAATCACATAACTTTCATTTGGCTTTATAGTTTGGATCGTAAGAAATCCCTGCATTGTATTTGACATATGAGTGGTGGCACCAGAATCAATCCACCAAGTATTATGAGGAACTTCAGTAAAGTTTGATTCAAAACATACTAAAGCACAAGGCTTACCTTTCTTTTCGAACCAAGCCTTACATTTCAGACAATCTTTCTTCAAGTGTCCAATTTTGTTGCAAAAATGACACTTAATAAGATTGTGTTCCTTCTTGTGGATTTGAGAAGCCTTTGAAGAGTCATTCGAACGTGTAGTCCTTTCTTCTTGCTCCTTCCACCTTTCCTCTTAAAATTCTTTCGAACTTCTTGATGACTTAAGAGATGAACAGAATGAGCCTTTTGATTCTTTATCCTTGTTTCCTCTTGAACTAGCATACTGGCCAATTCGTTTACATTCCACTTATCCTTTATAGTGTTGTAATTCATTTGAAATGACCCATATTGCTCATGAGGTAAGGAATTAAGTATAAATTGTACTAAAAAGTACTCATCCACATTCATTCCCAAAGCCCTTAACTTTGCTGCTAAATTCGTCATCTCAAGTATATGCTCATGCATGGTACGCGAACCATCATATTTCATGGTGGTCAGTGTACTCATCAATGTATCAGCAAGTGACTTATCAGCAGTTTGAGAACGCTCTTTCACAAATTTCATAAATTCCTTAGCATTGTTAGTCTTGGGAAGAGAAGTTTTTAAGTTGTTTGCAACTGTCATTCGCATGAACATTAAGCTCAGTCTGTTCGATCTTTCCCAAGCTTTATGGAAAGACTTTTCATCATTGCTACTTTCATCAGTAATAGCAGCTGGTTTCTCAGCTTGAAGCGCTAAATCAAGATCCAGGACACCTAAGTGAAACTGGACTTGTTCACTCCAATCAGGAAAATTTATCCCATTGAATAAGAGAACAGATGAGGCGTGCGAGTGAAGTAAAACAGGTACAGATACTGCAAATGTGCAAGAAAATACTCATACATTAATGCTTTGAGAAAATCACCTAATCAGATTCAAACTAAACTACACATGCACATCATAGTTCTCCTTTGGGCGATCCTATGATATACAAAAATATATATAAACCATAATGATGCTAATAACTTTTATTTGATAATTGTAAATATTTCTTATTAAAATTTATTTGTTAACTTTGGATATACAAACAAATTTAACAAGTCATATTAATTATCAACTATCATGTTCATGAATTATAAGAAAATAATTAACCTTTGGGTTAATCCCTAAGTTCTTATAATAAATGAACTTCAATATACCCATAACTCCAATAATGATATAAAACATATCAATTTCATATATAGCATCAATTAATCATGGGTAATTGAATAAAATAATTTACAATATCAAAAAATTCAAAAGACTTCAAGGTTCAGCCACTTTGGTGACTAACAAACCTTTCATAATATGAATTTTTTAATATTGTAAAATACAAATATTTACTAAATTGCACCCAAGGTTATAAAATGCAATCAAAGCATAAGGGCAAAATCGTAAAATCATAATTCCATAAGGTCAGAATCATAAATAAAAAATCCAGTGGCAAAATGGTAAATAATCAGCAATGGCAGAATCGTAATTATAAATTAAACAGGGGCAGAACAGTAAATAACCATCAAAAGGAGGGCAAAACGGTAATTAGGAGCCTCGGGAGGGGCAAAAGCGTAAAAGTCCCCGCGGGGACGTCAGGCACGTGCCGAGCACGTGCCTTCGTCCTCGGCGGGCACGTGCCCCGCACGCGCGCGTTCGGCACGCACGCGCGTTCGGCTGCACGCAGCGCGTGCGTTGCACGCGCCTGCAACCGCGCGGGAAGCCCCGCACACGTGGGATCCACGCGGGCAACGCTTGCGGCGCATGGGTTCCACGCACTTGCAACCGCAGCGCGCGCGTGGAGCCAACGCGCTTTCTTCCTCGTGCACAGACACGATTTTTTTCGCCGGTTTTCGCCGTTTTCAATCGCGATTTCGCCGCCGTTTCTTCTCCGGCAGCCCATCCCAGACACAAATAAATAATAGGTTTTGAAGAGCATGCCAGCACGACCACATGGCTTTAAGTTTCGGCGAAAATGACCAAAAAAAAAATTGGCCCCAAATCAAACTAAAGGTTCCCCAAAACGCAAACCCTCCACCACCGCCGCTTCCGCCGCTCGATTAGCCTCCGGCGAACACCGATATACCGGAAAAACTCATGGCTAATGTTCCTCATGGCAGTGCGGCGGTTTGGGTCCGAAATCAAGCGGTGAATCGCTGGATTTTCCCCGGAATGGGCGAGTTTCTTACTTGCCCTCAAAATTCCGATTTTTTTTTTATTTTCGTCCTTTTCCACGCGCGCACAGTAACTTTTCTTCTCCATTTTAGTCCATGAAGAACGTTCCATCATTCGGATTCTTTAACAGAACCTTCCAAAACATTTCAACAACAACAAATGCTACGAACAGGATCATTCAACAAATCATCATGCATAAATCATAATATTTCTTTAAACGGAAAAATCATGAGATCATAAACCAAAGGCTCTGATACCAATTGTTAGAAAATTCATATAATACTTGATGCGAAAATATATAACAAATCAGTGATCGTTTGATCTTCATGATTTTCACAAATAGATGAAGACATACCTTTATTCATAGTGCTTCACTTGATAATGATCGTTGTAGAAAACCGAAAGAACTCAAACCAAATGAAGAAATCCGATTTCTCTCCCTTAACCCACTAAACCTTAATGTATTCAATTGATGGAGGAGAGAATACGTTCTTTTTGGTTACTGTTGTTCGTTGTGGGTGGAGAGAGGACCGGACTCTTTTATACGTTCGTTGAAAAGGTGCCTTCCATCAAAGCGATATACCCTTTCGTTTTATTAGAGTCGTACATTCTCGTAACCAATAATTATTTATAGCATTTCAATAATTATTAAACCATATAATAAATCACATAATATGGGCCACAATAATTCTTACGGACAATGGCTAGGGCTTCTCCAAGGTAATCACCCTTGCTTTTGAAACAATAATTAATATTGAGGAAGTGATGTTTATCGCAAGATACTAATTATGAGAAACACGACAGACTTGCATAGCCTGTAAGGTTAACTCATTCTCGATATTTAAATAATGGAAAACTAATATATTTTTCATGGATTGAAAAATGGAGCTTATATTAAAAAAATTCCTTTCTAGTAAGAAGAATATCATCTTTCCTAAATTATCATACAAATGATAATTAATTATTTTTCATGAAAATATTTTTCATGAAAAATATTTTCCTTTATTATGAAATTTTCAATGAAAAACAGGGGGAAACTTCAAGAAAAGGAAATTACATTTTTGAGAAATCAATTTTCAAAAAAATAGTTATTTTTCTTTTGTTTGGTCGTATGTGAAAAGAAATGTTTTTGTATTTGGATCTCATTTGAAAAATGATTTCAATCTTGCAAGCCGTCCCCCTCGCCCTCTGCATGCTCGCTGTCCGCACACCCATCGCGCCCGCCTCGCTCAGTCCCCCCAGCCAAATGTTGTCCACCTACTTGTGGTGACCTAGCTTGTCTCGTGCACTTTGCAAATTTGAACAAGACCGAATTAAATCTCCTTATTTATTTTATTATTATTTAGTTTTTATACTTGTTGACTCTTTTATTTATTTATCTATCTAATTTTTTCTATTCCTTTTGTAATGTTTATTTTCATTAAATTGTATGCCCAATTTGTCAACTAGACTTTAGTTGTCAAAAAGTATAAATGAATTGAAAATTATATCTAGCAAGAACTTTTTTCATTAAATACATACTCACAAAATTCCTACAAGCAATAAAGTTCGAAACTTCTGCAAAGGTGTGCATTGGATGCAATTCAACTTGAGAACCGGACCGAATCGGTCTGCACTGGCCGGTTCAAGGCCTACTCAAGAGATAAGTGGTTCGATTCTAGGTTTTGTGAACCTAGAATGGTCTCCAGGCCTTTCCCAAAGGTACCTTTGCATCAATGGAGAATTTAACGTTTTCAACATGGAAAAATGCCACCATAACCACTTAATTAACAAAGTTTTTGCAGCAATATGCCAATTTATGCGCTTGAATATTGAAATACTTCATGTCTCCTCATCACGTGAGGCGACACGTCCGCAAGTACCCTCTTCCTCGAACGCATACTCTCTAGACACATGGGGAACAATGATATTGCCGTATCGCATAGATAGGCGGAGGCTCTGCCGTGTGTCAAATTTAAAACCCTGCATTTTTGTCCTTGTTCAAATAATATTAACAAATGCTTGCTCTGAAAACTTCAAGGGGAATTAACCGGACATCATCTCTTTATTTATATAACTTCTATGTATTTACAACTTGTTATTGATTGGCAGTATATTTATAGATTTTTGGTAATGTCGATAGAGAAGTGTAATCAGATAATTTAAATTTTCATTAATTTAAGGATTCAGGTTCTAGGAGATTGTCGCAATGCAAGTAAAATCGAAAACATTCGCATTCAAATGGATAAATTGTTGTCGGGCAATTTACTAGACAGACACTTTATGTATCCTTCATTTTAATGGGGAAAAAGCTAGGCATGCGGTGAATTTTTTTTTGGGCGGAATTCAAGATCACAATCCCAAAATTGCCCCTCCGATGCTGCGGAGCGGGGACCGGGTGGAACATTCTAGAACCCCCAAGGGGGTAGGGGCAATTTCTGCAATGATAAGGACGCGAATGATAACTATTCTGGCCAGAAATTGATTTCTAGAAAAAAAATAGATTTTTCTATTTCTATTTCTAGATGAGTTTCTAAAAAAAAAAATCCGTTTGATAATGACACAAAATTTCTACTCTAAAAATAGAAATTCGTTTGATAATGACACAAAATTTTTCTTTTTGGATGCCGACAACCAAGAGACGGTGGACGGCGGTGGCGGTGACCAACGGGGGTGGCGGTGATCGACGAGCGGCGGCGGGTGGCGGTGACGACAGGCGGGCGGCGACGGGCGGTGGCAGCGAGCGGTGATGGTCGGCGGCGGCGGACGGTGGTTGGCGGCGACGGATGGACGACCAATTCATAGTAAGGATGAACAATAAGAATAATTTTTATTTCTCATTTCTATTCCAAAAATAGAAAAGTAGAAAATTTTTATTTTTGATTTATATTCCAAATCTATTTCTGTAACAAAAATCTATTTCACAAATAGAAAAATGGAATAATTTTATTAAATGGATTTATATTCTAGAAACAAGTCTAAAATACAAAAATTGTTTCTGGAATAGAAATTGTAATTTGTTATACACCCCTTAAGAGGCCCGCGCTCCCAGGCACCATCTTGGAGTCGGATGGCGTCAGCGAAACCGCGTTTTCTCTTGGGGGACGCCACGTCACGCCCCTCCTCCAATGGAACAAGAGCTCACGGAATTGGGATAGCATCTATTATTTTCCTTGTACCATTAGTAATGCGACGTTCGTTGATTCTACCTGAGATGAAGTGCGGGATATGTTTTGCCAAGAGGTCGATTCATGTTAAAAAACATTTGATGGATTCGGTGACTATCCAAAAGCATTAATTTGTGGCACGTTTGGTTATGCTCCAATTTTTCTATTTCTTTATTTTTTATTTCTCGAAATAGAAATAAAAATAAAATAGAAATTTTTGTAATTTTTCCATTATTAAGAACAGATTTGAAATAAAAATAAAAAGCAAAAAAAAAATTATTTTTTGGTCCTCAAGAGTAAAAATAAAAACAAAATCAATTTCTCATCCCTTTACCTCCAAGCGTCACAAGATCTCTCTCTCTCTCGTAAAATTTCTTTGTCTCACGAAAGTTGTCCTCCTCCTTCTTTGCATTAATCAATCGACAGCGTCTCTCTCTCTCTCTCTCTCTCTCTCTCTCTCTCGTAAAATTTCTCTGTCTCACGAAAGTTGTCCTCCTCCTTCTTGCATTAATCAATCGACGGTAGCCGGAGATGATGGAGTCGCCAACACCTTTCCTCCTCTGTCACCACAACGAGTCCCAAGAGACGGTAGGAAAAATATTGTAAATAAAATAGCAAGGCATCTCAAAATGTCCGAGATTCCATAACTTTATATTTCCGACTTTTGTAATGTTGTTTATTAGTACTTGGCAACATTTCTATTAATTGTATTAAGATCATTAAATTCTGTATTATTATATATTCTCATTCTATTTATTAGGCCTTGCCACTCTAATAATTAGCTAATGACGGTATTTTTTTTTAAATTTAAAAGGCTTGAGTTTATAATTCCAAATCTACCTTCCTCTTTCAAGAACTTTATATAATCAACTATAACTGACATTTTATAAATTAAATGAAAAAATTGGGAATAAAATTTTTTTGGGAATAGAAATTTTTAAAGTCATACTAAATGTATTTCTGTTCTTTTTTTTTTTGTTTCAGAAATATAAATTTGTATAGTTACCATATGCATTATTTTGTTTAGAAACTTGCAAGAAATAGAAATAGAAAAAATTGTTTCTAACTCGAAACTATTCCGGGAACAAAAATGTTACCATATTTTGGTCTTCTTAGTGAATTCTGAGCTTGTGGCGGTAGCCAAGGTTATTTAAAGAGATGACCAAGTAAAGATATAAGATCGCTTCGTGAACACGTGGAAGAAACCAAAGTTTCAAGTCCAGATTGCTTAGCTCAACTCATAACACAATCCGCAGCAGTTTTCTGCTCACAAGGAATGGAGTTTTTTCAATTTAGAGCACAAATGATAGTTTTGTATTAACATGGAACTTCAGGTGTACAATTACTTTCGTGAATATATACCATCATTCTTTGTCAGTGGCCGATGTAATATTGATTTGAAAAGACTAATCACGCGATACTTCTCGCTAACCTTCCTAGAACTCTTTCTCATGCAAGTCGCATAGATCTTCTGCCTTACTATTTGTTTCATTGGTGGCACGAATGTTTCTTTGAACAAGCACCAAAATTATGTTCATGTTCACTTGGATTTCGACTCCACTCGTCCAAACCCATCCAAACTTGAACTTGCTTAGGAAAAAATGTACCGAGTCCCTCGTGAGATGATGGGCTTAGGCAAGGTTTACTGGCCTCATGTTGGGTCTTGCCCTGCCTCACCGTCGAGCCCAATAACTCTAACCCGTGCTTGCCCTGTTCATTGATTTGGTCTAGTATAGTCTATGAAGAAAAAAGTGGCTCTAGTTAAGACCTTGATAATTGATTCATAATGCTCTGATTTTGTTCATATGCAAGTATAAGCAGTGATCATTTGTAGTCTGCGATGGAGATTGGCCCCTAAAGAAATCTTTTGTATGCTTTTAGTGAAGTTGCACCAAATTGGACTGAGCTCATGTAGATCTGAGAAAAAACATGCAACCGAAGCTTCAAAACTGACATCTCCTCATAAGCGTATAAAACTTTTAGATAGGACATGATTTCACCAATCTCATTCATAAATATATAGATTCACAGCAGGACATAAGACTAGTTACACCCATCAGGTGAAAAAAGAAAAAGAAATCGTGATACCCAGCAAGAAAGTACCGATCACTTACAAAATGCCCCTAGTTCTTTACAGTGGTCACATGCTTCAACAGAATCTGTGCACGACGTCCTGAGATACTCTTGTGGCCTCCGTCTTCAGGTTTGCAGTTTTTGCTTCCATTTCTTGCTCGAGCCGCTTGACATTAGTGCCAGAATCTCCACTACTCTGCATGATTGGCACACCTGGAAATGGAGAGAGTTATTAATCAGTACAGACCAGCCTACTCCAAGCAATTATAAAGAGGAGACAATCCAAGCTCCTATATTTAAAGATGATAGAATTCTGAAATTTAATTCATGCTGCATTACTGTGGTTGTCATGTGCAGAGCTTGTCAAAATAAGAGTTTATGATGAATATATCCTAATTTGAACAAGTGCAGGACATTAAGACTTCACAAGCATGAGTACACAAGCAGCAGTTCACTGCTATTGTTTGGTTCCGACTGACATTTCTTTATCCTAAATCTTCATGACCCAAGAAAGCAACTTGAAGTTCCCTACAAGACAAAAACACCAAGTGCTTAACAAGTTCTAGTGATGTTGCTCTCATCAGTAAATATTCTTGCAATCCCATTTTTTATTGATGAATATTTACACAAGTACTGTAAATCCAGAGTCCTTGTGACCACAGAGTAGAGATAGAACCACGTGACTACCATCATAAACTTATGTAGTACAAAGGCTTGCTGAATTTAAAGAAAGCAACCGATACCAATTGAGCTCCGCTTTTAAGTATACAGAGCTGCAAACCTTTGTCATTTTAAACTTTCAATTACATGTATTTCTCCTTCACAAACGGAAATACCAAATCAGGATGCTAGATGGAGTCAGAACAACTATTTTCCCCTATTCTTACCTCTGCAACCTTTCTTCGAAACTCAAACTCCATTAGAGCACGAAATGCAACAATCTCCTTCTCTGCCTCTTCTTTGGCTTGCCTTAGCCGAGCCGTTTTCGCTGTAAAGAACCAGTTGAGAGTCTATTTATACCAATCTAGCAACAAGCAAATACTAAAAGCAAGTAACAGCTTATGGGGTGATGTTACATGTTCATTATGTTAAACCAGATTCCAGTGCACGATAGTAACATTCAAAATATACTAATGCTAGTTTACTGCTCCTCAGACAATAATTGTGGGGGGCACCGAGGTACTGTCTGGGGAACTGCACCAGGGTACTGTCACCTCTCTCGGATGTAAAGACACGTTCCCTTCATCCTTTTTCCTTCGTTAGTTGATTATTCTTTTTCTTCCGAAGTTTTCTGGAAGAAAACATAGGCCAAGGGCAAATTAATCATACAAGGACTGTTCAACGCAAAAAGAAAAAAAAAAAATTAAATAATCATATAAGGACTAGATATGCTTAATCCCACAGGGTTGACTATGTGTTTAACAGCTAGTTGGTGAGCGTAAATTAAGAGCACAAGATAGGTTCGAATCCTCACACTATGAAGTCACAAAACTCCATATTTGGGCCACCACTTGGGATTCCATATGTGAGCCACCACTTGGGATTTGCTTGTGTTTCCCCTTGTCCAAGAGGTTAGTGGGGCATATTATGGCCCAGTGGTTTACTGACCTAAAATAGGCTTCCTCTTTATAAAGAAAGGGATTAGATATGTCAATGATTAGTCTTGTATCTTGTTAACCATAATATATCTCATCCTATTATCTCCTAGAAAGTCCACTCTCAAGATCTTAACCACCATACACAACCTTAGAGTACTAATTCTCTAGGGAGAACAACTAGCACTGAGATCATGCTAGTCAAGACAAAAGTAAATTTATTGGTAGAACTCTGTGAAAGACAGCAGATCTAACATTCAATAATAGTATGTAGACAAACTTCATTCCAGTAAACGAAAGGAAATACTATGAAACTAAGAAACCGATAAGCAGATTTAGAGACATGTTACCCTCTCTGGCTGCATTGACAATGCGTTGTGCCTCTTGTTCTGCAGCAAGTAGCAATCGAATATCATTTTGTTGTCCTCTGATGGCTTCCTTGGGTGCTGAAGTTTTCACAAAAAATACGTCAAAAGGAACAACTACAATTTCCTTTGAATTAGCACTCACTGCTATTAAAAGGATTTTGCTTCTTACTGCAGCAAACTCAGGACTTCAGTAAGCCATTCGAAAAATGAACTTCAAAGGGTATATGAAGATTCCGGCAAGCTCATAATTTTAGGGGAAACTTAATGAGACAATAGAGATTGAAAAGAACATTGTATCACTTATCAGGAGAATTTGAACTGAGTAAACTCTGCACCATACTAGTGGTAGCAAACAATGAATTGAAAATTGCCACCTCAGAAATGAAAACTTGGAAACTGTTGAGAAAAAACTACTAGTCACTATGATTGAAGAAGCAAATACAAATAGCAATATTTTAATTTAAGACACTAGAACGAAATTGTTAAGTTATTTTAATTGAGTTATTCTTTTATTTTCAGAGTTTTATTTCTTTTTATTTACATAAGGGTATTATGGTCATATACAATTTATGTTTAATATAAATACAATGGGTGTAGGGTTTCTGTTATTATTGAAATCTACAGCCCCTTTTTGTTTCTTTCTTTCACATTCTCCTTCTTCTCCTCTCCTCTATTCCTTCTCTCTTCTTCTTTCTCTCTTACTATTTGCTGCGGGTTCTCTAATCAGCTTTGTAATAGAAATGATTACAAGAGAGGCGAAGAAACATAATAAAAGGGTTGAGAACAATCGAAGACGCGTGAAGATCAACACAATGATTTGACAAATTGTCCCTCCATTCATGAATCTCTTTGATATTGTCTCGCTCAAAACACAAATCTTTTTTATCATTAAAAAGAGTGGAAAGGGGCGACCAAAATTGGCAACTCCCTGACTAGATTATAGGAGCTCCACAACCATTAAAGAATGAGGCTACTCCTCATTTCAAGCAAGCTTGTCACCATCACCCTAGCATGGTGATAGTGGGAGTAGACTCAGGATTATCTTATGCTATGGCACTGCCCAACCTACGTAACAGACAAACCGACGCTTCTTTGAAGCCAAGGAGTGACCAGGGGATTGGAACCATTGACCGGTGGCGAAAACAAGGAAAATGTAATCGGTTGGCTAATTTTTAGTGCGAAATTATCATTTAATTCCTGTAAATGTCCTCAAGCCGCCATATACCGGAATTGCTCATTGATATCGCTAGAACCAAGAAAAAAGACAGGAAACGTCTACACAATTGTAATGGGATGCATCGACGTGAAAAGGCTTGGAATTTTTGCTGACACATAACTGAAAAACCTCCAAAGCATTGAGCAACTCCTACATGACTGATCACAATTACATATCCAACCCCCCCAAAGCCTTCAATAAGCTATAGCGGAAGAACCCAGTTCAGTTACCAACATATTGTGACTAACGTTACGCAAAAAGAATTAAAGAATTACTTTTCCAATTGAATAAGAGCAAACCCAACAGATAAATTTACTTTATAACATAGATACTTTGAATGTGAATCATGTGTTCATGCTATTTGAATGTGAATCATGTGTTCAAGCATGAAGCGACCCGGATCCAGAGTTTAACAAAGATCTAAGATTGGAAGGTCGATTAACAAACAGACAACTGGAAATAATGACAAGATTGGATACTCTGTCATGCCGCCAAAGGCCTAGGTGATCCCGAGGATTTCGATGCCGCAAGCCTTTTTGGGCTCGGTTTGGCTATTGTACCTGATCACAATCAGCAGCGTGATGTAAAGGAAGAGGAGGGTGGCAATGAACTCAGCGATGAGCACTTGCCCAGCTCCATCGGCCATTGGGTCTATCAATAGCACTGGCAGCGGGTTGTGGTAGTCCTTGGCCGAGAATGAGCCATGCTCCCCCACTTCCTTCGTTTTGCTTGAAGCAAAACGAGATTTCTCTTTTTCTGATTGTTGATCCCATGAAGTGTATTCTACTACAAATTGCGCCCCGAAAACGCCAATCATTCATCTTTTTGTTGCGTTTTGGTTTCCCACACCAACCCTACTAAGAATCCACCAGATTGAATGTCCTCGAGACAGCTTTGCACCAAGAATCCACCTTCTTCTTCCTCAGCTCCAAATTGGAGAAATCAATGTTCAAAACCTGTTTAAAAGCATTGAAGAGTGAAAATAGATTCTCTTTTTCTGATGTAATAAATAGAAATGCCAAGTTTCAAAACATATTTAATTACATCTTATAAAATGTCTAGGGATACATTCAAAATCCTTAAAAAATAATACATCTAATTCGAATTAGTCTTTAGGGTTAATACCACAAGAAACTTCAAATTATACCTATTGTGACAGAAAATGCCCCAAACTTTGTATCATTAAAAATCCTCAACTTACCCATTGTGACACAAATGCCCTATAAAAAAACCCTTAAACTTATGTCAGGATGGAGTTGAGATAAATGATATGTATATCATACATTTATAAGTTTAAATATTTTCGTGATGAAAAAAAAAGTTTAGAGTAATTATGTCACAATTATGATTTTTTTGGGACACAATATAAATATTAGAGTATTTGTGTCATAACTAGTATAGTTTGAAATTTTTTGTTACATTTGTCATAGTATTAATTCAACAATTACTTAAAAGTCTTTCAAATTATATAAATTATATATATATATTTTTAAATTAAATCAGCTAGTAAGTCTCAATGAAAACTGATCAATAGCTTTTACAAAGTCAAAATAAGCCTATCAGTATCTTGGGAATATTCTTTAAGAAGAAGGTTACCATACAACCTTTGGATTAGGAACAACTAACAAGTATCAACAAATAATCACAAAACGACAATTTCTTTCGCCTGATGACATTGCTTCGTGCGCTTCGTATCTTATCTACATCGAATGATGGGATTGTCCTTGCGCAAAGGAACAGGAGGAGCTGTCGCTTGCAACGGGTGAAAAATAGCCGTGATCTAGGATGACGTCAGCTAGGGCTGCGCACGTCTTTTGTCGGTATCAAAGGGGAAAGCGTCCAAGGACTTTCCCACGAATTTCGCCCGCCATTTACCCAATCCGATGAACCATTCAAATAATTTAAACATAGAAAAATGATATAAATAATTATTAATGTATAATGAAGTTATGAATTTTCAATTTATTTAATATGATTTTTAAATAGTAGACAATGCGCAATATTACCTTTATAATTTTAAGTGGAGCCACACCTCTTTTTCAATGGAGGATTTCTAATAAAAGTTACTCTGTAATTAAGTCATCAACAAAGATAGGGCCCATAATTTCTATTTTTTTTATAATTATACAATGCCATGTTGGGGGAATATGAACATTGGGATAAAAATGCCTAAAATTTAAATTCTACTCATTTCCCTTCTCATAGAAATTCCATATCTATAGATATATATTTCTTTTTTCTATCTACCATTTAAACTTTAATCTTTTTCTCCTAATTATAACAGAGCTCAGCTTCAAAAGTCCAACTAAAAACTTAAATTAATGGGTAGATTGAGACCATGTATATAAAAAAAAATATAAGTCCCATAAACAAGCAATATGAGGTACTTTAACATTTTCTTATGTGTAAGCTCATGTGAAATTTGATGAAAGGGACCATACATTCATAAATATACTGATGCCATGTTTTAAAGTTACACTTGAAAGTTTAAACTACAAGAAAAAATAAGATCACATGTAAATGAAGAACACATAAATCTCATATACGAGTGATGTAGGATGAACTGACAATTTGGGAAATGTGCTTTTCCTTTTCCGTTCCGAAGAGAGCACTGCCATCAAGTCACTTCCCTATCATTGCCATGACACATGAATGCACTGTTTTTAGCAAGTAGAGAACAATTCAAAACAAACAATCATGCACATTGTGAAATAGGAAATACATGGAATCTACTATACTCGAACTTATAGATGTCCTAAAACAATAAGGCTTTAGGTAGCAAGTGCACATATTTTAGGGCCTGTTTGGTTCAACTTTGGGGAAATGACTTTGCATTTCCCCAAGTATGTTTGAATGAATGGGCATTTTGTGAAGGCAAGTGTGTTTGGAAACTCATTTTTTATGTATATTTTGCAAAGCAACTTTAAGGTGAAAAGAAAAAGGAAAAAAAGAAAAGAAAAAGGAGGAGGAGATGCAGTTTGTGTGGGAGAGGGGAAAATCGTGGGGGAGCAACTCGACGGTGGTGTTGGTGGTGGTGGGGAGGCGGCTGGTGGCGGTGGCGGTGGCGGTGGCGGTGGGGGGGAGGCAGCTTACCTAAGGTCGGCGACCTCGGGAGACGCCTTGGGTCGTGTGACCCGGGCGACACTTAAGGTCGCATTGCCTCGAGCAGCCCCGCCCGAGGTCACGAGGCCTCCGGCGATGCCGCTTGAGGTTGAGCAACCCAGGCGATATCACCTAAGGCCGCGCGACCTTGGCGACGCCTGAGGTCACATGACCTCAGGCGAGGCTTCTCGGCGGCTAGATCTAGGCCCCCGACGGCCTAGATTTGGTGCTCGCATGCCTAAGCGCCCACCGACCGAGCTTCGTGATGAAGCAGCTTATCCAAGGAAGAAGACAATGAATAGTGTTTTTTGAGGCCAAAAGGGAAAAACATGATTATCAGTAAAGGCAATATTGGAAAGAAAAAATTCATTAAACCTCAGCCTAGCATTTCGAAAATGCTGAAAGCCCAAAGCAGGTCCAGACCTGCTTTGGGCTTTTCAGCATTCCAAATGCTAGCATTTGGCAAATGGAACCTCAAAAATGTTAACCAAACACTTAATATTTTTCCCAAGAGGTTTTAGGGGCTCAAAGCCCCTTGGGAATGGTGAACCAAACGGGGCCTTAATCATCACATATAATTATGATTAGTGGAAGACTTCAATCAACATTGGTGGACGTTGGTTCTTTGCCTATCTAAAAATAGTCGGTATCGTTGTTCGTCCAAAAGTAATATATGCGGTGGTTATTTGAAAATCATTTTTACATATGAATTAATGCCTCGTATTAATAATCAAGTTGAGTAATACTTTTCAGGCAAAGAAGGCACGCGATATCACTTGTTTTTACTATCTATGAAAGCACATGGACTTCACTATTAATATTTGAATATGGAAAGTTGGGTCATTCTTTTACATGACAAGTATGTTTCCCTATGTTTTATTGTAAAATTATCATATGGTCTACTTTAGGGAGCGGAATTAATTAATAAATGCGAGTCCTTTTTGTCCGTTCATAATAATGTTGATGACTCTAATGAAGGCATGAATGACCTAATCTTTTGCCTCGAATGGAAATCTTTGTGAAAGTCTTCACAAGTAGAATAACGGGGTTTTAGGTAGTGCTCAGCCGTTCGATTATGCAATCTAGGGCTGACACAAGTTCGGACGGCGGGATGCGATTTGTTCCTTTCCTTAATGGCGTCTTATAATCCTTAAACAAGCATAATTCCTGCTTACTTCTGGAGTAATCATTTCCTTATTGTGCGCGTGTTTGGTAAGTCAACTTGGCAGGTATCTACTCCGCCATATGGCGACAAAGTGGTGATCTTTCTCCACTTGAAAAATGGATATTTTTATTATTACCCTTGAGGAAGTTTTGGGAGGATCCAAAATGAAAATTTTTTATGATGAAAGCCTAAAATGTGTCATGCCCTGATCCTCCAAGCACGTGCCTATCCCTGCTTGGTCGATTAATAGTGATGTCTCATGACGCATCGCCAACTCATTCATTTTAGTACGCATGCGAAAGCGAATAAATAAATCCCCATACAACAACAAGATGGGATAGAAAAGTATGGCCAATTTCTCGCAAAATATCTTTTTATAAACACACAGGTTTATACACAGAAGCCTACAAAAAAGAATCGGCTTTCAACAAAAGAGAAATGTCCTGGGACTAACTAGTCGGACATGCTCGCCGATTCTTCGAGCTTCACCTCCTAAACTCCGGGCTTCGGGTTGTGACATCATAGATTTTCGACTTTGCTTCCAATTCAATAAATCAGGCATTTCATCGATGCGCCTATAGTGCTATTCTCAGAACTGATCACTCGTGAGATAACTAGACTATCTATGGAAGCCATTAAGGATTTTAAGGCAAATAGACTTGAGGATTCGACCAGGAATCGGCTATTCGACCGTGCTCATTTGCCAAGATCATTGCGGCATAAATATAAATCGATTAAAGATTAGAGATAGGTTGACTCGACTGAGATGAGTGGTTAAATGCAGGTGATCTCACTAAATTGCAAAATTCTCATCGATGACACTAGTTTGATTTTTCTGTTGTTTTGGTACCCTATGTTCATATTTGAAACCTTAAGATTTTCCAACAACCGAGAGTCGCCAATGTGTCTAAGAGATTCATTGCAGCTCGAAGAAAATCGACCACGGGTCATTTGTAAAAAAGTTCTGAAAGCTACCCGGTAGCCTAGGTCACGCTAAAAACGCGCCAGAGTGAAATTAACTGCGAATTTAAGTCCGATTTCAGAAATTGAAAGTTCTATCATGTCACAATTG
This sequence comes from Eucalyptus microcorys, assembly GCA_014182515.1. Taxonomy (NCBI): domain Eukaryota; kingdom Viridiplantae; phylum Streptophyta; class Magnoliopsida; order Myrtales; family Myrtaceae; genus Eucalyptus; species Eucalyptus microcorys. The sequence continues at coordinate 4,088,346 of CM024568.1, read as the reverse complement.
ATTCTAGAAGCATCGACTCAGTCTTAGAAGATTTTTCTGCAACTTGAGACTTTTTGGGAAAAAGTCGTCTTAGGGCCGTTTTTGTTCGAGAAAAAGTCATGGATCGTTTTTTATTACGAAATTGGGAAGCAAGTGGGATCAATTGGTGAGGAAAAATATCGATTTGATCATTGAGGTGCTAATTGAAATTATGAGGGCCAAATTGAATTGAATTGAGAAGTAATTAGTGCTCATTTGATGCCAAAACCCATGAAATTCGTATGTCCCCTACCCCCACAACTTTTGGATCATTTCAAGCTTCTAGATATGGAGCATAGGTGGCTGGATTGTGGCCAAGGAAGTCAGACATGGCTGTGGTTGAGTCAAGGGGACAATTTGGTGGAAAAACAAGCCAAGTGCCCCCCTCTTGCAGCAGCCTTCTTCTTCCTCAATCCACTTGCTTTCTCCATTGTTGAGGGTGCTTGGAAGCTTGAGAAAACCAAAGAAGCAAGCCCCCTTGCCGTTCGACCAAGTCGTACACCCACCGGACCGTTTTCCTCCTCTGTTTTCCTTATTCCAGTTTCTACTCCAGCTAACCTTTCGCCAAAGATCTGAGTAGAAAGTGGTCTTCCTGAACAAATTAGCCAATGATCAACCCATCATCGTGACCAGTACATCCAGACCGTTCGAAAGAGCCCGACCTTGCCCTGAATGGAGTCGCTGACCGTCCTGTACGGCCATCGTAAGCCGCCGATTGCCGATCCGTCGATCTGCTACCCGCTTGCGCTATTTCGCGCTTTCCTTCATTTTTATCCCATTCCAGCCCTTCTTTTGCCCATCCCAACCTCCAACAAGCCCTCAAGACCCCCGGGAGCTACTGGTTGCCGACCACCCGCTTGCTGGAGCTCTGATCAGCCCATTTCCTTGCCGTTCAGCCGTTGGTTCTCCTTTGTCCAGCAAACAGAAGCAGAAGCCAAACCAGCTTTGTTTCCTCTGTTATACAGCTCAAAACAGAGAGCAAGATCAGTCGGTTTCCAGCTGAGTCTTGGCTTGTTTTGAGGTGGTTCTGGGCCCTGAAAGTTAGGCTCGCTATGAAGGAAGTTGATCCCCGCGACGTTCCCGTTGATTCGCACCGACCCGCTCATCAAACAAGTGAATTTAACTCACTAATCCTCAATTAGTAGGTTAATGATGCCTAGGGGTTGATTAGATTAAATTAAGCATGTTTAAATGGATAGATTAGATTAGATTAGTTAATTTAATTATCTACCGATGCATGTTAGGTAGTTAGAGCCATTAGCGAGTAGACACGTACTATTATTTATGGAACGAACTTCAAAATTTTTCCGAGTCTGTTTCGGCGTCCAATTAGGCATTACGGGCCTAAATTGGATCTATTGGCATTCATTTAATATTTTCGTAATTATTTATTTATTTATTTGTTTTCCAGAAATTAGGCTGGGATAGTTGACAATCGGAATTTTATGCTGATCGTAGTGGTACTTTTTGTTTATTTAATTAAGCTATAATTTGTGCTGAATTGATTTAATTATGATTTTAGGACTTTATTCCTAAATTTGATAATTTTTGTAATTAATTGGAAAATTACCGAGCGTCGGTCTACGATGCCAAAAATCTATTTTGAGACTGCTGAAAATAGTGGGAAGTTCAAAAGTGAAAACCTTATATTTTGGCTAAGGCCGGCTGTGTACCCACACACGTGTAAATTTTTATCGAGTATTACAAAGAGGGTAAATTGATTGTGTCTTCAGAACAAAAATACTATAACGGCTCGATGATTCGTATGTCGTCTAGAGAATGGACGTTATACTATTATAACTCGATGACTCTTCTGTCATCTTGAGAAAGAATTGCATGTATACCGGCTCGGTGACTCTATATGTCATCTCGGAGATAGGACGGTATGATTTAACAGCTCGATGACTCTCATGTCATCTTGAGAAGAAATTGCTTGTATACCAGCTCGGTGACTCTATATGTTATCTCGAAGATAGGACAGTATGATTTAACAGCTCGATGACTCTCAAGTCATCTTGAGAAGGAATTGCTTGTATACCAACTTGGTGACTCTATATGTCATCTCGGAGATAGGATGGATGATTTAACAGCTCGATGACTCTCATGTCATCTTGAGAAGGAATTGCTTGTATATTGGCTCGGTGGCTCTATATGTCATCTTGGAGATAGGACGGTATGACCCAACAGTGTGTTATAATGGCTCGATGACTCTATATGAAGTCTTGGAGATAGAATGTTATGCACAGGTATGTTATAACGGCTCGATGACTCTATATGTCGTCTTGGAGATAGAACGTTATGCATACCCGCTCGATGGCTCTATATGTCATCTGGAGATAGGATAAAATACTATCTATATTTCAATTACAATGAGGAGTCCTAGATTTTGATCGGATTCTTAGATAGTATTGAATGGGCCGACCCAGAAATGGTCGTGGTGACATGTAATCGATTGGGTCGATTGATTGATGATTCGATCTGATTGAGTGATTTGATTGTTGATATGATTCATTGAAATATTAAATGATGCTGACTTGTAGGAAGGAGACTGAGGCTAAGGTAAGTCCTTTGACCCGTGTTGTGCTTAGGCAGCCCTTGGGGCGTATTAGCTTCCTAATCGGGTTTTGGTGGGGTAAAACTTGCTGAGACATTGTTTCCTTGGTTATTGTATAATCATTTTTAGGTCCCTAGTTGACATTGGTGGAGGACCCGAGGCCCGAAGTTAGAAGGTAAAGCCCGAAGAATCGGCGTCCTTGTTTGACTAGCTAATCATTGGAGAATTCTATTTTGATGAAAGTCGATTTCTTTTTGTAGGCTTCTGTGTATAAACCTATTTGTTTTATAAAAAATTATTTTGAGAAAAATTGGTTCTACTTTCCTATCCCATTGTTTTATTATATGGGGATTTTATTATGCTTCTGCATGCGTATATCAAATGAATGGGTCGGCGATACGTTCTGGGACGTCGCTATTAATTGACCAGTTGAGGGATGGGAGCGTGACCAAGGATTGGGGTGTGACATCCCCGTTTAAGTGGTATCAGAGTGCGTTTGTGTTTGGAGTGATAAGGTGCGATGAGTCATGGGATACTTAGTAGGAATGACCTTTATTTCATGCTGGTGCATGTGATTGATAGCTGATTTGTAGCTTATTTGTGTGGGTCACTCAAATTCTAATCTGGTTTTGGAATTAGAAAACAGGTTTCTATAAAAATCCTGTAACATGAGTGATCAGGAGCTGAGGACTCCTAGTAAGAGGGTAGCAGCCTTGGTAACTTGGGGGTAAAGTGCTGACAAAGGTCGGTACCCGAGGTGGTTGTGGCAGAGTGTCGACTCAGGCCAGCTCGAGTATAAGAGTACTGTTGCAGGTCGGTACTAATGTAGCAACACCGAGCCATCCTAGGTTCGATGGGATTGTTTAGGTGCTAGTGTTCCTTGGAATTGGTTGACCAGTAAGCTCAGGATCGAGTCGCCATTGTTGCCGTTGTCACTGCCGCCGCCAGTGCCATAACCGTTATTCTTACCACACTTGTTGAGGTCCAAGATGGAGTTGTGATATGGGTGTGAACTGTTGCATCTGAGTCATGGTGCTGATCCAATAGAGATGGAAACCGGTTTGGAAAGGAGCCTATGACTGGAAAAAGGTATTCTATCCCGCCCATTAGGAAAGGTGGGATAGGCAAGTTAGAATCAAATTAGGATGTCGTGTGTCGTGGAAGATGACCTGAATCGGCCTCGTGCCATCTTAAGATGAGTGGTTATTCTGATTGTGACCAACAGGGTCGCCTAGCTAGAAGTTGTTCCAGAAGGCCGATGGGATCGTAAGTGCCATCATCGTCAATAGGATAAGATCAGCGGGAGTGCATCGTAGAACACACCATAGGGTTTTTGGAACAAGCCTCCAGTGCAAGTAAGAGTGCATGCTGTCACCCGATAGGAAATAAGAGACTCACCAGATGTATGCTGAGTTCGTAGAAGGACGCATGAATTGACCCAGTGTCTCAGTATAACTGGAGCGTGCTTTGATTGTAGTCAGCACGGCCATTAGGTGAGGGACTGTCAGTTCGAGTTTAGGAATGAAAACGATCGTGCATTGATCAGAGAAAGAATGTTTTAAGGTGATTTTATTAGAGTAGTGCAGCAGAGCTTTAGACTAAGTTTGTAGAATTCCAGTTTGTTGAAATAAAGCGGAAGAAAGGGGAATCCAAAGCTATAGTTGTACTCAACTAGTTGCTAAGATTTAACTTTGACGCCACAAATGAACAGAGTTGCACTTGATTAGCTGGTTGGGTATAACCTTGTTGTCAAGTATGGGAAGAATGGGCTCCTGGAGCATATTGTAGTAATGAATCATTGTCGTGGAGTAATTTAGTCTAATCCGTTAACATGTAAAAGTGTCGAATTTATTGGGAGTTGAGAAGGATCCTCGACTTCCTTAATCTCATCACTTGAGGCAATCTGTTTGTTAGACAAAGGTTGCCTAGGTTACTAGACAATTATCATAGACAAGACAAAGTGAAGAATTGAAAATTGAGGACGTCTCAATAATCCAAGAATTTCTGGATGAGTTTCCATAGGAATTGTCAGGCCCGCTGCCAGAAAGTAAGATCAGATGTATGATTGAGTTAGCACCCAAGATAGAGCCACTCTCTAAGACTTCTTACCAGATATCACGGTCTGAGTTGAAAGGACTGATGGTGAAGATGTGAGAATTACTGGATAAGGGATTTCCACACACTAGTGCATCACCTCAGGGAAGCACCAGTTCTGCTTGTGAGAAAGAAAGATGGTTCATTGTGTTTGTGCATCGACTATCGCCAACTCAATCAAGTAACGATCAAGAACAAGTATCCATTGGTGAGAATCGATGACTTGTTTGATCAATTACAAGGAGTGTCGATATTTTCGAAGATCGACTTGAGGACGGGATATCATTAGCTGAGGATCAGGAAAGAGGATATTCCAAAATTATCATTTCGTACTTGGTATGGTCATTACGAGTTCACTGTGATGCCATTCGGGTTGACGAATGCGCCAGCTACTTTCATGGACTTGATAAACCAAGTATTTAAAGAATATCTAGATCAGTTTCTGATCATGTTCATTAATGATATACTGGTGTACTCGAGAAGTGCTGATGAACATGAGAGTCATCTGAGGATGGTACTTCAAAATCTAAGGACTCATGAATTGGACGTTAAGTTCAGCAAATGCGAGTTTTGGATGACTCGTGTTGCGTTCCTCGGTCACGTGATTTCAGGCGAAGAAATCTTCGTGGACCTGACCAAGATTGAAGTAGTTATTAGTGAACCAAGACTGACAATAGTAACAAAAATCAGAAGTTTTCTGGGTTTGGCAGGATACTACAGACGGTTCATAGAGGAATTTTCAACTTTAACGTCGCCTTTGACAAGACGCCTGAAGAAAGACGAAAAATTTGTCTGGTCAGACAAGTGCGAGTGTAGTTTGCAAGAGCTAAAGCAAAGCTGACTACTGCACCTGTACTGACGATTCCATCTGGTCCTGGAGGGTACGAGATCTATAGTGATACGTCATTTAGAGGACTGGGTTTCATGTTGATGCAATATGGTAAGGTTGTTGCATACGCCTCCCACCAGTTGAGACCTCATGAACTGAATTACCCGATGCATGACTTAGAACTCGCAGCTATTATATTTGCGTTGAAGATTTGAAAACATTACTTGTGTGGGGAAGGATTTCAGATCTTCACGGACCATCAGAGTCTCAAGTACCTATTCTCTCAGAAGGAGTTGAATATGAGACTGTGCTGATGGATGAAACTGCTTAAGGATTATGATTGTGATATCTTATATCACCTAGGAAAGGCAAATAACGCCGCTGACGCTTTGAGCCAAAAGTCATCAATTGCTTAGTTATTGGTTAAGGAGTGGAATCTACACGAGAGAGCTCAAGATTTAGTGTTCAAATTTGAGGTAGGCCACCTTTCTCATCTCATGGCTACCCTCAGAATTGAGCCGGATGTGCAGGTTAGAATTAAGCTACTCCAACCGACAGACCCAGATGTTCAGAAAATTTTGCAAGAGGATATCAAAGAAAGGAAAGTTGACTTTTAGGTTTCTGATGATGGAACATTGAAATTCTAAGGACGATTGGTTGTACCTGACAATGTTGAACTTGAGAGGATATCTTATCAGAAGCGCGTCGTAGCAGTTATAGCATTCATCCTGGTAGTACCAAGATGTATCATAATCTGCATCAAACATTATTGGTGGTCAAGTATGAAGGCGGACATTGCCAAGTATGTCGCCAAGTGTTTAATGTGTCCGCAAGTTAAAGCTCAGCTTTGCAAGCCGGGAGGATTTCTGCAACCTCTTGAGATCCCAAAGTAGAAATGGAAGCATATCACGATGGATTTCGTGACTGAACTACCGAGGAGTCAGAGAAGAAATAATTCGATTTGGGTTGTAGTTGACAAACTAACAAAGTCGGCTCACTTCATTGCAGTTCGAAAGGACCTCAGTTTGGATAGACACGCGGACTTGTACGTGCGTCAGGTAGTTCATCTGCATGGAGTGCCAGTGACGACTACTTCAGATTGAGACCCGAGGTTTACCGCTGCTTTTGAAGAGCTTGCAAGGTGCTTTAGGTACAAAGCTTTAGTATAGTACGGCATATCATCCTCAGACGGATGGCCAGTTTAAGAGGACAATCCAGAACTTGGAAGATATGCTGAGAACTTGTGTACTAGACTTTAAAGGAAGTTGGGAAGAACAACTTCATCTTGTAGAATTTGCCTACAACAACAGTTATCAACATAGCATACAAATGGCTCCATTTGAAGCGTTGTATGGCAAATCATGCAGAACACTGGTGTGTTAGGATGAAGGTGGAGAGTGAAAGATTGCAAGCCCAGAGTTGGTGTAGCAATTAGTGGATGTCGTGGCAGTAATCAGAAATAGGTTAAAGACCACTCAGAGTTGTCAGAAAAGCTACGTAGATAAGCATCGAAGGCTTTTAGAATTTCAAGTTGGTGATCACGTTTTTCTAAATGTGTCACCAATGAGGGGAACTTTGTGCTTTGGCAAGAAAGGAAAACCGAGTCTGAGGTATGTAGGTCCGTTTGAGATTCTTGAGAGAATCAAGACTCTAGCGTATCGTCTTGCGTTGCCGCCGAGATTGGCGCAAGTGCACGGCATCTTTCACGTGTTGATGTTAAGGAAGTATGAGCCTGACTCGACCCACGTGTTTAATTTTGAGGAATTGGACGTGGATGACCGTGTGTCATACGTCAAAAGCCCGATTTAGATCGTGGATAGAAAAGAGCAAGTTCTGCATACAAAGACCATCCCGATGGTCAAAGTGGTTTGGCAACACCACAGTACTGAAGAAGTAACCTGGGAGAGTGAAGAATTGATGAGAAGACTATACCCCCACCTTTTTGCTTAAGTATTGTATGGTATAAATTTCAAGGACGAAATTTTTATAAGAGCGGAAGAGTTGTAACATCCTAGATTTTCGACTCTCCTTTCAATTCAATAAATCGGGCATTTCATCGACGCGCCTATAGTGCTATTCTCAGAGCTGATCACCCGTGAGATAATTAGGCTATCTTTGGAAGCCATTAAGGATTTTAAGGCAAATAGACTTGAGGATTCGACCTGGAATCGGCTGTTCGACCATGCTCATTTACCGAGATCATTATGGCACATATATAAATCAATTAAAGATTAGAAATAGGTCGGTTCGACTGAGATGAGTGGTTAAACGTGGGTGATCCCACTAAATTGCAAAATTATCATCGATCGGCATTAGTTTAATTTTTCTGTCGTTTTGGTACCCTGTATCTATATTTGAAACCTCGAGATTTTCACGACTACCGAGAGTCGCCAATGTGTCAAAGGGGTTCATTGGGCTCGAAAGAAAATCGATCATGGGTCATTTGCACAAAAAAGTTCTGAAACTTACCCGGTAGCCTAGGTCACACTAAAAACGCGCCAAAGTGAAATTAACCACGAATTTGAGTCTGATTTTGGAAATTGAAAGTTCTGTCACATCACAATTAATTCTAGAAGCATCGACTCAGTCTCAGAAGATTTTTCCACAACCCGAGACTTTTTGGGAAAAAGTCGTCCTAGGGCCGTTTTTGTTCAGAAAAAGTTAGTTATCATTTTTTATTGTGAAATTGGGATCAATTGGTGAGGAAAAATGTTGATTTGATCATTAAGGTACTAATTGAAATTATGAGGGCCAAATTAGATTGAATTGAGAAGCAATTAGTGCCCATTTGATGCCATAACCCATGAAATTCGTAAGTCCCCCACCCTCACAACTTTTGGATCATTTCAAGCTTCTAGATGGGGAGCATGGATGGCTGGATTGTGGCCGAGGAAGCCAGACATGGCTATGGTTGAGTCAATGGGACAATTTGGTGGAAAAACAAGCCAAGTGGCCCCCCTTTTACAACAGCCTTCTTCTTCCTCAATCCACTTGCTTTCTCCATTATTGAGGGTGCTTAGAAGCTTGAGAAAACCCGAGAAGCAAGCCACCCTTGCCGTTTGACCAAGCCGCACGCCCACCAGACCATTTTCTTCATCTGTTTTCCTTTATTCCAATTTCTGCTCCAGCTGACCTTTCGCCAAAGATCTGAGTTGAAAGTGGTATTCCTGAACGAATTAGCCAACGATCTACCCATCACCGTGATTAGTACATCCAGACTGTTCCAAAGAGCCCGACCTCGCCCCAAATGGAGCCGCCGCCCGTCCTGTATGGCCGTTGGTCGCCGATCCGCCGGTCTGCTACCTGCTTGCGCTGTTTTGCGTTTTCCTTCATTTTTATCCCATTCCAGCCCTTCGTTTGCCCATCCCAACCTCCAACAAGACCCCCAAGACCCCCGGGAGCCACCGGTTGCAGACCACTCGCTTGCCGTTCAACCATTGGTTCTCCTCTGTCCAGCAAACAGAAGCTGAAGCCGAACCAACTTTGTTTCCTCTGTTTTATAGCTCAAAACAAAGAGCACAATCAGTGGGTTTCTAGCTGAGTCTTGGCCCGTTTTGAGGTGGTTCCGAGCCTCGAAAGTTTGGCCCGCCTTAAAGGAAGTTGTTCCCCGTGACGTTCCCGTCGATTTGCACCAACCCACTCGTCGAACAAGTGAGTTTAACTCACTTATCCTCTATTAGTAGATTAATGATGCTTAGGGGTTGATTAGATTAAATTAAGCATGTTTAAGTGGATAGATTAGATTAGATTAGTTAATTTCATTATCTTCCGATGCATGTTAGGTGGTTAGTTAGTGACATTAGCAAGTAGACACGTACTATTATTTATTTAACGAACTTCAAAATTTTCCGGGTCCATTTCGGCGTCCAATTGGGCATTACGGGCCTAAATTGGATTTATTGGCATTTACTTAATATTTTCATATTTATTTATTTATTTATTTATTTATTTTCTGGAAATTAAGCTGGAATAGTCGACGACCGGAAGTTCGTGTTGATCGCAGTGGTACTCTCTGTTTATTTAATTGAGCTATAATTTGTGCTGAATTGATTTTATTATGATTTTAGGACTTTGTTCCTAAATTTGATAATTTTGGTAATTAATTGAAAAATTACCGTGTGTCAGTCTATGGCGCCAAAAATCTATTTTGAAACTACTGAAAATAGTAAGAAGTTCAAAAGTGAAAGCCTTGTATTTTCGTTAAGTCCGGTCGTGTACTCACACACGTGTATATTTTTATTGAGTATGATAAAGATGGTAAATTGATTGTCTTCAGAACAAAAATACTATAATGGCTCGATAATTCATATGTCATCTAGAGAATGGACGTTATACTATTATAGCTCGATGACTCTCCTGTCATCTTGAGAAATAATTGCATGTATACTAGCTCGGTGACTCTATATGTCATCTCGGAGATAGGACAGTATGATTTAACAGCTCGATGACTCTCATGTCATCTTGAGAAAGAATTGCTTGTATACCGGCTTAATGACTCTATATGTCATCTCGGAGATAGGACAGTATGATCTAACAGCTCGATGACTCTCATGTCATCTTGAGAAGGAATTGCTTGTATACCGGTTTGGTGACTCTATATGTCATCTCGGAGATAAGACAGATGATTTAACAGCTCGATGACTCTTATGTCATCTTGAGAAGGAATTGCTTGTATACCGGCTCTGTGACTCTATATGTCATCTTGGAGATAGGACGGTATGACCCATGTGGCATCCAAAAATTTAGACAATCCTTGGATAGGTGACAGTCATGATCAATCGATGGGAGTATCGCCGGACTGTGGCATTAATATCATATATGGGCATAAATTCGTATTTGTTTATTTGGTTTATATGATATGTCTAGCCATGGACTAATCAACCATACAACAAGAGAAAAACTTTGGATTATGAGAATGCAAAATTTATTTCTTTAAGAGAAATAATGAAATGCTTCATAATGGTGCAAAGATTATGGGTTATATTATAAGTTTATGGGTCTTTTTATTTGGACTTTCTTTTTGCCCCAAAACTTTTGGGCTCAAGCAGCCCATGGAGGCCCACAAAGCTGTCGACCAAAGGAGGGGAGGAACTGGATGGAGAAGGCCACGCCACCCTTCCATTTGTCCTCTTGATGAAGCCACTTGTTTTCCTCTTGGAGCCAAGTGTCTCTTGCATGCAAAATCTAATGATTACTAACTAATCAAGAGATTAAAGGAAAAAAGGGGAGGCGGATTGACCGAGAGAATCGTCGAGGAAGAGAGAGAGTGATCGAGGGAGAGAGTGAAACCGAGAGAGAGTGAGAGGGTGCATCGGTGAGGGGAAGAAGGAGACCAGCCCTACCGTGCGTGTGCCTGCTGTCGCCGTCGATCAAGCCGCGCCCGAAGCCCTCCAGTCGCTGATTTTGCTTGCTGTGATTACGTTGGACTTAAGGCAAGTGAGAGTCCATTGATCTACATTTTGCTGTGTTGTGGTTGTTTAGTGAAGTGTAATAGAGTTTGGAGATGCTTGAATTGTGATGCTGGATGCTGGAATTCGAAAGAACAGAAGTAGTTCTTTAGGATTAGTAAACTGTTTCATGGAAAAACAGCTTGAGCTTTGGCGACTCCGTGAATTTTATGCAATTATCTAGTTGAAATTTGACTTCGTATCCTTGATGAAAGTTGTGGATAACATCTTGAGGAGTAACATACTAAAATTTGAGAAGAAATGGACAAGTATTGGTCGGTGAAACGATTTTTCTTTGAAAGTGTTAAATCTGGAAATCGTTACTGAGGGTTAGGGAGAGTTATAGTGATTATAGCTCATGATCTATAATGAATATGACTTTGAGTTCTTCATGAAACTTTTATCTCTAGGTCTTTTCTATAACATATCAAAATTTCAGAATTTTCTGAGTTTATTTAAGTGTTATACCGAATTTTCTATTAAAACTGTGCAATAGTGATGTTTGAAGTTTTATGGCTGTGATGTAGGGACCATAGTGACTCGTACGAAGTTCTCTTGACATGATGTTCTTCATAAAATTTTTTTCTCTAGATCTCGTTTATAACATGTTAAATTCTCAGAATTTATTAAGATTGTTTACTAATTTTTCCAGAATTTTAATTAAAGGAGTGCATTCTGTTTTATCCGAAAATTGTTTTATTTTCAAGAACAAATAAATTGCTCTATGAGATGTGATATCTTGGGTTGTTATTTAGACAGCATATGCGGTGACATTTAGCATATCATATGACATCAAGAATGAAATTGATGAGGCTTTGTAAACTCATTGAAACTTATGATTGTATTGCATCAAAGGTTGTTTTCAAAGTGAGACATATATGTATATATTGTGATGTTAATGATACCGTCGGACGGCTAAGTCGACGATGCCTCAGGAGTGTTGGGATGCCCGGAGGTGTGTGCCGGATGCCCGGAGGTGTGTGCCGGAGGCCTCGCGATGCCAGTTGGGGTGCGAGATGCCCGGAGGTGTGTGCCGGAGGCCTCGCGATGCTAGTTGGGGTGCGAGATGCCCGGAGGTGTGTGCCGGATGATCGGAGGTGTGTGCCTGAGGTCTCGTGATGCCAGGGTTGGGTGCGAGAATCAAGAGGGATGCAAATATTGGTCCCTGGGAAAAATGAGATTCTTTTGAAAATCAAAATAGAAAATGAATCACGCGCATGTGTGTGAATATGGCATGGGTCATAAATTGTCTATGAACTTGAGTTGGTACTATTTGGCATGGAAAATGTGGTCATTAAGGTATTGAATGGATCTCATGGAGATATATGCATGATGGCATGGATGATATGTGCATTTCACATGAAATCTTGGTTGTCTTGCTTGTTGCATTGTGTAGTTTGATGGATCTTTTACTGCTGAGTAGTTGTACTCACCTCTTTTGGGGACTAACATTTCAGACTAGGAGTTATGTCTTCATCGCCAATCACCTCTGGTACTTTCTATGGCATACCGATCGACGTCAAGGTTGAGTGTACGGAGCATCCTCACCAGAGATACGGGGGTTAGTTTTTGTTCATGTGCGGGATCTGGTTATATACGACATTAGATCACCTGCTAGCCTTGTCATTCAGGAGTTCTTGTCCATCCATGTCTGCTACGACGGGGTTATGCTAGGGATGCTGCCGGCGGCGGCGGTTGACGGGCCAGGTTGGGTGTGACTGAGTGCGATGGAGGGAGGATGAAGCTTATTTTTGGATGGCCGACACTAAATGATGGACTGATGTACATGTCTGCTGTGGAGTCGGGTACTTTTGGTTATAGCTGAGCTTAGAAAAGCCTTGGCCTTTTGATGTACCGACTCATGATGTTCCATCAAAGTTATGTAAATAAAAGTTGTTCGGCTCTAATTTATATAAGATGTGTAGTTGGTGTGCATTGCATTGTATTATTTTGTTGGAGTATGGGATAGGGAGATATGAATATGCTTCCGTTATATGAATTGCGCTGGGATCGATTTGAATGACATAAACCCCCAGGATTTATGGACCCATTACAATTCTATGGTATCAGAGTGACATATTATTAGGGCAAGTGAAAGGTAAGCTAACTGTGGCGACCCTGACGGATCAGGGGCCGTTTCGAGGGTGCCACAACCCAACGGTATGTTATAACGGCTCGATGACTCTATATGAAGTCTTGGAGATAGAATGTTCTGCATAGGCATGTTATAACGACTTGATGACTCTATATGTCGTCTTGGAGATAGAACGTTATGCATAACCGCTCGATGGCTCTATATGTCATCTGGAGATAGGATAAAATACTATCTATATTTTAATTATAATGAGGAGTCCTGGATTTTGATTGGATTCTTAGATAGTATTGAATGAGCCGACCCAGAGATGGTCTGGTGACATGTAATCGACTTGGTCGATTGATTGATAATTAGATCTGATTGAGTGATTTGATAGTTGATATGATTCATTGAAATATTAAATGATGTTGACTTGTAAGAAGGAGACTGAGGCTAAGGTAAGTCCTCTGACCCGTGTTGTGGTTAGGAAGCCCTTAGGGCGTATTGGCTTCCTAATCGAGTCTTAGAGGGGTAGAACTTGCTGAGACATTATCTCGCTGGTTATTGGATAACCATTTTCAAGTCCCTAGTTGACATCAGTGGAGGACCCAAGGCCCGAAGTTAGAAGGTTGAAGCTCGAAGAATTGGCATCCTTGTTTGACTAGCTAATTATAGGACAATTCTATTTTGATGAAAGTCGATTCCTTTTTGTAGGCTTCTATATATAAACCTGTGTGTTTTATAAAAAAAGGTGTTTTGAGAAAAATTGGTCCTACATTTCTATTCCATTGTTTTATTATCTGGGGATTTTATTATGCTTCCGCATGCGTATATTAAATGAATGGGTCGTCGATACGTCTGGGGACGTTGCTAACAATCGACCAGTTGAGGGATGGGCACGTGCCCGAGGATCGGGGCGTCACACTGGTCCTTTACCGTTATCAACTAGGGACCGGAAAATGATATCCCACAACGGGGTGAGATTATGTCTCAGCAAGTTCAACACCCTAAAACTCGATTAGGAAGAAAATACGCTCAAAGGGCTGCCTAAGCACAATCACAAGTCAGAGGACTTACCTTGGCCTCAATTCCATCCTGCAAGTCAATTCAATAAACACTCATCAAATAACATCAATCAAGAATTCATATCGAATCATCGATCAATCGACTTAGTCGATTACAGGTCAACAAAACCAATCTTCGGTTATCTCACTTACTCAATCTCAACATTGACTTATGGCTTAGCAAGCACAACCTACTAAATCTTTAGCGGTAATGCTGAATTACGGCTCAGTGAGCACAACTGATTCCAAATTCGGTGGTAGATTATGGTCTAGTGGACACAACCATACTTTGGTGGTATTGTTGAATTACGGCTCAACAACACAACCAATTTCAAGTTCGGTGGTAATGCTGAATTACGGCTCAGCGAGCAGAACCGATTCCATATTTAGTGGTAATGCTGAATTACGGTTCAGCGGCACAACCGATTCCAAGTTCGGTGGTAATACTAAATTACGGCTCGGTGAGCACAACCGATTCCAAATTTGATGGTAATACGCAACCGATTTTAAGTTGGGTAGTAATGCTGAATTACGGCTTAGCGAGCACAACCAATTTCAAGTTTGGTGGTAATGCTAAATTACGGCTCAGCGAACACAACCGATTCCAAATTCGGTGGTTTTCTTGATCTAACCCACAACATCACACGATTATTTATCCCCGGCCAACAACATTACTCTTCTCAACTTGATTACTCAATTAACAAGACATCTTGGCCCATTATCCTCATATTAAGGGTATCAGATAAAATAATCGTATGTGGGTACACGGTCAGCCTTAGCCAAAAATAAGATATCTTTACTTTCAAAATTTCCACCATTTATATAGTCGATAAAAACATTTTTGGTGTTGTAAACCGACGTCCGGTTATGTTCTAATTAAATACTGAAAATAAATTCCCAAATTCGCCAATCACACACAAATAGCACAAATTAGAGCTCAATTAAATTAACAGATCACACCACCGTAATCAGCATAAAATTCCGGCCACCGGCTATTCTGGTCTAATTTTCGGAAAATAATTAATTAATTGAATAATTACGGAAAATGATTATTAAAAGCAGAAAAAGCATACTTAGGCCCATAAAGCCTAATTTGTGGCATCCAAGAATTTCAGCGAATCCCCGGATAGGTGATGGTCATGACAAATCGATAGAAGTATCATTGAACTATGGCATTGGTATCAATTATGGGCTGTCATCTATATTTGTTTATTTGTTGGTTTGATATGGTATGTTTAGCAATGGACCGATAAACCATGCAACAAGAGAAAATCTTTGGACTATGATTAAATAACATTTGATATTTTTATTTTTAGAACCGAAAGGATGGAATTCGGTCATGTGTGAGGAACATGCATTTTAAAATTTAAGAATAAATTTTGAGGAGTTGGACTGCACGCAAGAACTTTGGTTATATCCTTGTATATGAAGCAAATTGACTATAGGGATATTAATTGATTTCTATGGAAACCAAAATGCCTTATAATTGTGCAGAAATTATAGGCTTAATTTTTTAGATTATGGGCCATTTAATTTGGACCTTTGGCCACAAATTTTCGGGCCCAAGTAGGCCCAAGAAGCCTCCAAGGCTGTCGGACTGAATAGAGGGGGGAAGGAGAGAATCGGACAAGGGGGGAGGCCACTCACCATTTGTCCATAGTTGCCTCACCCATTCTTCCACTTTGGTTATATCCTTGTATATGAAGCAAATTGACTATAGGGATATTAATTGATTTCTATGGAAACCAAAATGCCTTATAATTGTGCAGAAATTATGGGCTTAATTTTTTAGATTATGGGCCATTTAATTTGGAGCTTTGGCCACATTTTTGGGCCCAAGTAGGCCCAAGAAGCCTCCAAGGCTGTCAACCGAATAGAGGGGGGAAGGAGAGAACCGGACAAGGGGGGGAGGGGAGGCCACTCACCATTTGTCCATAGTTGCCTCACCCATTCTTCCACTTGTCCTTTCCTTGAAGCCATTTGTCACCTGCATGCAAAATTAACAAAATAATTAATCAAAGAAAGCAAAAGCTTTCGGTTTGAGCAAGGGAGAGGAGGCCAAGGGAGTGAGCGGGCGAGCAAGTGAGAGAGAGCGAGAGAGAGAGAGAGAGAGAGAGAGAGAGAGAGAGAGAGAGAGAGAGAGAGAGAGAGTGAGAGTTCGAGAGAGAGGGTTTGTAGTGAGCGGTCCGAGCGTGTGAGGGTAGAGAAGGAAGGCCACCCTCCGCCCGTGCTGTGTCCGAGTTGCTGCAGTCGTCGCCGCCGATCCCCATCGCCGTTGAGCCAAGCTGAGATCCCCGAACCCCTATTTTTGGCTAGCAACCGAGTAGGAAGACTTGAGGCAAGTAAAAGTTCATTGATCTATGTTTTGCTTGCTGTTATTATCTAGTGAAGTGCTGGTAGATGTGAGGAAATGAGGAATTCAGAGCTGCATGTTGATTTTGGACAAATAAGATGGAACTATATCAAGAAACTAAGTGGAAAAACAGAGTATGTTCTATGGGTTTCGGTTTTCGAATTGAAATGAGAATTCAAGGATCTAGCTATGGTGGATTTTTGGAAGTGAAGAGGCTGTATTGTGGTGTAATACACTTGTAAACACTTGGCTGTGGACGTTGGATGTTGAGGTTCAAAGAGTAGGAGTAGTTCTCTTTAGGACAGTAAACTATTTTTGCAGAAGACAGTATGACCTTCGGTGATTTCATGATTTTTCTGTAATTATCTAGCCAAAATCTGACTTTGAATCCTTAATGAAAGTTGTAGGGCACATCTTCAGGAACAACATATCAAAACTTTAGAATAAATGAACAAGGTATGACCGCCGAAACGATTTTTCTATGAAAATGCTAAAGCTGGAAGTTATTACAGAATGCTAGCAAGGAATACGGAAATTATTACTCTCGATACATAAGGAATTTGACTTGGTGTTCTTCATGAAACTTTTTCCTTTAGGTCTTATTGATAACATGTCAAAATTTCATAATTTTATAAGTTCATTTGGGAATTATTCCGAAATTTTCACCAGAACTGTGCATTGTAATGATCAAGCTGTTTTGCTTCGAATTTTCACAAATTATCCCAAAGGTGAATATATCTTGAATTGTTATGTGACATGATGATACTGGCATTGGTATATTATGCAATATTGATATTTGATGAAGGATTCTTGGGACATCTTGTCATTGCATTTGAAAGTATTTGTTGGGATTGTCGGATTCCCAAAAACCGGATTCGACACTAAATCGAACCCTTAAAACGAATGCGGAAGACGAGCCCAGGAATAACATGTATCATTGATCGAAAGTTACACTACATAATCGAGCGTACCTTATTATCCACAGATTAAACACCAACGTTGAAGTTCGAGGAAGAATCCGATCCCGGTCTACCAAGGAGCCTACTGTTGGTTCAAAAGGGAGAAAACTTACGTTGGTTTTGGGAGAGGGGAAAAGAAAAGCGTACGTACGTCCAAAAGGTGCGTTTTCTTTTTCTTTTCTCCCCTTAAATACGTCTTCTCCAAAAGACGTGTCCCTTCAGCAAAAGACGTCCCCACCAAAAATTACAACTCTTCAACGTATCCCTCCATCCATGGGCCTTAATTTTGTGGGCCAGGCTTTTAGGCCCAACATGGGCGGACGAGCTTTAAGCCCATCGTCATACAACTAAATAAAACCAACATCTCCCACTTGCACATGGTGGGCTGAACAGGATCCTCTTTACCTCTTTGCAACATTCATACCGGTGAATAATCCGTGCGACCAGCATACTTTGAGAGCTCGTTGCTATACATATGTTAGGAATATATAGCAGCTCATAATGGGTATCACACTTTGAGTAGATTAGTATGCAGTACCCTAGATTGGTTGATCACATTTATATCGTTCTTGATCTCTTTTAAACAATGATATATATATTGTATTCACAATTATGATTATCTCAAAGACAGTCATAATTGGTCGACCAGTGAATACAAAACTACAATGTGATTCTCCAAATTCGATCTTCCTCTTTCCTTCAAACTCTCAATTTCAGTTTAGCTTGCTTTTCTAGAAATGTCCCATTAGATCGAATCAACCCATGACCATTGGCAACATCCTAAGATAGCAAACACTAAATAGAAATCTTGAGAATAAGTAAGAGTCATGAGGGCACTCAAATTGAGGAACTCTTTTCCTCAAGAGTCTCACACGGCATAAAAGTTGAGATCAAACTTTTGCAACTCTTATTGGTCGTCACATGCATACGTAATATGAAATATGTATTACGGTATTAACTCATTTCCCATGAAGCGTATGTCTACACCTTCAATACCGTACAGATGATAGTTCAGACATACCCAATATCTAACTTGAGTTCACGTATCTACTCATTCACATAATTCATCAGAACTCACATCTGGCATCTTAGACAGATAAAGTAAAATATGTGGGGTATTTTACTTTCGGACATAGTACATATCATGTCCTCATCTTAACACTTAGTTAAGGCGACATATATATTTTAAGCTTGAGCTCTCGATTATCACCTAGATAATAAGCTTAAAAACCGTCTCATCTCTATTTATCACATAGTAAATAGAGTCGATTACCCGTGTGAGTAGGCTAATCTTATATCTGTTCGACATACTTTCTCAACTTAATGTAATGCACCGAGCATTAAAATGCATAAAGGTCAAACAAAGATTCATAGGCATTAATGATGAAAACACAAATTCATCAAATGTGAACACTTAAGAGAAATTACAATATTCAGTACATCAGCCTCTACGCAATCCTAGAGATTTCACATGGCCACAAAACATATCTCTAGGTATTGGTTTTGTCATAGGATCTGCTACCATTCTATGCGTAGACATGTACTGTAAGTTCACATCTTTTCGTGCAATCATATCTTTGACAAAATTATACTTGGTATCTATATGTTTGGTCTTACCATGATATTTTGGATCTTTGGTGTACGCTATAGCTGCTTGGCTATCATAGTTAACCAATAATAGATTTGCAGCTTTCTCAATAACACCTAAATGATCCAAAAAATCTCTTAAGCCAAACTCCTTCTTGTACCGCTGCTGAAAATGCCATGAACTCAGCTTCCATCGTGGACAAGGCTGTATACATTTGTTTCTTACTGCTCCAACATATGGCGCCATTATTCAGTTAGAAAACAAACTCAGAGGTAGATTTCTTTTCATCTAAATCTCCTCCCCAATCAGCATCAGAATAGCCTTAGAGTCGCAGATCTTTTCCTTGATAACTCAGCGTATAATCATCAGTTCCCTTTAGATACCTCAGTATTCACTTAACGGCTTTCCAATGTGCTTGACCTGGATTGGATTGGTATCTACTCACCATTCTAACTGCAAAACATATGTCAGGTCTTGTACACATGATAGTGTACATCAAGCTCTCAACAGCACTAGCATAAGAAACATGTTTCATTTGTTCATTCTCTTGTGGAGTCCTTGGACACAGTCTATGGCTCAATCCTTCACCTTTTACAATAGGAGTGTCTATGGGTTTACAATCTTGCATACGAAATCGTTCAAGAACCTTATTTATATATGTTTCTTGCGAAAGAGATAACGACCTCTTCAAACGATCTTTTGAAATCTTAACTCCAAGAATGTATGCAGTCTCACCCATATCTCTCATCTCAAAGTTGGAAGATAACCAACTCTTCACATTATTTACAAACTCCATATTGCTTCCGGCAATTAGTATATCATCAACATATAATGATATGATCACAAATTGATCTTTGGATCTTTTGATATATACACAATGATCCTCATCTATCATTGTAAAATCATATGCCATTATGACATTATGAAAACGTATATACCATTGTCTCGATCACTGCTTAAGGCCGTATATCGATCTCAAAAGTCGACATACCTTTCCTTCTTGGCCTTCTTTAATGAAACCAGTAGATTGTTCCATATATATTTCTTCCTCTAATTCTCCATTGAGGAAAGCAGCCTTTACATCTATTTGATGTAACTCAAGATCCATACTAGCCACTATTGCCAGAATAATGCGAATCGAGGTAAATCTCACTACAGGAGAAAATGTTTCTTCATAATCAATTCCTTCCGTTGATTATACCCCCTTCGCCACAAGGCGAGCTTTATGCCTTTCTATCGAGCCATCAGCTTTTCGCTTTATTTTGAGAACCCACTTGTTCCCAATAGCTTTGCGTCCCTTTGGAAGATCAATTAGTTCCCAAACTTGGTTTGACTTCATTGACTCAATCTCCTCTTCCATTGCATGAATCCATTTTTTCCTTACTAGGGCAATTTAGAGCCTCATTAATATTTCTTGGCTCATCCTCATCTTGCGGAGTAATCATAAAAGTTTCCCCTTCAATGTCAAAACGTCGACGGGGAATACTTTTGCGACTTGTTCGCCGTATGGGAGATTATACACTTTGCACATCATTCCCCATTATGCTCCCACTAGGATTAGATAATGATGATGTCGTCTCATCATGTGGTTGTAATTGAGAATGAGTTGAATTCAATTCATCACTTCTCATATTACTCCCACTTGGATGAATTCCACTAATATCATTATTTTGATCCAAGGTTTCAAATAGGGAGTAATCTTCATCTATTTTGTCATTCTTAGGAAATTCATCCTCTAAGAATGTGACATCCAGTGATTCAAATTCAGTTATACTCCCACTTTCCTACTCACCTATGAACACATACCCTTTCGAGTGTTCGGAGTATCTTATGAAAATACTCTTCTTTCCTCTGGGACCCAATTTCCTAAACTTGTGAGAGGGCTCATGAGTATAGGCAGCACAACCCCATGGCTTAAGAAAACTTAAGTCGGGTTTTCTACCTGTCCATAACTCATATGGAGTGGAAGTAATTCATTTGGAAGGCATTCGGTTAAGTATATAGGCAGCAGTTAACAACGCATCACTCCAAAAAGTGATAGGTAAGTTTGCATGTGCCATCATGGCCCTAACCATTTCCAGTAAGGTTCTGTTTCTTCTCTCCGCAACACCATTTTGTTGAGGAGTATATGGAATATACAACTGTCTTTCTATTCCTTTTTCATCACATAATTTTCTGAACTCATCAGATAAATATTCTTAATCTCGATCGGATCGCAATACTTTTATTTTCTTGTCTAATTGATTTTCTACCAAGTTCATAAACCTTTTGAAACAACTCAATGCTTCAGATTTATGAGAAATCAAATAGACATATCCGAATCGAGTATAATCATTTATAAAAGTGATGAAATAAACAGCCCCATGCCTTCCTCTCACATTCATTGGACCACAGACGTCAAAATGGATTAAATGCAGATGAAATTTAGCTCTTTTACCTTTTCCAAATGATTTCCTTGTCGTTTTCCCTACTAGACAATGCTCACATATGGGCAAATTGACTTTTTCAATGTTGCCCAACAAGCCCTCTTTGGCTAGTCTATTCATACGTTGTTGGCCAATATGACCAAGTCTAGCATGCCACACATTCACATCATTATCATATGAATTAGGAGACGTGAGAAGGGAATAACAAACATTTGCATTAACATAGTCAATATCTAATACAATGAAACCATCCAGAAAATAACCACAACCATAGTAGTTTGTATCCAAATACAAATATACACCTCTATTATGGAAGTTCATATTAAAACCAAGCTTGACCAACACCAAAACAGACACTAAATTTCGACGAATCCTCGGAACATATAAAACATCATGTAGGAACAAGGTGCATCCACCACGCATGTTCAATTGGTAGGTGCCAATCCCTTTAACTTCAGCTCTGGAGTTATTTCCCACATAGATCCACTTAGTTCCAGTTAGTACTCGTCGGAATTCCACGAAGGATTCTCTATCCTTCGCTACATGGTCTGTCGCTCCTGAATCTATAGTCCACAAAGGATTGGATTCAGCCAATAATACAGAACTTGACACATAAGCAAAGTTCTCAAATGTACAAGAAGTGTTTACCTTTTTCGGCTCACAACAGTTGCGAGCATAATAACCTTTCTTGTCACAATTGTAACACCTCACCCTTGACATTTTCTTCACTTGAGGACTTTTTCCTCTCTTGTGTTGGTTAACTCTTGATTTCTTGCAATAAGGACTTGATCCTTTGCATTCCCACATATTGAACGAATCAATACGCTTGCGCTTAGAGCTCAAAGCCCTTTCTGAGGTAGAACCAGCATTGCAAATATCTATTTTCGGCTCAAATGCCGTTAGGCAGTTCTCTACTAGCTCAAGGTGGCACGTGGCATCCTCACGATCTTCTATAACATGGTCAAGAGCTTCTAATGCTTCTTGCTTTTCCAGCACATATTGAATCTTCATATTCAATATTTCACAATTGTTGCCGTTCATATTAGCAATTACGTTCTTAGTTGCTGAAACCATCGATCTGAACACATCAGACATATATGCACGAATAATTAATGCCTATTATGCATCCACTTTGCACAGACCCATCATATCAATGAACAATTTCAAGTAAGGTTTCAGAATCAAAAGGTCACTATGTTTCCAATCATCCTCCAAAAGTCCTAACTTAAAACTATTATTAATATAATTGTCTTATGCAAAATAAATTCTATGAAGTTACAAAAACTTCTATGAACTACCCACAATAGTCAACAATAACAAAAAGCAAATAATATTTGACATCCAATAAAATAATAATGCTTTCACATAGTACAACTGTCCACTACACTAAGTAATATATACAGAGGAAAATATCGACATAGAAAGAGATATTTACACCCAAAACATCTCAAACTAATCTAGGAAATAAATAGGGAAAGTCCCTGCTAATCTATTAGTCAAAATATCTAAGAAATCTGAAGGCACATTTGCTAACCATGGAAAAAACTTTTGGAGAGCTTTCATGTCGCCTCCAAGGCGCATTTACTCTGCGTCATGTGGCGCTCAATCTAAGGGTTGAAGTTTTGGTTAACTCAATCCTATAGTACTCTCTTACAAAAGCTACTACTAGCCTCCTATAACCCGGGACCACGTTGACCTCCCATAGGCGATCTAACACTGCTTGCCATTCAGGTGGAAGAGTGTTAATCAAGGCCGGCACCTTCTCAAAATCCTGTATAGGATAACCATTCCAGATGATTTCCTGTATTATCTGATTGACCCTGACCACATGTGATACTAAATCACCGTCATGTCACCGATAATTAGCTAACTCTGTCATAAGCCTTTTAAGTCTTGCACTTCCTTCGTCCGTTCTCGGGAATGCAGGTATCCGTGCATAAGGCATCATAGTTCCTGCATCAAATGCAGAACTAAAAATGGATCACTTATAATCCATAATGAACATAAGGGAAAATACATAATTTTCCATGATTCATGCAACAAATGCAGAATAAAAAATGGATTATTTATAACCACATAGACATAATTGAAAAAGAAACAGATTCTTTTTCCCTTTTTTTTTGGGGGTCAACGGTCAAAGTCAACGGTCAACGGGTCAATGGTTGGAGTCAACGAGCGGTGGGTCGGGCCGATCGGACCGGACAGGCTGGTCGGGCTGGTCGGGCAAACCGACCGGCACGTGCGAGGGCTGACGTCACGCAGACGTCAGCCAGCGCGTGCGCCACACGCGCTAGGCTTTTGCGCGTGCGTCACACGAGCCTTCGGCCGAAACGGCGCGTGCGTTGCACACGCCGATGACCCCGTTCGTTCCGATCGCGTGTGGCGGCGCGTCCAGCGGCCTCGGCGGCGATCTGCCACTCGTTTTTCTCATCTCGACGAGGGCTTCGATCCTACGCTTTCAGAAAAAAATTTCGACTTACAGAAAACAAAAAAAATGGGGCGAACAGAATCGGGGGTCGGGATTTTTCCGCCCCTTATCGGTGTCGACTGATTTTTCACGAAAATTCAATCAAAAAACATTCATATCGGGAAAACATGAACTAGGGCTCTGATATCAATGTTGGGATTGTCGAATTCCCAAAAACCGGATTCGACACTAAATCGAACCCTTAAAATGAATGCGGAAGACGAGCCTAGGAATAACATGTATCACCGATCGAAAGTTACACTACATAATCGAGCGTACCTTATTGTCCACAGATTAAACACCAATGTTGGAGTTCGAGGAGGAATCTGATCCCGATCTACCAAGGAGCCTACTGTTGGTTCAAAGGGGGGGACGAGTTACGTTGGTTTTTGGGAGAGGGAGAAAAGAAAAGCGTACGTTTTTTCCAAAAGGTGCATTCTCTTTTTCTTTTCTCCCCCTTAAATACGTCTTCTCCAAAAGACGTGTCCCTTCAGCAAAAGACGTCCCCCCAAAAGTTACAACTCTTCAACGTATGCCTCCATCCATGGGCCCTAATTTTGTGGGCCAGGCTTTTAGGCCCAACATGGGCGGACGGGCCTTAAGCCCATCATCATACAAATAAATAAAACCAACAGTATTTTTGGAAATTAAGATGTTAATTGTTGCCGTTGGACCCTCGGGTCAACGATGCCCCGAGAGTCGGGATGCCCAAAGGATCGAATGAGTCAATGCCTTGTGGATGCCCGGTGGCCCTAAGTGGCTGAATGCCGGAGGTTTTTCCTCAGGAGCTTCGGGATGCCTGGTTGTATGCTATTCGGTACGTAAATCCGGAGGGCCGGGATAACCATTTTCATGGCGAGTCTCAGAGGTATTCCTCGTGATGCCAGGTGGGGAACGAGATGCCTGGAGGTGTGGTATGCTCTGGATGCCTGGTGGCCCTAAGTGGCTAAATGCTAGAGGCTTTCACAATGCCAGGGTGGATGCGAAATCCCAGAAGGGCGCAAACATTGGTCCTCTGGGGGGATAAAACTGTTTGAATGATTAAATCTGATGATTATATTAAGTGTGAGTGTGGTCTGGTTATGGGACTAAATTGCATGACATGGAATGGGATGTGTCATTACAGTTTGGCCCTATGATCGGGACTTGTATAACTGAACATGATGTATTTTGATCCTTTGAAACTGCATTTGCCATTGCATTGAAGAGTTTCATGACTTTGATGCATACTTATCCTTTGATTACCTGTTTTTGTCTATCTTGCATGAATCTGGATATTGATGGTACTGCGTGATATAGTTTAATGAATCTTTTACTGCTGAGTGGTTGTACTCACCTCGTTTGGGGACTAACATTTCAAATTAAAAGACGCCTTTGTTGCCTGTCACTCGCGGTACTTTTTATGGTGTCCCAGTCGATGTTGAGTGCATGTGTTCAGAGCACATTCATGTCGGGATTCGAGGATTGGTTTTCATCCGAGTACGGGTTCTAGTCATGTATGACGTCGGTTTACCTGATGGTCCCGTGGTTCAGGAGTTTCTGTTGGTGCACGCTCGTCGTGATGGGATCATGCTAGGGATGTTACCGCCGCCGCAAGCTTATGGACCGGGCTGGGTGTGATCGTGTGTGACGGGTAGCAGATGAAACTTTTTGGATTGCCAGCACTGTCTGATAGACTTTTGTATAGGGCTGAATGGAAAGGTAAGCCAGGGGAAGGTCGGGTTATCTTTTGAGTATGTAGCCGGGTATAGAAAACCGCGGAAAATTTTGGTGTACCGACTTATGATGTCTATCAAGCTTATGTAAATAAAAGTGTCCGGCTTAACTTATAAAACTGTCTAGTGGGTGTGCATCATTTCAAAATTTTTGGGATAGGGAGATGTGATTTTTGCTTCCGTTATACATTTATATGCTGCGGAGGGACCGTTTAAAAATTATAAACCCCCAGGATTGTTAGACCTTCAGGTCATGTAAGAGAGAGGTAAGTAAACTATGGCGACCCCAACGGATCGAGGGCCGTTCGAGGGGTGCCACATAATTCTATGCTGGAACGGGCCCGGAAAATTCCTGAGGCTAGTTAAATAAATACTAGAATCTATTTATTCGCTAATTGCATTATACTAACCACCTAACATGCTTCGATAATTAACTAACTCACTAAACAGTTCTAACTATCCATTAAACCAAGCTTAGTCTAAACTAATCAACTCTTAAACATCATTAACTTACTAAGCGAGGATTAGCGAGTTAAACTCACTTGATTAATGATTCGCTCGAATCAAAACGACGGGGACGCGGCGAGGATCGACAAGTTCCAAAATGGCGACGCCCACCGGGCTTGGATTGGGCCTGAAAAATGGCCCGAGGAAGCCCACGATGTTGCTGGGTTTCCACGGCTGTTGGGTTGAACAGAATTGTTGGAATGTGAGATGAGCTGGACAGTTGGCTTGTCTTCATGCAGCTGGAGGAAGACACGAAGAACAGTTGGGCCGACGGTGGATTTTGGGCTGAAGCGACAACAACGAGAGAGGAATGGAGAGATGCTTCGGTGGGGATGGATGAATGGCAGCAGCTTCGGACGAAGGAGAGAGGCCACGTGAGCTTTGGTCAAACAAGGGCTTCGGTGGAATTTAAGGTTGACCGGAGGGAACACAAGATAGTGGAGAGGGGCGGCTGGCTGCTGGCTGAATTCGGTTGATTTCAAATGAAGAAACCGAATTGCAGAGGAAATGAAAGTGAAGCCAAAAGTTCACGCGAAGGAGATGGGTGGCTAAGCTTCGGTTGATGGGGGGTAGTCAAATGAGAGAGAGAGAGAGATCCGAACGAGGTGTTCCTAGGAAGTTTTGAAGAAACAAAGTAAAGAGTCAATAAACCTATCCCCAAAATTAAATTATTGGTCCCCTTAGACCTTCAATCTTATCTCATTTGTCTACAATTACTTTCTTGCAAAGTAAATTCACCAATTAATCCAATTTAAAGCCAAAATTGCTGCCCCCTTCCATAGCTCCGAATTTCCATTTTTGGTCTTCAATTTCTTCGACAAAATCCCCAAATTGATGTCAAATTTTGATGTAGAAAAAGCCCACATAATTTCTACAAGTCCCTTTCACCAAGTAGCTTAGTTGGCAAGTCAAATTCCCTTCAATTCGGTTGATCCGAATTTCCATTCGCTTTCCGAAACGTCCGAATCGATTTTCCATAAAAATCCCGGAATCTCTAAAAATTCTTCGAATGATGAGTAGACATGCCTAAAATAAATCGTGAGATGACAGAACTTTCAATTTCTAAAATCGGGTTCAAATTCGCGGCTAATTTTAATCTGACGTGATTTTAGCGTAACCTAACCTACTAGGTAGTTTTTAGGAATTTTTAGTGCAAATGACCCGTGATCGATTTATCTCGAGTCACAATGTACATCTTTGACACATTAGCGACTCTCGATTGTCGTGAAAATCTCGAGATTTCAATTACGGACACAGGGTACCCAAAACGATAGAAAATCAGTTTAGTGTAGATCGACGGGAATTTTGCAATCAGGTGGAAATTACCCACACTTAATCACACACCTCTGTCGACTCAACCTATCTCCGATCTCTAATCGATTTTTAATTGTGCCGTCATGACCTTTGCAAATTAGCACGGTCGAGCAGTCGTTTCCTAGTCGAATTCTCAAGTCTATTGCGTTAAAATCCCTTAATGACTTTCCTAGATAGTTTAGTTATCTCATGAGTGATCAGCTTAGAGAATAGCACTATTGGCACGTCGATGAAAAGCCCGATTTATTCAATTGAAAGTAGAATTGAAAATCCAGAATGTTACATCTCTTCCCCTCTTATAAAAATTTTGTCCTCAAAATTTAAACCTTTATAATCTTTAAGCAAAAAGGTGGGGGTACAATTGTCTCATCGACTCTTCGCTCTCCCAGGTTGCTCCTTCAGTGCTGTGGTGTTACTAGACCACTTTGACCAACATGATGGTCTTTGTTCGCAGAATCTGCTCTTTTCGCTTCATGATCTGAATCGGGCTTTCAACGTACGACACTCGGTCGTCCACGTCCAATTCCTCAAAATTAAGCACGTGGGTCTGGTTAGGCTCATATTTCCTCAACATCGACATGTGAAAGACGTCGTGCAGTTGCGCCAGTCTCGGTGGCAATGCAAGACAATACGCTAGGGTCCCGATTCTCTCAAAATCTCAAACGAACCTACGTACCTTGGACTCAGCTTTCCTTCCTTACCAAAATGTGAAGTTCTCCTCATCGGTGACGCTTTTCGAAAAACGTGATCACCAACTTGGAATTCCAAAAGCCTTCGATGCTTATCTGCATAGCTTTTCTGGTGATTCTAAGCGGTTTTTAATCTGCCTCTGATCACTACAACTACATCTACTGATTGCTAAACCAACTCTGGGTCTATGATCTTTCTTTCCTCGACTTCATCCCAACAAATTGGCATTCTGCATGCTTTCCCATACAAAGCTTCAAAAGGAGCCATCTGAATGCTCCGCTGATAACTATTGTTGTAGGCGAATTCCACGAGATGAAGTTGTTCCTCCCAACTTCCCTTGAAATCTAGTACATAAGCTCACATCATATCTTCTAGGGTCTGAATTGTCCTCTCAGACTAGCCATCCATCTGAGGATGATATGACGTACTGTATTGCAGCTTTATACCTAAAGCACTTTGCAAACTCTTCCAAAAAGAAGTTGTGAATCTCGGGTCTCGATTTGAAGTTATTGTGACCGGCACTCCATGCAATCGAACTATCTGGCGCACGTACAACTCAATGTGCCTATCCAAGTCAAGATCCTTTCGCACTGCAATAAAGTGAGCCGACTTTATTAGCTTGTCGACTACTACCCAAATAGAATCATTATCTCTCTGACTCCTTGGTAATTCGGTCATGAAATCCATCGTGATATGCTCCCATTTCCACTCTGGGATCTCAAGAGGTTGTGGAAGTCCTCCCAGCTTACAATGCTATGCTTTGACCTGCTGACACGTCAAACACGATGTCTACATTCATACTAGACCACCAATAATGTTGACGCAGATTCTGATACATCTTGGTACTTCTAGGATGAATGTTGTAACTACTACGATGAACTTATGATAAAATATCCTCTCTAAGCTTCACATCGTTAGGTACAACCAATCGTCCTCAGAACTTCAGTGTTCCATCATCAGAAACCCGAAAGTCAACTTTTCTTTCTTTAATATTCTCCTGCAAAATTTTCTGAACATCAGGGTTTGTCGGCTGAAGTAGCTTGATCCTGATTTTTACATCCGGCTCAATTCTAAGGGTGGCCATAAGATGAGAAAGGTGGCCAATCTCAAATTTGAAAACCAAATCCCGAGCTCTCTCAAGTAGGTTCCATTCTTTAACCAATATATGAGCGACTGAAGACTTTTAGCTCAAAGCGTTGGCGACCTTGTTCGCCTTTCATGGGTGATATAAAATATCACAATCGTAGTCTTTTAGAAGTTTCATCCATCGGTGTTGTCTCATATTCAACTCTTTCTGAGAGAATAAATACTTGAGACTTTGATGGTTAGTGAAGATCTGGAATCTTTCTTTGCACATTCAGAGTGAATATGATCGTTGCGAGTTCCAAGTCATGCGTTGGGTAGTTCAGTTCATGAGGTCTCAACTAACAGGACACGTATGCAACAACTCTGCCATGCTTCATCAACACACAACCCAGTTCTCTGAATGACGCATCACAGTAGATCTTGTACCCTCCAGGACCAGATGGTATGGTTAGCACAGGTGCAGTAGTCAGCTTCTACTTAAGCTCTTGGAAACTACACTTGCACTTGTCCGTCCATACGAACTTCTCTTCTTTCTTCAAGAGTCTAGTCAACGGCGATGCTAATGCTGAAAATTCCTCAACAAACCGTTTGTAATACCCTACTAAACCCATAAAAATTTTGATCTCTGTCAAGATAGTCGGTCTCGGCTAGTTGATAATTGCTTCAATCTTGGATGGGTCCACGAAGATTCTTTTGCCTGAAATCACGTGGCCTAGAAACGCAACACAAGTCAGCCAAAACTCACATTTGCTAAACTTAGCATACAGTTGATGAGTCCTTAAGGTTTGGAGCACTAATCTCAAATGACTCTCATGCTCTTCCGCACTCCTTGAATACACCAGAATATCATCGATGAACACGATCACGAACTGATCCAAATATTCCTTGAATACTCGGTTCATCAGATCCATGAAAGCAGCTTGAGCATTCGTCAACCCGAATGGCATCACAGTGAACTCGTAATGACCATACCAAGTACAAAATGCTGACTTTGGAATGTCCTATTTCCTGATCCTCAGCTGATGATATCCTGTCCTCAAGTCGAATTTTAAAAATATCGATGCTCCTTGTAACTAATCAAACAAGTCATCGATCCTCGGGAGTGGATACTTGTTCTTGATCGTCACCTGATTGAGTTGGCGGTAGTCAATACACAAACGCAACGAACCATCCTTCTTCTTTACAAATAGAACTAGTCCTCCCCAAGGTGATGCACTGGGACGTATGAATCCCTTGTCCAACAACTCTTGCATCTGCACCTTTACTTCCTTCAACTCCGATAATGCCATCCAGTAAAGAGCCTTAGAGATTAGCTTTGTCCCGAGTGCTAACTCAATCACGAACTCGATTTCTCTCTCTGGTGGCAATCCTGGCAATTCCTTCGTGAATACATCTGGAAATTCTTGTACAACTGAAATATCTTCAATCTTCAGTTCCTCAATTATCATATCCACGACAGTTGCCAGGTACCCTTGACAACCCCCGTCTAACAAATGGGTTGCCTCCTACGACGAGATCAGGGAAATCGAGAGCCCTCCTCGATTCCCAACAAACTCGAAGCTCTCACCCTCTAACAAGTTAAATTGAATCGCTTTGCGATAACAGTCCATTTTAGCTCGTTGCTTGGTGAGTCAGTCCATGCCAATTATCAAATCAAAGTCATACATGGCTAGGATTAACAAGTCTATTTTCCCCTCTAGCTCACCAATCGCTAACTTGCAACTAGAACAACCAAATGCAAATAACACATTATCCTTTAACGGTGTAGATATGCTAACCACTGACTCCAATAATGCGGGACTTAATCCTATTAGCTTAACATATTACTTGGCAACAAAAGAATGAGTTGCGCCTGGTTCAAACAAAGCATAAGCAGCATGGTTGTTAAGCAAAACTATACCTGTGATCACGTCAGGCGTGTCCTCAGCCTGACCTCTGGTGATGGTGTAAATTGTTCCTTGAGCTGGAGGTTTGAGCTGTCCACCCTGCGGTGCGTTCTGTAGTGCGTAAGCTCTAATCTGACCCAATGGTGGTGGCGATGGCAGCTGCTGTGGTCTCCCCTATCTTCTGGGACAGTTTTTAGCTATGTGACCCGGCTGGCCACACCCAAAACAATTACCCGACCTAGGTTGGCATAGAGCTGATCCGTGTCGCCTTCCACACAAACGACGCACGCCATTCTAGCTAGACCCTGCCTTTCTAATTCCACCCTTCCTATTGGGCGGGACTTGGTATCTTCCTTCGATCATGGGCCTCTTCCCATGTCGGATCCCTTCTTTACTCGATCCGAACCGCGATCCATATGCGGCGGCTCTCTCATTCTGATCTTTTTCAATCATCTGGACCTGCTCATATAGTTCATTATAATTTCTCAGATTCAGCAAAATCAGTGGACTCCTCAACTTCGGCCTGAGTCCATCTCTGAATCTTCTCGCTCGGTTTGCAGGATTCTCAACTAATTCAGGAGCGTATTGCGATAGTTCAACAAACTTCGCCTCATATTGATCCACAGTCATAGAGCCTTGGCAAAGGCGCTAGAACTTTGCCATCTTCATCTCTCTGGCAGTCTTCGAAAAGTATTTCCCGTTGAAGGCCTCAACGAAGGTGTTCCACTTTGGGGCTACACCTTCGGCAAATATCGCTCCTTGGGTGGTTCTTCAGCAAGTATTCGCAACTCCTTTTAGCTGGTAGGCTGCGAGAACGACCTTCTCAATTTCAATGCACATTAAAAATGCAAAGGCTTTCTCCAATCCTTGAATCCATAAAGCAACAGCTTCAAGGTCTCCTGCCCCAGTAAACTTAGGTGGATTCAATTTCAAAAACTGTTACACCAGTTTATGAATTGGTCTTCCACAACCACGTTCCCCGGTGGAACTTCAGCAGGTGCAGCAGTAGCAACAGCATTGGCAATGGCAAGTAGTGGCGGTTGCAACAGCGGTAAAGGCGGCGGTAAAGGCGGCAGCTTGATTCTCGGGGCCCGCTGCCCCATCATTTCCCTCTTAGCATCAAAAGCTTGCGTGATCCCAATAGTTCCCGGATCACCTGGGGCTGCTACCCTAGCACCAACGGGAGGTGGTGCTACTCCACTCGCACTAGCCTGAGCTGGCACTCTACCTCGACCTCCTCAGGTACCGATCCTCGTCGGCGTCCTACCCCGAGCTGTAGGCCTAATGGTACTCTTTCTAGGAGTCTTCTACTCCTGATCACTCATGGTATAGCTTTCTACCGAAACCTGACTTCCAAACCCAAACTGGATTAGAAGCTGAACAATCCACACAAACAAACAATTCTACCAAATAGCTATCACATAAATGCACCAGCATGAATTAAAGGTCTTTCCTACTAACTATCCCGAAGACCATCGCACCTTATTACTCCAAACTCTAACGACCATGCTTTGATACCACTAAACGGGGATGTCGCGCATTGATCCTCTGAGCACGTGCCCATTCCTGCTTGGTCGATCAATAGCAATGTCCTAGGACGCATTGCCGACCCATTCATTTTAATACGCATGCAAAAGCGAATAAATAAATCCCCAGACAACAACAAGATGGGATAGAAAGTAGGGCCAATTTCTCGCAAAATATCTTTTTATAAATATACAGGTTTATACACGAAGCCTACAAAAAGGAATCGGCTTTCAACAAAAGAGAAATGTCCTAAGACTAACTAGTCGGACATGCTCGTCGATTTTTCGGGCTTCACCTCCTAAACTCCAGGTTTCGAGTCCTCCACCACTATCAACGAGGGACTTGAAAATGATATCCCACAACGGGGAGAGACTATGTCTCAGCAAGTTCAACCCCCTAAGACCTGATTAGAAAGGAAATACACCCAAAGGGCTGCCTAAGCACAATCAGAAGTCAAAAGGCTTACCTTGGCCTCATTTCCTTCCTGCAAGTCAATTCAATAAACACTCATCGAATCACATCAATCAAGAATTCAAATCAAATCGTCGATCAATCAACTCAGTCGATTACATGTCAACAAGACCAATCTTCGGTCATCTCACTTACTTAATCTCAATGCTAACTTACGACTCAACGAGCACGGCCTACTAAATCTTTAGCGGTAATACTGAA
This sequence comes from Eucalyptus microcorys, assembly GCA_014182515.1. Lineage (NCBI taxonomy): Eukaryota > Viridiplantae > Streptophyta > Magnoliopsida > Myrtales > Myrtaceae > Eucalyptus > Eucalyptus microcorys. The sequence continues at coordinate 4,055,076 of CM024568.1, read as the reverse complement.
TTACGGCTCGGCAAACACAACCAATTCCAAATTCGGTGGTAGATTACGGTCCAGTGGACACAACCATACTTTGGTGGTAATGCTGAATTATGGCTCAGCAGCACAACCGATTCCAAGTTCAGTGGTAATGCTGAATTACGGCTCAGCAAGCACAACCAATTCCAAATTCGGTGGTAATGCTGAATTACGGCTTAGTGGCACAACTGATTCCAAGTTCAGTGGTAATGCTGAAATACGGCTCAGCGAACACAACCGATTCCAAGTTCGGTGGTAATGCTGAATTACGGCTTAGCGAGCACAACCGATTCCAAATTCAGTGGTTTTCTTAATCTAACCCACAACATCACACGATTATTTACCCCCGGCCAACAACATTACACTTCTCAACTTGATTACTCAATTAACAAGACATCTTGGCCCATTTTCCTCATATTAAGGGTACTCGATAAAATAATCGTGTGTGGGTATACGATCGGCCTTAGCCAAAAATATGATGTCTTTACTTTCAAAAGTCCCACCATTTATATAGTCGATAAAAACATTTTTGGCGCTGTAAACTGACGTCCGGTTATGTTCTAATTAACTATTGAAAATAAATCAATTTAGGAATAAATTCCCAAATTTGCAAATCACACACAATCAGCACAAATTATAGCTCAATCAAATTAACAGATCACACCACTTTAATTAGCATAAAATTCCCATCACAGGCTATTCTGGTGTAATTTTCGGAAAATAAATAAATAATTAAATAATTACGGAAAATAATTATTAAATGCAAAAAAAGCATACTTAGGCCCGTAAAGCCTAATTATATGCCAGAACGGACCTGAAAAATTCCTGAGGCTCGTTAAATAAATACTAGAATCTATTTACTCACTAATTGTATTAAACTAACCACCTAACATGCATCGATAATTAACTAATTCACTAAACCGTTCTAACTATCCATTAAACCAAGCTTAGTTTAAATTAATCAACCCTTAAACATCATTAACTTACTAAGCAAGGATTAGTGAGTTAAACTCACTTGATTAATGATCCGCTTGGATCAAAATGATGGGGACGCGGTGAGGATCGACAAGTTCCAAAACGGCGATGCCAACGGGGCTCGGATCGGGCCCGAAAAATGGCCCGAGGACCACGATGCTGCTGGATTTCCATGGCTGCTGGGTTGAACAGAATTGCTGGAACGTGAGATGAGCTGGACGGTTGACTTGTCTTCGTGCAGCTGGAGGAAGACACGAAGAACAGTTGGGCCGACGGTGGATTTTGGGCTAAAGGGACAACAACGAGAGAGGGATGGAGAGATGCTTCGATGGGGATGGATGAACGGTAGCAGCTTCGGACGAAGGAGAGAGGCCACGTGAGCTTCGGTCAAACAAGGGCTTCGGTGGAATTGAAGGTTGACCGGAGGGAACAAAAGATAGTGGAGAGGGGCGGCTGGTTGCTGGCTGAATTCGGTGGATTTCAAATGAAGAAACCGAATTGCAGAGGAAACTAAATGGGCGGCTGAGCCTTGGTTGAGGGGGGTAGTCCAATGAGAGAGAGAAAGATCCGAAGGAGGTGTGCCGAGGAAGTTTTGAAGAAACAAAGTAAAATGTCAATAAACCTATCCCAAAATTAAATGCTTGGTCCCTTTAGACCTTCAATCTTATCCCATTTGTCTCCAATTACTTTCTTGCAAAGTAAATTCACCAATTAATCCAATTTAAAGCCAAAATTGCTGCCCCCTTCCATAGCTCCGAATTTCCATTTTTGGTCTTCAATTTCTTCGACAAAATCCCCAAATTAATGTCAAATTTTGATGTAGAAAAAGCCCATATAATTTCTACAAGTCCCTTTCACCAAGTAACTCGGTTGGCAAGTCAAAATCCCTTCAATTCGGCCGATCCAAATTTTTGTCCGCTTTCCGAAACGTCCAAATCAATTTTCCATAAAAATCTTGGAATCTCCAAAAATTCTTCGAATGATGAGTAGACGTGCTTAAAATAAATCGTGACATAACGGACTTTCAATTTATGAAATTGGGTTCAAATTCGCGGTTAATTTCAATATGACACGATTTTAGCGTGACCTAACCTACTGGGTAGTTTTTTGGAATTTTTAGTGCAATTGACCCATGATCAATTTATCTCGAGTCACAATGTACATCTTCGACACATTGGTGACTCTTGGTTGTTGTGAAAATCTCGAGATTTTAATAAAGGACACAGGGTACCCAAAACGACAGAAAATCGGTTTAGTGCCGATCGACGAGAATTTTGCAATCAGGTGGAATCACCCACACTTAATCACACACCTCCGTCGACTCGACCTATCTCCAATCTCTAATCAATTTTTAATTGTGCCGTAATGATCCTTGCAAATTAGCACGGTCAAGCAGTTGTTTCTTAGTTGAATTTTCAAGTCTATTGCGTTAAAATCCCTTAATGACTTCCTCAGATAGTCTAGTTATCTCATGAGTGATTGGCTTAGAAAATAGCACTATAGGCGTGTTGATGAAATGCCCGATTTATTCAATTGAAAACAAAATTGAAAATCCAGGATGTCACAAAATGAGTAATGAAAGCATGGATCGCCCATGTAAGCAGAAATTTCCAAGGTAAAATTGCCTATTTTAAATGTAGTCACACTCGAGTCCTGAGTACATCTAAGATAAACAATTGGTGTAAGGATATTTGAATAAGATGGGATAGAAAAATGCGAATATGGCATTGGTTTTGATGCATGTGATTGCTTTCTTAAAGTTAATTTTTGCCCCCGCTACGACATATTTGGGAACTCGAGTTGAACATTTAGTTGCTAATATATTATTTTCCTTTGGAAGTGAGTAAAACTAATATGCGCATGCCTCCGTGATAAATTCCATTCGCTTGTATACGATAAGTACTCAAACACTATGTTTTTTGTGACTATTTGTATTGCTGCTGCAAGAACATTAACATAATCAAAGGATTTGCCTCTAGATGATATAAGATCAGGTCAGTGGCTACTTATAAAAGATCTTTTAAAATAAAGGATATATCAAATTACCAAATAACTAACTTTTGTGATAGTCGTTTGTTTATTGAGTGACATTTTGTCTATTCATTGAATTAAATGGCTTGAATGAAACTCACCTTTCGTGGAGATAATAAACAATTCCATCGCTGGGGAAAAAAACAAAAAAAGAAGATGATAAAACACGAAATTGGCCTTTAATGTGTGTGCTAACATGAAAGTTTCCACACAAAAAAAGAAGCAATTAATCACGTCCTCATAGATAGACAGTATAAATAATCTCTTTTCAACCCTCCTTAGCATAAGGGAAACTTTAATTACACCGCAATCGAGAGCTGCTTCTCTTCAACAGGACATGCTCATGCCAGTGAACGCCTCGTGTGAAGGATGCCTCCAAGGCCGCCGTCCCGGCGGCGGGGTCCACTCCTCACGCACTACGTCAAGAACTGCTCACCTTCCTCGCTGACTACAGCGAGATCCTTACTGATATAGTTGCTGATTGACTGATGGAGGCTACCGTCCCCGACCTCGGCTCCAACGCGTCGCGAATCTCAGTGCGGCTCGCACTCTTGATGCTGTGACGTGGCTCTGTCGTGCCTGTCCTTGGCCAACAACCTCCAATACATCGTCGTCAAGGTCTGGCAGTTGAGCCTCAGGTACTTGCTGGGGGAGGACTGGGCGGCGAAGCAAAGAGGCAGAGGCCAAGCAGAATGCCGCGAACTATGAGGAGATGGGGTCGAGCAAGGTGCTGGCCTCGCTGCCGCCGGCAGAGACATCGATGAACCACGCGAAGGACTGGTTCCAGAGGTTCAACGCGGGCTTCGAGGAAGATCCTTGGGAGGGTGGTTTGCTCCAATTGGGTGACGGCTCCTTTAAGGGTGAATAGCGAGACCCGGGGTCTTGGGCGGTTCAGGTTCGGGTCAATCGAATGATTAAGCTACTCTCTTGGTAATACACATCCAGTGGGATATTACTAAGAAAGCATTAATCAAATGGACAACTAGGTATCTTTTGAGTACCTCATCATCGTAAAAGAGAGATAAATCTAAGGATAAACAGCAGACGCGGAATGTTCTCTAAACAACTCAGATTGACAGTTACAAGAATACGAAAGAGGAAGATGTCAGACATCGCCGTCAAATTCGATCAATAGCAGCCGGAGGACAATAATGGGAAGCAGAATCAAGACATAAAATAAATAACGGGCCGCTTACAGTATCTATACCGGCCGCAACACTGTAAACACAGTAAGGAATCAAATCCCGTACAAACGTGGAGTTGACCGAATATGCTTCTCCATGGCCCGTTCTGAAAATCCCGCTTCCTCTTGCTCTCGTAGGGCACAGATTCCTTCCCACGAACCCAGTTTGCTAAACAAAATACATAAGGACACAGAAACTACCTGGTAGATTGGGACGCGCTAAAATCACGTTAGATTGAAATTAACTGCGAAATTGAACTCGATTTTAGAAATTGAAAGTTCTATCGTATCAAGATTCATTTTAAGAACGTCGATTCACTTTCGGAAAATTTTTCGGAGATTATGAGATTTTTACAGAAAATCGATTCGGAAAATGAACGGAAATTCGGTTTAGCTCATTTGAAGGGAATTTTGACTTCTAAGCCGAGTTATTGGATGTTGGGAACTTATAGAAATTTATGTGGGCTTTTTCTTCAAAAAAATCGGACCTCAATTGAAGAATTTCATTAAGGAATTGAAGCCTCAAAGTGTGAATTTCGGAATTAAGCTTGGACAGCAAATTTTGGCATCAAAATTGGATTATTTATGGATTTTTTAGGCTAGAAAGAATTAGGGGGAACCAAGGTTGATATGCATAAAGATCTAGGGGACAAGTTTTTAATGTAATGTCTAGCTCTCTTTGACTTCTTCCTCCAAGACTCCTTCGGCACGCTAGATTCAAGCTGGCTTCCATCTTCGCGCGGACGTTTCCCCTGCATCGACTTCTTCAGCTTCAATCTTCTTTGTCTTTGTCGCCTCATCCACCATCACCCTCCACCGAAACCCTTCCCCCACTCACATACACACCACCTTCACCCACCGTTTCTCCTCTACACCACACGTCCGAAGCCACCTCAGCTTCGGTCAACCAAAGGAGCTTCTTCCCCACCAGAGTTGACCGAGTTCTTCAACCTTGCTCCTCCACCGATTGACGCCACCCACCGTCCAGGTGCATCACCAGAAAAACCCCCCACGCCCTGCTCGAAGCTGCCATCCCACAGAAGGTCAAAGCCCAGTCCATTCTCCCATTCGGCCGACCACCAGTTATTTCTTTTCCCATTTTGCTCGGCCACGGTTTCTTCTTGTTAGCCCATCCGAAGCCAGTCTCGAAGCCGCAAGTCAAGGCTGCAAGTTTTCAGCTCGAGCAGCGAGCTTGTAGGCCGATTTCGGCCCGGTCTGAGCTCCATTGGCCTCGCCGTGAGTTCAAGTCTCGGCCACCGTCGCCGTGAACCGATTTTCGTGCTAACCGGTGAGTTGCATTCTAATCCCTAATTAGTGGGCTAATGACACTTAGAGGTGGATTAGTGTTGACACCTAATTTTAGCAAATTAAAGAAAATAAAGAAAATAAAAATTGCATTGGAACAAATAAAAGGAAAAAATGAAAAAGAAATGAGGGAAATTGATTTGATTGATTATGCATGGAAATTTGAAATTATGATGAATATTAGGATTTTGTTAAATGCAGAAGCAATTTAAAAATCAAGTGAATAAAGGGCAAGGATTTTACAAAATGGAATAGATCCGAGCAAAATTGAGCTGATTGCAAAATCATGCTCGATTTACAGCTTTGATTTAATGTGACAGAAGATGAAAACTCGGAAAATGCCATACAAAGCGACTGTCCAGAGTCATTATAAAAGAGAGCATCATTTTTCGTAACTGGGGGGCTTTTTCGAAAAAATTGAGAGCAAATATGTGAGGAGTCTTTTCCTAGGGTTTATTAGAGTTGGAAATTCAAGAAAGAAAAGAAAAACTCGTTTGTGGAAAAGAAAAAAAGTCAAAAGGGTGTTGCAAAGAGTGGACGTGAAGGGACGTGAGAGAGAGAAAAATAAATAAATAAATAAAGGAAAAAGTGCTACGGTGTCGTCTTCTACGAAGGGCCCCCCGATTGCGCCAGTTCGGGCAGCGCCGGCCACAATGCCGGCACCGCAACGCTGGATACCACCGCGCCGCGCCACCTCGCTAGTCCGCTCGCCTCCACCACACTGCGCCACTGGTCTCACTGCTCCGCCCACATCTTAGCCCCCGCCGACGCCTGTTGAGCACTTTGACGCCCGTGCTCGAGATCTACTCGCAACCCAGACCCGACGTTCCTTGCTTCAGCCGCGACCGGCGCCACTAGAGCCCGACGCCGCTATTGCTGTTTCCCTCCTGCCGCCGCTCGCCCGCAGCAGCAACCGTAACCCCGCCGGTGACTTCTGCCTGCGACAACCCGCACCTCTGCAACCGCGTGACACCAGCACAGCCCCGTCGCTCGCAGCAGCCCAAGCACCGCACCTCGCCTGACCCCGAGCGACCCACCTGCTCCCGCGGCTCCACCATCACCACCGAAGCCCACCGTGACCTACAGCCTAGCACCAACGCCAGCGTGTCCACTCGCCGCCGTTCTTAGAGCGATGCTCGGCAATTGCCGATCGCCAATCTCGCTGCATCATTGTCCCAGCTGCCACCCTACGTCGTCGGAGTCCCCTCACCCGCGATCGCACCAGCCCGACGTCCTTGCGTGCCGTGCCGACGCCGCCCGAAGCTGAAAACCACCGACCAGGCGCCGCAACCCAAGCTGCTCCTCCCTCGCCGAGCTCTGCTTCCTCCTTGCTGGACCTTTGCCGGAGCTCCATCCGTGATGCCCTTGCCGAACCTCCGATTAGCCACCCTTGGCCGGGCCCCACGGCTGCCAGCCCAATTTTGAAAAAGGAGAAAAAAGAAAAAAGAAAACACATTAGGTAGTTTTTTTTTAAGTTTTTTTTTATTATTTTTATTTTACTTTATCTTGTTTTTATAGTATAATTAGTCCTTAATGTATGATTGGAAATTCCAACATATTACCTGATTTGCAACCGCGCCGGGTTTTTTTTATTTCATCAATAAGGTTTTAGATAAAATAATTAATCAAGCGGGAATAAAATAGATATTTTGATCTTTAAGGCTTAAGATCAATTTATCGATTTTATCAGCGAAATATACCCCTAATCTGAACGATGTGTGATATTTTTTTATAATTTTGGATGATCTGTTTTGTCCTAATTACTTTATTTATCTTGAAATGTGTTTGAGTTAGACTATCGCATGCTTTAGGGTAATTTACATATTTAGACTAAGCATTTTATTTATTCTGAATTTTTGAAATAAAAAATACCAAAAACATGAATTTAGGATGTTATATTTTCATTTCATTAATTTGAATTGCATGTTTAATTATTTGACATTTTTTTTAATTTCGAAATTAATTAGAAAAAAAGCAAAAATCATCATGCATATGCCATGTAAGATTAAGGCATCCATTGTATGTCATCGCACATTAGGGTAAAATTGCATATTTCATTTTAAGTTTAGATTGATTTAGATAGACTGCATCTTAAGTTAGAGATTGGTAAGTTAAGATAATATCTTGATTTTAATTAGGGTTTTGCTTGACCTAATCCTTAATATAAGTTGGATAGAATCTTAATTTAGCTAGATAATTTTCACATTTTTCTAATTTCGAAATTTCATAAAAATGCGAAAAAAATGTCTTTGAATGAATTAGTTTCAATCTCTAGGATAGATTGCATTTTTTAAAAATAAAATAAAATAAAAATGTCATTGCATGTCATTTTGAATTAGATTCATGAAATGCATGCCATTTAGTAATTGTTGCTAGGTCCATTTAATTAGAAATTGCATGTCATTAGAATTAGATCATTTAGTTAATACTGCATTGCATATTGCATGATTTTCATTAATCAAGTGAAAACAAAAAAGAAATTGTGTGTTAATTAGAAATCATATCTAGGGTTGTTGATGTGAATTTTAATTTAACATTGCAGATGCTTTTGTTGCTTTGAGGTAAGTTTTTGCAATTTATTCATTGTTTATCTAGGTGTTAAATTGGTGATTTGCACACCCGTATGATCACCTCACATGTTAAGGAAACAGATTTAAAATCAATTTAAGCTGCCTGTAAAAACATTTTTGAAAATAAAAGAATGGTACCGAAAGGGTATTAGAGAAATCTAGCGTAACCAAGTCCCCGTACCCATAGTCTATGGTTCGTAGGAGTAAAGTAAAACTCCCGTTACTTTACTTGGGTTTCTAATCGACCCATCAAAAAAAAGATTAGTGGCGACTCCTAGATAAAATCTATCTGCATGTTAAGAATCTGAACATAAGTCGCGAAATGGTATGGGCTTGGGAGAGCCTGAGTTAAGTCTAGGCTTGACAATCCATTAGCCAAATTTTAGGTGGTTCACCTCAAAAATTTGGTCGTGACAGCTTGGCGACTCCGTTGGGGACTTGAGTTAAAACCCTTAGTGGACTTAGGCCAATTTTTCTTTTCTTTTGAAAAATGTTTTTGTTTGGCAGCGAGGATTCCTGGTACGTCCCTAACATTTAGGTGTTAAATGTTCTTACAGATTGGGAGATATAAGGGGAGTAGTCTTTGCTAACCCTTGTCTTGCAGATTGGAGTTGTGGATGAATGTTTTAAATTCAAGTTATTGAAGTGTTGTTTGATTTAAACTGTTGTGCATGCCTTACATGTAGCACTCCACTATTGCATACACAACTTCCCGCTGGACCTGGGCCGCACTAGGATATTTAGGATGGTGTTGAGTTGGATACGACTTTGACCACGAGGCCGCGTAATAGAGGTTGCCCAACTCAATCCCGAAAGTTTTTCTTGGTATCAAGAATGTTTACGTCTGCCCGCGAGGCTGTGTCGCATTGGGGTATCATTCTTGACTGAACTGGAGTTAGGAGGACTTGACTTAGCATGCGAGGCTGCAACTAAGTCATCCCACCCTTTTAACTCCATTTTGCTAAGCTGTCTAGATAGAAATCGAGCCTTACACTTTATGCGCTTGTCTATGTCATTGCCGTCGATTTTCCTTGGTGAAGTAAGTTTTCTATCCCTATACCATGCAATTTACTTTGGTCCGTCCATGACAATCTGGAGTAGTCATTTGATCTAACTCCTTTGTTAATCAGAAATGAAGTGAGGGAATTGCCATGCAATGAATCATTTGGAAAATAAAAAACTTTGGAGAATTTTTTTTCAATTCATGTCCAGAAAATTTGATCTTGCTAAGGTGTCTATTTTTCTAGCTCTCTTTAGGAAATTCTCTTCTTGTAAGAACTTTTCATAAAAAATGAAAAAAAAAAGTTGATAGATCATTGTCATGGATTGATTCGCTATTTGCACCTCATACTTATGCATTTTCATCCATTTAAATTAGGTGATAACGGATCCTCCACGCTCTCCCATCATTACGTGATCAAGGGCTAAAATGGCCGACCAAAACGAGATGCGCGATCGCATGTCCTCCATGGAAGATCAACTCAAACAGTTAGCCGCCTCCAGCTTATAACAGCTCAACTTCAATCCCTCCAGGTGAATCCAAATCCTCCACCCACTCTCCCTGAGCTAGTAGTCCCGAGGCAGGCAAACATGGCCCAAATGAGTGATGACGAAATGCCTGGGCTAGAAGATGACATGGTCCTTGTTGGAAAGGCCAAGCTTGACAGTGTTCCCAAAACAGATCAAGATGAGCGTGTTGCAAAGCTGGAAGAGAAAATGAGACAGCTGCAGGAGTCACAAAACTCACTCCCGTTCAACCTCTCGGTTTATGAAAATGTCAAAATGCCGAGTAAGTTCAAAATGCCAGAGTTCGAGAAGTACGATGGTACATCTTGCCCAAAATCTCATTTGCAGATGTACCATGTGCACATGGCCCAGCACGTAAAAAATGAGCCCTTTATGATCCAATCGTTTCATGCGAGTTTGACCGGGCCCGCACTAAACTGGTACGTGATGAAGAACGTAAACCTCCTCAAAACCTGGAATGAAGTGGCAGACGCGTTCCTCAAACAATACAAGTTCAACATGGACATCGCGCCTTCCTGAGAAGACCTGGAGCGGATGGAAAAGAAAAGGAGTGAATCATTTAAAGAGTATGTTGTGAGATGGAAAAACCTGGCGGCTCAAATTACTCCTGAGCCTACCAACAAGGAGTTGATGAAGTTGTTTGTAAAGACCCTTCCATCTGAGTTCCGTAACCGAATGGCCAATACGTATGTTTAGAGTTTCAATTAGCTTATTCCTGTAGGAGAACAGATCGAGATGGGGATAAGGGAAGGATGGTTTTTTGAGCCATCTACTAAAAGGTTCTCTGCCAAGAAGGAGAAGGATGCGGCCGTGGATGTGAACATGGCTTATAGCCAAGAAAATGCCAAACGTGCCCCGGCTATCCAGGTGAGCCCAAGACAGCAACAACCCACTGGCCGTCAATCATTCGCCCAAGCGAATAATAGAAGGAATTTCTCCCCTCTCCCTAAGTCTCCATCCCAAGTGTTGACAATCCTCCGAAAGAAGGGTTTGCTTACTAGTGAACCAAAGCGCCCTAACTGTGAAGGCATTTGCAGTTATGACCCGACGAAAAAATGTGACTATCATAACTGTGAACTGGGGCATTCAACTAATGAACCCTCAAATACAATATCCAAAATCTCCTAGACACAAAAGCCTTTTCATTCCAAACTGCTCGGCCGAACGTCTAGAAAAATATTCTACCAGAGCATGAGGATACGGTGAATACTATCCTAGAACCTGAAGTCGGACAAATCAGGAACTCAAAGGTGCACGTGGCAAATGCCTACAATGGGTTAGTGAGAGCTGGGTATTATTGAGGTCAGGAAGATGTCCCCCTATCAGTGATAAGAGAAAGAGTTGCCAAAATGGTGGATGACGGCATCATTGTGTATGCTGATCGTAACTGCATAGTTTCTACTATTTCCCACCTCATCATCGATTGGGAGGAGGAGCAGGCCGCACTCGATGCTGACAAGGAAGAGGTTGATCCTTCACTTGTGGACATGCCCCCATTAGAGGATGCATCTGACGAGGAGATAGAGATAGAAGTGCCTCAGCCGTATGAATATGTCAACAACAAGGCAGTGCCTTGGTCCTATGACCTGGATTTTGACCTTGTTACAAGGTCTGGTCGGACCTATGGTCAAGCCAGTACTCAACTTGCAAAGCCGGTCACCGATGAAGAGGCTAAGGAGTTTCTGGCCGTAATCAAAGCGAGCGAGTATAATGTGGTTGACTAATTACGAAAGATGCCCGCTCAAATCTCCTTACTCGAGCTCTTCATGACATCCCCCATTCATGAAAAGTCGCTAATGAAGGCTTTGAGTGAAATTCATGTGCCAGAGATGGTTGAGGCAGACAAGCTGGAAGAATTTATGGGATCGGTCATTCTCAAGGATTTGATTGCCTTCTCTGATGAGGAATTCCCTCTTGAAGGCAGAAGACATAACAAAGCACTCTACATATATGTTAAGCACAAGTCTTCCCACACGTCCTGAGTGCTCATCAATAATGGGTCCGCTCTGAACATTTTTCCGTTGGCCACTCTTCACCGCCTCAAGGTAGACCTGTCAATGATACATGCTGCGAAAACTTCGGTGCGAGCTTTTGATGGAACAAAAAAGGAGGTGATCAGGGAAATCCATCTCGATGTACAAATAGTACTGGTCGTCTTTAACATTCCCTTCCAAGTGTTGGACATCCCTACTGCATTCAATTTCCTGCTAGGTCATCCCTGGATACGCACTGCGGGAGCAGTGCCTTCAAGTCTACATCAAGCTGTGGAATTTGTGATCGAAAGGAAGTTGGTCACTATGTATGGTGAGGAAGACCGCCGAATTTATCATGAGACGGCTATCCCCTATGTAAAGCCAGATTCCCAGTTTGAATCAAGTTACCACTCATTTGAGTTGGTGTCCACCATACACGCTTCTCGAAGTTCATCGCCACCCACTCCTGAAGTTTTAGATATAGCCCTCATGATGGGAAGAGTAATGGTTGGGAATGGTTTTGTTCCTGGCAATTGTCTCGGAAGGAATGGTCAGGGCATTCGAAGCCCCATTGAAGCCCCTCAGAGGTCCCGTTCTGCTGGTTTAGGGTACCATGGAAGAGGTGGGGAAAGTTCTGGTGGACCAAGACAGGAAAGGCGGAACCCGCTACCTAACCAAGGGCAAGGGAGACAAAGCCCACTACCCCTGAGCACTCACGAGACCTTCCCCGGTCCTCCAAGAATGATGCAAGATGAAGCGGAAGTGATAGACACTTTGGGGCAACCTAGTGGCAAGTTCAATTACATGGTGAAGTATTTGGCCCCTCCCAACTTCTATATTGATCCTCGCAAGATAGCCCCAGATGGATGGGGTGGCATCGATGATCCAACACCGCCAAAGATAGAGAAGCCTGATTATATGCTGGAAGGAGTTACAAACTTGTTCAATGACCTCATCATAAGAGCTATTGATGAAGGACCCTCTGAAGAGTAACTCTTTTACTGCTTTTGCACATTCCCCCGCGTGGGAATTTTTATTATTTTTTGAGTGATGTTTGTTTTAGTGATTAAGTGTTGCATTTTTTCCATTCAATAAATGTAATTGATTGATGAATTTCAATGAAATTACAAGTTTTATTTTGAGGGCATGATGAGGTACACCAAACCAGCCTGGTGATGATATCCAACCGATAAAAGAAAAATCCAAGGAGAATTCTGAGGCCTGGGCTTCATCATGCTTTCTTGTGTCAAAATGTTTGAAAAAATGTTTTTGCAAAAGAATTTCAAAAAAAAAAAAAAACAAAAACAGAAAAAAACAACAAAAGCAAAAATGTAGATTATTATGTTTGTCTTTCTGATTTATCTACTTCATGTTTCAGGGACAATCTTATGGCATGCAAAGGTGTGGAAATGGTCCAATCCAATGCAACAAGTGCTGATAATGATGATCTTGAAGACTCGATCGAAGACTCCATTGAGGTGCAGCGAAGCTGGGAACAACATGAAAAAGCCAAGGCTCTCACATCCGAACAAACTGTCACTATTAATTTAAGTGACACTGAAGAAGCCAAAGAGGTGAAAATTGGGGTGTGTCTCCCCAAAGACGAGGCTGAGCGCCTAATTCAGTTACCGAAGGAATATCAAGACATTTTTGCATGGACCTACACTGACATGCTTGGGCTAGACCCATCAATCATGGAGCATTGCCTACATACTAATCCGGACGTACCACCTAAGAAGCAAAGGCTGCGAAAGACTAAGTGTGGCATACTAAAATTTCATAGCGATCTCTAGATGCATTGCGATCCATGAATAGGTGATGGAAGAGCCATCAGACTATATCATAGCCATTAGACCAATGTGTTACAATTAATCAGGGTCGAGCATTGAATGGATTATTGTTTTGGTTGAAAATGTGTCATACGTCCATGAGTGATCAAGGATTGTACTAAAGGATAAATTGATAGGGAAATTTTTATTCTTGGCCGTGTACTTTATAAGTTGGATTACCATCGATTAATATTTCAAAATTTTATGGCCATGTGAATAATTGTAATTAAGTGAATATAAATGGGGATTAAGGTGGATTATTAGGAGAAGGTGTGGGCTAATTTCTTAAGGACCAAAACCAGCCCACAACCGCCACTGTTCGGTCGACCAAGGCCCGGCCCAAGAAGCCCAAAGGGCTGTCGACCAAAGAAAGGAGGAGCCGGGTGGAGAAGCTCACGCCACCCTCTCCATTTGTCCCATGGAAGAAGCCATATGTCCTTCCTTTGAAGCCAAGTGTCCAATTCCATGCAAAACCTCATGATTACTAGCTAATCATGAGGGTGAAAGGAAGAAAAAGAGAGAGAGAGAGGGGCGGAATGGACGAGGCAGCAACCGAGAGGGAGAGAGAGTGTTTGCGAGAGAGAGGGAGACCGAGTGGGCTAGCGAGAGAGAGAGTCCGAGAGAAAGAGAGGAGGGTTCGAGCGGGAGTGAGGGTGCTTCGGCGAGGGAGGAAGGAGACCGGCCCCGCTGTACGTGCACCAGCAGCCACCGTCGATGCCGCCTAGCTCCGCCGTCGATCGAGCCGCGCCCAAAGTCTCCAAGTCGCCGTTTGCTTGCTCATTTTCGTTGAACTTGAGGCAAGTGAAGTCTGTTAGCCTACATTATTCTTGCTGTGGTTGTGTGAAGTGTAAATAGACTTGAGGATTCATAAATTTGATGCTGCATGTTGAAGTTTTGAACTAGTAGGAGTAGATCCTTAAGATTGGTAAACTGTTTTATGGAAACACAGCATGACCTCTGCCAATTCCGTGAAATTTATAAAATTATCTAGTTGAAATTTGACTTCGTGTCCTGGATGAAAGTTGTATAGAACATCTCGAGGAGTAACATACTAAAATTTGAGAAGAAATAGACAAGTATTGGTCGGTGAAATGATTTTTCTTTGAAAGTATTAAATCTGGAAATCGTTACCGAGGGTTAGGGGGAGTTTTAGTGAATGTAGCTCATGATCTATAACGAATCTGACTTCAAGTTCTTCACGAAAATTTTTCCTCTAGGTATTGAATATAAAATAGCAAATATTCAGAATTTTCTGAGTTGATTTAGGGTTTATACCGAATTTATGAATAAAACTGTGCAATGGTGATGTTTTGAAATTTTAAGGCTGTGATGAATGGACCGTAGCAACTCGTACCAAGCTCTTTTGACATGGTGTTCTTCATGAAACCTTTTTCTCTAGATCTTTTTTATAACATGTTAAATTTTCAGAATTCATTAAGATTGTTTACTAATTTTTCCATAATTTTAATTAAGGGAGTGCATTCTGTTTTTTTTTCCGAAAATTGTTTTATTTTCAAAAACCAATGAATTGCACTATGAGATGTGATATCTTGGCTTGTTACTTGTACTGCATATGTGGTGACATTTAGCATATCACATGACCTCAAAGAGCTGGATTAAACCTTTGACATTATTGCATCAAATGCTATTGTGAAAGTGAAACATATATGTGAATATGCATTGTGATGATAATGATACTGTCAGACCCTTGAGTTGACGATGCCTCGGGAGTGTTGGGATGCCCGGAGGTGTGTGCCGGATGTCCTCGGGAGTTTCGAGATGCCTGAAGGTGTGTGCCAGATGCCCGGAGGTGTGTGCCGGAGGTTCCTCGTGATGCCAGGTTGGGTACGAGAGATATGAGGGATGCAAACACTGGTCCCTGGAAGAAAAATGAGATCCTTTTGAAAATCTAAATTGGGGATATGAATCATGCGCCTGTATTTGCATATGGCATGGAAGATAAATTGCCTTAATGAATGAACCTCTTGGAAATACAAGCATGATTGCATGGATGATATGTGCATTTCACATGAAATTGTGGTTGTCTTACCTGTTGCATTGTGTAGTTTGATGGATCTTTTACTGCTGAGTGGTTGTACTCACCCCTTTTGGGGACTAACATTTCAGATTGAGAGATGCCTCTGTTACCAGTCACGCGTGGTACTTTTTATGGCTTATCGTCTAACGTCGAGGTCGAGTGTTCGGAGCACTCTTGTAGTGGTGTTCATGGATTGGTATTCATCCGTGTTCGAGTTTTAGTTATGTATGATGTGGGTCTACTTGATGGCCCTGTAGTCCAGGAGTTCCCGTCCGTGCATGTCCGCCGCGACGGGGTTATGATGGGGATACTGCCGCCGCCACCAGCCGATGCACTGGGCTGGGTGTGATTGCGCATGTGACTGGTAGAGGATGACACTTTTTGGATAGCCGACACTGGATGATGGATTGATGTACATGTCTGATGTGGAGTTGGGCACTTTTGGTTATAGCCGAGCTGAGTAAAGCCTTGGCCTTTTGATGTGCCGACTTGTGATGTCCATCAAAGTTATGTAAATAAAAGTGGTTCAGCTCTAACTTATATATGAAAAATGTGTGGTTGGTGTGCATTGCATTGTATTGTTTAGTTTGAGTATGGGTTAAGGAGATGTTGGATATGCTTCCGTTATATGAACTACGCTGGGACCGGTTAAGATAACATAAATCCCTAGGATTTATGGACCCACTATAATTAAATGGTATCAGAGTGAAATATTATCAGGTCAAGAGAAAGGTGAGTGAACTGTGGCGACCCTAACGGATCGGGGGCTATTTCGGGGGTGCCACAGCGGGTTTTGGTATCAGAGCAATGGTTATATGTGGAGTGATAAGGAGCCTCATTTGGAAATTGAGGAATATGATGACAATGCACACCATAGGATACTAACTAGGACGGTTGACTAACTTTGAACAACGGGTGATGGGTATTCACTCGTAGATCCCTAGTAATTTATTATGAGTTGCTTTTAGGTACTAGTAACATGTCTATGTTACTTATATATAGTTGTAGTTGCTTTTTAATGGAGACATTGAGTCACAGATTATTGCTGAGGCAAATGCTTGGAAGCTGCAGGAAAGTCATGTTGCGAGCTAGAAGTTCTCATCCATCGAGGGCTGAAGCCTCTGCTGCAAGGGCTGAACCCCGAATGGAAGACATCCTGCAGGCATTGGCCAATATTGGAAATTTGATAGAAAGACAAGCGCAGCAACAACCCGGAGTGGAACATCGCCCTCAAGGACTAGTGGAACAATTTCTGAAGCTGAAGCCACCTAAGTTTAATGGAATGGGAAGTCTTGAGGAGGTGGAACATTAGATTGATGGAATAGAACAGATTTTCCGGTTGTTGGACTGCAGTGATGCTGAGAAAATAACTTTGGCAGAGTACCAGCTGGAGGGAAATGCAAAGTTTTGGTGGAGAGCTTCAAGAGATACAATCTTTCCACCAGATACTAATATAAATTGGGATGAGTTCGTTAGAGCTTTCAATAGGAAGCATTTCTCTGACTACACTAGGGATAAGAAGATCATTGAATTTGTTTAGTTGGAACAAATGGAGCTGACAGTAGACCAGTATGAGGCAAAATTTTCTAAATTGTCTAGGTATGCTCCCAAATTGATTGAGGATCGAGTGGAAAAAGCTAAGAGATTCCTGAAAGGGTTGAGGACTGATATCAGGAAACAACTGGCGCCTTTGAATATAAGAGATTATAATGAGATTTATGAAAGGGCACAGTTAGTGGAACAGGAATTGGTAAGAGAGCAATTAGAGTCTAAGAGATAGTTGACCTTTAGTGATATTAGACGGGGTAAGAGACCCTATCCTGGTCAAGGTCAGACATGGGATTCTAAGAAAAAAAGTAATCTTGGAAACTTTGGAAAAGTCAAGGATGGCCTGAATATAGGAAAAGCACCCTATCAGCATGATGCTTGTCGAAGATGTGATGGGCAACATGGCCCAGGACCTTGCAATGGACGGCTGAAATGTTATGGTTGTGGACAAGTGGGTCACATCAGGAAAGATTGTCCACAAGAGAGGTCGCAATTGAATGTTAACCTGATGCGACAAGTGCAACAACGTACTGGTGGACCATATCCACAAAGGAATCCACAGAGGCCACCAGCACAAGTAAGGGTGTATGCGGTCACCCCAGAGGAAGCGGAAGCTTCCGAAAACGTTATCTCAGATACGATCTTTATAAATGGCATGAAAGCATATGCATTGTTTGACACGGGTGCTACGCATTCATTTATATCTGAAAGATATAGGCAATTGAGTAAAATAGAAGCTACACCTCTTGAGACGCCTCTTTGTGTTTCCACGCCTTTAAAGAATATGGTATTATCTACGATGGTGTGTGCAAAATGTAAGATAACTATATGAGGATGAGATATGGAAATAGATCTAGTTGTGATGGCTATGTATGACTTTGATGTTATCATAGGAATGGACTGGCTCTATAAGTATCGGGATAAGGTGGATTGCTATGGGAAAGTGATCCAGTTCATGTTACCTGATCAATCTAGTTTTGAGTTTTTCGGAGGTCAAACAAACCCTTCTATAGCCATTATTTCGATGGTAGAAGCGCATGAACTACTTGACGAAGGATGTCAAGGATACCTAGCAGTAGTAAGAGATCTTACTAAGAAAGAGACTAAAATTTGTGAGAATCAAATAGTCAGGGAATTTCAAGATGTGTTTCCTAAGGAGTTGCCTGGATTACCACTGGAACGAGAGATTGAGTTTGAAATTGAACTAATGCCTGGAACAAGACGAATATCGAAAGCCCCGTATAGAATGGCCTTGGTGGAGCTGAAGGAATTGAAGGTGCAACTACAAGAATTGCTTGATATGGGATTTATTAGGCCAAGTGCTTCACCTTGGGGTGCACCAGTTCTATTTGTGAAAAAGAAAGACGGGTCGATGCGTTTATGTATTGACTATAGACAGCTGAACCAAGTGACTGTGAAGAATAAGTATCCCTTGCCTAGAATTGATGACTTATTTGACCAACTGCAAGGAAGTTTAGTCTTTTCTAAAATTGACTTAAGGTCAGGATACCATCAGTTAAGGATAAAGAAAGAAGACATTCCTAAGATTGCATTTAGGACTCATTATGGACATTATGAGTTCCTAGTTATGCCTTTTGGATTAACGAATGCACCAGCCGCATTCATGGATTTAATGGATAGGATATTTAAGCCTTATCTGGATCAGTTTGTAATTGTCTTCATTGATGATATCCTGATATATTCTAAAGGACTTGAAGAACATGAACGACACCTGAGGATAGCATTGCAAATGCTAAGAGATCATAAGTTATACGCCAAATTTAGTAAGTGTGAATTCTGGCTAGACCAGATAATATTTTTAGGGCACGTGGTGTCAGGAAATGGAATTGCAGTAGACTTTGCAAAGGTCGAGATGGTAGTGAATTGGCCGAGACCGATGACGCCAACTGAGATACGAAGTTTCTTGGGATTAGCTAGCTATTATAGAAGGTTTATCGAAGGATTTTCACACTTGGCAGGCCCTTTAGCGAAATTGACTCGAAAGAATGTAAGGTTTGAATGGAATGGAGAATGTGAAAGGAGCTTTCAGGAACTTAAAAGGAAGTTAACTACAGCTCCAATTCTAACTATACCACCTGGATCTGATGGATTCACGGTGTATAGTGATGCTTTTCATAAAGGACTGGGATGTGTTTTGATGCAGCATGGCAAGGTCATAGCCTATGCATCGAGGCAATTGAAACCTCATGAGTTAAATTACCCAACCCACGATTTAGAATTGGTAGCTATAGTATTTGCTTTGAAAATATGGAGACATTATCTGTATGGAGAGAAGTTTGAAATCTATACAGATCATAAGAGTTTGAAGTATCTGTTTTCGCAAAAGGAGTTGAACATGAGACAGAGGAGGTGGATGAAATTATTAAAAGATTATGACTGTGAAATACGATACCATCCAGGAAAGGCAAATAAAGTGGTAGATGCCCTTAGTCGAAAGTCGGCTATGGACATGGCTAGACTAAGAATAACATAATGGAATCTGTTAAAGTCAATTGTGGGTTCAGACTTCAAGTTGGAAATAGACCACCTTACTGGTATGCTCACTGCATTAAGAATTAAGCCCGAAATTATTCAGAAAGTTAAGATTCTACATAAATCTGACCCGGAGATTGTGAAAATATGAGACGCTGTGTCTTTAAGGAAAAGACCAGAGTTTCAAGTCTCTGAGGATAGAGTAGTAAGATGCCAAGGACGACTCTGTGTTCCTGACAATGAAGAAGTGAGAAGGGAAATCCTATTTAAGCACATAGGAGTAACTATAGTATTCATCCGGGGAGTAAAAAAATGTATAGAAATTTACACCAATAGTTTTGGTGGAATGGCATGAAGAAGAATATAGCTAAGCATGTTTCCCAATGTTTAACATGCCAGCAAGTGAAGGCGGAACACTGCAAACCTGCAGGACTATTGAGACCATTGGACGTACCATAATGGAAATAGGAGCATGTGACGATGGACTTTGTGCAAGGACTGCCAAGGACATCAAGTGGTCACGACTCTATTTGGGTGATAGTAGATCGCTTGACTAAGTCTGCTCATTTCTTAGCGGTCTGCGTAGACTACTCAATGAATAAACTTGCTGAGATATATGTAAGCCAAGTATTACGCTTACACGGTATTCCTGTAACAATCACATCTGATCGAGACTCAAGGTTTACTTCAAATTTTTGGCGAAGTCTCCAAAATGCTTTAGGGACAAAGCTTCAATTTAGTACCACTTTTCATCCTCAAACAGATGGACAAACGGAAAGAGTGATCCAAACTTTGGAAGATATGCTGAGAGCTTGTATTATTGATTTTAAGGGAAGTTGGGATAAAAAGTTGCACTTGATAGAGTTTGCCTATAACAATAGTTTTCAGAAAAGTATAGGCATGGCTCCGTACGAAGCATTATATGGAAGAAGATGTAGGACCCCTGTTTGTTGGAATGAAGTAGGTGAAAGGAAATTGACAGGACCTGAATTGGTACAAACTACTACTGAGGCTATTGAAATTATCAGGAAAAGACTTAAAACAGCCCAGAGTAGGCAGAAAGACTACGCAGATAAGCGTAGAAGACCTTTAGAGTTTAATGTGGGGGATCATGTGTTCCTTAAAGTATCCCCTATGAAAGGAATATCTCGATTTGGGATGAAAGGTAAGTTGAACCCTAGATTTGTTGGACCTTTTGAGATACTTGAAAGAATAAGAGACATAGCTTATCGTCTGGCGCTGCCTCCTAAATTGGGAAATTTACATGATGTATTCCACGTATCGATGCTGAGGAAGAATCAGCTGAATCCTAATCACATACTCGATCATGAAGCCATCAGAGTGGATGAGAAAGTGAGGTACATAGAAGAGCCAGTGCAAGTGCTGGATCGAAAAGAGCAGATTCTTAGGACCAAGAAAATTCCATTGGTTAAAATATTATGGCGACATCATGATGTGGAGGAAGCCACATGGGAAAGTGAAAATGAGATGAGGGAAAGGTACCCTCACTTGTTTAAATAGACATAAGTAATGTCTAATTTTGAGGACGAAATTCTCTAAGGAGGGGAGAATTGTGGCATCCTAAAATTTCATAGCAATCTCTAGATGCATTACGATCCATGAATAGGTGATGGAAGCGCCATCGGACTATATTATAGCCATTAGACCAATGGGTTACAATTAATCAGGGTTGAGCATTGAATGGATTATTGTTTTGGTTGAAAATGTGTCCTATGTCCATGAGTGATCAAGGATTGTACTAAAGGATAAATTGATAGGGAAATTTTTATTCTTGGCCGTGTACTTTATAAGTTGGATTACCATCGATTAATATTTCAAAATTTTATGGCCATGTGAATAATTATAATTAAGTGAATATAAGTGGGGATTAAGGTGGATTATTAGGAGAAGGTGTGGGCTAATTTCTTAAGGCCCAAAACTAGCCCACAACCCCCACTGTTCGGCCGACCAAGGCCCAGCCCAAGAAGCCCAAAGGGCTGTCGACCAAAGGAAGGAGGAGCCGGGTGGAGAAGCTCACGCCACCCTCTCCATTTGTCCCATGGAAAAAGCCACATGTCCTTCCTTTGAAGTCAAGTGTCCAATGCCATGCAAAACCTCATGATTACTAGCTAATCATGAGGGTGAAAGGAAGAAAAAGAGAGAGAGAGAGGGGCGGAATAGACGAGGCAGCAACCGAGAGGGAGAGAGAGTGTTTGCGAGAGAGAGGGAGACCGAGCGGGCGAGCGAGAGACGGAGTCCGAGAGAAAGAGAGGAGGGCTCAAGCAGGAGTGAGGGTGCTTCGGTGAGGGAGGAAGGAGACCAGCCCCACCGTGTGTGCACCAGCAGCCACCGTCAACGCTGCCTAGCTCCGCCGTCGATCGAGCTGCGCCCGAAGTCCCCAAGTCGCCGTTTGCTTGCTCGTTTTCGTTGAACTTGAGGCAAGTGAAGTCCGTTAGCCTACATTATGCTTGCTGTGGTTGTGTGAAGTGTAAATAGACTTGAGGATGCATAAATTTGATGCTGCATGTTGAAGTTTCGAACTAGTTGGAGTAGATCCTTAAGATTGGTAAACTGTTTTATGGAAACACAGCATGACCTCTGCCGATTCCGTGAAATTTATAAAATTATCTAGTTGAAATTTGACTTCATGTCCTTGATGAAAGTTGTAGACAACATCTTGAGGAGTAACATAATAAAATTGGAGAAGAAACAGACAAGTATTGGTCGGCGAAATGAGTTTTCTTTGAAAGTATTAAATCTGGAAATCGTTACTGAGGGTTAGGGGGCGTTTTAGTGAATGTAGCTCATGATCTATAACGAATCTGACTTCGAGTTCTTCACGAAAAATTTTCCTCTAGGTCTTGACCATAACATATAAAATTTTCAGAATTTTCTGAGTTGAGTTAGGGTTTATACCGAATTTATGAATAAAACTGTGCAATGGTGATGTTTTGAAATTTTAAGGGCTGTGATGCATGGACCGTAGCGACTCGTACGAAGCTCTTTTGACATGGTGTTCTTCATGAAACCTTTTTCTCTAGATCTCTTTTATAACATGTTAAATTTTTATAATTTATTAGGACCGTTTACTAATTTTCCCAGAATTTTAATTAAGGGAGTGCATTCTGTTTTATCCGAAAATTGTTTTATTTTCAAGAACCAATGAATTGCACTATGAGATGTGATATCTTGGCTTGTTACTTGTACTGCATATGTGGTGACATTTAGCATATCACATGACATCAAAGAGCTGGTTTAAACCTTTGACATTATTGCATCAAATGCTATTGTGAAAGTGAAACATATATGTGAATATGCATTGTGACAATAATGATACCATCGGACCCTTGAGTCGACAATGCCCCGGGAGTGTTGGGATGCCCAGAGGTGTGTGCCGGATGCCCGGAGGGAGTTTCGAGATGCTCGGAGGTGTGTGCCGGAAGCCTTGTGACGCCAGTTGGGGTACGAGATGCCCAGAGGTGTGTGCCAGATACCCGAAGGTGTGTGTCGGAGGTTTCTTGCGATGCCAGGTTGGGTGCGAGCGATATGAGGGATGCAAACACTTGTCCCTAGAAGAAAAATGAGATCCTTTTGAAAATCTAAATTGGGGATATGAATCATGCGCATGTATGTGCATATGGCATGAAAGATAAATTGCCTTAATGAATGAACCTCTTGGAAATACAAGCATGATTGCATGGATGATATGTGCATTTCACATGAAATTGTGGTTGTCTTGCCTGTTGCATTGTGTAGTTTGATGGATCTTTTACTGCTGAGTGGTTGTACTCACCCCTTTTGGGGACTAACATTTCAGATTGAGAGATGCCTCTGTTATCGGTCACGCGTGGCACTTTCTATGGCTTACCGTTTGACGTCGAGATCGAGTGTTCAGAGCACTCCTGTAGTGGTGTTCATGGATTGGTATTCATCCGTGTTCGAGTTTTAGTTATGTATGATGTGGGTCTACCTGATGGCCCTGTAGTCTAGGAGTTCTCGTCCGTGCATGTCTGCCACGACGGGGTTATGATGGGGATGCTACCGCCGCCGCCAGCTAATGCACCGGGCTATGTGTGATTACACGTGTGACTGGTAGAGGATGACACTTTTTGGATAGCCCACACTGGATGATGGATTGATGTACATGTCTGATGTGGAGTCGGGTACTTTTGGTTATAGCCGAGCTTAGTAAAGCCTTGGCCTTTTGATGTACCGACTCGTGATGACCATCAAAGTTATGTAAATAAAAGTGGTTCGGCTCTAACTTATATATGAAAAATGTGTGGTTGGTGTGCATTGCATTGTATTATTTAGTTTGAGTATGGGTTAGGGAGATGTTGGATATGCTTCCGTTATATGAACTGTGTTGGGACCGATTAAGATAACATAAACTCTCATGATTTATGGACCCACTATAATTAAATGGTATCAAAGTGAAATATTATCAGGTCAAGAGAAAGGTGAGTGAATTGTGGCGACCCTAATAGATCGGGGGCCATTTCGGGGGTGCCACACTAAGCCCGAGCTCTCGAAGAAGATAGAGGAAGAGGTGATGAAGCTTTTGAAAGTGGGATTCATTGAAGTCTCGCAGTACCCCGAATGGGTGGCTAATATCATGCCGATGATGAAGAAAGACGGTCGAGTTTGAGTTTGTGTTGACTATCGGGATCTAAATAAGGCTAGTCCAAAGGATGATTTCCCATTACCACACATAGATGTCCTTGTGGATAGTACCGCTAGTTTTGAATTATTCTCATTTATGGATGGTTTTTCCGGGTACAATCAGATAAGGATGAAGGAGGAAGACAAGGAGAAGACTGCATTTATCACCTCGTGGGGAACCTTTCACTATAAAGTCATGCCCTTCGGACTCAAGAATGCAGGGGCAACCTACCAGGGAGCCATGGTCGCATTATTTCATGACATGATGCACCAGGAGATTGAAATCTATGTTGATGATATGATTGCAAAGACCCGACCAGGAAGAAGCCACATCGAAACCTTGAATAAGTTGTTTGATCGACTCCGTGAGTTCAAGCTTCGTCTAAATCCCGCTAAATGCGTGTTCGGAGCAACATCTGGTAAATTACTCGGATTTATTGTGAGCAGTAAAGGGATTAAGATTGACCCTTCCAAGGCTAAGACCATATGTGAATTACAACCTCCGTCAACGGTGAAAGAAGTCTGGAGCCTTTTAGGGAGATTGAATTACATAACTCGATTCATTTCCCAATTCTCTAAAACTACCAAGCCATTCTTCAAGCTTCTAAAGAAGAATGCACAAGTCAACTGGGATGATGAGTGTCGAGAAGTGTTCAACAAGCTGAAAAGATTTGCTTGATGAATCCACCAGTTCTTGTCCCACCCTCACCGGGGCATCCTTTGATTCTCTACCTCACTATTCATAGTGAGTCATTGGGTGCAATGTTGGCTCAAGAAAGTCCTGTTGACATAAGAGAACGGGCCATTTATTACTTGAGCAAGAAGTTCACTGTATCAGAGCTGAAGTATTCTAATATTGAAAAGACTTGTGTGGCATTGGTATGGGTATTGCATAGATTGCGACAATACACACTGCATTACCAGACATTCCTCATGACTGAGAACGACCCTATCAAGTACTTACTTGATCGGCTAGCTTTGGTGGGTAAGTTGGCCAAATGGAAAATTTTGATTTCCAAATTTGATGTGCAATTCATGCCACAGAAGTCGATTAAAGGCCGAGCAATCACTGATCTATTGGCCGAGAATTCAGGAGTTTCTAATGATGATGATAGTTTCCTTGATTACCGTGTCTTGAGTGTAAATGAAGACTCATGGAAGATGTTCTTTGATGGAGCTGTAAACTTATTCGATTCAGGTACTGGAGCAGTTTTGATATCCCCAGATGGACAACACCATCCGGTAGCTACGAAATTGATATTCCCATGCACTAACAATGTGGCCGAGTATGAAGCTTGCATTCTCGGGCTTCAGGCCACAATTGAGATGGATGTTGCTAAGTTAAAAGTGTTCGGAGATTCTGCACTAATCATACTGCAGACCGTAGGTGAATGGAAGACCGATGATGCCAAGTTGCTCCCGTACCACGAGTATTTAGAATGTCTGGTAAAAGAGTTCGAGGAAATTTTGTTTGAATACTTGCCAAGGTCTCATAATCAATTTGCAGATGCACTTGCAACGTTGTCTTCTATGCTGCAAGTCACTGATGGGTTAGAGGTCGAGCCTCTGAAAATAGAGGTTTTGCCGAAGCCAACTTATTGTATGATCGTGACTGAAGAACCTGACGG
Organism: Eucalyptus microcorys; assembly: GCA_014182515.1. Taxonomy (NCBI): domain Eukaryota; kingdom Viridiplantae; phylum Streptophyta; class Magnoliopsida; order Myrtales; family Myrtaceae; genus Eucalyptus; species Eucalyptus microcorys. Next base: position 4,029,299 of record CM024568.1, on the reverse strand, counting down.
AAAACCATGGTATTACGATATCATGAATTACATTCAAAAACAAGAATTTCCTGAGGGAAGCACTAAGGCTGATAGGAAGTACATCATGAAGATGGCCTCGAAATTCTTCGTCAGTGACGAGAATTTATACAAGAGATCTTACGATTCAGTCTTGTTGTGATGTGTAGATGCACCCGAGCCATTCAAATCATGCAAGAAGTGCACGAAGGAGTATGTGGCCCTCATATGAATGGACACATGTTAGCCAAGAAAATTATTATAATAGGCTACTACTGGCTCACACTGGAAAGTGACTACATCCAGCATGTTTGAAGTTGTCACCGCTGCCAGATTCACGGGAATAAGATAAATGTCCCTCCAGCTGAGCTGCACCAGTTTTCTGAGCCGTGGCCTTTCTCGATGTGGGGTATTGATGTGATTGGCCCAATCAATCCCAAGGCTTCAAATGGGCATTGATTCATTCTGGTGGCGATAGAATATTTCTCCAAATGGATCGAAGCTACATCCTTTGCAATTGTCACCATTCGTAATGTTGTGAAGTTTGTCAAACGTGACATAATTGCTCGTTATGGCGTCCCTGAAGCAATCATCACTGATAACGAGACCAATTTGAACAACAAACTTGTTGATGGGTTGTTCAGCAAGTTCAAAATCAAGCATCTGAATTCGTCTCCTTACCGCCCTCAAATGAACGGGGCTATTGAAGCAGCCAATAAGAACATTAAGAAAATCTTGGCTAAGACTGCCGAAAATTATCGAGATTGGCATGACAGGTTACCCTTCACACTGATGGTGTATCGGACATTGATCCGCACTTCTATTGGGGCAACCTCGTTTGCTCTGGTGTACGGCATGGAGGTAGTTCTACCTGTGGAAGTGGAGGTTCCTTCCCTGAGAGTTTTATCCCAAGTGGAGTTGTCTGAGGCGGAATGGTCACAACAAAGATTTGAGCAGTTGAACTTGATCGACGAGAAAAGACTGAAGGCTCTCTACCATGGCCAAACATATCAACAGAGAGTAGCCAGATCTTTCAACCGGAAGGTGCGATCGAGGCATTTCGAGGTAAATGACCTAGTCCTAAGGAAGTTGTTGCCGATCTTTCCAGATCCTGGAGGCAAGTTTGCTCCAAACTACAGCGGCCCATATGTGGTGAAAAAGGTACTTCCTGGCGGTGCCTTGATCTTGGTAGAAATGGATGGTCGTGAGTTTTCCATTCTAGTTAATTCAGATGCTGTCAAGAAGTATTACTCATGATAGAATTTGCCATGTCATGTTTTGAACTGCAAAGCATTTCTATGATGAATAAATTGCTTCAATAAGTTGAATTGTTCAAATTTGTTGCAAATCTTGCATTTTTCTTCCTTGCGAGACTAAATGTGTCAAATGGGATACTTTAGAATGATGAAAGGCAGGCCTTATTCCATACATTATTTCATACACTAATCCCCATTGAGTTGTGTGGAAAAAATCTATGCTCACAAGGAAAAGGTGATCTCGCAATGGGTACGTCAATCGAAGTGATGAGAGGCATTCTTTTCTCTATCCCAAACACTACAGGTGATCCATTGCTTAACCCCTTTAAGCCCCATACGCTTATGGAGATTCCTTTTAAATTATCCCTGTCAAGGATCATCCCACATTGGGACAAATTCGAAATGAATGGTAAGAATCTCGTTGCTCGCACTTGCATCAATCTTCGAGTATTGCTTTCACAGTACGGTAATTTAAAGTGCCTTAAGATGATGAAGAGCAGTTCTTTCTTTATCCTATACACTTTCATCCATTGCGTAGCCCACTTGAGCCTATGAATTCATTTAATATAAAACCCAGTTGGTGATCATCCCCCATACTGGGGCAAGACAAAACCATTCAAGTGGCATGAACTAGAATGCTGACAAAAATGGAGATTCTATCCAAAGAAAATAAGTGCAAAAAAATGGGGCATGAAAAAGCAGTGTGCCTAGTAAAAGTAATGCCAATGCCCAGAAAAGAGAAAAATCAAACTCTTGATATAGTGAGTCGTATCCCCAACAAGGCAGTACTAAAACTCAAATGCTGTCGCAATCAATGGAGTTGTAATATAAGAAAAATCTTCGACAATGGAGAAGGAAAATGGTGGAAATGTCAAGATGATCACCAATTTTGACCCCCTAAACACTTTTTCAGCCTAATGATTCTTTCATTTCTCAACCCATGAACCAAGCCTACGTTACGTCCCTTGCAAAGTCTCTTCTGATTAGGGCACTTGGATTAACCTAGGGGTTCACATGTTTTAAGCATCGCTCGAAGAAGTGCGAGCAAGATTATTTCTTTCTCATTTTGTAAGGTTCTTGACTTGCAAACCCAGAGATGATTACAGAATATCGCTCATTCTTTCAAAAGCCTCGACTCAAAGAGTACCTTTTGTTAATCCATTGACCAGGTCCACATTACGGTCCTTGTTAAAGACCTCTCAGATTGGTAAGGTCGTACCACTTGCGAGATTGCACAAACCCTTGTTGGCATGATGACAGTGACATAGAGTGATTGCCAAAATCATGTGTCAAAGGTCAGGATGAAACGGCCATTTTAATGAGGATGAGAGAAAAGTCCTTTCAGACCAAAAGATCCCTCATTTGATACATCCATGGCACACGTGTTCAAATTGGAATATTCTTTTAAGATATTTCCCGATGGAAACTAGGCAATGCAAGATTGATAGAAATCATCACGCATGAACCTCATTTGAATTAATGCATGTCTGTGAATGCATATTGCCTTTCCTACAACTGTGTTTTGCAGGAAACATATCCCCAAGGAACGGATATGTCACCAGGTAAGTCTATCTCTATACATACCTTAAATACTTGTCATTGTACAGGTATTTCTTTTCAAGCACTGGCGCTCGATGAAGTCGCCCCCCAAAGATTTTTCCCAGATTCATTCTAATCAAGCAACCGTAGAATGGTACGGGTCCTAGACAACACCTATTCAGGCGACTGTAGAATGGTATGAGTCCTGGAAAATGAATCCCAGTTTAGGCGACCGTAGAATGGTACGGGTCCTAGACAACACATATTCAAGCGACCGTAGAATGGTACGGGTCCTAGACAACCTCAGTTCAGGCGACCGTAGAATAGTATGGGTCCTGGAAAATCATGTTTTCGTCAAAGCGACCGTAGAATGGTACGGGTCTTGGAAAATGAATCCCCGTTTAGGCGACCGTAGAATGGTATGGGTCCTAAACAACCTCAATTCAGGCGACCGTAGAATGGTATAAGTCTTGGAAAATCATTTTTTCGTCAAGTAGACTGTAGAATGGTACGGGTCTTGAAAAATGAATCCTTGTTTAGGCGACCGTAGAATAGTGGCGACCGTAGAATGGTACGGGTCTGGACATGTAACACCAATCTATCTTGAGTTACTCTACCATCCCCGAAGGTAAGTAATTCCAGGTAAGTTCCTTTATCATTTGCATTAGCATTTCCATGCATCATATAAATTTCATTTCAAAATGGAATTCATTTTCCTATAAATAAATAAAAAAAAAGGTCATTCAGTACACGTGCATGATCAAAATTTAGGTCTAAACTTGTCTTTGAAGGCAACTTCTACGAGCTCACCTTCAAAGAGGGGCAGCTGTTGACACCTAATTTTAGCAAATTTAGGAAAATAAAGAAAATAAAAATTGCATTGGAACAAATATAAGGAAAAAATGAAAAAGAAATGGGAGAAATTGATTTGATTGATTATGCATGGAAATTTGAAATTCTGACGAATATTCGGATTTTGTTAAATGCAGAAGCAATTTAAAAATCAAGTGAATAAAGGGCAAGAATTTTACAAAATGGAATAGATCTGAGCAAAATCAAGCTGATTGCGAAATCATGCTCTAATTTACAGCTTTGATTTAATGTGACAAAAGATAGAAACTCGGAAAATGCCATACAAAACGACTATCCGGAGTCATTATAAAAGAGAGCTTCATTTTTCGTAACTGGGGGGGCTTTTTCGATAAAATTGAGAGCAAATACGTGAGGAGTCTTTTCCTAGGGTTTATTAGAGTTGGAAATTCAAGAGAAAAGAAAAACTTGTTTATGGAAAAGAAAAAAAAAAGTCAAAAGGGTGTTGCATAGAGTGGATGTGAAGGGATGTGAGAGAGAGAGAGAAAAAAAAATAAAGGAAAAAGCGCTACAATGTCATCTTCTTCGGAGGGCCCCCCGATCACACCAGTCCAAGCAGCGCCGGCAACTGTGCCGGCACCGCGATGCCAGATACCACCGCGCCGCACCACCTTGGTGGTTCGCTCGCCTCTACCATGCTATGCCACCGATCTCACTGCTCCGTCTCGCATCTCGGCCCCGTCGACGCCTGCGGAGCACCTCGACGCACGTTCCCGAGATCTACTCGCAACCCAGCGCCCAACGTTCCTTGCTTCAGCCGCGACCGGCGCCACCAAAGCCCGACGCCGCTGTTGCTGTTTCCCTTCTACCGCCGCTCGCTCGTAACAGCTGCAATAACCCCTCGCTGGTGACTTCTGCCTATGACAACCCACGCCTCTGTAACCGCGCAACACCAGCACAGCCCCGTCGCTCGCAGTAGCCCGAGCACCGCACCTCGCTTGACCTCGAGTGACCCACCTGCTCCCGCGACTCCACCATCACCACCGAAGCCCACCGCGACCCGTAGCCCAAAGCACCGACACCGACGTGTCCGCTCGCCACCGTTCCTACACCGACGCCGGCGATCATTGATCTCGCCGCACCGCTGTCCCAACTGCCACCCTACGTTGCCGAAGTCCCCTTCACCCGTGACTGCACCAACCCAACGTCCCTGCTCACCGTGCCGACACTGCCCAAAGCTGAAGACCACCAACCAGGCGTCGCAATCCAAGCTGCTCCTCCCTCACTAATCGCTACTTCCTCCTTGCCGGACCTTTGCCGGAGCTCCGACCGCGACGCCCTTGCCGGACCTTCGATCAGCCACCCTTGGCCGGGCCCCACGACTGCTAGCCCAATTTGAAAAAGGAGAAAAAAAAAAATGAAAACACATTAGGTAGTTTTTTTTTTTAAAGTTTATTTTATTTATTTTATTATTTTTATTTTACTTTATCTTTTTTTTTGGTATAATTAGTCCTCAATATATGATTGGAAATTCCAACATATTACCCGATTCACAACCGCACCTAGGTTTTTTTATTTCATCTATAAAGCTTTAGATAAAATAATTAATCAAGTGGAAATAAAATTGATATTTTGATCTTTAAGGCTTAAGATCAATTTATCGATTTTATCAGCGAAATATTACCCCGATCTGAACGATATTTGATATTTTTGATGATTTTGGATGATCTGTTTTGTCATGATTGCTTTATTTATCTTGAAATGTGTTTGAGTTAGAATATCGTATGCTTTAGGGTAATTTACATATTTAGACTAAGCATTTTATTTATTTTGAATTTTTGAAATAAAAAATACCAAAAACATGAATTTAGGATGTTAGATTGTCATTTCATTAATTTGAATTGCATGTTTAATTATTTACCATTTTTTAATTTCGAAATTAATTTAAAAAAATCATCATGCATATGCCATGTAAGATTAGGGCATCCATTGTACGTCATCGCACATTAGGGTAAAATTGCATATTTCATTTTAAGTTTAGATTGATTTAGATAGACTGCATCTTAAGTTAGAGATTGGTAAGTTAAGATATATCTTGGTTTTAATTAGGGTTTAGCCTGACCTAATCCTTAATATAAGTTGGATAGAATCTTAATTTAGCTAGATAATTTTCACATTTTTCTAATTTCGAAATTTCATAAAAAATATGAAAAAAAAAAATGTCTTTGAATGAATTAGTTTCAATCTCTAGGATAGATTGCATTTTTAAAAATGAAATAAAATAAAAATGTCATTGCATGTCATTTAGAATTAGATTCATGAAATGCATGCCATTTAGTAATTGTTGCTAGGTCCATTTAATTAGAAATTGCATGTCATTAGAATTAGGTCATTTAGTTAATATTGCATTGCATATTGCATGATTTTCATTAATCAAGTGAAAACAAAAATGAAATTGCTTGTTAATTAGAAATCATATCTAGGGTTGTTGATGTGAATTTTAATTTAACATTGTAGATACTTTCGTTGCTTTGAGGTAAGTTTTTTGCAATTTATTCATTGTTTATCTAGGTGTTAAATTGGTGGTTTGCGCACCCGTATGATTACCTCACATGTTAGGGAAATAGATTTAAAATCAATTTAAGCTGTCTGCAAAAACATTTTTGAAAATAAAAGAATGGTACCGAAAGGGCATTAGAGAAATCTAGTGTAACCAAGTCCCCGTACCCATAGTCTCTGCTTCATAGAAGTAAAGTAAAACTCCCGTTACTTTATTTAGTGGCGACTCCTAGATAAAATCTATCTGCATGTTAAGAATTTGAACAAAAATCGCGAATTGGTATAGGCTTAGGAAAGCCCGAGTTAAGTTTAGGCTTAATAATCCATTAGCCAAACTTTAGGTGGTTCACCTGAAAATTTGGTCGTGACAATTAGTTACCTAATTAGTAGATTTGTTAAGTTCATTAAGCCTATGGTTAGTTAGATTAAGTATATAGGTAGTATTTAGTTAGTTCAATTAAAATTAGTTAGGTGGATTTAGTTAGGAATTAGTTAGTTTATTTAATTAGTGTAATTAGATAGAATTAGGTAGAATGGTTAGATTTAATTGTTAGTAGATTATTTAGCCTAGTAAGTTTAGGTTAATTTAATTAAATGCTTTAAAATTGTTTAATTTCCGGTAATTTATTTAATTATTAATTATTTTCCGAAAATTACACCGGGGTAACCGGTGACCATAATTTCGTGCTGATTACAATGGCGTGTGCTAATTTATGCAAATTGAGTGCTGATTGGAAATTTGAGTATTTAATTTCAAAATTTATGAATTTCAATAATTATTCAGAAAGTCCCGGGTGTCAGATTTTAACACCAAAAATGGTTTTATATATTATATAAAACAGTTAGATTTTAAATTGGAGGTTATGAATTTTTTGGGTCCAATCTGACCGTGTACTCACACACGACTAATTTACCGTGTATTTTTAATACGAAGAAAATAGGCCAAGATCACAATCTTAATTGAGGCATTTGAGTGCAATGTACAGTGTCCTGGGTCGAAATTGATTGGTCATGTGTTGGTTAAGAGAACACGTCTCGAGCAATTACGACGGACATTACTAAAATGAAAGGGTAGCAGATCGTAGTAGATTTTGGACCTATGCTCTTTCAGGAAAGTCATCAATGAGACGTAGCCGTGCTCAATGGGGAAGAGACGATGCCTGGCTACGCCAGTAGACAGCCGAACATAGGAGTCAGTTGTACCTTGAGCGGCTTAATTACCAATTGGAACGCATGATTGTTTGAGTTTGATGCGTCTAATTATGAGACAAAACTGTGTGGCATGGAATGGGACGTGTCATAATGATTTGGCCTTATAATTAGGACCCTTGTGATTAATTGAATTGATGAGGTGTTCCAATTGTTATGTGCATTGATTATATGCAATGTGATATGAACTGTGCTGACGTGTAGGAAGGAACTGAGGTGAGGTAAGTCATTTGTGCTAATTGAGCGGTTGTGTGGTTAGGACGCTTCTAGGTGTATTTCCCTCCTAATCGGGGCTTAGACAGTGAACTCGCTGAGATTTATATCTCACCCCGTCATGGGCTTAAAAATTTCCAAGGCTGTAGAGAGAGGACCTGGAACTGAGCAAAGGTGACCTGAAGAGTAGGTCAGATAGAACAACATCTTTTTGAGAACTAGTCTTTTGGTTATAGACTTGTGTAAATGACTCACTATGTTTATAAAAGTGTGGTTTGTTTATGAATATGATGTCCTACTTTTTTTATCCCGAGATGATTACTGTTAGGGGATTTATTTTTGCTTCCGCATGTGTAATAAAATGAAAGGGTCAGCGACTCGTCCTGGGAAGTCGCAAAATTTTTATCGACTAGAGAGGAATGGGCACGCACTTAAGGATTGGGGCGTGACAGGTTCGATCTTTGTCTATAACATTGGAACCTCACATGAGTCCTTTAGTTTGTGCAATGAAATCTTGTAAGTTGTTAGCCATCTGTAAGTACTTCTAACATTTTTTGGTATGAGTCTTGGCAAATCGGTAATTACGAGAAATGAGCTGACGGATTTCGTATCTAATTTTCGATACGCATCCCGATTGCCGCCAGTGGAGACAAAAGAAACAACAAAACATGTATGTGACAGTAGCAGATGTCTTGATTTTGATTTTGCGATAATGATGATATTCAAGAAGCTTTTGAATTTTCATTAAATGAACATGCCATTTACATTTAAGATATCTCAAATCAACCTAAGAAAAATAATAAATAAATAAATTCAATGATCCTCAACCATCTCATAAATAGGGAAAGACTTTTCAAATTCCTCTAAAAATTCTAAGGTCATATTAGGCAACCACGAAAAGACCCTCGGAGATCCCTTATGAATCCTTTAAGGCGCATTCATTCTACACCAAGTTGCATTCAACCCAAGGGTTAAAGTCTTCATTGCAATAATCCTATAGTATTCCCTCAGAAACTCTATTGCAAGTTTTTTTATAAACTGGAACCACATTGGCCTCCCATAGTTTATTTAACACTACTTGCCATTCAGATGGGAGAGTGTTCATTAAGGCCGACACCTTCTCAAAATCTGGCATAAGGTAACCATTCCAAATGATTTCTTGTATCATCCCATTGACCCTCATCACGTGCATCACTATATCACCGTTATTCCACCGATAATTAGCTAATTCCGCTATTAACCCTTTAAGTCTCGCCTTTTGTTCATCCATACTTGCGAATATAGGCAATCGTACAAAACGCGACATTGTTCCTACAAAAAATGCAAAACAAAAAGAGATTACATGTAATTTATAGAGATCAATGCCAATCAACCGATGACTGGGTTGGGTTAACAGGTCAATTTGGTATGTCTTGCACAAAATGTTTGATATCTTTTGAACTTATTTGATTGCACTACTTCCAGTTTTACCTATTATTTGTTTGCTTTGCTGCTCATGGTGCAATTGGTTAATATAAAAATTTATATCTTAGTTGTGAGAGTGCACCGTTAGATGAAAAGGAAGGAAGTATCTTGGAGATGTGGCCAGAAAATCAAAATTCTCAAAGGAGCATGTGCCGGAGTGCACAAGAAGAATGTCTATGCTACTTTGGAATATTTTTTGCTTGAAGGACTTGAAGGAGATGGAGGTGGTAAGAAATGATATACATACATGCATTTGGTTGCTTTTACTTCAAGCTTTCTGCGAAAAGATACTTTTATTATGGGCATGTTAGATTATCTCAGTATGTCTAGCAGATAATGTTTATACTTAAACAGAATGGAATTTTTTTTTTTTTTAGCATGCGATTCGAAACATAAAGAGATACACTGCGTCTAATATGTACAAACGTTATAGCTTCTATGATAACTCTAAGTTTCAAATTGGTGCCTATTCCATAGTAGTCAAATGATTTTTCAGACAATTTCATTATTTCACCATCAATGACTTGATTTTTATTATGTTTTCCAAGGAGACTTGGACAAAAAGTAGGTTTTTTAGAAGTGTCCTACATTGATCAGTGGAAGCATTTTGCATTCAAACCATCAGTCAGTACTTATGTTCACTAGGATTGAAATGAAAGAATTAGATCATGTATTAAATTGGAGAAAAATCTTGGGATCAAGTTTTAACCGTCTATCTGCTCATAGGGGATTTACAGATCAGAAGATCCCTCAACTTGATTGAGAAAACAGTTTATTTAGTGCGAGGATGTTTCTCTATTCTGTTCAATGAAGTGTATTGATCAATTGATCTGTCTTTCTTCTCTCCGCAGGGGAAGCATGAATCATATGCAAGTGAGTCACTTATCGATTTTCTGTGGTAGAAGTGTTATCAGTTTTCATCAACTGATTGGATACCTCGAGATTCTGCTAACAAGTTGTCCCTGCATTATTTTGTGTAAAAGGCCACTAGAGGTGCTTTGTCATGCCCCGAACCCCGAGCGCGTACCCATCCCTCTCTGGTCGATAATATTTTGCGACTTCCCAGGACAAGTCACCAACCCTTTTCGTTTTATTGCACATGCGGAAGTGAAAATAAATCCCCTGACAGTAATCATCTAGGGATAGAAAAGTAGGACAACAGATTCTAATCAAACATGCTTTCATGTTCACATTGAGTCAAGTACAAGGTCTAAGGTCAAAAGACTACAAAAGACTAGTCTTCCAAAAAGCAGTAGTTCTAACTGACCTACACTTCCATCACCTCCTCTCTGCTCCAGGAACTCAACTCGATGACCCTGAAAATGGTTATATAATAACCAGTGAGATAATGTCTCAGCAAGTCCATGCTCTAAGCCCCGATTAGGAGGGAAACACGCACAGAGGCGCCTTAACCACACAATCATACAATTGACACAAAGGACTTACCTCGCCTCAGTTCCACCCTGCAGGTCAGCACAGTTCATATACAGTATGTATAGAATCGATACATACAACAATTGAAATACATTACTCAACTCAATAAATCACAGAGGTCCTGATTATAGGGCCAAATCATTGTGACACGTCCCATTTCATGTCACACAATTTTGTCCATAATCCGGAGCATCTATTCCACTCAAAATGCGTTCCAATTGATAATTTCGTCCACTTTAGGGTACAGCCTACTCGAAGTTTGGCGGTCTACTGGCGTAGCCAGGCATCATCTCACCTCATTGAGCATGGTTACGTCTCTCTCAGAGACGACTTTCTCGAAGGAGCATAGGTCCAGAATCTACTGTGACCCGAATCCCAATAAATGGGTATCCCATAAAGGGTGACGTCCATCCGACATAGTTCGGGGACGGGTTCTCTTAACCAACACACGACCACTCGATCTCAGCTCAAGATACTATGCATTGCACTCAAATGCCTCAATTAAAATAGTGATTCTACCCTCTTTTTTTCGTATTAAAAACACCCGGTGAAAATAGTCGTACGTGGGTACACGGTCAGATTTGACACGGAAAATTCATAACCCTCTTTTAAAACCCCACTAGTTTATATAGTACATAAAACCATTTTCGGTGTTGAAACCCAACACCCGGGATTTTATGAATAAATAACGAATTTTATAAATTTTTAGAATAAATGTCCAAAAATCCAAATCAACACTCAATCTGTGTAATTTAACACTCAATTGCAGAATTTAACCACACCACTGCAATTAGCACAAAATTCCGGTTATCGGCTATCCCGGCCTAATTTCTGGAAAAATAATTTATAATTAAATAATTATTGAAATTAATTAAATAAATGCATTAAATACTAAAAATACTAACTTAGGCTAAATAAATTTAATCTAACTGCCTATTGAGCTAAATAAATTACCCTAACCATTCTAATTAAATAACAACATACTAACTTAACTAACTATAGTCTCTAACCACCTAATTTATTAATTCTAACTATCCTAATTTAACTAAATAAAATAATAATTCAACTAATTACACTTAAATAAATCTAAACACCCCTTAGACGTCATTAGCCTACTAAGAAAAGTTTAGTACATAAACTCACCGGTTAATTGAGGAAACCGGTTCACCGCAACGACGGCGCGATGGCGGTCGAAATCTAAATTTTCAACGATGTCGGCGGACACTCGGGCCTGGCCTAAAACGGGCCCAACAAATCTCAGCCCAATCTAAGACTTGTTTTTAACTTGGGCTAAGCTAGAAGCAGGCTTACTTCGCGGGCTTCCAATGGGCTTGCTGCAGGTTGGGCCGAACTAAATGGGCTTCGCTGAAATGCAATTGAAGATGGGCTGACTTCAAGTGAGCCAAAAACTAGGCCAAATTGGGACTTCAAATGGACTGATCTTGCGGGCTTGCTGGATTGGGTCTTGCGGCTGAAGATGGGCCGTTGAAAATCTGCTGGGCCCGTTGATGTGGCTGAACTTCGCTGGGCCGTAGACACGCACGATGGGAGCAGTTTGCTGGCGTCGAGCGATGGAGAGAAGATGGGATGGCGTGGAGCTGCAGGTCTTCGAGACTTGCTGGAACGCGGGCTGAAACGTTGGCTTCGAGGGACGTGAAGAAAGAAGCAGCAAAGCAGAAGCTGCTCCGGTTGATGGCCTCGTGCAATTGAAGATGAAGACGCGTGGATTGTGGGCTTGCAGGCAAGAGGAATTCACGGAGGCGGGGTCAACGAAGGGAGAGTTCCACCGGGCTGCTGACCGAACGAGAGGAGACTTGGACGCGTGTGGCTAGCGTGGCTGCAAGATGGAGGGAAATCGTGGAGAATAAACGGGGGGTGATGATGGAGGAGCAGTAACGTGATCTTCTACGGTGGCAGGACAAATTAAAAAAAAGAAAGCCAAAGCAGCAAGAAGGGTTGGCGTGTGATGGAAGGATTGAAGGTGGGAGAAGAAAAGAATGGATAAGAGAGGGGGAACCAAACTCCTACAAGTCAATGTAAAATATCTCCAACTTCATCATACATTGGTCCCCCAAAAGCCCACAAACCTATCCTCTTGGTCTCCCAATTATTTTCTTGTATTATCTTCCCAAATAATTCCATTTTAATGCCCAAAAATACACTCATTTTCTAATTCCGAATTTACTCACAAAGTTTCAATTTCCATCCAAATTCTTCAATTTGATGTCCAAATTTGATGTAGAAAAAAGCCCACATAATTTCTACAAGTCCCTTTTGCCAAGTGACTTGATTTGCAAGTCGAAAATCCCTTCAATTCGGCCGATCCGAATTTTCGTTAATTTTCCGCGACGTCCGAAACGGTTTTCCGTAAAAATCTTCGGAGGATGAGTCGACGTTCCTAAAATAGATTGTGAACCACAGAACTTTCAATTTCTGAAATTGGGTTCAAATTCACGGTTAATTTCACTCTGACGCGCTTTTAGCGTGACCTAATCTATCGGGTAACTTTTAGGAATTTTTGGTGCAATTGACCTGTGATCAATTTATCTCAAGTCACATAATGCATCTTCGACACATTAGCGACTCTCGGTTGTCATGAAAATCTCAAGGCTTTACAAACATCGAAAATAGAAATGACAGAAAAATCGATCTAGTGCCGTTCAACGAGAATTTTGCAATTAGGTGGAATCACCCATATACTAATCACATATCTCAATCGAATCAACCTATCTCCGGTCTCCGATCGATTTTTGACAGTGCTGTAATGACCACTGCAGATTAACACGGTCGAGCAATCGATTCCTGGTCGATGAAGCATCCTATATAACCTTGTTCGAGTATTTCATAGCATTTAGGTGAAATTTGTCGGTCTGAAACGTTTAAGAGCTAAGGAGATTTTCTGCATGATGTTACATATTGTGTTCCTTCTCCTTAGAATAACCGCTGACCTGAGAATACTATTGATTTATCTGTCCTCCGTCTATATTACTAGCCCATTCATATTTTCTTTTTTGTCTTTTTGTTTTTAGGCGTTACCAGTTCATGCACCCATTCCTGCTGGACGAGACCCTCCAAAGGAAATTGTAGCTATTGTCTGGCCAGCAAATTTCAGTTACTCCACTGCTCCGAAGAAATTGGATCAGAAACACATTGTCAAAAATAAAATGGAAATGTCAATGGAAGTCAAATTCAGTGGCGATTTTGATAATGGTCAAGAAAGTCATCTTTATTCATCTCGCGTGACACCATCTTGTTATAGAGGATTTCATGGTCTATACATCTTTTCCTTGGAGCACAAGTCTCATGAACTATTTCAAAAATCCGGTGTATATAAATTTCTGTTTCATATGGTAAACAAGCATCTTTAACTGTTTTCTGCTAGCTAAAAAACCAAGGACAAAATTTATCACCAAATGCTCTTTTTATTGTGTAATTACCTCTCAGACATCATTTTGTTGATATGTACTTTTGATCAGGATGAGACAAGCTGTAAAAACTATGAAAAAGAAGTGACAATTCTTGCATCTGCTGAGGTTGGAAGGTGGCAACTTTTGGGCTATGATAAGAATGAGCATCTTAGAGTCAGGTAAGGATGGTAAGGAGTTTTTGATAGTACCAACTTTTGTTCTTTTGTTGCATATGTGGAGCTCTAGGTTTGTAATGTAATTTTTTGATACAGTAGTATCTCAAGCATTGCTGTTGTAAGTCAGATTTACTGATTGTGTAGGATATACTAATAGAAAGTGGGGATTTAGACATCATCCGGCCAAACTATGAGGGCACAATGCTTTTATGTATCGCATTCTGGATTAAATTCCTTTACAGGCATTAGCTATTGATATGCTTGGAAATTATTTTCTTGACATTCTCATAGTTATTCCTGGACATGTGCGGCGAGTGTTGGCACATCCATCCATGCAAAGTATCCAAATGCTTCCTGGGTGCATAGTACAAGAACTCAAATTGGAGGTAAAAGCACATCCTCTCAAGCCTTGTGCTTAAGCCCAATTGTGAATGAAGTTTCTAGCACTATTTGTACGAGACAATACTCAATCATGTGCAGACTGTTACTAGTGTGCACATATTGCATAGTCGTGGTCCTCAGTGCATTTTCCTGATCGCAATGGCAATTATTTTACTTGCCATGTATATAATTCTTAGTCTTTCATAGGGTATTTTATTGGATGGAAATTGGGGCCTGGTCTTTCTCTTTTCAATAGAAAAATAACAAGTATCTGAGATAGAACTTCTTTGAACCTTTTAATTGCGTACCTTGTAGAACTTCACCGTACAACAGAAAAAGGAGTGTAAGCTAACATGGTCCAAATTGGAATATCATTATGTGTAGCTAATATTTCGCTGTATATTTGCAGAAGAAATTTTTTGCCACCCTTGCTTATGTCTTGGATATCTCTTCTTAAGTCATGTCGCTAACTTCTGCAACTTTTTTTCCCCTTTATGACACCAATGTAGCTTTAGGAATAATTCCTTTTTCTACCACATCCCATTCCAGAGGATCTTTCGATCTCAGGAATGCCTTCATCTTGTTTTTTCATATGATGTAATCATTTCCATCGAAATAAGACAGTCTGGTGTTGCTTTGCCCTTCAACCAAACCTGGAGCCAACAAACTAGCCATGGATCTTTAACTCTAAAGTACAAACACTTCAATTAAATGAGTACACAGGCTCTGATACCAATTGATAGTGCCAGTATGAACACCTAGATGGGGTGAATAGGTGTAAAAACGAATTTTATAAAACTCAGCAACTTAATTCAACTTATATAACAACGGAAGACTTAAGATATAGAAGACCTGCAATAATATATAAGACTACGAATTAAGTAAATAGATAAGGGAAAGAGAATTGAAACACGATGTTTTATAATGGTTCGGCTTAGACCAAGCCTACATCCACTCTCTCCCACTGATAGCCCACTGGCTGGATTTCACTATGAATCAAAATAGTTGTTACAATCATACGTCCTTGATTCCACAGTGTAGAGACTCTACTACACTTCCTCAAGGTCTCACAGGTATCTAATCCCTCTTTTGAGTACAAGTTTCGCTTAACAAATGAATCAGCAAAGAACTAGAAGTTTCAGACTTTGGAATTTTTCTATCTCGCACTCACTCGAATAACTAGAGCATTCTCCTTATATACTTCTCCATGCCTTCATAACCATTGGCACCTTCCAAAGGAGTTCTTCCAATCTAACCGTTGGACAAAATCAATTAGAGAGATCTCAAGTTACTTAAGAAAAATGAAGATAGCCCACCAATCATGCTTGCCCATACAATCATGATCTAGGGTTCCATAAGTAAAACCTTCCAAGTTTACTTCGCCAATCAACGGATCTGACTTATTCGAATTATTTGCAATACGAATAATAGATCTTTAGATGCTATCTCCAGCCGTGAGATAATCTTCAACCAAACGGATCAAATCCTTAAAGATAAACTTGCATCTGAATAAGATTTCTTCGTCGGTCTAGAAACTGTCAATGAGGGCAAACTTTAAATCTTAAGTCTAGCGGTCTTCAAACTTTGATGAAATGAAACGTTTTGTCAACTTCAAAACAGATAAGGAAGTTTTCTCTAACAATCTCCCCTTTTTGATGGTGACAAAACTTTCCCGCAAATTTGGACACTTTGACTTGCAAGACAATACTTAAGCAAACCAAGATTTCTTATAAATGAAAATTAGAGATTATGATAGAGATAGTAGCAATTCTGCAACCACAGAAAACGTGTTAGTCCTGTAAACACAACTATCTTTAATGTAATCAATAATAGCTTAGCTTAAGTTGCAAGCATCATCAGTCCAAACCAGTCTGAATCAAAACCACATTAAACAAAAGTTAAAGTCCAACAGAAAGTAAAAATAAAGTCAATAAAAATAAAGTCAATCAAATCTACATAAAACCTCTCCCCATTTTTGTCAACAGCAAAACGTGGAGAATAGACTAAAGAGATAGATGGAAAATGGAGTTAAAATCAAGGCTGTTTGGGCAGGCGAACAAGTGTGAATTCTCCCATAGAATGCACTGTCTTCTCAAGCCTGTCGAAACTCTGCTTCAGTAACGGAAAATCTTCACCCTGCAAAGACTGAACTTGAAGCTTCAGGGTGATCAACTAATCATGCAACGATACTAAGATGGCCTTAAAAGCATTCTTGAGATCCTGCATCTCAAACCCTATGGCATATTGCTGCTTTCTGACGTCCAAAAGAACTTCCAGCAATCTTGAAAAGTCTGCTGTCTGAGCAGATGCATCACTAGGACCAGCTATGTCAAGGACTAGGATTTTGAGAATCGATGGAGTTTCAGCAGATTGTTCATCATGACTGTCTTCTGGATTGTGCGAGGCATACACATCCTCAGGATCTGCTGTAGAATGACTCACATCACTAGCAAGCAAAGATGAAGAAATACATTTTGGATCAACAGCTCCCTATGTTTTGATGCCCTCAAGTGGAGTAGGTGAAGTTTCCTCATCTGCAGACGCACTAGACAGAGAGATAGCCAAGGTTGGCTCGAAAGAGTCCTCTTGACCTTGATCTTGTTCTCCTTCTCTCTCTTCTTCTTCCTCTTCCTCTTTTGCTTCTCTTCTTCCTTCCTCTTCTCCTCTTCCTTCCTCTTCTTCTTCTTCTTCCTCTTCTCTTCTTTCTTCCTTTGTCCTCCTCTGTTCTTCTTCCTTCTCTATGACTTCTCTCTCTCTTTCCTCTTCTCCTGGCTCTTCTCTTGTCTCACGAAAGCTGACAAAACTTTTTAAATTTCTCAAGGTTGCTATGGTCAGTTCATCCTCATCTTCTTCATCTTGCAAGATGAGAGTTCTTTTCTTCTTCTTTACAGGAGCAACCATGGGCTCCTTGCCTTTTCTCTTCGTAGCAGCAAAGTCTTGTTTTGCTTTTGTGGGAGACTTTTCCTTCATATGCTCCAACACTTTGTTTAACTCTTTCAATCTCATCTTTGTCACCATTTTGAACCCAATCACCATAAAAGAGATGGTTGACAGGCATAATGGTGCAAAGATGTGAATTTTAAAGTGCCGAAAGAGCCTCAAGATAAGAGCAGAGTAAGGGAGTTGTCCCTTATCTTTTTCAACAGTGCGGTACATATGAAACAATATGGTGTGAGGCAAATAGAATTTATATCCAGAGTTGATGGCACACATCAACTTAGTTTCCGATCGAGAAACATCTGTCTTGGATGTTGATTTAGAACGAATGCAATTTATCACAATCTTGTGCAGCAAGATGTTAGAGGCACTCATCCTTGAGTAAGGAATCTTGCCATCAACATTCCTATCTCTTACCAATGACAGAATAGCATGAGCAATAGACATATTAATTGGTTGGAAACTCGATCTTTCCACCCTAATGTCGGCCAATGTGTCTGTATCCACCAAAAACTCTTTGTCCTTCACAGTGAAAATAAAACTGTTTGCATCCAAGAAAGATAGGTTAGAATAAAAGTATGCGGTGAATTCTGGAAAAGCAAAAGAGTGGATTCGAGTAAAACCGTTCCAGTTGCAGTAAACCAAACTTCTCGCGGAGATTGACCTTTATTGAATCAAGAAAATCAAAATCAACAGTTCTAGGGTTCATTACCCCTCTCTTAAGAAGTTTCGAATAAACCTTCTTGTGCCCTTTCGATCTAAACAGATTAGAGTCATCAGTAACATTTGCAACCACACCCGATCTAGGCTGAAAATGAGCAAACAACCGTTCATCGTCGTCCTAAGGTTGATTTGCGGAGCCATAGAATGGGTCACTCGGTATCTTCTCAAACGTTCTATCAGTCGTTCCTTTCTCTACAACTCCCAATTTTTCTAAATCCCTCAAAAACAAGGTTTCATTCTTGAATCCTCTATCTTTTAAGAATTCATCGATTAAGGACATCGGCAGACCTCCTTTCTTCAGATTAGAGTAGAGCTTATAAGCAACCTTGGGAGTTAGATTTCTTACAGGTTCAGCATCCTCTATGACTTCATCTTCAAGTTGAGTCAGTGGAGAAGGTTGACGCTGCTGAGAAGGTTGTTGCTGACTTGGACACAGTGGTGGAGAAGAATCTTCTTCCTCAGTTAAGTCAAACTGGGTAGGACCCTCAGGCATAGATTGTGGTCCCCAACTTGCAATTCTTGAAGACTTTCTCGAAGACATTGTCGCTTTAAGGGAGGAATTCACCACTTGCTCGAAAAAGGAGATAACTTTTTGACAAATCGAGAGTGAAAGTGAAAGCAAATAGAAATTTTGTATTCTAGGGTTTCAGTGTAAACTAAGAATACGAGTCTCGGTAGTATATAAAACAAGTGAAGCAAGGTAAACGAAACGTTGTAAAAGGAAAATAAAAATACCTTTTTGAAAAGGATAACTTCCCTTTTTGAAAATAACTGTCTTTTCAAAATTGATAATTGTCTTTTTGAAAAAGTAAAAAGAACTTGGAAAGATAATTTCAATCAAATAGCGATTATAAACAACCGTACCTTTTCAAATTTAAAAATTAGGAATACCTTACCGTTGTAACTCTTGGTTTTCTGAGTCTGAACGCATTCAGACTTTACCTTTTGAGTCTTGTGCACATCCAGACTCTACTGGGTAAGAGATATAATGTTCAGTCTGATGCGAATAGACTCAAATAGACTTTTCTCTTGTAAATATATCCGCCAGTTGATTCTTTGAGTCAATAAATTGGATCGTAACTTCTCCATTTTGAACATGATCTCTAATAAAATGATGTCGAATCTCTATATGCTTTGCTCTTGAATGAATAATTGGATTCTTGGTGAGATTAATAGCGCTGGTGTTATCACATCTAATCTTAGTGCATAAATCTTTGATTCCAAAGTCTCTTAGTTGTTGTTTTATCTATAAGATTTGAGAACGGCAACTTCCAAGAGCCACATACTCTACTTCTGCTGTTGAAAGAGCTACTGTACTTTGCTTCCTTGAAAACCAAGATATTGTCCTATTACTAGGCAATTAACAAGTACCGGAAGTGCTTTTTCTTTCAACTCAGCAACCTGCTAGATCTACGTCTAAATATCCAAGGAGAGTAAAGTCTCCCTCTTGGGGATACCATAGACCTATCTTCAAGGTTGTTGCTACGTATTTGATGATGCATTTCGCAGCACTTAGATGAGATTCTTTCGCATCTGATTGAAATCTGGCACAAATGCAAATACTAAACAAAATGCTAGGTCTAGAAGGAGTAAGATAAAAAAGTGAACCAATAATACTCCTATAAAGTTTCTGGTCAACTTTCTTTCCTCTTTCATCTTTATCCAGCTTCGAAGAATTAGATATTGGTATTTCAGTCTTTTTGCAATTATCTAATCTGAACTTTTTAACAAGTTCTTTTGCATATTTTTCTTTGTGAATAAAAATCCCTTCCTTCAATTGCTTTACTTGAAGTCCAAGAAAGAAAGATAATTCACCCATCATGCTCATCTCGAATTCTTCCTACATAGACTTAGAAAATTTCTTGCATAGATTTTCGTTAGATGATCCAAATATTATATCATCAACATAAATTTGAACAAGTAAAAAGTTTTTACCTTCCCTTTTAATAAATAGGGTAGTGTCCACTTTACCTTTGACAAAACCACTTTGGATTAAAAACTTACTTAACCTGTCATACCTAGCTCGAGGTGCTTGCTTTAATCCATATAGCGCATTTTTCAGTCTGAATACAGAGTCTACTTTCCCTGGATCTTCAAAACCAGGAGGTTGTTCCACATAGACTTCCTCTTGGATAAATCCATTCAAGAATACACTTTTGACGTCAATCTGGAATAACCTGAAATTCTTATAACAAGCAAAAGCTAGTAATAATCTAATTGCCTCTAACCTTGCTACTGGTGCGTAAGTCTCATCATAGTCTATCCATTCTTTTTGCGTATATCCTTTGGCTACAAGTCTTGCTTTGTTCCTTACAACTTTTCCTTTTTCGTCCATCTTGTTCCTGAAAACCCATTTAGCTCCAATAACATATTTACCTTTTGGTTTAGGAGTTAGTTCCCAAACATTGTTAACATTGAACTGTCTGAGCTCTTCTTGCATGACTTCGATCCAGCTTTCATCAGTTAAAGCTTCTTCTATACTCTTGGGTTCTATTTCAGAAATAAGAGTTACAACGCTAGACTCTTCATGCCTTTTGGATCTTGTACGAATTCCTTCATCAATGTTATCAATGATGAGTTCTTTGGGATGACTGGACTTGTGCTTCCAGTTGCTGGTTGGTCTGACAGATTGCTGAACTTCTTCTTCAGTTGATTCTTCGATATTTGTTCATTGTTGTCCTTCTGAAGTTTGAGCTACTTCAGGGAAAGTAGACTTTGTAGAGTCTGGAGTAGGTTCAGATTCTTCAGGTTGAGTCTGGATCGATTGATTTTGTATAGAGTCTTGAAATTTGACATTCATTAACTCTTCCACAGATCGAGTCTTCTTGTTGTATACTCGTAAGCTTTGCTGGATGTTGAGTATCCAAGAAAGATTCATTCATCTGATTTTTCTTCAAACTTACCAATTCGATCATTTGCATTTTTCAGGATAAAACATTTGCAACCAAACACATGAAAATAAAGAACAATTGGCTTCTTTCCTTTGAACAACTCATGGGGAGTTTTCTCCAGAATATGCCTTAAGAAAACTCTGTTAATAAAATAACATGCTGTAGAAACTGCTTCAGCCCAAAAACGAGAAGAAATATTGCTTTCAATTAAAAGAGTTCTAGCCATTTCTTGCAACAATCTATTCTTCATTTCCATAACTCCATTCTGTTCAGGAGTGTATAGTGAGGAAAACATATGCCGAAAACCATATTCTTCACAAAATTTAGCAAAATCTTGATTTTCAAACTCACCTCCATGGTCTATCCGTATGCTTGAAATAACATACAATTTCTCATTCTAAACCTTCTTGATAAATTTAGTAAATAAAGAGAAAGTTTCAGACTTGCTTGCCAAAAAGTAGACTCAAGTAAATCATGAATAATCATCCACTATTATTAGGCAATATTTCTTTCCACCAAATACTTTGAGTTCTAGTTGGTCCAAAGACATCCATATGCAGGAGCTGCAGCACACGATTAGTGGAAACTTGATTTATTGGTTTGAAAGAATTTCTAACATGTTTTCCTAGTACACATGGTGTGCATAAGTCAGATTTTTGGTACTTCAAGTTGGGTAGTCCACAACAAGCTTCTTTGAAAAGATCTTGGCAATTTGCTTCATGTTGATATGGCCAAGCTTTTGATGCTAGAGATTTTCTTCATCTTGAATTGAAATTAGACATTGAGATCTTCTAGATTGATATCAAAAGATAGATATTTCCATGTCTTCGCCTAGTAAAGGATTGTGAAAGATCTTTACTAGTGCCCGAACATATTCCTTCTTGAAAATTGATCTTGAATCCAGTGTCGCATATTGGCTGATGTTGAGCAAGTTGTAGTTGAGTCCTTCCACTAAGGAGACGTTGTTGATTGTGAGACTTCCTATTTTTACAGTTCCACAACCAACAATTCTTCCCTTACTGTTTCCGTCAAATGAGACTTTTCCACCAATTACTTGTTTAAGTTTAATAAAACAATTTAAATCTCCAGTCATATGCCATGAACAGCCACTATCCAAATACCATTTGACATTTTTCTTGATAGTAACCTGCAATTAAAAAAGAAACTCAAGCTTTTTTGGTACCCACACTTTCCTGAGTCTAGTGGAGTTAGTGCAATATACGGTCTTTGCCCAATCCTTCTTAATAGGCATCCAAACCATAGGACATTCTTTCTCAAAGTGTTCTGAGCTGTTACACTTAGAACATCTAAGAGCACTTTGACCAACGGGTTTTACAAAGAATTTTTTAAAATGATTTCTATAGAAGGCTTTTATGGGTCTTTGTTTGATTCTTTCTTTTACTTTTGGAAAATCAATTAAAGGAATAATTTCATATGTCATTCCTAAGCCTAATTTATTAAAGTAAGGTATTTGTACTGAAAGAATCTTTTCCAATTTCTCAGATCCCATGGAAAACCTTTTTCAAATGTTTGAAATATCATTTTTCAAAAGTGGGTTTTCTTTTGAAAGAGATTCTGCATTTTCTTTTAAAGTAATAAAACTTTTATCTAGATTTTCAAACTTTTCTTTCCATAAAATTTCTGTTACTTAGTGTAGAATTCTCCCTTTTTAGCTCGGAAATCCTCTTGAGAGAGGTTTTGAGACTAAGACACAGTTCATTAATATATTTCAAGACCTTAATAGGAATTTGAAAATTACTTACCTCGATTTCACTCTCGAATCCGAGTCGATATTGATTTCGAGTCGAGTCCGATTCGATTTTGCCATTAAACAAATATTAGCATAATCATCATCACTCTCTTCGCATTCGGTATCACTCCAAGTTTCGCTTTGAGTGCTTTTATGTATTTCTCAGCTTTTCCTTTCTTTTTCTTCACCAAGGGACAATTGGGTCTGATGTGTCCATTTTTCTTGCATTCAAAGCAAATCACCTCTTTATTGGATTCATCATCCTCAACTGATTTGTTTTGAAATCTTTGAGAGCTTTGTTTCTTCCAATTGAATCTTCTTCTCTTTTTGTTCAGTTTCCTGAACCTCTTTATCATGAGAGCAAGTTCTTCATCGTCTATGTCCTCTTCAGAATCTGTAACATCATAATCATTGTTAGACTTTAAGGCAATTGACTTCTTACTTTTGGGATCTTCATCTTCATTGATTCGCTCCACTTCATAGGACTGAAGTGTTCCAACCAATTCATCAACGGAGAGTGGCATGATTCTTTGTGTTTCCCTTATTGAAGTCTTTACGTGATTCTAGTCTTTGGAGAGTCCATGCAACAATTTATTGACCTTCATTGGTTCTGAAATTGGCTGTCCCTGATATTCTAGACCGTTTACAATTTCTGTAAAACGATGAAACATTTCAGTGATGGATTCTACTGGTTTCATCTTGAAGGCTTCATACTGTCCGAGTATAATGTTGATCATTGTTTCTTTCACTCAATCAGTTCCTTCATAGGTAATGTGCAGCCTGTCCTAGACTTCTTTGGCTATTTCACAAGAAAATATTATGTTATATTCAACAGGAGATAATGCACAATATAATGAGTAAATTGCTTTAGCATCAAGAGCTTGTCTCTTGGATATCTCTTTTTGAGTCATGTCGCTAGCTTCTGCAACTTTTTTTCCCCTTTCTGACACCGATGTAGCTTTAGGAATAATTCCTTTTTTCTACCACATCCCATTCCAGAGGATCTTTCGATCTTAGGAATGCCTTCATCTTATTTTTCCATATGCTGTAATCCTTTCCATCGAAATAAGGCAGTCTGATGTTGCTTTGCCCTTCAACCAAACCTAGAGCCAACAAACTAACCATGGATCTTTAACTCTGAAGTACAAATACTTCAATTAAATGAGTACACAGGCTCTGATACCAATTGATAATACTAGTATGAACACCTAGAGGGGGTGAATAGGTGTAAAAACGAATTTTATAAAACTCAGCAACTTAATTCAACTTATATAACAACGGAAGACTTAAGATATAGAAGACCTGCAATAATATATAAGACTACGAATTAAGTAAAGAGATAAGGGAAAGAGAATTGAAACACGATGTTTTATAGTGGTTTGACTTAGACCAAGCCTACGTCCACTCTCCCCCATTGACAGCCCACCGGCTAGATTTCACTATGAATCAAAATAGTTGTTACAATCACACGTCCTTGATTCCACAGTGTAGAGACTCTGCTACACTTTCTCAAGGTCTCACAAGTATCTAATCCCTCTTTTGAGTACAAGTTTATGCTCAACACAAATGAATCAGCCAAGAACTAGAAGTTTCAGACTTTGGAATTTTTCTATCTCGCATTCACTCGAATAACTAGAGCATTCTCCTTATATACTCCTCCATGCCTCCATAACCGTTGGCACCTTCCAAAGGAGTTCTTCCAATCTAACCGTTGGACAAAATCAATAAGAGAGATCTCTAGTTACTTAAGGAAAATGAAGATAGCCCACCAATCCTACTCGCCCATACAATCAGGATCTAGGTTTTCATAAGTAGAACCTTCCAAGTTTACTTCGTCAATCAACGGATCTAAATTACTCGAGTTATTTGCAAAACAAATAATAGATCTTTAGATGCTATCTCTAGTCATGAGATAATCTTCAACCAAACGGATCAAATCCTTAAAGATAAACTTGCATCTGAATAAGATTTCTTCGTCGGTCTAGAAACTGTCAATGAAGGCAGACTTTAAATCTTAAGTCTGGCAGTCTTCAGACTTTGATGGAAGGAAACGTTTTGTCAACTTCAAAACAGATAAGGAAGTTTTCTTCAACACTTTCAAACTAATTCCTTTTCCTTTTCCTTGATGAGGGTTCAAAAACTCTTGCTAGTATAAACCTAAAACTTGTTCATATATATATTGGAGTTTTTCATGTCTCTCTTGATGAAATTACTTTAACCTTGCTTGAATTGAGAATGGGAAGAATTTAGCCATTATGCAAAACATAAGCAACATTAGAGGTAGCATCATTGACTCATATATTGAGGTTTACTGTAATGACAACAAAGTTTGAGTTCCAATTTACCATACTAATTGTCATAATTGACTCAAAGGAGGGATTGCATTAATACAACTAGTAGATTCAATGAATTAATATTTTAAGAGAATTACATTGAGTCACCTTTTATTTCTTCAACTTATGCATTGACCATACAGTTTATTCAATTAGTATAGTTTACACTCTAGGTCGATCTACTTTAGTTATTCATTGTAGCATTGATCAATTGAAGCTTAACATGATACCTATAAACAAAGATTTGGGTACTCCCCATTTATTAGGTAAATAACAGTCCTTTTTCTTGGAGTGCAGACTTTTTGCATAGTTTTATCAAAAAGGTGTTTTATTATAATCTTGCTTCTGGGACATATCAGTTGATGATATTTATTGCTAGGAACTAAAATTATGGTGATTGTATTTCATGTTCACACAGCATCTATCATAATAATTTTGCTAAAGATTTAATATGGAATCAGTAATCAGATTTGTGGGTAGGGAGATGAGTAATGATCTGAGAATGTAATGTTCCCTTAATAATAGTGATTCCAAATGTTTGGTCAAAGTCTATATTTCTGTATGTGTAAGAAAATGTTCTCATAGTTTTGAACTATTATAATAAGGATTGGAAGTACCAGGCATCTATGCCTGGAAAAGGAGCAATTTCTTTACCAACAGCTATCTATTTTGTTAAGTTCATTGGAGGGTATGAATTCACATTTCACTACATTGAAGGAAACTCCAATAGATTCCATATGGTCATCACTTAGCAGCTGTGCTGAAAGTGAAGTTTCAATAGTTGAACCATCAAGTGTTTTAAGTTTCAAACTTTAGCAACTACTGACTGTCTAGGGATATCTACATTCATTACCTGCATACAGTATCGATGTCTGTTATAGCCGATGGTGAAGAAATATTCAAGAGCTCCAAATAGAAAAAAGGGAGCTCAGAGTTGGAGAACAAGTTAGTATAGTCTTCTGCTTCTAGTTGCACAATGATTTCAATTTCAAAAACTTGTTTTAATGTTGGCATGATTTGCAGGTGCCTCGGCTTTGTGCGGCTGGTTCCCAACTAGAGATTTTCATCTTCGAAATTGTGGATATAGAGGGTAATCTCAATGAGAATATCCACAATGATGAGGAAAATGGCCATTTTCATACACTTTCCATAAAACTGGACTCATCCATTACAAAAACAACCACTTTATATGCTTTCCGAAAAGGGCGATGCACTATTCCTTCTCTTACTGTCCCTCGAGATGCTGGTTGCTTTAGCTTTTCTGTTGTTCATTCTCGTCACCAAGAGTTATCTTTGAGCATCAAGGTCACAAAGTTTTATTTCTAGTAATGTGTTGGTAATTTGCAGTGGTACATTTATTGAACTTATTTGTATACGCAGATTCGCATTCAGCCTTCTTCAGATTTGCAGCGTGAGATTCAAACCTTATGTCCAAATATGAGTATAATGATGCTACAGGACACATCAACCCCTAATGATATAGCGAATGTACTTTCCATCATCAAGAATGAGGTATTATGTTAGATCTTCATTCAACATTACATCCCTCTTATAAATCTGGTTATTTGTGGTTTGTAAATTCCTATTGTAATCTTGAAGTTGTAACTATTCTTTAAGTACCTGGCTTTAAGATTCTAAATTTAAGCTTCTCATGTTCTAATGAGGTCAGATGCAGCCAATGCCCATCATCCTCAATTACTTATGTGGTCAGTTGTGCCTTGTGACTTACACTTACTGCCTCTCACAGGTCCTTGAGGAAACTCGTTTGCGCATTGAACACCGGGAAAGGGTACCGAAGTTACTGCATGACCGGAAGGTTGAAATAGAGCAATCTTTGGTGGAGTTAGGAGGTGATTTGTCTTGGTTAATGCTAATACTGAATATTAATTGGTTTTGATAAATGCATGCAACACTGTTTTGCAATGACGCGCATTTCTTTGTCCTTGTGGTCTTGTCAATATCAGTGACCTATGGCTACTTAGTTTGGAAAGTTTAAAGAATATAAATCCATGTTTCGATTGTCATATTATGACTCTCTCATCATATTATCATGTTTGTCTCTATATGAGAGAAATGTGATGCTTTTAAAGAATGATTTGCCATTTACTCCAATGTACAATATATATAGATCTGAATCAAGTTAGGACGAAAATGATTGCTCAGTTAATGGTTGCTTTTCACCAAAATCACCTGGGGCGTGATTATTCATTTAACCTAGCAAATCCAGTTGCGACAAATAGGACCTACATCACTAAGTTAGGTCTATGGGGATGACCAACTTTTTCAGTTTATGCAGGGCCTTCCCCTTTGAACATTGTGGACTGCTTTTTCGCCAAAGAGGAAATGATAGACATGATAGAAAACAGAGATGGCTCGGCGGCTTCCGTTCTCTGTGAACTGATCAGAAATTTTGCTTCAGAAGGACCACATGGAAGATCTAGAGATGGCATCATTGGTGTGGTTGCACTTCTTGGAACAATTTGCAATATTGAGCTTAGCAGGTAAACTATCACTGACCTTCTATCTGACCCACTTGTTCAATGTTGCAAATCCCCTTTTCACCTTTTAGACAAATCGATACTCAGAGCTGCATTTTCCATTTTGGAGGATCTTAGCCAAGTATCTGGGTGAAGATCAAATGCTCGGGATTGTGTGCCCAAACTCTGAGACGGCATTTAGTCTCGAGACATATGAAAAAAATGGAGAAGTTGATCTCCAAAATGTTGTTTATGCAAAAGCAGCTAAACTTGGCAATTCTATTAGTGGTGAATTTCGTGTCATATGTCTTGAGGAAATAAGGTACATAAGTGGAAGATCATATTCCTTACCAACTTAATTGAGTTCTCGAAAGCATTTCTTCATTCGTTTGCAATAAACCTTTGGCTGCCCATACAGAGGAGAGATTGAAGGCTGTGATCCTCAAAGGAAACTGGCTTTGCCTTATCCTACCTTACCTTGTGGAGAAATCCCTCCAGGCTTCGTAGGATATGCAATGAACATGGTCAACATAGACTTTGATCATTTGGCAACAAGAACAACTGAAGGCCTTGGTCTACGAGAAACACTATTTTATCGGCTTTTTGGCAAGTTACAGGTTTATGACACCAGAGAACACATGAAGCAGGCCTCTGTCTGCATAGAACACGGTGCTGTATCACTGGATGGTGGAATAATACGAGAGGACAGCTTGATTTCTCTAGGCTTCTGGTATCTCCGTTTCTCCCTCCAATTTTCCAGATGTCGTTAGTTACTATAAAATTTCTGTGACTAGGGTCTGACCTGACTGAAATTAAAAAAGAAAAGAAAGTTGGTTGCTATTCCTGACAGTCAGTGATCAAGCTAAATATTCTTCTTCGCATTTTCTTCGAGATCGAGAAAAGGTAGAGAGACATTTTAGATGCGTAGTCAATCATTCTTCAAATTGATCATGGAAGTTGTTTCTTTGCTGTAAAAGCTGTTGCAGTAGCAAGAATATCCTGTGGGTTGTTTTTTCTATTTGTTTCATAATCTTAAGCAAGTTTCACAACACCATACTATTACTACATGCTCTGTTGATTATTACGGCTGCTGAGTTCTTGGTTGACCCGATTGCTAGTTCATGTTTAAGGATATATCCATTAACTGCTGTGAGTGACTTGGTTTACCATTTTGCCTCTTCAGGAAGCCAGACATAATCTTTCCTGTTGTCACATCTGAAATTCATATAAATACTTTGCTGGAGAGTACACAAGTAGGGATGCAGATTGCAGAGGCTATGTCGGAGTTGAGAGTGACCCTATGCAAGATACGTAAGATTACAAGAGCTTGCGAGGAAGATAAGCGGCAATTTTTTGGGAAGACTAAGGACTTTATCAGTAATGGACATACAGCCGAGGCTTTCATGAAGACTAAGGACTTTATCAATAACGCTACTAATTAAAAAATGGTTTATTTTTCAGGTATTCACATCAGAAAAAGAAATTATATAAAAAAACTCTTCAGGAGCAAAGATTGGGTGCCTTTGTCATCTATCCTTATCAAGATCATAGATAGATTTGCCCCCATTGTCGCCACACTTATCAAGAAAACAGAAAAAGATATCTACAAAGAAAACTAAAATAAAGGAGTAATTTCCACAAGACATCCTAAACTATTTTCCTATACACCAATTCTTGAAGCTCTTTTCTATTTTGTTTTTCCCAATGCCAATTTTGCTAAAATCAATCAAAATATTGGAGCTTGGAAGAATGATATATGTAATTATTAGACTAAAAACCATTGGTTGAATCAATTTGCATTCATCAATATGTCCCTTTTCCAATATTTTTGAAATACTACCATATGGATACGGTATCAACTGTTTAATTCAGGAAGCACTTTTAAATAGTTATGAATTCAAATTAACAAATAAATTTTAAATAATAAAAATACATGTGAATTTCATTGTCGCGACCTAAAATTTTGGATGCACCACCTAAAATTTAGACTAATGGTTGTTAAGCCTAGGCTTAACTCGGGCTCTCCCAAGCCCATACCAATTCACAATTTAGGTTCAAATTCTTAACTTGCAGATAAATTTTATCTAGGAGTCACCACTAATCTATTTTTTGGTGGGTGATTAGAAACCCAAGTAAAGTACAGGAGTTTTACTTTACTCCTACGAACCCAGAGACTATGGGGTACGGGGACTTGGTTTACATTAGATTTCTCTAATGCCCTTTCGGTACCATTCTTTTATTTTCAAATTTTTTTATTTTTTTTACAAGCACTTAAATTGATTTCAAATCTATTTCCCTAACAGTGAAACGATCATGTGGGTGCACAAAACACTAATTTAACACCCAGATAAACAATGAATAAATTGCAAAAACTTACCTCAAAGCAATGAAAGCATCTGCAATGTTAAATTAGAATCAACATCAACAACTCTAAATATGATTTCTAACACGCGATTTCTTTTTTTTTTCATTTGATTAATGGAAATCATGCTTTATGCAATGCAATATTAACTAAATGACCTAATTCTAATGACATGCAATTTCTAATTAAATAGACTTAGCAACAATCATTAAATGGCATGCATCTAATTCTAAATGACATGCAATGACATTTCTTTTTCTTTTTTTTTCTTTTAAAAAAAAAAGAATGTAATCTATCCTAGAGATTGAAACTAACTTATTCTAAGACTTTTTTTTTTTTTTTGTATTTTTCATGAAATTCGAAATTAGAAAAATGTAAAAATTTATCTAACTAAATTAAGATTCTATCCAATTTATATTAGGAATTAGGTTAGGCTAAACCCTAATTAAAACCAAGATATTATCTTAACTTAAAAGCAATCTAATATCTAAAGCCTAAGATTAAGAAAAATATTATCTAAATCATTCTAAATTTAAAATGAAATGTGCAAATGATGCCCTAATTCTACATATGCATGATGATTTTTTGTGTTTTTTTTTTAATTAATTTTGAAATTTAAAAATTTCAAATAATTAAACATGTAATTTAAGCTAATGAAACAAAAATCTAACATCCTAAATTTATGTTTTTTTTTTTCTTTTATTTAAATTTTGACAATCCATGATAAATAAAATGCTTAATCTAAATATGCAAATAACCCTAAAGTATGCAATATTCTAACTCAAACATATTTCAAGATAATTAAAGCAATTAAGACAAGACAAGACTATTCAAAAGCCAAAAGTATCCTAAATTGTTCATATCATCGGAATAATATCTTGTTAATAAAATCAATAAATTGATCTTAAGCCTTAAAGATCAAAATATCAATTTTATTCCCACTTGTTAATTATTTCATCTAAAGCCTTATAGATGAAATAAAAAAACCCAGGTGTGGTTGCAAATCGGGTAATATGTTGGAATTTCCAATCATATACTAAGGAAAATTATACTAAGAAAAAAAGATAAAGTAAAATAAGATAAAAATAAATAAAATAAACTAAAATAAACTAAAAAAAAAATACCTAATTTGTTTTTTTCTTTTTTTTTTTTTCAAAATTAGGCTTGGTCGGCTGGGCCCCGAGGCGAAAGGGTGGTGATCGGAGGTCCAGCAAGGGCGTCGCCGCGGAGCGGTGAGCGGAGCTCCGGCGAACAAGGGGGCGCAGCGCGGGTGATGGCGCTAGGAAGGGCAAGGGCGGCTTGGGTTGCAACACTTGGAGGCGTGGCCGGGTCAATCGGTGTGGGAGCAACGACGAGCGGTCCCATGGACGCGAACACTAGCGCCTGGGTTGAAGGTCGTAAGGTAGGTTTTGGAACCACCGGTTTCGGGGGCGTGGAGCTTTGAAGAGGTTGAGGCGGGTCGCTAGCGAGGCGGCGGGAGCACGGTGAGAGGGGCATCGCGGAGTGCATGGTGAGATCGGCGGGTAATGAGCGGAGCGTCGAGGAGCACCGCAGGCGTCGGTAAAGGTTGAGGTGCGGACGGAGCGGCAAGGGAGCTGTTGCATGCAAATCGCGGAGGCGCTGGATGTCGCGGTGAGACCGGCGGAACCGGTGGCTATGGGACGCATGAGCGGCGAGGTGGCGGGCGCAAAGACGGTGGTGGCTGGCATCATGATGGATGCGCAAGCACGGATTGGCGTGGGCAAAAGAGCTCACGGAGAAGACGAAGTTTTTTTTTTTTTTTTTATTTTTTATTTTTTTATCTTCTCTCTCTCTCTGTCACTTTGTACACTCACATCTCTTTTCTCTCATTGTTTCTTTTTTTTTTCTTTTCTTTCGAGAAATAAAAGAATTTTTTTTTTCCATCAAGGTTAACAAAGACTCCTCAATTTTTTTTTTCCCTCAATTTTTCAAGTTCGCCCCTCGTTTTGTCGCGAAAATTGTGACTCTTTTATAGTGATTCCGGACGGCTGCTTTGTATGGTATTTTCCAAGTTTCCATCTTCTATCGCATTAAATCAAAGCTGCAAATCAAAGCGTGATTTCGCAATCAGCTCAATTTTGCTCAGATTTATTCCATTTTGTAAAAATTCTTGCCCTTTATTCACTTGATTTTTAAATTGCTTTTGCATTTAACAAAAATCCAAATATTCATCAGAATTTCAAATTTCCATGCATAATCAATCAAATCAATTTTCCCCATTTTTTTCATTTTTTTCATTTTATTTGTTCTAATGCATTTTTTTCTTTTAGGGGTTAAAATTAGTTCCTAATTTTTGTATAAAAAATCAATGATTGAGTCGCCAAAATTTAGGTGTCAACAGCTGCCCCTCTTTAAAGGTGAGCTCATAGAGATTGCCTTCAAAGACAAATTGAGACCTAAATTTTGATCATGCACATGTATTAAGTGACTTTTTGTTTTTGTTTTTGTTTTTTTTGTTTTTTTGGGAAAATGAATCCCATTTTGAAATGCAATTTATGTAATTCATGAAAATGCTAATGCAAATGATAGAGGAACTAACTTGGAATAACTTACCTCTGAGGAGGGTAGAGTAACTCAAGATAGTTGGTGTTACATGTCTAGGACTCGTACCATTCTACGGTCGTCCAGAATAGTAACATGGCTTCGCAAAGAGACTGCTTTGGACCTGTACCATTCTACGGTCGCCTAAATAGGGATTCATTTTCCAGGACCCGTATCATTCTACGGTCACCTGAATGTTGTCTAAGACTCGTACCATTCTACGGTCGCCTTGACGAAAAAATGATTTTCTAGGACTCATACCATTCTACGGTTGCTTGAATGTTGTCTAGGACCCGTACCATTCTACGGTTGCCTTGACAAAAAAAATGATTTTCCAGGACCCATACCATTCTACGGTCGCCTGAACTGAGGTTTTGCTTGGCTAGGACCCGAACCTTTCTTCGGTCGCCTAGTCTTGCAACAGGGATCATCTGACCAAAACCTAAACCTTTTTCTAGTTGCCTTAATCAGACTGAATCTAGAGAAAAATCTTTGGGAGACAACTCAATTGAGTGTCGGTTAAGAAGAACTTTAAGCTATGGAAGCACGTTGATTTGATAAAGGGGTCTTTGGGCTACAAAAGCACGCTAGGTAAGAAATTACGGGCTATGAAAGCACACCGATTCGATAAAAGGGACTATGTGCTACGAAAGCACACTAGGTCAATATAAAGGATGCCGGGTTACGAAAGCACGTCGGGTCGATGAAAGAGACTCTGGGCTACAAAAGCACGTCAAGTCAATATAAAGGACACCGAGCTATGAAAGCACACCAGGTCGATGAAAGGGACTCTAGGCTACGAAAGCACGCTAGGTTAATATAAAGGACACCGGGCTACGGAAGTACGCCGGGTCGATGAAAGGGACACCGGGTTGATGAAAGGGACTCTGGGTTACGAAAGCACACCATGTCAATTTAAAGGACACTAGGTTACGGAAGCACACCGAGTCGATGAAAGGGACTCTAGGCTACGAAAGCACGCCAAGTCGGTATAAAGAACACCGAGTTACGGAAGCACGCCGGGTTGTTGAAAGGGACTCTGGGCTACAAAAGCATGCCAAGTCAATTTAAAGGACACCGGGCTACGGAAGCATGCCGGGTCGATGAAAGGGACTCTAGGTTATGAAAGCATGCCATGTCAATATAAGGGACAGCTTGACCGAGTCAAGTGTCGATACACTTGAGAGAGATTACCTACACAATGACAAGTATTTAGAGTATGGGTAGAGATATACTTACCTAGTGATATCTCTGATCCTTGGGGATATGTCTTCTGGAATTTAGATATCCTATGGAGGCCTTTCACCTCTTGGTAGAAATAAATTTTGGAACATCAAGGATGCACTTTGAATGTTCGTGATGGTTTCTCATCTCCTAATATCATGAGGCATTCTGAAAGGAACCTAAATGTTAGAAGTTCTTGGATCTTTGAGAAAACATTATCTGTCAGACATGATTAGAGCGAAAATGCATTCACCAAAGAAATAATCAATTAAGGCTATTATGGAATGCACATTTCAAAATCCACTGAAATTTTTATTAATTCAATCGAGGTTCATGCATAATGACCTTTGCATCACCCAAATTTCCATTGGAGAGAATCATCATTCAAGACAATTTTCACTCATGACATGAATTTCCTAAGAATACTAAATGAGAAACTTTCAATTAGAAAGGACTTTCACTCACTCTCATTCAAAATGGCTATTTTAGGAGAATCATTCCATCTCATCATATCGACAGGGGTCCGAGTATTCTCGCAAGCGGTATGATCTTACCAATCTAAGAGGTCTTTAACAGAAACCGTAATGTGGGCTTGGTCAATGGTTTAACAAAGGGACTCTTTGAGTCAAAGTTATTGAAAGAACAATCTTGTAATCATCTCCAAGCTTACAAGTCAAGAACTCTGCAAAATGAGAAAGAAATAATCTTGCCCGCACTTCTTCGAGCGATACTTAAAACATGTAAACCCCTACGTTAATTCAAGTGCCCTAATTAGAATAGACTTTGCAAGGGACGTAATGTAGGCTGGGTTCATGGGTTGAGAAATGAAAGGATCATTAGGCTCAAAGATGTGTAAAGGGTGAGAGCTGATGATCATCTTAGCATTGCCACCGGTTTTCTTTTTCATCATCGGGGATTGTCTTCATAAAGTGCCCCATTGATTGTAAAAACTCAGCATTTGAGTTCTTTGAGTATTACTCCATTGGGATTCAACCTTTTACAATTGATAGTCACCTCTCTTGACTCCTTTTTTTTTTTTTCATTTTCATCTATGGGCATCGGCCTTGCTTTTACCAGGCACACCGCTTTTTCATGCCCCTAGTTTTCATACATTTTTTCTTCACTTTTTTTCATGGGCATTGGCCTTACTTTTACCAGGCACACTACTTTTTCATGCCCCTTAGTTCTATTTTGATTTCAATTTTTGCGCATAATGCATGTGTCAAGGAATTATATTTTAAATGACACTCGAACTTTTAAGGGTCTTCATCTATCTCTTGCCTTGCCCCTGTGTGGGGGATGATCACCAATTGGATTTAAAAGAAATGAAATTGCAGGCTCAAGTGGGCTATGCAAAGGATATAAGTATGTAGGATAGAGAAAGAAATACTCTTCGTCATCCTAGGGCACTTAAATTACCACATGAGTTCAATGTAACAGTATGACTTGAAGATTAATGCAAGTAAGAGCAAGAAATTTTCTTTCCATTTTCCTCATCTCATTATGCCATTTTACCTCCCGGTTTCCCCGATGTGGGGTGGTTCTTGACAGGGGTAAGAATTTTCACAAGTGTATAAGGCTCAAATGGGTTAAGCAATGGTTCACTTGTTGTGTTTGGGGTAGAGAAATAAATTGTCACTCATCATTTCAATTGTCGTAACTTTTGCGAGAGAACTCTTCACCTTATGGATATGAACTTTCCTACACTCATCTCACAAGTGTATGAGTAGGGAACTGTGTATAGGATAGGGTTCGCCTTTCATCATTCCGACTCGTCTCATTTAGTATGCTTAATCCATTCCACATCATTCATTAAATTAGTCCATCTTGATGTTCCTTAGTGGAATTGGTGGACAAAACATATAAGAGTCATCATGCAAAATCCCTTTTTAAAAGAGCCTAACAGCTTTAAGCATGAAAAATTGTCAATCTCAAAACAAACAATGTACCACACTAAAAAAAATGTAAGCATTCGTTCAGGGAATTCCCTCACAAAAAGGACTATCTCAGTAATGGGTGTTCTTGGATTGTCCTTATTGAAAGGGAACAAACACACCAATTGATCAATCAAGATTGAAAATACGATCTTCAGTTTGATAAACGCTCCGTTCTTGCTTTTGCCCCTGATGTGCCTTTTTTTCAGATTCTTTCTCCCCAGGCCGAGAAAGTAATACTCTGAAACATTAAGTAAATGAGTCAGAAAATTAAACAAGGCTAACCTAATGCATGCTTTTGGAAATGGCTTGAAAAATGATTTTTTTTAATTCTCTTTTTTTAGGAATTTTTTTTTATGAGAAAGCATGAAGAAGCCCAGTCCTCAAAATTCTCCTTGGATGATATTTGTTGGATATCGTTATCGGGCTGGCTTGGTGTGCCTCATCATGTCCTCAAAATTAAACTTGTAATTTCATTGAAATTCATCAATCAATTACATTTATTGAATGGAAAAAATGCAACACTCAATCACTGAAAACATCTCTCAGAAAATAAATAAAAATTCCCACGCAGGGGAATGTGCAAAAGCAGTAAAAAAGTTACTCTTGTGGGCCAAGGCCCATCTCTTCAGGGGGTCCTTCATCAATGGCTCCTATGATGAGGTCGCCAAACAAGTTTGTAACTCCTTCCAACACATCATCAGGATTCTTTGTCTTCGGGGGTGTCGGATCATCCATGCCACCCCATCCATCTGGGACTATCTTGTGAGAATCAATATAAAAGCTGGGAGAGGCTGAATACTTCACTAGGTAATCAAACTTCCAACTAGGCTGCCCCAAAGTGTCTATCACCTCCGCTTCATCATGCATCATTCTTGGAGGACCAAGAAATATCTCGTGAATGCTCGAGGGTAGTGGGTTTTGCCTCCCTCGCCCTTGGTCAGGTGGCGGGTTCCGCCTTTCCTATCTTTGTCCTCCAGAATTTTCTTCACATCTTCCATGGTGTCCTAATCTAGTAGAATGGGACCTCCGAGGGGCTTCAGTGGGGTTTCAAATGCCTTGACCCATTCTTCCAAGACCATATGGCATCATATTAAACCTCAAAAGTGAACAGTATGCCGGTTTTCCCTAAGGAATAAAACAAGACTAATGCGAAACCTTGTCATAGACCGATAAAAATTGCGATGAAGTAAGTAAATTGTGAAGTGAAAATTCGGACAACTTACTTTTATCGGGAATGGATGACAATCACATAGACACACGCATGAAGTGTGAGACTCGATTTCTATCTAGAATGTCTTAGCAAAATGGAGTTAAAAGGGTGGGATGACTTAGTTGCAGCCTCGCATGCTAAGTCAAGTCCTCCTAACTCCGGCTTAGTCAAGAATGATACCCCAATGCGACGTAGCCTTGCGGGCAGAAGTAAACATTCTTGACACCAATAAAAAACTTTCAAGATTGAGTTGGGCAACCTCTACTACGCGACCTCGCGGTCGAAGTTGTATCCAACTTAATACCATCCTAAGTATCCTAGTGCGGCTTAGGTCCGGCGGCAGGTTGTGTGTGCAAAAGTGTAATGTAAATGCAAGACATGCACAACAGTTTATATCAAGCAATACTTCAACATTAAAGTAAACCATACATTCATACATCTCCTTGCAAAACAAAGGTTAGCAATCACTACTCCCCTTATACCTCCCAATCTGTAAGAACATTTAACACATAAATGTTAGGGACGTACCTAAAATCCTCGCTGCCAAACAAAAACATTTTTCAAAAAGAAGAAAATTGGCCTAAGTCCACTAAGTGTTTTAACACAAGTCCCTAGTGGAGTCGCCAAGCTGTCACGACCTAAAATTTTGGATACACCACCTAAAGTTTAGGCTAATGGATTGTTAAGCCTAGGCTTAACTCGGGCTCTCCCAAGTCCATACCAATTCACGATTTAGATTCAAATTCTTAACATGCAGATAGATTTTATCTAGGAGTCGCCAATAATCTATTTTTTAGTGGGTCGATTAAAAACCCAAGTAAAGTAACGGGAGTTTACTTTACTCCTACAAATCAGAGACTATGGGGTACGGGAACTTGGTTACACTAGATTTCTCTAATGCTCTTTCGGTACCATTCTTTTATTTTCAAAAATTTTTTTTTTTGCAAGCAGCTTAAATTGATTTCAAATCTATTTCCCTAATGAGTGAGGCGATCATGCGAGTGCGTAAAACACTAATTTAACACCCAGATAAACAATGAATAAATTGCAAAAACTTACCTCAAAGTAACGAAAGTATCTACAATGTTAAATTAGAATCAACATCATCAATCCTAGATATGATTTCTAATTAACACGCAATTTCTTTTTTTTTTTTTCACTTGATTAATGGAAATCATGCAATATGCGATGCAATATTAACTAAATGACCTAATTCTAATGACATGCAATTTCTAATTAAATGGACCTAGCAACAATCATTAAATGGCATGCATCTAATTCTAAATGACATGCAATGACATTTCTATTTTCTTTCTTTTTGTTAAAAAAAAAAAAAAAGAATGTAATCTATCCTAGAGATTGAAACTAACTTATTCTAAGACATTTTTTTGTATTTTTCATGAAATTCGGAAATTAGAAAAATGTAAAAATTTATCTAACTAAATTAAGATTCTATCCAACTTATATTAAGGATTAGGTCAGGCTAAACCCTAATTAAAACCAAGATATTATCTTAACTTAGTAATCTCTAATATCCTAAAGATGCAATCTATCTAAATCATTCTAAATTTAAAATGAAATGTGCAAATGATGCCCTAATTCTACATATGCATGATGATTTTTTGTTTTTTTTTAATTAATTTCGACATTAAAAAGTCAAATAATTAAACATGTAATTTATGCTAATAAAACAAAAATCTAACATCCTAAATTTATTTTTTTTTGTTTTTTTATTTATTATATAAATGTTGACAATCCATGATAAATAAAATGCTTAATCTAAATATGCAAATAACCCTAAAGCATGCAATATTTAACCCAAACATATTTCAAGATAATTAAAGAAATTAAGACAAGACCAAGACTATTCAAAATCACCAAAAGTATCATACATTGTTCAGATCAAGGAATAATATCTCGCTAATAAAATCAATAAATTGATCTTAAGCCTTAAAGATCAAAATATCAATTTTATTCCCGCTTGATTAATTATTTCATCTAAAGCCTTATAGATGAAATAGAAAACACAAAGCGTGGTTGCGAATCTACTAATATGTTGGAATTTCAAATCATATACTAAGGACTAATTATACTAAAAAAAAACAAGATAAAAAAGTAAAATAAGATAAAAATAATAAAATAAATAAAATAAACTAAAAAAACTACCTAATGTGTTTTCTTTTTCTTTTTCTTTTTCAAAATTGGGCTTGGCAACCGTGGGGCTCAGCCAAGGGTGGTTGATCGGAGGTCCGGCAAGGGCGTCGCCGTCGGAGCTCCGGCGAAGCTGGGCGGCGACGCGGGTGATGGCAGCACTGAGGGCAAGGGCGGCTTGGGTTGCAACACTTGGTCGCTGGTCTTTAGCTTCGGGCAGCGTCGCGGACATCGAGCGCTGGCGCAATGGCATCGGCTAAGGGAGGCAAACCACCGGTTTGTTGGGCGCGGATTGCGAGGGCGAGGTGCGGCAAGCGAGGCGGACAAGAGCACAGAGAGGGGGTCGTCGAGTGCTGGCTCGAGCGGATGCGCAAGTGGCACGAGCTGCTGGGGCTTGGGTCATGGGCATTGCAGGCACGGTCGTCAGTGGCAGGCAGATCGCGGAGGCACAGGGGTGCAAAAGCAATGGCGACTAGTGGCTGTTGGACGACGTGACCAGCGCGGGGGCGGCTCTGGCACGATGGTGGCTGGCGCGATGAGGATGAGCAGCAGCGGTAGAAGAGCTCCTGGAGAAGACGAAGCAGCTTTTTTTTTTTTTTTCTCTCTCGCCGGCTGCTACACACGTCCTCTCTCTCTCTCTCTTCTTTCTACACTCACGTCTCTTCTTTCTCACTGTTTCTTTCTTTTTTTTCTTTTCTTGTCAAAGAAAGAAAAGAGAAATGGTTTTCCCGAAAGCTTCTGAATTTTTTTTTCTCAACTTTTCGAGTTCGCCCCCCGTTTTGTCACAAAAATTGTGACTCTTTTATAGTGATTCCGGATGGCCGCTTTGTATGGTATTTTCCGAGTTTCCATCTTCTGTGGCATTAAATCAAAGCTGCAAATCGGAGTATGATTTCACAATCAGCTTGATTTTGCTCAGATTTATTCCATTTTGTAAAAATTCTTGGTCTTTATTCACTTGATTTTTAAATTGCTTCTGCATTTGACAAAAATCCGAATATTCATCAGAATTTCAAATTTCCATACATAATCAATCAAATCAATTTCCCCCATTTTTTCATTTTTTTCATTTTATTTGTTCGATGCATTTTTTTTTTTTAGGGGTTAAAATTAATCCCTAATTTTTATGAAAAAATCAATAACTGGGTCGCCAAAACTATGGATACTAAAATAAATTTACGAGAAAGGAGCGATTTGATTTGTTTTTTTTTTTTTGTTAATACATTTTAGGTTTTGCTTGAAGTCTATAAAGGGTATTTACAAAAAAAGGAGGCAAGTAAATTATCATCGATTCAAAAGTGACGGGTGTTTTTATATTTTTCGCTTTATAAGAACAAATCAATCCGGGTGTATATAATTAAGAAAAGGAAAAGATGACGTTCATAGATCGAACAGATATTGAGTTTCGATATAAACATTTTATTAATGGCCAAGTCCCATGTTCTTTGACTTTGGTTG
Source organism: Eucalyptus microcorys (assembly GCA_014182515.1). Classification (NCBI taxonomy): domain Eukaryota; kingdom Viridiplantae; phylum Streptophyta; class Magnoliopsida; order Myrtales; family Myrtaceae; genus Eucalyptus; species Eucalyptus microcorys. The sequence goes on along the minus strand of CM024568.1, from coordinate 3,988,839 downwards.
CGATATGGAGGTGATGTCACTCTTTGGTTGAATTTAAGAGATATCATACACCTAATCAATGATTTATCGGTGCAATTGTACACAAGTAGAGAATTAATGGGTAAGCCAAGGGGTATATGCATCCTTTGACCGGGGATGGACCCTCGTGGGATACATCTTTCCGCGGGGGGAAATAACGGAAAACGAGACGGAGGGGTTACCGTTTCTCGTGGTGTGAGAACAGCCATTGGATCCCTTTACCTCCTGACTACTTGGTTAACGTCATGAGCAGGGGCTGTTTTTTGCTGGCTCCACAGTGCATGCGATGAATGTCTGCTTCTTTCTCCATTTATTACTACTGATTTTTCCATGGATAATAGTTATCGGATTATTCATTGTAGATCATGGGCGGACTCCCCTGACAATAATAGTCGAGCAACGTCCATCTTTGATTACAAAAACTGATTTATATCTGGACTGAATATGATAATTAATGATTTGTGAATGATTTCTTGATTTTACCTCATTCCCTCTTCCTTAAACAATAAGAGTAATTGGAACAATCCCACTCCAAATATACATTTTATTGATAAATATACCAGAGCTAGCTAAAGTGAAATTGATTTTCTTCAAGTAAATGCGATTTAGTCCAATGGAAAAAAAAAATACACTGAGTAAATAAGTTCAATTAGTTTAAGAAGTAACGCAACTTTAGTAAATTATTGCTAGTTTATAGCTGGATTAATTAATTTTATACGAGGATATTAAATCAATATCGGGATTAATTTGTAAGTCCCTTTAAGCTTTACAAATCAAATTACGACATTCCTTGTGGGCGTTTGGTACTCTTCTCAGCTTTGCTATGAAATAATTAAACTAGAAAAGATTATGTTGCGATTTGGTTAAAAAATAGATAATTTGTCATTTTCCTTCTTCTTTTTAATGTTCGAATATGGCTTTCCTTAATGTAATTGAATAAAAGGTATATGCTAAAAAAAATTATTTCACCACATAGATGAACCCATCGTGTTTCATAATATATACTAAGGGAAGTTAATTAGGCTTATAAGTAACAGTACCTAATATCAACTTCATTCGATTTGAATACGCATGCGTACGGAATAATTAATACATTATTTTAATTTTTTTCCTTAAATAAAGTGATTTTAAATTAACAGCTTTAAATACTGATTGTATTGATTAAAATTCATATAATTTGATTAAAAAAAAAAAAAGTAGACAGATGCTTCTACCTTTTATCTCGTGTTTTGTTGTGGAGGTTGGATGTCCCTATTCCGGGTCAAGCAAATCTGTTTGGAAGCAAGAGCAACGTGAGATTAGCACAAGGCGCGCGATAGTAAGTTTGCATATTTTAGGATTAACCTTAGAGCATAGAGAGCAAAGAATTGCTAAGGAGCGAGATTTGTAATATTAAATGTCTCATCTATAATCGAACTTGAATTTTATCTCACTAGCAAGGTAATCTTTTCTTTACATTATCATGATCAGTTTGACGAAAATAAAGTTCCACGTGATTTTCTTTTTCTTCCATGTGAAATAGAAGCAATTTGCATTTGAGCCTATCCATCTTATTTAGAACATTACTTGAGAGTTTCGTTTTAGTCGAACCAGCTAGGAATATGAGTTTTAAACGGTTAAAATATAATCCTCAACTTGCCGACCAGAAACCATTCGGCGATAAGCTTCATAGAATACTTCGTGAAATGGCTCCTTTAGTTAAATCGGAAAAGTTGTGGTGCGGTTTGATGCGGTTGGTGCATATGTTTTTCCGTTGCACAGATGCCCTCGTCGCGGATTGAGTAGAGGCGAAAGGGGTCTTTCTATTTCGAATTACTCCGTGAGGCTTTTCACTTGGCTATTATCATGCACATTCAACCGTAAAGTCACAATCAAAAGAAAAAATGACAGACAGAGAATAGGCAAATTGAATCGTAGAATTGAACTATATGAGTTACTTGACCTTAGTTTAGACAGAAGACCCCTATCAAGTGGGAGCGGTGGCATAAATAGCTAAATTCGTCTCCAGCCATGTGGCCTTGTAAAGCTCCAATCGATGTTTGCCATGTGAAAAAGAGTACGAATTGCAATAAACTATCTGTACGAATTGCAATCAACTATCTGCAATTTGACCTTGACATTAAGACGAATTTAGGTAGGTGCACTTGAGCTTGATGAACTTGAAGCGGTGCCTGCTTTAACGTCACCCTCATGTAGCAGGCTGTTCTCTCTTCTGTAGGTGGACTTAGAACCCTGAGAACGAAGGGAGAAATTTAATTCTATATTGAGACCGACAATTTCTTCTCGTAAAAGTACACAATTTTCCTTAAAAGTAAATGACACTCACTTGAAAGATTGTCCCAAGCTTCTTCAAAGCTTTAGCACGAAGCTTGAGAACATCCTTGGAAACAGTAGGGTCTTTAAGAACCTGAAACAACAAAAAGAACAATTAGGTTATTTTCCTATTAAATGACACTAGCGTGAGTCAGCTTATGTTGTCCTACTGTTTATCAGACTGGAAAGCCATTAAAATTTCATGTCTGCTTTTGGCCAACCATGCCCTAGAAAGCATGCGAGATGTCATGCACACCCCTCATACCACCATCACAATACAAGCATTCTGAGCCAGAACCACAACTCGTAATAAATATTGCAACTGACGTCTAGCTCTATTCAAATATTTCAGAAACAAAAATATGTAGACCATCCAGCATATAAAACAAATTGGCAGGAAATAGGAAGAAAACAATCTGAAATTTCAACAGTGGTCCCTCCTCCACTGATTCAGCAGTCACCGAGGTACTGAGTGATGATCCACCTAAGCATACTATGACCTTTTGTCCATATGTCGACTTGAGGTTCTTAAAATTTAGTTGACTTCTTAAGCAATGCAAGTTTAAAGTCAAAAAGTTCCAGCTTTTCACATATTGTCAGTCATGATTAGCTGGCCAAGGATGGTGTCACAAGCTTTTATATAGTTGAGCTATTGAAGATCTAGTACTCACCTCTTGGCAAACATGTGATAAAGTTGACTCTATGTCGACCACGTTGATTTGCCAGAATGAATTGAGCACGGTCTCTTTCTTATCTTCAAGAGTTTTAGGGTGAACCTCCTTTTTGTTTTCCTTTTCATTCAACTGCTTCAACTTATCCAGTTCATTAATCAAAGACGCAGCACCTACACATTCAAGAAGATATGAGTTTATTGACTGTAGTAGAAGTTCCACAAGAAAGGAAGGACCTTAAGGCCCAGAGATCATGGCAGCATGCATCATTTCCTAAGTTATTGAGAGAAAATACCAGCAGCTGCCGTCACTTGCGATCTTATCCAGTGCGCCTTATTTCGAATCCATTCTACTGCAAAAGGCACCTTCAAATATTTTATGTCCTTCCCAAGTTCTCTAAGAGCTTTTCGCTTGTAGATATAACCAATTGTATGAAGCATGGCTTCACCAAAAGCTGCAGAAGACAAACAGTCAATGTCAATGCAAATATCATGAGTGAATTAAAAAAAAAAAAAAAAGCGAGCCTTCAATTGGGCCGAGGAGAGATGTATTCTGTCCTGTGAAAATAGACAAAACAACATGCATCCTACAGGGAGCTGCATCAGGAAAAAAATACTTCTTCCTCCAGCTATTCACATGTGTAAAAGATACCATCCAGTAGGACCTTCAGGAGTCTTCACTTTATTATGGACTTGTTCTGGTCCCGGTAACAGAAGAAAAATTGCTGCTTCTCACAAGTTAAACCTCGAACTAATAATACATGACGAAATTCAAAGGACACCGAGCCTAATCATTCTCTGACCTTCTCAGTAAACAAGATAAATCTATAGTAGCCAGGTGTTTGCTAGACAGAGAGGCCAAGGGAGAAAGTTTAACATGTTCAACATTAATAGATATGATATTACAAAATCTTCCTAGAAAGTTAAATTCCAGTGCTTGATCTAGTCTGTTTTATTTGCCTCTGCTCTTTCTCAGGGTGGACGTTAGATCCTATGACAATGTATAAGAGATGATTTTGAATATGTACGGTATCCGATTTCTTAAATTTTGAAATGGCATTTCAATGTCGCCCAATGCATTGCGAAACTCTTCTGCATGCAATCATTATCAGCATTTGGTCTATGCGTTTTGTTCAAAAATTGTATAAAGTGACCCATGCACGTATGCAACCAAAACGTTCATGAGAGGTAATTCAATATATAAGCACATCCTAGAAGAAGAAGAGTTACCTGCTCTAGAGAGGCGCATCGCTTCGGAATTTGCCCACTTGACAAACTCTTCTTTTCGACCTTCAACGAAAGGCTGAAGGCGATCCTTCAAAATATTTTTAAGTTTCTCTTCCCTTGCATTCTGCAGCGCCTGCACCATAGAAATGGAGAAATAGGTCAAATAAGTTGCATATACTGACAAGTACAGCGGGTGGGTGGACTTTCGGGAGCATTAAAAAATATATAAATGCAGTTTATCAGAGGAGTGTTTATGTAGCAGAAATAGTACCTTCTTTTTTTCCTCAACTTTCCGCGAACGGACTACGGGATCCTGGGAATCTTCTTCAGCATCAATCCCTGCTGAAGAAACCAACTCTAGCTGCCCAACATAATCCTGGAATAAGTCGCTCCCAAAATGCATGGCAAACACAGCTGATGGGTCCAACATGTTGTCTCTGACAAACACAGCATAATTAAGAAATCTAACATTTGTTTTTCCTTTTCCTTATTCATTCTCGTGAGAAACAAATGAGGAAGAAATCAGAAGGAATCACAAAATTCCTTCTTCACATAATCTGGCATAAACGAACATGGAAATCAAATGAATGTAGAGAAAAATTCTAGATTAAAAGGAATGGAAACAACTTGCTCATCAGAGTTTATACACACAGGCAACATTATTTAACTTTTTGTATAGGCTGTCAATTTTTAGAGGCTAGTACTCAAAACAGCTAGGAGGCAAGCAATTTCAGCACTTTTACACCCAAAAGAGCTAAGAAATACAACAAACCCATTTGTGACCGCTATGCATTTCATTGAATATATTTGTATATCCAAAGAAGATCACTATCTCTGAAGATGCTAAATAGAACAGTTGAGTTTAGATATTTGATGGACTTCGGAACGTACTTGTTGTCCAATAAGAAGCATGTGCTAGAAAACGAGGTGTCAAGAAAATTAAGTGACAGCACTTGTATGCATGGCGAAAAGGGTCTGTCTCATAATTGGTCAGGAGAAGAGCTTACCGAGTAACTCCTGGCTTTCCCCGCTTGAGGTAAGCCTCACGCTTCTCAGGATCACTCAAGACTTGATAGGCCTCCCCAAGCATCTACATAAACATCAAGGGCATAATAAGTACAGCAAAATATATTTTTGTTCTGAGAAAGCTGAAGAATCAAATTGACCTGGAAATTTTCTGCTGCTTTTGGATCTCCAGGATTCTTATCTGGATGAACCAGCCACGCCTGAAAGACAACAACAGACGAAAATCTCAGAAATTCATCATATACGCACAACCTTACTCCTCCCAACCCGGGTGATAGGTACCTTCAGATAATACGCCTTCTTAATATCAGCCTCAGAAGCATCTACGCTCAAACCAAGGATGTCGTAATATGATGTGTCCTTCTCCATCTCAGAAAAACCAGCCTAGAATAAACCACTAAGAAGGCGGCGGCGGAGGCGGCGGAGCGGAGCGGTTTGAATGGGCGACTGGGGGTTTCAACTTTCAACGGGGGAGGGAGAGAGAGAGAGAAACGGAGCGGTTTTGACTGGAGGTTTCGATGGCGGAGGCAGGGAGAGAAACAGAGCGGTTTCAACGGGCGACTGAGGATTTCAACGGGGGAGGGAGAGAGGAGAAAACAGAGAGGGGTCCGCTCGCCTAATGTTCTCTCACTGGAGGGTCTCTTCGGGATGACGTAGTAGTGGCCTGGGCCGAAAAGGGCGGTCTTAGCAGCTTATTGATGGCGACACCGACACTTTAGGGATTCTAGAATCTTAGACCGCCCCCCCGTCCCCTCCAAATTTTTTTTTTTGAAAATACAAATTAGGTGATTACTGTGTTTGATTAATAGATAATGGTAGGTAACTTATTTCTCTTTACAAATAAGTCCGCACAAAAAATTTTGAATTTTACAATCTGTCTTGTTTTTCTAATAAGTTTTTTAAAGGTTCAATGCCATAAAAAAAAAAACCCAAAATTATACCCATTATACATAAATATCCTTAATCTTTTTTTCTTTTTGTCTTCAAATATCATAAATTTTCCTACTGTGACATAATCACACAGATAACTCCAACTTTTTTACACGTGTGGTTTAAATAAGTCATTTAAAAAAAAAAGAAAAGAAGTTTTTTTAGTGCTATAAGGACACTCCATAAGAATCCAAATTGGAGAAATCAATGTTCAAAACCTATTTAAAAACATTGGGGAGGGGAAATAGATTCTCTTTTATGATGTAACAAATAGAAATGCCAAGTTTCAAAACATAATTAATTACATCTTATCAAATGTCTAGGGGTACATTCAAAATCCTTAAAAATAATACATCTTAATCGATTTAGTCTTTGGAATTAATACCACAAAAATTTCAAATTATACCTATTGTGACAAAAATGCCTCATTTTTTTTATTTTATTTCATTAAAAACCCTCAACTTGTCTATTGTGATGCAAATACCCCATTAAAAAAAAACTCAAATTTATATCAATATGACAAATATATCATAGATGGAACTAAAACAAATGATATATATGTCATGTATTAGTTTAAAATGTTGGGGTATGTGTCATAGTTAGTATAGTTTAAAGTTTTTTGTTGTATTTGCCATAGTATTTATTCAATGATCACTAAAAGTCTTTCAAATTATATAAATTACAGTTTCATAATTTTTTTTAATATTTTTTTCAAAAATTAAATAAGCTAGTAAGTCTCAATGAAAATTGATGACTAACTTTTAAAAAGTCAAAATAAGCCAATCGGTATCTTGGGAATATTCTTTAAGAAGAAGGACACTATAAAACCTTTGGATTAGAAACAAGTATCAACAAATAATCCCGAAACGACAATTTCATTCGTCCGATGACAATGCTTCGTATCTTATCTACATCAGATGATGGGATTGTTCTCGAGCAAAGGAACAGGAGGAGCTGTCGCTTGCGACGGGTGAAAAATAGACACAATCTAGGATGACGTCAGCTAGGGCAGCACACGTATTTTCTCGGTATTAGAGGGGGAAAGAGACTAAGTACTTTCCCCCGAATTTCGCGTGCCCATTACCCAGTCCAGTGAACCATTCAAATAATTTAGACATGAGAAAATGATATAAATAATTTTTAAATTTTAGATTAACGTGTAATGGGATATAAATTTTTAATTTATTTAACATAGTTCTTAAATAATAGCCAATGCACAATGTTATCTTTGTAATTTTAAAACCTCTTTTTGAAGGAGGATTTCTAAAAAAAAATCACCCCGCAATTAAGTCATCGACAAAGATAGGGCCATTTTTTTGATAATTATACAATGCCATGTTTGGAGGAAGATGAACATCGGGATAAATTACTCATTTCCCTCCTCATAAAAATTCGATATATATATATTTCTTTTGTTATATTCCATTTAAACTTTCATCTTTTTCTCCTAAATATAACATAGTTCAGGTTAAAAAGTCCAACTAAAAACTTAAATTAATGGGTAGATGGAGAACATGTATATAAAAAACACATAAATCACGTAAACAAGCAATATGTGGTACTTTAACATCCCCTCATGTGTAAGCTACATGTGATCTGATGAAAGGGGCTATACACTCGAAAATATACCGATGCCATGTCAAAAAGTTAAACCTGAAAGTTTAAATTACTAGGTGAAATAAGATCACGTGTAAATGAAGAGCACATAAATCTCATATATGAGCAATGTAGGATGTACTGACAATTCGGGTGATGTGCCTTTCTTTTTCCATTCCGAAGAGAGCACCGCCATCAAGTCACTTCCCTATCATTGCCACGACATACGCATTCACTACTTTTAGCAAGTAGAGAACAATTCAAAACAAACAATCACGCACATTATAAAATAGGAAATACATAAAGTCTACCATATTTGAACTTAAAGATGTCCTAAAACAATAAGGCTTTAGGTAGCAAGTGCACATCTCTTAATCATCACATGTAATTATGAATAATGGGAGACTTCAATCAACATTGGTGAACGTTGGTTCTTTCCCAATTTAAAAATAGTCAATGTCGTTGTTCGCCCAAAAGTAACATATGCGTTGGTTATCTAAAAATCATTTTTACGTATGAATTAATGCCTTGATATTATTAATCAAGTTGAGTAATAACTTTCCTGGCAAAGAAGGCATGCGATAATGCTTGTTTTTACTATCTATGAAAACACAAGGACTTCACTATTAATATTTGAATTCGGACAGTTGGGTCATTCTTTTACATGACAAGTGACAAGTACGTTTCTCTATGTTTTATTGTAAAATTATCATATGGTCTACTCTAGGGAGCAGAATCAATTAATAAATGCGAGTCCTTTTTGTCCGTTCATAATAATGTGGATGACTCTAATGAAGGCATGTATAACCTAATCTTCTGCCTTGAATGGAAATCTTTGTCAAAGTCTTTACAAGTAGAGTGACAGGGTTTCAGCTAATAAATGTTAATAAGATAAAATCAAGTTGAGTAATAACTTTCCATGCAAAGAAGGCATGCGATAATGCTTGTTTTTACTATCTATGAAAACACATGGACTTCACTACTAATATTTGCATTCGGACAGTTGGGTCATTCTTTTACATGACAAGTACGTTTCTCTATGTTTTATTGTAAAATTATCATATGGTCTACTCTAGGGAGCAGAATCAATTAATAAATGCGAGTCCTTTTTGTCCGTTCATAATAATGTGGATGACTCTAATGAAGGCATGTATAACCTAATCTTTTACCTCGAATGGAAATCTTTGTCAAAGTCTTCACAAGTAGAGTAACGGGGTTTCTGCTAATAAATGTTAATAAGATGACCATACGAAATAAAAAAAATAAAAATAAAATAAAGAGGTTAGCGCTAATTAAAGCCCAAGTGCACAACTAAGCCTAGAGCACCTAATAATCTTGTGCCTGCACATGGGTTTTGTGGGATCTAGCTCACGTCTTAGCTTATTTTCCAACTAGCTCAGAAAAGCTCACACTTATAAAGTAAATCACTTCCTCTCACTTATAAAGTAAATCATTTCCTCTCAACTTTCCCACGTGGGACAAGGAAAAACGCATTTTATTTGCCAACCAACATTAGTGCCTTTCTATATGCATCTGCGAGACAACTGGCGCCTTATTCACCTTTCATTTCCGAACGTGCCGCAAAAGCATGGTGTGAACCGAGTGTATTTCAATTGGAGGTTTGTGTCATAGGAGACAGAAGTGACAGGCATTGGGCACCTGAACTTTTTCTACTTTGACATGGCAGCAATAGAGAGAGAGAGACCCGCACCCCCTTAATGGAGGCAACGAAGTATTGTATCAGCTACTTATAATCAGGATCAAGGAGAGGTTGCTGAACGAGTCATAACATGTTGCTTGTTCTTGCTTCTTCAACACATAATCAGACACCCGTAGCCAAGCCACATAATCAGAACCAGCTCGGGTGGGGCCGGGCTGGATTTTTTTGCCACCCCTATCTCTTACCACTAAGTGACAGATCTGCTCGTTTTATTTCCCCACGTCTTAGTCCAACTCTTGTACAGCTAGATTTTGTGGGCGTGCTTACTTAGCCAAAATTAGTGTCGGACTCAAATGGAGGGAATATGTTTAACTCAGAAAGCGAAAAAGAAAGAAGCATTTTCTTTAGAACAATGATGCCTAGACCTACTTAGGTTAGATGAATTATGGAGCACCTCATCACTTAGCAAACCAATTTCATAAACGAATTTTAAGGTTTTTGACCTAGTGAATCAATGGAATAGACTTATTCATTAAGAAAAATATTGTCTTTGGTAAAAGCTATTGAACTTGATAGAGAGTTTATCTCATTATTCTTCGATCATAATTTTGTTTTTGTTTTGACTAGCATATCTTTTAAGATTCATCAATTATCTTGATTGGTCTTATTTTTATGCCAAATAAATTATGATACCTTTTTTTTTTTTTTTATCTGCAATCTCAAGATACTTTCCGCTTTTTTAATGCAACATATATTTCAAAAGATAAATTGAAGTGGTGATTTTATTATTTGCCAAAACACCATATAAAAAGAATAATATATGGACCATAAAAGTGACAAGGCAACGAAACTATTAAAAAAAAATTGCTTTTCTTATGACACTTGTAAATTTGTTTTTTCTTTCTTTTGCGTCCTAAAAATTTGTAATGAAATTAGCTAGAAAGTCTCCTCTGATCTGGTATCTAGGGCACGCCCGAAACCCCCAAAACTGGAACTGTACGCGGGAATCGCATAGAAACAAGAAAGAAGAAAGCATCCTCTTCTTCAAAGAGGAACCGGAATCGAGGTAGAAGAAAGAGGGACGATCGGACGATTCAGGATCGGAGTCCGGAAGCCTTGACTCGTCGCCGGTCTGACGATTCGGATGGTAGCTGCGTAGCTTAAGGGTTATTATACGGAGGAAGAAATTTAGGCGTACAAGGCCAAGAGGGTGCTTGCGCGCTGCGTGCAGTATTTTTTCTTTTGTTGATTTGACTGTCGTTGTTTTGCTCTGTGTAAAATTAATTATCGGCCTTCTCTTGCTGTAATTATCCAGGCGACGTGCGTTGCCAAGAAGTTGAAGTGACGGTCCTTTCGGTGATTCTAACCTCAACGAGAAGTGTAAGTTTTCGTTCCTGATTTGAGGATTGCCCTTGAAGTGATTGTCGGTTCAAGGACGATCTTGATTTCAATCTTGATGTGGCTGGTGCTTGTGAAGGTGAATGCTGATTTTTGCCCTTTTCCTTGAACGGCACGAGCCTTTATTTCTTGGCCATTATAAATAGGAAAAACCTAATTTTGATCTTATTTTTAGTGTCGTGAGGAATTATTTTGACTCTGTGGACTAGAGGAATAGGTTTTAGAGGCATGGTTAGGGAAATCCGACCCCGAGGCCCAGGCTGAGTATAGTTTGTTGTGGAAGAGATTGAGATGTCTCGTAGGCCTTAAAAATGTCAACAGATGCGAAAGCACTGTCTTCCATGGAAACATAGTGTTATGTGTATTCCTTGGTTGCTAGTGTTCTCTATGTTATTACTCCTATTAGATAATGTGGAAAGAGAGGCCTTCTCATTTACTTCCAAACTGTGATCTTCCAATTGTGTTTTAGTTTGAAATTGAACTGAACACTTTTTATACTGTTAATTGGTACTCTCTTCTGTGAGGACAGGTTCAATTTTTCAAATGCGCCCCCTGGTCACTCAATGAAGATATAAGCGATTGATGACATCATCAAGTGAACAAAGGATTCTGTCATTGATTTGGTTGATATTTGGAAGGAGGGTTCTTAATCTAATGGGTGCTTTCTTCTTGTGTATGTACTGAAAAACTAGTCTAATGCATCTTTTTTTTTTTTTTTTTTTTTTTTTTTTTTTTTATAGTCTTAACTTGAATTGTGAAACCTTCAATTTTACCCGGACGCAGTAAGTTCTATCAGCTCGCATCCTATTGGGTGACACGATGACGCGGTGATGATATGATGCTAACTATGCATATCTAATATAGTTCAACATAGAAATAATTGAAGCACATTTAATTTCATTTTAGATCTAATGATGTTGCCAGATTTGCTAGTATTGTCGTAAAATGGACAGTGGCAACTAGAACCTTAGTGGACGTAGCTATTAGGCGCCACCTGACACTTTCATATCAATGGTTTATATTCACAGAGTTAAATTCTGTAAAATTTAGTTCCAGCTATCATATCAATGGTTTAGTTCTAGCCTATTGGGGTCGGCTAGAAACCAATCAAGACGCGGAAGTGTGGTCTTGATTCCTATGCAACTAGAGATTTCTAGGAACGGGGACTTGTTTATGCCAATGTTTCTATTAGCGCCCTTATGGTACCATTAACTTGGAATGTTGTTTATCTAAATGGCCACACAATCTTGATTACCAATTATAATTCTTATAAAATAGCTAAGAATCTGTACAAATGTTTTTGTAGGTTTGTTTTCCTTAATGTCTAGACTAATCCTAACATAATTTAGAAGAGAAATTTATACTCAAATTAGTGAAAAGCGGTGCATAAGTAAACATTCAAGAAATTGAAATGACTTGAAAATAAATGCGGAAAAGGAAAACCCGATACAAGTCGGGCAGATAATATTACATGGCCTTGTTATCATGCCCTGAACAGGACCCCCATGAGCAAAATGAGAATTTAAATGTGTATGATATTACTCTAAATGCATGAAATTATTCTAAATAGTTTTAATCTACGCAAAATGGATTATTTACAAAAATGATTATAAAATATCAAAATAGCATTAAATTAGGAAATGACCTTATAAAATTAACAAAAGTTCATAGTTGTCATTTTTCCCTTAATTTGATACCATCTATCACTTTTATAATTTTTTTTTTTTGAAATTTTTGGATTTTTGGATTTTCTTCATTTTTATTATCATTTTTTTTAAATAATAATAATTCCCTAAACCGATATATGCTAACATTGAACAATACAACACATGAATATCACAATAATAGAGCTTAAATTGACCCTTTCAAAATCGAAGCTTGGTTCCGACACTTTATCGAACACTTGGCTTGCATCAAATAACCTCAAAACAACTTCCTCGGGCCATGTTTGTGGCCTTCAATTTCGACTCATAAGCAATCTCACGTGGAAGCAAAGTATCAAGGATATACTATTACGTGCAAAACATAGGTTTAGCTAGAAATCACAGCCTATAACACACAAGAATCAAACTAAAAACAACCTCTAATATGCGGGTTGGAGCCGTTTTGCAAATCTGGTTTTGAATCCAAGTCAAACAGACATGTCATATGCCCAGATTGAAGACCCGACAACCATCGCATGCAACATCTATATGAAATATTACTCCATCAGGATGAAAATAGGTAACATGGACTTTCAAGTGCAACAAACTTTACAGAGAACGATCAACCGGACACATCAAAACGAACTCTCCAAGAAGCATACATGCATGATCTATGTTGGCCAACCATGTCTCAATGTGGATTGGCTTGGTTTGGCTCATGTTATAGACGACCTCATGGTTCACAGGGAGATTTAAAGACTAAACCAGGTTATCCTATGCATCATTTGTACTCCCATATAACATTCATCAAAGTCATAATGACAAGTAATGGACGAAAATATGGCATAGCAAATCAAACATGCAAGACTCTTGAAGAGATTTCAACACTTAGAAAGATTTTAGCCTCGAAAATCAGTTTTCTAGACTGGTTTTCCTCTTAATTTTTCATAGTTGAAACATGTTCAAAATTGACCAAAAATACATCTAAGATTATTACCTTACTTCCTAATTTCTTTTTCAAGTGGCCATTGTTCGAGGAAACGAGAAATTATCCTCCGGGGGGCACGTGGGAAATGGCTCCTTCAAACTGAAAGTGAGATCTGTAGAAGAAAAAACTGACAACGAAGGTTTTCGTTGACCTCCAAAATTAGACTTCAAAACCTCTTTTGTTGACCAAATTTAAACCAACCAAACTATATGTATTCTAGTTTGTGTTGTAAGTCATGGCTTTCCTCATTTGCCTCTCACTTTTCTAAAAAACACTCGCTTTTCCTCACTTGTGACCAACCAGGCTCAACACAGAAAAATCTTAGGACTCCTTTGGCCCGTCAGGAGGGTATCTTTTCGGGGGGCTTTAGGAGGTCTTCCAAATCTCCATTTTGAACGTGTGACCTATGGTTGGAAAGATCTTTGAGTGAAGTTTCACTCTATATAAGATTTTAGCTAATTTTGGCCGCAAGTTTGTGAAAATTTCACTTTTCTCTAGTAAGGTCAGTCTGAAATTTCTGGGTTTTTGCTTTTCTAGAGTTGCTTCTGAGGGTGTCTTGGGGGAACGATTGTGAGCTCTCTCTTCTCCCTCTTGTCTCCTACCTTTCATGCCATAAAAGAGCTTGCTTCATTGATCTTGTCCCCTGAATTAAGGGATTTTTGGTCGGTCTTTTGTCCACCTACCAAGCCTATCAATAGGGCTACTTCAACAACTTTATGACTTAGCCAAATTTTCAACTTCTGTAGCTATTGAGTGTGCGGATTTTGCTGCGATTTTCCCGTGCTTTCAGCAGCTTATCCCTTGCCAATTTTTGTTCACTTGCACTACTAATTATGGTCTTCCATCACGTGCAAAGATCAGGCCGATTGGGATGCTGAGTAGGATATGGTGGGTTCACAAATATGCCTAGTAGTTCCGAATTGAGACTTGACCATGGGCTAGGTTTTGGTAGTTGGTTTGAGTGCTTTAATCCACCAATTTGGCTTTGTTTTTTGATCAATTAGCAAGCTCATGTATAGTACTTTAAGATCTTGACCATTTTTTGCAATTGTCTCCACCCAATTTTGCAAGAAAGTCCCTCAAAGTTGGCCATTTTCTTGCCAAAGAATGCCAAATTCAATGCAATTTGGTTCTTTTTGCCTGATTCGATTAATTAGACCTAACCCAAGTTCAATTTCAACTCAATTGGGGGCTAAGATAATGATTTAAGGGCTCGGGCAAAATTTTGTGAAATTTGCGAGTTGGTCCCTCTAACTTTTGGAAATTGCATTTTGGCCCCCAACTTGTTGTTTTAATTGCAATATGATCTCTTGAGCTTGGCTAGTCACATTTAGATCATTGGCTACAACTTGCTTCTTTTTTTTTTCCTTTTTTTTTCTATCTTTTTTTTTCTTTTCCATTTTTTTAAAGGAAAAACATCTTCCATTTAAAACACTGTATTAAATACCTAGATAATCTATATGCAAGAATTTGACATGAAATATTTTGTGGAAAAACAAGTTCCCATTTTTCGGAAATGATTATTGGGCACGAATTTAGGTGTCAACAACTTTGTACTAATAAGATTCGCCAAGCCTTATCTAGCCACTCCAAGAGCAACTATCCATGGTCATTATGGAGATATCCTTCATGAAGGAAATACATTAGTTATATTTATATATGAAAAATCGAGATCCAGTGATATAACGCAAGATTTTCCAAAAGTGGAACAAGTGTTAGAAGTGTGTTCAATTGATTCAATATCGATGATCCTAGAAAAAAGAATTGAGGATTGGAATGAGTATATAAAAAAATTCTAGGAATTCTTGGAGATTCTTGATTGGGATTGAGCTAACTATAGTGCAAAGTTATATATCCTTGGTTAATAA
Source organism: Eucalyptus microcorys (assembly GCA_014182515.1). Classification (NCBI taxonomy): domain Eukaryota; kingdom Viridiplantae; phylum Streptophyta; class Magnoliopsida; order Myrtales; family Myrtaceae; genus Eucalyptus; species Eucalyptus microcorys. Next base: position 3,973,502 of record CM024568.1, on the reverse strand, counting down.
GATCCAAAAGGTTTAGCAATTCTAGGGGGTGCAAATCCATAGTAAGCACATAGAAATTATTGCATGCCAAATAAGATCAAAGGTGTTGGTTTGAGAAGATGGAATATCTAAATTTGTTTTTCTTTTGTTTTTACCTGGAGAACTAATTGGATTATTGTGACTGACAATCGATAGGAAAGACTACATTTAAATATTGCGCAAATGTGTAGAACTATATTGACAAAATTGGAAAGTTAAAATTAAATTGACACTCATACTATAGATATAATACTAAATTGACAATTTTCAAAATATTTAAATAATCATTCCCTCAATGGACACTTATATAAGCATTTTTGGGATAAATACATTAGGAGTATTATAATTTTCATGCGTCACTCACTTGAATGCTACAACTTTGAAAATCGATCACTTAAGTGCTATTGGCAATTTGCCTCCTGCTAAGTCTGATGTAGACACCAATCGTCTTACGTTGCAGCGCCGGGCGCTGATGTGGACAATTAATAAAATGTCCATGTTGGAATGGGAAATTAATAAAAAAATCCACGTAGGACAATTTATCGAAAGTAGCACTCAAATAATTGATTTTACTCGATGTGGCATTTAAGTGAGTAAAAAAAAAAAAAAAAAGAAGTTATGATATTCAACTGAGTGTCCTATAAAAGTTATGACACTTCTATCATTCTTATTTCTACATTTCCGAGGCTATGGACACATGTGTAAGATGGTCATTATAACCCTCCATATCTTTTGTTAAAAGAAATCACATAATCATCTACATCAGTGTTGGTCAAATCACATAGAATAATCAGTGTCTATATCAGCACTCTTAGACCAAATTGGTTGGAAGTTGGCCAATTGTCAAATTGAAACAATTAAAAAAATTTATGATTGAATTAATTGCCGTGCAACAAGTTTAGGACTTTTTGGATAATTAGTCCATATTACATCATATAAATTTTTCGTTAACAATTCACACTTATTAAAATTCATTTAAATATAGTTTGTCCCTTTTTCAAACTAATAGCAACTTATTGTCTAAAATGGAATGGCCTAGGACAATCATGTAAGATGGGAACTCCTTGAAACCTGCACAAAAATTGAATAAGGATTTATGCTCAAATTATTTTATACAAAAACTAATATAATTATAATCTAAAAGCTAAATTATAAAATAATAAATTTGATGGGAAATATAATTTATATTATCGTTAGTAACTTCTCCTCCAAAATTAAATATACCATATTTTTTATTCATAGCCATAAGTATAATTATATATAGTTCTCTGCATAAATCAATGAATGTGAGTTTAAAAATTCAATTATAATTATTGTGTCATTACTACATCATTTTCATTATCATCGATTATCCATTGAGGAAATGTTAAGTCATTCTATTATCATTATCTTAAAAAGAAGAAGAAGAAATAATCACATTTTATGAATAAGGATTATAATTATACTAAGGGATTGATAGAATTTAAGAAATATTATTAGTTTTCGCTAGCTTAGCCAATATGATTTTGAGAAAGTAATTTTATAGTTATTAATATACTTAATTATGGGAAGAGAATGTTTTTAATTAAAAAAAAAAAAGGTAGAAACAGTGTTTATACAACGCCAAGCTAAAAAGATCAGGTTGCCACGTTCACTTGCCATTTTTCAGATCCACTTTTGTTTTGCATCGACAAGAAATAATAAATGGGTATCGCACTGGGGCTATTATTACAAATTTGAAATAACCGATTTGTAAATATTGTTTACTATATTTAAATTTGACTATATAACGGGTTAAGGGCTGCATATAATATTTACCTTACGGTTATATAATAACAGGAACTATGTTAACTCCTCTCATTATATTTTGTGGAGATACAATAATCTAAATTAATTGAAAATATTAGAAATTATAATGAGGTATTATCAGCCATGACAAATATTTATCAGAGTAAATTAAAAAATCAATAGAATATTTGGTGGTAGTCTAGATCATCAACTTATACTTGATTGAACGTTTTCAGATAAATCACCCTTACGCTAGGAATTTACTATGATAAGTGGCATAGCCCAATTCACGCAAAATATGATGTTGCACCTGTTATGGTTTGTTGCCTATAGAAGGTAGTTCAATTTTGATAAAGAAAAAAAGTGGAAGAAGAGACCAATTCACATGATTTTCAGTTTACATAGGAAACTAATCTTCTGTTTGTTAGATCGCCTTAGATTTCTACACTTGAAGTCTCTACATGATCAACGTTTGGAATGTCTAGACTCTCTATATATCTATATTTGAAACAGTCCCTTTTGTTTGGATCCACCCTGATTTATTTTTTTCTTCTCTTTCTTCTTTTTCTCTTTTCTTATTGCCTCCATTGGTCACCAGTTGGCGCGAGGGCAACCCATGCTTGTGGCCAATGACCTCCATCAGCCATAGCCGAGGCACTAAGTCCAAGCTATTTAAGACCCGTTTATCTTAAATTTGCAATTTTCAAACCTATTTAAGTAGTCTTTTCAAAATATCAGTGACCTATATAAAATCCATTTATGATTTAAATGGGTCATATATGGGTTTAAAACCCATTTTAACTTCACTATGTATATGCAGTGGAGGCAAAGTGTCTAGAATGAGAAGAAAAGCATGTATTTATACCGGAGGTATAGGCTCTAGAATAAAAATGTTTGATCTCTTCTACGTTGTACGGGTCTACATATGTAGACGTAGCATTTTACTTTTCATGTTTAGGTAGTTTCAATAGTAACAAGTGTTAGAATTTTGATGTTATTGCAATTGATGCACTTCATCGTCTTTCTCTTTTCCGTAAACTTCTATTCAGAAAGTCGACGAACTACTTAATTTTTGTCGAGACAGCTTTTGTCCCTCAGTGCAGAGGGCCATCACGCTGATGTTGTGCCTCGGTTGTTGTTGATTTCGTAAACATGTTGAATGAGAAGATCTGGAAAAGGGTCAAGATGCATCCACCATAAAGCAAATCTAAAATCCATCATAAAGGAGTCTTGACTTGCGAGGCAATTATCCTCCCTTTGGTGATTTTGCTCACTAGTAGAAAAGGATTACTTTAGAGATTAATAAAAGGATTGCCATCTAGATTACATTAATCTCGTTGGGCACGTCATACTTTCCTCAAATTAATTTTTAAAAAATATTTAAATTCGAAAAGTTCTCCGCGATATCCTTGGAACCCTACATCTTTTTAAATAATGGTGCCGAGCCTAATAAATTATTAGCAAGGCCCTTCCTCAATGTATTAAAAAAATAAAATGAATCCGTCTCATGGTATGAGATCTGCATTTGGCATATAAGACTACTACGATAATCCATGATTCCACATGCATGTTTTCCGAATTTAAAGGAAATTAAGATATCAATTACCAACCGAAAAATACCAAAAGGATGAGGACCAGAAATTGCGCATGATTCTAAGTTCTATCTCTCTAATTATACTTTGTTCCATGCGGATTCAAATTTGAAACTTCAGTTTCGTAGCCAATATCCGTATTTACCCCTTAGCTTCATATTTATTTACATGCCTACCTTGGGAAGTCATATGAAGGGAGAATGTTCAAATCCTTTGTCTCCATTTTGGTCCCGTTTGTTTCACAAAAGATGAATGATTTGAAAAAAAAATATTTCCTTGAAAATAATTGTTTCTATTTCTTTTAATAATTAGCTAATGAAAAATGTTTTTGTTACCGGCAATAATTTACATCTAAATATTTTTGTAGATGATGAAAATATATTTATTTATTTATTTTTGTAAGCGATAAAATTAGTTATTTTTAGGAAAATGTTCTCAAAATTGTTCATTTTCCGCGAACAACCATGCCCTTAATTACTAGTTAGATTAGATTAGACCCATATGTTCATACCAATTCCTAAGTGCTTTTTGATTTATATTTTAACTGTCCGTTGGTGAAGTGTGTGATTAAGAAAGCGATAGGAACACGTATTGAAGTTTTTTCTTTCTCTGATGAGGGTTTCACATATTTGAGAGTTACGTAGGTGAAGCTAAGTACAGTTGCACTCAATTTCGTTTCAAAATCATGTACAAATCGAATTTGGATCAAATCAATCCGTTTGGATAAAGTCAATCCAATTAGCAATTTCGAATAAGAGATTCGATTAGCATCTAGAACAAACAAACTGCATAGTTCTGTTATGTATTTATCTTCCTAAATTAATTTTTCACGCCTTCGGGAAGCCTGGTAACCCCATTCGATCCATAAGATAGGAGTCCACTCGATTGGACGACGACACCATGCCCAAGGCACTTATCTAAGACTCGTGCACATCCATGATTCCAGCAATCCACTCAGGATTGTGTTGGTGCAAGCATAATACTTTATTACTGAAATTATAGCCTTTAAAAGTCTAGCAAAGTTTTAAAACCTAAGGGTTCCTCCGCAAGGTTTGTCCACGTAAAAATTCTCGTAAAATTGAGAATGATTTTATTATCATTTTTAATGTATTTTGGAACATGGAAAAATACAAGACTTTATCACCAAAATTATATTTCTCACATAATGTATCGTTATCTCATATATATATTTTTATATAGTCAAGTGAGCAATTTAATTCTTTTACAAGCTTCTCCCTTCTTTGGTCCAAAATAAAATCAAGCTCAAAGCTGGAATTTAATGTAATTCATCAAGCGAGATTCCTACCCCAACCTTTTTGACTATGGGAAATTAGATCGATTACGAAGTCTCAGCTTTGACTATTCTTGTTTTCTCCCGTCAGCCAGTCTTTTCATGCATGCCTAAAAAATTTCATTCTAGCTGGGTGTAAGGGTCCTCATTGGAACCCACACATCCATATGGATGAGTTCCAATCGCTTCTTAGCTCTCCATGTACCTCTAGACAGGAAGGACTTCGTTTGTTGTTTTCTAAGAAGAGAGCCTTCACAAACAATCTCAAATTTCTGTTATTACTAGAAATCTCTTATTTTTCTGATGGAGAATTTTTAGCCCATAAAAATTGAGGTGACCAAATCTCTTATACCATAGCCATGAATCATCAAGTTGAGTTTTTATAGCTATATCTTCAACATATTTCAATCGAATAGGAAAATTCATATTCTCCATTTTCACAGAGGCAATAACATGATTCTTATATTTATCATAGGTAGTGCAGCTTTCTCCTTTAAAGTATAAAGAATACCCATTTTGAATCATTTGGCCCACATTGAGTAGATTATGTGCAAGATTGGGAATCGAATATATGTAATGAATATATTTTGGCCCTTTCTTAGTTTTAATAGCTATAGTCCCTTTTTCCTTTCACATCAACCAATGCACCATTGCCCAATTTCACTTGAGTTTTCACTGATGTATCAAAATTGGTGAATATAGATTCATCTCCTATCCTATGATTGCTACACCCACTATCAATATACCATGGATGATTCTTCTCATCTTTTTCCACTTGGTCTGTGTAGAATAAATTATATGTATTTTTTTCTTCCTTTTTTTTCTCCTTGTTCGCTCAATAATTGAGATCAAGACCCTTAGGGTGCCAAAACCAGATACGATGGGATACTTAAGTGTCAAAAGTTAGGAAATATACACTTAAATGCTAAAATCGGAGTAAAATGGATATTAAGTGTCAATGGCGTGAAAATCCTACGAAAATATTGACGTGATATTTTTCTGATGAGACAAGTGCAAAACAATGTCTTTTTGCATGTTAATATAACTAGACAAGTGCAAAAACGATGTCGTTTTGCACGCTGACGTGGCTAAATAAACCAAAATGATGTCCATTTTATTTTACAAAAATACAAAAAAAATACATTAAAAAAAGGATGGATAAGATTTAAAAAAAAAAAAGAAGAGAGAGAGAGAGAGAGAGAGAGAGAGATAGTAAAATTTTAATAAAAAATAAATTAAATTAATTAAAATTAAAAAAGAAAAAAGAAAAAAGGAAACGGGGAATATAGAAATAAAATTGAGTGGGCTGGTTTTGTCCAGCCCACTTTGGCATTTTCCACTTTTTAAGCCCCATCAGCCCCCACCTAGTCTGGTTCTTTCTTTTTGGGGCCATCTTTTGCTTCTCTCTTTAGCCCATATTTTTCTTTCTCTTTAGCCCACCTCTTCCATTATTTTCTCAGCCCACATCAAAATTAAAAAGGAAAAAGAGCCCAGCCCAGCCTCCTTCTAACCTTGCTTCAAAGGAAAATAAAAGCGCGTGACATAAGCAAAACCTAGGTGTTCTAGAAGGTGAGCTAGCGCATGAGAGAGAAAGAATTACAGACAAGATTCACGCAAACGACGTTGGCTCGCACGAGGAGGAGGAGAGGATGGCGTCAGCCATGGAAGATAGAAAAGGAGCTTGGACTGAAGTAAAAAACCAAAAAGATTCTCAAGGCTAGAGGAGGGGCTGAAGGAAACCGGGAAATTTTCCATCGATAGTTGCGGTCAGTGGAGTAAGCCGCCGAACTTGGTGGCCGTCTGTCGGAGTAGGTGACCATCGGTTGGTGTTGATTCGGTGGCGCTATGTATTTCCGGCGACGACGCGTACAGAGGTTGATTTGTCGCCGATAATTCAGGTTTGGTTAAGTTGTAGAACGTGAAAAGATTCGGGGATAGAAGAAGGTGTAAGGCTGAAGAAGAAGGTGCCGGGGAAAAAGACAAAATAGACAAAAAGACAAAAGGGAGAGAATATAAGAAATTAAGAAAATCATTGAAAAAATAAAAATAAATCGAAAATTTTCGTTTTTTAATCTGACTAGATCGGATTTGGGTATATGGGTTGGGCCAACAGGTTGGACAGGTAAACCTGTTCCCGAATAATAATAATAATAATAATAATAATAATAATAATAATAAATAAATAAATACATAAATAAATAAAAATTTTCAAAAAAAATAAAAATAAAAAGCAATGCACGTTAATTGGGCCAATTTTTATGAGGAGGACACACAAACTATCATTGACCACCATCGGTTATGTGCTGATGAAATGATGTTTATCAAAGCTATTTATTATCCTTATGTCAACAAGAGCAATATTTAACAAATTTTCATGTCTTATTTCAAAATTAAGCCCCTACTATAATCTCAATTTCATTCAACTTAGTTTTCCTCAATAATGTTCTAATCACCTTCTTATCTTCTATGTGATCATCACCATTTCCTGCACATGCGCTTCATGGATGTCGAGCAATAAAATTACATTGCATAGGATTATAGAGTTACGGAGAAGAGTTATGATTCTCCATTTCTGGTCTGTACTCATTTTATGTAGAAGCCTTACGCCACAAATATAATCTTTAGTTATGTCATTGATGGTCTTCTTTCCATTGCCTTATAGGGGAAAGCAACAAAATCAGCTCAATTCTTGTATTCCGGTCTCCTTCAACTTCTATTTGATAGCGAACTCCTAAATTTTGAGAACTTGACTATTATACTGTCTTGTGTTCGATGTTATACTCTGCAATGATGGCTCATTATTAATGTGGACACACTGATTTTTGAGAGTTTGTTGCAAAATCACTTGGGTTTAATATATATTTATATTTTTTTCTAACGTAAACTCGTATATGTTGGGAATCTTGTAGGCTTGAGTTAGCAAGCAAAATTGTTCCATCGATGCCTTAGAAAATACCTTTGGGTCGACACCTTGCAGATCCATTACCAAGATGCTGGCCGTAGAGCTTGCTTGCTAGCACTTTCATTTTTAGTCTTTTTATTAGGAATAAATGCTATCATTAGTTCGGTCAATGACGTTGACTTCCCTGTTTTCTTCCTTCTTGGTAAAAGCAGTTTAGTTTTTATATTAGGTTACCATAGGGTCAAATCATGCGACAGAGCAAATACATGCGAAGGGAGGAATAAAACTCTATTATGTTATTTTCTTTTGGTACATTTGCAAAGATGGCCAAATTGTGAAGATGTCTTGACAAAATTTCCTCACATGATTTTTCTTTTGTGGAGGAAAAAAAAATTGCAAAATTATCAAGAAAATGTTTTGGAATGCTTAAGGGAGATGCAATTGCATGTCAAAAACTCTCTAAAGGCCTCTAGGCTAAGGTAGGTTTAAAGGTAATTTGAAATGCTACATTTTAGACTTGTGTGCCATCGACATGTAGCCGGCGATAATACTATTTTGTTCCTTCTTTCTTGATTGCCTCTCTCTCTCTCTCTCTCAAGGTTCAATAGTCTCTCTTTAAGCCTACTCTTTCTAATTTGATAGGATTTTGTGCTTTTATGATAAAAAACAAAAAATTGCAATTGAGCTTTAAAGATTTTAATTGGTTCGATTATATCCTAAATTTTTTGTTGAAAAGTACATTTTAAGGATATAGTGTAGCAGCAAATTTTAAGTGGCATTTGAACAATTTGAAGTAAATATTTTAAGTGACATTTAGACAATTTAAGTGACACTCAGACAATTTTTATTCTTTGGCAGTTCTTATATGGCTTTTAGATGAACCATATGCTCTTATTCTGCACTTCTACTCCTTTTAATTTTATACTGGAGTCTATCAATGGTTGGAAGATTAGAGTATTTTAATTTTTTAAGAAGAAATTCAAAATGGACGCTGTGGTGCTTTGTGCATTTTCATTTGGCTTTAAAATGAATCAAATGTATTGTATCTTTTAAATATATATTTCACATCCTTCTCTCTCTCTGTTTTTTTTTTTTTTTTTGGGGATAATTTGGGTAATATAGCTACATGATCTAATTGACGACTTTCAGGCACCAGAAAATTTGGGCAATTATCCCCTTTTTTACTTGACTTTTTACTCCAAATTTACGTCCACTTTGCCAAAATATATTTGAAGCTAAAGAAAATGCAGAGAAAGTTTTCCACATTCCTACCTAATAATCTCTGTTTTTTCCTTTTTTTTTTTTTTTTTTTATTAGTTATTGAAATTTTAGGATAAAATTTTTATGGGTTTACAATAAGTTGAAAATGAAATTCACATGTTATTTTTTATTATTTAAAATTTATTTGTTAATTTGAATTCATAACTATTTAAAAGTGCTTCCTGAATTAAACAATTGATACCGTATCCCTACGGTAGTATATCGAAAATATTGGAAAAGGGACATATTGATGAATGCAAATTGATTCAACCAATGGTTTTTAGTCTAATAATTACATATATCATTTTTCCAAGCTCCAATATTTTGATTGATTTTAGCAAAATTGGCATCGGGAAAAACAAAATAAAAAAGAGCTTCAAGAATTGGTGTATCGGGGAAAAAGTTTAGGATGTCTTGTGGAAATTACTCCTTTATTTTAGTTTTCTTTGTAGATATCTTTTTCTGTTTTCTTGATAAGTGTGGCGACAATGGGGGCAAATCTATCTATGATCTTGATAAGGATAGATGACAAAGGCACCCAATCTTTGCTCCTTAAGAGTTTATATATATATAATTTCTTTTTCTGATGTGAATACCTGAAAAATAAACCATTTTTTAATTAGTAGCGTTATTTTTGTACGTGCTCGATCATAGCCAAAGGTCTTAAAGAATGATCTCACCTTGTACATGCTCAACCAAAACTGCGTTCTTTTTTTCTTTTCCTTTTCTTTTTTCATTTTCAATCAATTAACGTTCAAAAGGGCATCAATCGACTGCTAATTTCACGGCAATTCAAGTTCAAGGAATATAAATACATCACATGCATGTCGACAATAATAGGGCTTTGGTTAGGTTAGGCGCCTATTATGATGTTTTTATGTTTGAAAAAACCAAATACTTATTTGGATCTTACCTTTAGAAATCACATTGTACCTTGCCATCAACTATATTTGTGTACCACCGGCCGTGGTGGCTCTGCTGGGTAGGCTTTAGTGAACCTTTGCGAGGGAGGTGAGGAGTTCGAAACCTTTGCAACGCAAAGGCTCTGGCGGAGTTACTTGGTGTCTTAAGTGTGCTTCTGGGGGTGGTGGGTCCTCCCGCTTAAATAGCACCTGGGGGTTTACGCTTCGGTTACCGGTTGAGGCGGTTCCTCCAGCACCAAAAAAAAAAAAAAAAAAAAAACTATATTTGTGTTTTTTTTTTTTTTGAATTTCTCTAACATTTATTCTCAAATCTCTAAGCGTTCGTGTGACATCTTGATTTTCAGGCTTTGATTTCGATTGGTTAAATTGGGTATTTCATCGACGCGACTATAGTGTTTTTCTCTGAGTTGGCCACTCACGAGATAACTAGACTAGCTGGGTAAGTTATTATAGACTTTAAGGCAAATAGACTTGAGAATTCGACCAGGAATCGACTTTTCGACCATGCTCGTCTTTAGAGATCATTGCGGCACAGTATAAAATCGATTTAAAATCAGAGATAGGTCGGTTCGACTGAGATAAATGACTGATTGTGGGTGACTCCACTAAATTGGAAAATTCTCGTCGACTGATATTAATTTGATTTTACTGTCGTTTTGGTACCCTGTGTCCGTATTTGAATCCTCGAGATTTTCACAACAATCAAGAGTCGACATTGTGTCGAGTGGTTGCATTGTGGCTTGAAGAAAATCGACCATGGGTCATTTGCATTAAAAAGTTCTAAAAATTACCTGGTAGCCTAGGTCATGCTAAAAACGTGTCGAAGTGAAATTAACCGCCAATTCGAGTCCGATAGAGTTTTGTCATGTCACGGGTCATTCTAGGAACGTCAACTCACCTTTTGAGGACTTCCCGGCGAGTTCGAGATTTTTACGGAAAATCGAGAAGAACGATTCGGAAAATGAACGGAAATATGGATTGGCCAATTTGAAGAGACTTTTGGCATCTGGTGTAAGTGAATCGGTGAGTGGAAGTTGTTTGGGCTTTTTCTGCGTTCGAATTAGACCTCGATCGGATTTGTTTGTTCAGAAAAGCGGATGCCGAGAAAAATAATGAAACGGTGCCTTAAAGAATGCACGTAGACCGTCTGTTACTTATGTCACCTTGGCGAAAACGATGCCCGAGAGTATTAATGAAACTCTTTGACTAAGTTTACTATTGGAGGTTATATGGGATGGAATGAATGACCTAGAAATGATCCGACTGACTTGTAATCGACTAAATCGATTGATCGATGATTCGATCTGAGTGTGATTTGATGTGATTCATTGCTTTGAATCGATGCTGTGAATTGATTGATTGATTGAATGGAAATGACTGTGAGTGGTCTTGTTGGCATGAAATCGACTAGGTCGATTTGATCGATGCTTCGATCAGTGATGTGATTGTTAGTATGCCTATTTGATCTGTGCTAATATGCAGGTGGAATCTGAGGCTAAGATAAGTCCTCTGACTCGTGTTGTGTATAGGCAGCCCTAAGGTGTATTAGTTTACTAATCGGGTCTTAGGGGGTAGAACTTGCTGAGACGTTGTTTCAGTGATTATTGAATAACCATTTCAGGCCCCGGATGAGGAGCCTAAGGAGGAGGAATTTGACGAGGAGATCCCCGATGAGGAACTTGAAGAGGAGTACGCGGAGAAGGACCCCGAGGATGACCCCGAGTACGACCTAGATGAGGATTGAGATCCCGTCCTGTCTTGTCAGACCTTGTCTGCTTGTGAATAGATGTTAGATCAAACTTACGTATATATAGTATTGTAGAATACTATGAGATGCGTGTAAAAATGAGTGGTTGTGAATTTTTTGCTATGAAAAATATGGCCTGCTTTTTTATCCTATTGTTTTATTGTCTGGGGATTTATAATTGTTTCCGCATGTGCATATATAATTGAAAGGGTTGGCGATACATAGTCCTGGGATATCACATTTTTAAAATCGACTAAAGGTAAGGGATGTGCGCGTGCCTGAGGATTGGGGCGTGACAGTTCGCTTTCTTTTTTTGTCTGCCCATTTTCCTTAAAAGAAGAACCCATCCTAATTGAGAAATTCAAAATTAAACTGCCCCAAAACGGTCGTGTAAAATACTGCCCATAAAGTAGTACTCACAAAGTACACTAGACTATAGTTTCTAATAAGTGCGTTCCACAAGTGCAGAGTACTATAGTCATGATAATCGAAATTTTATCTGAGATCATGAAAAGCACCTGCAAATATCGGGCATCCTCATTGGCATTGATTTTGAAACTTACAATTCAGGGGATAGATAGATGAAGCGATGCCTCGTGACTAATGATTCTGGAACACCAATCCAACAAAGAGGACAAAAATGTTCAACTTATGGTAACAGTTTCAATTCTAAAAAATTGGTAGCTGCAAAAAACACACTCAGTGATTCTCTCGTTCTCTTTCATTTACTCGGCATAGACAATTATCCCATGTTTCCAAGGCCGGAAATATAAAACTTGAAATAATTCACGAGGAAATGGTGGGGTAGACATAATTATCCGGGCAGAATTCCACCTTCGGACAGTGATTTTTCATGGAAGCCTCGGCTGTGTGTCCATTACTGATAAAGTCCTTAGTCTTCCCAAAAAATTGCTGCTTATCTTCCTCGCAAGCTCTTGTAATCTTACGTATCTTGCATAGGGTCACTCTCAACTCCGACATAGCCTCTGCAATCTGCATCCCTACTTGTGTTCTCTCCGGCAAAGTATTTATATGAATTTCAGATGTGACGACAGGAAAGATTATGTCTGGCTTCCTGAAGAGGCAAAATGGTAAACCAGGTCACTCATAGCAGTTAATGGAGATATCCTTCCTTAAACATGAACTAGCAATCGGGTCAACCAAGAACTCAGCAGCCGTAAAAATCAACAGAGCATGTAGTGATAGTATGGTGTTGTGAAACTTGCTTAAGATTATGAAACAAATAGAAAAAACAACCCACAGGATATTCTTGCTACTGCAACAGCTTTTACAGCAAAGAAACAACTTCCTTGATCAATTTGAAGAATGATTGACTACGCATCTAAAATGTCTCTCTACCTTTTCTTGATCTTGAAGAAAATGCGAAGAAGAATATTTAGCTTGATCACTGACTATCAGGAATAGCAACCAACTTCCTTTTCTTTTTTAATTTCATTCAGGTCAGACCCTAGTCACAGAAATTTTATAGTAACTAACGACATCTGGAAAATTGGAGGGAGAAACGGAGATACCAGAAGCCTAGAGAAATCAAGCCGTCCTCTCGTATTATTCCACCATCCAGTGATACAGCACCGTGTTCTATGCAGATAGAGGCCTGCTTCATGTGTTCTCTGGTGTCATAAACCTGTAACTTGCCAAAAAGCCGATAAAATAGTGTTTCTCGTAGACCAAGGCCTTCAGTTGTTCTTGTCGCCAAATGATCAAAGTCTATGTTGACCATGTTAACTGCATATCCTACGAAGCCTGGAGGGATTTCTCCACAAGGTAAGGTAGGATAAGGCAATGCCAGTTTCCTTTGAGGATCACAGCCTTCAATCTCTCCTCTGTATGGGCTGCCAAAGGTTTATTGCAAATGAATGAAGAAATGCTTTCGAGAACTCAATTAACAGTAAATGTTATAAAATTATAAAAATACCGCTTATGTACCTTATTTCCTCAAGACATATGACACGAAATTCACCACTAATAGACTTGCCAAGTTCAGCTGCTTTTGCATAAACAGCATTTTGGAGATCAACTTCTCCATTTTTGTCATATGTCTCAAGACTAAATGCCGTCTCAGAGTTTGTGCACACAATCCCGAGCATTTGATCTTCACCCAGATACTTGGCTAAGATCCTCCAAAATGGAAAATGTAGCTCTAAGTATCAATTTGTCTAAAAGGTGAAAAGGGGATTCGCAACATTGAACAAGTGGGTCAGATAGAAGGTCAGTGATAGTTTACCTGCTAAGCTCAATATTGCAAATTGTTCCAAGAAGTGCAACCACACCAATGATGCCATCTCTAGATCTTCCATGTGGTCCTTCTGAAGTAAAATTTCTGATCAGTTCACAGAGAACAGAAGCCGCCGAGCCATCTCTGTTTTCTATCATGTCTATCATTTCCTCTTTGGCGAAAAAGCAGTCCACAATGTTCAAAGGGGAAGGCCCTGCATAAACTGAAAAAGTTGGTCATCCCCATAGACCTAACTTAGTGATGTAGGTCCTACTTGTCGCAACTGGATTTGCTAGGTTAAATGAATAATCGCGCCCCAGGTGATTTTGGTGAAAAGCAACCATTAACTGAGCAATCATTTTTGTCCTAACTTGATTCAGATCTATATATATTGTACGTTGGAGTAAATGGCAAATCGTTCTTTAAAAAGCATCACATTTCTCTCATCTAGAGACAAACATGATAATATGATGAGAGAGTCATAATATGACAATCAAAACATGGATTTATATTCTTTAAACTTTCCAAACTAAGTAGCCATAGGTCACTGATATTGACAAGACCACAAGGACAAAGAAATGCGCATCATTGCATAACAGTGTTGCATGCATTTATCAAAGCCAATTAATATTCGGTAATAGCATTAACCAAGACAAATCACCTCCTAACTCCACCAAAGATTGCTCTATTTCAACCTTCCGGTCATGCAGCAACTTCAGTACCCTTTCCCGATGTTCAATGCGCAAACGAGTTTCCTCAAGAACCTGTGAGAGGCAGTAAGTGTAAGTCACAAGGCACAACTGACCACATAAGTATGTGAGAATGATGGGCATTAGCTGCAACTAACTGACCTTATTAGAACATGAGAGAAGCTTAAATTTAGAATCTTAAAGCCAGGTACTCAAAGAATAATTACGACTTCAAGATTACAATAGGAATTTACCCTTTCCGGATGTTCAACGCACAAAGCAGTTTCCTCAGGAACCTGTGAGGAGCAGTAATTGTAAGTCACAAGGCACAACTGACCAGATAAGTATGTGAGGATGATGGGCATTAGCTGCAACTGACCTCATTAGAACATGAGAAGCTTAAATTTAGAATCTTAAAGCCAGGTACTTAAAGAATAGTTACAACTTCAAGATTACAATAGGAATTTACAAACCACAAATAACCAGATTTATGAGGGATGTAATGTTGAATGAAGATCTAACACAATACCCCATTCTTGATGATGGAAAGTACATTCCCTATATCATTAGGGGTTGATGTGTCTTGTAGCATCATTGTACTCATATTTGGACATAAGGTTTGAATCTCATGCTGCAAATCTGAAGAAGGCTGAATGCCAATCTGCGTATACAAATAAAGTTCAATAAATGTACCACTGCAAATTACCAACACATTACTAGAAATAAAACGTTGCGACCTTGATGCTCAAAGATAACTCTGGGTGACGAGAATGAACAGCAGAAAAGCTAAAGCAACCAGCATCTCGAGGGACAGTAAGAGAAGGAATAGTGCATCGCCCCTTTCGAAAAGCATATAAAGTGGTTGTTTTTGTAATGGATGAGTCCAGTTCTATGGAAAGTGTATGAAAATGGCCATTTTCCTCATCATTGTGGATATTCTCATCAAGATTACCCTCTGTATCCACAATTTCGAAGACGAAATTCTCTAGTTGGGAACCAGCTGCACAAAGCTGAGGCACCTGTAAATCATGCCAACATTAAAACAAGTTTTTGAAATTGAAATCATTGTGCAACTGGAAGCAGAAGACTATACTAACTGGTTCTCCAACTCGAGCTCCCTTTTTCTGTTTGGAGCTCTTCCTTGAATATTTCTTCACCACCGGCTATAACAGACAGCAATACTGTATGCAGGTAATGAATGTAGATATCCCCAGACAGTCAGTAGTTGCTATAAGTTTGAAACTTAAAACACTTGATGGTTCAACTATTGAAGCTTCACTTTCAGCACAGCTGCTAAGTGATGACCATATGGAATCTATTAGAGTTTCCTTCAATGTAGTGAAATGTGAATTCATATCCTCCAATGAACTTAACAAAATAGATAGTTGTTGATAAAGAAATTGCACCTTTTCCAGGCATAAATGCTTGGTACTTCTAATCCTTATTATAATAGTTCAAAATTATGAGAACATTTTCTTACACATACAGAAATATAGACTTTAACCAAACATTTGGAATCACTATTATCAAGGGAGCATTAAATTCTCAGATCCTTACTCATCTCCCTACCCACAAATCGATTCGATTCCATATTAAATCTTTAGCATAATTATTATGATAGATGCTTTGTGAACATGAAATGCAAACACCATAATTTTAGTTCCTAGCAATAAATATCATCAACTGATATGTCCCAGAAGCAAGATTATAATAAAACACCTTTTCGATAAAACTATGTGATTTCGAGTCCACACCGCAGAAAGTCTGCACTCCAAGAAAAAGGACTGTTATTTACCTCATAAATTGGGAGTACCCAAATCTTTGTTTATAGGTATCATGTTAAGCTTCAATTGATCAATGCTACAATGAATAACTAAAGTAGATCGACCTAGAGTGTAAACTATACTAATTGAATAAACTGTATGGTCAATGCATAAGTTGAAGAAATAAAAGGTGACTCAATGTAATTCTCGTAAAATATTAATTTATCGAATCTACTAGTTGTATTAATGCAATCCCTCCTTTGACTCAATTATAACAATTAGTATGGTAAATTGGAACTCAAACTTTGTTTTCATTACAGTAAACCTCAATATGAGTCAATGATGCTACCTCTAATGTTTCTTATGTTTTGCATAATGGCTAAATTCTTCCCATTCTCAATTCAAGCAAGGTTAAAGTAATTTCATCAAGAGAGACATGAAAAACTTCAAATATATATATATATATGAACAAGTTTTAGGTTTATACTAGCAGGAGTTTTTGAACCCTCATCAAGGAAAAGGAATCAGTTTGAAAGAATGAAAACAGGTATAGATTAGTTTAGAATAAGGCTGAAACTTTTCAGTAATAAAAGGTAATAATGATAGGCTGAGTATGTTTTTCTTTTATTATAGAATTTCTGAGTTATTTGCTTCTTGTAACTTCCTTAATTATATTGAGAGAGATAAGTCCACCCTAGGTTCAAAATAAACTGCATTGATTTAATGGCAGATGTAGGAACTAAGAAGTTAGTTGTGATAATCAAAATTTAGCACTTTTCAAGAGATTAATGGGGTTTGCGTAGAAAAGAAAATGCCCTATCGATGATGAATCCCATAATAGTTTACGATGTGATTTTAATGGTAGAAGGTTGGGATTATAATTAAGACCATGAAGGGGCCGCATTTTCGAATGGCCATAGGCCTAGTAGTAGTATTCTTGGTTGGAGGCTCAATCAGCAAATAAATATGTAATCACGAGCTAAGCTACAAAACTGCAAAAGGAGAAGGAAATATGCCTGACAGTAAGTCTTGGCATACCACCTGCCCCCTAAATGGTGAATACATGGTCACTCTACCATGTTCATTAAATTTAGATATAGCTTGTGAAAGTTATTGCAAGAATTTGAGCTATACTCTACTCTACTGTACTTGATGTTCTTTTGCAAACCCGGTTTCCTTCAATTAAAGATTACCCAGAAAAAGTTAGAAGAGATCAAAGTAAAAGTTCAAGCTACAAACTCAAGGTTCATACCATTTTGATTGAAACCTGCAGTAACTTTCAACATGCCACCGAGATGAACAAATCCATCATGATCCACCTGAACAAGAAATTTATTCCATTCTTTTAAATAATTTTCGACAGAGGCTAACCCATCAGCAATGCATATGCTGTTCGAAATATGGTATGAATACACAATACACCTCTACAATTCGCCAAATCTTTTTGGGCCACCGACATGCTATTTCATCGCTTGAACAGCTTATGCCCTATATCTAAAATGTCAGCAGGGTCATTCCCAATAATAACAACAGAAATGTAGGTAAATGTGGGAGCAAAATCACCACAAAGTTCCTGTTGCTTCAGTTAAATGGTCTCATGCACCTCATACGCAACTATGGAAAGATAAGTGCCCTGACTAACATGCCGAATCAATGTCAAAAAGGCCATCTTTGAAGCTTTGTTTGGGAGAGTGGAGGGAAGAAAATTTAGGTGTGACTACACAAAACTTTGAATTTTCCTTCCAAACTCCCACAAAAATTCCGAATTCTTACCTACCCACTTTCCGCCCAAATTTTCATTTCCCCCATTTTCCTTCATCTCCCAAACATAGAATAAGAGAACAAATAATTAATTACAGAATTTACGCAATAGCACCGCAGGGAATCTGGGAAAGCACATCACCTTGTGTTTTTACCCATCTGATCTTTAATGGAAAATCCCTCAACCTTCAAAAGAACTCCAGAGCCCTTCAAAGCATGATTTCCATAAGCATCAAACATCTGAAGGAAATGAATCAAACGAAAGAAATAAGCAAGGGTGGCAAAAAATTTCTTCTGCAAATATACAGCGAAATATTAGCTAAACATAATGATATTCCAGTTTGGACCATGTTAGCTTATACTCCTTTTTCTGTTGTACGGTGAAGTTCTACAAGGTACGCAATTAAAAAGTTCAAAGAAGTTCTGTCTCAGATACTTGTTATTTTTCTATTGAAAAGAGAAAGACCAGGCCTCAATTTCCATCCAATAAAATACCCTATGACAGACTAAGAACTATATACATGGAAAGTAAAATAATTGCCATTTCGATCAGGAAAATGCACTGAGGACCACGACTATGCAATATGTGCATACTAGTAACAGTCTGCACATGATTGAGTATTGTCTCGTACAAATAGTGCTAAAAACTTCATTCACAATTGGGCTTAAGCACAAGGCTTGAGAGGATGTGCTTTTACCTCCAATTTGAGTTCTTGTACTATGCACCCAGGAAGCATTTGGATACTTTGCATGGATGGATGTGCCAACACTCGCCGCACATGTCCAGGAATAACTATGAGAATGTCAAGAAAATAATTTCCAGGCATATCAATAGCTAAACAATTAACAAATCTCGCACTCATGCCTGTAAAGGAATTTAATCCAGAATGCGATACCTTTACATGGAATAGAAATGGACAAAGATTCATCTGGTGGACATAAAAGCATTGTGCCCTCATAGTTTGGCCGGATGATGTCTAAATCCCCACTTTCTATTAGTATATCCTACACAATCAGTAAATCTGAGTTACCACAACAATGCTTGAGATACTACTGTATCTCGATAGGGTTAAATTTTAGTAAAGTGTGCAAATCTGAGATGGGCCAGACATATTAAATAGATGTGCATGGCACCTTAATTCTTAGAGTCCTTTTGTCAGATGAAAGGCCTGCCTTCGTTTTCTTTACACCAATCAACGTGCCTTTGCCCATCTTGAATTGCAAATTGACTTTTGGAGTTGATGGGAATGGAATGAGGTTCCCATATCTGTCATAACATGCAACATCTAAAGGAGGAAAGCATGATCCAACCCTGTCAAAATCGCCAACAAATTACATTACAAACCTGGAGCTCCACATATGCAACAAAAGAACAAAAGTTGGTACTATCAAAAACTCCTTACCATCCTTACCTGACTCTAAGATGCTCATTCTTATCATAGCCCAAAAGTTGCCACCTTCCAACCTCAGCAGATGCAAGAACTGTCACTTCCTTTTCATAGTTTTTACAGCTTGTCTCATCCTGATCAAAAGTACATATCAACAAAATGATGTTTGAGAGGTATTACACAATAAAAAGAGCATTTGGTGATAAATTTTGTCCTTGTTTTTTTAGCTGGTAGAAAACAGTTAAAGATGCTTGTTTACCATATGAAACAAAAATTTATATACACCGGATTTCTGAAATAGTTCATGAGACTTGTGCTCCAAGGAAAAGATGTATAGACCATGAAATCCTCTATAACAAGATGGTGTCACGCGAGATGAATAAAGATGACTTTCTCGACCATTATCAGAATCGCCACTGAATTTGACTTCCATTGACATTTCCATTTTATTTTTGACAATGTACTTCTGATCCAAGTTCTTCGGAGCAGTGGAGTAACTGAAATTTGCTGGCCGGACAATAGCTACAATTTCCTTTGGAGGGTCTCGTCCAGCAGGAATGGGTGCATGAACTGGTAATGCCTGAAAACAAAAAGACAAAAAAGAAAATATGAATAGGCTAGTAATATAGACAGAGGACAGATAAATCAATAGTATTCTCAGGTCAGCGGTTATTCTAAGGAGAAGAAACACAATATGTAACATCATGCAAAAAATCTACTTAGCTCTTAAACCTTTCAGACCGACAGATTTTGCCTAAATGCTATAAAATACTTGAACAAGGTTATATAGGATGCTTCAAGAAATACTTTCTGCAGTCACTTGTGAATTGAAGATCGATTTACAAAACCCCAATTAGACACGTACCTCATGAAATCCTAACTCTTCACATTGGTTGGCATCTAGCAAGTCAATCGAAGATGGAGCTTTCAAGCGTTGCTTCTCCAACTGGCACTCCCACTCGGATTTCCCAACAGCTACCAACTGGGTTTGGAAGCTCAAGATTGAGTAGAGACCACAAAGAATCGTGATTTTGGACATTATACGACATAAAGAAGTAAAATGACATTTAAATAATTAAATAGATACCTCTCCAGAGTCAATCACTCCAATAGGTATAGATACAGAACTCTGAACCTCCAAGCAAATGTTTCCATCATGCTTATTGAGGATGCAGCCTTTCTCATCAGGCACCCCTAGTGGCCTTTAAGACAAAATAATGTAGGGACAGCTTGTTAGCAGAATCTTGAGGTATCCAATCAGTTGATGAAAACTGATAACACTTCAATCACAGAAAATCGATAAGTGACTCACCTGCATATGATTCGTGCTTCCCCTGCAGAGAGAAGAAAGACAGATCAATTGACCAATACACTTCATTGAATAGAATAGAGAAACATCCTTGCACTAGATAAACTGTTTTCTCAATCAAGTTGAGGGATCTTCTGATCTAGAAATCCCCTATGAGCAGATAGACAGTTAAAACTTGATCCCAAGATTTTTCTCCGGTTTAATACATGATCTAATTCTTTCATTTCAATCCTAGCGAACACGAGTACTAATTGATGGTTTGAATGCAAAATGCTTCCACTGATCAATGTAGGTCACTTCTAAAAAACCTACTTTTCTGTCTAAGTCTCCTTGGGAAACATAATAAAAATCAAGTCATGGATGGTGAAATAATGAAATTGTTTGAAAAATCATTTGACTACTATGGAATAGGCACCAGTTTGAAACTTAGAGTTATCATAGAAGCTACAACGTCTGTACATATTAGACGCAATGTATCTCTTTATGTTTTGAATCACATGCTAAAAAAAAAAAATCCATTTTGTTTAAGTATAAACGTTATCTGTTAGACATACTAAGATAATCTAACATGCCCACAATAAAAGTATCTTTTCGCAGAAAACTTGAAGTAAAAGCAACTAAATGCATGCATGTATATCATTTCTTACCACCGCCATCTCCTTCAAGTCCTTCAAGCAAAAAATATTCCAGAGTAGCATAGACATTCTTCTTGTGCACTCCGGCACATGCTCCTTTGAGAATTTTGATTTTCTGGCCACATCTCCAAGATACTCCCTTCCTTTTCATCTGACGGTGCACTCTCACAACTAAGATATAAATTTTCATATTAACCAATTGCACCATGAGCAGCGAAGCAAACAAATAATAGGTAAAACTAGAAGCAGTGCGATCAAAGAAGTTCAAAAGATATCAAACATTTTGCACAAGACAAGAAAAGACTAAAGAGCAAGCCACTATCATGTGACATAGCAGAACTTCACTAGCAATCCACCAGATTATGATATATACATCACTTCTACATACCGTTGGATGATACACCAAGTTCCTTCTTGTTTCTAGGGTTGATTATGAAAACAGCTTGGTCCTCGCCGTTGTCAACCTCTTCATCATGACGAACATGCATTTGGCTAATCCAATTAGAATACTCCTTTTCCAGTTGCAAAGGAGTTAGCAACTTCTCTTCTCTGTAGATTTTAACATTTATTCCTAGATAATGGACAAAAATTCATTAGGGACTTTGGAGTGAAAACCACATAAGTTCAAGTAGAAGATAGTGGAAATATGTACAAGCATGACCTTTTACTCCATCAAGAGGCCTGCCAATTTTTTTAAGAGCATTGGTAAATGGGTTGTGTTGGGCCAAATCTGTCTGTCAAGAGAAAGGAGCATTGAGCATCTCTATATGAAAAGTTCCACAAGAAGATGAGCAGTTTTCATTTCTCAAGCAATTTAGATGATGACTATATGTTATTCAACCTATTTTTGGTCCTTTGATTTGATAGAATATTGAAATATTATCTACTAGCTTAAGCTTTCAAAATAGTTGATAGTGATCTTACAAAATTGCACATGGTATCAGAGCAGGAGATCCTAATTCCGAATGCCCTATTTGCCTCCAATGAAATTTTTTCATGCTTAATACTCGGCAAAAAGACCAAGCTAAGGGTGAGGGTGAGTGATAGGATATTAAAATATTAAAACACGCATTTATCTATTAGCTTAAGCTTTTAGAATAGTTGGTGGCACTCTTACAAAATCTCACACAAAAACTCTTTTGCTAAAGCAAACTATTTCAAGTAATGAACCACTTACATAAGATAGACATGTTTTAGTTTCGATGTTTTCTGAAAGTACATTATTTACTTATCAAGCAAAGAGTCAGCTTAACAGATACTAGACAAATGAAGAACCAAAAGAAAAGGAAGTGAAGAAGACTTGTATTTATAATGTTGATCATCAAACTTTTGTCATTTCCCATTAATTGAATTTAAAAGATTTATTAAATTATTATAAGATGTCATAGAAAAGGTACTCATCCTAAAATCTACAAACGGCAACTCAAAAACCTTTAAATTTTAGTAAGAACAATATTTTACTGCAAAGGCTTATAGCTACTGTGTATGCATACTCCTAACCTCTTCTCCAGCTAGGTAACAGCGATGAGAAAGATTGGAAACATCACTGTCAACTGACAAATAATAGACGAATGATAGCATGTTTTGCCCTGAGATATAACACTTAAAGGAACTAATAAAAGACTGAATTCATATGTGCTATTATGACAACATGAAGATGTCTCAACTCTGATCAAACTTATGACAGCCACATTCAAAATGATTTTATCCATGAAGAAGGCACATTCCTACCAACACACATCAAGAAATTTCGGAAGGATCCCTTTGGCAACATTCAAAATGCTACCATTTTATCCATAAAGAAGGCGCATTCCTACCAACATACATCAAGAAATTTCAGAAGAATCCCTATGGAAACACATGAATTAGCTGGAGACATTTTTTATTTTTTGTGTTCCTGCTCTGGTTTGCTCCATCGAAATAGCACACTTTGTTTGGCCTTGCTACGAGAAATCTCTAGTTCCTATTCCATATGTTTTCAGTAGATCGAAGCATTTGAAAGTCTTAAGTTACATAAAAATGTCAGAACTAGGAACATTAAGTATTCTAAGAAAGCCTGATGGCCCATGAATAGGCAGTAGAGTTCCCCTCACCTTGGAAGGTGTTGGAGAAAATCCAGCAAGCATCATCAAAATATAAGACATATCATGATGTATAGAATTAAAGAAAATGCAGTCCCATTAGATAAGAAAGGTCCTAATAATCAGTGATAACCATACCAATATAACATTTAACTCTAAAGAAAGATCTCCTGAATAAGTGAGCTTTATCTCCTTTCTTATGTCTCTCCATGAATGGAAGCAAACCCCCCGTAGTAGAAAGCAACCGTGAGGACATTAGTTACCCCAGTTAAAGAGAGACAGTGGAAGCATCAAACACTTGACAATGAGGCTTGATTTAACCCAAAATTTTCAATTAGATCAAGTTTATCAGATAGGACCTTCTCAATGTGCACATGAAATTTTTATAAGATAAGCCACAATATGTTTAGTATCTGTGTTTTCTTGTGAATCTTGTCAGAAATTCCTTCATTTTGGAATAAATCTTAAGTTGGATGATATTTCACAAGATACGAAATGAAGATTACAAAAAACCTTGACTGTCAATAGAGCGAAAATCGAGAAAAATACATGTATAAGCATGTTTCCCGCAAAATGGGTCTTATTAGCTGACTCACAAGCTTGAAGAAGATGATGTCAACATTTGCATATATGAACCAAAAGGGAGGATAAGAAATGATCAAAATGCAATTGACGTGGGCAAAGATCTGAAACAAGAAAAGTTCATTTTCGTGGTTGTCATAGCCAAAATGGGTCGCCACGGGCATTTGCTGGATGTACAAGCACATTGACATAGACTTATAATTTTGGCAAGATTGCCTACCAAGGAAAGAGGTAGAGCATGATTTGGTGGGGTTACCATTTGAAAAATTTACTAGAGTTGATAACATGTGTTGCACTGAAGCCATTTCACCATTGTTCTAACATGCAATGCACACAACTGGTTACATGATGTCTTCTATTCCCAGCCCAGCAACCACAACATAGAAGTAAGAAAATGGTCTCATCAAACCTATAAACCAGCCTGGCCAAAAATAAAAAACTTATAAACCAGCCTAAGAAGTTATACTTAATACCAGCTTTAAACATGACCGGGTTTGCTTAAAATTCATGCAAGGAATGAGCAACGACTGTTTGACCTTTCATATTAGGGCAACTAGAGGCGAGAAATATGGATCACACGAACTCCATCTGTTGAATATTTTAATCATACTTTTCCAGGTTTGCAGAATGCTTGCTTTCTTGATGTATCCATTAGATTAGCAATCGCAGTCATAGTCGTCCAACTTCCAAAAGGATAACCATGGGGCCAGGTGTCTAAACCTCGCTTCTTGGATGGTTTGGGGAAAATGGATTATGCAAGACCACTGGGCCACTAGATTAGATAGCGACAAAAGAGAGGTTTAAATATCCATCTGTTAACTGGGGGCTGTATCCAAAAGGATGAAGGCTTGAAGATGTGTGATCAATAACAATGTAAGCTGTACTATTTTGGAGCAGCGTAAGTTTTAAGGACCGTTAAATGTGCTATCGCTTCTAGGCATTTAAGCCCCCATCTCACTATCCTTATCTTATGTAATGCAAGGGAGATTTGATTATAATATCCAAAAAGATCCACAACTCACCCAGCGAGCATCTGGATGCAGTCGGCCAAGACGTCGGATTGACACTCGACTGAAAGATTCGTAGGTTTCACCCAGTCTGCATCCATCAGCTTCTAACTTCTCTAAGATTCTCTCAATGTTTTCCTTCCCCTGGAGTACCTATATTAAGAACTTCTTCCACAATAAACTGAAAAGAAAAGAAACTATAAGAATATACTGCCATACCTGAACAACAGGAAAGTAGACACACTTCAGGCAAGCATTAGCCTCGCGAATTGCTGTGGAACCTGAAAAGTATTGCAGCATTTTATATTAGAGAAAATCACAATCTAAGTGACATTCTTAGGTAAAACTAGTACTAAAAGCATTGGTGCCAACAAATGAAAGAAGGGCCTAAGAACGATAAAAGGTGGACAACCTAGAATAAAAGATGATATAACTCTGTCTCCTCTTCTATAAAGAATGGGACAGAGAACTACAGATACTTACCGAGTTTTTTATTTGCGTCAGTGTCCTCTGTGATTGAAAAATGGACTTGAATTATAAAATCAGGACCATTGCATGAATGCAAGTTGGTAATTGCAACCTCCCCTCCTTCAATTTCAGCTAAATCAATACCATTAACCTGACAAAGCACAAACTTATTTCATGGTGCAAAAAGCTTACTTTGAGATCCCATTAAGCAATAATGGGTACTATTTTTTCAACAAACCATACACTATGACACGCTCATATCATAAGCGTCTAAATAGCAAACCTTCTCAAATTAGTTTATATATTTGCAGGCAGGCATAGCAAGAACATGAAATCCGAAATTGTTCATAAATCTGAACGACATAGTTACATAGCTGGATTGTGCCTTTTCTATCCCAATATTAAGAATGTACAAAACTGCCTGTTCATAGTGGACAAAAAAGACAAATGCAATAACGGGTACTATTTTTTCTGCAAACCATACACTATAAATAGCAAACCTTCTCAAATTACTTAATATATTTGTAGGCATAGCAAGAACAAGGAAATCTGAAATTGTTTGTAAATCTGAACAGCATAGTTACATAGCTTAATTGAGGCCAGCTAAAAAGCAAAAGCATTATGTGGCCGAGTTAATATTAGAGTCCACCAACGGTGCATTCCATACCTCAAAATGGACTGGTCTGATAGTCCTCCTCAAATTCGACAAACCATCACACTGCAAACATTCAAATTAATTAGAAATAAATCAAATTCAGGTATCCTATGTAATCCTTACAAAGAAGAAGCAAACTTGCATAACTCTGAAAAATCATTTTACCTACTACTTGCTATCTTAGACATTGCTCTACCTTGATATCCCCAGTAATACAGAAAGTAACAGTTATGAATTCACCAGAAGGGAGAACTCATTAGCATAGTTTTAAATCATAGCCAAGAGTAATACTCTCAAAAATATTGACCAAAGCCATACCCCACATTGGCCGCAATGCTAACTGAACCCGACTTTGTGGTCAGGTAGCAGCATTTATGAACATTGTGCAGTGATGGCATTATAGCATTATTGCATGTGCCATAGCAGTAACTTTTCATAGGAGCAACACAGGAATTATGATACCACATCGATATTCTATTTGGAGAAATCAACAGCAGTGTTTGTTTTACTCCAATTTCTGCAGTACTTAAACTTTCCACCACCACAAGTCCAGGCAATGAAGATGACATAACGCAGATCTGTCTGAAAAATCTAGCAAAACTCTTTAAAACGTTAGAAAATTAAGACATCATTTTAAATTTCAAAAAAGTGATACGACTCTTTCCCAAATTTAGCTGATGAACCCCATAAAGCCAAGAGAAAAAGACCGGCATGACTTTCTCCACTTGTAATGAAATAACATCTCTATAAAAGTCTTGTTGAAGAGTGCCCTGAGGCACTTGCTAAGCATACTTGTATGAGATGTTTCAATTTCTAAAGTATTAACTACACATAACAAAAGTAAAACAGTGCATAAAAAACTGTGAACTTTCCTCAATCTGTGGCTTAACAAGGGCCCTGCAGGCACTCTTTAACAAAACCCTAAACAAAAATAGATATGATTTCATCAAACCTGAACGTATGGGAAATAGATGTCCTTCAGCTTGCACGAGAGTTGATATAGATTCACGTTTTTCATTCTAGGCTTGAAAATCTCAACCTGTACAGATTTTATCCGACAGGAATGCATGAAAACATCACAATGTATTGTCTAGGTATCGAGAATTCACAATATTTACCACCTTGTGACAAATCAAGAAATACCTGAAAATTTTACTGGCAGAATGTATTTAGAATAATACATATAAGTCATTAACTACATATATATGCCCAAGGCAGTACACAAAAGAAATAAAATATTTGCTTCAAACTACATAGTAGAGGCTTTCCCCATCAACAGACGCCGACATGCATGAAGAGGTGTTCTATCAATCTTTATCAACTTCAAAATGTTCGAATAGTTATGTCTTAACTCACAGTAGCTGCCAGTTTTGTGTTTCATAATCCTTGTGAGGGTGTTTCATTTCTCAACTCACCTCACATCTTATAGACTTTAAATTCTCCCGATCTCTTCCCACTGCCTAACGTCTTCTTTAAATATTTCAATCCTATATCTGGAAAAAAAATATCTATTTTATCGCCACTATATTAAAGTGGCATAATAGACAATCTAAAGCCTAGGATTCCCTCAAGAAGATTGACTTTGCCTTGAGAACAAAGTAAAGACATGACCTGAGAAGTCTTCGACTGGCATAATCAGAGAATCTAGACCCTAACAGTCACTCAAGACGGCTGACCTATGACTACTTCCAAGTCCTGTGCCATGGCCAAGCCAAAAAACAAATTTATAGAGCAATGGAGGTAACTTAAAAGGACATGCTTTCAATGGATGATGCCCGGGTCAGAGCATGACAGATAACATCCTAGACAATGGTTTTGACCAGGTTTGTAGAGATTAGCTGAGTAAAACCTTCCCAGGAAATATTAAAAAAGAAAAAACACATAGGCAAAAATTTAGTTGCAAATATAAAAAGAAAAGATGTGGCGCATGCACCACGAAATGTCCAATGAGTGAATGCGATTGACACTGAAATACCACGATAGAAAGAATTTATTAAAAGAAGTCTACCTTCGTGAAGCTTCCTTGAGGTGCTCTGGCACTTTCATTTTCTAAAGGAACCCTGACGCCACCATCAGTCTGAATAAATGACAAAGAAAATGATGTCTGATTGAATAAATCTATGTATGGAACATAAGGGAGTCCAGTCGAGAGAAAAATATGACGACAATGAAGAAATCAGTGATCTTGCATACTTTCCAGGAGTGTTGAGAACCAGATCTGCTCAATAGAGCTTCTCTCTTCAGATGTAACATGTATACTCTTTTAGATTGCATAGTCTTGGAAGAAACCACGGCATGCCTGTAACTCGTTAAAAGGTAAAGAGGTTTAAATTACCTCCACAAAATATAATGGACTACCAGTTTCTACAACTACAATACTCTGGAACGTACCTTCCCAAATGCATAGAGGCAATTGGTCCTCCAAAACCAAACAAGCCAAAGAAAGGCTGCACCACGCTCAACAAATTATCCAGAAAATAGAAGCAATTTAAACTTTTAGAGATTCAAAATAGTTTAATTTTCCCGATTCAAATCCATGTCCAGGACGTGGAATGGTGAATTGTCAGCGAGTTAGGAACATACTGTCGACTTCGCTCATATAACTCCGACTCATTGAAAACAGGAGTTTGTGTTTGCTTTTTATTGGGGGAGGATAGGGAAAAAATGTTTTTTGTATTTCAACGAAGCTAATGCTGCATGGCGCAATGTAGCTTTGAAAATTAATTCCACCTATGAGAAGTGGAAGGTATCAGCAACATTTTCGGGAAGAGGAAGTTGATTCTTTAAGAACATTGATTATGCCAGGACATACTTGACAGTGTATGAATATGGCAGCGGAAAAATCGATGCGCTCCTAATATATTGCAGTCAACCAATCATTCACATGTGATATTAGCTTGCATCAATGTACATCTCCCGTAAATACCAATGGATTCATGCTACTAGCAAAAGGACATTTTGCATGCCTTTTTCATGCAAAGACTACAAGACTCAATTAATGTCACGTGTTTAAAGAGAAATTACCATTAGATATGGAGGTTTTCCACCTACTGCCTTAACTTTATACTTTCTGTGAAGTGAGGCACCCATCTTTCCCCTAGACAAATAGAAAGAAACACAAATCCACGAAAAGTTACAAAAAGAGAAAGAATTTGAGACCAAGGCTTGCTAGTGGATGGAATTTAATCTTGTAGTTAAGCATATCTGTTTTAAAAAATAAAATAAAATTCTGTCCTATAAAGTATATTTCTATTAGAAATAACTGGAAAGGATACCGTCAGTTTTTCTCCGTAAAGAAGCCATCATTTTGCATTTAAGTAGCACCAGCCTCTTTCTGGAAATAGATAATTGACTCAAGTAATCACCTAAAGAAGTTGTAACTCCACATTATCAAAGCATGTTCGAAAAGTCATTTAGCCAATGTTATTTCTTCGTTTTCTACTAGATAACCAAAATTTACCCAAAGCACACAATTCTCTCCTAAAATTCTGTCTCCTCAAAGCCAAAATACGGTTTATGGTGTAAGTTGCCATGGCCAAGTGAGTGTGTAGGTGCATGTGTGGGTTTGGGTTAAATAGGGAAGAAAAAAAATTGCTTTAGAGTACTCAATACCACTTTGCTATAGAGTTCTCATCACTGTCATCCATTCCAGGGCCAGTGTCAAAGATTGAGATCTTTTCATCAGATATATCCAAGCTGCAATTTCAAAACAATAATGAGTCATGCTCCAAAGTTCAAACCCAACTGCATTGAGATGAAAGATTAAAATATAGTTAGCCCATGATCATATGGCAACAAAATACCTATCGTGTTGAAGTAAATGCGACAATCTCCATGTGAAACTTATGATTCATTATATATGGCTGAAAGATGTCTGCATTGATGAAGTCCTATGGGGTTCAAACTTAAAGAAGAATTTTGTTGGCAATTAGCAAACTGGCAATGATACTTCCAAACAAAGGAAAAGCTTCAATGTTGCTTTCCATTACTCTCATTTATTGTTCACTAATTTAGTCGAAACAACAAGAATGCATGTTTACAATTGTTCATATTTATCCAGTAAACAAATCATCAATCACCTCTTATAGATTTGCTTAGTATAAAATTTCTATTTGAAAAGAAAAGGTTCCTTTTATAGGAGTAGTTGTAAGATGCACCCGGTTCAACAACTAGATCAACGCAGAGAAGCATCATGCTTCGCATAGCTTCCACCATAAACCACAGTATGGATTCTAATGTTCCACAAATTCAGAGCCTTAAGCCACAAAAGGGTCGATGTTCCAATCCTAATGGTAACACGACAAGATAAGAAATCACCTAATCAATCTTTTAGATTTCAGGGGATTAGCCCACACGGCTTGCAAGGAATTATCCTGGTGAAAGGAGCAGCAGTCAGTTTGGGATCAAACAGGGATTATGACTTCCAAAATCATCAGGACAACTTACAATCAAATCTGCAAGAGCAGTTTCAAAAGTATATTCTTCAGGTAGCTCCTTCAACAATTCCGTATCAGGCGTTAAATCCCACATATTCTGTGAGAGATTTCACGCATATATCAATGCAATCGCTTGAAGAAGTACAGAGAACTAGAGAAACTCCTAAAAGGCAAGTGATACCCATTCTTGAGAAGATATCGATAGTTGGGTACGGTGCAAAAAGGAATAAAATACCAACCTTAAAAGTATCAGTTGTGTTGCCAGAGCCATCCTAATTGGAAAATTACATACAAACAAACAGTAAAATAAGTAAGTACAGCCATTAAAGTGAATATGCACACTCTCAGTAAATTAAAAGAAGACACAGCAAGCGAACAACATATGACTTTTGCCCAATACTCACGCGAAGACGCAAGATGTGGCACTTGTGAGGCTTAAAGTTGTCAAAAATAATTCGACTTTTGATCCGGTTGCCATTTGCATCTTCGAGATGCAACTCATTACTCTCCCATGCGATGGGACGCTTCGACCTTAGTGATGGATGTTGCGCTCTGGCTCGATTGTACCTTTCTTTGGCCATCAGCATGAAATCTTGGAAGGCCATGGTCGGGTTGGGTTCCCTTAACGCGATTCCCACGGTAGTCCCATTAGGCAACAATATGGTGAATCTATATATCCTGTCAATATCACCATCATTCATCGCCTGATCCGCAGGCCTCTTCCTGATGCTCCTCAGCTCCATCCTTAGCCAGCCCGAAACCTGTCGTGCAAAGAAGAGCGGTAACAAAGATCACACGGGTTGAAAAAGCACGAGTAAAAGAAAGCAGAGGAAACCATCACCCCCTCAACACAATTTGACTGTAGAGGTTCAAAACTGCATGCACGACTTTCCCCTGCTAACATTCTTTCCCGTCTTTTCGTTATCCACAAACCAAACAAACACACGTCTCCAGATATTGTAAACACGAGAACATTACGCGAATTAGCTGATAAAACGATCGTTCAAGCAGGGCTCGAACACCATCCAAAACGATCACGACGTATCGTGCAAGGGCGGGATTCGACGTGTGTGACGTCCTCGCCAACCGACTCCAGCTCCGGCGAGAGGAGAAAGTAGTTAAACCGGCTGCCGATCAAAGCTCAAGCGACACATTCACCGGAAGAGGCAATCCAGCATAAGAGAGCCCCCTGCTCTTCCGCCTCCCTCACCCCCGCAGTTACAACCGTCGTCCTGCGCGATCCTCGACCTCTCTCATTTGAGATCGTGCCACGTGGACGTGGCAACAGCTACCAGCTTGATGGCATGAAGCTTTCCGGCTGCAAATTTGCCGCTAATGTAACCAGATCAATTGCCTTTCTGTTGCGATATCCGATTCTTCATCATTTTTATTGAGAAAAATTCACAATAAAGTTAAATGTTTTTAGGAGGTTTTTCTGCTGAAATTTTTTACGTCGAAAAACAAAAAGTCGCCTCACGGTCATTGCATTAAATGCGCTTACCGTGCAGGGGTAAAATCCATCCCCGTGGCACCTTTATTTTGTTACACTCAAAATGTCAAATTCATAGCAAGGTAGTTTATCTTAAACTTTTTGGCGACACAAAAATTATCACACTTATATTCATACGATACATTCAACCAGCCCACTTTGGCATTTTCCGCTTTCTAAGCCCCATCAGCCCCCACCTAGTCTGGTTCTTTCTTTTTGGGGCCATCTTTTGTTTTTCTTTTTAGCCCATATTTGTCTTTCTCTTTAGCCCACCTCTTCCATTGTTTTCGAAGCCCACATCAAAATTAAAAAGGAAAAAGAGCCCAGCCCAGCCCAGCCTCCTTCTAACCTTGCTTCAAAGGAAAATAAAAGCGCGTGACGTAAGCAAAACCTAGGTGTTCTAGAAGGTGAGCTGGCGCATGAGAGATAAAGAATTACAAACAAGATTTGCGCGAGTGACGTTGGCTCGCATGAGAAGGAGGAGAGGATGGCATCAGCCATGGAAGACAGAAATCGAAGCTTGGATTGAAGAAAAAACCAGAAAGATTCTCAGGGCTGGAGGAGGGGCTGAAGAAAATCGGGAAATTTTCCATCGATAGTTGCGGTTGCTGGAGTAAGCGGCCAGACTTGGTGCCCATCGGTTGGTGTCGGTTCGGTGGTGATGTGTATTGCCAGCAATGACATGTACATAGGTTGATTCGTTGCTGATAATTCAGATTTGATTAAGTTACAAAAGGTGAACAGATTCGAGGATAGAAGAAGGTGCAGGGGAAAATGACAAAATAGACAAAAACACAAAAGGGAGAGGATATAAGAAATTAAGAAAATCACTAAAAAAATCAATGGAAAATTTTCGTTTTTTAATCCTACCAGATCAGATCCGGGTATACGGGTCGGGCCAACAGGTCGGACAGGTAAACCAGTCCAAACCCGTTCCCAAATATAGTAATAATAATAATAATAATAATAATAATAATAATAATAATAATAATAATAAAATGAATAAATTAAAAAATAATAATAAAATTCAAAAATTAGATTTTTTTTTTTTTTAAAATTGGGCTAATTTTATGAGGAGGACACTCAAACTATCATTCCTCGATTATTTGCTGATGAAATGATGTTTATCAAAACTATTTATTATCCTTATGTCAACATGAGTAATATATAACAAATTTCCTTATTCGACAACTAAGCCCCTGCTATAATCTTAATTTCATTCAACTCAATTTTCCTCAATAATGATCTAATCACCTTATTATCTTCTATGTGACCATCTCCATTTCTTGTGCATGCACTTCCCGAATTCCAAGCAGACATAATTACATTGCATAGGATTATAGAATTATGGAGGAGAGTTATGATTCTCCATTTCTTGTATGTACACGTTTTATGCAGAAACCTTACACAACAAATACAGCCTTTAGTCATGTGATTGATGGTCCTCTTTCTATTTGCCTTATAAGGCAGTAACTTGTGGGTGACATTTTTTCCATGTCTGGCAAAGCAACAAAACCGGCTTCATTCTTTTATTCTGGTCTCCTCCAGCTTCTATTTGATGGCGAACTTTTGAATTTTGAGAATCTAACTATTATACTGTCTTGCCGCCTTGCAATGATGGCTTCTTATTTATGTGGACATACCGATTATTGAGCGTTTGTTGCAAAATCACTTGGGTTTAAATATAATTATTTTTTTTATGTAAATTTGTATATTTTGGGAATATTATAGGCTTGTGTTGGCAAGCAGAGTTGTTCCATTGATGTCTTCAAAAATACCTTTGGGTCGAGGACTTGCGGTTCCATTATGAAGATGCTGGGCGTAGAGCTTTGCTTGCTAGCACTTTCATTTTTAGTCTTTTTATTAGGAATAAATGCTATCATTAGTTCAATCATTGATGTTAACTTCTCTGTTTTCTGCCTTCTTGATAAAGCAGTTTTGTTTCTACATTAGGTTGTCATAGGGTCAAATCATGCGACAGAGCAAATACATGGTACAGGAGGAATAAAACTCTATTATGTTATTTTCTTTTGGTACATTCGCAAAGGACATTGATGGCCAAATTGTGAAGATATCTTGACAAAATTTCCTCACATGATTTTTCTTTTGTGGAGGAAAAAAAAATTTGCAAAATTATCAAGAAAATGTTTTGGAATGCTTTAGCCTCTCTCTCTCTCTCTCTCTCTCTCTCTCTCTCTCTCTCTCTCTCTCTCTCTCTCTCTCTCTCTCTCTCAATTGAGCTTTAAATATTTTAATCAGTTCGATTATATTTTATGTTGAGAAAGTACATTTTAAGGACATAGTGTAGCAGCAAATTTTAATTGACATTTGGACAATTTGAGGTAAATAATGTAAGCAGCATTCTGACAAGTTAAGTGACACTTAGAATAATTTTATTTTTGGGCAGTTCTTATGTGGCTTTTAGATGAACTATATGCTCCTATTTTGCACTTTTATTTCACACCATCTCCTTCTAATTTTCTACTGGAGTTAAATGGTTTGAAGATTAGTTTTTTTTATTTTTCAAGGAGAAATTCAAAATGGACGTTGTTATCCTTTGTGCATTTTCAATTGGCTTTAAAATGAATCAAATGTATTCTATCTTTTAAACATATATTTCACATCCTTCTCTCTTTTTTTTTTTTTTTTTTTTTTTAAATAATTTGGGTAATTTAACTACAAAATCTATTTGACCACTTTGTACATTTGGCCTTTCCTCAATATATTTCTTACCTTTACCTAAAAAAAAAAAAAACATCGGTAAATTTGGGCAATTATCCCTTTTTTTACTTGACTTTTTTTACTCCAAATTTACATCCACTTTGCTGAAATATATTTTGAAGCCAAAGAAAATGCAGAGCAAGTTTTCCACATTCCTACTTAATAATCACTGTTTTTTTCCTCCTTTTTTTTTTATTAATGGTTGAAATTCTAGGATAAATTTTTTCTCGTTTATGGTAAGTTGAGAATGAAATTCACATTTTATTTTTTTTATTATTAAACATTTATCTGATAATTTGAATTCGTAACCATTTAAAAGTGCTTCTTGAATTAAACAATTGATATACATACGGTGGTATTTTCATTCTCCAGACGACATCCCAAGTCTCCGAGCCACGTGCCTCGAACCTTGGGCCCACGTGCATTCTCTAAGGCGACCTCTTCGCCAAGGTGGTACATCAAGTCACTGAGCCACGTGCATTCTCCGAGGCGATATCTCTTATCATCGAGCCACATGCATTCTCCGAGGTGATGGAGCCAATCACCGAGCCACGTGCATTCTCCAAGGTAATATATTAATTTACCAAGCTACGTACATTCTCCGAGGTGATGTAGGACCTACATTGATCCACTACACAAAATGCTCATTCTCCCAAATGACGTACTTGGTCATCGAGCCAGCATACCTCTCACATATTCCCTTTCATTTCCACAATTTCTATTGAAATTGGTAGTCTAGCATCATGTCTCTGCCACTGACAATCAATCCTCAATTGTCCAACAGTCAATTATTCAAATCAAATCAATTTGGGAAAATCCCCTAAAATCCACAATTAAATCAATTCAGCACAAATTAAAGCTCAAATAAATAAATGGACTGTGTCACGACAATCGCACGAAATTTCGGTCGTCGGCCATCTAAATCTTAATTTCAGAAAAATAAATAAATAAATAAATAAATAATTAATTAATTTCGAAAATTAATTAATAAATATTAAAAATTCAATTTAGCTCAAATTAAAGCCCGATTAAATAAACGGACTTCACCATGGTCATTAGCATAATATTCCGATCACGGGCCATCCCAGTTGAATTTTCAGAAAATAAATAATTAATTAATTTAATTCCGAAAATTAATATTTAAATACCAAAAATTCCACTTAGGCCCGAAAAGCCTAATTGAAGCCCACTAAGGGTCGGAAAAAATCCTGAGATACTTTCAATAAATAGTAGACCATGTCTACTTGCTAATTACATATTCAATTTGTCTTCGCATCACAATTGGCTAATAAATACTAATTTATACTAATCTAACCACCTAAACCTAATTAATTAAAACTAAAATAACCTTAAACATAATTAGCCAACTAATAAGGGATTAGTGAGATTACTCACCGGAATCGCGCAAATCGGATCAATCCGACGGGGCGAGTACAAAAGAAAGGCTGCTTTCGGTTGGTTTCATAAGGGGGCTGCTCACGCGAGGAACAAAACTTCCCAAAGCAGGTCTCGGGTTCGGGGCCCGGAAACGGCCCAAACGGGGGCCGAACCTGCTGGAAACCCACTTCGTGGGTGGCTGGTCAGGCCTGGCCGGGGCTATTCCGGCGGCTAGGGCGGTGAGGGAAGGTCAGCGGGGGTGGAGAGGGACGCCGGGGAGGTCGAGCGGCGGCCGGCGGCGGCTGGAGGCGGCTGGACGGGGCGGAGAAGGGGGCGAATAGGGCTGGTTCGCTTGGGGAAGAGGCGGCAGCGGGCGACGGACGGGAAGGGCGGTGGCGGAGCGCACGGCGTCGCGCGGCGTGTGGTGCGGCGGGACGGCGACGGGCAGTGGGTGGCGACGGAGCAGCGACGGCAGCTGCTGCTTCTGTCCTCTGGTTCGCACGCGAAGAAGAAGGGAAGAAGAAGAAAAAGAGAGAGAGAGAGAGAGGGGGTGTCGAGAGAAAGAGGGAGAAAGAGAGAGAAGAAGAGATAATGGAGAGAGAGAGAGAGAGAGTTTGACAAGTCAAAGAAAGAGAGAGAGAAAGAAAGAGAGAAGAGTGAGTTGGCGTGGGGAGGGGGTTCGCACGAGGGGGAGGGGAGAGAAGAGAGAGAAAAGGGAGAAAAGAGAGAAAAGAGAGAAACGGGAGAGAGAGAAAAAGAATTAAACTAAAAATCTCAATTCTTAATTTTCTTTTCTCTTTCCCTTTCCCTTTCTATTTTCTAACGGTCTTCAATTTTCCTCCGATAATTTCTTTCCTGAAATTTCGGACTCGTCAATAATTTGACGGCCGATGAGACAAGGTCCTAAAAAAATTATGACACGCTTAAAATTCGATTCCCGAAATCGAGTTCAACTTCGTGGTTAAAAATCGATCAAACGTGATTTTAGTCCAATCCAACCAATTAGGTAGCTTTTAGGGATTTTACTGTAGATACATCCCTTAACGGCTTCACCAAATAGGTTAGTTAACTCGTGAGTGATCAGCTCAGAGAAAAAAGACTATAGGCACGTTGACGACATGTCCATTTCACTTTATCGAAACGTGGTCGAAATTTAGGATGTCATAGTGGTATTTTGAAAATTTCGGAAAATGGACATAGTGATGAATGCAAATTGATTCAACCCATGGTTTTTAGTCTAATAGTTACGTATATCATTCTTCCAATCTCCCAATATCTTAATTGCTTTTAGCAAAATGGGTTTAGGGGAAAACAAAATAAAAAAGTGCTTGAAAAATTGGTGTATCACGGGATAAAGAGTTTAAATTTGCCTTATCTCACATCAAGATTTAATCTTGTTTACTGATTTTTATAGTTATTTGATCTGTTATGGTTCCATATCTCCATACTCCTATCCGTCAACCTTCTCACTTCTCTCTCCTTGGGACGACAACCTTCCCAGCCAGCAACGCTCAGAGAACAGCCCCCTCCACAAAAGGAGCAAAGGTCGTCCTAGCAACGCTTAGAAGTATTTCCTCTGCTCAAAGGTATGTCCTTTTGATTTTTATTAATCGTGATTAGCGATTGCGCCTCTGGAGCACGAGCTCGTGGCCTTGGATCGCCACATTGTGGATGCTTCCACCCTCAATGCGTGCGGGTGGTTGAGTATGTTGAGTAGTTTGAGTCGCGCCTTTCGATTGTTTCCGCTTTTTTGTTAATCGATCCAGGAGGAGCTTATCTCATGTTTGTAAACTGAACATATCTCGTCCGATTGTCTATCTTGGGAACTGTAATCAATCTAGAGCTAGAAATCTCGTGTTTGTAAACTGAACATATCTCGTCTAATTGTCTATCTTGAGAACTGTAATCAATATGGAGCTAGAGTTTCTCGCTTGGTGCATGTCGAATTGCTGGTTTCATTTGCACAGCTTGTCCTTAGCAATCGAATGTTGATCATTTGTTTGTTGATTGTTATTTTTTTATTTTATAAAAATGAATGGTGACACACCACCGGAGGTGGCCAGACACACCCACAAGTGCACAGCATGTGCTTGCCTGTAATTACAATTTTGTCCCTCACTTTTTGCAAAATTGCAGTTTTCCCCTTACAATGTTTTAACAATTATGTCCTTCATTTTTCACTAATGTTACCAAACTGACCTGTTGATCCAACCCAGTCATCGGTTGACCGGCATTGATCTCCACAAATTACGTGTAATCTCTTTTTGTTCTGCATTTTTTGTAGGAATAATGTCGCATTTCATACGCATGCCTATATTCGCAAGTACGGATGAACAAAAGGTGAGACTTAAAGGGCTAATAGCAGAATTAACTAATTATCGGTGGAATAATGGTGATATAGTGATGCACATGATGAGGGTCGATGAGATGATACAAGAAATCATTTGGAATGGTTACCTTATGCCAGATTTTGAGAAGGTGCCGACCTTGATGAACATTCTTTCATCTGAATGGCAAGTAGTGTTAAATAAACTAAAGGAGGTCAACGTGGTTCCAGCTTATAAAAAACTTGCAATAGAGTTTCTGAGGGAATACTCTAGGATTATTGTAATGAAGACTTCAACCCTCGGGTTGAATGCAACTTGGCGTAGAATGAATGCGCGTTGGAGGAGTCATAAGGGATCTCCGAGGGTCTTTCCGTGGCTGCCCAATATTACTTTAGAATTTTCAGAGGAATTTTTAGAGGAATTTGAAAAGTCTTTCCCTGTTTATGAGATGGTTGAAGATCGTTGAATTATTTATTTATTATTTTTCCTAGGTTGGTTTGGGATATCTTAGGTGTAAATGGCATGTTCATTTAATGAAAATTCAAAAAATTCTTGAATATCATCATTATCGCAAAATCAAAATCAAGACATCTCGCTCTTTTGTCACATACATGTTCTGCTGTTTCTTTTGTCTCCACTGGCGTCAATCGGGATGTGTATCAGAAATCAGATACGAAATCCGTCAGCTCATTTCTCATAATTATCGGTTTGCCAAGACTCATATCGAAAAACGTTAGAAGTACTTACAGATGGCTAACAAGTGACAAGATTTCATTGCACAAACTAAGGGACTCACGTGAGGTTCCAATGTTATAGCCGAAGATTGAACCCGACTGCAGTGATGAGGCATGTTACCACCACATGACATGCGTACGGGTGGGCGGGAGGCGGGGGCGGGCAGGTGGGCGGTCGGCTGGCCGACGGGCGGCGGGTGGGATGGACAGTTACTATGGAAAGACAAAACTAGTCCTTCTCAAATAATTGGTCAAAAAGAAAAACACGTTAACGAAAGTCTCAAGATAATCTATAGATGTAGATGTCAGTATATGTAACATAATTTCTCGTGTCGCCTGGGCGAACAATTACTATAGAAGCCCTGCAAAGGAACCATCCAAAGTTACAAATATGAGTGACTGCACTAATTATAGAATTATTGTTTTCCAATTATTTAGTGAAGCTCTTGAATATATCCTTTTATCCCTGGCTCAATTGTTTCAATGCAATTAAGAGACTATAGAAGATTAAACATAAAGCCTATAGAGCAAGCCCGATGAAAATAAGCAACAGGTCGACCTGCAATTGGAATCGAGCCCCAAACTGAATGACAACTAGCAGCTTATCAACCACTAGAACACAGACTGATATTTGCACTACACAAAATGGTAAAGAAGGCCGGATCAAAATAGGAAGAAGTTTCATGCCTATTTGATTCTGTTGTAATTATGGTTATAATTATGGTTAATGGATCAACGAAAGCCAATAAATTAAGATACGTTTTTTCTATTCACGTATCTCTTTTGGATTCATGAATTTCCTCATCTTTTATGTTCACGTCTCTATTGAGTTCATGAATTTTATATATTCATGTATCTTTTAGTTCATGTATTTATTGAGTTCATGAATTTCTTGAATTCACGTATCTTTAGATTCATGAATCTCTTGAATTCATGTATCTCTTGATTCATGAATTTCGTGGATACATGCATCTATTTAATTCATGTATCTCTTCTGTACATGAACTAAAAATCTCTATAAATAGATAGGAGCATAGAGCTTCATTAACGGTTTTTGGTTTTTCTGATTCGATTCCAAAAAGGCTCTGATACACTTTTCTACTCTTCTGATTTTTTTTGAGTGTGCTGGTTCAATTGAACGGTTCGACTGAGTCCTATTTGCATAGTGCTAATCCAAACAGGTTCGAGGTGTTGTATCTTAGGAGGCATAGTTCGTGAAGCTGCGGAACACCATTGGCAGGAACTAATTGCCTTAAGGAGATTCGGAGATCCGTACCTCACCTCCAATTTCATGTTCTGATTGCAACAAACAATTTGTGTTTTCTTTGGATTAATTTCCAACAATCTTAAGGCAATTAGCTTACTCACTGTTTGTTGTTCTTGTCAGATTATTGAGATGGCTGAAAACAATCAAGTGCCCTTCAATGTCCCAAATGTGTCTGGAGACGTTTCTATGGTCGATTCGACCATTGCTATGGAAGATGTTCAACCCTCAAGGTCTGAATTTGTAGCGGCCAATGCTACGGGCTCTTGGGCCAACACCAATTTTGGTGGTGCGGGTACAAGTCATATGACTGGTATGCCCGGGACTGTTTTTCAGAACAGTATAGGCCAAATGGCTTTTGGCTCTGTTTCTGGAGGGACAGTTCAACGAACCTTGCCTACTGTGATGGTAACACCTCCAGTTACATCTACTAAGAAACCGGAGAAATTCACGGGAGTGGGCTTTAAACAGTGGCAGCAGAAGATGTTCTTCTATCTGACTATGCTCAATCTGACGAAATATTTATCGGAGGTGTGCCCGATAATTAGTCCAAATGAGCAAGATGTCACAACGCTCGGTGTGTTGGAGGCTTGGAAGCATGGGGACTTCTTATGCCGAAATTATATCCTTAACTGTTTAGTGAATTCTCTTTATAATGTTTATTGTAATATTGAATTTGCTAAACAGTTATGGGAGTCCTTAGAGAAGAAATACAAGACTGAGGACGTTGGCACCAAGAAATTTGTGGTTGCCAAATTCTTGGACTACAAGATGGTGGATTCTAAATCTGTCATGAGTCGGAGTTCAAGAATTGCAATTAATTTCGAGTGACATCTCGGCTGAGGGAATGATACTTAGTGAATCATTCCAAGTGGCAGCCATGATTGAGAAACTACCTCCGGGCTGATCAGACTTCAAAAATTATTTGAAGCACAAACGGAAGGAGATGAGCCTTGAAGATCTCATTTTGCGCCTCAGAATCGAGGAGGACAATAGAAGGAGTGCGAATCCTTCTTCTAAGCCAAAGGCCAACGTTGTGGAATCTTCCAAATCCAAGCAAGATAGAAAAAGGAAGATGTCTTTTCAAGGAAAAGGCAAGCAGAATGAGCAGTTCCAGAAATTCCAAGGAACGTGTTTTATATGCAACAAGCCTGGCCATCGTGCTAAGGATTGCAAGAAGCGCCCGCAAAAAGGCAAGAACGATAGTGCAGCCCAACAACTGAATTTGACAGAACATGACAATATTGAGAGACTGTCTGCTATGGTTATGTCCGAAGCATCTCTAGTGTCGAGCACTAATGGCTGGTGGCTAGACACAGGTGTCATAAATCACATATGTGCAGATAAACACTTGTTCTCATCTTATGAGAAGGCTGAAGAAGATGAGAAGCTTTATATGGCTAACTCTGCATCAGCAAAGATTGCCGGAAGAGGAAAGGTGATCCTGAAGTTTACATCTGGCAAGGAGGTCACCCTGCTGAATGTGCTGCATGTACCGGAGATTCGGAAAAATCTAATTTCTGGCCCTATACTTGTCAAGAAGGGTTTCAGAGTTGTATTTAAATCTGACAAGTTTGTACTATCTAAAGGAGGGATGTATGTGGGGAAAGGATACTTGTGTAATGACCTGTTTAAAGCCAATGTGGCTGTCATTGATGTAAACTCAAAGTATGTGTACCCAAAGGCTATTAATAAAGAAAAGTCTTCGTTTACACTTTGTTGTGTCTCCTTATCTATGGCATGGTAGATTAGGACATGTAAACTATGGTACAATGAAGAGAATAGCAAACTTGGGGTTAATTCCAAGATTTGAGTTGGATGCCCGTTATAAGTGTGAGACTTGTGTTTAGGCCAAGTTTGCCAAGAAACCTTTCAAATCCATTGAAAGAACAAGTGAACCTCTACAATTAATCCATAGTGATCTATGTGATTTAAAGTTTGTAGAAAGTAGAGGTGGAAATAAGTACTTCATCACATTTGTGGATGACTATACTAGATTTTGCTATGTCTATTTACTAACTAGCAAAGATGAGACTATGAGCATGTTTGTCAAGTATAAAAATGAAGTTGAAAACCAACTTGACAAACGGATCAAAGTGCTTAGGTCTGATAGAGGATGAGAATACAGTTCAATCAATTTCAGAGAGTTTTGTGCTAGTTTTGGAATAATTCTCCAAACGACTGCACTTTATACTCCACAACAAAATGGAGTTGCTGAACGATTGAACAGAACACTAAAGGAGATGGCTAACGCCATGCTTTTGAGTTTAGGTTTACCTCAGAATTTGTTGGGGGAGGCAGTTTTAACTGCAAATTATATTCTTAATAAAATACCCCACAAAAAGACAGGTAAAACTCCATACGAATTATGGAATGGAAAGTTGCCATCCTATAATTTTCTAAAAGTGTGGGGGTGCTTGGCCAAGGTGGCAATTCCTCCTCCTAAACAAACTCGGTTGGGACCTAAAACGGTGGATTGCATATTCATTGGTTATGCTCAAAATAGTAGCGCATATAGATTTTTGGTTCACAAATATGAAAATGTGGAAATCCATGTCAATACAATCCTAGAATCAAGGGATGCTGAATTTTTTGAGGATATATATCCTGCAAAAAGAAATCAAGGAGAACTTTCTCAGAAAAGGCTTAGAGAATCGGAATCTGAGAATGATGAAGTTGTGACCAAAGAAGCCGAACTTCGAAGGAGTAAAAGGTCTCGAATTGAAAAATCTTTCGGACCCGATTTTCTAACATACATGTTAGAAGGTGAGCCCCAAACATATAAAGAGGCAATGTCATCTCCAGATGCTCCTTTCTGGAAAGAAGCTGTTGACAATGAAATCCATTCTATCCTAAGTAACCATACTTGGGAATTGGTTGATCTTCCACCTGGAAATAAACCAATTGGATGTAAATGGATTTTCAAGAAAAAACTAAAGGCTGATGGTTCCATTGATAAGTACAAAGCTCGGCTTGTAGCCAAAGGGTTTAGACAAAAAGAGGGTCTTGACTACTTTGATACTTATTCATCCGTCACAAGAATAACATCAGTAAGGATGTTGATTGCTATAGCTTCGCTATACAATTTGCAGATACATCAAATGGATGTGAAAATTGCATTCTTAAATGGTGATCTCGACGAGGAGATTTATATGGAACAACCTGAAAGGTTCAAGGTCAAAGGACAAGAACACAAAGTGTGTAGACTTGTCAAATATTGTATGGACTTAAACAAGCTCCTAAACAATGGCATGAGAAATTTGACCGGGTAATGATTCAAAATGGGTATAGAATCAATGAGTGTGACAAATGTGTGTACACTAAATCCTCAACAGTTGGATATGTACTTATTTGTCTAT
Organism: Eucalyptus microcorys; assembly: GCA_014182515.1. Taxonomy (NCBI): domain Eukaryota; kingdom Viridiplantae; phylum Streptophyta; class Magnoliopsida; order Myrtales; family Myrtaceae; genus Eucalyptus; species Eucalyptus microcorys. The sequence goes on along the minus strand of CM024568.1, from coordinate 3,929,721 downwards.
ATGTCGATGACTTATTAATTCTTGGAGATAACACTGAGGTCATCAAATTCACCAAGAACATTCTCAAGAAGAATTTTAAGATGAAAGATTTAGGTGTCGCAGATGTTATACTCGGCATCAAAATTCTAAGGAATTCTGATGGCTTAGGTTTAACACAATCTCATTACATTGAAAACATATTTGAGAGATTTAAAGGATTTGGCATTAAAGATGCAAACAATCCTTTTCTTCCACACCAAACTTTAAGAAAGAACACTGGAAATAGTGTTATACAGCTGGAATACTCTTAAGTAATCGGCAGCATCATGTATATCATGAATTGCACTAGACCTAATATTGCGTACTCAGTAAGCAAATTGAGTAGATATACCAGTAACCCAGGTCATGAGCATTGGAATGCTCTGATGAGAGTATTAGGATATTTGAAAAGGACAAAAGACTATGTTCTACAATATGGCAAATATCCGGCTGTTTTGGAAGGTTATTGTGATGCCAACTGGATTTCAGATTCTGATGAATCGAAATCGACTAGCAGATATGTGTTCACGCTAGGAGGTGCTGCAGTGTCATGGAAATCCTCTAAACAAACTCTAATAACGCGCTTTACAATGGAATCGGAGTTTGTTGCTTTGGATAAAGCTGCTGAAGAAGCAGAATGGCTTCGACATTTTTTAGAAGATGTTCCTATGTGACCAAAACCTATGCCTGCAATTTGCATACACTGTGACAATCAAGCAGCAATTGCAAGGGCGCATAATGTGATTTATAACGGTAAGTCTAGACATATTCGTCGTAGACACAATACCGTAAGGCAGTTGCTCTCAAATGGAATCATTTCTTTAGACTTTGTAAAGTCAAAAGAAAATATTGTGGATCCGCTGACAAAAGGTTTGTCAAAAGAGCAAATAAACTGCACATCTAGGGGAATGGGTTTAAGAGCCTTAATCCAATAAAGAGATTCCAGGGTGGAAACCTAACATATGCAATTGGAGATTCCATGGTCTAGGTTCAATAGGACAACGCAAATTTTGGAAACTCTAGTGTAAGCATTGTCTCCCATTCCTATGATGCAACAGTGCTTTCCTACAGCGTTATTAAGGGTACGCTATGCGTTTAATGATTCCTATAACTTGGAATATAACATCCAAGTGAGATATGGTAGGATATCTTTAATAGGAATGCACCTATATGCGTGGAGTTGGCCGACTCTATGAAAATCTTTAAAGGCTAGATTTTCTAAAGCACGCATAAATCCTAAGAGGTTCAGGGCCGAAAGAACGAACACAACCGAGAACCAATCTTGAATTGGAAATACTCTGTGTGAGGTTTATTGTCTAGGCTTACACAAACAACTGGCGATTCAAGGCTTAGTCCAAGGTTTAAGGCGAAAACTACCTATCTTGATGCAGTGTATTTCAACAGGTATGCTCAGATTCCTTCGAGTCAAAAATGTTTTGTTGATCCATTAATGTGGGGGATTGTTGTAATTATGGTTATAATTATGGTTAATGGATCAACGAAAGCCAATAAATTAAGATACGTTTTTTCTATTCACGTATCTCTTTTGGATTCATGAATTTTCTCATCTTTTATGTTCACGTATCTATTGAGTTCATGAATTTTATATATTCATGTATCTTTTAGTTCATGTATTTATTGAGTTCATGAATCTCTTGAATTCACGTATCTTTGGATTCATGAATCTCTTGAATTCATGTATCTCTTGATTCATGAATTTTGTGGATACATGCGTCTATTTAATTCATGTATCTCTTCTGTACATGAACTAAAAATCTCTATAAATAGATAGGAGCAAAGAGCTTCATTAACGGTTTTTGGTTTTTCCAACTCGATTCCAAAAAGGCTTTGATACACTTTTCTACTCTTCTGATTTTTTTTTAGTGTGCTGGTTTAATTGAACGGTTCGACTGAGTCCTGTTTGCATAGTGCTAATCCAAACAGGTTCGAGGTGTTGTATCTTGGGAGGCATAGTTCGTGAAGCTGCGGAGCACCATTAGCAGGAACTAATTGCCTTAAGAAGATTCGAATATCCGTACCTCACTTCCAATTTCATGTTTTGATTGCAACAAACAATGTGTGTTTTCTTTGGATTAATTTCCAACAGATTCTTGTGGGATATTTGAAATTGAAAGTTTGTCAATATCGCTAGAAGTTACATTCTTAAGTTCAGCCAGCTCTAAAGTGCTATTCATATAATTTACTGGTACCAAAATAGTGCACGCCAGGAATGCCACGGGAACAAAAATCTTGAGTCTGCATCAATGGTATGGAGAAATTAGAAGAACAGTTTCTAATGCATCTACATTTGTGCATTGCCAACTGAACAGATTTTTAGCTATACAGAATAGTTTTAGAGAAAATATCTGGACGTGTTTGGTATATGAACAGATTGCACTCCACGATGTTCATAACAAGGAAAAACGAACAGTGCAACATCCTTAGTGCAAAAAGAGCTTACTTAGCTGTAATTAAATTAACCTGCAAACGTACAAGTAGCCAATGTTACCTTGTTTGTTCTTTCCCTCCTTTTCAAGTCATGCAACTTCAATCCATATTTACAATTCTTAAACGCCAGAATACTGCATATGACATAACAAAAAATACAAATGATGCAGGTCCTTTTGTCACTGGATCTACGGGCCCGTTTGGTATTCTATAAAAGCTCTGCAGTGATGTTGTCGTAGCTGAGTTGTGATATGATGTGACCACAAATATTAAAGACTTTTGGCATTGCATGTCTTAGAGTTGCCCCCACCGGAGCAACATCCTAGAACAAAGTGGAGCAGCTCTCGGAAAAGCAGCTGAAAGAGGTTCTGCAACTTGGGAAGCTTCACAATGTCTAAACATTTACCAAAAACCTTATTTAAAAAGAAGCAATCTTTTAAGAGCTGTGGCTTTTGCCCTGCAAATATACTAAACGCCATCTAATCTACCCCTAACGTGCTTCTTTTAAGACAATCGGCATACAGGTTCTCGTTCTTGTATGGCAACCAGTAGCATAAGAAGATTTAGTTAACTAAAGGACACAACTTGAGAACGATATCATTTTCATCTTTAGCAAGATATTCCTTTAAACGGAGCTAGGGGAGCATCTGACGATGCCTTTAATCCACAAGCGCAACTGAAAATCATCAAAGCAGAAGCAAACGAAAATGGTGCAATAGCAGTAGAAAACACATGATGGCACTTCCTGCATCCAGTAGCATAAATCTAGGATGAATTTAAAAGAGATAACAACATTAATCAAATGCGGCATGACGCATCCATGCAACACGAGGAGAGGTCAAAATTTACTTTTGCGCTTCCACAATGCTCCCTTCCTTACTGAGCTTCGTCATCAGCCAAGTAGACCAAGCAATGTCCGATTTCACGTCACTACTCGGCAAGTGAATTCTGAAACTGACAGAATCGTTTGTGGAGTGATAAACCCTGGAAACGCCCAGAACAGTGGCGATTCTCCTCGCGGCCTTGGCCGAGCTGAGTGATGATCTCCACAACCCCAACATTCCAAGCCCTTCCAAGGTCACGACAACAACTCGACCAACACCAAGGGGATCATATTAACATTAGGAATCTCTTTTAAGTGATTTTACTTTCTTACTTACGGTTTTATTTTAGCAGTAAATTTTCCTTGGAAAAATGAGTAGGATTTAAATTTTAGGCATTTTTATCCCAATGTTCATTTTCCCCCGAACATGGCATTGTATAATTATAAAAAAATAAAAATTATGGGCCCTATCTTTGTTGATGACTTAATTAAGGAGTAACCTTTATTAGAAATCCTCCATTAAAAAAGAGGTTTGGCTCCACTTAAAATTATAAAGGTAATATTGCGCATTGGCTACTATTTAGAAATCATATTAAACAAACTAAAAATCCATAACTTCATTACACATTAATCTGAAATTTATAAATTATTTATATCATTTTTCTATGTTTAAGTTATTTGAATGGTTTCGACCAAAAAAAAAAAATTTATTTGTATGGTTCATCAGATTGGGTAATTGGCAGGTGAAATTCGTGGGAAAGTACTTGGACGCTTTCCCCGTTTGATGCCGACAATATTCGTGCGCAGCCCTAGCTGACGTCATCCTAGATAGCATCTATTTTTCACCCGTTACAAGCGATAGCTGCCCCTATTCCTTTGCACGAGAACAATCCCGTCGTTCGATGTAGATAAGATACGAAGCACACGAAGCACTGTCATCGGGCGAATGAAATTGTCGTTTTGTGATTATTTATTGATACTTGTTAGTTGTTCCTAATCCAAAGGTTGTATGGTAACCTTCTTCATAAAGAATATTCCCAAGATACCGATAGGCTTATTTTGACTTTGTAAAAGCTATTAATCAATTTTTATTGAGACTTACTAGCTGATTTAATTTTTAAAAAAAGTATAATTTATATAATTTGCAAGACTTTTAAGTAATTGTTGAATAAATACTATGACAAATGCAACAAAAAACTTCAAACTATATCAGTTATGACACAAATACTCTAATATTTATTTTGTGTCACAAAAAAATGTAATTGTGATATAATTACTTTAAACTTTTTCTTTTTGTGTCACGAAAATATTTAAATTTATAAATGTGTGATATATATATTATTTATTTCAACTCCATCTTGATAAGATTGATAATATTATTGGTAAACCATCGGAAGATTAGATTTGAGTATGATTTGATTACGCTATCGGAAGATTAGATTTGAGTGGTAGATATGATTTGATTCCGATTATTCCAATTGCAGATAAATTGATTCAATCAATCTGTTAGATTAGATATTCAAAATATAGAATAGGAAATCTAGTTGTCTTCTTAATATAAATAGCATTATGTATTGTAGAATAATAGCGTGTAATATGGCTTTCAGTGAAGAACATTCTTCTCCTGGGAAATTTATCTTTGAATTGTTGTTTTCTTGAATCATCTTATTTTCTCACATGGTATCAGAGCTAAGAGGTCCTGAGTTCGAATCTTCTAGGCCCCTATTTGCCTCCCCAATTAAATTTCCACGCTTAGTACTAGGCAAAAGACCAGACTAAGCATGAGGGGGAGTGTTAGAATATTTAAATAATAAACCATGCCTTCATCTAACAGCTTAAGCTTTTAGAACAGTTGGCATTTCCATTTCGTTCAAGAGAGAGTCGCTCTCAAGTTATTTGAAGTCCGCTATGTTCCTGCTACTCATCAACTTGCTGACATATTTACAAAAGCTTTACCGCGCTTTGATCATTGCAGACTACGATACAAACCGGGACTAGGTTTTCCACCTAATACCTGAGGGAGGCTGATAAGATTGATAATATTATTGGTAAACCATTGGAAGATTAGATTTGAGTATGATTTGATTCTACTATCGGAAGATTAGATTAGAGTGGTAGATATGATTTGATTTCGATTATTCCAATTGTAGATAAATTGATCCAGTTAATCTATTAGATTAGATATTCAAAATATAGAATAGGAAATCTAGTTGTCTTCTTAATATAAATAGCATTATGTATTGTAGAATAATAGCATGTATTATGGCTTTCAGTGAAGAACATTCTTCTTCTGGGAAATTTATCTTTGAATCGTTGTTTTCTTGAATCCTATTATTTTCTTCACATCCAAGCATAAGTTCGAGTTTTTTTTTTTTTATAGGGCATTTGTGTCACAATGGATAAGTTGAGGATTTTTAATGATACAAAATATATATATATATATATATATAATATATATATTTGGGGCATTTTTTTAATCACAATAGGTATAATTTGAAGTTTCTTGTGATATTAACCCTAAAGACTAAATCCAATTGGATATATTATTTTTTAAGGATTTTGAATGTATCCCTAGACATTTTTTTTTTGACTCAAATATCCCTAGACATTTGATAAGACATAATTAATTATGTTTTGAAACTTGGCATTTCTATTTATTACATCATAAAAAGAGAATCTATTTTCACTCTTCAATGTTTTTAAACAGGTTTTGAACATTGATTTCTCCAATTTGGATACTTGTGGAGTGTCTTTAAGGCACTAAAAACCTTTTTACTGCAAAAGTGTCAAAAGTACTTTAAAAAACCAAATAGAATATCGAGCCCTTTCAAAACGATTATTAAGTATACTTAATATAAAAATATGAGTTAATACCCAGAAAAACCCCAAACTGGTACACATGTGACAAATTTACCAAAAACTATTTTTTTGATCACCGAAAACCCCAAACTGGTATACTTTTGACAAATTTACCCCAAATCGGTACACTTGTGACAAATTTACCATCTGTTAGTTTTCGTTAAATTTTACTGTCAAATTATTAAGTTAAATGACACGTGACAGTTAATGAGTATACTAATTTAGGATTTTACGCTAAATTTGTCACAACTTTTTATTATTTTTTTGTAGTATTAATCCAATTTAGTGGGGGGTATATTTGTCACAAATTTATCAATTTGAGGTTTTTTGCGGTCTAATAAATTGGTTTGGGGTACATTTGTCATAAATGTTCCAGTTTATGATTTTTTATGGTCAATCGGGATAAATTTGACATAGGTGTACCAGTTTGGGGTTTTTCATGGTCAAAAAAATAGTTTAGGGTAAATTTGTCACAAGTGTACCAATTTAGGGTTTTTCAGGGTATTAACCCCAAAAAATATCTTTATCTTTCATACATGGGTTAAACACGACACAAGAGTAATAATCTATAGGTAGTTACAATATTTTTCTTAAAATTTTTGTTAGAAGGAGCGTTCATGCACAAAATCCAAAGTAGAAAAGTCAGGGTCTTTTATAAGAGCCGAAGACTCTCTCTCCATTTGGTCGGAGTCGGTCATGAATGCGTTTTGGGGGGCTTGAGGCTTTTGCCTAAAACACGAAGGCAAAAGAAGTGACGATGATGACAAGAGAAGAAAGAGTCGGTGCAGAATTTAGAGCGCGGCTATGGAAATTAATGCAAGAGCCCATCAATCAATCAAGCAAAGTTTTGAATCCCAGGCACGCCCAATCATGGGTTGACAAACTTGACATTGGATTGAAGCCACTGAGGGATTCACATCAAACTCTATCTTTCCTCCTATCCCTTTCTTTGGAAATGTATGAAATTACGGTGAGCCAACGGGGGCGGAATTGAAAGAAAGAGAAAGAAATTGGTGTGGAATTAAGATCATCTTATGCTCTCTAGATCGGAGGTAAAAGGTGAGAATAAAGAAAAATGATGACTTTCCCTAGAATTGGTGCAAAAAAGCCACAAACAATTTCAAATATTTTTTGTGTCATTAAAATCCATAAATCTATCTATTGTGATACTTATAAAAATCCTGAATTTATATCTGTTTTTTTTTTTTTTTTTTTTTTTTTGGTCGGTCCTACTATATCTTCCCCATCCTAACTCTTCTGAGAATGTGGGGATTCGAATCCCCCACCTCCCCTTTCCATGTTAGAAGGGTGGCCATTGGGGCAAACCCCAGTGGTTATTTATATCTGTTCGCAAATATACTCTTGATGTAATTGAAATAAGAAGTATATGTACATTACACATATGTAAACAAAAAAAAAAGTTGAAGTTATTTGTGTAACTGTATCACAGTAGGGAAATTTATAATTTTTGTCACATAAAAAAGTTAAAGGATATTTTTGTATAATGAGTATTATATCTTTTTCGCCGATTGATTAAACAAAGGCGAGAGAGACAATTATTGTGAAATTATTGTAGTCACAATCCTCTATCCAAATTACTAATCTAGAATCATTCCATCAAAACCCTAACCCTCCTTCTGAGTCTATCCGATCACCATTATGTAGGTGAAGGTTAAATTAATCATGAAACCAATGGACGGTTTGATATCCTCGTTTCCTTCACTTCCTCTTTTATTTATTTTTTGGGTCGAACAGTTCCTCTTTCTATTTATGAAGTGAATTCTGATAATTAAACCTTATGGGGACCTATATAATGCAAATATATTGAATACTATGATGATTTCTTTGTCAAGAAAACAGCATTGTTGGATAATTGATAATACAAAATCATTGTTACGGTATTAATCCAATAATACGTGTGTCGATACATGGCACCATTTGAATTCAATTATAGGGAGAGAGATTGAGGATTCTGAGACAATTGTTTTCTGCAATAAACCATTGAATTTTAGGATGTCTAATTATACAAAATCGATGAAGTTTCTTTCTGCAAATTTAATTTCAGAATCAATAATCAAATCAATTTGTTGCAGGCAAAATTGTCTCGCAGTCGAGAGAGTTGGCAAAGTCTTGCACATTTCTCAACAATAAAACAGAGATTTGATGATTATGCACACAAAAATTGCTAGAACAAGACCAAAACACCAAAAAGGTTGCTGTTGCAGGAGATGCTACTCTTGGTGTTTGTATCCTCTTCCCTGCTTTGAGCTGATCCAATGTCAATTAAGCTATCATACTACTGTGGGTCTTGTTCTCATCTCTGTAAAAAGTCCTCTAAATCTATAGTTGCTTGATCGGTTGCATAAATTATCATCTTTTTAATCTGTTTCACAAAGAAATCAGAGAAGGGTGAGAAACAGCTGAATCACCAAAAAGCAAAAGATGCCACGGCCAAACATATAAGGTAATATTGTGTGTTGCCTCAACGGAGGCACTGGTGGATATTCTTGGGAGAGACAAAGTCGGTGGCAACTTTTGTGCATGACTACATAAAGAATGATGATGGGGCCAACAATTTAGAGAACTTACAATTTAAGATGACCGCACAAGTAACAAAGGTAAAGAAATAATTTATTTACCTTCAGATTTTTGACTTGGTGGGGACATCCGGCAGGAATAAAAACTGCTTCGCCTAAGTGTTGTTCGGATGTCCATGGTTCAATTCCTACATATTTTCAAAAGTTATGTTTGACCATTGTATTAGAGGAAAAATTCATCGGTTCAGCATATGCTAACCAAATTCCTCCTTCAACTTCCTATTGTGCTCCAAAGTAAGATAAAATGATTGGTCATGGATCGGATGAATGACTTGAGCAACGAGGGAGTATCAGATCCAGGAACGTAGCTTACATATATGTGCCAACAACAAGAGCAACATAATTGTGCTGGGAAAAAATTCACCTCTTTAACTGGAGCATAGTATGTATGCCTGAATTCGTTATGGTGCTTGCGAAGATATGCCTCCAAATCGGGGATGTCCTCCCTCCAGAAAATGTCACACAACGCACCACCTCTTTGATTGATTTCTTGGTCGGAACAGAGATCATTTCTGCATTGGTCTTCTTCTTTTCCCCAGCATCCCTCACGGCCATTGAGGCCTTCAAGACCCCGATCTTGGCATCCTCTTGCATCTAGATTAAGTTCTTCATGTGCTTGACATTGAAGTTCCTTCACATTCAGTGCTTTGTGCTTCTCTTTCAACGATTTCACTGCAGATTGCTGCTCTTCACGTAAGGACACCTCTGCTGTGTGGATAAGGATATTCACCTGCCAGGCGGGTAAAAAGGGTGGGCAGTCAACACAACGCATGCGAGAGGTGTGTCTGATCATGACAGATAGTTATTTGCATGCCATCAGCTCATTCCTAATAAATGCAATGCATCTTCACAACTAAGCTGTGCCATTTACTGCCTAACCAATGTGGTACGTTCTAATTTTGGTGGATGCCGCTTGGAAATCTCCGTCATATCTGGAAAGAAGCTATTACTGTACTGGACAATATCAACAACTTTCACCTCTAGATCATGCTTAAGGCGACACATTTTCTCTACTGTTTTGTCGAACTCTTTCATTCATGCTTTCTGTATAAATGTTCCATGCTTGGTAATAAAGTCACGATGATAACGAAACATTCAGTGAGTCACAGAGAGAGAATTGGAGATAGGAACTGGTGGCCGAGGATCATCTTCGCCGGAAAGGATGCTCGCCTGAAGAGGATCCTGTTCGCATAACAGAAGGAGCAGAGACACCCGTTGGTTTTCGGAGTGAGCGGCAGACAGTGCGTGAGGGGCTCAGCTGGTTTTTGGAGAGAGCAGTAGCAAAGTTGGGCTAGAGAGCGAGAACTAGAAAGAAGTTCACCTGGTAATTGGGCGAAGGCAAATCTGATCACTAAGAGAGGCACAGAGAGAGAGAGAGAGAGAGAGAGAGAGGAGAGAGAGAGACAGACAGACAGACAGAGAAGCGGGGAGAAATGGTGCAGCGACTCACGTACGGGAAGCGGCACAGCTACGCCACCAAAGTCCAACCAGCACAGGGTTGTGTACTGGACCACGAAGAAGAAGAAAGCCTGAGGCTCCAAATGTCCCGTCATCACTTGGCAACAGAATTCAAAGGATTCCTCATCTGAGGCCTGCTGAACACAATAGATCTCGATTATCAAGAAACCGTCGTACTGTGAACCGTCGTCCACGACCCCGTATGCTCCGCCCGGTCACATTTTGGATCTGTCGATGTTGCTGGCTCCCATCGTATCGCCAACCACCTCAGCCAATCTCAATCTTCCGCGGAGCCTTCATTGCTGAGACAAGTTGGTTCACGAAGTTTGCCACCTCTGACCATTTCCTTGCAGGAACAACGACACAAGCCCAGCAACTCTTAATTCTTTTGCCCGATCAGCAAGGTCGGCGCTTTCCCTCGTATTGACATGCAGCCTGGCGTTCGTTGACTGCACTATTTCACGATTGACAAGCAACCACCCAGCCAGCCATCCTCCCGATCCAGGTAAATCCCTCTCTCAAGCCCTTTTCTGTTCTGTCCTAGCAACATGGTATTACCGAATTGAATCATTTGATTTTCGAATGGATCAAGCGAAGTCGAGTTATGCCCACGACATATCCGTGATAGTTTGGATTTTAATATGCCATGTTTGGACTAACGAATGTTGTAAATCTAAGTCTGAAGCTCGTGTCCTTCAATGCGTGCCATCTGTTCGACGTATTGTCCGAATGAAATATGTAGTACTCAAGAACACCGAACTCTAATGGAAAGTTTCGAGTGAACCCCGATGATCTAAGACTGAGTTGACACGAAATATGTTTATCCATGCCTTTATACATAAAATCGCATCGAATCTATCTCTGGAACACATCCCTTAGATTGCACATCAATCGCTCGATAAAATGCTTGAGAGAAGGCCGAAACTCATTCATTGTTGAATCTTAAGATCAATTTGCATTTGCTTCTGTATAGGTTGAATCTGGCCTTATATTAGTGTTTTCTCTGTGTTTATTTTACGCATTTGACGAAAAATCCATGCTCGAGTTCAACGCGTATTAGGGGTGATCATGGTCCGGGTTGGGCCGGTCCGACGCCTAACCCTAGGACCAACCCGTACAGCGTCGGTCCCCAATTTTTGGGACCAAGGACCGACCCGGTCAAGTCTGGGACCGAGGACCGGACCGATCCTATGGGTTCGGTCCGGTCCCAGGGTCAACCCGGGACTAGCCGATAATTTTTTTATTTCATTTTTTATTCCTTAAAAAGTAAAACTCATTAATTCAAATTACATATCAAACCAAACTACAAATATAAGTACATATTCAACATAAATTTAAGATAAGGTGATCATAAAAAGCTCACACTAGTTAAAAACAACAAACTATATAAATGATTGAGATTGCTAATAGAGATAAAGTGTTTCCATTGCTGAAGCATACTATAATTTTCTTGTTTTTGATTTGTCTTTGAATCATTCTTCCCTTCGGGAAATGGGATGAGATGGGAAGTTTAAGAGAAAAGAATTCTAGGCCAAAAATGTTTTCTAGGCACCTTCTCCTGCAATCATCTATTAATAATACTTGTAACACTATATGCAAAAACGGTTCATACATTCAATCAAGCAAAGTCTAATCAACCAATAATTAAGCTTCACACCACTTGATAGGCACATCATCATAACAACGGCAATACTACTATTCGAAAAGTTCTTCCATTTGACACAAACTCAAAAGCAAAGTGCAACTGAACAATTAAACTATAAGAAGTTCAAAATACTTAATATAAACTATGAATATACAACTTCACATTTTGTTAATTGTTAGATGATCGCTTCAGCTTCTGAATACCTGAAAACAAAACAAACAACACACATAATAAATATCTAACAAAATTTTTAAATTGAAATCACTACTAGTGCCGATAGAACATCTCACCATTTATGGTCATTCAACTTCAACATACAAACTCTATTTACCGATGGTAATCTCCTTAGTAAGACAATCCATATCTACAAAAAAAGAATTCATTCATTAGATGTAAAAAGAATTAACAAGTAAAAAAAGAAATATGCATGACAAAAGCTTACCCAATTCAAACTTTTCGGCATTCTCAATGCACTCTTCAACATTAATAGGCACACGAGCAGCTCTCAACCAGTCTTGAGTACAAATTAAAGCTTCCACCACTTTAGGAGTCAAGGAACTTCTAAAACCATCAAGCACCCGGCCTGAAGTACTAAAAGCTGACTCGAAGCAACGGTAGTCACGGGAATAGATAAAACATCCCGAGCCATTAAAGATAAAATTTTATACTTCGAACCAGTACTTTTCCACCACATCAAAATATCAAGATCAGGAATATCTTCAAAATCCTATTCAAGATACCGTTCAAGCTCTGATTTGTTGTCATCACGCCCTCTTTTCTTTTGATGGAAAAAGTTTTTTCGCCAAGCTTTGATGTTAATCTCGTCGTTTCCATCATTTCCATCGGTATTGGAAGCGCTGCTACTTTCAATAATCATAGTTTGACCCCCCAAATATTGATTACCATGACCAAGAAAAGATTGTTCATAAAATGCATACAAACGCTCCAACATGTACTTCACCTTATTATGCATCTCATCAATTTTTGCATCATCATCATAAATTTGCTCATAACAATACTTCACATAATGCAACTTTTTTGTAGGATCTAATGCCACCGCAATTAAAACCATCATATTTACCTTATCCAAACTTCCATAATATTTATCAAACTTCTCCTTCATCTTTGTACCCATAGTTCTAAGCTTAGGATCCAAAGCATTACTCGCATCTTTCAAATATTTGTACAAAAAAGCTATCCCCTCAAAATAATCATTCGAAGTAATATATAAACTCCCGACATTTGAGTGGTGGCATCATAAAACTGTTTCAGGAATTTGGAAAGAATAATGGCATTTTCCCAATCTTCATTTTAGGAGAATCATAATTAAGCTCAATTTCGAAAGACAAATCTTCCGCCATCCTTTCAAAAGCTTTTCTAAACTTTATGGCCGTGTTTAACATGAAATAAGTAGAGTTCCATCTTGTGGCAACATCTAGACAAACTGAACCCTTGTAAGTAATCCTTTCAACCTCAATGCAAGATTGGAAAGCTTTAGCTCTCATGGGAGAACTCCTCACATATCTAACAACATTTCGAATACGAGCAATAGAATCACGTACCTCAGACAAGCCATCTTTGACGATCAAGTTTAATATATGCGCGGTGCACCTCATGTGTAAAGCTTCACCAGCTAAAACCAATGACCCATCTCTTGAAAATTTGTCTTTCAAATAATCAATGGCAACATCATTTGCACTAGCATTATCCACTGTGATTGTAGAAACATTTTTTTCTATTCCCCAATCATAGATGCATTTTTCAACTACTTTCCCAATCTCCCTGCCTTTGTGACTATATATCACCACAAAATTGATGATCCTTTTATGCAATTTCCAGTCTTCATCAATGAAATGTGCAGTAAGACATAAATAGTTTAGATTTTGAATGGAAGTCCATGTATCGTCGTCAATGCAATCCTTGACCTAAGCTTACCAAAGTAATTTTTCAAACAACTTCTTTCACTCATATACAACTTCATGCAATCTCTAGCCACTGTAAATCGAGATAAATGTGTGAAGAGAGGTTGTAACTCAGTGACAAAATCACGAAACCCAACACGCTCAACTATAGAAAATGGTTGTTCATCGAGGATGATCATCCGAGCAAGCTTGTGCCTACACCGATCTTGATTAAATTTCCATGTTGCTAAGACATTACCACTAGTGGCATCAGTACCAATATCTCCCCCTGCCTTGCTAGGCACATTTACACCACGTGGTACAAACAACTTTTGCTTCTTGTCTATATTAGGAGGATACTTGTTGCACCTTTTCAAGTGCTTCAACATTGTTGAAGTACCGCTATTAACAGCATATGCATACTCCTTCCCACAATGAATGCATTTTACCATACATGTTTTTTTGGTCTTCTCATCTATAATTCTCGAAAAATTATCCCACACAATAGATTTATCCACTTTTCGCTTCTTACAAAGAGGAGGATGACTAGTAGATACCTCGGTCGACTCTTTTAAGTGTTCTTCACATCCATGGCTAGGCGATTCCATTATGGGACTCATCTCGTAACATCCCTCCACTTCAGTTGACATGTTACCTGAATTCATCAAGTTCACATAAATATTTAAGTACCAGCATGTAAACTTTAGCATTTATTATCATGTACTTCATGATTTGCTAAAGTAACAGCAACCATCAGCAATCATAAACCAATTTCACTTGAACATAACTTAAGAGAACGCAATCAATCAGCATCACATATTATCAGACAAGCAGAAATAAGAAATCACAGTTTGCCATCACTAATTCAGTCGAAAGTTGAAACCCATATTCCCAGTGCTATCATATAACATGGCTATTATACCAATAAATTCATTGACAAACAGATTTCCCTATAGTATATGCTTATAGAGAATAATATTCTTGCTGAATGGATCCAGTAAAGGATGTTGTAAAAAAAAAAAAATGACTGTTTTTATATTCTAAGAAATATCTTCAAATGCAACAATTTTTTTTTCCATATATCAAGATGCTATTGCATAATTCTGTTTCCAGAATCAAAGTAAAGGCCAACACAACATAAGGAAAAAGGCTTAGTGGATGTCATGATTGCTGCAGCTGCAGCTCCTATTACATACTTAGTCGAGGGGAGGATGACCCCCCCAAAATTATTTGCATAGAACAACACCATGCCATCCGTTTGTTATAGCCGTAGCAAATGTTATGGTTCTTCTATGAAGTGGTATAACTTGTGTGCTTGGCAATATATGGTTGTAGCACTTCAAAACTAGGTGAGGCAATTTCCTAAAAGCTGCAACAAGTTGTTGCGATTTGAGGGTGCTTCACTCGTGGGGAGTTTATCAATCACCCAACAAAAATTACAAAACCACTTTTCCAATTGCTGTAGGAAGCTATACCAAACAGGCATTCAATTGGAAAGTATGCATTAAAAGTCACATATAAACTAAGCCTCTAGTGTTGGCTTTGAATAGCACTTGCACTACAATTACAATAAACTTTGTAACACAAGGGATACAAAATGTTTGCAAGGAATGTAGATGAAAGCTTATGTGGCTCAACTCCACCAAGCTTATGGTTTCAATCACTCTATTTATAATCCAAATAGATGTTCAAGCATATTATTTAACCACCAGCTCAACTTCACTTAGATCCCTGTCCTCCAAACTAATGTAATAGGAAATATTTGAAGGCAAAAACTTTTACTTTGTCATGGGCAGCTGTCTCAATTCATGAAGTTTGGTTCATGGAAAATCCAACTCACTAAATTTAACTCAGCTCATTGTTGAGCAACCATTCCAGAATTTATTGTGCATGCCGCAGCCCATCAACCGAACAGAAGTTTCAAGAGGATCCTGTCCCTTTCGTGGAGTTAACAGGAATCACGCGGTGATCCAGTTCTAACTAAACCCCCCAAGCACACGCAGGCACAAAAATTTGAGAAACCCAACACTTCTATGCAAAGTTGCCAGCTCCATGAACGTATTTTCACCATATTCGAGCAACGGTAGAGCTCAATCACCTCAATCAACCATCTACCCTACTTCCTAAACCAATCTAATTTCCCACCACCCATCTAGCAAAAATCAAGAACATACATGAGCTTGAAGCTCTAAAATCAAGCAAAAAATGAAACTCACTAGTCGAGTTGTGCTCATAAAGGTGAGCAAACAAGGGCAAGCCGTGAGGCGAGCGACGAATGGCAAGTGTAGTTCACGAGCAAAGAGGGTTTCTAACTAGGGCTTTTATTTTCTTCTGATTTACTCAGCAAAGAGCGAGCCCAGCTAAGAGAGGCAAGCAAGCGGGAACATTAAGCGGCGAGCGGCACGGGCGTTGAGCGAGGCAAGCCGCAAGTGGCCAACGGCGGCAAGCGGCCAACGGCAAGCATCGTGAGCGTCGAGAGAGGCAAGAGTCCAACGGCCACGTCGAGCGACGAGCAAGTCAAGCGGCCAACGGCAAACAACGAGCAACAAGCCACGAGCGACGATCGGCGAGCGGGTGAGTGCGCACAGCGAATAGGGCAAGGTTGCTCTTGCTCACGAGGGAAAAAGTGAAAAATGAACAGGAGTTCACGAGGGAAAGTTTCATTTTTAGGTGAAAATGAACAAGATAAAAAGGGAAGAATAAGACAAGAGGCAAAGGACATTTCAAGCCATTTCACAGCACTATTCACCTATTTCACGGCGTGAAGAACGTGGATGGGTTTGCTATTTATAAGAAAAACATTAAAAAAAAAATTATATATTAAATATCTAAAATATATTATATATAAATATATTTCCTTTACCTATATAAAATATATATATATATATATATATTTTTTTTATCAGGGTTGGTCCGGGTTGGACCGACCCTAAACTTCCAGGACCGAGGACCAACCCGCACAGTACCGGTCTTGAAATCTTAGGACCGAGGACCGACCCGGTCCCCTTGGAAACCGGACCAGGACCAGCAGGGTTGGGCCGGTCCAGGGTCGGTCCAGGGTCGACCCTAGACCGCTGCTCACCCCTAACGCGTATATATATCCCCATGCCCGAAAGTTCTTCGTCAGAGACGTGCCCTCTCGCCGGCGAAGTTCGTGATTCAAAACCACCCAGTCAGTTTATCTCTTCGCTTTGTTGTGTACTGCTGATTGTTTGCTTGTTAGAAAGGCTAGGATGGAAGGGATTAGCTTCGGATGGGTATTTGTGGTCATGGTCGTGGTCGCCGGAATGAGTGGTCGGAGTTGGGGGGTGGGTTGCCGGTCGGAGTGGATGACCGGTGAAGAGGGTTGGTTTGGCGGCGATGTAGGCGCTGGCAGTCGCGGCCAGAGCAATGGCAGGGCGTCGAGGCGGGTGATCTTGGTTCGGTAAGTGCAGCAATGGCTAGATGCTGGCGTCGAGGCAAAAGAGAAAAAAAGGAAGAAATATAGAAAATTCATTAGAATATAAAAAGAGAAAAATTTCGGGTTTTTTAATTCAGTCGAATCCAGGTCGACAAGTCGGGTCAATAGGTCGGATCGGGCATATCCTGGTCCAAAACCGTTCCCAAAATAATAATAATAATAATAATAATAATAATAATAATAATAATAATTCTTATTCTTATTCTTATTCTTATAAAAATATTTTTAAAAAATTAATTAAAAATTTTGAAAATTGCAATTTATAAAATTCGAAAATAAAAAAATAAAATTTCAAAAAATCATTAAAAAATCTGAAAATCCAGAAAATAATAAAAATTTTTGAAAAATTCTAAAAACCAAAAACATTTAGAAAGATTAGAAACCCTTAGAAATTGAATCCCAAAAATATAACAAGCTTTTTAGGGCTTTACGATAGGTTTCTTTGTTTCGATTATCTTTTGATTTTTAGGGACGATATTTGGATACTTGTGTGCTTTTCTTTATGATTCTAATTGATTACATATTTCAATATTTTGGGTGTTACTCTCTTGCTTTAAAATGGTTAAGACAAACCTTGGATTTCTTTTGGATAAGCTACTGCGGCATTAGTTAGCACATGATCAAATCAGTACCGAAAGGGCGTTAGTGTTAGGGCTAAAGTAATAAAGTCCTCGAATTTAGAATCTTTGATTACATAAATAGTAATATATTATCTTGTATCTTATTAGGTTTCTAATTGACCCCCAAAAAGCTAGAGGCAATAAGACTAGTGGTGACTCCTTAATCAAAATTTGCATAGACTCAAACGATTTAAAATTTTAAATGCCCGACGTCGCATGAGATGTGGGCTTGGGAGAGCTCAAGTCAATGGAAGGCCGTCGGCCTGAAGTTGACAAATGCCCCTTAAACCTAATTCTCATTCCCTACTCGGAAAGGGTTAGGTCATGACAAGATCATTTCCCTAAAATTCTTGCTTGGCCCATTTAATTTATATAATACTTACCCCGATAAATATTTTACTATTTTATTTTTAATAAGGAAAATAATAATAATAAAAAAGAAGTATATATAAACTCTATATTGAAACAAAAAAGAAAATAATTATAAATATATAGAAATAAAAAATGATATGAACTTTTACTTTTACATCAATGAAATACCAATGACTACATTTGCTATTCAATTATCCGACCTAACAAATTCGTCCATGTAGAATGTGTATATGCTGAATAGTGATAAATAAAAGGAAGAGTAAAATCGATGTGGTTCATCATGAAATAGTTTATATGGGTGAGTACAAATAGGGTATACGTAATGGAATGGCAAGAATCCAAATCTTGGATGTTTCTGTTTCAAAATAAATAATAATAATAATAATAAATCTAAAAAATATTTAATCTAATATACAAATAATTGGCTTACAATATGGAAGAAACCCATGTATATGTGATATTAGATATTGCTACTAATATATGAATTAAAGATAGATTTGATCTTATCTACTCTACATTTTTATGAATTATGAATTTAGATAGGGATTTCAATAGAAGTCTTTCCCTTTTGTGTGACTGTGAATTGAATGACGAAAGAGACGAAATCAATAAAAAGAATGAATAATTCAACTAATGGTTTGGAACAAAGAAACATAAGAGCAAAAGTCAAATGGATTAAAAAAAATCTCGTCAATAAGAACTAAAAAAAGAGATATAAAGATAGTTTGGATGATTCAATAACATTATTTCATTACTTTAATTTGGAGTTGTTAATTACTCCATCCAAGTGAATCTCACTGATGAATAATTAAGTCATAATTCATTGGATGATTGCATCATTAACCTTTTTTTTTTGTGAGGAACTTATTATGAATCCACTGATTTTTGCTGCTTTTGTTATTGCTGTTGGTTATTGGGTTTTTTTCTATTGGACCTAGAGTTAGGGGTAAGCATAAATCTAAGGTAGAACCGGACATCAAAGAAACGGAGAACCAAACCTGCTCAGTTATCAATTCTACGGAGGGACGGGTAGGTTCTTGGTTCCAATTTTTAAGGAACCACTAGTTCTCGGTTCATATAGGAACCGGAATTAAGAACCAGAATTGGAACCGGGAACCAGAACTAAGAAATGAACCCGAACCAGCGACTGGAACCCGAGAACCGGGATTCGGGACCCCAAACGCTAAAACAGCTATATCCTTTATTTGGCTTCATTTTTCCCCTTTTGTCATTCTCGTTCATCTTTATCGACAACAGACGAAATGCTTTTCTCGTTCACCTCTGTCAACAAGCGTAGCTTGTTTTTATTCACCGCAGCCTTGTTTTGCTGAGTGAAGAAATAGGACCCCGATGAGGCATGCAAGTCTGCATTTTGTACTGCGTAGCCGTTTTGCAAGAGGCTAGTTAAAGACTGTAGTGCTCTTGAGGATCATCATTGTTCGTGCACTGACTTAATGCATTTGTGGAACTGGGAACTGTTTTCAATTTTTGTCTTTTCCTTTCTTTGTTTCTAGCGGGTCTGCTCCCATGTCGATTCGGACGTGCAGGTGAGTATATATTTTAATGACCGTGACAGTTTGCTCCTTCCAGAAACTATCGCCCTTAATTTCGTGAAAGAAAATTACACTATGTTCTTACCTGCAATGCTCTAGTGCTTTGCATTTTCTTTGTTGGATCTTGTGTCCTTGTAAGGTGTAGTTTAGTTGGAACGATTCAATTTTTCAGATAATGATTCTGTATAAGAACAATCAGTGCATAGAAAACCATAAAATTTCCTTAATACTATTCGGCAAATGAATATAACACTCATTTTTAGGTAATCGATGATAAAATCTTTGTTCATTTTTATTGTTGTGTTTATCTTTGTTTTGCTTAACTAAAAATTGAAAAGAAGAAGAAGAAGAAAGAAACATCTTAGACCCTAGAACCAATCCCGAAACTTGTAACAAGGTAGGTTCCAAATTTCAGATTCTGATGGTAGATTTCAGGTTCCAAGTGGAATCTAGAATTGCCTGAAGTTGGTCAAGGTACTATTGTGGGCCGAGCTGTAGAAGGTTTCACAAGACGGCCCGAGGTGGAAGAAAAAATACAAGGTGCTTTAATGCTTAGTTTGGCTTTTATGGAGGCATCAACAATTTATGGATTGATTGTAGCATTAGTGCTTTTATTTGCAAATCCATTTATGTAATATAATAAATATAAAAAATGCAATTTTTTTCTTTTTTTTAATGGCTGAACTTTCTTCTTCTTTTTTTTCGAATTATATTGATATTTTACTTGTACAATTATTTATTCGTTGAGATTAGTATTATTCTTATTAGGAATTTGGAATATTTTTTTTATTCTATCTAGAATCAAGAAAATTAAATAAATAATAATTTAATATATTGAAATATATAATATTATTAGATAAATATATTAAATATATAGAATTAAGAAATAAAAATAAAAATAAATAAAGAATAAATAGAAAAAAATGTGAAGTGATGCAAAAAAAAAAAAAAAAAAAGGACTCTTCAATTTTTATTTTTTTTTAATTTTATCTATGAGAGGAGACTGTATGAAAAATCTAAGCGATTTTTTCGTTTCCTTGGGTCACTCGCAATCGACGGGGAGTTTTGAATTTAATGCCAATATTTTAGCAACAAATCTAATAAATCTAAGTGTAGTCCTTAGTGCTAGGGGTGTCCAAACCAAATCGAAACCAAACCGAATCGAAATTTCATGCATTTTCAGTTTAATTTCGATTTTGACTCGAATAATAAAATAATAACCATTTTTTATATTGGTTCGGATAGTTTTGGTTTGGTTAAATGAACCGAACCGAGTTGAAAATTGTACACAATTTCTTTCCTTTTTCATCCCTCTCAAAATCGCAGTGAGAAATCCTAATTATACCAACACTCTTCATCTTCGTCTTGAAGGCACAGGGGCTAAGATCTCGCCAGTCCCTCTCAACTGACCACCTTCATCACTAGCCACTCTCGACGTTGACGCCGACACCTCCTAGCTCACCATCGCCCATTGAAAGCCATGCACACATTCCTGATGGCACATTATTTGAAGAAGCAGCCCGAAAGTCAATTTAGCAGGAGCTCGGCAATTTCGCATAAGACTAAGTAAATAGAATTAGAAATTCAAAAATTACTTCAAAGCACAAAAAGAAATGCCAAAACCGGAAGGTCCCAACAAAGACGAACTACTGAAAGCGACAATGAAGATCAAATTGCTGTACAAAGCACCGAGGAAACACTTGAATGAATGGACTCAAAGGTAAAGAGAGAACTGCTAGTAAATTATACAAAATTGTCCGACGCTTCTAATGGAGTTCTCTGTTTTGCCTCCTTCCTCATCCTTTTTTAGCGGCACTTTGTTCTTTATTCTATTCTTCACCCTTGTCCACTTCCATTTCCTAATCCTCTTCTTCTTATCCAATCTTTCTAGAGGAGTATTTGTCAAATCTTCTGTAATATCTGTGTTATCCTTGAAAGTGCAACTTTCCTCAAAGGTATCGAGTTTTATAAGCATAGGTTGACAATCATCGTATAGTCAAATAACATCTTTGTTAGGAGCTTTAGGCATGGTTCTAAGGCAATACCCGAAAAGCTAGGTAAAAAGACGGTCATATTTCAAATAGTGATCATCTTTTACATAAACTGAACTTGCGGGCGCACAGATGTATCACGTAGTCCTATATGAGTGTCGTTGCCTAAGAGTACGTGATGTAATTATGAAGGATGTGAGGGCAAATTTACAGATGAATAACATATATTTGATAGACGTGACAATAGGTCAAAGTCTCATGAATACCACGGTCCCCACACATTGTAGGCAAACAGTGGCTTGCAAAAAATCCGGAAAATGTTCATCTAAAAATTATCCTTTTGTGAAACGAACAGGGCCAATGTGACAGGAAGTTATGCTCAATATGGGTTTAGTTTTAATGGGCTAGATCTGGTTTTAGTAAGTATAGGTTTTGATTAGTTTCTAAGGGGGAAAATTTGGTTTAATTCTATGATTTAAGCCTAGTTTGAATTTTGATTGAAAAATCCCATTTCAACCGGCCCATATTCAGACCGGGCCCAAGGGCCCAGCTCAAGTCCTCATTTTCGCAATAAAAAGGTAGAAGATAGCTTTGAAACAGGCCTTGATTATGTGGTTAGATTATTATAAATATATTTAGTTTAGTTTCATTTGTTAGAATATATTATTTAGACATTTTAGCATGTGCCCTTGACATAGCTTAATTTTTGGTACGTTGATCTTTTATGCAAGAAATTGTATTCAATTTGAATATAGCCTCCGAGGCTTAAGAACATGTCCATATATATTTTTGTTTGACACTTTATTGAATTTACTTCCATATGCTTTATTTTCCATGTACTTGTTGTGGTTATTTACTTTTGCTGGATTGCACATTTACGCATGGACATCGTTTAGTGGTATGGGTTCATAAGTTTACTTCATATGCATCTGACCTAGCTTAAATTTTGGTAGGTTGATTTTTTAGACAAGAAATTGGACTCAATTCATTGTATGCTACGATGATGAAGACATCAGTTTCACTCCTATTTAGTTTTTCTTTGTTAGTAAGTAAGCTGTGTTGGAAGTCTTTGGAAAAAGACCCATGTCGAGGTCAAGGACAACTTGCCGAATGGAACTACTTTATGTTGTATATCCAAGAATGACGATCTTAAAATCCATGATATAATACACAAGTGGGGATTATAATTTGTACCCAACTTCAGCAAAGGTACGTTGTTCTTTTGTAACATTTCATGGCCTGATCTATTTGAGTGGTTGGATATATATGTGCAGGGCAAGGACCAGAGTGTACGCAGGAGTGTATTTGGAAGATCTCGCCCAAAGGTCCTTGTAGGCCCAATGAAGTGACGAGGCAGTACAATGTTTGTTATCCTTTCTTTTTTTTTTTCTTTTATTGGTAAAGATGCAGCACAATGTTTGTTATCCTTGGAATCCATTAAAGCGAGTTAAACAGAAATTGTAAGCGTTGGACAGTTTATCAAAACATAGGCCCTATCAAGAAGTAGACAATCAGGAAGTAAACATAATCGCATTAAGAGAACAAAGGGAAAAAAAAAATAAAAAGCGAGGAACTCCAATCATATATGCTCGCATGTGGAAGCGAAAGTCAAAAAAAAAAAAAAAAATGAAGTAAGAAAAAAACATGACAAGAAAAATCACATGACTATTTTTCTTTTGTTTGTCTTGAGTCGAAAACCCACTATTGAAACTAAGTACGCGTTTAGTAACGTTTTTGTTCCAGAGAACAATTTCTGAACAGAATAGTTTTTGTTATGATTCATAAATTTAAACAGGTTATTTCTCTTGCAATAAACTCTTCTCACTATAAGGATTAAGGCCCTTGTCATGTCACTTCCTTTGTGGTTCAATCATTTGACATAAAAAAAAAAGTAGTAATGAGTTATTTAAAATAATTTTATGAAATTACATTTGCTAAATGCGCACTAAACAAACTTAAAGCTGGTTCAATCATTAAATTTGGGTTAGCATGAATGAAACTAATTCTCCAGAGAGTGAATAAAGCATGACTATTCCATTGTACAGTCAAAGCAATAATGGCTTGAGAATTTCCAATCTCCAAGCGATTAAAGTTTATCTCGCATTAGATAACAACCTGTTCCCATATGCAACGTTTATAAGGATCCATTGTACGCAGTCAACAGAAATAATCAACGGACGAACACAAAGCATTTAGGTACAAGGAAACGAAGAACAATATTTCATAATTGGTTTTTCAACTAACGGACCAATTGAAATTTGGAGTGAAATTTGGAGCTGAAAATCAATCTTCCGGGTTTCCACGCATGTTCTTTTGGTCAGGTTGAGTCATAATTGGTTTTTCAACTAACGGACCACTTGAAATCTAGTGGTGAAAATCAATCTTCCGAGTCTCCACGTCTGTCCTTTTGGTCTGGCTGAGGAACTACATCTATAGGTGTTCTCCTTGAAATTTCAGCATGGATCACCACGTAACGGATGCATAATGTTAAAAAATATCTCGAGGAGTCCGTGAATGAAATTTAACTCAAAATGAATTCTAGTAAAGCATGAAGTTGATTTTTTAGATGCGCAACCAGCTAGTACAGGATTTTAATTTTGGTAACTTGTGGACATGAAATATTCCCTAGAGAAGTGGGAATCGTCTAAGGAAAATTAAAAGGAAAAAAAAAAAAAAAAAAGGTCCTAATTTAGACTTTGCTTCCTCACTTGGCGTGGACTTCTCACATATTCCAATCTTGGACCTTTTTTCCAAAAGCAGTAGTATATATAGTCAGATCATGGGATTTATAAAAAAGTGGCTGTTGAAGCGCCATATGAGTGCTTGATAGTGGGTTTTCTCCGTGGATTTTGTTCATGTAATCACACCAACATTTATGTGTTGAAGCCGATTGATAAGATTTGTTGATTCTACTATGAGATTAAGGGATTATTTTGTGAGAAATTATGAGACTAAAAATCATTGAAGTTATTAGGTGTAATTGAGAGTCGGAAAACACTAAGTACTTAAGTGACTCGAATGTGGTTATAATTTCCATTATAATGCTTGATTTGCAGTGATATTTGTTACTATTCTCTCCACAAACATAGGTCACATTGACCGAAACATAGAAATCTGGAGTTCAATTTATTTTATTATTCTATCTATTGTATTGTTCAATTGCTTGTTTCCACAACAATTGGTATCAAAGCCAGGCTGGGTAGAGTTAAAGTAAATCGATGGCTACTATTGACATCTAATTTTAACTGATGCGTCATATAAAATTAAGATTTCGATTGCTGTCGTGATCAAATTTTGGATGAACCACCTAAAGTTTGGTTAATGGATTATATATTTAATATATAACGTGTCGGAACGTGTTGAAATTCTCTATTTTTAATAAATGACGTGTCGGCGTATCGTGTCGTGTCGTGTCGCGTGTCGCGTGTCCGTGTCCGTGCTACATAGGAAGAGATAAGGCTTCTTCGACCCATTCGAACAAAACAATTTCACTTTCTTTCCTCTGGAAGAGCTGTTTCAGTGCCTACCCCCGGAAATCTCCATCGATCACTCTAGTTGACCGTAACAGAAATGAGTCAAAATATTTGAGGAGCCTACTTAGGAATGAAAATCGTAGAAATCCTAACATGCGAAGCCAATCGAGCATGATATGAACAATTGGCGGTGCCTATAAACATGGAAAGTAATGCTATGAAAAGAACCAATTGTATAAAGCACAATGTTAAGAGATGTAAACCAGCTCCAAGTGTCAAAGTAAACATGCAACTTATTTGAAGGAATTCTTCAGAAGACCATAACTTGAAAGCACATCAGATGATCAAATATGTGCATCGATGCTATTTGCCTGCACTACTGCTATATAAAAGAAGGCCTAAACCTCACTCAAAGCCAAAATGCTATGCACATATCCGATGGGTGCGCAGGCGAAGATCACAGGACTCCTCAATAGAGACGGCGGTAGACCATGGACTTGAACCTTCTTCAGAGTCCCATTGTCTACATCATAAGACAAGAAGTACACTTCACCAGCCGTAACCTTCGGAGCAAGCAAGATTTCTCCGGCACGGACACTACCGACGAGAAACCGCTCAGAAAGACTTAGATCCTCTTTCCAACTACGGGGCAGCACGATTGGACGTTCCATCCAAACTCGATTTTTGTAATCCTCCAGTACATATATTGACATGGTGTTTTCATCCTCAAGATGCTCATAGTCCAACACCGTCAGACAGCCTCCAAATGCCATTAACTTCATCTTATGCACCTGATTCAGTGCACCATCGGGCAATGCTAAAGTCCTAAACTTCTCGGTCTCGACATCGAACACCACTATTATTTTGTTGCTCATCATGTCAAGCGTGAGGAAATGAATGCTTCCATTAATGCAAACGCTGCCTCCGCAGGGAAAATCGATAGGGCCGCTATCGATTTTCCTCCACGAATCGGTTCCCAACGTCAGAATCTTGTTCGCCGTGATAACTTCGCCCTTATGGTTGAGGTTGTTCGAAACCCACGTCTTCATGACTTTGTAGCGTCTCGTGACGGGATCGAAGCCCAAGGCGCTGAAGCTGTGCATGCCGCGGTGCAAATGGACGGGGAAATCGGGACCAGCGGGCGGAAGGGCCCTGACCTCTCTGGTGCTGATGTTGCAAAGGTACGTAAGGTCCCCGATGTCGTAGCAAATCAACCCGTTGACGCTTTGCCAGTCCTGCCCGGTCGAGTTGATGGTCTGGTCCAGTTGGCCCAAGGGAACCGCGAATCCAGTCTGATGGTCCAAGCTGAAGAACCTGCAGCCGAAGTGAGTCGGCTCGATGTTGCCGACGATGGATATGAGCGAGGTGACGTCGGAGCAACCGAGCGACTGAGCCAAGACTAAATCAGCGAACGACCGGTGGTCGATGATGGAGCGCCAGCCCTTCGAAACGGACCTGATCCGCAGGAGCATCTTCACCGGCAGCCTCGACAGTATGTTGGAGATTATCTCGGTGGGCAGCTCCGTCAACCCGGCGTTCTCTCCAGTAGCCTCCTCCTCGCGAGTTCTTCTTGGCTGCTTCTCCGTCGGACCCTGCGAAAGCAAACCTCATCAATAGATGACCCTTTTTCATTCCACCGCATTCTATGCTCTGTTTCTTGATGGGACCCGTAAGTTTCGAACCCTGACAATAAAGAAGAAAACCCGAAAACACAACCGAGGCAGTCCTCTGTTCCGGTGAAACAACAAAGGAGCTCCTTTTTATAAAAGAAGATCACGAAGAGAATGCCATTCAGGCGCCAAAAAAAAAAAAAAACACAGGCGAGATATGCGATGCGCCCTATGCATTTCGAAGGAAATCGGGCATCAACAATGCCGGCGAAATCTGTCTCCAAAACCAAGCAACGCGAATGGAACAGGTCCGAACGACGACAACGACGGGTGACCCATTTCGTCTCGGTACACCGTTAAGCAAAACGAGCTCAGAGAAAAGGAAGAAGAAGAAGAAGAAGAAAAGAAAGAAGGATGGAGAAGGAGATCTCAGGCAGCGCACGCGAGACAAGTCTCAACGGCGATCGCGACATGGTTCGGTACCAGTGGAATGCGAAGCGATTCCGCGCCCAGAGCGCCCCCCGAGGGTGGTTCGTCGCCGCCGTCTTGCACCGCCATTTTCACAGAGAGGGAGAGGAAGAGAGAGAGAGAGAGAGAGAGAGAGAGAGAGAGAGAGATTGGGAGGAGGGTCGCCGTCAGGTATCGACAAAAATGCAGGGAAGCTCAACGGAGGCGACGCGATCGGAGGAGGACCAGGTCTTGCATTGCATGCAGGAACTTTTCGCCAACGACCCGGCCCAATGAGCGTTCTCCACGTGGATTGAAGCGATTAGTGGTGGACTACTTCTACGATGCCTCGTCATCACAATCCACTCTCACGGCGCGCAGGATTGGTGGGAAAAAGGTATATCATCTCTCTCTCTCTCTCTCTCTCTTAATTCAAATCCAAAGACTGATTCAATGATTAAACATTTTGAGTAGCGATCTATTATAGTAATATCGGTTTTTCTCGATTGATCATGGGAAAGTGAGATCTTAAACTGACACTTGCACAAAATAATTTCCTTATTTTGTTTGGAGTTTCTTTCATGGAGCGAGTTATCGATTGAAACATCAAATCCTGAAGTACTTGCCAATTATAAGATTGGGATTAACTTACAGCAATTATTTTATCGCCTAAGGAGACCGGTAGCAATGATAAGCTGCTCCATTGCTTATCAGTTAGCATTGTTCGGGTTAAACATAATTATTAGCTAATTAGTTTACTGAGTGATGTAACAAGTTCCAAATAGGGAATTGAATGTGGCTCACTAACTTCAACATTCTCCCGCAATCTGCCACAAAACTTGATATGCCAATTTTATGCACGTATTGATAATACCAAGGGGAACTCATCCTTTACGCTTATATAATAATGCTCATACTTTTTGAATATTTTCAAACAAATTATAGGAGAATCTGCATACCTATTTTACTTGTTATGAAAAACTTAAGTATTTTGAGAAAGCAAAATAAAGTGCTTGAGCAAAAAGAATAAGTGTGTTTGTTTTGTGTAAAATAAATGAATCAAAACATATTTTTCCAAAAAAATCTCTTCCACTGCTTAATTATAATATTCAATGAAAAATTTTCATTGTCGACCATAATATACGCCTATTAATTTTCATGGGCAACGAAAATATTTTTTGTTGATTTATTTTTATAAGAGATATAAGCAATCGTTTTTATGAAAATACTTTTCAAATCATTTATTTTCTACGCAATTAATGCACTTTCTAAGTGAAATTTTAAAGGGTGAAACATCAATTCAAAAACACAACACTAAAATTTTTTTGAAAAGAAATCCGTTCTCCTAAGATTTAATTGCTTTCATTCCAAAAAAACAAACAGAAAAAGGGCCCAAGTTGCTCTCCCACGATGATTATTTGGGCCTGGCCCGTTCAAAAAAAGCTGCCCAAACCGTTCTTCCGCGGCTTACCCTTTCTTGATCCTCATCGTTACTCAGGAATTCCCTAGGAAAATGCTCTTCATATTTCCTAACAAAATCCTTGAAAAGGATCCCAACGGGAACGTCCAAGACTTTGTCCTGATGCCAAGGTTGTCTAAGGACCTGACAATAGTGTAGTATTGTTGAGCATAGATTTTTTTGAGGGAATACTTTTGTCTTAGAGTGACTAGTCAACATATAATATCGATATATGGATATGATCCATCGTCTACCACAAGACTACCATAATCGAATGTTAATGTAAGGTTAAAAAAAAAAACTTGTACCATCAATAATTGAGATATAAAGTATTCGTACTCCGAGCCAGTCGTTATTCACCATTGCCTTTTAGATATTCTCAGAAAATTCCAGAAATATTCCCTATGGGCAGCTCTAAATCCACTACTAGAATGGCCTCGTTCACCCCTCTTAGAAGATGGCAAAGAAGAAATTATCCAACTTGAGGGTCCCATTCCGTACATTCTCCCTCTCCACCAAGTCTATTATATATATTTCATTCTTCGCCTTCTTTTTCTTTTTGTTTTGGTGCTTTAAGGTTGTTTTAGGTACATGGAGGCAAAGTGCGTGATTAACAAAATTGTATCTGTGAGCCAAGGTTGAGGCCTGTGCTAAAATTGTCAGTGATGAGTGCCACTTGGGACTCGTTACTTGAGAGAATGAAGAGAAGAAATGGTGTCTTGTTGTAAAGTTAGAAAGAGATATGTGAAGCGGCTCGTGAAAGGGAGAAAGGCAATCTCGATATCGCACTCCAGGTACCTCCATGTATCGCTGCTACCCCTTCCGCCACACCCGACCCCCAGCCCCCTCTCAATCCTAGCTTCAACACCTAGACTTCCAACCCAATGACCACCTCCTCGACCTTGCCGCCCCCACCTTTTCCATCATTCAAGAATTTTCTCCTAGGTTTTTTTTTTTTCCTCTCTTTTTTAAGGAAATGATGTCATTCTTTATGGACATTGCAACCAATTATCTGATCGATTACCTCATGTCATAGGAGGAAGTTGTTGCGAGACACATTATTACTCTTAAGAGGTGCTGAAATCATGGAATTGGAGAAGATTGTGGAAACACGGAGGACTTAAAAGAAGGGATTGCGCGTGAATCTTAACGACCATTGAAAGGAATCCTATGAGTATAATTGCAAAATGAACAAGTGCAACCCTTCAATAAATGTTGCAAATTGAATAAGTATAATTTCAAAAATTATCTTGAAAATGCATATAAAATTTGGAATAATAAAAATAATAATAAAATGAAAAATTATTTTTTTATAGAATAAAATTTGAATTTGATAATTTCCCAAAATACTTAATGAACAGAAACAACCTTTTCAACTAATCAATATTAATAAGATAACCATACGAAATAAAATAATAAAAAATAAAAGGGGTTAGCGCTAATTAAACCCCGAGCACATAAGTTAGCATAGTGTGCGTAATAACCGTGTGCTTGCACACAGGTTTTGTGGGATCTAGCTCACTCCCCAACCTTTTCTTTAAACACACTATAAAAACTTGTATTTGTAAAGTGGCTCATCTCCTTTCCACTTTCCTATATAGGATAAAGAAAAACGTCTTTTGCTTGTTTTACAAACAAACAGCTAACATTAGTACCTTTCTATATGCACCTGCGAGGGAGCTGGCGTCTAATTCACCTTCCATTCCCGAACTTGCCGCAAAAGCATGGTGTGAATCGAGTGAATTTCAATTGGAGGCTTGTGTCGTGGGCGACAGAAGTGATTCGCGTTGGACACCTGAACTCTTTCTACTTTGGCATGGTAGCGATAGGGAAAGAGACCCACACCCCTTAGTGGAGGCAACGAAGTATTGTATCAGCCACTTATAATTATGATCAAGGAAGGATCTAACAAAGAGGGTGCTCAACAAATCATAACATGTTGCTTGTTCTTGCTCCTTCAACACATAATCAGTTGCCCATAGCGAAGCCACATAATCAGAACCCAAGCTGGGCTGGATTTTTTTTTGCCACCCCTTATTTCTTACCGCTGAGCGAAAGATGAGCTCGTTTTATTTCCCCATGTCTTAATCCATCTCTTGTATAGCTAGATTTTGCTGGTGTGCTTACTTAGCCGAAATTAGTGTCCAGTTGAATGCAGGGAAAATGTCTAATTCATAAAGCCAAAAAAGAAAAGAAAATAAGCATTTTCATTAGGAAAATGATGCCTAGACCTACTAAGGTTAGTTGAGTTATGGAGCGTCTCATCACTTAACAAACCAATATCGTAAACGAATTTTAAGGTTTCTAACCTAGTGAATCAATGGAATAGACTTATTTATTAAGAAAAATATTTTCTTTGGTAAAAACTATTAAACTCAATAGAGAGTTCATCTCATTATCCTTTGATCATAATTTTGTTTTTGTTTTGACTAGCATATCTTTCAATATTCATCAATTATCTTGATTGGCCTTATTTCTATGCCAAATAAATTATGATTCTTTTTTTTTATCTGCAATCTCAAGATACTTTCCGCTTTTTTTTTAATGCAACATATATTTCGAAAGATAAATTGAAGTGGTGATTTTATTATTTGCCAAAACACCGTCTAATAAGAATAATATATGGACTACAAAAGTGACAAGGTAATAAAAATAAATAAATAAAAAATAAAAAACTTACTGACACAATTGACAATATTAATGGGTGTACATAACAAACGCTCAAAGACCTATATGTCCACATAAATATCGAATGGCAAGACACTCTGGATTGAACAGCGAAACAAGATTTCTATAGTCTATCTGTTTTTAAACATACTTTTTATTGTTACATAAGTGAAATTAATAGAGAGTTTGATGTTCATGGAATACTTGATAATTTTTTGAGTCTAAATTTAGAACAATAAACAATCAAAGATTACTTGTCGATTATCTTGAACATTGTAAATTACAATTGCTATCTAGAGTTGAGTGTAATTGTGGGCACGGTAGATACGTACAAAGGTTTATCATGAACTTTCTTCTTCTTCTTCCAACATCCAAATTGTTACATGGATATTTCAAATGCATTTTATTTAAATGTTGACAATTCTGGAGATAAGGCAGAATTCGATGACAAGACCTAGTAGCAATAGTAAAATCACTCTTTTGGTCAAGAGGTAGGAATCTCTTTTTGTGTTGGTGTTGATTGTTACTCGTAACACTTTGAAGGAAACTTCCCACGAGGAGTTGCCGAAGCTGCACGTGTTCTCAATCAGCTCCCCCTCATCCCACTCAAAGGTTGCCTCCGACGCGTTGCTATTTGCGGGAACTGGACGAGCCCTTGCTTGGATCCTTGCCACTTGACCTGGAGGAGGATCACCGGAGGATGGAAGCGGAAACACAAAGTGGGGGTTGACCTAATTTGTAGTTGGTTTTGAGTGTGCATAAAAAATTGGAGATTTGAGAATGAACGTTTGAGGAATTCATAGATGAAAAGACACAAATATAGCTGATGACAAGGTACAATATGATCTCTAAAGGTAACATCCAACATCCATATAAGTACTTGGTATTTTCAAAAATAAAAACATCATAATAGGCACCAAACCTAATCAGAGTCCTATTATTGTTGACACGCGTGTGATGTATTTATATTCTTTGAACTTGAACTGCCGTGGAAACAGCAGCCAATTGATGCCCTTTTGACTGCTAATTGATGGAAAAAAGCAGCATTTTTGTTTAGTAATTACATGATTAGATCGTTCTTTAGGCCCTTTGGCTATGATCAAGCACATAAAAAAAAGGCTATTAATTAAAAAAACTGATTTATATTTTAGGGATTCACATCAGAAAAAAGAAATTACATAAAAAAAAAAAAAAAACTCTTTAGGAGCTTGGAAAAATGATATACGTAACTATTAGACTAAAAACCATGGGTTGAATCAATTTGCATTCATCAATACGTCCATTTTCCGATATTTTCGAAATACCACCATATGGATATCACTGCCTAATTCAGAAGCACTTTTAAATAGTTATGAATTAAAATTAACAGACAAATGTTAAATAATAAAATAATAAAATGTGAATTTCATCTTCAACTTATTGTAAACCTAGAAAAATTTTATCCTAAAATTTCAATAATTAAAAAAAAAAAGAAAAATGAGGAAACTAAAATTTCAATAATTAAAAAAAAAAAAAAAAAAGAGGAAAAAGAGAGATTATTAGGTAAGAATGTGGAAAACTTGCTTTGCATTTTCTTTGGCTAGAGAGAGAGAGAGAGAGAGAGAGAGAGAGAGAGAGAGAGAGAGAGAGAGAGAGAGAGAGAGAGAGAGAGAGAGAGAGAGAGAGAGAGAGAGAGAGAGAGAGAGAGGGGGAGGGATGTGAAATATATATTTAAGAGATAGAATACATTTGATTCATTTTAAAGCCAAATGAAAATGCACAAAGGACCGTTAAATTTCTTCTTAAAAAATAAAGTACTTTGCCAGAGAATAAAATTTGTTTGAGTGTCACTTAAATTGTCTGAATGTCGCTTTTACCTCAAATTATCCAAATGACACTTAAAATTTGCTACTACGCTACATCCTTAAAATGTACTTTTTCAACATAAAGTTCAGGATATAATTGAACCGATTAAAATCTTTAAAACTTGATTGCAATTTTTTATCATAAAAGCACAATATCCTATCCAATTAGAAAGAGCAGGCTTGAAGAGAGACTACTGACTTCTTAAAAATAAAGTACTCTAATCTTCAAACCACTTATAAACTCCAATAGAAAATTAAAATGAGACGGGTTCAAAATAAAAGTGCAAAATAGGAGCATATGGTTCATCTAAAAGTCATATAAGAATTGCCAGAGAATAAAATTGTTTGAGTGTCACTTAAATTGTCTGAATGTCGCTTTTACCTCAAATTATCCAATTGCCACTTAAATTTTGCTACTACGCTATGTCCTTAAAATGTACTTTTTCAACATAAAGTTCAGGATATAATTGAACCAATTAAAATCTTTAAAACTCAATTGCAATTTTTTTTTTTTTTATCATAAAAGCACAAAATCCTATCCAATTGGAAAGAGTAGGCTTGAAGAGAGACTACTGAGCCTTGAGAGAGAGAAGAGAGATAGAGAGAAGCAATCAAGGAATGAGGAATATAATAGTATTATTGCCAGCTGCATGTTGATGGCATGACTGTCTAAAATGTAGCATAGACCTACATTAGCCTAGAGGCTTTTAGAGAGTTTTTGAGATGCAATTGCATCTCCCTAAAGCATTCCAAAAAATTTTCTCGAGAATTTTGCAATTTTTTTTCCTTCACAAAATAAAAATCACGTAAGGAAACTTTGTCAAGACTTCTTCACAATTTGGCCATGAATGTCCTTCGTGAATGTACCAAAAGAAAATAACATAATAGAGTTTTATTCCTCACTTCGCATGTATTTGTTATGTCGAATGATTTGACCCCATGGCAACCTAATATAGAAACTAAACTGCTTTATCAAGAGAGAATAACAGGGAAGTCAACGTCATTGATTGAACTAATGATAGCATTTATTCGTAATAAAAAGACTAAAAAGGAAAGTGCTAGCACGCAAGCTCCACTGTTGGCATCTTGGTAATGGATTAGCAAGTCGTCGACCCAAAGGTATTGTCAAAGACATCAATGGAACAACTCTACTTGCCAAAACAAGCCTACAAGATTATCGAAATATACAAGTTTACATTAGAAAAGAAATATAATTATATTTAAACCCAAGTGATTTTGCACCAATCGCTCAATAATCAGTATGTCCACATAAATAATAAGTCATCATTGCAGATTATAACATCAAACGGCAAGACAATATTATAGTTAAGTTCTCAAAATTCAGGAGTTCACCATCAAATAGAAGCTAAAGGAGACCAAAATAAAAGAATTAAGTTGGTTTTGTTGTTTTGCCAGACACGGAAAAAACGTCATCCATAAGTTGTTGCTCTATAAGGCAAATGGAAAGAGGACTATCAATCACATGACTAAAGGCTATACTTGTTGTGTAAGGCTTCTACATAAAACGAGTACAAACAAGAAATAGATAAGCATAACTCTCCTCCGTAATTCCATGATCCTATAAAATGTAGTTTTATCTGCTTGAAATCTAGGAAGCACATGCACCAAAAATGGAGATGGTCACATAGAAGATAAGAAGGCGATTAGAATATTATAAAGGAAAACTAAGTTGAATGAAATTGAGATTATAGCAAGGGCTTAATTGTTGAATAAGACATGGGAATTTGTTTTATATTGCTCTCATTGATATAAGGATGGTCAATGATAGTTCTTGTGTCCTCTTCATAAAATTAGCCCAATTAACATACATTGCTTTTTAAATACTTTTTTTTTGAATTTTTTGAATTTATTATTATTATTATTATTATTATCCGGGAATGGGTTTGGACTGGTTTAACTTTCTGACCCGTTGGCTCGACTTGTGTGCCCGGATCGGATTAAAAAAACGAAATTTTTTAATTCATTTTATTTACTAATGATTTACTTAATTTCTTTTATTCTCTCCCTTTAGTCCTTTTCCCTGTTTTGTCTTTTTCCCCTGCACCATCTTCTTCAACCTTGCACCTTCTTCTTCCCCGTAACTTTTTTCCTTCTACAACTTAACCAAACTTGAATTATTGGCGACAAATCAACCTCCGTACGCGTCGTCTCCGGCAATACACATCACCACCGAACCAACACCAACCGACGGTCACCTACGCCGACCGACGGCTACCAAATCCGCCGAACGCAACAATGGACGGAAAATTTCCCGGTTTTCTTCAGCCCCTCCTCCAGCCCAGCGAATCTTGCTGATTTTTTCCTTCAGTCCAAGCTGCTTTTCTGTCTATCATGGCCGACGCCATCATCTCCTCCTCCTCGTGCGAGCCAACGTCGCTCACGCGAATCTTGTCTGCTATTGTTTCTCTCTCATGGCCGACGCCATCCTAGGGTTTTGCTTACCTCACGCCCTGTTATTTTCCTTTGAAGCAAGGTTAGGAGGAGGCTGGGCTGGGCTCTTTTTCCTTTTTAATTTTGATGTGGGCTTTGAAAACAATGGAAGAGGTAGGCTAAAGAAAAAGACAAATATGGGCTAAAAAGAAAAACAAAAGATGGCCCCAAAAAGAAAGAGCAAGACTAGATGGGGGCGGACGGGGCTTAGAAAGCGGAAAATGCCAAAGTGGGCTGGACAAAACCAGCCCACTCGATTTTATTTCTATATCCCCCTTTTTTTTCTTTTTAATTTTAATTAATTAATATAATTTTTATTTTTTATGAAAATTTTGCTATCTCTCGCTTTTTTGTTTTTATCTTATCCATTCTGTTTCTTGAATTTTTTATTTTTGCAAAATAAAATGGATAACTACAAAGTCGATAGAGATTCAAGTGTCAACAATATAATCTCATGTTTTTAAAGGAAATATCTATTTTTCCCTTACCTGCTGTGAAAGATGAAAATTTATAGAAAATGACATGAAACTAAATTAACTAAATTACTGATAACAAAAAAATACGTAGTACTAATAATTTTAAACTATAATTTGCTAAAATTTGATAAATATAGCCACTTTAATATATTCAGTGAGGTATTTGAATAAAAAAGAATAAACAAGTTAAATGAAGAAGGAAAACGTCTCAATAATAAAAAGGTAACATGACAAAAATTGATTACTAATCTTATATATTGAAGGGTTAATTTATATAAAATCATTTAGTATTATCACTATTGTTGTGTACAAAAACTGAGATTGTTCCTAAATATTAAATTTAGAGCAGATTCGACACTCCGCACTTGTTAGACTATTTAACGTGTATATATTAACCGAAATTGTCCATTCTTGGTCATGATTCACGAGGCATTAGGCCCCTGAAACCCAAAAGGAGTAAGTCGAGCACTACTCGACTCATGAAGATTGAGGACGTTATAGCACAATGGCTCATTCCCATCAAGTTCACGATCATTGTTACTTTAATTATCCTATTCAATTAGAATTGATTGTCTAAGAAGAATGTCAACCGAACTCGATTAGAAAATAAATCTAATTGAAGCTCGAGTTCAAATATTGGAACTACTATAGATTGGAGAAACAATATTATCTATCTATTCTTAATATTGGCAATTGTGAATTTGAGAAATGATATAGTTTATTTTTATGGGCCTCCCCTTGACCTGGATATGTTCTTTGCAGCCGCAAAGCCAAAAAATAACCATGCATGCTGTTGTCATGTCCTATGTTGTTACCAACATCTACAATATTTCAAAGAATTCAATCAAGTAACATGGCTGTGACACCAATATGTTACAAGATACCATACATTGGCTGGCCTCCCTGACCCAGAATATCCAGAGATGGTATCATGGGCTGTTCGTGGGTGACCACGGTTCTACGGTAGATGGTTTTGTTCCGGTTCTATCGATATCAGCAGAGAATTGTAAGTCTAGTATCTGATTATCAATATATAAAGATGACAAGAAACAAGAAAGAGAGCGTAAGTACTTTAATGCAATAGCCCATCAGGTCTCTGCAAAATGAGAAAATGCTCAGTAGAACGCCATGGACAGGAAATATGTGATTGTAATTGATCATGGCATGTTAGCCAAAAATAACTACTGAGTACCACGTTCCTTTCTTTCTCGTGTGAATTATTCGATATGTGATAGAGCATGCATACATTGCCAGTGAATTCATTAATGATGCCTACTAATTCAGCAGATAGTATATTTCATTCTTTAAGGACTAAGACGTCTTTGTTAAGATCCAATGTTGTTTATTTTGTGGACACGATCATTTCGTAATTTCTTCAGTGTATTATGCTTGCATATATGAAGAGATGCATCATGATGCAGATCGTCTACTGAGTTTTGATTGATAAGTAAGTACGACTGAAGAACATAAATCCATACATAAAAAGAATCAAATGCAGAAAAAGTAATATCAACTGTAACCGATATCCAGCTATTATTAAGCCCAGTTGGAACTAGATTCGCAAGGCTGTGACAAAATAAAGTGAGCACTACTATTCCAATACGCTTTCAAAATCAGATGGTTTGCTTGCTTTGTGAGAGAGCTTGGCTTAGACATGTTTGCGATACCCCATTCTCAAAGAAGATATTTAGGGATCTGATAGCATTGCATCAACATCCTGCGTGGCATCCATATTTTCACTCGTATCCATCAATATATTGACACGTCTCTACCAATTCCATGTCAATAATTGATGTGGAATCTAAGCAAAGAAATTAAAAAGTCTTCTCTCTTCAGCTATCTCTCTCCTCCTTCGTTCGTAGCCACCCAAGGTCCGGCAACCGCTAATTGGCTAGAGGAAGAAGGGAAGGAAAAAAAAAGAAACAAAAAGAAAAAATAAATAAAATTTCCAAAAAAAGTTAAAATATTATTAAAAATTATCTCTATCAACACCGCACATGCCATATAAAATGACCAACATCCATGTTAATGATTTTTGGTCAAAACTGGCTGAATGACTGAAATGACATAAATACAAAAAGTTTATAAATCTACTAGGAAAAAAAAAGAGTTCAAAACCCAATTGACACAATTATAATAAATTTATGACTTTTTTGGTTATTTTTCTTATTATAATGGTAACGATAATGTGGACTATCTGAAGTTGAGAGGCCAAAATGAGGGATCACAAGATAACATTCATTCGGTGGCTTGGTTTAGCAACATGACGATTGAGATGGTACATACATAGTCATAATAATAGTGCAAAAAATAACCAATCACCCTACCATAAATATCTTCATGAGAGGTGGAGCAAGGAGACTTGCCGCCACGGCGCACTGGCAAAGCAGAGCTCCGCGGGTACGAAGAAGTACGCGAGCGAGAGTGAAGGTCGGACGTGCGGGAGAGTGAGGAAAAACGCGAGGAGGAGGATGATAAGCACATCAGTTGAAGTAGTTCTTTTTATTTCCTTCAAAATGAGTATAGGTTAGATCAGCTCAGATTGTCTCTTCGATACACAAATTGAAGGAGCAAAACCATGATGGTTTGTTGAAATTGGGAGCACTTGCAGTTGACGGAAAAGGAAATTCAGTACAAATACGATTGATGATCATGACCGCACATGCTTGGCTAACGCACTATGTATGAGCCTGTCCGCCATTCTGATATCAATCATGATATTGATGGGGAAGTGATGAAAACGATTATTTATATGCTTATTTAAATTCATTGATGGGAGTACTGTTTTTCATTTGGGATTTATTTGAGGATTAGTGGATGGGCTGGAGTAAGACATTGGTGAATGCAGACATAGAATTCTAAGAGAACTAGAGAGACAAAATTTACGTTGTTTAGCGTAGCTTAACTCGAAACATTGTTTTAGAATTCATGTACAGGGGCAATTGATACTCGCACAGAGAACTCCTACATGATTCAAGTCACCATTGCATATTCTGCCCTAAAGATTTTGCCAGGTAGCCCATCTCGATTTTTTTTTTCCATACGGAGTCGGAAGTAGATAACTAATAAGTTCAGTAGTTTTCATCAAAGAAAATAATTTTTTTAGTCAATAAGACTATACCATTGATCAATAATTATTAGGTTTTTTATTTTTATTTTTATGAATATGTGTCTTTGAAAAAAAAAAAAGAATGCAAAATCTTCTAAGAATTTATTTTATAATTGACCCTAATGCATGATGAACAAACATTTTGCTCTCATTCGAATAGGAGTTACATGGCTTATATCTACTTCGTAATCGTTTATAGGTCCACGAACTCCTATGCTGAATTAATCAAACGTGCGAGTTAGATGAATTAGGTCGGTCTTATTTCCAGGCCAAATGAATTATGATACTTTTTTTATCGGCAATTCTGGGGTCCTTTTCACTTTTAGTGTAATATATGCTTCAAAAGATAAATTGAAGTGATGATTTTATTATTTTCCAAAACACCATATAATAAGAATAATATATGGACGACAAAAATGACAAGGTAACGAAAATTCTAAAAAATAAAAAAATAAAAAAATTTGTCAACACTTATGACACTTATAAATCTTTTTTTCCTTTTGCGTCCTAAAATTTATGATGAATTTATAAATATCATGGTCTGTGGCCTCTCATCTCCGGTCTCGGCCATGCCTGGGCCCCCGCGGGTTTGGTAGGTTGGTGAAGCAAGAAAGAAGAAGCGTCGTCTTCTTCGGAGAGGAACTGGAATCGAAGTATAAGAAGAGGAAGATCGCACGATTCAGAACCGGAGTCCCAAACCCATGACTCGTCTTCGAAGCTCTAGTCGTTACTCTGACGACTTGGATGGAAGCAACGGAGATGCGCAGCTTGAGGGTTATTACAGAGGAAGAAATCGAGGCTTACAAAGCGAAGAGGGTATGTGCATTACGTGCAATATTGGTCTTTTGTTGATTTGATTTTCGTTGTTTTGCTTTGTATAATTGATTATCTGCCTTTTCTTGTTATAATTATTCGGGCAATGCACCCAGTCACTTTATTCTAATGCTTCAAATCCTTTTAATGATTCTAACCTCAATGAAAAACTGAACTATCGTATCAATAGTCAACCAACTATATATATGCGGTTAGACTTTTTGCACAAGCATCTGGACACAAATCGACCGAGATTTGTTCAATGTTTCATCATCAAACGTATATAATAGTGTTAGGACTAGCACCTAAAAACAACTTCGACAGATATAATGTGCAAATTAAGTTGCCACTAAGCTAATTTCCTTTTTGCCATATAATGTTGAATCTAGACTGGAATATAACTTGTAAATTATGGCAAGCCTCCTAAAGTTTAGATGATCAATACATATATGGGCTATGGAGAAAAAGAAGAAATTATTCAGGTACATGATGGGATAACAATGTATTGCGCAGCAGTTATTTGGGCATGTCATCTAAAAGGTCATCTTGGTTCCAATAACATACATCAGAGCCTTTGGTTTAACCAAAGTCTTAACGCCCTAGTCTTCAACCAACTTATCAAACTTTTTCTTTTGCATCTGAAAACTAGTGATTGAATTTCATCTCATAGAGGTGTAAATTAACATATCACAAAAGAAAAGACGACGACAGCAGCAATCACTAGCTCGTAGATCAACTAGGTTTTCAAAGTCTCGACTAGCAATATGTGGATTGTTCAAAAGCGAAGAGAAACAATAGCAAGTAGTAACATTGTGTACTTGAATCTTGTTTCAAATGAATATACTAAGTTACTTAACAAAACATAAGTAGGTATCTTAAGAAGTTATGAATCAATCACCGGATAGGAGTTCAATGCATCACTTTGCTAATCAATTTTGGAAACCCTTTTCCCCTTAAAATTGACTTTAATTAAAAACTATTTATGAGTGAGAGAACTTATAAAAGCTATATAATAAATGAAGATAGGTTTTTAATCGAATGATATAAAAATGATTACTAGTGTGTTAATCAAATGTTTACTATTTTTTTTCTATAATAAAAATGATTGCCAGAAAAGAAAAAGAGAGAAAAAAAGATAAACAAAAAGAAAAAAAGAAAGAAAGAAGTAAAAGGGTTTCTATCCTACCCAATCAACGTGAATGTTATACATACATACATACATACATACATATATATATAAATATATATGTATATGTATATATTATTTTTTCATTTTTTTCTTTCATCCTTTGTTGGTAAATACCTAATGGTGCCGTGTCTAGAAAAATTGGAAAAATTTATTAGGTAAAAAGGGAGGCAGTATTTAAAGATTTTATTTATCTCGCTAACTTGGAGGATAACGAGTTTTCATTTTTAATTCAAATTAATAACACATAACTCATTTCTTATGTGTGTGAAGATAGAAATAGTGAAGTGTAATTAATAGAGAGTACAATAATATGTAAAGATTCTGATATGTTTTTTAAACATACTTTTCATTGTCATATAAGTGAAATTAATAGAGAGTTTGATGTTCATGGAATACTCGAAAAAAATTTTAGTACAAATTTAGAACGGTAAACATTCATAGATTACTTGTCAATTATTTTGAACGTTGTAAATTATGATTGCTATCTAGAACTAAGTGTAATTGTGGGCACGGTAGATACTTACAAAGGTTTATCACGAACTTTCTTCTTCTTCTTCTTTTCTGGGTAAAAAGTTGAGATTGAGGTCATGATCGGATTTGTTTAATTATTAGGATAGATTTACAAAGTGCCCAAGAGATTTAAGAGATTTCCTTATAATTATTACAACTCTTTTTAATTACGAATTTGAAAAGTGTTTGTTAATGGGGATCAACTTGGTTTGAAAAGGCAAAAAAATAAAAATAAAAGTTGGTTGGATCAAGAATAGTTGGACCAATCTAATCGAATCCACCAAAGTCCAAGTTGTTATATGGATATTTTGAAGGCATTTTATTGAAACACTGCGAAAAATAACTATCTTTATTTATTTGAAATTGCACTTTACACAATATCTAATCTTAAAATCCTATACTTTTGCATCTCAATACATAAAAAAAGGTTAATAACTTGAAAAATCCTAAACTAGTACAGTTTAGACATATTTATCCTAAACTATTTTTTTGACCACAGCAAACTAGTATACATTTGACAAATTTATCCCAAACTGGTATGCTTGTGATAAATTTGCCATCTGTTAGTTTCCGTTAAATTTTGCTGTCAAATTACTAATTTGAATGACACGTAATAATTAATTGATGTACCGGTTTGGGATTTTACTCTCCATTTACCATAATTATAAAAATTTTGTATTTTTTGTGGTATTAATCCAATTTAATGGATGGTATATTTATTACAAATGTATTAGTTTCAGGTTCTTGGCAGTCAAATAAATTAATTTGTGGTAAATTTATCATAAGTATACCAGTTTTTGATTTTTTATGGTCAGTTAGGATAAATTTGTCATAAGCATATGAATTTACGATTTTTCATTATCAAAAAATTAGTTTAGGAAAAATTTGTCATATGTATGTTAGTTTGGGGTTTTTCAGAGTATTACCCTTACAAGAAATAAAACAAAAGAACTTACACTTTTTTAAATAGTAATTTTTTTCTAATAATTTTTCCTCACGGTTTCCTTAAAGCATTCAGCTCTCCCCTCGCCACGGTTTCCAAATCTATCCTATCCAATCAATGTGAAGATTATATATATTTTTCTTTTTCTTTTTTGTTTACTTTTATCATCTTTCATTTTTTCCCTTCATCCTTTGTTGGTAAATACCTAATGGTGCCGTGTCCAAAAAAAAAAAAAAATTGGAAAAAATTAATAGGTAAAAGGGGAGGTGATATTAAACGATTTTATCTTGAAAAAACTTCTCCTAACTGGTAAGATAAGAAGTTTTCATTTTTAATTCAAATTAGTAATCGATAACTCGTTTCGTTTGTGTGTGAAAATAGAAATAATGAAGTGAAATTAATAGAGAGTATAATAATATATAAAGATTACAATCTGTTTTTTAAACATACTTTCCATTGTCATATAAGTGAAATTGATACAGAGTTAGATGTTCATAGAATACTCGATAATTTTTTGAGTCCAAATTTAGACGAATAAACGTTCATAGATTACTTGTCAATTATCTTGAACATTGTAAATTACGAATGCAAAATTAGAGTTAAGTGTAATTGCAAGCACAGTAAACACGTACAAAGGTTTATCATGAACTTTGTTCTTCTTCTTCTTCTTTTGGGTTCTTATAATTATTATGACTCTTTTTAATTACAAATTTGTTTGTTAATGGGGATCAACTTGGTTTGAAAATTTGTTAATGGGGATTGACTTAGTTTGAAAAGGCAAAAAGAAATAAAATTTGGTTGGATCAAGGATAATCAGATAGATCTAATCTAATCGAATTCACCAAAATCCAAATTGTTATATGGATATTTTGAAGGCATTTTATTGAAACAACGCAAAAAATAGGCATCTTCACTTATTTGAAATTGCACTTTGCACAATATCTAATGTCAAAATCCTCTACTTTTACGTCTCGATATATAAAATAAAACAAGAGAACTTACACTTTTGTTAAATAGCAATTTTTTTCCTAATAAATTTTCCCCATGTTTTTACTAGAGCATTCAGCTCTCCCCTCGCTGCGGACCCCAAATCTATCCTATCCAATTAATGTGAAGATTATATATATATTCTTTTTGTTTTCTTTTATCGTCTTTCATTTTTTTTTTCCTTGATCCTTTGTTGGTAAATACCTTATGGTGCCCCGTCCAGAAAAAAATTGCAAAGATTTATTAGGTAAAAAGGGAGGTAATTACAAATTTGAAAAGTGTTTGTTAATGGGATCGGCTTGATTTTAAAAGGCAAAAAGAAATAAAAGTTGGTTGGATCAAGTATAGTTGGACTGATCTAATTGGATCCACCAAAGTCCAAATTGTTATATAGATATATTGAAGGCATTTTAGCTACAAATTCTTCCCTGATCTCCTATCTAGGGCACGCCTGAAACCCCCAAAACTGGAGCCGTTCGCGGAAATCGCATAGAAACAAGAAGAAGAAAGCATCCTCTTCTTCGGAGAGGAACCGGAATCGAGGTAGAAGAAATGGGAACGATCGGACGGAACATGCGTAGCTC
Source organism: Eucalyptus microcorys (assembly GCA_014182515.1). Lineage (NCBI taxonomy): Eukaryota > Viridiplantae > Streptophyta > Magnoliopsida > Myrtales > Myrtaceae > Eucalyptus > Eucalyptus microcorys. The sequence continues at coordinate 3,885,414 of CM024568.1, read as the reverse complement.
GAGGCTTATTTTACAGAGCGTTCAGAATTTGGTCTTTTGTTGATTTGAATTTCGTTGTTTTGCTCTGTGTAGAATTGATTGATTATCGGCCTTCTCTTGCTGTGATTATCCAGGCGATGTGCGTTGCCAATAAGTTGAAGTGATGGTCCTTTCAGTGATTCTAACCTCAACGAGAAGTGTAAGTTTTCGTTCCTGAATTGAGGATCGCCCTTGAAGTGATTGTCGGTTCAGGGACGATCTTGATTTCAATCATAATGTGGCTGGTACTTGCGAAGCTGAATGCTGATTTTTGCCCTTTTCCTTGAACGGCACGAGCCTTTATTTCTTGGCCATTCTAAATGGGGAAAAACCTAATTTTGATCTTATTTTTAGTGTCGCAAGGAATTAATTTCACTCTGCGGACAAGAGGAATAAGTTTTAGAGGCATGGTTAGGGAAATCCGACCCCGAGGCCCAGGCTGAGTATAGTTTGGAGCTTGCAAGTTTTCACTTTAAGAAGCAAAACAAGCTGGAGAGCGGCCTACTACTGAATTAAAATAAGGAAAAATCAACTAGCCTGCTGGTTGCTAAACTACATGTTTATTGCTCCTTTTCCCACTGTCGAGCTGCCACTTACCTAACGTATCTTGCTCACATACTTTTGCTTGAGATTTATAAGATGCATTTGACCCTCACTGACATCACTTTTGGCATGCGGACATGTCGGCTAATGGTGTCCAGATGAATTGTCCTTTCCCAATTTTATTACTTTACTATTTACCATTTATAATAATAGGCCGTTGCTGGTGTTTCTTGCCTTCCATATTTGGAGATGCAGGTTAAACAAGAGTGTTTTAGAATAGTCGTGTCCATGCTCTTTGTAGCAAGAATATTATCTGCAGCTTGGAAACCTTTCTCCTTTCGAAAATTATTTGTGGATAATGCATTCTTGTGAAGAAGATGAACATTAAAGTTTTCGTTCTTGATGATTATGATATCTGACATAGGTTAAGGAAATTGCAGGTTTGTATTGGAAAAAGAAGATTGAGCGTGACGTCACCCTGAGTGCAGGTCTCGATTTGTTCTCTATCAAAGCAGAGAAAATGGAGGCAGAAAGAAAGAGTCGTATAAAAAAAGGTTAAATTTTTTCACGTAATTTGGTTTCTTTTTTTCTTGTCGATACTTTGTTTTCAGGACAATCTGTGTGCTTGATGCTTGGCTTATAGATTTTGTATGTGGTGATTCCGGTGAATTTATTTGGCTAAGATGCTGAATCATTTGGGTATAGAAACAGATGATCTTTATGCTAGTCAAATTTAGCATCATAATTTGATGAGCATAGAATCAGGTATTTAAGAAGAACAGGTTGAATATAAAAATAGACGGTGGATTGTCTATGAACTACTTATCTTGCATATTTGTTGACGGTGGATAATGTAATGAAATTAGTATTTACAGTGGAACTCATAAATTCATTTGTAACTGGATAATAAATTGAGAAGGGATCAAAATAACGTGCATAAATATGCAAGGCAAAAAGTTCAGGGGGGACTATTTGAAGCCTTTTTTGCTCCATCAAGTTCTTTGAAAAATGTATTGTTCCTCATATGGTGCAATGTATGACATATTTTTCTTTCCTAATCCTACTCATTCCATATTCTAGGATCTTTCAGATCTTATAAATGGCCATCTGTTGCTTTTATTCGCACACTACAGATTCATCAGTGTTTTGTTATGGTTTCTTTGTTGAGCTAGTCTTTTTGTTTAGGAATCCGCTATTTCCTGTACTATGCTTCAAATGCGTTGCCATTGCAGAGTTCAATTTATATTTTCTTCAAAAATTGGTGTTTGAATGCCTTTAGGAGATAGTTGGCTTGACAGTCCTCTCAAAGTTTCTCGACCTATCAGATGGATCCCCTTTGACTTCTCCGGTTATGCTATTAAGTTTACTACTCAGTGAAGCAATGTTTTTGATTGTCTTAGTTGCTGTGAAGTAGAAACCCAAGCTAGCGAGACTTATGGCCCTTACTTATACCTTAGTTGGCATTTTCTTTCTTTTCATAGTATGCTGCTCAACCCATGTAATCCAACTTAATCGTTTCGGTTTAATAGCAAACCTCTGAAATCTGAATAAAAGGACTATTGCATCCCAATTTTCATCCATTTAATGTCTCCACAAAAAAGATGCTCTGTGAAATTCCTTTGCATTTGCCTAGTTTGTTTATCCATGAAGAAGTGGTACTAGGTTAGGTTTGAGGCTCTTGGATTTCTTCTGTAAAGCTCTTTGGACCGGAGAAACAAATGACTGAACCTTCGTGTATGTCTTTGGGACAACATTAATGTCGGAAACATCTTAGGTCCTTTCTTTCATCAAGCATCCCCTTTATTTTTTGCCCTTCCTTTGAGGCTATCGGATTAACATTTGGATCTTTAGGTCACGCATCATTCGTTACGTTGTTTGAGCCTTGAGTGATTTGTTCTGAGCTGTAGTGCATGGATAATTTATTCTTTTGTACCTGCATTCAACATTCATATGCCTTCATTGGAAGGTGGTTATATTCAGGTTTACTTCTTTATAATGTCCCTTTAGTGAGATCAAGTTACTTAGGCTGTTTGTTTCCACCTTCTATAAGAAACTAGAAACAAAAAGAACGGAATGACCATCATAAGTAATTTTACCTGCAAATTGTTATTGTAGCCAAACCATTGTTGGAGTTGTACATGGTGGGGCCCAGGTCAAATTTGTTGACTTGGGCACATATATAAAACGCCAGGTTTCTCTTCAGCGAGAAGGACCGCCGCTTGAGAATATAGAAGAGCCGTATAAAGCGAAAGGCCGCAAGCCGTCGTATAAAGCATAGAAGAAAGAACTCAGTTATTGTGTACTGCTTTGGGCTTGAACACTAGCGACGTTGTGTTGTGAGTTTACATATTTATTTATAAATATTTTAGGTTTAGGTTTAAATCTAGGTATGAAAAACACTGAGTGTGTGTGAACAATTATAAACTCTATTTCTCTTATTATAGTAGATTATTTATTACTCGATCTTCCCATGGATGTAAGTACTGATATTCAGACCGAATCATGTAAATATTTGATGTACTTATTATTCGTCGTTTATTTCTTTGGTATTTTTTTCGTTGACTTATTTGCAAGATCTTGTCGTTTTTGCATATTATATTTCAACAGATTCCATGATCGTCCCCGAAGACTTGTTGATCGAGATCCTAAAAAGACTCCCCGTCAAATCCCTTTGCCAATTCACTTGCGTCTCCACTCGTTGGCTCTCTCTCATCTCCGATCCTTACTTCATCGACTTGCATTTGACTCACTCCGCGACTCGCCCGAAACTCCTTGTTGGTTTCCACGACCCAGATGATGAGTGTGGAGGAGTCTTCTCAGTCGACCAACTTGAGCCTCACAACGGTCGAGCCCAAATCGCTACACTGCCCCTTTCATTTCATGGCTGGACTGGTCCTTTCGTTTTGCAGTCTCAAGAAGGCCTCGTCAGCCTCGAAGTCGGCTGTCACATCCAAATTGCAAATCCCTTGACAGGGACGTATGCGACTTTCGGATTGCCTAGAATAACCGAGCGATATGCTTCTTTTTCGTATTATCAACAAATGCATTCTTTTGGATTCGATCCTGTCGAGAGGAAGCATAAGGTTTTGAGCACACGTGTGATTAGTATGGGAGGGCTCGATGGCAGGTTGATCATGGAGGCATGGGTGCTCGCCCTGGGGACAGAGAAGTGGAGGCGGGTCGAAGGTTGTGCAGCCCATGATAAGAAGGGTCGCGAGGTCTGCTTCGATGGGGTGGTCTATTATATGGCTTGGAGTTGTTTGCATGGCGTCCATGGGGATGATTACCTGGTGGCGTTTGATGTTAGGACGGAGAGTTTTCGCATGGTTACAATTCCCGCCGAAGCCCACAAAGATATACACAGAGCCCTCCTTATTAAATTCGAGGAGCACGTTGCGATGGTGAATCGTAACAATGCTCTGTCTTGTGAGGAGATTATTATGTGGATCCTGGAGGACTTTGATCAGGAAATATGGAAGAAGAGAGTTTTCAGCTTGCCCTCATATTGGAAGGAGATTGTCGCGGACCACCGAGTTTTTCCAGTGGGTACGGTTCGTTCTGGTGAACTATTGTTCGCGCCTCGAACCTTATCAAAGCCTGTGTGCATGTTTTACTACAACTTGAAGACCAACGGCTTAAGGCGGAGTGAAATTTGCGGGTTGGATGATGTGTCTCCTGAATTTTGTGCTTTGACTTTTTAGATCATGTCGAGAGTTTACTCTCGCCAAGAGGTCTTCCCTGTAGGAAATAGCTAGCATTCATTCTTGATTAATTCCATTAATCCTAGATTAAGGTTTGGATTTTTGTACTTTCAATTGATTACATTACTTGCAAATTCATTGATTACATTAGAAAAACAATACCTTTTGAAGAATTGTCGGTGCACTATCTTAGTAAAATTCATTAACACTAATGTTTGCAATATTGAATGTGATTATACGAAGTTTTTTATTTTTTTTATTGAAAATAAAAAGGAAAGCAAAATGAAAAAGCGCATGTGCCATTTGAGTTTTGATTTGAAAATCGTGCTGTGACCGCTTAGGAACTGATTGGTTTCGCTTCGCTTGAACCCATTTCGCTTCTCTGATTCGATTGTTGGTGTCGGTTTATACTTGCACACGAGTGTGATGAAAGTTGGAAGAATGGAATGATTTTTCGAAAACCAATTCTGTTGCTCCGATTTGAGTTTTGGGTTTTGGTTACGTGTCTCAATCTGTTCACTGCATGCATTTGGGTGATGGGATGAAATACACCCTGCCACTTTTTTTTTTTTTTTTTTTTTCCTGGGGAGGGGGCGAGGGGGTGTGTGGGGGGCGAGAGAGAGGTTGATTTGATATTGACATTGTTCCAGAAGGTAAGGTAACCACTTTGATGCTAATGGCAAGTCCCCCTTAGGATAGTGTCGAATCCTTGGGTTCTCATTGATTGTCGGAGTGGGAATCTACATCAATTTTCTTCTGGAAAGATGCAGCTTTCCCCGGCTCCGCTGTTATTAGCCCGCGGAATTAACCCGGTTCGGGATATTGTGTGGGCGTGTCTTACTCAAGTTCGCAATTCTAGCAATGAGATTTTGGCGAGCCTTTTGATAGAGTATGTCCCTACCTAGGAAACTCCAGTCTGGAGGTATAAATTGGATCCTTGTTGTCATTTGTTCAGAAATGTATGATCTTCTTGAATCTTTCGGTCGTCGGGACTCTTTCTAGAGATGCTGTTTAATCAAGAAAAGAAAAGTGGGGGTGGGATGTATTTCGTGAAAGGTTTTTGATACTTAAGATGCGCATGTTGACTTGTTTAGGACATTACTGTGGAGAAACCTTGGGATTCTTGAAAAAATAGTTTGTACATGTGGTATTTGTAGTGCTTCCGCTTTGCAGAGTTGCTTCTTATAGTTGACCTGGTTTTACGACTTTTCAGATGAAGCAAGAATTCTCGAAAATTGATGACATTAATGAGACTGATGGAAACATCCATGGTCCAATAAATTGTCAGGAGATACGGGATTCAACAGAGATCATTATCATTGATGAGAGTAATGGAAAGAGTTCGAGGTAAAAAAAAAATGATGATCCCCGGCCGTTTCATCCGATATATCTAGTGATGGTCTGCCTTATGCTCCCAAGAATTTTCCTCTTCCCGGTGATAAATGGTGAGGGAAAGTGGGAAGAGAGTGGCCATTATTGGCCATTATCAGGATAGGTACCTTTATCTTCCTAGGCGACTCCGTGTGTGTTTGAGAAGTTGACGTGCGAAAAGTACTGCTTTGTGAGTAAGCTTTCGGTTGAACGGCATATCCGAACCAAATTCCCTGTTGTGGATATTGATGCCTTCTTCATATCTTTCATTTGGAAAGTTTCCTCGAGTAAACTGCTGTTGATACATTAATTTAACATGAGAAAACTTATGGTTGTTTACTTAATTTTTATAGAATATATTAGATCACCTAGTAACTCTTCAAAGTCAAATTGTTCTCTCTCACTTGCATTTAGTATTGTTCGTCCAGTTAACTTTGTTTTGTTCAGTCACCAAGTTGTGAATCTCACTTGGTCCCTCCACTCGCTCGTGCCCAAATTTTGCTTCATTTCACTCAACAAAGTGATTTTTACTCATAATGACTTAGATCCTTTACTAATGTCGTCCAGTTCCTATAGAACCTGTCACTAAAATACTCCTAGAATGGGATAGGGATAAGCGGATCCCTCACTGCTGCAGGTTGGAAGTTCAAATTTGGTGACTCATTCACAGCTCATCCCACCTACTCTTATTTGACGGTTGTTGCTCCTTTTGCACAACATCGGTGGAGGTCCATCATTATTAAATAATTGTAGATGACAGATTTTTTTAGTTTTTATTTTTTATTTTTTTTTCCGCTTTGTGTGTTAAATAATGCCTATAGGTAAATCTATGTTGGTGTTTTTGTGGAAGCATGAGTGTGTGTGCAAGTGTGTATGTGAATAAAAGTGGACTACAACAGCTAGGGAGTATGGGTAAAAAACAAGGAACTTTTATTATGAAAGTTGATATTACAAGGGAAGTGTTTCTAGTTTTTCTACTACATAACAGACACCACAACCCCTATTTATAGGCGTGAGTACCGCCTTACACAACCGACTTTGAGGACTTCTAGTTGCTTCTCCATTTTTCTGTATTTTTCTATTCTTTGTAGCTTTACAGCTTTTGTTGACTCTTCTTCTCTTTTGCCTTTTTGTTGCCCACGTGGTCTTGCTGCCCACGTACCGGAAACTTCTTCAACATTTGAGAGTTTTCTTTTTTGGCTTGTACAAATTGTTGCCGCCACTTTTTCATTCTTTGAGTAGTCTAGTGTAGTCTAGAGTTTTCCAAAAATGGATCACTTTTTAACACTCCTCCTTGATCCATTTTTGTGATACTTCGAGCATGCTTCTCAATGTCTCGAATTTTGTTGTCGGTAGTGCTTTAGTGAATATGTCCGCAATTTGGTCTTCAGTCTTACAATACTTTAGCTCGATCTCTCCTTTGTTTTGCACTTCACGAATGAAGTGATATTTTATATCAATATGTTTCGTTCTTCCATGAAAGACTGGATTTTTTTATATTGCAATCGCGGACTTGTTGTCACAAAATATTGGCGTTGATTCCAGTTGTGGTTCTCCAATGTCTTCTAGAATTCTTCAAAGCCATATTGCATGACTAGTAGTTGTAGTAGCCGCAACATATTCTACTTCTACAGTGGATTGTGCCACTGAGTTTTGTTTTTTAGATATCCATGAAAATATTCCAGAACCTAATGTGAATGCATAACCAATGGTGCTCCTCCTGTCATCATATGATCTTGCCCAATCGCTATCAGTATAACCGATCAACTTAGTTGTTGCACTAGGTCGGTACCAAATACCATAATCAGTGGTTCCTCGTAAGTATCTTAGAATTCTCTTGGCTGCTCCAAAATGAATTTGGCTTGGACTCTGCATAAACCGTGATAGTAAACTTGTTGCATACATAATATCTGGCCATGTAGCAGTAAGATATAGTAGACTCCCAATTAGGCTTCTGTATAGTGGAGCGTCTGCTTTTTCAGCTCCATCTTTTTTCAATAGTTTCTCATTCATCACAAGTGGTGTTGCCACCGTTTTGCAATTACTCATCTTGAATTTTTCAAGGAGCTTTTTTGCATATTTCTTTTGTGAGATGAAAATTCCTTCATCTTGATTGACTTCAATATCGAGGAAATAGTTCATCAAGCCCAAGTCCGTCATTTCAAATGTCTTCATCATTTCTTCTTTAAATTCTCGGATCATTGTCTCATTGTTTCCTCGTATATATGAGATCATCTACATATAGAGAGACAATGAGAGTGTCGGACTTACCTTGGGTCTTGATGTAGAGTGTCGGCTCACTCATACTCCTCCTGAATCCTTGCTTGATGAAGTACTCATCGATTCTACTATACCACGCACGTGGTGCTTGTTTTAACCCATACAAGGCTGTTTTTAGTTTGAGAACTTTTTCTTCTTGGCCTTTGAGGATAAAGCCTTGTGGTTTGTTCCACATATATTTCTTCTTGAAGATATCCATTTAAAAATGCCGACTTCACATCTAGTTGATGGATCTTCCATTCTTTTTGTGCTGCTAGAGCTATGAGTGCCCGAATAGTATCAAGGCGGGCAACAGGAGTGAAAGTTTCAGTATAGTCAATACTTGGTTGTTACAAGTATCCTTTCACCACAAGCCTTGCTTTATGCTTCTAGATTGATCCATCCGCGTTGAGCTTCGTCTTGTAGACCCACTTGACGCCAATGATCTCTTTGTCTTCGGGTCAATCGACAAGCTCCCAAGTTTCATTTTTCTCAATCATCTTGATCTCTTCCTTCATGGCTTTTATCCAGACTTCTTCTTTGGATGCTTGTTCGTAGTTTTCTGGTTCCAAAACAGCAAAGTTGCATGTGTCATAAATTCTTCTAAGGGCTTTTACCCTTAGTACTGGAGACTCTGGAGTAGATTCTTCTTGCGTTACTCTTGGAGAGCTTGGTGGAGTTATGTCATGAGTGGTGGAATCCGGTACTTCTCCTTCTTCTTGTGACATTGACTCCTCTTGAGCAGGTGGTATGTCTGGCAAGGTAATATACTTCTTCTCGATCTTCTTGTCCTCCCAATTCCAGGCAGCATTCTCGTTGAACTCAACGTCTCGACTAATCATAAGCTTCTTGGTTCTTAGGTTGTAAACCCAATAGCCTTTTGATTGGTCACTGTAGCCAAGGAATATTCATTTTTTTGTCTTTTCATCTAGCTTACTCATTTTCTGAGTAGGGATGTGGACGTAGCAAATGAATCCAAACACTTTGAGATGCTTTGCTGAAGGCTTTCGTCCACTCCATGCTTCGACTGGAGTTTTATTTTGAACAGCTTTAGTAGGACACATGTTTAACAGGTATGCTGCAGTATAAACTTGTCACGCCCCGACTCTCGGTCACGTGATCATCCTTCCATCTTGGTCGATTTTATAATGCGATATCCCAGGACTACATATCGCCGACCCTTTCCTTACTTATTTGCACATGCAGAAACATTTATAAAAATCCCCAGACAATAAAACAATGGGATATACAAGTAGGACTAGGAAATTGAACCGGAAAACCAACACCCTTATGTTCATATACAAGCCATACCAAAACAATTGGTTTCTACTCAAATTGATTCTATAGCAAAAGTCATCAGGATCCTACTCTGGATCATCCTCGAGGTTTTTCTCCAGATACACCTCTTCGAGTTCTTTCTCCTCAGGTTCTTCACCAGGGTCCTGAGATGTTTTCCCCAAACCGGGATGAGATTACGTCTCAGCGAGTTCTACCCCACTAAGCCCAATTAGTGAACCATTATACTATAGGCTGCTTAAACATGCACAGGGCAGAGGACTTACCTTGGCCTCAGATTCCACCTGCAAGTCAGTACAATTCATATAGGCATCCAAGCAATCACATCACTGATCGAAGCCTTGATCAAATTGACCTAGTCGATTACATGTCAACAAGACCACTCACGGTCATTTCCATTCAATCAATCAATTCACAACATCATCTCAAAGCAATGATCAATCGACTTAATCGATTACATGACACTCTGACTATTTCTCGGTTCATTCTAGTCATTGCTATACAGTCTCATCTGATAAAACCAATCACCGAGCCACATGCATTCTCCGAAGTAATACATTAATTTACCAAGCCACGTGTCTCTCCCATGATACCATGCTTAACTCACTGGGCTCACGTGCATTCTCCAAGGTGATGCATCAAGTCACCGAGCCACGTGCCCTTTAAAATGCCATTCTGAATCGCCGAGCCCACGTGCATTCTCCAAGGCGATGCATCAAGTCACCGAGCCCACGTGTCTCTTCAAGATGCCCAATGTACTCATTGGGACCACGTGCATTCTCGAAGTAATGCATCAAATTACCGAGCCCACGTGTCCTTTTAGATGCCAAATGTACTCATTGGGACCACGTGCATTCTCCGAAGTAATGCATCGAATTACTGAGCCCAAGTGTTCTTTTAGATGCCAAACTCTGTCACCGAGCCACGTGCATTCTCCGAGGCGATATCTCTTATCACCGAGCCACGTTCATTCTCCGAGGTGATGGAGCCAATCACCGAGCCACGTGCATTCTCCAAGGTAATATATTAATTTACCGAGCCACGTGCATTCTCCGAGGTGATGTAGGACATACATTGATCCACTATACAAAATGCTCATTCTCCCAAATGACGTACGTGGTCATCGAGCCAGCATACCTCTCACATATTCCCTTTCATTTCCACAATTTCTACTGAAATTGGTAGTCTACCATCATGCCTCTGCATTGCCAATCAATCCTCAATTGTCCAACGGTCAATTCTTCAAATCAAATCAATTTGGGAAAAGTCCCCTAAAATCCACAATTTAATCAATTCAGCACAAATTAAAGCTCAAATGAATAAACGGACTGCGCCACGACAATCAGCATGAAATTCCGGTCACCGGCCATCCCGGTTGAATTTCCGGAAAAATAATTATTTAATTAATTAATTTCGGAAATTAAATAAATAAATACAATATATTCAATTCAGCACAATATAAATCTCGATTAAATAAACGGACTGCGCCACGACGATCAGCACGAGATTTCGGTCGTCGGACATCAAAATCTTAATTTCCGAAAAATAAATAAATAAATAATTAATTTCGAAAATTAATTAATAAATATTAGAAATTCAATTCAGCTCAAACTAAAGCCCGATTAAATAAACGGACTTCACCACGGTCATCAGCATAATTTTCCGGTCGCGGGCCATCCCTGTTGAATTTTCGGAAAATAAATAAATAATTAATTTAATTCCGAAAATTAATATTTAAATACTAAAAATTCCACTTAGGCCCGAAAAGCCTAATTGAGGCCCGATTAGGGTCGGGAAAAATCCCGAGATACTTCCAATAAGTAGTAGACCATGTCTACTTGTTAATTTCACAATCAATTTGTCTAATTTGCATCCCGATTGACTAATAAATGCTAATTTAACCAACTAAACTTAATTAATCACAATTAAACAACCTTAAGCATAATTAGCCAACTAATCCGGGATTAGCGAGATTACTCACCGGAATCGGGCGCAAATCGGATCAATCCGACGGGGGCGACGCGAGGAACGAGACTTCCCAAAGCGGGCTGAGCATCCGGGCTCGGGAAGGCGGCCAAAACGGCCCAAAAGGTCGCTGCAATACCCATTTTCTGCACTCTCTGTGCGCTGCTGGTTGGGGCCGTTCCGGGGTCGATTGAGGCGGCCAAGGGTAGCTAGGGTCGGGCAGAGCTCCGGCGGGTCGAGGTGGCGGCACACGGTGGCCGGAGGTGGCCGAACCGTGGCCTGTTCTGGCCAAAACGGAGCTGAACAGAGGCGGTTGGGAGCTGAGGTCGCACGGCGGGGCGGTGAGAGGCGCGGCCAAGCACGGCTGCACGCGCGCTCGCGCGGGGACGGGCGACCGGCGACAACGGCAACTCCGGTCCAGCAACGCCGGCTGCTGCTCCAACTCCGGTGTCCTCCCAGATCTGGGACCCCGAGCAGCAAACGGAGGGGAAGACAGAGGTGTCGACGGCGGCTGAGATGGATGAGGGAGAGGCGGAGACGAATGACGGAGAGGCGGAGCGGGTGATGCGCGGGCGAGGACACTTGCGGCGTGAGGCGGGGCGGAGCAGCGACAGCAAGCTGCTGTCTCTGTTTTCTGCTTCTGCTCGTTCGAACCAACCGAGGAGGAGAAGAAGAGAGATGTCGAGAGAGTGAGGGAGTCCAGAGAGAGAGAGAGTTAAGAGATAAGAGAGAGAGAGAGATGTTGAAAAGTCAAAAAGTCAAAAGTGAGGGGAGGGGAGCAAAGTTGGAACCGACAGCAAGGGGGGGCAATTCGCACGAGGGGGAAAAGAAAAGAGAGAGAGAGAGAGAGAGAAAGAAAAAGAAAGAAAGAAAGAGGGAGAGAGAAACTTGGTCCCCAGCAAGACTTTGCATTCAAAATCTCTCTTGAATTTCTCTCAATTAACTCTCACAAAAATCAATTGATATTTCCATTATCAAATTGATCATTTTCCTTATCCAAGAATCCATCATGCTTCTCAATTTCACCATCAGAATTGATCCCTGGCTTCGACTGAACAAAAATGGCCAATTTGTCTAATCAAAATCAGAACCCAAAAAAATCTGGATGTCACAAAACTGCTTCTGCCCAAAAAGTGTTGGGAAGGCCTTTCTCCTCTAGCATAGACCTTGCTATCTCCATGACAGTTCTATTTTTTCTTTTAGCTACTCCATTTTGTTCTGGGGCGTAGCCAACAGTTAGTTGATGATGGACTCCTTCATCTTCACAAAATTTATTAAACTCTTTTGAATTGTATTCGTGCCTCTGTCACTCCTTAGGACTTTGATTCTTTGGCCACTTTGATTCTCGACGTGGTTCTTGAATTTTCGAAGATAGAGAAAACCGATCTTTCTCGAAGAAAGTATACCCACGTCATTCTTGTGTAATCGTCAATGAATAGGATGAAATATTTATTTTGACTGGGTGTAGGTGTCCTCATCAGACCGCACACATCCGTGTGGACAAGTTCTAATGGCTTCTTAGCTTTCCATGCAACTCCAGATGGGAAGGACTGTCTTTCTTGTTTTCCAAGAAGACAGCCTTCACAAACATCTGAAATTTCTGTGATGGCTGGAAAATCTCTCATCATATTTTTCTGATGGAGAATTTTTAGCCCAGCAAAATTGAAGTGGCCAAAACTTCGATGTCATAGCCATGAATCATCTAGTTGAGCTTTCATGGCTATATCTTTGATATATTTCCATCGAATAGGAAAATTGTTATTTTTCATCTTAATAAAGGCAATGACATTTTTATATTTATCATAGATAATGCAGGCATCTCTATTAAAATATAGAGAATACCCACTTTGTATCATTTGGCCCACACTCAAGAGATTTTGTGCAAGACGAGGGACTATATATACATTATGTATATATTTTGGGCCTTTATTCGTTTCCACGACAATGGTGCACTTTCCTTTGGCATGTACTAATGCACAATTTCCCAACTTTACTTGGGATTTCACCGACTTGTCAATATCAGTGAATATAGATTCGTCCCCCGTCATGTGATTGCTACACCCACTATCAATGTACCATGTTTCACTTTTATTGTCATTTGTCGCTTGGCCTGCGTAGAATGTATTCTCTTCACTTTTTTTTTTCTACATAGTTTGCTCGATTATTTGTTTTCGAGCGACAATCTTTTTTTGCGTGGCCATATCTTTTACAAAAGCGGCATTGTTTTTTATTTTTAAACCAACAATCCTTCTCCAAATGATTTGTTTTCTTGCAAATACCACAAGGTGGATAATTTTCCTTTTTATAATTTCTCCTCCTCTTTTGTTTTTCCATGAGCTCCTTCCACCATTTTTAGTTTGATGAGACCGTATATTTACTTTAGACTGAAAGGCACTTTCAACTGAATCTTCATCTTGTGCCATTAGTCTTTTCTCATGTGCTTCTAGAGAGCCAATTAATTCACTTATTGATAGGGTCATCAAGTCTTTAGTTCCTTCTATAGTTGTAACTATGGAGTTGTATTTTTTGGTAAGTGACACCAATATTTTCTCAATAACCCTTTGATAAGTTATCCCATCTCCATAGGCTCTCATTTGATTAACGAGTTCCTTTAATTTTCCACAATATTCTTGTACGGTCTCATAATTTTTCATTTTAGAATTCTCAAAATCTCTTCTCAAAGTTTGAAGGCGAATAGTGCGTACCTTTTCCAATCCTTGAATTTCTTCTCGTAGTATATCCTAAGCCTCTTTTGCAGTCCTCACTCCAATAATTCTTGGAAATATGGTTTTCGAGAGTGCTTGTTGGATAAAATATAGCGCCCTTGCATCCTTTTGTAGTTGATCCTTCGAAATACTTGCACCTTCCGGGCGGAGCCTCGCAACCTTTTTCCACGATGTCCCACAAGTCTTGGACCATCAAGAATGTAGTCATTTTTATGCTCCAAAATCATAGTTGTTCCCATAAAAATGGGAATGGGAAATGAGGATGAGGTAGAGTTGGCCATGGTTTAGTTAGTGGGTATTTGGAAATGGTAGTTTTAGGAATGGGTAGGTAGGACAAACGCCCAATACCAACCAAAGACGTAGCTCTGATACCACTAGGTTTTTTTTGCGGAAGCGTGAGTGTGTGTGCAAGTGTGTATGTGAATAAAAGTGGACTACAACAGCTAGGGAGTATGGGTAAAAAACAAGGAACTTTTATTATGAAAGTTGATATTACAAGGGAGGTGTTTCTAGTTTTTCTACTACATAAAATAGACACCACAACCCCTATTTATAGGCGTGAGTACCGCCTTACACAACCGACTTTGAGGACTTCTAGTTGCTTCTCCATTTTCTGTATTTTTCTATTCTTTGTAGCTTTACAGCTTTTGTTGACTCTTCTTCTCTTTTGCCTTTTTGCTGCCCATGTGGTCTTGCTGCCCACATACCAGAAACTTCTTCAACATTTGAGAGTTTTCTTTTTTGGCTTGTACAAATTGTTGCTGCCACTTTTTCATTCTTTGAGTAGTCTAGTGTAGTCTAGAGTTTTCCAAAAATGGATCACTTTTTAACAATCTATGTGTAGGATCATGTGGACTATTTCAAATTTCTATATTTTTGTTCACTGTGGAACTTTTTCATGCTTAGCCCAGGCATTGCCAAAAGGCGTCCATTCTTTCCCGGGCATAATGAAAAATTGCGAAGCATTCTGAGTTAGATTTTGATCCTAGAAGTTTGAAGTGCAAGGCACGAGATAGGATGTGCAATAGCTTACTTGAACAAGCAGAGAAACCTGCCAACCCATCTTGGCCTTGTGATCATTGTTGCAATGAACCCAAGTTTTGCCGAGGTTGTTATTGCATCCTACGTTATAGTAGCTAGTGGATTGTGTGATTACATTAAATGCGAAGCATTGATTGATGGGAATCATATATGTGGGTATATTGCTCTCCTGGACTGTGCTCTCCAAGCTTACATGGCTGGAACGGTAGGAGGGGTAATTGGGTTGGACGCTGAGTATCATTCTCCACGTTGTGATGTGAAAACTAGGCTAATTCCCCTCGTTACCAGATTGTTTGAGGCTTCTAAATCTATTGATTCTCCTGATGAATGTGAGAAAATTTTGAAACTTGCTTTCAGCCTCCTATAAGGTTCTCAAAAAACAAGTGCCAAGACTGTGCTTGAACAAATCGAGTCTGCTTTGACCAAGGTCCCGCTGATTTCGTCTTGTTTTTGCATACTTGTGTCTCTCACCTTCAATTTTGCAGTATGAATTTTTGATATTTACGTCAGCTTAAATTTGCTCCTTGTGATAAAATTTCAATTGCAGACGTTGGGTCAGGTTATTCCCTTGCTCTATTTTGAGAACTTTACTACATATCTCCACAGCTTTGGTTCTTGGATTTTTACATAACGAAACAATCTGCCTGTTTCATTCCTTTTTGTGGCAATATAATGATTAGGGAATGTACTTTGTAACTCTATTAAGTAGCTTCCCTAGGAAACAACTGGTCCCTCCAAGCATGCGTCTCGATAGGATTTAATGAATTTGTTTTTCTTGTTGTCACTTTCAAGCACATTTATGTCGACAAGTTATATACAAGGTGATGTTCACCTGGATGTTGGATGGAACATCCTTGATTTCAGGCCATGAGAATAAAGTATGAGGGTTGGTAAGCCCTAGCTTGGCTTGTATCGTGATGTCTTATTAATTGATATGTGAACACCGGATATATGCATTGAACATGAATCAGCCCTTTGACCATGAGGTTCAGTTGTGGATTGAACCTGCTCCATCGCAAACACGAAGGATGATCATGGATCGGTTAGGTATGGGTAAATGCATTGATTGCGGGTGATTCCACATGGAACCTATACCGCTCATGAACGATTGATGAGTCAATCCTGCTCGGTAGCAAACTAGTTGTGAATTAATCCCACATGACCAAGTGACAACCAAGGGTTGGTTATAGGAATCAATGGTATAAACCTTGAATAGAACGAGGCATGGCATATTCAACTTTGGAGTTGGTCCACCTGATTGAGACTTGGTCAGGAAACCTCAATTTTAAGGCATCTAATGGACCACTTCTAATCGGAAATGGTCATGAACAAGTTCAAGAGGGCTACCAACTTAGTTGCGCTTAATTGGTTAAAGTTTAGTATTAATTTTGGCACAAACTTTTGCTCTCCTAGAACCATGGATCGTGTACAAATATGAACGACTTCTCTAATGGGGCGACACCTTATATTAGTCTCATGAATGTTTTAGATGAATTTTGGACACAAATCAATTAATATGGGAATGAGTTATCGGACAAATGTCAAGAGATAATTGGGGGTTTTAGAATCTTCCATAACTTTTGACCATAGTCCATCATTATCCACCAAGTGTCACACACCAATTGGAAGGGAGAAAGAGGAAACTTGCTTCTCAAGTAGCTTAACAAAAATATCTAGGCCTCATTTAATTATTTTGGACTTTAGTTCATTAATGGTATGGATGAATCACCCACTTAGGCGTCCCCTAGAATTTTAGACCATCGTAACCCTAAAATATAGTCTTGGTGAGTAAGGTAAGGGCTAACCAATTAAAAAAGGACATTAGGCATCAAAGGAGCTTATATGTCCACTTAAGTGCCATAGGCAATAACGAGCCTAGATTGAGTAGTGGAGAACAAGCCAATAAGTGGACCAATCACAAGAGAATACAAAGCAATATAGGCGCCAACTTTGGAGGATAGATAGGCCAACTCGCCTATTAGATGTAATCATGACCTAGAAGGAGCCATCCTCCCATTTTGAGGTTTGGCCATTCTCTCCTTTCCTCTCCCTTTCTACCTTCTCTTTCATGCCTTCCTTACTAGGCCACCCTAGGAACCATCCAGTTACCAAATGAGCGTTTTGGAGCTAGGTCCAAAAAGTTGTAAGTAGACTTTTCTAACTCTTTGATATGGCAATATACTACACGTATCAATCTTAGGATCTTGTCATCATTTACTTGTATTGGCTTGTATTGTTATTCTTGTTATGTTTGTTATTTGTTTGTTCTTGCATCAAGTAAGTTTATGGTCTCGTATAAGTGTCGAGCACATCTGGATGTTGAGGAAGGCTCTCAGCGATTTGGACGTGTGCTGAGGCGGGTGCACGACCCATACTTGATCTAGGGACAACATTAAGGTGTGTTGTTATTTGGGATAAGCATTAGGTCGATATTAAAGTCGGAGCGAACGATTCCAAGTAAAAGTTAATATTTGATTAAGCAATATGTGTCTTAAAAGTCCTAAAATTTGTCATGAAAGTGTAATTGAGTCTTAAAATTTGCAAAAAATGCAATTAAGTCATAAAACTTGTCAGATTGATGTAATTGAATTATTCTGTTAATATTGTTCAACTTGGCCAATGAGAAAAGCCTAATATTGCTTTTTAAAAAAAAAAAAAAAAAAATATATATATATATATATATATTTTCTCTCTCTTTAGTTGCAATGGCGTGGCTAAAACACAAAACATTAAACTAAAATGACATCTATTTAGCCCAAATATGATTTTTACTACAAATTTATTTAAATTAAAATAAAAAATAAGCGAATAATAAAAAGAAAAAGAAGTTGAGGAAAAGGAACCGGGTGACGTGGGCTTTGCAACCCTTGTCACTACTACCCCACCATCGTTGGGAAGGTTGAGATGGTGGGGGAATGGTTGGCGAGGGTTGCTAGGCCCCAGCCCTAGATTTGGACGAGAGTTGCGACCTTCCCCTAGATTGGATGAGGTTAGTCTTCCCTTGCCCAGTTCTAGCCAAGGACAACTAGTGGTAGCCGACCCCCCACCAACCATTCCCCGCCATTGCCAGGGCTTGTAATGGTAGGGTGGCGGTGACAAGGACTGACTTGATTTCACATGGCTTACTAATAAAATTATTTGCTTTGAATTGAGGCCACCTATATAGGTCAAAGCTGTGAATTTTACTAGTTCATGGAGCTTACAAAGTATTTCATGAGCTTTCATATAGGGGTAAAGAAAGTTGTAATCAAGTTATAGCAAAGCAACTTTTCAATTAAATTTGATCTATGTGAATTTCCTACATTTCTTTGAGGAGTTGGATTTAGTTAACAATCCTTTTTTTGCCCAAGAACTTTTAGTTTGTTATTAAATCAGAATTTAATCTAAGAACAAAGAAAGAGAGCTATAATAATTTATTTAGGGATAATACCATAAAAAATACTAGGCTAATACATCTATGACAAATTTATCACAAACTAATTTTTTTACCTCAAAAAATTCCAAATTGGTGCATCTGTGATAAATTTACCCCAAATGATCACAAAAAACTTAAACTGGTTATTAATTTTTTGACCGCTAGAAGCCGCAAAATTGTAAATTTGAGACAAATTGGATTAATACTATAAAAAATCACAAAATTGATACAACTGTGACAAACAAAGAGTAAAATTTTAAACCGGTATATCAATCAATTGTTACCTATCATTCAACTCAGCAACTTGATAGTAAAATTTAACGAAATTAATAGAAGGTAAAATTGTCACCAAATTTATCAAAGGTATACTAATTTGGGATTTTTGTAATTAGAAATTACTTTGTAGTAAATTTATCATATATGTACCAGTTTAAGATTTTTTGTGATATTAACTCCTTTTACTTATAATTGTAAAGATTATTGTCACCTATTGATCCCTAAAAAAATTCAATTGAAATAACAACCTAAAAAGCAAATCGAGAAGTTAAATTGACATTTGGGTTGACTCTTATGGGTGTATGGTCCAATATGTCAGTATTCTTTTCTCAAAAATGCGTTTACACAAGAAACTGATCAAATCAAGTTTTTTGATTGACTAGGTTTCAAGATTGAAGTTATCAATCAAGATTTGATTGCAAGCGATGCTAGGTTTGACTAACAAGCACATTGGGGATTAGATCCTACCTTCCACCATGAGATGCACGACAATGAGAAATGCAAATTTTAGAAGGGTTTTGCTAGTATAATAATTTTTGGGCTACTATGAGAATAAAGCTTACTATGAGTTACAAATTCTTGAAGGAGTGGACTTTATAATGATTTATAATTATTTGTTATTTAATTTTTTTATGATTTAGAACAAACTATTATTATCATAGTAAATTAAAAACAGTCATCCAATTATTTCTTCCTTTAGAATGAGATGCACGCCTTGACTTTAAGGAGCAAGCACCAAAACCTCAAAGGCATGTTCCTCACCATCAATGATAGGCTCGTTGCCGGCTTCTATGCACAATCACAGACAAGAAATCTCAAGGATATTATCAAAAAAGTCCTAAAACCATTTCATTTATGCTAATTCTGTCCTTAACTTTTCAATTTGGCTAATTTAATTTTAAATTTTTTTAATGATTTACTAATGTAGTCATTTTAGTCAATTTTATTATGAAATCACTAAAATGACGCTGGCCATCTTACATGGCATGACTATTGTTGACTTGAACAATTTTTAAATATTTTCAAAAATTTTAAATTATTTAGTTTTTCTTTTTCTTTTTCTTTTCCGACTATGACTAGTGAGGGTCTTTAAGGCTCGCTAGCTCCTACCAAGGGTTGCGGTCCTTGCCTAGATCTAGGCAAGGCAACCTCATCCACCATTGTAATAGTGTTTCTCTTTTAGGCGGGAAAAGTATGACTGCCTAACTAGATTTTGGTTATATGAAGGACATGGCGTGGATCTCATCTTATAAACACATTGATTGACTAGCCTTTAAAAGAGAATTTTCTAGGTGTTTCCTCTAGTCCCCCAAAACAATTAAGAAATCTCTTAAGAACACATTGAGTGAGATCCTATGGTTGCGTTGATGAATCATTAAAAAAGTTGTTGAACCCATTTGTAAGTGGTCTCTTGTCATCTTGATTGTTTGTTTTTTTTTTTTTTTTTTCATTCTATGTCTCTTGATTTTTTAAATGTCCAAATATAATTATATTATGATTATCAAAAAGTTTCTTTCGAACTGACAACACACTCTCTCTTTTGTATATGAATAAAAGAGGACATGTAATGTATGCGAATGATAAACAATAAATACGTATGAAGAGAGATAAATGTTTAAAAATACAAAGGTTTTTAGGAAAGAAGTACAAATGATTATAAGTTAACCAAGATTTACGTTCAACTTTGAAAAATAAGATAGTTATGGAATCACTTGACTATTTTCTTGATTATTTAAAGTAAGTTTTTGTCTATTTTATTAGATCTCATGATGGTTTATACGCCAAATCTTAAGAAAAAAGAGGCATTGCATGTAACATAAAATTTCTCTAAATTTTTTAATAATTTTCTGAGATTGTTCTTTTTTCTTTTCTTCCTCCTCTAGCCAATGACCTTGCTAGCCTTGAGTGTGCCTTGCTAGCCCTTGGCGAGGTCGAGCCTCGCAATAGCCATCACCCTATTAGAGGAGGAAGAAGAAGAAAAGAAAGAAAAGAAGAAGAAGAAGAAGAAGAAGAAGAAGATGACGACGTAGTTGAGAAATTGTTTTTGGGAACAAGAAATAACTATTTTTTACATCTTATTTCTGTTCCATATTTATTCCTTGATCACTTTTCTATTTCTGAGAATAGAAAAATTAGTTGACGTTACTAAACGAATTTCTGTTATTTTTCTGTTCCAAAAACAAAAGAATAGAAATTTTGAGAAATGGAAATGTTACAAAATGCACCCTCATTATTACCTAACATAAACTTAAGAAACATTATTATCATCCTATTAATCATTCTCTCATGAAACCTTTTCTCTTATTGATTTTCAATTCAAGTCAGTAGATAATCTCCTGCTCTCAGCAAGAGCCACGTTTCTGAAGGTACTGTGCTTTCCCAAAAGGAGGATCAGGTTTCTTTTAGTTTTCCCACGAAATGTTTCCTAAATTCCGAAACTGGGTTCCGCATTGTTGCTTCGTTTAGCGTAGTTTCGATTCGTTGTTTTCAGTACACGAGCTCTTGTTGGTCGTCGACGTTTTAAGCAACTTCTCTGGCATTGTGTTGTAGTCAAGCTTCCGGGACTTTGAACAATGTCGATCACGTATTTTTCCTTTTGGACTAGTTTCACTAGGGCGCTACATGTCCTTTTGCATGTTGGGGATTGATTTGATATTCGTTGTTATGAACATAATGTCAGATGGATTGCAAAGTGCCGCAATTTCGATAAATTTACGAACTTTCCTGTTTTTGGGGTCTTGACTGATCTTTGCTGGTCTTCGATAGGTGAATTGACGATAATGTGTTGATTTGGGCCTCAGTGGGCCAAGAATTGGGCCTAGTGGGCCATGGTTAGGGCCGATAGAGCTGAGGATGTATACATGAGGCCCCGTTTGGGCAAAAAAATCTTTGTTCATCAGCGAGAAGTCTTGATCGATCGTGTTTGATTTAATTTAGGAACTTATGCACAAACATAGGATTAATCTTAACACTTTTTTTTTTTTTTTTTTTTTTCAGATTGTTAGAATGGATGTTCTACCTGTGGCACAATATGGGACTATCGCTTGTATTGAGGTGTCTTTTCACGATGTTTACAACCCCAACATTGAAATGACCTACACTCGGTATGAAACCACAATATGGATGGATGATGGGCGTGTCAACTGGATCCCTATGCGGTTTGAGGCTTGGTTCATTAACTATGAAGGAGAGTTGTTCGGACCTCTTCGATCCAGTGATAGTGGGCCTATGGCACGGTATGGGACTATCACTTATATTGAGGGGTCTATCCACGATGTTTACGACCCCAACATTGAAATGACCTACTCCTGGTATGAAGCCATATTATGGATGGACAATAGGCATGTCGATTGGATCCCCATGCGGTTTAAGGCTTGGTTCATTAACTATGAAGGAGAGCTATTCAGACCTCTTCGGTTTGGCGATGGTGGGCCTAGAGCTGGAGCGCGTGGTGCTTAGAGCATCTAGTTTATATGGAAGCTGAGGATATTTTGTTTTTTGAGCGGCATGGCTTACTCAAGAATCACTTGACTATTATCTTGATTATTTAAAGTAAATTTTTGTCTGTTTTATTAGACCTCATGGTGGTGTATATGATACATCTTAAGAAAAAATCCCTCTAAGTACTTTAAGACATTTGAAATACTTGGTAGGTTGGCTTTGGAAATATGAGACATATATGGATTTTGCGCTTTGTTTTTTTTTTTTTTGCTTTTTTTTTTTTTTTTTAGTTCCACGCTTCGAATTCTTGAATACTAAGATTTTGAGCCCAAATTCACAGCTCAAGTTACCAAATTAAAAGAGCCTCTTATCTTTGAACTTTCAGGCCTATATTTTTCAGAGCAGGGCCTTGAACGGATCCGAGCCATATTTATACAACTGCGGTTTCCTAATTTAGGTTGGTATCCCAGTATAGTACCCATTTTTGCGATTGAGTAATGCTAAATTTACTAAAATTGATCTTCTAGATAAAAAAAATATATTAGAGAGTGTTGTACTAACATGGTAAATTGCAAATAGACAATTAAATAAGTCGGTCATACTCCACATTCAATAATAGCCTACCGCATCAATGAATATGTAAAAGTTTGTTCACCACTCTTTTTGGTGTCGTGGTTTTTCTACTTCCTTTTTGGTTAAAGTACTCCTCAACACAATACCCTGGCTATATTGCCCTTTGTGAATCCCACTTTTCAGCATCCATCTTCCACCATCGTTCTAAGAAAGTGTCGTTTCATTTTTTCTTGATTGTGTCCCTTTTTTGATTAGATTTTTATTTTTATTTTTTTATGGGTCCCATGTTCTGGATCCTCTCAATAAATAACTTTTCACCTCTTAAGGTGGGTTTTTCAAATTATGAAGTCTCTAGTGTCATCCTTGCAGAGTTTTGAATTCTTTTAATTTCCTTTCTTTGGTGGCTTTTTTTGTTCTGGATAGAGTTGAATATGTGTACTGGATAGAAGGTTTGTCGCAATAATTTTATTGACTTGAGCCATAATTCTTATACGATGATCTACTTGCTATTGTTTCTCTTCGCTTTCGAACAATCCACACATTGCATTTCGAGACTCTTAAAACCTAGTTGATCTACAAGTTATTGAAACATTCTGTTGAAAAAATGATAGACTTTTCCTCAATTCCAATGCATAGGCAAGTGTACTATTAGGATACACGTGTAAGTGAGTTATATTAGAGAAATCGCACATTGGAGAACTGGTATGGTGTTGAGTAGTTAATATATTCTAGTTGACCCATAATACACTAACTAGATAAATTGACAAGCTCGGATTCAGATTCTTTCTTGACAATTTCCCTAGGTGAAGGTATCAGACTTTTGCTATGCGCTCCCAACAAATGGTATCAGAGCCAATGGTTGCGGTATCTGGGCAGGTAGGACATTGTGGTCTAGCAATGCAAGCCCATAAGTATGAAGTTGGACCAGAAGGATACCTAAATTAAGGGAGAGCAGACCTAACACTAAACTCACACATGAGGGGAAAATTGTTATGATGCACATATAAGTGAGTTGTGTTAGAGAAATCCCGCTTAGCCCATAACTCAGCCTTTGAGTGAAGATGGGTCTAACTGAATATTGACGAGACGGGCTTGGATTTAGACTCTCTCTTGACAATCTCCTTAGGTGAAGGTATCGAACTTCTACTGCGCGCTCCCAACATGGACTTCTTGGTTTTGGATAGGGGTGTCAAAATGAGTCATGGACCCATTTTTGGACTCATATTTTCTTAGTATGGGTTGCATATGGGTCTGAAGTTTTAAAAGACCCAACTAAAATTGGGTCCAAAAAATGAGTCTGATTTAAATGGGTCGAAAATGTGTCAGAACTCGTGACCCATTTTCGACCCATTTACATGGCCCACCCATGACCCACTTCATCTCTATGGACGAATGGAATGGTAGATGCATGATACCCATTTTCCACTGCGATGATCGAAAGGTATCAACCGGTCACTTGCCTACGCCGCTTCTCCATCGCTTGCCTTTGCGGGCATTTGGGTGCTCGAGTGTGCGATGGTGGAGATGGCGATGGGGAGGCTGGTGACAACCATAGGCGAGCTCCGCCTTGCCGGGATTGGGCAAGCAGCGAGCTCCGCCTCACCGAGATCGGGCGAGCTCACTGGCCTCGGTGGAGCCAGAGCTCGCTTGGATCGGCGAGCTGTGAGCTTGTTGGCCACGCCGGAGCTCGAGCTCGCCTAGATCTCGCAAGTCACCAACTCGCCGGCCACAATGGAGCTCAAGCTCGCTTGTATCTCGCCAGTTGTGAGCTCGCCGGCCTCGGTTGAGCTTGGGCTCACCGGCCGCGACGGAGCTTGACCCGGCGAGCTCGAGTTGGTGGCCGCTGGCGGAGGAACAAGGGGGAAGAAGAAGGAAGAAGAAGAAAGAAAAGAAAAGAAATAATAATAAATTTAAAATTTTAAAAATAATTAAAAATTCGAACAAAGCATGCAGATGGGATTTTTCTTTTATGTTCAAAACATGTAATAAATCATGCATAATAGAGGATGAATTGCTACTAAATTGACACGCAACTGAATTCTTCTGCCAATCAAAGAGCAAATGAAATTAGACGAGGCATTAGTTCCTTGTACATAGTATTGGACACGCTTGATTAGGCTTTGATGATCAGTAATATGCTCCATTACCTTAAGACTTTTCTTCTTAATGGCGGTGTGACCATGCATATCCGTTATTGCATGGTGGGTCGCCCGAATTTGGCAGGAATTTGAAATTCTATTCCAAGCCACAAAAGATCCGAATTTTACCTATTCATTATCTAATGAAAACATATAAAATTCCAAAGAATTTCACCTAGGAAGAAATTATAAACCGCTCTGATACCAACTTGTTAGATTAAGTTTAAATAAAAACTAACAATCCCGATTTATCATTTACAAAGAAAAACATGTATAATTGAAAACAATTTTGCAGAAACATAAGGATCAACATACTTCCAACCATTGATGAAAATTTGCAAATGCAGAAAACCCCAAAACCTTGAACAAGTGTATCAATCGATTCATGGAATCATCAAATCAGAACGTCCCACTCTGTCCCACTAGCCAATACCCCTCGAAACTTGATGGTGTGTTTTCTGTATTGATAGAGTTTGGACTAGACAACTTGACATTTTATTTCGTAAAGATTGCTATGGTAACATATTAAAGTAGACCCGTTAAATACCTAGGTTGGGTCGGGTCGGGTCATAAATGGTCCGACCCAAATCGACCCATTTAACCCATTTATGATCCATTTATTGCAGTGCAAATTTTTTTACCTTTACCCAACCCAACCTATACTCTACTTATACCCAACCCATTTGCCTAAACTTAAGAAAGCTTATATATATTTTAAAAAATGGTATTGCTAAAATAGTTTTATACAATACAAATTTAATGGACAATTTTTATATTTTTAAAATAATTATTTTAAAAAATCGAATTTTAATTATTTTTTATTTTTAAAAATTTAAAAATTTATTTATTTTTATTTTTATTTTTTAAGAATATAATTTTTAATTTTCTTTTTCTCTTTCTCTTTTCTTTTTTTCTGTTTTGTTCTTCTTCTTCTTTGGCCAACCGTCGCCCACGACGACGGCCTCGACGACCAGCCACAAGCGAGCCTTGAGCTCGCCTTGCTCGCCGACGCCGGTGAGCTCAAGGTTCGCGATTCGGCGAGCTCGAGCTCACCTAACGCCGGCAAGCTTGAGGCTCGAGCTCGCCTCTCGCCAGACATTGGCGAGGCTCGAGCTCGCCCCTCGCCGGATCCGGCGAGGCTCGAGCCTTGCCCGACGCCGGGTGGCGAGGCTCAAACCTCGCTCGACGCTGAATTGGCGAGGCTCGAGCCTCGCGAGCGTCGGCGAGGCCTCCACCTCGCAAGATCTAGAAAGCTCGAGCCTCGCTTGGCTGGTCGCTGGCCATTGGAAAAGGAAGAAGAAAGAAAAAAAGGAAAGAAAAAGAAAAATAATTATGATTATAATTATACTTATAATTTTGATTTTTATAAAAAAAAAAAAAGTTGTAAAGTTAAAGAGGGAAGAGAGAGATTGTGAGGTTTTTGTTGAAAATGGGTTCTAAATCCAACCCATTTAAGACCCACTTAAGACCCACTTAAGACCCACATATCTTATATCTTTAATTGTTAAACCCATTTAACTACTTTTTGTCAAAAAATAAATGATCCATATATGACCCATATCTTATATCTTTAATTGTTAAACCCATTTAACTACTTTTTGTCAAAAAATAAATGATCCATATATGACCCATTTATGATTTAAATGGGTCATATATGGGTCTAAAACCCATTTTGCCACCCCTAAATTAACGGGTAATTATCATGTTATAATGTGAGCAATAAATCAGAATTAATTGGAAAATACAATATCACATTTAAATTGATAAATATTATAACAAATGCATCCACCATAAAGCAAATCTAAAATCCATCATAAAGGAATCTTGACTTGCGAGGCAATTATCCTCCCTTTGGAAATTTTGATCACTAGTAGCAAAGGATTACTTCAGGGATTAATAAAAGGATTGACATCTAGATTACATTAATCTCGTTGGGCACGTTGCACTTTGCTTAAATTAATTTTAAAAAAATATTTAAACTCGAAAAGTTCTCTGCGATATCCTTTGAACGGTAAATCTTTTTTAATAATGATGCCGAGCCTAATAAACTATTAGCAAGGCTCTTCCTTAATGAATTTAAAAAAGAAAAAAAAAAAAAAAGGAATTGGTCTCATGGTATGGGATCCGCATTTAGCATATAAGACTACTATGATAATCCATGATTCCACATGCATGGTTTCCTAATTTAAAGGCAATTAAGATATCAATTACCAACTGAAAAATGCCAAAAGGATGAGGACCAGAAATTGCCCATGATTCTAAGTTCTATCTAGGGGTGGCAAAATGGTCTATGACCCACTTTCTAACCCATCTTTTATACCAATGGGTTGTACGTGGATTATAAAGGTATAAAAGCCCAATTAAAATGGGTCCAAAAATTTTAATTTGAATTTATACGGGTTGAAAATGGGTTAGACGTTCTAACCCATTTTCAACCCATTTTTCAATTAAGCGGGTAGCTTGAAAAACACAAAGCGTCCTCACTCCTCAGCTACTCGATCGCAACCCTTCGTCCCCCACCTCTACCGCTTGCCTCTAAGACCTCTTCGCCACTCGCCTCCGCGGCTTGCCTCTAAGCCCACCTCCGCCGCTCACCTCTGAGACCCCTCCGCGGCTCCCCTCCGAACCGTCTCCACCGTTCACTAAGCTGCCTCCGCCACTCGCCTCCGAGCAACGAAGACGCCTCTACCGCTCGCGTCTGTGCTTGCCTCCAAGCCGCCTCCCCCGCTCCCCTGGAGGTCGATGAGCTCTAGACTACCATGTCATGCACCTCGGCGACACGAGCAAACATGGTGAAACACCTCTAGATGATCATGGTAACTTCCTCGGTGCTTTGGTGACCCGCAAACCCTAGAAAAAGAGGTTGTCTTTCTCATGCAGTTGCTTCATTTTGCTAGGTTCTTTCCAGTTTCATGTTCATGGGTTTGATGAATGTTTCCTTTTTTGTTAGTGGTCTCTAGAATTTCCTTGGGGCTCTTCATCCAGCGACTTGGAGAATGACAGGTATGCGTATACTCTCTTTGTCTCTCTTTTTTGGGCCTTCTCTGTTTCATCTAAGTGTGCGCTGTATGTGTTGGTGAGCTTTGTGGGTTGACTTTGTTCTGTGTTGGGTATGTCATAGGGTCACAAATTTTCATTCAGGCTATGAAACGTGGGAATATCTCAGGCGAAACTCATGATTGTGGATTGAGTCATTCAAACTACGTTCATGGAACATGCAGCTCTGCATAGGAATGTCAAGTTTCTGAAATTTGCGCGCGTGTGCTTTGGGGGTTTAGTTATTATCGGATAAACTTGAGCATTTTATTTATATGTGAAAGAATGTGGGTTGCTCCACATGATTCCTGTTAACCCCACGGAAGTGACAAATTCATGTTGGAACTACTATTCAGTTAATAGGCCGCATAAATGACGACACTTTCTGGAATGGTTGCTAAGCAATGAGCAATGAGCAAATGTTTTTGTGCCCGAAAATGAGAATGTCTTTAATTCCAAAAAGTATATGTCTTGTTGATTTAGTTTTTCTCTTTTATACATTCTGTGATGTTGCTTTTCTCTTCTTTGTTATTGGGTTCTGGTGAAGTGTTAAACTGTTGTGGCCATAAAAAAGAAGAAGAAAGAAGTGATAAATTATTTGTTACATTGCCACAATGAATGAGTAATTTAGGTCTTTGTAATGTGAATGGAAGGCAAGTGTAAGTTTTTTATGCAGATGATTCTTGGTTTGCCTATTCTGATACATGTAAATTTGGGAGTATAGAGCAAAGTTATTCATGATTCAATCAAATTCTAAGTACCCTTTTCTATTATGGCAAGGCTACCTTTCTAGGTCTCTAAGTTAGTTTAGAAGATGGGATGGTTGCTGGTTAATCATGTAATATGTGTGGATTATGTTTGGAGACTGATAATGGGTGTTTATAATATCTTTCCTACCATGTACCATCTGTTTTAATTATCACTTGAGTATCTTTGTAATGGAATTAAATTATTAATCCAACATCACCGCAATGAATCAAGTAAATTAGTTCTTTGGGATCTAGATGCAAATGCAAGTTGATTTATGAGAGAGCTGGGAATTTATTTGTGCTTTGGATAATGATTAGCAAGAAGTGCCATTGACACCCTATGCATTTACCAATGCCGACTCAATGAATAGGGTCTTGTTTCGCATGATCACAAAGAATCACTATCCATTTGAGAACCTCAAGTATCAATTTGACTCTCTCTCTTTTCAATATTTGGGAGTCTTTAGTTTTTGCTGCATATGAATTTGGATTGTCAAAGCCAGCTTGCCCTATTCCTTGTTGATGAGTAATCTTGAGTTCATTTGCTGACGATTCTGCTTGAACGAAACTAACCAGATGTAATCATTGAACTTTTTGTTTGTGTGTGTGAAGTGGCAGCATTATTGAGTCATTTAATGGAGCTTTATATCTAAACATATCATTGTGATATTGGATATTGAATATTTTAAACATCAGTTGCATATTGCATTCTAGGGAAGTACCCTGAGGGTGCTTAAAGTTTTTTCACTGAAGGGTGGGAATATGTCGTGGCATAGAGAATGGCAAATCTACTTGATGCTTCTCTGAATGAATCTCTACATTTCAGGCAAGAAGAATTTGAGATGTCCGCTGCTGGAAAAATTTCAGGTTAACGGGAGCTAAATTTCTCGTCCATATGCTAGCATTACACTAGTAATGCAACTCATTACAGAGTGCGATAAATGATCTTTCTGGGATTGTATGTCACCTTGATGATGCAACTGAACTAAGCACCTTTCTATGCATTGAGATAAGACGATAATGTCGTGTCGTCCCTTTTCATTTTCTTTTCTCCAGTTTAAGTCGGAGGATATCGGTGTTCGGAAAATGAGTCGAGTTCTTTGTTGCCAAATTTTTTGGAGTCTCTTGATGCATTTACTTTTGTTGCTCAAAGGAACATCCAATTCTAGATTTGATAAAGCTTGTGTAAATCAGACTCGCGAAAGGCCATTTTCATTCTAGCCTTCACAACAAAAGTAAAGAGAAGAGAGAATTCATATGTGAATTCTAAAGAGAGAATTCACATATGAATGTAGTAGAGAAATTTGTCCAAAAAGTTCTAAAGCAACAAATTATTACATGAAAATTGTCTTGTAGGAAAAAAATGTACCATAGTATCCTCTAAAAACAAAGTAACAAGAGTCTGTAGGCATGAGAATTTCTTTTTTATCAATAATTGAGAAATTGGCATGAATAATGCTAGCCATCCAGTTTGATGATACAAGCACCTGAATCAAATAGATAGAATATCTTCCACTCATAGGCGACATGCTCAGTATCTTGGAAGGTTCCAATTCTCCATTTGACAAAGGGTGGGCTAGAAGCGCATTATTCTGCAAGAAAAATCAGAAAAGAGTATAGAAACCACATTTATACCTTTCTCTGGAAAATTTATACAGCAAAATGCACAGACAAACCATCGAGCTTTTCCTGCATGGATGTGTGCTTAGATTTGAGCTAGAATGCTGGTGATTTTCCCATAACAGGCCAAACAATTTCTTACCTTCAGATTGAAAAATAACTGCCTCAACTTCTTATTATATTTCCAAAAATTTGACTAAAGGGTTTGATGTGAAGCCTTCTCAAGGGCAGTTACTGCTGGCACCTTGACCAAATTAATGGATGCTCACCCACTTCCCAAGTGAAAATAAATGTATTTAAAAATAAAATAAAATTCTCATCCATGCCTTCACTTTCTGTTCTCAACATCTAGTTCCATTTTCATCATTAGTTCCTTCAGAAGTGCACACATCCTGTACAACCTGAAGAAGCCTCTCTAACCATTTATCACAAGCGCTTTCTCCAGTTAGTTCGTTAAACCTGACTAAAATGGCATAGTATTTAGAGGCATTACCTGTAGAACCTCCTGGTGTTTCAGCTTTAAAGTGTTGATCTGATTTGGCTGTTAAATCTTCCTTTCTAGAGACATCCAAAGGTGGCACATTCCTTCTTTGGAAGCTCCTTTTTCTCTCCAACTGATCTTCCTGGTTAGCATGAGCATTCTTTGTACCGATATCTGGGAGATCTCCCAAGCGTTTTGAGGTTTTTTGAAGGAAAAGATCTATCTCACGTTGTTTGTTGTCTTCATAATCATCATCGGTCAACTCGAATAACTGGTTTTCATAAGTGTCATAAACCTTTTGCACTATGAAATCAGGATTTTGTTTTCGATTAGGGAATTGCTTGTGAATTGGAACATAGTGTACCACACACTTGTGCATCACAGAGTTTGCAGAAATCTCATCTCGATGGAAACTATAAAAGAGCTCTCTATTGTCATGGGACTGCCAACTCCCACCTCCCTTTTTCTCTGTTTCTTCAGGTCTATAGAACCATTGTCCTATAACCATCATGCTTCCATTATTGGTTTGTGCAATATCCTATATAACCATACGATGAGTACTTAATTAAATACTGCTCGACAAAACATAACAGCAACTAAGGGTACAAACTCTTCTACAACAGTTAAAAATAAATAAAAAACAAAGTTTTTACAAATAATAAAGAGAGAAGACAAAATTCAAGTAACCAAAAAAAAAAAACAGCCACCATAATGCAGAAATATTCGCCCAGTAAGAAGACCAATGCTCAGGTAACAAAAGTCTCTTTAGAGGGAGTTGACTAATAAACAAAGGATATATATACACACACATCATCATCATCTAATTTCATTCGTTATGATTGAACAAAAATGGAGTTACCTTGATAATAGCCACATATGGTTTTTGGGTTATGTCATCGGGGACCACAAGCACAGTATCCTCCTGAATGATAGCCATAATACGGAAAGAAGAAAACTTAAGCAAAACTTTGAAGGAGGAGGAAAATAAAGACTTCCAAATTTGCTTAAAGGGAAGAGATGAATATTTTTCCAAAGAGGATCATAACATGAAGTTGTCTATGCATTTATCTTTGATTAGTCCAATGGAAAAGGAGATGGAGTTAATTGCCAATTCAGTGAGAAAATTTTATTGGGGAAGCCATGCATACATTTTTCCACATTACAAGGTCAAACAAGATTGAACAAACAAGCAAACGAATGCGAACAGGTGTTCTAGAGTGAAAAAAAAAAAAGCACAAGAATAATATTTTACTAAATTAACGGAAGCAAGACATATTTTTCATTGGATTGTGGAGCCTCAATTATCATATAGACCAAAGAAATGCAATATGTCGATAAGGGGAGTTAATTGCCCATTCAATGGGAAAATTTTCTTGGGTGAGGCCATGCATACGTTTGTCCACATTATAACATCAAACAAGATTGAACAAACGCCAACAAGTGTTCTAGGAGAAAAAAAAAGTACGAGAATAATATTTTACTAAAGCATAATGATTAACTAATGGTGCTCGCATTTTACAGAGAATGACGGTTAAGTCTTGGCCACAAAAGCATTTCGTGGGAAACCGGATGACTTGTTCATCCGGTTTCCATTGAAGTTACGTTATTAAAAAAAAATAACATAAGAAAGATTATTTACTCAAGATTACGCATAATTAAACAAAAAACTTACTAAATTATGGCCAATCCTCCTGCAAGTTAAAGAAATATTATCCTAATTAATAATTATCATATTAGAATTCCCAAGGTTCAGCTCATCTATATAGTATTAACCTCCTGCAAGTTAAAGAAATATTATCCTACTTAATAATTATTGTATTAGAATTCCCAAGGTTTATCTCATCTGTATAGTATTAAAACATGTTACTATTTTCAGGCTTTGGTGAGACTAGCTAGCCTACAAAAACAACAACTCAAATGTAAGAAATATGAAATCACAAACAGGGCATGGAATCAAAGACAAATCTGATTGAAAATATTATTCAATTTTACTTTTTTAGTAAGTTTCTATGAATTTTTCCATATTGCACCTTAGAATTAAAGTTTACAATATATTTTGTCTCGTTCTTTGTTCTATGATTTTTCATTTGCCATTGTGAAGTGCACCATCACTATATATTTTGTCTTGCTCTAGTTAGTCACATAGTTAGCAATATAATCATATAATTTTTACTTATTGATTTTTATTAAAATTTCAATTTCTCTTTTAGAAATTACACGTGACATTTACTAATAAATATTGGTACAAAGCATGAAACTTAAAATAAATATGAAAGGCATACTTTTACGTTAACTTTTGTTCCCTATAGGTATTTATTATTTTGCTAAATGATAAGGTTCTGATTTTTTTAATTCTTTTAGAGGGAGCTTTTGTGATTTTGCAGCATAAGGGCCATTTTTAATAATTAATTTTGGAAATTTGTACTCCGGTTGCCTAAATAAGTCCAACTAGTATAATGAATGATTCGTGGCTATAAAAGCAGGGTTACAATGTCAATATAACAGTACGGTTAGCCTAGCTGGATCCTTTACTAAATTAATAAAGGCAAGAGGTTTCTCTTTCAGTAAATTACGGAACCTAAATGATCATATAGAACAAAGAAACGCAATTTGTCGAAGGAGACATCAAGAAACCCGTAGTGAAGCCGCCTTTTCCACTAAAACAAATATAAAAAAAAAAAAAGAAGGTAAAATTTGATATCTTGAAAAGCCAATTCTCAATACACCAATGCATAAATCATGAACAATTTGAAATGAAAAACAAAAAGAACAAATGAATGATCCCATCCAATGTAGAATTACCGAGGAAAAACTAATAAAAAGCAAAATACTCACAAGATCATATTGTTTTCCATCGTATTCGAATGCCTTGTAATGTTTCCTCCGCACACTCCTCTTGAAGGAAATCCTAATCGGCTTCGCCTGGTCAATGGACTGCTCCTCTAAGTCCTCTTCCTCCTCCTTCCTCTTCGCATTCTTCGCACTCTTCTCCTCTCGCCCACCCTCCAAATTAGCCTCAAGTTCACCTCCATCTTCATCCTCATCTCTTCCATCATGCGACGTGAGAGGATCATCGTGCCTTGGGCGCCGACTCTGAGTTGTCATGGTCGAGAACAGACGCCCCGCCATGCGTTCCCTTTGTAGCCGCAAATATGTCCGGCGATCCAGGGTGGCTATCGTGATCACGGTGTCAATGAATTAGTGCTTGATGCGCAAGAAACTATCAAGAAACTTCAACAATCTTTCTGGTTTTCGGAACGGATTGTATCATGCGACAAGACCTAACCGCCTAGAAACTCAATCGTGAATACTGGTGGAACGTCAGCGAGAAATAGAAGAAGACTAACCTGAGAGAAATCCTCACTTCAGCGATGGTGGAACAGAGTCGTCTTGGTGTCACTGATGTGGTCCCTCTCTATATGAGGTTTGTATGCGATACGTGTTTGAGTGAAAAACCAGGTTTGCTTTGGTTTTACGTGCAGATATTTCCTTTTTTTTTCTCGCTCCAAATTTAAAAGGATACCCACATCTCTCTAAGTATCAAACAATTCTTTGCCAATCTATTGTCAATATTTATATCTTGTAAAAGCTTTAGATGGTTCAAATTATTTAAAAAGTCAAAAGATGCCTAAGCTGCAAAATTTAAAAACGTAAAAAGTATAAGGCATTGGCAGCAAATTGAAAGCAATTTATACAAAGAAATAACTTTTATTGATTACAAACATGTTTTTTTATTTAGAGAGAGAGTTAAACAATAAGATAATATCACAATGTGTGTAGGATACACAACAAATCAAATTGAAGGATTCTAAATCAGATATTACTCCATTCATTATATGACAATGTGTGAAGGATACACAACAAATCAAATTAAAAGGATTCTATTACTTTTTCATTCTTGAAATTAAAGATGTCAATATTTTTGAATTAAATTCATTTGTGACTTATTATTATCTTTCAAAGAGATAAAGTATAACTAATTTATATTGAAATTGAACCTTATCAATAGGGCTTTGTAACTTAATTTGCCAAAAAAGAAAGTTATTTGGCTTTATTTGTTTTACAAAGCAAAAAGCAATAAATTCGATTGGGCCAAATTGATAACTTGACATCCACAAAACGAAAACCACTGGATTCATTTGTAAGCTTAGTAATACCATCACAAAACTATTTGCTTTAACATCAATTTATGTACTGGTCAAAAAAACATTAATTTATGTTTTATATGAAATTGGATATCTTGGATGTGGAAAGAAATTAAATAAAATAATTATAAAAAAAAAAGAAATCAAAGAAACCAAAGAAAAGGATTATTCGCACACATTGGAGGGAGGGAGAGAGAGATAAACAACGAGATGATATCATTAGAGATAACGGCAGCTTTAATATCCTAATGTAATGTAGTCTTAATAGTTATCATACTCTATTCATTATATCATAATGTGTGACGGATACATGACAAATCAAATTTAAAGATTCTATTAATTTTGCAATTCAAATTAAAAATGTCAATATTGCTAAATTTGAGTTATCGGTAACTTATCGCTATCTCTCAAAGAGATTAAGTATAACCAATTTATATTAAAATTTAATCTTATCAATAGAGCTTTGTAACTTAATTTGCCAAAACCAAAAAACAAAAATGTATTTTATGGTATATGGTCCTAAATATTTCTTTGTCATTCATTTTAATCTAAATGACCTAAAGAAACTCCCTTCACATGACTTTTCCTCAATGCGTTTTTGCCACCCCCCCCACCCAATATGTTTATCTATTCTTGCCAACAAGCCCCTCCTGAACCACTAAGTCGAATCTGATGGCCCTATTTCATTGGTATTTATAGTATAATTATCACGTACTTCAATTTAACTCACATTTTACGTGGATTATTTGATAAATCTATAATAAAATAGGAAGTACAAATACATTTAAGTACAAATGTCGATAACAATATAGAACATGACAAAAGCATGCATGGTTATCGTTTGGCTTTGCCTAGCTACAAAGAATATATCCAGCTCAGGGGAAGGCCCATAAAAATAAACTATATCATTTCTCAAATACACAATTGTCAAAATAGATAAATAATATCGTTTCTTAAATTTATAGTAGTTTCAATATTTGAACTCGAGCTTCAATTAGATTTACTTTCTAATCGAGTTCAGTTGACATTCCTCTTAGACAATCGAATTTAATTGAATTGAATAACTAAAGTACGACCATCGTGAACCCGATGGGAATAAGCCATTGTGCTATAATGTCCTCAATCATTTTAAGTCAAGAAGTGCTCAACTTACTCCTTTTGGTCTTCGGGGGCCTAATGCTTCGTGAATCATGACTAAGAATGGACAGTTCTAGTTAATAAATACACCTTAAAGAGTCTAACAAGTAAAGTGCGGAGTGATCAAATCTACTCTAAATTTGATATTTATGAACAATTTCAGTGTTTTTGTACATAGCAATAGTGATAATATCAAATGATTTTATACAAATTAACCCTGTAATATATAAGACTAGTAATCAATTTTTGTTATGTTACCTTTTTATTATTGAAACGTTTTCTTTCTTCATTTAACTTGTCTATTCTTTTTTACTCAAATACCTCGTTGAATATATTAAATTGGCTATATCTATCAAATTTTAGCAAATTATAGTTTAAAATTATTATCACTATATATTTTTTATTATCAATAATTCAGTTAATTTAGTTTCATGTCATTTTCTCTAACTTTTCATCTTCCACAGCAAGTAGGGAAAAAGAGAGATTTCCTTTAAAAACACGATATTGTATTGTCGACACATGAATTTTTGTCAACTTTTTAGGTATCCATTTTATTTTACAAAATTACAAAAAAAAAAATACAGAAAAAAAGGATGGATAAGAAGAAGAAAAAAAAAGAAGAGGGAGATAGTAAAATTTTAATAAAAAATAAATTAAATTAATTAAAATTATTTAAAAAAAAGGGGAATATAGAAATAAAATCAAGTGGGCTGGTTTCGGCCAGCCCACTTTGGCATTTTCCGCTTTCTAAGCCCTAACCACCCCCACCTAGTCTCGTTCTTTCTTTTTGGGGCCATCTTTTGTTTTTCTTTTTAGCCCATATTTTTCTTTCTCTTTAGCCCACCTCTTCCATTGTTTTCAAAGCCCACATCAAAATTAAAAAGGAAAAAGAGCCCAGCCCAGCCTCCTTCTAACCTTGCTTCGAAGGAAAATAACAGGGCGTGACGTAAGCAAAACCCTAAGTCTTCTAGAAGGTGAGCTGGCGCATGAGAGACAAAGAATTCCAGACAAGATTTATGCTAGCGACGATGGCTTGCACGAGAAGGAGGAGAGGATGGCGTCAGCCATGGAAGGCAGAAAAGGAGCTTGGACTGAAGTAAAAAACTAGAAAGATTCTCAGAGGCTGAAGAAAACCGGGAAATTTTCCATCTATAGTTGCAGACGCTGGAGTAAGCGGCCGGACTTGGTGCCCATCGGTCGGAGTAAGTGACGGTGGTGTTCTGTATTGCCAGCGACGACAAGTACAGAGGTTGATTCGTCGCTGTTAATTCAAGCTTGGTTAAGTTGCAAAAGGTGAACAGATTCGGGGATAGAAGAAGGTGCAAGGTTGAAAAAGAAGGTGCAGGGGAAAAGGACAAAATAGACATGTCGCGACCTTTTTTCGACGCCCGCAATTAGGTACTAGCGTTGGCG
This sequence comes from Eucalyptus microcorys, assembly GCA_014182515.1. Taxonomy (NCBI): domain Eukaryota; kingdom Viridiplantae; phylum Streptophyta; class Magnoliopsida; order Myrtales; family Myrtaceae; genus Eucalyptus; species Eucalyptus microcorys. The sequence continues at coordinate 3,848,070 of CM024568.1, read as the reverse complement.
GAGGCTAATGGTTCAGCTAGGTTTATTTTAGCCCGGACTCTCCCAACTCCACCAATTCACGACTTAATGGTTCAAGTTTTTTTTAACTTGTGAGTTAATTTAAAAGGAGTCGCTACTAATCGATTTAGGGTGGGTCGATTAGAAACCCAAGCGAAGTATCGGGAGAAACACTCGCTCTTGTGCAACTAGAGAAATTAGGATCGGGGACTTGATTACACTAGTTAATCACTAATGCCCTTTTGATACCAAATCTTGTTTAAACCCTAAAATTTTTGGATATTTGAGGGATTTTCCATGCATTTTTGGGGAGGAAAAATATTTTTTGGGTTTTTTTTTTCTATTTTTTTGGACATAAAAGGGACTTTTTGGATTTTTTTGGTATTTTTAGAAAATACAAGTCTTTTTGGCTTTTTATGAATTTTTGGCATTTTTTGGAAAATATGAAATATTTTTTATTTTTCTTGATTTTTCGGAAAATAAAATATTTTTTAATGTTTTTAACTTTTTATGAAAATAAATCATTTTTTGATTTTTTGATTTTTTTGAAAATAAATTATTTATTTTTATTTATTTATTAAAATATTATTTAAAATAATAGAAAAGTCGACCCGGGTCGGGTCCGCGGGTTGGGTCGACTCGGGTCGTTGACCCAAAAAGCGAGCGGGCCCACTACGCGGGCCCGACTTTTTTTTTTTTTTAAAATTATTTATTAAAACGGCCCGATGGCCCGTCGTTTTGGGAGCGATCCAGCCCGACCCGACGACCCGGCGAAACCCTACCCGAGATCCAACCCGAAATCCGGCGATGACCCGGTTTCCGCGAGGAACCCTACCCGACCCGAATCCGACCCCACGATTCGGTTTCCAGCCCCCCAAAACGCGCAAAACCCTACCCGACTCGGCCCGGTCCGACCTTACGACCCGAGCCCGCGACCCAAAAAATCGGGAACCCTAGGGTTCCCGTTTCATGGCGCCAAGGGGAGAACGAAGCGTCGCCGGGGCAACGGCGGCGATGATGCGATGGTGGTGGCGGTGACGATGGCGACGGTGACGACGGCGACCCTTATTACACGTAGTGAGGTGGTGGACGGCGAGCAAAGCAAAGACGGTGACGACGGCAGATGGTGCGCGATGCCCCTTCCCCTTCGCTTTCTCTCTCTCTCTTTCTCTACCTTCTCCTCTTCGCAGATCTGGGTTCGCATGCCACCGTTCTCCCCCGAAGTCTCTCGGAGGGAGGTCGTTAAGCTCGCGACCCGATCGCTTCGCCCTTGCTCGCTCTTTAAGTTCCCCGAAGTCTCTCAGGGGATCTCTTGGAGCTTGCCAGCTTCTCTCTCTCCTCTCTATGTTTTTTCCGACGAAGGTGGAGGGCCTATTTATAGGCGAGGGGGCGACCGGTCGACGAAGCTTCGACCGCCGATCCCCGTGTGCCGAACGGCCTCCGCCGACCGAACCGGCGTCCCATCCACCACCGTCCGCGCCTGCCCCCATGCGCATCGCCGTCCGTCTGTCCATCCGGTGTCGCTCCCTCTGCGCGTGTGCTGCAGAGGCGGACAAAGGGGGAAGATGACTGAAGAGGGCCGAGCTGGGGGAAGAGGAAAATGGGCCGTAGGGGCCCATGAAGGGGAAGAGAGAGAGAGAAAAATGGGCTGCTTTTTTTTTTTTTTTTTTTGTTTTTGTTTTGTTTTGTTTTGTTTTGTTTTTATTATCTAAAAAAGGAAAAATAAATAATAATAATAATAACTTAATTAATTAAAAAATAAAATTTAGGTGTCAATAGTCGCTCCTCTTTGAAGGTGAATTCGCGGAGGTTGCATTCAAAGACAAACTGATGCCTAAATTTTATCCATGCATGCGTAGCAGATTATATTTTATTTGGGACCATTATTCTATGCAAAAAAAGAGTAATATAACTTTACATATACTAAGACAGATAAGAAAATACCTGGAGTTACTTACCGAGAGTGAGTGAGATAGGGTGTGAACCCCGAGTTTTGGCAAGTATCAAGGCATCATCTTACCTGGTGACATGAGAAGGTTGCTTCTCCAGGACCCAAACCATTCTTCGGTCGCTTGTTAGAGCAATCAGTAGTTTGTCTTGGACTCGAACCTTTCTTCGACCGCCTTGACAAGAACTTGCTTTTCCAGGACCCGAACCTTTCTTCGGTCGCTTGCTAGAGCAGTAAGTGGTTTGTCTCGGACTCGAACCTTTCTTCAGTCGTTGTGACGGGAGATGCGCCAACCTATCTCAGGGCATCTATTTGTGGGTGCCTGATTTGTATCGAGGACACCAATTGATACCTGACCTTTCTCGGGAGATGTGCCGACCTTTCTCAAGGCATCAGTTTTGTGGGGTGGTGAATCTTTGTCAAGGACACCAGTTAAAATCCGACCTTTCTCAGGAAGATGCGCCAACCTTTCTCGGGGCATCGATTTGTGGGGTGTCCGACTTCCGTCAAGGACACCGTTGGAACCCGATCTTTCTCGGCAGGATGTACCAACCTTTCTCAAGGCATCGATTTGTGGGGTGCTTGATCTTTGTCAAGAACACCTGTTGGAATCCGACCTTTCTCAGGAAGATGCGCCAACCTTTCTCGGGGCATCGATTTGTGAGGTGTCTGACTTCTGTCATGGACACCAGTTGGAACCCGACCTTTCTCGGGAGAATGCACCGACCTTTCTTAGGGCATCGATTTGTGGGGTGCCTGATCTTTGTCAAGAACACCTGTTGGAACCCGACCTTTCTCGGGAGGATGCACTGACCTTTCTCAAGGCATCGATTTGTGGGGTGCTTGATCTTTGTCGAGGACACCAGTTGGTACCCGACCTTTCTCGGGGGGATGTACCAACCTTTCTCAAGGCATCGATTTGTGGGGTGCCTGATCTTTGTCAAGGACACCAGTTGGTTCCCGACCTTTCTCGGGGGGATGCACCGACCTTTCTCAAGGCATCGATTCTGGAAGATACCTGGACATTCACAAGCATTTCAAAGAGTACCTGGATATTCACAAGTACTAATTCGAAGGATATTTGGGCCTTTGCAGGCGTTGAATGGGGTATCTGGCTGATCATAGATATTGAAAGGGCACTTGGATGATCACAGGTATGAATTCTTGGGGGATACTTGGACATTCACAAGAATCGAAGGGGTACTTGGATGACCATAAGTACAAACTCTTGAAGGATACCTGGATGTTCACAAGTATCAAAGGAGTATGGAATATCGATGACGTACTCGAGATATTTGTGAAGGTCTTTCATCTCTTGGTATAGGGGAATATCGAGGACATATCTGAGATATTCGTGAAGGTTTCTTACCTCCTGGTAGTGGGAATATCGAGAACATACCTGAGATATTCGTGAAGGTTTCTCGCCTCCTGATATTTGGGAATATTGAGGACGTACCTGAGATATTCGTGAAGGTTTCTTACCTCCTGGTAAAAGAGAATATCGAGGACGTACTTGAAATATTCGTGAAGGTCTCCCACCTTCTGGTAAGGGGAATATCGATGACGTACCTTGGATATTCGTGAAGGTTTCCCACCTTCTGGCAATAGGGAATATCGAGGATGTACCTTGGATATTCGTGAAGGTCTCTCACCTCCTGAAAATTGAGAATATCGAGGGCGTACCTGGGATATTCGTGAAGGTCTCTCACGTTCTGGTAAAAGAGAATATTGAGGACGTACCTAAGATATTTGTGAAGGTCTCTCATCTCCTGGAAATTGGGAATTTGAATGTAGCACAAGGCTTACCTGGATGGCCGCAGGCACACAGGTGTACAAAGTAGAAGAATATTTGGATGAACACAAATATTTAATGATATGATCGGGGATCACTCAACCGGTCCAAGTGTAAGAAAGCATACCGGGGTGATCGGGCGCATAATGTGGTGGAATACTTGAGTAGCTGCTAGCATTCAATGGCGTAATTTTGAGGACAACTCGGACAAGTCGAGTGTCACGGAAATGGAGTATCCGAACAGTGGTCGGTACTCAAAGACAAGAGGATATTTGGACAGTCATGAGTATCCAAATTTTAAAGACAACTTGAATGGGTCGAGTGTCAACAGAGAGAGCACTTGAGTAGCGGCAAACACTCGAAAACAGGAAGATGCTTAGACAATCGCAAATATCAATACTTAGGGACAACTCGAACAAGCTGAGTGTCGATAAGAGGGAGCACTTAGACAGTGGGTACCCAAAGATTATCAGACATAAAGTTCTGGGAATAGGGATGAGGATATGCTTTTTTGGCAATACCTTTGATCTCTAAGAGTATGTCCGCTATTTACACAATATGCACACATGTACACAATGATTGTACATGCTGTAAATTCATAAGTTCAAATGTGATTTATGCATGACAATTTTGTCAGCTTTGCATCATTCGAATTCCACTGGGGAAGATTTTGAAAGACAACTTTCATTTAGAATGTAGATGTCTTGAGCATGCCTACTGAGGGACTTTCAGTCTGAAAGGACTTTTCACTCACTCTCATGGAAAGACTATTTTATCCTGACCATTGATGCAGGATTTATAAGGATCACACTTCTCACTGTTATCATGTCAGCAGGGGTCTGAGTATTCTCGCGAGTGGTACGACTTTACCAATGTGAGAGGTCTTTGTTGAAATTGTGATGAAGGCTTGGTCAATGGCTTATCAAAAGGGACCAACATGGTCGTGGCTTTATGAAAAAGATGCCGCATGATCATCTCCGAGTTTGTGAGTCAAGAATCCTGCGAAAAGAGATAGAATAATCTTGCTTGTACTTCTTCGAGCGATGCTTATAGACATATGAAATCCTACGTTAACTGAAGTGCCCCTAGTCTGAAGAAACTTTTTCAATGGGATGCAATGTAGGCTTGACTCATGTGTAAAAGGGTGAGAGCTGGTGATTGCCTTGTCATTTGTCACCGGTCTTTCTTCTCACGGTCAGATGAAGGTTCTATCAATTGAACCACAACAGCAACTTCTCTTGGGAATACAGATGGCTGTATTTTTTGTTTGGGGCATCGACCTTGCTTTTACCAGGCATACTGCTTTTTTTTTTTTATGCCTCTATTTCTCATTCCAATTTCTTATTCATGGGCATTAACCTTGCTTTTACCAGGTACACTGCTTTTTTATGCCCCTAGTTTTTCTTGCTGCTTGAAGAACTGGTCTAGACAAGTTCAAGCAAACACCTTGGTTAGACTATTGGATCTGCATCTTTTGCTGGCGCTTCTGATTATGCTGCTCGGGTGGCAGTAATCTCTGCTTTGCCTCTTTGTGAGGGTGAATTTACAGACTCAATCGGGTTGTACAATGAATACAAGCATGTAAAGAAAGAATTACTCTTCATGACTCTAGGGCACTTAAATTAACGCAAGTGTTCATATGCAATAAAGACACTTGAAGATTGATGCAAGTGCAAGCAAGAAAATTTTTATCCCTTTTCTCACCTTATGATGCTGACTTGCTTTTGACTTGCCTTAGTGGGGGGTGGTTCTTTGACGGGGGTAGGGCAGAAATTTTGCCAGTGTATGGGGTTCAAAGTGAGCGATGGAATGCTTCTCACTAATTTGATCATCGTACCATTCGCGAGAGAACTCTTTACCCTGCAATCATAGAATTTTCTGCACTCATCTCACTAGTGTATAGATGGGAGACTGTGTGTAGGATATGGCTTGCCTGCCATCATTCTGATGCGCCTCATCTAGCATGCTCAATTAATATTGTATTCTTCACTTAGCTGTCTATTATAATAATCCTTAATAGAATCAAGGATTTAGACAGACAAAATCGTCATGTAAAATTCACCTGAAAAAAGGCATGCAGCATATGATGTAATAGAGTTTGTACTCTCAAAATAAATGAATGGCTTTTACTCAAGAAAAATCTATTAACAGCTTTAGGGATGTTTACTTGGTAGAATGGTATTCACAAATGTTTTGAATATCAAAAGAGTTATTCATAAAGGGCTATTTACAAACGGGTGTTGATAAATTGCTCCTATTGGTTAGGGATATGAATGATCGGCCAGGGATTGGGAATCTAATCAGGCATTTCTACTTTTGCCTCTTATAGAAGAGAAGATGTGGAAATAGCTCAACCAGTAGGGCCAAGATCATAAGTGATTTGAGGCTTGAATGAAATCTGTCATTTGCTTTGGTGATACTTGAGACGCCATTTTGTTTAGGAAAGCTTATCAGAGTCTGACATGCCTTTCATTGATTTGTTTTCTGCATCTTGGACGATCAGGTGATCTTGTAACAGATAAGAGGGGGCGTGTTAGTCACGAACTCTTTCAGAGGTCAAACAACTGGAAGCGATACAACATTACCCTTCACTGGTTTTCAAATGATTAAGTGGACCTGGAGTATGAGGAGGACACGAAGTCCTGCGTCTCCCATTTCGTTAGGTCAATTATTCTCCTTGATTGGCTTATGGATGACACGTCCTTTTATACGAAGTGGTGAATTCGATACGGGTCATTCTCATGAACCTCACTTGGCCAATATTGACCATTAAGTTTGGTTCTTGATTCCCAATGTCTCCTGTCAATATGGAAAATACGTCAAAAGTGGGTTTAGATAGTGGGAGTATTGGAAACGATACCAAATTACTCTTCCCCAGAGTTTGTTTATGCTAGCTCCTAAGGATATTTGAATGTTGATGATGGCCTCTTTATCTCAGCACAGTTCAATGTTTCCTTCAATTGTCCTTTCTCATTTATGACCATGTATACATGATTGCTAATCGTTGATTCATCTTCAACGCCTTCCTTCTGTGGAATTTCTCCTTCTATCTTTGACTATAGCTGCATTGAGCAAAAAGTCACGTACCTCGAGCTTCTATGGAATCTGAGATGGACAATCAAAATTTCCAGTCTTTTAATGGAAATTATTTCTTGGGAGAATATGTGTCTGGAACACAGAGTGAAGCTTCCAGGCCTTAACGTCATCATCTAAAAATAGGAGGCTAGAGACCACTTCAACTGTCTGGATTTCCTCCCTATTGACAGTAGCCAATTCAAAGAAAGAGAAAAAAATCCCTTCCTTGTGTTTCTGGGCTTGTCGAAGCTGGAAGTCCCGTTGATGAAACCACATCATCTAGTTGCTCAGGCACGTTGTGGGGAAAGGATATTACTCCGGCTTGAGAAGGAGTTGGGCAGGAGCGAGGTGGAGTGCACAGAGCTCCTAGGAACAGCTTGATTTCAACCCTATGCCTGTACCTATTACGTCCTATCTTTCGTTTCCTGTAAATAGAAGAGAGAGGACATCATTTCCAAAATTATATTCAGAGAATAAAGCCTACCTTCTTTGAAGTGGGATGATATCTTTTGTTTGCTCCACTGCCTTCTTGAAAGACTGTTTTTGAATTCGGCGAGTTCACATGATGCGCCAGCTTCAAATGCCCCCTGTCACACTAAGTCAATGGGGATGGGGATGATATTCTGAGACACAGAGTGAGTGAGTCAGAAAGACAAATATAATTAAATTTAACATCTTGCTTTGACGAAAGATTTTGGTAATGAAACATTTTTTGTTTTCAAAAGTATATATCTTTGAGGGGAAGAAAGCATGAGGAAGCCCAGCCCTTAGTATTCTCCTTAGATGATATTTTCTTTTCATGGTTGGATAGCATCACCAGGCTAGATTGGAATACCGCCTCATGCTTTTCAAAACAAAATATTAGAACTGTACATTAGATTACTGGAATGGAAAATGCAATAGTAGCACACTAAACAGGATAAGAAACATGAAATTATAAAAACAAGCAACACCCACGAAAACTCTTATGAAAAAGAGCACTTTGATGGTGCTAGTTCTGAAATTAAGCGCCTTTGAGTTCCTCGCCTCAAGTAGACTCGAAGTATTCACATGCTAGGACTACTTCGTTGCAGCTACGGAATGTAACCCATGCAGCCAACAGTGATGCTTGCGGGGTAAAGCTTCTATGAACTGCTTTATCGATTCCTCTTCGGCCAGTTGAGGGTAGGTTTGCATCATAAAAGCCTTCCACCTTCTTGCATATCCTCGGAAATCCTCCGTTGATCTTCTTCTGAAGTGAACCAAGCTCTCGTAGGGTAGTTCAGTTCCAATCTGGTTTTGGTACTGATGCAAGAATGTGGAAAACAACTCATTCCACTCCTTTATGAGGTAAATATTTGCTGTGACAAACCATTGCAATGCAGACCCCGTAAGAGTTTCTTGGAACGCCTGAGTTGTGAATGACATTGGGCTATAGTACCGACTCATTTCAGCATGGAGGTATTGCAAATGAGCCACGGGGCAAGTCGTGTCGTTGTACTTGCGGAGATTAGGTATCCACATTTCTCTAAGGGTCATGATTCTATGAGGGCAAGACGGGCCTGATATGTCTTGTTTAGGCCACTGGTTTTCCCATTGCATATTCATCGTAATAGTGAATTTTTCTGTTTCAGGGAAGCTGGACTCTGCCGAGATTATCCCATTGCTTTCTTTCAGGTCAAAATCACCAAACGAGGATGAGGCATTTAAGCTATCCTTATGATCAGGTGACAAGCTTAGTAGTTCATTGGGATCATAGCAAATAAGGACGAATGTTCCCTCTTCGATGGCTTTTGACCCCGTGTGTGGGTAGGAAGCCGTTATACGATGAATGGTCGATTTCATCTATATAACACCGGTAGTCCTTGGGATTGTATCCTAGGGACTGGAAGTCTTCAGGGTTGTACTCTAGGGGATGGTAGCCTTCAGGGTTGTATTCCAGGGAATGCTCGAAGTTTTGGTGCGGTGGCTCATCAACTATTAAATTTCGCCTATACTCAGTGGTAGATGCTGAATTGATTTGTTTATGATTTCTTTTCTTGGTTCCTGGTCTAGACCTTTTGAGTAAGGTCCTTCGTTTCGCTAGTTCGATTCTGTCAAGGGGAGTGAGATATTAGAGTTTCACTCTCTGCTTCACTTTTTAGGTTGATAGGGGTCGGTATTCTTTGAACCCTAGCTCTTGTAGTAAGCTTAGGGAGCTGTCTTATCGTGCCCCGGTCTTTAACAGACTCTGTGTCTTTGATCTCGTACACAGGTTCCTTGCCTTTCCTAATGAGAAACTTTTCAGTAATATGATGTTGCTCAGTCGCCCATTTATCATGCAAGGCTTCATTGACATCTTCTTCTCCTATCTCAGCGACTAACGGCTCCGCATGCTCCATGATCATCGGTTCTTCGTAGGGCAAGGCGATGTCAGGGCTGATGTCAGTATTATATTATTGGTGGAAAACATGGATTAATTCCCTCAAGGTTTTAAAGGGACTAATCTTCCTGACAATGTACCATCGCAAGGCAGGGCTGGTCAGGTTTGATTGGTGCGATTGAATCATCCTTTGGACCAGGTAGGCTTGTAAGTAGGTTTCTGGGTAGGGGGTATTAGCATACCTTTCGCATTCAGGTGCTTTGAGCTCTTCAAGGATCTTAATGCCGGCGTAATTGGACAGGTGCATGGGATCCTGCCCCTGTAGCTAGCTTAACTTTTTCATGATCTTTTCAAACTGTCTATGGTGTTGGTTATTCTCTGGCAAATTCGCGGGTGTCATGACGGTGCTTAAAGCAACTACGAAGTTGGGCTCGGCTTAAGTGGATTCCATTTGCCTCGAGAGTTGTCGAAGGACAATGGACATCTGTCCTACATCGTCTTTAATGCTGGCAAGACGATTTTGTACATTATTTTGATCCGGTCCTATCACATGAGACCATTCGCAGGTGGCTGATAGTTGGCGATTCATAATTACCTGTCGTTGCGAAAATAATGTATGAGCACGAAAGTAAACAAAGATTGACCCATGACAATGGTCTAACTGCTTTTTATTTATCAAAAGAGGATTTTATAGACCATCGACTTCTGACATCTAAAACTCGAAAATGACAAAAGGGAATGCTAGATATTAAATAAAAGTCCCTAAACAATGGGACAAAACTTTCACGATATTAACACGAGGGGATGCATGATTGCTATTTTATATGCGACGGGGAGCCTTGTTCTTGCGCAGATGCTTGCTTTCTTGGACCGGCTCTGAGGTGTGTATCCAGCCCATTCCCAAATCCCTCTCCATAAAGTCTGTTTGTTCGTGCTGACTGATCTCACTAATTGGGTGAAGGACCAATGGCTTCAACTTTGTCGGGATACAATAGTTGTTGATGTAGGACGCAGAGGCGTGGTGGGCTTTCTTCTCCCTTAAGCCCTTTAGGTACCACGATCCTTTTGCGATGGCACTTGTCCCAAGTTTCCTCGATAATGGCAATCTTGAATGCGTAGTCACAGCTTTGATGGGTAAAACGGAGTGGATGTATTTTCCTCCTAGAAAGTGGCGGGATCTTTTGAAGGGCTCTATACTGTCGGGCTACCCTATATGGGTAATAAGGGGTGCTGCCGGTGAGACCGAGCAACGGAATTGGATGGCTACAACATTGGAATATCTCAGGAGCGGGGTCTCTTAAGAAATTTATCCAATTAAAACAGCTTTGGTTGGGAATATATGACCCTAGGATCACAAATTTCTATAATGAATTTTCGAAATCATTTGTTTAAGACGATTGCATGAAGCATCGAAATTCACTTAGGTGAGAAAAGAACCAGACCTACAAAATTTCCGGGAGGCTCGCATGATTTTTTCCGTGTTTTCTTTAAAACGATTAAGAGATAAGAATGTTTCGGCTAAAATCATGTTGACGCAATTTTGCCCTCTTGAGACCCGATCAACCACCCATGCCATTGAGGGACTTATGGCGTTTCTTTGATGGGGAAAAATGATGAACCCGAAAAAGGCTAGAAGGAAAATTTCATTTTTTTGGGCCATGGGTTGATTTTCAAAATAGGCAATCAAAAATGCTAGTGGACAGGTATTATGGTTATTTTCAAGAGTTTGCCTCACAATATGGACTTTAGTTCTTAAAAGTCGTGCTAACCCACGCAACAGGTCAATGCCTGTTGGTGGCCTAACAAGCTGATTCTCAAGAGACTTTCCAGTGATGATGTTGTATTCCTCCAGAGTTGGGGTTAGCTCAAACCTACCGAACATAAAAGTGGATGTCCTCAGGCACCAGAAATGTGCCATGGCCTGCAGGACTTCAGGATGAACAGAGATTTGGAACAATGACAGGAGGTGACCGACTTTGGCTTTCATGTGCTCTTGGGCAAACTGGTCCAATTGACCCCACCATCTAAAGAGCTCTGCTTTGGGAGTGGGAATAAACCGGATGTCATCTTCTCCCATTGCATATAAACTGGGACTCGAAAAACCTACCCTAAATTGCCATGGGCCAATAAAAAGACTGAGTAAAAGTAAAGAAATTACTTTGCTTTTAAAGAAAATGGCAAACACAAGGACATGCGTATGGGATGTGTAGCTCGATTTCTAACTAAGAAGGTTTGTTAAAAGGGTATATGCTCGTCGCAGTCTCGCGTTAGCAGCATACCCTCCTAACCTCGGCTAGAGAAATTCGGGGAAAAGAAAGGCAACCTCTACGTCACAGTCTCGCGTTCGAGGTCGTATCTTTCTTGACACCATCCTAAATATCCTATGGCGGCCGGAGCCCGGCGGGCCGGGTTGTGTATGCCATATGTAGTATTAAAACAAGAAACATGCACAACAGTTTATAATCACAAGATAATCTATTTTAAGCAAAATTAAAATAAATTTCTAAGCTATTGACCTGCATAAAAAAAAAAAAAAACCTAAGTCAGTAAAGAAATTAAACAAGACAAAAATGGCCAAAGTCCTCAAAGTCCTCAAAGTCCCCAGTGGAGTCGCCAAGCTGTCGTGACCTCTTTTTTCGGCGCCCGCAATTAGATATAGGCGTTGGCGAAGGCTAATGGTTCGGCTAGGTTTATTTTAGCCCGGACTCTCCCAACTCCACCAATTTACGACTTAATGGTTCAAGTTTTTTTAACCTGTGAGTTAATTTAAAAAGGAGTCACCACTAATCGATTTAGGGTGGATCGATTAGAAACCCAAGCGAAGTATCGGGAGAAATACTCGCTCCTGCGCAACTAGAGAAATTAGAATCGGGGACTTGATTACACTAGTTAATCACTAATGCCCTTTCGGTACCTAATCTTGTTTAAACCCTAAGGCTTTTTGGATATTTGAGGGATTTTCCATGCATTTTTTGGGAGGAAAAATATTTTTTGGGTCTTTTTCTATTTTTTTTGGACATAAAAGGGACTTTTTGGATTTTTTGGTATTTTTAGAAAATACAAGTCTTTTTGGCTTTTTATGGATTTTTTTGGCTTTTTATGGATTTTTGGCATTTTTAATATGAAATATTTTTTTATTTTTCTTGATTTTTCGGAAAATAAAATATTTTTTAATATTTTACTTACCTTTTACCCCAAAAAAATATTTTTTAATATTTATTAATATTTTTCGAAAATAAATCATTTTTTTATTTATTTATTTTTTTTGAAAATAAATTATTTATTTTTATTTATTTATTAAAATATTATTTAAAATAATAGAAAAGCCGACCCAGGTCGGGTCCGTGGGTTGGGTCCAACCCGGGTCGTTGACTCGTTTTTTTTTTTAATTATTTATTAAAACGGCCCGATGGCCCGTCGTTTTGGGAGCGATCCAGCCCGACCCGACGACCCGGTGAAACCCTACTCGGATCCGACCCAAAATCCGGCGATGACCCGATTTCCGAGAGGAACCCTACCCGATCCGGATCGAACCCCACGACCCAGTTTCCAGCCACCCCCCAAAATGCGCAAAACCCTACCCGACTCCCGGCTCGGGTCCGACCCAACGACCCGAGGCCGTGACTGGAAAATCGGGAACCCTAGGGTTCTCGATTCGCGGCGCCAAGGGGGGAACAAAGCGTCGTCAGGGCAACAGCAGCGACGACTGCAATGGTGGCGGCGGTGACGATGGCAACAGTGGCGATGGTGACGACGGCAACCCTTATTACCTGTAGCGAGGTGGCGGACGGTGAGCGGTGAGACGGCGACGACGGCAGAGGGTGCGCAATGCCCCTTCCCCTTCACTTTCTCTCTCTCTCTCTCTCTACCTTCTCCTCCTCGCAGATCTAGGTTCGCACGCCGCCGGCCTCCCCCGAAGTCTCTTAGAGGGAGGTCATTCAGCTCGCGACTCGATCGCTTCGCCCTTGCTCGCTCTTTGAGTTCCCCGAAGTCTCTCAGGGGATCTCTCGAAGCTTGCCGGCTTCTCTCTCTCCTCTCTGTGTGTGTTTTCCGATGAAGGTGGAGGGCCTATTTATAGGCAAGGGGGTAATCGGTCGACGGAGCTTTGACCGCCGATCCTTGCGTGCCGAACAGCCTCCGCCGACCGAACCGACATCCCATCTGCCACCTGTCCGCCAACTGCCCCCCATGCGCGTTGCCGTCCGTTCGTCCATCCAGCGTCGCGCCCTCTGCGCGTGTGCTGCAGAGGTGGACGAAGGAGGAAGATGACCGAAGAGGGCCGGGCTGGGGGAGGAGGAAAATGGGCCGTAGGGGCCCATGCTGAAAGGGAAGAGAGAGAGAGAAAAATGGGCTGCTTTTTTGTTTTTTTTCTTTTTATTTTTGTTTGTTTTGTTTTGTTTTGTTTTTATTATCTGAAAAAAGGCAAAATAAATAAAAATAATAAAAACTTAATTAATTAAAAAACGAAATTTAGGTGTCAACAAGACAAAAACACAAGAGGGAGAGAATATAAGAAATCAAGAAAATCATTAAAAATAAATAAATCGAAAATTTTCATTTTTTAATCCGACAAGATCGAATCCGGCTATATGGGTCGGGTCAATAGGTCGGACAGGTAAATCAGTCCAATCCTGTTCCCAAATATTATAATAATAATAATAAAATGAATAAATTCAAAAATTCGAAAAATTCGATTTTTTTTAAGAAAAAGTAATGTACGTTAATTGGCCTAATTTTATGAGGAGGACACGTAAACTATCATTGACCACCATCGACTATGTGATGATGAAATGATGTTTATCAAAGCTATTTATTATCCTTCTAGGCGGTTAGGTCTTGTCGCATGATACAATCCGTTCCGAAAACCAGAAAGATTGTTGAAGTTTCTTGATAGTTTCTTGCGCATCAAACACTAATTCATTGACACCGTGATCACGATAGCCACCCTGGATCGCCGGACATATTTGCGGCTACAAAGGGAACGCATGGCGGGGCGTCTGTTCTCGACCATGACGACTCAGAGTCGGCGCCCAAGGCACGATGATCCTCTCACGTCGCATGATGGAAGAGACGAGGATGAAGATGGAGGTGAACTTGAGGCTAATTTGGAGGGTGGGCGAGAGGAGAAGAGTGCGAAGAATGCGAAGAGGAAGGAGGAGGAAGAGGACTTAGAGGAGCAGTCCATTGACCAGGCGAAGCCGATCGGCAAGCCAATTAGGATTTCCTTCAAGAGGAGTGAGCGGAGGAAACATTATAAGGCATTCGAATACGATGGAAAACAATATGATCTTGTGAGTATTTTGCTTTTTATTAGTTTTTCCTCGGTAATTCTACATTGGATGGGATCGTTCATTCGTTCTTTTTGTTTTTCATTTCAAATTGTTCATGATTTTTGCATTGGTGTATTGAGAATTGGCTTTTCAAGATATCAAATTTTACCTTCTTCTTTTTTTATATTTGTTTTAGTGGAAAAGGCGGCTTCACTACGGGTTTCTTGATGTCTCCTTCGACAAATTGCGTTTCTTTGTTCTATATGATCATTTAGGTTCCGTAATTTACTGAAAGAGAAACCTCTTGCCTTTATTAATTTAGTAAAGGATCCAGCTAGGCTAACCGTACTGTTATATTGACATTGTAACCCTGCTTTTATAGCCACGAATCATTCATTATACTAGTTGGACTTATTTGGGCAACCGGAGTACAAATTTCCAAAATTAATTATTAAAAATGGCCCTTATGCTGCAAAATCACAAAAGCTCCCTCTAAAAGAATTTAAAAAAAAAATCAGAACCTTATCATTTAGCAAAATATTAAATACCTATAGGGAACAAAAGTTAACGTAAAAGTATGCCTTTCATATTTATTTTAAGTTTCATGCTTTGTACCAATATTTATTAGTAAATGTCACGTGTAATTTCTAAAAGAGAAATTGAAATTTTAATAAAAATCAATATGTAAAAATTATATGATTATATTGCTAACTATGTGACTAACTAGAGCAAGACAAAAGATGTAGTGATGTTGCACTTCACAATGGCAAATGAAAAATCATAGAACAAAGAACGAGACAAAATATATTGTAAACTTTAATTCTAAGGTGCAATATGGAAAAATTCATAGAAACTTACTAAAAAAGTAAAATTGAATAATATTTTCAATCAGATTTGTCTTTGATTCCATGTCCTGTTTCTGATTTCATATTTCTTACATTTGAGTTGTTGTTTTTGTAGGCTAGCTAGTGTCACCAAAGCCTGAAAATAGTAACATGTTTTAATACTATACAGATGAGATAAACCTTGGGAATTCTAATATGATAATTATTAAGTAGGATAATATTTCTTTAACTTGCAGGAGGTTAATACTATATAGATGAGCTGAACCTTGGGAATTCTAATATGATAATTATTAATTAGGATAATATTTCTTTAACTTGCGGGAGGATTGGCCATAATTTAGTAAGTTTTTTTGTTTAATTATGCGTAATCTTGAGTAAATAATCTTTCTTATGTTATTTTTTTTTGAATAACGTAACTTCAATGGAAACCGGATGAACAAGTCATCCGGTTTCCCGAAATGCTTTTGTGGCCAAGACTTAACCGTCATTCTCTGTAAAATGCGAGCACCATTAGTTAATCATTATGCTTTAGTAAAATATTATTCTCGTACTTTTTTTTTTCTCCTAGAACACTTGTTGGCGTTTGTTCAATCTTGTTTGATGTTATAATGTGGACAAACGTATGCATGGCCTCACCCAAGAAAATTTTCCCATTGAATGGGCAATTAACTCCCCCTTATCGACATATTGTGTTTCTTTGGTCTATATGATAATTGAGGCTCCGCAATCCAATGAAAAATATGTCTTGCTTCCGTTAATTTAGTAAACTATTATTCTTGTGCTTTTTTTTTTCACTCTAGAACACCTGTTGGCATTCGTTTGCCTGTTTGTTCAATCTTGTTTGACCTTGTAATGTGGAAAAATGTATGCATGGCTTCCCCCAATAAAATTTTCTCACTGAATTGGCAATTAACTCCATCTCCTTTTCCATAGGACTAATCAAAGATAAATGCATAGACAACTTCTTGTTATGATCCTCTTTGGAAAAATATTCATCTCTCCCCTTTAAGCAAATTTGGAAGTCTTTATTTTCCTCCTCCTTCAAACTTTTGCTTAAGTTCTCTTCTTTCCGTATTATGGCTATCATTCAGGAGGATACTGTGCTTGTGGTCCCCGATGACATAACCCGAAAACCATATGTGGCTATGGTACATTTTTTTCCTACAAGACAATTTTCATGTAATAATTTGTTGCTTTAGAACTTTTCGGACAAATTTCTCTACTACATTCATATGTGAATTCTCTCTTTAGAATTCACATATGAATTCTCTCTTCTCTTTAGTTTTGTTGTGAAGGCTAGAACAAAAATGGCCTTTCGCGAGTTTGATTTACACAAGCTTTATCAAATCTAGAATTGGATGTTCCTTTGAGCAACAAAAGTAAATGCATCAAGAGACTCCAAAAAATTTGGCAACAAAGAACTCGACTCATTTTCCGAACACCGATATCCTCCGACTTAAACTGGAGAAAAGAAAATGAAAAGGGACGACACGACATTATCGTCTTATCTCAATGCATAGAAAGGTGCTTAATTCAGTTGCATCATCAAGGTGACATACAATCCCAGAAAGATCATCTGTCGCACTCTGTAATGAGTTGCATTACTAGCGTAATGCTAGCATATGGACGAGAAATTTAGCTCCCATTAACCTGAAATTTTTCCAGCAGCGGACATCTCAAATTCTTCTTGCCTGAAATGTAGAGATTCATTCAGAGAAGCATCAAGTAGATTTTCCATTCTCTATGCCACGACATATTCCCACCCTTCAGTGAAAAAACTTTAAGCACCCTCAGGGTACTTCCCTAGAATGCAATATGCAACTAATGTTTAAAATATTCTATATCCAATATCACAATGATATGTTTAGATATAAAGCTCCATTAAATGACTCAATAATGCTGCCACTTCACACACACAAACAAAAAGTTCAATGATTACATCTGGTTAGTTTCGTTCAAGCAGAATCGTCAGCAAATGAACTCAGGATTACTCATCAACAAGGAATAGGGCAAGCTGGCTTTGACAATCCAAATTCATATTCAGCAAAAACTAAAGACTCCCAAATATTGAAAAGAGAGAGAGTAAAATTGATACTTGAGGTTCTCAAATGTATAGTGATTCTTTGTGATCATGCAAAACAAGACCCTATTCATTGAGTCGGCATTGGTAAATGCATAGGGTGTCAATGGCGCTTCTTGCTAATCATTATCCAAAGCACAAATAAATTCCCAGCTCTCTCATAAATCAACTTGCATTTGCATCTAGATCCCAAAGAACTAATTTACTTGATTCATTGCGGTGATGTTGGATTAATAATTTAATTTCCATTACAAAGATACTCAAGTGATAATTAAAACAGATGGTACATGGTAGGAAAGATATTATAAACACCCATTATCAGTCTCCAAACATAATCCACACATATTACATGATTAACCAGCAACCATCCCATCTTCTAAACTAACTTAGAGACCTAGAAAGGTAGCCTTGCCATAATAGAAAAGCGTACTTAGAATTTGATTGAATCGTGAATAACTTTGCTCTATACTCCCAAATTTACATATATCAGAATAGGCAAACCAAGAATCATCTGCATAAAAACTTACACTTGCCTTCCATTCACATTACAGAGACCTAAATTACTCATTCATTGTGGCAATGTAACAAATAATTTATCACTTCTTTCTTCTTCTTTTTTATGGCCACAAGAGTTTAACACTTCACCAGAACCCAATAACAAAGAAGAGAAAAGCAACATCACAGAATGTATAAAAGAGAAAAACTAAATCAACAAGACATATACTTTTTGGAATTAAAGACATTCTCATTTTCGGGCACAAAAACATTTGCTCATTGCTCATTGCTTAGCAACCATTCCGGAAAGTGTCGTCATTTATGCGGCCTGTTAACTGAATACTAGTTCCAACATGAATTTGTCACTTCCGTTGGGTTAACAGGAATCATGTGGAGCAACCGCGTTCTTTCACATATAAATAAAATGCTCAAGTTTATCCGATAATAACTAAACCCCCAAAGCACACACGCGCAAATTTCAGAAACTTGACATTCCTATGCAGAGCTGCATGTTCCATGAACGTAGTTTGAATGACTTAATCCACAATCATGAGTTTCGCCTGAGATATTCCCACGTTTCATAGCCTGAATGAAAATTTGTGACCCTATGACATACCCAACACAGAACAAAGTCAACCCACAAAGCTCACCAACACATACAGCGCACACTTAGATGAAACAGAGAAGGCCCAAAAAAGAGAGACAAAGAGAGTATACGCATACCTGTCATTCTCCAAGTCGCTGGATGAAGAGCCCCAAGGAAATTCTAGAGACCACTAACAAAAAAGGAAACATTCATAAAACCCATGAACATGAAACTGGAAAGAACCTAGCAAAATGAAGCAACTGCATGAGAAAGACGACCTCTTTTTCTAGGGTTTGCGGGTCACCAAAGCACCGAGGAAGTTACCATGATCATCTAGAGGTGTTTCACCATGTTTGCTCGTGTCGCCGAGGTGCGTGACATGGTAGTCTAGAGCTCGTTGACCTCCAGGGGAGCGGCGGAGGCGGCTTGGAGGCAAGCACAGACGCGAGCGGTACAGGCGTCTTCGTTGCTCAGAGGCGAGTGGCGGAGGCAGCTTAGCGAACGGTGGAGACGGTTCGGAGGGGAGCCGCGGAGGGGTCTCAGAGGTGAGCGGCGGAGGTGGGCTTAGAGGCAAGCCGCGGAGGTGAGTGGCGAAGAGGTCTTAGAGGCAAGCGGTAGAGGTGGGGGACGAAGGGTTGCGATCGAGTAGCTGAGGAGTGAGGACGCTTTGTGTTTTTCAAGCTACCCGCTTAATTGAAAAATGGGTTGAAAATGGGTTAGAACGTCTAACCCATTTTCAACCCATATAAATTCAAATTAAAATTTTTTGGACCCATTTTAATTGGGCTTTTATACCTTTATAATCCACGTACAACCCATTGGTATAAAAGATGAGTTAGAAAGTGGGTCATAGACCATTTTGCCACCCCTAGATAGAACTTAGAATCATGGGCAATTTCTGGTCCTCATCCTTTTGGCATTTTTCAGTTGGTAATTGATATCTTAATTGCCTTTAAATTAGGAAACCATGCATGTGGAATCATGGATTATCACAGTAGTCTTATATGCTAAATGCGGATCCCATACCATGAGACCAATTCCTTTTTTTTTTCTTTTTCTTTTTTTAAATTCATTAAGGAAGAGCCTTGCTAATAGTTTATTAGGCTCGGCATCATTATTAAAAAAGATTTACCGTTCAAAGGATATCGCGGAGAACTTTTCGAGTTGAAATATTTTTTTTAAAATTAATTTAAGCAAAGTGCAACGTGCCCAACGAGATTAATGTAATCTAGATGTCAATCCTTTTATTAATCCCTGAAGTAATCCTTTGCTACTAGTGATCAAAATTTCCAAAGGGAGGATAATTGCCTCGCAAGTCAAGATTCCTTTATGATGGATTTTAGATTTGCTTTATGTTGGATGCATTTGTTATAATATTTATCAATTTAAATGTGATATTGTATTTTGCAATTAATTCTGATTTATTGCTCACATTATTACATGATAATTGCCCATTAATTTAGGGATGGCAAAATGGGTTTTAGACCCATATATGACCCATTTAAATCATAAATGGGTCATCTATGGATCATTTATTTTTTTGACAAAAAGTAGTTAAATGGGTTTAACAATTAAAGATATAAGATATGGGTTATCTATGGATCATTTATTTTTTGACAAAAAGTAGTTAAATGGGTTTAACAATTAAAGATATAAGATATGTGGGTCTTAAGTGGGTCTTAAATGGGTTGGATTTAGAACCCATTTTCAACAAAAACCTCACAATCTCTCTCTTCCCTCTTTAACTTTACAATTTTTTTAATAAAAATCGAAATTATAATTATAATTATAATTATAATTTTCTTTTCTTTTTCTTTCTTTTTTTTTCTTCTTCCTTTTCCGATGGCCGGTGACCGGCCAAGTGAGGCTCGAGCTTTCCGAATCTTGCGAGGTGGAGGCCTCGCCGACACTCGAGAGGCTCGAGCCTCGCCACCCGGCGTCGAACGAGGTTTGAGCCTCGCCAATTCGGCGTCGGGCAAGGCTTGAGCCTCGCCAAATCCATCGACGGGCGAGCTCAAGCCTCACCGATCGAGCGAGCCTCAAGCTTGCCTGCATTAGGTGAGCTCGAGCTCGCCGGATTTGGCGAACCTTGAGCTCACCGGTGTCGGCGAGCAAGGCGAGCTCGAGGCTCGCTTGTGGTGGTCGTCAATGTCGTCGTGGCCAATGGCTGGCCAAAGAAGAAGAAGAACAAAAAAGAAAAAAAGAAAAGAGAAAGAGAAAAAGAAAATTAAAAATTATATTCTTAAAAAATAAAAATAAAAATAAATAAATTTTTAAATTTTTAAAAATAAAAAATAATTAAAATTCGATTTTTTTAAAATAATTATTTTTAAAATATAAAAATTGTCCATTAAATTTGTATTGTATAAAACTATTTTACCAATACCATTTTTTAAAATATATATAAGCTTTCTTAAGTTTAGGCAAATGGGTTGGGTATGAGTAGAGTATAGGTCGGGTCGGGTATAAGTAAAAAAATTTGCACTGCAATAAATGGGTCATAAATGTGTTAAATGGGTCGATTTGGGTTGGACCATTTATGACCTAACCCAACCCGACCTAGGTGTTTAACGGGTCTACTTTAATATGTTACCATAACAATCTTTACGAAATAAAATGTCAAGTTGTCTAGTCCAAACTCTATCAATACAGAAAACACATTATCAAGTTTCGAGGGGTATTGGCTAGTGGGATAGAGTGGGACGTTCTGATTTGATGATTCCATGAATCGATTGATACACTTGTTCAAGGTTTTGGGGTTTTCTGCATTTGCAAATTTTCATCAATGGTTACAAGTATGTCGATCCTTATGTTTCTGCAAAATTGTTTTCAATTATACATGTTTTTCTTTGTAAATGATAAATCAGGATTGTTAGTTTTTATTTAAACTTAATCTAACAAGTTGGTATCAGAGCGGTTTATAATTTCTTCCTAGGTGAAATTCTTTGGAATTTTATATGTTTTCATCAGATAATGAATGGGTAATATTCGGATCTTTTGTGGCTTGGAATAGAATTTCAAATTCCTACCAAATTCAAGCGACCCACCATGCAATAACGGATATGCATGGTCACACCGCCATTAAGAAGAAAAGTCTTAAGGTAATGCAGCATATTACTGATCGTCAAAGGCTAATCGAGCGTGTCCAATACTATGTACAAGGAACTAATGCCTCGTCTGATTTCATTTGCTCTTTGATTGGCAGAAGAATTTAGTTGTGTGTCAATTTAGTAGCAATTCATCGACTATTATGCATGATTTATTACATGTTTTGAACATAAAAGAAAAATCTCATTTGCATGCTTTGTTCGAATTTTTAATTAGTTTAAAAAAATTTAATTTATTATTATTTATTTTCTTTTCTTTCTTCTTCTTCCTTCTTCTTCCCCCTTGTTCCTCCGCCGACGGCCACCAACTCGAGCTTGCCGGGTTGAGCTCCGTCGCAGCCGGTAAGCCCGAGCTCAGCCGAGGTCGGCGAGCTCACAACTCGTGAGATACAAGCGAGCTCGAGCTCCATTGTGGCCGGCGAGTTGGTGACTTGCGAGATCCAGGCGAGCCTGAGCTCTGGCATGGCCGACGAGCTCGCAGCTTGCCAGATCCAGGCGAGCTCCGGCTCCACCGAGGCCGGTGAGCTCACTGCTCGCCCGATCTCGGTGAGGCAGAGCTCGCTGCTTGCCCGATCCCGGCAAGGCGAAGCTCGCCTATGGCCATCGCCAGCCTCCCCATCGCCATCTCCACCACTACACACTCGAGCACCCAAATGCCCACAAAGGCAAGCGATGGAGAAGCGGCGTAGGCAAGCGGCCAGTTGATACCTTTCGATCATCACAGTGGAAAATGGGTATCATGCATCTACCATTCCGTTCGTCCATAGAGATGAAGTGGGTCATGGGTGGGCCATGTAAATGGGTCAAAAATGGGTCACAAGTTCTGACACATTTTCAACCCATTTAAATCAGACTCACTTTTTGGACCCAATTTTTGGGTCTTTTAAAATTTCTGACCCATATGCAACCCATATTAAGAAAAAATTAGTCCAAAAATGGGTCCATGACTCATTTTGACACCCCTATCCAAAACCAAGAAGTCCATGTTGGGAGCGTGTAGTAGAAGTTCGATACCTTCACCTAAGGAGATTGTCAAGAGAGAGTCTAAATCCGAGCCCGTCTCGTCAATATTCAGTTAGACCTATCTTCACTCAAAGGCTTTGAGTTATGGGCTAAGTGGGATTTCTCTAACACAACTCACTTATATGTGCATCATAACAATTTTCCCCTCATGTGTGAGTTTAGTGTTAGGTCTGCTCTCCCTTAATTTAGGTATCCTTCTGGTCCAACTTCATACTTATGGGCTTGCGTTGCTAGACCACAATGTCCTACCTACCCAGATACCGCAACCATCGGCTCTAATACCATTTGTTGGGAGCGCGTAGCAAAAGTCTGATACCTTTACCTAGGGAAATTGTCAAGAGAGAATATGAATCCGAGCTTGTCAATATATCTAGTTAGATCCATCTTCACTCAAAAGCTTAAGTTAGTGTATTATGGGTCAACTAGAATATATTAACTACTCAACACCATACCGATTCTCCGATGTGCGATTTCTCTAATATAACTCACTCACACGTGTATCCTAATAGTACACTTGCCTATGCATTGGAATTGAGGAAAAGTCTATCATTTTTTCGACAGAATGTTTCAATAACTCGTAGATCAACTAGGTTGTTAGAGTCTCGAAATGCAATGCGTGGATTGTTCGAAAGCGAAGAGAAACAATAGCAAGTAGATCATCGCACAAGAATTATGGCTCAAGTCAATAAAATTATTGCGACAAACCTTCCATCCAGTACACATATTCAACTCTATCCAGAGCCAAAAAAGCCACCAAAGAAAGGAAATTAAAAGAATTCAAAACTCTGCAAGGATGACACTAGAGACTTCATAATTTGAAAAACCCACCTTAAGAGGTGAAAAGTTATTTATTGAGAGGATCCAGAACATGGGACCCATAAAAAAAAAAAAATCTAATAAAAAAAGGGACACGATCAAGAAAAAATGAAACGACACTTTCTTAGAACGATGGTGGAAGATGGATGCTGAAAAGTGGGATTCACAAAGGGCAATATAGCCAGGGTATTGTGTTGAGGAGTACTTTAACCAAAAAGGAAGTAGAAAAACCACGACACCTAAAAGAGTGGTGAACAAACTTTTACATATTCATTGATGTGGTAGGCTATTATTGAATTTGGAGTATGACCGACTTATTTAATTGTCTATTTGCAATTTACCATGTTAGTACAACACTCTCTAATATATTTTTTTTTATCTAGAAGATCAATTTTAGTAAATTTAGCATTACTCAATCGCAAAAATGGGTACTATACTGGGATACCGACCTAAATTAGGAAACCGCAGTTGTATGAATATGGCTCGGATCCGTTCAAGGCCCTGCTCTGAAAAATATAGTTCTGAAAGTTCAAAGATAAGAGCCTCTTGCACATTTTAATTTGGTAACTTGAGCTGTGAATTTGGGCTCAAAATCTTAGTATTCAAGAATTCAAAGCGTGGAACTAAAAAAAAAAAAAAAAAAAAAAAAAAAAAAGCAAAGCGCAAAATCCATATATGTCTCATATTTCCAAAGCCAACCTACCAAGTATTTCAAATGTCTTAAAGTACTTAGAGGGATTTTTTCTTAAGATGTATCATATACACCACCATGAGGTCTAATAAAACAGACAAAAATTTACTTTAAATAATCAAAATAATAGTCAAGTGATTCTTGAGTAAGCCATGCCGCTCAAAAAACAAAATATCCTTAGCTTCCATATAAACTAGATGCTCTAAGCACCACCCGCTCCAGCTCTAGGCCCACCATCGCCAAACCGAAGAGGTCCGAATAGCTCTCCTTCATAGTTAATGAACCAAGCCTTAAACTGCATGGGGATCCAATCGACATGCCTATTGTCCATCCATAATATGGCTTCGTACCAGGAGTAGGTCATTTCAATGTTGGGGTTGTAAACATCGTGGATAGACCTCTCAATATAAGTGATAGTCCCATACCGTGCCATAGGCCCACCATCACCGGATTGAAGAGGTCCAAACAACTCTCCTTCATAGTTAATGAACCAAGCCTCAAACCGCATAGGGGTCCAGTTAACACGCCCATCATCCATCCATATTGTGGTTTTATACCGAGTGTAGGTCATTTCAATGTTGGGGGTCGTAAACATCGTGAAAAGACACCTCAATACAAGCGATAGCCCCATATCGTGCCATAGGTAGAACATCCATTCTAACAATCTGAAAAAAAAAAAAAAAAAAAGTGTTAAGATTAATCCTATGTTTGTGCATAAGTTCCTAAATTAAATCAAACACGATCGATCAAGACTTCTCGCTGACGAACAAAGATTTTTTTGCCCAAACGGGCCTCATGTGTACATCCTCAGCTCTATCGGCCCTAACCATGGCCCACTAGGCCCAAATCTTGGCCCACTGAGGCCCAAATCAACACATTATCGTCAATTCACCTATTGAAGACCAGCAAAGATCAGTCAAGACCCCAAAAACAGGAAAGTTCGTAAATTTATCGAAATTGAGGCACTTTGCAATCCATCTGACATTATGTTCATAACAACGAATATCAAATCAATCCCCAACATGCAAAAGGACATGTAGCGCCCTAGTGAAACTAGTCCAAAAGGAAAAATACCCCGGAAGCTTGACTACAACACAATGCCAGAGAAGTTGCTTAAAACGTCGACGACCAACAAGAGCTCGTGTACTGAAAACAACGAATCGAAACTACGCTAAACGAAGCAACAATGCGGAACCCAGTTTCAGAATTTAGGAAACATTACGTGGGAAAACTAAAAGAAACCTGATCCTCCTTTTGGGAAAGCACAGTACCTTCAGAAACGTGGCTCTTGCTGAGAGCAGGAGATTGCACAGAGAGAGAGAGAGAGAGAGAGAGAGGGTATTTTGAATAAGGAAAAGGAGATATGTTTCTTTAATCTATGAGATTAGATTCAAATAATAACCACCGCTTGACTATGTTGGAACTTGACTCGCACTAGGACTCGCCAAGTCCTTCGAAACTTAGGTCTATTTTTTTTTTTTTTTTTTTGAGGGCAAGATTAATTAAAAATTTAAAACTACAATAGAATATGCTAATTCATGAAATTTTATAAGAATATTAAATTTCATTGTAACTGAATTTTACAAATTACTTTCAACCGTATAATATCGAAATATTTTGACAAATTAGTCGGACAAAACAAAAAAAGAACACTAATGTGGATAATTTGTGTGATTATCATAGACTTGTAGATAAACATTTTAACTAAATACTTTAATATATTAATAGGGCATTGCATTAGTTTGGAATTAACTTATATGATGAAGTTGTTTCTTATTAAAAAGAAAAGGAAAAATGATATTCATTTATTTTCTATTCCCTAAGATATTTTAACTAATGTTCAGTATTTAACTTTTATTCTTTACCAAACATCCGATACTATTGACAATGTAGACACAAGACACATAAATCATATTCGAATGTTCGAATGATTTACAAAACTTGAGATCTCTCTTTCAACATGCTCAATTCTTTGGACGCCACGCTCTCCATACCAATTAACCTCTTTCTCAACCAACGTGTAATATCAATTTTTACAACATCAAGTTGCACAAAATTCAGCTCTTCCGATGTGAAAACTGTACCTTTATCTATTATGGGTATTGGATCTTAATTTATTCACATGCAAATTCCTTTCATGTCATTATTTGTCCAATTGTTGTTTTAAATAGACATTGCAAGTATCAATTAAGATAGACAACTTCCTAGATAATTGAAACTGCATTATATATTGACTTGAATTGAAAATCAATAAGAGAAAAGGTTTCATGAGAAAATGATTAGGAAAAAGTAATGTTTCTTAAGTTTATGTAAGGTAAAATAAAGATTCATTTATTAACGTTTCCATTTCTCAAATTTTCTTTTCTTTTCTTTCCCGAAACAGAAAAAGAAGAGAAATTCGTTTAGTAATGTCAGTTAATTTTTCTATTCTCGAAAATAAAATTTGGAACAAAAATAAGATATAAAAAATAGTTATTTCTTGTTCCCGAAACAATTTCTCAACTAAGTCATTTTCTTTTTTTCTTCTTCTTCCTCCTCTTATGGTGCAATGGCCATGGCAAGGCTTGACCTTGCCAAGGGTTGGCAAGGTGCCCTCAAGGCTAGCAAGGTCATCGGCTAGAGGAGAAAGAAGAAAAGAGGAAGAAAAGAAAAGAAAAAAGAACAACCTCAGAAAATTATTAAAAAATTAAAAGAAATTCTATGTCATAAAATAATTTAAGGGTCATACAATATACATTCCTATTCTTTTTCTATTCCAGAAATATAAATTTTGTGCAGTAATTAAACGTATTTTTTTGTTCAGAAACTATTTTAAGAATGTGAAAACTCTACCTTTATCTATTATGGGTAATGGATCTTAATTTATTCAAATGCAAATTACTTTCACATCATTAAGATAGACTACTTCCTAGATAATCGAAACAACATTATCTACCGACTTGAATTGAAAATCAATAAGAGAAAAGGTTTCATGAGAGAATGATTAATAGGATGATAATAATGTTTCTTAAGTTTATGTTAGGTAATAATGAGGGTGCATTTTGTAACATTTCCATTTCTCAAAATTTCTATTCTTTTGTTTTTGGAACAGAAAAATAACAGAAATTCGTTTAGTAACGTCAACTAATTTTTCTATTCTCAGAAATAGAAAAGTGATCAAGGAATAAATATGGAACAGAAATAAGATGTAAAAAATAGTTATTTCTTGTTCCCAAAAACAATTTCTCAACTACGTCATCATCATCTTCTTCTTCTTCTTCTTCTTTTCTTTCTTTTCTTCTTCTTCCTCCTCTAATAGGGTGATGGCTATTGCGAGGCTCGACCTCACCAAGGGCTAGCAAGACACACTCAAGGCTAGCAAGGTCATTGGCTAGAGGAGGAAGAAAAAAAAAAGAACAATCTCAGAAAATTATTAAAAAATTAGAGAAATTTTATGTTACATGCAATGCCTCTTTTTCTTAAGATTTGGCGTATAAACCATCATGAGATCTAATAAAATAGACAAAAACTTACTTTAAATAATCAAGAAAATAGTCAAGTGATTCCATAACTATCTTATTTTTCAAAGTTGAACGTAAATCTTGGTTAACTTATAATCATTTGTACTTCTTTCCTAAACAACTTTGTATTTTTAAACATTTATCTCTCTTCATACGTATTTATTGTTTATCATTCGCATACATTACATGTCCTCTTTTATTCATATACAAAAGAGAGAGTGTGTTGTCAGTTTGAAAGAAACTTTTTGATAATCATAATATAATTATATTTTGACATTTAAAAAATCAAGAGACATAGAATGGAAAAAAAAAAAAAAAAAACCAACAATCAAGATGACAAGAGACCACTTACAAATGGGTTCAACAACTTTTTTTAATAATTCATCAACGCAACCATAGGATCTCGCTCAATGTGTTCTTAAGAGATTTCTTAATTGTTTTGGGGGACTAGAGGAAACACTTAGAAAATTCTCTTTTAAAAGCTAGTCAATCAATGTGTTTATAAGATAAGATCCACGCCATGTCCTTCATATAACCAAAATCTAGTTAGGCAGTCATACTTTTCCCGCCTAAAAGAGAAACACTATTACAATGGTGGATGAGGTTGCCTCTAGGCAAGGACTGCAACTCTTGGTAGGAGCTAGCGAGCCTTAAAGACCCTCACTAGTCATAGTGGGAAAAGAAAAAGAAAAAGAATAACTAAATAATTTAAAATTTTTGAAAATATTTAAAAATTGTTCAAGTCAACAATAGTCATGCCATGTAAGATGGCCAGTGTCATTTTAGTGATTTCATAATAAAATTGACTAAAATGACTACATTAGTAAATCATTAAAAAAATTTAAAATTAAATTGACCAAATTGAAAAGTTAAGGACAAAATTAGCATAAATGAAATGGTTTTAGGACTTTTTTGATAATATCCTTGAGATTTCTTGTCTGTGATTGTGCATAGAAGCCGGCAACGAGCCTATCATTGATGGTGAGGAACATGCCTTTGTGGTTTTGGTGCTTGCTCCTTAAAGTCAAGTCGTGCATCTCATTCTAAAGGAAGAAATAATTGGATGACTATTTTTAATTTACTATGATAATAACAGTTTGTTCTAAATCATAAAAAAATTAAATAACAAATAATTATAAATCATTCTAAAGTCCACTCCTTCAAGAATTTGTAACTCACAGTTAGCTTTATTCTCATAGTAGCCCAAAAATTATTATACTAGCAAAACCCTTCTAAAATATGCATTTCTCATTGTCGTGCATCTCATGGTGGAAGGTAGGATCTTAATCCCCAATGTGCTTGTTAGTCAAACCTAGCATCGCTTGCAATCAAATCTTGATTGATAACTTCAATCTTGAAACCTAGTCAATCAAAAAACTTGATTTGATTAGTTTCTTGTGTAAACGCATTTTTGAGAAAAGAATACCGACATATTGGACCAAACACCCATAAGAGTCAACCCAAATGTCAAGGCAATTTAACTTCTCGATTTGCTTTTTAGGTTGTTATTTCAATTGAATCTTTTTAGGGATCAATAGGTGACAATAATCTTTACAATTATAAGTAAATAGAGTTAATATCACAAAAAATCTTAAACTAGTACATATATGATAAATTTACTACAAAGTAATTTTTAATTACAAAAGTCCCAAATTAGTATACCTTTGATAAATTTGGTGACAATTTTACGTTCTATTAATTTTGTTAAATTTTATTATCAAGTTGCTGAGTTGAATGATAGGTAACAATTGATTGATATACCGGTTTAGAATTTTACTCTTTGTTTGTCACAATTGTATCAATTTTGTGATGTTTTATAGTATTAATCCAATTTGTCTCAAATTTACAATTTTGCGGCTTCTAGCGGTCAAAAAATTAATAACTAGTTTAAGTTTTTTGTGATCATTTGGGGTAAATTTATCACAGATGCACCAATTTGGAATTTTTTTGTGGTAAAAAAATTAGTTTGTAATAAATTTGTCATAGATGTATTAGCCTAGTATTTTTTTTTATGGTATTATCCCTAAATAAATTATTATAGCTCTCTTTTTTTTCTTAGATTAAATTCTGATTTAATAACAAACTAAAAGTTCTTGGGCAAAAAAAGGACTGTTAACTAAATCCAACTCCTCAAAGAAATGTAGGAAATTCACATAGATCAGATTTAATTGAAAAGTTGCTTTGCTATAACTTGATTACAACTTTGTTTACCCCTATATGAAAGCTCATGAAATACTCTGTAAGCTCCATGAACTAGTAAAATTCACTGCTTTGACCTATATAGGTGGCCTCAATTCAAAGCAAATAATTTTATTAGTAAGCCATGCGAAATCAAGTCAGTCCTTGTCATCGCCACCCCACCATTACAAGCCCTGGCAATGGCGGGGAATGGTTGGTGGGGGGGTCGACTACCACTAGTTGTCCTTAGCTAGAACTGGGCAAGGGAAGACTAACCTCATCCAATTTAGGGGAAGGTCGCAACTCTCGTCTAGATCTAGGGCTGGGGCCTAGCAACCCTCGCCAACCATTCCCCCACCATCTCAGCCTTCCCAACGATGGTGGGGTAGTTGTGACAAGGGTTGCAAAGCCCACGTCACCTGGTTCCTTTTCCTCAACTTCTTTTTCTTTTTATTATTAGCTTATTTTTTTTATTTTAATTTAAATAAATTTGTAGTAAAAATCATATTTGGGCTAAACATGTCATTTTAGTTTAATGTTTCGTGTTTTAGCCACGCCATTGCCACTCAAGAGAGAGAAAGTATTTTTTTTTTTTGTTGTTGAAAAAAGCAATATTAGCCTTTCTGTTGGCCAAGTTGAACAATATTAACACAATAATTCAATTACATGAATCTGACAAGTTTTATGACTTAATTGCATTTTTTGCAAATTTTAAGACTCAATTACACTTTTATGACAAATTTTAGGACTTCTAAGACACATATTGCTTAATCAAATATTAACTTTTACTTGGAATCGTTCGCTCTGACTTTAATATCGACCTAATGCTTATCCCAAATAACAACACACCTTAATGTTGTCCCTAGATCAAGTATGGGTCGTGCACCCGCCTCAGCACACGTCCAAATCGCCGAGACCCTTCCTCAATATCCAGATGTGCTCGACACTTATATGAGACCATAAACTTACTTGATGCAAGAACAAACAAATAACAAACATAACAAGAATAATAATACAAGCCAATACAAGTAAACGATGACAAGATCCTAAGATTGATACGTGTAGTATATTGCCATATCAAAGAGTTAGAAAAGTCTACTTACAACTTTTTGGACCTAGCTCCAAAACGCTCATTTGGTAACCGGATGGTTCCTAGGGTGGCCCGATAAGGAAGGCGTGAAAGAGAAGGTAGAAAGGGTGAGGAAAGGAGAGAATGGCCAAACCTCAAAATGGGAGGATGGCTCCTTCTAGGTCATGATTACATCTAATAGGTGAGTTGGCCTATCTATCCTCCAAAGTTGGCGCCTATGTCGCTTTGTATTCACTTGTGATTGGTCCACTTATTGGCTTGTTCTCCAATGCTCAATCTAGGCTCGTTATTGCCTATGGCACTTAAGTGGACACATAAGCTCATTTGATGCCTAATGTCCTTTTTTAATTGGTTAGCCCTTACCTTACTCACCAAGACTATATTTTAGGGTTACAATGGTCTAAAATTCTAGGGGACGCCTAAGTGGGTGATTCATCCATACCATTAATGAACTAAAGTCCAAAATAATTAAATGAGGCCTAGATATTTTTGTCAAGCTACTTGAGAAGCAAGTTTCCTCTTTCTCCCTTGCAATTGGTGTGTGACACTTGGTGGATAAGGATGGACTATGGTCAAAAGTTATGGAAGATTCTAAAACCCCCAATTATCTCTTGACATTTGTCCGATAACTCATTCCTATATTAATTGATTTGTGTCCAAAATTCATCTAAAACATTCATGAGACTAATATAAGGTGTCACCCCATTAGAGAAGTCATTCATATTTGTACACGATCCATGGTTCTAGGAGAACAAAAGTTTGTGCCAAAATAGATTAATACTAAACTTTAACCAAATAAGTGCAACTAAGTTGGTAGCCCTCTTGAACTTGTTCATGACCATTTCCGATTAGAAGTGGTCCATTAGATGCCTTAAAATTGAGGTTTCCTGACCAGGTCTCAATCAGGTGGACCAGCTCCAAAGTTGAATATGCCATGCCTCGTTCTATTCAAGGTTTATACCATTGATTCCTATAACCAACCCTTGGTTGTCACTTGGTCATGTGGGATTAATCCACAACTAGTTTGCTACCGAGCAGGATTGACTCATCGATCATTCATGAGTGGTATAGGTTCCATGTGGAATCACCCGTAATCAATGCATTTACCCATACCGAACCGATCCATGATCATCCTTCGTGTTTGCGATGGAGCGGGTTCAATCCACAATCGAACCTCATGGTCAAAGGGCTGATTCATGTTCAATGCATATATCCGGTGTTCACATATCAATTAATAAGACATCACGATACAAGCCAAGCTAGGGCTTACCAACCCTCATACTTTATTCTCATGGCCTGAACTCAAGGATGTTACATCCAACATCCAGGTGAACATCACCTTGTATATAACTCGTTGACATAAATGTGCTTGAAAGTGACAACAAGAATAACAAATTCATTAAATCCTATCGAGACGTATGCCTGGAGGGACTAGTTGTTTCCTAGGGAAGCTACTTAATAGAGTTACAAAGTACATTCCCTAATCATTATATTGCCACAAAAAGGAATGAAACAGGCAAATTGTTTTGTTATGTAAAAATCCAAGAACCAAAGCTGTGGAGATATGTAGTAAAGTTCTCAAAAGAGAGCAAGGGAATAACCTGAACCAACGTCTGCGGTTGAAATTTTATCACGAGGAGCAAATTTAAGCTGACGTAAATATCAAAAATTCATACTACAAAATTGAAGGTGAGAGACACAAGTACGCAAAAACAAGACGAAATCAGCGGGACCTTGGTCAAAGTAGACTCGATTTGTTCGAGCACAGTCTTGGCACTTGTTTTTTGAGAACCTTATAGGAGGCTGAAAGCAAGTTTCAAAATTTTCTCACGTTCATCAGGAGAATCAATAGATTTAGAAGCCTCAAACAATCTGGTAATGGGGGGAACTAGCCCAGTTTTCACATCACAACGTGGGGAATGATACTCAGCGTCCAACCCAATTACCCCTCCTACCGTTCCAGCCATGTAAGCTTGGAGAGCACGGTCTAGGAGAGCAATATACCCACAGATATGATTCCCATCAATCAATGCTTCACATTTAATGTAATCACACAATCCACTAGCTACTACAACGTAGGATGCAACAACAACCTTGGCAAAACTTGGGTTCACTGCAACAATGATCACAAGGCCAAGATGGGCTGGCAGGTTTCTTTGCTTGTTCAAGTAAGCTATTGCACATCCTATTTCGTGCCTTGCACCTCAAACTTCCAGGATCAAAATCTAACTCAGAATGCTCCGCAACTCTTCATTATGTCCGAGAAAGAATGGACGCCTTATGGCAATGCCTGGGCTAAGCATGAAAAAGTTCCATAGTGAACAAAAATACAGAAATTTGAAATAGTCCACATGATCCTACACATAGATTGTTAAAAAGTGATCCATTTTTGGAAAACTCTAGACTACACTAGACTACTCAGAGAATGAAAAAGTGGCGGCAACAATTTGTACAAGCCAAAAAAGAAAACTCTCAAATGTTGAAGAAGTTTCTAGTACGTGGGCAGCAAGACCACGTGGGCAGCAAAAAGGCAAAAGAGAAGAAGAGTCAACAAAAGCTGTAAAGCTACAAAGAATAGAAAAATACAGAAAAATGGAGAAGCAACTAGAAGTCCTCAAAGTCGGTTGTGTAAGGCGGTACTCACGCCTATAAATAGGGGTTGTGGTGACTGTTTTATGTAGTAGAAAAACTAGAAACACTTCCCTTGTAATATCAACTTTCATAATAAAAGTTCCTTGTTTTTTACCCATACTCCCTAGCTGTTGTAGTCCACTTTTATTCACATACATACTTGCACACACACTCACGCTTCCGCAAAAAAACCAACAGTGGTATCAGAGCCACGTCTTTGGTTGGTATTGGGAGTTTGTCCTACCTACCCATTCCTAAAACAACCATTTCCAAATACCCACTAACTAAACCATGGCCAACTCTACCTCATCCTCATTTCCCATTTCCATTTTTTTATGGGAACAACTATGATTTTTGGAGCATAAAAATGACTACATTCTTGATGGCCTAAGACTTATGGGACATCGTGGAAAAAGGTTGCGAGGCTCCACCAAAAGGTGCAAGTGTTTCGAAGGATCAACTACAAAAGGATGCAAGGGCACTATATTTTATCCAGCAAGCACTCTCGGAAACCGTATTTCCAAGAATTATTGGAGCGAGGACTGCAAAAGAGGCTTGGGATATACTACGAGAAGAATTTCAAGTATCAGAAAAGGTACGCACTATTCGCCTTCAAACTTTGAGAAGAGATTTTGAGAATTCTAAAATGAAAAATTATGAGACATTACAAGAATATTGTGGAAAATTAAAGGAACTCGTTAATCAAATGAGAGCCTATGGAGATGGGATAACTGATTAAAGGGTTGTTGAGAAAATATTGGTGTCACTTACCAAAAAATACAACTCCATAGTTACAACTATAGAAGGAACTAAAGACTTGACGACCCTATCAATAAGTGAATTAATTGGCTCTCTAGAAGCACATGAGAAAAGACTAATGGCACAAGATGAAGATTCAGTTGAAAGTGTCTTTCAGTCTAAAGTAAATATACGATCTCATCAAACTAAAAATGGTGGAAGGAGCTCATGGAAAAACAAAAGAGGAGGAGAAATTATAAAAAAGGGAAATTATCCACCTTGTGGTATTTGCAAGAAAACAAATCATTTGGAGAAGGATTGTTGGTTTAAAAATAAAAACAATGCCGCTTTTGTAAAAGATATGGCCACGTAGAAAAAGATTGTCACTCGAAAACAAATAATCGAGCAAACTATGTAGAAAAAAAAAAAAAGAAAGTGAAGAGAATACATTCTATGTAGGCCAAGCGGCAAATGACAATAAAAGTGAAACATGGTACATCCATAGTGGAGGTAGCAATCACATGACGGGGGACGAATCTATATTCACTAATATTGATAAGTCGGTGAAATCCCAAGTAAAGTTGGGCAATTGTGCATTAGTAGATGTCAAAGGAAAAGGCACCATCGTTGTGGAAACGAATAAAGGCCCAAAATATATACATAATGTATATCTAGTCCCTCATCTTGCACAAAATCTCTTGAGTGTGGGCCAAATGATACAAAGTGGGTATTCTCTATATTTTAATAGAGATGCCTGCATTATCTATGATAAATATAAAAATGTCATTGCCTCTGTTAAGATGAAAAATAACAATTTTCCTATTCGATGGAAATATATCAAAGATATAGCCATGAAAGCTCAACTAGATGATTCATGGCTATGGCATCAAAGATTTGGCCACTTCAATTTTGCTGGGCTAAAAATTCTCCATCGGAAAAATATGATGAGAGATTTTCCAGCCATCACAAAAATTTCAGATGTTTGTGAAGGCTGTCTTCTTGGAAAACAATAGAGACACTCCTTTCCAACTAGAGGTGCATGGAAAGCTAAGAAGCCATTAAAACTTGTCCACACGGACGTGTGCGGTCTCGATGAGGACACCTACACCCAGTCAAAATAAATATTTCATCCTATTCATTGACGATTACACAAGAATGACGTGGGTATGCTTTCTTCGAGAAAGATCTGAGGTTTTCTCTATCTTCAGAAAATTCAAGAACCATGTCGAGAATCAAAGTGGCCAAAGAATCAAAGTCCTAAGGAGTGACAGAGGCACATAATACAATTCAAAGGAGTTTAATAAATTTTGTGAAGATGAAGGAGTCCATCATCAACTAACTATTGGCTACACCCCAGAACAAAATGGAGTAGCTGAAATAAAAAATAGAACCGTCATGGAGATGGCAAGGTCTATGCTAAAGGAGAAAGGCCTTCCCAACACTTTTTGGGCAGAAGCAGTTTATACTGCAGTATACCTGTTAAACATGTGTCCAACTAAAGCTGTTCAAAATAAAACACCAATCGAAGCATGGAGTGGACGGAAGCCTTCAGCAAAGCATCTCAAAGTGTTTGGATGCATTTGCTACGTCCACATCCTGCTCAGAAAAGGAGTAAGCTAGATGAAAAGACAGAAAAATGAATATTCCTTGGCTACAGTGACCAATCAAAAGGCTATCGGGTTTACAACCTAAGAACCAAGAAGCTTATGATTAGTCGAGACGTTGAGTTCGACGAGAATGCTGCCTGGAATTGGGAGGACAAGAAGATCGAGAAGAAGTATATTACCTTGCCAGACATACCACCTGCTCAAAAGGAGTCAACGTCACAAGAAGAAGGAGAAGTACCGGATTCCACCACTCATGACATAACTCCACCAAGCTCTCCAAGAGTAACGCAAGAAGAATCTACTCCAGAGTCTCCAGTACTAAGGGTAAAAGCCCTTAGAAGAATTTACGACACATGCAACTTTGCTGTTTTGGAACCAGAAAACTACGAACAAGCATCCAAAGAAGAAGTTTGGATAAAAACCATGGAGGAAGAGATCAAGATGATCGAGAAAAATGAAACTTGGGAGCTTGTCGATTGACCCGAAGACAAAGAGATCATTGGCATCAAGTGGATCTACAAGACGAAGCTCAGCGCAGATGGATCAATCCAGAAGCATAAAGCAAGGCTTGTGGTGAAAGGATACTTGTAACAACCAAGTATTGACTATACTAAAACTTTCACTCCCGTTGCCCGCCTTGATACTATTCGGGCACTCATAGCTCTAGGAACACAAAAAGAATGGAAGATCCATCAACTAGATGTGAAGTCAGCATTTTTAAATGGATATCTTCAAGAAGAAATATATGTGGAACAACCACAAGGCTTTATCCTCAAAGGCCAAGAAGAAAAAGTTCTCAAACTAAAAAAAGCCTTGTATGGGTTAAAACAAGCACCACGTGCGTGGTATAGTAGAATCGATGAGTACTTCATCAAGCAAGGATTCAAGAGGAGTATGAGTGAGCCGACACTCTACATCAAGACCCAAGGTAAGTCCGACACTCTCATTGTCTCTCTATATGTAGATGATCTCATATATACAGGAAACAATGAGACAATGATCCGATAATTTAAAGAAGAAATGATGAAGACATTTGAAATGACGGACTTGGGCTTGATGAACTATTTCCTCGGTATTGAAGTCAATCAAGATGAAGGAATTTTCATCTCGCAAAAGAAATATGCAGAAAAGCTCCTTGAAAAATTCAAGATGAGTAATTGCAAAACAGTGGCAACACCACTTGTGATGAATGAGAAACTATTGAAAAAAGATGGAGCTGAAAAAGCATACGCTTCACTCTACAAAAGCCTAATTGGGAGTCTACTATATCTTACTGCTACACGGCCAGATATTATGTACGCAACAAGTTTACTATCACGGTTTATGCAGAGTCCAAGCCAAATTCATTTTGGAGCAGCCAAGAGAATTCTAAGATACTTACGAGGAACCACTGATTATGGTATTTGGTACCGACCTAGTGCAACAACTATGTTGATCGGTATGATTATGGTATTTGGTACCGACCTAGTGCAACAACTAAGTTGATAGCGATTGGGCAAGATCATCTGATGACAGGAGGAGCACCATTGGTTATGCATTCACATTAGGTTCTGGAATATTTTCAAGGATATCTAAAAAACAAGACTCAGTGGCACAATCCACTGCAGAAGCAGAATATGTTGCGGCTGCTACAACTACTAGTCATGCAATATGGCTTCGAAGAATTCTAGAAGACATTGGAGAACCACAAATGGAATCAACGCCAATATTTTGTGACAACAAGTCCGCAATTGCAATATCAAAAAATCCAATCTTTCATGGAAGAACGAAACATATTGATATAAAATATCACTTCATTCGTGAAGTGCAAAAAAAAGGAGAGATCGAGCTAAAGTATTGTAAGACCCATATGTTGAAGAAGTTTCTGGTACGTGGGCAGCAAGACCACGTGGGCAGCAAAAAGGCAAAAGAGAAGAAGAGTCAACAAAAGCTGTAAAGCTACAAAGAATAGAAAAATACAGAAAATGGAGAAGCAACTAGAAGTCCTCAAAGTCGGTTGTGTAAGGCGGTACTCACGCCTATAAATAGGGGTTGTGGTGTCTGTTTTATGTAGTAGAAAAACTAGAAACACTTCCCTTGTAATATCATCTTTCATAATAAAAGTTCCGTGCTGTTGTAGTCCACTTTTATTCACATACACACTTGCACACACACTCACACTTCCGCAAAAACACCAACATAGATTTACTTATTGGCATTGTTTAACACAAAGCGGAAAAAAAAAAAAGATAAAAACTAAAAAAATCTGTCATCTACAGTTATTTAATAACGATGGACCTCCACCAATGTTGTGCAAAAGGAGCAACAACTGTCAAATAAGAGCAGGTGGGATGAGCTGTGAATTAGTCACCAAATTTGAACTTCCAACCTGCAGCAGTGAGGGATCCGCTTATCCCTATCCCCTTCTAAGGGTATTTTAGTGACAGGTTCTATAGGAATTGGATGACATCAATAAAGGATCTAAGTCATTATGAGTAAAAATCACTTTGTTGAGTGAAATGAAGCAAAATTTGGGCACGAGCGAGTGGAGGGACAAAGTGAGATTCACAACTTGGTGACTGAACAAAACAAAGTTAACTGGACGAACAATACTGAATGCGCGTGAGAGAGAACAATTTGACTTTGAAGAGTTACTAGGTGATCTAATATATTCTATAAAAATTAAGTAAACAACAATAAGTTTTCTCAGGTTAAATTAATGTATCAATGGCAGTTTACTCGAGGAAACTTTCCAGATGAAAGATATGAAGAAGGCATCAATATCCACAACAAGGAATTTGGTTCGGATATGCCGTTCAACTGAAAGCTTACTCGCAAAGTAGTACTTTTTGCACGTCAACTTCTCAGACACACGGAGTTGCCTAGGAAGATAAAGGTACCTATCCTGATAATGGCCAATAATGGCCACTCTCTTCCCCACTTTCCCTCACCATTTATCACCGGGAAGAGGAAAATTCTTGGGTGCATAAGGCAGACCATCACTAGATATATCAGATGAAACTGGTTGGGATCATCATTTTTTTTACCTCAAAACTCTTTCCATTACTCTCATCAATGATAATGATCTCTGTTGAATCCCGTATCTCCTGACAATTTATTGGACCATGGATGTTTCCATCAGTCTTATTAGCGTCATCAATTTTCGAGGATTCTTGCTTCATCTGAAAAGTCATAAAACCAGGTCAACTATAAGAAGCAACTCGCAAAGCGGAAGCACTACAAATACCACATGTACAAACTATTTTTCAGGATCCCAAGGTTTCTCCTCGTAATGTCCTAAACAAGTCAACATGCGCATCTTAAGTATCAAAAACCTTTCACGAAATACATCCCACACCCACTTTTCTTTCTCGAATAAACAGCATCTCTAGAAAGAGTCCCGACGACCGAAAGATTCGAGAAGATCATACATTTCTGAACAAATGACAACAAGGATCCAATTTATACCTCCAAACTGGAGTTTCCTAGGTAGGGACATACTCTATCAAAAGGCCCGCCAAAATCTCATTGCTAGAATTGCGATCTTGAGTAAGACACACCCACACAACATCCTAAACCAGGTTAATTCGGGGGCTAATAACAGCGGAGCCGGGGAAAGCTGCATCTTTCCAGAAGCAAATTGATGTAGATTCCCACTCCGACAGTCAATGAGAACCCAAGAGCATTCGACACTATCCTAAGGGGGACTTGCCATTAGCATCAAAGTGGTTACCTTCTGGAACAATGTCAATATTGGCGATATTGGCGAGATTTGCTCTCCTATTCAAGGAAAGGACATATTGTGGGCAAATTTCTGCATTGATAGTTTTCCTATTTTTGAGTTTCCTATTTTTGAAATTTCCCTTTTTTGTTGCGGTGAACCCTATGTACAAATTGCAGAAGAATATTATGATAAAAACAACAAGAGAGTAGAGAGTTTTGTCCGAGGACGTAGGCACATTGCTGAACCTCGTAATCCTTGTGTTCTTTTCTGATTGTCTTACTAAAATTCAACATGGTATCGGAAGAGCAGGTTTGATTCAACCTGTGATTTTTTTTTTTTGTTTTCTGCACATCGATTGTCTCGATCTGCTTATGTTCGAGACTGTTCTGTTCTACAACAATCTGCATTCTTCGGTTAGTGCTTGTTCCTCTCTTTGTTGCTGTCACATCATTGTTATTACTAGCAAAGCGTCATGGATGGGTCAAAGAAGTCAGGAGATGCATCCAACACAACAAAGATGCGTGAGACAAACAATCAGCGGTTGACTTTGTTGTTGCTAAACGAAAGAAATTACCTTCCTTGGTCACGAGCTATAACTGTTGCTCTCAGGGGTAGATCGAAGCTTGGTCACATCAATGGGAAGATTAGAGCCCCTCCCGTGATGGATCCCAAATTTGATTAATGGCAAGCGAATGACCATAGTGTGATGTCTTGGATATTCAATTCCATGGAACCAGAGATCTACGAGATATTTGCATATTTAGAGTCAGCCAAGGCATTATGGGATTCGATAAACGAGATGTATGGTCAAGCCAGGAATGCATCTCGGATCTTTGAACTGCAACAAGGACTAGCTTCTTCTAAGCAAGGCGCAACACAATCTTTCACCGAACACTTGGGAAAAATGAAGAAGCAATGGGATGAGCTTCGTCAGTATAGACCTGCGACCCATAATGTGATGGATTATGTCAATCGAGAAGAGCAAGATAAAATCTTTCAATTGTTAGCAAGTATCAAGCCTGAATTTGAGGACACCAAACGTCAAATTCTTATGAGTCCTGTATTGCCCACTTTCAATAAAGTTTGTGCCATAATCCAAAGTGAGGAAACAAGGAGACGCGTCATGCCTTCAGTTCCAATTACATCAGGAGAGCTTGGTGAATAATTGGCCCACGGTGCTATCAACACGAAGCAATGAGACTCCACTGCTCGGTTTGCCAAAGGAAAATTCAAGAAACCAGCACGATTCCATTGTGACCATTGCAATCGCGATGGCTATTCCAAAGAGAGGTGTTGGGTTCTTCATCCGCATTTGCGTCTTTCCAAAGACGGGGTTCGGAAGCTAAGGTGGCAATCCAAGAAAATCCAAACGATTTTCAATCCAAGTTGGAGGCTTTGTCTCAACAAGTTCAACAATTACTTCAGATACATGGCAATGGAACGAACGCTTCTAGAACCGAAACCGAAAATTTGGCTATGACGTCTGGTAATGTCCATGCTTACTCAGCTTTATCCAAAACTCAGTTTATTGTTGACTCGGTGCTACGGACCACATGTGTAGTTCTCCAAACTTGCTATCAATATTACTTCAGGTGTGTCATATCCACCTATTACTATTGCTAATGGTAGGTAGGTTCCAACTAGTGGTGTTGGACAAATTAATTTCTTTTCAAATAATTCGAAGCATTGTTGGTACCTGAATTATCCTCAAATTTAATGTCGGTTAGCAAATATACTAATCGGGAATTGCAATGTTATTTTTACTCCTCAAAAGGTGTTTTTTCAAGATCGAATCACCAAGAGGATAATTGGTGAAGGGCGGTTGCGAGAATGGGCTATATATGGTGGACCTCAACAACGAAGCGTTGATGGCACAAAGGAAGACTGTTGACACTTCCCAGTTGTGGCATTGGCGTCTGGGTCATCCCTCTGATCGGGTGTTACATGCTATTGATATGACTTTAAGTTATGATTCTAATTGCTATGATTCTTGTCATTATGCTAAGCAGCATAGGTTACCTTTTTCACATAGTACACATAAATCAGAACAGTTTTTTGATTTAGTTCACTCG
The DNA here is from genome assembly GCA_014182515.1 of Eucalyptus microcorys. NCBI lineage: Eukaryota > Viridiplantae > Streptophyta > Magnoliopsida > Myrtales > Myrtaceae > Eucalyptus > Eucalyptus microcorys. Next base: position 3,806,485 of record CM024568.1, on the reverse strand, counting down.
GATGTTTGGGGAGCTTCTCCTATTGACTCTAAGGAGGGGTTCAAGTATTTTGTTACATTTATTGATGATAAATCTCGAGCTACATGGCTTTATCTGCTTAAATCCAAGAGTGAAGTTATGACTGTGTTTCAAGATTTTTGCAATATGGTGAAAAATCAATTTAACACTATGGTGAAGATTCTTCGTACAGACAATGGAACTGAATATACCAATCGAGTTTTTCAAGTGTTCCTGCGTAGCTTGGGAGTCATTCATCAGACCTCCTGCGTTGGAACTTCGCAGCAGAATGGAGTTGCTGAAAGAAAAAATAGGCATCTGCTTGAGGTTACCCGAGCATTGTTATTCTCAGGAAATTTACCCAAGACATATTGGGCTGACGCAGTCCTTACTAGCTGCTACTTAATCAATCGTTTGCCTAGTAAAGTGTTGGGGTATAAAGTTCCAATTGAAAGTCTTTATGGCTGAAAATTTGGTATCTCTCACCTAAGAATTTTTGGATGTGTGTGTTATGTGCATTCTCAATCTGGTGACAAGCTGGATCCTCGGGCTCGAAAGTGTGTGTTTGTGGGATACTCAAATGTCAAGAAGGGATACAAATGCTATGAACCAAGTACTAGGTGTGTTTATATTTCTCGTGATGTTGTCTTTGATGAGGCTCACATGTTTTTTGCTAGGAATCAAATTCAGGGGGAGAAAAATTACTATTCTGAATTTTTGCTTCCTATCCTACCTATCGGGGATTCAATGTTGGATCAAGAGGAAATTCCAACAACAGCTGTTCAAGGGAGTCAACTTGTCCCTAATGTTGATGCCGTTCCTGATATAGCTGCCATTACAACAGATGGGGCTAATTTGGAAGTAGAGTTTGAAAATGCAACAGATGTAGATCCAGCAGATACGGTACCTAATATCTCAGCCTCAACCCGCAGGTCATCACGCATTCCAAGGCCTTCAACACGGCTCCGTGATTTTGTAACATATCATACGGCTCAACATCCTATTCAAGATTTTATTGGGTATGATCGAATTTCCCATAATTATTTAAGTTTCTTATCTACTATTGAAAATCAACAGGAACCCAATACCTTCTGGGAAGCATGTAAAAGTAGTGTGTGGGTGAATGCCATGAAAGATGAACTTCAAGCATTGGACCGTAATCATACTTGGGAATTTGTTAAATTGCCAAACGGGAAAAAGACAGTTGGATGTCGGTGGATTTAGAAGATCAAATACAATAGTGATGGTTCGGTTGAGAGGTACAAAGCTCAGCTCGTTGCAAAAGGATATACTCAAACATATGGGATAGACTACAAGGACACATTTGCTCCTGTAGTGAAAATGAACACTGTTCATGTCATTCTATCTGTGGCAGTTAACTGTAGCTGGCCATTGTTTCAGATGGATGTGAAGAATGCTTTCCTTCAAGGAGACTTAGAAGAAGAAGTTTATATGGATCTTCCTCTAGGACATCCCTTAGAGAATAATAAGGGAATGGTTTGCAAATTAAAGAAGGCAATATATGGTCTCAAACAGTCACCTAGAGCATGGTATGGCAAGCTAAGTTTTGCACTCGTTAGATTTGGTTTCAAAAGGAGTGCAGCTGATTCTTCGATGTTTACTAAAGTAACTAGTGAAGGTATTGTTACTATTCTCATTTATGTTGATGATCTTATTATTACGGCAGCAACTTAGCGGGTATTGCAGAACTTAAACAGTTGTTGAGCAAGGAGTTTGACATTAAAGATCTTGGAAAATTGAGGTATTTTTGGGGATAGAGGTAGCAAGTTCTAACAAAAGTATGTTCTTGACTCAAAGGAAATATATCCTAGATCTATTGAAGGAGGCGGTAAGCTGGGTGTTAAACCCGCTAGCACTCCTATGGAGTACAACAGTAAGACTATGTCTAATGAAACACCATTACAAGATATTGGGCAATTTCAGCGTTTGGTAGGAAAATTGATTTACCTAACAATTACTAGACCTGACATTGCTTATTCTGTTAGTTATGTGAGCCAATTTATGCAAAAACCTACACAAGGACATATGGAGTTGCTAAACCAGCTCCTTCGATATCTAAAGACTTCTCCAGGAAGAGGAATATTGTTGAAGAATAATGGTAATACAGAGATTGTGGGATTTACTGATGCTGATTGGGCTAGAAACCCCATGGATAGAAAATCTACCACGGGTTTTTGTACCTTTGTTGGTGGAAATATTGTTACTTGGAAAAGTAAGAAGCAAACAGTTGTGGCTAGATCTAGTGCGGAAGCTGAGTATCGAGCCATGGCTACTGCCACTAGTGAGATCGTATGGCTTCGTCTATTGCTTCAAGAATTGGGTTGTGATGCCATGTCTAAACCTACGAAGCTATTTTGTGATAATCAGGCAGCAACACACATTGCTTCAAATCCGATCTTTCATGAAAGAACCAAACACATAGAGGTCGATTGTCACTTTGTAAGGGAAAAGGTTCAAGATAAGACAATAGAGACACCATATATTCGTAGTAGGGATCAACTTGCTGATGTCTTCACCAAAGCTTTATCCAAGGGAGTATTTCAGGATATGATAAATAAGTTGACCTCGACGATGTCTTCGCTCCAACTTGAGGGGAGTATTGGCGATATTGGCGAGATTTGCTCTCCTATTCAAGGAAAGGACATATTGTGGGCAAATTTCTGCATTGATAGTTTTCCTATTTTTGAGTTTCCTATTTTTGAAATTTCCCTTTTTGTTGCGGTGAACCCTATGTACAAATTGCAGAAGAATATTATGACAAAAACAACAAGAGAGTCGAGAGTTTTGTCCGAGGACGTAGGCACATTGCTGAACCTCGTAATCCTTGTGTTCTTTTCTGATTGCCTTACTAAAATTCAACAGTCAATATCAGATCAACCCCCCCTTAAAAAAAAAAAAAAGTGGCAAATTGTATTTCATCCCATCACCCAAATGCATGCAGTGAACAGATTGAGGCACGTAACCAAAACCCAAAACTCAAATCGGAGCAACAGAATTGGTTTTCGAAAAATCATTCCATTCTTCCAACTTTCATCACACTCGTGTGCAAGTATAAACCGACACCAACAATCGAATCAGAGAAGCGAAATGGGTTCAAGCGAAGCGAATGCATTCTGCAGCCTTGGTTAAACCCTACGGATGACGAGATCTCCACATGCCAACCCAAAGATCCAAACTTTAATACGGGATTAGGGAAACCAATCAGTTCCTAAGCGGTCACAGCACGATTTTCAAATCAAAACTCAAATGGCACATGCGCTTTTTCATTTTGCTTTCCTTTTTATTTTCAATAAAAAAATAAAAAACTTCGTATAATCACGTTCAATATTGCAAACATTAGTGTTAATGAATTTTACAAAGATAGTGCACCGACAATTCTTCAAAAGGTATTGTTTTTCTAATGTAATCAATGAATTTGCAAGTAATGTAATCAATTGAAAGTACAAAAATCCAAACCTTAATCTAGGATTAATGGAATTAATCAAGAATGAATGCTAGCTATTTCCTACAGGGAAGACCTCTTGGCGAGAGTAAACTCTCGACATGATCTAAAAAAGTCAAAACACAAAATTCAGGAGACACATCATCCAACCCGCAAATTTCACTCCGCCTTAAGCCGTTGGTCTTCAAGTTGTAGTAAAACATGCACACAGGCTTTGATAAGGTTCGAGGCGCGAACAATAGTTCACCAGAACGAACCGTACCCACTGGAAAAACTCGGCGGTCCGCGACAATCTCCTTCCAATATGAGGGCAAGCTGAAAACTCTCTTCTTCCATATTTCCTGATCAAAGTCCTCCAGGATCCACATAATAATCTCCTCACAAGACAGAGCATTGTTACGATTCACCATCGCAACGTGCTCCTCGAATTTAATAAGGAGGGCTCTGTGTATATCTTTGTGGGCTTCGGCGGGAATTGTAACCATGCGAAAACTCTCCGTCCTAACATCAAACGCCACCAGGTAATCATCCCCATGGACGCCATGCAAACAACTCCAAGCCATATAATAGACCACCCCATCGAAGCAGACCTCGCGACCCTTTTTATCATGGGCTGCACAACCTTCGACCCGCCTCCACTTCTCTGTCCCCAGGGCGAGCACCCATGCCTCCATGATCAACCTGCCATCGAGCCCTCCCATACTAATCACACGTGTGCTCAAAACCTTATGCTTCCTCTCGACAGGATCGAATCCAAAAGAATGCATTTGTTGATAATACGAAAAAGAAGCATATCGCTCGGTTATTCTAGGCAATCCGAAAGTCGCATACGTCCCTGTCAAGGGATTTGCAATTTGGATGTGACAGCCGACTTCGAGGCTGACGAGGCCTTCTTGAGACTGCAAAACGAAAGGACCAGTCCAGCCATGAAATGAAAGGGGCAGTGTAGCGATTTGGGCTCGACCGTTGTGAGGCTCAAGTTGGTCGACTGAGAAGACTCCTCCACACTCATCATCTGGGTCGTGGAAACCAACAAGGAGTTTCGGGCGAGTCGCGGAGTGAGTCAAATGCAAGTCGATGAAGTAAGGATCGGAGATGAGAGAGAGCCAACGAGTGGAGACGCAAGTGAATTGGCAAAGGGATTTGACGGGGAGTCTTTTTAGGATCTCGATCAACAAGTCTTCGGGGACGATCATGGAATCTGTTGAAATATAATATGCAAAAACGACAAGATCTTGCAAATAAGTCAACGAGAAAAATACCAAAGAAATAAACGACGAATAATAAGTACATCAAATATTTACATGATTCGGTCTGAATATCAGTATTTACATCCATGGGAAGATCGAGTAATAAATAATCTACTATAATAAGAGAAATAGAGTTTATAATTGTTCACACACACTCGAGTGTTTTTCATACCTAGATTTAAACCTAAACCTAAAATATTTATAAATAAATATGTAAACTCACAACACAACGTCGCTAGTGTTCAAGCCCAAAGCAGTACACAATAACTGAGTTCTTTCTTCTATGCTTTATACGACGGCTTGCGGCCTTTCGCTTTATGCGGCTCTTCTATATTCTCAAGCGGCGGTCCTTCTCGCTGAAGAGAAACCTGGCGTTTTATATATGTGCCCAAGTCAACAAATTTGACCTAGGCCCCACCATGTACAACTCCAACAATGGTTTGGCTACAATAACAATTTGCAGGTAAAATTACTTATGATGGTCATTCCGTTCTTTTTGTTTCTAGTTTCTTATAGAAGGTGGAAACAAACAGCCTAAGTAACTTGATCTCACTAAAGGGAAATTATAAAGAAGTAAACCTGAATATAACCACCTTCCAATGAAGGCATATGAATGTTGAATGCAGGTACAAAAGAATAAATTATCCATGCACTACAGCTAAGAACAGATCACTCAAGGTTCAAACAACGTAACGAATGATGCGTGACCTAAAGATCCAAATGTTAATTCGATAGCCTCAAAGGAAGGGCAAAAAATAAAGGGGATGCTTGATGTAAGAAAAGACCTAAGATGTTTCCGACATTAATGTTGTCCCAAAGACATACATGAAGGTTCAGTCACTTGTTTCTCCGGTCCAAAGAGCTTTACAGAAGAAATCCAAGAGCCTCAGACCTAACCTAGTACCACTTCTTCATGGATAAACCAACTAGGCAAATGTAAAAGGAATTTCACAGAGCATCTTTTTCGTGGAGACATTAAATGGATGAAAATTGGGATGCAATAGTCCTTTTATTCAGATTTTAGAGGTTTGCTGTTAAACCGAAACGATTAAGTTGGATTACATGGGTTGAGCAGCATACTATGAAAAGAAAGAAAATGCCAACTAAGGTATAAGTAAGGGCCATAAGTCTCGCTAGCTTGGGTTTCTACTTCACAGCAACTAAGACGTACAAAAACATTGCTTCACCGAGTAGTAAACTTAATAGCATAATCAGAGAAGTCAAAGGGGATCCATCTGACAGGTCAAGAAATTTTGAGAGGACTGTCAAGCCAACTATCTCCTAAAGGCATTCAAACACCAATTTTTTAAGAAAATATAAATTGAACTCTGCAATGGCAATGCATTTGAAGCATAGTACAGGAAATAGCGGATTCCTAAACAAAAAGACTAGCTCAACAAAGAAACCATAACAAAACACTAATGAATCTGTAGTGTGCGAATAAAAGCAGCAAATGGCCATTTATAAGATCTGAAAGATCCTAGAATATGGAATGAGTAGGATTAGGAAAGAAAAATATGTCGTACATTGCACCATATGAGGAGCAATACCTTTTTCAAAGAACTTGATGGAGCAAAAAAGGCTTCATATAGTCCCCCCTGAACTTTTTGCCTCGCATATTTATGCACATTATTTTGATCCCTTCTCAATTTATTATCCAGTTACAAATGAATTTCTAAGTTCCACTATAAATACTAATTTCATTACATTATCCACCGGCAACAAATATGCAAGATAAGTAGTTCATAGACAATCCACCGTCTATTTTTATATTCAACCGGTTCTTAAATACTTGATTCTGTGCTCATCAAATTATGATGCTAAATTTGACTAGCATAAAGATCATCTATTTCTGTACCCAAATGATTTAGCATCTTAGCCAAATAAATTCACCGGAATCACCACATACAAAATCTATAAGCCAAACATCAAGCACACAGATTGTCCTGAAAACAAAGTATCGACAAGAAAAAAAGAAACCAAATTACGTGAAAAAAATTTAACCTTTTTTTTATACGACTCTTTCTTTCTGCCTCCATTTTCTCTGCTTTGATAGAGAACAAATGGAGACCTGCACTCAGGGTGACATCACGCTCAATCTTCTTTTTCCAAAACAAACCTGCAATTTCCTTTCCCTATGTCAGATATCATAATCATCAAGAACGAAAACTTTAATGTTCATCTTCTTCACAAGAATGCATTATCCACAAATAATTTTCGAAAGGAGAAAGGTTTCCAAGCTGCAGATAATATTCTTGCTACAAAGAACATGGACACAACAATTCTAAAACACTCTTGTTTAACCTGCATCTCCAAATATGGAAGGCAAGAAACACCAGCAATAGTAAAGTAATAAAATTGGGAAAGGACAATTCATCTGGACACCATTAGCCGACACGTCCGCATGCCAAAAGTGATGTCAGTGAGGGTCAAATGCATCTTATAAATCTCAAGCAAAAGTATGTGAGCAAGATACGTTAGGTAACTGGCAGCTCGACAGTGGGAAAAGGAGCAATAACCATCTAGTTTAGCAACCAGCAGGCTAGCTGATTTTTCCTTATTTTAATTCAGTAGTAGGCCGCTCTCCAGCTTGTTTTGCTTCTTTAAGTGAAAACTTGCAAGCTCCAAACCATACTCAGCCTGGGCCTCGGGGACAGATTTCTCTAGCCATGCCTCTAAAAACCTATTCCTTCTGGTCCACAGAGTGAAAATAATTCCTTGCGATACTAACAATAAGATCAAAATTAGGTTTTTCCCCTATTTAGAATGGCCAAGAAATAAAGGCTCGTGCCGTTCAAGGAAAAGGGCAAAAATCAGCATTCAGCTTCGCAAGCACCAGCCACATTATGATTGAAATCAAGATCGTCCCTGAACCGACAATCACTTCAAGGGCTATCCTCAACTCAGGAACGAAAACTTACACTTCCCGTTGAGGTTAGAATCACCGAAAGGACCATCACTTCGACTTATTGGCAACGCACATCGCCTGGATAATCACAGCAAGAGAAGGCCGATAATCAATCAATTCTACACAGAGCAAAACAACGAAATTCAAATCAACAAAAGACCAAATTCTGAACGCTCTGTAAAATAAGCCTCGAGCTACGCATGTTCCGTCCGATCGTTCCCCTTTCTTCTACCTCGATTCCAGTTCCTCTCCGAAGAAGAGGATGCTTTCTTCTTTCTTGTTTCTATGCGATTTCCGCAAACGGCTCCAGTTTTGGGGGTTTCAGGCGTGCCCTAGATAGGAGATCAGGGAAGAATTTATAGCTAAAATGCCTTCAATATATCTATATAACAATTTGGACTTTGGTGGATCCAATTAGATCAGTCCGACTATACTTGATCCAACCAACTTTTATTTCCTTTTGCCTTTTCAAATCAAGCCGATCCCCATTAACAAACACTTTTCAAATTTGTAATAACCTCCCTTTTTACCTAATAAATCTTTGCAATTTTTTTCTGGACGGGGCACCATTAGGTATTTACCAACAAAGGATGAAGGAAAAAAAATGAAAGACAATAAAAGAAAACAAAAAGAATATATATATAATTGGATAGGATAGATTTGGGGTCTGCAGCGAGGGGAGAGCTGAATGCTCTAGTAAAAACATGGGGAAAAATTATTAGGAAAAAAAGTTGCTATTTAACAAAAGTGTAAGTTCTCTTGTTTTATTTATATATCGAGATGTAAAAGTAGAGGATTTTGAGATTAGATATTGTGCAAAGTGCAATTTCAAATAGGTGAAGATGCTTTTTTTTTTGCAGCGTTTCAATAAAATGCCTTCAAAATATCCATATAACAATTTGGATTTTGGTGGATTCGATTAGATTAGATCTGTACAATTATCCTTAATTCAACCAAATTTTATTTCTTTTGCCTTTTCAAACTAAGTCAATCCCCATTAACAAATTTTCAATCCAAGTTGATCCCCATTAACAAACAAATTTGTAATTAAAAAGAGTCGTAATAATTATAAGAACCCAAAAGAAGAAGAAGAATAAGAAGAAGAAGAACAAAGTTCATGATAAACCTTTGTACGTGTTTACCGTGCTTGCAATTACACTTAACTCTAATTTTGCAATCGTAATTTACAATGTTCGAGATAATTGACAAGTAATCTATGAATGTTTACAGGTCTAAATTTGGACTCAAAAAATTATCGAGTATTCTATGGACATCTAACTCTATATCAATTTCACTTATATGACAATGGAAAGTATGTTTAAAAAACGGATCATAATCTTTATATATTATTATACTCTCTATTAATTTCCACTTCATTATTTCTATTTTTACACACAAACGAAATGAGTTATCTATTACTAATTTGAATTAAAAATGAAAACTTCTTATCTTACGAGTTAGGAGAAGTTTTTTCGAGATAGATAAAATCGTTAAATATCACCTCCCCTTTTACCTAATAAATTTTTCTAATTTTTTTTTTTTTTTTTTGGACACGGCACCATTAGGTATTTACCAACAAAGGATGAAGGAAAATATTAAAGATGATAAAAGTAAACAAAAAATAAAAAGAAAAATATATATAATCTTCACATTGATTGGATAGGATAGATTTGGGAACCGTGGCAAGGGGAGAGCTGAATGCTTTAAGGAAACTGTGTGGAAAAAATTATAAGAAAAAAATTACTGTTTAAAAAAGTGTAAGTTCTTTTGTTTTATTTCATGTATGGGTAATATTTTGAAAAACCTCAAACTAACACCCATATGACAAATTTTTTCCTAAACTAATTTTTTGATAATGAAAAATCGTAAATTGATACGCCTATGACAAATTTATCTTAACTAACCATTAAAAATAAAAAACTGGTACACTTGTGATAAATTTACCAAAAATTAATTTATTCGACTACAAAAAACCTGAAAATGATACATTTGTAATAAATATACCATCCGTTCAATTGGATTAATACCACAAAAAATCACAAAAAATTTATAATTATGGTAAATGGAGAGTAAAATCCCAAACTGGTACATCAATTAATTATTGCGTGTCATTCAAATTAGTAATTTGACAGTAAAATTTAACGAAAACTAATAGAGAGAGGTTAATATTTTCCAAAAAATTCATATTATTGCCTTGACAAAAAAAAACTAACAGAGGGTAAATTTATCACAAGCATACTAGTTTGGGGTAAATTTGTTAAATGTATACTAGTTTACTGTGGCCAAAAAATTAGTTTGGGATAAATATGTCTAAACTGTACTAGTTTGGGATTTTTCAAGTTATTAACCCTTTTATGTATTAAGATGCAAAAGTATAGGATTTTAAGATTAGATATTGTGTAAAGTGCAATTTCAAATAAATAAAGATAGTTATTTTTCGCAGTGTTTCAATAAAATGCCTTCAAAATATCCATATAACAACTTGGACTTTGGTGGATTTGATTAGATTGGTCCAACTATTCCTGATCCGACCAACTTTTATTTTTTTTATTTTTTTGCCTTTTCAAACCAAGTTGATCCCCATTAACAAACACTTTTCAAATTTGTAATTAAAAAGAGTTGTAATAATTATAAGGAAATCTCTTAAATCTCTTGGGCACTTTGTAAATCTTTCCTAATAATTAAACAAATCCAATCATGACTTCAATCTCAACTTTTTACCCAAAAAAGAAGAAGAAGAAGAAGAAGAAGAAAAAGTTCGTGATAAACCTTTGTAAGTATCTACCGTGCCCACGATTACACTTAGTTCTAGATAGCAATCATAATTTACAACGTTCAAAATAATTGACAAGTAATCTATGAATGTTTACCGTTCTAAATTTGGACTCAAAAATTTTTCGAGTATTCCATGAACATCAAACTCTCTATTAATTTCACTTATACGACAATGAAAAGTATGTTTAAAAAACAGATCAAAATCTTTACATATTATTGTACTCTTTATTAATTACACTTCACTATTTCTATCTTCACACACAAACAAAATGAGTTATGTGTTATTAATTTGAATTAAAAATGAAAACTCGTTATCCTCCAAGTTAGGTGAAGTTTTTTCAAGATAAATAAAATCTTTAAATAATGCCTCCCTTTTTACCTAATAAATTTTTCCAATTTTTTCTAGACACGGCACCATTAGGTATTTACCAACAAAGGATGAAGGAAAAAAAATGAAAAAATAATATATATAGGTATGTATGTATGTATGTATGTATGTATGTATGTATGTATAACATTCACGTTGATTGGGTAGGATAGAAACCCTTTTACTTCTTTCTTTCTTTCTTTCTTTTTGTTTATCTTTTTTTCTATCTTTTTCTTTTCTGGCAATCATTTTTATTATAGAAAAAAATAGTAAACATTTGATTAACACACTAGTAATCATTTTTATATCATTCGATTAAAAAGCTATCTTCGTTTATTATATAGCTTTTATAAGTTCTCTCACTCATAAATAGTTTTTAATTAAAGTCAATTTTAAGGGGAAAAGGGTTTCCAAAATTGATTAGCAAAGTGATGCATTGAACTCCTATCCGGTGATTGATTCATAACTTCTTAAGATACCTACTTATGTTTTGTTAAGTAACTTAGTATATTCATTTGAAACAAGATTCAAGTACACAATGTTACTACTTGCTATTGTTTCTCTTCGCTTTTGAACAATCCACATATTGCTAGTCGAGACTTTGAAAACCTAGTTGATCTACAAGCTAGTGATTGATGCTCTCGTCATCTTTTCTTTTGTGATATGTTAATTTACACCTCTATGGGATGAAATTCAATCACTAGTTTTCAGATGCAAAAGAAAAAGTTTGATAAGTTGGTTGAAGACTAGGGCGTTAAGACTTTGGTTAAACCAAAGGCTCCGATGTATATTATTGGAACCAAGATGACCTTTTAGATGACATGCCCAAATAACTGCTGCACAATACATTGTTATCCCCATCATTTACATGAATAATTTCTTCTTCTTCTCCATAGCCCATATATGTATTGATCATCTAAACTTTAGGAGGCTTGCCATAATTTACAAGTTCCTCTCCGAAGAAGACGACGCTTCTTCTTTCTTGCTTCACCAACCTACCAAACCCGCGGGGGCCCAGGCATGGCCGAGACCGGAGATGAGAGGCCACAGACCAAGATATTCATAAATTCATCATAAATTTTAGGACGCAAAAGGAAAAAAAGATTTATAAGTGTCATAAGTGTTGACAAATTTTTTATTTTTTTTTTATTTTTTAAAATTTTCGTTACCTTGACATTTTTGTCGTCCATATATTATTCTTATTATACGGTGTTTTGGCAAATAATAAAATCATCACTTCAATTTATCTTTTGAAGCATATATTACACTAAAAGTGAAAAGGACCCCAGAATTGCCGATAAAAAAAGTATCATAATTCATTTGGCCTGGAAATAAGACCGACCTAATTCATCTAACTCGCACGTTTGATTAATTCAGCATAGGAGTTCGTGGACCTATAAACGATTACGAAGTAGATATAAGCCATGTAACTCCTATTCGAATGAGAGCAAAATGTTTGTTCATCATGCATTAGAGTCAATTATAAAATAAATTCTTAGAAGATTTTGCATTCTTTTTTTTTTTCCTCAAAGATACATATTCATAAAAAATAAAATAAAAATTAAAAATAAAAACCTAATAATTATTGATCAATGGTATAGTCTTATTGACTAAAAAAATTATTTTCTTTGATGAAAACTACTGAACTTATTAGAGAGGTCGCCTCATTGTCCTTGGATCACACACACACACACACACACACACACATATATATATATAATTTTGACTAGCAGATCTTTTAATATCCATTAACAATTTTTAATAGTTATCTACTTCCGACTCCGTATGGAAAAAAAAAAATCGAGATGGGCTACCTGGCAAAATCTTTAGGGCAGAATATGCAATGGTGACTTGAATCATGTAGGAGTTCTCTGTGCAGTATCAATTGCCCCTGTACATGAATTCTAAAACAATGTTTCGAGTTAAGCTACGCAAAACAACGTAAATTTTGTCTCTCTAGTTCTCTTAGAATTCTATGTCTGCATTCACCAATGTCTTACTCCAGCCCATCCACTAATCCTCAAATAAATCCCAAATGAAAAACAGTACTCCCATCAATGAATTTAAATAAGCATATAAATAATCGTTTTCATCACTTCCCCATCAATATCATGATTGATATCAGAATGGCGGACAGGCTCATACATAGTGCGTTAGCCAAGCATGTGCGGTCATGATCATCAATCGTATTTGTACTGAATTTCCTTTTCCGTCAACTGCAAGTGCTCCCAATTTCAACAAACCATCATGGTTTTGCTCCTTCAATTTGTGTATCGAAGAGACAATCTGAGCTAATCTAACCTATACTCATTTTGAAGGAAATAAAAAGAACTACTTCAACTGATGTGCTTATCATCCTCCTCCTCGCGTTTTCCTCACTCTCCCGCACGTCCGACCTTCACTCTCGCTCGCGTACTTCTTCGTACCCGCGGAGCTCTGCTTTGCCAGTGCGCCGTGGCGGCAAGTCTCCTTGCTCCACCTCTCATGAAGATATTTATGGTAGGGTGATTGGTTATTTTTGCACTATTATTATGACTATGTATGTACCATCTCAATCGTCATATTGCTAAACCAAGCCACCGAATGAATGCTATCTTGTGATCCCTCATTTTTGCCTCTCAACTTCAGATAGTCCACATTATCGTTACCATTATAATAAGAAAAATAATCAAAAAAGTCATAAATCTATTATAATTGTGTCAATTGGGTTTTGAACTCTTTTTTTTTCCTAGTAGATTTATAAACCTTTTGTATTTATGTCATTTCAGTCATTCAGCCAGTTTTGACCAAAAATCATTAACATGGATGTTGGTCATTTTATATAGCATGTGCGGTGTTGATAGAGATAATTTTTAATAATATTTTAACTTTTTTTTGGAAATTTTATTTATTTTTTCTTTTTGTTTTTTTTTTTCTTCCCTTCTTCCTCTAGTCAATCAGCGGTTGCCGGACCTTGGGTGGCTACGAACGAAGGAGGAGAGAGATAGCTGAAGAGAGAAGACTTTTTAATTTCTTTTCTTAGATTCCACATCAATTGTTGACATGGAATTGGTAGAGACGTGTCGATATCTTGATGGATACGAGTGAAAATATGGATGCCACACAGGATGTTGATGCAATGCTATCAAATCCCTAAATATCTTCTTTGAGAATGGGGTATTGCAAACATCTCTAAGCCAAGCTCTCTCACAAAGCAAGCAAACCATCTGATTTTGAAAGCGTATTGGAATAGTAGTGCTCACTTTATTTTGTCACAGCCTTGCGAATCTAGTTCCAACTGGGCTTAATAATAGCTGGATATCGGTTACAGTTGATATTACTTTTTTTGCGTTTGATTCTTTTTATGTATGGATTTATGTTCTTCAGTCGTACTTACTTATCAATCAAAACTCAATAGACGATCTGCATCATGATGCATCTCTTCATATATGCAGGCATAATACACTGAAGAAATTACAAAATGATCGTGTCCACGAAATAAACAACATTGGATCTTAACAAAGATGTCTTGAGTCCTTAAAGAACGAAATATACTATCCGCTGAATTAGTAGGCATCATTAATGAATTCACTGGCAATGTATGCATGCTCTATCACATATCAAATAATTCACACGAGAAAGAAAGGAATGTGGTACTCAGTAGTTATTTTTGGCTAGCAGGCCATGATCAATTACAATCACATATTTCCTGTCCATGGCGTTCTACTGAGCATTTTCTCATTTTGCAGAGACCTTCTGGGCTATTGCATTAAAGTACTTACACTCTCTTTCTTGTTTCTTGTCGTCTTTATATATTGATAATCGGATACTAGACTTACCATTCTCTGTTGATATCGATAGAACTGGAACAAAACCATCTACCGTAGAACCGTGGTCACCCACGAACAGCCCATGATACCATCTTTGGATATTCTGGGTCAGTGGAGGCCAGCCAATGTATGGTATCTTGTAACATATTGGTGTCACAACCATGTTACCTAATTGAATTCTTTGAAATATTGTAGATGTTGGTAACAACATAGGACATGACAACAGCATGCATGGTTACTTTTTGGCTTTAAGGCTTCAAAGAACATATCCAGATCAAGGGTAGGCCCATAAAAATAAACTATATCATTTCTCAAATTCACAATTGCCAATATTATGAATAGATAGCTAATATTGTTTCTCCAATCTATAGTAGTTCCAATATTTGAACTCAACCTTCAATTAGATTTATTTTCTAATCGAGTTCGGTTGACATTCTTCTTAGACAATCAATTCTAATTGAATAGGATAATTAAAGTAACAATGATCGTGAACTTGATGGGAATGAGCCATTGTGCTATAACGTCCTAATCTTCATAAGTCGAGTAGTGCTCGACTTATTCCTTTTGGGTTTCGGGGGCCTAATGCCTCGTGAATCATGACCAAGAATGGACAATTTCGGTTAATATATACACTTTAAATAGTCTAACAAGTGCGGAGTGTCGAATCTGCTCTAAATTTAATATTTAGGAACAATCTCAGTTTTTGTACACCACAATAGTGATAATACTAAATGATTTTATATAAATTAACCCTTCAATATATAAGATTAGTAATCAATTTTTGTCATGTTACCTTTTTATTATTGAGACGTTTTCCTTCTTCATTTAACTTGTTTATTCTTTTTATTCAAATACCTCACTGAATATATTAAAGTGGCTATATTTATCAAATTTTAGCAAATTATAGTTTAAAATTATTAGTACTACGAATTTTTTTGTTATCAGTAATTTAGTTAATTTAGTTTCATGTCATTTTCTATAAATTTTCATCTTTCACAGCAGGTAAGGGAAAAATAGATATTTCCTTTTAAAAACATGAGATTATATTGTTGACACTTGAATCTTTGTCGACTTTGTAGTTATCCATTTTAGTTTGCAAAAATAAAAAATTCAAGAAACAGAATGGATATGATAAAAACAAAAAAGCGAGAGATAGCAAAATTTTCATAAAAAATAAAAATTAAATTAATTAATTAAAATTAAAAAGAAAAAAGGGGAATATAGAAATAAAATCGAGTGGGCTAGTTTTGTCCAGCCCACTTTGGCATTTTCCGCTTTCTAAGCCCCGTCCGCCCCCACCTAGTCTTGCTCTTTCTTTCTGGGGCCATCTTTTGTTTTTCTTTTTAGCCCATGTTTGTCTTTTTCTTTAGCCTACCTCTTCCATTGTTTTCGAAGCCCACATCAAAATTAAAAAGGAAAAAGAGTCCAGCCCAGCCTCCTCCTAACCTTGCTTCAAAGGAAAATAACAGGGCGTGAGGTAAGCAAAACCCTAGGATGGTGTCGGCCATGAGAGAGAAACAATAGCAGACAAGATTCGCGTGAGCGACGTTGGCTCGCACGAGGAGGAGGAGACGATGGCGTTGGCCATGATAGACAGAAAAGCAGCTTGGACTGAAGGAAAAAATCAGCAAGATTCGCTGGGCTGGAGGAGGGGCTGAAGAAAACCGGGAAATTTTCCGTCCATTGTTGCGTTCGCCGGATTTGGTAGCCGTCGGTCGGCGCAGGTGACCGTCGGTTGGTGTTGGTTCGGTGGTGATGTGTATTGCCGGCAACGACACGTACGGAGGTTGATTTGTCGCCAATAATTCAAGTTTGGTTAAGTTGCAGAAGGAAAAAAGTTACGGGGAAGAAGAAGGTGCAAGGTTGAAGAAGATGGTGCAGGGGAAAAAGACAAAACAGGGAAAAGGACTAAAAGGGAGAGTATAAAAGAAATTAAGTAAATCAATAGTAAATAAAATGAATTAAAAAAATTTCGTTTTTTTAATCTAACTAGATCCGATCCGGGTACACAAGTCGAGCTAACGGGTCAAAAAGTTAAACCAGTCCAAACCCATTCCCGGATAATAATAATAATAATAATAATAATAATAATAATAAATTCAAAAAATATATTTAAAAAGCAATGTATGTTAATTGGGCTAATTTTATGAAGAGGACACAAGAACTATCATTGACCATCCTTATATCAACGAGAGCAATATAAAACAAATTTCCATGTCTTATTCGACAATTAAGCCCTTGCTATAATCTCAATTTCATTCAACTTAGTTTTCCTTTATAATATTCTAATCGCCTTCTTATCTTCTATGTGACCATCTCCATTTTTGGTGCATGCGCTTCCTAGATTCCAAGCAGATAAAACTACATTTTATAGGATCATGGAATTACGGAGGAGAGTTATGCTTATCTATTTCTTGTTTGTACTCGTTTTATGTAGAAGCCTTACATAACAAGTATAGCCTTTAGTCATGTGATTGATAGTCCTCTTTCCATTTGCCTTATAGGGCAACAACTTATGGATGACGTTTTTTCCGTGTCGGCAAAACAACAAAACTAGCTTAATTCTTTTATTCTGGTTTCCTTTAGCTTCTATTTGATGGTGAACTCCTGAATTTTGAGAACTTAACTATAATATTGTCTTGCCGTTTGATGTTATACTCTGCAATGATGACTTATTATTTATGTGGACATACTGATTATTGAGCGATTGGTGCAAAATCACTCGAGTTTAAATATAATTATATTTCTTTTCTAATGTAAACTTGTATATTTCGAGAATCTTGTAGGCTTGTTTTGGCAAGTAGAGTTGTTCCATTGATGTCTTTGACAATACCTTTGGGTCAACGACTTGCTAATCCATTACCAAGATGCCGGCAGTGGAGCTTGCGTGCTAGCACTTTCCTTTTTAGTCTTTTTATTAGGAATAAATGCTATCATTAGTTCAATCAATGACGTTGACTTCCCTGTTATTCTCTCTTGATAAAGCAGTTTAGTTTCTATATTAGGTTGCCATGGGGTCAAATCATGTGACAGAACAAATACATGTGAAGTGAGGAATAAAACTCTATTATGTTATTTTCTTTTGGTACATTCACGAAGGACATTCATGGCCAAATTGTGAAGATGTCTTGACAAAGTTTCCTCATGTGATTTTTATTTTGTGAAGGAAAAAAGATTGCAAAATTCTCGAGAAATTTTTTTGGAATGCTTTAGGGAGATGCAATTGCATCTCAAAAACTATCTAAAAGCCTCTAGGCTAATGTAGGTCTATGCTACATTTTAGACAGTCATGACATCGGCATGCAGCTGGCAATAATACTATTATATTCCTCATTCCTTGATTGCTTCTCTCTCTCTCTCTCTCTCTTCTCTCTCTCAAGGCTCAGTAGTCTCTCTTCAAGCCTGCTCTTTCCAATTGGATAGGATTTTGTGCTTTTATGATAAAAAAAAAAAATTGCAATTGATTTTTAAAGATTTTAATTGGTTCAATTATATCCTGAACTTTATGTTGAAAAAGTACATTTTAAGGACGTAGCGTAGTAGCAAAATTTAAGTGGCATTTGGATAATTTGAGGTAAAAGCGACATTCAGACAATTTAAGTGACACTCAGACAATTTTATTCTCTGGCAATTCTTATATGACTTTTAGATGAACCATATGTTCCTATTTTGCACTTTTATTTTGCACCCGTCTCATTTTAATTTTCTATTGGAGTTTATAAATGGTTTGAAGATTAGAGTACTTTATTTTTTAAGAAGTCAGTAGTCCCTCTTCAAGCCTGCTCTTTCTAATTGGATAGGATTTTGTGCTTTTATGATAAAAAAAATTGCAATCAAGTTTTAAAGATTTTAATCGGTTCAATTATATCCTGAACTTTATGTTGAAAAAGTACATTTTAAGGACGTAGTGTAGTAGCAAATTTTAAGTGGCATTTGGATAATTTGAGGTAAAAGCGACATTCAGACAATTTAAGTGACACTCAAACAAATTTTATTCTCTGGGAAAGTACTTTATTTTTAAGAAGAAATTTAACGGTCCTTTGTGCATTTTCATTTGGCTTTAAAATGAATCAAATGTATTCTATCTTTTAAATATATATTTCACATCCTTCTCTCTCTCTCTCTCTCCCTCTCTTTGACGACCAATAAACATCAGTAAATTTGGGCAATTATCCCTTTTTTTACTACTTTATTTTTTTAAGAAGAAATTTAACGGTCCTTTGTGCATTTTCATTTGGCTTTAAAATGAATCAAATGTATTCTATCTTTTAAATATATATTTCACATCCTTCTCTCTCTCTCTCTCTCCCTCTCTTTGACGACCAATAAACATCAGTAAATTTGGGCAATTATCCCTTTTTTTACTACTTTATTTTTTTTAAGAAGAAATTTAACGGTCCTTTGTGCATTTTCATTTGGCTTTAAAATGAATCAAATGTATTCTATCTTTTAAATATATATTTCACATCTCTCTCTCTCTCTCTCTCTCTCTCTCTCTCTCTCTCTCTCTCTCTCTCTCTCTCTCTCTCTCTCAAATATTTGAAGCCAAAGAAAATGCAGAGCAAGTTTTCCACATTCTTACCTCTCTCTCTCTCTCTCTCAAATATTTTGAAGCCAAAGAAAATGCAGAGCAAGTTTTCCACATTCTTACCTAATAATCTCTGTTTTTCCTCTTCTTTTTTTTTTAATTATTGAAATTTTAGGATACAATTTTTCTGGGTTTACAATAAGTTGAAGATGAAATTCACATTTTATTATTTTATTATTTAACATTTGTTTGTTAATTTTAATTCATAACTATTTAAAAGTGCTTCCTGAATTAGACGACCGATATCCATATGGTGGTATTTCGAAAATATCAGAAAATGGACGTATTGATGAATGCAAATTGATTCAACCCATGGTTTTTAGTCTAATAGTTACGTATATCATTTTTCCAAGCTCCTAAAGAGTTTTTTTTTTTCTTATGTAATTTCTTTTTCTGATGTGAATCCCTAAAATATAAATCAGTTTTTTTTTTTTTTAATTAATAGCCTTTTTTTTTTTATGCGCTTGATCATAGCCAAAGGGCCTAAAGAACGATCTAATCATGTAATTACTCAACAAAAATGCTGCTTTTTTCCATCAATTAGCAGTCAAAAGGGCATCAATTGGCTGCTGTTTCCACAGCAGTTCAAGTTCAAAGAATATAAATACATCACACGCGTGTTGACAATAATAGGACTCTGATTAGGTTTGGTGCCTATTATGATGTTTTTATTTTTGAAAATACCAAGTACTTATATGGATGTTACCTTTAGAGATCACATTATACCTTGTCATCAGCTATATTTGTGTCTTTTCATCTATGAATTCCTCAAACGTTCATTCTCAAATCTCCAATTTTTTATGCACACTCAAAACCAACTACAAATTAGGTCAACCCCCACTTTGTGTTTCCGCTTCCATCCTCCGGTGATCCTCCTCCAGGTCAAGTGGCAAGGACCCAAGCAAGGGCTCGTCCAATTCCCGCAAATAGCAACGCGTCGGAGGCAACCTTTGAGTGGGATGAGGGGGAGCTGATTGAGAACACGTGCAGCTTCGGCAACTCCTCGTGGGAAGTTTCCTTCAAAGTGTTACGAGTAACAATCAACACCAACACAAAAAGAGATTCCTACCTCTTGACCAAAAGAGTGATTTTACTATTACTACTAGGTCTTGTCATCGAATTCTGCCTTATCTCCAGAATTGTCAAGCTTTAAATTTGCCTTGATTTAGATTTGATTTTGTTTACTGGATTTTAGAGTTATTTGATCTGTTATTGTTCCTTACCCCGGACTCCTATGTTTATAGGACATTACTAGTTTTGCCTCTCCGTCAACATCCCCACTTCTCTCTACTTGGAACGTCAACCTCCCCAGCCAGCAACGCTCAGAGAGCAGCCTTCTCCACAAAAGGAACAAGCGTCGTCCTAGCAACACTCAGAAGTATTTCCTCCGCTCAGAAGTATCTCGACCCCCTCTCGCTCTTTCCATATTAGAAGAAAGCTAAATTAGCCATTAACTCATGTCCTTTTGATTTAATTTATCGTGATTCGTGGCTTTGGATCACCACATTGTGGATGCTTCCACCCTCCATGCGTGCGTGGGTGGTTGAGAATGTTGAGTAGTTTGAGTCGTTCCTTCCAATTGTTTTCTCTTTTCCATTAATCAATTGAGGAGGAGCTTATCTAGTGTTTGTCAACTAAACATATCTTGTTGATTGCATGTTGAATTGCCAGTTTTATTTGCATAGCTCGTCCTATGTAGTTGGATATGGATCGCTTGTTGATTGTTATATTTTATTTTACAAAGAATTTTCATCTTCTTCCTCTCACTCTCATAATCTCACTTCCTCTCCCATCTTTTCTTTCCAATTCATCCAGGACTTGATTATTTCCTAATATGGATCCTCCGAGGAATGAAAATGAACCAAGTTTCAAGGTAGGAAATAGAAGGTCCTTGTGGAGACACTATAAAATCCTTCACGAGCATGCGGTTGACAATATCATGCGAGCATTCTTTAAGGACTGATGGTTTTATATAACTAATGGGCTTATGGCCCGTCCGCCCATGTTGGGCCTAAAAGCCCGGCCCACGGGAATAGGGCCCGTGGATGGAGGGACATATAAAAGGGAGAGAGAGAGGGAGAAGTAACCGTTTGCCAAAGCGACGTACGTCTTCTCCCTCCCTCACGCTCTCTCTCTCTCTCAAAAAAGGGAAAAAGAAAAACAGTAAGTTTTTCTTCGATTCAAAGTGCCATTGGATCGAACAGGGCTGTCTAATCTGTGGCTAACAAGGTACGCTCGAACGCGTGGTGTGCTTTAGGATCGGTGATACATGTTAATTCCCGGGCTTGTCTTCCGCATTGCATTTAGGGGTTCGATTTGGTGTCGAATCCGGTTTGGGGATCCGTTATTCCCAACATTGGTATCGAGCCCTGATTCATGTTTTCCGACCCCCTATCGTGTTTTGATTGACTTTTTGATTTTTTTCAAAAAAATTTTCGGCCGTCAGATCGGGCCGAAATCCCGACACCCGAGCGTTCTTCGTCCTTTTTTCTGTGTTTTCATATGTAGAAATTCAATTCTGATGGCATAGGAAGGAAGAGGTCGTCGAGACGAGTCTGGCGATATGTCGAACGCCACCGGGAGACACCGCACGCGCCCACACGCGCGGCCAGAAGCCGCTGCGCGTGGGGGCGACGCGCACGGAAGCGCCGGCTCGCCCAGCGCGTGCGACACACGCGCCGGCCGGCGAATCGGTTCGCACCGATCGGCGAACCGACACGTGCGGCGTCAGCATGGCGTCACCCAACGGTCGATAACCCGGGGTGACGTCATCGATGACGCGAGAATGACGACGGTTGGCCGGGCGGTCACCGACGGCGACCCGACCGAGAGACCCGACCAGCGGACGCGGGACGCGCCGCACGCGCGCGGCACGTGCCGTCGGTTCTCGAACCGCCCGGCCTGGGTCCGGGGTCTGTCCGGTCCGACGGGTCCGACGACCGTTGACCTAATCGTTGACGGTTGACCGACGACCGTTGACCTGACCGTTGACCGACGACCGTTGACCGTTGACTTTGACCGTTGACCCGGAAAAAAAAAAAAAAAAAAAAAAAAAAAAAAAAAAAGGGAAAAGAATGTGTTTCTTTTTCAATTAAGTCTATGTGGATTATTTGTGATCCCTTATTTGTTCTGCATTTGTTGCACAAACAATGCCTCCCCGAGGATGCGCACACCTATTCGCGCGATTCTGGAGTGAACAAAAGGATAGGTTTGTCTATGTTGATATTTGGTGGCCCGATCATCGATGGGAGAGTGGTGACTTAATTGATCACGTCCGGAAGTCAATGGGAAAATTCAACAGGTCATATGGAATGGTCGTCCTATGCCATGTCGAGAGATGGTGCGATTTTTTATAAACACTCTTCCACCCGAATGGCAAGATGTGTTGAATCGCATATGGGATGTCAACGGAGCTGCTTCATATAAGAAAATTGTGATGGATTTTGTAAATGAATATTACTGCATTGTTACAAGGGAAAAGATCAAGAAATTGAACAAAAGAGGATCTTTCCCAATTCGTGTCTTTGTTTTGGTGTTAGATGTATTGGTTGTTTTCTTAGTTAAGTGTGCTTTGTGGACATCTTATGTAATGCTTACTACCTGATTGTTGTTGATGTAGCAACCTATATGTTAGTTGTATTATATGAAAGCATTATTATATTGTATGTCAATTATCATTTGCTTTTTATTCTATTGTTCTTTGTGGGTAGTTAGTGTGGGTAGTTATAGAAGTTTTTGTAACTTCATAGAATTTATATTGCATAAGACAATTATATTAATGATAGTTTTAAGTTAGGATTTTGGAGGATGATTGGAAACATAGTGACCTTTTGATTTTGAAGCCTTACTTGAAATTATTCATTAATATGATGGGTCTATGCAAATAGGGATGCATAAATGATAGGCATTAATAATTCGTGCATATATGTACGATGTGTTCGGATCAATGGCTTCAGCCACGAAGAGCATAGTTGCCGAGCTGAACAAAGGTGAAAAGCTCAATGGTGACAACTATGAGATATGGCACATGAAAATCCAATATGTCTTTGGAAGAGCAAGAGGCACTTGAGGCTCTTAACCTAATCATGGTAGAACTGAAGAAGGAAATACTTGCACAAAGACAAAAGAGATAAGGAAGCTTTTGCTGCATGGAAACGAAAGAACTCTCTTGCTCGCATCACGTTGCCGAGTAGCATGGAAAATGACGTCATGCGAGAGTTTAGGCGTTTTGACAATGCCAAGGAAATGTGGGAGGCATTGGCAGCTAGATTTGGTCATACTTCGGTGACGGGCCGAGACACTCACTATTAGGTTTGACTCCTATAAGAAGCCTCATGGTCGACTATGAAGCAACATCTTAGAAAGATGTCAAACATGATAAATGAGCTGAAAGATGCTGGCCATGTCCTCACGGATGAGCAGCGGGTGCAAGCGGTGATTCGTTCCTTGCCTCGAGTTGGGAGCATATGAAGGTGCACGACCCATAATGAAAATATCAAATCTTTTGAGGATGCAGTGCGCCATCTTGAGCTGGAAGAGGACCGCCTCTTGGCGACTAAGCCGGAAGCTGAAATCTATCATGCTGGTTCTAGCTCACATGGAGCTTCGAGCTCCAAGCGCAAACGTCCTAACTGGTTTGATAAAGGGAAAGGCAAGGAAGCAGGTCCTTCAGGGAAGAAATCCAAATTTAACCAACATGCAAGAGGAAAGCGTCCTCGCATAAAAAAGTTTACAAGGGTGAAATGCTACAACTGTGACAAGAAGGGTCACTATGCTCGCGACTGTCGTGAGCCAAAGAAGGTATGCACCCCTTGTACTTTTCAGAACTTTGCTTTTGTGTCGAGTTCTGTATTCTTAACTGAGTCTAATCCTTTGTGGACTGTGGATTCAGGAGCGACAGACCATATAGCGAAGGATAGAGGATCCTTCGTGGAATTCGACGGGTACCTACCGGAACTAGGTGGATCTATGTGGGAAACAACTCGAGCTGAAGTGAAAGGAATTGGCACATGCCAAGCGAATATGCGTGGTGGACGCACTTTGTTCCTACATGATGTGATGTATGCTCCGGAGATTCGTCGGAATCTAGTGTCTGTTTTTAGTGTTGATTAAATTAGGTTTTAATATGAACTTCTATAATAGAGGTGTGGATTTGTTTTTAGATACAAATTACTATGGTTGTGGTTATTTTCTGGATGGTTTCATTGTATTAGATATTGACTATGTTAATGCAAATGTTTGTTATTCCCTTATCACGTCTCCTAATGCCTATGATAATGATGTGAATGTGTGGCATGCTAGACTTGGTCACATTGGCCAACAGCGAATGAATAGACTAGCCAAAGAGGGCTTGCTGGGCAACATTGAAAAAGTCGATTTGCCCATATGTAAGCATTGCCTAGAAGGGAAAACGACAAGGAAACCATTTGGAAAAGGTAAAAGAGCTGAATTTCCTCTGCATTTAATCCATTCGATGTCGTGGTCCAATGAATGTGAGAGGAAGGCATGGGACTGTTTATTTCATCACCTTTATTGATGATTATACTCGATTCGGATATGTCTATTTGATTTCTCATAAATCTGAAGCAATAAGTTGTTTCAAAAAGTTTATGAACCTGGTAGAGAATCAATTAGACAAGAAAATAAAAGCATTGAGATCCGATCGATGTCGAGAATATTTATCTGATGAGTTCAGAAAATTATGTGATGAAAAAGGAATAGAAAGACAGTTGTCTATTCCATATACTCCTCAACAAAATGGTGTTGCGGAGAGAAGAAACAGAACCCTCGGAAATGGTTAGGTCCATGATGGCGCATGCTAACTTACCTATTACCTTTTGGAGTGATGCGTTGTTAAGCTGCTGCCTATATACTTAACCGTGTGCCTTCCAAATCAGTTACTTCCACTCCATATGAGTTATGGACAGGTAGAAAACCGGACTTAAGTTTTCTTAAGCCATGGGGTTGTGCTGCCTATACACATGAGTCCTCTCACAAGTTTGGGAAATTGGGTCCCAGAGGAAAGAAGAGTATTTTCATAAGATACTCGGAACACTCAAAAGGGTATGTGTTCATAGGTGAGCAGGAAAGTGGGAGTATAACTGAATTTGAATCACGGGATGTCACATTCTTAGAGGATGAGTTTCCTAAGAATGGCGAAATAGGGAAGATCACTCCTATTTGAAACCTTAGATCAAGATAATGATATTAGTGGAGTTCGTCCAAGTGGGAGTAATATGAGAAGTGATGAATTGAATTCAAACCATTCTCAATTGCAACCATATGATGAGACGACATCATTATCTAATCCAAGTGGGAGCATAATGAGGAATGATGTACAAAGTGTACAATCTCCCATACGGCGAACAAGTCGCCAAAGTATTCCCCGTCGACGTTTTGGCATTGAAGGGGAAACTTTTATGGTTGCTCCACAAGATGAGGATGAGCCAATAAATATTAATGAGGCTCGAATTGCCCTAGTAAGGAAAAATGGATTCATGCAATGGAAGAGGAAATGGAGTCAATGAAATCAAACCAAGAACGGGAACTGGTTGATCTTCCAAAAGGACGCAGAGCTATTGGGAACAAGTGGGTTCTCAAAATAAAGCGAAAGGCTGATGGCTCAATAGAAAGGCATAAGGCTCGCCTTGTGGCGAAGGGGTATAATCAACAGGAAGGAATTGATTATGAAGATACATTTTCTCCTGTAGTGAGATTTACCTCGATTCGCATTATTCTGGCAATAGTATCTAGTATGGATCTTGAGTTACATCAAATGGATGTAAAGACTGCTTTTCTCAATGGAGAATTAGAGGAAGAAATATATATGGAACAACCTGCTGGTTTCATAATGAAAGGCCAAGAAGAAAAGGTATGTCGACTTTTGAGGTCGATATATGGCCTTAAGCAGTCATCCAGACAATGGTATATACTTTTTCATAATGCCATAGTGGCATATGATTTTACAATGATTGATGAGGATCATTGTGTATATATAAAAAGATCCAAGGATCAATTTGTGATCATATCATTATATGTTGATGATATGCGATTGCCGGAAGCAATATGGAGTTTGTTAATACTTTTGTCAAGAGTTGGTTGTCTTCCAACTTTGAGATGAAGGATATGGGTGAGGCTGCATACATTCTTGGAGTTAAGATTTCAAGAGATCGTTCGAAGAGATCGTTGTCTCTTTTGCAAGAAACATATATAAATAAGGTTCTTGAACGATTTCGTATGCAAGATTGTAAACCCATAGACACTCCTATTGCAAAAGGTGAAGGATTGAGCCATATACTGTGTCCAAAGACTCCACAAGAGAAGGAACAAATGAAACATGTTCCTTATGCTAGTGCAGTTGGGAGCTTGATGTACGCTATGATGTGTACAAGACCCGACATATGTTTTGCAGTTGGAATGGTGAGTAGATACCAATCCAATCCAGGACCAGCACATTGGAAAGCCGTTAAGAGAATATTGAGGTATCGAAGGGAACGCTGATTTCAAGTTGAATTACCAAGGAAAAGATCTGCGACTTGAAGGCTATTCGAGATGCTGATTGGGGAGGAGATTTAGATGAAAGGAAATCTACCTCTGGATTTGCCTTCTTCGAACAATGGCGCCATATCATGGAGCAGTAAGAAGCAAACGTGTATAGCCTTATCCACGATGGAAGCTGAGTTCGTGGCATTATCAGCAGCGGTACAAGAAGGAGTTTGGCTTAAGAGATTTTTGGATCATTTAGGCGTTATTAAGAAAGCTGCAAATCCATTGTTGGTTAACTGTGATAGCCAAGCAGCTATAGCGTACACTAAAGATCCAAAATATCATGGCAAGACCAAACATATAGATACCAAGTATAACTTTGTCAAGGATATGGTTGCACGAAAGGATGTGAACTTACAGTACATATCTACGCATAGAATGGTAGCAGATCCTATGACAAAGCCAATACCTAGAGATGTGTTTTGTGGTCATGTAAAATCTCTAGGATTGCGTAGAGTCGATGTCTTGGATTGTAATTTCCCTGAGTTGTTCACATTTATGAACTAGTGTTGTTTCATTATTAATGCCTATGAATCTTTGTTTGATCTTTATGCATCTTAATGCTCAATGCATTATTTTAAGTTGAGAAAGTATGTCGGACAGATATAAGATTAGCCCACTCACACGGGTAATCGCTTCTATTTACTGTGTGATAAATAGAGATGAGACTGTTTTAAGCTTATTATCTAGGTGATAATCAAGAGCTAAAGCTTAAAATACGTATGTCGCCTTAACTGGGTGTTAAAATGAGGACATAATACTTACTATGTCCGAAAGTAAAATACCCCACATATTTTACTTTATCTGTCTATGATGCCAGATGTGAGTTCTGATGAATTTTGTGAATGAGTAGATACATGAACTCAAGTTAGACATTGGGTATGTCGAACTATCATCTGTACGGTATTGAAAGGTGTAGACATACGCTCCATGGGAAAGGAGTTAATACCGTAATACGTATTTCATACTACGTATGCATAAGCCGACCAATAAGAGTGGCAAAAAGTTTGATCTCAACTTTTATGACGTGTGAGACTCTTGAGGAAAAGAGTTCCTCAAATTTTAGTGCCCTCATGACTTTTTACTTATTCTCAAGGTTTCTATTTAGTGTTTGCTATCTTAGGATGTTGCCAATGGTCATGAGTTGATTCGATCTAATGGGACATTTCTAGAAAAGCAAGCTGAACTGAAATTGAGAGTTTGAAGGAAAGAGGAAGATTGATTTTGGGGAATCACATTGTAGTTTTGTATTCACCTGGTCGACCAATTATGACTGTCTTTGGGATAATTATAATTGTGAATACAATATATATATCATGTTTAAAAGAGATCAAGAGAGATATAAAATGTGATCGATCGATCTAGGTACTGCATACTGAATCTACTCGAGTAAGACGCCCAATATGAGCTGCTATATATTCCTAACAGGATGTATAGTAACGAGCTCTCAAAGTATGCTGGTCGCACGGATTATTCACCGGTATGAATGTTGAAGAGAGGTAAAGAGAATCATGTTCAGCCCACCATGTGCGAGTGGGAGATGATGGTTTTATATAACTAATGGGCTTATGACCCGTCCGCCCATGTTGGGCCTAAAAGCCCGGCCCACGGGAATAGGGCCCGTGGATGGAGGGACATATAAAAGGGAGGAGAGAGAGGGAGAAGTAACCGTTTGCCAAAGGCGCGTACGTCTTCTCCCTCCCTCACGCTCTCTCTCTCTCAAAAAAGGGAAAAAGAAAAACAGTAAGTTTTTCTTCGATTCAAAGTGCCATCGGATCGAACGGGGCAGATTTCTTCCTCTTCTCGGCGTCGGTGTCTAATCTGTGGCTAACAAGGTACGCTCGAACTGTGGTGTGCTTTAGGATCGGTGATACATGTTAATTCCCCGGGCTTGTCTTCCGCATTGCATTTAGGGGTTCGATTTGGTGTCGAATCCGGTTTCGGGGATCCGTTATTCCCAACAAGGACAATAGATTCCGAAATGAGGAAAGTTTTCTGGCTGAATTTGCAAAGAACCCCCTTCCCGGAGGGGAATTATCAAGGCAAGTATAAATCTTTTCCTCTTACTCTCACAATCTCACTTCTTATCACATTTTTTTGCTCCCACTTTATAATCTCACTTATTCTCAAATCTTTTTCTCCCACTTCATCTAGGGCTCAATCAGTTCCCAACATGAATCCAAGTCTCAAGATAGCAAATAGAAGGCGGTTGCGGGAACGCTATGAATTCCTTAAGAGTGTGGAAGCATCTGACAATATCATGCAATCATTCTATAAAGAAAATGGGTTCCTAAACGAGGAAAGTTTTCTTGCTGCATTTCCACCTCTTTGAGCAGAGGAATCATCATCACCTTCTAATCACTAAGCCACCTCCTAAACTTAAATGTTCAAATTTATGTTAGGTATTTATATTTATGCTTGAACTAGTGGTATGTTTAGGTATGTTTTGGATTGATATTATTATTATTTCTTATGAATATATTAGTACTGGAGTTTGGTCATATTTTCCAATCAAGTGCTTTAGGCCCTAAACTCTATGTCTTTTCTCTCTCTGGACGGAAAAAATAGATCGCAACAAATATGTGTATGTTCTTACGACTTGTCCCTAATTGGCAGTCCATGCACATAACTGGATTTAAATATAAGGAAATTGATTATACAAAATGTCAGATTTATCAAGAAAAATTAATTGTGGGCCTGCTAACTAGTAATTTGCGATCGCCACAGAGAAAGAAAGTTCAACATGACAACGGAAGAGTAGGTGGTGTAATGGGCATGGCAATCTCAATATAGTGGAGAACATAACAGAACATCACTAAATCGGCCTATCTTTCAGTTCAAGGAAAGCAAGAATCATTCTAGAAAAATAACTCAAAAATACAAAATAAAAAAGAAATAAATACTATCGATATCTAAAATAATATCAAAGGTTAGAGATCCTTTAATTAGGGGTAAACTCACATATTAAATTTGTCTTTTGTAATATAAATCACACCAAAAATGTGAAGATAGGTTATCTTTCACAATATTTCAATAAAATGCCTTCAATATATCTATATAACAATTTGGACTCTAGTGGATCCAATTAGATCAGACCGACCATCCTTGATCCAACCAACTTTTATTTCTTTTTGCCTTTTCAAATCAAGTCGATCCCCATTAACAAACACTTTTCAAATTTGTAATTAAATAGAATCGTAATAATTATAAAGAAAGAAAATGTAATTTAAAAAGAAGAAGAAGAAGAAGAAGAAGAAGAAGAAGGAGGAGGAGGAGGAGGAGGAGGAGGAGGAGGAGGAGGAGAAGAAGAAGGAGGAGAAGGAGAAGAAGAAGAAGGAGGAGGAGGAGGAGGAGGAGGAGGAGGAGAAGCAGAAGAAGAAAGAAGGAGGAGGAGAAGAAGAAGGAGAAGAAGGAGAAGGAGAAGGAGGAGGAGGAGGAGGAGGAGGAGGAGGAGGAGAAGCAGGAGAAGAAGGGGAAGAAGAAGGAGAAGAAGAAGGAGAAAAGGAGCAGAAGAAGGAGAAGGAGAAGGAGAAGGAGAAGGAGAGGAGGAGAAGAAGTAAGAAGGAGGAGAAGAAGGAGAAGCAGAAGAAGAAGGAGAAGGAGGAGAAGGAGAAGAAGAAGGAGAAGAAGGAGGAGAAGGAGAAGCAGGAGAAGGAGGAGGAGAAGGAGAAGAAGAATGAGAAGCAGGAGAAGGAGAAGGAATGAGAAGGAGGAGGAGGAGGAGGAGGAGCAGAAGGAGAAGGAGAAGAAGGAGAAGAAGAAGCAGAAGAAGGAGAAGAAGCAGAAGAAGGAGAAGAAGCAGAAGAAGAAGCAGAAGAAGGAGAAGAAGGAGAAGAAGAAGCAGAAGAAGCAGAAGAAGAAGCAGAAGAAGCAGAAGGAGAAGCAGAAGGAGAAGAAGGAGGAGAAGAAGCAGAAGGAGAAGAAGGAGAAGCAGAAGGAGAAGAAGAAGGAGAAGAAGCAGAAGAAGCAGAAGAAGGAGAAGAAGGAGGAGAAGAAGGAGAAGAAGGAGAAGAAGCAGAAGAAGAAGGAGAAGAAGGAGAAGAAGCAGGAGAAGAAGGAGAAGAAGGAGAAGAAGCAGAAGAAGCAGAAGAAGAAGGAGAAGAAGCAGAAGAAGCAGAAGAAGGAGAAGAAGGAGGAGAAGAAGGAGAAGAAGGAGAAGAAGCAGAAGAAGGAGAAGAAGGAGAAGAAGCAGGAGAAGCAGGAGAAGAAGGAGAAGAAGGAGAAGAAGCAGAAGAAGCAGAAGAAGAAGGAGAAGAAGAAGTTGTAATTTAAAATGTTCAAGATAATTAACAAGTAATCTATGAATGTCCACCATTCTAAATTTTGACTAAAAAAATTATCGAGTATTCCATGAACATCAAACTCTCTATTAATTTCACTTATATGACAATGGAAAGTATGCTTACAAAACGGATTGGAATCTTTACATATTATTGTACTCTCTATTAATTTCACTTCACTAATTTTATCTTCACACACAAACGAAACGAGTTATCTGTTACTAATTTATATTAAAAATGAAAACTTCTTATCTTACAAGTTAGGTAAAGTTTTTCTAGATAGATACAATCGTCAAATATTACTTCCCTTTTTACCTAATTTAAATTTCAAATTTGTTTACCATTTCTAATTGGCTTAGACGCCATAGGAAAGACGTTGGGAATTTTTATTTTTTTTAAATGCTATTTAAAAAATTGTAAGTTCTCTTTTTTTATTTTATGTATTGAGATGCAAAAGTATAGGATTTTAAGATATAATACTGTGCAAAGTGCGATTTCGAATAGGTAAAGGTGGTTTTTTTTTTTTTTTTTTTTTTTTTTTGCAACCTTTAAATAAAATGCCTTTGAAATATCCATGTAACAATTTGGACGTTGGAAGAAGAAGAAGAAAGTTCATGGTAAACCTTTGTACGTATCTACCATGCCCGCAATTACACTCAACTCTAGATAGCAATTGTAATTTACAATGTTCAAGATAATCGACAAGTAATCTTTGATTGTTTATTGTTCTAAATTTAGACTAAAAAAATTATCAAGTATTCCATGAATATCAAACTCTCTATTAATTTCACTTCTGTAACAACAAAAAGTATGTTTAAAAAGAGATAGACTATAGAAATCTTGTTTCGCTGTTCAATCCAGAGTGTCTTGCCATTCGATATTTATGTGGACATATAGGTCTTTGAGCGTTTGTTATGTACACCCATTAATATTGTCAATTGTGTCAGTAAGTTTTTATTTTTATTTTTATTATATTTTTGTTACCTTGTCACTTTTGTAGTCCATATATTATTCTTATTAGACGGTGTTTTGGCAAATAATAAAATCACCACTTCAATTTATCTTTCAAAATATATGTTGCATTAAAAAAAAAGCAGAAAGTATCTTGAGATTGCAGATAGAAAAAAAGAATCATAATTTATTTGGCATAGAAATAAGGCCAATCAAGATAATTGATGAATATTAAAAGATATGCTAGTCAAAACAAAAACAAAATTATGGTCAAAGGATAATGAGATGAACTCTCTATCGAGTTTAATAGTTTTTACCAAAGAAAATATTTTTCTTAATAAATAAGTCTATTCCATTGATTCACTAGGTCAGAAACCTTAAAATTCGTTTACAATATTGGTTTGTTAAGTGATGAGGCGCTCCATAACTCAACTAACCTTAGTAGGTCTGGGCATCATTTTCCTAATGAAAATGCTTCTTTTCTTTTCTTTTTTGGCTTTATGAATTAGACATTTTCGCTGCATTCAACTGGACACTAATTTCGGCTAAGTAAGCACACCAGCAAAATCTAGCTATACAAGAGATGGATTAAGACATGGGGAAATAAAACGAGCTCATCTTTCGCTCGGTGGTAAGAAATAAGGGGTGGCAAAAAAAATCCAGCCCGGCCCAACCCGAGCGGGTTCTGATTATGTGGCTTCGCTATGGGCGCTTGATTATGTGTTGAAGGAGCAAGAACAAGCAACATGTTATGACTTGTTGAGCACCCTCTTTGTTAGATCTTCCTTGATCATAATTATAAGTGGCTGATACAATACTTCGTTGCCTCCACTAAGGGGGTGTGGGTCTCTTTCCCTATCGCTACCATGCGAAAGTAGAAAGAGTTCAGGTGTCCAACGCGAATCACTTCTGTCGCCCACGACACAAGCCTCCAATTGAAATTCACTCGATTCACACCATGCTTTTGCGGCAAATTCGGGAATGGAAGGTGAATTAGACGCCAGCTCCCTCGCAGGTGCATAGAGAAGGTACTAATGTTAGCTGTTTGTTTGTAAAACAAGCAAGAGACGTTTTTCTTTATCCTATATAGGAAAGTGGAAAGGAGATGAGCCACTTTACAAATACAAGTTTTTATAGTGTGTTTAAAGAAAAGGTTGGGGAGTGAGCTAGATCCCACAAAACTTGTGTGCAAGCACACAGTTATTAGGCACACTATACTAACTTATGTGCTTGGGCTTTAATAAGAGCTAACCCCTTTGTTTTTTATTATTTTATTTCGTATGGTTATCTTATTAATATTGATTAGTTGAAAAGGTTGTTTCTGTTCATTAAGTATTTTGGGAAATTATCAAATTCGAAATTTTATTCTATAAAAAAACAATTTTTCATTTTATTATTATTTTTTATTATTCCAAATTTTATATGCATTTTCAAGATAAATTTTGAAATTATACTTATTCAATTTGCAACATTTATTGAAGGGTTGCACTTGTTCATTTTGCAATTATACTCATAGGATTCCTTTCAATGGTCGTTAAGATTCATGTGCAATCCCTTCTTTTAATTCCTCCATGTGTCCACAATCTTCTCCAATTCCATGATTTCAGCACCTCTTAAGAGTAATAGTGTGTCCCGCAACAACTTCCTCCTATGACATGAGGTAATCGATCAGATAATTGGTTGTAATGTCCATAAAGAATGACATCATTTCCTTAAAAAAAGAGAGGAAAAAAAAAACCTAGGAGAAAATTCTTGAATGATGGAAAAGGTGGGGGCGGCAAGGTCGAGGAGGTGGTCATTGGGTTGGAAGTCTAGGTGTTGAAGCTAGGATTGAGAGGGGGCTGGGGGTCGGGTGTGGCGGAGGGGGTAGCAGCGATACATGGAGGTACCTGGAGTGTGATATCGAGATTGCCTTTCTCCCTTTCACGAGCTGCTTCACATATGTCTTTCTAACTTTACAACAAGACACCATTTCTTCTCTTCATTCTCTCAAGTAACGAGTCCCAAGTGGCACTCATCACTGACAATTTTAGCACAGGGCTCAACCTTGGCTCACAGATACAATTTTGTTAATCACGCACTTTGCCTCCATATACCCAAAACAACCTTAAAGCACCAAAACAAAAAGAAAAAGAAGGCGAAGAAGGAAATATATATAATAGACTTGGTGGAGAGAGAGAATGTACGGAATGGGACCCTCAAGTTGGATAATTTCTTCTTTGCCATCTTCTAAGAGGGGTGAACGAGGCCATTCTAGTAGTGGATTTAGAGCCGCCCAAAGGGAATATTTCTGGAATTTTCTGAGAATATCTAAAAGGCAATGGCGAATAACGACTGGCTCGGAGTATGAATACTTTATATCTCAATTATTGATGGTACAAGTTTTTTTAAACCTTACATTAACATTCGATTATGATAGTCTTGTGGTAGACAATGGATCATATCCATATATCGATATTATATGTTGACTAGTCACTCTAAGACAAAAGTATTCCCTCAAAAAAATCTATGCTCAGCGATACTACACTATTGTCAGGTCCTTAGACAACCTTGGCATCAGGACAAAGTCTTGGACGTTCCCGTTGGGATCCTTTTCAAGGATTTTGTTAGGAAATATGAAGAGCATTTTCCTAGGGAATTCCTGAGTAACGATGAGGATCAAGAAAGGGGTAAGCCGCGGAAGAACGGTTTGGGCAGCTTTTTTGAACGGGCCAGGCCCAAATAATCGTCGTGGGAGAGCAACTTGGGCCCTTTTTCTGTTTGTTTTTTTGGAACGAAAGCAATTAAATCTTAGGAGAACGGATTTCTTTTCAAAAAAATTTTAGTGTTGTGTTTTTGAATTGATGTTTCACCCTTTAAAATTTCACTTAGAAAGTGCATTAATTGCGTAGAAAATAAATGATTTGAAAAGTATTTTCATAAAAACGATTGCTTATATCTCTTATAAAAATAAATCAACAAAAAATATTTTCGTTGCCCATGAAAATTAATAGGCGTATATTATGGTCGACAATGAAAATTTTTTCATTGAATATTATAATTAAGCAGTGGAAGAGATTTTTTTGGAAAAATATGTTTTGATTCATTTATTTTACACAAAACAAACACACTTATTCTTTTTGCTCAAGCACTTTATTTTGCTTTCTCAAAATACTTAAGTTTTTCATAACAAGTAAAATAGGTATGCAGATTCTCCTATAATTTGTTTGAAAATATTCAAAAAGTATGAGCATTATTATATAAGCGTAAAGGATGAGTTACCCCTGGTATTATCAATACGTGCATAAAATTGGCATATCAAGTTTTGTGGCAGATTGCGGGAGAATGTTGAAGTTAGTGAGCCACATTCAATTCCCTGATTGGAACTTGTTACATCACTCAATAAACTAATTAGCTAATACTTATGTTTAACCCGAACAATGCTAACTGATAAGCAATGGAGCAACTTATCGTTGCTACCGGTCTCCTTAGGCGATAAAATAATTGCTGTAAGTTAATCCTGATCTTATAATTGGCAAGTACTTCAGGATTTGATGTTTCAATCGATAACTCGCTCCATGAAAGAAACTCCAAACAAAATAAGGAAATTATTTTGTGCAAGTGTCGGTTTAAGATCTCACTTTCCCATGATCAATCGAGAAAAACCGATATTACTATAATAGATCGCTACTCAAAATGTTTAATCATTGAATCAGTCTTTGGATTTGAGAGAGAGAGAGAGAGAGAGAGAGGATGATATACCTTTTTTCCCACCAATCCTGCGCGCCGTGAGAGTGGATTGTGATGACGAGGCATCGTAGAAGTAGTCCACCACTAATCGCTTCAATCCACGTGGAGAACGCTCATTGGGCCGGGTCGTTGGCGAAAAGTTCCTGCATGCAATGCAAGACCTGGTCCTCCTCCGATCGCGTCGCCTCCGTTGAGCTTCCCTGCATTTTTGTCGATACCTGACGGCGACCCTCCTCCCAATCTCTCTCTCTCTCTCTCTCTCTCTCTCTCTCTCTCTCTCTTCCTCTCCCTCTCTCTGTGAAAATGGCGGTGCAAGACGGCGGCGACGAACCACCCTCGGGGGGCGCTCTGGGCGCGGAATCGCTTCGCATTCCACTGGTACCGAACCATGTCGCGATCGCCGTTGAGACTTGTCTCGCGTGCGCTGCCTGAGATCTCCTTCTCCATCCTTCTTTCTTTTCTTCTTCTTCTTCTTCTTCCTTTTCTCTGAGCTCGTTTTGCTTAACGGTGTACCGAGACGAAATGGGTCACCCGTCGTTGTCGTCGTTCGGACCTGTTCCATTCGCGTTGCTTGGTTTTGGAGACAGATTTCGCCGGCATTGTTGATGCCCGATTTCCTTCGAAATGCATAGGGCGAATCGCATATCTCGCCTGTTTTTTTTTATTTTTTTGCGCCTGAATGGCATTCTCTTCGTGATCTTCTTTTATAAAAAGGAGCTCCCTTTGTTGTTTCACCGGAACAGAGGACTGCCTCGGTTGTGTTTTCGGGTTTTCTTCTTTATTGTCAGGGTTCGAAACTTACGGGTCCCATCAAGAAACAGAGCATAGAATGCGGTGGAATGAAAAAGGGTCATCTATTGATGAGGTTTGCTTTCGCAGGGTCCGACGGAGAAGCAGCCAAGAAGAACTCGCGAGGAGGAGGCTACTGGAGAGAACGCCGGGTTGACGGAGCTGCCCACCGAGATAATCTCCAACATACTGTCGAGGCTGCCGGTGAAGATGCTCCTGCGGATCAGGTCCGTTTCGAAGGGCTGGCGCTCCATCATCGACCACCGGTCGTTCGCTGATTTAGTCTTGGCTCAGTCGCTCGGTTGCTCCGACGTCACCTCGCTCATATCCATCGTCGGCAACATCGAGCCGACTCACTTCGGCTGCAGGTTCTTCAGCTTGGACCATCAGACTGGATTCGCGGTTCCCTTGGGCCAACTGGACCAGACCATCAACTCGACCGGGCAGGACTGGCAAAGCGTCAACGGGTTGATTTGCTACGACATCGGGGACCTTACGTACCTTTGCAACATCAGCACCAGAGAGGTCAGGGCCCTTCCGCCCGCTGGTCCCGATTTCCCCGTCCATTTGCACCGCGGCATGCACAGCTTCAGCGCCTTGGGCTTCGATCCCGTCACGAGACGCTACAAAGTCATGAAGACGTGGGTTTCGAACAACCTCAACCATAAGGGCGAAGTTATCACGGCGAACAAGATTCTGACGTTGGGAACCGATTCGTGGAGGAAAATCGATAGCGGCCCTATCGATTTTCCCTGCGGAGGCAGCGTTTGCATTAATGGAAGCATTCATTTCCTCACGCTTGACATGATGAGCAACAAAATAATAGTGGTGTTCGATGTCGAGACCGAGAAGTTTAGGACTTTAGCATTGCCCGATGGTGCACTGAATCAGGTGCATAAGATGAAGTTAATGGCATTTGGAGGCTGTCTGACGGTGTTGGACTATGAGCATCTTGAGGATGAAAACACCATGTCAATATATGTACTGGAGGATTACAAAAATCGAGTTTGGATGGAACGTCCAATCGTGCTGCCCCGTAGTTGGAAAGAGGATCTAAGTCTTTCTGAGCGGTTTCTCGTCGGTAGTGTCCGTGCCGGAGAAATCTTGCTTGCTCCGAAGGTTACGGCTGGTGAAGTGTACTTCCTGTCTTATGATGTAGACAAGGGGACTCTGAAGAAGGTTCAAGTCCATGGTCTACCGCCGTCTCTATTGAGGAGTCCTGTGATCTTCGCCTGCGCACCCATCGGATATGTGCATAGCATTTTGGCTTTGAGTGAGGTTTAGGCCTTCTTTTATATAGCAGTAGTGCAGGCAAATAGCATCGATGCACATATTTGATCATCTGATGTGCTTTCAAGTTATGGTCTTCTGAAGAATTCCTTCAAATAAGTTGCATGTTTACTTTGACACTTGGAGCTGGTTTACATCTCTTAACATTGTGCTTTATACAATTGGTTCTTTTCATAGCATTACTTTCCATGTTTATAGGCACCGCCAATTGTTCATATCGTGCTCGATTGGCTTCGCATGTTAGGATTTCTACGATTTTCATTCCTAAGTAGGCTCCTCAAATATTTTGACTCATTTCTGTTACGGTCAACTAGAGTGATCGATGGAGATTTCCGGGGGTAGGCACTGAAACAGCTCTTCCCGAGGAAAGAAAGTGAAATTGTTTTGTTCGAATGGGTCAGAAGAAGCCTTATCTCTTCCTATGTAGCACGGACACGGACACGCGACACGCGACACGACACGACACGATACGCCGACACGTCATTTATTAAAAATAGAGAATTTCAACACGTTCCGACACGTTATATATTAAATATATAATCCATTAACCAAACTTTAGGTGGTTCATCCAAAATTTGATCACGACAGCAATCGGAAATCTTAATTTTATATGACGCATCAGTTAAAATTAGATGTCAATAGTAGCCATCGATTTACTTTAACTCTACCCAGCCTGGCTTTGATACCAATTGTTGTGGAAACAAGCAATTGAACAATACAATAGATAGAATAATAAAATAAATTGAACTCCAGATTTCTATGTTTCGGTCAATGTGACCTATGTTTGTGGAGAGAATAGTAACAAATATCACTGCAAATCAAGCATTATAATGGAAATTATAACCACATTCGAGTCACTTAAGTACTTAGTGTTTTCCGACTCTCAATTACACCTAATAACTTCAATGATTTTTAGTCTCATAATTTCTCACAAAATAATCCCTTAATCTCATAGTAGAATCAACAAATCTTATCAATCGGCTTCAACACATAAATGTTGGTGTGATTACATGAACAAAATCCACGGAGAAAACCCACTATCAAGCACTCATATGGCGCTTCAACGGCCACTTTTTTATAAATCCCATGATCTGACTATATATACTACTGCTTTTGGAAAAAAGGTCCAAGATTGGAATATGTGAGAAGTCCACGCCAAGTGAGGAAGCAAAGTCTAAATTAGGACCTTTTTTTTTTTTTTTTTTTTTTCCTTTTAATTTTCCTTAGACGATTCCCACTTCTCCAGGGAATATTTCATGTCCACAAGTTACCAAAATTAAAATCCTGTACTAGCTGGTTGCGCATCTAAAAAATCAACTTCATGCTTTACTAGAATTCATTTTGAGTTAAATTTCGTTCACGGACTCCTCGAGATATTTTTTAACATTATGCATCCGTTACGTGGTGATCCGTGCTGAAATTTCAAGGAGAACACCTATAGATGTAGTTCCTCAGCCAGACCAAAAGGACAGACGTGGAGACTCGGAAGATTGATTTTCACCACTAGATTTCAAGTGGTCCGTTAGTTGAAAAACCAATTATGACTCAACCTGACCAAAAGGACATGCGTGGAAACCCGGAAGATTGATTTTCAGCTCCAAATTTCACTCCAAATTTCAATTGGTCCGTTAGTTGAAAAACCAATTATGAATTGTTCTTCGTTTCCTTGTACCTAAATGCTTTGTGTTCGTCCGTTGATTATTTCTGTTGACTGCGTACAATGGATCCTTATAAACGTTGCATATGGGAACAGGTTGTTATCTAATGCGAGATAAACTTTAATCGCCTGGAGATTGGAAATTCTCAAGCCATTATTGCTTTGACTGTACAATGGAATAGTCATGCTTTATTCACTCTCTGGAGAATTAGTTTCATTCGTGCTAACCCAAATTTAATGATTGAACCAGCTTTAAGTTTGTTTAGTGCGCATTTAGCAAATGTAATTTCATAAAATTATTTTAAATAACTCATTACTACTTTTTTTTTTTTTTATGTCAAATGATTGAACCACAAAGGAAGTGACATGACAAGGGCCTCAATCCTTATAGTGAGAAGAGTTTATTGCAAGAGAAATAACTTGTTTAAATTTCTGAATCATAACAAAAACTATTTCTGTTCAAAAATTATTCTCTGGAACAGAAACGTTACTAAACGCGTCCTTAGTTTCAATAGTGGGTTTTCGACTCAAGACAGACAAAAGAAAAATAGTCATGTGGTTTTTCTTGTCATGTTTTTTTCTTACTTCATTTTTTTTTTTTTTTTGTTGACTTTCGCTTCCACATGCGAGCATATATGATTGGAGTTCCTCGCTTTTTAATTTTTTTCCCTTTATTTTCTTAATGCGATTATGTTTACTTCCTGATTGTCTACTTCTTGATAGGGCCTATGTTTTGATAAACTGTCCAACGCTTACAATTTCTGTTTAACTCGCTTTAATGGATTCCAAGGATAACAAACATTGTGCTGCATCTTTACCAATAAAAGTAAAAAAAAGAAAGGATAACAAACATTGTACTGCCTCGTCACTTCATTGAGCCTACAAGGACCTTTGGGCGAGATCTTCCAAATACACTCCTGCGTACACTCTGGTCCTTGTCCTGCACATATATATCCAACCACTCAAATAGATCAGGCCATGAAATGTTACAAAAGAACAACGTACCTTTGCTGAAGTTGGGTACAAATTATAATCCCCACTTGTGTATTATATCATGGATTTTAAGATCGTCATTCTTGGATATACAACATAAAGTAGTTCCATTCGGCAAGTTGTCCTTGACCTCGACATGGGTCTTTTTCCAAAGACTTCCAACACAGCTTACTTACTAACAAAGAAAAACTAAATAGGAGTGAAACTGATGTCTTCATCATCGTAGCATACAATGAATTGAGTCCAATTTCTTGCCTAAAAAATCAACCTACCAAAATTTAAGCTAGGTCAGATGCATATGAAGTAAACTTATGAACCCATACCACTAAACGATGTCCATGCGTAAATGTGCAATCAAGCAAAAGTAAATAACCACAACAAGTACATGGAAAATAAAGCATATGGAAGTAAATTCAATAAAGTGTCAAACAAAAATATATATGGACATGTTCTTAAGCCTCGGAGGCTATATTCAAATTGAATACAATTTCTTGCATAAAAGATCAACGTACCAAAAATTAAGCTATGTCAAGGGCACATGCTAAAATGTCTAAATAATATATACTAACAAATGAAACTAAACTAAATATATTTATAATAATCTAACCACATAATCAAGGCCTGTTTCAAAGCTATCTTCTACCTTTTTATTGCGAAAATGAGGACTTGAGCTGGGCCCTTGGGCCCGGTCTGAATATGGGCCGGTTGAAATGGGATTTTTCAATCAAAATTCAAACTAGGCTTAAATCATAGAATTAAACCAAATTTTCCCCTTAGAAACTAATCAAAACCTATACTTACTAAAACCAGATCTAGCCCATTATAACTAAACCCATATTGAGCATAACTTCCTGTCACATTGGCCCTGTTCGTTTCACAAAAGGATAATTTTTAGATGAACATTTTCCGGATTTTTTGCAAGCCACTGTTTGCCTACAATGTGTGGGGACCGTGGTATTCATGAGACTTTGACCTATTGTCACGTCTATCAAATATGTGTTATTCATCTGTAAATTTTCCCTCACATCCTTCATAATTACATCACGTGCTCTTAGGCAACGACACTCGCATAGGACTACGTGATACATCTGTGCGCCCGCAAATTCAGTTTATGTAAAAGATGATCACTATTTGAAATATGACCGTCTTTTTACCTAGCTTTTCGGGTATTGCCTTAGAACCATGCCTAAAGCTCCTAACAAAGATGTTATTTGACTATACGATGATTGTCAACCTATGCTTATAAAACTCGATACCTTTGAGGAAAGTTGCACTTTCAAGGATAACACAGATATTACAGAAGATTTGACAAATACTCCTCTAGAAAGATTGGATAAGAAGAAGAGGATTAGGAAATGGAAGTGGACAAGGGTGAAGAATAGAATAAAGAACAAAGTGCCGCTAAAAAAGGATGAGGAAGGAGGCAAAACAGAGAACTCCATTAGAAGCGTCGGACAATTTTGTATAATTTACTAGCAGTTCTCTCTTTACCTTTGAGTCCATTCATTCAAGTGTTTCCTCGGTGCTTTGTACAGCAATTTGATCTTCATTGTCGCTTTCAGTTGTTCGTCTTTGTTGGGACCTTCCGGTTTTGGCATTTCTTTTTGTGCTTTGAAGTAATTTTTGAATTTCGAATTCTATTTACTTAGTCTTATGCGAAATTGCCGAGCTCCTGCTAAATTGACTTTGGGGCTGCTTCTTCAAATAATGTGCCATCAGGAATGTGTGCATGGCTTTCAATGGGCGATGGTGAGCTAGGAGGTGTCGGCGTCAACGTCGAGAGTGGCTAGTGATGAAGGTGGTCAGTTGAGAGGGACTGGCGAGATCTAAGCCCCTGTGCCTTCAAGACGAAGATGAAGAGTGTTGGTATAATTAGGATTTCTCACTGCGATTTTGGGAGGGATGAAAAAGGAAAGAAATTGCGTATAACTTTCAACTCGGTTTGGTTCATTTAACCAAACCAAAACTATCCGAACCAATATAAAAAATGGTTGTTATTTTATTATTCGAGTCAAAATCGAAATTAAACCGAAAATGCACGAAATTTCGATTCGGTTTGGTTTCAATTTGGTTTGGACACCCCTAGCACTAAGGACTACACTTAGATTTATTAGATTTGTTGCTAAAATATTGGCATTAAATTCAAAACTCCCCGTCGATTGTGAGTGACCCAAGGAAATGAAAAAATCGCTTAGATTTTTCATACAATCTCCTCTCATAGATAAAATTAAAAATTAAAAATAAAAATTGAAGAGTCCTTTTTTTTTTTTTTTTTGCATCACTTCACTTTGTTTTCTATTTATTCTTTATTTATTTTTATTTCTTATTTCTTAATTCTATATATTTAATATATTTATCTAATAATATTATATATTTCAATATATTAAATTATTATTTATTTAATTTTCTTTTTCTAGATAGAAGAAAAAAATATTCCAAATTCCTAATAAGAATAATACTAATCTCAACGAATAAATAATTGTACAAGTAAAATATCAATATAATTCGAAAAAAAAGAAGAAGCAAGTTCAGCCATTAAAAAAAAAAAAAGAAAAAAAATTGCATTTTTTATATTTATTATATTACATAAATGGATTTGCAAATAAAAGCACTAATGCTACAATCAATCCATAAATTGTTGATGCCTCCATAAAAGCCAAACTAAGCATTAAAGCACCTTGTATTTTTTCTTCCACCTCGGGCTGTCTTGTGAAACCTTCTACAGCTCAGCCCACAATAGTACCTTGACCAACTTCAAGCAATTCTAAATTCCACTTGAAACCTGAAACCTACCATTAGAATCTGAAATTTGGAACCTACCTTGTTACAAGTTTCGGGATTGGTTCTAGGGTCTAAGATGTTTCTTTCTTCTTCTTTTTTTCAATTTTTAGTTAAGCAAAACAAAGATAAACACAACAATAAAAATGAACAAAGATTTTATCATCGATTACCTAAAAATGAGTGTTATATGCATTTGCCGAATATTATTAAGGAAATTTTATGGTTTTCTATGCACTGATTGTTCTTATACAGAATCATTATATGAAAAATTGAATCGTTCCAACTAAACTACACCTTACAAGGACGCAAGATCCAACAAAGAAAATGCAAAGCACTAGAGCATTGCAGGTAAGAACATAGTGTAATTTTCTTTCACGAAATTAAGGGCGATAGTTTCTGGA
The DNA here is from genome assembly GCA_014182515.1 of Eucalyptus microcorys. Classification (NCBI taxonomy): domain Eukaryota; kingdom Viridiplantae; phylum Streptophyta; class Magnoliopsida; order Myrtales; family Myrtaceae; genus Eucalyptus; species Eucalyptus microcorys. The sequence continues at coordinate 3,762,912 of CM024568.1, read as the reverse complement.
AGGAGCAAACTGTTTCGGTCATTAAAATATAGGGCCAATTCCAAAAAAAAGCACGAACTTTAGGTGTTGTCCCAAATCTGGCCCGAACTTTATTTTGTCTCAAAAAAAAGCACGAACTTTAGGGGTTGTCCCAAATCTGGCCCGAACTTTATTTTGTCTCAAAATAAAGCATGAACTTTAGGTATTGTCCCAAATCTGGCCCAAACTTTATTTGAGACAAAATAAAGTAATTCTATTACAAATAGGCTTCACATCTCTATTTAACTATAAGATGCGCACGCTTTTAATATTTCGCTTTAAGGCAATGTAATCTTCTGCTTTCAACCTAGCTTATGACATTGCAAACAGTTTGCCAATTGTTAATTGATCTAATGGCCCTAGCTATGTGTCTCTTCCCCTGGAATTGAAGCTGCTGAATTAATTTTCCCATGAGAATCATCTGTAAAGTTTACCTCATTGGAAGGCAAACTTAAATTTAACACTTCCTCCAAATACTCGAATGCAGCATCGTTTTGCTATGTTGGATATTATTGCTGATATGGAAATGTCATGTCGGATGACTGTGGAATGAGGGTTAACGGATAGCCAGATTTGGGACATAAGTGAAAATTTGTGCCTTTTTTTAGATAAAATAAATTTCGGGCCAGATTTGGGACAATATTTAAAGTTTGTGCTTTTTTTTTAGACAAAATAAAGTTCGGGCCAGATTTGGGATAACACCTAAAGTTCGTGCTTTTTTTTTAGACAAAATAAAGTTCGGGCCAGATTTGGGACAACACCTAAAGTTCGTGCTTTTTTATGGAATTAGCCCTTAAAATATATACTCACCTGCACGTCCGAATCGACATGGGAGCAGACCCGCTAGAAACAAAGAAAGGAAAAGACAAAAATTGAAAACATTTCCCAGTTCCACAAATGCATTAAGTTAGTGCACGAACAATGATGATCCTCAAGAGCACTACAGTCTTTAACTAGCCTCTTGCAAAACGGCTACGCAGTACGAAATGCAGACTCGCATGCCTCATCGGGGTCCTATTTCTTCACTCAGCAAAACAAGGCTGCGGTGAAAATAAAAACAAGCTACGCTTGTTGACAGAGGTGAACGAGAAAAGCATTTCGTCTGTTGTCGATAAAGATGAACGAGAATGAAAAAAGGGGAAAAATGAAGCCAAATAAAGGATATAGCTGTTTTAGGGTTTGGGGTCCCGAATCCCGGTTCTCGGGTTCCGGTCGCTGGTTCGGGCTCATTTCTCAATTCCGATTCCCAGTTCCGATTCTGATTCTTAATTCCGGTTCCTATATGAACCGAGAACTAGTGGTTCCTTAAAAATTGGAACCAAGAACCTACCTGTCCCTCCGTATAATTAATAACTGAGCAGGTTTGGTTCTCTGTTTCTTTGATGTCCGGTTCTACCTTAGATCTATGCTTACCCCTAACTCTAGGTCCAATAGAAGAAAACCCAATAGCTAAACCAACAGCAATAACAAAAGCAGCAAAAATCAGTGGATTCATAATAAGTTCCTCAAAAAAAAAAAAAATGGTTAATGATGCAATCATCCAATGAATTATGACTTAATTATTCATCGGTGAGATTCACCTGGATGGAGTAATTAACAACTCCAAATTAAAGTAATGAAATAATGTTATTGAATCATCCGAACTATCTTTATATCTCTTTTTTAGTTCTTATTGACGAGATTTTTTTTAATCCATTTGACTTTTGCTCTTATGTTTCTTTGTTCCAAACCATTAGTTGAATTATTCATTCTTTTTATTGATTTCGTCTCTTTTGTCATTCGATTCACAGTCACACGAAAGGGAAAGACTTCTATTGAAATCCCTATCTAAATTCATAATTCATAAAAATGTAGAGTAGATAACATCAAATCTATTTTTAATTCATATATTAGTAGCAATATCTAATATCACATATACATGGGTTTCTTCCATATTGTAAGCCAATTATTTGTATATTAGATTAAATATTTTTTAGATTTATTATTATTATTATTATTTATTTTGAAACAGAAACATCCAAGATTTGGATTCTTGCCATTCCATTACGTATACCCTATTTTTTACTCACCCATATAAACTATTTCATGATGAACCGCATCGATTTTACTCTTCCTTTTATTTATCACTATTCAGCATATACACATTCTACATGGACGAATTTGTTAGGTCAGATAATTGAATAGCAAATGTAGTCATTGGTATTTCATTGATGTAAAAGTAAAAGTTCATATCATTTTTTATTTCTATATATTTATAATTATTTTCTTTTTTTGTTTCAATATAGAGTTTATATATACTTCTTTTTATTATTATTATTTTCCTTATTAAATAAAATAGTAAAATATTTATCGGGGTAGGTATTATATAAATTAAATGGGCCAAGCAAGAATTTTAGGGAAATGATCTTGTCATGACCTAACGCTTTCCGAGTAGGGAATGAGAATTAGGTTTAGGGGCATTTGTCAACTTCAGGCCGACGGCCTTCCATTGACTTGAGCTCTCCCAAGCCCACATCTCATGCGACGTCGGGCATTTAAAATTTTAAATCGTTTGAGTCTATGCAAATTTTGATTAAGGAGTCACCACTAGTCTTATTGCCTCTAGCTTTTTGGGGGTCAATTAGAAACCTAATAAGATACAAGATAATATATTACTATTTATGTAATCAAAGATTCTAAATTCGAGGACTTTATTACTTTAGCCCTAACACTAACGCCCTTTCGGTACCTGATTTGATCATGTGCTAACTAATGCCGTAGTAGCTTATCCGAAAGAAATCCAAGGTTTGTCTTAACCATTTTAAAGCAAGAGAGTAACACCCAAAATATTGAAATACGTAATCAATTAGAATCATAAAGAAAAGCACACAAGTATCCTAATATCGTCCCTAAAAATCAAAAGATAATGGAAACAAAGAAACCTATCGTAAAGCCCTAAAAAGCTTGTTATATTTTTGGGATTCAATTTCTAAGGGTTTCTAATCTTTCTAAATGTTTCTAGTTTTTAGAATTTTTCAAAATTTTTTATTATTTTCTGGATTTTCAGATTTTTTTAATGATTTTTTGAAATTCTATTTTTTTTTATTTTCGAATTTTATAAATTGCAATTTTCAAAATTTTTAATTAATTTTTTTAAAATATTTTTATAAGAATAAGAATAAGAATAATAATAATAATAATAATAATTATTATTATTATTATTATTATATTTGGGAACGGTTTTGGACCGGATATGCCCGATCCGACCTATTGACCCGACTTGTCGAGACGGATTCGACTGAATTAAAAAAACCGAAATTTTTCTCTTTTTATATTCTAATGAATTTTCTATATTTCTTCCTTTTTTTTCTCTTTTGCCTCGACGCCCCGCCATTGCTCTGGCCACGACTGCCAGTGCCTACATCGCCGCCAAACCAACCCTCTTCGCCGGTCATCCACTCCGACCGGCAACCCACCCCCCCAACTCCGACCACTCATTCCGGCAACCCCGACCATGACCACAAATACCCATCCGAAGCTAATCCCTTCCATCCTAGCCTTTCTAACAAGCAAACAATCAGCAGTACACAACAAAGCGAAGAGATAAACTGACTGGGTGGTTTTGAATCACGAACTTCGCCGGCGAGAGGGCACGTCTCTGACGAAGAACTTTCGGGCATGGGGATATATATACGCGTTGAACTCGAGCATGGATTTTTCGTCAAATGCGTAAAATAAACACAGAGAAAACACTAATATAAGGCCAGATTCAACCTATACAGAAGCAAATGCAAATTGATCTTAAGATTCAACAATGAATGAGTTTCGGCCTTCTCTCAAGCATTTTATCGAGCGATTGATGTGCAATCTAAGGGATGTGTTCCAGAGATAGATTCGATGCGATTTTATGTATAAAGGCATGGATAAACATATTTCGTGTCAACTCAGTCTTAGATCATCGGGGTTCACTCGAAACTTTCCATTAGAGTTCGGTGTTCTTGAGTACTACATATTTCATTCGGACAATACGTCGAACAGATGGCACGCATTGAAGGACACGAGCTTCAGACTTAGATTTACAACATTCGTTAGTCCAAACATGGCATATTAAAATCCAAACTATCACGGATATGTCGTGGGCATAACTCGACTTCGCTTGATCCATTCGAAAATCAAATGATTCAATTCGGTAATACCATGTTGCTAGGACAGAACAGAAAAGGGCTTGAGAGAGGGGATTTACCTGGATCGGGAGGATGGCTGGCTGGGTGGTTGCTTGTCAATCGTGAAATAGTGCAGTCAACGAACGCCAGGCTGCATGTCAATACGAGGGAAAGCGCCGACCTTGCTGATCGGGCAAAAGAATTAAGAGTTGCTGGGCTTGTGTCGTTGTTCCTGCAAGGAAATGGTCAGAGGTGGCAAACTTCGTGAACCAACTTGTCTCAGCAATGAAGGCTCCGCGGAAGATTGAGATTGGCTGAGGTGGTTGGCGATACGATGGGAGCCAGCAACATCGACAGATCCAAAATGTGACCGGGCGGAGCATACGGGGTCGTGGACGACGGTTCACAGTACGACGGTTTCTTGATAATCGAGATCTATTGTGTTCAGCAGATCTCAGATGAGGAATCCTTTGAATCCTGTTGCCATGTGCTGACGGGACATTTGGAGCCTCTGGCTTTCTTCTTCTTCGTGGTCCAGTACACATCCCTGTGCTGGTTGGACTTGGGTGGCGTAGCTGTGCCGCTTCCCGTACGTGAGACGTTGCACCATTTCTCCCCGCTTCTCTGTTTGTCTGTCTCTCTCTCTCTCTCTCTCTCTCCTCTCTCTCTCTCTGTGCCTCTCTTAGTGATCAGATTTGCCTTCGCCCAATTACCAGGTGAACTTCTTTCTAGTTCTCGCTCTCTAGCCCAACTTTGCTACTGCTCTCTCCAAAACCAGCTGAGCCCCTCACGCACTGTCTGCCGCTCACTCCGAAAACCAACGGGTGTCTCTGCTCCTTCTGTTATGCGAACAGGATCCTCTTCAGGCGAGCATCCTTTCCGGCGAAGATGATCCTCGGCCACCAGTTCCTATCTCCAATTCTCTCTCTGTGACTCACTGAATGTTTCGTTATCATCGTGACTTTATTACCAAGCATGGAACATTTATACAGAAAGCATGAATGAAAGAGTTCGACAAAACAGTAGAGAAAATGTGTCGCCTTAAGCATGATCTAGAGGTGAAAGTTGTTGATATTGTCCAGTACAGTAATAGCTTCTTTCCAGATATGACGGAGATTTCCAAGCGGCATCCACCAAAATTAGAACGTACCACATTGGTTAGGCAGTAAATGGCACAGCTTAGTTGTGAAGATGCATTGCATTTATTAGGAATGAGCTGATGGCATGCAAATAACTATCTGTCATGATCAGACACACCTCTCGCATGCGTTGTGTTGACTGCCCACCCTTTTTACCCGCCTGGCAGGTGAATATCCTTATCCACACAGCAGAGGTGTCCTTACGTGAAGAGCAGCAATCTGCAGTGAAATCGTTGAAAGAGAAGCACAAAGCACTGAATGTGAAGGAACTTCAATGTCAAGCACATGAAGAACTTAATCTAGATGCAAGAGGATGCCAAGATCGGGGTCTTGAAGGCCTCAATGGCCGTGAGGGATGCTGGGGAAAAGAAGAAGACCAATGCAGAAATGATCTCTGTTCCGACCAAGAAATCAATCAAAGAGGTGGTGCGTTGTATGACATTTTCTGGAGGGAGGACATCCCCGATTTGGAGGCATATCTTCGCAAGCACCATAACGAATTCAGGCATACATACTATGCTCCAGTTAAAGAGGTGAATTTTTTCCCAGCACAATTATGTTGCTCTTGTTGTTGGCACATATATGTAAGCTACGTTCCTGGATCTGATACTCCCTCGTTGCTCAAGTCATTCATCCGATCCATGACCAATCATTTTATCTTACTTTGGAGCACAATAGGAAGTTGAAGGAGGAATTTGGTTAGCATATGCTGAACCGATGAATTTTTCCTCTAATACAATGGTCAAACATAACTTTTGAAAATATGTAGGAATTGAACCATGGACATCCGAACAACACTTAGGCGAAGCAGTTTTTATTCCTGCCGGATGTCCCCACCAAGTCAAAAATCTGAAGGTAAATAAATTATTTCTTTACCTTTGTTACTTGTGCGGTCATCTTAAATTGTAAGTTCTCTAAATTGTTGGCCCCATCATCATTCTTTATGTAGTCATGCACAAAAGTTGCCACCGACTTTGTCTCTCCCAAGAATATCCACCAGTGCCTCCGTTGAGGCAACACACAATATTACCTTATATGTTTGGCCGTGGCATCTTTTGCTTTTTGGTGATTCAGCTGTTTCTCACCCTTCTCTGATTTCTTTGTGAAACAGATTAAAAAGATGATAATTTATGCAACCGATCAAGCAACTATAGATTTAGAGGACTTTTTACAGAGATGAGAACAAGACCCACAGTAGTATGATAGCTTAATTGACATTGGATCAGCTCAAAGCAGGGAAGAGGATACAAACACCAAGAGTAGCATCTCCTGCAACAGCAACCTTTTTGGTGTTTTGGTCTTGTTCTAGCAATTTTTGTGTGCATAATCATCAAATCTCTGTTTTATTGTTGAGAAATGTGCAAGACTTTGCCAACTCTCTCGACTGCGAGACAATTTTGCCTGCAACAAATTGATTTGATTATTGATTTTGAAATTAAATTTGCAGAAAGAAACTTCATCAATTTTGTATAATTAGACATCCTAAAATTCAATGGTTTATTGCATAAAACAATTGTCTCAGAATCCTCAATCTCTCTCCCTATAATTGAATTCAAATGGTGCCATGTATCGACACACGTATTATTGGATTAACACCGTAACAATGATTTTGTATTATCAATTATCCAACAATTCTGTTTTCTTGACAAAGAAATCATCATAGTATTCAATATATTTGCATTATATAGGTCCCCATAAGGTTTAATTATCAGAATTCACTTCATAAATAGAAAGAGGAACTGTTCAACCCAAAAAAAAAAAAAAAGAAAAGAGGAAGTGAAGGAAACGAGGGATATCAAACTGTCCATTGGTTTCATGATTAATTTAACCTTCACCTACATAATGGTGATCGGATAGACTCAGAAGGAGGGTTAGGGTTTTGATGGAATGATTCTAGATTAGTAATTTGGATAGAGGATTGTGACTACAATAATTTCACAATAATTGTCTCTCTCGCCTTTGTTTAATCAATCGGCAAAAAAGATATAATACTCATTATACAAACATATCCCTAACTTTTTTATGTGACAAAAATTATAAATTTCCCTACTGTGATACAGTTACACAAATAACTTCAACTTTTTTTTTTTGTTTACATATGTGTAATGTACATATACTTCTTATTTCAATTACATCAAGAGTATATTTGCGAAACGGATATAAATAACCACTGGGGTTTGCCCCAATGGCCACCCTTCTAACATGGAAAGGGGAGGTGGGGGATTCGAATCCCCACATTCTCAGGAGAGTTAGGATGGGGACGATATAGTAGAACCGACCAAAAAAAAAAAAACAAACAGATATAAATTCAGGATTTTTTATAAGTATCACAATAGATAGATTTATGGATTTTAATGACACAAAAAATATTTGAAATTGTTTGTGGCTTTTTTGCACCAATTCTAGGGAAAGTCATCATTTTTCTTTATTCTCACCTTTTCCCTCCGATCTAGAGAGCATAAGATGATCTTAATTCCACACCAATTTCTTTCTCTTTCTTTCAATTCCGCCCCCGCCGGCTCGCCGTAATTTCATACATTTCCAAAGAAAGGGATAGGAGGAAAGATAGTGTTTGATGTGAATCCCTCCGTGGCTTCAATCCAATGTCAAGTTTGTCAACCCATGATTGGGCGTGCCTGGGATTCAAAACTTTGCTTGATTGATTGATGGGCTCTTGCATTAATTTCCACAGCCGCGCTCTAAATTCTGCACCGACTCTTTCTTCTCTTGTCATCACCGTCACTTCTTTTGCCTTTGTGTTTTAGGCAAAAGCCTCAAGCCCCCCGAAACGCATTCATGACCGACTCCGACCAAATGGAGAGAGAGTCTTTGGCTCTTATAAAAGACGTGACTTTTCTACTTTGGATTTTGTGCATGAACGCTCCTTCTAACAAAAATTTTAAGAAAATATTGTAACTACCTATAGATTATTACTCTTGTGTCGTGTTTAACCCACGTATGAAAGATAAAGATATCTTTTGGGGTTAATACCCTGAAAAATCCTAAATTGGTACACCTGTGACAAATTTACCCTAAACTATTTTTTTTACCATAAAAAACCCCAAATTGGTACACCTATGTCAAATTTACCTCGATTGACCATAAAAAATCATAAACTGGAACATTTATGACAAATGTACCCCAAACCAATTTATAAGACCGCAAAAAACCTCAAATTGATAAATTTGTGACAAATATACCCCCCACTAAATTGGATTAATACTACAAAAAAATAATAAAAATTGTAAATTGTGACAAATTTAGCGTAAAATCCTAAATTGGTATACTCGTTAACTGTCACGTGTCATTTAACTTAATAATTTGACAGTAAAATTTAACGAAAACTAACAGATGGTAAATTTGTCACAAGTGTACCGGTTTGGGGTAAATTTGTCAAAAGTATACCAGTTTGGGGTTTTCGGTTGTCAAAAAAATAGTTTTTGATAAATTTGTCACAGGTGTACCAGTTTGGGGGTTTTTCTGGGTATTAACTCATATTTTTATATTAAGTATACTTAATAATCGTTTTGAAAGGGCTCGATATTCTATTTGGTTTTTTAAAGTACTTTTGACACTTTTGCAGTAAAAAAGGTTTTTTAGTGCCTTAAAGACACTCCACAAGTATCCAAATTGGAGAAATCAATGTTCAAAACCTGTTTAAAAACATTGAAGAGTGAAAATAGATTCTCTTTTTATGATGTAATAAATAGAAATGCCAAGTTTCAAAACATAATTAATTATGTCTTATCAAATGTCTAGGGAATCTGAGTCAAAAAAAAATGTCTAGGGATACATTCAAAATCCTTAAAAAATAATATATCCAATTCGATTTAGTCTTTAGGGTTAATATCACAAGAAACTTCAAATTATACCTATTGTGATTAAAAAAATGCCCCAAATATTTTTTTTGTATCATTAAAAATCCTCAACTTATCCATTGTGACACAAATGCCCTATAAAAAAACCTCGAACTTATGCTTGGATGTGAAGAAAATAATAGGATTCAAGAAAACAATGATTCAAAGATAAATTTCCCAGAAGAAGAATGTTCTTCACTGAAAGCCATAATACATGCTATTATACTACAATACATAATGCTATTTATATTAAGAAGACAACTAGATTTCCTATTCTATATTTTGAATATCTAATCTAATAGATTAACTGGATCAATTTATCTACAATTGGAATAATCGGAATCAAATCATATTTACCACTCTAATCTAATCTTCCGATAGTAGAATCAAATCATACTCAAATCTAATCTTCCAATGGTTTACCAATAATATTATCAATCTTATCAGCCTCCCTCAAACTGGTATTAGGTGGAAAACTTAGTCCCAATTTGTATCGTAGCCTGCAATGATCAAAGCGCGGTAAAGCTTTTGTAAATATGTCAGCAAGTTGATGAGTAGCAGGAACATAGCGGACTTCAAATAACTTGAGAGCGACTCTCTCTCGAACGAAATGGAAATGCCAACTGTTCTAAAAGCTTAAGCTGTTAGATGAAGGCATGGTTTATTATTTAAATATTCTAACACTCCCCCTCATGCTTAGTCTGGTCTTTTGCCTAGTACTAAGCGTGGAAATTTAATTGGAGAGGCAAATAGGGGCCTGGAAAATTCGAACTCAGGACCTCTTAGCTCTGATACCATGTGAGAAAATAAGATGATTCAAGAAAACAACAATTCAAAGATAAATTTCCCAGGAGAAGAACGTTCTTCACTGAAAGCCATAATACACGCTATTATTCTACAATACATAATGCTATTTATATTAAGAAGACAACTAGATTTCATATTCTATATTTTGAATGTCTAATCTAACAGATTGATTGAATCAATTTATCTGCAATTGGAATAATCGGAATCAAATCATATCTACCACTCTAATCTAATCTTCCGATAGCATAATCAAATCATACTCAAATCTAATCTTCCGATGGTTTACCAATAATATTATCAATCTTATCAAGATGGAGTTGAAATAAATAATATATATATCACACATTTATAAATTTAAATATTTTCGTGACACAAAAAGAAAAAGTTTAAAGTAATTATATCACAATTACATTTTTTTGTGACACAAAATAAATATTAGTGTCACGCCCCGAACCTCGAGCGCGCCAACATCCCACTATGGTCGTACTAATGCGACATTCCCAGGTAGTGTCGCCGACCTCATTCATTTATTATTGCGCAAGCGGAACGTATTATAAAACCCCTGACAATGAAATACGAGATAGGAAAGCAGGATGCAAAATCACAAAATAACACTTTCATAATTCAACATAATTACAAACAGAGGTCTACGGCCAAAAGTCTACAAAAGATCGGCTCTTAAAAAGGAACTATCCTACGATCTACAAGTCGGACACATTCTCCAATCCTCATGACTTCACCTCTGCAACTCCTCAAGGTCAACCAAAGCTATCTAGCCGCTCCATCCACCGGGGACCTGAAATTGTAATCCCCAAACCGGGATGAGACAATGTCTCACAAGTTCAACCCCTAAACCCCTATTAGAAAGAAAATACGCCTCGGGTGGCCTAGCCATATCACACAGAAGACTTACCTCGTCTTAATTGATTCCTGCAAATTAGCACAATTCATATCATTCAATCATATGCAGTAATAAGAACTTAAACAACCGGAACGCATTCACTTTCATATAACCAACAACCGCGAGGGTCCTGATTATAAGACTAAATCGTTATGACACGTCCCATTCCATGCCACACAATTCCGTCCCATAATCTGACACATCAACAATACTCAACATGCATTCCAATTGTTATTCACCGCCACACAAGGGCATAGCCTACTCGCAGTTCGGCTATCTCGGCACATAGCCGTGCATCGCCTCCCCATGGAGCGCGGCTTCGTCGCACGTCGACGGCATTCCCGAAGGAGCATGGGCCGAGAATCTACTGCGACCCGCATCCGTTGTAAGGGGCATCCCATATAGGGGCAAGTCCGGCTCAACAGCCCAGGACGATCTCCTCTTAATTATCACACAACAATTCATATTCGGCCCCAGGACACTTTGCATTTCACTTAATACTTTCACTTAAAATAGTGATCCCGGCCATTTTTCTTCATATTAAAAATATTCCGGAAATTACTCACGTGTGTGGGGGCACGCTAATTTCGAACCAGAAAGCCAATATCTCACTTTTTCAAACCCCACTATTTAATATAATCATTAAAATCCAATTTTTGCATCAAAACCCGACTCTTTGGTTTTTATGAATAAAATTCATGTTTATCACAATCAACACTCAATTTGTCACATCCATTCATCAAATTCAAATTCTAAATGCACAGCAGTGATCAGCACGAAATTCTAAGAGAATAAGGTCCGACGAAATTTTCGGAATTTAATAAATAATTAAATTTATTCCGAAAATTAATTAAATAATAATATCCATATTTTTCGCCATCCATACTCAATCTATAATATCCAACAATCAATTTCAAAATCCGAATACACAGCCGCGATCAAGACGAAATTCTAAAGAACCAAGGGGTCAAAAATAATTTCTGTTTTTTTTTTTTATAAATAATAATATTTTAATAATTTCGGAATATAATATAATATTATAAATTCCAGAATTCGAAATCATTAAATAATTCAAAAATAAAACCCTATTATATCACATCAAGACTTTATATTAAAATAAACACACTTAACTTTAAACTAAACACACTTTAACTTAATTAAACATCCTAATCTAATCCTCAACCAATTAAACTAATCTAACCACCTAAACTTATTTAACTTAGACTAAGCACACTTGGGGCATCATTAACCGTCTAATCGAGATTTAGTGAGCTAAACTTACCGGATTAGCGAGCCGAGCGGACCAAAACGACGAGGACGACGCGAGGATCGACTTTCCTCAAGGCGGGCCAAGCATCCGGGCTCGGGAAGGCGGCCAAAACGGGCCAAACATGGGCTGCCATACCCATTTCTGCAGTTGCTGTCCACGGCTGGATGAGGCCGAGAATGGGCGGATCCGGCGCCGACTTGGGTCGGAAACGGGCGGAGAAGACCGACGGGACTTGGACGGGCCGGTGGGGAGGTCAACGGCGGCTAACGGCGGCGGGGACGAGCTCTGACTGCGGCTTCAAACGGTCTTCGGCTTGCTGGTTTGCTGGGGACGTCGAGCACGAGCAGGAGAAGGAGGAGAGAGGGAGGCGGTGGCGCGGTGGTGGCGCGAGCGGGCGGCAAGCGGCCTAGCGGGTCTCCCGGCGACCTTGGCAATGGCGAGCTGGCTCCGAACAGCAGCTGGACGGAGGGGATGGAGCTCGGGGTCGAGCGAGCAGGGCGGAGCGGCGCGCGGGCGCGCGGTCTTCGCGCGGACGACGGCGGTAGCGGCGACGGCTCCGGCGACCTGCGGGGCGTGCGGCTGCTCCGACGATGCTACTGGCTGCTCCGATCAAGCCTTCTTCGATTGCTGGGTTCGAAGAAGCAAGGAGAAGAAGATGGAGAGGAGGGGTGGTCGCACGGGAGAGAGGAAGGGAGGAGAGAGAAGAAGGAGGGAGGGAGAGATGGGACTCCTTTTCTTTTTCTTTTTCTCTTTCTTTAATTCAACAAGAGTGGCCCACCATGACATCATCCCATGTCATCTTCCACTATCTCCCACAACCTTATTCCAATGGTTGCAATTTCATTTTCCGCCGAGGTCCAATTCTTGTACATCCAATTTCTTCAATTTCTCATTCAATTCTCTTCTAATTGAGTCCAATTAAAGTCCATAAAATTAATCCAATGTCACCACACTTCAATTTACATATTCACTTGTCCGTAGAACCAACTTAAGTCCCAAAAACGCGACCAAAAGCGGGCCTATTAATTTCTCGAGCCAAATTAGCCATTCTCTGATTTAATCGCTGGAAAATTCTGATTACATGAAAAATCTTCTGAAGATAAGTCAATATTCCTAAAATGATTTGTGACACACCCAGATTTCCAATTTCTGAATTCGATCTCAATTCCACGGTTAATTTCACTTTGGCACGATACTAGCACGGCCCAACCTACCGGGTAGCCTTTAGAAATTTTCATGCATTTGACCTGTGGTTGATCAAGCCACAATGTACATCTTTGACACATTGGCGACTCTCGGTTGTCGGGGGTAATATCAAGGTTTCAAATACGGACACGGGGGTACCCAATCGACAGAAAAGTCGGTCCAGTGCCGATCGACAAGAATTGTGCGATCTAGTGAAATCACCCACACCTGATCACATGCCTCTGTCGAGTCGACCTATCTCCGATCTCTAATTGATTTTTAATTGTGCCGTAATGACCCTTGCAGATTAGCTCGGTCGAAAGATCGCTTCCTGGTCAAATTCTCGAGTCTGATGCATTAGAATTTCTTAACGGCTTCACCTAATAGACTAGTTTTCATATGAGTGGCCGACTCAAGAAAAAGAACTATATGCGTGCCAACGAAATGCCCGTCTCAATTTATTGAAAATAGAATTAAAAAATCGGGATGTCACAATTAGAGTATTTGTGTCATAACTGATATAGTTTGAAGTTTTTTGTTGCATTTGTCATAGTATTTATTCAACAATTACTTAAAAGTCTTGCAAATTATATAAATTACACTTTTTTAAAAAATTAAATCAGCTAGTAAGTCTCAATAAAAATTGATTAATAGCTTTTACAAAGTCAAAATAAGCCTATCGGTATCTTGGGAATATTCTTTATGAAGAAGGTTACCATACAACCTTTGGATTAGGAACAACTAACAAGTATCAATAAATAATCACAAAACAACAATTTCATTCGCCCGATGACAGTGCTTCGTGTGCTTCGTATCTTATCTACATTGAACGACGGGATTGTTCTCGTGCAAAGGAACAGGGGCAGCTGTCGCTTGTAACGGGTGAAAAATAGACGCTATCTAGGATGACGTCAGCTAGGGCTGCGCACGTATTTTGTCGGTATCGAACGGGGAAAGCGTCCAAGTACTTTCCCACGAATTTCGCCTGCCAATTACCCAATCTGATGAACCGTTCAAATAATTTTTGTTTTTGGTCGAAACCATTCAAATAATTTAAGAAAAATGATATAAATAATTTATAAATTTTAGATTAATGTGTAATGAAGTTATGGATTTTTAATTTATTTAATATGATTTCTAAATAGTAGCCAAAGCGCAATATTACCTTTATAATTTTAAGTGGAGCCAAACCTCTTTTTCTATGGAGGCTTTCTAATAAATGTTACTTTGTAATTAAGTCATCAACAAAGATAGGGCCCATAATTTTTATTTTTTTATAATTATACAATGCCATGTTCGGGGGAAAATGAACATTGAAATAAAAATGCCTAAAATTTAAATTCTACTCATTTTTCCAAGGAAAATTTACTGCTAAAATAAAACCGTAAGTAAGAAAGTAAAGTCACTTAAAAGAGATTCCTAATGTTAATATGATCCCCTAAGTGTTGGTCGAGTTGTTGTCGTGACCTTGGAAGGGCTTGGAATGTTGGGGTTGTGGAGATCATCACTCAGCTCGGCCAAGACCGCGAGGAGAATCGCCACTGTTTTGGGCGTTTCCCGGGTTTATCACTCCACAAGCGATTCCATCAGTTTCAGAGTTCACTTGCCGAGTAGTGACGTGAAATTGGACATTGCTTGGTCTACTTGGCTGATGACGAAGCTCAGTAAGGAAGGGAGCACTTTGGAAGCGCAATAGTAAATTTTGACCTCTCCTCGTGTTGCATGGATGCGTCATGCCGCATTTGATTAATGTTGTTATCTCTTTTAAATTCATCCTAGATTTATGCTACTGGATGCAGGAAGTGCCATCATGTGTTTTCTACTGCTATTGCACCATTTTCGTTTGCTTCTGCTTTGATGATTTTCAGTTGCGCTTGTGGATTAAAGGCATTGTCAGATGCTCCCCTAGCTCCGTTTAAAGGAATGTCTTGCTAAAGATGAAAATGATATCGTTCTCAAGTTGTGTCCTTTAGTTAACTAAATCTTCTTATGCTATTGGTTGTCATACAAGAACGAGAACCTGTATGCCGATTGTCTTAAAAGAAGCACGTTAGGGGTAGATTAGATGGCGTTTAGTATATTTGCAGGGCAAAAGCCACAGCTCTTAAAAGATTGCTTCTTTTTAAATAAGGTTTTTGGTAAATGTTTAGACATTGCGAAGCTTCCCAAGTTGCAGAACCTCTTTCAGCTGCTTTTCCGAGAGCTGCTCCACTTTGTTCTAAGATGTTGCTCCGGTGGGGGCAACTCTAAGACATGCAATGCCAAAAGTCTTTAATATTTGTGGTCACATCATATCACAACTCAGCTATGACAACATCACTGCAGAGCTTTTATAGAATACCAAACGGGCCCGTAGATCCAGTGACAAAAGGACCTGCATCATTTGTATTTTTTGTTATGTCATATGCAGTATTCTGGCGTTTAAGAATTGTAAATATGGATGGAGTTGCATGACTTGAAAAGGAGGGAAAGAACAAACAAGGTAACATTGGCTACTTGTACGTTTGCAGGTTAATTTAATTACAGCTAAGTAAGCTCTTTTTGCACTAAGGATGTTGCACTGTTCGTTTTTCCTTGTTATGAACATCGTGGAGTGCAATCTGTTCATATACCAAACACGTCCAGATATTTTCTCTAAAACTATTCTGTATAGCTAAAAATCTGTTCAGTTGGCAATGCACAAATGTAGATGCATTAGAAACCGTTCTTCTAATTTCTCCATACCATTGATGCAGACTCAAGATTTTTGTTCCCGTGGCATCCTGGCGTGCACTATTTTGGTACCAGTAAATTATATGAATAGCACTTTAGAGCTGGCTGAACTTAAGAATGTAACTTCTAGCGATATTGACAAACTTTCAATTTCAAATATCCCACAAGAATCAAATAGGCATGAAACTTCTTCCTATTTTGATCTGGCCTTCTTTACCATTTTGTGTAGTGCAAATATCAGTCTGTGTTCTAGTGGTTGATAAGCTGCTAGTTGTCATTCAGTTTGGGGCTCGATTCCAATTGCAGTCGACCTGTTGCTTATTTTCATCAGGCTTGCTCTATAGGCTTTATGTTTAATCTTCTGTAGTCTCTTAATTGCATTGAAACAATTGAGCCAGGGATAAAAGGATATATTCAAGAGCTTCACTAAATAATTGGAAAACAATAATTCTGTAATTAGTGCAGTCACTCATATTTGTAACTTTGGACGGTTCCTTTGCAGGGCTTCCATAGTAACTGTTCGTCCAGGCGACATGAACAATTATGTTACATATACTGACATCTACATCTTTAGATTTTCTTGAGACTTTCGTTAACGTGTTTTTCTTTTTGACCAATTATTTGAGAAGGACTAGTTTTGTCTTTCCATAGTAACTATCCATCCCACCCGCCACTGGCCGGCCGGCCAGCCGCCCACCTCCTGCCCACCTGCACACATGTCATGTGGTGGTAACATGCCTCATCACTGCAGTCAGCGGTTCGATCTTCAGCTATAACATTGGAACCTCACGTGAGTCCCTTAGTTTGTGCAATGAAATCTTGTCACTTGTTAGCCATCTGTAAGTACTTTTAACATTTTTCAGTATGAGTCTTGGCAAACCGATAATTACGAGAAATGAGCTGACTGATTTCGTATCTGATTTTTGATACACATCCTGATTGCCGCCAGTGGAGACAAAAGAAACAGCAGAACATGTATGTGACAATAGCAGATGTCTTGATTTTGATTTTGGGATAATGATGATATTCAAGAAGTTTTTGAATTTTCATTAAATGAACATGCCATTTACACCTAAGATATCTCAAACCAACCTAGGAAAAATAATAAATAAATAAATTCAACGATCTGCAACCATCTCATAAATAGGGAAAGACTTTTCAAATTCCTCTAAAAATTCCTCTGAAAATTCTAAAGTCATATTGGGCAGCCACGGAAAGACCCTCGGAGATCCCTTATGACTCCTCCAAGGCGCATTCATTCTACGCCAAGTTGCATTCAACCTGAGGGTTGAAGTCTTCATTGCAATAATCCTAGAGTATTCCCTCAGAAACTCTATTGCAAGTTTTTTATAAGCTAGAACCACGTTGACCTCCCTTAGTTTATTTAACACTACTTGCCATTCAGATGGAAGAGTATTCATCAAGGCCGACACCTTCTCGAAATCTGGCATAAGGTAACCATTCCAAATGATTTCTTGTATCATCTCATTGACGCTCATCATGTGCATCACTATATCACCATTATTCTACCGATAATTAGCTAATTCTGCTATTAGCCCTTTAAGTCTCGCCTTTTGTTCATCCGTACTTGCGAATATAGGCATGCGTATGAAACGCGACATTATTCCTACAAAAAATGCAGAACAAAAAGAGATTACACGTAATTTATGGAGATCAATACGTCAACCGATGACTGGGTTGGGTCAACATGTCAGTTTGGTAACATTAGTGAAAAATGAAGGACATAATTGTTAAAACATTGTACGGGCAAAACTGCAATTTTGCGAAAAGTGAGGGACAAAATTGTAATTACAGGCAAGCACGTGCTGTGCACTCGTGGGTGCGTCTGGCCACCTCCGGTGTGTGTCACCATTCATTTTTATAAAATAAAAAATAACAATCAACAAACAAACGATCAACATTCGATTGCTAAGGACAAGCCGTGCAAATGAAACCGGCAATTCGACATGCACCGAGCGAGAAACTCTAGCTCCAGATTGATTACAGTTTCCAAGATAGACAATCAGATGAGATATGTTCAGTTTACAAACACGAGATAAGCTCCTCCTGGATCAATTAACAAAAAAGCGGAAACAATCGGAAGGCGCGACTCAAACTACTCAACATACTCAACCACCCGAGCGCACTGAGGGTGGAAGCATCCACAATGTGGCGATCCAAAGCCACGATGTCATGCCCCGAACCCCGAGCGCGTGCCCATCCCTATCTGGTCGATAATAATTTGCGACTTCCCAGGACGAGTCGCCGACCCTTTCCATTTTATTGCACATGCGGAAGCGAAAAGAAATCCCCTGACAATAATCATCTCGGGATAGAAAAGCAGGACAATAGATTCACAAACAAACATGCTTTTATATATACACCGAGTCATGTACAAAGGTCTATGGCCAAAAGACTACAAAAGACTGGCCTTCCAAAAAGAAGCGGTCCTAACTGACCTACGCTTCCGATCACCTCCTCTCAGCTCCAGGTCCTCCACTTGACGACCCTGAAAATGTTGTCCCACAACGGGGTGAGATATCATTTCGGCGAGTCTAAGCTCTAAACCCCAATTAGGAGGGAAATACGCCCAGAAGTGTCCTAATCACACAATCACACAATCAAGGAGACTTACCTCGTCTCAGATCCACCCTGCAGGTCAGCACAATTTATATCCCAGACAACATAAGAGCATGAGCAACAAATAAGCTCCAATAACTAAAACGCCACACTGAATTAATCATGCGTTCCTAGTTTTGATCTCGGCATATAGCACGGCCTACTCTCTGTTCGGTGGTCTTCTGGCATTGCCAGGCATCGTCTCACCCCATTGAGCACGGCACGTCTCTTTATCAGACGGCTTTCTCGAAGGAGCATAGGATCCAAAATCAACTGCGACCAGCTTCCCGTTGTCCATGGGGTATCCCAAATAAGGATAACGTCCAGCTCAACAGCCCGGGACGATTTCTCTTAATCATCACACGATCACTTAAATATGGCCAGTGGCACCGTGCATTGCACTCAAATGCTTCAATCAAAATGGTGAGCCCGGCCTTTTCTTCGTATTAGAAATTCACATAAAATTACTCGTGTGTGGGTACACGGTCAACTTGACCCGGAAAAATTGATATTATTCCTTTTTGAAATCCCACTATTTCAAATAGTACTAAAAATCATTTTCGGTATCAAAACCCGACACTTGGGATTTTCTGAATAAATATTGGAAATTCACAATTTTTGGAATTAAATACCAAAAATCCAATCAGCACTCAATTTGCATAATTTAACACTCAATTGCAAAAATTAACCACACCATTGCAATCAGCATGAAATTCCGGTCATCGGCTATCCCGGCCTAATTTCCGGAAAAATAATTAATAAATAAATAATTTCGAAAATTAATTAAATAAATCAATTTAAATTCTAAAAATACTAACCTAGGCCAGAATCACCGAATTAATAACCAATACGGACTCGGAAAATTCCCGAACCCTTCTAGATAAATAGTACAATTTATTTAGGCCTTAGCTAAACCATGCTAACCACCTAACATGCTCAATTAAATAATTACGTTTCTAATTTAATCTAACTAACCACCTAATTCCTAATAAAATAAATCTAAATACCCCTTAAACGTCATTAGCCTACTAAACAGAGTTTAGAGTATAAACTCACCGGCTAATTGCGGAAACCGGTTCATCGCGACAACGGCGCGACGGCGGCCGAAATCCGAATTTTTTGCGGCGTCGGCGGACTTGGGCCGGGCCTAAAACGGGCCCAACAAATCTTAGCCCAAATCTGAGATTTGTTTTTGAAACGGGCCAGGCTTGAAGCGGCTGACCTCGCGGGCTTGGGCTGCTGAATTGGGCCTCAAAACTTGGCTGAGTTGGGCTGGAATTCTGTGTGGGCTGAACTGGATGGGCCTGCTGCTGGTGAAATTTCTACTGGGCTTGAAGACTGCAAAAATGGGCCGAGGCTTCTGACTTCGCTGGGCCTTCGCTGCTGGAGAAGCTGGGGACGAAGGAGCAGCTTCGTGGACGGTGCTGCTTCGCTTGGTGTTGTTGGCGACAAGAAGACTTGAAGATCGGTGGACTTGGACGCGCGGTGCACGAGGACACGACAGGGGCTGCTTCGGTCAACAGGGCATGAAGGATGAACGGCAAGTGGCAGTCGCAGCGGGGAAAGATCGCTGAAGCAGCTTCGTGGCTTCGGTGAGCTTGGTTCGTGGAGAAGACGTGGAGAAGCACGAGCACGAGCTGCAGTCGTGAAGATGGAGCTGGTGAGTCAACTTCTAGCTCCTTTAGTTGACTTGGCAGGAAACAAAACTTAGTGGAGGATGGGCGTAGGTTGCAGAGAAGAGAAGCGGTGGAGCAGGGGCGTTCGGATTCGGTGGAATTTCGGGGTGGTCAAAGATGGGGCTCCTTCTGGTTTTGGTTGACCCAAACGTGGCAGTAGCTTGGCGAAGAGAAATCGGTTGAGTGGAGATGGACGCCAGCTTCGGTTTTGAGAAACAATTGAAAGAAAGCAAAGTTGCAGGCGTAAGGGAAGAGATAAGATGATCCAACAGCAAAGCAGAAAAAGGAGCTGCGAAGGAGACGGTCGGCTTGAAGACTTGCTCGAGAAGATTAAGGGGCAAAAGTCAATAAACCTATCCCCAAAAATAAATGCTTGGTCCCCTTAGGCCTTCAAGATTATCCCTTTGTCCCCCAATTATTTTCTTGAATAGATAATGCACAATTAATCCACATTGAGGTCCCATTTTTGTCAGCCCCATACCAAATTCGAATTTCACCAATTTACCTTCAATTTCTTCTCTCAATTTCTCTAATTTGAGATCCAAATTTGATGTAGAAAAAGCCCGAACAATTTTCTATAAATCCCCAACACTCATAGGCTCAGTTCAGAAGTCCCAATTTCCATCGATTTAACCCATCTGAATTTCCGCGACGTCCAAAACGATTTTCCGCAAAAATCTCAGAATCTCTGAAAAATCTTCGGAGGATGAGTCGATGTTCCTCAAATAGCTCGTGACACCACAGAACTTTCAATTTTTGAAATCGGGTTTAAATTCACGGTTATTTTCAATCGGCGCGCTTTTAGCGTGACCTAGTCTATCGGGTAGCTTTTAGGAATTTTTAGTGCAATTGACTCGTGATCGATTTATCTCGAGTCACAATGTACATCTTCGACACATTGACGACTCTCGATTATTGTGAAAATCTCAAGATTTCAAATACGGACACAGGGTACCCAAAACGATAGAAAATCAATTTAGTGCCGATCGATGAGAATTTTGCAATCATGTGGAATCACCCACATTTCGATCACTCATCTCAATCGAATCGACCTATCATTGATCTCTGATCGATTTTTAATTGTGCCGTAGTGACCCTTGCAAATTAGCACGGTCGAGCAGTCGATTCCTGGTCGAATTCTCAAGTCTTTTGCGTTAAAATCCCTTAATAATTTTCCCAGATAGTCTAGTTATCTCTTGAGTGATCGGCTCAGAGAATCGCACTATAGACGTGTCGACGAAAGACCCGATTTATTCAATTGAAATCAGATTTGAAAAATCAGGATGTCACACACGAGCTCGTGCTCCAGAGGCGTAATCGCTAATCACGATTAATAAAAATCAAAAGGACATACCTTTGAGCGGAGGAAATACTTCTAAGCGTTGCTAGGACGACCTTTGCTCCTTTTGTGGAGGAGGCTGTTCTCTGAGCGTTGCTGGCTGGGAAGGTTGTCGTCCCGAGGAGAGAGAAGTGAGAAGGTTGACGGATAGGAGTATGGAGATACGGAACCATAACAGATCAAATAACTATAAAAATCAGTAAACAAGATTAAATCTTGATGTGAGATAAGGCAAATTCAAACTCTTTATCCCGTGATACACCAATTTTTCAAGCTCTTTTTTATTTTGTTTTCCCCTCAGCCCATTTTGCTAAAAGCAATTAAGATATTGGGAGATTGGAAGAATGATATACGTAACTATTAGACTAAAAACCATGGGTTGAATCAATTTGCATTCATCACTATGTCCATTTTCCGAAATTTTCAAAATACCACCGTATGTATATCAATTGTTTAATTCAAGAAGCACTTTTAAATGGTTACGAATTCAAATTATCAGATAAATGTTTAATAATAAAAAAATAAAATGTAAATTTCATTCTCAACTTACTGTAAGCGAGAAAAATTTTATCCTAGAATTTCAACCATTAATAAAAAAAGGAGGAAAAAAACAGTGATTATTAAGTAGGAATGTGGAAAACTTGCTCTGCATTTTCTTTCGCTTCAAAATATATTTCAGCAAAGTGGATGTAAATTTGGAGTAAAAAAAGTCAAGTAAAAAAAAGGGATAATTTCCCAAATTTACCGATGTTTTTTTTTTTTTTTTAGGTAAAGGTAAGAAATATATTGAGGAAAGGCCAAATGTACCGATGTTAGTTAGTGGTCAAATAGATTTTGTAGTTAAATTACCCAAATTATTAAAAAAAAAAAAAAGAGGAAAAAAGAGAGAGAAGGATGTGAAATATATGTTTAAAAGATAGAATACATTTGATTCATTTTAAAGCCAATTGAAAATGCACAAAGGATAACAACGTCCATTTTGAATTTCTCCTTGAAAAATAAAAAAAAACTAATCTTCCAACCATTTAACTCCAGTAGAAAATTAAAAGGAGATGGTGTGAAATAAAAGTGCAAAATAGGAGCATATAGTTCATCTAAAAGCCACATAAGAACTGCCCAAAAATAAAATTATTCTAAGTGTCACTTAACTTGTCAGAATGTTGCTTAAATTATTTACCTCAAATTGTCCAAATGTCAATTAAAATTTGCTGCTACACTATGTCCTTAAAATGTATTTTCTCAACATAAAATTTAGGATATAATCGAACTGAGAGAGAGAGAGGCTAAAGCATTCCAAAACATTTTCTTGATAATTTTGCAATTTTTTTTTCCTCCACAAAAGAAAATCATGTGAGGAAATTTTGTCAAGACATCTTCACAATTTGGCCATCAATGTCCTTTGCGAATGTACCAAAAGAAAATAACATAATAGAGTTTTATTCCTCCCGTAACATGTATTTGCTCTGTGACCTCTGTCGCATGATTTGACCCTATAACAACCTAATGTAGAAACTAAACTGCTTTATCAAGAAGGCAGAAAACAGAGAAGTTAACATCAATGATTGAACTAATGATAGCATTTATTCCTAATAAAAAGACTAAAAACGAAAGTGCTAGCAAGCAAAGCTCTACGCCCAGCATCTTCATAATGGAACCGCAAGTCCTCGACCCAAAGGTATTTTTGAAGACATCAATGGAACAACTCTGCTTGCCAACACAAGCCTATAATATTCCCGAAATATACGAATTTACATAAAAAAATAATTATATTTAAACCCAAGTGATTTTGCAACAAACGCTCAATAATCGGTATGTCCACATAAATAAGAAGCCATCATTGCAAGGCGGCAAGACAGTATAATAGTTAGATTCTCAAAATTCAGAAGTTCGCCATCAAATAGAAGCTGGAGGAGACTAGAATAAAAGAATGAAGCCGGTTTTGTTGCTTTGCCAGACATGGAAAAAATGTCACCCACAAGTTACTGTCTTATAAGGCAAATAGAAAGAGGACCATCAATCACATGACTAAAGGCTGTATTTGTTGTGTAAGGTTTCTGCATAAAACGTGTACATACAAGAAATGGAGAATCATAACTCTCCTCCGTAATTCTATAATCCTATGCAATGTAATTTTGTCTGCTTGGAATTCGGGAAGTGCACGTACAAGAAATGGAGATGGTCACATAGAAGATAATAAAGTGATTAGATCATTATTGAGGAAAATTGAGTTGAATGAAATTAAGATTATAGCAGGGGCTTAGTTGTTGAATAAGGAAATTTGTTATATATTACTCATGTTGACATAAGGATAATAAATAGTTTTGATAAACATCATTTCATCAGCAAATAATCGAGGAATGATAGTTTGAGTGTCCTCCTCATTAAATTAGCCCAATTTAAAAAAAAAAAATTCTAATTTTTCGAATTTTTTAATTTATTCATTTCATTATTATTATTATATTTGGGAACGGGTTTGGACTGGTTTACCTGTCCGACCTATTGGCCCGACCCGTTTACCCGGATCTGATCTGATAGGATTAAAAACGAAAATTTTCCATTGATTTTTTTAATGATTTTCTTAATTTCTTATATCCTCTCCCTTTTGTGTTTTTGTCTATTTTGTCCTTTTCCCCTGCACCTTCTTCTATCCCTGAATCTGTTCACCTTCTGTAACTTAACCAAATCTGAATTATCAGCGACGAATCAACCTCTGTACATGTCATTGCTGGCAATACACATCACCACCGAACCGACACCAACCGAAGGGCACCAAGTCCGACCGCTTACTCTAGCAACCGCAACTATCGATGGAAAATTTCCCGATTTTCTTCAGCCCCTCCTCTAGCCCTGAGAATCTTTCTGGTTTTTTCTTCAGTCCAAGCTTCGTTTCTGTCTTCCATGGCTGATGCCATCCTCTCCTCCTTCTCAT
This sequence comes from Eucalyptus microcorys, assembly GCA_014182515.1. Classification (NCBI taxonomy): domain Eukaryota; kingdom Viridiplantae; phylum Streptophyta; class Magnoliopsida; order Myrtales; family Myrtaceae; genus Eucalyptus; species Eucalyptus microcorys. Next base: position 3,738,318 of record CM024568.1, on the reverse strand, counting down.
GCGAGCCAACGTCGCTCGCGTGAATCTTGTTTGTAATTCTTTATTTTTCATGCGCCAGCTCATCTTCTAGAACACCTAGGTTTTGCTTACGTCACGCGCTTTTATTTTCCTTTGAAGCAAGGTTAGAAGGAGGCTGGGCTGGGCTAGGCTCTTTTTCCTTTTTAATTTTGATGTGGGCTTCGAAAACAATGGAAGAGGTGGGCTAAAGAGAAAGACAAATATAGGCTAAAAAGAAAGACAAAAGATGGCCCCAAAAAGAAAGAACCAGACTAGGTAGGAGCTGATAGGGCTTAGAAAGCGGAAAATGCCAAAGTGGGCTGGCCGAAACCAGCCCACTTTGGAATAAATGTATCGTATGAATATAAGTGTGATCATTTTTGTGTCGCCAAAAAGTTTAAGATAAACTACCTTGTATGAATTTGACATTTTGAGTGTAACAAAATAAGGGTGCCACGGGGATGGATTTTACCCCTGCATGGTAAGCGCATTTAATGCAATGACCGTGAGGCGACTTTTTGTTTTTCGACGTAAAAAATTTCAGCAGAAAAACCTCCTAAAAACATTTAACTTTATTGCGAATTTTTCTCAATAAAAATGATGAAGAATCGGATATACAGAAAGGCAATTGATCTGGTTACATTAGCGGCAAATTTGCAGCCGGAAAGCTTCATGCCATCAAGCTGGTAGCTGTTGCCACGTCCACGTGGCACGATCTCAAATGAGAGAGGTCGAGGATCGCGCAGGACGACGGTTGTAACTGTTGGATTATAATGTCTCAGTGCCGCTGTTTTTCTGTTCTGTTTTACTCTGTTTTCCTCTGTTTTTTTATTAAAAAACAGCCAAGTGCATTTAGTGTTTATTTGCTATTTTCTAGGAAGTAAATTAGCACGTTTAGGTGCAGTTATATGCTGCACGTGTGTGTGGTTTGTAAGCAGTTATTGTTCTTGTTTAAGTTGTCCTGTACTTGATAGTTTCCTTAGAAAACTGACGTACGCAAGTTTGTGCTCTGTTTTCTCTGTGCTTCTCTTCCTCTATAGCTTCTGGTTTTCTGTTTTCTTGTTTACTGTTTTTGATCAGTAACAACAGTAACTGCGGGGGTGAGGGAGGCGGAAGAGCAGGGGGCTCTCTTATGCTGCATTGCCTCTTCCGGTGAATGTGTCGCTTGAGCTTCGATCGGCAGCCGGTTTAACTACTTTCTCCTCTCGCCGGAGCTGGAGTCGGTTGGCGAGGACGTCACGCACGTCGAATCCCGCCCTTGCACGATACGTCGTGATCGTTTTGGATGGTGTTCGAGCCCTGCTTGAACGATCGTTTTATCAGCTAATTCGCGTAATGTTCTTGTGTTTACAATATCTGGAGACGTGTGTTTGTTTGGTTTGTGGATAACGAAAAGACGGGAAAGAATGTTAGCAGGGGAAAGTCGTGCATGCAGTTTTGAACCTCTACAGTCAAATTGTGTTGAGGGGGTGATGGTTTCCTCTGCTTTCTTTTACTCGTGCTTTTTCAACCCGTGTGATCTTTGTTACCGCTCTTCTTTGCACGACAGGTTTCGGGCTGGCTAAGGATGGAGCTGAGGAGCATCAGGAAGAGGCCTGCGGATCAGGCGATGAGTGATGGTGATATTGACAGGATATATAGATTCACCATATTGTTGCCTAATGGGACTACCGTGGGAATCGCGTTAAGGGAACCCAACCAGACCATGGCCTTCCAAGATTTCATGCTGATGGCCAAAGAAAGGTACAATCGAGCCAGAGAGCAACATCCATCACTAAGGTCGAAGCGTCCCATCGCATGGGAGAGTAATGAGTTGCATCTCGAAGATGCAAATGGCAACTGGATCAAAAGTCGAATTATTTTCGACAACTTTAAGCCTCACAAGCGCCACATCTTGCGTCTTCGCGTGAGTATTGGGCAAAAATCATATGTTGTTCGCTTGCTGTGTCTTCTTTTAATTTACTGAGAGTGTGCATATTCACTTTAATGGCTGTACTTACTTATTTTACTGTTTGTTTGTATGTAATATCTTTTTCCAACTAGGATGGCTCTGGAAACACAACTGATACTTTTAAGGTTGGTATTTTATTCCTTTTTGCACCGTACCCAGCTGTTGATATATTCTCAAGAATGGGTATTACTTGCCTTTTAGGAGTTTCTCTAGTTCTGATAGAGTTTCTCTAGTTCTATGTGCTTCTTCAAGCGATTGCATTGATATATGCGTGAAATCTCTCACAGAATATGTGGGATTTAACGCCTGATACGGAATTGTTGAAGGAGCTACCTGAAGAATATACTTTTGAAACTGCTCTTGCAGATTTGATAGTAAGTTGTCCTGATGATTTTGGAAGTCATAATCCCTGTTTGATCCCAAACTGACTGCTGCTCCTTTCACCAGGATAATTCCTTGCAAGCCGTGTGGGCTAATCCCCTGAAATCTAAAAGATTGATTAGGTGATTTCTTATCTTGTCGTGTTACCATTAGGATTGGAACATCGACCCTTTTGTGGCTTAAGGCTCAGAATTTGTGGAACATTAGAATCCATACTGTGGTTTATGGTGGAAGCTATGCGAAGCATGATGCTTCTCTGCGTTGATCTAGTTGTTGAACCGGGTGCATCTTACAACTTCTCCTATAAAAGGAACCTTTTCTTTTCAAATAGAAATTTTATACTAAGCAAATCTATAAGAGGTGATTGATGACTTGTTTACGGGATAAATATGAACAATTGTAAACATGCATTCTTGTTGTTTCGACTAAATTAGTGAACGATAAATGAGAGTAATGGAAAGCAACATTGAAGCTTTTCCTTTGTTTGGAAGTATCACTGCCAGTTTGCTAATTGCCAACAAAATTCTTCTTTAAGTCTGAACCCCATAGGACTTCATCAATGCAGACATCTTTCAGCCATATATAATGAATCATAAGTTTCACATGGAGATTGTCGCATTTACTTCAACACGATAGGTGTTTGTTGCCATATGATCATGGGCTAACTATATTTTAATCTTTCATCTCAATGCTTCTACTAGCTGCATTCTTATTGAAATTTTGTTGGGTTTGAACTTTGGAGCGTGACTCATTATTGTTTTGAAATTGCAGCTTGGATATATCTGATGAAAAGATCTCAATCTTTGACACTGGCCCTGGAATGGATGACAGTGATGAGAACTCTATAGCAAAGTGGTATTGAGTACTCTAAAGCAATGTTTTTTCTTCCCTATTTAACCCAAACCCACACATGCACCTACACACTCACTTGGCCATGGCAACTTACACCATAAACCGTATTTTGGCTTGAGGAGACAGAATTTTAGGAGAGAATTCTGTGCTTTGGGTAAATTTTGGTTATCTAGTAGAAAACGAAGAAATAACATTGGCTAAATGACTTTTCGAACATGCTTTGATAATGTGGAGTTACAACTTCTTTAGATGATTACTTGAGTCAATTATCTATTTCCAGAAAGAGGCTGGTGCTACTTAAATGCAAAAATGATGGCTCCTTTATGGAGAAAAACTGTGTATCCTTTCCAGTTATTTCTAATAGAAATATACTTTATAGGACAGAATTTTATTTTATTTTTTAAAACAGATATGCTTAACTACAAGATTAAATTCCATCCACTAGCAAGCCTTGGTCTCTGATTTCTTTCTCTTTTTGTAACTTTTCGTGGATTTGTGTTCATTCTATTTGTCTAGGGGAAAGATGGGTGCCTCACTTCACAGAAAGTATAAAGTTAAGGTAGTAGGTGGAAAACCTCCATATCTAATGGTAATTTCTCTTTAAACACGTGACATTAATTGAGTCTTGTAGTCTTTGCATGAAAAAGGCATGCAAAATGTCCTTTTGCTAGTAGCATGAATCCATTGGTATTTACGGGAGATGTACATTGATGCAAGCTAATATCACATGTGAATGATTGGTTGACTGCAATATATTAGGAGCGCATCGATTTTTCCGCTGCCATATTCATACACTGTCAAGTATGTCCTGGCATAATCAATGTTCTTAAAGAATCAACTTCCTCTTCCCGAAAATGTTGCTGATACCTTCCACTTCTCATAGGTGGAATTAATTTTCAAAGCTACATTGCGCCATGCAGCATTAGCTTCGTTGAAATACAAAAACATTTTTTTCCCTATCCTCCCCCAATAAAAAGCAAACACAAACTCCTGTTTACAATGAGTCGGAGTTATATGAGAGAAGTCGACAGTATGTTCCTAACTCGCTGACAATTCACCATTCCACGTCCTGGACATGGATTTGAATCGGGAAAATTAAACTATTTTGAATCTCTAAAAGTTTAAATTGCTTCTATTTTCTGGATAATTTGTTGAGCGTGGTGCAGCCTTTCTTTGGCTTGTTTGGTTTTGGAGGACCAATTGCCTCTATGCATTTGGGAAGGTACGTTCCAGAGTATTGTAGTTGTAGAAACTGGAAGTCCATTATATTTTGTGGAGGTAATTTAAACCTCTTTACCTTTTAACGAGTTACAGGCATGTCGTGGTTTCTGTTGTATCTCTTGTGGCTTGAACATGAAACTCTTGTCCTCCATTGGAATTCTTAGCACTTCTTTGCTATTTGCATTATTAATAAGACATTCCTTCCCTTCGAACCTCACTTTATAGCCCTTCTCAACTAATTGACCAACACTTAACAGATTATGGTCAATATTTGGCACAAAGAGAACATCTCTGATCAGCTTCACCTCCTGATTTCCTTCAATAGCCACTGTACCCTTCCCTTGCACTTCGATATACTGTCCATTGCCAATTCTGACTCTGGACCTGACTGACCTGTCTAGAATCCTAAACAGCTTCGAATTGCCAGTCATATGATTGGTACAGCCACTATCCACCAGCCATGCATCATTCCCAACAAAAGATTCAGAAAAAGAAGCTACAAACAAGTGCTCTTCCTCAGTTTCATTCACTGCTATCTGTGCTTTTCCTGCTTGCTGGTAATTTTTTTCTTTGCAGATGGCTTCCATGTGACCAACTTGTGACATCTTCTGCATCTAGCATCAGACTTTCTCCAACATCTAAAAAACTGATGATTAGTTCCACCACGGTATTGACAAGGCTTTTTGTTCATCTTCCATTTGCTAGACCCACCGAGTTTCCTTCTTTTGCTACAAACTTGGAGTCACCGGCATTTTCTCGGACTGAATCCATTTCTTCCTTTTGCCTCCATCATTTGACTTCACTCTAGCTTGCAGCGCACCCTCTACAAACTCTTCTCTTCTCATCGTCTTCAGTGCTCCCGTGCTCGCAGAGCATTTAACAATTCTGCAAGCTTTATATCAGCTAAGTCTCTTGTATTTTCTAGAGATGCTATGGTGGCTTCGAACTTCTCTGGAAGAGACACCAGGATCTTCTGAACAAGCCTTTCATCCTTCAAGTCAGTCCCTAAAACTCTGATTTTTTCAGCTATCCCAACCAACCTATCAGAGTACTCCTTCATTGACTCTGAATCTTTCATCTGCTGTCTCTCAAATTCCCTCAAGAGATTCAACACCTTCATGCCTCTTATCTTCTCATCTCCCTCGTATTCATCCTTCAAGAAATCCCATATTGCCTTTGCAGAATCACATCTCATGATCCTTGTGAAGATAGTGGGTGAAAACAAAACGTACAGGCATGACTTTGCCTTGGCCTTCCTTGTGATTCTCTCTTTATGGTACTTTATCTGATTCAAGGTCGGATTGTCTGGAAGTGGAGCAACCTCATAATCATCCTCCACAGCTTCCCACAGATCATGACCCTCCAAAAATGCTGTCATCTTAACAGCCCATGCTTGATAATTCTCTCCAGTAAATACTGGAGAAGCCATCGCAGAGAAACCACTCGACCCTGTCTCCATCACCCTTTAACTTCTTTACACTTCGATACTTGCTTCACTTCACAGTCCCTCAAGATCATTCACGCTCTGATACCACTGTTGTTACTGATCAAAAACAGTAAACAAGAAAACAGAAAACCAGAAGCTATAGAGGAAGAGAAGCACAGAGAAAACCGACGTACGCAAGTTTGTGCTCTGTTTTCTCTGTGCTTCTCTTCCTCTATAGCTTCTGGTTTTCTGTTTTCTTGTTTACTGTTTTTGATGAGTAACAACAGTTTCTTCCAAGACTATGCAATCTAAAAGAGTATACATGTTACATCTGAAGAGAGAAGCTCTATTGAGCAAATCTGGTTCTCAACACTCCTGGAAAGTATGCAAGATCACTGATTTCTTCATTGTCGTCATATTTTTCTCTCGACTGGACTCCCTTATGTTCCATACATAGATTTATTCAATCAGACATCATTTTCTTTGTCATTTATTCAGACTGATGGTGGCGTCAGGGTTCCTTTAGAAAATGAAAGGGCCAGAGCACCTCAAGGAAGCTTCACGAAGGTAGACTTCTTTTAATAAATTATTTCTATCGTGGTATTTCAGTGTCAATCGCATTCACTCATTGGACATTTCGCGGTGCATGCGCCACATCTTTTCTTTTTATATTTGCAACTAAATTTTTGCCTATGTGTTTTTTTTTAAATATTTCCTGGGAAGGTTTTACTCAGCTAATCTCTACAAACCTGGTAAAAACCATTGTCTAGGATGTTATCTGTCATACTCTGACCCGGGCATCATCCATTGAAAGCATGTCCTTTTAAGTTACCTCCATTGCTCTATAAATTTGTTTTTTGGCTTGGCCATGGCACAGGGCTTGGAAGTAGTCATAGGTCAGCAGTCTTGAGTGACCATTAGTGTCTAGATTCTCTGATTATGCCAGTCGAAGACTTCTCAGGTCATGTCTTTACTTTGTTCTCAAGGCAAAGTCAATCTTCTTGAGGGAATCCTAGGCTTTAGATTGTCTATTATGTCACTTTAATATAGTGGCGATAAAATAGATATTTTTTTCAAGATATAGGATTGAAATATTTAAAGAAGACGTTAGGCAGTGGGAAGAGATAGGGAGAATTTAAAGTCTATAAGATGTGAGGTGAGTTGAGAAATGAAACACCCTCACAAGGATTATGAAACACATAAACTGGCAGCTACTGTGAGTTAAGACATAACTATTCGAACATTTTGAAGTTGATAAAGATTGATAGAACACCTCTTCATGCATGTCGGCGTCTGTTGATGGGGGAAAGCCTCTACTATGTAGTTTGAAGCAAATATTTTATTTCTTTTGTGTACTGCCTTGGGCATATATATGTAGTTAATGACTTATATGTATTATTCTAAATACATTCTGCCAGTAAAATTTTCAGGTATTTCTTGATTTGTCACAAGGTGGTAAATATTGTGAATTCTCGATACCTAGACAATACATTGTGATGTTTTCATGCATTCTTGTCGGATAAAATCTGTACAGGGTTGAGATTTTCAAGCCTAGAATGAAAAACGTGAATCTATATCAACTCTCGTGCAAGCTGAAGGACATCTATTTCCCATACGTTCAGGTTTGCTGAAATCATATCTATTTTTGTTTAGGGTTTTGTTAAAGAGTGCCTGCAGGGCCCTTGTTAAGCCACAGATTGAGGAAAGTTCACAGTTTTTTATGCACTGTTTTACTTTTGTTATGTGTAGTTAATACTTTAGAAATTGAAACATTTCATACAAGTATGCTTAGCAAGTGCCTCGGGGCACTCTTCAACAAGACTTTTATAGAGATGTTATTTCATTACAAGTGGAGAAAGTCATGCCGGTCTTTTTCTCTTGGCTTTATGGGGTTCATCAGCTAAATTTGGGAAAGAGTCGTATCACTTTTTTGAAATTTAAAATGATGTCTTAATTTTCTAACGTTTTAAAGAGTTTTGCTAGATTTTTCAGACAGATCTGCGTTATGTCATCTTCATTGCCTGGACTTGTGGTGGTGGAAAGTTTAAGTACTGCAGAAATTGGAGTAAAACAAACACTGCTGTTGATTTCTCCAAATAGAATATCGATGTGGTATCATAATTCCTGTGTTGCTCCTATGAAAAGTTACTGCTATGGCACATGCAATAATGCTATAATGCCATCACTGCACAATGTTCATAAATGCTGCTACGTTCATAAACGCTGCTACCTGACCACAAAGTCGGGTTCAGTTAGCATTGCGGCCAATGTGGGGTATGGCTTTGGTCAATATTTTTGAGAGTATTACTCTTGGCTATGATTTAAAACTATGCTAATGAGTTCTCCCTTCTGGTGAATTCATAACTGTTACTTTCTGTATTACTGGGGATATCAAGGTAGAGCAATGTCTAAGATAGCAAGTAGTAGGTAAAATGATTTTTCAGAGTTATGCAAGTTTGCTTCTTCTTTGTAAGGATTACGTAGGATACCTGAATTTGATTTATTTCTAATTAATTTGAATGTTTGCAGTGTGATGGTTTGTCGAATTTGAGGACTATCAGACCAGTCCATTTTGAGGTATGGAATGCACCGTTGGTGGACTCTAATATTAACTCGGCCACATAATGCTTTTGCTTTTTAGCTGGCCTCAATTAAGCTATGTAACTATGCTGTTCAGATTTACAAACAATTTCAGATTTCCTTGTTCTTGCCATGCCTACAAATATATTAAGTAATTTGAGAAGGTTTGCTATTTATAGTGTATGGTTTGCAGAAAAAATAGTACCCGTTATTGCATTTGTCTTTTTGTCCACTATGAACAGGCAGTTTTGTACATTCTTAATATTGGGATAGAAAAGGCACAATCCAGCTATGTAACTATGTAGTTCAGATTTACGAACAATTTTGGATTTCATGTTCTTGCTATGCCTGCCTGCAAATATATAAACTAATTTGAGAAGGTTTGCTATTTAGACGCTTATGATATGAGCGTGTCATAGTGTATGGTTTGTTGAAAAAATAGTACCCATTATTGCTTAATGGGATCTCAAAGTAAGCTTTTTGCACCATGAAATAAGTTTGTGCTTTGTCAGGTTAATGGCATTGATTTAGCTGAAATTGAAGGAGGGGAGGTTGCAATTACCAACTTGCATTCATGCAATGGTCGTGATTTTATAATTCAAGTCCATTTTTCGATCACAGAGGACACTGACGCAAATAAAAAACTCGGTAAGTATCTGTAGTTCTTTGTCCCATTCTTTATAGAAGAGGAGACAGAGTTATATCATCTTTTATTCTAGGTTGTCCACCTTTTATCGTTCTTAGGCCCTTCTTTCATTTGTTGGCACCAATGCTTTTAGTACTAGTTTTACCTAAGAATGTCACTTAGATTGTGCTTTTCTCTAATATAAAATGCTGCAATACTTTTCAGGTTCCACAGCAATTCGCGAGGCTAATGCTTGCCTGAAGTGTGTCTACTTTCCTGTTGTTCAGGTATGGCAGTATATTCTTATAGTTTCTTTTCTTTTCAGTTTACTGCGGAAGAAGTTCTTAATATAGGTACTCCAGGGGAAGGAAAACATTGAGAGAATCTTAGAGAAGTTAGAAGCTGATGGATGCAGACTGGGTGAAACCTATGAATCTTTCAGTCGAGTGTCAATCCGACGTCTTGGCCGACTGCTTCCAGATGCTCGCTGGGTGAGTTGTGGATCTTTTTGGATATTATAATCAAACTAAGAAAAGCTGATGAAACAAAAAGCCCTGGCATCTCCCTTGCATTACATAAGATAAGGATAGTGAGATGGGGGCTTAAATGCCTAGAAGCGATAGCACATTTAACGGTCCTTAAAACTTATGCTGCTCCAAAATAGTCCAGCTTACATTGTTATTGATCACACATCTTCAAGCCTTCATCCTTTTGGATACAGCCCCCAGTTAATAGATGGATATTTAAACCTCTCTTTTGTCGCTATCTAATCTAGTGGCCCAGTGGTCTTGCATAATCCATTTTCCCCAAACCATCCAAGAAGCGAGGTTTAGACACCTGGCCCCATGGTTATCCTTTTGGAAGTTGGACGACTATGACTGCGATTGCTAATCTAATGGATACATCAAGAAAGCAAGCATTCTGCAAACCTGGAAAAGTCTGATTAAAATATTCAACCGATGGAGTTCGTGTGATCCATATTTCTCGCCTCTAGTTGCCCTAATATGAAAGGTCAAACAGTCGTTGCTCATTCCTTGCATGAATTTTAAGCAAACCCGGTCATGTTTAAAGCTGGTATTAAGTATAACTTCTTAGGCTGGTTTATAAGTTTTTTATTTTTGGCCAGGCTGGTTTATAGGTTTGATGAGACCATTTTCTTACTTCTATGTTGTGGTTGCTGGGCTGGGAATAGAAGACATCATGTAACCAGTTGTGTGCATTGCATGTTAGAACAATGGTGAAATGGCTTCAGTGCAACACATGTTATCAACTCTAGTAAAATTTTCAAATGGTAACCCCACCAAATCATGCTCTACCTCAAGGTTTTTTTCCATTTGGTAGGCAATCTTGCCAAAATTATAAGTTTATGTCAATGTGCTTGTACATCCAGCAAATGCCCGTGGCGACCCATTTTGTCTATGACAACCACCAAAATGAACTTTTCTTGTTTCAGATCTTTGTCTACGTCAATTGCATTTTGATCATTTCTTATCCTCCCTTTTGGTGCATATATGCAAATGTTGACATCATCTTCTTCAAGCTTATTGAGTCAGTAAATAAGACCCATTTTCTAGAAAACATGCTTATACATGTACTTTTCTCGATTTTCACTTATTGACAGTCAAATTTTTGTAATCTTCATTTGGATCTTTGAAATATCATCCAACTTAAGATTTATTCCAAAAGGAAGGAATTTTTGACAAGATTCACAAGAAAACACAGATACTAAACATATTGTGGCTTATCTTATAAAAATTTTATGTGCACATTGAGAAGGTCCTATCTGATAAACTTGATCTAATTGAAAATTTTGGGTTAAATCAAGCGTCATTGTCAAGTGTTTGATGCTTCCACTGTCTCTCTTTAATTGGGGTAACTAATGTCCTCACGGTTGCTTTCTACTACAGGGTTTGCTTCCATTCATGGAGAGACATAAGAAAGGAGATAAAGCTCACTTATTCAGGAGATCTTTCTTTAGAGTTAAATGTTATATTGGTATGGTTATCACTGATTATTAGGACCTTTCTTATCTAATGGGACTGCATTTTCTTTAATTCTATACATCATGATATGTCTTATATTTTGATGATGCAGAGACTGATGCTGGATTTTCTCCAACACCTTCCAAGGTGAGGGGAACTCTACTACCTATTCATGGGCCATCAGGCTTTCTTAGAATACTTAATGTTCCCAGTTCAGACATTTTTATGTAACTTAAGACTTTCAAATGTTTTGATCTACTAAAAACATATGGAATAGGAACTAGAGATTTCTCGTAGCAAGGCCAAACAAAGTGTGCTGTTTTGATGGAGCAAACCAGAGTAGGAACACAAAAATTAAAAAATGTCTCCAGCTAATTCATGTGTTTCCATAGGGATTCTTCTGAAATTTCTTGATGTATGTTGGTAGGAATGCACCTTCTTTATGGATAAAATGGTAGCATTTTGAATGTTGCCAAAGGGATTCTTCTGAAATTTCTTGATGTGTGTTGGTAGGAATGTGCCTTCTTCATGGATAAAATCATTTTGAATGTGGTTGTCATAAGTTTGATCAGAGTTGAGACCTCTTCATGTTGTCATAATAGCACATATGAATTCAGTGTTTTGTTAGTTCCTTTAAGTGTTATATCTCAGGGCAAAACATGTTGTCATTCGTCTGTTATTTGTCAGTTGACAGTGATGTTTCCAATCTTTCTCATCGCTGTTACCTAGCTGGAGAGGAGGTTAGGAGTATGCATACACAGTAGCTGTAAGCCTTTGCAGTAAAATATTGTTCTTACTAAAATTTAAAGGTTTTTGAGTTGCCGTTTGTAGATTTTAGGATGATACCTTTTCTATGACATCTTATAATAATTTAATAAATCTTTTAAATTCAATTAATGGGAAATGACAAAAGTTTGATATCAACATTACAAATACAAGTCTTCTTCACTTCCTTTTCTTTTGGTTCTTCATTTGTCTAGTATCTGTTGAGCTGACTCTTTGCTTGATAAGTAAATAATGTACTTTCAGAAAACATTGAAACTGAAACATGTCTATCTTATGTAAGTGGTTCATTACTCGAAATAGTTTGCTTTAGCAAAAGAGTTTTTGTGTGAGATTTTGTAAGAGTGCCACCAACTGTTCTAAAAGCTTATAGCTTGGTCTTTTTTGCGGAGTATTAAGCATAAAAAAATTTCATTGGAGGCAAATAGGGCATTCGGAATTAAGATCTCCTGCTCTGATACCATGTGCAATTTTGTAAGATCACTATCAATTGTTTTGAAAGCTTAAGCTAGTAGATAATATTTCAATATTCTATCAAATCAAAGGACCAAAAATAGGTTGAATAACATATAGTCATCATCTAAATTTTTTGAGAAATGAAAACTGCTCATCTTCTTGTGGAACTTCTAATATAGAGATGCTCAATGCTCCTTTCTCTTGACAGACAAATCGGCCCAAGACAACCCATTTACCAAAGTGCTCTTAAAAAAATTGGCAGGCCTCTTGATGGAGTAAAAGGTCATGCTTGTACATATTTCCACTATCTTCTACTTGAACTTATGTGGTTTTCACTCCAAAGTCCTTAATGAATTTTTGTCCATTATCTAGGAATAAATGTTCAAATCTATAGAGAAGAGAAGTTGCTGACTCCTTTGCAATTGGAAAAGGAGTATTCTAATTGGATTAGCCAAATGCATGTTCGTCATGATGAAGAGGTTGACAGCGGCGAGGACCAAGCTGTTTTCATAATCAACCCTAGAAACAAGAAGGAACTTGGTGTATCATCCGACGGTATGTAGAAGTGATGTATATATCATAATCTGGTGGATTACCGGTGAAGTTATGCTATGTCACATGATAGTGGCTTGCTATTCAGTCTTTTCATGTATTGCACAAAATGTTTGATATCTTTTGAACTTCTTTGATCGCACTGCTTCCAGTTTTACCTATTATTTGTTTGCTTTGCTACTCATGGTGCAATTGGTTAATATAAAAATTTATATCTTAGAGTGCACCGTAAGATGAAAAGGAAGGGAGTATCTTGGAGATGTGGCCAGAAAATCAAAATTCTTAATGGAGCATGTGCCGGAGTGCACAAGAAGAATGTCTATGCTACTATGGAATGTTTTTTGCTTGAAGGACTTGAAGGAGATGGCGGTGGTAAGAAATGATATACAAGCATGCATTTAGTTGCTTTTACTTCGAGCTTTCTGCGAAAAGATACTTTTATTGTGGGCATGTTAAATTATCTCAGTATGTCTAATAGATAACGTTTATACTTAAACATAATGGATTTTTTTTTTGAGCATGTGATTCGAAACATAAAGAGATACACTGCGTCTAATATGTACAGACGTTGTAGCTTCTATGATAACTCTAAGTTTCAAACTGGTGCCTATTCCATAGTAGTCAAATGATTTTTCAGACAATTTCATTATTTCACCATCCATGACTTGATTTTTCTTATGTTTTCCAAGGAGACTTAGATAGAAAAGTAGGTTTTTTAGAAATGACCTACATTGATCAGTGGAAGCATTTTGCATTAAAACCATCAGTCAGTACTCGTGTTCGCTAGGATTGAAATGAAAGAATTAGATCATGTATTAAACCGGAGAAAAATCTTGGGATCAAGTTTTAACTGTCTATCTTCTCATAGGGGATTTCTAGATCAGAAGATCCCTCAACTTGATTGAGAAAATAGTTTATTTAGTGCAAGGATGTTTCTCTATTATGTTCAATGAAGTGTATTGGTCAATTGATCTGTCTTTCTTCTCTCTGCAAGGGAAGCACGAATCATATGCAGGTGAGTCACTTATCGATTTTCTGTGGTTGAAGTGTTATTAGTTTTCATCAACTGATTGGATACCTCAAGATTCTGCTAACAAGTTGTCCCTGCATTATTTTGTGTTAAAGGCCACTAGGGGTGCTTGATGAGAAAGGCTGCATCCTTGATAAGCATGATGGAAACGTTTGCTTGAAGGTTCAGAGTTCTGTATCTATACCTATTGGAGTGATTGACTCTGGAGAGGTATCTATTTTATTATTTAAATGTCATTTTACTTCTTTATGTCGTATAATGTCCAAAATCACGATTCTTTGTGGTCTCTACTCAATCTTGAGCTTCCAAACCCGGTTGGTAGTTGTTGGGAAATCCAGTGGGAGTGCCAGTTGGAGAAGCAACGCTTGAAAGCTCCATCTTCGATTGACTTGCTAGATGCCAACCGATGTGAAGAGTTAGGATTTCATGAGGTACGTGTCTAATTGGGGTTTTGTAAATCGATCTTCAATTCACAGGTGACTGCAAAAAGTATTTCTTGAAGCATCCTATATAACCTTGTTCAAGTATTTTATAGCATTTAGGCAAAATCTGTTGGTCTGAAAGGTTTAAGAGCTAAGTAGATTTTCTGCATGATGTTACATATTGTGTTCATTCTCCTTAGAATAACCGCTGACCTGAGAATACTATTGATTTATCTGTCCTCTGTCTATATTACTAGCCTATTCATATTTTCCTTTTTGTCTTTTTGTTTTCAGGCGTTACCGGTTCATGCACCCATTCCTGCTGGACGAGACCCTCCAAAGGAAATTGTAGCTGTTGTCCGGCCAGCAAATTTCAGTTACTCCACTGCTCCGAAGAACTTGGATCAGAAGTACATTGTCAAAAATAAAATGGAAATGTCAATGGAAGTCAAATTCAGTGGCGATTCTGATAATGGTCGAGAAAGTCATCTTTATTCATCTCGCGTGACACCATCTTGTTATAGAGGATTTCATGGTCTATACATCTTTTCCTTGGAGCACAAGTCTCATGAACTATTTCAGAAATCCGGTGTATATAAATTTCTGTTTCATATGGTAAACAAGCATCTTTAACTGTTTTCTGCCAGCTAAAAAAACAGGGACAAAATTTATCACCAAATGCTCTTTTTATTGTGTAATACCTCTCAAACATCATTTTGTTGATATGTACTTTTGATCAGGATGAGACAAGCTGTAAAAACTATGAAAAGGAAGTGACAGTTCTTGCATCTCGCCGAGGTTGGAAGGTGGCAACTTTTGGGCTATGATAAGAATGAGCATCTTAGAGTCAGGTAAGGATGGTAAGGAGTTTTTGATAGTACCAACTTTTGTTCTTTTGTTGCATATGTGGAGCTCCAGGTTTGTAATGTAATTTGTTGGCGATTTTGACAGGGTTGGATCATGCTTTCCTCCTTTAGATGTTGCATGTTATGACAGATATGGGAACCTCATTCCATTCCCATCAACTCCAAAAGTCAATTTGCAATTCAAGATGGGCAAAGGCACGTTGATTGGTGTAAAGAAAACGAAGGCAGGCCTTTCATCTGACAAAAGGACTCTAAGAATTAAGGTGCCATGCACATCTATTTAATATGTCTGGCCCATCTCAGATTTGCACACTTTACTAAAATTTAACCCTATCGAGATACAGTAGTATCTCAAGCATTGTTGTGGTAACTCAGATTTACTGATTGTGTAGGATATACTAATAGAAAGTGGGGATTTAGACATCATCCGGCCAAACTATGAGGGCACAATGCTTTTATGTCCACCAGATGAATCTTTGTCCATTTCTATTCCATGTAAAGGTATCGCATTCTGGATTAAATTCCTTTACGAGGCATGAGTGCGAGATTTGTTAATTGTTTAGCTATTGATATGCCTGGAAATTATTTTCTTGACATTCTCATAGTTATTCCTGGACATGTGCGGCGAGTGTTGGCACATCCATCCATGCAAAGTATCCAAATGCTTCCTGGGTGCATAGTACAAGAACTCAAATTGGAGGTAAAAGCACATCCTCTCAAGCCTTGTGCTTAAGCCCAATTGTGAATGAAGTTTTTAGCACTATTTGTACGAGACAATACTCAATCATGTGCAGACTGTTACTAGTGTGCACATATTGCATAGTCGTGGTCCTCAGTTTATTTTCCTGATCGAAATGGCAATTATTTTACTTGCCATGTATATAGTTCTTAGTCTGTCATAGGGTATTTTATTGGATGGAAATTGAGGCCTGGTCTTTCTCTTTTCAATAGAAAAATAACAAGTATCTGAGACAGAACTTCTTTGAACTTTTTAATTGCGTACCTTGTAGAACTTCACCGTACAACAGAAAAAGGAGTGTAAGCTAACATGGTCCAAACTGGAATATCATTATGTTTAGCTAATATTTCGCTGTATATTTGCAGAAGAAATTTTTTGCCACCTTGCTTATGTCTTTCGTTTGATATATTTCCTTCAGATGTTTGATGCTTATGGAAATCATGCTTTGAAGGGCTCTGGAGTTCTTTTGAAGGTTGAGGGATTTTCCATTAAAGATCAGATGGGTAAAAAACACAAGGTGATGTGCTTTCCCAGATTCCCTGCGGTGCTATTGCGTAAATTCTGTAATTAATTATTTGTTCTCTTATTCTATGTTTGGGAGATGAAGGAAAATGGGGGAAATGAAAATTTGGGCGGAAAGTGGGTAGGTAAGAATTCGGAATTTTTGTGGGAGTTTGGAAGGAAAATTCAAAGTTTTGTGTAGTCACACCTAAATTTTCTTCCCTCCACTCTCCCAAACAAAGCTTCAAAGATGGCCTTTTTGACACCGATTCGGCATGTTAGTCGGGGCACTTATCTTTCCATAGTTGCGTATGAGGTGCATGAGACCATTTAACTGAAGCAACAGGAACTTTGTGGTGATTTTGCTCCCACATTTACCTACATTTCTGTTGTTATTATTGGGAATGACCCTGCTGACATTTTAGATATAGGGCATAAGCTGTTCAAGCGATGAAATAGCATGTCGGTGGCCCAAAAAGATTTGGCGAATTGTAGAGGTGTATTGTGTATTCATACCATATTTCGAACAGCATATGCATTGCTGATGGGTTAGCCTCTGTCGAAAATTATTTAAAAGAATGGAATAAATTTCTTGTTCAGGTGGATCATGATGGATTTGTTCATCTCGGTGGCATGTTGAAAGTTACTGCAGGTTTCAATCAAAATGGTATGAACCTTGAGTTTGTAGCTTGAACTTTTACTTTGATCTCTTCTAACTTTTTCTGGGTAATCTTTAATTGAAGGAAACCGTGTTTGTAAAAGAACATCAAGTACAGTAGAGTAGAGTATAGCTCAAATTCTTGCAATAACTTTCACAAGCTATATCTAAATTTAATGAACATGGTAGAGTGACCATGTATTCACCATTTAGGGGGCAGGTGGTATGCCAAGACTTACTGTCAGGCATATTTCCTTCTCCTTTTGCAGTTTTGTAGCTCAACTCGTGATTACATATTTATTTGCTGATTGAGCCTCCAACCAAGAATACTACTACTAGGCCTATGGCCATTCGAAAATGCAGCCCCTTCATGGTCTTAATTATAATCCCAACCTTCTACCATTAAAATCACGTTGTAAACTATTATGGGATTCATCATCGATAGGGCATTTTCTTTTCTACGCAAAGCCCGTTAATCTCTTGAAAAGTGCTAAATTTTGATTATCACAACTAACTTCTTAGTTCCTCCATCGCCATTAAATCAATGCAGTTTATTTTGAACCTAGGGTGGACTTATCTCTCTCAATATAATTAAGGAAGTTACAAGAAGCAAATAACTCAGAAATTCTATAATAAAAGAAAAACATACTCAGCCTATCATTATTACCTTTTATTACTGAAAAGTTTCAGCCTTATTCTAAACTAATCTATACCTGTTTTCATTCTTTCAAACCGATTCCTTTTCCTTGATGAGGGTTCAAAAACTCCTGCTAGTATAAACCTAAAACTTGTTCATATATATGTATATTTTTGAAGTTTTTCATGTCTCTCTTGATGAAATTACTTTAACCTTGCTTGAATTGAGAATGGGAAGAATTTAGCCATTATGCAAAACATAAGAAACATTAGAGGTAGCATCATTGACTCATATATTGAGGTTTACTGTAATGAAAACAAAGTTTGAGTTCCAATTTACCATACTAATTGTTATAATTGACTCAAAGGAGGGATTGCATTAATACAACTAGTAGATTCGATGAATTAATATTTTAAGAGAATTACATTGAGTCACCTTTTATTTCTTCAACTTATGCATTGACCATACAGTTTATTCAATTAGTATAGTTTACACTCTAGGTCGATCTACTTTAGTTATTCATTGTAGCATTGATCAATTGAAGCTTAACATGATACCTATAAACAAAGATTTGGGTACTCCCAATTTATGAGGTAAATAACAGTCCTTTTTCTTGGAGTGCAAACTTTCTGCGGTGTGGACTCGAAATCACATAGTTTTATCGAAAAGGTGTTTTATTATAATCTTGCTTTTGGGACATATCAGTTGATGATATTTATTGCTAGGAACTAAAATTATGGTGTTTGTATTTCATGTTCACACAGCATCTATCATAATAATTATGCTAAAGATTTAATATGGAATCAGTAATCAGATTTGTGGGTAGGGAGATGAGTAAGGATCTGAGAATTTAATGTTCCCTTGATAATAGTGATTCCAAATGTTTGGTCAAAGTCTATATTTCTGTATGTGTAAGAAAATGTTCTCATAATTTTGAACTATTATAATAAGGATTAGAAGTACCAGGCATCTATGCCTGGAAAAGGTACAATTTCTTTACCAACAACTATCTATTTTGTTAAGTTCATTGGAGGGTATGAATTCACATTTCACTACATTGAAGGAAACTCCAATAGATTCCATATGGTCATCACTTAGTAGTTGTGCTGAAAGTGAAGCTTCAATAGTTGAACCATCAAGTGTTTTAAGTTTCAAACTTATAGCAACTACTGACTGTCTGGGATATCTACATTCATTACCTGCATACAGTATCGCTGTCTATTATAGCTGGTGGTGAAGAAATATTCAAGGAAGAGCTCCAAACAGAAAAAAGGGAGCTCAGAGTTGGAGAACCAGTTAGTATAGTCTTCTGCTTCTAGTTGCACAATGAATTCAATTTCAAAAACTTGTTTTAATGTTGGCATGATTTACAGGTGCCTCAGCTTTGTGTAGCTGGTTCCCAACTAGAGAATTTCGTCTTCAAAGTTGTGGATACAGAGGGTAATCTCGATGAGAATATCCACAATGATGAGGAAAATGGCCATTTTCATACACTTTCCATAGAACTGGACTCATCCATTACAAAAACAACCACTTTATATGCTTTCCGAAAGGGGCGATGCACTATTCCTTCTCTTACTGTCCCTCAAGATGCTAGTTGCTTTAGCTTTTCTGCTGTTCATTCTCGTCACCCAGAGTTATCTTTGAGCATCAAGGTCGCAACGTTTTATTTCTGGTAATGTGTTGGTAATTTGTAGTGGTACATTTATTGAACATTATTTGTATACGCAGATTGGCATTCAGCCTTCTTCAGATTTGCAGCATGAGATTCAAACCTTATGTCCAAATATGAGTACAATGATGCTACAGGACACATCAACCCCTAATGATATAGGGAATGTACTTTCCATCATCAAGAATGAGGTATTGTGTTAGATCTTCATTCAACATTACATCCCTCATAAATCTGGTTATTTGTGGTTTGTAAATTCCTATTGTAATCTTGAAGTTGTAACTATTCTTTAAGTACCTGGCTTTAAGATTCTAAATTTAAGCTTCTCATGTTCTAATGAGGTCAGTTGCAGCTAATGCCCATCATCCTCACATACTTATGTGGTCAGTTGTGCCTTGTGACTTACAATTACTGCTCCTCACAGGTTCCTGAGGAAACTGCTTTGTGCATTGAACATCCGGAAAGGGTAAATTCCTATTGTAATCTTGAAGTCGTAATTATTCTTTGAGTACCTGGCTTTAAGATTCTAAATTTAAGCTTCTCTCATGTTCTAATAAGGTCAGTTAGTTGCAGCTAATGCCCATCATTCTCACATACTTATGTGGTCGGTTGTGCCTTGTGACTTACACTTACCGCCTCTCACGGGTTCTTGAGGAAACTCGTTTGCGCATTGAACATCGGGAAAGGGTACTGAAGTTGCTGCATGACCGGAAGGTTGAAATAGAGCAATCTTTGGTGGAGTTAGGAGGTGATTTGTCTTGGTTAATGCCATTACTGAATATTAATTGGTTTTGATAAATGCATGCAACACTGTTTTGCAATGACGCACATTTCTTTGTCCTTGTGGTCTTGTCAATATCAGTGACCTATGGCTACTTAGTTTGGAAAGTTTAAAGAATATAAATCCATGTTTTGATTGTCATATTATGACTCTCTCATCATATTATCATGTTTGTCTCTAGATGAGAGAAATGTGATGCTTTTTAAAGAACGATTTGCCATTTACTCCAACGTACAATATATATAGATCTGAATCAAGTTAGGACGAAAATGATTGCTCAGTTAATGGTTGCTTTTCACCAAAATCACCTGGGGCGCGATTATTCATTTAACCTAGCAAATCCAGTTGCGACAAGTAGGACCTACATCACTAAGTTAGGTCTATGGGGATGACCAACTTTTTCAGTTTATGCAGGGCCTTCCCCTTTGAACATTGTGGACTGCTTTTTCGCCAAAGAGGAAATGATAGACATGATAGAAAACAGAGATGGCTCGGCGGCTTCTGTTCTCTGTAAACTGATCAGAAATTTTGCTTCAGAAGGACCACATGGAAGATCTAGAGATGGCATCATTGGTGTGGTTGCACTTCTTGGAACAATTTGCAATATTGAGCTTAGCAGGTAAACTATCACTGACCTTCTATCTGACCCACTTGTTCAATGTTGCGAATCCCCTTTTCACCTTTTAGACAAATTGATACTTAGAGCTGCATTTTCCATTTTGGAGGATCTTAGCCAAGTATCTGGGTGAAGATCAAATGCTCGGGATTGTGTGCACAAACTCTGAGACGGCATTTAGTCTCGAGACATATGACAAAAATGGAGAAGTTGATCTCCAAAATGCTGTTTATGCAAAAGCAGCTGAACTTGGCAAGTCTATTAGTGGTGAATTTCGTGTCATATGTCTTGAGGAAATAAGGTACATAAGTGGTATTTTTATAATTTTATAACATTTACTGTTATGGAAGATCATATTCCTTACCAACTTAATTGAGTTCTCGAAAGCATTTCTTCATTCATTTGCAATAAACCTTTGGCAGCCCATACAGAGGAGAGATTGAAGGCTGTGATCCTCAAAGGAAACTGGCTTTGCCTTATCCTACCTTACCTTGTGGAGAAATCCCTCCAGGCTTCGTAGGATATGCAGTTAACATGGTCAACATAGACTTTGATCATTTGGCAACAAGAACAACTGAAGGCCTTGGTCTACGAGAAACACTAT
Source organism: Eucalyptus microcorys (assembly GCA_014182515.1). Taxonomy (NCBI): domain Eukaryota; kingdom Viridiplantae; phylum Streptophyta; class Magnoliopsida; order Myrtales; family Myrtaceae; genus Eucalyptus; species Eucalyptus microcorys. The sequence goes on along the minus strand of CM024568.1, from coordinate 3,716,986 downwards.
TTTATCGGCTTTTTGGCAAGTTACAGGTTTATGACACCAGAGAACACATGAAGCAGGCCTCTGTCTGCATAGAACACGGTGCTGTATCACTGGATGGTGGAATAATACGAGAGGACGGCTTGATTTCTCTAGGCTTCTGGTATCTCCGTTTCTCCCTCCAATTTTCCAAATGTCGTTAGTTACTATAAAATTTCTGTGACTAGGGTCTGACCTGACTGAAATTAAAAAAGGAAAGGAAGTTGGTTGCTATTCCTGACAGTCAGTGATCAAGCTAAATATTCTTCTTCGCATTTTCTTCGAGATCGAGAAAAGGTAGAGAGACATTTTAGATGCGTAGTCAATCATTCTTCAAATTGATCATGGAAGTTGTTTCTTTGCTGTAAAAGCTGTTGCAGTAGCAAGAATATCCTGTGGGTTGTTTTTTCTATTTGTTTCATAATCTTAAGCAAGTTTCACTGCGCCATACAATTACTACATGCTCTGTTGATTATTACGGCTGCTGAGTTCTTGGTTGACCCGATTGCTAGTTCATGTTTAAGGAAGGATATCTCCATTAACTGCTATGAGTGACCTGGTTTACCATTTTGCCTCTTCAGGAAGCCAGACATAATCTTTCCTGTTGTCACATCTGAAATTCATATAAATACTTTGCCGGAGAGTACACAAGTAGGGATGCAGATTGCAGAAGCTATGTCGGAGTTGAGAGTGACCCTATGCAAGATACGTAAGATTACAAGAGCTTGCGAGGAAGATAAGCGGCAATTTTTTGGGAAGACTTAAGGACTTTAGCAGTAATGGACACACAGCCGAGGCTTTCATGAAAAATCACTGTCCGAAGGTGGAATTCTGCCCGGATAATTATGTCTACCCCACCATTTCCTCGTGAATTATTTCAAGTTTTATATTTCCGGCCTTGGAAACATGGGATAATTGTCTATGCTGAGTAAATGAAAGAGAACGAGAGAATCACTGAGTGTGTTTTTTGCAGCTACCAATTTTTTGGAATTGAAACTGTTACTGTAAGTTGAACATTTTTGTCCTCTTTGTTGGATTGATGTTCCGGAATCATTAGTCAAGAGGCATCGCTTCATCTATCTATCCCCTTGAATCGTAAGTTTCAAAATCAATGCCAATGAGGATGCCTGATATTTGCAGGTGCTTTTCGTGATCTCAGATAAAATTTCGATTATCATGACTATAGTACTCTGCACTTGTGGAACGCACTTATTAGAAACTATGGTCTAGTGTACTCTGTGAGTACTACTTTATGAGCAGTATTTTACATGACCGTTTTGGGGCGGTTTAATTTTGAATTTCTCAATTTGGATGGGTTCTTCTTTTAAGGAAAATGGGCAGACATAAAAAGAAAGCGAACGGTTAGAGATTTGAGAATAAACGTTAGAGAAATTCATAAATAAAAATACACAAATATAGTTGATGGCAAGGTACAATATGATTTCTAAAGGTAAGATCCAAATAAGTATTTGGTTTTTTCAAACATAAAAACATCATAATAGGCGCCTAACCTAACCAGAGCCCTATTATTGTCGACATGCATGTGATGTATTTATATTCTTTGAACTTGAACTATCGTGAAATTAGCAGCCGATTGATGCCCTTTTGAACGTTAATTGATTGAAAAAAAAAAAAAAAATAGAAAAAAAAAAAAAAGAAAGCAGTTTTGGTTGAGCATGTACAAGGTGAGATCATTCTTTAGGCCCTTTGGCTATGATCGAGCACATACAAAAATAAGGCTACTAATTAAAAAATGGTTTATCTTTCAGGGATTCACATCAGAAAAAGAAATTATATAAAAAAACTCTTTAGGAGCAAAGATTGGGTGCCTTTGTCATCTATCCTTATCAAGATCATAGATAGATTTGCCCCCATTGTCGCCACACTTATCAAGAAAACAGAAAAAAAGATATCTACAAAGAAAACTAAAATAAAGGAGTAATTTCCACAAGACATCCTTAACTTTTTTCCTGATACACCAATTCTTGAAGCTCTTTTTTATTTTGTTTTTCCCGATGCCAATTTTGATAAAATCAATCAAAATATTGGAGCTTGGAAGAATGATATATGTAATTATTAGACTAAAAACCATTGGTTGAATCAATTTGCATTCATCAATATGTCCCTTTTCCAATATTTTCGAAATACTACCGTATGGATACGGTATGACTGTTTAATTTAGGAAGCACTTTTAAATAGTTATGAATTCAAATTAACAAATACATTTTAAATAATAAAAAATAACATGTGAATTTCATTTTCAACTTATTGTAAACCCATAAAAATTTTATCCTAAAATTTCAATAACTAATAAAAAAGAGGAAAAAACAAAAATTATTAGGTAGGAATGTGGAAAACTTTCTCTGCATTTTCTTTGGCTTCAAAATATATTTTGGCAAAGTGGACGTAAATTTGGAGTAAAAAAGTCAAGTAAAAAAGGGGATAATTGCCCAAATTTACTGGTGCCTGTAAGTCGTCAATTAGATCATGTAGCTATATTACCCAAATTATCCCCAAAAAAAAAAAAAAAAAAAAAAAAAGAGAGAGAGAGAGAAGGACGTGAAACATATATTTAAAAGATAGAATACATTTGATTCATTTTAAAGCCAAATGAAAATGCACAAAGCACCACAGTGTCCATTTTGAATTTCTTCTAAAAAAATTAAAATACTCTAATCTTCCAACCATTGATAAACTCAGTAGAAAATTAAAAGGAGTAAAAGTGCAGAATAGGAGCATATGGTTCATCTAAAAGCCATATAAGAATTGCCAAAGAATAAAAATTGTGTGAGTGTCACTTAAATTGTCTTGGAGAGAGAGAGAGAGAGAGAGAGAGAGAGAGAGAGAGAGAGAGAGAGAGAGAGAGAGAGAGAGAGATATGGTTCATCTAAAAGCCATATAAGAACTGCCAAAGAATAAAAATTGTCTGAGTGTCACTTAAATTGTCTTGGAGAGAGAGAGAGAGAGAGAGCAATCAAGAAAGAAGGAACATAATGGTATTATCGCCGGCTGTGTGTTGATGGTATGCAAGTCTAAAATGTAGCATTTCAAATTACCTTTGGACCTACCTTAACCTAGAGGCCTTTAGACAGTTTTTGACATGCAATTGCATCTCCCTAAAGCATTCCAAAACATTTTCTTGATAATTTTGCAATTTTTTTCCTCCACAAAAGAAAAATCATGTGAGGAAATTTTGTCAAGACATCTTCACAATTTGGCCATCAATGTCCTTTGCGAATGTACCGAAAGAAAATAACATAATAGAGTTTTATTCCTCTCGTCGCATGTATTTACTCTGTCGCATGATTTGACCCTATGACAACCTAATGTAGAAACTAAACTGCTTTATCAAGAAGGTAGAAAATGGAGAAGTTAACGTCATTGATTGAACTAATGATAATTCCTAATAAAAAGACTAAAAACGAAAGTGCTAGCAAGCAAGCTCTATGCCCAGCATCTTGGTAATGGAACCGCAAGTCCTCGACCCAAAGGTATTTTTGAAGACATCGATGGAACAACTCTGCTTGCCAACACAAGCCTACAAGATTCCCAAAATATACAAATTTACATAAAAATAATAATTATATTTAAACCCAAGTGATTTTGAACAAATGCTCAATAATCGGTATGTCCACATAAATAAGAAGCCATCATTGCAGGGTGGCAAGACAGTATAATAGTCAGATTCTCAAAATTCAGAAGTTCGCCATCAAACATAAGCTCGAGGAGAGCAGAATAAAAGAATGAAGCCGGTTTTGTTGCTTTGCCAGACATGGAAAAAATGTCACCCACAAGTTACTGCCTTATAAGGCAAATAGAAAGAGGACCATCAATCACATGACTAAAGGCTGTATTTGTTGTGTAAGGCTTCTGCATAAAACGTGTGCATACAAGAAATGGAGAATCATAACTCTCCTCTGTAATTCTATAATCCTATGCAATGTAGTTTTATTTGCTTGGAATCCGGGAAGTGCACGCACAAGAAATGGAGATAGTCACATAGAAGATAAGAAGGTGATTAGAACATTATTGAGGAAAATTGAGTTGAATGAAATTGAGATTATAGCAAGGGGCTTAGCTGTCGAATAAGGAACTTTGTTAAATATTGCTCTTGTTGACATAAGGATAATAAATAGCTTTGATAAACATCATTTCATCATCACATAATCGATGGTGGTCAATGATAGTTTACGTGTCCTCATAAAATTAGGCCAATTAACATACATTACTTTAAAAAAAAAAAAGAATTTTTTCAAAATTTTTCAGTTTTTTAATTTATTATTTTATTATTATTATTATTATTATTATTATTATTATTATTATTATTATTATTATTATTATTATTATTATTATTATATTTGGGAATAGGATTGGACTGGTTTACTTGTCCGACCTGTTGGCCCGACCCGTATACCCGGATTCGATTTGGTCGGATTAAAAAACGAAAATTTTCGATTTATTTATTTTTAATGATTTTCTTAATTTCTTATATTCTCTCCCTCTTGTGTTTTTGTCTATTTTGTCCTTTTCCCCTGCACCTTCTTTTTCAACCTTGCACCTTCTTCTATCCCCGAATCTGTTCACCTTTTGCAACTTAACCAAGCTTGAATTATCGGCGACGAATCAACCTCTGTACGTGTCGTCACCGGCAATACACAACACCACCGTCACCTACTCCGACCGATGGGCACCAAGTCCGGCCGCTTACTCCAGTGACTGCAACTATCGATGGAAAATTTCCCGGTTTTCTTCAGCCCCTCCTCCAGCCCTGAGAATCTTTTTGGTTTTTTACTTCAGTCCAAGCTCCTTTTCTGTCTTCCATGGCTGACGCCATCCTCTCCTCCTTCTCGTGCGAGCCATCGTCGCTCGCGCGAATCTTGTTTGTAATTCTTTCTCTCTCATGCGCCAGCTCACCTTCTAGAAGACCTAGGGTTTTGCTTACGTCACGCCCTGTTATTTTCCTTCGAAGCAAGGTTAGAAGGAGGCTGGGCTGGGCTCTTTTTCCTTTTTAATTTTGATGTGGGCTTCGAAAACAATGGAAGAGGTGGGCTAAAGAGAAAGAAAAATATGGGCTAAAAAGAAAAACAAAAGATGGCCCCAAAAAGAAAGAACGAGATAGGTGGGGGCGGTTGGGGCTTAGAAAGCGGAAAATGCCAAAGTGGGCTGGCCGAAACCAGCCCACTTGATTTTATTTCTATATTCCCCTTTTTCTTTTTTCTTTTTTTATTTTAATTAATTTAATTTATTTTTTATTAAAATTTTACTATCCCCCTCTTTTTTTTTTCTTCTTCTTATCCATCCTTTTTTTTTTCTGTATTTTTTTTTTTTTTGTGTTTTTGTAAAATAAAATGGATACCTAAAAAGTCAACAAAAATTCATGTGTCGACAATACAATATCGTGTTTTTAAAGGAAATCTCTCTTTTTCCCCTACTTGCTGTGGAAGATGAAAAGTTAGAGAAAATGACATGAAACTAAATTAACTGAATTATTGATAATAAAAAATATATAGTGCTAATAATTTTAAACTATAATTTGCTAAAATTTGATAGATATAGCCACTTTAATATATTCAACGAGGTATTTGAGTAAAAAAGAATAGACAAGTTAAATGAAGAAAGAAAACGTCTCAATAATAAAAAGGTAACATAACAAAAATTGATTACTAGTCTTATATATTACAGGGTTAATTTGTATAAAATCATTTAATATTATCACTATTGCTATGTACAAAAAAACTGAAATTGTTCATAAATATCAAATTTAGAGTAGATTTGATCACTCCGCACTTTACTTGTTAGACTCTTTAAGGTGTATTTATTAACCAGAATTGTCCATTCTTAGTCATGATTCACGAAGCATTAGGCCCCCGAAGACCAAAAGGAGTAAGTTGAGCACTTCTTGACTTAAAATGATTGAGGACATTATAGCACAATGGCTTATTCCCATCGGGTTCACGATGGTCGTACTTTAGTTATTCAATTCAATTAAATTCGATTGTCTAAGAGGAACGTCAACTGAACTCGATTAGAAAGTAAATCTAATTGAAGCTTGAGTTCAAATATTGAAACTACTATAAATTTAAGAAACGATATTATTTATCTATTTTGACAATTGTGTATTTGAGAAATGATATAGTTTATTTTTATGGGCCTCCCCTGAGCTGGATATATTCTTTGTAGCTAGGCAAAGCCAAACGATAACCATGCATGCTTTTGTCATGTTCTATATTGTTATCGACATTTGTACTTAAATGTATTTGTACTTCCTATTTTATTATAGATTTATCAAATAATCCACGTAAAATGTGAGTTAAATTGAAGTATGTGATGATTATACTATAAATACCAATGAAATAGGGCCATCAGATTCGACTTAGTGGTTCAGGAGGGGCTTGTTGGCAGGAATAGATAAACATATTGGGGGGGCAAAAACGCATTGAGGAAAAGTCATGTGAAGGGAGTTTCTTTAGGTCATTTAGATTAAAATGAATGACGACGAAATATTTAGGACCAAACAAAGTATACCATAAAATACATTTTTGTTTTTTTTTTTTGGCAAATTAAGTTACAAAGCTCTATTGATAAGATTAAATTTTAATATAAATTGGTTATACTTAATCTCTTTGAGAGATAGCGATAAGTTACCGATAACTCAAATTTAGCAATATTGACATTTTTAATTTGAATTGCAAAATTAATAGAATCTTTAAATTTGATTTGTTTGTCATGTATCCGTCACACATTATGATATAATGAATAGAGTATGATAACTATTAAGACTACATTACATTAGGATATTAAAACTGTCGTTATCTCTGATGATATCATCTCGTTGTTTATCTCTCTCTCTCCTCCCTCCAATGTGTGCGAATAATCCTTTTCTTTGGTTTCTTTGATTTCTTTTTTTTAAAATTATTTTATTTAATTTCTTTCCACATCCAAGATATCCAATTTCATATAAAACATAAATTAATGTTTTTTTTTTGGCCAGTACATAAATTGATGTTAAAGCAAATAGTTTTGTGATGGTATTACTAAGCTTACAAATGAATCCATTGGTTTTCGTTTTGTGGATGTCAAGTTATCAATTTGGCCCAATCGAATTTATTGCTTTTTGCTTTGTAAAACAAATAAAGCCAAATAACTTTCAAGTTTTTTTTGGCAAATTAAGTTACAAAGCCCTATTGATAAGGTTCAATTTCAATATAAATTAGTTATACTTTATCTCTTTGAAAGATAATGATAAGTCACAAATGAATTTAATTCAAAAATATTGACATCTTTAATTTCAAGAATGAAAAAGTAATAGAATCTTTTTAATTTGATTTGTTGTGTATCCTTCACACATTGTCATATAATGAATGGAGTATTATCTGATTTAGAATCTTTCAATTTGATTTGTCGTGTATCCTACACACATTGTGATATTATCTTATTGTTTAACTCTCTCTCTAAAAAAAAAACATGTTTGTAATCAATAAAAGTTATTTCTTTGTATAAATTGCTTTCAATTTGCTGCCAATGCCTTATACTTTTTACGTTTTTTAAATTTTGCAGCTTAGGCATCTTTTGACTTTTTTAATAATTTGAACCATCTAAAGCTTTTACAAGATATAAATATTGACAATAGATTGGCAAAGAATTGTTTGATACTTAGAGAGATGTGGGTATCCTTTTAAATTTGGAGCGAGAAAAAAAAGGAAATATCTGCACGTAAAACCAAAGCAAACCTGGATTTTCACTCAAACACGTATCGCATACAAACCTCATATAGAGAGGGACCACATCAGTGACACCAAGACGACTCTGTTCCACCATCGCTGAAGTGAGGATTTCTCTCAGGTTAGTCTTCTTCTATTTCTCGCTGACGTTCCACCAGAATTCACGATTGAGTTTCTAGGCGGTTTCTTGTCGCATGATACAAGAAAACCAGAAAGATTGTTGAAGTTTCTTGATAGTTTCTTCGCATCAAGCACTAATTCATTGACACCGTGATCACGATAGCCACCCTGGATCGCCGGACATATTTGCGGCTACAAAGGGAACGCATGGCGGGGCGTCTGTTCTCGACCATGACGACTCAGAGTCGGCGCCCAAGGCACGATGATCCTCTCACGTCGCATGATGGAAGAGATGAGGATGAAGATGGAGGTGAACTTGAGGCTAATTTGGAGGGTGGGCGAGAGGAGAAGAGTGCGAAGAATGCGAAGAGGAAGGAGGAGGAAGAGGACTTAGAGGAGCAGTCCATTGACCAGGCGAAGCCGATCGGCAAGCCGATTAGGATTTCCTTCAAGAGGAGTGAGCGGAGGAAACATTACAAGGCATTCGAATACGATGGAAAACAATATGATCTTGTGAGTATTTTGCTTTTTATTAGTTTTTCCTCGGTAATTCTACATTGGATGGGATCGTTCATTCGTTCTTTTTGTTTTTCATTTCAAATTGTTCATGATTTTTGCATTGGTGTATTGAGAATTGGCTTTTCAAGATATCAAATTTTACCTTTTTTTTTTTTTTTTTTTATATTTGTTTTAGTGGAAAAGGCGGCTTCACTACGGGTTTCTTGATGTCTCCTTCGACAAATTGCGTTTCTTTGTTCTATATGATCATTTAGGTTCCGTAATTTACTGAAAGAGAAACCTCTTGCCTTTATTAATTTAGTAAAGGATCCAGCTAGGCTAACCGTACTGTTATATTGACATTGTAACCGTGCTTTTATAGCCACGAATCATTCATTATACTAGTTGGACTTATTTGGGCAACCGGAGTACAAATTTCCAAAATTAATTATTAAAAATGGCCCTTATGCTGAAAAATCACAAAAGCTCCCTCTAAAAGAATTAAAAAAATCAGAACCTTATCATTTAGCAAAATATTAAATACCTATAGGGAACAAAAGTTAACGTAAAAGTATGCCTTTCATATTTATTTTAAGTTTCATGCTTTGTACCAATATTTATTAGTAAATGTCACGTGTAATTTCTAAAAGAGAAATTGAAATTTTAATAAAAATCAATATGTAAAAATTATATGATTATATTGCTAACTATGTGACTAACTAGAGCAAGACAAAATATATAGTGATGGTGCACTTCACAATGGCAAATGAAAAATCATAGAACAAAGAACGAGACAAAATATATTGTAAACTTTAATTCTAAGGTGCAATATGGAAAAATTCATAGAAACTTACTAAAAAAGTAAAATTGAATAATATTTTCAATCAGATTTGTCTTTGATTCCATGTCCTGTTTCTGATTTCATATTTCTTACATTTGAGTTGTTGTTTTTGTAGGCTAGCTAGTCTCACCAAAGCCTCAAAATAGTAACATGTTTTAATACTATACAGATGAGATAAACCTTGGGAATTCTAATACAATAATTATTAAGTAGGATAATATTTCTTTAACTTGCAGGAGGTTAATACTATATAGATGAGCTGAACCTTGGGAATTCTAATATGATAATTATTAATTAGGATAATATTTCTTTAACTTGCAGGAGGATTGGCCATAATTTAGTAAGTTTTTTGTTTAATTATGCGTAATCTTGAGTAAATAATCTTTCTTATGTTATTTTTTTTAATAACGTAACTTCAATGGAAACCGGATGAACAAGTCATCCGGTTTCCCACGAAATGCTTTTGTGGCCAAGACTTAACCGTCATTCTCTGTAAAATGCGAGCACCATTAGTTAATCATTATGCTTTAGTAAAATATTATTCTCGTACTTTTTTTTTCTCCTAGAACACTTGTTGGCGTTTGTTCAATCTTGTTTGATGTTATAATGTGGACAAACGTATGCATGGCCTCACCCAAGAAAATTTTCCCATTGAATGGGCAATTAACTCCCCCTTATCGACATATGGCGTTTCTTTGGTCATATGATAATTGAGGCTCCGCAATCCAATGAAAAATTATGTCTTGCTTCCGTTAATTTAGTAAAATATTATTCTTGTGCTTTTTTTTTTTCACTCTAGAACACCTGTTGGCATTCGTTTGCCTGTTTGTTCAGTCTTGTTTGACCTTGTAATGTAGACAAATGTATGCATGGCTTCCCCCAATAAAATTTTCTCACTGAATTGGCAATTAACTCCATCTCCTTTTCCATAGGACTAATCAAAGATAAATGCATAGACAAGTTCATGTTATGATCCTCTTTGGAAAAATATTCATCTCTTCCCTTTAAGCAAATTTGGAAGTCTTTATTTTCCTCCTCCTTCAAACTTTTGCTTAAGTTTTTTTCTTTCCATATTATGGCTATCATTCAGGAGGATACTGTGCTTGTGGTCCCCGATGACATAACCCAAAGACCATATGTGGCTATTATCAAGGTAACTCCATTTTTGTTCAATCATAACGAATCAAATTAGATGATGATGATGATGTGTGTGTATATATATCCTTTGTTTATTAGTCAACTCCCTCTAAAGAGACTTTTGTTACCTGAGCATTGGTCTTCTTACTGGGCGAATATTTCTGCATTATGGTGGCTGATTTTTTTTTTTTTTTTTTTTTTGGTTACTTGAATTTTGTCTTCCCTCTTTATTATTTGTAAAAAATTTTGTTTTTTTTTTTTTTAAACTGTTGTAGAAGAGTTTGTACCCTTAGTTGCTGTTATGTTTTGTCAAGCAGTATTTAATTAAGTACTCATCATATGGTTATATAGGATATTGCACAAACCAATAATGGAAGCATGATGGTTATAGGACAATGGTTCTATAGACCTGAAGAAACAGAGAAAAAGGGAGGTGGGAGTTGGCAGTCCCATGACAATAGAGAGCTCTTCTATAGTTTCCATCGAGATGAGATTTCTGCAGACTCTGTGATGCACAAGTGTGTGGTACACTATGTTCCAATTCACAAGCAATTCCCTAATCGAAAACAAAATCCCGGTTTCATAGTGCAAAAGGTTTATGACACTTATGAAAAGAAGTTATTCGAGTTGACCGATGATGATTATGAAGACAACAAACAACGTGAGATAGATCTTTTCCTTCAAAAAACCTCAAAACGCTTGGGAGATCTCCCAGATATCGGTACAAAGAATGCTCATGCTACCCAGGAAGATCAGTTGGAGAGAAAAAGGAGCTTCCAAAGAAGGAATGTGCCACCTTTGGATGTCTCTAGAAAGGAAGATTTAACAGCCAAATCAGATCAACACTTTAAAGCTGAAACACCAGGAAGTTCTACAGGTAATACCTCTAAATACTATGCCATTTTAGTCAGGTTTAACGAACTAACTGGAGAAAGCGCTTGTGATAAATGGTTAGAGAGGCTTCTTCAGGTTGTACAGGATGTGTGCACTTCTGAAGGAACTAATGATGAAAATGGAACTAAATGTTGAGAACAGAAAGTGAAGGCATGGATGAGAATTTTATTTTATTTTTAAATACATTTATTTTCACTTGGGAAGTGGGTGAGCATCCATTAATTTGGTCAAGGTGCCAGCAGTAACTGCCCTTGAGAAGGCTTCACATCAAACCCTCTCGTCAAATTTTTGGAAATATAATAAGAAGTTGAGGCAGTTATTTTTCAATCTGAAGGTAAGAAATTGTTTGGCCTGTTATGGGAAAATCACCAGCATTCTAGCTCAAATCTAAGCACACATCCATGCAGGAAAAGCTCAATGGTTTGTCTGTGCATTTTGCTGTATAAATTTTCCAGAGAAAGGTATAAATGTGGTTTCTATACTCTTTTCTGATTTTTCTTGCAGAATAATTTGCTTCTAGCCCACCCTTTGTCAAATGGAGAATTGGAACCTTCCAAGATACTGAGCATGTCGCCTATGAGTGGAAGATATTCTATCTATTTGATTCAGGTGCTTGTATTATCAAACTGGATGGCTAGCATTATTCATGCCAATTTCTCAATTATTGATAAAAAAGAAATTCTCATTCCCACCAATGGCATCGTCCAGGCTCCTGGTTGCATCTAGATTGGCCTACAGACTCTTGTTACTTTGTTTTTAGAGAATACTATGGTACATTTTTTTCCTACAAGACAATTTTCATGTAATAATTTGTTGCTTTAGAACTTTTCGGACAAATTTCTCTACTACATTCATATGTGAATTCTCTCTTTAGAATTCACATATGAATTCTCTCTTCTCTTTAGTTTTGTTGTGAAGGCTAGAATGAAAATAGCCTTTCGCGAGTCTGATTTACACGAGCTTCATCAAATCTAGAATTGGATGTTCATTTGAGCAACAAAAGTAAATGCATCAAGAGACTCCAAAAAATTTGGCAACAAAGAACTCGACTCATTTTCCAAACACCGATATCCTCCGACTTAAACTGGAGAAAAGAAAATGAAAAGGGACGACACGATATTATCGTCTTATCTCAATGCATAGAAAGGTGCTTAATTCAGTTGCATCATCAAGGTGACATACAATCCTGGAAAGATCATCTATCGCACTCTGTAATGAGTTGCATTACTAGCGTAATGCTAGCATATGGACGAGAAATTTAGCTCCCGTTAACCTGAAATTTTTCCAATAGCGGACATCTCAAATTCTTCTTGCCCGAAATGCGGAGATTCATTCAGAGAAGCATCAAGTAGATTTGCCATTCTCTATGCCACGACATATTCCCACCCTTAAGTGAAAAAACTTTAAGCACCCTCAGGGTACTTCCCTAAAATGCAATATGCAACTAATATTTAAAATATTCAATATCCAGTATCACAATGATATGTTTAGATATAAAGCTCCATTAAATGACTCAACAATGCCGCCACTTCACACACACAAACAAAAAGTTCAATGATTACATCTGGTCAGTTTCATTCAAGCAGAATCGTCAGCAAATGCACTCAGGATTACTCATCAACAAGGAACAGGGCAAGCTGGCTTTGACAATCCAAATTCATATGCAGCAAAAACTAAAGACTCCCGAATATTGAAAAGAGAGAGAGTCAAATTGATACTTGAGGTTCTCAAATGTATTGTGATTCTTTGTGATCATGCGAAACAAGATCCTATTCATTGAGTCGGCATTGGTAAATGCATAGGGTGTCAATGGCGCTTCTTGCTAATCATTATCCAAAGCACAAATAAATTCCCAGCTCTCTCATAAATCAACTTGCATTTGCATCCAGATCCCAAAGAACTAATTTACTTGATTCATTGCAGTGATGTTGGATTAATAATTTAATTTCCATTACAAAGATACTCAAGTGATAATTAAAACAGATGGTACACGGTAGGAAAGATATTATTGTCGCGACCTCTTTTTTTTGGCGCCCACAATCGGGTACGAGCGCCTAAGGAGGCTAATGGCTCAGTTGAGATTAGTTATGCCCGAACTCTCCCAAGTCCACCATTTCACGACTTTAATAGTCTAAGTTTTTAACCTGTAAATCAATTTTTAAAATGGAGTCGCCACTAATCGATTTGGGGTGGGTTGATTAGAAACCCAAGCGAAGTATCGGGAGAAATACTTACTCCTGCGGAACTAGAGAAATTAGGATGGGGGACTTGATTACACTAATTAATCACTAATGCCCTTTCGGTTCCTAATCTTGCTTAAACCTTGAGGTTTTTTGGATGTTCGAGGGATTTTCCATGCATTTTTGGGAGGAAAAACATTTTTGAAGTTTTTTTTCTAATTTTTTGACATAAAAGGGATTTTTTTGGATTTTTGGTATTTTTGGAAAAATACAAGTCCTTTTGGCTTTTTCTGAATTTTTTTGGCCTTTTCATGAATTTTTGGCTTTTTTTTTGGATTTTTGGCATTTTTGGAAAATATGGAATGTTTTTATTTTTTTGATTTTTCGGAAAATAAAATATTTTTTAATATTTTTCAATATTTTTTGGTTTTTTGGAAATTAAAATATTTTTAATATTTTCCGAAAATACATTATATTTTTTTGATTTTTTTGGAAAATAAATTATTTATTTATTTAAAATATTATTTAAAATAAAATTTTAAAAAAAAAGCCAACTCGGGTCGGATCCGCGAGGTTAGGTCCGACCCGGGTCGGATTTTTTTGTCTTTTTTTTTTTTTTTACTTTATTGAAACGGCGTCGTGGACGAGCATTTGGAGACGCCCGGCCGGGCCCGACGATCCGACCCGACAACCCGCTCCCCCGGTGAAACCCTACCCGACCCGACTCCGACTCGCAACCTGTCTTCCAGCCGCCCCAAAAACCCGAACCCTACCCGACCCAGATTCGCTTTGTGACCTGGAAAATCGCAAATCCTAGGGTTTGCGAATCCACTGCGCCGAAAGGGGCGGACGGAGGCGTTGGCGGCGACGGCGGCTAGGTTAACGGAAAATGGCGATTGAGATGAATAGCAAAGGCAATGGCAGCGGGTTTTTTCACCTTTCTTCGAATACGAACGGTGACAATCGAGGCGCGGCAAGGGTTTCGGAGAAGAGGCAGTGACGGTGTCGGGACAGTGGCACGATGTCAGGGCCACGGAGGGGCTCGGTCACCCCAGATCTGAGGTGCAGATCTCGGCCAGACCTTCCTCAACCTCAATCTTCTCTCACTCCGGCCAGATCCAAGCCTCCACCGCCCGACGACCCCGACCCGACAACCCGCTCCCCCCGGCAAAACCCTACCCGACCAGGCTCTGACTCGCGACTCGTCTTCCAGCCGCCCCAAAAACGCGAACCCTACCCAACCCGGATCCGCTTCGTGACCTGGAAAATCACAAATCCTAGGGTTTGTGAATCCGTGGTGCCGAAAGGGGGGGGGGGACGGAGGCGTTAGCGGCGACGGCGGTTACGACGGCTAGGTTAACGGAAAACGGCGATTGAGATGAATAGCAAAGGCAACGGCAGTGGGTTTTTTCACCTTTCTTCGAATAGGAACGGCGACAATCGAGGCGCGGCAAAAGTTTCTGAAGAAGAGGCAGCGATGGCGTCAGGACGGTGGCACGATGTCAGGGCCGCGGAGGGCTCGGTCACCCCAGATCTGAGGTGCAGATCTCGGCCGGACCTTCCTCAACCTCAATCTTCTCTCACTCCGGCCAGATTTGAGCCTCCACCGGCCAGATCTGACCCTCTCGAGCTCGCTCGCCGCCGGCCTTCCCCGAAGTCTCTCGGTGGAGGGTGGGCTGAGCTTGCGACCCGAGTCTCCCCTGCGCTCGCCCTTTGATCTTTCCCGATGTCTCTCAGTGAAAGATCTCCGAGCTCACTACCCCTCCGACGGTGCTTGAGGCCATCTATTTATAGGTGAAGGAAATCCGGTCGACGGAGAGCCTCGGCCGCCGGCTTCCAGCTTGCCCACCGTTCCCTTTGGCTGAACCGGCGTCCCATCGAGTTTTCCAGCGAAGCCTACTCAGCATTAATGGCGCCCGAGATCTTATCCTCTTCGACCAACGTCGGCCTACTCTCCTTGGCCGTAGGCTGTCCTTCATGCGTCGGCTTCCCTCGCGAGCATGAGTTGCAGCGGTGGAAGAGAGGGAACTAGGAAGAAGAAGAGAGAAAGGGGCCGGGCTTTTGCTTTTGCTTTCCCTCTTTTTTCCTTTTTTTTTTATTATTATCTGAAAATAAAATTTAGGCATCAATAGCTGCCCCTCTTTGAAGGTGAGCTTGTAGAGGTTGCATTCAAAAACAAACCGATGCCTAAATTTTATTTAGCATGCGCAGCAAATTATATTTTATTTGGGATTTATTATTCTATGCGGAAAAAAAGCAATATAATTTTACATATGCTAAGACAAATAAGAAGTTACCTGTAGTTACTTACCAGGAGTGAGTGAGATAGGGTGTGAACCCCGAGTTTGGTAAGTATCAAAGCGTCATCTTACCTGGTGATATGAGAAGGTTGTTTTTCCAGGACTCGAACCATTCTTCGATCGCTTGTTAAAACAATCAATAATTTGTCTAGGACCCGAACCTCTCTTCGATCGCTTGTTAAAACAATCAATAATTTGTCTAGGACCCGAACCTCTCTTCGGTCGCCTTGACGGGAAATTGCCTTTCCAGGACCCAAACCATTCTTCGGTCACTTGTTAGAGTAATAAGTGATTTGTCTCGGACTCGAACCTTTCTTCGGTCGTTGTGACGGTAAAATGCTTTTCCAAGGCCCAAACCATTCTTCAGTCGCTTGTCAGAGCAATAAGTGGTTTGTCTTGGACCTGAACCTTTCTTTGGTCGCTGTGACAGGAGATACGCCGACCTTTCTCAGGGCATCTATTTGTGGGTGCCTGATTTGTATCGAGGACACCAGTTGGTACCTGACCTTTCTCTGGAGGTGCGCCGACTTTTCTCAGGGCATCGATTTGTTAAGGGTGCCTGACCACAGTCGAGGACGCCAGTTGATACCCGACCTTTCTCAGGAGATGCACCGACCTTTCTCAGGGCATCTTGTTTTTTTGGGTGCCTGGACATTTACAGGCATTTTGAAAGAGTACCTAGATATTCACAAGTACTAACCTGGAGGATATTTGGGCCTTTGCAAGCGTCGAGAGAGTACTTGGATGATCACAAGTACAAACTCTTTGAGGATACCTAGGCGTTTGCGGGTATCGAAAGGGTACTTGGATGATCACAAGTACAAATTTTGGAGGGTATCTAGATGATCACAAGTATCGAAGGGGTACCTGGCACTTAAAAGGGGTGGAACGCCTGGGTAGCCGCAGGAGTACAAAGTACTAGAATACTTGGATGAACACAAGTATTTAATGATACGAACTAGAACCACTTAGCTGGTCCAAGTGTAAGAAAGCATACCTGGGTAAGCGCAAGCACACAAAGCAGTGGAATGCTTGAACAGCTGCTATTATTTGGGGACAACTCGGGCAAGTTGAGTGTCATGAAAAGGGGGTACTTAGACGGCGGTGGGTACTCAAAGACGATGGGATATTGAGACAGTTGCAAGCACCCAAACTCAAGGGACGACTCGAATAGGTCGAGTGTCAAGAAGAGAGTACCTGGATAGTGGTAGGTACTTTAAGACAAATGAGGATAAGGATATGCTTACATGGCAATATCTCTGATCTCTAAGAGTATGTATGCTATTTGCACAATATGCACACATGATTGTATATGCTGTAAATTCATGTGATTTTATGCACGACAATGTCAGTTTTGTATCATCTGAGCTCCACTGGGGAAGATTTCGAAAGACAACATTTATTTAGAATGTAGATGTCTTGAGCATGCCAGATGAGAGACTTTCAGTTTGAAAGGACTTTTCACTCACTCTCATGGAAAGGCTGCTTTTTCCTGACCATTGATGCAAGATTTAAAAGGATCACACTTCTCACTGTCATCATGTCAGTAGGGGTCTGAGTATTCTCGCGAGTGGTACGACTTTACTAATGTGAAAGGTCTTTGTTGAAATTGTGATGAAGGCTTGGTCAATGGCTTATCAAAGGGGACCAACATGGTCACGGCTTTATGAAAAAGATGCCGCACGATCATCTCCAGGTTCGCAAGTCAAGAATCCTGCGAAAAAAGAGAATAATCTTGCTCGTACTTCTTCGAGCAATGTTTATAGACATATGAAATCCTACGTTAATTGAAGTGCCCCTAGTCTGAAGAAACTTTTTTTCAATGGGACGCAATGTAGGCTTGACTCATGTGTAAATGGGTGAGAGCTGGTGATTGTCTCGGTATTTGTCACTGGTCTTTCTTCTCACTATCAGATGGAGGTTTTATGGATCACAACAACAATTTTTTCTTGGCCGTATTTTTGACCAGGGGGCATTGGCCTTGCTTTTACCAAGCACACTGCTTTTTCATGCCCTTATTTTTATTCTAGTTCTTCATTTATGGGCATTAACCTTGCTTTTACCAGGTACACTGCTTTTTTATGCCCTGCTTTTTCTTGTCGTCGGAGGAACTGGCCTAAGCAAGTTCAATCGAAGTACCGTTATTAGACTCTCAAGTCTTCATCTTTAGTCAACGCTCTAGGCCATGGCAATGACTTCTGCTTTGTCTCAATGTGAGGGTAAAATTACAGACTCACTTGGGCTGTATAATGAATACAAATGCATAGAAAGGGAATTGCTTTTCATCATTCTAAGGCACTTAAATTAACGCGAGTGTTCATATGCAATAAAGACACTTGAAGATTGACGCAAGTGCAAGCAAGAGAAATTCTATCCCTTTTCTCACCTCGTGATGTTGACTTGCTTTCGACTTGCCCCAATGTGGGGTGGTTCTTTGATGGGGGTAAGGCAGAAATTTCACCAGTGTATGGGGCTCGATGGGGTGAACGATGGAATGCCTCTCATTATTTTGGTTATCGTACCATTCGCGAGAGAACTCTTTACCCTATAGTCATGAAATCTTCTGCACTCATCTCACAAATGTATAGATGGGGGACTATGTGTAGGATATGGCTTGCCTTCCATCATTCTGACGCGCCTCATCCAGCATGCTCAATCAATCTTGTATTTTCAATTAGTTGTCTATTCTAATAATTCTCAATGGAATCAGTGATTTAGACAGACAAAATCATCATGCAAAATCCATTTGGAAAGGGCATGTAGCATTTCAAATATGATGGAGTTTGTATTCTCAAAACAAATGAATGGTTTTTTACTCAAAAAAAGACCCTATTGACAACTTTAGGGGTTAACAGAATGGTGTTTCCGAATATGTTAGATTTTGAACATCAAAAGGGTTATTCGCAAATGGGTGTCGATGGATTGCTCCTATTAAGTAGGGACACGACACAAGAAAAATCAGCCAGGGTTGGGCATCTGATCATTGATTTGATGGGCCAATCTGTTTTTGCCCTTGTAGAATAGAAGATGTACAAGTAGATCAATTAGTCTGGCCAAAATCAAATGTGAGTTAAGGCTTGAAGATTTTCTATCATTTTCCTTGGTGATTACTCATTACGCCATTTTGCTTAGGAGAGCTTATCATGCCTCTCGCTAATTTGTTATCTTTGTTTTTGACAATCCTTCATTGGTTTGCAATTGATTGGATAGACCTGAGGCATCAGGAAGATATGAAGTTCACTAGGCTAAGGCGCCAGTGGTGTCTGTAGGGCGTTTTTTCATTTAACCGAATCGGCTCCTGTATGACACGTCTTTTTACACGAAGTCAGGTGATACGAGTCTTTTCCATGTACTAGCTTGGCCAATATTGATTTGCCAAACCTAACCATCAAGTTTGGTTCTTGAATCCCAATACTTCCTGTCAATAGGGAAAATATGTCAAAAGTGAGTTTAGATACTGGGAATATTGGAAACGATACCAAATTACTCTTCCTAGAGTTTGTATTTGCTGACTCTTTAGGAATACTTGAATGTCAATGACGGTCTTTTGTCTTTGACACAGTTCGATGTCTCTTTTGATTGGCCCTTCTCATTTGTGGCCCTGTGTACATGATTGATGATTTGCAATGCCTTCCTTCTGTGGAATTCTGTCTTAGACCATATGACCATTAGCAGCATTGAGCAAAGTCATGTACTTCAAGCTTCTATGGAATTTGAGATGGACAATCAAAACTTCCAATTCTCCGGTGGTAATTATTTCTTGTGAGAGCCAGCGTCTAGAACAAAAAGTGAGGTATCCCGGTTCTAAGGTCTCTGTCTGGGATAGAGGGCTTTTTTTATTTAACCGGATTGATTCCTGGATGACACGTCTTTTACACCAAATTAAGTGAATTCGTCATGGGTCACTCCTATGCGTTTGTTCAAATTATTCCATCGAGTTTGTTGCTTGATTCCTGATATTTCTTTAAATGCTGGTGATTACCATTCATTCTTCTTCATTGAATCACCCAAGTACATCACTCATATATATAAAAGGTGCATGGGCATTTTCATTCCGATAGAGAAATGCTTGGCAATGCCAGACAATGAACATCTTTCAAGGGTAGTACTTTTTTACAGCATCGGAATTGACCGGTTTGGAGAATTCCCGCCCATCTATTTCAGTTAGGATCAAGGCTCCTCCGGGGAGTATCTTCTTTATTACATAGGGACCCTTGTAATTTGGGGCAAACTTGCCTCCGGGCTTTGGAAAGATTGGTAGTGTCTTTCTCAAGACTAGCTTGTTTACCTCAAAGTGCTTGGGTCGCACCTTTTGATTGAACGATTGAGCTACCCTCTGTTGGTAACACTGACCATGACAGAGGGCTTTCAGTCATTTTTCGTCGATCATATTTAGTTGCTCGAGCCTTTGTTGTGTCCATTCTTCCTTGGACAATCCTGCTTGGGATAAAATTCACAGGGAATGTATTTCTACTTCTACAGGCAAAACCGCCTCCATGCCGTAAACTAGGGAAAAAGGCGTTGCCCCAATGGAAGTTCGAATCAAAGTTCGATATGCTGTTAGTGCGAAAGGTAACCTCTCATGCCAGTCGCGGTAGTTTTCAGCTGTCTTTGATAGGATTCTCTTGATGTTCTTGTTGGCAGCTTCCATGGCTCTATTCATTTGTGGGCGATAAGGGGACAAGTTCAGGTGTTGGATTTTGAACTCAAAAAACAATTGATCAATCACCTTGTTGTTTAGGTTTGACCCATTGTCGGTGACGATAGCTTCCGGTACGCTATAACGGGCGATTATGTCACGTTTGATGAACTTCATAACGTTTTGTGCAGTTACGCTTGCATAGGATGCGGCTTCAATCCATTTTGAGAAGTAATCGATTGCGACCAAAATGAACCGGTGCCCGTTTGATGCCTTCGGGTTGATTGGGCCAATTACATCGATGCCCCACATTGAAAATGGCCACGGCTCAGATAACTGATGCAATTCAGTTGGAGGGACATTTATCTTGTCTCCGTGAATTTGACAACGATGACAGCTTCGCACATGTTGGGCACAATCACTCTCTAAGGAGAGCCAGTAATAACCCAATCTCATTATTTTCTTGGCCAACATACATCCATTCATGTGAGGGCCACACATTCCCTCATGTATTTCTTGCATTATTTGTGTGGCTTCATTTGCATCCACACACCTTAGCAGGACTAAGTCATATGATCTTTTGTACAAATTTTCACCGCTGACGAAGAATCTCGAAGCTATTTTCATTAGATATTTTCGATCAAAGGGAGTGCTTTCTTTAGGGAAATTCCTGATTCTAGACATATTTCATGATATCGTAATACCAGGGTTTCCCGTCGAGTTCTTCAGTTATAGTCATGCAGTGGGCTGTCTTGTCAGGACTCCAATCTTCAAAGGCTCTACTTCCAATCCTTTCGTCACTTGCAACATAGATGATAGCATTGCTAGTGCATCAGCAAACTGGTTATGAATTCTAGGTAAGTATTCAAACGAGACGTCCTGGAATTCTCCTACCAATTCTTCCAAGTAGTCGTGATAAGGCACTAGTTTGGCGTCTCTTGTCTTCCACTCGCCCAAAGTCTGGAGGATAATTAAGGCGGAGTCACCGAACACTTTTAGTTTTGACACTTCCATTCTAATAGCCGCTTGCAGGCCGAGGATGCATGCTTCATATTTAGCTATATTGTTGGTGCACGGAAACATCAATTTTGTAGCCATAGGATAATGTTGCCCATTTGGGGATATCAAGACCGCCCCGGTGCCTAAACCTGACAAATTTACAGCTCCGTCAAAGAACATAGTCCATGTGTCCTCTTCTACTGTTGAAATTCGATCGTCTGGGGAATTATCCTCTTGTACTTCCTTAGGGCAATTTGCTAACATATCAGCAATCACCCGACCTTTAACTGATTTTTGTGACATCACTTGGATATCGAATTCTGAGATTAGGATTTGCCATTTGGCCAATTTTCCAACCAAGGCCGAGCAATCGAGCAAATACTTGATTGGGTCACTATCAGTTACAAGGAATGTTTAGTAATGCAAGGTATACTACCGGAGTCTATGCAACACCCATACCAATGCGGCGCACATTTTTTCTGATTTTGAGTATTTTTGCTCTGACGTGGTGAACTTTTTACTCAAATAGTAAATGGCTCGCTCCTTCCCATCATGGAGGCCTTTCTGTGCTAACATTGCACCTAGGGATTCACTGTTGATGGTAAGATAGAGGGTCAAAGGGTGCCCTGGAGTCGAGGGTACTAAAACCGGGGGCTTCATCAGGTACTGTTTTAGATTTTCAAACGCTAGTTAGCAATTGTCATCCCATTTGATTTGTGCATCATTCCTGAGAAGTTTAAAGAAAGGTTTTGCAGTTTCGGAAAGCTGGGAAATGAATCGCGCAATGTAATTTAATCTTCCCAGGAGGCCCTAGACTTATTTTACAGTTGAGGGAGGAGACATCTCAAATATCGCATTGGTTTTTGACGGGTCTACTTCTATCCCTTTACAACTCACAATGAACCCAAGTAATTTGCCGGAAGTTGCCCCGAACACACATTTTGCTAGGTTCAAGCGCAACTTGAACTGGCGAAGCCGATCGAATAATTTCTCCAGGGTCTTCACATGGTCTTCTCCATGTCTGGTTTTGGTAATCACGTCATCGACATATACTTCAATTTCCTTGTGCATCATGTCATGAAAAAGGGTGACCATAGCACGTTGGTAAGTTGCTCCAGCGTTTTTCAGGCCAAAAGGCATGACCTTATAGTGAAAAGTTCCCCATGGAGTAATAAATGCAGTCTTTTCTTTGTCTTCCTCCTTCATTTTTATTTGGTTGTATCCCGAGAATCCATCCATGAAAGAGAAAATCTTGAATCCAGTAGTACTATCTACAAGAACGTCTATGTGAGGTAGTGGGAAATCATCTTTTGGGCTTGCTTTGTTCAAATCGCGGTAGTCGACACAAACCCGGATTCGACCATCTTTTTTCTTCATCGGTACAATGTTTGCTACCCAACTAGGATATTGCGAGACTTCGAGGAAGCCTACTTCCAGGAGCTTCATTACTTCTTCTTCAATCTTTTTTGACAACTCAGGCTTAGTTCTTCTTAGCCGTTGCTTCTTGGGGGCTACATTAGGGTTGGTTGTCAAGATATGCTCTACGATCATTGGATCGAGGCCTGGCATATTGGCATGTGACCATGCGAATACGTCTTGATATCTCTTTAGGAGGGCAATTAAGCTTGCAGCTTCTTCTTTAGGAAGGTTTGCGCCAATCTTTATCTCCCTTGGACCTTCTGTGTTGCCTAAATTGACAATGACGGTGTCTTCAGTAGTAGGGGGCCTTGCTTCTTCGTGTCGCTCCCAATTCCGTTGGACTTCATCGGAATCCTCGTCTAAATTATCAGAATTGCTTGTCATGGCTACCTACGATGTTGGTTTGGACCGTTCCCATACCCTTGCCTGCCGCTAGATTATTCCTGTGTCATAGAGTAGACAGGCTAAGGGAACAAATAAGGTTAGTAGCATGCATGCTTATTTATTTTGAAAAGGTGATAAATTGTTCTTAAAGATTTAGGACAAGGAAACATAAGGAGACCTGGGCCTTAGATTTCTTCTTTCATTTGACTGCTGGCTATCACCAACGGGCCGGTTTGGTGTGTCTCCTCATGCCCTCAAAATGTTTTCAACTTTATTTATTAGTAGACAAATTTACAAGGTGATTTCAAAAAATAGTTCCTTGAGTGGAACTGATGTTGAAAACAAAACAAGCCAGACTTTAAGAAATATGTACAAGCTCCCATGTAGGGGAGTATGTAAAGGAATTAAAAAGGATTCTACTCGAGCGGGTCTGCACCCATTTCCCCTGACGGTCCTTTCGTTGATAGCGCCCACGAAGAAGTCTTCATACCAGTCGCCAGCCACGTCTTTTTGTGCTCCCGGCTTTGTGGATTTCAGATCATCCATGCCTTCCCATCCATCAGGGACGATGTTGTGATGACGATTATAGAAACTTTGGGGGATTGAATAATTGACATAGTAGTCAAACTTACCACTTGGTTGGCCCAAAGTGTCCATGATTGCCTCTCCTCTACGCTTTTCCTTAGCATGCTCAAGGAACATGGTACGGGTGCTGGGTACCACGAGGAGGTGATCCTTGCCAAAACACAGCCACGGAGAGCGGAACGTGAATACCCCAGCATCCAAAAGATCCTGAACCTTATCTCTCAGGATGGTGCAGTCATCTAGCGAGTGTCCTAATTCCCCCGAATGATAATCACATTACTTGGATGGATTGTAATCAAGGAAATACTTGGGAGTAGGATGGCTCAGTTCCCTGCCGATTATCCCTTGCTCTATGAAGATGGGGAAAATAATGGCCATTGATTTAGGAAGAGGCAAATATGGCCGGGTGTTTCTTATGGACTGGGGTAGCCGAGCCCCTTGCCAAATCGTGTCAGTAGGGCCTTTTTCATTTACTACCAGCTCCTCATTGTGACGAGAGCGGAATGCACGGGTAGCTTGAGCGAAGTTTTCTGTCAAATGATGTACAGTCTTGTGTAATTCTTCGACTTGGTGTTGAAGCTGGATAAACGAGAAGTTATTGCTTGTCTCTTCTAACTGCTCTTCCTCAATGGCACCTATGAAAATGTCCCCGAACATGGTGGTCATGTCATCTGACCCCTCTTTCTTTATAAGTGAGGGCCAAGTTGTGTCTTCCTGGATTATAGGCAATTTCGCGCTTTCGGGGTTGAACCATTTTGAAGTATTCACTTCCTCCTCCTCATGCATCATCCTGGCTGGGCCTGGGAAAGTTTCCTCGAGACGGAGATATACAAGGCCGACTTTTTCCTTTGCTTTTCTATCCGGGGAATATCCTAAACCGATAGTATAGGGTCTCCTCAGGGCTTCAATAGGCTGACGGATGCCCTAGCCTCTCCTACCAAGCCTTTGTCCTGGAATGAAACCATGTCCAACCATGATTTTTCCTACCATGATTGCAGCACTTGATACCTCAAGAACGAGGGGCAAAGTCCCTCGAGTTTCGTGTATAGTAGACACAAGCTCAAACGATTGATAGCTGGCTTCGCTTTTGTCACTAGGTTCAACATAAGGGATGACCGTCTCGTGGTAGATGCGGTGATCTTCTTCTCCTCGGACCGTGATCAATTTTCCTCCAACCACGAACTTCCCACTTTGATGGAGGCTTGAAGGTACTGCTCCTGCAACGTGGATCCATAGGCGCCCTAAGAGGAAATTGAACACAGTGGGGATATCCATCACCTGGAACAAAATTTTGAATATGGTTGGGCCAATTTGAATGTCGAGCTCGATCTCTCCAACCGTTTCCTTCTTTGTTCCATCGAATGCTTAAACAGAAGTATATTGTCAATCGGCACTCGAGTGACGTGAGATGCGTTGCACTTGAATGATATGTAGAGGCCCTTGGTGTGTCCTCTACCCTCCTAGGGATCTCTTCATCAGAAAACACCATCTAATCTTTTAGAAGGATGGTACTGACGAACTCCTTGAGTTGGTCATGCTCAATCGTTTAGGGACATGTACTTCACTTAATACTTTCATGAGGGATTTCTGGTGCTTGACAGATGTCTGAAGTAATTCTAGCAGAGAAATCTGTGCTGGTGATTTTCGCAATTGTTCCACCACATTGTATTCGCTGGCTTTGACTACAGCCAAAAACTCCTTGGCTTCTTCGTCAATGATGGGCTTGGCAGGCTGCGTATTGGCTTGAGCATAGGTTCGCCCAGATCTCATGACTAAGCCAACATCGAAGTCGTAAGATCACGGTACTGCATTATTGCCTTCATATTTGTAGGGCTTGGGGATTTCAATTACTATAGCTGCTTCTGTCGTTGATGCTTGAACTATGGCTCCTTCAAAGATGCCTTCAAATGGGGTGGAATCCTTCTTCTCCCTTCCTCTGCTTAGCGCGGCAAATTCTTCATCCCAATTGATGATGAATTGCTATATAGTAGAGACCATGCCGGTGTGGCCAGCGTACACAATTATTCTAGCCTCCATCATCCTCGACACCTTTTCCTTCATCGTTGCTAAGGGTGGTATTCCATTGCTTGAATAATACCCAACTTCTACTAGCCCTCGATAGATGTCAATAGTAGGTATTTTGACATTTCTAATTTGACTGGCCTCTGAACTGAATATCGCATTTACCTTGTCGGCGTGCTCGGGGAATGGATTGCTTTGGACATTTGGTTTTGTAGTTTGGAATAAGAAAGCTTTAGTATCTAGCAAGTTCTGGATCCGGTGCTTAAGGGTGAAGCATTCGTCAGTAGAGTGGCCTACTTCTCCCATGTGATAGTCGCATATTTTAGATGGGTCATAGCTAGAGAAGCTTCCAACGTTGGGTCGTTTTGGCTCAGTTGAGAGGAGGTTCTTGTTCCGGAGGATTGCCAAAACCTGTGATAGAGATCCAGGGAGCAGAGTGAATTGTCTTTTGTTGTTGTAGCGCTAGGGTGGTTGATGACCGGTGGTCTGTTGTTGGCCTGTGCTTGCCTCAACGGTTGAGAGGTGACCGGTATTTGCAGTGTAGGTTGCATTGACATCTACCAAGAGTTCTTTATCTTTTTTCATGTTGAGCCTTCTGCTGACGAGTGCAGGCTCAGTGAACCAACCATCCCTTAACCCTATCTCAATCTGCTCTCCTACTGGAATGAGTTGATTGAACAATTCAGCGATCGTAGTCACCATTCGATTGCGGTATTCATAAGAGAAGGTTTTGATAAACATTTTTCTTAGCTCGAAATCAGTTGGTTTGGGACTGATTTGGGCAGCTAGATTCCTCCATCTAATAGCATATTCTTTGAAAGATTCATGTTTTTTCTTTTCCGTGCGCTCGAGATCTTCACGAGAAGGGGTAATGTCCATTATGAACTTTGTACTGCTTGAGGAATGCCTCACTTGCTTCACTCCATGTTTCAAGGAGGTTTATATTTTTTGTGATGTACCACCTTAGGGCGGGACCTACTAGACTTGACTGGAACAACTGGATCATTAGAGGTACATTATTAACGTATTGGGTCATCCGAACCAGGTACATTTGTAAATGAGCCATTGGGCAAGTCGTGCCATCGTACTTTTCAAACTCAGGCATTTTGAATTTTTCTGGCATTTTGACCTTGGAGTAGATGGAGAGGTCTATTGGAGTAGGACCTTGAAGGCCCTGCAGTCGTTTTAGCCTCTCTTCAAGCTTCTTAAGGCATTTGTCATGCTCAATTTTAGACAAACTGTTGGGCTTTGCTTTCTCAACTATGATTTGGTGCGTGTCATCCTCCAATTCGGGCATGTTATCATCAATATCTCTTCCTTGATCACCTCAAATGGATGATTGTGGTAACAATACTTCGATTGAGGCCGGGGTGGGAGTCAATTTGCCTTGGATGGAATCTATCTACTTTAGAGTTGCTGAAGTACATTGAAGACCTGCTTCATTTCATTTTCCATAATCTCAATACGGCTTGATACGCTCTCTTCAGCCATTCTAGTTTAGCTTTTGGCTAATGCAATTATGTTGTGATTACCTGCATTGCAAAAAAACGGAGAGAACGTAAGCCAGGGAAACGTATGGAACACTGGCCCATGGCAAGGGTCGAGTCATTTTTATTTATTAACAGGGGATTTATACAATGCCAAAAGGGCCTTTCAAACAGGGTAGAACGATCATAAATATTCACATCAAAAGCTAAGCTGCCCATTTTTATATGTGGTAGGAAGTTCCAGTCTTATGAAGCCGCTTGTTCCTTCGTACTAGCTTTGATATGTGTCTCCTGCTTGTTGCCAAACTCTTTTCAAGAGATTCAATTCGCCCTTGCAAAGTAAGTTTGTCAACTACATCGGGGATTACTGGTCGCAGCTCCTCGGGAATTATATGGTTGAGGATGTAGAATGTGGATGCATGATGGGCTTTTTCCTGCCCCTTCAACCTTCTGGGTATGACAATTTTTTTGGTGTGACATCTACTCCATGCATTCTGAATTATGCGGATCTCCTCCAAGTAGTTGTAGTCTGTACGGGTGAAAAGGATTCGGAACAATCCCGATTTGAGTGGTGGCGGGATTTCTTGGAGGACCTCAGACCGACGAGCCACCCTATATGGATAATATGAGGTAGCTCCGGAGAGGCCCAGCAACGGGATGGGGTCATAATAATTAAGCGCAAAGCGTGCCTCTCCTGCAATGAACCATTTAGTTCGCCATAGGAATGTCTCAAGGACCGGGTCTTTTAGCAAGTTAATCCACCGAGAATATTCCTTGTTGGGAGAGTATTTTTCCAAGCTTTGAAACTTTTGCAGTGGGTGTTTGAATTCGTTGATTTCAAATATTTGCATGAGGTGCCCAAATCCTTTGATATGGGAAAAGAACCACATTTGTAAAATTTATGGGGCGGCCCTCATGATTTTTCCTTTGTTTTCCTTAAAATGATTAAGGGATAAGAATGTTTCGGCTAAAACCATGTTCACATATCCTGCTCCAAAAATGGCTTGATTTATCACCCATGCGATTGAAGGATTTATAGCATTCTTTCGATAGGGGAAGATAATAAATCCAAAGAATGCTAAGAGGAAGATCTTGGTTTTTTGAGTCATTGATTGTTTTTCAAAACATTCAGTTAAAGATGATAGCGGGAAAGCATTGTTGTTGGCTTGAACAATTTCTCTTACTGAATGATTTTTTAGAAACCGTGATAGACTAACCATAGGGTCAATGCCAATTGGTGGCTTGGCAAGCTCCCCTCCCAAGGGCATTCCTATGGCGAGACTGTACTCTTCCAATGGTGGAGTCAGTTCAAATTTTCCAAACACAAAGATAGATGTTTCAGGACACCAGAAATGCGGTAGTGCTTGCATGACTCCAAAGTGGATATTGATTTGGAGCAATGGGAGGAGATGACCGATTCTTGCTTTGACACGCTCTTAGCCAAGCTGATCTAACTGCTTCCACCATCTGAGAAGCTCTTCCTTGGGGGTAGGAATGAACTGGATATCAATTCTTCCCATCACATATAAGAAAGGGAAATACACAACCCGACCCTATTTTGCCATGAGCCGAAAAGATCGAGTAAAAGTAAATAAATTACTTTGCTTTTAAAGAAAATGGCAAGCACAGAGACATACAGATGGGATGTGCGGCTCGATTTCTAACTGAGAATGTTTGTTGAAATTAAAAGGGTATCTGCCCGTCGCAGTCTCGCGTTAGCAGCATACCCTTCTAACCTCGGCTAAGAAATTCGGGGAAAAGAAAGGCAACCTCTACATCGCAGTCTCGCGTTTGAGGTTGTATCTTTCTTAACACCATCCTAGAAATCCTATGGCGGCCCAGGTCCGGCGGCCGGGTTGTGTGTGCCTTGTGTAGTGTTAAAATAGTAAAACATGCACAATAGTTTATAATCACAAGATAATCTATTTTAAGCAAAATAAATTTCTAAGCTACTGACCTGCATAAAGGAAAAAAAACCTAAGTTAGTAAGGAAATTAAACAAGACAAAAAAGGCCTAAGTCCTCAAAAATTGTCCCAAGCGGAGTTGCCAAGCTGTAGCGACCTCTTTTTTTTGGCACCCGCAATCGGGTACGAGCGCCTAATGAGGCTAATGGCTCGGCTGAAATTAGTTATGCCCGGACTCTCCCAAGTCCACCAATTCACGACTTTAATAGTCTAAGTTTTTAACTTGTAAATCAATTTTTAAAATGGAGTCGCCACTAATCGATTTGGGGTGGGTTGATTAGAAACCCAAGCGAAGTATCGGGAGAAATACTCACTCCTGCGCAACTAGAGAAATTAGGATCGGGGACTTGATTACACTAGTTAATCACTAATGCCCTTTCGGTACCTAATCTTACTTAAACCTTGAGGTTTTTTTGATGTTCGAGGGATTTTCCATGCATTTTTAGGAGGAAAAACATTTTTGAGTTTTTTTCTAATTTATTGGACATAAAAGGGATTTTTTTTTGGATTTTTGGTATTTTTGGAAAAATACAAGTCTTTTTAGCTTTTTCATGAATTTTTGGCTTTTTTTGGATTTTTGGCATTTTTTGGAAAATATAGAATATTTTTTATTTTTTTTATTTTTTGGAAAATATAATATTTTTTAATATTTTTCAATATTTTTTGGTTTTTTTGGAAATTAAAATATTTTTTAATATTTTTCGAAAATAATTATATTTTTTTGATTTTTTTGGAAAATAAATTATTTATTAATTAATTAATTATTTAAAATATTATTTAAAATAAAATTTTAAAAAAGCTGACCCGGGTCGGATTTTTTTGTCTTTTTTTTTTTTTTTTTTACTTTATTGAAACGGTGTCGTGGTCGAGCATTTGGAGACGCCCGGCCCGACCCGATGACCTCGACCCGACAACCCGCTCCCCCCGGCGAAACCCTACCCGACCCGGCTCCGACTCGCGACCCATCTTCCAGCCGCCCCAAAAACACGAACCCTACCCGACCCGGATCCGCTTCGTGACCCGGAAAATCGCAAACCCTAGGGTTTGCGAATCCGCGACACCGAAGGGGGATGGAGGGCGGGCGGCGACGGCAAATACGGCACTAGGTTAACGGAAAACGGCGATTGATATGAATAGCAAAGGCAACGGCAGCGGGTTTTTTCACCTTTCTTTGAATAGGAACGGCGACGATCGAGGCGCGGCGAGGGTTTCTAGGAGAAGAGGCAGCGACGGCGTCATGACGGTGGCACGATGTCAGGGCCGCGGAGGGGCTCGGTTACCCCAGATCTGAGGCGCGGATCTCGGCCGGACCTTCCTCAGCCTCGATCTTCTCTCACTCCGGCCAGATCCGAGCCTCCACCGGCTAGATCTGACCTTCTCAAGCTCGCTCGCCACCGGCCTTCCCCGAAGTCTCTCGGTGGAGGATGGGCTGAGCTCGCAACCCGAGTCTCCCTTGCGCTCGCCCTTTGATCTTTCCCGATGTCTCTTAGTGAAAGATCTCCGAGCTCGCCGCCCCTCCGACGGTGCTTGCGGCCGTCTATTTATAGGCGAAGGAAATCCGGTCGATGGAGAGCCTCGGCCGCCGGCTTCCAGCTTGCCCACCGGTTCCCTTTGGCTGAACCGGCGTCCCATCGAGCTTTCTAGCGAAGCCTGCTCAGCATTAATGGCACCCGAGATCTTATCCTCTCCGGCCGACGTCGGCCTACTCTCCATGGCCGTAGGCCATCCTTCGCGTGTCGGCTTCACTCGCGTGCGTGAGTTGCAACGGCGGAAGAGAGGGAACCAGGAAGAAGAAGAGAGAAAGGGGCCGGGCTTTTGCTTTTGCTTTCCCTCTTTTTTATTTTTATTTGTTTTATTTTATTATTATCCGAAAATAAAATTAAGGCGTCAACAATTATAAACACCCATTATCAGTCTCCAAACATAATCCACACATATTACATGATTAACCAGCAACCATCCCATCTTCTAAACTAACTTAGAGACCTAGAAAGGTAGCCTTGCCATAATAGAAAAAGGGTACTTAGAATTTGATTGAATCATGAATAACTTTGCTCTATACTCCCAAATTTACATGTATCAAAATAGGCAAACCAAGAATCATCTGCATAAAAAACTTACACTTACCTTCCATTCACATTACAAAGACCTAAATTACTCATTCATTGTGGCAATGTAACAAATAATTTATCACTTCTTTCTTCTTCTTTTTTACGGCCACAACAATTTAACGCTTCACCAGAACCCAATAATAAAGAAGAGAAAAGCAACATCACAGAATGTATAAAAGAGAAAAACTAAATCAACAAGACAAATACTTTTTGGAATTAAAGACATTCTCATTTTCGGGCACAAAAACATTTGCTCATTGCTCATTGCTTAGCAACCATTCCAGAAAGTGTCGTCATTTATGCGGCCTATTAACTGAATAGTAGTTCCAACATGAATTTGTCACTTCCGTGGGGTTCACAAGAATCATGTGGAGCAACCCACATTCTTTCACATATAAATAAAATGCTCAAGTTTATCCGATCATAACTAAACCCCCAAAGCACACGCGCGCAAATTTCAGAAACTTGACATTCCTATGCAGAGCTGCATGTTCCATGAACGTAGTTTGAATGACTTAATCCACAATCATGAGTTTCGCCTGAGATATTCCCACGTTTCATAGCCTGAATGAAAATTTGTGACCCTATGACATACCCAACACAGAACAAAGTCAACCCACAAAGCTCACCAACACATACAGCGCACACTTAGATGAAACAGAGAAGGCCCAAAAAGAGAGACAAAGAGAGTATACGCATACCTGTCATTCTCCAAGTCGTTGGATGAAGAGCCCCAAGGAAATTCTAGAGACCACTAACAAAAAAGGAAACATTCATCAAACCCATGAACATGAAACTGGAAAGAACCTAGCAAAATGAAGCAACTGCATGAGAAAGACAACCTCTTTTCTAGGGTTTGCGGGTCACCAAAGCACCGAGGAAGTTACCATGATCATCTAGAGGTGTTTCACCATGTTTGCTCGTGTCGCCGAGGTGCATGACATGGTAGTCTAGAGCTCATCGACCTCCAGGGGAGCGGTGGAGGCGGCTTGGAGGCAAGCACAGACGCGAGCGGTAGAGGCTTCTTCGTTGCTCGGAGGCGAGTGGCGGAGGCAGCTTAGTGAACGGTGGAGACGGTTCGGAGGGGAGCCGCGGAGGGGTCTCAGAGGTGAGCGGCGGAGGTGGGCTTAGAGGCAAGCGGCGGAGGCGAGTGGCGAAGAGGTCTTAGAGGCAAGCGGTAGAGGTGGGGGACGAAGGGTTGCGATCGAGTAGCTGAGGAGTGAGGACGCTTTGTGTTTTTCAAGCTACCCGCTTAATTGAAAAATGGGTTGAAAATGGGTTAGAACGTCTAACCCATTTTCAACCCATATAAATTCAAATTAAAATTTTTTGGACCCATTTTAATTGGGCTTTTATACCTTTATAATCCACGTACAACCCATTGGTATAAAAGATGGGTTAGAAAGTGGGTCATAGACCATTTTGCCACCCCTAGATAGAACTTAGAATCATGGGCAATTTCTGGTCCTCATCCTTTTGGCATTTTTCAGTTGGTAATTGATATCTTAATTGCCTTTAAATTAGAAACCATGCATGTGGAATCATGGATTATCATAGTAGTCTTATATGCTAAATGCGGATCCCATACCATGAGACCAATTCCTTTTTTTTTTTTTTTCTTTTTCTTTTTCTAAATTCATTAAGGAAGAGCCTTGCTAATAGTTTATTAGGCTCGGCATCATTATTAAAAAAGATTTACCGTTCAAAGGATATCGCGGAGAACTTTTCGAGTTTAAATATTTTTTTTAAAATTAATTTAAGCAAAGTGCAACGTGCCCAACGAGATTAATGTAATCTAGATGTCAACCCTTTTATTAATCCCTGAAGTAATCCTTTGCTACTAGTGATCAAAATTTCCAAAGGGAGGATAATTGCCTCGCAAGTCAAGATTCCTTTATGATGGATTTTAGATTTGCTTTATGGTGGATGCATTTGTTATAATATTTATCAATTTAAATGTGATATTGTATTTTCCAATTAATTCTGATTTATTGCTCACATTATAACATGATAATTACCCGTTAATTTAGGGGTGGCAAAATGGGTTTTAGACCCATATATGACCCATTTAAATCATAAATGGGTCATATATGGATCATTTATTTTTTGACAAAAAGTAGTTAAATGGGTTTAACAATTAAAGATATAAGATATGGGTCATATATGGATCATTTATTTTTTGACAAAAAGTAGTTAAATGGGTTTAACAATTAAAGATATAAGATATGTGGGTCTTAAGTGGGTCTTAAATGGGTTGGATTTAGAACCCATTTTCAACAAAAACCTCACAATTTCTCTCTTCCCTCTTTAACTTTACAACTTTTTTTTTATAAAAATCGAAATTATAATTATAATTATAATCATAATTATTTTTCTTTTTTTCTTTCCTTTTTTTCTTTCTTCTTCCTTTTCCAATGGCGGCGACTAGCCAAGCGAGGCTCGAGCTTTCCAGATGTTGCGAGGTGGAGGCTCGCCAACGCTCGCCGAGGCTCGAGCCTCGCCATTCGGCGTCGGGCGAGGTTTGAGCCTTGCCAATTCGGCGTCGGGCAAGGCTCGAGCCTCGCCAGATCCGGCGAGGGGCGAGCTCGAGCCTCGCCAATGTTTGGCGAGAGGCGAGCTCGAGCCTCAAGCTTGCCGGGCGTTAGGTGAGCTCGAGCTCGCCGAATCGGGCGAACCTTGAGCTCACCGGCGTCGGCGAGCAAGGCGAGCTCAAGGCTCGCTTATGGCTGGTCGTTGGCTGACGGTTGGCCAAAGAAGAAGAAGAACAAAAAAGAAAAAAAAAAAGAAAAGAGAAAGAGAAAAAGAAAATTAAAAATTATATTCTTAAAAAATAAAAATAAAAATAAATAAATTTTTAAAATTTTTAAAAATAAAAAATAATTAAAATTGATTTTTTTAAATAATTATTTTAAAAATATAAAAATTGTCCATTAAATTTGTATTGTATAAAACTATTTTAGCAATACCATTTTTTAAAATATATATAAGCTTTCTTAAGTTTAGGCAAATGGGTTGGGTATGAGTAGAGTATAGGTTGGGTTGGGTAAAGGTAAAAAAATTTGCACTGCAATAAATGGATCATAAATGGGTTAAATAGGTCGATTTGGGTCGGACCATTTATGACCCGACCCGACCTAGGTATTTAACGGGTCTACTTTAATATGTTACCATAGCAATCTTTACGAAATAAAATGTCAAGTTGTCTAGTCCAAACTCTATCAATACAGAAAACACACCATCAAGTTTCGAGGGGTATTGGCTAGTGGGACAGAGTGGGACATTCTAATTTGATGATTCCATGAATCGATTGATACACTTGTTCAAGGTTTTGGGGTTTTCTGCATTTGCAAATTTTCATCAATAGTTGGAAGTATGTCGATCCTTATGTTTCTGCAAAATTGTTTTCAATTATACATGTTTTTCTTAGTAAATGATAAATCGGGATTGTTAGTTTTTATTTAAACTTAATCAAACAAGTTGGTATCAGAGCGGTTTATGATTTCTTCCTAGGTGAAATTCTTTGGAATTTTATATGTTTTCATTAGATAATGAATAGGTAAAATTCGGATCTTTTGTGGCTTGGAATAGAATTTCAAATTCTGCCAAATTCGGGCGACCCACCATGCAATAACGGATATGCATGGTCACACCGCCATTAAGAAGAAAAGTCTTAAGGTAATGGAGCATATTACTGATCGTCAAAGGCTAATCAAGCGTGTCCAATACTATGTACAAGGAACTAATGCCTCGTCTAATTTCATTTGCTCTTTGATTGGCAGAAGAATTCAGTTGCGTGTCAATTTAGTAGCAATTCATCCTCTATTATGCATGATTTATTACATGTTTTGAACATAAAAGAAAAATCCCATCTGCATGCTTTGTTCGAATTTTTAATTATTTTTAAAATTTTAAATTTATTATTATTTCTTTTCTTTTCTTTCTTCTTCTTCCTTCTTATTCCCCCTTGTTCCTCCGCCAGCGGCCACCAACTCGAGCTCGCCGGGTATGCAACAACAACCTCGGCAAAACTTGGGTTCACTGCAACAATGATCATAAGGCCAAGATGGGCTGGTAGGTTTCTCTGCTTGTTCAAGTAAGCTACTGCACATCCTATTTCGTGCCTTGCACCTCAAACTTCCAGGATCAAAATCTGAATCAGAATGCTCCACAATTCTTCATTATGTCCGAGAAAGAATGGACGCCTTATGGCAATGCCTGGGCTAAGCATGAAAAAGTTCCATAGTGAACAAAAATACAGAAATTTGAAATAGTCCACATGATCCTACACATAGATTTACTTATAGGCACTGTTTAACACAAAGCAGAAAAAAAATAAAAAATAAAAAAACTAAAAAAATCTGTCATCTACAGTTATTTAACAACGATGGACCTCCACTGATGTTGTGCAAAAGGAGCAACAACCGTCAAATAAGAGAAAGTGGGATGAGCTGTGAATGAGTCACCAAATTTGAACTTCCAACCTGCAGCAATGAGGGCTCCGCTTATCCCTATCCCCTTCTAAGGGTATTTTAGTGATAGGTTCTATAGGAATTGGACGACATCAGTAAAGGATCTAAGTCATTATGAGTAAAAATCACTTTGTTGAGTGAAATGAAGCAAAATTTGGGCACGAGCGAGTGGAGGGACAAAGTCAGATTCACAACTTGGTGACTAAACAAAACAAAGTTAACTAGACGAACAATACTGAATGCGCGTGAGAGAGAACAATTTGACTTTGAAGAGTTACTAGGTGATCTAATATATTCTATAAAAATTAAGTAAACAACCATAAGTTTTCTCAGGTTAAATTAATGTATCAACGGCAGTTTACTCGAGGAAACTTTCCAGATGAAAGATATGAAGAAGGCATCAATATCCACAACAGGGAATTTGGTTCGGATATGCCGTTCAACTGAAAGCTTACTCGCAAAGCAGTACTTTTCGCACGTCAACTTCTCAGACACACGGAGTCGCCTAGGAAGATAAAGGTACCTATCCTGATAATGGCCAGTAATGGCCACTCTCTTCCCCACTTTCCCTCACCATTTATCACCGGGAAGAGGAAAATTCTTGGGAGCATAAGGCAGACCATCACTAGATATATCAGATGAAACTGGCCAGGGATCATCATTTTTTTTTTACCTCAGAACTCTTTCCATTACTCTCATCAATGATAATGATCTTTGTTGAATCTCGTATCTCTTGACAATTTATTGGACCATGGATGTTTCCATCAGTCTCATTAGCGTCATCAATTTTCGAGGATTCTTGCTTCATCTGAAAAGTCGTAAAACCAGGTCAACTATAAGAAGCAACTCTGCAAAGCGGAAGCACTACATATACCACATGTACAAACTATTTTTTCAGGATCCCAAGGTTTCTCCTCAGTAATGTCCTAAACAAGTCAACATGCGCATCTTAAGTATCAAAAACCTTTCACGAAATACATCCCACACCCACTTTTCTTTTCTCGAATAAACCGCATCTCTAGAAAGAGTCCCGACGACCGAAAGATTCGAGAAGATCATACATTTCTGAACAAATGACAACAGGGATCCAATTTATACCTCCAGCCTGGAGTTTCCTAGGTAGGGACATACTCTATCAAAAGGCCCGCCAAAATCTCATTGCTAGAATTGCAATCTTGAGTAAGACACACCCACACAACATCCCGAACGGGGTTAATTCGGCGGGCTAATAACAGCGGAGCCGGGAAAGCTGCATCTTTCCAGAAGCAAATTGATGTAGAAACAGTCAATGAGAACCCAAGAGCATTCGACACTATCCTAAGGGGGACTTGCCATTAGCATCAAAGTGGTTACCTTCTGGAACAATGTCAATATCAGATCAACCCCCCCCACTAAAAAAAAACGAAAAAAAAAGTGGCAAATTGTATTTCATCCCATCACCCAAATGCATGCAGTGAACAGATTGAGACACGTAACCAAAACCCAAAACTCAAATCGGAGCAACTGAATCGGTTTTCGAAAAATCATTCCGTTCTTTCAACTTTCATCACACTCGTGTGCAAGTATAAACCGACACCAACAATCGAATCAGAGAAGCGAAATGGGTTCAAGCGAATGCATTCTGCAGCCTTGGTTAAACCCTACGGATGCCGAGATCTCCACACGCCATCCCAAAGATCCAAACTTTAATACGGGATTAGGGAAACCAATCAGTTCCTACGCGGTCACAGCACGTTTTTCAAATCAAAACTCAAATGCCACATGCACTTTTTCATTTTGCTTTCCTTTTTATTTTCAATAAAAATAAAAAAACTCCGTATAATCACATTCAATATTGCAAATATTAGTTTAATGAATTTTACTAAGATAGTGCATCGACAATTCTTCAAAAGGTATTGTTTTTATAATGTAATCAATGAATTTGCAAGTAATGTAATCAATTGAAAGTACAAAAATCCAAACCTTAATCTAGGATTAATGGAATTAATCAAGAATGAATGCTAGCTATTTCCTACAGGAAGACCTCTTGGCGAGAGTAAACTCTCGACATGATCTAAAAAAGTCAAAGCACAAAATTCAGGAGACACATCATCCAACCCGCAAATTTCACTCCGCCTTAAGCCGTTGGTCTTCAAGTTGTAGTAAAACATGCACACAGGCTTTGATAAGGTTCGAGGCGCGAACAATAGTTCACCAGAACGAACCGTACCCACTGGAAAAACTCGGCGGTCCGCGACAATCTCCTTCCAATATGAGGGCAAGCTGAAAACTCTCTTCTTCCATATTTCCTGATCAAAGTCCTCCAGGATCCACATAATAATCTCCTCACAAGACAGAGCATTGTTACGATTCACCATCGCAACGTGCTCCTCGAATTTAATAAGGAGGGCTCTGTGTATATCTTTGTGGGCTTCGGCGGGAATTGTAACCATGCGAAAACTCTCCGTCCTAACATCAAACGCCACCAGGTAATCATCCCCATGGACGCCAGGCAAACAACTCCAAGCCATATAATAGACCACCCCATCGAAGCAGACCTCGCGACCCTTCTTATCATGGGCTGCACAACCTTCGACCCGCCTCCACTTCTCTGTCCCCAGGGCGAGCACCCATGCCTCCATGATCAACCTGCCATCGAGCC
Source organism: Eucalyptus microcorys (assembly GCA_014182515.1). Taxonomy (NCBI): domain Eukaryota; kingdom Viridiplantae; phylum Streptophyta; class Magnoliopsida; order Myrtales; family Myrtaceae; genus Eucalyptus; species Eucalyptus microcorys. The sequence continues at coordinate 3,678,559 of CM024568.1, read as the reverse complement.
CTCCCATACTATTCACACGTGTGCTCAAAACCTTATGCTTCCTCTCGACAGGATCGAATCCAAAAGAATGCATTTGTTGATAATACGAAAAAGAAGCATATCGCTCGGTTATTCTAGGCAATCCGAAAGTCGCATACGTCCCTGTCAAGGGATTTGCAATTTGGATGTGACAGCCGACTTCGAGGCTGACGAGGCCTTCTTGAGACTGCAAAACGAAAGGACCAGTCCAGCCATGAAATGAAAGGGGCAGTGTAGCGATTTGGGCTCGACCGTTGTGAGGCTCAAGTTGGTCGACTGAGAAGACTCCTCCACACTCATCATCTGGGTCGTGGAAACCAACAAGGAGTTTCGGGCGAGTCGCGGAGTGAGTCAAATGCAAGTCGATGAGAGAGCGCCAACGAGTGGAGACGCAAGTGAATTGGCAAAGGGATTTGACGGGGAGTCTTTTTAGGATCTCGATCAACAGGTCTTCAGGGACGATCATGGAATCTGTTAAAATATAATATGCAAAAACAACAAGATCTTACAAATAACTCAACGAGAAAAGTAGAAAAGAAATAAACAACGAATAATAAATACATCAAATATTTACGTGATTCAATCTGAGTATCAGTACCTATATCCATGTGAAGATCGAGTAATAAATAATCTACTATAATAAGAGAAATTGAGTTTATAATCGCTCACACACTCAAGTATTTCTCATATTTAAATTTAAACCTAAACCTAAAGTATTTATAAATAAATATGTAAATTCACAGCACAACATCACTAGTGTTCAAGCCCAAAGCTGTACACAATAACTGAGTTCTTTCTTCTATGCTTTATACGACGGCTTGCGGCTTTTCGCTTTATGCGGCTCTTCTATATTCTCAAGCGGCGCCCCTTCTCGCTGAAGAGAAACCTGGCGTTTTATATATGTGCCCAAGTCAACAAATTTGACCTGGGCCCCACCATGTACAACTCCAACAATGGTTTGGCTACAATAACAATTTGCAGGTAAAATTACTTATGATGGTCATTCCGTTCTTTTTGTTTCTAGTTTCTTATAGAAGGTGGAAACAAACAGCCTAAGTAACTTGATCTCACTAAAGGGAAATTATAAAGAAGTAAACCTGAATATGACCACCTTCCAATGAAGGCATATGAATGTTGAATGCAGGTACAAAAGAATAAATTATCCATGCACTACAGCTAAGAACAGATCACTCAAGGTTCAAACAACGTAATGAATGATGCGTGACCTAAAGATCCAAATGTTAATTCGATAGCCTCAAAGGAAGGGCAAAAATAAAGGGGATGCTTGATGTAAGAAAAGACCTAAGATGTTTCCGACATTAATGTTGTCCCAAAGACATACATGAAGGTTCAGTCACTTGTTTCTCCGGTCCAAAGAGCTTTACAGAAGAAATCCAAGAGCCTCAGACCTAACCTAGTACCACTTCTTCATGGATAAACCAACTAGGCAAATGTAAAAGGAATTTCACAGAGCATCTTTTTCGTGGAGACATTAAATGGATGAAAATTGGGATGCAATAGTCCTTTTATTCAGATTTTAGAGGTTTGCTGTTAAACCGAAACGATTAAGTTGGATTACATGGGTTGAGCAGCATACTATGAAAAGAAAGAAAATGCCAACTAAGGTATAAGCAAGGGCCATAAGTCTCGCTAGATTGGGTTTCTACTTCACAGCAACTAAGACGTACAAAAACATTGCTTCACCGAGTAGTAAACTTAATAGCATAATCGGAGAAGTCAAAGGGGATCCATCTGACAGGTCAAGAAACTTTGAGAGGACTGTCAAGCCAACTATCTCCTAAAGGCATTCAAACACCAATTTTTTAAGAAAATATAAATTGAACTCTGCAATGGCAATGCATTTGAAGCATAGTACAGGAAATAGCGGATTCCCAAACAAAAAGACTAGCTCAACAAAGAAACCATAACAAAACACTAATGAATCTGTAGTGTGCGAATAAAAGCAGCAAATGGCCATTTATAAGATCTGAAAGATCCTAGAATATGGAATGAGTAGGATTAGGAAAGAAAAATATGTCGTACATTGCACCATATGAGGAGCAATACCTTTTTCAAAGAACTTGATGGAGCAAAAAGGCTTCATATAGTCCCCCTGAACTTTTTGCCTCACATATTTATGCACATTATTTTGATCCCTTCTCAATTTATTATCCAGTTACAAATGAATTTCTAAGTTCCACTATAAATACTAATTTCATTACATTATCCACCGGCAACAAATATGCACGATAAGTAGTTCATAGACAATCCACCGTCTATTTTTATATTCAACCTGTTCTTAAATACTTGATTCTGTGCTCATCAAATTATGATGCTAAAGTTGAATAACATAAAGATCATATGTTTGTGTACCCAAATAATTTAGCGTCTTTGCTAAATAAATTCACCATAATCACCACGCATAAAATCCATGAGCCACAGACCAACCACGCAGATTGTGCAGAAAACAAAGTATCAGCAAGAAAAAAGAAACCAAATTACGTGAAATAATTTAACATTTTTTTATACCATTCTTTCTTTCTACCTCCATTTTCTCTGCTTTGATAGAGAACAAATGGAGACCTGCACTCAGGGTGACATCACGCTCAATCTTCTTTTTGCAATACAAACCTGCAATTTCCTTTCCCTATGTCAGATATCATAATCATCAAGAACGAAAACTTTAATGTTCATCTTCTTCACAAGAATGCATTATCCACAAATAATTTTCGAAAGGAGAAAGGTTTCCAAGCTGCAGATAATATTCTTGCTACAAAGAACATGGACACGACAATTCTAAAACACTCTTGTTTAACCTGCATCTCCAAATATGGAAGGCAAGAAACACCAGCAACGGCCTATTATTATAAATGGTAAATAGTAAAGTAATAAAATTGGGAAAGGACAATTCATCTGGACACCATTAGCCGACACGTCCGCATGCCAAAAGTGATGTCAGTGAGGGTCAAATGCATCTTATAAATCTCAAGCAAAAGTATGTGAGCAAGATACGTTAGGTAACTGGCAGCTCGACAGTGGGAAAAGGAGCAATAACCATCTAGTTTAGCAACCAGCAGGCTAGCTGATTTTTCCTTATTTTAATTCAGTAGTAGGCCGCTCTCCAGCTTGTTTTGCTTCTTAAAGTGAAAACTTGCAAGCTCCAAACCATACTCAGCCTGTGCCTCGGGGACAGATTTCGCTAGCCATGCCTCTAAAAACCTATTCCTCTGGTCCACAGAGTGAAGATAATTCCTCGCGATACTAACAATAAGATCAAAATTAGGTTTTTCCCCTATTTAGAATGGCCAAGAAATAAAGGCTCGTGCCGTTCAAGGAAAAGGGCAAAAATCAGCATTCAGCTTCGCAAGCACCAGCCACATTATGATTGAAATCAAGATCGTCCCTGAACCGACAATCACTTCAAGGGCTATCCTCAACTCAGGAACGAAAACTTACACTTCCCGTTGAGGTTAGAATCACCGAAAGGACCGTCACTTCAACTTATTGGCAACGCACATCGCCTGGATAATCACAGCAAGAGAAGGCCGATAATCAATCAATTCTACACAGAGCAAAACAACGAAATTCAAATCAACAAAAGACCAAATTCTGAACGCTCTGTAAAATAAGCCTCGAGCTACGCATGTTCCGTCCGATCGTTCCCCTTTCTTCTACCTCGATTCCAGTTCCTCTCCGAAGAAGAGGATGCTTTCTTCTTTCTTGTTTCTATGCGATTTCCGCAAACGGCTCCAGTTTTGGGGGTTTCAGGCGTGCCCTAGATAGGAGATCAGGGAAGAATTTGTAGCTAAAATGCCTTCAATATATCTATATAACAATTTGGACTTTGGTGGATCCAATTTGATCAGTCCGACTATACTTGATCCAACCAACTTTTATTTCCTTTTGCCTTTTCAAATCAAGCCGATCCCCATTAACAAACACTTTTCAAATTTGTAATAACCTCCCTTTTTACCTAATAAATCTTTGCAATTTTTTTCTGGAAGGGGCACCATTAGGTATTTACCAACAAAGGATGAAGGAAAAAAAAAATGAAAGACAATAAAAGAAAACAAAAAGAATATATATATAATTGGATAGGATAGATTTGGGGTCCGCAGCGAGGGAGAGCTGAATGCTCTAGTAAAAACATGGGGAAAAATTATTAGGAAAAAAAGTTGCTATTTAACAAAAGTGTAAGTTCTCTTGTTTTATTTATATATCGAGATGTAAAAGTAGAGGATTTTGAGATTAGATATTGTGCAAAGTGCAATTTCAAATAAGTGAAGATGCCTATTTTTTTTTTTTGCAGTGTTTCAATAAAATGCCTTCAAAATATCCATATAACAATTTGGATTTTGGTGGATTCGATTAGATTAGATCTGTCCAATTATCCTTAATCCAACCATTTTTTTTTTTTTTTTTTTGCCTTTTCAAACTAAGTCAATCCCCATTAACAAATTTTCAATCCAAGTTGATCCCCATTAACAAACAAATTTGTAATTAAAAAGACTCGTAATAATTATAAGAACCCAAAAGAAGAAGAAGAAGAAGAACAACAACAAAGTTCATGATAAACCTTTGTACGTGTTTACCGTGCTTGCAATTACACTTAACTCTAATTTTGCAATCATAATTTACAATGTTCGAGATAATTGACAAGTAATCTATGAATGTTTACAGGTCTAAATTTGGACTCAAAAATTATCGAGTATTCTATGGACATCTAACTCTGTATCAATTTCACTTATATGACAATGGAAAGTATGTTTAAAAAACGGATCATAATCTTTATATATTATTATACTCTCTATTAATTTCACTTCATTATTTCTATTTTTACACACAAATGAAACAAGTTATCTATTACTAATTTGAATTAAAAATGAAAACTTCTTATCTTACAAGTTAGGAGAAGTTTTTTCGAGATAGATAAAATCGTTAAATATCACCTCCCCTTTTACCTAATAAATTTTTCTAATTTTTTTTTTTTTGGACACGGCACCATTAGGTATTTACCAACGAAGGATGAAGGAAAAAATATTAAAGATGATAAAATTAAACAAAAAATAAAAAGAAAAATACATATAATCTTCAGATTGATTGGATAGGATAGATTTGGGAACCGTGGCGAGGGGAGAGCTGAATGCTTTAAGGAAACTGTGTGGAAAAAATTATAAGAAAAAAATTACTGTTTAAAAAAGTGTAAGTTCTTTTGTTTTATTTCATGTAAGGGTAATATTCTAAAAAACCCCAAACTAACACCCATATGACAAATTTTTTCCTAAACTAATTTTTTGATAATGAAAAATCGTAAATTGATACGCCTATGACAAATTTATCTTAACTAACCATAAAAAATCAAAAACTGATATACTTGTGATAAATTTACCCAAAATTAATTTATTCGACTGCAAAAAACCTGAAAATGATACATTTGTGATAAATATACCATCCGTTCAATTAGATTAATACCACAAAAAATCACAAAATTTTATAATTATGGTAAATGGAGAGTAAAATCTCAAACTGGTATATCAATTAATTATTGCGTGTCATTCAAATTAGTAATTTGACAGTAAAATTTAACGAAAACTAACATAGAGAGGTTACTATTTTCCAAAAAAATCATATTAATGCCTTTACCAAAAAAAAAAAACTAACAGAGGGTAAATTTATCACAAGCATATTAGTTTGGGGTAAATTTGTCAAATGTATACTAGTTTACTGTGGCCAAAAAATTAGTTTGGGATAAATATGTCTAAACTGTACTAGTTTGAGATTTTTCAAGTTATTAACCCTTTTATGTATTAAGATGAAAAAGTATAGGATTTTAAGATTAGATATTTTGGAAAGTGCAATTTCAAATAAATAAAGATAGTTATTTTTCGCAGTGTTTCAATAAAATGCCTTCAAAATATCCATATAACAACTTGGACTTTGGTGGATTTGATTAGATTGGTCCAACTATTCCCGATCCGATCAACTTTTATTTTTTTTTTTTTTTGCCTTTTCAAACCAAGTTGATCCCCATTAACAAACACTTTTCAAATTTGTAATTAAAAAGAGTTGTAATAATTATAAGGAAATCTCTTAAATCTCTTGGGCACTTTGTAAATCTTTCCTAATAATTAAACAAATCCAATCATGACTTCAATCTCAACTTTTTACCCAGAAAAGAAGAAGAAGAAGAAAGTTCATGATAAACCTTTGTAAGTATCTACCGTGCCCACGATTACACTTAGTTCTAGATAGCAATCATAATTTACAACATTCAAATTAATTGACAAGTAATCTATGAATGTTTACCGTTCTAAATTTGGACTCAAAAAATTTTCGAGTATTCCATGAACATCAAACTCTCTATTAATTTCACTTATACGACAATGAAAAGTATGTTTAAAAAACATATCAAAATCTTTACATATTATTGTACTCTTTACTAATTACACTTCACTATTTCTATCTTCACACACAAACAAAATGAGTTATGTGTTATTAATTTGAATTAAAAATGAAAACTCGTTATCCTCCAAGTTAGGTGAAGTTTTTTCAAGATAAATAAAATCTTTAAATAATGCCTCCCTTTTTACCTAATAAATTTTTCCAATTTTTTCTAGACACGGCACCATTAGGTATTTACCAACAAAGGATGAAGGAAAAAAATGAAAAAAAAAAATAATATATACATATATATGTATGTATGTATGTATGTATATATGTATGTATGTATGTATAACATTCACGTTGATTGGGTAGGATAGAAACCCTTTTACCTCTTTCTTTCTTTCTTTCTTTTTGTTTATCTTTTTTTCTATCTTTTTCTTTTCTGGCAATCATTTTTATAATAGAAAAAAAAAAATAGTAAACATTTGATTAACACACTAGTAATCATTTTTATATCATTCGATTAAAAACCCATCTTCATTTATTATATAGCTTTTATAAGTTCTCTCACTCATAAATAGTTTTTAATTAAAGTCAATTTTAAGGGGAAAAGGGTTTCCAAAATTGATTAGCAAAGTGATGCATTGAACTCCTATCCGGTGATTGATTCATAACTTCTAAAGATACCTACTTATGTTTTGTTAAGTAACTTAGTATATTCATTTGAAACAAGATTCAAGTACACAATGTTACTACTTGCTATTGTTTCTCTTCGCTTTTGAACAATCCACATATTGCTAGTCGAGACTTTGAAAACCTAGTTGATCTACGAGCTAGTGATTGATGCTCTCGTCGTCTTTTCTTTTGTGATATGTTAATTTACACCTCTATGGGATGAAATTCAATCACTAGTTTTCAGATGCAAAAGAAAAAGTTTGATAAGTTGGTTGAAGACTAGGGGGCGTTAAGACTTTGGTTAAACCAAAGGCTCCGATGTATGTTATTGGAACCAAGATGACCTTTTAGATGACATGCCCAAATAACTGCTGCGCAATACATTGTTATCCCCATCATGTACATGAATAATTTCTTCTTCTTCTCCATAGCCCATATATGTATTGATCATCTAAACTTTAGGAGGCTTGCCATAATTTACAAGTTCCTCTCCGAAGAAGACGACGCTTCTTCTTTCTTGCTTCACCAACCTACCAAACCCGCAGGGGCCCAGGCATGGCCGAGACCGGAGATGAGAGGCCACAGACCAAGATATTCATAAATTCATCATAAATTTTAGGACGCAAAAGGAAAAAAAAGATTTATAAGTGTCATAAGTGTTGACAATTTTTTTTTTTTTTTTTTTTAGAATTTTCGTTACCTTGTCATTTTTGTCGTCCATATATTATTCTTATTATATGGTGTTTTGGCAAATAATAAAATCATCACTTCAATTTATCTTTTGAAGCATATATTACACTAAAAGTGAAAAGGACCCCAGAATTGCAGATAAAAAAAGTATCATAATTCATTTGGCCTGGAAATAAGACCGACCTAATTCATCTAACTCGCACGTTTGATTAATTCAGCATAGGAGTTCGTGGACCTATAAACGATTACGAAGTAGATATAAGCCATGTAACTCCTATTCGAATGAGAGCAAAATGTTTGTTCATCATGCATTAGGTCAATTATAAAATAAATTCTTAGAAGATTTTGCATTCTTTTTTTTTTTTCTCAAAGATACATATTCATAAAAAAAAAATAAAAATAAAACCTAATAATTATTGATCAATGGTATAGTCTTATTGACTAAAAAAAAAAAAATTATTTTCTTTGATGAAAACTACTGAACTTATTAGTTATCTACTTCCGACTCCGTATGGAAAAAAAAAATCGAGATGGGCTACCTGGCAAAATCTTTAGGACAGAATATGCAATGGTGACTTGAATCATTGAATCATGTAGGAGTTCTCTGTGCGAGTATCAATTGCCCCTGTACACGAATTCTAAAACAATGTTTCGAGTTAAGCTACGCTAAACAACGTAAATTTTGTCTCTCTAGTTCTCTTAGAATTCTATGTCTGCATTCACCAATGTCTTACTCCAGCCCATCCACTAATCCTCAAATAAATCCCAAATGAAAAACATTACTCCCATCAATGAATTTAAATAAGCATATAAATAATCGTTTTCATCACTTCCCCATCAATATCATGATTGATATCAGAATGGCGGACAGGCTCATACATAGTGCGTTAGCCAAGCATGTGCGGTCATGATCATCAATCGTATTTGTACTGAATTTCCTTTTCCGTCAACTGCAAGTGCTCCCAATTTCAACAAACCATCATGGTTTTGCTCCTTCAATTTGTGTATCGAAGAGACAATCTGAGCTGATCTAACCTATACTCATTTTGAAGGAAATAAAAAGAACTACTTCAACTGATGTGCTTATCATCCTCCTCCTCGCGTTTTTCCTCACTCTCCCGCACGTCCGACCTTCACTCTCGCTCGCGTACTTCTTCGTACCCGCGGAGCTCTGCTTTGCCAGTGCGCCGTGGCGGCAAGTCTCCTTGCTCCACCTCTCATGAAGATATTTATGGTAGGGTGATTGGTTATTTTTTGCACTATTATTATGACTATGTATGTACCATCTCAATCGTCATGTTGCTAAACCAAGCCACCGAATGAATGTTATCTTGTGATCCCACATTTTTGCCTCTCAACTTCAGATAGTCCACATTATCGTTACCATTATAATAAGAAAAATAACCAAAAAAATCATAAATCTATTATAATTGTATCAATTGGGTTTTGAACTCTCTTTTTTTCCTAGCAAATTTATAAACCTTTTGTATTTATGTCATTTCAGTCATTCAGCCAGTTTTGACCAAAAATCATTAACATGGATGTTGGTCATTTTATATGGCATGGGCGGTGTTGATAGAGATAATTTTTAATAATATTTTAACTTTTTTTTTGGAAATTTTATTTATTTTTTTCTTTTTGTTTCTTTTTTTTTCTTCCCTTCTTCCTCTAGCCAATCAGTGGTTGCCGGACCTTGGGTGGCTACGAATGAAGGAGGAGAGAGATAGCTGAAGAGAGAAAATATATGGATGCCACGCAGGATGTTGACGCAGTGCTATCAGATCCCTATTTATCTTCTTTGAGAATGGGGTATCGCAAACATGTCTAAGCCAAGCTCTCTCACAAAGCAAGCAAACCATCTGATTTTGAAAGCGTATTGGAATAGTAGTGCTCACTTTATTTTGTCACAGCCTTGCGAATCTAGTTCCAACTGGGCTTAATAATGGCAAGATATCAGTTACAGTTGATATTACTTTTTCTGCGTTTGATTCTTTTTATGTATGGATTTATGTTCTTCAGTCGTACTTACTTATCAATCAAAACTCAGTAGACGATCTGCATCATGATGCATCTCTTCATATATGCAGGCATAATACACTGAAGAAATTACGAAATGATCGTGTCCACAAAATAAACAACATTGGATCTTAACAAAGACGTCTTAGTCCTTAAAGAACGAAATATACTATCTGCTGAATTAGTAGGCATCATTAATGAGTTCACTGGCAATGTATGCATGCTCTATCACATATCAAATAATTCACACGAGAAAGAAAGGAACGTGGTACTCAGTAGTTATTTTTGGCTAACATGCCATGATCAATTACAATCACATATTTCCTGTCCATGGCGTTCTACTAAGCATTTTCTCATTTTGCAGAGACCTGCTGGGCTATTGCATTAAAGTACTTACGCTCTCTTTCTTGTTTCTTGTCATCTTTATATATCGATAATCAGATACTAGACTTACCATTCTCTGCTAATATCGATAGAACCGGAACAAAACCATCTACCGTAGAACTATGGTCACCCACAAATAGCCCATGATACCATCTCTGGATATTCTGGGTCAGGGAGGCCAGCCAATGTATGGTATCTTGTAACATATTGGTGTCATAGCCATGTTACCTGATTGAATTCATTGAAATATTGTAGATGTTGGTAACAACATAGGACATGACAACAGCATGCATGGTTATTTTTTGGCTTTGCGTAGCTGCAAAGTACATATCCAAGTCAAGGGGAGGCCCATAAAAATAAACTATATCATTTCTCAAATTCACAATTGCCAATATTAGGAATAGATAGATAATATTGTTTCTCCAATTTATAGTAGTTCCAATATTTGAACTCGAGCTTCAATTAGATTTATTTTCTAATTGAGTTCGGTTGACATTCTTCTTAGACAATCAATTATAATTGAATAGAATAATTAAAGTAACAATGATCGCGAACTTGATGGGAATGAGCCATTGTGCTATAACATCCTCAATCTTCATAAGTCGAGTAGTGCTCGACTTACAGTTGACATTCTTCTTAGACAATCAATTCTAATTGAATAGGATAATTCCTTTTGGACTTACTCCTTTTGGACTATATATACTACTGTTTCGAGGGCCTAATGCCTCGTGAATCATGACCAAGAATGGGCAATTTCGGTTAATATATACACCTTAAATAGTCTAACAAGTGTGAAGTTTTCCTTCTTCATTTAACTTCATTTAACTTGTTTATTCTTTTTTATTCAAATATCTCATTGAATATATTAAAGTGGCTATATTACTATGTATTTTTTTGTTATCATTAATTTAGTTAATTTAGTTTCATGTCATTTTCTATAAATTTTCATCTTTCACAGTAGGTAAGGGAAAAAGAGATATTTCCTTTAAAAACATGAGATTATATTGTTGACACTTGAATCTCTATCGACTTTGTAGTTATCCATTTTATTTTGCAAAAATAAAAAATTCAAGAAACAGAATGGATAAGATAAAAAAAAAAAAAAAGCGAGAGATAGCAAAATTTTCATAAAAAATAAAAATTATATTAATTAATTAAAATTAAAAAGTTATCCAAAAAAATTCAAGAAACATAATGGGGGGGATATAGAAATAAATTTTCATAAAAAATAAAAATTATATTAATTAATTAAAATTAAAAAGAAAAAAAAAGGGGGATATAGAAATAAAATTTTCGAGTGGGCTGGTTTTGTCCAGCCCACTTTGGCATTTTCCGCTTTCTAAGCCCCGTCCGCCCCCATCTAGTCTTGCTCTTTCTTTTTGTTACTTCTTTCTCTGTCCACCTCTGCCATTGTTTTCGAAGCCCACATCGAAATTAAAAAGGAAAAAGAGCGCAGCCCAGCCTCCTCCTAACCTTGCTTCAAAGGAAAATAACAGGGCGTGAGGTAAGCAAAACCCTAGGATGGCGTCAGCCATGAGAGAGAAACAATAGCAGACAAGATTCGCGTGAGCGACGTTGGCTCGCACGAGGAGGAGGAGACGATGGCGTCGGCCATGATAGACAGAAAAGCAGCTTGGACTGAAGGAAAAAATCAGCAAGATTCGCTGGGCTGGAGGAGGGGCTGAAGAAAACCGGGAAATTTTCCATCCATTGTTGCGTTCGCCGGATTTGGTAGCCGTCGGTCGGCGTAGGTGACCGTCGGTTGGTGTTGGTTCGGTGGTGATGTGTATTGCCGGCAACGACGCGTACGGAGGTTGATTTGTCGCCAATAATTCAAGTTTGGTTAAGTTGCAGAAGGAAAAAAGTTACGGGGAAGAAGAAGGTGCAAGGTTGAAGAAGATGGTGCAGGGGAAAAAGACAAAACAGGGAAAAGGACTAAAGGGAGAGAATAAAATAAATTAAGTAAATCAATAGTAAATAAAATGAATTAAAAAAATTTCGTTTTTTTAATCTAACTAGATCCGATTCGGGTACACAAGTCGAGCCAACGGGTCAGAAAGTTAAACCAGTCCAAACCCATTCCTGGATAATAATAATAAATTCAAAAAATTTTAAAAAAAATATTTAAAAAGCAATGTATGTTAATTGGGCTAATTTTATGAAGAGGACACAAGAACTATCATTGACCATCCTTATATCAACGAGAGCAATATAAAACAAATTTCCATGTCTTATTCGACAATTAAGCCCTTGCTATAATCTCAATTTCATTCAACTTAGTTTTCCTCTATAATGTTCTAATCGCCTTCTTATCTTCTATGTGACCATCTCCATTTTTGGTGCATGCTCTTCGTAGATTCCAAGCAGATAAAACTACATTGCATAGGATCATGGAATTACGGAGGAAAGTTATGATTAACTATTTTTGTTTGTACTCATTTGATGCGAAAGCCTTACACAACAAGTATGGCCTTTAGTCATGTGATTGATAGTCCTCTTTCCATTTGCCTTATATGGCAACAACTTATGGGTGACGTTTTTTCCGTGTCTGGCAAAACAACAAAACCAGCTTAATTCTTTTATTCTGGTCTCCTCCAACTTCTATTTGATGGCGAACTCTTGAATTTTGAGAACTTAACTGTAATACTGTCTTGTCGTTTGATGTTATACTCTGCAATGATGGCTTATTATTTATGTGGACATACTGATTATTGAGTGATTGTTGCAAAATCACTTAGGTTTAAATATAATTATATTTCTTTTCTAATGTAAACTTGTATATTTCCGGAATCTTGTAGGCTTGTTTTGGCAAGTAGAGTTGTTCCATTGATGTCTTCGACAATACCTTTGGGTCGACGACTTGCTAATCCATTACCAAGATGCTAGTAGTGGAGCTTGCGTGCTACCACTTTCCTTTTTAGTCTTTTTATTAGGAATAAATGCTATAATTAGTTCAATCAATGGCGTTGACTTCCCTATTATTCTCTCTTGATAAAGCAGTTTAGTTTCTATATTAGGTTGCCATGGGGCCAAATCATGTGACAGAACAAATACATGCGAAGTGAGGAATAAAACTCTATTATGTTATTTTCTTTTGGTACATTCACGAAGGACATTCATGGCCAAATTGTGAAGATGTCTTGACAAAGTTTCCTCACGTGATTTTTATTTTGTGAAGGAAAAAAAATTTGCAAAATTCTCGAAAATTTTTTTGGAATGCTTTAGAAAAATGCAATTGCATCTCAAAAACTCTCTAAAAGCCTCTAGGCTAATGTAGGTCTATGCTTCATTTTAGATAGTCATGCCATCGGCATGCAGCCGACAATAATACTATTCTATTCCTCATTCCTTGATTGCTTCTCTCTCTCTCTCTCTCTCTCTCTCTCTCTCTCTCAAGGCTCAGTAGTCTCTCTTCAAGCCTGCTCTTTCTAATTGGATAGGATTTTGTGCTTTTATGATAAAAAAAATTGTCGAGTTTTAAAAATTTTAATCGGTTCAATTATATCCTGAACTTTATGTTGAAAAAGTACATTTTAAGGACATAGCGTAGTAGCAAATTTTAAGTGGCATTTATTCAAACAATTTAAGTGACACTCAGACAAATTTTATTCTCTGGTACTTCTTATATGACTTTTAGATGAACCATATGCTCTTATTTTGCACTTTTATTTTGCACCCGTCTCATTTTAATTTTCTATTGGAGTTTATAAATGGTTTGAAGATTAGAGTACTTTGTTTTTAAGAAGAAATTTAACGGTCCTTTATGCATTTTCATTTGGCTTTAAAATGAATCAAATTTATTCTATCTTTTAAATATATATTTCACATCCTTCTCTCTCTCTCTCTCTCTCTCTCTCTCTCTCTCTCTCTCTCTCTCTCTCTTTCTCTCTCTCTTTTTTTTTTTTTTTTGATAATTTGGGTAATATAACTACATATTCTAATTGATGACCAATAAACATCAGTAAATTTGGGCAATTACCCCTTTTTTTACTTGACTTTTCTTACTCCAAATTTACGTTCACTTTGCTGAAATATATTTCGAAGCCAAAGAAAATGCAGAGCAAGCTTTCCACATTCTTACCTAATAATCTCTGTTTTTCCTCTTCTTCTTTTTTTATTAATTATTGAAATTTTAGGATAAAATTTTTCTGGGTTTACAATAATTTGAAGATGAAATTCACATTTTTTTTATTTAACATTTTTCTGTTAATTTGAATTCATAACTATTTAAAAGTGCTTCCTGAATTAGACAACCGATATCCATACGGTGGTATTTCGAAAATATCGGAAAATTGACGTATTGATGAATGCAAATTGATTCAACCCATGGTTTTTAGTCTAATAGTTACGTATATCATTTTTCCAAGCTCCCTATATTTTAATTGCTTTTAGCAAAATGGGCATCGGGAAAAACAAAATAAAAAAGAGCTTGAAGAATTGGTGTATCACGGGAAAAATTTAGGATGTCTTGTGGAAATTACTCCTTTATTTTAGTTTTCTTTATAGATATCTTTTTCTGTTTTCTTGATAAGTATGGCGAAGACGGGGACAAATCTATCTATAATCTTGATAAGGATAGAAGACAGAGGCACCCAATCTTTGCTCCTAAAAATTTTTTTTTTTTTTCTTATGTAATTTCTTTTCCTGATGTGAATCCCTAAAATATAAATCAGTTTTTTTAATTAATAGCCTTATTTTTTTATTTGTACATACTAAACAAAAATACTGCTTTTTTCCATCAATTAGCAGTCAAAAGGGCATCAATTGGCTGCTATTTCCACGGCAGTTCAAGTTCAAAGAATATAAATACATCACACGCGTGTAGACAATAATAGGACTTTGATTAGGTTTGATGCCTATTATGATGTTTTTTATGTTTGAAAAATACTAAGTACTTATATGGATGTTACCTTTAGAGATCACATTGTACCTTGTCATCAGCTATATTTGTGTTTTTTCATCTATGAATTCCTCAAACGTTCATTCTCAAATCTCCAATTTTTTATGCACACTCAAAGCCAACTACAAATTAGGTCAACCCCCACTATGTGTTTCCGCTTCCATTCTCCGGTGATCCTCCTCCAGGTCAAGTGGCAAGGACCCAAGCAAGGGCTCGTCCAGTTCCCGCAAATAGCAACGCGTCGGAGGCAACCTTTGAGTGGGATGAGGGGGAGCTGATTGAGAACACGTGCAGCTTCGGCAACTCCTCGTGGGAAGTTTCCTTCAAAGTGTTACGAGTAACAATCAACACCAACACAAAAAGAGATTCCTACCTCTTGACCAAAAGAGTGATTTTACTATTGCTACTAGGTCTTGTCATCGAATTCTGCCTTATCTCCAGAATTGTCAAGCTTTAAATTTGCCTTGATTTAGATTTGATTTTGTTTACTGGATTTTAGAGTTATTTGATCTGTTATTGTTCCTTATCCCGGACTCCTATAAACATAGGACATTACTAATTTTGCCTTTCCGTCAACATCCCTACTTCTCTCTACTTGGAACGACAACCTCCCCAGCCAGCAACGCTCAAAGAGCAGCCTTCTCCACAAAAGGAACAAGTGTCGTCCTAGCAACACTCACAAGTATTTCCTCCGCTCAGAAGTATCTCGACCCCCTCTCGCTCTTTCCATATTATAAGAAAGCTAAATTAGCCATTAACTCATGTCCTTTTGATTTAATTAATCGTGATTAGCGATTGCGCCTCTGGAGCGCGAGCTCGTGGCTTTTTTGGAACACCACATTGTGGATGCTTCCACCCTCCATGCGTGCGCAGGTGGTTGAGAATGTTGAGGAGTTTGAGTCGTTCCTTCCAATTGTTTTTTCTTTTCCATTAATCGATTGAGGAGGAGCTTATCCAGTGTTTGTCAACTAAACATATCTCGTCTGATTGTCTATCTTGGGAATTGGAATCAATCTGGAGTTAGAGTTTCTTACTCGGTGCATGTCGAATTGCCAGTTTTATTTGCATAGCTCGTCCTATGTAGTCGGATATGGATCGCTTGTTGATTGTTATATTTTATTTTACAAAGACTTTTCATCTTCTTCCTCTCGCTTTCACAATCTCACTTCCTCTCCCATCTTTTCTTTCCAATTCATCCAGGACTTGATTATTTCCTAACATGGATCCTCCAAGGAATGAAGATGAACCAAGTTTCAAGGTAGGAAATAGAAGGTCCTTGTGGAGACACTATAAAATCCTTCACGAGCATGCAGCTGACAATATCATGCGAGCATTCTTTAAGGACAATGGATTCCGAAACGTGGAAAGTTTTCTGACTGAATTTGCAAAGAACCCCCTTCCCGGAGGGGAATTATCAAGGCAAGTATAAATCTTTTCCTCTTACTCTCACAATCTCACTTCTTATCAAAAATTTTCCTCCCACTTTATAATCTCATTTATTGTCAAATCTTTTTCTTCCACTTCATCTAGGGCTCAATCAGTTCCCAACGTGAATCCAAGTCTCAAGATAGCAGATAGAAGGCAGTTGTGGGAACGCTATGAATTCCTTAAGAGTGCGGAAGCATCTGACAATATCATGCAATCATTTAAACGAGGAAAGTTTTCTTGCTGCATTTCCGCCTCTTTGAGCAAAGGAATCATCATCAACTTCTAATCACTAAGCCGCCTCCTAAACTTGAATTTTCAAATTTATGTTAGGTATTTATATTTATGCTTGAACTAGTGGTATGTTTAGGTATGTTTTGGATTGATATTATTATTATGTCTTCTAAATATATTAGTACTGGAGTTTGGTCATATTTTCCAATCAAGTGCGTTAGGCCCTAACTCTATGTCTTTTCACTCTCTGGACGGAAAAAATAGATTGCGACAAATATGTGTATGTTCTTACGACTCGTCCCTAATTGGCAGTCCATGCACATAACTGGATTTAAATAGAAGGAAATTGATTAAACAAAATGTTAGATTTATCAAGAAAAATTAATTGTGGGCCCGCTAACTAGTAATCTGCGATTGCCAAAGAAAGAGAGTTCAACATGACAACGGAAGAGTAGGTGGTGTAATGGGCATGGCAATCTCAATACAGTGGAGAACTTAACAAAAAATCACTAAATCGGCCTATCTTTCAGTTCAAGGAAAGCAAGAATCATTCTAGAAAAATAACTCTAAAATACGAAATAAAAAAGAAATAAATACTATCGATATCTAAAATAATATCAAAGGTTAGAGATCCTTTAATTAGGGGTAAACTCACATTAAATTTATCCATTTCTACGAGTGACACTTTGCCACGTTGACTATTCAATGGCTGAAACACTATTTACTTTATTTTATTTTTCCTCTTTCTCTTCTCTCTCTCTCTCTCTCTCTCCAAAAGCCCCAACAATAGCACAGAGCCCATCATGACGCCGCTGCGCCTTTGCCCACCCGTTGCAACGACTACTAGTCCTTGTTGGCGTGCCTCCAGCAGTTCGCAGATGCCGTTGCCACCTCTGACGACATCAAATAACCGACATGACATAAGGGGAAAAAAAGAAATCAGTGGACCAAAAGTTCCAAAATTAAGTGTAATTAAGTCTTAAAATTTGTAAAAAATACAACCTAGTCCTAAAACTTATCAAATTAGTGCAATCAAATATTTTCGTTAACAATTCTTACCGTTACCCAAAAAAAAAAAAATTCGTTAACTTTGTCCATTTTAGCTAAAAAGAAGAAAAAAAAGGATTTTTAAGTGTAAGCAATTTAGTTTTACTTTTTATTTTTATATTTCCGTTACCTTGTCACTTTCGTAGTCCATATATTATTCTTATTACTTGGTGTTTTGGCAAATAATAAAATCACCACTTCAATTTGTCTTTTGTAATATAAATCACACCAAAAATGTGAAGATAGGTTATTTTTCGCAATATTTCAATAAAATGCCTTCAATATATCTATATAACAATTTGGACTCTAGTGGATCCAAATAGATCAGTCCAATTATCCTTGATCCAACCAACTTTTATTTCTTTTTGCCTTTTCAAATCAAGTCGATCCCCATTAACAAACACTTTTCAAATTTGTAATTAAATAGAATCATAATAATAATAAAGAAATCTTTGAAATCTCTTGTGCACGTTGTAAATCTATCCTATTAATAAAACAAATTCCATCATGACTTCAATCTCAACTTTTTACCAAAAAGAAGAAGAAGAAGAAGAAAGTTCATGATAAATCTTTATACATATCTACTGTGCCACCAATTACACTTAACTCTAGATAGAAATCGTAATTTAAAATGTTCAAGATAATTAACAAGTAATCTATGAATGTCCACCATTCTAAATTTTGACTCAAAAAATTATCGAGTATTCCATGAACATCAAACTCTCTATTAATTTCACTTATATGACAATGGAAAGTATGCTTAAAAAACGGATTGGAATCTTTACATATTATTGTACTCTCTATTAATTTCACTTCACTAATTTTATCTTCACACACAAACGAAACAAGTTATCTGTTTCTAATTTATATTTAAAATGAAAACTTCTTATCTTACGAGTTAGGTAAAGTTTTTCTATATAGATAAAATCGTCAAATATTACTTCCCTTTTTACCTAATTTGAATTTCAAATTTGTTTACGGTTTCTAATCGGCTTAGACGCCATAGGAAAGACGTTGGGAAAAATTATTTTTAAAAAAATGCTGTTTAAAAAATTGTAAGTTCTCTTTTTTTATTTTATGTATCGAGATGCGAAAGTATAGGATTTTAAGATATAATACTGTGCAAAGTGCGATTTTGAAAAGGTGAAGGTTTTTTTTTTTTTTTTTTTTTTTTTTGCAACATTTAAATAAAATGCCTTTGAAATATCCATGTAACAATTTGGACGTTGGAAGAAGAAGAAGAAAGTTCATGATAAACCTTTGTACGTATCTACCGTGCCCACAATTACACTCAACTCTAGATAGCAATTGTAATTTACAATGTTCAAGATAATCGACAAGTAATCTTTGATTGTTTATTGTTCTAAATTTAGACTAAAAAAATTATCAAGTATTCCATGAACATCAAACTCTCTATTAATTTCACTTATGTAACAATAAAAAGTATGTTTAAAAACAGATAGACTATAGAAATCTTGTTTCGCTGTTCAATCCAGAGTGTCTTGCCATTTGATATTTATGTGGACATATAGGTCTTTGAGCGTTTGTTATGTACACCCATTAATATTGTCAATTGTGTCAGTAAGTTTTTATTTATTTTTTATATTTTTGTTACCTTGTCACTTTTGTAGTCCATATATTATTCTTATTAGACGGTGTTTTGGCAAATAATAAAATCACCACTTCAATTTATCTTTCAAAATATATGTTGCATTAAAAAAAAAAAAAAGCGGAAAGTATCTTGAGATTGCAGATAAAAAAAAAAGAATCATGATTTATTTGGCATAGAAATAAGGCCAATCAAGATAATTGAGGAATCTTGAAAGATATGCTAGTCTAAACAAAAACAAAATTATGATCAAAGGATAATGAGATGAACTCTCTATCGGGTTTAATAGTTTTTACCAAAGAAAAATATTTTCTTAATAAATAAGTCTATTCCATTGATTCACTAGGTCAGAAACCTTAAAATTCGTTTACGATATTGGTTTGTTAAGTGATGAGGCGCTCCATAACTCAACTAACCTTAGTAGGTCTAGGCATCATTTTCCTAATGAAAATGCTTCTTTTCTTTTCTTTTTTGGCTTTATGAGTTAGACATTTTCGCTGCATTCAACTGGACACTAATTTCGGCTAAGTAAGCACACCAGCAAAATCTAGCTATACAAGAGATGGATTAAGATATGGGGAAATAAAACGAGCTCATCTTTCGCTCGGTGGTAAGAAATAAGGGGTGGCAAAAAAAATCCAGCCCGGCCCAACCCGAGCGGGTTCTGATTATGTGGCTTCGCTATGGGCGCCTGATTATGTGTTGAAGGAGCAAGAACAAGCAACATGTTATGACTTGTTGAGCACCCTCTTTGTTAGATCCTTCCTTGATCATAATTATAAGTGGCTGATACAATACTTCGTTGCCTCCACTAAGGGGGTGTGGGTCTCTTTCCCTATCGCTACCATGCCAAAGTAGAAAGAGTTCAGGTGTCCAACGCGAATCACTTCTGTCGCCCACGACACAAGCCTCCAATTGAAATTCACTCGATTCACACCATGCTTTTGCGGCAAGTTCGGGAATGGAAGGTGAATTAGACGCCAGCTCCCTCGCAGGTGCATAGAGAAAGGTACTAATGTTAGCTGTTTGTTTGTAAAACAAGCAAAAGACATTTTTCTTTATCCTATATAGGAAAGTGGAAAGGAGATGAGCCACTTTACAAATACAAGTTTTTATAGTGTGTTTAAAGAAAAGGTTGGGGAGTGAGCTAGATCCCACAAAACTTGTGTGCAAGCACACAGTTATTAGGCACACTATACTAACTTATGTGCTCGGGGTTTAATCTATGCTAACCCCTTTATTTTTTATTATTTTATTTCGTATGGTTGTCTTATTAATATTGATTAGCTGAAATTGTTGTTTCGGTTCATTAAGTATTTTGGGAAATTATCAAATTCGAAATTTTATTCTATAAAAAAATATTTTTTTCATTTTATTATTCCAAATTTTATATGCATTTTCAAGATAATTTTTGAAATTATACTTATTCAATTTGCAACATTTATTGAAGGGTTGCACTTGTTCATTTTGCAATTATACTCATAGGATTCCTTTCAATGGTCGTTAAGATTCACGCGCAATCTCTTCTTTTAATTCCTCCGTGTGTCCACAATCTTCTCCAATTCCATGATTTCAGCACCTCTTAAGAGTAATAGTGTGTCCCGCAACAACTTCCTCCTATGACATGAGGTAATCGATCAGATAATTGGTTGTAATGTCCATAAAGAATGACATCATTTCCTTAAAAAAAGAGAGGAAAAAAAAAAACCTAGGAGAAAATTCTTGAATGATGGAAAAGGTGGGGGCGGCAAGGTCAAGGAGGTGGTCATTGGGTTGGAAGTCTAGGTGTTGAAGCTAGGATTGAGAGGGGGCTGGGGGTCGGGTGTGGCGGAGGGGGTAGCAGCGATACATGGAGGTACCCAGAGTGCGATATCGAGATTGCCTTTCTCCCTTTCACGAGCAAGCTTCACATATCTCTTTCTAACTTTACAACAAGACACCATTTCTTCTCTTCATTCTCTCAAGTAATGAGTCCCAAGTGGCACTCATCACTGACAATTTTAGCACAGGGCTCAACCTTGGCTCACAGATACAATTTTGTTAATCACGCATTTTGCCTCCATGTACCCAAAACAACCTTAAAGCACCAAAACAAAAAGAAAAAGAAGGCGAAGAAGGAAATATATATAATAGACTTGGTGGAGAGAGAGAATGTACGGAATGGGACCCTCAAGTTGGATAATTTCTTCTTTGCCATCTTCTAAGAGGGGTGAACGAGGCCATTCTAGTAGTGGATTTAGAGCTGCCCATAGGGAATAGTTCTGGAATTTTCTGAGAATATCTAAAAGGCAATGGCGAATAACGACTGGCTCGGAGTACGAATACTTTACATCTTAATTATTGATGGTACAAGTTTTTTTTTTAACCTTACATTAACATTCGATTATGATAGTCTTGTGGTAGACAATGGATCATATCCATATATCGATATTATATGTTGACTAGTCACTCTAAGACAAAAGTATTCCCTCAAAAAAATCTATGCTCAGCGATACTACACTATTGTCAGGTCCTTAGACAACCTTGGCATCAGGACAAAGTCTTGGACATTCCCGTTGGGATCTTTTTCAAGGATTTTGTTAGGAAATATGAAGAGCATTTTCCTATGGAATTCCTGAGTAATGATGAGGATCAAGAAAGGCGTAAGCCACGGAAGAACGGTTTGGGCAGCTTCTTTTGAATGGGCCAGGCCCAAATAATCGTCGTGGGAGAGCAACTTGGGCCCTTTTTCTGTTTGTTTTTTTGGAACGAAAGCAATTAAATCTTAGGAGAACGGATTTCTTTTCAAAAAAATTTAGTGTTGTGTTTTTGAATTGATGTTTCACCCTTTAAAATTTCACTTAGAAAGTGCATTAATTGCGTAGAAAATAAATGATTTGAAAAGTATTTTCATAAAAACGATTGCTTATATCTCTTATAAAAATAAATCAACAAAAAATATTTTCGTTGCCCATGAAAATTAATAGGCGTATATTATGGTCGACAATGAAAATTTTTTCATTGAATATTATAATTAAGCAGTGGAAGAGATTTTTTTGGAAAAATATGTTTTGATTCATTTATTTTACACAAAACAAACACACTTATTCTTTTTGCTCAAGCACTTTATTTTGCTTTCTCAAAATACTTAAGTTTTTCATAACACGTAAAATAGGTATGCAGATTCTCCTATAATTTGTTTGAAAATATTCAAAAAGTATGAGCATTATTATATAAGCGTAAAGGATGAGTTACCCCTGGTATTATCAATACGTGCATAAAATTGGCATATCAAGTTTTGTGGCATATCGTTGCTACCGGTCTCCTTAGGCGATAAAATAATTGCTGTAAGTTAATCCTGATCTTATAATTGGCAAGTACTTCAGGATTTGATGTTTCAATCGATAACTCGCTCCATGAAAGAAACTCCAAACAAAATAAGGAAATTATTTTGTGCAAGTGCCGGTTTAAGATCTCACTTTCCCATGATCAATCGAGAAAAACCGATGTTACTATAATAGATCGCTACTCAAAATGTTTAATCATTGAATCAGTCTTTGGATTTGCAAGATCACTATACGTATACGTACGTAAGAATTTTTACGAGACGAATTACGCGAGAGAATTAAATTAAATGAGAGAGAGAGAGAGGATGATATACCTTTTTTCCCACCCAATGAGAATCCTGCGCGACCTCTTTTATTTATTTATTTTTTTTTTGACAGTGAATTGTGATGACGAGGCATCGGGGAAGTAGTCCACCACTAATCGCTTTAATCCACGTGGAGAACGCTCATTGGGCCGGGTCGTTGGTGAAAAGTTCCTGCATGCAATGCAAGACCTGGTCCTGCTCCTCCTCCTCCTCCGATCGCGTCGCCTCCGTTGAGCTTCCCTGCATTTTTGTCGATACCTGACGGCGACCCTCCTCCCAATCTCTCTCTCTCTCTCTCTCTCTCTCTCTCTTCCTCTCCCCTCTCTGTGAAAATGGTGGTGCAAGACGGCGGCGACGAACCACCCTCGGGGGCGCTCTGGGCGCGGAATCGCTTCGCATTCCACTGGTACCGAACCATGTCGCGATCGCCGTTGAGACTTGTCTCGCGTGCGCTGCCTGAGATCTCCTTCTCCATCCTTCTTTCTTCTTGTTCTTCTTCTTTTTTTTTCTCTGCGTTCGACGGGAAACAGAGGATAGAAAAAGAACATCTTTTTTCCGGCTCGTTTTGCTTAACGGTGTACCGAGACGAAATGGGTCACCCGTCGTTGTCGTCGTTCGGACCTGTTCCATTCGCGTTGCTTGGTTTTGGAGACAGATTTCGCCGGCATTGTTGATGCCCGATTTCCTTCGAAATGCATAGGGCGAATCGCATATCTCGCCTGTGTTTTTTTATTTTTTTGCGCCTGAATGGCATTCTCTTCGTGATCTTCTTTTATAAAAAGGAGCTCCTTTTGTTGTTTCACCGGAACAGAGGACTGTCTCGGTTGTGTTTTCGGGTTTTCTTCTTCTTTGTCAGGGTTCGAAACTTACGGGTCCCATCAAGAAACAGAGCATAGAATGCGGTGGAATGAAAAAGGGTCATCGATTGATGATGTTTGCTTTCACAGGGTCCGACGGAGAAGCAGCCAAGAAGAACTCGCGAGGAGAAGGCTACTGGAGAGAACGCGGGGTTGACGGAGCTGCCCACCCAGATAATCTCCAACATACTGTCGAGGCTGCCGGTGAAGACGCTCCTGCGGATCAGGTCCGTTTCGAAGGGCTGGCGCTCCATCATCGACCACCGGTCGTTCGCTGATTTAGTCTTGGCTCAGTCACTCCGTTGCTCCGACGTCACCTCGCTCATATCCATCGTCGGCAACATCGAGCCGACTCGCTTAGGCCGCAGGTTCTTCAGCTTGGACCATCAGACTGGATTCGCGGTTCCCTTGGTCCAACTGGACCAGACCATCAACTCGACCGGGCAGGACTGGCAAAGCGTCAACGGGTTGACTTGCTTCGACATCGGGGACCTTACGTACCTGTGCAACATCAGCACCAGAGAGGTCAGGGTCCTTCCGCCCGCGGTTCCCGATTTCCCCCTCCATTTGCACCGCCGCATGCACAGCTTCAGCGCCTTGGGCTTCGATCCCGTCACGAGACGGTACAAAGTCATGAAGACGTCGGTTTCGAACGCCCTCAAGCGTGCGGGCGAAGTTAGCACGGTGCACAAGATTCTGACGTTGGGAACCGATTCGTGGAGGAAAATCGATAGCGGCCCTATCGATTTTCCCTGCAGAGGCAGCGTTTGCATTAATGGAAGCATTCATTTCCTCACGCTTGACTTGATGAGAAACAAAATAATAGTGGCGTTCGATGTCGAGACCGAGAAGTTTAGGACTTTAGCATTGCCCGATGGTGCCCTGAATCAGGTGCATAAGATGAAGTTGATAGCATTTGGAGGCTGTCTGACGGTGTTGGACTATGAGCATCTTGAGGATGAAAACACCATGTCAATGTATGTACTGGAGGATTACAAAAATCGAGTTTGGATGGAACGTCCAATCGTGCTGCCCCGTAGTTGGACAAAGGATCTAAGTCGTTCTGAGCGGTTTCTCGTCGGTAGTGTCCGTGCCGGAGAAATCTTGCTTGCTCCAAAGGTTATGGCTGGTGAAGTGTACTTCCTGTCTTATGATGTAGACAAGGGGACTCTGAAGAAGGTTCAAGTCCATGGTCTACCGCCGTCTCTATTGAGGAGTCCTGTGATCATCGACTGCGCACCCATCGGATATGTGCATAGCATTTTGGCTTTGAGTGAGGTTTAGGCCTTCTTTATATAGCAGTTGCAAATAGAATCGGTGCACATATTTGATCATCTGATGTGCTTTCAAGTTATGGTCTTCTGAAGAATTCCTTCAAATAAGTTGCATGTTTACTTTGACACTTGGAGCTGGTTTACATCTCTTAACATTGTGCTTTATACAATTGGTTCTTTTCATAGCATTACTTTCCATGTTTATAGGCACCGCCAATTGTTCATATCGTGCTCGATTGGCTTCGCATGTTAGGATTTCTACGATCTTCATTCCTAAGTAGGCTCCTCAAATATTTTGACTCATTTCTGTTACGGTCAACTAGAGTGATCGATGGAGATTTCCGGGAGTAGGCGCTGAAACAGCTCTTCCAGAGGAAAGAAACTGAAATTGTTTTGTTCGAATGGGTCAGAAGAAGCCTTATCTCTTCTAATTTGAACGCATCTATTTGTCAAATCTCTCTCTTGACGAATTTACAAGTTCTTTCCTATTTAGTCTCGAACTGAAAAGAGATCATCAATCTGCACAATGCGACCTGATTATTAAGCATTGAACTTCCTTATGCTTCTGTTATTCCTTGCTCTCAGGGAAGATGACTGCAATTTTCCGCTTATTGTTGTTGTCGCCATTACTCGTTCAACTATTACATTCATGAAGGGTGTTTGCACCTGCTTGTGCGCATGGTAATGCTTGTTGGCCGGGGAATAGTTCTTTTCAGAAATAGTTCTTTTCTATTTTTACTCCAAGGAACAATTTTTAAGTAAAATAAGGTGTTTGGTAACTACACAAAATTTCTATTCTTGAAATAGAAAAAGAATAGAAATGCGTTTGGTACGATTTTGTATTTTTTGTATTTATTTGTATTTTACTCTTGCTCACTGATTGCCAACCGTCAACCGTTGGCCCTCACCACCCATCGCTGCCCCCCGCCGCCGCCGCACGACCACCGGCTATCGACCATCACCGCCGACCACTGCCGCATGACCGTTGCCGACCGGTCGTCGATGGTGGCGAGTGGTCAGCAGTGACAATCGACGACTAGCGGTCATGCGGCAACAGGCAGCGACGGGCGGCGATGGCCGACGGTCGGTGGAGGCAGGTGGCGGTGGCGGCCGGTGGTGGCTCCAAGTGGTTGGAGGTGGCCGCGGCAATAGAGAGGAACAAAAGAAAAATAAAAAAGAAAATTGGCTTATTTCTAGAAATTGATAAGAAGCTACTTTTTTTTTTTTTTTTTTGTTCCAAATTTATTCCTGGCTACTTTTCTATTCCGGGGAATAGAAAAATAAGTTGGCATTACCAAACGGGGAATAGAAAAATAAGTTGAGGCATTACCAAATGGAATATGCAAAGATCTTTTTTGTTCTGTGTTTGGTAAATTGTAATTTAAAAGCCTTTTTTTTTTGTTTGGCTTTTGTGGGAACAAAAGAACAGAAATCGGGAGGAACAAAAATTTTACCATGCAGGCACTTAGTGATTAAAGTAAAGAGCCTCCATCATATATTACAAAGTGAGTCAGCTGAGAGTTATCACCGCTTGACACTAAGCTGATATAGATATTTGTCTACATCATCTTCGATGTCTATTCCATTCCTAGACAAGAAATTTTTTTTCCTTTAAACTCTTCTTCTTGAGGAGTGTTTTTCTACGGTCATCACATCAAGGGGATTGTCCGAAAGCCAAAGTTCTCCCCTAGCTAATCTTCTGTAACTTGTAATAGTCGCTCACATCCTAAGTTGTTTTGATATCGCGTTGAGAAGAACAACTGGAAGAGTAAGAACTCGTTCGAGTGGCGAAAATTTTGTCCATGGGTCGGTTGCGTGCTGGTATTGTAGATTGGTGTTAGTGGGTAGAAAGACCACCAACAGTAGCAGATGCAACTGATTGATAGATGATCAGCAGAGATCAAATTAATGACTTCTGCTGCGATTATGTGGCCGCTTTGTGCGATCCTCAAGTTGACGTCACTAGCTAGCATGTGCAGTGCTCGCATAACTATTTCATTGCGGTGTAGATTCTGGGATTGATACCAATGTTCTATACCCCCATCTGCAGAATTTAAACTCCTTGTGGAGCCTAAAACATTTTTAGCAGCTGTATACCAGAAGCAATGTGGTCGTTTCCGATTTTGTGATAATCATGGAGTTCCCCTTCCACCTCCGTACCAGATGATTCTCACCATGTGTTCTAAAGCACTACTTTTCCAAGCTTCAAGCCTTGCCAAACATACTTTCTTTACTATGTCGGGACAAGTTACCATAGCACTAATCGTCAAAATCCTTGTACATGCGCACCCTGACAATGTACCGTCATAAAATGGGAATTCTATGTTGTATGATTATACGAGGTTCCCCGTGTTCCAATCCAAAATTGCGGCATGTTACTTTTTTAATTTTGAATGACGTCGTACTAGAATGTACAACGTTTGGTCGTACTTGAAGTCAATTGCCGTATTTTTTGTTGTAATTTTAGCCGACGTTTTGCCAAAGCGCATGACATTCAATCGTATCTAAGGGCCGACATCATAGTGCATTGTTTTTTTGGGAAAATTCCAAATAAGGACCCGAAGTGGACTAATTTTCTCAAAGAAAGATCCGAAATGAACCATGTGTCGGATAAAAACCTAAAGTGAATCAATTATCTCAAATAAGGATCCAAAGTGGTTGAATCAATTTTAAATAAAAACATGAGCTTACTGGTCAGCCAAAAATTCGCCGGCTATTAAGCATGTGACATTTCTGACAACCAGAGTTTTGGCAATTTTGTCCAAAAAAAATCTAGGGAAAATTAACAAATCTTAAATTGGAAACAAAAAAAACCCTCGGTTTTCTACGGTCTCCCCATTCCTTGTACCCATCCTCTACAAAGTCAAAGACTGAAGTTCTCCCCGTTCCTTGTACCCATCCTTCGCAAAGTCGAAGAACCAAATTCTCCGTTGGTTGAGGCATGAATTCAAAAACAAGAAGAAAACCATATGCTTCTTTCTTTGTTTGCGGAGACCCAAATTCTCCGTTGGTTGAGCAAGGTAAGGAGTGACAAGAATTGAGTTGCAACGATGACTGGGCAGCGATTTGGTTGAGGAGTAGCGGGGGGAGAAGAAAGACGAAAACGTAAACATCTAAATGAATAACCTAAACTTAATTAATTTACAATTTTCCCTTTTTTTCCAATCACAAATTTCTGACAAAATTGCCCCTATTTTAATCGCCGGAAAATGTTTGCCGACGAGCTAAGGTCCTTAATAGAAATTAACTTGATCACTTCGGGTCCTTATTTGACATAAAATTCACTCCGAGTCCTTATTTGAAATAATGGGTCCACTTCATATCCTTATTTGACATAAAGTTTACTTTTGGTCCATATTTGAGAAAATAGATTCATTCTGGGTCATTATTTGGAATTTTCCCTTGTTTTTTAATTATGATGAGATATCTTACCAAAAACATAAACATTCTATTGTGCTTAGAGGCTAATCGTCATATGCCTCTTTTATATAAGTATATACCGAGTGCTCACATTGCATTCGCAAGTAAAAGAATAATTGCATAAACATTAAATAAGATAGCACCTGATGATTTACAAGCAGCTAGCTATATGTATGTATGTATTAGGCATATGGCGTTTAGTCAGTACTTAAAGCCAAATCGTCATACATTAATTTTTAATATGATACAATATTTTGTAAATATGTACCACTTTGTATTGTACCCCCGTATATTAGAAATTTTTTTAGTGGGAAGGTACGGCGGTTCATCACATTCCAAGCCAAATTACATTTGTCTTGAAGGATCCTGCAAATGGCTTGCCCTGTTTGTTCGGCATTTCTCTGATGAGAACTACATATTTCCACATCCATCTCTGCATCATGTTCAAAGGGTTGATCTTTTGCTCATGAAAGTTTCCTTGCGTTAAGGCGTTTTGGAAGATTCCCACTTCTTGATTCGAGAAACTCATCCGATTCCAGCTTATGCTCAATTGGCAACACTGTCTTCTCAATTTTCGATGGTTTAATATAATTGAGAATAATAATGCAGAAGAAAGGAACAAAAAATTTATGTACATATTTATAAAATACACCATCGCTTTGTTAGATAACTATTCTAATATAATATTTCCATTAAGAAATGCACCATCAATCAATGGAAATATCCGTATAATCTTAAAAGATATAGATAATCAATGAAATTTTCAAAATATCTTTATCCTAAGAAATCCCTACTTACCTCTATCGTCCTCTCTCAACTTTGAGCTTGAGTATGAATTTGCCTTCCATTAAGTATGGTGCCCTGTGAGTGAGTGTTCTTCCCTCTGTTTAAAAGCTAGGTGAGGCTCCCTCCTGTCGCCGGTTCGGTGATTCACTTGCTTGCTAGTAGGGCCTCGGCGAAGATGGTGGATAATAGCGAGAAGAAGCTGAGAACTAAGGAAGACGACGAGGTGAGCGGGAGAGATGGCGAGGCGGTCTCGCCAGAATTGCCCGTCAGCATCATCACCGACATACTTGTCAGGCTGCCCGTGAAGACGCTGCTGCGATGCAAGTGCGTCTCTAGGCCCTAGCGTTCACTTATCTCCGACCCTTCCTTCACCAGTTCGTTCCTGGCTCATTCCCTCGCTCGTCCGGCCGTCGCCTCCCTCGTTTCCATCTCCGACCTGAGCTAGCCGGTCTCGTCGCTTTGCCAATTCTTCAGGTTGGACCATCAGATGGGGCTCTCCGCTCTTGTACCTCTGCCGGACATGCCCTCTGAAACCGCAAAGATCTCAGAAGGCATCCATGGCTTCGTTTGCCTCGACGCCGGGGGTCTCACTCGAGTGTGTAACCCCAGCACCAAGGAAGTCGCAGCCCTCCCTCTCACCTCTCACCAGCCCCGATTTCCCCGACGATCTCCTGGGTGAGATCAGCATTACATGTTATTCTTAAATTTTTAATTTAATTAATATGATTCATGAATTATTGTTAAATGTTCACTTAAATCACATTGCATGTTAGACCAAAATTCAATGATCATATTAAAAAAAAAATTCAAAATTTCAGGACGACACCACACAGGACAAAAATTTATGAATTGTATTGAAAAAAGTAAGAGTTTAAAAATGGCACTACATACCGGACCAAATTGTAGGGACCTTGCGTGTCATTTTTTGGAGCAAATTGAGTACGGAAGTCATCATGTTGGGTCGCCAATTTAGACCCGTCAAATGGGTGGGTCGGGTCGAAAATGGATCGACCCATATTTGACCAATTTAACCCGTTTTAACCCATATTCATGTAATGTAAATCAAGTGACCCATACCCAACCCGACCCATACCCGACCCAACCCGACCCATATTGTAAAACTTATTAATATTCTAGGAAAACCCACTTCTACTATATGCTAATTGGATTAAAACTTAAAATTAAATTAAAAATAGTAAATAAAATAAAATAAAATAAAAAGTTTAAAAAAAAAACCTATAAATTAAAATATTTATAGAAAAAAATAGACTATGCACATGCTTCTCTTATTTGAAGTTAGCATACCATTGAATAACTAAAAACTGTAACATGAAATTTTTTTAACTAAACCTAAAAAAACTCATTTTTATGATTTTTTTTATAATAAAAAAGTATTGTTAAAACATTTTTATGCAATACAAAATTTTTAACAATTTTTATGCAATACAAATTTAATGGAAAATTTTTATAATTCTTTTTAAAATATTTTTTAAAAAATCGAATTTTTAATTTTTTAAATATAATTGTTATAATTTTTATTGTTTAAAATATAATTTTTATTTTTTAATAATTATTTTTTCTTTTTCTCTTTTCTTTTTTTTTTCTTCTTCGGTTGGCTGCCAGCCACGACGACGCCGGCGCGACCGGCCACGGGCAAGATCGAGCTCGCCGGTGTCGAGTGAGGCTCGATCTCGCCGATCCGGCGAGGCCAACGCCCGCCCGACGCCGACGAGCTCAAGTCTCGCCGGTCGTCGGCAAGGCTCGAGCCTTGCCAGATTTGGCAAGGCCGAGGCTCCACCGGCGTCGGGTGAGGATCGATCTCACCGATCTAGTGAGGCCGAGGCCCCGCGCAACGCCAATGACCTCGAGCCTCGCCAATCGTCGGCGAGGCCAAGCCTCACCAATCGTTGGCGACTTGCCGGTGAGCTCAAGCCTCCCCTGGCTTGTCACCGACCGTCGCCCTGCCGGCTGCCAGCTAAGGAAGGAAGAAAAAGAAAGAAAAAGAAAAAGAAAAAGAAAAGAAATATGAAAAATAATTATAATATCGATTTTTTATTAAAAATTATAAAGTTAATAATAAAAAAAGCCATGGGTTTAAAGTGAGTTTCCTAATAACCCATTTAGATTCTTTTTTTTTTTTTTTTGTATTTTACTTTCTCATACCAATTTCTAACTTATATTTAACTTTCACTTGATCCATATATGACCCATTTAACTAAAAATGGATCATAATATGGGTTTATGACCCATTTTGCTAGCTCTAGTCGCCATCGTTCAAGAAGGGGAGGAAAAAAATGGAGAAGGGGAACTTTTAAAAATCCTCTCCAATAGTGGGCATGCCTCGATCGTGTTGTTACCTTTGATGACTCGCTTCCGTTCCGTCTTGGCCGCTCGATCTCTCTCTTTGGGCCCATCGAGAGTCTCTAGTTGTAGAAGGCAATAAACAAATAAAAGAAAAATGACAAAAGAGCCCATTTAAGTTTTGGATTTTCCTTCTAGAAGCTCTCTGTCTTCCTTGGTTGTTTTTTTTTTGTAATTTCACTTTGGCTTCGGCAAAGGCATCGCCATTATTTTTCTTCTAGAAGCTATTTTTCGCGCTTCAGGACAAAACCTCCCCGAGTGATAGGCACTGGGGACACCAACCGGCGATGTTCCGAAAGGACAGGTCCAGCATAATTTGCATGCGCATGCCCTACCCGGACACAATATAAAACATATACATTATATATATTATATATATAACTTAAATTAATAATTAATAATAACTTACATGAATAAATACCCAAAATAATTACGGAATACGTCAAAATGCTAATTGGCGCACTTCATTTTCATAATGGGAGTGTCCACGCCTAAGCACTACCGCACCATAGAGTGAGATCCCTTTTTCATGTTTTTGACGATGATTATAATAAAGATCATCAATAGAGCGTCACCCAATGAGGCGGCCCTTGCCCAAGCAAGGATGGGCCTTGCCCAAGCTAGATCTGATGAGGCCAATTTGCCGGCCATGGCCAGTGGTCGTCGCCTATCAGCCAGCCACCACCGAAAGGAAAAAGAAAAAAGAGAAAAAATAATAGAATAATAATAAAATAATAAAAGAAATCAAAAAATTATTATAATGTTATTAAAAAATTATACACTTCAACGTCAACAATTCCACATCAGGACCCGACATCCATGTGAGCAAAATCCTATCAAAATTAGCCAAAATGATTTAATTGGAGTCAAGTCAAAACGTTTAAAACTAAATTGATACTAATTTAAAAAGTTTATCGCTAAATTGACACTATTAAAATATTTATGATTGAATTGGCATTATGTCAAAAGGTTTACGACTAAATTAGCACCATTAAAAGATTTATGACTAATTTGGCACAAATACATAGATTTTAGACTTTTTTTACGCTTTTCCCTTGTCCGCATGGTTTTACCAATTGGCTTGACATTCAATGTTGGGCTTTGTATATGCTTTTGAGATATTTTTCCCGGTCTTCTCGGTTGCTTGGACTCGAGTGCATCACTTTATGGGTCTTTTGTGGCAAATTCAATTCCTCTAGGAGCAGCTACATTTCGTACTCTCTTTTCTAAATTTCTCATAATGCTGTTCCGGAAGTAAATCCTTGAGATTTTAATTGTGACATAAAGTTTTTTGGCTATGTCTAAATTATGAGAAAAGGAAAGAGACATGGTTTGTCCATTTTGAAGGAAATACAAAAAGCTCAACTCTTTGGTTAGCAATTTAAACAGGTAATGCTGTCTTTGGTTTGCTGGGGGTTAAGTTTTGGTTTGGCTTTAATTTAATTTGTGGCGTCTTTTAGCAAATTCAGTGGCCAGTATTAATTTCTGCGTCAAAAGCTGGCAAGGCCTAATTAATGTTGCTCAGTGCATAAAGCAAAAACCTTTACGTTGTAGGTGATCACAAACAGTTCTCACGAATCAAAAAGTGTCGGTGTAACTTTTGCTTTATGTTAACTGTGTGGTTAAGATACGAGAGTTCAAATCTGCGATTTTTTTTTCCCGGGATTGAAGACATGTGCATCGTTCTATTTTTGTTATGCTCCTGTCTTGTGATACTGTGCAAAAGTAGGGATTAGGTTGTTTAACTAGTTTATCTTTCTTCAGTATTAGGCAAGTCATTTCTGGCCAATGCCACATGGCCTATGTTCATTTATGAGAGACTTTGAAAACTTACTGTCTCATACAGCCAGTGGGTTGTCCCACAATTGTCCTTTGAAGGTCTTAATCATCTTAAAATTTTCTGTTTAGGAACACTAGTTCACGTTTCACTAACTGAAAAAGTGCAAAGGTTAACCATCTTTCAAAAAGTGTGTTATGAGACAGAACAAACATTAATATGGAAAATAAGTGCAGATTGAGACCTGCTTATCCATGTATATCCGAAGCCCGAAACATGAAAATTAGCACAAAAACCATACTCCGTGAATTTCAAGCTAGTGATTGATGCTCGTTGTCTTTTCTTTTGTGATATGTTAATTTGCACAGCTACCGGATGAAATTCAGTCACTAGTTTTTGGATGCGAAAGAGGAAGTTCAATGAGTTGGTTGAAGACTAGGGCGTTAAGATTTTGGTTAAACCAAAGCTCTGATGCATGTTATTGGAACCAAGATAGACTTTGTAGATGACAAACCTAGGTAACTACTATGCAATACATTGTTTCCCCTGTCATGTACAGGTCCATAGTCCATATATGAATTGATCATCCAAACTTTAAGAGGCTCGCCATAATTTACAAGTTATATTCCAGTCTAGATTTGACGTTATATGGCATAAAGGAAATTAGTTTAGCAGCAACTTAATTTGCACATTATGTCCGTCGAAGTTGTTTTTAGGTGCTAGTCCTAGCACTATTATACGCATTTCATGGAAGAAACATTGAATAAGTTTTGGTCCATATGTGTCCAGGTAGTTGTGCAAAAAGTCTAACCGTATGTATAGTCACTTGATTGTTGATACAATTGTTCAGTTTTTCAAGAGAAAATTTTGGCTATATCTTCCTGATGACCGCTTTGGATTATATGCTCCTGCATTTCACTTCCCAGCGTTGACTAGCTTCTCTGCAGGTCTGAATTCCTATCTTCATCAATCCAAGTACTTGGTGAGAGTCCTTCATGACGACAACTAGTTCAGACCAAAGCATATCCGAGGACATGGTGAACACCTTTTGTCGCTGTCAACAGAAAATTGGTCAGCTAATCATTGTTTTGTCTTAATTACGAGGCGTGTGATCCGAAATGCGACAAAAAATTTCCTTGAAACTGTCACGCCCTTCAACATGAGGAGATAAAGACAAATGGAAAAAGAAAATTAGATCAAATTCCGTGAGGTGTTTCTAATGGTCCCCCATCACGCCAAGGCTGTCATTCATTCTCCCACCCATCGGAATTTCCACCGCTGATGTGAAAATCGAAATCTCACCCAGCAATCAGGAAATTACACGTGGCGTCACTGACAATGAAAGACTTTGTTGACTCTGACCTCTATTTGGAAAGGGGTAATTCTTACATTTGCAATCCCTTGAAAAAACTTTTCTCTTCAATGTGCAATTGTGGGAAAAGCATCCGTTCACATTACTAAAGTATTTGAATATTACTTTGCGTTGTCACATCATTTTATGCTTACGAAAATATCATTTGTTTACCCAAATATCCCTGCCCAAGGCTTGAATTTCTCATTCCTATCCAACCAAATCAGAGCATGAGTGAAATGTTGTTGTTTAGTTTTTGTGCGATTATGATGCTAAGTTATTGGGTCTAGGACATTCCCCGTGTCAGCTCCTCTCCAAGCTTGCTAACATCGCCATGACAGCATACTAGAGTAGGGATCATTCTCACGACATAATGGGTTCAACGAGATTGAAGTCTTCCTTGGTCCAGCTCCATCCGGAATGTGTCATTCTTGAAAGGATGGTGTACAAAAACAAGAACCAGCATAGGCATTGCTCCTATTTCTAGTATCTTTTGAAGGTTCCTTTTTTCCTCCTGCCATTTGACTTGTGTCATGACCTGTTCTCAAACTCGTTTTAATTAGTCAAAAAAGGAAATGGAATATGAAAAATGTCTTATTTGAAGGAATGAAAGAGAAAGATTAAAGTTAAGATGGATAGACAATGAATGATTCATGGATCTTAAGTGCTTATTGGTGGTTCTATTTATGCAACCTAAAAGGTTTAAACCAATGCACTCACAGTCTCTCTTGTGACAAGCCAAAGATCAACTATTGTGCAATTTTTTAATAGTGAGAGTATGCTTGTTTCAGGTAAGAAGGGATTTGAGGCTTTTGCAGTCAGATAAGCTGGAGGAATTATTAAGTTCTTGCTTTCAAGTGATGCTTAGAAAGAAGCCCAAGCAGAAAGTTCATCCTTTAGAAAGGCGCATTAGGCTTTCTCATAACATTGTGGGCATAGGAGTTTTTCACTTTAAATTTTGATTTACCATTAGCTCTTAGTTTGCGCCTTAAGAGGTGATCAAGGATAACTAGTTTAGATTACTGTCATGTTTCCCATGTTTCTAGCAATTTTCAGCGGCTTGCTACATGCATTGCTTCTGATACTTCTAGTGTCTCCACAATTCTGTACTTTAGTCTAAAGTGGAGGAAGTGTGATGTTGGGAAGCCTAATTTCATCGAACAACTTCATGGCGTCGCATAACTACCGTCGCAAGTATTATCTGATCATTCTCCATTTTGACCCCCTTCTTTCTTTTTGACTAGACTCGACAAGATTCTCCACCTGTTTGCGATCAATTAAGCTCAATGCTATTATCAAAAACAAATTTTGAGCCAACCTGAAATTAAGCTAAATATTGGACTCTCCTTCAACCTCCAAAGAAAATGTTACTTGTTCCCATTTGCTTACTTTCCTCTCTATATAATTGGATATCTTCAATGTGCTACGTTTCTGTGCAGATGGTTGAACCAATGTTGAAGGCAGCTTGGTATCCTTCTTTTGTTGTCAAGATACAACAATTTCTCTTGCATCTTAAAATTGGCATAGGCAGAAAAGAATATTCATTTTATGGATAGATGTATAATTTTTTCTTTTTAAGTTTTCAGTAGCTACCAAGTCATTTTCAATCACTCTAGATGGACATTCATTAAATTTATGTCCTTGCTTATGCTTCTAAATTATCAAAATTGATATTTGTAATCTTGGCTTTAAAATAGTGAGATATCCATCTTTCTTGCTCGATCATTTTTCAAGGGATTTTCTATGAAAATCTCGCCATTGCTAGCATGTACCAAAGTACTGGTTCAGCATGTATGTATTACTTCCTTATTCTACTGTTGAGGTAGTTCAGTCTGGTTTGTTCTTTTGGCCTTTGAGAACGTTATGGTAATTTACGTAGGTTACCCATTCATGTGCTGATGTGGCGATGACATTGCTAGATATGTCTTGTTCCAATCACTAGCTTGTTGGAGCATTGAGTAAAATAGTTTAGCCATT
Source organism: Eucalyptus microcorys (assembly GCA_014182515.1). NCBI lineage: Eukaryota > Viridiplantae > Streptophyta > Magnoliopsida > Myrtales > Myrtaceae > Eucalyptus > Eucalyptus microcorys. Next base: position 3,641,743 of record CM024568.1, on the reverse strand, counting down.
TGGTCAGACAGGAAGAACACCATCTCTACTATATTTAACCAGCTCTAGACTTTGAGAGTTCAACCATTGCTAAAGTTGCCATTCCAAGTGAATTAGCATCCAGACCTTTGAATGCTTTTTCGAAACCTGAACAGAAATTATGGACCTATGTTTTCAGCTTTAGTAAAACATGTTGGAAGAAGGGAAGGGGAGGGGACATGAGAACTCTTCTTTGTTTCCGTTTGGATGTTGTACCTCATTAATCTTTTGGTGATATCTCGATGCCATGTGATTTGGATGGGAGCAGACATCATATCGAGTGTTAATGCTTAATAATTATCTCCTCTCTTAGGCCTTACTGACTAGAAAAAAAAAACTCGCTTACATATTGAGAAAAACAGAGGGGGTTTTTGGGGTTTGGGGGGGGCGGCAATTTGTTACTGCTTTCGGTCATCTAAGATCGGTTTATCTTATCTTGTACATTTTACCAAATTGTATCATTCACCTGCCATAACACCTATAAATGGAGTCAGACTATTTAATAGAGTTTTTGTTTGTTGAAGGCAATAAACAAGGTATCCATTTAGAGTTTGCTTTTTTTTATGTTGGTCATTCTCCATATGCTTTCTTACAAAGTTTAGGAACGTCAGAGGCCATGACAGTAGGTAATAGAAATTATCACATTGAATTGGTTGTCGCTTTTGTAACTTGCAGATATTACTGGATGTCGTTTCAGTGTTCAACATTGTTTTTTCTATCTCCTAGGAAAAGCAGTCTGTAAAATTAACACACGAAGGAATTGAGGAGAATTTGTTTCTAAAGATTAAATCAATCTTCAGTGATTACTTCATTTATGATAACAAATTCCATTTAATTGATGGAGGTTTTTAGGGAGTTTTATCTAACACATCAGTATCATCTAATGCTAGAGTGCTTATAGCAAACTGATTAGTTCCTATTGCTTGAAAGCATATACAAGAATGAGGGTAGCAATTCAGATGGTGACAGAGAAAATGCTTCGCTAGGGGCACCGTCAATACACTACGGAAGCATCGCCTGTTTTCTCGATGGTTAAGATATTTAGGGTGTTTCCACATGTGATCAACGCGCTTTGACCGCAAATATAATCATCTTCCTTCTTCCTTCTCTCCTCTTAATTTGCTCGACTTTCGCCAATTGAAAAAGTTCTCCCATCTCGCCTACTATTATCTAGTTTTGTTTCTCTGTGTGCTCAAATCATTTGCCTCTTTAACAGATGAATGCGTCTTAGTCCCTCAGAAGGTTGAGATGGGTAAAGCAATCGAGCAAGCTCTGCTTTGGGGTGAAGGGGATGGGACTGGATCTACTCCCAGTGCCTCCGTGCCTTGGCCATGAGAAACACGGTAATGTCTTGAGTGAGGAGGGGCATTATGCGACGACTGCACGAATCCCTGAGGACAAGTTCTCTGTGGATGGTGGGTTTCTTGATGGCTCGGCAATGAGTTGAGTCCCTTCAAACATGAAGTTTGGAACCAAAATGGTGACCTTTGTTTCTATATAGAAATCTCTGTCTTCAAGTAATTTGGATCTGAATTCACATAAAACTAATGTGAAAAGTGGCAACGTCTTAGGATCCATTCTTCAATTTGCGAGACCTTCAGGAATCTCTTCTAAACGACAATTAGCAGGTGTTGTTACTTTGTTTTGACATCTTTTCTAATTTATCTTAATCACTACTTTTCATTACATGTTCATTTGACTTAATTGTTATAGGGGCACCGGCAAATGGCTTATCGTTGGTGTAATTGAAAATGCTAAGAGCCCAAATTTATTTCAGCCTTGACCACTAGAAGTTTAACTGCTACTCCTTCTAAATGTTATTTGGACGCTATTTCATATTTTCTTCAGGGACACAGCAGGAACTCCTTTGTAGTTGGCTAAGGATGAAACATCAAATCATTTATACAACATCGCCTCTATCACATCCAAGGGCAGTCTTTTCAAGCCTGGTGGTATCTGGAGAAATCATGTATGTGCTTAGGCCTTCTTTATTAGAGAATAGAGAGCTCAAGGCCATCTTCGATCCTACCGATTCTGGTTTCATCCGTTTGTTGTGGCGTAAGTCAAAGAATTCGGATGACAAAGCGCTAATTAAAAGAAATGGAGAACTCAAGAATCTTGAGGCGTAAATCAACGCATGCATATCATCTGCTTGATCTTCATCGACATCACCTTCCCTCCCTATCTTCACGCACAAAAAGAAAAGAAAGAAGGAAAAAAAAATGGAAATTAACATCAACATCGTGTCTGCGAGTAGACGCTGTACGCTGCAGCACTTGTTCCCATCAGCCATCGCCTTCGTTCTCCTCCTCCTCCTGAAAACCTTCACTGGCAAGTCCCTCCGAAGCTCTAAGTATCCGACGTTCCGGCTCCTCTGCCGGACCAGAGTTGAGATTTAGGCCGCCGATCCGAGGAGGAATGTCGAGTACATATTGAAGACCAACTTCAATGAGTTCACAGAGGGAAAGTATGGCATAGATATAACGAAGAATTTGTTTGGGAAGTAGGGGATAACATACCTTCGCAGAAGGGGTTTTCTTCCCCCTAACTAGGAACGAGCGTTCCAGTGATAACAAGCATCGAATTCTTTGCCGAGCCTACAGGGACCATTAGGGGAGATCTTCCAAGTGCACATGGTGCATCTGCCCTCGGCGCACTTGGTGTTCTCGGTGCATTGGCCTTCGTCTCTCGATTGCACATATATGTCAAACCGCACAAACTGTCTGGGCCACGAAAAGCCGCAAAAGAAAAGGGTCCCGCCGATGAAGTTCGGTATGAACGAGAATTCCCAGCTGTCCTTCACCTGACGGGCTCCCAGATCGTCGTCCTTCGATTTGCAGTGGACGGTGAGAGTGGTTCCGGCCGGCAAACCGTTCTCGATCTCCACGTGCGTCCTCTTCCAGATGCTTCCGACGCAGCTACTCACGAAAAAGGAGCAAACGAGGAGGAGCGCAACCAATGGCTTCGTCATTGATGCAAGAGTTGGTCCGAATATGGAATCTAGCACTCGGATTAAACACCGATTCTCAGTGATGAATGACCTCACGAACGAAACAGGGAAAACAAGGGGGGAGAGAGAGGGAGGGAGAAGAAGTGGAGCAACGAAAGCTGACCTCACAAGCGCGTTCTCCGGAAGTAACTCCGTCTGACGTTCCGGCGGCGGGCGGCGACGAAACAGAAGGCGCACCTCTCTGCCCCTGTTTCTCCTCCTTCTTTTTCTGCCCTTGCGTCTCTCAAGCTCCAAACGCCGTGGGAATGCTCTCTTAAATGTCTAGAGTTGAAGTCCCTCCTCAACCGCAGTCCAACTTTGGATGTCATTTTTGCACTTGCAGAGAGAACCTCTCCAAGTCCAAAAATGGCTCACTTTAACTTGGCTTTCCCAGAACGAGAACTCGCTGGAGAAGATGGGATAGAGTGGAGTTTACAGACTACTATTATTGCTAAGTCAGACAGACTATCGTAAAATGCCTAGCTGCACCCCACTTCGTTTTGCCAAAGTGGGTTTCCTTTCAATAACTCAAACTCAAAAGGCTACGATTTTGTAAAAAATCAAATCGCAGTATAAACCATGCATATCAAAAGTTTTTACTGAATTTAATAAACAATACAGTTTTAACTCATTTTCTTTGTCACGTTCGGCTACGTCAAATAAGCTATAGTTTTTAAAATTATAGCATTTAAATGTTTATTTAGATGTATGTCCTCTTCTTGATATTCAAAAAGTCCCGTTGGGTTGCCTGGCATGTAAAAAAGAAAACTCAATGTTTGTGCATTTGCCAAAAAGTTAATTTCTATTGGTGGTACTTTGCGAAGGAGGCACGTGGCCAAAGGGTAGAAAATATCTTGAGCACCACGTATTTTCTTCTTTTTCTTATAGATTACTTATAATTGATATTTATCTCAAATTAAAAAGAAAAATTATTTCTCATAACCCCGACAAATTAAAGAAAAAAATTATTTCCTCTTTCCTATCTCACCTCCTCCTCCGTCCAGCCACCGCCCCTTGCGCGCGTTCTTTTGCGGACGCAAATCGAGAAACTATTTGAATACTCAGAATTAATTACAGGAGGATGGAAGTGACAGAAAGAAAGCCCGTCAACTTCAATTTTTTTCTTAAGGAAAAAAATGATGACGCATTTTTTAATTGAAAAGATTAAGCCCCATCCAAAACTGATGACTAACCCCCATCCAAAACTGCGCAACTCCGTACTTCCATCGCAATAAATGAATTCGCACATGGGTTGCTTTGCGAGACTAAAACCTACGACATACAACTCGGAACTGCAAAATAAATGAATTTGCCAAAACTACAAACAAATATATTATTATATATGCTTATAATTCCTTAAGAAGAGAACCTAAACTAGGGTTGAACGTTGCTGGAAATTCAAGACGGAACCGATACTCAGTTTTTCAATTGAAAATTTGGTAGTAAATTAAAGCAAGCCAACATGGTCATACCAATCGCCATTTAGTGTCTCACTGCTTCTTCAATGATCAAGTCATTTGCAACTTATAGAAAGCTAACTTTCCTAACAGGTGGCAGCCGGAACTCAATGCACCATCCAGTCGGCATCAATGCCTTTTCCGGTGGAGCTGTGACGATGGATGAGAGACTTGTTAAGGCCAACGCAATAACGGGGATGTTTACTGGAATATACGGGGTTGTCGCTGCTCGCGGCCTTCCAAAATCCAGGACTCGATCGCTTTATTTGGCCTTATTCTTTGTCTTTGTACCTCCTCTCTCTGATGCAGGAGTAGCCCTCTTTCTCTCCCATTTTGTTAACGTCTGTTTAGTCACATGTGTCCAGGTCATGAGTCAAAGATGGAGTTAAATATTAGTTATAATTTTCTGGGGTTAATGAATCGGTTGAAAGGCCTGCTTTAGGTTATTGATAATGGAAATTACCTAAGTTATAACTCTCATGATATAGTTAACAATATTTACAAATTTTCGGGGGTATAGTCAAATACTATGTAGAAGCTTAATCTTTTTAATAATATTGTAATTATAAAATCAGATAGCCCTAAAATTTCTGACCAAAAAAAAAAAGTAGTCCTAATTTGTACTATTTTTATTATCCTGACATATGAGGCTATACCAGTTTTGATCCGGTATACTTGTTTAGGCAATTAACGGTTATCCAGGGCTAAAAGGCGGCAATGAAATTATTCTCTTTTTAATTTCCTCCTTAACCTTCTTTTGTTTTTTGTATTTTCCCCCTCTTCTTCTTCCTCATTGGGTTCATGAAATTATATCTATTTGAAATTTGGTATCTAACTCACAGATGTTGCTAATTTAAAACTGGATTATAAACATCTCGTCTTTAGGTTGGTAAATGTCGAGATACTAGAGTACAAAAATCAATCAAATAAAGATTCACCACACCTTTGATAAAAAAAAAAATTAATCTTTTTGATCTAGCAATGATATTTCCAAATTTCGAAAGTAGCACTTCATGAATTCTGAAAAAAAAAAAAAAAATGTGTGTTTCCAAGGACACAAAATATCTAGATGCTTTTGGCAATTTTAAAAAAAATAAATAATAATTAAAAAGAGAACATGGGTATATTTTCATGGCCAGTTCACCGTGCAAGGTGTCGAAGTCTTGATTTTGGCCCGACCAATACCGCAATGTACCGACCAAAAAAAAAAAAATACCGCAATGTAATAAATACTATGAAGTTCGACATTAACCCAAGATTAGCTGTCTCCGCAAATTTACTCAGTTTTTTCAGTAATGGCTAATTTCATGATGAGCGCCATAACACCTATATTAACACCTCAAAAGGGTTACCGGTACCGTTGCTGCGACTCTCCCTTTCATTTGTACAAAAAAATTTATATATTATTTGATATATTAGATCGATGAAATTCTACTTCTCGTTCTTGAACCTACGTACTTTGTTTTCCAATCAAATCTTTGAACTGCCTTTAATTATTTGTTTAAATGAGCCCCCGTACCTGTATAAATTTCTATTTTATTCGAGCTGCATAGCCCATCGGACCATGCTAGCATGGCATGTAAAAACTTTTGCACCATTGATGAGTTGTCGTGGAGAATGAAATGGGCCAAAAGAAAATTTATGCAAGTCTAGAGACAAAGTTTTTTTTTCGACGGTCTGTAGGGGCAATTTCCCTTTTTTTTGCTAAGTCATATTCCAGCATGGTTTGACATGCAATTAAACTCGAAATTGGGAAAAATTGTCTAAAAATTCATAAACCTATTATATTTTTGTTAAATTAGTCATAAATAGTTCAATTTTATGAATGAAGTTCTAAACATTTTCGCATTTTACTAATTGAGTCAATCAGGTCAATTTTAACTAGAAATCGCCAATATTGACGTCAATCATCTACATGACATGATTAGTGCCGACATATTAATAATATTTTAATACATTTTTTATCTTTTTATTTTTTATATTTATTATTTTTATTTCCTTTGGTTTTTCTATTATTTTTTATTCTGACAATAGCAACCTTGTTGGCCGCAAGGCCTCACCCTCAGTCAGTGGAGCCACAAAGGCCCTAGGTAAGGCCATCACGACCTTGCAGCCGTAGGTGAGGTGGCCCTTGCCAAATCGAATGGCCTTACCTTAAAGAACTGATTCATTGAACTGGCGCCTGGAAAGCAATCCGATCCGGTTCGACTTCGCATGACTCCGCACATACGGTAATTCCAACTATCTCTGTTTCTTATGGCAAATATTTTATTTTATTTATTTATTTATTTATTTATTTATTTTGCTTTTAGGGATCATTATGGCTGAGGGAGACGTGGCATGCATAACCGAGGTGATTGGATTACAGCTACTGTGATTCACCCCCCGACTGACACGTGTCACGATCGCTACGTTCGACTTCGTTCCTTCTGTGCTGTTGGGTGTGGCAAGGTGCAAGAAATACATATGAATTATTATTTACCTTCACGTGTCTCGACATTCATATTGATATGATTTTCCGGTTTTGTAACTAAAAAGTTTCAGAAGGGTCCTAAACTTTTTCAACATATTTCACTCCGATCCTAAAACTTTCGTTTCTTATATTTAAGTCTTATAAATTATCATAGTTGTATACTTTAGTGCTTCCTTTATTAGCTCCTTTAGCTTAGTGCACGGAAATCTATTTGACTTTCTTTTATTTATTGCAACATAGGATTGAAAAAATAACAAAATTTGTCACATGGCATTTTCTTTCTACTGAAATTGACCCCCGGGGGGGGGGACTCAAATGCATCAAATTGCAAGTGTTAGGACTTAAAATGATGGAATGAAAGTTTTTTAACTCAAATTCCTTATGGCAACGAGTTTTAGAACTTACCCGGTAAATCGTTCAAAAAAACAGTCTTATTTAATCGTCTTTTTCATCCGACCTAACCTGTACGTGAGGAGAGGTATTAAGAGGCCTAATGCGTTGATACGAAGGATATTGCATGCACTTCAATGTTAACTTTCGCTTTCAAAAATAAGACAATAATAATATAATAGCAAGGTTAGCATGTTAACATATTAGTTAGCTCTTCGCTTATCATGTACTCTAAAGGGAGTGCGCCCATATTAAAAAGAAGATGATGCCAATGAGACATCGCGCTCTCGTTATATTTGCCCATGAAAAAGAGAGTAGGCAATAAAAGTAAAATTAAATATTATGGTGCACCTTCGTGCCGCTCAAATATACACCAATATCTACATCGGCTAGCGGTTGATAGACATGTACTCGATCATTTGAGTCTTGGAACCACCAGAAGATTAGTCGTTGTCCTCTTCATCCACATTGCCGTCTCTATGTGTCTAGTCGTGGTATGGTATCTTGTGCACATGCCGTCCCTTTTGTCCCGATGATCCATGTCAAGAAAATTATTCAAATAATTCTAAATTCTTCAATTTTATCAATTGAGTCTTAAACATTTTTGAAAATATGTCAATTAAGTCCATTCAACTAGTTTTGACCGGCAATCGTTCACATAAACGCCGGATGTTTTACGTGGCATTTGTCGTTAACATAGACAATTTAAAAAAAAAATTAAGTTATATATTATATATATATATATATATTTAAAATTAATTAAGTTAAAGCTCGAACCGACAGTCATTGAGCTTAGAATCACTAAAACGATTTGAAGCACTGGAATAAACTAACTGCGACTCCAACTTCTTCGCAACACATCACCTAAATAATTAATCAATTATAGAGCACAGCAACGAAAATCAAATCAACAAAAGATCAATACTGCGTGCATACCTCTTCGCTTTGTACGCCTCAATTTCTTCCTCTATAATATCCCTTGAGCCACACATCTTAATCGCTTCCATCCGGGTTGTCAGAGTAACGACTAGAAGTCTGGCGGCGTGACCAAGTGGAGAAGTGACAAAAATTCATATTCGTCGACACATACTTATAAATTTCTAGCTAATTTCATTATAAATTATATGACACAAAAGATAACGATAACAGGATTTGTAATGTCACTTTTGTCGTCCATATATTATTCTTATTATATGGTTTTGGAAAATAATAAAATCAATTCGATTTTCTTTTTGAAATATATATTACACTAAAATTGGAAAGGACCCGGGAATTGCAGATAAAAAAACAATATCACTATTAATTTGGCATAAAATAACATGCACGGTTTGATTTGATTTTATATAAATTTAATTAATAATTAATTCCGCATAGGAGCTTGTGGATTTATGTACTATCATGAAGTAGAGAATGTAAGTCATGTAACTCCTACTAGAATAAGAGCAAAATGCTGTTCATAGTAATCGGTGATCAATGGAATAGAATTGCAGAGAATTTTTTTTTTTTTTGATAAAACTACTAAAACTATTCAAGAGTTTGTCTTACAATCATAATTTTTTTTTTTACTAGTAGATCTCTTAATATCCATCAACTATTTCTAACAATTATCCACTTTGACGTTGGACAAGTGGACATAAAGTGAGAATTAAATCCACTCGTTTGGATCGTATTGGTGTGGTTAAGACAAGATAGTTGAGTCATGCTTCAAATTCCAAACTTAATTTGTCCAAAAAAATTAAGGCACGACATTTTGACTGAATTTGATTAGGTAGTTGATATGCTCAAATTCAACTCGACTTGATCATTAAGTATACAAAAGAATATAAGCATTAGTAATGCTAGGCTTAAATTGGAAATTTGAACTCGATATCAAGTTCACGCAGTGATTAAAATTGAAAATTAACATAACATTTCATGTGTTTATGGACATGTACATAAATGAGTTAGCTACTCAATCGAGCTGGCAAGTCAAATGAATTAAATATCATAGAATTCGAGTCACTTGAGTACTTTGGAATTTGACTCGATTTGATACTCAGATGGTAAACTAGACTTAGAGTGATAAGAATCATAAGTTGGGATTCAAGTTCGAATAACCCAAAGTAGTTTGATGAATTAATATCATGTAGTGAAAAAAGTTGCCTCCTGCAATATTTTATTTGGCCCTTTGTATGTCGCCCTTGATTAAAAAACGTCAATGGTAGCATTGGCATGAATGAAACTTTGTAGCCATTCCCAACCCAATTTGCGCAACGCAATCATTTAATATTTCAAGCATCACTCAGTTCGTCTTTGAAGCGTACTCAAATGAAGGCGAGAATTTCCATTTAAGGATGGCCTTGACACCTTCAAACAACGATGATTTCACATGTGAAGTGATTTGATTCTGACGTGAGCTGAAAGACCTGGGAAAGGGAAGGGGGGAGGGGAGGACGGGGACCTTTCGAGGGGCAATTATGATGGTGGTTACCCCACAATGGCAGGGTTTCCTTCCCAAGGGGGTAATGATGAACATGTTGCACGCAAATTGCGCAACCCCAAGATCTCCATAACTAGAACAAGAACATGCATAATTGAATAAAAAGATTAACATACCTGTTTTGGGATCCATGGTTCTTTAAAGCGGAAGCAGAAAAGGGATTATCCACGCATTAAGGGGATTACCTACGCATCAAGTCCTTCTCCTCTATTACCTTCTGTATCACTGGCTCAATGAGGTGGCCTCCTCCCGTTTAGCGTTAGGTAAACGCTCCTTAGGTGAGGATACATGTGAGAATTAGGGTTAAAGGAGAGACTTAAGCACTATTTATAGAGTTTTCAACCAGGCCCCCTCATTACAAGCCAAGCTCAACTCGGCCCACACTAGCTAGCCCCATATTAGACTAATTAAGAAACCTTCTATCTCACCTTAGACCAATCATGTTTTACGGTAATCGTAAAAACAATAAATTACAATATCAATTAATGTAATCCACATTAGGAAAACTCTTACATTCTCCCACTTGGACTATATTAATTGAAATCATATTGTATGTGCACACATTGGTCCAGAGATCATTCTTAATAGTCAATCCTATCCCATAAAGTCTTAAACATCGAATCATTGTGGTAACTGCATGTATACACACAGAGCCTTCCATGGTCACAAGTGCTCTCAACTTTATTGATATGAATTCAATATGGTAGTGTGGCAAATGGATAACATCTCTCATAGAGAGATCCCATTTGTCAGTCACCATTCTCTTACCTTAAGTGTCACAAAAAACTTGTGACACTAGAGAATGTCTTTATGGTTCCAATGAACTCACATATACCTTGTCCTTACGGTTAACCTTTCTTTATATATAACAAGGCATATGCACAAGGCTAATAACCGGATGCCCCTAGCCTTCATTCAAGATTTATACAATATCTTAAAACTTTATCGATATGTATTCAACATAATAACAACACATTCAAAAATATTTTATTGAATGCAAAATTTGATACATATCAAATCGTTACAAAGTGTAACGAACATAGATGAAACCTTTAGAGTAAAGCCAAAATAGCTCCCACTAAACAACAGTATCTCATGATGCTCCTAGGCCCATGCTAATGACATATCACTCAAATACACATGTGCGTAGGCCTTTAGTTAGTGGATCTGCAACCATATCATCTGTGGAAATATGTTATATTATAATGTCACCTTTCTGTACCGTTTCTTTATGGTCAAAAAATTTTGACCGCCATATATTTAGACTCATTGAGACCTCTATTGTTAATAATACTACAATTTATTGTCTCAATACAACTATATGGGTCTATCCATAAAGTTAAAAACAGTCAACTCCTTCATGAGGTTCTGAAGCCTAATGGCTCAAGTAACAGCCTAAAAAAAAAATTATTACAAACTCTGCTTACATAGTAGAAGATGACATAGACCTTTATTTATTGCACTTCCTGCTAACATAAATATGTATTATGTTATTGATCTCATGTCATCATAATAGTCAGCAAAGTTTACATATAAATACCCTATTAACTGCAAGAATTAAACATGTTTGTAAATTAGCATATAATCTATTGTCCTCTTTAAGTACCTCAAAACCTTCTTGGCAGTAACCAAGTGATCGTGTCCTGGATTTTAATGATATCTGCCTAGAAGTCCCGTCACAAAGACAATATTTAGTCTAATGCAAATTCAAGCATACATTATACTTTTAAGTGCACTGACATAAGGTACACCATTTAATTATATTTTCTCAATATCTAAATAAGAATAATGTGATAGATTTAGTCCATCACCCTTAACAACAAGAGCAATTCCAAGCTTGCAATGATGTATATTGAATAATTCCAAAATACGATCAGCAAATGTCCTCTGAGATAAATATAATCAAATATGATGAAAACCATCCTTACGGATCCTAGTGCAAAGAACAAAAGATACCTTAAGGTTACTACTTGTAAGCAAAATATCATGTACATAAAGTATGAGAAAAATAAATTTCCTCCCACTGACCTTGCAGTATATTAAATTACTTTGTTCCCAATTGAATAAAATAACAACACTATAAAACTTTAATAATATTGTTTGGAAACTTGCTTAAGACTATGAATAAGATTTTTCAGTCTACACATAAGTTTACTTGAAACATCTGTTGCAAAATCCTTCATTTGCATTATATAGATTTTGTATCTATTTGGTGTAACTCCATATCAAAATAAATTATTAATGCTACGTTCACTCTGAAAAATATTTAAAAATACTAAAAAGAAATATTTATTTCTTCACTATAAACTATCCACCCTTTTTTCAGAGTAAAAACTTTAGCTACAAGTTTAGTTTTAAACTCTGCAATCTTTCTTTGAAATCCTTTTAGTTTTGTACGACAATTTGCAACTAATGAACTTGTGATCATTAGTCAAGTTAGTAAGTTTCCAAACACTATGATGTTTCATAGATCGTATATCACATTTTATGGTATCGAATCACATACTTGATTGAGGATAAGAAACAACATTTATAAATGTGCCGCTAAATCAACCATATAGTGGATATTGTAATCATGCTCTCACAAATAGACTATATAGTATGATGGTATAACTGATCGTCTTTCCCTAACAAATCTCTTTAATAAAGTGGCAACCACTTCATTCTGCACTTGAGAGGTTTGAGAAATTTCATTATAAACTATATCAAAAATAAGTATTTAAACCTCAACAAGTCTAGCCTATGGTACAGGAGATTTCATAATTATATGTATAGGCAAAGACAAAAACACAGTAACCTCCATCATACTATTATCTTTAATAGTCTGAGAGCAGTTATTCTCTACAATTATGTCAAACTCTAAAATACTTTATCACATGTGATTCCATAATTCTTGTACCTTATTTAGGATTATAAAATCAATACCCATTTTAACAATCTGGGTAAGATACAAAATAATTCCAAGTGGATCTAAATTCCAACGCACTTAATATTGAATTAGATAACCTCACTTCCGCATGACACCTCTAAATTTAATATGATTCAAATAATTTATGTCCAGTCTATAACTTAAAAGAAGTTTATGAAATAACTTTGATAAGAAATACTTTTTGTATGTGAAAATGTTGCTTTCAAAATATCAGCCCACAGAAGACCGGATAAATTAGTTTTATTAATCATACTCATCACCATGTTCATTATGATGCATTTATGCCTTTCGGCCAAATCTTTTTGTCAGAATTTTCAGGCATAGTAATTAAGTTACCACTCTAGAATTTACCAAGTATTTGACAAATGATCCTTTAAGCTATTCCGCATTGTCATACATGCCAAAATACTCATGGTCACTATTATGCCTGACAACCTTTTAAGACTAATTGTAATTGTTTTATTCTTTATCTTGGTCATTTTCCTTAAATAGAAAACTTTTGGAAACAACATTTTTAATCATATATGAGATGAATATGTCATTAGGATTTAAACACAATCTTTGCAGATGTGTCCTAATTACGGTATTAGACAAGACATAATTCAAGTCACTAAGGCTTCCATTATCTTTTAATAGTGCAGTCAATTGGTAAACCACTTTTCAAGTGCTCCTAGAATGAAATGCTTCATGGACAGTAAGCAAATTCTATTGCTCTTTTTCCAAGCAATAAATCATATGTCCACAACTTAAAATTTGAAACAGTAAAAAAAACCTCAATAATAGTGGAGTTATTAATTACAAAAAAGGTGACTGAAAAATAAGTAATGTATATAATTAACATTATGTGAGTGCTGTGTAACTTGACGTACAAGTACACATCCAGAGAGTTACACGCATAATCATATAATCACTTTTGGGCAGAATACATGACATGCAGTTGTACACTCCCCACATGATAGCGGTTATGAGAATATATTCTAATCTTTGTGAATTCATCACCTTTGGGCATATGAACCACTAGGATTAGTCACTCCTCCACCACACCATCATGTATCCCTCCATGAACTAATACACAATCACCTTCTTTGGGAGTATGACTATTCATTAGATTAGGAGACATCCCAATCAATATACGAGATCAAAATTTCTCAAATCCAATCAAGTGTGCCACTTTGGCGGTCACAACTTAATTGAATCCTTGAAACTCTCTCATACCAGGGATATAATCTTTACATCTCAAATACACCATATACATGTGATTTTAACTTTAGTGATAAGGGCAACGTATCACTAAAATCACATATTATGCTAATTACACTGCATTATTCATTAATAAAAATGATTATATATATAGTGAACCTGAAAGACATATTCTAATGAGATCACCAATCACAGCAACACAAGAAACTTCTCATAACAGAGAAGAAAGCATCTCTTATGCACCCCGATTACATATTACCAGAACAACATAAAAAGAATGCTGATCAAGAAGATATCTCACAAATTAACATCAATGGTAATACATGGTACACCAAATTGACAAGCTTGACAGCTGATCCATTATCACTCATGAGTTTCATAAGGCAAAAAATGACTCCAAGGCCAACAACTAATTTATTAGCCAATTTTTAAGTAACAAATTATCATTGTAATCAACCAGTGGCCTATTAATTGAGTCAAACCAAAGAACCAAATATCTAAATTTTAACAGTAAATATTATTGCTCTGCGTAAAAGTTGTCATACTCCTTAACCATAAAAAAATGTTCAACTTAATGGACATTAACTAGTGACCAAATAAGTTTAGGTACAATATGCACTAACTTAACTGACATGCATTATCCAAATTCAGTAAATATGTTAATTAGTACAATCAATTTGGTCACAAGTTCTTAAGACATCCATCATTCAAAGGTTACCAGCATAGAAATGAGTATACATGAGTAACAAAAGTTTCATAACATTTTACTGTTTTTTATCACCTCAATACATAGTTCAATTACTATCCCATAATGGTTGTATTTCATTAAGTCAACTTCAGTTCAAAATAAAGCTTAATTTTTATTAATGAATCACACCATTATAATGTTTATGTGATAATATATCTGTAACCCAACACTTGTATTTCCAAAAACACAGAAAATACAATAAAAATACGCAAAAATACACTAAAAATACACATATTTAGGGCTTTGTATGTATTTTCACATCCACAAAATTATCAAACATCTAAAATAAATACACCACAAGATAGAGCATGGAAATACGAATCCACTGCCACCAACCACGCACCAAATGGAGACTCCACGCACCTGCACACGCTGCCGAAGTGCGCAGAGCATGGAGCTCACGCACTGGCGTCAAGAGACCGGTCAAAACCAGTTTGACCGGTCGCGGTCCAACCGATTCCCGGCTCGACAGTTCGGTCCAGCCACCCGGTTCGACCGGTTGACCAGGCCGGGGTCGGTCAATGGGTCGGGTCGGGTCGGGTCCGGGTTGCTGACGTCATCGTGACGTCAGCACCCGCGTGCTTCGCATGTGCAAGCCTCACGCCTGGGTGTGGGAGCATGTGAGGGTGCGTGACCGCACGTGGGGCGCGTACTCAATGCCTAGGCGGCGCGTGGGGACTCCCCTGGAGATGCGCCGCCCACGGTTTTGCTCGTCTTGTCGAGCCCAGTCTGAATTTGTGATTTAATTTTATTTTTATTAAACAAAAAATCATGAAAATCACAAATTATGGCAAAAACCTTATGCGTTCGAGTTCTAGGGTTATGGTTGCTCTGATACCACATGTTGGACGCAAATTGCGCAATCCCAAGATCTCCATAACTAGAATAAGAACATGCATAATTGAATAGAAAGATTAACACACATGTTTTGGGATCCATCGTTCTTTAAAGCGGAAGCAGAAAAGGGATTATCCACGCATTAAGGGGATTACCCATGCATCAAGTTCTTCTCCTCTATTGCCCTCCATATCACTGGCTCAATGAGGTGGCTCCCTCACGTTTAGCGTTAGGTAAACGCTCCTTAGATGAGGATACATGTGAGAATCGGGGTTAGAGGAGAGACTTGAGCGTTATTTATAGAGTTTCAGCCAGGCTTCCTCATTACGGGCCAAGCTTAACTCAGCCCACACTAGGCAGCCCTATATTAAACTAATTAAGAAACATTCTATCTCACCTTAGACCAATTTTGTTTTACGGTAACCGTAAAAACAATAAATTATAATATCAATTAATGTAATTGATATTAGGAAAACTCTTACAGAACAAGCTGGTGCAATCAATGAATGATCTTCTTTACGAAAATGCTAGCTCTATTGTTGCGTTTGGCGGGATCTCCTGAACCCCTCTGCTTTTATAGGCTAGCTAGCTCACGGTGGAACTATTAGTAGTCTCTGAGTTGAAAAAGAACGTCTGGGATAAAGTTAAAACAGAGCAGAATAATAAAGAGAGGCAGCGGAGGAAAGCCTTGTTGCCACTCCATGTATCATCCACTGATGCATAGTTGGAACCTAGCTTCTGCCATTTACTCCATAAGATCTGCACATCATTTCATGTACCCTAATGCTCGCTATTGCACTTCACTAATTTTCTTAGGCAAAAGTGATGCGGCAGCTCTTCTGCCGGTTAATACATGAATCACTTCTTGCGCAATACCTCCTTAGTTGGTTCCGGATAGGAAAATTAGACACAGCAGCTCGGGAATCATTTCCCATGGTAGATAAAGCTATGTCACGTTACAATAAATAAAAATATATAGTACCTATACCTATCCATAGCCTCAGTATTAAACAAGCTAAGGTCATAGGATCATGGGAACATGCCTTAAACAACCAAGTACTTTTCCCCTCTCTTGATTAGCCAACGTCAAATCCATATGGCTGCAGCAATTAAGAAATGTCAGTATTAACCAAGCTAAGGTCATAGGATGAAATGCCATGGCCGAGGCCGGCGACCGGCCAAAGAAGAAAGAAGAAGAAAAGAAGAAGAAGAAAAGAAGAAAAGAAGAAGAAGAAGGAATCATACAAACTGGAAACACAAAATTCACGTAATATGGAAACTTAAAGGTTCAGATCTTTATCAACAAATCTTTAAAACAGAGGTTCGTAGTAGCACCTTCAAACACAATATAGGATCTATTCAAGTGCATTGTTCTTGATTATATGAGCAAATCCAAAATTTAAGGGCATCTACCAAAAACCATTACAAGCTACCTTGACTTAATATTGTTAACAGGAGCTTAGGATGAACTACCTTCGCGGGGATTCTTTCTGACGCTATTTTCAATCAAGTAAATGAGCTTTTTAACAGTTCCGAATTAAAAAAAAAAAAAAAAGGAGCTTTTTGACACTTCCAATTTGTTCACCGTGCCTCTGGAGTAATTTCAAGCAAGCCACTTTGTCAACTATCCATTGCAAAGTAATGAAATGACGGTGTTGCGCGATCCGTGGTATGCTGATAATAAGCATTCCACATCACGTGTCTTGTCAGCTTTCTTTAACTTTTTTTAAAGATATCCAATCGGCTAAACCAAATTGAAATTTTTTTGAGAGTATAGTAAACTGTTCAAAGGTTCTGAAAGTGCATAAAAAAGGACTCTCATGTCGCACTTGCGCCCCTATCAAATGAAGACGATGTTAAGTATTAAAGAGTATGCCTTAAATGTCCAATGATTTTCAAACTTGCACTCTTAAAACTGGAAGCCACAATCTCTAAATGTATGAACGGAGTTGTACCAGTTGTGAAATGACCAGAGGATTGGATACCACATGACTAAAGTTGCTTACAAAAAAAGAAAAGAAAATTAGATTGGATGTCACATGACTAACGTTGCTTACTAAAAAAGAAAAGAAAAGGAGACAATTCAATTTTTGCAGTTCCAAGAAGTTTCAGACCATCCTCCCAATTTTCTTTCTACTGACAAACAATAGATTCAGATCTGGAGCGACGTCAAGTTGAGTTCTAACTACACCTTGTATGAGTTTGATCATAACATAGCAAATGACTAGAGCTCTTGATAAAGTTAAAACATAGTGAATTAGCTCAATTCGGATCCAAATTATGCATTAATCGCATATTCCTATATGATTTACAGTCAAACGCCAATGAGTCAAACTTGGTAAATAGCTTCCAGTTAGGAAACTGAAATCTAAATTCTTATCATGCCTCCACCCACACCAAGGCCTTGTCTGCTAGTCATAAAAGTAATCCCCCTTCCATTTAGCAACATAGTGGACCTGATGAAGGTTCGAAGTCATACGTAGTACGTAGTGATTCTTAATATGGTTAATCAGAAATGTAATTGAAGAAAGCATATTTTTCTACATCAACAAAAATGAATTAATGCCGCATTACACGTCGCCTTCTTCATGGTCAAGATTATGGAATTTAAAATTGCACGAGACAGAGGAAGCCTTTGAAAATGAAGGAGCTCATGGCTTTTGAGGTTTGTCATGCCATTTACCAAGCTAGACTGACAATGACGTTTCATTATAGTCCCATTTGTCATTGTGAGCCCCTCTTCCATCCATCGCCATGCACCAAGAATTCCATTTTATTCAAAACATGAATATGTGTAATATGAATTATCTTTTGCACATACCATGCAAAAACTTTAACTGACTAAGATTTAAGACTACTGCATTAGATATCCGTACCATGCCAACCATACCTTCAAAAATAATTCTTGACTTGCAATTTTGGCATTTCATAACGAGGTAATTCTTTGATCTTTGGCTTGGCATATGAGGTAGAAAAACTTTCTAGAAAAAACATTAAGGTTGAGAAAGAGAAATTATATTGGTTTGGCATCCAATTAAACAAACAAATGATCGAGGTTCTTGTGGTCCCTATGGCTGGGAGTGCTAGCAGTCAATTTGAGTATGCTGATGAATTATTATGCAAAGTTTTTGTGGGTTAATGTCTTATAGTTGAGAAAGTACAAAACAAGGCACAAGTTGATTTGTTGTGATATTACTCTTATTTAACTCTTATAATAAAAAGCACGATCGAGTTTTTTCGAGAGACACCCTCGA
This sequence comes from Eucalyptus microcorys, assembly GCA_014182515.1. Classification (NCBI taxonomy): domain Eukaryota; kingdom Viridiplantae; phylum Streptophyta; class Magnoliopsida; order Myrtales; family Myrtaceae; genus Eucalyptus; species Eucalyptus microcorys. The sequence continues at coordinate 3,622,969 of CM024568.1, read as the reverse complement.
AAGTGACATAAAACAAGTTCTAATAGCAAGTCTGTTTTAGCTCCTCCACCATTATCAGTTACCGGTGATTGAATTTTTATAGTCAAAACTGTTGATTGAATGTACAAGCTTTCTCGTCTTTTTTAGTGACATAGGCATGCTCCAATCTTGGCTTGGCCTAATCCGCCTCAATGGTAATAACTAGATTACGTCTTTGGAAATTGAAACTTCAAATTTGTTAACGATGAGAATGCCCATTGTAAAGAAGAGAACAAGAGGACTGGCTTTCTGATTTGTTCTTCGTTTATATTTTCTCCAAAAAGGGTCTTGAAAGGGGATAGAATACTGTTTTTTTTATATTCATCAATGACAAATTTGCCTTTCGACTTCAATGATCATGACTCCTCCCAGACCAAAGTCCGGAGCTCAATGATGCCCGTCATTTATTTTGAGAGCGAAGACGCAGAGTGTAGTTACTCTCCCCTGCAAGACTTGAGCATAGGAGGGAGGAAGAAGAAGAGGAAGAGCAATAAATTTGATTCGACGGTTTGGGAAAGATGAACAGCAAAGCGCTCTCTCTCTCCATGTCTGGTTTGGCGTGCCTATCGACCAATCTCTCTCTCTCTCTCTCTCTCTCGCCTCGTCATTATTAATCACGGTGCGTGAACGAGCCATGGGAAAATCAATGCGGAAGAAGATTTAACTTTTTGTTCTGACGACTGCACCTTTTATTCCTTTTGTCTCTATCAATGGATCGTGTAGATAATTAGTTTTGACCTATACCAGACGTTTGTCTTTATAATCTGTCTTAGTAATCTGCTAATTCTAGCTAAAATACCAACCTTGACATAATTCTTGAATTATTAAACTATTTGATAAGAGGAATGGTCACAGACGTTTTTTTTTTAAAATATAACTTTCCACCTAACAAAAATTTATTTCGAATGGGCTTATTTTACTAAACCACGTAGCTACCTTAAGCAGGTGCACGTTTAAGTCAGAGCCCCCTTCTTTGAAAGATTAATTAGGTTAAAAGATGAGAAGAGGTCAATTGCTGGAAAAAGCAGAGAGAGTGACGCTCTGATGCAAAATCCATGGCAATCGCAACATCGAGAAAACACACTCTCTTTATACTCATCGGGGACCCATCAAAGTTCACTTTCCTAACTCAACATTCACTTTTTCCCCAGACAAATATAGCACCAGCCCACATGCCTAATCTTTTAGACCGCAGCACCCTCTACTACTTCATCAATAATGGTCAAATGTCTCTTTACACGAAAAAACATTCAGCTATATCAAAGGAGAGTGACGTTCTAATCGTCAATAATGATCCAGTAACGTTGCCGTGAGGTAATTGAAATGTACTATTTGAATAGTAGATAAAAGTAAAAAATGATAGAAATAATAAATTTAAGATTTCATGTAAGCAAAAGATTAAATATCAAACACAAATATGATATTTTGATTCTCGGATTTTCAAACTTCTCTGGATGTGTTTGCTTTGTGAAAAATTTTATTTTCATTTTCAATGAGTCAATGCAAAATTTTTTCCTTGCAACAAAAAATGTTTTTCCATCAAAACTTAAATTCGATAAAATGATTTTTCATTGGAAGAGCCGAAAAACATTTTCCCAAATAATTTTTCCTAGTCTTTGAGTTCTTGGTTAATGAAAATTTTATTTTTATAAAAATGATTTTTTAAAATCAAATTTTAAATTATTTTTATTTTTATTTTTTTCTTTCTTCTTTCTTCTTCTTTTCCGTCTTTTCCTTTTTCCTTCTTCCTTTGTTGGCTGCTTTCCACGGCAATAGCTAGCAATCAGCCATGATATAGGCTAATGAGCTTAAGGCTTGACGATATAGGCGAGCCCGAGTTGGCCAAGGCTATCGAGCTCGGGGCTTGCCAAATCTAGGCAATCTAGGCAAACTCGTAGCTCAGTCAAGGCCAACAAGCTCACAACTTGCTAGATCCAAGTAAGTTTGCAACTTGCTCGATCCTAGCGAGCCTAGACTCAGCTGAGGCTAGCGAGCATGCAACTCGCCCGATCCCGGCAAGCTCAACCTTTGTTGAGGTCGACAAGCACATAGCTTACTCGATCCAATGAACTTGAGCTCACCTATGGCCATCGTTGGCTAGTCATGGCGGAGGAAGTAAGGTAAAGAAAAGGAAAGAAATAAAAAAGAAAAAGAAAAAGAAAAAGAAAAGAAAAAATTCGAATTTTTTATAACAAAGAAAATAAAAAAGTGAAAAACTAAAAATAATTAAATATTCAATTTTTATAAAATTTAAAATTTAAATAATGTTAAATAATTCGATTTTAATAGAAATAAAGTCATGAGATTGAAATTATTTTCCAATAAAGTCCAAACATAAAAAAAAATTTCGATTTCTATCACCAAACAAAGTAAAACTAAATGTATTCCTAAAAAATGCTTTCTAGGAAGGTTTTTATTTTATTTTTTATCATTGAGTTTTTCATGAAACAAATGCATTTTAAGTTTGAAAAATAAACTTGCTAATCTCTCTTGATTTTGATTTCGACGTCAAATAAACAAAAAGGAAAATCAAATTACAATGTGACATAGGGGGTAGAATGAATATGAATCCAATAACAGTTCTTGATGCGATACAACATAGGACATTTTTTCTTCTTCCTTTTTTTTTTTTTTTTTCACAAGCAGGAACTTATTTGGGAACAACTTTTTCGATGTTCCTTTTTTTTTTTTTTTTTGAAAAAGTTAATAAATATTTGCACTAACCTTAGGAATCTCTTTTAAGTGATATTACTTTCATACTTGTTACTTTATTTTAGCAGTAAATTTTCTTGGGAATAATTCTGCACATTGTTTTCTTTCTTTTTCTTCCGCGTGAAGGAAAACCCACTTAATGGAGGTGGACCCAATCCCAAGCTGACAATCTCAAAGAAAGGAAAGAGACCCACCTTCTTAACTTCTTCTAATGGCTGCTTCAAACACTCAACGAGGTACTCTAAATCATTAATCTCAAATGTAGTTGCAAGGCTCATCAGGATATTAGCTTCCTCTTCTACCAGCTCCTGGCAATCTGCTTCACCTTTGAAGCGGGAACTGGCACCATCTTATCACCGTTATACTTCAAGAGAGTGGAAAACAGAACCCTTCTGATATTCAGATTGAGACCCATCCCCACTGCATCACTTGCAACCAAGACATCATACTCATTTTCCTGATCATTAAACAAGTTAGCTTGCTGTCTTCAAGTCTCAGGTGGCAAGGCACCATATAAGACACAACAACGATGATTGGTGTGCTTCTCAATTGCCAATTTAACCTCAAATATTTCTCAAAGAAAACGCAACTACAGAATCACCGGATCGAACATTGTGAAAATCCCCGAGCAGTGTCTTGGCTTCAACAACCAGTGGCTTGAATCTGCCATAGTGGCATTCATGTAACTCATCCCCAGTATCAGAACAGATTTTCCTCACCATATTCAGAACACTTGGATCCTCGCAAACATGTATCTCATCGACCTTAAGTCCTAGCAATGCTCTTGTCCATGCATAGCCTCTATATGGGTCTGCCATCATTTGGATCTCATCAATTACAGCCACATCACATAAGTGATCGGTCAATGCCATTTCCACAGTACAAGCAACATGGTTTGAGAAAGGGACATTCTTCTTTTCCTGCTCAGTGTGAAGACTAAACTCCCAAAGCATTCACCTTGTCAAATACTTCCTTAGCCAATAACCTAAGCGGACTACAATGAGAGCATTGCATGCCTTCCCACTGTTGGTTGGACCACAATGATCTATTAGCTTTCTTTTCATAGCTCGTGCAAAGGGAAACCAAGTGTGGGGCTTTGTCAAGTCAGCTGATTCAGTCATGCTCCAAAACCGCTTAATCCCAGTATGAAATCTTATCTGTACTTTCATTAATGTTCTGTTGCTTCTTTTGTACCTGAAACCAAGTATGGTATTGGCAGAATGTCTTTGTTACTCCTTCAGTATTCCAGTGATGGATCTTAGAAGGCAGATACTTTGGTAGGCTATAACTACTTGATGGGAGTGAAGGAGTGATTGTAAAGTGTATTGAATTGACCTTGTCTGTTCCTAGCTGTACGTGACTGTGGCGACCTCACTGATTTAGTGGTTCATTGACTAGATATTGCTTTAGTGTGAGGGAATCTTTGTTGTTTAATATAAGGCAAACTCATTAAGGCTGTCAGATGCTCTAGTGAGAAGTTGTGACTGTATGATGTAGTGCATGTTATAATGGGTAAAAATATGCGGATGGAAACTTAAGAAAAGACCTTGGGTTTGATGGGTTTCCATTTTAGTGGTGGGTGTTTTTATTGTCTTTGTTGCAGCCGAGTCTTACTTCCATTTGGCATTGGATAGCTCTTAAATATCTCTTCCGGAGATGACTTTTCTTTGTGATATGTACCGTTCTAGACCAGGAACATTGTTCATTTAACTATTTGTTTAGCTTGCTTGTCATGAAAATGAAGGTAAGGTTTTGATGCAGTGTTTTATCTGTTCATAACCTTTAGACGACAAACCTCTTGGTGGCAAACCTTGAGAGTTGTAGGCGTGTGATTGTCCAAAGTTGGGCAGCTCTTCACAAAGGCACAATTTCTGCCTAGTCAAAGTTGGTGCTATTTCCAGTTCATTATTATTTTCTTTGTCAACCTTCAGGAAAAAAGAAAAAAGATTGTTTTTCTTTGTCATACAGGAGAAGACAGAATAAAGTCCCGAAAATTCCACATGTTGAGAAATTGTCTACATAGTCATGTGCAGGTATTACAACTTAGCATTGTGGCCTATTTGTTGGCACGTCCAATGTAGTTTCTGTTGTGAATTTTTCATTGCTTTTTGCAAGAATCACTACTCCATTTCCTATTAAAGTCCCAGATGTAGCTCGGTGGCAACATATGCAATTTTCTTTATTAGTCTGGATCTGCAAATCATGCCATAATTAGGTAAGAGAATGGTTGTTGCTTGCCGTTCATTCAGCTGATTGAATGGAGGACCACTGGGACTCACGTGTGCCTAAGATGGCAGGATGGTTGTCATTGTTGTGGCTCTGCATCTTTGTATGTTAAAATGTCCCATCAGATAAGCTGGTGCAGCTTCTGCAGGAGATATCCAATGACGAGGAGTTAGAGATTCACAACCTGAATATAAAATTTCTACCATATAGCTGTAGCAGTTTCTGTGAGCAGACTGGTGAAGGGTGCTTTGCTTCAATGAGAGAGAGCTAATATTTTGACGAAATATTCTGACTGTCAAATTATCTCCAACCAATATTTCTTAGTAGCTTCTGTCTCGAAATGCCCATGAAAAGGGTGCTTTGTACTGTAGGACAATGGGAGAGAATAATTCACCAAAATAGTGATGCTTCAGATTTGTTCCTTGCAAGAATAATGTGCTAATTTGTTGTTTTCCCCATGCTTTGCTTGAGGCTATGCATATGCAGAGGATGTAAGAGGTGGCTCTGATTATCTTTATTGCTCGGAATGAATAAATCCATCTCTGCCACATGGGAGGCTCAGTTTTACCTTAGGATACTATGTGGATCGTAACTAATGCAGCATGGCGTTTGAGCGACTAGTCAGGCTGGGCTTTGTGGATGGATAGCTCATATTAGTGCAACAGAGTGCCTCTCATCATCAGTTTGGGTCTGACCATCCTTCGTTGAGATTCATTCCATCTTTCTGGTATTTTCCTATGTGCTTATATCCTCCTATCCAGTTGTTCTCATCAGCATGCTTCTGGACTTTTGAGTGAGGGCGTATGAATCATGTTAAGTTTGGTTTTAATATGGTATTTGATCGGATCGTCTCTCTTTTAATATTATAATTTTTCATTTAAAATTTCCTCTAGTTGAAGAGCAATCTGTGTAGGGAGGATTTATCTTGAGTTTCGACCATGTCTCGAAATCAAAGATTCTTATCTTGTATGGTTTCACGTGAAGCCGTTGATCGTGTAATGAGAGGACAAAGACAAGGAGATGACCCCTTGTGTGCATGCCCTTTGTGAAGGTAAATACTTCTTCTCGAATGATAAGTACTTCACAGATGATTTGAATCAAGTCTAGCCAGGAGAAAAATTACTCACATCTAGACATGCTTGGGTTGATATCTCATAGATCGTAAGAAATGAATCCTCAAAATCTTGGGGAATGGCTAAATCTTGTTACGTTTTAGAGGATCCTGTCCTTAAGGGTAACGGCATCAAGTTACAGGAGTTGGTTTTTCTCCTCATGCAGCATAAAGGACATCCTCATAATTGATTATTTCACAAAGCCAAAAGAATCCAGGCGTTTGCGTTGTTATGTTTTCGTGAATAAATTATTTGCTAAACTCCACAATTTTTTCTTGTGGAAGATAGCAAGTCGTATCTAGACAATACCGGAGACCAAGTTGAAAGTATCAAGCAGGCTAGTGCAATTATTAGATAGATATAGACGATAATGAGCAGATATAAAATAATATGTGACAATTTATAGCAGTTCAACTTTGTTCCCAAACGTATGTCTACATTCTTGAATAACAACCTTAACATGGACAGATTCTAGTAATCTTCGAAAAAAGTTACAATCGTGTAACTCCTATTACAAAATAGATCCCACTATCAAAACGCAAGTACTACTATTACTATTGTACACTTTGTCTTATTACCGATTACAATATCGCAAATCACAAGAAGGAAATTTCGATCGAGCAGTAGCACAATTTGCTAAACAGAGAGATGGTGATAACAAAACCAGCTTTATTTATTTTTTATCCAACCTGTTTAAGCTACATTGTTCTTCTTTACGATGTTAACACTTGAATTTTAATCGACAAATTAAATATCGTCTTTTTACCTAAGACCAATTCGGACCCATTACGTCATTGGTGTATTTGCCCCATTAAACAAAATTGGACTCAAGCCCTCTCTCAAGCCCATCAAGAATAAGAGGCCCAAAACTCCAATCTACCGTTCCTTACATTTCTCTCATTCGGCTCGGCTCATTCCTTGCACTTCTCTTGTTTGGCTGAGGCTAAAGAAAACTAACGCATGAAGAAGGAAGCAGGCGTTGCTTCGCACCGGAGCTGGCCTCACACGAGACGTTCGAAAAGGAGAGAGCAAAAGAGGGCGTCGTTCTTGAGCAAAGGGGACGCACACAAAGAAGAGAGGGGAGAGCTTTGGAGCTCAGAGGAACAACGAATGAACCTCCATTGTTGATCATCACGAGCTCTAACTCCACTATTAGTCAGGATTTTTACTTTCCTCAGCCTTGGTTGTTCCATCGTCCCTTTATTAGAGCCATGGGTTTCCGTTCTCAAGTGACGTAAGCCCTTCTCTCTCTCTGGCTGTCGCTAGAGGATGTCGAAGGGATTCGCAAAGGAGGGTGAGAAAGAGGTGAGCGCGATTTTATCAAAAAAAGGGCGTGAGTTCTTCTCCTTCTCGGCAGATTCCTGTCCGACGCCCTCCGGAGACCTCCATTAGTCGCCTCCAACCTGCAACCGGTCATGCCCTCATGCGACACAATCAAGGGCTATTGATCATTAGATCCATTTAATTAACCCATAGTTCAATTAGGAGGTGGCCGAGTTTAATTGAATTGCATAAGTGGTACGGCACGGGTGATGCGGACGGCAAGATCAGCAACTCCATGTTGTCGTGGAGTGAAGAATAGCTTCGCCGTCAATGCAGCTAGACTAGAGCAGTAGCGTCGTCAAGGTTGATGACAGCGAGCTCGGCACAGCAGGCCTTGCAGCTCGTCGACAAGTTGTCGTGGATGATGAGAGCATGATGGCAGCGACGGCGTGGGTCTAGGCCAAGCTTGGCCTAGAGAAGTCTCGTTCTCTCCTCTCTCTTTTCTCACATATATCTCCTCATCTGGCCTTGTATTGAATTGTGTGGCCTCCCCCCTTCCTTTGTCTGTAGTGAGATATGTTTTATAGGTGAGAGGACTAGGGCTCTCAAAGAAAGAGCAGACTTTCTTTCCTATTGTGAGCACTTTTTAAAACATTTCATTTTCTTCTTTACCCTTTTTCCTTTCTACTCATGCATGTTCAGAACATCCCTTTCCTTGTGTTGATACTTTTTTTAATATAGCCAAATATATGCCTCATGCCGACCGATAACGTCTTAGCGCACTTGCCTTTCATTTTTCTATTTTTATTTTCCATATATTGCAAGAATATATAGAAAATCAAGTGCCATATCATGGAATATTGAAAGAATAAAACAAATCTTTTCCGAAATGTACTCATCTCCCAACTTATCAAATTAAAGCTCGTCCGTCATCGATCAAATGCAAATGTGATAAAAAAATAAATACTCTTAAAGCTATATGCTATGCAATCTAATTCTAATATTTTTTAGAGGTTAAAAATTAATCCCTGATTTTAATGCAATAAATGAATTATAGGGTCGGCAAAATTTATGTGTCAACAAATACTTCTTAATTCAAAGATAATAGCATTAAATTCAGAAATATGAGATTTAAGAGAAGCACATTCAGCCATATGAAGAATGATGAGTCGTTGTCTGAGCCTCAACCGATTGATGAGGGACTTTTTTTTTTTTTTAAATACTCCTCAATTTATTCCATAAACCTGCAGCTATTTTCTAATCTAGGATCTCCTATAGAACTTCATTTGTGAGACACAATGAAATAGCATATAGAGCTCTTTCATCTAATTTTTCACACGTTTCATCTTATGTGCTTTCCAGTTTCTTCCCTTTTCCAAACAAAGTCTTCTTCAAACCTTATTGCATAAGAATAGCCAACAAACAAACTTCCCATAGGTTGAAATTGCCGCTCCCATCAAACTTCCCGATATCAAATCACGTTGTTGAACTTGAAGTCATAACCAAAAGATCTAGAGAAAACAAAATAAATAAATAAAGGACCTAAGGCTCTGAAACTAGATTTGTTATGGTGAATGCGAAAACTATAACAAAATTGAAATTGAGAAGAATAGAGGAATGCCGGATTTTATGTGGAAAGCCTTGTGGAAAAAACCACGAGAAAAAAAGAAGAAGAAGCAAAATCCACTATAGAAATCAAAGATTATAAAAACTGGCTCTAAAAAGTTTAGATTCTTTCTGTCTCAAATTTTTATATATAGATAAGAATCAAATCTAAAGTAGGAAACCTCTTTTTATGAAACCATCTCCAACTACGAAAACCATTCAATCAGGAAATCTACTACCTCTTTTTATGAAACCTTCTTCAACTACGAAAACCATTCAATCAGGAAATCTTTTCAAAATAGGAAATCTACTTGAAGTAGAAAGCTTTCCTTTTCGAGCTAAAACTTGAGACATATCTAATAACTATATATTAAACCAAAATATTAAATGCGATTACACAAACCTTGAGTTACCTAAGATATTGGGGAGATCTCAGCAAGGGCAAGGAAGGCTAAGGGGCTAGACAACGACCTCGCGGAGTAGCGTAGGATGGTAGTAGTGGGGGTTGTTGAGACTAGAGTCGTGGTAGCTGGGTGTTGCAGGTGGCCCATTGGCATTGTTGGACTGATGGTTGCCAAGGAGTCACTCAGAAGCTTGCAGAGATTGAATAAATGGATGACTTTGTTGCGAGCACTAGAGTTGCTGGTCAGGCACCTAAAGGCTACATGTTGTCATGCGGAGGCGGCCATAGACTGGTTTGGGTGTGCCTAGATCTGCTGGGAGTCGATCACACAATGGTCTTGGCATGACATGGAAATTCTCTAGACTCAGGAACAATGGCCCCTTCGGCGTGGGTGCAAGGACGGCAAGATGTTTTGGATTACGGCTGGGCTACCATAGATGACGTTTACTAGGATGTTGGGGAGCGACAGAAGTTTTACTGAAGCGTTGGTGAGGAGTTAGGCTCAAGAAAGCACAGCTTTGAGAAATCAACACAGCTGGACGTCAAGCGATGTTTGCTTCATTGACAAGGATAGTGGAAGGGTGTAAAGTGTAGCAGCAAAATTCAACAATGCGGCAACTGACAAATCGAGACGTTGGAGGGGTGAGACGCAACGATGCACGGAAGCGGGAGGTTTGATGGTCAATCTTCCATGACTGCAGGAGCTTTAGGTCACTGAGAACAAGGACAAAGACCAATAGGTGCAATGGTAATGGATTAATCTATTTGATAACGTCAGTTAGAGGTGGCAAAATGGGTCTTAGATCCATATATATGATCCATTTAAATCATAAATGGGTAATCTATGGGTCATTTATTTTATAAAGAAACTAATTAAATGGGTTTAAAAATTGAAGATTTATGATAAATGGCTCTTAAATTGATTGGAGTTAGAACCCATTTTCAACTAAAGCCTCAAAATATTTCTCTTCCCTCTTTAACTTTATAAAAATATCTTTTATAAAAATCGAAATTATAATTATTTGTTATATTTCAATTTTCTTTCCTTTTTTCCTTTTCTTTTTTCTTTCATTTTTTTCCTTTCTTCTTCCTCATTCTTTAGCCGGTGGCTGACTTGACGACGGTTGGTGGATCGACTGAGTGAGACTCAAGCTCACGAGGCATTGGGCGAGCTTGAGCTAGCTGCATTTGGCGAGGTAGAGGTCTTGCCAAATGTCGTCAAGGCTCGAGCTGGCCAGATCCTACAAGGCAAAGGCCTCGCCAAATGTCCGCAAGGCTCGAGCTTACTCGACATCGGTGTGGCTCGAACCTCGCCGACCTTTAACGAGGCTCAAGCCTTGACGATCGGGCGAGCTGGAGGCTCACCTGTGGCAGGTTGTTGACCGTCGTCATGGTCGACGACTAGTTAAAGTAGAAGAAAAAGAAAAGAGAAAAGAGAAAAAGAAAAGTTATATTTTTAGAAAATACAAATAATTTAAAAAAATTATTTTAAAAATAATAAAAATAATTAAAAATATATATATTTTAAAATAATTAAAAATTAAATTTTTAAAAATTAAATTTAAAAAAATTATAAAATTTTCCATTAAATTTGAATTGCATAAAACTATTTTAGCAATACCATTTAAAAAAAATCATAAGAAATAAGCTTTCTTAGGTTTAGTTAAATGGGTCAGGTCAGGTATGGGTTAAAAATTTTACACTATGATAAATGGGTCATAAAACGGTTAAATGCGTTGTTTTGGGTTGGACCATTTGTGACCTGACCCAAACCCTACCTGACCCATCCATTTAATAGGTCTAATGTCAGTAGGGAACAATGTTCCCAAAAATAAAACTAGAATAGAATCAAAAAGTAGAAAAAAAGTTATTTCATTATTCTCGAGGAAAATTCTAGAATCAAGTCATTTTCTCTTCTTTCTCCCTCTTTTCTTTTCTTCCTCTTCCTCCTCTAGTTGGTTGCTAAGCTCGGCGATGGCCCACGACGAGATCTTCTGGTCTTGGCTGGGCGAGGTCAACCTGGCCTTGGCTGGGCAGGGCTCAACCTTGCCCAGATGAGGTCAGGTCTCACTGATGGCTAGGCAAGGCTCCCTAAAGGCTGGGGAGGTTGCCAACTCTCATTTAACGGATCGCCAGCTATCATGGAGGCCCACTAACGACTAGAGTAGGAAGAAGAAGAGAAGGAAAAAAAGCAACAACAAAAAAGAATCTCGTAAAATTATTTAAAAATTGAAAGAAAATTTTATGTCACAAAACAATTTGAGAGTTGTACCGATCGCATTCATGTTCTTTTTCTATTTCGGAAATAAAATGGATCCTCAAAAACTTGTCGAAGGAACTAAAGCAAAAAAAATAAATAAATAAGAGAAAATTTTTTAAATAATAATTATTTCTAGGAACAAAATGATTACCAAACAAATTCACAAACTGATACAAGAAGCCATGATCATCCGCTGAGAAGAAGACGTCACCCTTTTATTGTGCAAAAATTTCCTTCAACATCTTAGAATTTCCGCCCTCTCTTGTCATGATTTCCAGTCAAATATATCATCAAATCTCCTCTTGGCTGGCCACGACCTCTTTCTTGATTTTCCCTCTTCAAATCTGCTCATGTACCCTTGTTTCAGATCAGGCATAATTCATCTTAGAAATTCAAAAATCTATAATGCAAATGCACGTTATGTTAATGAGACCTCTTATTTAGGGTTAGGGTCCATCCCTAATTTTTAGGATTAATGCCACAAAAATTATCAAACAAGTACATCTATGACAAATTTATCTCAAATTAATTTTTTAATCACCATAACTCCAAACTAGTATACCTATGACAAATTTTCCCAAACTAATTTTTTGACCACAAAAAATCCCAACCTGATACATTTGTGATAAATTTACTCTCAATTAGTTTCTATTAAATTGTATTAATATCACGAAAAATCACAAAACCGATATCCTTGTAACAAATGGAGGATAAACCAAATACCCATCAACTACCACATATCATCCATCCAACTCAGGAATTTGATAAAAAAATTTAATGAAAACTAGCAAAAGATAAATTTGTCATAAGTATACCAGTTTAGGTTGGAACAAGTGTACTCATTTAGGTTCTTTTCGTGATATAAGCCCTAATTTTAATGCAAATGATTACACTTGAAGCCAAAATTTAAGTATCAACAATTGATAAATTAAACCTTTGATCAAATAATTTGGTTTTTGGTTTGTTATATTTAGCAAAATTATGAATTAATTAATTAATTAATTAATGATTTGCCTAGATATTTTAGTGTGATTTTGCTCGTCATTAAATTATTTTTCAACAACTTGTGGAAAAAAAAGTTAAATAATCAATAGGTCTCATTAATTAATGAAAAGGAGCCAAGTTTATATGTACAAAGTTCTTACCAGTATTGTTTTTCCTTTATATCTATAAACCAAAATTGGATTTGGTTTTCTAGATTAATTGAAATTATTTAAAAGCTGAATTTTTTTGGTCAAATTATTTATTAGGTAATTATCCTTTAACAAGATTTGGGTTTTTGTTTTCCAGATTTACTAAACTCATTAATTGATCATTTAACCTTTGGACTAGTTATTGGGGTGGGACTATTTTTTCTTTATTAAAAATGATAATTAATAGGTTTCAATGAATGAAGAGGGGCCAAGTTGATAATAATAATCTTCGTTGTCATCTTCCGCGCCAAGCAACATACATTCATTACATTTGGGTTGATTAAATTAAACCTACTCTTGCATAATAATAGGGTCAGACTTATTACGAACTCATTTTACATAAGATGTTGGGCCATACATATTTCTAAATTCTTGGTACCAACAAAACCTCATTAAATGTTCAAAAGTCAAGTTTACATAGCATATGAATAGCAAAAGTGTACGCGCATTCTTGAATGAACATATAGTTAACATTTGAAGGTTTCATTGAATCGTCCAGTATAGGCTATTCGAATTATCGGTTAACGGAAAGAAATAAATTACTAATGGAGCAATTGGATACGTACATATATAAATAGAGAAATATATTTTTATATTTGATTTGTTTTTTTAATGATTGCTTAGAAGATTAAAAAGATTCAAAGTAAGATTTATATAAGATTATTAATTTATACATTTATCCATTGATAGAATGTTATATAAAACAACTATCGGGCATTTAATTTGTCAGAAAACCTTTAAAGTAAGAAGTCCTCTTTACATTACTTTATATAATAGTATGCTAGATCGACTAGCTTTAACTACGTATTCATGTGATTATTAGAGATGGATGCATGATTATTAAACCATCTATTAATCTTTTTATCCCATAGGTATTTGTTTCAAAAGGTTGTGTTAAAAGCATAAGAAATAAAGAGACATTTTCTTTATAGTTTTGTATGGGACTATGTTTTTAGATTCGAAAGCTACTAACAACTTTAGGGGTGGATTGTATTTTGCAGATCATTTTAAAAAATTACAAGTTTAATAAGCACATTAAACACTGAAAATATGATATATCCACAATTGTGCTTTTGTGATAGTTAACCGTAAGGCTTAAGAGGCACGAAAAATAAAATAAAAAATTTGAGGAGAATCCAATACAAAAATTATAAGTCTTTCGTTCTTTTTATATTACATGTTTATAGCTCTCAATGAGTCGGCTTGGGAGGGGATACGGGACTGAGAGCCGCAACGCAGTTGTTCCATGTCTCATTGCTCCTCCTATAGACATCAGATTTTGTCCCCTTAATCGGCTTGTGGCTCGAGATGCTCAACTCCACAAATTGGTTGTGGCAGTTCCTCCCTGCTTTCAAGAGCTCATGACAACATTCATTGGTGGGTGTAAAAGTGTCGGCAAGGAATATGAATTGAAAGAATCCGGACCCGCAATCGGATCTTATTCCCTTTCCGCAATCAGGGTTTCCGACCTTGGCGAAGGTAGCCTTAGGAAGCAATGCAACAGGGATGACCAACAAGATCATAAGAGCGGACAAGTTCTTCAGCGTTGCCATTATGGTCTTTTGGGGATAGGAGGGTTAGAAAATTGTCTGAGATTGTTGATCGTTTGATGATGCAGTTGATCTAGAGATGAGAACTTATATAGCTCGAGGGAAGTAGTGCATTAATGAAATCAATTCATCCGTTAAGATTCAGAAATTTATGTAGGAAATGTGTAAAATTACTTCGCTCGCAATAAATGCAATGATTGAGGGCCTTGTCATCTGACTTTGTTTCCAGTTCAATCATTTGCCATTTAAAAGAAAAGTATTAATGAGTTGTTTGGTTGAAGAGAATTATCTGTAAACGAAAATACTTATTTCCAATTTGATTTTCAATCCCACGTTTGATATATAATACAAACTAGTGACATGCCCTCAGTTTAAAATAATTTTATAAAATTAAATTAGCTTAAAACGTTTCACCATATATACTCTCGTAAAAATGGCCACAATTAAGTTTTAGAACTTATCTAAAACAGACCCTAAAACACATAAAGATAAATGGTTGCCACCAACTTGGGGATGGTTCAAAATGAACCGAGAACCTGCTGAAAGCCCACTGACCAAACCTATGGCTGATCTGGTCGAGGGATACCCAGCTTGAGTTTAGGCCTCCGGAGTTAGAGAATAGACTCCTTGAGATCACTGCATTCGCGAAAAAGTGAATAAAGCATGACTATTCTGCTGTACAGTAAAAGCAATAATGGCATGTGAAATAATCGTCGAAACCGATGGACACAAACAGTCCAAGAATGAGGAAATGAAGAACGAGTCATAATTGGTTTTTCAACCATCAGACCAACCGCGATCTGGTGAGGATAATGAATCTACCGAGTCTCCACTTAGTCAGGCTGAAGAGCTATATGTATAGATGTTCTCGAAATTTCAGCATGAATCAACGAGTAACGGATGCAAATCACCAAATCCGTATGACTGTGTGATATACACCTATGAGTCATATAGTCTTTCCTCAAAGGAATACTTTTGTGTTGGTTGCCATATCTACGTGACAAACTCAAGAGTAATGTGTCGAACTAGTGCACTCCTCGACCTCAGGAGATTGCACACTGGAATCACTGATTTGCTAGTGAAACACAAAACACTTCATGCGTCTCGTGGACTTTTTATGGTGTGACTTCGACCTACTTTTACCTCTATTGTTAATGGACCCTCAATGTTGGTCTCTACCTCGCAACTTTCTTTATCATTCCTTAGAGAAGAAAGTGGACTTTATCTCTTCCCAAATAATCGTAATACATTCTTGTAGCAGTGAATCAATAAAGTGCTCCCATGACTCTAGTAAAGAAACTAAAAACAACACGCCGTGTTCTTCAACATCAAGTATCAAATCCATCATGAGTTTATTAAACTCATCTAGATGGGATTTGATAAACGTTCATCGAAATTAAAACGTCATCTTTAACATGTATGAGTAATTATTCAAACCCTCCATTATATAAAGTGCTTGAAGTTTTACCTACAAAACTGCGGTGTCCTTCTCCTCCGCCACATTTATTAACACATCATCCGAAAAATTCAACAAGGTTATATTCTATGCTTTCTCCTTTAGCATTATAATCAACGACCCATCTTTGTCATCTCATGCCTTGGCCAAATATTGGCTTGTCAATAGCGCACACATCTTGACTCTCCATAACTAAAATTGTCCATTCCATTAAACTTCTCGATTTCAACTTCACCCAAGACATGATTATAATTAAAAAATTCTAGATAATAATTTGACAAGCAAAAGTCTCAAGTTTCAATCTAGAATTCGATACCGATTGTTGAAATATGAACGTGGAAACTAATCAAGATCTAACAAATTAAGTCAATGCGAAAATACTAAAAAAATAAACCAGAAACGATAAAGGACAAAAATAATTGACGTGATTCAGTTCAAATATTAGTAGTTATATCTAATAGGAGAGCCGGCAGCAAATAATCCCCTATAATTAGAGAATTTGAGTTATAACTGCTTACGTACTTGAATGTTTTCTACACCTTAAATTAAGTTCAAATCTAAAATATTTATAAATAAACAAATTAATTTGGATATAAATTCACAATACAAAATCCCCGTCTTGTATTCAAGAGTTCCCCCTTTTTCATGGAAGTGCTCTCTGTTTAGCTTTTCGGACGTCATTATGGGTGTATTTGGTAGCCATTCTGCTCTGAGAAATAATTTTTGATCAAAATGATTTTCTTTTGATTCTGCTCCCGCGAACAATTTCTGAGCAAAAAGAATGTGGTTGGTAACTGTCCCAAATTTCTATTCCCGGGATATAAATGCATTTGGTAAAATTCTTAAATTTTTGTTTCTTTTAATTTTTTAATGCTTTTATTATAGTTTTTTTTTTTTTTTTCTCTTTTTTCCTTTTTTTTTTCTTTTTCTCTTATTCCTCCTTCTTCCTTGTAGCCAATCGCCAGCCATGGCGGTGGCCGGTGACCTGCTGGGCGATGTCCGACGAGCTCAATGAAGCCTCACCAAGCTATGGCGAGGTTCGGCGAGGTCGCCAGCCCTCGTCTGACCGATCGCCGACCATAGCCAAGGTGGGCGACCGGCCAAAGGGAAGAAGAAGAAAGAGGAAGAGAAGAAGAGAAAAAAAAAAGACGATAGAATAAAAGAAAAAAATAGGAACTGATTCTAGGAATTGTTCTCGAGAACAAGATGTAACTTTTTCTACTTCTTGATTCTGTTCCAAATCTATTCCCGGAAAAAAAAAACTATTTTTTTGTTCCTAAGAACAAAAATTTTACTAAATGGATTTCTGTTCTTTTTTTGTTCCGATGAATAAAAGAACAGAATCAGACACTATTTAGAGTAAAAACAAACATGCCATTTTGGACGTCTCTATGCGGCCCTATTTCTCTATGCATCTCTGTTTTGAGGAAACCCTATGGCGGCTTTTTCATGAGATGTGCGGCCAGGGAAAAGAACCCTGTCACGACCTCTTTTTTTCTGTCTGGGGGAAAAGAAAGAATGGTTGAGGAGTATTTGCCTAAAGAGGCGAACCAACGGCCCTAGACTAGGCACGGGCTCTCCCAAGCCTATACCTCGCACGACGTTGGATTTTGTTTTTTAGTTCTTAACAAGCTATGTAATCGGGTCTTAGGAGGTAGAACTCGCTGAGACGTGGTCTCATTGGTTATTGAATAACCATTTCAGGACCCTGAGGAGGAGTCGAGGAGGAGGAACCTGAGAAGGAGAACACTGATGTGAAACTTGAGGAGGAGAAAGATTTTTGAAGAAGAAGATGATCCAGAGAGGGATCTTGAGTACAACCCAGATGTGGATTGAGATCCCATTCCTTTTGTGAACCCTGTCTTAGTATAGATAGGTGTGAGACTAGTATGCTGTGAATAGTATTGTAAATATACTATGAGTTGTGCTGTTAATAAAAGTGTGGTTGTGAATTTCAATATGAAAAATATGGCATGCTTTTTTATCCCATTGTTTTATTGTTTGGGATTTATAACTGCTTCTGCATGCATAATAAAATGAAAGGGTCGGCGATACATAGTCCTGGGATATCGCACTTTAAAATCAACCAAGGTGAGGGATGGGCGCATGTGCCCGAGGATCGGGGCATGACATCTAACGTCAGTATGAAACAATGTTCCCAAAAATAAAACTAGAATAGAATCAAAAAGTAGAAAAAAAGTTATTTCATTATTCTCGGGGAAAATTCTAGAATCAAGTCATTTTTTCTTCTTTCTCCCTCTTTTCTTTTCTTCCTCTTCCTCCTCTAGTTGGTTGCTAGGCTCGGAGATGGCCCACGACAAGGTCTTCTCGTCCTGGTTGGGCGAGGTCAACCTGGCCTTGGCTGGGCAGGGCTCAACCTTGCTCAGATGAGGTCAGGTCTCACTGATGGCTAGGCAAGGCTCCCTCAAGGTTTGGGAGGTTGCCAACTCTCATCTAGATGATCGCTAGCTATCGTGGAGGCCCGCAACGACTAGAGTAGGAAGAAGAAGAGAAGGAAAAAAAGCAACAAAAAAAAAAGAAATCTCATAAAATTATTTAAAATTGAAAGAAAATTTTATGTCACAAAAAAATTTGAGAGTTGTACCGATCGCATTCATGTTCTTTTTCTATTTTGGAAATAAAATGGATCCTCAAAAACTTGTCTAAGGAACTAAAGCAAAAAAAAAAAAAAAAAAAAAAAAAAAACTAAAAGAAAATTTTTTAAATAATAATTATTTCTGGGAACGAAATTATTACCAAACAAATTCACAAACTAATACAAGAAGCCATGATCATCCCTAGAGAAGAAGACGTCGCCCTTTTATTGTGCAAAAATTTCCTTCAACATCCTAGAATTTCCGCCCTCTCTTGTCATGATTTCCAGTCAAATATATCGTCAAATCTCCTCCTGGCTGGCCACGATCTCTTTCTTGATTTTCCCTCTTCAAATCTGCTCATGTATCCTTATTTCAGATCAGGCATGATTCATCTTAGAAATTCAAAAATCTATAATGTAAATGCACGTTATGTTAATGAAACCTCTTATTTAGGGTTAGGGTCCATCCCTAATTTTTAGGATTAATGCCACAAAAATTATCAAACAAGTACATCTATGAAAAATTTATCTCAAACTAATTTTTTAACAGCCATAATTCCAAACTAGTATACTTATGACAAATTTTTCCAAACTAATTTTTTGACCACAAAAAATCTCAACTTGATACATTTGTGATAAATTTACTCTCAATTAGTTTCTATTAAATTGTATTAATATCACGAAACATCACAAAACCGATATCCTTGTAACAAATGGAGGATAAACCAAATACCCATTAACTACCACATATCATCCATCCAACTCAAGAATTTGATAAAGGAATTTAATGGAAACTAGCAAAAGATAAATTTGTCATAAGTATACCGATTTAGGTTGACACAAGTGTACTCATTTAGAGTTTTTCGTGATATAAGCCCTAATTTTTATGCAAATGATTACACTTGAAGCCAAAATTTAAGTATCAACAATTGATAAATTAAACCTTTGATCAAATAATTTGGTTTTGGTCTGTTATTTTAGTGAAATTATTAATTAATTAATGATTAGCCCAGATATTTTAGTGTGATTTTGTTCTTCATTAAATTATTTTTCAACAACTTGTGGAAAAAAAAGTTAAATAATCAATAGGTCTCATTAATTAATGAAAAGGGGCCAAGTTTATATGTACAAAGTTCTTACCAGTCTTGTTTTTCCATTATATCTATAAACCAAAATTGGCTTTGGTTTTCTATATTAATTGAGATTATTTAAAAGCTGAATTTTTTTGGTCAAATTATTTATTAGGTAATTATCCTTTAACAAGATTTGGGTTTTTGTTTTCCAGATTTACTGAACTCATTAAGTGATCATTTAACCTTTGGACTAGTTATTGGGGTGGGACTATTTTTTCTTTATTAAAAATTATTAAAACTTGTGATAATTAATAGGTTTCGTTAAATAAAGAGGGGCCAAGCTGATAATAATAATCTTCGTTGTCATCTTCCACGCCAAGCAACATACATTCATTACGTTTGGGTTGATTAAATTAAACCTACTCTTGCATAATAACACGGTAAGATTTATTACGATCTCATTTTACATAAGATGTTGGGCCATACATATTTCTAAATTCTTGGTACCAACAAAACCTCATTAAATGTTCAAAAGTCAAGTTTACATAGTATATGAGTAGCAAAAGTGTACGCGCATTCTCGAATGAGCATATAGTTAACATTTGAAGGTTTCGTTGAATCGTCCAGTATATGCTATTTGAATTATCGGTTAACGGAAAGAAATAAATTACTAATGGAGCAATTGGATACGTACATATATAAATAGAGAAATATATTTGAGATTCGATTTATATTTATATTTATATTTATTTTTTTTCTAATTGCTTAGAAGATTAAAAAGATTCAAAGTAAGATTTATATAAGATTATTAATTTATACATTTATCCATTGATAGAATGTTATTTAAAACAACTATCGAGCATTTAATTTGTCAGAAAACCTTTAAAGTAAGAAGTCCTCTTTACATTACTTTATATAATAGTATGCTAGATCGACTAGCTTTAACTACGTATTCATGTGATTATTAGAGATGAATGTATGATTATTAAACCATCTATTAATCTTTTTATCGCTTAGGTATTTCTTTCAAAAGGTTGTGTTAAAAGCATAAGAAATAAAGTGACATTTTCTTTATAGTTTTGTATGGGACTATGTTTTTAGACTCGAAAGCTAGTAACAACTTTAGGGGCAGATTGTATTTTGCAGATCATTTTAAAAAATTACAAGTTTAATAAGCACATTAAACACTGAAAATATGATTCATCCACAATTGTGCTTCTATGATAGTTAATTGTAAGGCTTAAGAGGCACGAAAAATAAAATAAAAAATTTGAGGAGAATCCAATACAAAAATTATAATTCTTTCGTTCTTTTTATATTACATGTTTATAGCTCTCAATGAGCCGGCTTGGGAGGGGATACGGGACTGAGAGCCGCAATGCAGTTGTTCCATGTCTCACTGCTCC
The DNA here is from genome assembly GCA_014182515.1 of Eucalyptus microcorys. Lineage (NCBI taxonomy): Eukaryota > Viridiplantae > Streptophyta > Magnoliopsida > Myrtales > Myrtaceae > Eucalyptus > Eucalyptus microcorys. Next base: position 3,602,096 of record CM024568.1, on the reverse strand, counting down.
TCCTATAGACATCAGATTTTGTCCCCTTAATCGGCTTGTGGCTCGAGATGCTCAACTCCACAAATTGGTTGTGGCAGTTCCTCCCCGCTTTCAAGAGCTCATGACAACATTCGTTGGTGGGTGTAAAGTTGTCGGCAAGGAATATGAATTGAAAGAATCCAGACCCGCAATCGGATCTTATTCCCTTTCCGCAATCAGGGTTTCCGACCTTGGCGAAGGTAGCCATAGGAAGCAATGCAACGGGGACGACCAACAAGATCATAAGAGCGGACAAGTTCTTCAATGTTGCCATTATGGTCTTTTGGGGATAGGAGGGTTAGAAAATTGTCTGAGATTGTTGCTTGTTTGATGAGGCAGTTGATCTAGAGATGAGAACTTATATAGCTCGAGGGAAGTAGTGCATTAATGAAACCAATTCGTCGGTTATGATTCAGAAATTTATGTAGGAAAGGTGTAAAATTACTTCTCTTGCAATAAATGCAATGATTGAGGGCCTTGTCATCTGGCTTTGATCGCCGACCATAGCCAAGGCCGGCGACCGGCCAAAGGGAAAAAGAAGAAAGAGGAAAAAAAAAGACAATATAAGACAAGAAAAAAAATAGGAACTGATTTTAGGAATTGTTCTCGAGAACGAGATGTAACTTTTTTCTACTTCTTGATTCTGTTCTAAATCTATTCCCGGGAACAAAAACCTATTTTTTTGTTCCTAAGAACAAAAAATTTACCAAATAGATTTCTGTTCTTTTTTTTTGTTCCGAGGAATAAACGAGTAGAATTAGACACTATTTGGAGTAAAAACAAACATGCCCTTTCGAACATCACTATGCGGCCCTATTTCTCTGTATGGCTCTATTTTGAGGAAACCCTCTAGCGGCTTTTTCATGAGATGTGCAGCCAGGGAAAAGAACCCAAAAACACAAAATTCTTCTTTGTACTTTTTTTTACTTTAATTATCCTAGGCCCCATTTGCTTTCTTTCGTGCGGCCGAAAGCATGTCCAGCAAAGAAGCTTTTTTTGAGCAGTCATCCACTACACGTCTTCCTAGGATTAATGGATAATGCCACAGTACAGATTCTTCAACACTAAAAATGGCTTCGATTAATAATTCAATTCAAGTCAGGTTTAGCATGCGAGCTCAAACTTGAGATATTACTTAATAATATAAGATTAGAGGGCTTGACCAATACTTGATCCAAAAATATAACTAAGTTCAAGGCCTCCCTATTTGATCTCGCCAAATATTGATATAACTTATGTGGGCTCAGGCCAATTGATTTAATTAAGCTAAAAACCTCCCTCCCTAGAGTCCTTCAGCTCCACTTCGACGCAATTATATGGGCTGAATTTAAATTCTCTTAATATTTATATATAATTTAATTAATTTGTTTGCTTAGGGGTCATGATAATATATTATGTTGAAGTCCTCTTTACTAAAAAGTAAGAAGTCATCCCAATTATATTGGCTCAATCAAAGTGAGATTTATATGAGATTATTAATTTATACATTTATCCATTAAGAGATTATTACATAATTGGGGATTTCTTTTTCTTAGAAAACCTTAAAAGTAAGAAGCCTTCTTTACTTTACTCTATATATAAATAGCAAGATCGGCCAATGGTAATTACATATTCATGTGATCGGTAAAGATGAATGTATGGAGGGGTGAGACACACGTTGCACGGAAGTGGGAGGTTTGATGGTCAATCTACCATGACTGCGGGAGCTTTAGGTCACTGAGAACAAGGACAAAGACCAATAGGCGCAATGGTTATGGACTAATCTATTTGATAACATAAGTTAGAGGTGGCAAAATGGGTCTTAGACCCATATATATGATCCATTTAAATCATAAATGGGTAATGTATCGGTCACTTATTTTTTAAAGAAACAAATTAAATGGGTTTAAAAATTGAAGATTTAAGATAAATGGCTCTTAAATTGATTGGACTTAGAACCCATTTTCAACTAAAGCCTCAAAATATTTCAATTCCCTCTTTAACTTTATAAAAATATCTTTTATAAAAATCAAAATTATAATTATTTGTTATATTTCAATTTTCTTTCCTTTTTTTCCTTTTCTTTTTCTTTCATTTTTTTCCTTTCTTCTTCCTCCTTCTTTAGCCAGTGGCTGGAACGACGACGGTCGGGGACTGACCAGGTGAGACTCAAGCTCACTAGCATCAGGCGAGCTCGAGCTAGCTGTATCTGGCGAGGTAGAGGCCTCGCCAAATGTCGTCAAGGCTTGAGCTGGCTGGATCCTACGAGGCAAAGGCTTGGCCAAATGTCCGCGAGGCTTGAGCTCACCGAGACCGGTGTGGCTCGAACCTCGCCGACCTTTAATGAGGCTCAAGCCTCGACAATCGGGTGAGCTGGAGGCTCACTTGTGGCGTGTTATTGATCGTCGTCATGGCCGACGACTAGCTAAAGAAGAAGAAAAAGAAAGAGAAAAGAGAAAAAGAAAAATTATATTTTTAAAAAATACAAATATTTAAAAAAATATTTAAAAAAATAAAAATAATTAAAAATTCGGTTTTTAAAAAGTAAATTTTTAATATATATAATTGTCCATTAAATTGGAATTGCATAAAATTATTTCAACAATACCTTTTAAAAAAAATCATAAGAAATAAGCTTTAGTTAAATGAGTCAAGTCAAGTATGGGTTAAAAATTTTACACTACGATAAATGGGTCATAAACAAGTTAAATGCATTGATTTGGGTCGGACCATTTGTGACTTGACCCAAACCCTACCTAACCCATCCATTTAACAGGTCTAACGTCAGTAGCAAACAATGTTCCCAAAAGTAAAACTAGAATAGAATCAAAAAGTAGAAAAAAAGTTATTTCATTATTCCCGAGGAAAATTCTAGAATCAAGTCATTTTCTCTTCTTTCTCCTTCTTTTCTTTTCTTCTTTTTCTTTTCTTCCTCTTCCTCCTCTAGTTGGTTGCTAGGCTCGGCGATGGCCCACGATGAGGTCTTCTGGTCCTGGCTGGGTTGGGCGAGGTAAACCTGGCCTTGGTTGGGCAGGGCTCAAACTTGCCCAGATGAGGCCAGGTCTCACTAATGCTAGGCAAGGCTCCCTCATGGCTGGGGAGGTTACCAACTCTTGTCTAGCCGATCACCAGTTATCGTGGAGGCCTACTAACGACTAGAGTAGGAAGAAGAGAAGGAAAAAAAGCAACCAAAAAAAAATCTCATAAAACTATTTAAAAATTAAAAGAAAATTTTATGTCACAAAAAAATTTGAGAGTTGTAACAATCGCATTCATGTTCTTTTTATATTTCGGAAATAAAATGGACACTCAAAAACTTGTCCAAGGAACAAAAGCAAATAAAAAAACTAAAAGAAAGTTTTTAAAATAATAATTATTGCTAGGAACGAAATTATTACCAAACAAATTCACAAACTGATACAAGAAGCCATGATCATCCCTTGAGAAGAAGACGTCCCCCTTTTATTGTGCAAAAATTTCCTTCAACATCACAGAATTTCTGCCCTCTCTTGTCATGATTTCCATTCAAATATATCGTCAAATCTCCTCCTGGTTGGCCACGATCTCTTTCTTGATTTTCCCTCTTCAAATCTGCTCATGTATGCTTGTTTCAGACCAGGCATAATTCTTTTTAGAAATTCAAAAATCTATAATGCAAATGCACATTATATTAATGATACCTCCTATTTAGGGTTAGGGTCCATCCCTAATTTTTAGGATTAATGCCACAAAAATTATCAAACAAGTACATCTATGAAAAATTTATCTCAAACTAATTTTTTAACTGTCATAATTTCAAACTAGTATACCTATGACAAATTTTCCCAAACTAATTTTTTGACCATAAAAAATCCCAACCTGATACATTTGTGATAAATTTACTCTCAATTAGTTTCTATTAAATTGTATTAATATCACGAAACATCACAAAACCGATATCCTTGTAACAAATGGAGGATAAACCAAATACCCATCAACTACCACATATCATCCAACCAACTCAGGAATTTGATAAAAAAATTTAACGGAAACTAGCAAAATATAAATTTATCATAAGTATACCAGTTTAGGTTGACACGAGTGTACTCATTTAGGTTTTTCGTGATATAAGCCCTAATTTTTATGCAAATGATTACACTTGAAGCCAAAATTTAAGTATCAACAATTGATAAATTAAACTTGATCAAATAATTTGGTTTTGGTTTGTTATATTTAGTGAAATTATTAATTAATTAATTAATTAATTAATGATTAGCCCATATATTTTAGTGTGATTTTGTTCTTCATTAAATTATTTTTCAACAACTTGTGGAAAAAAAGTTAAATAATCAATAGGTCTCATTAATTAATGAAAAGGGACCAAGTTTATATGTACAAAGTTCTTACCAGTCTTGTTTTTCCATTATATCTATAAACCAAAATTGGCTTTGGTTTTCTATATTAATTGAGATTATTTAAAAGCTGAATTTTTTTGGTCAAATTATTTATTAGGTAATTATCCTTTAACAAGATTTGAGTTTTTGTTTTCCAGATTTACTGAACTCATTAAGTGATCATTTAACCTTTGGACTAGTTATTGGGGTAGGACTATTTTTTCTTTATTAAAAATTATTAAAACTTGTGATAATTAATAGGTTTCGTTAAATAAAGAGGGGCCAAGCTGATAATAATAATCTTCGTCGTCATCTTCCACGCCAAGCAACATACATTCATTACGTTTGGGTTGATTAAATTAAACCTACTCTTGCATAATAACATGGTAAGATTTATTACGATCTCATTTTACATAAGATGTTGGGCCATACTTATTTCTAAATTCTTGGTACCAACAAAACCTCATTAAATGTTCAAAAGTCAAGTTTACATAGTATATGAGTAGCAAAAGTGTACGCGCATTCTCGTATGAACATACAGTTAACATTTGACGGTTTCGCTAAATCGTCCAGTATAGGCTATTTCAATTATCAGTTAACGGAAAGAAAGAAATTACTAATGGAGCAATTGGATACGTACATATATAAATAGAGAAATATATTTCGAGATTTGATTTTTTTTTTCTTTTTTATGATTGCTTAGAAGATTAAAAAGATTCAAAGTAAGATTTATATAAGATTATTAATTTATACATTTATCCATTGATAGAATGTTATATAAAAAACTATCAGGCATTTAATTTGTCAGAAAACCTTTAACGTAACAAGTCCTCTTTACATTACTTTATATAATAGTATGCTAGATCGACTAGATTTAACTACGTATTCATGTGATTATTAGAGATGAATGTATGATTATTAAACCATATATTAATCTTTTTATCGCTTAGGTATTTCTTTCAAAAGGTTGTGTTAAATGCATAAGAAATAAAGTGACATTTTCTTTATAGTTTTGTATAGGACTATGTTTTTAGACTCGGAAGCTAGTAACAACTTTAGGGGCAGATTGTATTTTGCAGATCATTTTAAAAAATTACAAGTTTAATAAGCACATTAAACACTGAAAATATGATTCATCCACAATTGTGCTTCGTGATAGTTAACCGTAAGGCTTAAGAGGCACGAAAAATAAAATAAAAAATTTGAGGAGAATCCAATACAAAAATTATAATTCTTTCGTTCTTTTTATATTACACATTTATAGCTCTCAATGAGCTGGCTCGGGAGGGGATATGGGACTGAGAGCCGCAACGCAGTTGTTCCATGTCTCATTGCTCCTCCTATAGACATCAGATTTTGTCCCTTTAATCGGCTTGTGGCTCGAGATGCTCAACTCCACAAATTGGTTGTGGCAGTTCCTCCCCGCTTTCAAGAGCTCATGACAACATTCATTGGTGGGTGTAAAGGTGTCGGCAAGGAATATGAATTGAAAGAATCCAGATCCGCAATCGGATCTTATTCCTTTTCCGCAATCAGGGTTTCCGACCTTGGCGAAGGTAGCCATAGGAAGCAATGCAACGGGGACGACCAACAAGATCATAAGAGTGGACAAGTTCTTCAGTGTTGCCATTATGGTCTTTTGGGGATAGGAGGGTTAGAAAATTGTTTGAGATTGTTGATCGTTTGATGATGCAGTTGATCTAGAGATGAGAACTTATATAGCTCAAAGGAAGTAGTGCATTAATGAAATCAATTCATCGGTTAAGATTCCAAAATTTATGTAGGAAATGTGTAAAATTACTTCTCTGGCAATAAATGCAATGATTGAGGGCCTTGTCATTTGACTTTGTTTCCAGTTCAATCATTTGCCATTAAAAAGAAAAGTATTAATGAGTTGTTTGGTTGAAGAGAATTATCTGTAAATGAAAATACTTATTTCCAATTTGATTTTCAACCCCACGTTTGATTTATAATATGAACTAGTGGCATGCCCTCAGTTTAAAATAATTTAATAAAATTAAATTAGCTTAAAACGTTTCACCATATATACTCTCGTAAAAATGGCCACAATTAAGTTTTAGAACTTATCTAAAACAGACCCTAAAATAGATAAAGATAAATGGTTGCCACCATCTTGGGGATTGTTCAAAATGAATTGAGAACCTGCTGAATGCCCACTGACTAAACCTACGGCTGGTTACCCAGCCTGAGTTTAGGCCTCCGGAGTTAGAGAATAGACTCCTTGAGATCACTACATTCGCGAAAAAGTGAATAAAGCATGACTATTCTGCTGTACAGTAAAAGCAATACTAGCATGTGAAATAATCGCCGAAACCGACGAACACAAATAGTCCAAGAATGAGGAAATGAAGAATGAGTCATAATTTGTTTTTCAACCATCAAACCAACCGCGATCTGGTGAGGATAATCAATCTACCGAGTCTCCACTTGGTTAGGATGAAGAGCACAATGTATAGATGTTCTCAAAATTTCAGCATGAATCAACGAGTAACGGATGCAAATCACCAAATCTGTATGACTGTGCGATATACACCTATGAGTCATATAGTCTTTCCTCAAAGGAATACTTTTGTGTTGGTTGCCATATCTACGTGAGAAACTCAAGAGTAATGTGTCGAACCAATGCACTCCTTGACCTCATGAGATTGCACACTGGAATCACTGATTTGCTCGCGAAACACAAAACACTTCATGAGATGTGTAGCCAGGGAAAAGAACCCAAAAACACAAAATTCTTCTTTGTGCTTTTTTTTACTTTAATTATCCTAGGCCCCATTTGCTTTCTTTCGTGCGGCCGAAAGCAAGTCCAGCAAAGAAGCTTTTTTTCAGCAGTCGTCCACTACACATCTTCCTAGGATTAATGGATAATGCCACAGTACAGATTCTTCAACACTAAAAATGGCTTCGATTAATAATTCAATTCAAGTCAGGTTTAGCATGCGAGCTCAAACTTGAGATATTACTTAATAATATCATATCAGAGGGCTTGACCAATACTTGATCCAAAAATATAACTAAGTTCAAGGCCTCCCTATTTGATCTTGCCAAATATTGATATAACTTATGTGGGCTCAGTCCAATTAATCTAATTAAGCTAAAAACCTCCCTCCCTTGAGTCCTTTAGCTCCACTTCGATGCAATTATATGGGCTCAATTCAAATGCTCTTAATATTTATATATAATTTAATTAATTTGTTTGCTTAGGGGTCATGATAGATCATATATTATGTTGAAGTCCTCTTTACTCAAAAGTAAGAAGTCATCCCAATTATATTGGCTCAATCAAAGTGAGATTTATACGAGATTATTAATTTATACATTTATCCATTAAGAGATTATTATATAAGTGGGGATTTCTTTTTCTTAGAAAGCCTTAAAAGTAAGAAGCCCTCTTTACTTTACTCTATATATAGATAGCAAGATCGGCCAACATTAATTACATATTCATGTGATCGGTAAAGATGAATGTATGATTATAAGAAACAAAGTGACATTTTCTTATAGTTTTTAATGTGACTCTATCTTGTTAGACTAGAAAGTAAGTAACAACTTGAGGGCAAGATTTGCAAATCTTCTAAAATAATTACAAGTTTCTAAGCACATAGAACACTGAAAATATGATTCATCCAATATTGTGCTTCTATCATAGTTAATTATAAGGCTTAAGAGGCACAAAAAATAATTCTTTTTAGGAGAATCCAATAGAAAAATTATAATCTTTTCATTTTTTTTACACGTTTAGTGTATTACAAAATAGGAATAGCTATCAATAAGCGGCCTCAAGAGGGGATACAGGACCGATAGCCACAATGCAATTGGTCCACGTCTCATTGCTCCTCTTGTAGACATTAGATTTCTTCCCTCCAATCGGCTTGTGGCTTGAGAGGATCAACTCCATGAATTGGCTATGGCAATTCTTCCCCACTTTCACGAGCTTGTGACAACATTCATCGATAGGTGCAGAGGTGTCACCAAGGACTATGATTTGAAAGAACCAAAACCCACAATCGTTAGTTATTCCCTTTGCGCAATTAGGGATTCCAACCATGGTGAAGGTAGTCCTTGGAAGCAATGTGACGGTGATGACCAAAAAGATCATGAGAGCAAATAAGTTCTTAAGCGTTGCCATGATGGTCTTTTGGGGACAAAAGGGTTAGAAAGTTGTTTGAGTGCATTGATTATTTGATGATGTATTCATGTGGAGATGAGAACTTATATATCTCGAGGGAAGTAGTGCATTAATAATATGGATTCATCTGTTATCATTCAGAAATTTATAAAGGAAACATCTACAATTATCTCTCTTAAAATAAACTATTCTCACTATAAGGATTGAGGCCCTTGTTATGTCACCTTCTTTGCGGTTCAATCATTTGAATTAAAAAAAGTAGTAATGAGTTGTTTAAAATAGTTTTATGAAATTAAATTTGCAGAACACACACTAAACAAAATTAAAGCCGGTTCAATCATTAAATATGGGTTAGGACGAATGAAACCAATTCTCCAGAGAGTGAATAAAGCATGACTATTCCGCTGTACAGTAAAAGCAATAATGGCTTGAGACTTCCCAATCTCCAAGCTATTAAAGTTTATCTCGCATTAGATAATGACCGGTTCCCATATGGAACGTTTATACGGATCCATTGTACGCAGTTGACAGAAATAATTGACGGACTAACACAAAGCACCAAGCTACAAGGAAACGAAGAACAATTCATAATATGTTTTTCAACTAATGGACCAATTGAAATTTGGAGATGAAAATCAATCTTCCGGGTCTCCACGCATGTGCTTTTGGTCAGGCTGTCATATTGGTTTTTCAACTAACGGAACACTTGAAATCTGGTGGTGAAAATCAATCTTTTGTGTCTCCACATTTGTCCTTTTGGTCTGGCTGAGGAACTACATCTATAGGAGTTCTCCTTGAAATTTCAGCACGGATCACCGTGTAACGGATGCATAATGTTAAAAAATATCTCGAGGAGTCCATGAATGAAATTTAAGTCAAACTGAACTATAATAGAGCACGAAGTTCATTTTTTTGATGCGTAACCAGCTAGTGCAGGATTTTAATTTTGGTAACTTGTGGACATGAAATATTCCCCGGAGAAGTGGAATCGGCTAAGGAAAATTAAAAGGAAAATTAAAAGGAAAAAAAAAAAAAGGTCCTAATTTAGATTTTCTTTCCTGATTTCACTTGGCGTGGACTTCTGACATGTTCCAATCTTGGATCTTTTTTCCAAAAGCGGTGGTATATATATTCAGATCGTAGGATTTATGAAAAAGTGGTCGTTGAAGCACCGTATGAGTGCTTGATAGTGGGTTTTCTCGATGGATTTTGTTCATGGAATGACACCAAGATTTATGTGTTGAAGCCGATTGATAAGATTTGTTAATTCTTCTATGAGATTAAGGGATTATTTCATGAGAAATGAAGAGACTAAATATCATTGAAGTTATTAGGGGTAATTGAGAGCCGGAAAACACTAAGTACTTAAGTGACTCGAATATGATTATAATCTCCATTATAACGCTTGATTTGCAGTGATATTCGTTCCTATTCTCTCCACGAACGTAAGCCACATTGACCAAATCATATAAATCTGGAGTTCAATTTATTTTCTTATTCTGTCTATTCTATTGGTCAATTGCTTGTTTCCACAACAATTGATATCAAAGCCAGGGTTGATAGAGTTAAAGTGAATCGATGGCTACTATTGACATCTGACTTTTAATTGATGTACCATATAAAATTAAAAATTTGAGATTAAGATTTTTGATTGCGATAGAGCCTGTTTTTCAACTAAAAAGAGTCATTTAATCATTTGTCCAGCATTAGCACCACATTTTCCTTTCATTTTCACTTTTACCTGAAAATTCAAAACGTTGACTTTTTATCACTTTACTTGATTTTTTTCTTTTATTTTTCGGGCTCGTAAAAATGATGTCCAGTGTGGATAAACCACAATTTACCTGGTGAAGAACGTTCAAATCGGGGCCATTAAGATATAGAGAATAGACAAAAGAATTAAGCCTATGCCTTTCGACTTACAAACCAAATCTAAGATGGCTCGGTTTGTAACTACAACATTGTATTTTGTTTGTTTTTTTTATTATTTATATTCACCTCATTGAGGAAAAAAATGTTGGAGCTAACAATATAACTTAAAGGGAGGCAAATAGATTGTTTGAGAAGCTCAACTAATTGAATTAATAGGTAAGCATTAATTTGAAAATAATCGAACTTATCATGTTACGGGATGCTCTTTTTCTTTTCTTTTTTTTTTCTTTTTTTTTCTTTGGCTTGTAAAAGTGATGTCCAGTGTGGATGGACCATGGTTTACTTGGTGGAGAATGTTTGAAATAGGGCCACAAATTTTGCCCGCTGTACTAGTCATCATGCTCCCTCCCCGACAATACAAACGCAAAGCCCATTATTAGCAATGTTTCCATGCATTACACGAACTAATTAAGATACTTAGAACATACTAGAGAATTGAGCTTGTGCATTTCTACTTGCAAACGTAATCTAGGATTGCTCGGTTGATAACTGCAACAGCTTATTTTTAATTTTTTTTATTCACCTTATTGAGGAAAAATGTGTTGAGATTAATAACATAACTTAAGAGTGGTGAATAAATTATTTGCTAAACTCCACAATTTTTTCTTGTGGAAGATAGCAAGTCATATCTAGACAGTACCAGAGACCAAATTGAAAGTATCAAATAGGCCAGTGCAACTATTAGATAGATATAGAGGATAATGAGCAGATATAAAATAATATGCGACAATTTATAGCAGTTCAACTTTGTTCCCAAACGTACGTCTACTTTCTTGAACAACAACCTTAACATGGACAGATTCTAGTAATCTTAAAAAAAAGTTACAATTGTGCAACTCCTATTACAAAATAGATCCCACTATCAAAACGCAAGTACTATTATTACTATTGTACACTTTGTCTTATTACTGATTAGAATATCGCAAATCACAAGAAGGAAATTTCGATCGAGTAGTAGCACAATTTCCTAAACAGAGAGATGATGATAACAAAACCAACTTTATTTATTTTTGATCCAACCCGTTTAAGCTACATTGTTCTTCTTTACGATGTTAACACCTGAATTTTAATCGACATATTAAATATCGTCTTTTTACCTAAGACCAATTCGGACCCATTATGTCTACCCAAATTGGTGTCTTTGCCCCATTAAACAAAATTGGACTCAAGCCCTCTCTCAAGCCCATCAAGAATAAGAGGCCCAAAACTCCAATCTACCGTTTGTTACATTTCTCTCATTCGGCCGTGCTCATTCCCTGCACTTCTCTTGTTTTGCCAAGGCAGAAGAAAACTAATGCGGGAAGAAGGAAGCAGGCGTTGCTTCACGCCGGAGCTGGCCTCACACAAGACATTCGAAAAAGAGAGAGCAAAAGAGGGCGTCGTTCTTGAGCAAAGGGGATGCACACAGAGAAGAGAGGAGAGAGCTCTGGAGCTTAGAGGAACAAAGAATGAACCTCCATTGTTGATCATCACGAGCTCTAACTCCGTTATTAGTCAGGATTTTAACATTCCTCAACCTTGGTTGTTCCATCATCCCTCCATTAGAGCCGTGGGTTTTCGTTCTCAAGCGACGTAAACCCCTCTCTCTCGCTGGCTATCGCTAGAGGATGTCGGAGGGATTCGCAAAGGAGGGAAAGAAAGAGGTGAGCGCAATTTTATCAAACAAAAGGTGTGAGTTCTTCTTCTTCTCGATAGATTCCTGTTTGACACCCTTTGGAGACCTCCATTAGTTGCCTCCAACCTGCAACTGGTCATGCCCTCAAGCGACACAATTGAGGGCTATTGCTCGTTAGATCCATTTAATTAACCCATAGTTCAATTAGGAGGTGGCTGGATTTAATTGAATTGCATAAGTGGTACGGCACGGGTGATGCGAGCGGCAAGATTAGCAACTCCGTGTTGTCGTGGAGTGAAGAGTAGCTTCGTCATTAATGCAGGTAGACTAGAGCAGTAGCGTCGTTAGGGTTGACGACAATGAGCTCGGCACAGCAGGCCTTGCAGCTCGTCGACAAGTTGTCGTGGATGATGAGAGCATGACAGTAGCTACGGCGTGGGTCTCGGCCGAAGCTTGGCCAAGGGAACTCTTGTTCTCTCCTCTCTTTTCTCACATATATCTCCTCATCTGACCTTGAATTGTGTGGCCTCCCCCCTTCCTTTGTCTGTAGTGAGATATCTTTTATAGGTGAGAGGACTAGAGCTCTCAAAGAAAGAGCGTAGACTTTCTTTCCTAATGTTAGCACTTTTTAAAACATTTCATTTTCTTCTTCACCCTTTTTCCTTTCTACTTATGCATGTTCAGAATATCCCTTTCCTTGTGTTGATACTTTTTTAATATAGCCAAATATATGCCTCATGCCGACCGATAACGTCTTAGCGCACTTGCCTTTCATTTTTCTATTTTTATTTTCCATATATTGCAAGAATATATAGAAAATCAAGTGCCATAGCATGGAATATTGAAAGAATAAAACAAATCTTTCCGAAATGTACTCATCTCCCAACTTGTCAAATTAAAGCTCATCCATCACCGATCCAATGCAAATGTGATAAAAAATAAATACTCTTAATCCTATATGCTATGCAATCTAATTCTAAATTTTTTTTTTTGAGGTTAAAAATGAATCCTTGATTTTTATGCAATAAATGAATTACAGGGTTGGCAAAATTTATGTGTCAACAAATACTTCTTAATTCAAAGATAATAGCATGAAATTCAGAAATATGAGATTTAAGAGAAGCACATTCATCCATATGAAGAATGATGAGTCGTTGTCTGAGTCTCAACCGATTGATGGGGGATTTTTTATTTATTTTTTTAAAATACTCAATTTATTCCATAAACGTGCAGCTATTTTCTAATCTAGGATCTCCTATAGAACTTCATTGGTGAGACACAATGAAATAGCAGATAGAGCTCTTTCATCTAACTTTTCACACATTTCATCTTATGTGCTTTCCAGTTTCTTCCCTTTTCCAAACAAAGTCTTCTTCAAACCCTATTGCATAAGAATAGCCAACAAACAAACTTGCCATAGGTTGAAATTGCCGCTCCCATCAAACTTCTCGATATCAAATCACGTTGTTGAACTTGAAGTCATAACCAAAAGATCTAGAGAAAACAAAATAAATAAATAAATAAAGGACCTAAGGCTCTGAAACTAGATTTGTTATGGTGAATACAAAAACTATAACAAAATTAAAACTGAGAAGAATAGAGGAATGTTGGATTTTATGTGGAAAGCCTTGTGGAAAAAACCACGAGAAAAAAAGAAGAAGCAAAATCCACTATAGAAATCAAAGATTACAAAAACTGGCTCTAAAAAGTTTAGATTCAAATTTTTATATATAGATAAGAACCAAATCTAAAGTAGGAAACCTCTTTTTATGAAACCATCTCCAACTACGAAAACCATTCAATCAGGAAATCTACTACCTCTTTTTATGAAACCTTCTCCAACTACGAAAACCATTCAATCAGGAAATCTTTTCAAAATAGGAAATCTACTTGAAGTAGAAAGCTTTCCTTTTCAAGCTAAAACTTGAGACATATCTAATAACTATATATTAAACCAAAATACTAAATGAGATTACACAAACCTTGAGTTATCTAAGATATCGGGAGATCTCAGCAAGGGCAAGGGCAGCTAAGGGGCTAGACAACGACCTCGCGGAGCAGCGTAGGATGGTAGTAGTGGGGGTTGTTGAGACTAGAGTCATGGTAGCTGGGTGTTGTAGGTGGCCCGCTGGCATTGTTGGACTGACGGTTGCCGAGGAGTCACTCAGAAGCTTACAAAGATTGAATAAATGGATGACTTTGTTGCGAGCACTAGAGTTGCTGGTCAGGCACCTAAGGGCTATATGTTGCCGTGTGGAGGCGGCTATAGACTGGTTTGGGTGTGCCTAGATCTGCTGGGAGTCGGTCACACAATGGTCTTGGCATGACATGGAAATTCTCTAGACTCAAGAACAATGGCTCCTTCGGCGTGGGTGCAAGGACGAAAAGATGTTTTGGATTACGGCTTGGCTGCCACAGATGACGTTTACTAGGACGTTGGGGAGCGACAGAAGTTTTATTGAAGCGTCGGTGAGGAGTTAGGCTCAAGAAAGCACAGCTTTGAGAAATCAACATAGCTGGACGTCGAGCGAGGTTTGCTTCATTGACAAGGATAGTGGAAGGGCGTAAAGTGTAGCAGCGAAATTCAACAATGCGGCAACTGACAAATCGAGACGTTGGAGGGGTGAGACGCAATGATGCACGGAAGCGGGAGGTTTGATGGTCAATCTACCATGACTGCAGGAGCTTTAGGTCACTGAGAACAAGGACAAAGACCAATAGGCGCAATGGTAATGGATTAATCTATTTGATAACGTCAGTTAGAGGTGGCAAAATGGGTCTTAGACCCATATATATGATGCATTTAAATCATAAATGGGTAATCTATGGGTCATTTATTTTATAAAGAAACTAATTAAATGGGTTTAAAAATTGAAGATTCAAGATAAATGTCTCTTAAATTGATTGGACTTAGAACCCATTTTCAACTAAAGCCTCAAAATATTTCTTTTCCCTCTTTAACTTTATAAAAATATCTTTTATAAAAAATCAAAATCAAAATTATTTGTTATATTGCAATTTTCTTTCCTTTCCTTTTTTTCTTTCATTTTTTCCTTTCTTCTTCCTCATTCTTTAGCTAGTGGCCGGCACGACGACGGTCGACGACTGACCAGGTGAGACTCAAGCTCACTCGCATTTGAAAAGTAAATTTAAAAAAAAATCATAAAATTGTCCATTAAATTTGAATTGCATAAAAGTATTTTAGCAATACTATTTAAAAATAATCATAAGAAATAAGCTTTCTTAGTTTAGTTAAATGGGTCAAGTCAGGTATGGGTTAAAAATTTTACACTACTATAAATGTGTCAAAACAGGTTAAATGTGTTGATTTGGGTTGGACCATTTGTGACCTCACCCAAACCCTACCTGACCCATCCATTTAACAGGTCTAACATCAATAGGGAACAATGTTCCCAAAAATAAAACTAGAATAGAATCAAAAAGTAGAAAAAAAGTTATTTCATTATTCTCGAGGAAAATTCTAGAATCAAGTCATTTTCTCTTCTCTATCCCTCTTTTCTTTTCTTCCTCTTCCTCCTCTAGTTGGTTGCTAGGCTCGGCGATGGCCCACGACAAGATCTTCTGGTCCTGGCTAGGCGAGGTCAACCCGGCCTTGGCTGGGCAGGGCTCAACCTTGCGCAGAAGAGGTCAGGTCCCACTGATGGCTAGGCAAGGCTCCCTCATGGCTGGGGAGGTTGCCAACTCTCATCTAGTAGATCGCCAGCTATCGTGGAGGCCCGCTAACGACTAGAGTAGGAAGAAGAAGAGAAGGAAAAAAAGCAACAACAAAAAAGAATCTCATAAAATTATTTAAAAATTGAAAGAAAATTTTATGTCACAAAAAAATTTGAGAGTTGTACCGATCGCATTCATGTTCTTTTGCTATTTCGGAAAAAAAATGGATCCTTAAAAACTTGTCGAAGGAACTAAAGCAAAAAAAAAAAACTAAAAGAAAATTTTTTAAATAATAATTATTTCTAGGAAAGAAATGATTACAAAACAAATTCACAAACTGATACAAGAAGCCATGATCATCCCCAGAGAAGAAGACGTCCCCCTTTTATTGTGCAAAAATTTCCTTCAACATCCTAGAATTTCCGCCCTCTCTTGTCATGATTTCCAGTCAAATATATCATCAAATCTCCTCTTGGTTGGCCACGATCTCTTTCTTGATTTTCCCTCTTTAAATCTGCTCATGTACCCTTGTTTCAGATCATGCATAATTCATCTTAGAAATTTGAAAATCTATAATGCAAATGCACATTATGTTAATGAGACCTCTTATTTAGGGTTAAGGTCCATCCATAATTTTTAGGATTAATGCCACAAAAATTATCAAACAAGTATATTTATGACAAATTTATCTCAAACTAATTTTTTAACCACCATAATTCCAAACTAGTATACCTATGACAAATTTTCCCAAACTAATATTTTCACCACAAAAAATCCCAACTTGAAACATTTGTGATAAATTTACTCTCAATTAGTTTCTATTAAATTGTATTAATATCACGAAACATCACAAAACCGATATCCTTGTAACAAATGGAGGATAAACCAAATACCCATCAACTACCACATATCATCCATCCAACTCAGGAATTTGATAAAAAATTTAACGGAAACTAGCAAAAGATAAATTTGTCATAAGTGTAGCAGTTTAGGTTGACACAAGTGTACTCATTTAGGGTTTCCTCGTGATATAAGCCAAAATTTAAGTATCAACAATTGATAAATTAAACCTTTGATCAAATAATTTGGTTTTGGTTTGTTATAATTAGCGAAATTATTAAATAATTAATTAATTAATGATTTCCCAGATATTTTAGTGTGATTTTGTTCTTCATTAAATTATTTTTCAACAACTTGTGGAAAAAAAGTTAAATAATCAATAGGTCTCATTAATTAATGAAAAGGAGCCAAGTTTATATGTACAAAGTTCTTACCAGTATTGTTTTTCCTTTATAACTATAAACCAAAATTGGCTTTGGTTTTCTAGATTAATTGAGATTATTTAAAAGCTGAATTTTTTTGGTCAAATTATTTATTAGGTAATTATCCTTTAACAAGATTTGGGTTTTTGTTTTCCAGATTTACTAAACTCATTAATTGATCATTTAACCTTTGGACTAGTTATTGGGGTGGGACTATTTTTTCTTTATTAAAAATTATTAAAACTTGTGATAATTAATTGGTTTTGTTAAATGAAGAGGGGCCAAGCTGATGATAATAATCTTCATCGTCATCTTCCGTGCCAAGCAACATACATTCATTACGTTTCAGTTGATTAAATTAAACCTACTCTTGCATAATAACAGGGTCAGACTTATTACGATCTCATTTTACATAAGATGTTGGGCCATACATATTTCTAAATTCTTGGTACCAACAAAACCTCATTAAATGTTCAAAAGTCAAGTTTACATAGTATATGAGAAGCAAAAGTGTACGAGCATTCTCGAATGAACACATAGTTAACATTTGAAGGTTTCGTTGAATCGTCCAGTATAGGCTATTTCAATTATCAGTTAACGGAAAGAAAAAATTACTAATGGAGCAATTGGATACGTACATATATAAATAGAGAAATATATTTTGAGATTTGATTTTTCTTTTTTATGATTGTTAGAAGATTAAAAAGATTCAAAGTAAGATTTATATAAGATTATTAATTTATACATTTATCCATTGATAGAATATTATATAAAACAACTATCTGGCATTTAATTTGTCAGAAAACCTTTAAAGTAAGAAGTCCTCTTTACATTACTTTATATAATAGTATGCTAGATCGACTAGATTTAACTACGTATTCATGTGATTATTAGAGATGAATGTATGATTATTAAACCATCTATTAATCTTTTTATCGCTTAGGTATTTGTTTCAAAAGGTTGTGTTAAATGCATACGAAATAAAGTGACATTTTCTTTATAGTTTTGTATGGGACTATGTTTTTAGACTCGAAAGCTAGTAACAACTTTAGGGGCAGATTGTATTTTGCAGATCATTTTAAAAAATTACAAGTTTAATAAGAACATTAAACATTGAAAATATGATTCATCCACAATTGTGCTTCTATGATAGTTAATTGTAGGGCTTAAGAGGCACGAAAAATAAAATAAAAAATTTGAGAATCCAATACAAAAATTATAATTCTTTCGTTCTTTTTATATTACACGTTTATAACTCTCAATGAGCCAGCTCGGGAGGGGATACGGGACTGAGAGCCGCAATGCAGTTGTTCCATGTCTCATTGCTCCTCCTATAGACATCAGATTTTGTCCCCTTAATCGGCTTGTGGCTCGAGATGCTCAACTCCACAAATTGGTTGTGGCAGTTCCTCCCCACTTTCAAGAGCTCATGACAACATTCATTGGTGGGTGTAAAAGTGTCGGCAAGGAATATGAATTGAAAGAATCCAGACCCACAATCAGATCTTATTCCCTTTCCGCAATCAGGGTTTCCGACCTTGGCGAAGGTAGCCTTAGGAAGCAATGCAACAGGGACGACCAACAAGATCATAAGAGCGGACAAGTTCTTCGGTGTTGCCATTATGGTCTTTTAGGGATAGGTGGGTTAGAAAATTGTCTGAGATTGTTGATTGTTTGATGATGCAGTTGATCTAGAGATGAGAACTTATATAGCCCGAGGGAAGTAGTGCATTAATGAAATCAATTCATCGGTTAAGATTCGGAAATTTATGTAGGAAAGGTGTAAAATTACTTCTCTTGCAATAAATGCAATGATTGAGGGCCTTGTCATTTGACTTTGTTTCCAGTTCAATCATTTGCCATTAAAAAAGAAAAGTATTAATGAGTTGTTTGGTTGAAGAGAATTATCTGTAAAAGAAAATACTTATTTCCAATTTGATTTTCACTCCGACTTTTGATATATAATATGAACTAGTGACATGTTCTCAGTTTAAAATAATTTTATAAAATTAAATTAGCTTAAAACATTTCCCCATATATACTCTCATAAAAATGGCCACAATTAAGTTTTAGAACTTGTCTAAAACAGACCCTAAAACACATAAGGATAAATGGTTGCCACCAACTTGGGGATGGTTCAAAATGAACCAAGAACCTGCTGAAAGCCCACTGACCAAACCTACGGCTGGTCTGGTCGGGGGATACCCAGCCTGAGTTTAGGCCTCCGGAGTTAGAGAATAGACTCCTTGAGATCACTGCATTCACGAAAAAGTGAATAAAGCATGACTATTCTGCTGTACAATAAAAGCAATAATGGAATGTGAAATAATCGCCGAAACTGATAGACACAAACAGTCCAAGAATGAGGAAACGAAGAATGAGTCATAATTGGTTTTTCAACCATCAGACCAACCGCGATCTGGTGAGGATAATCAATCTACCGAGTCTCCACTTGGTCAGGTTGAAGAGCTAAATGTATAGATGTTCTCGAAATTTCAGCATGAATCAACGAGTAACGGATGCAAATCACCAAATCCGTATGACTGTGCGATGTACACCTATGAGTCATATAGTCTTTCCTCAAAGGAATACTTTTGTGTTGGTTGCCATATCTACGTGAGAAACTCAAGAGTAATGTGTCGAACCAGTGCACTCCTCGACCTCATGAGATTGCACACTGGAATCACTGATTTGCTCGCGAAACACAAAACACTTCATGCATCCCGTGGACATTTTATGGTGTGGCTTCGACCTGCTTTTACCTCTATTGTTAATGGACCCTTGATGTTGGTCTCTACCTCGCAACTTTCTTTATCATTCCTTAGAGAAGAAAGTGGACTTTATCTCTTCCCAAATAATCGTATTACATTCTTGTAGCAGTGAATCAATAAAGTGCTCCCATGACTCTAGTAAAGAAACTAAAAGCAACACGCCATGTTCTTCAACATCAAGTATCAATTCCATCATGAGTTTATTAAACTCATCTAGATGGGATTTGATAAACATACCTTCAGTTCATCGAAATTAAAACGTCATCTTTAACATGTATGAGTAATTCTTCAAACCCTCCATTAAATAGAGTACTTGAAGTTTTACCTACAAAACCGCAGCATCCTTCTCCTCCGCCACATTTATTAACACATCATCCGACAGATTCAACAAGGTTATATTCTTTGCTTTCTCCTTTAGCATTATAATCAATGACCCATCTTTGTCATCTCATGCCTTGGCCAAATATTGGGTTGTCAATAGCGCACACATCTTGACTCTCCATAACTAAAATTGTCCATTCCATTAAACTTCTCGATTTCAACTTCACCCAAGACATAATTATAATAACAAAATTTCTAAATAATAATCTGACAAGCAAAAGTCTCAAGTTTCAATCTAGAAATTCGATACCGATTGTTGAAATATGAACGTGGCAACTAATTAAGACCTAACAAATTAAGTCAATGCGAAAATACTAAAGAAATAAACCATAAATGATAAAGGACAAAAATAATTGACGTGATTTAGTTCAAATATTAGTAGTTATATCTAATAGGAGAGCCGGCAGCAAATAATCCCCTATAATTAGAGAATTTGAGTTATAATTGCTTACGTACTCGAATGTTTTCTACACCTTAAATTAAGTTCAAATCTAAAATATTTATAAATAAACCAATTAATTTGGATATAAATTCACAGTACAAAATCCCCGTCTTATATTCAAGAGTTCCCCCTTTTTTCATGGAAGTGCTCTCTGTTCAGCTTTTTGGACGTCACTATGGGCGTATTTGGTAGCCATTCTGCTCCGAGAAACAATTTTTGATCAAAATGATTTTCTTTTGATTCTGCTCCCTCGAACAATTTCTGAGCAAAAGAACGTGTTTGCTAACTTTCCCAAATTTCTATTCCCGGAATATAAATGCATTTGGTAAAATTCTTAAATTTTTTGTTTCTTTTAATTTTTTAATACGTTTATTATATTTTTCTTCTTCTTTTTTCTCTTTTTTCTTTTTCTTTTTCTCTTCTTCCTCCTTCTTCTTCGTAGCCGATTGCTAGCCACGGTGCTGGCCGGCGACCTGCTGGGCGATGTCCGATGAGCTCACCAGAGCCTCACCAAGCTAGGGCGAGGTCTAGCAAGGTCGCCGACCCCCCTCATCGACCAATCGCCAACCATAGCCAAGGTGGGCGACCAGCCAAAGGGAAGAGGAAGAAAGAGGAAGAGAAGAAGAAAAAAAAAAAAGACAATAGAAGAAAAGAAAAAAATAGGAACTGATTCTAGGAATTGTTCTTGAGAACAAGATGTAACTTTTTTCTACTTCTTGATTATGTTCCAAATCTATTCCCGGGAACAAAAAACTATTTTTTTGTTCCCGAGAACAAAAATTTTACCAAACGGATTTTTGTTCTTTTTTTTTGTTCCGAGGAATAATAGAATAGAATCAGACACTATTTAGAGTAAAAACAAACATGCCCTTTTGGACGTCACTATGCGGCCCTATTTCTCTGTGCATCTCTATTTTGAGGAAACCCTCTGGTGGCTTTTTCATGAGATGTGCGGCCAGGGAAAAGAACCCTGTCGCGACCTCTTTTTTTTCGTCCGAGGGAAAAGAAAGAATGGTTTAGGAGTATTTGCCTAAAGAGGCAGACCAACGGCCATAGACTAGGCATGAGCTCTCCTAAGCTTATACCTCGCACGACGTTGGATTTTGCTTTTTAGTTCTTAACAACCTTTGTATTTCTAGGAGTCGCCACTAGCCTATTGGGGTCGACTAGAAATCAATCAAGACACGGGAGTGTTGTCTCGATTCCTACACAACCAGAGATTTCTAGGAACGGGGACTTGTTTACACCAATATTTCTATTAGCGCCCTTGCGGTACCACTAACTCGAAAGGTTTTAATCTAAATGGCCACACAATTTCTAAGTGTCCATGCAAATGTTTTTGTAGGTTTTTTTTTAATGTCTAGACTAATCCTAACATAATTTAGAAAAGAAATTTACACTTAAATTATTGAAAAGCAGTACGGTAAATAAACATCCAAGAAATTGAAAGGACTTAAAAGTAATGCGGAAAAGAAAGACCCGATACAAGTCGAGCAAATAATATTACATGGCCTTGTTATCATGCCTCAGGACAGGACCCCCGTGAGCATAATGAGAATTTAAATATGCATGAAATTACTCTAGATGCATGAAATTACGTTAAATAATTTTAATCTACACAAAATAGATTATTTACAAAAATGATTATAGAATATCAAAATAGCATTAAATTAGGAAAAATGACCTTATAAAATTAAAAAGTTTCATAGATGTCATTTATGCCCTAATTTGATACTATCTAACATTTTTTTGATATTTTTGAAATTTTCAGATTTTTTTCTTTTTTTTTTTATTATTTTTAAAAAAAATATTAATAATAATTCCTTAAATGAATCTATGCTAACATGGAATAACACAGCACATGAATATCACAATAATCCAGCTCAAATCGATCAATTCAAGATCGAAACTTGGTTTGAACATTTCATCGAACAAGTGTACATCAACCCACCTTGAGCAACTTCTCCGAGCCATATTCATGACGTTCAATCTTGACCCTGAGCAATCTTATGTGGAACTAAAACATCAAGATTATACTACCACATGCAAGGAGCAAGATTAGATAGAAATCATAGCTTAAAAGACAAAATAACTAAGTTGAAATTGGTCTCAAATATGCGAGTTTGAGCTGATTTTGCAAATCTGGGTGGGTTTGAACCCAAGTCAAGCAAATAGGTTGCATGCCCATATTCAAGCCCCGACACTCATCACATACGAGATCTAAGGGAAACATTACTTGATCCAAGTGAAAGTAGGTAACATGAGCTTTCAAATGCAACAAACATCATAGAGAATGACCAACCGAACACATCAAAACAACCTCTCCAAGAAGCATACATGCAAAGTCCACACTGACCAATCTCATAGTTCACACGGGGATTTAAGGACCAAACCAAGCTGACCTATGTATCATTTGTACTCCCATATAACACTAATCAAAGTCACAAAGATAAGTAATGCATGAAAATGGGGTATAGCAAATCAAACATGCAAGACTCTTGAAAAGATTTCGACACTGAAAATTCTAGCCTCGAAAATCAGTTTTCTGGACTGGTTTTCCTCTTGATTTTTCATGTTTGAAACATGTTCAAAATTGACCAAAAATACATCTAAGATTCTTACCTTGCTTCCTAGTTTCTTTTTCAAGTAGATCTTGGCCGAGAAAACCGAGAAATTATCCTCAAGGGCCCGTGGAAGTTGGCTTCTTCAACTAGAAATGAGATCTGCAGAAAAAAGAATTGACAACAAAGGTTTTCGTTGACCTCTAAAATTAGACTTAAAGACTTTTTTTGTTGGAAAAAGTAACACCAAACCAAACTATATATATTATATTTTGGGGTGAAAGTCAATATTTTCCTCATTTTCTCTCAATTTTCTCAAAAAGACTCACCTTCCCTCACCGTGACCAACCGGGCTCAACACTTAAGAAACATTTTCGGAATTTCTTGGCCCGCCAGGAGTGTGGTTTTCGGGGGGCTTTAGGAGACCTTCCCGAACTCCATTTGGGACGTGCGACATATGGATTGAAAGATCTTTGAGTGAAGTTTCACTCTCTAGTTGAAGGTTTTGGCTAACTTAGGCTGAAAGTTTTTGAAAATTTCACTTTTCTCTCTGAAGGTTGATCCGGAATTTCTGGGTTTACTCCTTCTTGAGTTGCTTCTGGAGGTGTTTTTGGAGGACGACCGTGAGCTCCCCCTTCTTCTTCTAGTCCCCTCTCTCTCGTGCCCTGAAAGAGCTTGCTTCATAGATCTTAAGCCCTCAATTCATCAATCTCTTGGTCGGCTTTTTACCCTCTTGCCAAGCCTACCAATTGAGCAGTTCATCCACTTTCTGATTTAGCCAGAATTTTCAAATTTTGCAGATGTTGAGTGTGCGGATTTGGTGCGATTTTCCCGTGCCTTCAGCAGCTTATCCCTGACCAATGTTTGTCCACTTGCAGTACCAATAATGGTCTTCCATCACGTGCAGAGATCGGGCTGGTTGGGCAACTCCGAATTGAGACCAACTCGTGGACTGAGTTTTGGCAGCTGTTTTAAGTGCTTTAATCCATCAATTTGGCTGTGGTTTTTGATCAATTAGAAAGCTCTCAAAATCTTTTAATATTACCTAGGATCATCTCTAAAAAGAAAAAAAAAAAAAAGGCATCCAGAAAATTCCTATAATAAAACCCTAAGGCTTATTCAATTGGGTTTCAATTTTTTAAGGATTTTGTTTTACTCTTTAAGGGAAAACCACTCAAAAAGCGAATTTTTAAGATCTCTCCTAAATATTTCTGATTTTTATAAATTTTCAAATTTTGAATTATTTTTATATTATTTATATCTTTTAATATTAACTAGCATTTTCTCTAAATGGAAAAAAAGCATTTAAACAAATCATATGGTAAAGACCTAATGTCTTATTCAATAGGCTTTCAATTTTTAAGGATTTTCTTTACTCTTTATGAGAAAACCACTCAAAAGCTAATTTTTATCTTTTTCAAAAATTTCTTTTTATGAATTTTCTCAAATTTTCATGAATTTTCTGAAATCTTTCATTTTTTTTATTATCTTTTAATATTATCTAGCATCATCTCTAAAAAGAAAAAAAGTCATCCCAAAAAGTCATATGGAAAACCCTAAAGGCTTATTCAATTGGATTTCAATTTTGTAAGGATTTTTTTTCGTTCTTTATGAAAAACACTACTGGAAAAGCTAATTTTAAGTTTTTTTTTCTGGAGATTTCTGATTTTTCTGAATTTTCTGAATTTTTATGAAAACCTTTAGAAACCCTTTTACTTATTTCTTTCTTGCTTTCCCTGTTTTTTTTTTTTTTTTTGCCTTTTTCTTTTCCCAACAATCATTTTTATTATAAAAAAAAAACTAGTAAACAATCTATATATCATTTGATTAAAAAACTATCTTCATTTATTATATAGCTTGTATAAGTTCTCTCACTCATGAAAAAGGTTTGCAAAATTGATTAGCAAATTGATGTGTTGGACTCCTATCTGGTGATTGCATTTATAACTTCTTAAGATACCCATTTATATTTTGCTAAGTAACTTAGCATATTCATTGGAAACAAGATTAAGTACCCAATGCTACTATCCTAAAACTTTGTATTGTTTGTTATGGTGGAAAAACCAAGTTGACATAACAATTTGTTTCGATGGCACCATGAACTACAGAACAATCTCTAATGGGACTACGACTATGATATTCTCTTTACCATCGCATTTCATACGAATGCAACCCATGAATTCCACTTCAATATTACCTTGATGGAGGCTTTTTTCAAAGGCTAAGCTTAGGTTTTTAGTTCATAATCTATTCGGAGCAAGGCCAAGCCACTACTCCTAGCCACTGGTTCTCACTAACTTTTCCAAGTTTTCCATCATCTGTTTTTCCTTTGTTCTATGACTACAATTTTACCATCTTTCTCTTCCCTCTAATGACCCAAAAGAAAAACCTCTCTTTCCCCGGCACCTCACTTCCTAAAATCCATCTCTAAAACATCATTCAACATGACAACAAAAAATTGTGAGTAGAAAAAAAAAACTCAACGAATCATCTATCATGGGCAAGACTTAATTTGCTACACCAGAACAAGTTCCCAATTGTGCCCTTTCTTTTCCGTAAAGTATTTCTCTGAGAGCTTCCATTTTTGGTCTTTCGTTTGACTTCATGGGTCTCTGTTGCTGGATTTTGCAGCCTTTTGCCTTATCCTCGTAGCAGCTCTTCATGTGAGAGAGACGAGTATTACTGGGCTCTATTTCATCAATTAGGTTTAAAGATAAAACTATAAATGGTTTAAAGATTAAAGTATTTTTTTTCCTCTTTGCCAAAAAAAAACTCCATCTGATTTTATTTGAAAAAGAAAATAGAAGAAGATGGCATTCAAAATTTCCCCAAATAATTGAGCTGGGAAGACTTATTTTTTTGTTTCTAGTTTCTTGATAACAATTTGCAAGTAAGATTACTTATGATCGTCATGGTGTTCTTTTTGTTTCTTAAAAAAAAGAAGAAGAAGGGTTTTGAATTATATATATGTTAAAGAAATTATTATTCTGAAGAGCCAACACAGTAATGCTACGCCTTCCCAAATGTTGCTCATCCAATAATTTTTTGTTCCTGTCGCCCGCATGCCCTCTAGCCTCTAGGCCGTTGCGTGCCCGCCGTTGCCCGTGAGAGTGAGGACCAGGAGAGAAGCGAGGAATGGGACATGAGCGAGGACCGAGAGAGAAGTGAGAGTGAGTACTGAGTCAGGAGCAAGGATTGGGGAGAGTTTGGGAGAGGGGCTAGAGTGAGCGATAGTGAGGAAGAGTGAGGGAGAGGAGTGGCGAGAGAAGGCAGAGGGATTGAGTAGGAGTTGATACAATGTTTTTCTTTGGGATAAGTGTAATAGAAGTCTTAAAACTTATCAGGAAAGTAATTAAATTCTAAAACTTGCAAAAAATGTAATCAAATCCTAAAACTTGTCAAATTTATTCAATTGAATCTTGAAACTAACACCGTCAAACTTACTAACAAAAAATGCTGATATAGCGCAGACGTGGCATTTTAAATGTTTTTATTTTCCACGTGGCTTTTTTTAATTATTTTTTATTGACAATTTTTAAAATTATATTTAAAAACTAAAAAAGAAAAGCTAAATTTTATTTAAAAAATAAAACCGTTCCAAAAAAATAAAAGAAATTGCATCGGTGGGCACTTTCACCACTGACCTAGGGCGAGGCTCGCTAGCCTTAGGCGATGGGGTGAGGGCACCCAGATTTGGGCATGTTGGCCCCCTTTAAGGGCTGGCAACCATCGCCTGCCTTGCGAGGCCTTGCTCAAGGTTGGCGAGGCTCGCTAGATCTAGAAGATCTGGGTGATGCCCAGATATGGTGAGCCTCACCGACCTCGAGGAAGGGCTGGCGTGTCCAGATCTAGACGCTTGAGCCCGAGGCTGGCGGGGGTCGTCGACCCTCACTTGGGGCTAGCGAGGGCCAGCCACCTTTGCCTAAGGTCGGTGATCATCGCTAGCCCCTTAGGTGATGGGCAGCGATGGTGGCGGAAGCGCCCACAGGTGCCATTTTCTTTTTTCTTTAACAATTTTGTTTTTAAAATAAATTTTAGCTTTTCTTTTTTAATTTTTAAATCTAACTTTAAAAAATTTGAATAAAAAATAATTTGAAAAAAGTCACGTGGAAAATAAAAATTCATTTAAATGCCAAATTTGCGCCGTGTCAGTATTTTCCATTAGTAAGTTTGCCGATATTAACTTTAAGACTCAATTGAATTAATTTAATAAGTTTTAGGACTTGATTGTACTTTTGCAAGTTTTAGAATTTAATTATACTTTATTTATAAGTTTTAGGATTTCTATTGCACTTATCTCTTTTTCTTTTTATGTTTTCCTTCACTTCGCTCCGGTTTTAATTTATTATGCATCCCTTGCTTACTGTACGACTGGGAATATCACCAGACTGTCCAAAAAATCAGAAATATTGAAAGTCGTGTAAAATCTCTCCCTCTGTATATGTTACAAGGGCCAAACATACAACCCTAGATTCCTTTTTGTCCAAGGATTCCAAACCTTAGCTAGATGTTGCGGCTGATGAAAATTTTCATGAAGAAACTTTGGAGTTTTGTCAACATATTGCCATGGATTAAGTTGTATTTATCAGAAATAGTATTTTGTCTCATTCAACAAAAAGTCGAGATTATTATGGGGTAGTCGATAATTTATATACTTTTAACCTTGTGTGGTTATTGGATGAATATTAGTCGATATTTTACAGGCAAAAGTCGAGATTATCATGGGCCAAGATTGTCTAGAGTGAACCGGCAGCAGAGACGCTACCACATGGCTCAGCTCTCTTCTCTTCATGGCCCCAAATCTATCCCCTATCCAATCAACTCGAAGATTATACATATATTTTTTCTTTTTATGTTTTGTCTTCTTTTGTTTTCTTTCTTCTTCTTTTTTTCCTTCAACCTTTTTTGGTAATAATCTAATGGTGCCGTGTCTAAAAAAAAATTGGAAAAATTTATTAAGTAAAAAGAGAGGTAATATTTGAAGATTTTATCTATCTCGAAAAAACTTCACCCAACTTGTACTATAGAAGATTTCATTTTTAATTCAAATTAGTATCAGATAATTCACTTTGTTTTGTGTGTGAAGATAGATATAGTGAAATGAAATTAATAAAGAGTACAATAATATGTAAAGATTTCAATATGTTTTTTAAACAAACTTTCCATCGTCCTATAAGGGAAAGTAATAGAGAGTTCAATGTTCATGAAATACTAGATAATTTTTTGAGTCCAAATTTAGAATGGTAAACATTCATAGATTATTTGTCAATTATCTTGAACATTATAAATTACGATGGCTATCTAGAGTCAAGTGTAATTGCAAGACATGATAGATATGTACAAAGGTTTATCACAAAGAATTTTTTTTTTTTTTTGGGTCAAAAGTTGAGATTGAAGTCATGATGGGATTTGTTTAATTATTAGGATAGATCTATGAAGTGCCAAAGAGATTTAAGAAATTTTTTGGTAATTATCTCGACTCTTTTTAATTACAGATTTTAGCAAAGTGTTTGTTAATGGGGATCTGATTTGGATTGAAAAGGCAAAAAGAAATAAAAATTTGTTCGATCACGGATAATCGTACCTATCTAATCGAACTTACCAAAGTCTAAATTGTTATATGAATTATTTTGAAGACATTTTATTGAAACATTGTGAAAAATAACTACAATCACCTATTCGAAATTGCACTTTGCACATTATCTAATTGGAAATGGTAACAAATTTGAAATTTCACGGGGAGAGAGAGAGAGAGAGACAGTCAGACCTTCCTGAATTTCTGCTCCTCCCGCTCCTGTGCATAATAAAGACGCCGATATGTGGATGGGCCCCACCAAGTGGGAAAAAAAAGGGGCCCAACAAAAATAGAAAAATATACAGAAAAGAAAGAAAAGTAGATGGAGCCGCTGGGTAAAATTGCCCGCTTTTCTAACGTTTTGCTCGATTTCAAGAATTGAGAAGCACAACATTGGTAGTATACTCGTGTTTCTCCATTGAAATGAGATCGCCTGTCAGGTCAAAGAAGAGAATTGTTAAAAAATAGTTGGCGGACATTAAAAGATTTACTAGTCTCCCCAAAAAACAAAAAAATTATGATCACTTGGTAGTTTTTATCATTTGGTGATTCATGTGAATTTATTTAGCTAAGATGCTGAATCATTTGGGTACAGAGACATATGATCTTTATGGTATTCAACTTTAGCATCATCATAATTTGATGATGCACATAAAAGTAGATGGTGGATTGTCTATGAAGTACTTATCTTGCATATTTATTTGACGCTGATGGTTAACGTAATGAAATTAGTATTTACAATGGAACTCACAAGCTCATAGTAACCAAAACAAATGATAAAACCCCGCTTACATGGACTTTATCCGTGCATTTTACTCTTGAAAGACCCCTCAGGCACGTCCTCCAAGCCAATCCAAGCTCTATCCATCTATGCAGACCAAAGGAAAACCCAAGAATGAATCATAAACGCGCCCTCACAAACAATCAACCATCGCTCTAGAAACTTCAACCACACCCAACGGGCGACAAGACAACATTGTCGGAGACGAAATCGATGCACAGCTCGAGGTTGGACGCGTTCCCATTGGAGGATATCTTGTTATAGAGCTTTTTGAGGGTGGACGCAGTCGGCGAAGAGGCAGGGTCGAGAGCAGAGCGCGATCGAGCGACCTGCCAAAGCACCAGTTCCTACCTTTGACTGGGGAACACAGCCAATCTCGCTCTCATGACACGCGCGTCCAACGTTTGGGAAGGAGAGAGATAAGCAATCGGTAAAGGAATGCAGGAGAAGGAAGAAAATTTCAGCTTTTTTTGTCTTTTTGCTTGTACCGTTATCAATTTTGATCATTTTTAGATGATTAGTCTTGACATATACCACACATTTGTCTTTATAATCTATCCTAGTAATCTGCTAATTATAGCTAAAATACTAACCCTGGCATATTCTTGAATTATTAATTTATTTTATCAAGAGAAATGACTAGAGATTTTCTTAAATAGTAGTTCCAGCATTTTATTTTCGGGCCAATTTTTGCAGCATATATTTTCTTATGGATAGTTTTCTGCTAAAGTGAATGTTACTGCCGGTTGTGTAGGGAAAAACTCATGTCCATTCAATTTGATAATATATTATGTGGGTCGGCCCATTCAATGGCCAATACATGGCACCATGTGTCGGCGGGGTCCCACTTTTTCCTCATTCAAATTCTCCCTTAATTGCTGCGTCTTTTTCTCTCAACAGCCATGGTTGTTTGAGCTCGAGCTCCACTGGCAGCTATGGATGCCAAATCTCGAGCTC
Source organism: Eucalyptus microcorys (assembly GCA_014182515.1). Lineage (NCBI taxonomy): Eukaryota > Viridiplantae > Streptophyta > Magnoliopsida > Myrtales > Myrtaceae > Eucalyptus > Eucalyptus microcorys. Next base: position 3,571,624 of record CM024568.1, on the reverse strand, counting down.
TAGCTTGTGGCTGCCATGACCACTTAAGTTGAGCTTTGGCTCGTTGCCGCCATGGCCTCTCAAGCTTGAGCTTTGGGCTCGTGGCCATGAGTGGTGGTCATGACTACACAAGAACACTTTGGGGCTTCTTGTTCGAGAAGCATGGGCTCAAGGACTCAACTTTGCAAATATGGGTGATTGTGTAATCCTCTGTAACTTTACCTCCATCTACTCCCTTGAGCCAGAATTTACAGTTTTACCTAGAGCATGAATTGTTGTACGAACTTGTAGTGGAACTTATGGCCGCACAGGCTATACTTGGTTGGTTGAGATGAGAAGGAAGAGTACATAAAAGGAGGGAAGAAGGTGAAGGGGAAATTACTGAAGAGAGAGAGAGAGAGGGCTTTGCGCGGCTGGAGGGAGAAGAGATTTAAACGTTTTTGGTAAAATGATCTTTTATGATTAGCCATTTGTAATTTAGATGTTTTTTGTTCTCTCGTCACTTGCCAAATGAAACCCGACAATGGGTGCATATGATAACTCGTATATTACGATTTTTTTTTCCATTCTTGTACGGCCTATTATAACTGTATAAAATGCATGGAGAGTAATATGGTTTATTCATTACGAGTTGTGCTTTAATGAGCAATAACTTTTGTTATATTGACAGGGAGGATTGGATTTGATTACATAAATTTAAAAAAAAAAAAAAATAAGATTGGGTTGCTACTCTTTGATGCGTAGATATTAGAATTATTGCGGATAAAATATTTAATAATATCATTGTCATGTTAGAAATTACTAAACAATTAGAAAGTTTTCTAGTAAATTTCATGTGATTAATAATTTATTCATTAGTTGGTAATATTGATATATTCCTCGACCAAAACTAAATATTGATATAGTCAATAAAAATTTTAGGACCCTCTTTAAGTTCTCGAACTCATCCTTCAATTCGCCTAAGGCCAACCAATCTTCAAAACACCAATCATCTTAAAATGTTAGGAAGTAAAGGCTTTTGGTCATCCTCTTCTCCTCGTGTATTTTTTTTTTTTCATTTCTTGTGCGACCGAGCAGTCAAAATAGAGCAGTATCTTAATATAGTAGCCTATAACAAGGTCCTAAGTCCGCCAACTCAGAAAGCTCTCCTATATCAAGATGTAGTGTCCATGTAGTCCACTACCATAACTTGTGTCAATGATGTTTCACCAGCCACCATGGAAACACCCAGTCGAGCACGTAGCTGAGATCTGTTATAGCGAGCAACGTGAAGTTCAAGAAGATAGGTGATGGTATCATAGTTCATAGGCCAAGAAAAATAGAGATGCAGCTAAGTCAGAGATGTCGAAACTGCAAATTCGCATGTTTGTATGTAGAAATTGTTAGGTCAGAAGAGGTGTGTTTTGTACAAATCGGACTATACCTACTCTCATAATTTATTTTATTTTATTTTATTTTTTGGTCGAAAATACAAGTGATGTTCTAAAGATAAGATGTTATTGCATTCTTTCCCTCCCTGTCTTTTGTCATTGATAATACTCAGTTACCGTTGTGCTCAGTCAACTTGATTTTGCATAATTTAATCTACAAACGGCTAACTGCATGTTTCAGACTTGGTTGGCTGCTCATATTGTATGGTATTTTAGCATAATATTGGTCATCCTTACTTTTAGAATGTTTATATTTGTGTCTATATAGTTGTGAGACTAAGAGTCGGCATTGCTGGGGCGGGAAGCCGTCAAGTTTGAGCTTGAGACAAAGGCCCGGCTCGCCCACAATACGTTTAACAAATAAGAAGCCCTTAATTTTTCAAATCCTAAGAAAATTCTCTCTCACCTCTCCTCTGTCCGTCTCCCGATCTTTCCATCTCACTTGGTTCAAGTATGCTTCTTTTGCTTTTTTCTTTCCTCAGATTTCTTTCGGTGTTAATTTTATTTGAATGATTTTCCTCATATTGGATTTTTGCTGGGTATTTTCGATTTTTAGATGTTTACATGGAATCAATCTGTTTGTACTGTTTTGTTTTTTTTTTTTCTCTTAAGTTTTCCTTTTGTCTTCCAAATTTTAGACTATTTTTTGTCAGGCGGGCTAGGCAGGCTTGGCCCACCTTGTCCATCTTCTGGGCGGGCCTTACCACCATAACGGACCCCGTGGTTTGGGCCTGCACTGGCCAGGGTGGTGCACTTTATTACCATTAAGGGTGGGCGTGTCCAATGATCATATCCTAAGCAAGAGACAAGCCCCTCTCTCTTTATCACCAGAACTGGACCCATATAAAAATTATGGGTCAGGCCCATGTTTGTTTGGGTATCGGGTCAGGTATTGCGTTGTGCTACCATGTGAGTGACCGGCCTTTCAGGTTGTGTGCACACTCTATGTTCGCTTGAATTCCCAAGTGAACTACCTCGTTCAGTTTTGAAGCGATTGTGACGTTAAGTTATTGGGCCAGGACATTCCCCATGTTGGCTTTCTCTTCAAGCTTTCTCACATCGCCATGACTGCATACTAAAGTAGGATAATTCCCGAGGACATAATGGGTTTAGAGAGATTGAAGTCTTCCTTGGTCCAGCTCCATGTGGAATGTGCCATTCTTGAAAGGATGGTGTACAAAAACAAGCACCAACATAGGCATTGCTCCTATTTCCAGTATCTTTGAAGTCCTTCCACACCCCCCCCGGGACTCGGGCAGCGGGTTTGACTTGTGTCATGACCTGTTCTCAAACTCATTTTAATTAATCAAAAAAGGAAGTGGAATCTGAAAAATGTCTTATTTGAAAAAAAGAAATAGAAAGATTAAAGATTAAAGTTAAGATAAATAGCCAATGAATGATTCATGGATCTTAAGTGCTTCCTGATGGTTATGTTTATGCAGCCTAAAAGGTTTGAACCAATGCACTCAAAGTCTCTCTTGTAACAAGCCTAAGATCAACAACTATTGTGTAGTTTTGATAATGAGTATGCTTGTTTAAGTTAAGAAGGGATTTGGGTCTTTTGTAGTTAGCTAAGCCGGAGGAATTATTAAGTTATGACTTTCAAGTGATAACAGGGAAGAAGCCCAAACAGAAAGTTCATCTTTTAGAAAGGTGCATTAGGCTTTTTCATAATTGCAGGCATGGGAATTAATTGCTTTTAATTTTGATCTACCATTAGTCCTTAGTGTGCGCCTTAAGAGTGATTAGGGAGCGCTAGTATAAATTGTTGTCAATTTTCCCATGTTTCTTGCGTATTATCTTTTAGCAATTTTCAGTGGTTCCTACATGCATTATTTTTTAATTGAACCATGAATGGATAATTTTATCTGATACTTCTAATGTTTCCATAATTCTATACTGTAGTCTAAAGTAAAGGAAGTGTGATGTTGGGAAGCCCAATTTCATTGAACAACTCCATGGTGTTGCACAGCTATTGTCACCTGTATTATTCAATAATTCCCCTTTTTGACCGCCTTCCTTCTTTCTGAACTGACTCGAGAAGATGCTCTACCCGTTTGCGATCGATTAAGCTCAGTGTCCTCTTCAAACACTAATCTTGAGCCAATCTGAAATTAAGCTTGATACGGACTCTACTTAAACCTCAAAAGTCAATGTTACATGTTCCCAATTGCTTACTTTCCTCTCTATATAATTGGATATCTTCAATGTGCTACGTTATGTGTAGATGGTTGAACCAATGGCAGAATCTTATCCTTTTGTTGGCAAGATATAACAAATGCGTTTGCATCTTAAATTTCACATATGCAAAAAAGTATATTCATTTTATGGATACATAAATAATTTTTTCTTTTGAGTTTTCAGTAGATACCAAAGCATTTTCAATCACTCTAGATGGACATTTATTGAATTCATGTCCTTGCTTATGCTTCTAAATTATCAAAATTGATATATGTGTACTGACTTTCAAATAGCAAGATATCCATCTTACTTGTTCAATCATTTTTCACAGGATTTTCTATGACAATCTTGTCATTACTAGCACATCTCAAAGTATTGGTTCAGCAAGTATGTATTTCTTCCTAATTCTACCGTTGAAGTAGTTCGGTCTGGTTTGTGCTTTTGGCCTTTGAGAACATTATGGTGATTTACCTAGGTCGCCTATTATATGTTGATGTGGCGATGACATTGCTAGATATGTCTTGTTCCAATAGCTAGCTTTGTTGGAGCATTGACTAAAATAGTTCAGCCAAAAGATCTAACTCTACTGTAGAAAAGGTTTTGGGCCATGTGGTCAGAATGGAAGAACACCATCTTTACAGGATTTAACCAACTCCAGCCTTTGCGACTTTAACCATTGCCAAAGTTGCCATTCCAAGTGTATTAGCAGTCAGACCTTTGAATGGTTATTCAAAACCTAAATAGAAATGATGGGCCTTGGTTTTCAGCTTTAACAAAACATGTTGGAAGAAGGGGAGGACACAGAAGAAGTCTTATCTGTTTCTATGCTCCTTTATTATATATATAATCTTTTTGGACGATATACCTGATTTATCTTTTGGTGATATCTCCATGCCATGTGATTTAGATGGGAATACATATCATATCATGTGTTAATGCTTAATAAATCTCCTCTCTTAGGACTCACTGACCGGGAAAAAAAGAAGTCGTGCTTACATATCAAGAGGGGGTTGGGGGGAGCTGTTTCGGCTTTTGACATTTAAGATAAATTCATCTTATATTGTAAATTTTTACCAAATTATATTATTCACTTGCCCTGATGATTTGTGAAATTTATATGCAACAGGGCCGTTGAGAACTCCGGAGAAGTCATGGAATCCAAATGCCTGTTGGATCCCGTTTCAATTTTTTATTAAGGAATTCTCGAAAACATTCCCGCCATCTGACATAAATTTGGTCTCCAAGTATTACAATGCTTACAAAGTAAGTGCCACATCAACATTGTCATCACGAAATTCATCTTGCTAGCGTTTTTATTTTCGCTTACCTAATGTTGAATTATTTCATGATCATCATCTTCCAGGAAAGAAAGATGTCAAGGCAGCTGTTGGTACAAAAACTCAGGCAAATCATTGGTGATAGGTGGCTGATTGGAATCACCAAAAGTTTCCGAGGTAAGGTATGGATTATGATCCTTTTTAAACACAGTTTTTCAATATTGATTGAAATGATTATATTAAAAAATTATTAAAAAGCGCTAAAATATTTTCTATGCCTTGATGTCTAGTCATGGGTACAAAGAGCTTGGGTTGCATCGTTATTTAACGTTGATGATTATTTCCGTTCCGTTGAGATGACAATGAATAATTTATTCTGTTCAATAGTATTTTTGGGCGTGAAGCAAGTGATCATAGGACCATAGATGAACTTGAATAAGATTAGGATGTGAGGCGCATGAATAAGACAAGTTTCCATTTTGATGAGTTCACAGCACACGGCAGCATGAGCAAATGGTACCAGGAGGAGGCCCATCCAGATTGGACGTTGACAATGTAAAATTTGTAGATAGAGGGAGAAAACGAGAGTTTCCTAAAACTCCTCCCATTAAAAAGACACCACTCCTCTTCCATCATACAACAGGACAAGTGACAACTTGGCTAAGCACGGACCTAATTTGTAAAAACATCTTATAAAATATTAAATTGAATAAAATATTCGAAATGCATACATTTGATTAGATGATAAGCATTGCGCAGAAGAAGAAATTACAGGATAATATTATACTATGCCTATTAGCATTAGTCGAAGTTCGATTTATTCCAACCAAATTTTTTCTTTTTTAATTTATTTATTACATGTCAAGTAGGTCAAAATTAGAGAATCTGAGAAAAAGGTAATACCATATACACACTGAAGAGGGTTTGTCTTTATTCCAACCAAATTTTTGTTTCTTAGTAGCATACGAAATATACATTCGAACATTTGATGCATTTCAAAGCCAAATCAAAATGCACAAAGGACCACGGCTTCCATTTTGAATTTCTACTCAAAATAATTAAAAACACTATAATCTTCAAACCATTTATAAAATGGCTAGAAAATTAAAAGGAGACCAGTGCACAAAATAAAGTTACATAATAGGAGCATATAGTTAATCGAAAAGCCATACAAGAACCATGAAATAAAATAATTAATTGACATTATGTTTCTTAGAATATAATTGAATCGATTGGAATGTTTAGGTGTTTTTCTTTTTTTAAGAATTAAAACTCCGGTTGAAATATTTACATGCACTGTGTGAAGTGTCTCATATAATTGCACAAATATACATACAAAAAATAAATTCGTTCTTGTCCATTCCCCATCTGCTTTTATGCCCCTCCCTATCTTGCTAAAGAGCATAATAAGGTTAGGATTCCTTCTTCCCATAATGGACCAAGCCCAAAAATGCATAACTATAAAGTGTGGAGAAGCTTAGCATAGTATATTTGGTTATATCAAGTTTCCAAACCAATTGATGGCTAATTCCGCAAAATTACGATTTTAATTTTGAGCTACACCACCTGAATATTGAAATCGTGGACTATTAGTTACCACCATACAAAGCACAGCTTATATATTTGTTGGTCAAATATTTAAAATGTCCCAAAAAAAAAAAAATGAAACCGAGGGATTAAAACAGATTGAAAAAATTAAATTGCAATAATTCAACATTCATGCCATTAATTTAGTAGAAATTTAAATCCCCACTATTCGTAAGCATCTCTTTATTATGAGGTTTTTTGTTGAGTATTTAAATTACATGAGATAATTCTCCATAAGTACATGAAGAAGTTATAGGCATTCCACATCATCCTCATTCCTCATGAGCTTCATCTAGCATCCAATGGCCTCTTCATTCCTCAAGAATTAGAATTTTTTAATCTAATATATGGAAGATTGCAAGGAATTGAAAGCATCTGTCTAAATACGAAAAAGGAAAACCCGATAAGCTCACCTAGACATAATCCCATGAGCAAAATTCAAGTCATATTCCATCTTCTCCTAAAAGATTAAACTATCAAGACTAAAGCTATATCAAAGTAATTATTGAAACCCCTCAAGCTGGGCGGACTATGAGTGATGGGGTATCATGGTTCAGAATAATGGATACAATGAGGCTTTGATGATGAAATCCTTTTTCAAGGGAGAAAAAACTCAAGCAAAGCGCAAACAAACAAAAGCCCATAATGCTTGTCTATTAGAGCAAATGAAGCCCACACAGACTCAAACCAGAATTAAGCCCAATTCTTTCGATCATAAAAACCTAACAAGCCCAAAGTCCTGTTCTCCCAAAGCCAACTTTAAAATGAGTGGCCAGACCCTCCCCACGGCCACGATCTGTGGTCGGCGAGATCATCACAAACCACCAAAAATTTTGATTCACTCACTCCCTCGAGCTCCTTCCCTCCCTCGACCACTACCAGACCCTCCCCCGAGGCATCTCTCAGCTCTTAGCTCTTGCCTAGATTGGGACCTCCGATCATGAAAGGTCATAAACCACTATAAAATAAGTCAAGGAAATGGAAGCAGAAAATAAGCAATTCTTAGGTCATAGCAAAAAAGGATCTAGACGATTCGGAAATATTTTCATGTCCAATTCGTTCCCATAAATAACAATAACAATGCACTGCAAGCCCAACTCAGCAAGATCAGAACTCAAATAAAGCTAATAATAGAGCGAATCAAATATAGATCAACCACCAAAAAGAGCAAAGAGGGCTATGGCACATAAAAATGTTCAGAGGGCCAACATATCTTTAAGAACACAACATAAGATCGCCTCGGTAATGGCAATGCAGACCACCGATACAAGTACAGAACTGGACCATGGCCAGTAGAAAGAAGATCAAAAGAAGACAATATGCGAGCGCGAGCACAAGGAGAAGTCCATAGAGAATCGAGACGAACCTGAAACCTATAATGGTCTCGAGCTCTCCAACAGGAGCTGCACAGAGACTGGGAGAGAGAGACGAGCAAAGTGGAGAAGTGAAGTGGAGGAGTGAGGAGAGAGGTCATTTTGGTTATTTTGAAGAAAAGAGTTGGAGGCTTTAAGAAGGGAGCTTTATAGGGGTATATTCCCCTCTTCTCTTTAGGACTCTCTAGGGTTGCAGGTTGCAGAGGCTTATTTTTAAAAACCTGCTAAGCATGCATGTTTTAGAACATTTGTAGTCCACTTCGATCATTAGTTTACACGTGCCTCGTTGGATGCTCTTGCCTTCGTATAGAGCGGAGAATAGAAAAGAGAGGGAAGATGTGCATGTGCATGTTCATGGACTCAGCTCCGTTTCTCATTTCTTCTTATTAATTTATTACTATACTTATTATTGTATTCTCTTCTTCTTCTTTTTTCTTTTCTCTCTTTCCATTTTTTTTTTTTTTTTTGCAAAAAGAAAAAGAAGAAGAAGAAGAAGATGACGATGATGATGATGATGTAGAAGAAGAAGAAGAAGATTTTGATGATGATGATGATGATGATGATGATGAAGAAAAAGAAAAAGGAGAAGAAGAAGATGATGATGGTGGTGGTGGTAACAAAGAGTAACATAAGAAATATACATTCAATTTGATGCATTCTAAAGCCAAATCAAAATACACAAAGAACCTTTGAATTTCTTCTTAAAATAATAAAAAAACACTCTAATTTTCAAACCATTTATAAAATGGCTAGAAAATTAAAAGGAGGCCGATGCGCGGAATAAAAAATTGCAAAATAGTAGCGTATGGTTAATCAAAAGGTCATACAAGAACCATGAAAAAAAAAAATAATTAATTACCGTTACGCTACTTAGAATATAATTGAATCAATTAGAATGTCTAGAGCTCAATTGCAATGGTGTTTTTCTTTTTTAAAGATATAAAACTCCGATTGCAATATTTACATGCACTCTGTGTAGTGTCTCATATTATTTCCCAAATATGCATACACAAATTAAATTTGTTCTTATTCGACCCCCACTTGTTTTTATGCTCCTCCCTATTTAGCTAAAGAGATTAATAAGGCTAGCCATTTCTTCTTCCCATAATGGACCACTCTAAAGCCCAAACATGCATAACTATAAAGTCTGAAGAAGCTTAACATAGTATTTTTTGTCATATCATGCTTCCAAACCTCTTGATGGCTAATTTCGCAAAATCACGGTTTTAATTTTGGGCTAACCACTAGAATACTGAAAGCACAGGCTATTAGTTATCACCATACAAATTACAGCTTACACATTTGTTAGTCAAATATTTAAAATGTCCCCAAAAAAATGAAATCGAGGGATTAAAACAAATTAAAAAAATCGTGTTGCAATAATTCAATGTTCATGCCATTAATTTAGTAGAAATTTAAATCCCCGCTAATCGTAAGCATCTCTTTATTATGGGGCTTTTTATTAAGTATTTAAATTACATGAGATAACTCTCCATAAGCACATGAAGAAGTTATGGACATTCCACATCATCCCCATTCCTCATGAGCTTTCATTTGGCATCCAACAGCCTCTTCATTCCTCAAGAATCGGAACTTTTAAATCTAATATATGGATGATTGTAAGGAATTGAAAGCATCTATCTAAGTATAAGAAAGGAAAACTCGATAGTCCGCCATGACATAATCTCATGAGCAAAATTCAAGTCAAATTCCATTTTCTTCTAAAAGATTAAACTATTAAGACTAAAGTTATATCAAAGTAATTATTGAAACCTCTCGAGCTGGGCGGAATGTGAGTGATGGGGTATCATGGTTCAAAACAATGGGTACAATGAGGTTTTGATAATGAAATCTATTTTCAAGGAAAAAAACTCAAGCAAAGTGCAAACAAACAAAAGTTCATAATGTCTATCTATTAGAGCAAACGAAGCCCACACGGACTCGAACCAGAATTAAGTTTAATTCTTTCTATCATAAGAACCTAACAAGCCCAAAGCCCCATCTTCTCAAAGCTAGCTTTAAAATGAGCGGCCAGACCCTCCCCCACGGCCACAATCCATGGCCGGCGGAAATGTCACAGATCACCAGAAAATTTGATCCGCTCACTCTCTTGAGCTCCCTTCCTCCTCGACCACCACCAAACCCTTCCCTCAAGGCAGCTCTCAGCTCTTGGCTCTTGCAAATTGGGGCATCGTTCATGGAAGGCCATAAACCACTAGAAAATAGGCCAGGGAAATGGAAGCCGAGAATAAGCAATTCTTTGGTCACAACAAAAAAGGATCTAGACGATTGGGAAATATTCTTACGTCCAATTTGTTCCCATGAACAGCAATAACAATGCATTGTAAGCTCAATTCAGCAAGATCAAAACTCCTGTAAGGCTGATAACAAAACAAATCAAATACAGATCAACCATCAAAAAGAGCAAAGAGAACACGGCACATAAAAATGTTATGGTGCTAAGCAACTTGATGAATTATGTTTCCCAAGATACAACACCTCAAATCTATTTGAATTAGCACTATGCAAATAGAACTCTGACAAACACTTCTCAAAACTGGCACACTTAGATAAAATTGAAGTGAAGAGATGCGAGGTTTATCTTCTTCTTCGAATGAAAAATAGTTCAAACAAATTTATAGAGTTTTGAAAAGTCATGTATAAAAAGATGTATGAACTAAAGTGATGCATGAACTCAAGAGTTACATAAATTCAAGAGATACATGAACTTAAAAAATACACAAACTCATCATGTAACTATTTCATGTCCTCCCACTGTCTTATGATTTGCGGACTAGCGTGGCCCTGTTCCGGTTATTCACTGCATCAGATTATGTTGCTGCCCAGTGTCTTAGGGGTCAAAAAGGAAAATAAAAGAGAAATTGCATGTTATTCTCGACATGAGATATTTGCACCCATCATGTAACTATTTCATGTCCTCCCGCTGTCTTTAACTAGGCAGAAGTCTGAAACCTGTACTTATTCATGTCTAGTTTTTAGATTAGCTATATAATAGCTTAAGCTGCTGCAACCGTTGAACCTAGTTTATTCTGTGTAGGTATACGCCTTCCATGTGGTCATTTGAAAATGCATTCGCTATCTCATTCAGTTCTTTCTTAAATTATTCTTAGACATGGTGGTAATGCCGATATCTGATTTCAGGAGAAGAATAATGTACCATCATATGGAGATCTTCAGGAAAGATGATGTCATAGTGACGCCAAATACTGGGTAGGTCATAGTGCGACTAACTCAACTTGGTGTTTCCCTTCGAGGATACAGTTTCAATGCTTGATGATGTTTAATTGGACTTGGCAAGCCTGATATAAGCATAGTTTTTGTCCTTTCAATCATCCAAGTCTGATGAGGAGCAAGCTGGTAGTATGCATAATTGGATTTAAATTTGTGGCCTGGCAGACTAAATCAGAATCACACTACTTAAATTTTAGGTTTTCAGTCCTTCAATGTTAGCTTAATTCTTCTTGTAGATTTTCAACTGACACAAAAATTGTTTATTACAGAATGACAGCACCTAAAATACCTCCTAGTGCCCTTAAATATGGGGAAATGGATTTGCAGGTTACAGGTTTGTCAGTTGCATTATTAATCTCCAGTTTGATAGTAACCATCTTTTCACACAAATTGCATTGAAACAATAAGTTTCGTGCACATGCTTGCTTTAGTAGCAATAACAAGTTTTCAGATACTCAATGTGACACTCTTCACAAGGGAAAATTCTTGAGTAGTTTATGCACACTCTTTATTTCAGGTAACCTCCTGTGATTTGTAATTGCTGCAAATCTTCTAGGTCTTCCTACCATTTCTGTCCCGGTGAGTGATACTGGGTTTTCTGTATGCAATTTCATGTGATTTATGATAAGGCTAGTAAGGACACCTAAATGGGGGTGAATAGGTGTTTAAAGAAGTTTTACGAGATTTAATAGATTAACTTGTCTTATGAGGATAATAGACTAATGATGTAAAAGACTATAAACAGTTATATAAAAAATGAATCAAAGTAAAGAGTTCAGGGAAAGAAAATTGAGACACAAGGTTTATAGTGGTTGGTAGGCCACTGCCCTATGTCCACTCTCCTGCACTGATAACCTATTGGCTGGAAATTTGTAACGGGGCAAGTCGAAAGTAGAAGGCAAGCCAATGAAAACAAGTGGAAACTGATAAGAAATCGTATGGAGCAGGGGGGACCTTGAATCTCTTCTCCTCATGTGCTCGCACATAAAGACGCCCGGATGTGGATGGGCCCCACTAAGGGGACAAAAAGGGGTGGGGCCTAGAAAAATTAGAGATTGAATCTAATATTTGTTCGGTTCGAAGGACAGAGAAGCACAGGATCTGTTGGTAATATTCTTGCTTCTCCATGTTTTCTTAAAATTTGCGAATTAGATAGGTAACTATCAAACCTACTTTGCCCATCTCGATTTTTTCTTTTCATTGTACCAAGTCAAAGTAGAGAGCTGTTAAAAAATAGTTGAAGGACATTAAAAGTTTAACTAGATCGAACCCCCAACCCCCCCCCAAAAAAAAAAAAATGGTCGAAGGACAGTGAGACGAACTCTCTACGAGTTTAGTAGTTTTTATCATAGAAAATATTTTTGTTAATCAATAAGTCTATTCCATTGATCATTGATTACTAGGTTTTTATTTTTAGTTTATGAATATTTGTCTTTTTGTTGGGGGATGCAAAATCTTTCAACAATTTATTTTATATATAATTGACTCCGATGCATGCTTGGTGAACAAACATTTTCCTCTTATTTAAATAGTTACGTGGCTTATATATTGTGCATCATGATTGTTCATGGATCCCCGAGCTCCTATGCCAAATTGATCAAATCGTGTCGTGCAAGTGAGATGAATTACGTTGGTTGGTGTTATTTTTATGCCAAATGAATTATAATACCTTTTTTTTTTTTTATTTGCATTTCTCTGGTGCTTTCCACTTTCAGTGTGATATATATATTTCAAAAGATAAATTAAAGTAATTATTTTATTATATGTTAAAACACAATATAACAATAAGAATAATATACGGGCGACAAAAGTGACAAAGGTAACCAAATTATAAAAACCAAAAAAAGCGAAACTATATATATATAAACGAATCTTATGAATCCTTTTTTTTTTTTTTCTTTTGTGCCATAAAAATTTATAATGAAATGAGCTAGAATTATATAAGAATTATCTCCTCTCCTGGGCAAAACTCGATGGAGCTGTTCGTGGGAATCGCGAAGAAACAATAAAAAACGTTGATTGGAGTGACGATGCTGACCAGCAAGCGAGCTTCTTATAAAGATTGATGAGAAAGAGGATGAATATTTGCACGGTTTCTACTTCATTTTCTGTGTTTTCCGATTTGGATTGGCTTCTGGACGATGCCTCATTTGCAAAATTGACTTCTTCTTCAATTTGAGCCATCTTAGGCACGTAAGAGGGCTGTCAAGTATGCTGTTGTCTCGGATTTTAAGCTGGATCATCATGGTTTGCTCTATTTTTCCCTTCTGTTGTAGCGGGCCGACTTGAGAAACTCGAAGTGGTTTGAGGTTGAAGGGCAACAACACTCATTCAGCAGATCAAGGAGCATATAGAGTAATTTCTCCCTCTTAGTCTTAGTTATGAAAGACATTGTTGCATGTACAACTTCATAAATTCCTTTTAGTGAAAATTGCATGATGATTTCTCAGGATCGTCACCCGGTGAGGGGGAGGGTGAGTTTATCCAATGTCTAGTTTTGTATTGAGCTGCAAGACCTGTACGCTCTCTCTTTAAGCCAAATACCTATATTACAAATTCCTGGGTTAAAATGGCATGAGCTTATAAATTGTTAAATTACAGCTACTCTTGGTATGGTTCATAGCTTATGTCATATACATAGCACCAACCGAAAAACTGCCTTCTCCATCCCATCATTCACAGTTCTTGTGAATCTGTGAAAGTATGAATATAAGGAAATGCTGCTGTGATGTGCTGCTCATCACCTCATATTTTATTGGGTTAGTTAACATAAAAGATAGCAGCATGCTACAAAATAGCTTCCTTTCTATTCCTGTGTCAGGGGGTTTATGCAGGCGATGCATGCACTGGCGATGTTGTCATGTTCAAACAGAATGTCTATGAACAGTAAGCTCTCTGTCCTAGCAACTGATACCGAAGTGTTCATTAGTATTGTGCACAGTTGATGCTAGAAGTTGAAGAAGCTTTACTTTCAACTGGTATTTATTTGAATCCCTCTAGTTTTAATAAGATATTGAAGTACATAAGCCGTGCAATTCCCTTTTTTTTTTTTTTGTTTTTTTTTATGTGGTTCATAATTTAAGTCTTCATGTATCTGAGATACTTCGAAGTCATTGAAAGACCTGTCTTCGTCCATGTATCCAGATAAGTTATTCTATCTTAACCTATTTGGTTTAACCAGAATATAAACATTCCTCATCTAATAAATTTTTTTCTGGATAAAAAATACCGATAAGAATGAGTTCCATGATTGGGGATGGTAATGATTCTGTTCATTGTACTTAGCCTTTGGATTTCTCCTGGTGTAACTTGAAATCAGCGAATTTTGGTTTGTTGGCAAGTATGGAAGTTTTAGGTTTAATAGCCATTATGAACATATTCCTGAATTTCGTGATCTGTTAATTCATCCCATTTTTTGTCACTCTAAACCTTACATTTGCTGCGTATCAAACAAAAAGGACTCTGTAACTTCTTGATATGGCATCTTGTCCACTTTTGTGATTATGACTGCCTAGTGAAAACTGAAACCAATACATGTATGCATATATATTCTGTTGGTTTCAAAGTCTACCTCGACGTAGTTTTGCCCTCTCAAACCCATTGCAGCAGGACAAATAACGAGAGACGCTCTATTAGCTTTCTCCCTCTATTTTCGAGAAACTTCATGTTTTCCATGAGATTCCTCTTGAAAAGTCAAAACATATGTCGCCTAAAAAAGTTGTCGGAACAATCTTTGGCTCAAGTGGAATATTCTTGCAAAATTGAACAGGTGGTTCTGTTTTGGTGAATCAAAAATATGATTGGTCAAATTTGTCTGTTTTATGTTCCACCCTTCCTTAAGTGGAAATACATTGTATGGTTTGTACCCTCTATTTTGTATTGCCTCCTTTGTTATTGACTTACAATTGGTACTTCCTTTCTCAAATTTAACATAGCATCTCGGAGTGCCACTGGTTCTCCATGTGGAAAGAGAATTGTAACAACACCATGAGACAGGTCTGAACCATATAGGAGATCTAATTGCATGCCGATAACGTGCTGATTCAGGCATAATAACTCTGGTGTCAATTTCAGAGACGGGAAGATGAAGGAGAGAGGGCCAAAGCATTGATGGAAAAGCGTTCGAGGGGCTCATTAGCAAGGTCTGATATAGAAGCAGAAGCGCAACTCCAAGAGAAGGAAAGGAGGAAACTCATGAAGGGAAACAAGTACGAATCTTTTTCCCTAGAATATGGCCAGGTAATCCTGGGTAATTCCTGGATTCCATCGTGGTAACATCATAAATGATATTAGGTTGAGTGTGGTCTAGAAAAATCAGTACACAACTTTTGCTGCACCATTGCTCTGAAAGAATATTATGTTGAATTTCAAAAGTATTTTACTTTTATACTGCCCAGGACTTCCAGAAAACAAAACACTAAGAAGAACCGGGCTCTGCCAATATCAATCTCAACCTCAAAAACAGGTAATGAAGCAGGGCAATTAAGAGGATCATCTATTGCCGGTGTTGGGATGCCAATCGTTCAGCTTATACAGATGAGTTCAACAGAAAACCGTCGTAGCAGAGACCAATTTCAAGAGAAATGCAGGGACTCACAGAACGGAGGAAAAGTTTGAGCTCTATGAATAGAATTGAGCATGAACTTTGGCATTCTCGGAATGATGCTAATTTGGGTAACCAGAGACCTAGTCATAATTTTTCAAATATAAATGGAGCAGTGCAATGTACAATGCCTGGGAAGTAATGGAGAGAGAGTAGCTTCTGTGTGGGGCCAAATTCTGCTCACGAAGGTTTGACTGCATTCATGTTACCACACTGGGTTCGTGAGGGGCAGCCATTGGGAATCGAGAATCAAAATCCAAGGAACGTCACCGGAGGAGCTGAGCAAGGCCCCAGGAAGCCACAACGTTGCCGCTATTTTGATCAAGGAAAATGCTATTTTGGGGACAACTGCAAGTTTTTCCATGAGCATTTAGCACATGGGCAAATGTTTTAGGGTAAAGGAGAAAGATTATTTTTTTGGTTTGCAAGCCAACTTGAAAAATGCAGAGCAGTTCAGATTTTGGGAATGAGTTTGCTATCAAAGCACATTCTTTGCAGCAAATCGGGGTTTGAGATTGAATTGAAATTTCTTCCCATTTTTAGCTGCTCTATCTACAAAACTAGTCTTTATCCCAAATCCTGATAAACAAACAGCGGATCGTGGGAAAGGCAAATGCAGGCCTAGCTTAAGACCATTGCCTCACTTGTAAAATTCTTCTTCAAAAATAGTATCACAATGTGCCTTACTGGAACCTATTCGATCCAAAGGTGTGGCTCCAAATGTTGGACAGAATACTTTTGATCATCTGCGAAACCTAATAAGGATTAACAAATAGGCCCTTACATTCTAAAATTGTCCCAGTGGAGAATCATTTCTCAGCTTCAGGGAAAAATGAAAACATGCTTATTCAGGATCTGCATGAATCATGCGGCATAAGCCCAAAGTGCTAATTGTCTAGAAATTACTGACTTTGATCAAGCTAGAATCTTACACACCTTATGGTGTAAGACATTCTTCTCTCTCTCTCTCTCTCCAAACTTTTCTTTCGGGTGATGACTGCCCATGAAATTAAAAGAAGTTCACCCATTCATATATCTGAAATTTCCTTCTTGTGACAGATTGCCACACCCAAACCCGAGGAAGAAGAGGAGGCTCTGATCCCATTAATGAGTTGCAAATAGCGACTTCTTCATGACATTAATCAATCATCTTGGTTGACCCACAGATTGAAAGCAATAGACACAAGAAAATTTTAGAAAAAAAAATGAACAGTGGTTGAAAAATGAGGCAAAGAATAAAAAAAATATCTATCAAGCACACACCAGCTGACAAAAAAAAAATGGATTACCGGTAGAATAACAAATGCTAAAATAAGCCATCAATAATCTTGGTTGACCCACATATTGCCCTGGGAAGGGTGAGTTTTCATCCCTTATTATGTCATCTTAATCGTTTGCAGTCTTCCTTGAAGCAAAGCATATAATTATACAAGACAAGGGCTTTGAATTTGTTTTGTCTTTAAATAAAGAATTTTAGAAAAAGTGATAAGAAAAATGAAATTCTTTTCATATGTGGCTTTGAGATAATAACTACTGAGTAGCATCGAAAAAGCAACCCATCTATTGTCCACCTAGCACACAAGTTGAGCACAGACTGAGTCCACCTAGTAAGGAGGTAGTGGTGGATGATTATGAAAATTGTCTATACCTTCTTAAGTTCACAGTTGATTTTGTCCAATTGGTCCTTCAAGTCCTTCCTCCACCCTTGGATCAGTCTCTCCTGTTTCTTGATGAGCTCGATCTTTGACCTATTTCAATATAAAATATTTTAAGTTTACAAATACCATTTTATCGAGAGGGGACATAAAAAACCCTAATCAATAGCGTGTCAATATCCCATTATAAACACAATTGCCTACACTTTACTACTCAATTAGGCCCATTATTAATAGATTATTTCAACAAAATTAGAATATCCATTAATCGATTATTTAAAATAGAAAATCAATTAATGTAAAGCCCATATTATAGAAAATTTCCAACATTCTCCCACTTGGGCTACATTAATTAACTTATTTTATTTTGAAAATGATTTTATATTGAAAATGACTTTATTGGGATAATAACTGAAAATTTTGTTTTATGTGGCCACAACTTTAAAAAATAATATTTCAATAATGGCATCTCAAAACCAATCCAATCATATATAATCTTAGTATAAGACTATAAAGATCAATGTGTTAAGAAAATACCACTATACATGATCTTCCATAATCACATATAATAAGCACTATATTTTCATGGATCATGAGCCTAGTAGTGTAGTAAGAAATAGTACCAACATGTGATCAAAATTATACATTATTTTTTTATCGGTCCTCAATGTAATTTCTCAACGACATGAAACTGCATTAGCGCAATTTCTAAACAACATGAAATTGCACAATTATGTCACAATCCAACATGAGATCTCATAATCAGTGACATCCAGTCATCTTTAAACTAAAATTTGTTTAAAGATACTGTTTTATACTTCCATTTCTTAGTCAATAGGAGAAAGGATAATAATAGAATCAATAATAATGATCATTGAAAATAAATGCTTTAATAGATATCATGAAAGCATTATCAGTTCACATATAACTATAATATCTAGAAATACAAATTATATATAGCTTCCACTAATAAAAGAAATCAAAAGAATCTAAAATATCCATATTCTTTACATGTTCTTTAAACAAAATGATTCGTAAGTCTTTTGTTAGAGGATCATCCAACATGAACTCAATTCTAACATTCTCAATCACAATGTCTCCCTTTTTGACCAAGTCTTTAATAGTATAACATTTGATCAAGTTAATATTTTAACATTGGCATTATTGTTGTTTATAGTAAAAGTAATTGTTTGTCACACATAATACAATAAGATCAATTATGGGCAATAAGCAATTCAAAAAAATAATTAGTACATTATAAACTCCCCTTTGGGCAGAGTGTATAATGCACCATTATTTTCCACAGATGAAATTTATAAAATAATAACAAGGAAAATTACATATAACTGTCAAGGATTCATCCCCTTTAGGTAGACAAATCCTTTAAATCATATATCTCCATAATATCAATTTAGAGGGGAATTACATATAATTTTCAAAACGTTTATCCCCTTTGGGCAAATAAATATTTTTCAATTATATATCCCCATCTTTCAAATATAGGAATTAATCTTCATGCTATGTTCCAAATTAATATACACAATAAGCCCCTTTGGGCGAGTAAGTGTATATACTAATTTTTTTTATCAATAGGGAACTCCAATAAAATTAATAAATAATGTTCCATTTAATCAATGCCCAAAATTCATCTAACAATATGAAGCATTTTACAACATGTGCTTCCCAAAGATCATATTGCATTCTTTCAAACAACAATTTTTGCCACAAATTTTTTAAAATTTTTTAAATTTTTTTAATTATTATTTTAAATTATTTAAATATTATTATAATATTTCGGACCCTACCCGCGGGCCCTGACCTTCGCCCGGCCCATAGACCCGCAGAAGCCCACGCGGGCCGCTTGGAACGGGCGGGCCACGAATAAAAATCGGGAATTGAACCGGACCTAGGCGGGGCTTCACGGTGGCGAGGTGGGCTAAACCAAGATTGCACGGCCGCTGGCTTCGTTTGCTAAATTAAACACATGGAATTAGCCATAATTGGAGCAAACATCCATTAAACTAATCATACAACTCAAGACACACCCAAGAAAGAGGAAAATCTAATTTACATTAAAATAATCTAATTTAATCAGAAGAGATAAACCGGGAGAGAAAGAAGGGGGACTAGGTCATCAAAATGGCCCACCATGACCTCATGGATGATGTCATTAATCTCCCACAACCTTATTCCAATGGTTGCAAATTTCATTTTCCGCCGTGGCATGAAATCTTGTACACTTAATTTAATCAATTCCATCCAATTGAAGCTCAATTAAATCGGTCCATGTGTCCTCGACCTTCTTATGATTTTTCCCCATCAAATGATCCAACTTGCATCCCAAAGATTCGATCAAAAACGGCCCTCTGACAATCCCGAACAAAAACGGCCTTACTTTGCTTTTCTGCCAAAAATCTCGATTTGTAGAAAAATCTTACGGAGATGAGTCGACATTCCTAAAATGAATTGTGACTTGACAGAACTTCCAATTTCGTAATCGGGTTCAATTTCACGGTTAATTTCAATATGGCGCGACTTTGGCGCGTCCTAATCTACCGGGTAGCTTTTAGGAATTTTCTGTGCAATTGACATGTGGTTGATTATTTTCAAGCCACAAAGTACATCTTCGACACATTGACGACTCTCGGTTGTCGTAGGAATCTCAAGGTTTCAAATACGGACACAGGGTACCAAAACGACAGAGAAATCGGTTTAGTGCCGATCGATTAGAATTTTGCAATTAAGTGGAATCACCCACATTTAATCACATATTTCTGTCGAATCGACCTATCTCCAATCTCTAATCGATTTGTGCCGTAATGACCCTTGCAGATTAGCACGGTCGAGCAGTCGGTTCTTGGTCCAATTCTCAAGTCTATTGCGTTTAGATTCCTTAACGGCTTCACATGATAGACTAATTATCTCATGAGTGGCCAACTCAGAGAAGAGAGCTATAGGCGCGAAGATGAATGCCCGACTTATTTAATTGAAACCAGAATTGGAAAATCGGGATGTCACAACTCTTCCCCTCTTATAAAAATTTCGTCCTCAAAATTTAAACCATTAAAAATTCTTCTTCAAAATGGTGGGGTATTATCGTCTCATCAATTCTACTCCTTCATTCTACTTCGCAATGCTATCCAAGATTCTCGGTGCTGCCGAAACATTTCCCAAATTGACCAGACCAATTCTTGATTCCCAAAAAGGCTAAGCACTTGTCCAATTTTACAAAAATGAAAGCTGCAAAAATTTTGGTTCTTTTTCTTTTTTCTTTTTATTTTTCTTTCCACTAAGTGGCTAACTGCCACGTCGGGGATTCGAACTCCCGACTTTGGACCATTCACTTCCTTCCGGGTACCACTCGACTAAAGGCGCCGACGGTGCTCCAAATTGCTTTCTTTTTCCATTTAAAGCCAAATTTCTTATTTTACCCCAAACCCGAAATATTCCACCGATTTAAATAGTTCCGGCTCTCCTTTCTTAACGATTCGAGATGTCCCTATCCTAGGCGACATCCAAGGAAGAACAGGATTCTCAACCTGAAAATTTAAAGGTTTTCGACGCTTAACTACGTAAATTTCCCGGCAGCTCTGAGCGGTCCTTAATCTGTCACTTTGATAACTACAACCGAATCACCGATTTCGAACCAAGTCTAGGACTGCGATTTTTCGACTCTCGACCTCAACTCAACAAGCGAAGTTCGAACACTCGCTCCGCACCGACTAAAAAGGAACTATCTGACTGATCTACTAAAACTGGGAACCTTTGGTCAAGATCTGATATAACTCTGACACTGACACTCTATGCAAACGAATTATCTGATGCACAAACACCTCTGCATGCTTAATCAAATCAAGATCCTTCCGCACAGCCACAAGGTGGGCCGATTCATCCATCTGTCAATTATTACCCAAAATGAGATTATTAACACACTGACTCCTCGATAGATCTGTCACAAAAATCTATTGTGACGTGTTCCCACTTTCTCACACAGTTATCGAGAGATTACAAAGGTCCTCTCAAATTACAAAACCGTGATTTCACTTGATAGCATCTCTGACACTTGTGACTTGTCAGTGATATCTATCTTCATACCGGTCTACCAATCCTGTTGATGCAAATTCTGACCCATCTTCGTACTGTCTGGACAACGCTGAAGCTGCTACGACAAGCTTCCAATGAGATCTCTTCTTTAATCTATGTATCTTCAGGTACATACAATCGTCCTCAGAAATCTGAAAATCAATTCTCCTCTTCTCGGTATCCTCTTGCAGAATCTTTTGAATCTCTGAGTCTGTCCACTGAAGCGTCTGATTCTAACTTGAATATCCGGTTCAATTCTGAGGGTGGCCATAAGATTTAAAAGGTGGTCTACCTCAAATTTGAAAACCGAATCTCGAGCTTTCTCAAGTAAAGTCCATTCCTTGACCATCATACAAGCGGCTGAAGATTTCCAACTTAGCGCATCAGTGACTTCTTTCATCCTTCCAAGGTAATACCAGATACCACCATCCTAGTACTTCAAAAGATCTGGTTCATAGCGCTATCTCATATTCAATTCATTCTGAGAGAATAAATACTTTGAGACTTTAACGGTCAGCGAAGATCTGGAGTCTTTCTTCACACCAACAATATCTCTAAATCTTTAGAGCGAAAATTATTGTTGTGAGTTCTAAGTCATGCGTCGGGTAATTCAGTTCATGAGGTCTTAACTGATGAGACATGTATGCAACAACCCTGCCATGCTGCATTAGCACGCAACCCAGTCCTCTAAACGACGCATTACTATAGATCTTGTATCCTCCAGGACGAGATGGAATGGTCAGCACAGGTGCGGTAGTCAGTCTCTTTTTAAGCTCTAGAAAACTACACTCGCACTTGTTTGTCCACACGAACTCTTCTTCCTTCCTCAGTAGTTGAGTCAACGGCGAAACTAAGGTTGAAAACCCTTTCAAAAACCTTCTGTAATACTCTGCTAAACCGGAAAACTTCTGATCTCTTTCACTGTTAGTCAATCTCGGCCAACTATTCACTGCTTCAATCTTGGACGGGGTCCACAGAGATTTCTTCACCTGAAATCACACGACTTAGGAAAGCAACACGAGTCATCCAAAACTCGCATCTGCTAAGCTTATCGTAAATTCAAGAGTCCTCAAGGTCTGAAGTACCATCCTCAAATGTCTCTCGTGCTCCTCAGCACTCTTTGAACACACCAAGATAACTTCAATGAACACGATTAGAAACTGATCCAAGTACCCTTTGAACACTCTGTTCATCAGACCCATACAAACAGCTAGAGGGTTCGTCAAACCAAACGATAATGCAGTGAACTCACAATTGCCATATCAAGTACGAGAAACTAAATTCGGTATGTCTTCCTTTCAAATCCTTAATTGATGATACCCTGTCCTCAAGTCGATCTTGGAGAATATCAATACACAAACGCAATAAACCATCCTTCTTCTTCACAAACAAGACTGACGCTCCCCAAGGTGATGCACTAGGAAGTAAGAATCCCTTATCTAACAATTCCTACATCTCCACCTTCAGTTCTTTCAACTCAGATAAAGCCATCCGGTAATGAGCCTTAGAGATTGGCTCTGTTCCGGGTGTTAATTCAATCACGAACTCTATTTCTCTTTCTGACAGCAGACCTGGCAGTTCTTCAGGAAACACCTCGGACAACTTCTGTACCACAGTTAGGTTCTCCATATTCGGTTCTTCAATTGTCACATCCACTACAGTCACCATACAAATTAGGCAACCTACATCCATAAACCAGGTCGTCTTCAGTGACGAATAACAGGGATCGAAGGTCCTTTCTGACTTTCAGTAATTCAAAACTTTCGCACGCTAACTGAACAAACTGAATTATATCACTACCACGATTCAAAACAACAGAAAGCTCATTGAGTCAAACCTTTTTTATAAATGACTTCCAGGTCATATATAAGCAAACCCTTCAAGTACAACTATAGTAAGAGATTCATCTTCATTTTACTTTATTACAACAACGGAAACTCCACAACTTTCACTCAAAATCCAGCTGCGCTACTATGATAATAACTCCTCAAAAACATTCTTTCTTTGCTCGATGCATGGTCAATCCATTCTTATTCCTTTCGCCATCCTAAGGGCGTCATGTCGACGGTAGCGATGCTCGAGTCCTCTTGGACTTACACGGACAGTTCCTAGCCCAATAGCCGTGCTGGCCACATTCAAAGCATGCTCCCGTTGTACTTGGTCACCAGGCTGACTCACACTTCTTTTCTCAAACTTGGCACACAATCAGTGAGTCCCCTGCCTACTGTCAGGTAATAGCATGCACTCTTTCTTGTACCGAAGGCCTGCTCTAAAAACCCCACTATGCGTTCTATGGCGCACTTCTTTCGATCTGTCCCATCGGCTTTCTAATATCGTTTCTAGCCAGGTAACCCTGATGGTCACACACAAAACAAGCACCCGTCTTACCAGGACACGGGGCTAATTCATATCGGCTTATGTCAGCACGACACACTCCAATCCGATTCATTGCTGACTTAACCATCCCACTTTTCCAGTTAGACGGAAATGGGATACTTTTCTCCGATCATAGGCTCCTTCCCAAACTGGTTTCCATCTCTACTGAATATGAACCTCGACTCGAATGCAACGACTTGCTCCCAGATCACAACTCTAGCTTAGGCCTCAACAGGCGCGGCAACAACAACAGTGACAACACTGGCAGCATTAGTAACAGCGGCAACAGCGGCGGCTCGGTCCTGAGCTTACTGACCCAACAAGCTTCCAAGGAACACTAGCGCCTGAACGATCCCATCGAACCTAGGATCGCTCGGTGCTGCTACACTAGTACCGACCTACAACGGTACTCTCACACTCGCGCTGGTCTAATCCGATGCTCCACCATGACCACCTCGGGTACCGACACTGGTCGGCATACTACCCCGAGTAACTGGTCTAAAGGTTCTCTCTCTAGGAGACCTCTGCTCCTGATCACTCAACTACAGGATCTTTACAGAAACCTGTTTCTCAATTCTAATCCCAGATTAGAATTTGAGTGATCCTCACCAATCAATTTACCAAACAACTATCAGTCACATGCACCAGCATGAAATAAAAGCCATTCCTACTAACTATCCCACAAACAATCGCACCTTATCACTCCATTCACAGACCCACTCTGATACCACTTAAACGGGGATGTCACGCCCCGATCCTCCGAGCGCGCAAACATCCCTCTGCGGTCGATAGAAATGCGACTTCCTAGGACACGTCGCCGACCCATTCAATTTTATTACGCATGCGGAAGCGAAACAAATCCCCGACAACATTTAACTTGGGATAGAAAAGCAGGCAATCAATCACAATCAAACAAGCTTTCTTATAAACACATAGATTTATATACAACACTGGATTGTCTACAAAATAGACAGGCTCAACAACTAGGGAACTGTCCTATGACCAACTTGTCAAACACGTTCGCCGATTCTTCAGCCTCCACCTTCCGAACTCCAGGACTTCCGGTCCTTCCCGACCGTCATCTAGGAACCTGAAATATTTTCCCCAAACCGGGATGAGACTACGTCTCAGCGAGTCCTACCCTCTAAAACTCAATTAGGAAGAAAATACGCCTCGGGCGCTCTAGCCACACAAAATGGGATAGAGGACTTACCTCGCCTCGTCCCCTTTCCCGCACGTCGGTACAATTTATATTCAAACAATTCGCACAAGCTTAAACTACGGACACTCATATCGGTCTATCAATTCAATCAATCCAATCATTTGCAATGATTCAATTCCATCATACTATCTATCTTTCCATTTCAATCCGTACTATCTATCAACCATTACTATCTATCATTCAATAGTCTATCAAATATAGTGGCATCACGACACATGCTCTCCAAAGTTATATATAGTAGATCATAGCCCACTCAAGCAATGTATAGATAGATAGCTCACTAAAGCCCCATCGATAGATAGCTCCCAAATTCGATAGATAGATAGCTCACCAAAGCACAAATCGATATAATAGCTCACCAAAGCGGTTTTGATAGATCCACTCATAACCTTTATATATGTATATAAATTTTCCGATTGAATACATATATATAAACCAATTTCAAAGGATCATTCAATAATAAACCATAGAACTGGATATTCAATCCAATAACAACCAATCGATTCAAACTAGTCATACAAACCAAATTATGGTGCTAAAAGCCAACATCGGGTATTTTCAAGTTAAATACCACAACTTCATCAATATCACTCAATTCCACACTTTTGGAATAATTAACCATAATCATCAATAACTCAATTTCTCAATTTAAACATACAATTAACACAAACCGATCGCACTGCTACGATCAGCGCGAAATTCTAACGACCGGCCATCCCGGCAAAATTTTCGAAATTATTAAATAATTAAATTTAATTCCGAAAATTAAATAATTAAATATTATATTATAATAATATAATTTAATAAAATAATATTTAAAAATTAGAAATAATAAATTAATTAAAAATAATTAATTAGGGCTTAAACAAGATTACACTAATTTAAACACATAATTAGCCCTAATTAAACATCCATTAAACTAATCATACAACTAATCTAATTTACATTAAAATAATCTAATTTAATCACATAAACCTAATTAGACTAATCTAAACCCCTTAAGCATCATTAACTCACTAAGCAAGAATTAGAGGATAAACTCACCGGATTAACGAGCCGAACGGCTCAAAACGACGGGGACGACGCGAGAATCGATAGTCTCAAAGGCGGGCCTAGCTTCCGAGGTCGGGAAGCCGGCCAAAACGGGCCAAATAGCCGCTGCCATACCCATTTTTTCGCTCATTGATCGCTGCTGGTTGAGGCCGAGAAAGGGCGGATCCGAGGTTGGTTGGGGTCGGGAATGGGCGGAGGAGCTGAACCGGACCTAGGCGGGGCTTCACGGTGGCCGGAGGTGGGCTAGACGGCTCCAGCGGAGCTCCACCAGATCTGAAATGGCTGCTGGACTCGCGGAACGGAGGAAGGGACGAGCGGGCGCAGAAATGGCCGAAAACGCTTGTGACAGCGAAGGGGAGGTCGGACGGGAGGCTCCGGTGAGCAGGGGCGATGGAGGTTGGCTGACGACGACGATAGAGCTCTTGCTGGCTTCAACGAAGACAAACAGAAGCAGCTCGGACGCGCGGACATCCAAGACCACGCTGCTGGAGCAACTTGCACGAGCGGGCTTGGATGTGCGTGCGGCGGCGACTTTGGGTGCTCCCGGGGACGGGGACGGCGGACGACGACGGACGTGGCTTTCTGGTTCGGGTTTCGCTCTTTGGGTCTCGAAGCCTTCAAGGCACACCCAAGAAAGAGGAAAGACAGTCGAACAGCAGGGGGAGAGAGGGGCGGAGCTGCGAGCGGCTGGACAGGCGACGGCCTCCGGTGGGCTTGCGGTGGCGTTCTAGCATGAGGCGTGCGACGACGAAGCTCCTCTGGTTCGCTGCTGGATCCTTCGAGCAACAAGAAGAGATGAGGGAGAGAGAAGCAGCGATGGGAGAGAAAGAGAAGGGGGGAAATCCGGTTCTTTCTCTCTCTCTCTCTCTCTCTTAGGTCACTCAAGCACATGGCCCACCATGACCTCATGGATGATGTCACTCTCCACTATCTCCCACAACCTTATTCCAATGGTTGCAAATTTCATTTTCCGCCGTGGCATGAAATCTTGTACACTTAATTTAATCAATTCTCAATCAATTCCATCCAATTGAAGCTCAATTAAATTAACCCATGTGTCCTCAACCTTCTTATGAATTTTCTCCATCAAATGATCCAACTTGCATCCCAAAGATTCAATTAAAAACAGCCCTCTGACAATCTCGAACAAAAACGGCCATACTTTGCTTTTCTGCCAAAAATCTCGGTTTGTAGAAAAATCTTCTGGAGATGAGTCGACGTTCCTAAAATGAATTGTGACTTGACAAAACTTCCAATTTCTGTAATCGGGTTCAATTTTATGGTTAATTTCAATCCGGCGCGACTTTAGCGCGTCCTAATCTACCGGGTGGCTTTTAGGAATTTTCTATGCAATTGACCTGTGGTTGATTAATTTCAAGCCACAAAGTGCATCTTCGACACATTGACAACTCTCGGTTGTCGTAGAAATCTCAAGGTTTCAAATACGAACACAGGGTACCAAAACGATAGAGAAATCGGTCTAGTGCCGATCAACAAGAATTGTGCAATTAGGTGGAATCACCCACACTAAATTACATGGTTCTGTTGAATCGACCTATCTCCGATCTCTAATCGGTCTGTGCCGTAATGACCCTTGCAGATTAGTACGGTCGAGCAGTCATTTCCTGGTCGAATTCTCAAGTCTATTGCGTTTAGATTCCTTAACGGCTTCACCTGATAGACTAGTTATCTCGTGAGTGGCCAACTCAGAGAAGAGAGCTATAGGCGCGAAGATGAATGCCCGACTTATTTAATTGAAACAAGAATTCGAAAATCGGGATTTCACACACAAGGTGGAGGGTTTACCTCTCACACACCTCAATTGATGAACTTACATGCCTATTTATAGGCGTGAGTCACCGCCTTAGAAGATTCTAGTCTTCTCTTGAATGCTAGACTTCTCTAGGCTTCTCTTACATGCCGGACTTTTCTTCTTTCTTCTAGAAAATGTTTTCTTCTTTCTTCTAGAAAATTCATCTACATAGTTTGCTCGATTATTTGTTTTCAAGTGACAATCTTTTTCTACGTGGCCATATCTTTTACAAAAGCGGCATTGTTTTTTTATTTTTAAACCAACAATCTTTCTCCAAATGATTTTTTTTCTTGCAAATACCACAAGGTGGATAATTTTCCTTTTTTTATAATTTCTCCTCCTCCATGGCTTTTATCCAAACTTCTTCTTTGGATGCTTGTTCGTAGTTTTCTGGTTCCAAAATAGCAAAGTTGCATGTGTCGTAAATTCTTCTTAGGGCTTTTACCCTTAGTATTGGAGACTTTGGAGTAGATTCTTCTTGCGTCACCCTTGGAGAGCTTGGTGGAGTTATGTCGTGAGTGGTGGAATCCGGTACTTCTCCTTCTTCTTGTGACGTTGACTCCTCTTGAGCAGGTGGTATGTCTGGCAAAGTGATGTACTTCTTCTCGATCTTCTCACTCTCCCAATTCCAAGCAGCATTTTCGTCGAACTCGACGTCTCGACTAATCATAAGCCTTTTAGTTCTTAGGTTGTAAATCCGATAGCCTTTTGATTGGTCACTGTAGCCAAGGAATATTCCTTTTTCTGTCTTCTGTAGTCTAGTGTAGTCTAGAATTTTCCAAAAATGGATCGATTTTTAACAAAATCTAGAAGCTACTAGCTTAATGGAGAATAAACTTGAAGACTCTCAAATGTTGAAGAAGCTTTTGGTACTACGTGAGCAGCACGTAGACAGCAAAAAAGGCCAAAGAAAAGTCAACAAAAGTTGCTGAAAAATAGAAAAATGCAGA
Source organism: Eucalyptus microcorys (assembly GCA_014182515.1). Lineage (NCBI taxonomy): Eukaryota > Viridiplantae > Streptophyta > Magnoliopsida > Myrtales > Myrtaceae > Eucalyptus > Eucalyptus microcorys. Next base: position 3,542,790 of record CM024568.1, on the reverse strand, counting down.
AAAATGGAGAAGACACCGGAAGATGCGGAAAAAGCCGCACAAGCGGGAGATAAAAAGCAAACTTGTAATTTTATATTGATTTTTGTACTAGATGTCGGTGGAGGAAGGCGGTGCTCACACCTATAAATAGGAGTTGGATGTCTATTGTTCCTTGTAGCCGAAAAACCAGAAAACACTCCCTTCTTTTGTAATATCAACTTCTATAATAAAAGTGTTGGATGTATGCCCTAAAGCTACTATGTAATGGTTACATATTAGGGATTTCAGTTGTACTTTCATTATTATTATTTAATTAATGGCAATGATGTATTCATTCATTTGTCCAATTATTTTATATTTATGAATGATTCCATAAGATCAGTTGCAACTAGACCTATTCTTGAGACGTCAAGAATATATGTGACGAGTTCATAGTTAGACTGAATCTTTAAATTGTTCCCGGTCGATGGATTATTGAGTGGATATTAATAATCCTGTTGAGACCGGTGTGTTCTTAACTTCGCCATTAAGTATTTGATACTTAAGGGAATGATGAGTTACATGTCATTGGGTATTATGATGCCTGAGTTAGAACACAGGTGTTTGTATTAGACAAATTCACTGAATGTGACACATATGGAACGATTAGCGACATGGAAGCTTTTAGCGTGGTCAATGTCTGATTGTTCATGCTTTGATCTTGTGTAAATAATCCTTAGACCTGAGGCACAGTGTTAACTTGTGTATTGAACAACTATGGTTCACGGGTGCATATAATGCCGGGTCGTTGATCCGTCTTTATACCTGATGGTCATAGTTTGTTCATATATGAAGTTACACGTGTGTGCAATATGGAATCTGTCTCCTTGTTATATGCAAGGTATGATAATGATGTCCTATGTGATCTAATTGTGACATTGCATTGAAATCCTCGGCCGGGGTTGTAATTGAGAATAAATTGTTTATGTCAATTAGATTTGTGCATATGATCGAATTAATGACTTGACAAATATTCCATGGTCTTTGTTTGATCGGGACATAGTAAGACGGAGGGATTGAATTACACTGTAGCCAAAGCTGACAGGTTCATTATGTTCTTAAAGCATTCACACTATTTGGGTAGTCATGACAAATTGCTAGATGTCAATCATGGCTTGTAAGACCCAAAGATTAATCGGGACAATGAATTCTTGTGAGAGTACTAATGTGTTAGTAGAAGTCTTACTACCAGCTTAGTGATGAATCTAGGGAAGTCACACACCATAAACAATTAAGATAACGTGGAACAAGAGAGAAATATAATTGCAAATGTGTTTGCAATTACTACAATCGAATTGAGTCGATTTGAAATTAAATTAAATGAGATTTAATTTAATTTGTATTATAGTCACGAGCTTACTTGCATATGATGCACACGCATGCCCGAAATAGATATATGTTAGCGTACCCCAAATGTACATATAAAGAATATGTTCTTTTTATTTTAGTAGGGATTGATTAATTAATTATCCGTTTAATTAATTAATTAATTAATGCCTTTTAATAACTAATAAAATAAAATAAAATGAAGCTTCTGCATGTGCACGAAGCAATGAAGCATGATGGTCAGCAACCGCTGACCATCATGCCAAGATCGTGCATGAGCGACCGCTCATGCACGATCGTTCGTGCTTGGCGGACGATTAGCAACGGTTGCTGCTCGTCCATCGATCAGCAACCGTTGCTGATCGGTTTTATTTTAAATTGAAAAACGGTTTTGAGGACAAAACGATGGGCTGCTGATATAGAGATAAAGTGGGCGTGCGTTTTGTGTTTTGAGAGTTAGAAGATGCTTTGCTGAAAATAGAGAGCAAAGTGTGTGCGTGTTCTTGTGTCTTTGAGACGCAAGAAAGAAGAGCGTTATCTCGTTCGGGCCATAACTATTATACATCAAGAATACAACGGATTGTTTCCACGTGATTGCTAGCACGATCGGAGTGGTGAATATCCGAAAGTTCTCTCTTCCGTTCGACGTTCGTTGTTGGTGTGTCTGAACTAGAGGTCCGGCACTTATGGGGCTCGAACTGTAGAACATCCGAACTGATTCGTTTCAAAGCGCGCTTCGAGAGGTAATTCGTTAAACTCCCTTTTATGTTTAGATTTTTGATTAAAACGCACGAACAACGCCTTAGGAGAATCATGTATAAAATATATCTTTGTTTCCGTTGCGTTCCTTTTGTTAATTTTTCTTGTACATGATTCATGAAACCCTAACAAAAAGTTCCTTTTTTACCTATATTCCCTTGCCATTGTAGTCCACTTTTATCCATATATACACTTGCACAAACACTCACGCTTCAGCAAAAACACCCAACATGGTATCAGAGCCAAGTGCGCCCAGGTTCGTAACTGAACCAGGCATAAGGGACCATGAAGCCAGAGCTAGGCATACTTGGATGGAGTTATGGGTGTTTGTCCTCACCATCCTCAACTAAAAAGGCCAGAGCCCAAGCGAGAGCCAAGAGAGCCAGAGCCAGAGCTAGAGCCAGAATCAAAGCCGGAGCCAAAGCCAGAGCCTACGAGAGCCAGAGCCAGAGCCCGAGCTAACAACTATAACTAAGAGCATTTTGATGGCCCAAGACATATGGGTCATCGTTGAAGAAAAGACATACACATTCAAAGGCAAGTGCAAGTGTTTCAACAAGAGAATGCAAGGGATCGTGGAATGAAGACGGAATAAAAGACATGGGACAAACCATAATATCCGAAGTATCCCAAAAATGGATCAAGGGGGAGTGTTGGAAATGGTGATCCATTTTCTAGAATTTCCTAGAGTTGCTAAACTTCTAGAATTCCCTAGATGAATTTTCTAGAAGAAAGAAGAAAAATTTTCTAGAAGAATGAAGAAAAGCCTAGAGAAGTCTAGCATTCAAGAGAAGACTAGAATCTTCTAAGGCGGTGACTCACACCTATAAATAGGCATGTAAGTTCATCAATTGAGGTGTGTGAGAGGTAAACCCTCCACCTTGTGTGTGAGGTTTATACCTCCACCGGTGTGGAGGAGTAGAGTTAAAGATAGTTTCCATATCATGAAATATTCCTCCATTACAAAAACATCTTGTACTATCCATTTCCATCAACTAGATAAATGATATCCCATGTTATTTATCCTTTAATTATCCTATCTTGTCCCTTGTCCATCCTCTACAAACTATAGCATACACTTGCACACATCACTAACCAAAAACTATAACTAATACCAAAACCATGCTTCCGCAACGCACTATCATTTAAAATTTTTTAACACAAACAATGACAAAATTCTGAAGAGTTAGCTATGAGATGGGACTCGAGGATAAAAAAGAACTGATATGCATAATGCAGATACATCCAAGAAGCTAACTGAGCTAATCAAAACAAATGGTAGGTCACAGTGAAAAAGCTTCTGAAGACTATGATAGTCAGCTAATCTCATGCTTTTCTGTTATATGGTCGTAAGATTGAATTCGGCCATCATAGAACCTCTAAAACAACCAATTAGGAATAGGAAGAAAATGACATAAACAACCCTCGCTGCAGTAGACCATCACTGAAGCAACAGCAGCAGCTAGCCATCATTGAAAGAACAGCAGTAGCAAGTGCAAGAAGGATATGAGAATTGAAAAATGACATGGTCAATTGTGACAGAAACAAAGCATCCCAAGTGAGGCTCACATCTCATCCAGTGGCCACCAGACCTTTATTCTGCGACCAATTAATCCATCGGCAAGCACCCTAGACTCCTGAAAATTGTTTCAGAAAATACATGACTTCATGAAGAAAATGAAAGGCGCAAAAGTAAGAAATTCAGCAGAGCTTGGGTAGATGCTTCGGTCTTATAACAATGCAAATGTTAGTAATAAAAATTGAAGAAGGCATACTTAATAATATAGCGACAAAGAATGTGATAGATTTATAATATCAGATCCAATCAGTGTACAAAAAGTATACTGCAACAGTTACAATCATAACCTGGAGGTGCCTTTACTAGTTTTTTTTTCTCCTTTGGTTGGCAGCTTCATTTTTTTGTCTCCTAGATCAATGGGAAGCAGAGCTGCCTTACCTCGCATAGACTCCATATTTGACTGCACTGTAGTTCTTCTGTTTATTCTAGAAACTGTAGGTGTAGCTGAAAGATCAGCTCTGCTTCAGGAGATCCTTCTTTGGTGGGGTTCTTTAGTAGTTAGACCCTCTTTGTACAGCCAAGAAAGATCATATCCTTCCTCGGTTCTCATGAGTGAATTGGGTTTTGGTTCCCTTTTCCTGGGAAATATTGAATCCCTGGAGTGTAGGATATTAGCAACACTGTGTTTAGGAGAACCATTAGGTCTTAGCTTTGCTGCAAAATTTGAGATCAGTTTCTCTCCCAATTTCCAACTGGAAGGTGCTGCTTTCTGCAAGATGGTATATTCCTTATTAGAGAATGAACAAATCAAAGCCAAGTTAAAACAGCAGAAACATATACAAAATGACAGTAACCTCATTCTCCTCCAGCACATTAGCCAGGAGACGGATAAGAAGATCTGAGCTGATATCTTCACTTTCAGCGAGGATGTTGGCCATTATTTGTTCCATGGCCCAGTATTCATCAGCAGATGGATTTGACCTTAATAAAAAAAGCACCCATCAAAATATAAGAGAGCATAGTAAAACACTAAATTGTCAAAAGATAAAAAGATGCTGAGAACTATCATTTCTTAAAGTCATAAGAGTGTTGTTGCAGTCTGTCGTAACAAAACTGTTAAGCCAAGTTATAATCCAACTACCACAAAGCCATTTAGGTACCATTATTTTTCCCTGCCCCAGAATTAATGCCAAGAGCTTGCACAGATATCACTAAATCCCAATCTCTCTTGTAGGGGTAGCAGTGTAACACCTTACATAAAAATTGAAAGGTTTAAAGTATCAAAACAAAACCAACATGAAATGGTCGAAAGATTCATCCAATCATGAAAGGCAAACTAACTTATAAATGAACATTGATCTTCAAGGAAACTCATCCGTGATTAACTAACTACAAATACCATCATTTTGAGTCATGAGAAAGGTTACTAGACAGCAAGACAAGCGAAATTGTGATAATCCTGAAAACTAAAATGAAACTCAAAAAAGCAATTTCCATTAACTACTGTTATTGGTCAAAGGCTAAGAAAGCCATCCTTTTCTTATGATATCTGGTAAACTATCATGTGAAAAGAAAAAGAAGGGAGCGTAAAATGTTACTGATAAAAATATTACCTAGTAAATATCCAGAAATGTCATATAGATTATGTCATATTGCCATGTTATATCATTTCATGTTAGATTAAAAGCATTGCACTGCATATGGATTATATTCTCATTAAGTAAGTGAAAATAAAAAAGAAATTGCGTGTTAATTAGAAATCATATTTATGACTGTTGATGTGAATTTTGATCTAACAACGTAGATGCTTTCGTTGCTACGAGGTAAGTCCTGCATTTTTTTATTAATTGCTTTTTGGGTGTTAAATTGGTGGATTGCGCACCCGCATGATCGCCTCACATGTTAGGGAAATAGCCTAAAATCAATTCAAACTGTCTGCCAAACAATTTTTTTAAAAAATAAAAGAGAAAGGTACCGAAATGGCGTTAGAGAAATCTAGCATAATCAAGTCCCGAATCCATAAATCTTTGGTTCGTAGGAGTAAAGTAAGTCTCCCGTTATTTTACTTGAGTTTCTAATTGATCCACCAAAAATAGATTAGCGGCAACTCCTAATTGAAAATCAATTGCATGTTAAGAATTTGAACCTAAGTCGCGGATTGGTATGGGCTTGGGAGAGCCCGAATTAAGTTTAAACTTAGCAATCCATTAGCCAAACCTTATGGTGCACCCGAAAATTTGGTCGCGACAGAAGCTCTTAGAGAAATACTTCAGAGAAAAGAAATGGCACGATTGGGAACTTGTTGTTGGTGTGCAAATTAAATCTTGCTCATGATAGTCGTACCTGCTCACCCTCTCTTGTCCATTACGTTAACCTCTACCTGCTCTCTCCCTCTTTCACATTAACCTCCCTCACTCTCGCTCACTCTTGCTCACTGTCACTCCTCTGCCTTGCTCTCGCTTGTTGTTGCCCCTGTCCCTCACTCTCTCTCCTCTCACATCGCCCTCAAATGATTCGTTGAATTTTTTTTTTTTCCTACTCACAATTTTTGTTTGTCTTGTTGAATGATGTTGTTAGAGATGGATTTGGGGAGGCGAAGTGCAGGGGGAAGAGAGGTTTTTCTTTTGGGTCATTAGAGGGAAGAAAAAGATGGAAAAATTGTAGTCATAGAGTAAAGGAAAACAGATGATGGAAAACTCGGAAAAGTTTATGAGAATTAGTGGCTAGGAGTAGTGGTCCGACTAGATTGGCCTTGCTCCGAATAGATTAAGAACTAAAAATCTGAGCTTAGCCTTTGAAAACAGCCTCCATCAAAGGTAATATTGAAGTGGATTTCATGGGTTGCGTCCGTATGAAATGCAATGGTAAAAAAAGAATATTATAGTCATGGTCCCATTAGAGATTGTTTTGTAATTCATGGTGCCAACGAAACAGATTGTTTTGATCAACTTAGTTTTTCCACCATAACAAACAATGCAAAGTTTTAGGATAGTAGCATTGGGTACTTAATCTTGTTTCCAATGAATATGCTAAATTACTTAACAAAAAATAAGTGGGTATCTTAAGAAGTTATAAATGCAATCACTGCATAGGAGTCCAACACATCAATTTGCTAATCAATTTTGCAAACATTTTTCCCCTTAAAATTGACTTTAATTACAACTATTTATGAGTGAGAGAACTTATACAAGCTATATAATAAATGAAGATTTTTTTTTAATCAAATGATATATAGATAGTTTACTAGTTTTTTTCTATAGTAAAAATGATTGTTGGGAGAGAAAAGGGCAAAAAAAAAAAAAAAAAAAAAAAGACAGGGAAAGCAAGAAAGAAATAAGTAAAAGGGTTTCTAAAGGTTTTCATAAAAAATTCAGAAAATTTATAAAAATCAGAAATCTTCAGAAAAAAACTAATAAATTAGCTTTTTCAGTGGTATTTTTCATAAAGAGCAAAGAAAAATCCATACAAAATTGAAATCCAATTGAATAAGCCTTTAGGGTTTTCCATACGATTTTTTTGGATGACTTTCTTTCTTTTTAGAGATGATGCACGATAATATTAAAAGATAATAAATAATAAAAATAATAATAAAATTTAAAAATTCAGAAAATTCATGAAAAATTGAGAAAATTCATAAAAAGAAATTTTTGGAAAAGGATAAAAATTAGCTTTTTGAATAGTTTTCTCGTAAAGAGCAAAGAAAAATCCTTAAAAATTTGAAACCCTATTGAATAAGCCATTAAGTCTTTACTATATGATTTGTTTAGATGCTTTTTTTTTTTCCATTTAGAGACGATGCTAGTTAATATTAAAAGATATAAATAATATAAAAATAATTCAAATTTTGAAAATTTATAAAATCAGAAATATTTAGGAAAGAACTTAAAAATTCACTTTTTGAGTGGCCTTATCATAGGAATTTTTTGGATGCCTTTTTATTTTTTATTTTTTATAGATGATACTAGGCAATAAGAATTCATAAAAAAATAATTTTTTTAAAAAATTCATAAAATTCATAAATATCAGAAATCTTTAGAAAAAAACTTTAAAAATGAGCTTTTTGAGTAGTTTTCTCCTAAAGAGTAATAAGAATTCCTTAAAATAAATTAACGATATTAATTAAAAATTGAAAAATTAAAATTCAGAAAATTTATTAAAAATTTCAGAAAATTCATAAAATTTAGAAATATTTAAAAAAATCTTTAAAATTAGCTTTTTGAGAAGTTTCCTCATAGGAATTAAGAAAACATCCTTAAAAAAATTGAAGCTCAATTGAATAAGCCTTTTAGAGTTTTGTGATATGATTTTTTTGGATGCATTTTTCCTTTTAGAGACAATGTTAGGTAGTATTTAAATATAATAAATAATTCAAAAAATTCAAAATTCTTTAAAAAATCATAAATTTCATAAAAATTAGAAACTTTTAGAAAAAAAACTTAAAAATGAGCTTTTTGAGTAGTTTTCTCTTAAAGAGTAAATAAAAAACCCTTTAAAAAATTGAAACCCAATTGAATAAGCCTTTAGACCTTTACCATAGGATTTTTATTTTTATGTCTTTTTTTCTTTTTAGAGAGGATGTTAGGTAGTATTGAAAAATAATAAAAAATAATAAAATCAAAAAAAAATTAAAGTTAAAAAATTCATGAAAGATTCAGAAATTCATAAAATTCAAAAATCTTTAGAAAAAACATTAAAAAAAAAAAAAGGTTCTTGAGCAGTTTTCTCTAAAAGAGTAAAGAAAAATCCTTAAAAAATTGAAATACAATTGAATAAGCCTTTGGGTTTTACCATAGGATTTTTTTGGGTGCTTTTTTTTTTTTAGAGACGATGCTATAAAATTTTAAAAGATAAAAAAAAAATAGAAAATTGATAAAAAATTAAAAGTTCAAAAAATTCATAAAAATTGGAAATCTTAAAAAAAAAAACTTAAAAATTACCTTTTTGAGTAGTTTTCATTGAAAGAGTAAAGAAAAATCGTTAAAAAATTGAAATCCAATTGACTAAACCTTTTGGGCTTTGCCCTAGAATTTTTTGAATGCCTTTTTTTCTTTTCAAAGACGATGCTAGTAATATTAAAAGATAATAAGTAATAGAAAAATAATAAAAATTCAAAAAATTCAAAAAATTCTTAAAAATTCAAAAAATTCCTTATAATTAGAAATCTTTAGAAAATAACCTTAAAATTAGCTTTTGATTTGTTTTCTCCCAAAGAATAAATAGAAAATCCTTAAAAAAATTGGCATCCAATTGAGTAGGCCTTTAGGGCTTTATTGTAGGATTTTTTTGGATGCCTTCTTCTTTTTAAAGATGATGCTAGGTAATATTAAAGGATAATAAATAATAGAAGAATAATATAAAATTTAAAAGGTCAGAAAGCTTTTTTTGCCAAGTAGAACAAAATACTCTAATCTTCAAAACATTTATAGTTTTATCTTTAAACCTAATTGATAAAATAGAGCTTCTCATTCTTTCTGAGAGGTCTAGTAGTACTTTTCTCTCTCGCATGAAGAGCTTTCCTTTACCAACTTGGTAGCTTCTATTTACTCCCAAATCCTAACTTAAACCCTAGCCTCTCCTCCATATAATAATGGTGCAATCAGTTTTCCCTATTCCGTTTGGGTAACCTTTACCTTTGATCTTCTTCTACTTTACCCTAACCTTAAAGAGCAAACCATCCCACCACTACCTCGTACTTCTACGATCATTTACCAAGGCCATCAAAAGGGAGTAAAGAAATTAGAGTGCTCTCCATTTAAAACTATACAAATATGGAAATGAAGAAAATCCCAGCTGGTTCATAAAGTAAAGGCGCATTGCTTCATTAATAGCAATCTCCCATTGTCAATTTTTCTAAAGCTCTTCTTGTGGCACTTTCTAGGTATTTTTGGTTGTCCTGTGGTAGACGCTTTCCTCATCTCCTCTGCAAGTAAGAAACTAAGGTTAATGAAATGAGACCTTTAGAGTTGTTAGGTGGGCGTGGGGCAACTTAATTTTTTAGTTTTATCTTCTACTTATAATCGTTCTTCTTTCTTTTTCTCTCCTCAAAATTGAAAAATCGTAAAGAATTTGTGATCTTTCAAGTTTTCAAAAATCGAGAAAATTAATATAATATTGAATAATACTTTAGTGATGATAATTATTAATGGTAATGATGTGATGTGTGAAAAAGTAATCCTAGGAAGAGAAAATGCCCATCAATGAGAGAAGGAAAGAAAAAGCAATCGCTGCTATGAGGAAAAGGTAAAAAGCTGCAAAACCTAGCAATAGGGAACCATGAAGTCAAATGAAAGACTGAAAATGGAACCTCTAAAAGAATTCCATTTGGGGGAAAAAAGGCACGGTTGAGAAGTCGTTGCTAGTGTAGCAGATTAAGTCTTGCTCATAATAGCCCTACCTACTCGCCCTTCCTCGCCCACTGTGTGAATCTCTATCTGTTTCTTCCCTCTTTTGCATTACTCTCCATCACTCTCACCTAGTCTTGCTCCTCTCCCTCCCTCTTGCTTGCTCTCACTCCTCTTATGCTGCCCTCAGGCAATTTGGTGAGTTTTTTTTTCTACTCACAAATTTTGTTTTCTTGTTAAATGTTGTTGTTAGAGATAGATTTGAGGAGGTGAAGTGTAAGGGGAAGAGAGTTTTTCTTTTGGGTCATTACAGGGAGGAAAAAGACAGAAAAATTGTAGTCATAGGGAAGGGGAAAAACAGATGACAAAAAACTTGGAAAAGTTAGTGAGAACCAGTGGCTAGAAGTAATGGCCCAATTGGATTAGCCTCGATCTAAATAGATAATGAGCTTGGCCTTTGAAAATAACCTCCATCAAGATAATATTGAAGTGGACTTAATGGATTGCGTTCATATGAAATACGATAGCAAAAAGAATATCACAGTTACAATCCCATTAAAGATTGTTCTGTAGTTCATGGTGCGATCGATATAGACTATTTTGATCAACTTGGTTTTTCCACCATAACAAACAATGCAAAGTTTTAGAATAGTAGCATTAGGTATTGAATCTTGTTTCAAATGAATATACTAAATCACTTAACAAAACATAAGTGGGTACCTTAAGAAGTTATAAATGCAATCACCGGATAGGAATCCAATGCATCATTTTGCTAATCGATTTTGTAAACCCTTTTTTCCTTAAAATTGACTTTAATTAACAACTATTTATGAGTGAGATAACTTATACAAGCTATATAATAAATAAAGATAATTTTTTTAATCAAATGATATATAGATTGTTTACTAGTTTTTTTCTTAATAAAAATAATTGCTGGGAAAGAATAAGATGATGAAAACAAGACAAAGAAAAAGAAATAAATAAATAAGTAAATGGGTTTCTAAAGGTTTCCATGAAAAAATTCAGAAAATTCATAAAAAAAGAAAGAAATTTTCAGAAAAAAAAAAAAAAAGCTTAAAAATTAGCATTTTGAGTAAGTTTCTTTTAAAGAGCAAAGAAAAAATCCTTAAAAAAATTAAACTCAATTGAATAAATCTTTAGGATTTTACCATATGATTTTTTTAATTTTTTTTTTTTTTTCATTTTAGAGACGATGCTATGTAATATTAAAAGATAATAACTAATAAAAAATAATAAAATTTTAAAAATTCAAAAATTCATGAAAATTTGAGAAAATTTATAATAATAACTAATTACTTCCAAACCCTAACTTAAACCCTAGCCTCTGCCCCATAAAATAATGGTACAATCGGTTTTCCCTATTCCTTTTGGGTAAGCTTTACCTTTCATCTTCTTCTACTTTATCCTAATCTTAAAGAACAAACCACCCCACCACTACCCCATACTTCTTATCATTTACCACAGCCATCAAAAGGGAGTACAAATTACAATGCTCTCTCTCCATTTAAAACTATACAAATATGGAAATGAAGAAAATCCCAACTAGTTCATAGATAGCAATCTCCCATTGTCCATTTTTCTGGAGCTCTTCCACGCAGCACCTTCTGGATATTTATGGTTGTCCTATGGTAAACGCTTTCCTCGTCTCTCCAGTAGGTAAGAAACTGAAGTTAATAAAGTGAGACCTTTGGAGTTGTCAGGTGGGTATGGGGCAACTTTATTTTTCTAGTTTTATCTTCTACTTATAATTGTTCTTCTGTTTTTTCCACTCAAAATTGAAAAAATAGTAAGGAATTTGTGATCTTCCAAGTTTTCAAAAATCAATAAGATTAGTATAATATTGAATAATACTTTGGTGGCGATAATTATCGATGGCAATGATGTAACGTGTGAAAAAGTAATCTCTAGAAAAAAGAAAATGCCCAGTGAAAATACAGGTAAAGAAAAGGCAATCATTGCTATGAAGAAAAGGCAAAAAGCTGCAAAACCTATTGATTGGGATCCACGTAGTCAAATGAATAATAAAAAATGGAAGCTCTCAAAGAATTCCATTGGGGAAAAAAAAGGCACAGTTGGGAACTCGTTGCTGGTGTAGAGATAAAGTCTTGCTCATAATAGCCCTACCTAGTCACCCTCCCTTGCCCACTACGTGAACCTCTACCTACTCCCTCTCTATTTTGCGTCACCCTCACTTACTCTCGTTCACCCTCACTCACTGTTGACCCTTTCCCTCACTCTCGCTCCTCTTGTGCCAACCTTCGATGATTTGGTGAGTCTTTTTTTTTACTACTCGCAAATTTTGTTTTCTTTTTAAATGCTGTTGTTAGATATAGATTTGGCGAGGTGAAGTACAGGGGGAAGAGAGTTTTTTCATTTGGGTCATTACAAGGAGGAAGAAGATGGAAAAATTGTAGTCATAGGCTAAAGGAAAATCAGATGACAAAAAATATGGAAAAGTTAGTAAGAATCAGGGCATGTTTAGTAATGATTATGTTCCCGAGAACAATTTTTTTATTAGAAATGATTTTTCTTTTTTTTTCTGTTCTCCGGAACAATTTCTGAATATAAGAATGTGCTTGGTAACTTCACAAAATTTACATTTTGGAGATAGAAATGTGTTTAGTAAAATTGTATAATTTTGTTGTTTCTTTTAATTTTTTAATATTTTTATTATATTTTCCATTTTTCTTCTTCTTCTTTTTTTTCTTTTTTCTTTTCTCTCATTCTTCCTCCTTTGTGGCCGGTTGTTGGCCATGACGGCCGTCGGCAATTGGCTAGGCGAGGTCCGATGAGCTTGCTAAAGCCTCGCTAGGCCAGGGCGAGGGCTGGCGAGCTCGCCAAAGCTTCGCATGGCCACCGCAAGGCTTGACCTCGCCTAAGCAACTTGAGGTCGACTTCACTGGGCCATTGCTAGGCGACGCTGACTTGGTAGTGGCTCGGCGAGGCCGGGAGAAGGAAAGGAAATAAAAGAAGAGAAGGAAAAAATTGTTCTTGGGAACAAGAAGCTACTTTTTTCTACTTCTTGTTTATGTTCCAAATCTATTCCCAGGAACAAAAATTTTACCAAACACATTTCTATTCGTTTTTTCCGTTCCTTGGAACAAAAGAACATAAATAGTTGTTTCGGAGAACATAAATTATTTTTACCAAACAGAGCCTTAGTGGCTAGGCGTAATGACCCAACTAAATTGGCCTTGGTCTGAATAGATTATGAGCTTGGCCTTTGAAAACAACCTCCAATAAGATAATATTAAAGTAGACTTCATGAGTTGCGTTCGTATGAAATGCAATGGAAAAAAGAATATCACAATCATAGTCCTGTTGGAGATTGTTCTGTAGTTCATGGTGCCATCAAAATAGACTGTTTTGATCAACCTAGTTTTTCCACCATAACAAACAATGCAAAGTTTTAGGATAGTAGCATTAGGTTCTAAATCTTGTTTCAAATGAATATAATAAGTTACTTAACAAAACATAAGTGGATATCACAAGAAGTTATAAATGCAATCATCGGATAGGAGTCCAATGCATCACTCTACTAATCAATTTTGCAAATCTTTTTTCTCCTTAAAATTGACTTTAATTAACAACTACTTATGAGTGAGAGAACTTATGCAAGCTATATAATGAATGAATATAATTTTTAATTAAATGATATATTGATTGTTTACAATTTTTTTGTTAATAACAATGATTGTTGGGAAAGAAAGAGACAACGAAAAAAGACAGAAAAAGAAAGAAAGAAATAAGTAAAAGGGTTTCTAAAGGTTTTCATTAAAAAAAAATCTGAAATTTTCAGAAAAAAATAAAATTAGTTTTTTAAGTAGTTTTCTTTTAAAGGGCAAAGAAAAAATCCTTAAAAAATTAAGTCAATTGAATAAGTCTTTAGGATTTCACCATCGATTTTTTTGGATGCCTTTTTTCTCCTTTTAAGAGACAATGGTAGGTAATATTAGAAGATAATAAATAATAAAATAATAAAAAATTTAAAAATTCAAAAAATTCATGAAAAATTTAGAAAATTTTTAGAAAAATTGAGAATTTTTTTAATTTTTTTGGATCCCTTTTTCTGTCTTCTTAGAGATTATGCTAGGTAATATTAAAAAAAATAAAAAATAAAAATTAAAAAATAAAGAATCAGAAAATTCATAAAAATCAGTAATCTTTAGAAAATAAACTGAAAATTTTGCTTTTCAAGTAGTTTTCTGTTAAAAGTAAAAAAAAAAAAAAAAAAAAATCCTTAAAACATTGAAAACCTATTGAATAAGCCTTTAGGGTTATATAATTGGATTTTTTTGGAAGCTTTTTTTCCTTTTTAGAGACAATGCTAAGTAATAGTTAAAGATAATAAATAATAGAAAAAAATAATAAAATTTTAAAATTTAGAAAGTTAATAAAAAAATTCAGAAAAATCAGAAATCATTGGAGAAAACTCAAAAATTAGCTTTTTGAAGAGCTTTCTTTTAAAGAGTAAAGACAAATCCTTAAAAAATTGAAACCCTATTGAATAAGCCTTTAGGCTTTACCATAGCATGTTTTTGGATGCCCTTTTTTTTTTTTTTTTTTTTTAGAGACAATGCTAGATAATATTAAAAGATAACAAATACTATAAAAATAATAAAAAATTCAAAAATTCAAAAAAATCACGATAGTCTTGAGATCAAGAGAAAAAAAGATAAATTGTTATTGAGGAAAATGAAGAAAATCTTGTTCCTACTTTTGGCAATCGAAGGAAAACCTGTTGAAAATCGACTCTCGAAAGAGATGAGTATCTCATCTCAACAAAAAAATTGAAAAAGAGAGGAAATGAACAAATTCTCAAGCACCTACGTTCAAAAGTTTTTGTACGCCGCAGGAAGAAATGCGAATGAAATAGGCTCTCCTCCCGCTGCCCGGTTTGTACCACCTCGGCTATAATTGAACAAAGCTTTTCTTCAGCCATCCGGAGTACTACTTGTGCGTTCAGGTCAAGAGAACCAACCCGACCCTATTGGATCGAGTTGGTTTGAAAATATGGCTAACTTTAAGGCTTATTCGAAATTAATTAAATAAGCCCATGAAGATATCCTCAATAAATTTTAAAGCCCACTGCCAAGCTCAATCCGGACCCCCTAAGGCAGGCACCCCAATTGATTAGAATTGATTTGTATCCAAGCCCAACACAATCTAATTTAGCCCAGAATCTAAACCAAAAAATCTAAGCCCAAATTTAAGTAATAGCCTAACTAAGCCCATTTCCTTGCCATTCTTTCTTCCATGCAATTTCCTCAATCTGCCATCCCTCCTTTCCAACAAACACAAGAACCCAAAAGCTAATGCAATATCCAAAGATGATTTACACGAATCAAAGGGAATATTACCTTAACAAAAGTCGTTGCTGGAATCATGAAATGCAGAGCACCAGAATACAACAATGAGCTAACACTAAGGGCACTGAAAGCCTTATAATGTAATCTCATGAAATTGAGGCAGAATAAACGGATCAAAGGCTCCCGTAGGGATTTAAGCGTGCTGTTAAGGATTCAATGGACAGGTTTTAGGAAGGTTCTTCTTAAATACTCTTGGGACTTCATTGAGATATTTTGACATGAGAACAAGGACTAATTTCAAACACGATTTCGAGCCAACAGCAATACATAGTGCACAAGCAAAACTCGAAGCAAACTTAGATTCAGATTATTTGCGTTCAACATGAATGAACGCGGAGCAAAAAGTCTTGGTCTCGGCTGAACCGAGGTCGGGTGTAAGAAACCATCGAATGGAAAGAGGGAAGCGCTAGCTTGGTCGCCGAAGGTGGCCCTACTTGCCTCAAGGCAGCGAACAGAGGGTGAGCTTAGAAAGATCGGTTTTGTGATTTTTCGGGGCATTAATACAATTTAATAGAAACTAATGGAGAGTAAATTTATCACAAATATATAAGGTTGAGATTTTTGTTCGTCAAAAAATTAGTTTTGGAAAATTTATGGCGGTCAAAAAATTAGTTTGAGATAAATTTGTCATAAATATACTTGTTTGACAATTTTTGTGGCAATAATCAAAAAAATTAGGGATGGAGCCTAACCATAAATAAAAAGTATGATTAAAATAACACGCATTTGCATTATAGATGTTTGAATTTCTAAGTTGAATTATGCATGATCTGAAACAAGGAAACATGAGTAGATTTGAAGAGGCAAAATCAAGAAAGAGATCGTGGCCAGCCAGGAGGAGATTTGACGATATATTTGACTAGAAATCATGACAAGAGGGCGGAAATTCTAGGATGTTGAAGGAACTTTTTGCACAACAAATATTATTGAAAAATAAGTATTTTCATTGACAGATTCAACCAAACAACTCATTAATACTTTTTGTTTTTTGTATGGCAAAAGATTGAACTGGAAACAAAGTGAGATGACAAGGCCCTTACTCAATGTATTTATTGCAAGAGAAATAATTTTACATGTTTCCTACATAAATTTCTAAATCATAACTGATGAATTCATTTCATTAATGAACTACTTCCCTCGAGCTATATAAGTTCTCATCTCTAGATCAACTGCATCACCAAACAATCAACAATCTCACACAATGTTCTAACCCTCCTACCCCCAAAAGACCATAATGGCAACAGCCAAGAACTTGCCTGCTCTCATGATCTTGTTGGTCGTCCCTGTTGCATTGCTTCATAAGGCTACTTTTGCCAAGGTCGGAAACCTTGATTGCGGAAAGGGAATAAGTAAGGATTGCGGGTCTAGATTCTTTCAAATCATAGTCCTCGCCGACACCTTTACACCCACCAATGAATGTTGTCACGAGCTCTTGAAAGCAGGGAAGAACTGCCATGACCAATTTGTGGAGTTGAGCGTCTCGAGCCACAAGCCGATTAAGGGGACCATATCTGATGTCCATAGGAGGAGCAATGAGACATGGAACAACTGCGTTGCGGCTCTTAGTCCTGTATTCCCTCCCGAGCCTGCTCATTGAGAGCTATTCCTATTTTATAGTACAATAAACATGTAATATAAAAAGAACGAAAGAATTATAGTTTTTCTATTGGATTCTACTCGATTATTTTATTTTATTTTCTGTGCCTCTTAAGCCTTATGGTTAACTATCACGGAAGCACACTTGTGGATGAATTGGTGTTTAATGTGCTTATTAAACTTGTAATTTTTTAAAAATGATTTGCAAAGTACAATCTGCCCCTAAAGTTGTTACTAGCTTCTGAGTCTAAAAACATAGTCCCATACAAAACTATAAAGAAAATGTCACTTTAATTCTTACGATTTTAACACAACCTTTTGAAATAAATACCTAAGTGATCAAAAAATTAATAGATGGTTTGGTAATCATACATTCATCTCTAATAATCACATGAATACGTAGCTAAAACTGGTCGATCTAGCATACTATTATATAAAGTTATGTAAAGAGGACTTCTTACTTATAAGGTTTTCTGACAAATTAAATTCGGGATAGTAGTTTTTATTTAACACTCTATTAATGGATACATGTATAAATTAATAATCTGATATAAATCTTTGAATCTTTTTAATCTTGTAAGCAATCATAAAAAAAAAATTCAAATCTCGAAATATATTTCTCTGTTTATATATGTACGAATCCAATTACTCCATTAGTAATTTCTTTCTTTCAGTTAACTAATAGTTGAAATAGCCTATATTGGATGATTCAGCGAAACCTTAAAATGTTAACTATATGTTCATGTGAGAATGCGAGTACACTTTTGCTACTCATATACCATGAAAACTTGACTTTTGAACATTTAATGAGGTTTTGTTGGTACCAAGAATTTAGAAATATGGATGGCCCAACATCTTATGTAAAGTGAGTTCGTAATAAGTCTGGCCATGTTATTATGCAAGAGTAGGTTTAATTTAATCAACCCAAACGTAAAGAATGTATTTTTGTGGTCGATGTAATGAATGTATGTTACTTGGCGCGGAAGATGATGGGCGAAGATTATTATTATCAGCTTGGCCCCTCTTCATTTAATGAAACCTATTAATTATCACAAGTTTTAATAATTTTTAATCAAAGAAAAAATAGTCCCACCCCAATATCTAGTCCAAAGGTTAAATGATCAATTAATGACTTCAATAAATCTGGAAAACCAAAACCCAAATCTTGTCAAAGGATAATTAGCTAATAAATAATTTGACCAAAAAAACTCAGCTTATAAATAATCTCAATTAATCTAGAAAACCGAAGCCAGTTTTGGTTTATAGATATAAAGGAAAAATAAGATCGGTCAGAACTTTGTACATATAAACTTGGCTCATTTTCATTAATGAATGAGACCTAATAATTATTTAACTTTTTTTTTCCACAAGCTGTTGAAAATTAATTTAATGAAGAACAAAATCACACTAAAATATCTAGGCAAATCATTAATTGTTAATAAATAAGTTCGCTAAATATAACAAACCAAAACAAAATTATTTGATCAAAGGTTTAATTTATCAATTGTTGATGCTTAAATTTTGGCTTCAAGTGTAATCATTTGCATAAAGATTAGGGCTAATATCACGAAAAACCCTAAATGAGTACACTTGTGACAACCTAAGCTGGTATAGTCACGACAAATTTATCTTTTGCTAGTTTCCGTTAAAATTTACTATCAAATTCCTAAGTTGGATGGATCATATGTGGCAGTTGAGGGGTATTTGGTTTACCCTCCATTTGTTACAAGTATATCGGTTTTGTGACTTTTCAGGGTATTAATACAATTTAATATAAACTAAGGGATAAATTTATCACAAATATATCATGTTAGGATTTTTGTTGGTCAAAAAATTAGTTTTGGAAAATTTATGGTGGTCAAAAAATTAGTTTGAGATAAATTTGTCATAAATGTACTTGTTCGACAATTTGGTATATTCATGGATTTGATGAACATGATATTTATATCTTATCTAGATCAATTTGTGATTGTTTTTATAGATGACATTTTGGTATATTCAAAAGGGTCAGAAGAGCACAAGGAACACCTACAAATCGTGCTACAAACCCTTAGAGAACACAAATTGTATGCCAAATTTAGTAAATGTGAGTTCTGGTTAGACCAAGTAGCATTTTTGGGTCATGTGGTGTCGAAAAAAGGATTAACAGTGGACTCAACGAAGGTTGAGACCGTAACTGAATGGCTAAGACCCACTACACCGACGGAGATTCGGAGTTTCTTAGGGCTTGCAGGGTATTATCGAAGGTTCATAGAAGGATTCGCACGACTCACAAGTCCCTTGACCCACTTGACTAAGAAGAGTGTGAAATTTGAATGGAATGATAAGTGTGAACAAAGTTCCTAAGAACTTAAAAGAAGATTGACCTCAGCACCAATTTTAATACTACCTTCAGGGTTTGGTGGATTCATAGTGTATAGTGATGCTTCCCACCAAGGACTCGGTTGTGTCTTGATGCAACATGGAAAGGTCATAGCTTATGCTTCGAGACAACTGAAACCCTATGAAAAGAATTATCCTACCCATGATTTAGAGTTGGCTGCGATTATTCTCACATTGAAAATCTAGAGACATTATTTATATGGGGAGAAATTTGAAATTTACACCGATCATAAAAGTTTGAAATATTTATTTTCGCAAAAGGAGTTAAATATGAGGCAAAGAAGATGGATGGAGTTATTTAAGGATTATGATTGTGAGATAGTGTACCATCCAGGAAAGCTAATAAAGTGGCAGATGCCCTTAGTCATAAGTCGGCTGTGAATATGAAAAATTTAAGGGTGAAAGAATGGAATCTTTTAAAAACCATTGCCAACTCCGAATTTAGATTAAAGGTGGATCACCTTTCAGGTGTGTTGGCAACTTTGAGGATTGAACCGCGGGTGATCCAAAGAATACAAATCCTACAACAGTCGGACTCGAGATTGTTAAAAATTTGAGAAGAATTGCAAAGTGGAGGTAGGGGGAATTTCAGTTGTCTGAGGACGGAATTGTTAGATATTAGGGACGTCTTTGTGTGCCAAAGGATAAGGAACTTATGAGGGAGATATTGTTAGAGGCACATAAGAGTGCTTATAGCATCCACCCCGGAGGTACGAAAATGTATTGAAATTTGCGGCAACACTACTGGTGGAATGGTATGAAAAATGACATCGCTAGATTTATTTCTCAGTGCCTGAATTGCCAACAAGTGAAAGCCGAGCACCAAAAGCCTCCTGGGCTATTGAAACCCCTAGATATTCTGGAGTGGAAATGGGAGCATGTTACTATGGTCTTTGTGCAGGGACTCCCAAGGACCTCTAGTGGGCATGATTTGATATGGGTAGTAGTGGATCATCTGACCAAATCTGCTCACTTTATGGCAGTTCGAACAGATTATTCGATGGATAAGTATGCATAAATATACGTGAGACAAATTGTTAGTCTACACGGTGTTCCTGTGTCTATCACTTCTGATCGGGACTCAAGATTTACATCGAAACTTTGGCGGAGCTTACAAGTTGCTTTAGGGACTAAGCTCCAGTTTAGCACAACTTTTCATCCTCAGACTGACGGACAATCTGAAAGGGTAATCCAAATATTGGAAGACATGCTAAGAGCCTGTATGTTGGATTTTAAAGGAAACTGGGATGAAAAATTACATTTGGCGGAATTTGCGTACAATAATAGTTTTCAACAAAGTATTGGAGCTGCCCTATTTGAGTCACTGTACGGGAGAGCTTGTAGAACCCCAGTATGTTGGAATGAAGTAGGCGAGCGAAGATTAACTAGACCCGAATTAATCCAAATTACTGTAGACACTGTGAAAACTATTAAGGAGCGACTAAGGACTGCCCAAAGTCGACAAAGAAGTTATGCAGACAAGCGTAGGAGGCCTTTGGAATTTATTGTGGGAGATAAAGTTTTTCTCAAAGTCTCACTGGTTAAAGGCATGTCGAGATTTGGTAAAAAGGGCAAGTTGAGTCCACGATTTATTGGACCTTTTGAAATACTTGATAGAGTTGGGGAAGTAGCCTACAGATTAGCATTACCCCCAAAGTTAGCAGGCATACATGATGTGTTTCACGTTTCCATGTTAAGAAAATATCATCCCGACCCTACTCATGTGTTGGACTACGAGACCATTATGGTAGATCAAAACGTGAATTATACGGAAGAGCCCGTGCAAATTTTGAGCCGAAGAGAGCAAGTGTTGAGGACGAAAGTGATCCCACTAGTTAAAGTGTTATGGCGACATCATGGCCTTGAAGAAGTGACGTGGGAAAGTGAAGAAGATATCTGTCAACGATACCCTCATTTTTTTTAGTTGCAAATCAAATTTGAATTGGAAATTTTCTAAGAGATGGAAGGTTTGTGACGCCCAAATTTCGTTTGGTAGATTGAGCATATTTGAGACTATTTCAAAAAAAAAATTGTTAAATTAAATTAAATTCCATCGATGATTCACTTCGTACGTGGTGGAAAGAGAATTATAGAGAGAGTAAATTTTTATTCCTCCCCCATGTAGCATCCATGTGTAGTTGAAAAGGGGGGGGGGAGGCTACACGTATTTTATTTTACTTTTCTTTTCTTTTTCACTTTCTCTCTGTCCTTTTGGGGGAATTGCATGTTCGGCGCTGAAAGAACCCACCCACACCTACGTTTTCTCTCTTCCTCTCTCTACCGAAACACCCACTTCTTTTCTCCCTTGTTCTCGCTTCGTTCCACCAAAACCGACCCAATCTCCGCCCCTCGTAGCCCAGCGCCTCCGTTCAGCAGCGGAGTCATCACTGGCCCATCCCATTCGGAGCTCCCACCGCCGGTCGTGAAGACCCAACTCGCCTGATGCTTCCTCCCTCTTCCGCCGGTGAAAAATCCAGGCAAGTGCAGCTGTGATTAGTGTTTTGGGTCCATGAAATGGCTATGCCTAGTTGTGCATGTGGAAATCGGGATAGATTTCAAGGTTGGGTGTGAGAAATTTGGGAACCACAACTCGGTTTGGGAGCTGGAATGTGAGCGGCTCAAGTTCAATTCCTTTGCACTACACTAAGGAATTCTTTTGGTTACTGGGTGAGGTGCTGTTGCACGCTATCCAGTGGGTTTTCCTCTCCTTCGGTTCTGTTTTGGTTCGGCTTCACCGATGGTGTGTTTTTTTTTGTAAGTTGCCTATCGAATTAATGGCCACCATAGGTGTAGAAACTTTGCAAGGAGGCTGTGATACGTTGATTTACTTGGTAGAAGGCCATGTGTATTGTGAACATTTGCTTTGTACTGAGTTGTGGAATACTTCTTTATTAGTGAAGACCTACTATGATTATTCTTAGATGCTGTAGAAGAGTGTCAAGATGCTGTAAAAGAGATTGGTAGAGAAATTAATGGTTTGGTTGAGCTAGAAAAGAAGAAAACGGTTCAAAATGTTTCTGTTCTAGAGAAATATAGGTGAAAAGCCTTTTGTTTGGTGTCGTCTTGATTTTTAATGATGAAGATAAGGAAAAGAACATCCATTAGATTGAGTTCAACTTCTAGTTATAGCAAAATGGATGCAAAAACGTGTAGGTAGGAGTAGTTATCTTGAAACAATAAGCTGTATTGTTGAAAACAGCAAGACCTTTGATGATTCCGTGAATTTTCTGTAATTTTCTAGATAGAATTGGAATTTGAAACATTTATGAAAGTTGTAGGACACATCCTTAGGAATAACATATTAAAATTTGAGAACAAATGAATAAGTTTTGGTTAGTGAAACGATTTTCTTTTGTAGGTACTAAATGTGGAAGCTGCTGCAGGATTTTAGAAAGAAGACAGAAATTAATGCTCTTAAGAAATTGAGATATAGACTTAGGTTTCTTCACGAAAAGTGTTAATATATGTCTCTTCTATAACATACTGAAATTTCGTAACATTCTGATAAGGTTAGATATACTTTCTGTGTCTGTGGTTGAAACTGCTCATTTCAGTCCATAGACTGCTTTGGTCTGAGAATGTGCAGCAGTTGTTGTGTCGCCTTTAATGAGAGTTCCTATACAGCTTGAAGTATCAATGATGTGTGTTTAGACCTATTTGTGTTTGTTCACATGCTCAAATTGTTGGTGCTGCAACAAGGGTAATTGTGAATGTGTGAAGTTGGCTAAGAGCCAATGTGAGACCTCGGGTGTCGGGATGCCTGGAGAGGGGTGATGAAGAGTAGCGGTATTCTCTCCAGAGGTTTGAGTAGGGCTGAATAGCTTCTCAGGGGACTTCGTGATTTCAGGTTGGGCGCGAGGGGTTTAGGGTGGAGTTTCGTCTCCCCCTAGGTGATTGTTGCAGCTAGATTTTTGTGGATTCAGCAAATTCATGATTTTGTTTACTTACTTGTCTTGTTATTGGCCAAATCCAAGTTAGGACTAACCGCCCACTTGCTAAGTTTTTATTTTAAAAACTCACACTTGTTTATTATGTTATTTTTTTAGAGTTGAAGATGTCTTCTGCATCACCTACACTGCTTGCTGCCACGACGACCATCCTATATGGCTCCCCCGCTAATTTTGTATGGCATTTCCCGGGGGTAGTCTTCATCAAATGCACATCCTGTTTGACGGTAGATACTGGGGCGCCTAATGGGTCGGCATACATTGCCTTCGTAGCCCTTTACACTCGGGTAGATGGTTGGCTGGAAGGGCCCTTGGTGCTGTACGACGACGGACTAGACCACGGTGGTAGTCCCGCGGAGTAGGAGGTGGCAGAGGAGTGCTCGACGTGTGGGAGAATTTTTTTTTGGTTGTCTCACAGCATGTACATAATCAACGCGAGGCAGGATGTTTAGTGTTTGTGGTTCATAGTGTTTTTTTTGTAGAAATACCCTCTTAATCTCATCTCCCCATGTATAAAGAAACCAAGCTTTATGATAAATAGAGCTGAGTAGCTCAATTTCTTATAAATCAGCTTGACTGAAATTTATTTTACAACTCTTGAAATTCAAGCAAGTCATGTGAAATCAATGTGAGATCCAGGGGGTTACCACAAGGCCCTCAATCAATGTATTTATTGCAAGAGAAATAATTTTACATGTTTCCTACATATATTTTTGAATCATAACTGATGAATTCATTTTATTAATGAACTACTTCCCTCGAGCTATATAAATTCTCATCTCTTGATCAACTACATCACCAAACAATCGACAATCTCACACAATTTTCCAACCCTCCTATCCCCAAAAGACCATAATGGCAACGGCCAGGAACTTGTCTGCTCTCATTATCCTACTGGTCGTCGCTGTTGCATTGCTTCCTAAGGCTACTTTCGCCAAGGTCAGAAACCTTGATTGTGGAAAGAGAATAAGTAAGGATTGCGGGTCTGGATTCTATCAAATCACAGTCCTCGCCGACACCTTTACACCCACCAATGAATGTTGTCACGAGCTCTTGAAAGCGGGGAAGAACTGCCATGACCAATTTGTGGAGTTGAGCGTCTCGAGCCACAAGCCGATTAAGGGGACGATATCTGATGTCCATAGGAGGAGCAATGAGACATGGAACAACTGCGTTGCGGCTCTCAGTCCTGTATCCCCTCCCGAGCCTGCTCATTGAGAGCTATTCCTATTTTATAGTACAATAAACATGAAAAATAAAAAGAACGAAAGAATTATAGTTTTTCTATTGGATTCTGCTCAATTATTTTATTTTATTTTTTGTGCCGCTTAAGCCTTATCGTTAACTATCACGGAAGCACACTTGTGGATGAATCAGTGTTTAATGTGCTTATTAAACTGGTAATTTTTTAAAATGATCTCCAAAATACAATCTCCACCTAAAGTTGTTACTAGCTTCCGAGTCTAAAAACATAATCCCATACAAAACTATAAAGAAAATGCCACTTTAATTCTTACGATTTTAACACAACCTTTTGAAATAACTACCTAAGCAATCAAAAAATTAATAGATGGTTTATTTATCATACATTCATCTCTAATAATCACATGAATACGTAGCTAAAACCGGTCGATCTAGCATACTATTATATAAAGTTACGTAAAGAGGACTTCCTACTTATAAGGTTTTTTGACAAATTAAATCCAGGATAGTTGTTTTTATTTAACACTCTATCAATGGATACATGTATAAATTAATAATCTTATATAAATCATACTTTGAATCTTTTTAATCTTCTAAGCAATCATAAAAAAAAATTCAAATCTCGAAATATATTTCTCTGTTTATATATGTACGTATTCAATTGCTCCATTAGTAATTTCTTTCTTTCAGTTAACTGATAGTTGAAATGGCCTATACTGGACGATTTGACGAAACCTTAAAATGTTAACTATATGTTCATGCGAGAATGCGGGTACACTTTTGCTACTCATATACTGTGAAAACTTGACTTTTGAACATTTAATGAGGTTTTGTTGGTACCAAGAATTTAGAAATATGTATGGCCCAACATCTTACGTAAAGTGAGTTCGTAATAAGTATGACCATGTTATTATGCAAGAGTAGGTTTAATTTAATCAACCCAAACGTAAAGAATGTATTTTTGTGGTCGGTGTAATGAATGTATGTTGCTTGGTGCGGAAGATGACGGTCAAAGATTATTATTATCAGCTTGGCCCCTCTTCATTTAATGAAACCTATTAATTATCACAAGTTTTAATAATTTTTAATCAAGAAAAAATAGTCCCACCCCAATATCTAGTCCAAAGGTTAAATGATCAATTAACGAGTTCAATAAATCTGGAAAACCAAAACCCAAATCTTGTCAAAGGATAATTAGCTAATAAATAATTTGACCCCAAAAATTCAGCTTATAAATAATCTCAATTAATCTAGAAAGCCAAAGCCAATTTTGGTTTATAGATATAAAGGAAAAATAAGACCGGTCAGAACTTTGTACATATAAACTTGGCTCATTTTCATTAATGAATGAGACCTATTAATTATTTAACTTTCTTTTCCACAAGTTGTTGAAAATCAATTTAATGAAGAACAAAATCACACTAAAATATCTAGGCAAATCATTAATTGTTAATAAATAAGTTCGCTAAATATAAGAAACCAAAACAAAATTATTTGATCAAAGGTTTAATTTATCAATTGTTGATACTTAAATTTTGGCTTCATGTGTAATCATTTGCATAAAGATTGGGGCTAATATCATGAAAAACCCCAAATGAGTACACTTTTGACAACCTAAACTGGTATACTCACGACAAATTTATCTTTTGCTAGTTTCTGTTAAAATTTACTATCAAATTCCTTAGTTGGATGGATGATATGTGGTAGTTGAGGGGTATTTGGTTTACCCTCCATTTGTTAGAAGTATATCGGTTTTGTGACATTTCGGGGTATTAATACAATTTAATAGAAGCTAATGGAGAGTAAATTTATCACAAATATATCATGTTAGGATTTTTGTTGGTCAAAAAATTAGTTTTGGAAAATTTATGGTGGTCAAAAAATTAGTTTGAGATAAATTTGTCATAGATGTACTTGTTCGACAATTTTTGTGGCGTTAATCCTAAAAATTAGGGATGGAGCCTAACCCTAAATAAAATGTATCATAAACATAACACGCATTTGCATTATAGATGTTTGAATTTCCAAGATGAATTATGCCTAATCTGAAATAAGGATACACGAGTAGGTTTGAAGAGGCGAAATGAAGAAAGAGATCGTGGCCAGCCAGGAGGAGATTTGACGATATATTTGACTGGAAATCATGACAAAGGGCGGAAATTCTAGGGTGTTGAAGGAAATTTTCGCATAACAAATATCATTGAAAAATAAATATTTTTATTCACAAATTCAACCAAACAACTCATTAATACTTTTTCGTTTTGTATGGCAAATGATTGAACTGGAAACAAAGTGAGATGAGAAGGCCCTCAATCAATGTATTTATTGCAAGAGAAATAATTTTACATGTTTCCTACATAAATTTCTGAATCATAACTGATGAATTCATTTCATTAACGAACTACTTCCCTCGAGCTATAAAAGTTCTCATCTCTAGATCAATTGTATCAACAAACAATCAACAATCTCACACAATTTTCGAACCCTCCTATCCCCAAAAGACCA
The DNA here is from genome assembly GCA_014182515.1 of Eucalyptus microcorys. NCBI lineage: Eukaryota > Viridiplantae > Streptophyta > Magnoliopsida > Myrtales > Myrtaceae > Eucalyptus > Eucalyptus microcorys. The sequence continues at coordinate 3,515,804 of CM024568.1, read as the reverse complement.
TAATGGCAACGGCCAGGAACTTGTCCGCTCTCATGATCCTGCTGGTCGTCCCTGTTGCATTGCTTCCTATGGCTAGTTTCGCCAAGGTCGGAAACCTTGATTGCGGAAAGGGAATAAGTAAGGATTGCTGGTCTGGATTCTATCAAATCATAGTCCTCGCAGACATATTTACACCCACCAATGAATGTTGTCACGAGCTCTTGAAAGCGGGGAAGAACTACCATGACCAATTGGTGGAGTTGAGCGTCTTGAGCCACAAGCCGATTAAGGGGATGATATATCATGTCCATAGGAGGAGCAATGAGACATGGAACAACTGCGTTGCGGCTCTCAGTCCTGTATCCCCTCCCGAGCCTGCTCATTGAGAGCTATTCCTATTTTATAGTACAATAAACGTGTAAAATAAAAAGAACAAAAGAATTATAGTTTTTCTATTGGATTCTGCTCAATTATTTTATTTTATTTTATTTTTTGTGCCTTTTAAGCCTTATGGTTAACTATCACGGAAGCACACTTGTGGATGAATCGGTGTTTAATGTGCTTATTAAACTCGTCATTTTTTAAAATGATCTGCAAAATACAATCTGCCCCTAAAGTTGTTACTAGCTTCCGAGTCTAAAAACATAGTCACATACAAAACTAGAAAGAAAATGCCACTTTAATTCTTACGATTTTAACACAACCTTTTGAAATAAATACCTAAGTGATCAAAAAATTAATAGATGGTTTAATAATCATACATTCATCTGTAGTAACCACATGAATACGTGGCTAAAACTGGTCGATCTCGCATACTATTATATAAAGTTATGTAAAGAGTGTGAATGCTAGTATGAGCACCTAGAGGGGGTGAATAGGTGCGAAAACAAACTTTTGCGAAGAATAGTGTAAAACTTTACTTTTAATCTGAGTCTGTTTAACGGTAGACTTTGAAATAGAAACAAGACTCTAATAATTAAATAAAGTTACGAGTAAAGTAAAAGAGTTTAGGGAAGAGAATAAGAACACAGGGTTTATAGTGGTTTGGCTTAATCCAAGCCTATGTGCACTCTCCTGCACTGACAGCCCACCGACTGGATTTCACTATGAATCAAAAGAGTCGTTACAGTATCACGTCCTTGATTCCACAGTGTAGAGACTTTGCTACACTTCCTCAAGGTCTCACAAATGTATAAACTCTTTTTTGAGTACAAGTTTACGCTCAATAAATGAATTGGCCAAGAACAAGAAGCTTCAGACTTTTGAATTTATCTATCGTGCACACACTCGAATAACTGGAACATCTTCCTTATATACTCCTTCATGCCTTCATAATCGTTGACACTTTCCAAAGGAGCTCTTCCAATCTACCCGTCGGACAGAATCAAGTAGGGAGATTTCGAGTTATTAAAGGAACATGACGATAGCCCACCAATCCTGCTCGTCCATACAATCATGATCTAGGTTTCCATAAGTAAAACCTTCCAAGTTTGCTTCGCCAATCAACGGATCTAAATTACCCGAATTAATATCAGGACGAATAATAGATTCCGAGATACTATATCCAGTCGAGAGATCTTCTTTAATCGATAGAATCAAATCCTCAAAGAAATACTCAATCTTGGATAACTCTTCTTCGACGGTCTAGAAACTGTCAATGAGGGTAGACTTTGAATCTTGAGTCTGGTGGTCTGGTTGTCTTCAGACTTTAACAAGAGAGTCTGCAAGTCTTCAGACTAGACTGATGGAAATGTTTTGTCAACTTTAAAACACGCAAGGAGGTTTTCTCAAACAATCTCCCCCTTTTTGATGGTGACAAAACTTTCCTGTAGATTTGGATATTTTTGACCTGCAAGACAATACTCAAGCACACATGGATATCTCACAAAAGATAATTAGCTTAGTAAAGATAGTAATACATCTGCATCCACATGAAATAAGTTAGTCTTGTTAAAAACAACTATCTTTGCCATGAAATACCAATAACGCTTAATGATACTGCATCAAATAAACAATCCAAATCCAAAACCAGTCACAACCAAAACATCCAAACAAAAGTAAAGTCAATCAAAGGTCAAATCAAATAAGAGTCAAAACTTAAATCTGCACCATCTCCCCCTTTTTGTCAGCATTAAAAGGGTAGAGACGAAAAGAAAATGAAATTAGGATTGTTTTGGAACGCGAATAAGTTGTAAATCTCCCATCGACTAGACAATTCCTTCTAGCTTTTTCAAATCTTCCTTCAGTTGAGCCATTTCTTCACCCTTGGCATTTGCTTGAACTTGAAGAGCAAGGGCATGAATTTGATCATGCAAGGAAACTAAAGAAGCTTGACCTGCATTCTGCAAGTTCTGAACTTCGCATCGCAGGGCATAAATTTGGCCTCGCATCTCCATAAGAATGTCAAGCAGTCTTCGAAAGTCTGTTGAATTATCAGTCTAAGTGCTTGCCTCTGCATGATCAGTTTGAGGAGTGTTTGCAGATGATGGCAAGTCAGCATGAGCACCCAGATTTGGAGATAAAATCTCATGACCTTCCTCTGGAAATTGAGAGGCATAGATGTCTTTTGGATCTACAAGTGAACGACTAATATCTTCACTAAAAGCAATTGAAGAAGTACCTCTTTTCTCAGCAACTCCCCCTGTTTCACTGCCTTCAGGCGGTGAGAAGTACTTTTCATGCTCTGTCTCTTCTTGTTCACCTCTGCCCTCTTCTTCTTCTGCAATCCTTTCTTCCTCTGCTTCTTTTCTCAACGATTCTCTCTCTTCACTCCTTTGCTCGGACTTTTCTCTATTTTGATCCTCTCTCTCGTCTGTCTTTGGAATAGAACGATGTAAGTTTCTTAATGCAAGAGTGGAAATGGTGATATCATCCTCATCTTCTTCATCCTCCAAGATGAGTGCTCTTCTTTTCTTTGATGGAGTAGTTAATGGCTCTTTCCCTTTCTGTTTTGCAGCCGAAGAAACTTGGTGAGTCTTGGTAGGGGTTTTCTCCTTAAATCGCTCCAAAGCTTTGTTCAACTCCTTCATACGTATTTTGGAAACCATTTTTAGTCCCACCACCATGTGATCACAAGTACGAACAAAGAGAATCTTGGGAGGCTGAACATTGAAGTGTCTGAATAACTTTGTAACAAGCGCTGAGTAAGAAAGTTGGCCCTTGTCTTTCACCATCGTTCTATACATATGAAACATGATTGTGTGAGGTAGAGAGAACTTTTTCCCAGTGTTGATGGCATACATCAGCTTTGCTTCTGAGTTGGAGACATCGGTCTTCGAAGTCGATTTAGGTCTGAGGCAATTGATCACAATCTTATGGAGCAAAATATTTGAGGCATTCATCCTCAAGTAAGAAATTCGTCCTTCAGCCATTCCATCTCGAACAAGCTCTACCGTCGCACGACCAACAGACACACTAATTGATAGGAATGCCCCTCACTCTACTCCAATCACATCTGCCAATGTGTCCATATCAACAATGTAGTCCTGGTCTTGAACACTAAAAGAAAATCTATTCACATCCAAGAAACTTAGATTAGAATAGAAGTACGCCGTAAGTTCTGGATGAGCCACCGTTGCTTCAGAGCAAAATTGTTCAAATTGAAGAAGAGTGAATTTCTCTCGCAGCTTCACATTCAGAGAATCGAGGAAATCAAAATCCACACTTCTTGGATTGATTACTCCCCGCTTTAGCAACTTAGAGTAAAGTCACTTGTGTTCATCTGAACGAAACAAGTTTGTCCTTTTGCTTTTTATATTCGCCACAACACCCATTCTAGGCTTAAAATGAGTGTACATTTTCTCATCATCATTCCCATCAGGCTGACTAAGACCTCCAACACGTGGATCACTTGGAATATTCACAAACGCTCGTTCTGCTGACCCCGCAGGAGCAATTCCCAATCGTTCCATTGTTCGCAAAAAGTGAGTTTCATTTCGATACCCTTTCTCTTTAAAAAATGCATCAATATAGTTCAAGGGAGTGCCTCTCTTCTTCAAGGCAGAGTAAAGTTTAAAGATAAAAGCGGGCTTTTGAGTTCTTACGGGTTCTGCGTCTTCAATGACTTCTTCCTCCGCTCTATGATCAATATCCTGAGGTCTAGCTTGAGGAGATTGACCCGGTTGAGAATGTTATGGGCTTTGTCTTGGAGATTCTTCTTCTTCGGTGAGGTCAAAATGCGTAGGACCTTCACGCATGAGTTGTGGTCCCCTGTTCGCGATCCTTGAGGACTTTCTTTGGGAAGCCATTCTCACAGTCTTTGAGAGATTCCAAACTTGATTCACGAGAAAGGTGCGAACTTTGAAGATTAAACCGGATAGTAAAAGTAAGTAAAGTTCTGTGCTTTTAGGGTTTGTGAAGAAGACGATCAGTATATAAGGCAGTCAAAAAGAGGTATACGGAACGTCATAAAAGGAAAAATAGAAAATACATTTTCAAAAAATAACTGCCTTTTTGAAAAATAGATAACCGTTAAAAGATAACTTCTTTTTGAAAAGGAATGATTGCAATAATCACGAAAACTGGGGAAGATAACATCAATCAATTATAGATTAATAGATGAACGTACCTTTTCGATATTTTATCCGTGAGATAAATTTCTAAAATAGAAATAACTTACAGTCGCGAATTTTGATCTTCTGAGTTTGAATATCTTTAGACTTTTAACCCTGAGTCTGAACTTCTTCAGACTTTAAGATATTGAGTCTGGAACGAATAAGCTCGAATTGATTTTTCTCCAGTGGCTTTGTAAAAATATCTGCCATATGATTCTTTGAGTCTATAAATTGGATTAAGACTTCTCCATTTTGAACATGGTCTCTAATAAAATGATGTCGAATCTCTATATGCTTTGCTCTTGAACGAAGAATTGGATTCGTGGTGAGATTAATCGCGCTGGTGTTGTCACATTTGATCTCAGTGCATGAGTCTTCGATTCCAAAGTCTCTTAGCTGTTGTTTTATCCACAAAATTTGAGAACAACAACTTTCAAGAGCTACATACTCTGCTTCTGCTGTTAAAAGAGCTACAATACTTTGCTTTCTTGAAAACCAAGATACCGTCCTGTTCCCAAGTAATTGACAAGTGCTCGAGGTACTCTTTCTATCAACTTTGCATCCTGCTAGATCTGTGTCTGAATATCTAAGGAGAGTAAAGTCTCATTCTTTAGGATACCACAAACCCAAATTAGAAGTTGATGAAACGTATTTGATGATACATTTTGCAGCACTTAAATGAGATTCTTTGGGATCTGATTGAAATCTGGCACAAATACAAATGCTAAACAAAATGTTAGGTTTAGAAGCAGTAAGATAAAGAAGTGAACCAATGATGCTCCCGTATAGCTTTTGGTCAATTTTCTTTCCTCCTTCATCTTTGTCTAGCTTCGAGGAACTTGACATTGGTATATCATTTTTTTTGCAATTCTCCAAGCTGAACTTTTTAACAAGTTCTTTAGCATATTTTTCTTGGTGAATAAAAGTTCCTTCCTTCAATTGTTTTACTTGAAGTCCAAGAAAGAAGGATAGTTCACTCATCATGCTCATTTCAAACTCATCCTGCATAGTCTTAGAGAATTTCTTGCACAGATTTTCGTTAGGTGATCCAAAAATAATGTCATAAACATAGATTTGAACAAATAAAAAGTTTTTGCTTTCTCTTTTGATAAACAAGGTAGTGTCTACTTTACCTTTAACAAAGTCATTTTTAATTAAAAACTTACTTAACCTGTCGTACCAAGGTTGAGGTGCTTGCTTTAAACCATATAGCGCCTTTTTCAGTCTGAATACAGAGTTCAGTCTCATCGGGTCTTCAAAACTGGGAGGTTGTTCCACATAGATTTCCTCTTGGATAAATCCATTTAGGAAAGCGCTTTTGACATCCATTTGGAATAACCTGAAATTCTTATAACAAGCAAAAACAAGTAATAATCTAATTGCTTCTAACCTTGCTACTAGTGCATAAGTCTCATCATAGTCTATCCCTTCTTCTTGCGTATATCCTTTGGTCACGAGTCTTGCTTTGTTCCTTATAACTTTTCTTTTCTCGTTCATCTTATTCCTAAGAACCCATTTAGCTCCAATAATGGATTTACCTTTTGGTTTAGGAGTCAATTCCTAGACATCATTGATACTAAATTGCCTGAGTTCTTTTTGCATAGCTTTAATCCAGCTTTCATCAGTTAAAGCTTCTTCTATGCTCTTGGGTTCTATTTCAGAAATAAAAGCCACAGCACTAGACTCTTCACGCATTTTGGATCTTGTACGAATTCCTTCACTAATGCCACCAATAATGAGTTCTTTGGGATGACTAGACTTGTGCTTCCAGTTGCTGGTTAGTTTGTCAGACTGTTGATCTTTCTCTTCATTTGATTCTTCAACGATCATTTGTTGCTGGTCTTCTGAAGTCTGAGCTACTTCTGGAGATTTAGACTTTGTAGAGTCTGGAGCAGGTTCAGATTCTTTAGGTTGAGTCTGCATCGATTGATTTTATATAAAGTCTTGAAATTTGACATTCATTGATTCCTCCACAGATTGAGTCTTTTTGTTGTATACTCTGTAAGTTTTGCTGATGGTTGAATATCCAAGGAAGATGCCTTCGTCTGATTTTTCTTCAAACTTACCAATTCGATCATTTGCATTTTTCAATATAAAACATTTTCATCCAAACACATGAAAATAAGAAAAATTGGCTTCTTTCCCTTGAACAACTCATAGGCAGTTTTCTCTAGAATAAGCCTTAAGAAGACTCTATTGATAATATAATACGTTGTAGAAACTGCTTCAGCCCAAAAACGAGAGGAAATGTTACTTTCAATTAAAAGTGTTCTAGCCATTTCTTGCAACGATCTATTCTTCCTTTCCACAACTCCATTTTGTTCTAGAGTGTATGGTGAGGAGAACACATGCTGAAAACCAGATTCATCAAAGAATTTAGCAAAGTCTTGATTTTCAAATTCACATCCATGGTCTGTTCGTATACTTTAAATAGCATACCTTTTCTTATTTTGAACTCTCTTAGCAAATTTTATAAAATAAGAAAATGTTTCAAATTTACTTACCAGGAAATATCCACTATTACTAGGCAATATTTCTTATCTCCAATGCTTTGAGTTCTGGTTGGTCCAAAGAGATCCATATGCAAGAGCTGCAGCACATGATTAGTGGAAACTTGATTTATTGGTTTGAAAGAGTTTCTAACCTGTTTTCCCAGTACGCACGGTGTGCATAATTCAGATTTTTGATTTGTCAGGTTGGGTAGTCCGCGAACAAGCTTCTTTGCAGAGATCTTGGCTATTTGCTTCATGTTGATGTGACCAAGTTTTCTATGCCAGAGATTAGCTTCCTCTTGAATTGAAATTATACATTGGGATTTTTCTGGTTTGATATCCAAGAGATATATATTCCCATGTCTTCACCCCGTGAAAGTCTGAGAGGAGTTTTTACTGATTTCTGAATATATTTCTTCTTGAAAGTTGATTTTGTAACCTGTGTCGCAAAGTTGGTTGATACTCAGCAAGTTGTAGTTGAGTCATTCCACTAAGGAAACGTTATTGATTGTGAGATTTCCAATTTTTACAGTTCCGTATCCCATAATCCTGCCTTTGCTATTTCCTCCAAAAGAATCTTTTTAATATTGTAAGCAATCATAAAAAAAAAAATTTCAAATCTCGAAATATATTTCGCTGTTTATATATGTACATATCCAATTGGTCCATTAGTAATTTCTTTCTTTCCGTTAACTAATAGTTGAAATAGCCTATACTAGACGATTCGGCTAAACCTTAAAATGTTAACTATATATGTTTATGCAAGAATGCAGGTACACTTTTGCTACTCATATACAGTGAAAACTTGACTTTTGAACATTTAATGAGGTTTTGTTGGTACCGAGAATTTAGAAATATGGATGGCCCAACATCTTATGTAAAGTGAGTTTGTAATAAGTTTGACCATGTTATTATGCAAGAGTAGGTTTAATTTAATCAACCCAAACGTAAAGAATGTATTTTTGTGGTCGGTGTAATGAATGTATGTTGCTTGGTGCGGAAGATGATGGGCGAAGATTATTATTATCAGCTTGGCCCCTCTTCATTTAATGAAACCTATTAATTATTACAAGTTTTAATAATTTTTAATCAAGAAGAAATAGTCCCACCCCAATATCTAGCCCAAAGGTTAAGCGTGCGTTTGTTTGTGTTCCTGTTCAAAAATTGTTCCGGGGAATAGAAATAGAAAAAATTATTTCTGTTCCGGGGAACAATTTTTGACAAGAAAGACGTGTTTAGTAAACTTGCTCCGAGAATAAAAAATGAATAGAAACACGTTTGGTCAATTTATATTCTTTTTTGTTTCTTTTAATTTTTTAATATTTTTATTTTATTTTTCATAATTTTCTTTCTTTTTTCTTTTTCTTTTTTTCTTCTTTTGGCCGGTCGCCGGCCATGCCAAGACCGGCGACCGGCCGACGTGGGCCGGCAGCCTTGCCCAGCAACGGTGAGGCTTGCCCCCTCAACGGCCGGTCGCCGACCATGGCCGAGACCGGCGACCAGCCAAAGAAAAAAAGAAGAAGAAAAGAAGAAGAAAAGAAGAAGAAAAAAAGAGAAGAAAAGAGAGGAGAGAGAAAATTTGTTCTTCAAAAGTGTTCCGGAACAAAAAAACAACTTTTTTTGTTTCTTATTTCCATTCCAACTTTCTTTCGAGAACAAAAAAACAGATTTTGAATAAAAATACAAACAAACGCGTTTCTGTTCTTTTTTTGTTCCAAGGAACAAAAAAACAAAATTTTTGTTCATAAACAAAAAAAATAAACACAACCATGCACCACCTAAATGATAAATTAATGAGTTCAATAAATCTAGAAAACCAAAACCCAAACCTTGATAAAGGATAATTAGCTAATAAATAATTTGACCAAAAAAATTCAGCTTATAAATAATCTAAATTAATCTAGAAAGCCAAAGCCAATTTTGGTTTATAGATATAAAGGAAAAATAAGACCGGTCAGATCTTTGTACATATAAACTTGGCTCACTTTCATTAATTAATGAGACCTATTAATTATTTAGCATTCTTTTCCACAAGTTGTTGAAAATCAATTAAATGAAGAACAAAATCACACTAAAATATCTAGGCAAATCATTAATTGTTAATAAATAAGTTCGCTAAATATAAGAAACCAAAACAAAATTATTTGATCAAAGGTTTAATTTATCAATTGTTGCTACTTAAATTTTGCCTTCAAGTGTAATCATTTGCATAAAGATTATGGCTAATATCACGAAAAACCCCAAATGAGTACACATGTGACAACCTAAGCTGGTACTCACGACAAATTTATCTTTTGCTAGTTTTCGTTAAAATTTACTATCAAATTCCTTAGTTGGATGGATGATATGTGGTAGTTGACGGGTATTTGGTTTACCCTCCATTTGTTACAAGTATATCGGTTTTGTGACTTTTCGGGGTATTAATACAATTTAATAGAAACTAATGGAGAGTAAATTTATCACAAATATATAATGTTAGGATTTTTGTTAGTCAAAAAATTAGTTTTGGAAAATTTATGGCGGTCAAGAAATTAGTTTGAGATAAATTTATCATAGATGTACTTGTTCGACAATTTTTGTGGCGTTAATCCTAAAAATTAGGGATGGAGCCTAACCCTAAATAAAAGATATCATTAACATAACGCGCATTTGCATTATAGATGTTTGAATTTCCAAGATGAATTATGCCTGATCTGAAATAAGGATACATGAGTAGATTTGAAGAGGCGAAATGAAGAAAGAGATCATGGCCAGCCAGGAGGAGATTTGACGATATATTTGACTGGAAATCATGACAAGAGGGCGGAAATTCTAGGGTGTTGAAGGAAATTTTCGCACAACAAATATCATTGAAAAATAAGTATTTTCATTCACAGATTCAACCAAACAACTCATTAATACGTTTTCTTTTTGTATCGCAAATGATTGAACTGGAAACAAAGTGAGATGAGAAGGCCCTCAATCAATGTATTTATTGCAAGAGAAATAATTTTACACGTTTCCTACATAAATTTCTAAATCATAACTGATGAATTCATTTCATTAATGAACTACTACTTCCCTCGAGCTATATAAGTTCTCATCTCTAGATCAACCGCATCACCAAACAATCCACAATCTCACACAATTTTTTTCTAACCCTCCTATCCCTAAAAGACCATAATGGCAACGGCCAAGAACTTGTCTGCTCTCATGATCCCTGTTGGTCGTCCCCGTTGCATTGCTTCCTAAGGCTACTTTCGCCAAGGTCGGAAACCTTGATTGCGGAAAGGGAATAAGTAAGGATTGCGGGTCTAGATTCTATCAAATCATAGTCCTCGCCGACACCTTTACACCCACCAATGAATGTTGTCACGAGCTCTTTAAAGTGGGGAAGAACTGCCACGACCAATTTGTGGAGTTGAGCGTCTCGAGCCACAAGCCGATTAAGGGGACGGTATCTGATGTCCATAGGAGGAGCAATGAGACATGGAACAAGTGCGTTGCGGCTCTCGGTCCTGTATCTCCTCCCGAGCCTGCTCATTGAGAGCTATTCCTATTTTCTAGTACAATAAATGTGTAAAATGAAAAGAACGAAAGAATTATAGTTTTTCTATTGGATTATGCTCAATTTTTTTATTTTATTTTTTGTGCCTCTTAAGCCTTATGGTTAACTATCACGGAAGCACACTTGTGGATGAATCGGTGTTTAATGTGCTTACTAAACTCCTCATTTTTTAAAATGATCTGCAAAATACAATCTGCCCCTAAAGTTGTTACTAGCTTCCGAGTCTAAAAACATAGTCCCATACAAAACTATAAAGAAAATGCCACTTTAATTCTTACGATTTTAACACAACCTTTTGAAATAAATACCTAAGCGATCAAAAAATTGATAGATGGTTTAATAATCATACATTCATCTCTAATAATCACATGAATACGTAGCTAAAACCGGTCAATCTAGCATACTATTATATAAAGTTACGTAAAGAGGACTTCCTACTTATAAGGTTTTCTGACAAATTAAATCCGGGATAGTTGTTTTTATTTAACGCTCTATCAATGGATACATGTATAAATTAATAATCTTATATAAATCTTACTTTGAATCTTTTTAACCTTGTAAGCAATCATAAAAAAAAAAATTCAATTCTCGAAATACATTTCTCTGTTTATATATGTATGTATCCTATCGCGCCATTAGTAATTTCTTTCTTTCGGTTAACTGATAGTTGAAATAGCCTATACTAGACGATTCGGCGAAACCTTAAGATGTTAACTATATATGTTCATGCGACAATGCGGGTACACTTTTGCTACACATATTCCGTGAAAACTTGACTTTTGAACATTTAATGAGGTTTTGTTGGTACCAAGAATTTAGAAATATGGATGGCCCAACATCGTACATAAAGTGAGTTCGTAATAAGTCTAACCATGTTATTATGAAAGAGTAGGTTTAATTTAATCAACCCAAACATAAAGAATGTATTTTTTTGGTCGGTGTAATGAATGTATGTTGCTTGGCGCGGAAGATGACGGGCAAAGATTATGATTATTAGCTTGGCCCACTTCATTTAATGAAACCTATTAATTATCACAAGTTTTAATAATTTTTAATCAAGAAGAAATAGTCCCCCCCCAATATCTAGTCCAAAGGTTAAATGATCAATTAATGAGTTCAATAAATCTGGAAAACTAAAACCAAATGTTGTGAAAGGATGATTAGCTAATTAATAATTTGACCATACCAATTCAGCTTATAAATAATCTCAATTAATCTAGAAAGCCAAAGCCAATTTTGGTTTATAGATATAAAGGAAAATTAAGACCGGTAAGAACTTTGTACATATAAACTTGGCTCACTTTCATTAATTAATGAGACCTATTAATTATTTAGCATTCTTTTCCACAAGTTGTTGAAAATCAATTAAATGAAGAACAAAATCACACTAAGATATCTAGGCAAATCATTAATTGTTAATAAATAAGTTCGCTAAATATAAGAAACCAAAACAAAATTATTTCCTCAAAGGTTTAATTTATCAATTGTTGATACTTAAATTTTGGCTTAAAGTGTAATCATTTGCATAAAGATTAGGGCTAATATCACGAAAAACCCCAAATGAGTACACATGTGACAACCTAAGCTGCTATACTCACGACAAATTTATCTTTTGCTAGTTTCCGTTAAAATTTACTATCAAATTCCTTAGTTGGATGGATGATATGTGGTAGTTGATGGGTATTTGGTTTACCCTCCATTTTTTACAAGTATATCGGTTTTGTGACTTTTCGGGGTATTAATACAATTTAAAAGAAACTAATGGAGAGTATATTTATCACAAATATATCATGTTAGGATTTTTGTTGGTCAAAAAATTAGTTTTGGAAAATTTATGGCGGTCAAGAAATTAGTTTGAGATAAATTTTTCATAGATGTACTTGGTCGACAATTTTTGTGGCGTTAATCCTAAAAATTAGGGATGGAGCCTAACCCTAAATAAAAGGTATCATTAACATAACGCGCATTTGCATTATAGATGTTTGAATTTCCAAGATGAATTATGCCTGATCTGAAATAAGGATACATGCATAGATTTGAAGAGGCGAAATGAAGAAAGAGATTGTGGCCAGCTAGGAGGAGATTTGACGAGATATTTGACTGGATATCATGATAAGAGGGCGGAAATTCTAGGGTGTTGAAGGAAATTTTCGAACAACAAATATCATTGAAAAATAAGTATTTTCATTCACAAATTCAACCAAACAGCTCATGAATACTTTTTCTTTTTGTATGGAAAATGATTGAACTGGAAAAAAAGTTAGATGAGAAGGCCCTCAATCAATGTATTTATTGCAAGAGAAATAATTTTACACGTTTCCTAAATAAATTTCTGAATCATAACTGAAGAATTCATTTCATTAATGAACTACTTCCCTTGAGCTATATAAGTTCTCATCTCTAGATCAACCGCATCACCAAACAATCCACAATCTCACACAATTTTTTTCTAACCCTCCTATCCCTAAAAGACCATAATGGCAACGGCCAAGAACTTGTCTGCTCTCATGATCCTGTTGGTCGTCCCCGTTGCATTGCTTCCTAAGGCTACTTTCGCCAAGGTCGGAAACCTTGATTGCGGAAAGGGAATAAGTAAGGATTGCGGGTCTGGATTCTATCAAATCATAGTCCTCGCCGACACCTTTACACCCACCAATGAATGTTGTCACGAGCTCTTGAATGCGGGGAAGAACTGCCACGACCAATTTGTGGAGTTGAGCGTCTCGAGCCACAAGCCGATTAAGGGGACGGTATCTGATGTCCATAGGAGGAGCAATGAGACATGGAACAAGTGCGTTGCGGCTCTCGGTCCTGTATCCCCTCCCGAGCCTGCTCATTGAGAGCTATTCCTATTTTCAAGTACAATAAATGTGTAAAATGAAAAGAACGAAAGAATTATAGTTTTTCTATTGGATTCTGCTCAACTTTTTTATTTTATTTTTTGTGCCTCTTAAGCCTTATGGTTAACTATCACGGAAGCACACTTGTGGATGAATCGGTGTTTAATGTGCTTATTAAACTCGTCATTTTTTACATGATCTGCAAAATACAATCTGCCCATAAAGTTGTTACTAGCGTCCGAGTCTAAAAATATAATCCCATAGAAAACTATAAAGAAAATGCCACTTTAATTCTTACGATTTTAACACAACCTTTTGAAATAAATACCTAAGCGATCAAGAAATTGATAGATGGTTTAATAATCATACATTCATCTCTAATAATCACATGAATACGTAGCTAAAACCGGTCCATCTAGCATACTATTATATAAAGTTACGTAAAGAGGACTTCCTACTTATATGGTTTTCTGACAAATTAAATCCGGGATAGTTGTTTTTATTTAACACTATCAATGGATACATGTATAAATTAATAATCTTATATAAATCTTACTTTGAATCTTTTTAATCTTGTAAGCAATCATTAAAAAAAAAAAAATTCAAATCTCGAAATACATTTCTCTGTTTATATATGTAGGTATCCAATCGCTCCATTAGTAATTTCTTTCTTTCGGTTAACTGATAGTTGAAATAGCCTATACTGGACAATTCGGCGAAACCTTAAGATGTTAACTGTATATGTTCATGTGAGAATGCGGGTACACTTTTGCTACACATATTCCATGAAAACTTGACTTTTGAATATTTAATGAGGCTTTGTTGGTATCGAGAATTTAGAAATATGGATGGCCCAACATCTTACGTAAAGTGAGTTCGTAATAAGTCTGACCATGTTATTACGAAAGAGTAGGTTTAATTTAATCAACCCAAACGTAAAGAATGTATTTTTGTGGTCGGTGTAATGAATGTATGTTGCTTGGCGCGGAAGATGACGGGCGAAGATTATGATTATTAGCTTGGCCCCTCTAGATTTAATGAAACCTATTAATTATCACAAGTTTTAATAATTTTTAATCAAGAAGAAATAGTCCCCCCCCAAATATCTAGTCCAAAGGTTAAATGATCAATTAATGAGTTCAATAAATCTGGAAAACCAAAACCCAAATCTTGTGAAAGGATAATTAGCTAATAAATAATTTCATCAAAACAATTCAGCTTATAAATAATCTCAATTAATCTAGAAAGCCAAAGCCAATTTCGGTTTATAGATATAAAGGAAAATTAAGACCGGTAAGAACTTTGTACATATAAACTTGTCTCACTTTCATTAATTAATGAGACCTATTAATTATTTAGCATTCTTTTCCACAAGTTGTTGAAAATCAATTAAATGAAGAACAAAATCACACTAAGATATCTAGGCAAATCATTAATTGTTAATAAATAAGTTCGCTAAAATAAGAAACCAATACAAAATTATTTGCTCAAAGGTTTAATTTATCAATTGTTGATACTTAAATTTTGGCTTAAAGTGTAATCATTTGCATAAAGATTAGGGCTAATATCACGAAAAACCCCAAATTAGTACACTTGTGACAACCTAAGCTGGTATAGTCACGACAAATTTATCTTTTGCTAGTTTCCGTTAAAATTTACTATCAAATTCCTTAGTTGGATGGATGATATGTGGTAGTTGACGGGTATTTGGTTTACCCTCCATTTGTTACAAGTATATCGGTTTTGTGACTTTTCGGGGTATTAATACAATTTAATTGAAACTAATGGAGAGTCAATTTACCACAAATATATCATGTTAGGATTTTTGTTGGTCAAAAAATTAGTTTTGGAAAATTTATGGCGGTCAAGAAATTAGTTTGAGATAAATTTGTCATAAATGTACTTGGTCGACAATTTTTGTGGCGTTAATCCTAAAAATTAGGGATGGAGCCTAACCCTAAATAAAAGGTATCATTAACATAACGCACATTTGCATTATAGATGTTTGAATTTCCAAGATGAATTATGCCTGATCTGAAATAAGGATACATGAGTAGATTTGAAGAGGCGAAATGAAGAAAGAGATCGTGGCCAGCCAGGAGGAGATTTGACGATATATTTGACTGGAAATCATGACAAGAAGGCGGAAATTCTAGGGAGTTGAAGGAAAATTTCGCACAATAAATATCATTGAAAAATAAGTATTTTCATTCATAGATTCAACCAAACAGCTCATGAATACGTTTTCTTTTTGTATGGCAAATGATTGAACTGGAAACAAAGTGAGATGAGAAGGCCCTCAATCAATGTATTTATTGCAAGAAAAATAATTTTACACGTTTCCTACATAAATTTCTGAATCATAACTGATGAATTCATTTCATTAATGAACTACTTCCCTCGAGCTATATAAGTTCTCATCTCTAGATCAACCGCATCACCAAACAATCAACAATCTCACACAATTTTTTTCTAACCCTCCCATCCCTAAAAGACCATAATGGCAACGGCCAAGAACTTGTCTGCTCTCATGATCCTATTGGTTGTCCCCATTGCATTGCTTCCTAAGGCTACTTTCGCCAAGGTCGGAAACCTTGATTGCGGAAAGGGAATAAGTAAGGATTGCGGGTTTGGATTCTATCAAATCATAGTCCTCGCCGACACCTTTACACCCACCAATGAATGTTGTCACGAGCTCTTGAAAGCGGGGAAGAACTGCCACGACCAATTTGTGGAGTTGAGCATCTTGAGCCACAAGCCGATTAAGGGGACGGTATCTGATGTCCATAGGAGGAGCAATGAGACATGGAACAAGTGCGTTGCGGCTCTTGGTCCTGTATCCCCTCCCGAGCCTGCTCATTAAGAGTTATTCCTATTTTCAAGTACAATAAATGTGTAAAATGAAAAGAATGAAAGAATTATAGTTTTTCTATTGGATTCTGCTCAATTTTTTTATTTTATTTTTTGTGCCTCTTAAGCCTTATGGTTAACTATCACGGAAGCACACTTGTGGATGAATCGGTGTTTAATGTGCTTATTAAACTCATCATTTTTTACATGATCTGCAAAATACAATCTGCCCCTAAAGTTGTTACTAGCTTCCAAGTCTAAAAACATAATCCCATAGAAAACTATGAAGAAAATGCCACTTTAATTCTTACGATTTTAACACAACCTTTTGAAATAAATACCTAAGCGATCAAAAAATTGATAGATGGTTTAATAATCATACATTCATCTCTAATAATCACATGAATATGTAGCTAAAACCGGTCCATCTAGCATACTATTATATAAAGTTACGTAAAGAGGACTTCCTACTTATAAGGTTTTCTGACAAATTAAATCCGGGATAGTTGTTTTTATTTAACACTCTATCAATGGATACATGTATAAATTAATAATCTTGTATAAATCTTACTTTGAATCTTTTTAATCTTGTAAGCAATCATAAAAAAAAATTTCAAATCTCGAAATACATTTCTCTGTTTATATATGTACGTATGCAATTGCTTCGTTAGTAATTTCTTTCTTTCGGTTAACTGATAGTTGAAATAGCCTATACTGGACGATTTGGCGAAACCTTAAGATGTTAACTATATATGTTCATGCGAGAATGCGGGTACACTTTTGCTACTATCTAGCCAAATAGCATAATAGGGTTAGGATTTCTTCTACCCTAAGACCATTTTTAAGCCCAAAATGCATAACTATAAAATCTGAAGAAGCTTAACATAAAATTTTTGGTCATATCACGCTTCTAGACCTTTTTTATGGCTAATTTTGCATAATCACAATTTTATTTTTTTGTTCTACACAACCAAAATATTAAAATCGTGGGCTATTAGTTACATGCATACAAAGCATGGCTTACGTATATTTGTTCATCAAATATTTAAACTATCCCGAAAAATATGAAACTGAGTGATTAAAACATGAAAAAGTCAAGTTGTAATAATCCCATATTTCTGCCAATAAAATCTAAATTCCCACTAATTTGTTAAGTACTTAAATTATATGAGATAACTACATGAAGAAGTTATAGATATCCCACGTCATCTTCACTCATCATGAGCTTTCATTTTTCATCCTATTCCTCATGAGCTTTCATTTGCCATCGAATGACCTCTTCATTCCTCAACAATCGGAATTTCTAAATCTAATCAAGGAAGGGCCGGCCTTGAGCACTGTTAAAGACTTGGAACATTCAATTTAATGAAAAATGGATAGCGTGGACTTGTGTGGAAGGACTACGTTAGCAAATATATACTCCATAATTGAGATTTATGAATAAATATTGCTTCATGCATACATGAGAGGTGATTTATAATAAATTAGTATTAGTAATTAATCTTATTTCCGTACTAGATGTGAAATTTATTTTTATCTGAGGAATGAAAAAGAATGGAAAATTCATGAATTTTTTTTTTTTTTAATATACATGCTAATACTTTGCAATGAGTCTAATGTACTACTTGCATATCCATTATTTTCAGAATTCTACATCCATGATTATAATTGCCTGCACTAAGCTTGAATAACAATCAATAGTGGTTGATACCCAAATTATATAACAATTTACGTATTTGGTACCCAAATTATATAGCAATATATGTATTGAAAAACCTACCAGGAATCAAATAGGCAAGGAATTGAAAGCATCTATCAAAGTTCAAGAAAGGAAAACCCGATAAGCCACCCAAGACATAATTCCATGAGCAAAACTTAAGTAAAATTCCATCTTCTCCAAAAGAACAAAACTATAAACTATCAAGACTAAAGCTATATCGAAGTAATTAGTGAAACCCTCTAGGTGGGTAGAACATGGGGGATGGGGTATCAACTGTTGAGGACAATAGATACAATGAGGCGTCCATTTTCAAGGGGAATAAAAAAACTCGAGCATAAAAGCTCAGAATGTGTCTATCAGAGCAGACGAAGCCAAGCTCCAGCCAGAATTCAGCCCAATTCTTTCTGTCATAAGAACCTAAGGAGCCAACCGCCCATCTTCCCAAAGCCACATTTGAAATGAGCGGCCAGACCCTCCTTGCGACCACTGGCCAGATCGTCACAGAACAGACCATTAGAAAATCACTAGAAAATTTGATGCACTCACTCCCTCCCTCCCCGACCACCACCAAACCCCTCCCCCCAGAGCCACCGGATTGGGGTATTTGGTCATGGAAGGCCACAAACCACTAGAAAATAGGCTAGGGAGATGGAATGAGAGAATAAGCAATTCTTAGGTCATGACAAAAATGGATCTAGTCGACCGGGAAACATCATTACGTCCATTTCGTCCCCACAAACAGCAATAACAATGCAGTCCTCCAAGCCCAACTCAGCAAGATCAAAACTCAGGTAAAGGTAAGAAGAGAGCAACCACCAAAAAGGGTAAAGAGGGCACATCACATAATGCTCAAAGAGCCAACATGTCCTCAAGATCGCCTCAACAAAAGCAGAGAATCGAATGATGGCCAGCATAAAGAAGATCAAAAGAAGACAAGAGGCAAGCGTGGACACAACAAGAAACGCAGAGAGAATGAGACGAACCCGGAACCTGTAATGGTCTTAGCTCGCACGTAATCTGCACAGAGACGGAGAGACGTAGACGGAGGGAGAGATGCTCTCTTTCTTTTCTCTTTTCTCTAAAGAGAAGGAGGAGGAGTGAAGTTGAGGTGGAGAAGAGGGCTGTTTTTCGTTATAATGAAGAAAAGAGTTAAAGTCGAGGGTATCTCTTGACACACACGTAGGTCTTCTCTCTGGGGGTTGCCGAGGCCTTTTTTTAAGGGAAAAGTGTCAAAAAAGTCCTAAACATTTTACCTTTGTGCCGATTTAGTCCTAAACCTTTTTTTTGTGCCGATTCAGTCCTAAACATTTTTAAATTGTGCTAATTTAGTCCTTTCCGGCTAATTTTGGCCGGATTTTGCTGACTGGACGCCGGCCAACTGACGTGGCCTGATCGGTGCTGACATTGACAACTTTTATAATATTTTAATATTTTTATTTTTATTTTTATTTTATTTAATATTTTTTTTTTTTTTTTTTATTTTTTATTTTTCCTCTAGCCGGTTGCCGAGGTCCGGCGACCAGCCGAGGCGACCACTAGCGAGGGCGAGGCCGACCTCGCCGAATCCGGGCGAGGCTCGACCTCGCCGGACTTGGCGAGGGCCAGCCGCCCCCATGGGCCGCCTCACCGAGATCGGGCCATGGGCAAGCCTCGCCTAGCCAGATCCGGCGAGGGTGAGCCTCGCCCATGGCCAGCGAGGTTCAACCTCGCTAGATCCAGCGAGGTCGGCCTCGCCCTCATCGGCGGTTGCCTCTGGCCGGTTGCCAGACCTCGGCAACCGGATGGAGGAAAAAGACAAAAATAAAAATAAAAAAAAAAAAAATATTATCAAAAGTTGTCCACGTCGGCGCCGATTAAGGCCACGTCAGCCGGCCGGCGTCCAGTCAGCAAAATCCGGCCAAAATTGGTCGGAAATGACTGAATTGGCATAACTTAAAAATGTTTAGGACTGAATCAGCACCAAAAAAAAGTTTAAGGCTAAATCGGCACAAAGGCAAAAGGTTTAGGACTTTTTTAGCACTTTTCCCCTTTTTTTAACAACCTCCATCATCAATTTATAAACTTACCTTCGTTTAGATCGGAGAGGAGAGCATAAATGAGAGGGATATGTGCATGTGCGTGCACGTGCATGGCCTTTATTGATTTATTATTTTTTTTCTTGTTTTTTCTTTCTTTCTTTGCATTTTTCTATCTTTGCAAAAATAAACTTCTATAGACTTATGCGATTGCTTCAAATTAACAATAGTCGTTTGGAGTCAAAAAGGTCCACTAAAAAATGTGGATGTTGGCCAGAATTTATCAAACGCTTTCACATTTCTTGTGTCACATGACTTCTCTTCCATTGGAATATTTGCGTCCCATACTTAAAATTTGTCAATCATCAATATATATATATATATACATGACAAGAGGCGAGCGCGAGCACAAGGAGAAGCGCAGAGAAAATCGGACAAACCTGGAACCTATAATGATCTTAGCTCGCACGCAATTTGCACGGAGATGGAGAGACGGAAACGTAGGGAGAGATGTTCTCTTTCTTTTCCTCCCAAGCAGAGTAGTAAGACCGTGTGAATTGGTACACATCCTAGAGAAGAAATAGTGGGAGATGTAGGCTAGGAGGGTGCCTTATTCATGAAACCTGAAACACCCAAACAAGTATAGAAAACAATCACCTTCTTTAACTTAAATTTTCTAATCTTAATTTGTACCTAGACAAAAATTGCCGATAATTTAAAAAATATATATATATATGCTACAAAGTTAGGATAAAAAAAAAAAAAAAAAAATTACTACCTATGGGAACGACGTGAGCACGCCATAGTAAAAAGTAGGAGATATCTAGACTGAAGCTATAATAAGGGTATAGCCCACCCCAATATTGATGACGAGGCGGCTGAGTACCAAGTTGAAGAAACCTGGCCCAATGATCATGAAGAGGGGGCCGATAAAGAGAATGACTGCACCCAACACAATCTTGATATGGCTGTGAAGTCAGTTGGAGGTTGACCCAGCTAATGCCAACCCAAAAAGGGAGAAGACTTTAGAAATTGCCAGCCACAAATCATCATCCTTACTATTGAATTATAGATCTGCCTTTATGTATGTGCTGGCCTTGCTCATCACTCCTATTTCTACCAAAAATCTTATTTGTTATACTAATATTCCGAGTAAATCTAACAATATATAAGAAATTGAAAACATAAAAAATTAAAGAGAAAATATTTTGTGAACTATATTCCAAAATGATTTACCCCAAATTGGTTAAAGAAGAAGAAAAAAGTGGAAGGCGTTACCCAAAATTAAGTAATTTTTGTTGTTTTTTTATGCATTAAAAAAAAGTACTTTTGGTAGTATATTTATCATTTTTATCGGTAATAAGGCCAGACCAAAAAAAGAAAGTGCACTGAAATATAACCAAATTATTGTTATAATTTTTTTTTTGGCAACATCATTAATTTATGAGGAATTGATTAGTTTTGTGGAAAAAATTGATGGAATGCTTGGAGATATTAGACACATTGCTAGAAAGCTAGAGAGAGAAGAGGGACTAACCAAAACCTACAAGTCATGAAGCAGGTATAGAAGCTAGTGGTTGTATGTCGAAGGAAGGACAGGCCCATTTTGCAATATTGGGCCCTTAAGAGCTGTTATGGGCCATCTTTGGCCCAATAAGTTGGGCTTTTAGGGCCTTTGTCAAGTTCATGATTTTTGGCCCATTTAACGTTAGGTCTTAAATAGGTGGCCATTGGCCCCACCGAAGGTCAATTATTTTCATGGACTATACTTTGCTGAATACTGGAACTTTAATGGACTGATTAGCCAATATTGGCCCACTACTTAGTTTCGAATTTAAATGTACTTTTAATTGACTAGATCAGACCCGATGCATTGAACCTTTATAAGCCACGGATGCAGGCTTAGTTGATGGGCCATAGATGGGCCCACTAGCAAAACATTGGGCACTCTCTGGGCTCTTTAGGGCCAGTTGCTAGAACTAGATTTTACCCATTTAGGCCCAACACTTGAATTCGTAGGAAGTGTAACCGTTCCATAACAGAGCCCTTTATTCCACAAGCCAGACATTGCTCCTTGAGTAGGCCGTAAAGGCCCAAAATTTGGCCGATCGGTTGGCATTCAGCCTTTCAAGGACTAATATGTTAAACTAATTATTTTATGGTACTTCATCATTTTCCAATGTAGCCCAAAAGAGTCTTGACCATTGTCACGAAAATGGTTGTCTACCCAACCATGTTAGCTAAAAAAGTAGCCTCGGGTATCCTGAAAATGTAAAGCCAGTAGCTTTGACCTTACCAGCTTTAGGCAGCTCTCTTCTTACACAAGAACAGAGTTACAAAACATGCAATAGTTATACCAACACAAGCATTAGTAACCTCATAAATTTTGACATCTTCACAACTTCAATCCCCAAAAGAGAAGGGGAGTGATCCTTAGAGAATCCTATTTTGACATGCTTACTGTAACGCGCATGTCATTTTGACTCTCCTGTCCTTATTTTGAGGAAATATTGAGTGGCTACATTGGGTGACATGTGGTGGAGCAAAGTAATAAGAAGGTTGGTCAAGAACTAGCGTCTCTAAGAAAGAGGTGCAACCATTAGCTTCTGATGAGTTAATGTCCCGCCCATATTGTCATTCAATGTTGTTGCCATATCAATCCCTTTTCTGGGGATTGATTTTTTCGATCCTTTGCATGCTGAAAATTCAGTTAATCAATGATCATTCAAAATGAGAGTATTAAAGCAAAAAGATTTTCTAAGAAGAACTTACGCCTGACTAAATATTACATCCATGTTGCTAGTAAAAGACAAGTTTCCAAATAGATCTAATATCTAACAAATTAAACCAAATATAAGCATAGAAAACCACTGCAGGTGTATAGAAATCCTTCTAGTGATACTTTAGTTTCATTCAAAACTTCTTGAACTAAAAGGTTAGTCACAGGCAGTTATGCAATTCTTGAATCACCATATACAAGTGTCTGACAATTACAATCGTCTTGAAAGGTCATGCACAACTGATGTAGAATAACCAACCTTAAATGAAAACCACATCACATCTAGAAAACCCCTTACTTTCTCGATCTTACCTCTATTTATCCTTTTCTATTGTCACAAAAGTTATCTAGACTCACGAACCTATATTCGTGACAGGTTTGTCTCACGTTGGATGACTAGGAATCATAAAGTTTCATTCATAAGAAATACTCAGAACCTCATCTCAGAAAACTTTGTATGAACCCTAAGAAAGTTGAAAGGAAGACAACTACAAACAAATGATTAACATTCGACATTGGCATTATAATACTTTGTATTACCTTTCCGGTCTTAAGAAGATAAGGAGGCGAAGATTTGAAGAGCACCTGCTTCCATCTAAAGCAATTCTATACTTCTGTCCTCAATGGTAATAGAACGACAGACACCAATAATTTGATACCTAAAGCAGGCTGCAAACTCTCTGCTTTTCGAGTATTCTGACCCGCGCAACACTTCCAAGTGGTTCGAAGCAGAAAAGTCTCACACCGCCTCAAGTATCAAAGTTTCTTGCCTGCAATCTGAGGTATGTCTAGTCAAGATGTCACGAAGTGACTGCTAGCAGAAATTAGTTAAGCCTTTTTTTTTTTCCAGAGGAACCATATATTTTTCTGCTTTTATTCTGTATCCAAATAAAAAAAGCTCTGGTAGGATTTAAAGAAACATGGACGGACTCTCTATAATACAAACAAGCCAACTCACATAATTAGATGCAAAATTTAGTTCACTCATGGATGACTGATAATTAAACAACTGACTAGGATACATTCATGATCGGGATTTTCACTAAAATTGGAGTGAAGGGCATTTCTGACACTGTCCACAATTGCTGATGTAGACATAAGGATTCGATGCACAAAATGGCTGTGATAACATCCACACGTATAACTTCATTTCTGAACATTAGTCTTGCACGTGCTAATCAAACTTTCCAACATGCGCACAGTTGTCCTTGTTGCATTGTTATGAATTGCACTCCACAATAAGTAGAAATAATAGAGAAAACTAAGAAAGGTGGTTTATCCTACCACCATTATGAGTTGCAGATCTTCGTTGAAGTTGATAATAGCTTGATATTATTTTTTCAGCCTCCTTAGTGAGGACCAGTTTAAAGTAATACTTTACAAAGTGAATGTACCTAGAAGTAATGTGCAGATTCAGTAAGTTAATATCTTTTCCAGAAAAGATAAAATCATTAAGAGAATTGAAAGACCGGCAGTGAGGTTCCAACTGACATAATATAGAAGTATCAAAGATAATTTTTTTCAAATAGATGAATCTTAATATCAAACATTTTTGACAATTAACATTATCACAATAGATGGTTAAAGTATTGAGCACAGTTTCCCAGTTGGTAGAAGCTTATATGACAAGACATGCTGACTAGTCCAACATTATATTCATCCAAAAGTTGAAATGCTATCGAAAAATCAGTGATTCTGAAACACATATACCATTTTACTATAGACATTTTGAGAACGTTGGCTAGGTTTTCAAGTCATGGTGAAATAAACCTATATAATAACAAAACTCTAAAATTATGCGAAGATCCAATAGAATTTACCTCGTCAACATTTCAAGAGGCCAAATATTTGCTAGATCTTCATCACGGCCAACTTTATCTGACACTCCCTATCAATAAATTCAACAACCATTCTTACTATGGATCTTTAGGATTAATTACACTGAACAAAAAAAAAAGTCAATTAGTTAAGGCTCATGTTAACGAGTGCCTCCAGCTCACTTGTTGAGTTTTCAAAGCACTGATTGTGCATAGCACAAGGACAATTAATGCACTGGAGTCTGCAAGAATTCCTTAGTTGCTTGCTTCACAAGTGCCCATGGAGTTCTCGTTAACAAAATCCAACAATTAAATTGATGACTCACCTCACTAAGTATGCGAGAAGAAAAGAACTGCATCCCATTCCGGATATTTTGTATCAAGAAGCACTAGAACAATGTCAAATCTACTTAATAAGGAACCAGACAGTGTCGTATTGATAGACAGAGCTAAAAATGTCAAGAAAAATTGCATTGGAAATAACCAATCAAGCAATGAAAAAATACAATTACTAATTGAAGACATACCTAGAAAGACTGATGTTTCTCAACTATAAAATCAAATCTACTCCTCTCTCTAGTGTAGATGAATTAAGGGATTGTGTGATTAGCTTGCACTATCATATGTAAACAGAAGTCAACATTTTACGCACCAAACTCGTTGTTGTGGCGACAACAGTGACATGAAAGAACCACTATTAATGATTGTGCCCGCAGCAAACTAAAAAGCGACAGAGATAACAATCATTAATAGTTCCTATCCGGTGGTTGAAATTCTCCTACCAAGTTTCATGAATCCAACCTGTCAAACTCGTCAATGCAACAAAGTCCGCCGTCTGCCAAAACAAGAGCGCCAGCTTCAAGCATCCGTTCACCTATAAGAGCCAAAATCACATTAACTCCAGATATTCAGAGTTTTTAACACTTTCTCTAGGTGAAAGGGACTTCTCCAGATACAGCAGTAGGAACGGCCTTTTCAATGATGTAAATGGATGTTCCGTTATGGTACAGCATTTTGCAGATCTTCTCTCATCCAAATGCCGACACTGCCACTATTTTTACTAATTATGTAAATATGTTCATTTCAGATTTCAATGGAATGATAGACACTCCTTACACACCATCAAAACCTATGCCATAGTAAGTCAGGCAAATATGAGTGGAAGTATTCAAGCAAGAAGAGTTTTGAATTTCCCCATAAAAGCACATTTATTTGCATATATCAATTGATAGTGACTAACTAGTGAGGAAGTTGATCTTCTAATAAATACTTCACGTTATTGTCAGTTGCCCCTATCACAATAAATTCTCTTTAATTGAGCCTTTCTTTCTACAATGTTACCAAATTTGATAAATAAGCTACCATCACTGGCGAATCGCAAAAATGTAATTTCTCTTCCTAAATATCCACTTCTGCAGTTACTTTTGCTGTCAAGATAAGACAAAAACTTGTTTACAATATGGAACTCGCAGAAAGATTGCCCTCGTGAAATTAGATTAGGCATTTGAGCTTGCTAGAGCCTCCTTACATGTTTTAAGTCCTAAGCTTTTGTTACCATGATTCCTATTTGGCAACAAATTGGATACATCATCACTTTTTTATTCGCATAAGTATGCAATTCATTCCTCATTTAGCAAAACACATAGCATATAGTATCGATTCTCATTCCTCTCTGCAGGCAATTAAATTGACATAAAATTTAACATTAAAATTAAATACAATCCGTAAAGAAGAATGCATAAGATGAGGACCAGAGGGAAGATAAGATAGATAACCTGACAAATATGTAAGCAGCAATCAAACTCAAGGCATTCTCATTAACTCATTCAATCTTACCTCCATCTTTAACTGCAGTTACAGTCAATCCAGCACTTGTGCTTCCCAAGCCTGTAGTTATGACCGATCGATTACTCAATTTTGCAGCAAATTTCAAGAACTGGGATTTTCCAGTACCTACAAGTTGTTCCATAGTCCAGGCATGCATATTCAGTATCCAATCAGCAAGATTGAGATGACGTGTGATGATGTGAAAAGTGCATTGGTGACTCTTGAAGAACAAGAACCAACAAAGGCACATATTGTAGTGAAATGTTGAGTGTAGTATTTACCTGGATTCCCAACCAGAAGCAAATGAGATTCTCCTCGAATCTTTGTTCCCAAAGCATCAACATGCTGAACACCTCCAATGAGCGTCAAAGCAAATAAAGTTGACAAAGGATAAAAAGATGATATTAAAGAAGTCAACCAACCCCATTGCATAAGGATATGAGGTACAAACAAGGACGAATGAGCAAATTCCCCACTAAGTTATCACTCATCGCTGAAGTTATGCCTAGAAAATATCTAACACTCAGGCAGCATAAAAGAATTTTCAGAACTAGAAGATATTTGCCAACGTATTACAGAAATCACCTGCAAGTTTCACTGTGAAGAGTCCAAAAACTTGAGGACGTATACCACGAATGACAGAGCTTCTCCCTGGGTTGACATTGCAGAATGAATTGACGATTCAAGGAGAAGTAATAAGGACGTCGCGTAAGGGAAAATTCTTAAAAAAACATTGATTAGCATGGCAAGTCAGGACCTATTAACTATCAATACCTTTCAGTGGCGTATCCTTGAAGCAATTCCAGAATTGCCTAAATTTCTTGATGACATCATTAGGAACATCGATTGCTGACTAGTGATGACGGGCCAGTTCATCGGTTCTCCTATGGATTAGAGGCACCCATATTCAGCCAAAAACCAAAATGAGTCGTAGAAACACGGAGCAAGTGCTCAGATACCCAATCAAATCACCAGTGTAACTAGTGATGACGGGCCTGTTACTTTTACATTGATAAGCATAATTTGTCATCAAATGCTTAATAATGTATCAATAGATATATATAAACCCCATTGACCAGAAGGAAGGGGCAGACTAACATATACTGGAGGGTCCAGATCCAACTCCTTTCCAGCGCAACTTGAATTTTTGAAAGTAACAGTTAAGCCGATCGTAGTTATAAGTAGATTAACTGGCATGCATATTGTAGTAGCATTGCGATGCCCAAGTGATTAGGCATATGCACCAAATACAATAAGGCAGGAGCCTAATCTCTAACCCCTCCCACGTCAATTCATTCTTCAAAAGTCTATCACAGGTCAAGTGATGTTTTTGATGAAATCTTGGGAAACCGAAAGCAATTTAATGATGATTCATAATGTTCTGGAGTTAACGGATTGCGTTTGGGTTGAAGAATGGCTTAATCTGAACCCGAAACCTACCGTTTTGACATGTTGTCTGAATGAAATATGAGACCCTTATGAGCACCGAACTTGAGTGGAAGATTTTAAGCGAGTCGTAATAAACTAAGACGGATTTGGCACGAAATACGTTGATTTAGACCTTTATCCATCATTTTTGACTTGAAAATCGTAATGAATCTCGCTCTGGAAGCCGCGTATCAATTGCTCTACAAAATGCGTGAGTGAAATGCCAAAATCCGTGCTATCCGATCGACGTTAGAAGTTCAGTTTAACGCTTCATTGTTCAAATATTGTTGTCTGATTTCTTCATAGTTCTGCCGCGCTTTTTCTTGGTTTCGTGGCATATTTCTTGACGTTCGTTAATGGCCGTTCAAAACCAAGCTCGGCTCGGCCATTGCTCGGTGGCGGGGTGCGGCGGTGTAAGCGTCGGCATCCGTAGAGGATGGTGTGGTGTCTAATTGTACGGGTTCCAAAAAAGAGGGAACAGGATGAAGATGCAGAGAAGAGAAAATGCTTCGGGGAAGAAGATGGGTTGAAGAAATAGTGCAGGGGAAAAGGCCAAAACGAGGAAAAACACAAAAGAGAGAAGAAAAAAAAAAGGACGATAAAAAAAAAATTCAAAAAAATAGAAAAACATTTGAAAAGAATAGGATTTAATACGACTTGGGTCGAATCTGGGTAGACATTTCGGATCAGTAAGTCAGATCGGGTAAACTCGGTCTGAACCAGTTCCCCCAATATAGTAATAATAAATAATAAATAATAATGAAAAATTCTAATATTATAAAAAGAATAAAAATTTAGAAAATTATTCAAGAAAAATATAAAAAGCATAAAAATCATAAAAAAACTTCAGAAATTCCAAAAATATAAAAAAAATTCTGGAAATAGAAAAATTAAAATAAAAAATTCATAAGAGAAACCATTAAAAATTAGAAAAATTTCGAAAACCCATAAAATCATTACAAATTAAAAATCTTGAAAAAATATTTAAAAATATTTTTAAAATATTAATTCATTAAAAAAATCTCAAAAGATTATTGTTTTTCAAAAATTAAGAAAAGGTTCATACTTTTTCCAATCATTGAAGCACCTTCATTCACCATCGGTCATCGCCTTCAATTATCATTGAGCTACAAAAGCAATGTCACTGCCAAGCAAAGTTGAATATAGGATTCTAATGGGGCTTCAAAGATTGGTAGAAAACGGCTATTTGTAGAGACTACGGTGTTTGGAGATGATAAACTTGATGTGTGAGCGACTAAGATTTCCAACAATTATGGATGATGAAAGACAAACAGAATGAGGAACAATCACTGACGAACTCGACTTTTTCATTTCTCTAACCACGACTTTCGACGTTTGGATAGTTTCCATAAGGGAATTGGTGGCTTTGTTTTTTTGGTGAAATTTTTTGGATCTTCCTTTTGCCCCTTCGCAGCATGCCAGATCCTCTAAAGTCGAAGGTTCTTTCTCTTATCTTCATTGTCTTCATCTTTCTTGTAATCACTTGGTCGGAGCTCAGGACCAATATCACATACCTAGCTTGTAGCATAAGG
The DNA here is from genome assembly GCA_014182515.1 of Eucalyptus microcorys. Classification (NCBI taxonomy): domain Eukaryota; kingdom Viridiplantae; phylum Streptophyta; class Magnoliopsida; order Myrtales; family Myrtaceae; genus Eucalyptus; species Eucalyptus microcorys. The sequence goes on along the minus strand of CM024568.1, from coordinate 3,486,404 downwards.
CCTGGACGCCTCCTTTAACACCAGAAGCCACTCGTGCCAAGTGAGCTTGCGACGCTTCTTGATGTAAGGAGGATCGGGCACGCCTGAGAGAAAGGAAGGGAATGGGGTCTGGGCTTCTTTTGTTTTGTCTTGCGATGGGCCATAAAAACATTAAAAGAGATGGGTTAAGAGAAAATACAAAAGATGGTCTCAACGGAAAGGGGGGAAAAAGTGGCCCAAAAGGAAGAAATGAAATGGGAAGCTGGGCTTAGCTTTTGAAAGGGCCGAAAGTTCATGGGAAGGATGGGCTGAACACTCCGGCCCACTGGACCGACTTTTCATTTCATTCCATTCATTTTCTTTTCTTTTTACCATTTTGTAAATTTTTATATTTTGGCAACGTAAATGAATATTTAAAACGTCGCAAAAATTCGGGTGTCAACACTAGGCATATTAGTTTAGTATTGTGAGTGGATTAAATCTACCAATTAAAAAGGAATTACATCAAAAAATTTACTTTGTTAAACTTAAATCTTTTGGAGAGAAACTAGAATCCAATGGTCCAATAGAACACTTGGCATATTAGTATTAATCTACCCATAAGAATTAGAAGGAATTTCATCAAAATAATTTAAAATAGAGGGTGTGAATTGTGCGCCGCAGTGTAGTATTAAATGAAGTATTAAAGTAAATCAACCATTCTCATTCTATACATCCAAAATAAAAATAAATAGTAGATAGATAGACGAGATTAGACACCAACAATTTATTACAAATTGTTATAATTTAGTGGCAAGGTCAATAGGTTTAGTGGTAATATGCCCAATGAATAGGTGAGAAGGTAATTCCCAATTGTCCATATGAGAATATGAGATGACTCGAGAAATAAATAGGCCAAAGGGTAATTCCCAATGATCCATATGAGATGAGTCATGCTTAGTAGATTTTGGTTAATTGAAAGTTTAGTCTAATTCCAAGTCTATGCTAAAAAAAACCCAACTCTAACTAAACACCGAGTGATATGATACAAATCCAAATCCAAATGGGATACAAAATAAGACCGGAGTTAACATCGATCTTTGCCTCCAACTCCAACATCATTATTTGAGGTGACAAACCAAGATCAATCATTAACCAAGAATGGCCTACCCCATCGACTATCGAGGTCGGCCTACCCTATTGGAATATATTAACATGAAACCTGATCGAAACCTCTAAGTCAACGCAACACTCCCATGTCATCATCAGCAGTCCTGAACTTCCTCTTCCTCTTTTCTCTCTCTCTCTCCTCTTCGTCTTCCCTGAATCCACTCGCTCAGCAACTTCCTCCTCCAACTCCATCCAAAACCTCCTCCAAAGCCAAGGCTTGCCCGGAGGGCTGTTCCCGCACGATGTCAAGAGTCGTTCACGCTCCACCCAAATGGCCTCCTCGAAGTCCTCTTGGACAGTCCTTGCCTGGCCATGTTCGACACGGGTGTCTACTTCGACAGTGTTGTGAGAGCCAACCTCACTTACGGTAGCGACAGAACAACCAGAATTCAGCATAAACATCGTCTCTTTCTTGGGTTTGTCTCTGTTCTGATGTTTTTGCTTTTTGGGCTTTGATTGGTGTTAGGTAAGCTTACGGGAGTAGAGGGTCTGTCTCAGCAAGAGCTGTTTCTGTGGCTTCCAGTGAAGGATATTTTAGTGGACGATCCATCTGCTAGGTGTCATAGTGTTTGATATTGGGGTTGCTTATAAACAGCTCTCGCTTTTTCTCTTTGAAGACCCTCCTGTGGGTAGGTCTCCAGGTCTCTCTCTCTCTCTCTCTCTCTCTCTCTCAATGTTAAGGCAGAAAGGGAAAGAGTTGGAACATTTTAGTTTCTTGTGCTTTGTTGATAACCTGAAACAGATTGTCAGTTAATTTAATTCATTTTCCGTTTTGTCCTGATGTTGCAGATTTGGAGGTTCTACAGCCGAATATTGGGAGGAAGAAAATTGGATTTGAAGCTCTGAGATGAAAGTCAGTCCCATCTTCGCTTCTCATAGAATTTACAGCTCGTACAGCATCTTTTGAGAGTTTTGGGTGTTTGCTTTCACTTTTTTCTTTTCCCTTCTGAGGTTTGATTATAAATTGTATGTTGGAATGAGGTTTTGAATCAAAGTTGGTGAAGCATCAAGCCATTTGGAAGAACAGAGTTTATATAATTACCATTCAATCTTTTGATCCTGATTGATTGTTTATAATGTTGCTGCATAAAGCACAAGAAATAGAGAGAAAGAAAGAAATATGTCACAAATTAATCTCACTTATCTCTTGTCCATTGGTCAAGCCATTTTATGGAATATGATGAAGATTAACATCGTGCTGGCATAGACCCTAGATTCTCACCTGAGCATGAACAACCACATGATGTTGTATCATAATTTTGCTTCTTATTTACTCTGCTGCCAGAGTTTATAGCAACTTTTGTTTTTTATACAAATGCTGATGAAGACGCAGGACAAATTGAGTGAACATACAATGCCACATATGTGAAACCAACAAAACAATTTGGAGGGTCTATGAAATCATTGAAAAGATGTATATAATGTGGAATCAATATGGGGTTGAACTCAGAGATTATACTTGAAGAATGTTTCATCCCGATTAATTGGGCTTGTGCAGGAAGACTATGAGACTACACAATGTGTCAGGAACAGTCAAGTGCTTCATAAGCTCTGCCTTTCGCAGAAAAGATGTAACTCGCAATATGTTTTCCAGAATCAACTTTAATGCTGTTATTCAACCTACAATTTAATACTTTATTGAGCATGCATGACCCTGGAATTTCCTAGAAATTGGATTTTCAAGACTACTGACTAGGGCAATCAAAACTGGAGAAATCTTGGTCTTTGGTTGGACTCGGGAGGCATAAGTGTAAGCGGTGTCTAGTTAAAGCAAGGGACAAAACAAAATAAATGAAAGCATTTAGGTTTGAAAACAAGTGCTCTGCCCATTTGTCTGCTTCTCTTATAACAGGTCATATCTCTCTTGCACTACATTATATTAGTTTTACCTCTCTGTTCACCAGAGCTCTGCTTTAATTTTATATCATTCTTCCTGGCACTCATTTCTTTTAGCATTTGTTTGCTACTTTACTCAAACCACACTTCCATGGTAGGATTTTGTTTTCATAGTTTTTTCCAGGTACCTTTCCTTGTGTAGTGTATTAGCTACAATTTCTTTGCTTTTCCTTTTTTCTTTCTTTTGTGTGCTTACTCAAGCCCAAGGCGTTTTAGGTGCACATAAAGTGCATAAACTTCCAATCTCCCTCACCTTCTCCATCCAGTCCATTTGTAGTGTACCAGTTAATTAGATACTTGAGGGTTTGATTACCAAGTTGATGGTGACGGTTAATAAGTATTCCTTGGAACCTTTCTGGACTAATTCTTGTCAGTAACTGTAATTCTTGGATTGTGATATTGGGTCTTGAGTAAGTTTGAACTGCATCCCATATAGTAAAGAGATTTACATTGTTCATGACCTAATATTTCGTTGGATAAATCTGTTGGTGCTTACATAAATTGTGATTATCTGTAATGCCTGACCAACGCAACAGACTTACCACTTGTCAAAAACCAATCTGGACCAGGGGAGAAAAATATTAAACTGCATCACCTCAAGAGAAAACTTCATAAAGAGATCAATGCGGTTTTAGTATTATGGAGTCACTACTTGATCCGATTATTCTAAATTGCACTAAAGTAACGTCTATAATATGATGCACTAATACCATCCTTGCTGACGCCTTTTGATGCCCATTTTGTATACCTATCACGATTGCTGGTCTATTTTGTTCTCGACATCTAGAATAAAATCATAGGTGAATGACTCAAAACTTAGATTCTCAGACATGATCAGTCTCTTTGCTCTTTCTTGTAACCCGTAGGTAGCACAAGACTACTACAACCAAGGCCATCACAAATCCTCCCAGGATCACATCCCCACCGGCTGCCCCAGGGGAACGATGCCTTTGTACTCTTCTCATGGCTCTCGTCACTTGAGCTTCTGCCATCACGCTTGATCCAATCCCACCTTCAGATGGAGCCGGGCTCAGAGCAGGCGGATATAAGCTTCGCTCCATTGCCAATCCCGACATGCCCAAATCGTCATTTGCCCTTGTCTGCCATGAACATGAATAACATGGCCATGGCAATATACATGACAGGATGCAGCTGAGCCATGTAATTGGCGCCTTGAAGGATTCTTGGTCCAAGATGCAGAGCATTGCAAATGTATGAGACAAGAGAGGTTTATTTATAAGGGAATGGGTATTGAATCGATTCCTTCTTAGTAGATTAATCTTGAAAAATCTGGTAAGACCACGGTCTGAAGACTGAAAATCAATGAGGGCGTGAAGAAAGGCAGGTGTTCAGATGCTTTAGCATTTGACAAGGGCAGGTCGTGTTTGGATAGACTAAATCTGAGGAAACATCTTTGGACCATGTATTGTGAGACTTTAAATTATTGTTTTTATATGCACAGTCGGTGAAGAAGATGGATTGTCAGATTACATAAAACAAGCAAGGACAACAGTCTTTCTAACGTAGTCTCAGGATTGTTCAGCACTCTTATGAAGAGGAATTTTATTAAATTAGATTCTTTCTTCCCTTTTGCCAGGGAATAGCTCTTTGTCTTGTTGAATATGTTATGCTCTATTACGACAGGACAGGATGAGAGTGCGCTGACTGTAAACAAATTGATGAACGGAATATATTAAATCAGCTGCAAAATCAGTGTCACGTGGAATTGAGCGGATTGCTAAATTTGTATCTTGATGAAAATTATGAATAGTTTTGAGTGAGTCTATCTAGAGGCAAGAGTCAGATCACATTTTAAAACTCTGTTTGGTAGCCCATGTTCCTGATTTCATTTATTGCCTCTCTTGACAGGCATGATGAACTGAAGACAGCTTACTGCTTCAATGTATAGCTTCTTGAGGGTCACTTATTATCACACACCATGCACTAAAAAATCGTTTGTTTAATTTGTTCCGCCCATTCAGAGCGGTCTTTCATTCTACAGGAGATCCATCATCTTATTGCCACGTGTTGAAAATGTTAACTCATTCTTATGCATGGATTTCAAGCTTTGATCTGACTTTCCAAATGCTGAATTCCAGGAATTAAATCTCTACTCTTTACATAAATCATAACTGCATAGGATAATGTATAATAGGACATGTGTCCCTCATTTTATTATGCCTGGAATAGTTTCCTGATTATAAAAGTTTTTGGCTGATTAAATGCCCTGCATTTCACCGGAAGCCCCCTGGAAACAAACCACAAAACGCCTAAATCACATATCTCGATCAACCATGTTCGATTGCCAAAGAAGGTCATTTACTCTTTTTGAGCACACCTACCTCAATACATGAGGATATGAGCATCACGCCTTTAAAAGTGGTGACGCTCATATCTGTCAGTTCGAGGCCTCGAATGCTCAGCATCTTCAGCAACTTGGAGAACCGGCTCCTTCTCTTTGGAATTATGATTTTAATCCACAGCTTATGTTCGTCGATGCTGGTCACCTGAACATCTGGCTGCACACCCACCAACAAAGAGTTAGACAAATCAGTTTCAAAAGTAAGCATAAAAAGACGATGCAATGTCAAATTTTAAACCTTAATCCCATTTGCTTCCATATCTTGCGCTGGGTCAATCTCATCAACTGGTGCCTTTGGGCCGTCTTCACACAGTGCCTCTGTTTTGAGAAGCTGGTCGCTCAGGGCCTTCACATTCTTCTGCAGCTCCACCATGTAAGTCGCTGCATCATCTAAAATTGTTGCCGAGTTCATCTGACATAGACAGAAAAGCACAAAAATATTCGCTGCTCTGAATCCATAGTCGTATATGAGCACAAAAATGATCAGTAGGTTTTTAAGTATTTGCATTTGTGATTTTCGGGACTAATGAGCGTAGCGTCAGGAGTCTCTGGCTCAGCTTCAATCACCTCTGCCTCTCGGCTTCCAGGTTCTTGGACTTGTACTGAGTGTCGTTGCCATTGTCCTCAAGCTGCCCACAGCCAATCCTTCCATTTTCACAACCTCCAATTTCACTTAAGCACTGTCCGTCCATGGCACAAATCAAGGATGGACTGAACTTTAATTGAGTGGCCAATTGGAATAAATCGTGCAGAGGAGGAGACATGGAGAATGAGAACTTCTTTAAATGGGAGCTTGTCATGGATTGGTTATAAGTAGTTTAACGTCACAAGAGTAACATGCGAAGTAGGCGAGAGATTCTGTTGTTTGCCGGGAGTTCTCAATTTGCTGCTAAATCTGTTGGGTAGTTCAGTCCAGTTGTTAATTCTATTCTGTTGGACAATTTCATTTATGACAGAAACCCCAGAAGACAAAAATAAAGAAAAGATTATTCATATGAGTTTTTAAATAATCAAGGGATGAGTAATTACTGAGGAAAATGATGGGACTCATGCACACTTCCTGTAGTGAGTACAAAGGGTCTCACTAACCATTGTCCCCAAAAGAAGGGTTCATTAATCAGTTCGGGGAAGTGTGACGTTAGATTTTAAATGGGCAGCTGCCATAGTTGACGGGAAAGAACGAATAAGCTGGAGTGCATATGTCAAGGCAGCATATGGTAACGTTTCTATTCTTCTGAATTTCTGTTCTTTTATTCCTCGAAACAAAAAAAGAACAGAAATCCGTTTGGTAACGCCAAGTTGTTTTTCTATTTTCCGGAATAGAAAGTTAGCTCGAGAATAGATTTGAAACAGAAACGAGAAGCAAAAAAGAATTACTTTTTGTTCCCTAGAACAATTTCTAGAAATAAGTCAATTTTTTTTTCTTTTATTCCTCTCTCTTGTCGTGGCCACCTCCAACCGTCGGTTGTTGGTTGCCGTCAAACGCCGCTTGCCGCCGCCGCCGGCCGGCGGCCGATGTCGCTACACGACCGCCGGCCGTTGACTATCACAGCCGACTGCCGCTACATAGCCCATCGACCGCCGCTGCATAGCCCATCAACCGCCGACGACTGCCGGCCGTAGGAGGGGGCATCCGATGGGCTGTGTGGCGCTAGTCGGCGGTGACGATCGACGGCCAGCAGTCGTGCAGCAGCGGTGGTGAGTAGCGATCCGTGAGTAAGAATAAAAAATGAATAAATACAAAAAAGAAAGTGTTGTGTTACCAAACGCATTTCTATTATTTTTCTATTCCAAGAGTAGAAATTTTGTATAGTTACCAAACATGTTCTTTTACTCAGAAATTGTTTCTTGGAATAAAAATACAAAAGAATTATTTCTAAAAAAAAAAACTCTTCCCCAGCCAAGAAGCGTCGTCATGCATACCCCAAACATGCGCACTCTCCAAGACACCTGGCAATGGAAAAGTTGTGTCCTTGACTTACCAGAACAATAACATAATGCATCATCATTGTTTGGGAACTTGGAAACACTTTATTTAAAAAGAATATATATATTTATGACATATATCTAAATCTACATATAGAGAACTACAAATTTACATATAACCAAAATTATACATGTTCTTAATTAATGAAGCTCCATGTTAATTTCCATATCTTCTTGTTGACACCTATTTAAAAAAAAAAAAAAAAAACGTTTAGGGTTCGGGTCGGGCTGGATTCAACCTTGGCCCGGCCCACCCCTCTTTCTTTTTTCTTTTCCCCCCGCGTGGGCCTGGCCCTTTTCCTTTTCTTTTTTTTTCCCCACGCGGCCCAGCCTTTTCCTTCCCTCTTTTGGCCTGGCCCGTGCCTAGTTCTTCTCCCTCCTTCAGCCGTCTTCCGTGCGGGGAAGTTGCGAAAATGAAAAGCAGCCGCTAGAGCAGAAAGGAGCAGCAGCAAGTGGACAGTGGGATTGCATGGGGGGCAGGTGGGCAGCACGATCCGTAGGAGGGTAGGCCGGCAGAGAATGGGGTTGGTTGAACGAAGCCACAAGCGCTAGCCAAGCAGAAGAAAAGGGCGGAACAGACCAAAAATAAAAGAGGAGGAGAGAGAACGAGGAGCACAAGAGAGGAGAACTGGGGGCAGAGAGAAGGAGCAAGGAGGAGAGGCGAGAACTAGTCGCTGCTACCGCCGCCGATGCGTCTCTGGGCGGCCGCCGCCGCCGCCGACGCGTCTCAGAGCCGCCATTCCCGCCAGAATTCAGGTTGGTATTTCATCGAACACCTGATGTGCGGTTCTTGAAGTCAAGCTGGCTAGAGCTTGTTCCATCCGTTTTGGGCGAGCTTCGGCCTCCGTAGGTCCCCCATAGGTTGCCGTTTGTTGTTGGTCCCTTGCTGAGAGCCCAAGGCCTGCCTCGAGTCCCGGTTAGGTTGGAAGCCTCTCGGTTCACTCGTGCCCACCACTTATTCGTTAGAATGCCCAGCCGAAAACCAGCTTCGTCGTCCCTAACCTCAACTTGATTTTGGCCATTAGAGTGCCGTCGTCGTTTGGCCGGAAGTCGGCTACACCTCACCTAACTGAAATGACACCAACGTGCCCTCCCCGGGGCACCTGTATTGAACACCGTCGCCGCACCTTCCCTTGCTGTAGCCAAGTGCTCGTGGGTTAGGGGCTGCGAAGCAGAAGGGAGGTGGGCTAAGTCGGGCTGGAGCCAGGTCCATTCAGCTTGGTTCCAGCCCGATCCATTCTCCCTTTCACTTGGGGCCCATGGAGGACCATTTTTGCAAAAGGAGAGTTGGGGCCGTCGGTCAGGCCCAACCCTCAAACTGAGCTTGGGCCTGGCCTTTTCGGGCGGGTCGACCAATCCGCCCCCCAACTGAACTGAAGCTGACCCGCGCCGGTTGTTAGACCAAGGTTAGGTCAAATGGGACTCGACCCGGTTTGCAAAAAAAAATTCAAAAAAATTAAAAATTAAAAAAATATATTAAAAAAAAATTAAAAATAAAAAAATTAAAAATTAAAAAAAATTTAAAATAAAAATATATTTTAAAATTTTAAAATTAAAAAATTAAAAATTTCGAAAATTAAAAATGTAGGATTTGATCAAGAATTGCCATGTCTTGCCTTTTTAGAGTAATTGCGCCTTTATTTGCTCATATATTGATTTTATTGCATGTTTAATTTGAATATTTTATTATGTTTAATTACATGAGTTAAAGTTTACTATAATTAGAACTTTGGTTGCAAATTGTTACTTTGATGAGAGCGTACCCTCATGATCACCTCATATGTTAATGGATAGGTGTAAAATCAATACAAACTGTCTGACAAAAATATTTTCTCTTAAAATGAATAAGATTAGGTACTGAAAGTGCACTAATTGGTCAATTAGTGTAATCAAGTCTCCGATTCTAGATTCTCTAGTTGTGTAGGAAGTGAGGTACACTCTCATATCTCACTTGGTTTTAGCCGATTCTAATAGACTAGTGGCGACTCCTTTTTGCGAAATTCTTAAGAATATCCTAATGTCACGCGAAGTATGAGCTTGAGATAGCCCGTGCCTAGTTATGGGCCTTAAGTCCATCCTTTAGACAATACCCCTAAATCTACTCCATCCCTCGAGGGTAGGTCACGACACTTCCTTGACTATAGTGAATTTTATTAGAAGTTTTACCCTTAAGGAGCATAAATTATAGTGAATTAAGAATTAAATGGAGGATCGAAGTCTCAAGTTCGACAATTGTGAATTAAGAATTAAATTATTGTTGATGAGATTTGCAATAAATCTAAAATTATTATTCAATGCATATATATTAGATAAAAAAGCTAATATATAATGGCAAAGGCACCTAGTTCATTTGGAATTGTCAAACTTGATGCTAGGATTTTCAAGTTGCACATCGGTTGATCGTGCCCTGAACTCGGACATTATCCTAAGAGTTTTCATCGATGGGGGACTCATCTCGACCTATATATTGGTTGCCCAATTTGGAGCTTCTTCAACTTCGTGCTCCAGCCTTGGAAAGGAACGAGAAATAAGCTTGCCGCCAAGTGAACAATAAAAATTGTAAGATAATGCATATCGAAATGTAACCTCTTAGCATATTTTTTGTAGTTTAATATCAACGGAAAACTTCATTCCTATTATGCTTTTTCAGTCTGATATGACAATTAGGACCAAATAAGACAGGTAATTTCATTAGGACAAAAATGAAACACGCAGGCACAAATATCATAAAAAGGCAAAACTTACATGACAGGCGAAGTAATGGGTTTGAGATTATCAGCCACCTGTCGATGCTTCAAGATATCCAAGAAGCACATAAGCATGGAAAGACAACAAATTGAAGTGAACACTTACTTCATCTGGCAAATCATCGTCAATGAACTCCCACCGTTCCTTCTAAAGGTTTAAAGTTTCTCTGTCCTAGTCATCGTACAAGACCTACAGTCCCAATCAGGCCACATATATTTACCACAATATCAAAGAACATGCAGTAGCAAGATCTCAGAGTTAAGGATAAGAGGTAGTAGCACATAGAGCAAGAGACGCTTGCTCAAACAGTGACAAAATTCTGAAGAGTTAGCTATCAGATGGGACTCGAGGATAAAAAGAACTGATCTACATAATGCAGATACATCCAAGAAGCTAACTGAGCTAATCAAAACAAATGGTAGGTCACAGTTGCAAAAGCTTCTGAAGATTATGATAGTCAGCTAATCTCATGCTTTTCTGTTATATGGTCGTAAGATTGAATTCGGTCATCATAGAACCTCTAAAACAACCAATTAGGAATAGGAAGAAAATGACATAAACAACCCTCGCTGCAGTAGACCATCACTGAAGCAACAGCAGCAGCTGGCCATCATTGAAGGAACAACAGTGGCAAGTGCAAGAAGGAGATGAGAATTGAAAAATGACATGGTCAACTGTGACAGAAACAAAGCATCCCAAGTGAGGCTCACATCTCATCCAGTGGCCACTAGACCTTTATTCTGCGACCAATTAATCCATTGGCAAGCACCCTAGACTCCTGAAAATTGTTTCAGAAAATACATGACTTCATGAAGAAAATGAAAGGCGCAAAGGCTATGCCACCCGACAATTAGGAAAAAGTAAGAAATTCAGCAGAGCTTGGGTAGATGCTTCGGTCTTATAACAATGATAATGTTAGTAATAAAAATTGAAGAAGGCATACTTAATAATATAGCGACAAAGAATGTGATAGATTTATAATATCAGATCCAATCAGTGTACGAAAAGTATACTGCGACAGTTATAATCATAACCTTGAGGTGCCTTTACCAGTTTTGTTTTCTCCTTTCATTGGCAGCTTCATTTTTTTGTCTCCTAGATCAATGGGAAGCAGAGCTGCCTCACCTCGCATAGACTCCGTATTTGACTGCACTGTAGTTCTTCTGTTTATTCTAGAAACTGTAGGTGTAGCTGAAAGATCAACTCTGCTTCAGGAGATCCTTCTTTGGTGGGGTTCTTTAGTAGTTAGACCCTCTTTGTACAGCCAAGAAAGATCATATCCTTCCTCAGTTCTCACGAGTGAATTGGGTTTTGGTTCCCTTTTCCTGGAAAATATTGAATCCCTGGAGTGTAGGATATTAGCAATGCCGTGTTTAGGAGAACCATTAAAATTTGAGATCAGTTTCTCTCCCAATTTCCAACCGGAAGGTGCTACTTTCTGCAAGATGGTATATTCCTTATTAGAGAATGAACAAATCAAAGCCAAGTTAAAACAGCAGAAACATATACAAAATGACAGTAACCTCATTCTCCTCCAGCACATTAGCCAGGAGATGGATAAGAAGATCTGAGCTGATATCTTCACTTTCAGCGAGGATGTTGGCCATTATTTGTTCCATCGCCCAGTATTCATCAGCAGATGGATTTGACCTTAATAAAAAAAGCACCCATCAAAATATAAGAGAGCATCAAAAGGTAAAACGCTAAATTGTCAAAAGATAAAAAGATGCTGAGAACTATCATTTATTAAAGTCATAAGAGTGTTGTTGCAGTCTGTCGTAACAAAACTGTTAAGCCAAGTTATAATCCAACTACGACAAAGCCATTTAGGTACCATTATTTTTCCCTGCCCTGGAATTAATGCCAAGAGCTTGCACAGATATCACTAAATCCCAATCTCTCTTGTAGAGGTAGCAGTGTAACACCTTACATAAAAAGTCCTTGCTACACCAAGCAGAGCATTGAGTTTAGCAGGAGATTCTTCAACAAAATTGAAAGGTTTAAAGTACCAAAACAAAACCAACATGAAATGGTTGAAAGATTCATCCAATCATGAAAGGCAAACTAACTTATAAATGAACACTGATCTTCAAGGAAACTCATCCGTGATTAACTAACTACAAATACCATCTTTTTGAGTCATGAGAAAGGTTACTAGACAGCAAGACAAGCGAAATTATGATAATCCTGAAAACTAAAATGAAACTCAAAAAAGCAATTTCCATTAACTACTGTTATTGGTCAAAGGTTAAGAAAGCCATCCTTTTCTTATGATATCTTGTAAACTATCATGTGAAAAGAAAAAGAAGGGAGCGTAAAATGTTACTGATAAAAATATTAGCTAGTAAATATCCAGAAATGTGGGCACATATGAAGAATTTGCGCCTCACAATCAAGGTCAAGCATTAGCAGGCATGCCTTCACCCTTGCAATGTAATGAAAGGGCCTTTTCATAACACCGTGTCGACAGTTGAGATAGCTTGGAAAGAGCCTCCACGATCAGTTTAAAAATTTCCTGCCCAAGAATGGATACTGAAGAAACTGTGAAAGAACAAAATTTTATCTAGAGAGGAGTGAGTTCATCATATTAGAAAATCTCCAGAGTTTTGTTTTATATACCTTCAATTGATCTTCATTATATGGTTGTACTGGCGATGCCATCCTCAGAATCTCACTGAGGCAAGATGCCACTGTAACATCCTCATTACAATGTTTGAACAGAGCTTCAGCTATGAGACCCTTCATGCCAGGAAGAAGGGCATCTTGGAGGAAGTCCAGTAGTTCTTGCTCCATATTCGCCAAGACATCATCAGCATTCTATGTAGGGGAAAGTGTAGATGAAAGCAAAAGTCAGGTTCTATATCTAAATAAACAAAAGTAAAGAGTACAGAAATGTTTCTGGAAACGTAGAAAGAGAACACTCCTTTCAGATGCTCCAACAATTGGTGATGATTGTCCTTTAAGAGGTCAAACAAAGGGGGGCGGGAAAGGATAAAACTAGAGATTTTACTTCCTAGCTCATGGTAGCACAAGAAAATCATCCAGTGGATGGAGAAGTGGACAGCAAAGAACACCAAGTACAAGGAGCAATGCTCAAACAATATCCATTTAACTCGCTCAAAGTAGTATGCTGAAACCAAAGTTCTATAGTTTAGCAAGGAGTTTGAAAGCCGTCATATGAACTCACTCTCCTGTTCCAAATGAACTAGATGCCTTTGCGCATAACCACCAAATGGATAAGCATATATAGACCAACTAAAACAACAAAGATGGCTGATGAGCAAACTGATGAGAAGCCCAAAGACAGGAGATCAATCATCCCCCAAACAAACATCAACCATCCTCAAGCATTCAAATTTATCCCAATGAAACACAAATAAGAAATCCCAATGCAAGTTAAGCTTTATGGCCCCGCAAATCATATATGCATGAATAGGTAAATTGAGGCAGCATACATCAAGAAGAGTGAGGAGTTCATCAACAGGAGAGGGGGCATTGAGGAGGCCATTTCCAACCAATCTAAGCTGCACTGCCAAAGTCCTCTCGAATGAAGAAGATGACACCATTTTTTTCTCTTTTTACTTTGGGTGGCCACACACGCTATACAGCTCAAACAAACACGGAGAGTACTAGTATTCTCTTGCAGATTTGCAGAGAGTAATCAGAAACTCATCTACAAATTTATAGGGAAAAAAAAACTTGGCAATTCAGAGGAAGAAATGGAAACACGGTAAGTTTCCACCTATGCTATGAACTTGGTCTTATCCCTTAGGTTCTGATTTAGCTATCAATTTTGGTCTCTTGGTTGGACTTTGACTGTGTGCTCTTTGCTATCGTGACAAAAAATGAACATGATAGTTAGAAATGTTATCATCCTGGAAATCTAAGTGTCTCTAGGCTTTAAACTAAATGTCAGAGTAGTTTTCTGCTAAAAGGCTGTCTCTGATTCTTTAAACCTAATTGATAAAATAGAGTCCCCTCATTCTTTTTTGAGACCTCCAGTAATACCCGTCTCTCTCACGTGAAGAGCAGCTACAAGGATAAGGCAAAAAGCTGCAAAATCCAGCAACAGAGACCCATGAAGTCAAACGAAAGACCAAAAATGGAAGCTCTCAGAGAAATACTTCAGAGAAAAGAAATGGCACGATTGGGAACTCTCTCTCCTCTCACATCGCCCTCAAATGATTCGTTGATTTTTTTTTTCCTACTCACAATTTTTGTTTGTCTTGTTGAATGATGTTGTTAGAGATGGATTTGGGGAGGCGAAGTGCAGGGGGAAGAGAGGTTTTTCTTTTGGGTCATTAGAGAGAAGAAAAAGATGGAAAAATTGTAGTCATAGAGTAAAGAAAAACAGATGATGGAAAACTTGGAAAAGTTTGTGAGAATTAGGACGCGTTTGGTAATATTTCTGTTTAAAAATTGTTCCAGGGAACAGAAATAGAAAAAAGTGTTTCTATTCCGGGGAACAATTTTTGAATAAAAAAAACGCGTTTGGTAAACTTGTTCGGGAATAAAAAATGAACAGAAACACGTTTGGTAAATTTGTATTCTTTTTTGTTTCTTTTAATTTTTTAATATTTTTCTGTTTTTTTTTTTTTTTCTTTTTTTTTTTTTTTCTTTTTTTTCTTCTTTTGGTTGGTCGCCGGCTTCGGCCATGGTCGGCGACCGGCCGACGAGGGCCGGCGGCCTCGCCTTGGCTAGGTGAGCTCGCCTAGCCTTGCCCTGTGCCGGTGAGGCTCGGCCTCGCCTTGGCTGGGCGAGCTCGAGCTCGAGCTCGCCTAGCCACCGATGGGGCTTGGCCTCGCCAGGCCACCGCCAAGCCGGTGAGCCTCGTCGGTGGTTGGGCGAGCTCGGGCTTGCCAGGGGCCGGCAACGCTCGGCCTCGCCGGGGGCCGGCGACACTCCGGCAAGGTCGCTGGCCCTCGACGGCGTCGCCGGCCATGGCCGAGACCGGCTATTGACCAAAGAAAAAAGAAAAAGAAAAGAAGAAAAAAAAGAGAAGAAAAAGAGAGGAGAGAGAAAATTTGCTCTTAAAAATTGTTCCAGAAACAAGAAACACGTTTTTTTTTCTTGTTTTACATTCCAAATGTGTTCACAGGAACAAAAAAATAGATTTGGAACAAAAACGCAAACAAACGCGTTTCTGTTCTTTTTTTGTTCTCTTGAACAAAAAAACAGAAATTTTGTGTATAAACAGAAATAAAGAACATTAACAAACAGGCCGAAAGGGGTATCTTAAGAAGTTATAAATCTAAGCTTAAGAACTAGGAGTAGTGGTCCGACTAGATTGGCCTTGCTTCGAATAGATTAAGAACTAAAAATCTGAGCTTAGCCTTTGAAAACAGCCTCCATCAAAGGTAATATTGAAGTGGATTTCATGGGTTGCGTCCGTATGAAATGCAATGATAAAAAAAAATATCATAGTCACGGTCCCATTAGAGATTGTTCTGTAATTCATGGTGCCAATGAAACAGATTATTTTGATCAACTTAGTTTTTCCACCATAACAAACAATGCAAAGTTTTAGGATAGTAGCATTGGGTACTTAATCTTGTTTCCAATGAATATGCTAAATTACTTAACAAAAAATAAGTGGGTATCTTAAGAAGTTATAAATGCAATCACCGCATAGGAGTCCAACACATCAATTTGCTAATCAATTTTGCAAACCTTTTCCCCCTTAAAATTGACTTTAATTAACAACTATTTATGAGTGAGAGAACTTATACAAACTATATAATAAATGAAGATATTTTTTTAATCAAATGATATATAGATAGTTTACTAGTTTTTTTCTATAATGAAAATGATTGTTGGGAGAGAAAAGGTAAAAAAAAAAAAAAAAGACAGGGAAAGCAAGAAAGAAATAAATAAAAGGGTTTCTAAAGGTTTTCATAAAAAATTCAGAAAATTTATAAAAATCAGAAATCTTCAGAAAAAAACTAAAAATTAGCTTTTTCAGTGGTATTTTTCATAAAGAGCAAAAGAAAAATCCATACAAAATTGAAATCCAATTGATTAAGCCTTTAGGGTTTTCCATACAATTCTTTTGGATGACTTTCTTTCTTTTTAGAGATGATGCACAATAATATTAAAAGATAATAAATAATAAAAATAATAATACAATTTAAAAATTCAGAAAATTCATGAAAATTTGAGAAAATTCATAAAAAGAAATTTTTTGAAAAAGATAAAAATTAGATTTTTGAATAGTTTTTCGTAAAGAGCAATGAAAAATCCTTAAAAATTTGAAACCCTATTGAATAAGCCATTAGGTCTTTACTATATGATTTGTTTAGATGCTTTTTTTTTTTTTTTTTCCATTTAGAGACGATGCTAGTTAATATTAAAAGATATAAATAATATAAAAATAATTCAAATTTTGAAAATTTAAAAAATCAGAAATATTTAGGAAAGAACTTTAAAATTCACTTTTTGAGTGGCTTTATCATAGGAATTTTTGGATGCCTTATTTTTATATATATTTTTTTTATAGATGATACTAGGCAATATTAAAAAATAAAAAAATATCAAAATTTTTAAAAATTCATAAAAAAATTCATAAAATTCATAAATATCAGAAATCTTTAGAAAAAAACTTTAAAAATGAGCTTTTTGAGTAGTTTTCTCCTAAAGAGTAATAAGATTTCCTTAAAAGAAATTAACGATATTAAAAATTAAAAATTGAAAAATTAAAATTCAGAAAAGTCATTAAAAATTTCAGAAAATTCATAAAAATTAGAACTCTTTAAAAAAATCTTAAAAATTAGCTTTTTGAGAAGTTTCCTCATAAGAATTAAGAAAACATCCTTAAAAAAATTGAAGCCCAATTGAATAAGCCTTTAGAGTTTTGTGATATGATTTTTTGGATGCATTTTTCCTTTTAGAGACAATGTTAGGTAGTATTTAAAGATAATAAATAATTAAAAAAATAAAAAATAATTAAAAAATCATAAATTTCATAAAAATTTAAAAATTTTAGAAAAAAAACATTAAAATGAGCTTTTTGAGTAGTTTTCTCTTAAAGAGTAAATAAAAAACCCTTAAAAAAATTGAAACCCAATTGAATAAGCCTTTAGACCTTTACCATAGGATTTTTATTTTTATGTCTTTTTTTTCTTTTTAGAGAGGATGTTAGGTAATATTGAAAAATAATAAAAAATAATAAAAAAAATTAAAGTTAAAAAATTCATGAAAGATTCAGAAATTCATAAAATTCAAAAATCTTTAGAAAAAACATTTTAAAAAAAATAGTTTCTTGAGCAGTTTTCTCTAAAAGAGTAAAGAAAAATCCTTAAAAAAATTGAAATACAATTGAATAAGCCTTTGGGTTTTACCATAGGATTTTTTTGGGTGCCTTTTTTCTTTTTAGAGACGATGCTAGAAAATTTTAAAAGATAACAAATAATAGAAAATTAATAAAAATTTAAAAGTTCAAAAAATTCATAAAAATCGGAAATCTTAACAAAAAAAAAAAAAAAACTTAAAATTACCTTTTTGAGTAGTTTTCTTTGAAAGAGTAAAGAAAAATACTTAAAAAATTGAAATCCAATTGAATAAGCCTTTTGGGCTTTGCCCTAGAATTTGTTTGAATGCCTTTTTTTTCTTTTCAAAGACGATGCTGGTAATATTAAATGATAATAATTAATAGAAGAATAATAAAAAATAAAAAATTCAGAAAATTCTTAAAAATTCAAAAAATTCCTTATAATTAGAAATCTTTAGAAAATAACCTTAAAATTAGCTTTTTGATTTGTTTTCTCCCAAAGAATAAATAGAAAATCCTTAAAAAAATTGGCATCCAATTGAGTAAGCCTTTAGGGCTTTATTGTAGGATTTTTTTGGATGCCTTCTTCTTTTTAAAGATGATGCTAGGTAATATTAAAGGATAATAAATAATAGAAGAATAATATAAAATTTAAAAGGTCAGAAAGTTTTTTTGCAAGTAGAACAAAATACTCTAATCTTCAAACCATTTATAGTTTTATCTTTAAACCTAATTGATAAAATAGAGCTCCTCATTCTTTTTGAGAGGTCTAGTAGTACTTTTCTTTCTCGCATGAAGAGCTTTGCTTTACCAACTTGGTAGCTTCTATTTACTCCCAAATCCTAACTTAAACCCAAGCCTCTCCTCCATATAATAATGGTGCAATCAGTTTTCCCTATTCCTTTTGGGTAAGCTTTACCTTTCATCTTCTTCTACTTTACCCTAACCTTAAAGAGCAAACCATCCCACCACTACCTCGTACTTCTATGATCATTTACCAAGGCCATCAAAAGGGAGTAAAGAAATTAGAGTGCTCTCTCTCCATTTAAAACTATACAAATATGGAAATGAAGAAAATCCCAGCTGGTTCATAGAGTAAAGGCGCATTGCTTCATTAATAGCAATCTCCCATTGTCAATTTTTATAAAGCTCTTCTCTTGCTTGCTCTCGCTCCTCTTATGCTGCCCTCAGGCAATTTGGTGAGTTTTTTTTTTTCTACTCACAAATTTTGTTTTCTTGTTAAATGTTGTTGTTAGAGATAGATTTGAGGAGGTGAAGTGCAAGGGGAAGAGAGTTTTTTCTTTTGGGTCATTACAGGGAGGAAAAAGACGGAAAAATTGTAGTCATAAGGTAGTGGAAAAACAGATGACAAAAAACTTGGAAAAGTTAGTGAGAACCAATGGCTAGAAGTAATGGCCCAATTGGATTAGCCTTGATCTAAATAGATAATGAGCTTGGCCTTTGAAAATAACCTCCATCAAGATAATATTGAAGTGGACTTCATGGATTGCGTTCATATGAAATACGATAGCAAAAAGAATATCACAGTTACAATCCCATTAGAGATTGTTCTGTAGTTCATGGTGCCATCGATATAGACTATTTTGATCAACTTGGTTTTTCCACCATAACAAACAATGCAAAGTTTTAGAATAGTAGCATTAGGTATTGAATCTTGTTTCAAATGAATATACTAAATTACTTAACAAAACATAAGTGGGTACCTTAAGAAGTTATAAATGCAATCACCGGATAGGAATCCAATGCATCATTTTGCTAATCAATTTTGTAAACCTTTTTTTCCTTAAAATTGACTTTAATTAACAACTATTTATGAGTGAGATAACTTATACAATCTATATAATAAATAAAGATAATTTTTTTAATCAAATGATATATAGATTGTTTACTAGTTTTTTTCTTAATAAAAATATTTGCTGGGAAAGAATAAGATGATGAAAACAAGACAAAGAAAAAGAAAGAAAGAAATAAGTAAATGGGTTTCTAAAGGTTTCCATGAAAAAATTCAGAAAATTCATAAAAATAAGAAATTTTCAGAAAAAAACTTAAAAATTAGCATTTTGAGTAAGTTTCTTTTAAAGAGCAAAGAAAAATCCTTAAAAAATTAAACTCAATTGAATAAATCTTTAGGATCTTACCATATGATTTTTTTGGATGCTTTTTTTTTTTTTTCCATTTTAGAGACTATGCTATGTAATATTAAAAGATAATAACTAAAAAATAAAAAAATTTTAAAAATTCAAAAAATAATAAAATTTTAAAAATTCAAAAATTCATGAAAATTTGAGAAAATTTATAATCTTAAAGCACAAAATAACTAATTACTTCCAAACCCTAACGTCATTTCTTAAAAAAATAATAATAAGCCTAGAATTAATTTACCGAAAAATATTAAATAATATCATTCATTATTTTAATTTGTTACTCCAAAACTTAGAGGAAAAAAAATTGTTTAAAGAAAAATGGTGCAACTTCTTTCATAGTAAAAGTCTTTTCCCTATTCCTTTTGGTATATTTATATTTTGACCCCTCAAGTATTATAAATTTTTAAAATTACCTTTCATCTTCTTCTACTTTATCCTAATCTTAAAGAACAAACCACCCCACCACCACCCCATACTTCTTATCATTTACCACAGCCATCAAAAGGGAGTACAAATTACAATGCTCTCTCTCCATTTAAAACTATACAAATATGGAAATGAAGAAAATCTCAACTAGTTCATAGATAGCAATCTCCCATTGTCCATTTTTCTGGAGCTCTTCCACGCAGCACCTTCTGGATATTTATGGTTGTCCTATGGTAAACGCTTTCCTCGTCTCTCCTGTAGGTAAGAAACTGAGGTTAATAAAGTGAGACCTTTGGAGTTGTCAGGTGGGCATGGGGCAACTTTATTTTTTAGTTTTATCTTATACTTATAATTATTCTTCTGTTTTTTCCACTCAAAATTGAAAATATAGTAAAGAATTTGTGATCTTCCAAGTTTTCAAAAATCAAGAAAATTAGTATGATATTGAATAATACTTTGGTGGTTATAATTATCGATAGCAATGATGTGATGTGTGAAAAAGTAATCCCTAGAAAAAAGAAAATGCCCAGTGAAAATACAGGTAAAGAAAAGGCAATCATTACTATGAAGAAAAGGCAAAAAGCTGCAAAACCTATTGATTGGGATCCACGTAGTCAAATGAATAATAAAAAATGGAAGCTCTCAGAGAATTCCATTGGGAAAAAAAAGGCACAGTTGGGAACTCATTGCTGGTGTAGAGATAAAGTCTTGCTCATAGTAGCCCTACCTAGTCACCCTCTCTTGCCCACTACGTGAACCTCTACCTACCCCCTCTCTCTTTTGCATCACCCTCGCTCACTCTCACTCACTCTCACTCACCGTTGCCCATTTCCCTCACTCTTGCTCCTCTCGTGCCACCCTTCGATGATTTGGTGAGTCTTTTTTTTTTTTACTACTCGTAAATTTTGTTTTCTTCTTAAGTGCTGTTGTTAGATATAGAATTGGCGAGGTGAAGTACAGGGGGAAGAGAGTTTTTTCATTTGGGTCATTAGAAGGAGGAAGAAGATGGAAAAATTGTAGTCATAGGCTAAAGGAAAAACATATGACAAAAAATATGGAAAAGTTAGTAAGAATTAGGGCGTGTTTAATAACGATTTTGTTCTCGAGAACAATGTTTTATTAGAAATGTTTTTTTTTTTTCGTTCTCTAGAACAATTTATGAATATAAAAATGTGCTTGGTAACTGCACAAAATTTATATTCCCGAAATAGAAATGCGTTTAGTAAAATTATATAATTTGTTGTTTCTTTTAATTTTTAAATATTTTTATTATATTTTCTTTTTTTTTTTTTTTTTTTTTTTCTTTTTCTCTCCTTCTTCCTCCTTTGTGGCCGGTTGTCGGCCATGATGGCCGTCGGCAATCAGCTGGGTGAGGTCCGACGAACTCGCTAAAGCCTCGCTAGGCTAGGGCGAGGTCCAACAAGCTCGCCAAAGCCTCGCCTGGCCATCACAAGGCTTGACCTCACCCAAGCGACTTGAGGTTGACTTCACTAGGCCACTGCTGGGCGATGCCGACTTGGTAGTGGCCCGGCGAGGCCGAGAGAAGGAAATGAAAGAAAAGAAGAGAAGAAAAAAGTTGTTTTTGGGAACAAGAAGTTACTTTTTTCTACTTTTTGTTTATATTCCAAATCTATTCCTAGGAACAAAAATTTTACTAAACACATTTCTATTCATTTTTTCCATTCCATGGAACAAAAGAACATAAATAGTTGTTTCGGAGAACATAAATTATTTTTACCAAATAGAGCCTTAGTGGCTAGGAGTAATGGCCCAACTAAATTGGCCTTGGTCTGAATAGATTATGAGCTTGGCCTTTGAAAAAAACCTCCAATAAGATAATATTAAAGTAGACTTCATGGGTTGTGTTATATGAAATGCAATGGCAAAAAGAATTCACAATCATTGTCCTATTGGAGATTGTTCTATAGTTCATGGTGCCATTGAAATAGACTTTTTGATCAGCCTAGTTTTTCCACCATAACAAACAATGCAAAGTTTTAGGATAGTAGCATTAGGTTCTAAATCTTGTTTCAAATGAATATAATAAATTACTTAACAAAACATAAGTGGGTATCACAAGAAGTTATAAATGCAATCATTAGATAGGAGTCCAATGCATCACTCTGCTAATCAATTTTGCAAATCTTTTTTCTCCTTAAAATTGAATTTAATTAACAACTACTTATGAGTGAGAGAACTTATGCAAGCTATATAATGAATGAATATAATTTTTAATTAAATGATATATTGATTGCTTACAATTTTTTTGTTAATAACAATGATTGTTGGGAAAGAAAGAGACAACGAAAAAAATACAGAAAAAGAAAGAAAGAAATAAGCAAAAGGGTTTCTAAAGGTTTTCATTAAAAAAAAAAATCAGAAATTTTCAGAAAAAAATTAAAATTAGTTTTTGAGTATTTTTCTTTTAAAGGGCAAAGAAAAATCCTTAAAAAATTAAGTCAATCGAATAAGTCTTTAGGATTTCACCATCGATTTTTTTGGATGCCTTTTTTTCTCCTTTTAAGAGACAATGGTAGGTAATATTAGAAGATAATAAATAATAAAATAATAAAAAATTTAAAAATTCAAAAAATTCATGAAAAATTTAGAAATATTTTTTAAAAAAAAATTGAGATTTTTTTTTGAATTTTTTTGGATCCCTTTTTCTGTCTTTTTGAGATTATGCTAGGTAATATTAAAAGATAATAAATAATAAAAATTAAAAAATAAAGAATCAGAAAATTCATAAAAATCAGTAATCTTTAGAAAAAAAACTGAAAAATTAGCTTTTCAAGTAGTTTTCTATTAAAGAGTAAAAAAAAAAAAAAAATCCTTAAAACATTGAAAACCTATTGAATAAGCCTTTAGGGTTATATAATTGGATTTTTTTTTTTTGGAAGCTTTTTTTCCTTTTTAGAGACAATGCTAAGTAATAGTTAAAGATAATAAACAATAGAAAAAAATAATAAAATTTTAAAATTTAGAAAGTTAATAAAAAAATTCAGAAAAATCAGAAATCATTGGAGAAAACTCAAAAATTAGCTTTTTGAAGAGCTTTCTTTTAAAGAGTAAAGAAAAATCCTTAAAAATTGAAACCCTATTGAATAAGCCTTTAGGCTTTACCATAGGATGTTTTTGGATGCCCTTTTTATTCTTTTTCTTTTTAGAGACAACGCTAGATAATATTAAAAGATAACAAATAATATATAAATATAAAAAAATTTAAAAATTCAAAAAACTCACGATAGTCTTGAGATCAAGAGAAAAAAAGATAAATTATTATGGAGGAAAATGAAGAAAATCTTGTTCCTACTTTTGGCAATCAAAGGAACACCTGTTGAAAATCGACTCTCAAAAGAGATGAGTATCTCATCTCAACAAAAAAATTGAAAAATAGACGAAATGAACAAATTCTCAAGCACCTACATTCAAAAGTTTTTGTACGCTGCAGGAAGGAATGCGAATGAAATAGGCTCTCCTCCCATTGCCCGGTTTGTACCACCTCGGCTATAATTGAACAAAGCTTTTCTTCGGCCATCCGGAGTACTACTTGTGCGTTCAAGTCAAGAGAACCGACCTGACCCTATTGGATCGAGTTGGTTTGAAAATAGGGCTAACTTTAAGGCTTATTCGAAATTAATTAAATAAGCCCATGAAGATATCCTCAATAAATTTTAAAGCCCACTGCCAAGCTCAATTCGGACCCCCTAAGGCAGACACCCCAATTGATCAGAATTGATTTGTATCCAAGCCCAACACAATCTAATTTAGCCCAGAATCTAAACCAAAAAATCTAAGCCCAAATTTAAGTAATAGCCTAACTAAGCCCATTTCCTTGCCATTCTTTCTTCCATGCGATTTCCTCAATCTGCCATCCCTCCTTTCCAGCAAACACAAGAACCCAAAAGCTAATGCAATATCCAAAGATGATTTACACGAATCAAAGGGAATATTACCTTAACAAAAGTCGTTGCTGGAATCATGAAATGCAGAGCACCAGAATACAACAATGAGCTAACACTAAGGGCACTGAAAGCCTTATAATGTAATCTCATGAAATTGAGGCAGAATAAACGGATCAAAGGTTCCCGTAGGGATTTAAGCGTGCTGTTAAGGATTCAATGGATAGGTTTTAGGAAGGTTCTTCTTAAATACTCTTGGGACTTCATTGAAATATTTTGACATGAGAACAAGGACTAATTTCAAACACGATTTCGAGCCAACAACAATCCATAGTGCACAAGCAAAACTTGAAGCAAACTCAGATTCAGATTATTTGCGTTCAACATGAATGAACACAGAGCAAAAAGTCCTGGTCTCGGTTGAACCGAGGCCGGGTGTAAGAAACCATCGAACACAAAGAGGGAAGCATCAGCTTGGTTGCCGAAGGTGGCCCTACCCGCCTCAAGGCAGCGAACAGAGGGTGAGATTAGAAAGATCGGTTTTGTGATTTTTCGGGGTATTAATACAATTTAATAGAAACTAATGGAGAGTAAATTTATCACAAATATATCATGTTAGGATTTTTGTTGGTCGAAAAATTAGTTTTGGAAAATTTATGGCGGTTAAAAAATTAGTTTGAGATAAATTTGTCATAGATGTACTTGTTTAACAATTTTTGTGGCATTAATCCTAAAAATTAGGGATGGAGCCTAACCCTAAATAAAAGGTATCATTAACATAACGCGCATTTGCATTATAGATGTTTGAATTTCTAAGATGAATTATCCCTGATCTGAAATAAGGATACATGAGTAGATTTGAAGAGGCGAAATGAAGAAAGAGATCGTGGCCAGCCAGGAGGAGATTTGACGATATATTTGACCGGAAATCATGACAAGAGGGCGGAAATTCTAGGATGTTGAAGGAAATTTTTGCACAACAAATATTATTGAAAAATAAGTATTTTCATTCATAGATTCAACCAAACAACTCATTAATACTTTTTCTTTTTGTATGGCAAATGATTGAACAGGAAAAAAAGTGAGATGACAGGGCCCTCAATCAATGTATTTATTGCAAGAGAAATAATTTTGTAGGTTTCCTACATAAATTTCTAAATCATAACTGATGAATTCATTTCATTAATGAACTACTTCCCTCGAGCTATATAAGTTCTCATCCGTAGATCAATTGCATCACCAAACAATCAACAATCTCACACAATTTTCTAACCCTCCTATCCCCAAAAGACCATAATGGCAACGGCCAAGAACTTGTCTGCTCTCATGATCCTCTTGGTCGTCCCTGTTGCATTGCTTCCTAAGGCTACTTTCGCCAAAGGTCAGAAACCTTGATTGCGGAAAGGGAATAAGTAAGGATTGCGGTCTGGATTCTATCAAATCATAGTCCTCGCTGACACCTTTACACCCACCAATGAATGTTGTCACGAGCTCTTGAAAGTGGGGAAGAACTGCCACAACCAATTTGTGGAGTTGAGCGTCTCGAGCCACAAGCCGATTAAGGGGACAATATCTGAAGTCTATAGGAGGAGCAATGAGACATGGAACAACTGCGTTGCGGCTCTCAGTCCTATATCCCCTCCGGAGCCTACTCATTAAGAGCTATTCCTATTTTATAGTACAATAAACGTGTAAAATAATAAGAACGAAAGAATTGTAGTTTTTCTATTGGATTTTGCTCAAATTTTTTATTTTATTTTTTTTGCCTCTTAAGCCTTATGGTTAACTATCATGGAAGCACGCTTGTGGATGAATCGGTGTTTAATGTGCTTATTAAACTTGTAATTTTTTAAAATGATTTGCAAAATACAATATGCCCTTAAAATGATTGTCGTGAAAATCTCGATGATTCAATTACGGACACAAGGTACCAAAATGACAATAAAATTATATTAGTACCGGTCGACGAGAATTTTCCAATTTAGTGGAGTCACCCACGATTGGCTACACATCTCAGTCGAATAGACATATCTCTGATCTCAAATCGATTTTATACTGTGCCGTAATGGCCTCTAAAAATGAGCACGGTCGAGAAGTCGATTCCTGATCTAAAATTTTCAAGTCTATTGCCTTAAAATTCCTTAATGGCTTCCTTGGATAGTCTAGTTATCTCAAGAGTGATTAGCTTTGAGAATAGCCCTATAGATGCGTCAATGAAATGCTCGATTAATTCAATAGAAAACAGGGTCGAAAATGTGGATATCACAACTCTTCCCCTTTTATAAAAATTTCGTCCTCGAAATTTAAACCTTTACCAATTCTTAAAAAAAAGGTAGGGGTATCGTCGTCTCATCTAGTCTCACTTTCCTCGGTTGCTTCTTCAGTCTTGTAGCGTTGTCAGACCACTTTGACTAAAGGGACTATCTTGGTTCACCGAATCCAATCTTTTTGATTCACAATCTGAATCGGGCTATCCACGTACGACACTTTGTCGTCCATGTCTAATTCTTCCAGACTTAGCACATGAGTCGGGTTAGGCTCAAACATCCTTTACCTCGACATGTGAAAGACGTCATGCACTTGCGCCAATCTTGACGGTAATGCAAGACGATACGCTAGGTTCCCGATTTTTTTCAAAATCTCAAAGGAACTTATGTACCTCGGTTTCAATTTTCCCCTTCCTTGCTAAAGCACAAGGTATCCCTCATTGGTGACACCTCCAAAAAGATGTAATCACCAATTTGGAACTCTGAGGGCCTTCAATGCTCAACGATTCAACTATTATGGCGATTCTGAGTGATCTATACTCTGGCACTGATCACGACATCCACTGACTGCTAGACCAACTCTAGGCCTGAAATCTTTCTTTCTCTGGCTTTATCTCTGCAACTGAAGTTCTGCACACTCTGCTATGTTCTGTCTCAAAAGGAACCATTTGACTGTTTTGTTGAAACTGGGAACCTTGATTCTAGATTTGATATAAGTTCGTCACTGGTACTCCATGTAGACGAACTGTCTGACACACATACAATTCTACATGCCCATTCCATTCAAGATCCTTCCATATGGCGATAAAGTGGGCCAACTTCATCAGTTTGTCGACCACTACCCAAATTGAATCATTACCCCTCCGTCTCATCGGTAAGCCTGTCACAAAATCTAACGTGACATACAACCATTCCCTCTCGGGAATCTTGAGAGGTTGTAAAAGTCTTCTCGGTTTGCATTATTGAACTTCCACTTACTGACACATCTGACACTTGTAACTTGTCTAACAATAACTATCTTCATATCGGTCTACCATTCGAGCTGACGTTGGTTCTGACTTACCCCGCACTGTATGATCGAATTCTGCAACTGCTATCGTAACTTCCTGACCAAGTCTCTTCGCTGAGTGTTACATTGTTAGATACACCCAATCACCCTCGGAACTTGAGTATTCCATCCTCAGAAATTTAGAGAGTTAGCCTCTCTCTTATCAGTATCCTCTTGCAGGATTTTCTGTACATCTAGATTTGTTAGTTAGAGTAACTTGATTTTGATCTGAACATCCGGTTCAATTCTGAGGGTGGCCATAAGACTCGAAAGGTGGCCTACCTCAAATTTGAATACCAAATCTCAAGTTCTCTTGATTAAGTTCCACTCCTTAATTAGTATATGAACAGATGAAGACTTTCGACTCAAAGCATCGGCGACCTTATTCGCCTTTCCCAGGTGATATAAATATCACAGTCGTAGTCCTTCAGCAACTCCATCCATCATTGTTGTCTCATGTTCAACTCCTTCCGGGAGAACAGGTATTTGAGACTTTGATGGTCCGTGAAGATCTGAAACTTTCCCCTACACAAGTAGTGTCTCCAAATCTTCAATGCAAAGATAATTGCCGTGAGTTTTAAGTCATGCGTCGGATAGTTCAACTTATGAGGTCTCAATTGACGGAAAGCGTACGCAACAACCCTACCCTATTGCATCAGCACGCAACCCAGTCCTTTAAATGATGCATCACTATAGATCTCGAATTCTCCAGGACCAGATGGAATTGTCAGCATAGATGCGGTAGTCAGCTTTTCCTTAAGCTCTTGGAAACTACTCTCACACTTGTCTGTCTACACAAATTTCTCATCTTTCTTCAGAAGTCTTGTCTATGGTGACGCCAATGATGAGAACCCTTCCATGAATCGTCTGTAATACCCTACTAAAACCAAAAACTTATGATCTCTGCCACTGTAGTCAATCTTGGCCAGTTGATCACGGCTTCAATCTTGCTCGAGTCCACTGAAATTCCTTCACTTGAGATCACATGCCCTAAGAAAGTAACGCGAGTTAACCAAAACTTGCACTTGCTAAACTTAGCATACAATTAATGAACTCTCAGTTTCGGCATCACTAGTCTTAGATGACTCTCATGCTCTTCCTCATTTCTTGAATACACCGGAATATCATCAATGAACACGATCACAACTGATCCAGATATTCCATGAACACTCTATTAATCAAACCCATAAAAGCAGCAGTAGCATTCGTCAATCCAAATGGCATCACTGTGAACTCATAGTGACCATATCGAGTATGAAATGCTGACTTAGGAATGTCCTCTTTCCTAATCCTCAGCTGATGATATCCTATCCTCAAGTCGATCTTTGAGAAAATCGACGCTCCTTGAAATTGATCAAACAAGTCATTGATCCTTGGTAATGAACACTTTTCCTCTATCGTCACTTAATCGGGTTGACGATAGTCAAAGCATAGGTGTAATGGACCATATTTCCTTTTTCTCAGGTAAAATTGACGCGTACAAATTTCTTATTCGGTAATTCTCGCATTTGCACTATAAGATCTTTCAACTCAGATAACGCCATTCGGTAAGGAGCCTTAGAGATTGGCTCTGTCCCGAGTGCTAGCTCAATCACGAACTCTATTTCTCTTTATATTTTCCCAGTTGTTAACTCGATCACAAGTTCTATTTCTTTCTCTGTCGACAGGCCTGACAATTTCTTTGACAACAGATATAGAAATTCTTAGACTACTGAGATGTCCTCAACCTTTAGTTCTCCAATCTATCCTACCTATGACAATCGCCAAGCAACATTGGCAACCTCCGTCTAACAAACGGGTTGTCTTCAGCCAATGAGATTAATGAAATCAAAGATTCTTTTGACTCCCAATAACCTCAACACTTTCATATGCTAATGAACTAAACTGGATTATTCCATGACCATAATTCACTACTACAAGATGCTCCATGAGCCCACTCCACTCCTGTAGCGTCCAAATTACATTTCAGCAACTAGTCGATCACGACTATAACTAGTGGTTCCCCTTTCTTCCATTTTATTTCAACAATTAAAGTTCTACCAACTCAGCACAAAACTCTGCTGCGCTATTATGATAAAATCACCTCCAACACATTCTAGTCATTCTCGGACATTGGATTTATCTGTGTTTCCTTCTACAAATCTAACACCTATTTGGTGAGTCTTCTATCTCCTGTCAAGTGACAGCATGCACTCTTTCTGGTTGTCCTATCGGTCTGCTAGGACCACTCCTGACCAGACAACTCTGTTGGCTACACTCCAAACAATTTCTCGTCCTAGGAATGACATAAGACCGATCTCCATCACCACATCCGGAAACAACATGATTCATTTGACTCGGTGTTGACCTGACTGTCCCACCTTTCCTATTGGGTGGAATAGGATATTTTTCTCTCGACCTTGGTCTTTTCCTTGACCGATTTCCATCTCCGCCTAAACTAGATCTATACCTCGACTTAGATGTAATGGCTCGTTCCCAGATCACATCTCCACACTGGACCTCAGCAGGTGTGGCAACAGCGGTGGTTGCGGCACCGACGGTAGCTCGATCCTGAGCTCGCTAGCTCAACCGATTACCAAGGAACACTAGCGCCTAAATGATCTCACCGAACCTAGGATTGCTCGGTGCTACAATACTAGTACCAACCTACGGCGGTACTCTTACTCTCGTGCTGGCCTAAGTTGGCACTCAAGCTCAACCACCTCGGGCACTAATCGACGTCAGTGTTCTACCCCGAGTCAAAGAGGCTACTGCCCTCTTACTAGGAGTCCTCAACTCCTGACTACTCAAGATTCAGCCTTTACACTGAAACCTGTCTTCCAAATCCACATTGGATTAGAAGATGATCGATTCACACACGACAAACAATTCTAGCATCCAGCTAACACAAACATGTACTAGCATGAATTTAAAGGCCTTTCTTACTACTATCCCAAGACCCATTGCTCCTTATCACTCCAATCTTGAACTTCGCTCTGATACCACTTAAACGGGATGTCACGCCCCGATCCTCAGTCACATGCCCATCCTTCATCTTTGGTTGATTTTAAAAACGATATCCCAGGATGTATTGCCGACCCTTTTCATTTTTGATATGCACATGCGGAAGCAATTATAATCCCCAGATAATAAAGCAATGAGATAGAAAAGTAGGGCCATATTTTTCATATTGAAATTCACAACCAAACTTTTATACAATCACACCTCAAAGTATTTTACTATACTATTAACAAAGGTCTAGTCTCACATTCAACCACCTATAAACAGGGTTCACAAAAGAGGATGGGATCTCAATTTTCATCCAGGTCATACACGGGATCATCATCGGGGTTCTCCTCCAGGTACTCCTCTTCGGGTTCTTTCTCCTCAAGCTCCTCATCAGGTTCCTGAAATGGTTATACAATAACCACTGAGACAACGTCTCAGCAAGTTCTACCCCCTAAGACTCGATTAGTAAACCGATATGCTAACTGGGCTGCCTATACACGCACGGGTCAGAGAACTTACCCTGGCCTCAGATTCCACTTGCATATTAGCACAGTTCAATAGGCACCCAAGCAATCACATCATAGATCGATATCTCGATCAATCGACCTAGTCGATTACATGTCAACATGACCTTTCCCCGGTCATTTCAATTCAATCAATCAATTCACGACATCAGATCAAGCAATGATCAATCGACTTAGTCGATTACATGTTAGTCGGACCATTTCCAGGTCATTTCACTCGTCATTATATGACATCCAATTGTATACTCAGTCACGGAGCTACAGTAATGCTCTCGGGCGTTATTCTCGCCAAAGTGACGTATGTGATGGACAGCACTTGTGCGTTTTTTAAGGTGCCGTTTTCACCAGTGATATCCTTAATCATCGAACCACGTATGTCCATAATGATGCATGCAGTAGACAGCACTCGTGTGTTCTTTAAGGTGCTGTTTTCACCAGTGATTTCCTTATCACCGAACCACGTATGTCCATAATGATGCATGCAGTAGACAGCACTCGTGTGTTCTTTAAGGCGCTGTTTTCACCAGTGATTTCCTTATCACCGAACCACGTATGTCTATACTAATACGGGTAATAGACAGTACTCGTGCGTTCTTTAAGGCGCCGTTTTCACCAGTGATTTCCTTATCACCGAACCACGTATGTCTATACTAATACGGGTAATAGACAGTACTCGTGCGTTCTTTAAGGCGCCGTTTTCACTAGTGATTTCCTTATCACCGAACCACGTATGTCTATATCTCGTACCTGATCGGTCTTAGCCAAGAGTATTCCCAGTTCAATCTCACGATTATCTCCACTTTAGGACTCATCAAGGCATTATTAATGCTAAATAACCATACTCAGCCATCTACCAATCAATCGCTCAATTTCACTCACTTTCAATCAATTTAGGAATAATTCCTCAAATTGCACAATCAATTCAATTCAGCACAACGTAGAGCCCAAATAAATAAACTGACTGCACCACGATGATCAGCATAAAATTTTGGTTGTTGGCTATCCCTGCCTAATTTCCGAAAAATAAATAATAAATTAATTAATTTCAAAAATTAATAAATAAATACTAAAAATCCAATTCAGGCTCATAATGCCTAATTGAAGCCCGAGAAGGGTTGGGATAAATCCTGAGATTAGGCTATTCTCTAGCTAAGTACACTAACCACCTAACTAATATGCAATGCAATTAACTAATAATCACTAATAAACCCTTAACATAATTAGCAAACTAAGAAAGCATTAGTGAGCAAAACTCACTTGATTAAAAGCATAGACCGGATCATTGCGATGACGGCGCGACGGCGGTCGAAACTTGAATTCTCGACGGTGTTGACGAACTCTCGGGCCGGGCCTAAACTTGGCACAACAAATCTCAGCCCAACTGAGATTTGTTGCTGAGTCGGGCTGGGCTCACTGCAGACACTGGGCTTGGGCCTTAGAAATTTGATGGGCTTCAAAAAGTTGGGCTTTGGCTTTGCAGGCTTTTGATTTTCGCTGAACTGGGCTGAATTCTTGGGCTGAAGTTGGGCTGCTGAGTTGACGGGTTTCAATTGAATTAAACCACCTTGGGCTGAGCTGCTGGACCGAATAAGGAGCAGCTAGGCTGTGAAGACGTGTGGAATGGCCTGCTTCGCGCGAGAGACGCGGACGAGCGGTGCTGCTTTGTTTGTGAACTGGCGCGGCAGCAACTTCTGTCTTCATGGCGTTGGGGTTTCTTAAACGCTTCAGCAGCTCGGGACTTTGTGGCAGCTTGCAGAAGTTTTACCAAGCAAAGCAGCAAAGCAAGAGATGGTGGAATAGGGCG
The DNA here is from genome assembly GCA_014182515.1 of Eucalyptus microcorys. Taxonomy (NCBI): domain Eukaryota; kingdom Viridiplantae; phylum Streptophyta; class Magnoliopsida; order Myrtales; family Myrtaceae; genus Eucalyptus; species Eucalyptus microcorys. Next base: position 3,453,893 of record CM024568.1, on the reverse strand, counting down.
ATTTGACAGCAAGGAAAGAGAAGCAGCTTCGTGCGTTGCTACAAGCGACAAAAAGACTTGAAGGAACGGTTGGTGAAGGCTACGCGTGGAGAGGGCAAACGTGGGGGAGGACTTGCAGTAGAGGGAAACAGACGCTGGCTGCTTCGGACCGTGAAGCTGGAGTCAACACTTGGGATTTCGATGGAGCCGAAGTTGACTGGCCCGGCTGCTTCGCTGGTTTCAATTTGGTGGGGAGCAGGGTTTAGTGGAGATGCAGCATCAACGTGGAGAGGAAGCTGGCGTCCAGATGGTGGGATTTTGGGGGTCAACCAAGTGGTGTTGGTTGACTAGAGATGGGCGCACGGTGGACGTGGCTTGCAGAGGAGGCTTCGGTGGAGAAAAATTGAAGAAGTAAAGCTAAAAGGAAATACAAGATGAAGAAAATGGCAGAGGCAGTCCACGGGAAAGAAAACTGGAACCGTGGAGGGGAAGTTGAAACATGGGGGCGCGCACGGAAGAGAGAGATGGCAACGGGTGAGCAGTTGGCAATCTTGTTCAAGAAGATTGAAGAAAAATCAACAAGCTTATCCAAAGAATTGAAAGATTGGTCCCCCTAGGCTAGCATAAATATCCTAATGTTCCCTCCAATACTTTCTAGCTTGGAAAACCACAAATTAAACCAAATTGATGCCAAAATGTAGCCCTCAAACCATAGCTCCGAATTTACTCAACTTTGGCTTCGATTTCATCCTCAAATTCTCAAATTCAAAGTCCTATTTTGGAGAAGAAAAAGTTCCCATAAATTCTATAAATTCCCATTAGCACATAGCCCGGCTTGAAAGTCCAAATTTCCTTCAAATGAGCCCATCCGAATTTCCGTTAATTTCCGCAACTTCCGAATCTATTTTCCGTAAAAATCTCGGGATCTCCGAAAATTCTTACGAGGATGAGTCGACATTCCTAAAATAGATTGTGACAGGACAGAATCTTCAATTTCTAAAATCAGACTTGAATTTGCGGTTAATTTCACTCGGGTGCGTTTTTAGCGTGACCTAGGCTACCGAGTAGTTTTCGGAGATTTTTAGTGCAAATGACCCGTGGTCGATTTTTTTCAAGCCACAATGAACCCACTTGATTCGATGGTGACTCTTGATTGTCGTGAAAATATCGAGGATTCAATTCCATAAGCAGGGTACCAAAACGAGAATAAATTCAGACTAGTATCGGTCGATGAGAATTTTTTAATTTAGTGGAGTCATCCACGATCGGTTACACATCTCAGTTGAATAGACCTATCTTTGATCTCAAATCACTTTTATACTGCGCTGTAATGGCCACTAAAGATGAGCACGATTGAGAAGTCGATTCCTAATCGAATTCTCAAGTCTATTGCCTTAAAATTCCTTAATGGCTTCCTCGGATAGCCTAGTTATCTTAAGAGTAATCAGCTCTGAGAACAGCCCTATAGACGCGTCAATGAAATGCCCGATTAATTTAGTAGAAAATAGGGTCGAAAATTTGGGATGACACAAGTAAGGATTGCGGGTCTGGATTCTATCAAATCATAGTCCTCGCCAACACCTTTACACCCACCAATGAATGTTGTCATGAGCTCTTGAAAGCGGGGAAGAACTGCCACAGCCAATTTGTGGAGTTGAGCGTCTCATGCCACAAGCCGATTAAGGGGACAATATCTTATGTCTATAGGAGGAGCAATGAGACATGGAACACCTGCATTGCTGCTCTAAGTCCTCTATCCCCTCTCAAGCCACAAGCTGATAAAGTTGTTACTAGCTTTCGAGTCTAAAAACACAGTCCCATACAAAACTATAAAGAAAATGTCACTTTAATTGTTATGATTTTAACACAACCTTTTGAAATAAATACCTAAGCGATCAAAAAAATTAATAGCTGGTTTAATAAGCATACATTCATCACTAATAATCACACGAATACGTAGCTGAAACCGGTCAATCTAGCATACTATTATATAACGCTACGTAAAGAGGACTTCTTACTTATAAGGTCCTCTGACAAATTAAATCCGGGATAGTTGTTTTTATTTAAGACTCTATCAATGGATACATGTATAAATTAATAATCTTATATAAATCTTACTTTGAATCTTTTTAATCTTGTAAGCAATCATAAAAAAAAAAAAAATTCAAATCTCGAAATATATTTCTCTGTTTATATATGCACGTATCCAATTGCTCCATTAGTAATTTCTTTCTTTCGGTTAACTGATAGTTGAGATAGCCTATACTGGACGATTTGGCGAAACCTTAAAATGTTAACTGTATGTTCATGCGAGAATGCGGGTACACTTTTGCTACTCATATACCATGAAAACTTGACTTTTGAACATTTAATGAGGTTTTGTTGGTACCAAGAATTTAGAAATATGGATGGCCCAACATCTTACGTAAAGTGAGTTCGTAATAAGTCTAGCCATGTTATCATGCAAGAGTAGGTTTAATTTAATCAACCCAAACGTAAAGAATGTATTTTTATTTATTTTTTGGTTGGTGTAATGAATGTATGTTGCTTGGCGCGGAAGATGACGGGCGAAGATTATTATTATCAGCTTGGCCCCTCTTCATTTAGTGAAACCTATTAATTATCACAAGTTTTAATAATTTTTAATCAAGAAAAAATAGTCCCACCCCAATATCTAGTCCAAAGGTTAAATGATCAATTAATGAGTTCAATAAATCCGGAAAACCAAAACCCAAATCTTGTTAAAGGATAATTAGCTAATAAATAATTTGACCAAAAAAATTCAGCTTATAAATAATCTCATTTAATCTAGAAAACCAAAGCCAATTTTGGTTTGTAGATATAAAGGAAAAATAAGACCGGTCACTTTGTACATATAAACTTGGCTCATTTTCATTAATTAATGAGACCTATTAATTATTTAACCTTTTTTTCCACCAGTTGTTGAAAATTAATTTAATGAAGAACAAAATCACACTAAAATATCTGGGCAAATCATTAATTGTTAATAGATAAGTTCGCTAAATATAACAAACCAAAACAAAATTATTTGATCAAAGGTTTAATTTATCAATTGTTGATACTTAAATTTTGGCTTCAAGTGTAATCATTTGCATAAAGATTAGGGCTAATATCACGAAAAGCCCTAAATGGGTACGCTTGTGACAACCTAAACCGGTATACTTACGACAAATTTATCTTTCGCTAGTTTCCGAAAAAAATTACTGTCAAATTCCTAAGTTGGATGGATGATATGTGGCAGTCGACGGGTATTTGGTTTACCCTCCATTTGTTACAAGTATATCGGTTTTGTGACTTTTCGGGGTGTTAATACAATTTAATAGAAATTAATGGAGAGTAAATTTATCACAAATATCTCATGTTAGGATTTTTGTTGGTCAAAACATTAGTTTTGGAAAATTTATGGCGGTTAAAAAATTAGTTTGAGATAAATTTGTCATAGATGTACTTGTTTGACAATTTTTGTGGCGTTAATCCTAAAAATTAGGGATGGAGCCTAACCCAAAATAAAAAGGTACCATTGACATAACGCGCATTTGCATTATAGATGTTTGAATTTCTAAGATGAATTATGCCCGATCCGAAACAAGGATACATGAGTAGATTTGAAGAGGCGGAATAAAGAAAGAGATCGTGGCCAGCCAGGAGGAGATTTGACGATATATTTGACCGGAAATCATGACAAGAGGGCAGAAATTCTAGGATGTTTAAGGAAATTTTCTTACAACAAATATCGCTGAAAAATAAGTATTTTCATTCACAGATTCAACCAAACAACTCATTAATACTTTTTTCCTTTTGTATGGCAAATGATTGAACCGGAAACAAAGTGAGATGACAGGGCCCTCAATCAATGTATTTATTGCAAGCGAAACAATTTTATATGTTTCCTGCGTAAATTTATGAGTCTTAACTGATGAATTCATTTCATTAATGAACTACTTCCCTCGAGCTGTATAAGTTCTCATCCCTAGATCAACTGCATCACCAAACAATCAACAATCTCACACGATTTTCTAACCCTCCTATCCCCAAAAGACCATAATGGCAATGGCCAAGAACTTGTCTGCTCTCATGATCCTCTTGGTCATCCCTGTTGCATTGCTTCCTAAGGCTACTTTCGCCAAGGCCGGAAACCTTGATTGCGGAAAGGGAATAAGTAAGGATTGCGGGTCTGGATTCTATCAAATCATAGTCCTCGCCGACACCTTTACACGCACCAATGAATGTTGTCACGAGCTCTTGAAAGCGGGGAAGAACTGCCACAACCAATTTGTGGAGTTGAGCGTCTCGAGCCACAAGCCGATTAAGGGGACAATATCTGACGTCCATAGGAGGAGCAATGAGACATGGAACAACTGCAATGCGGCTCTCGGTCCCATATCCCCTCCCGAGCCTGCTCATTGAGAGCTATTCCTATTTTACAGTACAATAAACGTGTAAAATAAAAAGAACGAGAGAATTATAGTTTTTCTATTGGATTCCGCTCAAATTTTTTTTTTCCCTCTTAAGCCTTATGGTTAACTATCGCGGAAGCACACTTGTGGATGAATCGTTGTTTGATGTGCTTATTAAACTTGTAATTTTTTAAAATTATCTGCAAAATACAATTTGCCCCTAAAGTTGTTACTGGCCTTCAAGTCTAAAAACATAGTCCAATACAAAACTATAAAGAAAATTACACTTTAATTGTTATGATTTTAACACAACCTTTTGAAACAAATACCTAAGCAGTCAAAAAATTAATAGATTGTTTAATAATCATACATTAATCTCTAATAATCACATGGATAGGTAGCTAAAACTAGTCGATCTAGCATACTATTATATAAAGTTATGTAAAGCGCAGTTCTTTCTTACAAGGTTGTCTGACAAATTAAATCCAGGATAGTTGTTTTATTTAACACTCTATCAATGGATACATGTATAAATTAATAATCTTATATAAATCTTGCTTTGAATCTTTTAATCTTGTAAGCAATCATAAAAAAAATTAAAATGTCGAAATATATTTCTCTATTTATATATTTACGTATCCAATTGCTCCATGTCACGCCCCGATCCTCAGGTACCCACACATCATTCTAGTTGGTCGATTTTATAATCCGATATCCTAGGATTATTTATCGCCGGCCCTTTCTTTTGTAATAGTACATGCGGAAGCAGTTATAAATCCTAGAGAATAAAATGATGGGATAGAAAAACATTGCCGTATTTTTCATATCAAAGTCCACAACCATACTTTTATGCAGAGCATAACTCAAGGTGCTTCACAAAGCTATTCACAACTCCCTAGTCTCACTCTATTCTCATATAAACAGGGTTCACAAAAGAAGATGGGATCTTAGTCCTCATCCGGGTCGTACTTAGGATCATCCCGATCCTCTTCGTCTCATTCTCCTCTTCCTCGACTCCTCGTGTTCTTCAGGTTCTTCTTCTACCGGCTCCTCCTAGCATTCCCCCAATCCTCGTCCTCCTTTGGACCTTCCACTTCTTGTTCCGTGATCTCACCCTCCACAAAATTTTCATCTTCTACGGTGTATACGGTGAAGTCGGCTCACTCCCGAGTGCGGGATCTCTAGCATCAACTACGCCTCCACCATCGGGGTCTGCAGTCCCCTCACCAAATGCTTTCTCTAGGACGTAGTAAGGTATTTCTTCTTCAGGGATGGGACCTATTCTTCGCCCATCATAAAAGTAGTGATACCAAGACGGATACTCATGGGGTCTTAGGTCGTCCTGATCGACTTCAACCTACACCGTCGATTCAATCAAAACGTATTCTAATCCTTCCAGATGGCCATGAACATGGTAGTGAGTTTCTTTCGGTAATGTCCACTAGAATGCCAAACTCCTCTGGAGAAGGGGGAGGTATCGGTGCTGCCATCTAGGGGCCTGAAATGGTTATACAATAACCATTGAGACTACGTCTCAGCAAGTTCTACCCCACTAAGACTCAATTAGGAAACCAATACACCACATGGTTGCCTAAGCACAGCACAAATTAGAACACTTACCTTGGCATCAGTCCCAACCTACAATTCAGGGTTATATAGAGATGCTTCATAAATATTGCATCAAACAATCAATCAATTCACGACAATCAGATCAATTCATTGATCAATCGGCCTAGTCGATTACATGTCAGTCGAACCATTTTTAGGTTATTCATTCCACACCATATAACCTCCAATAGTACATTTAGTCACAGAGCCCCAATAATGCTCTCTGGCGTCGTTTTCGCCAAGGTGACGTAACTTTCATTAGTATATCTAGTTACAGAGACATATAGGTCTCTTGGGCATCGTTTTTGCCTAGTGACATGGATAACAGACAGTTTACATGCATTCTTTACGGCGCCGTTTTCGCCAGTGATATTCCTAATCACCGAACCACACCCATCATAGGTCTTAGACAGTTTACGTGCATTCTTTAAGGCGCTGTTTTCGCTAGTGACATTCCTAATCACCGAACCACGCCTGCCATAAGTCATACCTAACTAGTCCTAGCCAAGAGAATTCCCAATTCATTCTTGCAACTCTCTCTACTTTAGCCCATCAACGCATTATTGGTGCTAAAATAAATATATTCGGCCATCTACTAGTCAATCATTTAATTCCATGCAATTTCAATCAATTTAAGAATAATTTCTCATATATCACAATAAATTCAATTTCACGCATCGTAGAGCTCAAATAAATAAACGGACTGTACCAAGACAATCAGCACCAAATTTCGGTCGTCAGCTATCCGTGCCTAATTTTCAAAAATTAATTTATTAATTAGTTAATTTCAAAAATTAATAAATAAATACTAAAAATCCAATTTAGGCCCATATTGCCTAATTGAAGCCCAATAAGGGTCGGGAAAAATCTCGAGATGCATTCAATAAATATTAGAATATATCTACTTGCTAATTGCACAATCAAAATGTCTAATATGCATCACAATTAATTAATAATCACAAATCTACTCTAATCTAACCACTTAATCCTACTTAATTAACACTAATCAAACCTTAAGCATAATTAGTCTACTAAACAAGGATTAGTGAGATTACTCACTTGATTAGCGCACGAGTCGGATCAAACCAACGAGGACGATGCAAGGATCGCTTCTTCCCAAAGCGGGTCTCCGGTTCGGGGCCCAGAAACGCCCCAAAACGGCCCACAAACTTGCTGGAAACCCACTCGCTAGGTTACTAACTTTGCTGCAAAACAGGGAGAAAAAGGGTTGGTTGGTGGCGGCAAGGGATCGAGATGAGTAGATAGTGGCTCAGTGAGGCGCATGGCTGCTCCGGTGGCCTCTTGAGCCGTTTACGATGGCTAAGGGGTGCTCGAACGGCTGCTGGGCTCACGGCAGGGATGGCTGGACAGTGGAGAGGGCAGATGGACACGCAGCCAGTGCAGGTGGAGGTGACGCGACTCCGGCGGGGCTACGATGTTCAAGCGACTTACTAGCAATGGTGAGCTGCTTCTGTCTTCACGCGACTTCAACTTCTTCCTCTGGAGCTGCTGGGTGGTGGTGTCGCACGAATAAGAGGAGGGAGAGAGAGTCGTCCACGAGAGAGTGAGGAAGGGATAAGAGAGAAAGAGAGAGTTGAAAAGTAAAAAAGTAAAAGAAGCAAAGTAGGAAATGGCAGAGCAGTCGATGGGGGGGGGGAGGCTTCACACGAGGGAAAGAGGGAGAGAGAGAAACTTACGGCCAAAAAGGGAAAAAGAAATGGGAAGAAAACAAAAGAAAAGAATTTCCCATAATAGAAAATTCTTATCCCATTGCTTTTGAATCGGCTAATTAATTCTCAAAAGAAATTCCAAACTAGAGCACTTGGTCCCCACTTGCGTTCCTGCATCCAATTTCCCTCACCCAATAATTCATCTTGTAAATCAAAACAATTCTCGGCTTGTTTTGCATGAAAACGACCACGCGACAACTTTTTCCCAAAAAGTGTCGGGTGTCAAAAAAATCTTCTGAGATTGAGTTGTGGGTCCTAGAATTTATTGTGACATGATAGAATCTTCAATTTTTGAAATCGGACTTGAATCGGCGGTTAATTTCCATTTGGCGTGTTTTTAGTGTGACCTAGAATATCGAGTAGTTTTCAGAACTTTTTAAGGCAAATGACCCATGGTCGATTTTCTTCGAGCCACTATGAACCTATTAGACACATTGGCGACTTTAGGTTGTCGTGAGAATCTCGAGCATTCAATTACGAATATAGGGTACCAAAATGACAGTATAATCATATTAGTGTCCGTTGATGAGAATTTTCCAATTTAGTGGAGTCACCCACGATCGGCCACACATCTCAATCGAACAAACTTATTTCTAATCTAAAATTGATTTTTAACTGTGCCGTAATGGCCTCTAAAGATAAGCACGGTCGAGAAGCCGATTCCTGATCAAATTCTCAAGTACATTTGCTTTAAAGTCCTTAATGGCTTCCCTAGTTAGTCTAGTTATCTCGAGAGTGATTGGCTCTAAGAATAGCCCTATAGACGCGTCAATGAAATGCCCTATTAATTCAGTAGAAAACAGGTTGAAAAGTTCATGATGTCACAACTTTTCCCTTCTTATAAAAATTTCGTTCTCGAAATTTGAACCATTACAAGACTTGATCAAAAAGGTGGGGGTACAATTCTCTCATTGACTATTCAGTCTCCCATGTTGCTCCTTCTATACCGTGGTGTTGCCAAACCACTTTGACCAACAGGATGGTATTTGTATGCAGAACTTGCTCTTTACGATCGACGATTTGGACCAGGCTTTCAACGTATGACACACGGTCATCCATGTCCAATTCCTCGAAATTGAGCACGTGGGTCGGGTCAAGCTCGTACTTCCTTAACATTGACACGTGAAAGACGTTGTGCACTTGCGCCAGTCTCGGTAGCAATGCAAGACGATATGCTAAGTTCCCAATTCTTTCCAGGTTTCAAACAGACCTACGTACCTCGGACTCTGTTTGCCTTTCTTACCAAAGCGCGAAGTTCCTCTCATTGGTGACACTTTCAGAAAAACGTGATCACCAACTTGGAATTCCAAAGACCTTCGACGTTTATCTGCATAACTTTTCTGCCTACTTTATGCGATCTTTAATCTGTCTCTAATTACTGCCACGGCATCTACTGACTGCTGAATCAACTCTGAGCCTGTGATTTTTCTTTCCCCAACTTCATCCCAACACACTGGAGTTCTGCACGCTCTACCATATAACGCTTCAAATGGAGCCATCTGGATACTCTGCTAATAACCGTTATTGTAAGCAAACTCCACCAGATGAAGCTGGTCTTCTCAACTTCCTTTGAAGTCTATTACACAAGCTCTCAGCATGTCCTCGAGGGTCTGAATCGTCCTCTCAGACTGGCCATCCGTCTGAGGATGATACGCCGTACTATACTGAAACTTTGTACCTAAAGCACTCTGCAAGCTCTTCCAAAAAGCGGCAGTCAATCTCGAGTCTCTGTTTGACGTTATCGTAATCGGCACTCCATGCATTTGAACCATTTAACGCACATACAGGTCTACGTGTCTATCCAAAATCAGGTCTTTTAGAACTACAATGAAATGAGCTGACTTTGTCAGTCTGTCGACCACTACCCAAATTGAATCATTTCCTCTTTGACTCCTCGGTAGTCTAGTCACAAAATCTATCGTGATATGCTCCCATTTCCATTTTGGGATAGCGAGAGGTTGCAGGAGTTCTCCCGGCTTACAATGCTGGGCTTTTACTTACTAACAAGTCAAACACTTGGCGACGTGCTTGGCGATGTCTGCCTTCATACCTAACCACCAATAGTGTTGACATAGGTTCTGATACATCTTGGTACTTCCAGGATGAATGCTATAACTTCTATGATGTGCTTCAGATAAAATATCCTCTCTAAGCTCTACATCGTTAGGTACAACAAAACGTCCACGAAACCTTAGTATCCCATCATCAGAAATGTGAAAATCAGCATTTCTTTTATCAGTATCCTCTTGAAGTATCTTTAGTACATCTGGATCCATCAGTTGGAGTAACTTGATTCTAACCTAGACATCCGGTTCAATTCTAAGGGTGGCCATAAGACTCGAGAGATGGCCTACCTCAAACTTGAATACCGAATCTCGGGCTCTCTCGATTAAGTTCCACTCCTTAATTAGTAGGTGAGCCACTGAAGACTTTCGACTCAAAGCATCGGCGAATTTATTCGCCTTCCCCAGGTGATATAAAATATCACAATCATAGTCCTTCAGTAATTCCATCCATCTGTGCTGTCTCGTGTTCAACTCCTTTTGAGACAATAGATACTTGAGACTCTGATGGTCTATGAAAATCTGGAACTTTTCCCCGCATAAATAATGTCTCCAAATCTTCAGGGCAAAGATAATCGCCGTGAGCTCTAAGTCATGCGTCGGATAATTCTGCTCGTGGGGCCTCAACTAACGGGACGCGTATGCAACCACTCTACCATGTTGCATCAACACGCAACTAGTCCCTTGAATGACGCATCACTATAGATCTCGAATCCTCTAAGACCAGATGGAATCGTCAACACAGGTGTGGTAGTCAGCTTTTCTTTCAGCTCTTAGAAACTATGCTCGCACTTGTTTGACCACACAAATTTCTCTTCTTTCTTCAGGAGTTTTGTCAGTGGTGACACTAACGATGAGAAACATTCCATAAACCATTTGTAATAACTTGCTAAACCCAGAAAACTTCTGATTTCTATCACTGTTGTTGGTCTCGGCCACTTAATCATGGCTTCAATCTTGCTTGGGTCGACGGAGATTCCTTCTCCGGAAATTACGTGACCTAAAAACGCAACATGAGTCAACCAAAACTCGCATTTGCTAAACTTAGCATACAACTGATGAGTTTTTATAGAGACAAAAAAGAAAATAATTATAAATATATATAGAAATATAAAAAATGGTATGAACTTTTTCTTTTACTTTTACATTAATAAAATACCAATATTTCTACCTATGTTGTTCAGTTATTTGATCTAATGAATCTGTCCATGTAGATCGTATACGTGTAGAATAATGATAAATAAAAGGAAGAGTAGGATTGATTCGATTCAGAAAAATGAATTAGCCAATATGGATGGATACAAATTGGGTATATATAATGGAATGGCTAGAATCCAACTCTTGGATGTTCTTGTTTCAAAAATCAAATAATAATTCTAAAATTGATTTAATCAAATATACAAATTGTTGGTTTACAATATGGAAGAAACCCATGTGTATGTGATATTAGATATTGCTACTTATATATGAACTAAAATTAGATCTGATTTAATTTGCTCTACACTACTATGAATTATGAATTTTGATAGGGATTTCAATAGATTTCAATAAAACTCTATCCCTTTCGTCCGTGACTATGAATTGAATGACTAAAAGGTGAAACTGAGAAAAAGAATGAAGAATTCGACCAATAGTTTGGAACAAAGAAATGGAAGAACATAAGTTAGATGGACTCACAAAAATCTCATCAATAAGAACTAAGAAAGAAATATAAAAGTAGTTCAGATGATTCAATAATATTATTTCATTATTTTAATTCAAAGTTGTTAGTTACTTCATCCGAATGAATCTTAGTGATGGAATAATTAAGTCATAATTCATTGGAAGATTGCATCATTAACCATTTCTTTTTGTGAGAAACTTACCACGAATGCACTGATTTCTACCGCTTATGTTATTGCTACCAGGTTAGCTATTGGGCTTACTTCTATTGGAGCTAGAGTTGGTCAAGATACTACTATGGGCCAAGTTATAGAAGGTATTGCAAGACAACTCAAGCCAGAGGGAAAAATATGAGGTTCTTTATTGGTTAGTTTGGCTTTTATGGAAGTGTTAACAATTTATGGATTAGTGTAACCTTATCGTGTTTATTTGCAAATCCATTTATGTAATATGATAAATATCATAAAAACGTATTTTTTTTTATTATTTTTATGGCCAAGGCTTGCTCCTTGATTTTTTCGAATTATATGAATATTTTACTCCTACAGATATTTATTCGTTGAGACACTAACCCTTGGGATGAATGGATTTGAGGATGAGGAATTATATCAATATTTTAGCAAATGAAACTCTTTTCTTTTTTAGAGTGCATTACAACAAACAAAGTATTCCCCAATTGAGACTAAACTTAGTCATTGATTCTAAGTAGTATTATTCTTATTAGGAATTTCCAATTGAAGAAAATCCATTTCAAAATCAACTATATTTTTTTTCTGTGTAGAAATTGTTGAACAAGAACAACAGTGACGATTGAAAATTGATATGGGGAATCATGTTGATGATGTGATTGTAGATGTTGCTTTATCAAGTTGCTTGTTGTTCATTTTTATAAAATTGGGTGATAGTTCATCTCTATTATTTGTGCCCCTCGAGGTGGTTTTTGTGCTTTTTAGGAGGATCTACTGTGAAACCCAGTTGTGAGATCGGTTGACATAGAGACAACTGCACTTGGATGCTATATTTTATTCTAGAGCAAGAGCAGTAATACAACTACTTTTCATCCTAAATTAGATGAGAGGCTAAGGCAAAAGAAGGTGGATTCCTGATGCAAAGCTGTCTCGAGGACATTCGATCTGGTAGATTCTTAGTAGGGTCAGTGTGGGAAACCAAAATGCAACAAAAAGATGGTTGATTGGCGTTTTCGAGGGTACAATTTGTAGTAGAATACGCTTCACGGGATCAACAATCAGAAAAAAAGAAATCTCGTTTTGCCGTCAAGCAACACGAAGGAAGTGGCGGAGCATGGCTCATTCTCGGCCAAGGATTACCACGACCCGCTGCCGGCGTTGTTGATAGACCTGGTGGAGCTAGGCAAGTGCTCTTCGTTGAGTTCATTGCCACCATCCTCTTCCTTTACATCACAGTGCTGATTGTGATCGAGGACAGTAGCCAGACCGACCCCAAAAAGGCAAGCGGCATTGGAATCCTCGGGATCACCTAGGCCTTTGGTGGCATGACGGAGTATCCAATCCCATCATTATTTCCTGTTGTCTGTTTGTTAATTGACCGTCCAATCTTAGATCTTTGTTAAACTTTGAATCAGGGTCATTTCATGCTTGAACACATGATTCACATTCGAAGTATCCTTGTTATGAGTTAAATTTATCTATTGGGTTTGCTCTTATTTAGTTGGAAAAGTAATTCTTTAATTCTCTTTGCATAATGTTAATCAGAATATGTTGGTAACTGAACTGGGTTCTTTCGCTATAGCTTATTCAAGGTTTCTATGGTGGGGGGATATGTAATTGTATTCAGTCACGTAGGAGGTGCTCAATGCTTTAGAGGTTTTTCAGTTATGTGTCAGCAAAAATTCCTGGCCTTTTTCACGTTGATGCATCCCATTGCAATTGCATAGACGTTTCCAGTCTTTTATTCTTGATTCTAGCAATATCAATGAGCAATTCCAGTATATGGTGGCTTGCGGACATTTACAGGAATTAAATGATGATTTTGTGCTAGAAATTAGCCAACCAATTACATTTTCCTTGCCTGGGCTACTGGTCATTGGTTCCAGTCCCCTGGTCACACGCCTAGCCTTGGTTTGTCTATAACATAGGTTGGGTAGTGCCGTGGCATAGGATAATCCTGAGTCTACTCCCACTATCACCATGCTAGGGTGATGGTGACAAGCTTGCTCGAAACGAGCAGTAAGCTCATTCTGTGATGGCTGTGGAGCTCCTACAATCTATCCTAGGGAGTTGCTTGTTTTGATCGCCCCTTCCACTCTTTTTAATGATAAAAAAGATTTGGGTTTTGAGCGAGACAATATCAAAGAGATTCATGAATGGAGAGACAATTTGTCCAGTCATTATATCAATTTTCACATGTCTTGGATTGTTCTCGACCCTTTTATTATATTCTTTGCCTCTCTTGTAATTATTTCGTTCCGGTGTCCTAAATTTAAAATATTGCTATTTGTATTTGCTTCTTCAGTCATAGTGACTAGTACTTTTTTCTCAACAGTTTCCAAGATTTCATTTCTGAGTTGGCAATTTTCAATTCATTGTTTGCCACCACTAGTATGGTACAGAGTTTACTCAGTTCAAATTCTCCTGATAAGTGATACAATGTTCTTTTCAATCTCTATTGTCTCATTAAGTCTACCCCAAAACTGTGTGCTTGCCAGAATCTTCATATACCCTTTGAACTTCATTTTTCAAATGGCTTACTAAAGTTCTGAGTTTGCTGCAGTAAGAAGCAAAATCCTATTAATAATAGTGAGTGCTAATTCAAAGTAAATTGTAGTTATTACTTTTGACGTACCTTTTGTGAAAACTTCAGCATCCAGGGAAGCCATTAGGCGACAACAAATGATATTCAATTGCCACTTGCTTTTGTCAATGCTGCCAAAGAGGGTAACATGTCTCTAAATCTGCTTATTGGTTTCTTAGTTTCATAGTATTTCCTTTCATTTACTGGAATGAAGTTTGTCTACATACTATCATTGCGTGTTAGATCTACTGTCTTTCACAGACTTCTACCAGTGCATTTACTTTTGTTATGACCAGCATGATCTCGGTGCTAGTTGTTCTTTCTAGAGAATTAGTACTCTAAGGTTGTCTATGGTTGTTAAGATCTTGAGATTGGACCTTATAGGAGATGATAGGATAAGATATATTATGGTTAACACAATACAATACTAATTATTGACATATCTAATCACTTTCTTTATGAAGAGGAAGCCTATTTTAGGTAGGTAAATCATTGGGCCATAACATGCCCCACTAACTTCTTGGACAAGGGGACACATGAGCAAATCCCAAGTGGTGGCCCAAATATGGAATCCCAAGGGGTGGCCCAAATATGGAGTTTTGTGACTTCATAGTGTGAGGATTCGAATCTATCTTGTGTTCTTAATTTACGCTTACCAACTACTTGTTAAACACATAGGGAAAAATAGTTGTTCTGATTCCATCTAGTATCCTAATTTGGTATTTCCATTTGTGAAGGAGAAATGCATGTAATTGGAAGTTTAAAATGACAAAGGTTTGCAGCTCTGTATACTTAAAAGTGGAGCTCAATTGTTATTGGTTGCTTTCTTTAAATTCAGCAAGGCTTTGTACTAGATAAGTTTATGATGGCAGTCATATGGTTCTATCTGATGACTACTCTGTGGCAACAAGGACTCTGGATTTACGGTACTTCTGTCCATATGCATCCATAAAAAATGGGATTGCAATAATATATACTGATGAGAGCAATAGCAAGGTTGATTTTTTGGAATCTGTTTACTAGAACTTGGTAAGCACTTGGTGTTGTTGTCTCTTAGGGAACTTCAAGTTGCTTTCTTGGGTCATGAAAATTTAGGATAAAGAAATGTCTGTCGAAACCAAATAATAGCAGCGAAGTGCTGCTTGTGTACTCATGCTTGTGGAGTCTTAATGTCCTGCACTTGTTCAAATTAGCATATGTTCATCATAAAGTCTTATTTTCACAAGCTCTGCAGCTTTGCTGAAGCACAGTACAACCAAAGTAATGCAGGATGAAAAATTTTCAGAATTCTATCATCTTTAAATATAGGAGCTTGTAGTGTCTCCTCTTTATAATTGCTTGGAGTAGGCTGGTCTGCACCGATTAATAAGTCTGTCTCCATTTCCAGTGTGCCAATCAAGCAGAGTACTGGAGATTCTGGCACTAATGTCAAGCGGCTTGAGCAAGAAATGGAAGCGAAAATTGCACACCTGAAGACGGAGGCCACAAGAATCTCTCAGGACGTCGTGCAGATTCTGTCGAAGCATGTGACCACTGTAAAGAACTAGGGGCATCTTGTAAGTGAAAGTCGCAAAGATATCTTTAGGGGCCAATCTCCATCCCAGACTACAAATGATCACTGCTTATACTTGCATATGAACAAAATCGGAGCAGTATGAATCAATTATCAAGGTCTTAACTAGAGCTATTTTTTTTTCTGTATAGACTATACTAGACCAAATCAATGAAAGGGCCAAGCATAGGTTGGAGTTATTAGGCTCAATGGTGAGGCAGGGTAGGACCCAACATGAGGCCAATAAACCTTGCCCGAGCCCGACATCACACGAGGGACTTGGTACATTTTTTCCTAAGCAAGTTCAAGTTTGGACGAGTTTGAATGAGCAGAGTAGAAATCCAAGTGAACATGAACAAAGTTTTGGTGCTTGTCTGAAGAATAATTTGTGCCATCAATGAAAAAAATAGTAAGGCTGGACATCCATGTGACTTGCATGAGGAAGAGTTCTAGGAAGGTGAGCAAGAAGCATCGCGTGATTAGTCTCTTCATATCAATATTACATCGACCACCGATGAAGAATGTTGATGTATATTCATGAAAGTAATTGTTTACCCCCGAAGTTCCATGATAATACAAAACTGTCATTTTTGCTCTACAAGTGAACTATTGTTCACATGGGGCTTCCCTGGGTTACCAAAAAAAAAAAAAATATGAACTATTGTTCACCTAAAATTGAAAGAACTCCATTCCTTGTGAGTAGAGAACTATTGCAGATTATGTTATGAGTTGAGCTAAGCAATCTGGGCCTGAAACTTTGGTATCTTCTTCATGTTCACGAAGCCATCTTATATCTTTACTTGCTCATCTCTATATATAACCTTGGCTATCACCACAAGCTCAGAATTCACCAAGAGGGCCAAAATATGGTAACGTTTCTATTCTCTATTAGAAACAATTTTTTTTTTTTTATTTCTGTTCCACAAACGAAAACGCATTTTCTAACTATACAAAATCTCTATTTCTGAAACAGAAAAAGAACAAAAGTGCACTTAGTACGACCTTAAAAATTTCTATTCCCAAAAAAATTTTATTCCCAAATTTTCATTTAATTTATAAAATGTCAATTATAGTTGATTATATAAAGTTCTTGAAAGAGGAAGGTGGAATTTGAATCATAAACTCATACTTTTTAAATTAAAGAAAATACTATCATTGGCTAATTATTAGAGCGTGACATGACCTAATAAATAGAATCAGAATATATAATGATACGGAATTGGATGATCTTAATACAATTAATAGAAATGTTGCCAAGTACTAATAAACAACATTACAAAAGTCAAAAATACAAAGTTATGGAATCTCAGGCATATTGAGATGTCTTGTCATTTTATTTGCAATATTTGTCCTACCGTTTCTTAGGACTCATTGCGGCAACAGAGAAGGAGGAACGGTGTCAGTGACTCCATCGTCTCCGGAGATGGTTGATCGGTTGATGCAAGAAGGAGGAGGAGAACTTTCGTGAGATAGAGAAATTTCACGAGATAGAGAGAGGAGAGAGAGAAAGATGTCTTGTGATGCACGAGGTAAAGGGATGAGAAATTAATTTTGTTTTTATTTTTGTTTTTGGGAATAAAAAAATTATTTATTTTTCTGTTCCAAATCTATTTTCGAGAACAGAAAAATTACAAAATAAATTTTTTTATATCTCTGATTTGGAAAGAAAAAAGAAAATAGAGAAATTGAAGCGTTATCAAACTTGCCGTAAATTAATGCTTCTGGATAGTCATTGAATCCATTAAATGTTTATTGACATGAATCGACCTCTTGGCAAAACATATCCTAAACTTCACCTTCGGTAGAATCAACGAATGTCACATTGCTAATGGTATAGGGAAAATAATAGATGCTGTCCTAATTATGTGAGCTTTTGTCCATCGGACGAGGGGCGGGATGCCAAAAACGCGGTTTCGCTGACGTCATCGGGTGCTAAAACGGCGCGTACTATAAGTGAAAATTTAAATTATCTAATTACACCTCTTTCATCAATATTACCAAAAAATTGTAAATATACCGCCAATCAATAGCAAGCTTGACGTATTATAAGTGCATAGAAGTCATGTGAGTAAAGAGACTACGTCTGGTCATTCCCGTTGAAATTTTCAAAATGAAAATTTGTTAATATTTTTTGGACAAAGAAAAAAAATGCGAGGTGTTGAATTTGGCATAAGGCAAAGTCTCTGAAATATCATTGTTCCCCATGTGCCTAGAGAGTATGTGTTGGAGGAAGAGGGTACTTGCGGACATGTCGTGTTACGTGATGGTGATGCGTGGAGTATTTCAATATTCAAGCACATAAACTAGCATATCACTTCAAAAACTTTGTTAATTAAATGGGCTTTTCTTTTTGCTTACCTAATGTTGAATTATTTCATGATCATCATTTTCCAGGAGAGAAACATGTCAAGGCAGCCGTTGGTACAAAAACTCAGGCAAATCATTGGTGATAGGTGGCTGATTGAAATCACCAAAAGTTTCCGAGGTAAGGTATGGATTATGATCCTTTTTAAAGACAATAATTCGAAAGCGCTTCTATGCCTTGATGTTTAGTCATGGGTACAAAGAGCTTGGGTTGCATCGTTACATAACGTTGATGATTGTTTCCGTTGCGTTGAGATGACAATGAATAATTTATTCTGTTCTACAGTATTTTTGGGCGTGAAGCAAGTGATCATAGGACCATACATGGACTTGAATAAGATTAGGATGCGAGGCGCATGAATAAGACAAGTTTCCATTTTGATGAGTTCACAATACACAGCAGCACGAGCAAATGGTACGAAGAGGAGGCCCATCCAGACTAGACGTTGACACAGCTACTGACTCTTAGATTGGAAAGAGGCTGTTTCGGAATTTCTATGATTTGAACATTTGTGCTTTATTACAATCATAAACTGCAGTCTTCTCTTGGTCCCTATGTCACATGACTGTTTGTTTTCAATGGAGTATCGCAACACTTCTTTTGTTGACATGTTAGGGGAATATTTTTATGATCTGTGCAATTACGTAGGAGATAATTACATTTCCTGTTAGCTTAGTTATAGAGGTAGACGGGTCCCGTGAGCATGTTTGTAATTGATAGTCGACCCTATCAATAGGGTAGAAAGTGGAATGATGCACTTTGTTTTGTCAAATCATTTTTGTTTTCTTATTATTAGGTCCTTGCTTTGCCTTTATAGATGCAAAACTGCCACTAGAAGTTTTCCTTCTTTGAAAGGAAACTTATGCTGCTTCTTGGAGGTTCGATTCATGCCAAAGGGTCTTTTATCTTCTAGCATTTTATTCTTTATATATTTATTTTTGGTCATATCTTGGTAGGAATTGGTCAAGTTTTAGCCTAGTTTTCTATCTATTGAATTGACAAAAAAGAAAAGGGGTCAAAGATGTGGAAGAAGCCCAAACCAAAGTCCCCGTTTTATTGATAGTTGGGGAGGATTTCTATTTGACTTAGACTTGGCTGCGTTGTTCAATATGTTCATCCAACCTTGGGGCTCAATCATTAGTAATGTGATAGGGTGATAGATATCAAAGGTTTAAAATTGAAATGTAATAACACAAAAGAATGCCATGTCAGGTGATAGATGTGATAGTTAGAAAATTTGTTACATAAGATGAAAAATAAGAACAAATTTCTTTAAGCATTGAAATGCTGTTTTTAAGGATAATTTCATCTCTCAAAATACTGAACTCGGTGCTACTTATTCTAGACATATTTACTTCTTTTTTGACATGTTTTGATTGTGATTTGGAGATTCTCTGCATAGACAAATAAAGGAGAGCATAAATAAAGCAACAAATCATATTAGATACTACAATTCGACTAAAAAAAAATCAAACCTGACAAAACCGTCATTAGAAATGGCTTTCGGGTTTTCAAAATTATCGAAATATCAAACAAGATGGCAGATGATAGAAATAGTGTCAGCTTTGCTGTAGACCAAAAGTCAAACATGGTGGACAAAAAATGATGAGAGGGGGCGCCTTACGTTGGGAACTTGGGAAGTGGTCGTGTTTCTTGGCGCCTCCCGTCTCGCTTGAAGTCTTCTCACGGGGATCTTTGAGCAGATGCTGCGACAAAATGAAGTTCAGAAGCTTCATCACTGTGTCGAAAGGGCGGCGGATGAATTCGGGACCCATGGGAGGCTGAAGCTCCTGTGCAAATGCCTTCTGCTAGAAAATTAACATGTGGGGGAAAGCCTCTAAAAGGGGTAAGGGCCTCTGTTGTTGAGGAACTCGTTGAAGTTTCGAGTAGTTAATTTGATACCGACTGCATCATGTAAAATTCCTCGCCCTTGCTACTTCTAAGCCTAGCATGCTTGAACTTATAGTCATGATGAATTACTTCCTTCTATTGTTCAGTCGAGCATCACCATATGCCAATGCAACTGCTCCATCAAACGACAGACATTGAGGAGGATTCTGAGGACTTCAAAGGGTAAATTTTTATCGGGTGAAGATGGGGTTAAAAACAAAGAAAGAAGCATGTGGTCTAGGGTCCTGCTTGGGGACATGGCAGTGATACAATTGAAGATGTTAGTGGCTTGTGAACTGGATCCTCTGTCAAAAGAAGAGGCGATAGGAAATAGCGACTACTATTCTATGCGAGGATCGCTTGAGACATATCAAGAAGTCCAGTTCTTGCGGAAGGATATTTTAATCGACGCATTCTCCCAGTTTGGGCCTATAAATGAACTTGCAACCCAGCTGTTGCAACTAACCTGCATTAATTAACAGTAATTAATGTCCTTCCGTTTTAAGTAGTTTGATTTTCTTGAAGAGAACAAATTTCTTTCCTTTTTATGGAACTTTTTTTTTAAATCTTTTTGACTTTTCTGGAAAAATAATTGCCATAAATATTGCTTTGCTTTGCCAAATCCAAAATCAAAGGTACACATGCGATATATTTGTCAAATTATTGATAAATAAAATGAGTCCCAGGGAACCAATATATTCTTTGTTCTCATTATTGCATCAAAAGAGAATATCGAATATCATTATAATCACATGAACTTATGAACGGAACATAGTCGAAGTAAAAAAGACAAAAGTAATTTACACGAGCTATTTGGAAATAGGAGACATCCATGTAAAAATCCTCTTGCTAGTCTAAAATGCACGAAACTCGATTTTCAGATTAGTGCATTCATTTACACCTTAGTTTATAGTTCCAATAAATTAAGAAGAAATGATAGGCCGGTTATTATTGAGAAATTTGTTTATGAAATTACTTTCGTTACTCTCATTTAGCAAACTCGATTTGTTTGTAACGAAATTCTTCATTAGAAGATTATCATAACATTGGAGGACGAACAATCTTACCTCAATTTTGTATGTACCGATTTTCTAATTATTCCTTGACTTATCTTTCTCTCTCTCAACCACCGAGGGAAAATAACCAAAAATGTCATAAACTTATTGTCAATGGCCGATTTAATTCTAAACTTTTTTTTTAATTTTTCCAGTGTAATCCTTCTAACTAATTATTGTTGAAAATTGTTAATGTGGATATTAACCGTCCTATGTAGTATGACTAATGCTGACATACACAATTTTTATAATTTAAAAAAAAAAATCCTGAATTTTTTCCTGTTTTGGCTAGATTTAGCGAGACCTTGGCTCGAGCGAGGCAACCTTAGGGCTAGTGACTCTAGCTAGCCATCAATGAGTCTCGATGACTAGTGAAGGGAAATTAAAAAAAAAACACAAAAGATAATTAAAAAATTGTAAAAAAAAAAAAACAAATTTGTAAATATCATCTATACTAATACCAGCCATGCCATGTAAGATAGTAGAGGATGGCCAACGCTAACTAAACTGACGCGTTAACTACTTAAATTAGCAAGAAGGGCTACTTTTATAAATCATTAAAAGTTTTATGGCTAAATTAACATGCTTGAAAATTTTATAATTGAATTGACATACGTATAATAGATTTAGGAATTTTTTTTTTATCGTCTCGAACCACTCACTTCGCTTCTCCCACTTTAATTTTGTCATATAGAAATTGTGTGTTCTCTCCTCATAGCTAACTAGTTAGAAGTCCATGCACACCCAAGGAGGCCAATGATACTAAAGATATTGACACGTAATTAGCAAATAACTAGTTCTAAAGCGATTTAGCCAGAAAAATCTAAAGCACTTGATGCATCGATTAAAGTATTCATTAGAATTTCACTGGTAGCTTTTGTGTAATTTATAACCTAAGTGGCAATCTTGGCCTCTCTTTAATTTTGACGTGTCGTGAATGAGCCCATGCAATAATTCATGCCTGCCAATTGCACATGTTCAATGCACACCAAAAATATCACATGAGCAAAAATAAATAAATAAGAGAATAAATAAAATACTGTTGATCTCATCTCAATCTCATCCGTCCAAATTTCACCGACCACTGAATTAGCTTCACAAACTCCAGCTAAATCAATGTAATTGCATTTGTACTCACCATGAGCCCAAATTTCAGTACCCCTTAAACAAATTAAATACGGCGATCGAAAAATGCCAGAAAAGGTATCACCAAAATCTCTATCCTATCCTCTTCATTTGGTCTCTAATTAATAATTCTACTATTAAATTTTAAAAAGCCAAAAATGTGTCACCAAAATGTCTTCTCTATTCTCACCTTTTTGTCTGTAATTAATAATTTTGCCAAATAAACAGAAAAATACCGAAGAAGGTGTTAAGAAAATCTCTATCCGTATCCTCCCTATCTAGTTTGTAATTAATAATTAACCAATAAATAAAAAAATTTCAAAAAAGATATCACGAAAATCTCTCTCCTTATCCTCTCCGTTGGGCATGTGATTAAAAATTTTACCAAATAAATAAAAAAATGCCAAAAAAGGTATTACGAAAATCTCTTTCCTATCCTCTTTGTTTGGCCTGCACCTTACCAATAGATAGAAAAAAAAAATGCCAAAAAAGATAATGACGAATTTTCTGGGTAAGGACAGTTTCAAGGCTTATCTTTTCACACTAGTCAAAACATCTCATCCCTGTGGTCATTACTCATCACCGCCTCTATTTTGCACTTTTCTATTTTATTCATTTGGATAATCTTATTAAGGCGTACTTAATTTGTAATTTTTTCAATTTTGGTGTACTAACTTCCATAACATTTAATAATATTTTCTCATTTGTTCCTTGCATCACTCGGCACCTACCAATAGATTCTATTTATTAGAGGATTTTCAAACTTCCAAAGGTCCAATTAATTTCGCGCACGAGTTCAATTAATTCTAGGAATGAGCAATCATCGCGTTCTCATGCTTAAGGTGTACTTAATATGTAGATTTTTCCATTACAATGCACTAACTACATATAACCAGAAACGATTTTTTATTGCTTTATTGCTTATTATCACTCTACCCCTTGCCAATAGAATCTTTGTTTATGATGGGATATCCGAACTTCGAAGGTTCAATTTATCCTCCCGCTCGCATTATCGTATTCTTTTGCATAAATATTTTACCTTTTATCTTTCATCGATAAATTTTACACCGATCATTAACCGGATCTTGTTAACTGATGCTTTTTAGAGGTTTTCGTTAATTATACGTAGTAAAAACGTATTTTTCACGTTTAGCGTCCTAATCATGCATCCCAAAAGGAAGATGATATTTTGAAAATGATAAATTCATGTATTTTGATGATTAACAAGCATTCCTGAACATTTGTCGACAAAATGCCAATATTTACTTCAAGTACAACATTTTATATTGAATTATTTAATTATTTCCAGGGAAAATGGGAACCAAGAGCGGTTCCTTTGCCTCTTCTATAAAATCCTTCTCTTGCAACTCAAATCCCCTTCTGTATCTTCGTCAAGCAAAAACCCTAATCTCATTCAACTCTGCCATCCGCGGCCACTCACTCCATCGACCCTTTTCTCGTGTTCTGTCGCTCTCTTTGTTTTGAAAACCCTTTTTCCTTCATTCGATCTAGCGTTGGTGTTTAGTCAGGGTGATTAACAAGTCTCTTTTTCTGCCTTTGGATCTTCACTCGTTCTACCGTTTTTTTTATTTTGTCCGACTCCATGCATCAACGCCAGTCACCGACTGTACACGACGTCGCTCCTGATGCGGTCAAGCAGGAATTCAACTATCCCGCGATCGATCTCAACCGTCCAGATCTCAACGATCCGAGGGAAGATCAGGATCCGGATTCGTCTGACTCCGATTGCTGGGGCGTTGTCTCCGTCGATCAATCTGGCTTAGCTCCGGTGCCATTCATCAGCAGCGGGTTGACCAAACTCAGCCAAGAAGACATGGTCTACCGCTTTCTCCAGGAGAAATTCATCCGGTGGCTAGGTGAACTTGAGGCGCAAGTTACCGTGGTGGCAATCCACCAGAACTGCCACTCCAGCGTCTCCGCTAAAGCACGGGCCCAAGCGTTTCAAGATTGCTTACAGGCAGTGCGGAAGAAAGGCAACAGCAGCGACGCCAACGTGAGGTACGCAAGGTATGCAACCTCGAGAGAAGGGGTCTCCGAGATCTTCTCCGATGGCTTTGGCTGCAGTGAGAAGCCTCAGAACAGTGGCCTGTATGGTTGTAGACTTTATTTTGCTCCTGAATCTCGTCTTCTAGAGAGGTACGAAATTCCCTTCTTCTTTTTTCACTCTGAATTGCGTAAATAATTAAGAGATGCTGTTTGAAAAGTGGGAATGATCGAGAAGATATGTCAATGCATATGTTGTCATGTTGTTTCTAGATTTGTGTCATTATATCTTGCATGTGATGATATTGGTCTTGGATAATTTATCAGTAACACTTTGGCAGCGTTAGATTCACTCTATTAATTACATAGATAATCGATAGCTTATCACAAAGATATGTTGATTTAGTGTGTTGTTTCTTTTTTAATGTATGATCGGTTAAATCTAGTAGAAAGGTGTATATTTAATCTATGACTGGCAGCGTTAAATCTAACCTGTAAATTGAATAAATGATCGAGATATACTATTTAGAAAAGGGGTTCAATTACAAAGATATGTCAATTTAGCGCATAATTATATTTCCTTTTTAATCTATGATCAGGAGTATGTTTTGCGAGCATGTTGTTTGACCTATATTTGAACGAGAATGTCGTGTCATCCAGCAGAGCCTAGAAGAAGGTGACTCTTTTCAATAGAAAGGAATAGCCAAACCAACCCAACTAGTTGGTCAATCTCAGAGATCTTATCGGCCGAAAGTCATGTTAACAAATTGTGTATGCGATCATCATGGTCTTAGAGAGTCTCTTGGTAATGCTGGGTAGTATTAAGGATTGCCCCAATGGATCACGATAGCCTCAGGGATGTGTTGCTTTGCCAAGTCATATGGAGGAAACTGGAACTTGTCAATTTTGGCTCGGACCAATCTTATCCCAGCTTAGGATAGTATAATTTGGGCATCAACAACTTGTCATCTCCAACAAGATACATTGTTTGGAGCACCCACATGAACGCTTACGTGTTGCCAGAGCACGTTATTAGCTTTAGGGCCCTTCGTTATTTGAGAGTTAATCAAATTGTTCTTTCTTGTTCCTTCTTTTGCATTGATCATATATGTGTGTTTGACTTTGTCTATTCTATCAATTAGTGTGATCATTTGTGAAAACCTATATGGAATAGGGTTGTTGAGAAATTTGGAAGAGTCATGGAAATTGACTTCTCCTCTGATGCCATTTCAAATGTTGCCTTTGGACTTCTCGAAGTTGCTTCCATCTAAAGTCGGTTTGATCTATAAATATTATAAGGGCCAAGTAAGTGCCACATCAACATTGTCACTACTTAGTTCTTATCTTTCAAACTTTGTTTTCAACTTACCTCTAATGTTGAAATTTTTTAAAACATGATCATCATTTTCTAGGGGGAAAGATTCGAAGCATGTGCTGGTACAAAAAGCCCGGCAAATTATAGGAGATAGCTTGGGGATTGAACTCATAAAAAAATATTGGAACTAAGGTGTGGATTGTGATCTACGTGAATTGCCTACTATGTCGTGTGGACATGTGATTTTGATTGAGTGACCGCCTTGTTATGAACTAATTACTTTGGGGAATTGTGAACTTATCCTTTCAAGGTGAGGAAAACGACAAATGAATCTGGCTTGGACTTGAGCGATCAGATAGTTTTATCAGAGGGCAAATATCAACAGGTTTGGCATCTCCGCTCGTGTAGAATTTTCAGCCTGCCCCTTCTTTCCTCTAACATCGTTTGGTTTCTCTGCTCCTGTAGAAAGCAAAGGCCCCGCCCCATATTTTTTCCCCCATTCCTTCGTGCGCTGCTCTTTTCTCCCGAGGATGCTGACGGTGACCCAAAATAAAAAAAAAGGGAACAAGGAAAGCAAAGCAAAGCATTCGGGGGGGGGAGCAGGCGAGGAGGGTGAGCGACGTTCGCTCGCACGAGAAGGAGGATAGATCTTTTGTTTCTTTTTGAGACAAAAATCGCAAAGAGGGGGGAGGAACGAAGGATTTTCACTTGGAGAGAGTGGTTGTTGCCGAGAGAAACTGGAGATAAATGAGAGGATCAGAAAAGTTGGTGAGAGTAGAACATTCTTCCACCGCCTGGAACTTTCACTGAAGAGGGAGAGCTTGAAGGAAATACAAGGAAAGACATTCGCGTGAGAAGGGGAGAGAGAGGTTCGGCCATTGTTGCTCATAGAAGGAGGAGGGACGTCGTCGGTTTTTTGGAGAAGACGGCCATTGAAGAGGCGAGCCGCAGAGGCTTGGCGTGAGCGTGAGGTGTGCTCCACCGAGAGGAAGAAGAAGAAGAAGGTGTCGAGTGGGCTCGACGTTCTGAGATCGAGAATCCAGAAGGCTCACCAGCAAGAGACAAAGCTAAGGAGGCCGTTCGCGTTTGCCATGTCCGCTGCAGTCTCGTCCCCCAACCAGGTAATGCCCCGAACGACTTATTTTCCTCTTCTTCATTGAAGCGTAAAGTGTTGAAATCGGATGGTAAATTTTTGATCGAAAGGAGTGAAACTTCAGCTTTGTGTGACAGATAATGGCAATCTAGAGCTATGTGTAGCATGTTCAGGCCGAGGATCGCCTTAAAATCTAGTTCGGATTTCACTTTTTGAGCCGCATAACATTGTTCGACAAAATGCCTGAAAGAAAAACCTAACAACAGTTTGTTTAAACTCAAAAGTGATCCATGTTTGAGTCCTTATTTGTTGATTCACGTCTGATATACTCGTTTTCTTTGCGTTTTTTGTCGGTATCATGTTATATGTTTCAACCGTTGACGTCGGCCGCGCACACTCCTCTTTCACCGGGGACCCCTCCCGCACCAGCGAAGTTGGCAGTTCGAAGACATGCTAGTTAGCCAATCTCACTTCATTATAATATATTTTTGCTTGATTATTTTGCCGGAGTTACTTCTGTTAAGAATGCGGGTTTAGTAGGATGGTTTTGCAATAGATGGAGTGGGCGGCCGGAGTTGGTCACCATCGGTCGGAATAGATGACAGGTGGGTGAAGATAGTTCGGCGGTGATCCAAGTTCCGGTGATAAGCTCGTCGGTATTTGTTCCGTTAAAAAGATTTAAAAAAAAAAAATCATCGCTAAAGGAGGTTGCTGGAGAAGAAGGCTTCGGGGAAGAATGACTGGAGGTTGAAGGAGATAGGCGGAAAATTACAAAATAGGAAAAAGACAAGAGAGAGAAGAAAAAGAAAAAGAAATCAGAAAATCAGAAAAAATTTTAAAAAATAATAATAACAAAGCATTAAAAATTGGTTTTAATCCGAATCAGGTCGAATCTAGATAGGCTCGGTAGGGTCAATAGACTGGATCGGGTAAACCCGGTCCACACCTGTTTTCCTGAATATAATAATATCTTTTTAAAATGAAATTAGAATATTAAAAGAATTCAAAAATCAGAAAATTCGGAAAATCGTTAAAAATTTTATTTGTGAGGAATGCCATACTTAGTTTCTAGAAATTCATGCTCTTGAGTGAGTTTCTTGCCTAGTTCTATTGCAATCTTGAATGTTGAGTGGTTGGCATTCGGAAGGATAGTTAGCGGCGGCTATTAATGAGGCAGTGGTGTTTGTCAACGATGGACATCGATGGATGGTGATCCAATGATTAGAAGTTGTTGGGGACGGCCGTATTGGTTGACCGTGAGTATAGTTTTTTCACGCTCTGGCGGGGCAACCTTCGGCTCGTGCTCCGTTCGGCTAGAGGAATTGACGGAAAAAGAGCCCATAATGGGCGTAGCCATCCTATAACATTAGTGAGAGTCGGGCCAAATTTTCTTAAGGGGCTTGTATGCATCCTTAGAGTTTTAGGCTTGATTGGGTTTTGGGTTGCTCGGGCTTCATTTAGTTTAGGCTGGGCTTGCCTAAATGAAGAGTAAATGGGCTAGCGTTTCCGATCAGGGCTTGATTTTAAGCCTGACCAAGTTGGGGCTTTGTGACCTAGATTGATACCCGGGTTAGTTGCAACCCAGACCGGTTCCAGAGATTCAACCCAAATCCCGATTTTCGTATTTAAAAACTCCTATTTAAAAAAAAATTATTAAAAATATATTTATATGAAATATTTTAAAAAAATAAAAAAAATTCAGAAAAAATTATTTATTTATTTTCTAAAAGTTAGGAAGAAGCTTAAAAATCATTCTTTTAGTTGTTTTCTCTTAAAATGTGTGAAAATCCTTGATAAAAAAATTGTGTTTAAAATTAACAAGCTGTTAAGGCTTTATACTAGGGTTTAAGTGTTTTTATGGACAAATGCTAGGTTGTCGTTTGCACATTTCCAATTAGACTATTATGTGATTGCGCACTTTTGATATGTTAATTATGGTTTCTCTTTGGCTTAGTTAGAATTGGTATTAATTCTTATTTCTTAGCGTCAGATTCTTGCCGTGCCTTACAATTTGTTTAATGTTTCATTGGTTGTTGATTGTTAATTTAATGATTGGGCAACAACATTATTGCCTCACATGTTGGTGGATAGGTTTAAAATCTACTCAAGCTGCTTAACAAAGATCTTCTTAAAATGAACAAGATTAGATATTGAAATGGCACTTTGTTAATTAATTAGTATAATCAAGTACCCGATCCTAGATCTCTAGTTGCATAGGAAGTGAGGTATATTCACATGCCTCACTTGGTTTCTAACTGATTCCAATAGGTTAGTGGTGGCTCCTCACCAATTGATGTCTAACAGTGAATACTCCAATGATGCGTGAGATATGGGCTTGAGAGAGTTTGTACCTAATCAAGAGCCATAGGCCTGCCTTTTTAGGTAATATCTCTAAACCTATGTGAGAAAAGGTAGGCCACAACACAAGTCCATATGTGAGTATTTTCAATTTAGTCCTCTCTCTCAATTCTATGACTTTTCAATTGAATCAAGCCATTACCACCAATATTTTAGCTCCATATAATGCTCATTACATTCTTTCTTTTTCATTTCAAGTTCTCCAATTTGACACGTTCTGGTTATAAACTTGTCTTTCTTTAAGTTTAAGATCTACAATGCATTCCTTGCTTCTCTTCGAATGGAATCCGGCTGCCCTCCTTTAGATTCAAGCCCTTGAGAG
Source organism: Eucalyptus microcorys (assembly GCA_014182515.1). Lineage (NCBI taxonomy): Eukaryota > Viridiplantae > Streptophyta > Magnoliopsida > Myrtales > Myrtaceae > Eucalyptus > Eucalyptus microcorys. The sequence goes on along the minus strand of CM024568.1, from coordinate 3,424,582 downwards.
CATTTTGTGATTGATTTTTGCATCAGATCGTGTTGTTGTTTTTTTTTTTTGGGACTCAAGTGCCTTGGCGCATTCAAGAGTTGAGGTTTGAATGAAAGAAAACTCTTACTCTTATGAACAAAGTTGCTCTCCATGCTGTGTGATATCAATTTGGATGAACTCTAACTGTCTCTTTTTAGATGTGACTTCAAGATTTTGGTCATTAATAGATTTTTGGACAACATTGAATTCCCCATTTTTCAACTCAAGAGCTTTGGCAACCTCTTCTAGTTTTGCCTGGTCCGAAACAAGATTTTGTTTCTTTAACTCAGTTTCATCTTTACACTACTTCACCTACTTCATCATATTTTCTAATTCACCTTCCTTGGATTTAAGCTTTTTGGAAAGCTTTGCAATAAATGTTTCAATGGACCCCAATTCCCTACCTTTCAAAGCAAGTGTCGTCAACCACTCATTGATCAATTGGTTGATTTCCTCAAACTCGTTTTTTTTTTTTTTTTTTTTTTTTTGGATTTGAATATTTTGTCGGTCTCTTTGATCATCATAGTGATGCAATGGAGTCGACTCTTTTTAGATTTAAGCTCCTTGGAGCAATGTTCGATGGATTTATGGATTCCCTGAGTTCCTCCATCTTCGCTTTAAATTCAACTGGACAGTCTTTTATCGCATCTTTGAGAGTCTTTCCTTTCATGGCAACTTTCTCATCGAACTCTTTGATCACATGCTCCACAGCCCTCAGCCTCTTTTCACTCTTCGCACCCCTTCAAATTATGGTTGAGCAGACCATGCAACCCATTTAATTTCTCTTTTAATTTCAAACGCCTCCTCGTCAAAAGAATGCTTCATTGAATCCAATTTCTCTGCTTTTGCATTGACTTCCCAAGCATTTTCTTTGAGTCAAACTTTGCACCAACCCAACTGTCTTCTCTTTCAAGTCCAATTTCTATCATGGCATCTCCACCTCCTCCTTTGAATCATAAACCCTACAACATTCCTCAGTCGCTTGCATCAGAGAGCATGATCTCTTTTCCTTGTCCTTGATCAATGAGTTATAATGGCTAAGCGCATCTTGCTTCAAAACTAATACAATCTCTTTCTTCCATGTTCATTCCTTACATTCCTTAAGTCACATCTCCATTAACCTCATGTCCATCCTCTTCCTCTAGACCTCCTCCTCCGCTCCTCGATCCTCTACCATGCTGATCGCAACCCATCCTCTCACAACACGAAGTTGCTAGGTAGCTTCAAGGTGTGCGAGCAAGTGCAATCACAGGCGTCCTTGGTCCTCTTGTTCACGCTCCAGTGGAAGGACCTAGAGGAGCGCTTCGATGGCATTCGAAGGTTGCTCAAGTGTTGTGTTGATGAGCTTGATGAGGGTGAGAGGTTGCTTGTGGAGCGAGCTTGTGATGTCACGCCGCGGGAGGATTGACTATGGTTGGCGTGGCAAAGGGTCGAGGAGTGTGAGGAGAAGGTTTAGAGAAAGATGGACCTGAGGTTAGTGGAGATGCATGCAGCTTGAGGAATGCAGGGAAGAACATAGAAGAAGGAAGGTGAATTGGTTTTGAAACAAGGAGAATGAGTTGTGCTCTTTCATGCAAGTGACTAAGGAATATTGTAGGGATTATGGTTTGAAGGAGAAGCTAGAGGTACTACAATAGGAATTGGACTTAAAAGGAGAGAAAGTTGGGTCATTGCAAAGTTTGCTCAAGGATAATGCCCGAGAAGTGGATTCGAAAGCAGATAAGTTGGGTTCGATGAAGCATTCTCTTGTCAAGGCAGTTGAAATCAAAAGAGAAGAATTTAAAGGGGTGCATAGTCTGCTCGACCATGGTTTGGAGGAGTGTGAAGAGTGAGAAGAGACCGAGGGTTATGGAGTGCATTATCAAAGGGTGCGATGAGGAGATCGCCATGAAAGCGCAAAGAATTATAGTCTCTGGAAGATAAGATAAATGACTATCAAGTTGATTTCTAAGTGAAAGAAACTCGGGGGAATCCGTAAATCCATCAAAGATTGCTCCAGGAAGCTCAAATCTAAAGAAAGTCAACTCCATTCCATCAATATATCGATCGAACAACATAGATAGGAGCTCAGATCCAAAAAAAAAAAGAAAGAAGGAGAATGAGAAAATCAACAAGTTGATAATGAGCAGTTGACGACACTTGCTTTGAAAGATAGGGAACTAGGGTCCGTTAAAACATCTATTGCAAAGTTCACCAAAGAGCTTAAATCCAAGGAAGGTAAACTGGAAAATACGATGAAGTTGGTAAAGCAGTGCAAAGAGGAAACTAAGTCAAATAAGGAAAATCTTATCTTGGTCCAAGCAGAATTAGAATAGGTTGTCAAAGCTCTTAAGTTGAAAAATGGTGAATTCAAAACTGTCCAAGCATCTACAGATACTGAAATCTTGAACTTGCATCTAAAATGAGACAGTTAAATTCCATTCAAATTGATATTACATAGAGTGCGGAGCAACTTTGTTTGAAAGAGCAAGAGTTTGCTTTCGTTCGACTCTCAACTCTTGAATGTGCCATGGCCCTTGAGTCCAAAAAGAAACAATGCAATTTGATGCAAAAATCCATCACAAAATACTCGCAAGAGCTTGAATCTAAAAAAGGGCAAGTGGGTTCCATTCACAAGAGAAGTAGGGATGCTTAGCAGATCTTCAACTTAAAGAAAAGCAAGTTTATAAGCTTGATGTGTCAATTAGAGAACACTCTCAGCTAGTTTAAATTGAAAGGAAAGAATGTAATGAGCAATATATGAAGCTAGAATTGTGGGCGACAATGGCTTGATTCAATTGAAAAGTCAAGTAAGAAGCGCTTCAGGAAAATGGAGTTGAGAGAGAGGACTAGTAGCCATTTTGGGGTGATGGGTGCAAAATTGGAAATACCCATATGCAAGTGTTCTACCTTCATGTCTAAATGCTCGATCCACAACTGCTTTCAATGGAAAGAAAATGTAGTTCATATATCAACATTTTCATGAGCTCAACAGAGGGGGCCTAAGGTGCTGGAAATAATTCAAATAGCAACTAATGTCGCAAAGTTGGTGTTAAATGCCATGGAAGGGTTTTACCCCCAGGATTCAGGGAATAGAGATGGGTACTAGATATTGGGGTGATTAGAAGGAACCGTGGGTTACTAGATATTGCAATTATTTGAAGAAATTGTAATTTCCCGTTGGAGAATTTCTTACGATCTTCAATGGAGATTAAGCCTCAGCAGAGGGGAGTTGCAGTGCAACTAGCTGTTGAATTGGAAGGGAAGCTGAAATTTTCACCATCACTAGAGCATTCTTTGGAGTTCTTGGGTTTTTGAAGCTTTTGAGGCCTATGTAGCTTCTGCCTTCAATGCAAATTAAATTTATGCTTGTCAATTCTGTGTCACGGTTCCGAATAGCATTGGAATTGCAACAGGTGCTTGGTTCTTCATCAGTGCTGCCTAATAAATGGAGATGTAGGTATTGACTTGGGATGTCAAATGTGGTCATCAGTTATTGTTAGCACCTAAATTTTACCATTTTTATTTGGGAGATGGGAACAGTCATGGCAACTTCACCGCAATGGACCGACCGTGTTCATATGACGCCTATTTTAAATTAGAAATCTGCCCGAATCGGTGACGACTCGGTCGTCTCCAAAGATCTCTATAAAAAGGACGATACCATATGAAAACTTCACCTTCTTCATTTACCAAACCAAGCACGTTGTGTCTAGAGAGAGAGAGAGAGAGAGAGAGCAGATTGGTCAAGTGGTGGTCTGTTCTTATTCCGCTCACTCGTCTTGATTTTCTCGTGTTTGGTTTATTTCCTCGTTTTGTTTGGTTTGCGGTTCCTACATCGATAGTTGTCTCCTCTTCGCCCTCTTCTTTTTAAACTTCCGTTCTTCTTTCGCGGGCTGATATCTCTTTGCCATTCTGTCATTCATATCCAGAGGACGGTAGTGATTAATCTCATGACGGGTGACCAGGGACGCAAGGCTAAGGCACGCGAGATTGCAACAAGCGCAGCAGATGGTAATGATTCCTAGAACACGTTTTGTGCACATCTATAAAGGCTAAACATAGTTTTCTGATTAGTACTCTCAATCACCCTCATCTCCAGATCGTTCATATCATCTTATTGATCATTTCATGCCCTGTACTACCAAAAATGAAAAGAAGGATTAGTTGTACACAAATGTTATCAGGATGATTTCGCGCATTAACCATCAATATCTTTTATATTTATTTCTGTCATTGAAACAGCAGTGAAGTTCACCGCCTTTGTTGGAGAGCGTGGAGATTGGCTGAAGGTGATCGCTGAGGAGATCGACGCGGTGACGGTCATCGACAGGATACAAAGGAAAGCTGGGCTGCGGGATGCAAAGTTGATCAGCGTTGAGTAGTACATCTGTTGCTCGTGTGGTTTAAGTGTGTATTCTTCTAGCTTTTGTTCATGGGCGTTACGGAATCTCAGTTCATGTGTTTTCTCACTTTTAGCTTCTTATTTTTATATTCGGGGGGTTTGGCGTTGTGTTGGGTTGCTTGCTTCATATCAGTGTCTTGTACAAACATTTCAATGAGAATTACTATGTATATATTTCCTTTATTATACCTTCTCTCTGTCTGTCTGTCTGTCTGTCTGTCTGTCTGTCTCTCTCTATGTAATTATCTAGATTGGAAAATACGAGATGATAAGATTCTGAGCCTTGAGTTTGAACTGATGCAAGATAGTTTATGCAATATCCGTGGCTCTCTTCTTTCTCTAGCTTGTTCTTTAGAGGGTAGGTAATCTTTCAAAGGTTTGTGACATGAGAAGATCCATTGATCAAGACTTACATCCCTGAATATAGTTTTCAATTACATGGGCACCATCGTTAGGATGAACAAAATAAGTTTAACATTTCAACACTATTACAGTATTCTAATCTCTCTTTCCTTTGAAAAAGATACTTGTAAATGGACACTTCTTATCTTTTTTTTATAAGAAAAATGCAGCAGGATATTGTATATGAGATAATTACTTAAGATACGTTGAATAAATGAAGCAGGTCATGCTCTAAGCATACGTTGAATAAATGAACTTGTTTTTCCATGGACAAGTCTTAATCTAGTAATTAGTTATTATCAAGTCTCAATCCGTATCCGCTAATCTTCTATTAATGAAGCTACTTACGAATTAAACAGCAACAATCATGGCATGTTCAATGACTGAGTCAAGCGAAACTCGTTCGTCCGATCAGTGAAATTTGCCTTGGAATCAATCTACTTTCACACGTTGTCGCCTCTTTTTTTCTCCACAAGCATGCATGGTGCGCGGTTAGCTGAGCTAGTTTCTTGCTGGCACAGGAGTTATGTGGCTCTTTAAGAGTGGTTAAGACAACGCAATCTCTTCTTACATAGGTCAACCCTTGACACAACTTAGTTCTCAAAAAACATTTTTTAACGAGTACTTAATGTATAAGCAACTAGATATTTTCGATAAATTACTTATTACGCATGCTCAGTAATATTAAGTTTAAGTACTTAGTTTATATGATCATTTTGCGTTTAATTTATTGATTTAAATTAACAGATTGAACATAGATCATAATAAACAGGTTTAGCCACCATGGAAGGAGTGGCAGGTAAGAACTGAGTAGGGCTTGCCTTGCTGCGCAATCCAACGCTTGGGGCTTTGGCACAATTAACAACAATATAATTCTTTAATTACATTTGTTTTATTACTCATGTTCTTGCGATCAGGAATAAATAACTCCGCCACAACCTTTGTGGTAGTTTTCCATGCTTAGATGTAAGTTCAAACCTATTCAATGTAGGCAACTTAGACGTGGTAATTATGTATTTACTTGATAATTGATGCATAAATCTTTTTTATATAACTAGCTCGCTTGTTGTCTTATTTCATTTTCAACCCACGAATTGTTTTTACTTGACATGACTATATTGTATTATGTTTTGTAAAGGAATACATAAAAAAATCGTCCTCTTTTTCCATCTTCATTTTTCTCTATGTAGGAAAAATGAAAGCTATTGAGAAAAGATCCAATTGGATTCATGCATGAAGTGTCAACTCTTGAAATCATTGCTTACGTGGCTTCTAATGAGTTGGTTGAATTCATTCCTTGAGAGATATTCACCAAGCAACAACACACATTGGGATTGGGTCACTAACTAACTATCGCTCTAATACCATTAGTTAGGAGTAGGCAAAGAAGACCCGTTAGCTTCACTTGAGGAGATTGTCAAAGGAGTGCTTAAGTATAAGTCCGTCAACATATTCAATTAGACTCTCTTTGTGACAGCTCGAATTTCTGATTCTGTTTTCGATTGAATAAGTTGGGCTTTTCATCGATGAGCCTATAGTTCTTTTCTCTGAGCTGATTACTCATGAGATAACTAATCTATCAGGTGAAGCCGTTAAGGGATTTTAACACAATAGACTTGAGAATTCGACCAGAAATCATCGACTGCTCAATCGTGCTAATCTGCAAGGGCAATACGGCACTGTCAAAATCGATTAGAGGTCGGAGATAGGTCGGTTCGACTGAGGTATATGATTAAAGTGTGGGTGATTCCACCTAATTACAAAATTCTCGTCGAATGGCACTAGACTGATTTTTCTATCATTTATGTACCTTGTGTCCATATTTGAAACCTCGAGATTTTCACGACAACCAAGAGTCGCCAATGAGTTGAAAATGCACAATGTGGCTCGAAAATAATCGACCATGGGTCAATTGTACTAAAAATTCACAAAAGCTACCCGGTAGGTTAGGTCACGCTAAAATCACGCCTGGTTGAAATTAACCGCGAATTTAAATCCGATTTCAGAAATTGAAAGTTCTGTCATATCACGATTCATTTTAGGAACGTTGACTCATCCTGTGAAAAAACCCGAGATTTCATCGAAAATTCAAAGTAGGGCTATTTTGGACCGGGAAAATTAGAAAGCCGTTTTTGGGTGAATTTTTGGGGTTCAAGTTGGTTCAATTGATGAGGAAAAATCATGGGATGGATGTGACATCCTGAAATTTGCAATTCTGTTTCAATTAAATAAATCAGGCCTTTTATTGACGCGCCGATATTGCTATTCTCCGAGCTGATCACTCTAAGGATAACTAGACTATTTGGGGAAGTCATTAAAGAATTTTAATGTAATAGACTTGAGAATTCAACCAGAATTCGACTACTCAACCGTGCTCATCTGCAGAGATCATTACGGCACAGTTAAAAGTCGACTAGAGATCAGAGATAGGTCGGTTCGACTAAGATATGTGGTTAAACGTGGGTGATTCCACCAAATTGAAAAATTCTCGACGATCGATACTAGAATAATTTTTTTGTTGTTTTGGTACCCTATGTCCGTATTTGAATCATTGAGATTTTTACGATCACCAAGAGTCGCCAATATGTCGAAGAGGTTCATTGTGGCTCGAAGAATATCGATTAGGGGTCATTTGCACTAAAAATTTCTGAAAGGTACCCGGTAGCCTAAGTCATACTAAAATCGCGCCAAATTGAAATTAACCGCGAATTTGAATCCGATTTTAGAAATTGAAAGTTCTGTCATGTCACGATTCATTTTAAGAACGTTGACTCAGTCTCCAAAGATTTTTTTGCAAAACGAGATTTTGGCGGAAAAAGTTGTTATAGGGCCGTTTCCGACTGGGAAATTCAGAGGACCATTTTTTATCGCGAAATTAGGATGCAAATAGGTTCTATTGGAGAGGAAAAATATCAATTTGATCGAGGACTCGATGATAGAATTTATAGAAGCCAAAATGAGTTGATTGGAAATTGAACCAATTCCAACCAAAATTCGTATGCCCCTTGGACCCAACAATTGGACCATTTCAAGGCTTCTAGAAGAAGACTAGGCTACTTTGGAAAATGTGCTGAGGAAGCTAGCTACTTGGTGGGACACACCAAAGGGGACAAAGAGATGAGAGAGCGACCTTGGTGGCCCCCTCCTTAGCCAACTGGTCCCCTCTCCCTTCCTTTCTCCCTTTCATCATCGAGCCTCCATCTTCCAGCAACTTGAAGACCTCAGCAAACCAATAAACCAAGCCTCCTTCCTCCCCCTGGCCGTCGAGCATCCCGCCAGAGTCGTCGAGTGTCATCGCTACCACCGCGAGCTGCGCGAGCACCCGTGTCCCGGCTGCGTCGTCCAGCTCTCTCCGTCAACGTGCCACCCAATTTGAAGTCCCTTAAAGCCACGTTGAGCTCAATTGGAGCCCATCCAAGCCACCTTCGCCGTTGTGAAGCTCCGCCACAGCCAGCCTGGACCCACGCTTGCCTCCGTCACCCATCTCAACTCGTTTTCGCCTCAGACAGCCACCATCCAGCCTCCTTCAACCATAGAGCAGAAGCCAAAACTAGTGGATCTCCAAGCCGCTGTTTGGCCCGTTTTTGTGGCTTTCCCGACCCTGAAGGGCATCCCGGTTTGGAGTTTGTGGACCTCCTCCGCATCCCAGTCGTTTTAATCCGAGAGGATCGTTAATCAAGTGAGTTTAACTCACTAATCCTTGCTTAGTAAGTTAATGACGTTTAATGGTTGATTAGTTTAGACTAAGTATGGATTAGGTGGATAATTAGAATAGATTAGTAATTTAATTAATTATTATTCCATGTTAGGTGGTTAGAGTAGTGTAATTAGAGCCTAGACAAGCTCTAGTATTTATCTAGAGTAGTTCGGAAATTTTCTGGACCCGTCTCAGCTTTTAATTAGGTGTTACGGGCCTAAGTGTGCATTTTTAGTATTTAATAATTAATTTCGTAATTAATTAATTAATTAATTAATTTCCGGAAATTAGACTGGAATAGTAGATGACCTGAATTTCGTGCTGATTGCAGTGGTGTGATCTGTTTATTTAATTGACTATTATTTTGTGATGATTGGGTGTGATTTGTAATTTTGGGTATTTATCTCAAAATTTAATAATTTCAATAATTAATGAGAAAATCACTGCACATCGATTTACAGCGTCAAAAATGTGTTTTTGGACTGTGGAATTGGTGGGATTTTCAAAGGTGAAAATATTGTATTTTGGCTAAGGCCAACCATGTACCCACACACGATTATTTTTATCGGGTATGATAAAAATAGTAAAAGTGTTAGATGGTCAGGATGGTATATTAAACCTACGGGCTCTGATATGTTAGCTTAGAGCGAGCAGTATACCAGTATATTATCAGCTTGCGGGCCTCGATATGTCAGCTTAGAGCGAGCAGTATACCTAGCAGCTTTTAGTGAGCAATATAGCAGCTTCTGGTGAGTATTATTATTAATCTATATCAGCCTGTGGGTGATATATCGGCATAGAGCGAGCGGTATACTATTTATCAGCTTAGAGTGAGCAGTCTTGATTATGATCGGACTTTATAGATAGTATCGATTGAGATGACTGTGAGATGGTTGTGATGGCATGGAATCAATTGATCGATGATTCGATCTGATTGGTTGAGATGATTGGATGGTTATTCGAATTGTATTGACTTACGGGAAGGAAGAGGGCGAGGCTAAGGTAAGTCCTCTGACTTGTGTTTGCGCCTAGGCAGCCCTTAAGGCATATTTTCTTCCTAATCAAGTCTTAGGGGGTTGAACTTGCTGAGACATCGTCTCACCCCGTTATGGGATAACATTTTCAAGTCCCTATATGGCAGCTCCTCCCGAGTGTTTTGGTCAGCTGAAGAAGGTTACAGAGTAAGTAGTCTATATTTCGATACATAGGCACCCGAGGGGTCTGGTCTATGAGCTCGTGAAGTCCGTGGTTTGAGTCGATGAGGCCCTACCCCATAAGGTACCTCATCGATACATATTATGGTACCATCGTGGGCGTCATGGACAGAGAGAAGCTTCCATATCGGAATCTGAGATACCAGTGTATGTGCTGGAGGTTGTTTTTGGGAAAGGCATAGCAAATCCCCATGAAGGTTCAATGGTAGACCCAATGGACCCGAATCTTGAAGACCCAGGAACTTCGGTGTACTCGGAGGAAGGCTCCAATGTTAGTGAGGAAGTGGAGTGGGGGGGAGATTAGTGGTTGTTTGCAAACCCCCATTGTTTTGTAGAACTGAAATATATATATATATATATATATATATATATATATGGCTTGGTTTGTGTATGACTTGTTATGATATGTATATATAAGTGTGTTGTTGGTTTTCAAAATCGTGGCCTTACTTTCCTATCCCATATTGTTATTATCTATGGATTATTTATTTGCTTCTGCATGTGTATTAAAAGAAAAGGGTTGGCGTGCGTCCTAAAACGTCTCTTTTATTCGACCTTGGAGGGATGGGCTCGTGCTCGGAGGATCGGGACGTGACATCTCCGTTTAAGTGGTATAAGAGCGAGGTTTAGGATTGGAGTGATAAGGTGCGAGGGTTATGGGATAGTCAGTAGGAATGGCTTTTATTTCATGCTGGTGCATGTCTGTGATAGCTGGTTGATAGAAATGTTTGTTTGTGTTGATCGCTCGACTTCTAATTATGTGTGGAATTGGAGGTAGCCTATACTGGAGGATTCGGCAAAACGCTAAAATGTTAACTATATGTTCATGCGAGAATGCGGGTACACTTTTGCTACTCATATACCGTGAAAACTTTTTGAACATTTAATGATGTTTAGTTGGTACCAAGCATTTAGAAATATGGATGGCCCAACATCTTAGTAATGTCAGTTCGTAATAAGTCTAACCATGTTATTATGCAAGAGTAGGTTTAATCTAATCAAAACAAAAGTAAAGAATGTATTTTATTTATTTTTTGGTCGGTGTAATGAATGTATGTTGCTTGGCGCGGAAGATGACGGGCGAAGATTATTATTATCAGCTTGGCCCCTCTTCATTTAGTGAAACCTATTAATTATCACAAGTTTTAATAATTTTTAATCAAGAAAAAATAGTCCCACCCCAAAATCTAGTCCAAAGGTTAAATGATCAATTAATGAGTTCAATAAATCCGGAAAACCAAAACCCAAATCTTGTTAAAGGATAATTAGCTAATAAATAATTTGACCAAAAAAATTCAGCTTATAAATAATCTCATTTAATCTAGAAAACCAAAGCCAATTTTGGTTTGTAGATATAAAGGAAAAATAAGACCGGTCAGAACTTTGTACATATAAACTTGGCTCATTTTCATTAATTAATGAGACCTATTAATTATTTAACCTTTTTTTCCACGAGTTGTTGAAAATTAATTTAATGAAGACCAAAATCACACTAAAATATCTGGGCAAATCATTAATTGTTAATAGATAAGTTCGCTAAATATAACAAACGAAAACAAAATTATTTGATCAAAGGTTTAATATATCAATTGTTGATCCTCAAATTTTTGCCTCAAGTGTAATCATTTGCATAAAGATTAGGGCTAATATCACGAAAAGCCCTAAATGGGTACGCTTGTGACAACCTAAACCGGTATACTTACGACAAATTTATCTTTCGCTAGTTTCCGAAAAAATTTACTGTCAAATTCCTAAGTTGGATGGAAGATATGTGGCAGTCGACGGGTATTTGGTTTACCCTCCATTTGTTACAAGTAAATCGGTTTTGTGACTTTTCGGGGTGTTAATACAATTTAATAGAAACTAATGGAGAGTAAATTTATCACAAATATCTCATGTTAGGATTTTTGTTGGTCAAAAAATTAGTTTTGGAAAATTTAGGGCGGTTAAAAAATTAGTTTGAGATAAATTTGTCATAGATGTACTTGTTTGACAATTTTTGTGGCGTTAATCCTAAAAATTAGGGATGGAGCCTAACCCAAAATAAAAGGTACCATTGACATAACGCGCATTTGCATTATAGATGTTTGAATTTCTAAGATGAATTATGCCCGATCCGAAACAAGGATGCATGAGTAGATTTGAAGAGGCGAAATGAAGAAAGAGATCGTGGCCAGCCAGGAGGAGATTTGACGATATATTTGACCGGAAATCATGACAAGAGGGCGGAAATTCTAGGATGTCGAAGGAAATTTTTGCACAACAAATATCACTGAAAAATAAGTATTTTCATTCATAGATTCAACCAAACAACTCATTAATACTTTTTTCCTTTTGTATGGCAAATGATTGAACCGGAAACAAAGTGAGATGACAGGGCCCTCAATCAATGTATTTATTGCAAGCGAAACAATTTTACATGTTTCCTACGTAAATTTATGAATCATAACTGATGAATTCATTTCATTAATGAACTACTTCCCTCGAGCTATATAAGTTCTCATCCCTAGATCAATTGCATCACCAAACAATCAACAATCTCACACAATTTTCTAACCCTCCTATCCCCAAAAGACCATAATGGCAACGGCCAAGAACTTGTCTGCTCTCATGATCCTCTTGGTCGTCCCTGTTGCATTGCTTCCTAAGGCTACTTTCGCCAAGGCCGGAAACCTTGATTGCGGAAAGGGAATAAGTAAGGATTGCGGGTCTGGATTCTATCAAATCATAGTCCTCGCCGACACCTTTACACCCACCAATGAATGTTGTCACGAGCTCTTGAAAGCGGGAAGAACTGCCACAACCAATTTGTGGAGTTGAGCGTCTCGAGCCACAAGCCGATTAAGGGGACAATATCTGACGTCCATAGGAGGAGCAATGAGACATGGAACAAATGCGGTGCGGCTCTCGGTCCCGTATCCCCTCCCAAGCCTGCTCATTGAGAGCTATTCCTATTTTACAGTACAATAAACGTGTAAAATAAAAAGAACGAGAGAATTATGGTTTTTCTATTGGATTCCGCTCAAATTTTTTATTTTATTTTTTGTGCCTCCTAAGCCTTACGGTTAACTATCACGGAAGCACACTTGTGGATGAATCGGTGTTTGATGCGCTTATTAAACTTGTAATTTTTAAAATGATTTGCAAAATACAATCTGCCCCTAAAGTTGTTCTGGCCTTCGAGTCTAAAAACATAGTCCCATACAAAACTATAAAGAAAATGTCACTTTAATTCTTATGATTTTAACACAACCTTTTGAAATAAATACCTAAGCGATCAAAAAAATTAATAGCTGGTTTAATAATCATACATTCATCTCTAATAATCACACGAATACGTAGCTGAAACTGGTCGATCTAGCATACTATTATATAACGCTATGTAAAGAGGACTTCTTGCGATAAGGTCCCTCGGCAAATTAAATCCGGGATAGTTGTTTTTATTTAACACTCTATCAATGGATACATGTATAAATTAATAATCTTATATAAATCTTACTTTGAATCTTTTTAATCTTGTAAGCAATCATAAAAAAAAAATAATTCAAATCTCGAAATATATTTCTCTGTTTATATATGTACGTATCCAATTGCTCCATTAGTAATTTCTTTCTTTCGGTTAACCGATAGTTGAGATAGCCTATCTTGGACGATTCGGCGAAACCTTAAAATGTTAACTGTATGTTCATGCGAGAATGCGGGTACACTTTTGCTACTCATATACCATGAAAACTTGACTTTTGAACATTTAATGAGGTTTTGTTGGTACCAAGAATTTAGAAATATGGATGGCCCAACATCTTACGTAAAGTGAGTTCGTAATAAGTCTGGCCATGTTATCATGCAAGAGTAGGTTTAATTTAATCAACCCAAACGTAAAGAATGTATTTTTATTTATTTTTTGGTCGGTGTAATGAATGTATGTTGCTTGGCGCGGAAGATGACGGGCGAAGATTATTATTATCAGCTTGGCCCCTCTTCATTTAGTGAAACCTATTAATTATCACAAGTTTTAATAATTTTTAATCAAGAAAAAATAGTCCCACCCCAATATCTAGTCCAAAGGTTAAATGATCAATTAATGAGTTCAATAAATCCGGAAAACCAAAACCCAAATCTTGTTAAAGGATAATTAGCTAATAAATAATTTGACCAAAAAAATTCAGCTTATAAATAATCTCATTTAATCTAGAAAACCAAAGCCAATTTTGGTTTGTAGATATAAAGGAAAAATAAGACCGGTCAGAACTTTGTACATATAAACTTGGCTCATTTTCATTAATTAATGAGACCTATTAATTATTTAACCTTTTTTTCCACGAGTTGTTGAAAATTAATTTAATGAAGACCAAAATCACATTAAAATATCTGGGCAAATCATTAATTGTTAATAGATAAGTTCGCTAAATATAACAAACGAAAACAAAATTATTTGATCAAAGGTTTAATATATCAATTGTTGATCCTCAAATTTTTGCTTCAAGTGTAATCATTTGCATAAAGATTAGGGCTAATATCACGAAAAGCCCTAAATGGGTACGCTTGTGACAACCTAAACCGGTATACTTACGACAAATTTATCTTTCGCTAGTTTCCGAAAAAATTTACTGTCAAATTCCTAAGTTGGATGGAAGATATGTGGCAGTCGACGGGTATTTGGTTTACCCTCCATTTGTTACAAGTAAATCGGTTTTGTGACTTTTCGGGGTGTTAATACAATTTAATAGAAACTAATGGAGAGTAAATTTATCACAAATATCTCATGTTAGGATTTTTGTTGGTCAAAAAATTAGTTTTGGAAAATTTAGGGCGGTTAAAAAATTAGTTTGAGATAAATTTGTCATAGATGTACTTGTTTGACAATTTTTGTGGCGTTAATCCTAAAAATTAGGGATGGAGCCTAACCCAAAATAAAAAGGTACCATTGACATAACGCGCATTTGCATTATAGATGTTTGAATTTCTAAGATGAATTATGCCTGATCCGAAACAAGGATTCATGAGTAGATTTGAAGAGGCGAAATGAAGAAAGAGATCGTGGCCAGCCAGGAGGAGATTTGACGATATATTTGATCGGAAATCATGACAAGAGGGCGGAAATTCTAGGATGTCGAAGGAAATTTTTGCACAACAAATATCACTGAAAAATAAGTATTTTCATTCACAGATTCAACCAAACAACTCATTAATACTTTTTTCCTTTTGTATGGCAAATGATTGAACCGGAAACAAAGTGAGATGACAGGGCCCTCAATCAATGTATTTATTGCAAGCGAAACAATTTTACATGTTTCCTACGTAAATTTATGAATCATAACTGATGAATTCATTTCATTAATGAACTACTTCCCTCGAGCTATATAAGTTCTCATCCCTAGATCAACTGCATCACCAAACAATCAACAATCTCACACAATTTTCTAACCCTCCTATCCCCAAAAGACCATAATGGCAACGGCCAAGAACTTGTCTGCTCTCATGATCCTCTTGGTCGTCCTGTTGCATTGCTTCCTAAGGCTACTTTCGCCAAGGCCGGAAACCTTGATTGCGGAAAGGGAATAAGTAAGGATTGCGGGTCTGGATTCTATCAAATCATAGTCCTCGCCGACACCTTTACACCCACCAATGAATGTTGTCACGAGCTCTTGAAAGCGGGAAGAACTGCCACAACCAATTTGTGGAGTTGAGCGTCTCGAGCCACAAGCCGATTAAGGGGACAATATCTGACGTCCATAGGAGGAGCAATGAGACATGGAACAAATGCGGTGCGGCTCTCGGTCCCGTATCCCCTCCCGAGCCTGCTCATTGAGAGCTATTCCTATTTTACAGTACAATAAACGTGTAAAATAAAAAGAACGAGAGAATTATGGTTTTTCTATTGGATTCCGTTTAAAATTTTTTTTTCCTCTTAAGCCTTATGGTTAACTATCAGGGAAGCACACTTGTGGATGAATCGTTGTTTGATGTGCTTATTAAACTTGTAATTTATTAAAATTATCTGCAAAATACAATTTGCCCCTAAAGTTTATATTGGCCTTCAAGTCTAAAAACATAGTCCAATACAAAACTATAAAGAAAATGACTCTTTAATTGTTATTATTTTAACACATCCTTTTGAAACAAATACCTAAGTAGTCAAAAAATTAATAGATTGTTTAATAATCATACATTAATCTCTAATAATCACATGGATAGGTAGCTAAAACTAGTCGATCTAGCATACTATTATATAAAGTTATGTAAAGTGCAGTTCTTTCTTACAAGGTTGTCTGACAAATTAAATCCAGGATAGTTGTTTTATTTAACACTCTATCAATGGATACATGTATAAATTAATAATCTTATATAAATCTTGCTTTGAATCTTTTTAATCTTGTAAGCAATCATAAAAAAATTAAAATGTCGAAATATATTTCTCTGTTTATATATTTACGTATCCAATTGCTCCATGTCACGCCCCAATCCTCAGGTACCCACACATCCTTCTAGTTGGTCGATTTTATAATGCGATATCCTAGTACTATGTATCGCCGACCCTTTCTTTTTTAATAGTACATGCGGAAGTAGTTATAAATCCTAGACAATAAAACGATGGCATAGAAAAACATTGCCGTATTTTTCATATCAAAGTCCACAACCATACTTTTATGCAGAGCATAACTCAAGGTGCTTCACAAAGCTATTCACAACTCCCTAGTCTCACTCTATTCACATATAAACAGGGTTCACAAAAGAGGATGGGATCTTAGTCCTCATCCGGGTCGTACTTAGGATCATCCCGATCCTCTTCTGTCTCGTTCTCCTCTTCCCCAGACTCCTCGTCTTCTTCAGGTTCTTCTTCTACCGACTCCTCCTCAGCATTCCCCCAATCCTCGTCCTCCTTTGGACCTTCCACTTCTTGTTCCGTGATCTCACCCTCCACAAAATTTTCATCTTCTATAGTGTATACAGGTGAAGTCGGCTCACTCCCGAGTGCAGGATCTCTAGCATCAACTACGCCTCCACCATTGGGGTCTGCAGTCCCCTCACCAAATGCTTTCTCTAGGACGTAGTAAGGTATTTCTTCTTCAGGGATGGGACCTATTCTTCGCCCATCATAAAAGTAGTGATACCAAGACGGATACTCATGGGGTCTTAGGTCGTCCTGATCGACTTCAACCTACACCGTCGATTCAATCAAAAGTATTATAATCCTTCCAGATGGCCATGAACATGGAAGTGAGTTTCTTTCTCGGTAATGTCCACTAGAATGCCAAACTCCTCTGGAGAAGGGGGAGGTACCGGTGCTGCCATCTAGGGGCCTGAAATGGTTATACAATAACCATTGAGACTACGTCTCAGCAAGTTCTACCCCATTAAGACTCAATTAGGAAACCAATACACCACATGGTTGCCTAAGCATAGCACAAATCAGAACACTTACCTTGGCATCAGTCCCAACCTACAATTCAGGGTTATATAGAGATGCTTCATAAATATTGCATCAAACAATCAATCAATTCACGACAATCAGATCAATTCATTGATCAATCGGCCTAGTCGATTACATGTCGATCGAACCGTTTTTAGGTTATTCATTCCACACCATATAACCTCCAATAGTACATTTAGTCACGAGCCCCGATAATGCTCTCGGGCGTCGTTTTCGCCAAGGTGACGTAACTTTCATTAGTATATCTAGTCACGAGACATATAGGTCTCTTGGGCATCGTTTTTGCCAAGTGACATGGATAATGAGCAGTTTACATGCATTCTTTACGGCGCCCTTTTCGCCAGTGATATTCCTAATCACCGAACCACACCCATCATAGGTCTTAGACAGTTTACGTGCATTCTTTAAGGCGCCGTTTTCTCTAGTGACATTCCTAATCACCGAACCACGCCTGCCATAAGTCATACCTGACTAGTCCTAGCCAAGAGAATTCCCAATTCATTCTTGCAACTCTCTCTACTTTAGCCCATCAACGCATTATTGGTGCTAAAATAAATATATTCGGCCATCTACCAGTCAATCATTTAATTCCATGCAATTTCAATCAATTTAAGAATAATTTCTCATATATCACAATAAATTCAATTTCACGCATCGTAGAGCTCAAATAAATAAACGGACTGTACCACGACAATCAGCACCAAATTTTGGTCGTCGGCTATCCGTGCCTAATTTTCGAAAATTAATTAATTAATTAGTTAATTTCCAAAATTAATAAATAAATACTAAAAATCCAATTTAGGCCTGTATTGCCTAATTGAAGCCCAATAAGGGTCGGGAAAAATCCCGAGATGTATTCAATAAATATTAGAATATATCTACTTGCTAATTGCACAATCAAAATGTCTAATATGCATCACAATTAATTAATAATCACAAATCTACTCTAATCTAACCACTTAATCCTACTTAATTAACACTAATCAAACCTTAAGCATAATTAGTCTACTAAGCAAGGATTAGTGAGATTACTCACTTGATTAGCGCACGAGTCGGATCAAACCAACGAGGACGACGCAAGGATCGCTTCTTCCCAAAGCAGGTCTCCGGTTCGGGGCCCAGAAACGCCCCAAAACGGCCCACAAACTTGCTGGAAACCCACTCGCTAGGTTACTAACCTTGCTACAAAACAAGGAGAAAAAGGGTTGGTTGGTGGCGGCAAGGGATCGAGATGAGTAGATGGTGGCTCAGTGAGACGCATGGCTGCTCCGGTGGCCTCTTGAGCCGTTCACGGTGGCTAAGGGGTGCTCGAACGGCTGCTGGGCTCACGACAGGGGACGGCTGGACAGTGGAGAGGCGACGGACATGTAGCCGGTGCAGGTGGAGGTGACGCGACTCCGGCGGGGCTACGACGTTCAAGCGACTTACTAGCAACAGCGAGCTGCTTCTCGTCTTCACGTGACTTCAACTTCTTCCTCTGGAGCTGCTAGGTGGTGTCGCACGAACAAGAGGAGGGAGAGAGAGTCGTCCACGAGAGAGTGAGGAAGGGATAAGAGAGAAAGAGAGAGTTGAAAAGTCAAAAAGTAAAAGAAGCAAAGTAGGAAATGGCGGAGAGCGATCGGTGGGGGGGAGGCTTCACACGAGGGAAAGAGGGAAAGAGGGAGAGAGAGAAACTTGCGGCCAAAAAGGGAAAAAGAAATGGGAAGAAAACAAAAGAAAAGAATTTCCCATAATAGAAAATTCTTATCCCATTGCTTTTGAATCGGCTAATTAATTCTCAAAAGAAATTCCAAACTAGAGCACTTGGTCCCCACTTGCGTTCCTGCATCCAATTTCCCTCACCCAATAATTCATCTTGTAAATCAAAACAATTCTCGGCTTGTTTTGCACGAAAACGATCACGCGACAACTTTTTCCCAAAAAGTGTCGGGTGTCAAAAAAATCTTCTGAGATTGAGTCATGGGTCCTAGAATTTATTGTGACATGATAGAATCTTCAATTTTTGAAATCAGACTTGAATCGGCGGTTAATTTCCATTTGGCGCGTTTTTAGTGTGACCTAGAATACCGAGTAGTTTTCAGAACTTTTTAAGGCAAATGACCCGTGGTCGATTTTCTTCGAGCCACTATGAACCTATTAGACACATTGGCGACTCTAGGTTGTCGTGAGAATCTCGAGCATTCAATTACGAACATAGGGTACCAAAACGACAGTATAATCATATAAGTGTCCGTTGATGAGAATTTTCCAATTTAGTGGAGTCACCCACGATCGGCCACACATCTCAATCGAACAAACTTATTTCTAATCTAAAATCGATTTTTAACTGTGCCGTAATGGCCTCTAAAGATAAGCACGGTCGAGAAGCCGATTCCTAATCAAATTCTCAAGTACATTTGCTTTAAGGTCCTTAATGGCTTCCCTAGTTAGTCTAGTTATCTCGAGAGTGATCGGCTCTAAGAATAGCCCTATAGACGCGTCAATAAAATGCCCTATTAATTCAGTAGAAAATAGGTTGAAAAGTTCAGGATGTCACAACTCTTCCCCTCTTATAAAAATTTCGTTCTCGAAATTTGAACCATTACAAGACTTGATCAAAAAGTTGGAGGTACAATTCTCTCATTGACTCCTCAGTCTCCCATGTTGCTCCTTCTATACCGTGGTGTTGCCAGACCACTTTGACCAACAGGATGGTCTTTGTACGTAGAATTTGCTCTTTACGATCGACGATTTGGACCAGGCTTTCAACGTATGACACACCGTCATCCATGTCCAATTCCTCGAAATTGAGCACGTGGGTCGGGTCAAGCTCGTACTTCCTTAACATTGACACGTGAAAGACATCGTGCACTTGCGCTAGTCTCGACATCAATGCAAGATGATATGCTAAGTTCCCAATTCTTTCCAGGATTTCAAACAGACCTACATACCTCGGACTCGGTTTGCCTTTCTTACCAAAGCGCGAAGTTCCCCTCATTGGTGACACTTTCAGAAAAATGTGATCACCAACTTGGAATTCCAAAGACCTTCGACGTTTATCTGCATAACTTTTCTGCCTGCTCTATGCAATCTTTAATCTGTCTTTAATTACTGCCACGGCATCTACTGACTACTGAATCAACTCTGAGCCTGTGATTTTTCTTTCCCCGACTTCATCCCAACACACTGGAGTTCTGCACACTCTGCCATATAACGCTTCAAATGGAGCCATCTGGATACTCTGTTGACAACCGTTATTGTAAGCAAACTTCACTAGATGAAGCTGGTCTTCTCAACTTCCTTTGAAGTCTATTACACAAGCTCTCAGCATGTCCTCGAAGGTCTGAATCGTCCTCTCAGACTGGCCATCCGTCTAAGGATGATACGCCGTACTATACTGAAACTTTGTACCTAAAGCACTCTGCAAACTCTTCCAAAAAGCGGCAGTCAATCTCGAGTCTCTGTCTGACGTTATCGTAACTGGCACTCCATGCATTTGAACCATCTAACGCACATACAGGTCTACGTGTCTATCCAAAATCTGGTTTTTTCGAAGTACAATGAAGTGAGCTGACTTCATCAGTCTGTCGACCACTACCCAAATTGAATCATTTCCTCTTTGACTCCTCGGTAGTCTAGTCACAAAATCTATCGTGATATGCTCCCATTTCCATTTTGGGATCGCGAGAGGTTGCAGGAGTCCTCTCGGCTTACAATGCTAGGCTTTTACTTACTAACAAGTCAAACACTTGGTGACGTGCTTGGCGATGTTTGCCTTCATACCTAACCACCAATAGTGTTGACGTAGGTTCTGATACATCTTGGTACTTCCAGGATGAATGCTGTAACTGCTATGATGTGCTTCAGATAAAATATCCTCTCTAAGCTCTACATCATTAGGTACAACAAAACATCCACGAAACCTTAGTATCCCATCATTAGAAACCTGAAAATCAGCATTTCTTTTATCGGTATCCTCTTGAAGTATCTTTAGTACATTTGGATCCATCAGTTGGAGTAACTTGATTCTAACCTAGATATCCGGTTGAATTCTAAGGGTGGCCATAAGACTCGAGAGATGGCCTACCTCAAACTTGAATACCGAATATCGGGCTCTCTCGATTAAGTTCCACTCCTTAATTAGTAGGTGAGCCACTGAAGACTTTCGACTCAAAGCATCGGCGAATTTATTCGCCTTCCCCGGGAGATATAAAATATCACAGTCATAGTCCTTCAATAATTCCATCCATCTGCGCTGTCTCGTGTTCAACTCCTTCTGAGACAATAGATACTTGAGACTCTGATGGTCTATGAAAATCTGGAACTTTTCCCCGCATAAATAATGTCTCCAAATCTTCAGGGCAAAGATAATCGCCGTGAGCTCTAAGTCATGCGTCGGATAATTCTGCTCGTGGGGCCTCAACTGACGGGATGCGTATGCAACCACTCTACCATGTTGCATCAACACGCAACCAGTCCCTTGAATGACGCATCACTATAGATCTCGAATCCTCTAAGACCAGATGGAATCGTCAACATAGGTGTGGTAGTAAGCTTTTCTTTAAGCTCTTAGAAACTACGCTCGCACTTGTTTGACCACACAAATTTCTCTTCTTTCTTCAAGAGTTTTGTCAGTGGTGACGCTAACGATGAGAAACATTCCGTAAACCGTTTGTAATAACTTGCTAAACCCAGAAAACTTCTGATTTCTATCACTATTGTTGGTCTCGGCCACTTAATCATGGCTTCAATCTTGCTTGGGTCGACGGAGATTCCTTCTCCGGAAATTACGTGACCTAAAAATGCAACATGAGTCAACCAAAACTCGCATTTGCTAAACTTAGCATACAACTGATGAGTTTTTATAGAAACAAAAAAGAAAAAAATATAAATACATATAGAAATATAAAAAATGGTATGAACTTTTTCTTTTACTTTTACATTAATAAAATACCAATATTTCTACCTATGTTGTTCAGTTATTTGATCTAATGAATCTGTCCATGTAGATCGTATACGTGTAGAATAATGATAAATTAAAGGAAGAGTAGGATTGATTCGATTCAGAAAAATGAATTAGCCAATATGGATGGATACAAATCGGGTATATATAATGGAATGGCTAGAATCCAACTCTTGGATGTTCTTGTTTCAAAAATCAAAAAATAATTCTAAAATTGATTTAATCAAATATACAAATTGTTGGTTTACAATATGGAAGAAACCCATGTGTATTTGATATTAGATATTGCTACTTATATATGAACTAAAATTAGATCTGATTTAATCTGCTCTACACTACTATGAATTATGAATTTTGATAGGGATTTCAATAGATTTCAATAAAACTCTATCCCTTTCGTCTGTGACTATGAATTGAATGACTAAAAAGATGAAACTAAGAAAAAGAATGAAGAATTCGACCAATATTTTGGAACAAAGAAATGGAAGAACATAAGTTAGATGGACTCACAAAAATCTCATCAATAAGAACTAAGAAAGAAGTATAAAAGTAGTTCAGATGATTCAATAATATTATTTCATTATTTTAATTCAAAGTTGTTAGTTACTTCATCCGAATGAATCTTAGTGATGGAATAATTAAGTCATAATTCATTGGAAGATTGCATCATTAACCATTTCTTTTTGTGAGAAACTTACCACGAATGCACTGATTTCTACCGCTTATGTTATTGCTACCAGGTTAGCTATTGGGCTTACTTCTATTGGAGCTAGAGTTGGTCAAGATACTGCTATGGGCCAAGTTATAGAAGGTATTGCAAGACAACTCAAGCCAGAGGGAAAAATATGAGGTTCTTTATTGGTTAGTTTGGCTTTTATGGAAGTGTTAACAATTTATGGATTAGTGTAACCTTATCGTGTTTATTTGCAAATCCATTTATGTAATATGATAAATATCATAAATACGTATTTTTTTTCTTATTTTTTATGGCCAAGGCTTGCTCCTTGATTTTTTCGAATTATATGAATATTTTACTCCTACAGATATTTATTCGTTGAGACACTAACCCTTGGGATGAATGGATTTGAGGATGAGGAATTATATCAATATTTTAGCAAATGAAACTCTTTTCTTTTTTAGAGTGCATTACAACAAACAAAGTATTCCCCAATTGAGACTAAACTTAGTCATTGAATCTAAGTAGTATTATTCTTATTAGGAATTTCCAATTGAAGAAAATCCATTTCAAAATCAACTATATATTTTTTCTGTGTAGAAATTGTTGAACAAGAACAACAGTGACGATTGAAAATTGATATGGGGAATCATGTTGATGATGTGATTGTAGATGTTGCTTTATCAAGTTGCTTGTTGTTCATTTTTATAAAATTGGGTGATAGTTCATCTCTATTATTTGTGCCCCTCGAGGTGGTTTTTTGTGCTTTTAGGAGGATCTACTGTGAAACCCAGTTGTGAGATCGGTTGACATAGAGACAACTGCACTTGGATGCTATATTTTATTCTAGAGCAAGAGCAGTAATACAACTACTTTTCATCCTAAATTAGATGAGAGGCTAAGGCAAAAGAAGGTGGATTCCTGATGCAAAGCTGTCTCGAGGACATTCGATCTGGTAGATTCTTAGTAGGGTCAGTGTGGGAAACCGAAATGCAACAAAAAATGGTTGATTGGCGTTTTCGAGGGTACAATTTGTAGTAGAATACGCTTCACGGGATCAACAATCAGAAAAAAAAGAAATCTCGTTTTGCCGTCAAGCAACACGAAGGAAGTGGCGGAGCATGGCTCATTCTCGGCCAAGGATTACCACGACCCGCTGCCGGCGTTGTTGATAGACCTGGTGGAGCTAGGCAAGTGCTCTTCGCTGAGTTCATTGCCACCATCCTCTTCCTTTACATCACAGTGCTGATTGTGATCGAGGACAGTAGCCAGACCGACCCCAAAAAGGCAAGCGGCATTGGAATCCTCGGGATCACCTAGGCCTTTAGTGTCATGACGGAGTATCCAATCCCATCATTATTTCCTGTTGTCTGTTTGTTAATTGACCGTCCAATCTTAGATCTTTGTTAAACTTTGAATCAGGGTCATTTCATGCTTGAACACATGATTCACATTCGAAGTATCCTTGTTATGAGTTAAATTTATCTATTGGGTTTGCTCTTATTTAGTTTGAAAAGTAATTCTTTAATTCTCTTTGCATAATGTTAATCAGAATACGTTGGTAACTAAACTGGGTTCTTTCTCTATAGCTTATTCAAGGTTTCTATGGTGGGGGGATATGTAATTGTATTCAGTCACGTAGGAGGTGCTCAATGCTTTAGAGGTTTTTCAGTTATGTGTCAGCAAAAATTCCTGGCCTTTTTCACGTTGATGCATCCCATTGCAATTGCATAGACGTTTCCAGTCTTTTATTCTTGATTCTAGCAATATCAATGAGCAATTCCAGTATATGGTGGCTTGCGGACATTTACAGGAATTAAATGATGATTTTGTGCTAGAAATTAGCCAACCAATTACATTTTCCTTGCCTGGGCTACTGGTCATTGGTTCCAGTCCCCTGGTCACATGCCTAGCCTTGGTTTGTCTATAACATAGGTTGGGTAGTGCCGTGGCATAGGATAATCCTGAGTCTACTGCCACTATCACCATGCTAGGGTGATGGTGACAAGCTTGCTCGAAACGAGCAGTAAGCTCATTCTGTGATGGCTGTGGAGCTCCTACAATCTATCCTAGGGAGTTGCTTGTTTTGATCGCCCCTTCCACTCTTTTTAATGATAAAAAAGATTTGGGTTATGAGCGAGACAATATCAAAGAGATTCATGAATGGAGAGACAATTTGTCCAGTCAATATATCAATTTTCACATGTCTTGGATTGTTCTCGACCCATTTATTATATTCTTTGCCTCTCTTGTAATTATTTCGTTCCGGTGTCCTAAATTTAAAATATTGCTATTTGTATTTGCTTCTTCAGTCATAGTGACTAGTACTTTTTTCTCAACAGTTTCCAAGATTTCATTTCTGAGTTGGCAATTTTCAATTCATTGTTTGCCACCACTAGTATGGTACAGAGTTTACTCAGTTCAAATTCTCCTGATAAGTGATACAATGTTCTTTTCAATCTCTATTGTCTCATTAAGTCTACCCCAAAACTGTGTGCTTGCCAGAATCTTCATATACCCTTTGAACTTCATTTTTCAAATGGCTTACTAAAGTTCTGAGTTTGCTGCAGTAAGAAGCAAAATCCTATTAATAATAGTGAGTGCTAATTCAAAGTAAATTGTAGTTATTACTTTTGACGTACCTTTTGTGAAAACTTCAGCCTCCAGGGAAGCCATTAGGCGACAACAAAATGATATTCAATTGCCGCTTGCTGCAAAACAAGAGGCACAACACTTTGTCAATGCTGCCAGAGAGGGTAACATGTCTCTAAATCTGCTTATTGGTTTCTTAGTTTCATAGTATTTCCTTTCATTTACTGGAATGAAGTTTGTCTACATACTATCATTGCGTGTTAGATCTACTGTCTTTCACAGACTTCTACCAGTGCATTTACTTTTGTTTTGACCAGCATGATCTCGGTGCTAGTTGTTCTTTATCGAGAATTAGTACTCTAAGGTTGTCTATGGTTGTTAAGATCTTGAGATTGGACCTTATAGGAGATGATAGGATAAGATATATTATGGTTAACACGATACAATACTAATTATTGACATATCTAATCACTTTCTTTATGAAGAGGAAGCCTATTTTAGGTAGGTAAATCATTGGGCCATAACATGCCCCACTAACTTCTTGGACAAGGGGACACATGAGCAAATCCCAAGGAGTGGCCCAAATATGGAGTTTTGTGACTTCATAGTGTGAGGATTCGAATCTATCTTGTGTTCTTAATTTACGCTTACCAACTACTTGTTAAACACATAGGGAAAAATAGTTGTTCTGATTCCATCTGGTATCCTATTTGGTATTTCCATTTGTGAAGGAGAAATGCATGTAATTGGAAGTTTAAAATGACAAAGGTTTGCAGCTCTGTATACTTAAAAGTGGAGCTCAATTGTTATTGGTTGCTTTCTTTAAATTCAGCAAGGCTTTGTACTAGATAAGTTTATGATGGCAGTCATATGGTTCTATCTGATGACTACTCTGTGGCAACAAGGACTCTGGATTTACGGTACTTCTGTCAATATGCATCCATAAAAAATGGGATTGCAAGAATATATACTGATGAGAGCAATAGCAAGGTTGATTTTTTGGAATCTGTTTACTAGAACTTGGTAAGCACTTGGTGTTGTTGTCTCTTAGGGAACTTGAAGTTGCTTTCTTGGTTCATGAAAATTTAGGATAAAGAAATGTCTGTCGAAACCAAATAATAGCAGCGAACTGCTGCTTGTGTACTCATGCTTGTGGAGTCTTAATGTCCTGCACTTGTTCAAATTAGCATATGTTCATCATAAAGTCTTATTTTCACAAGCTCTGCAGCTTTGCTGAAGCACAGTACAACCAAAGTAATGCAGGATGAAAAAAATTTCAGAATTCTATCATCTTTAAATATAGGAGCTTGTAGTGTCTCCTCTTTATAATTGCTTGGAGTAGGCTGGTCTGCACCGATTAATAAGTCTGTCTCCATTTCCAGTGTGCCAATCAAGCAGAGTACTGGAGATTCTGGCACTAATGTCAAGCGGCTTGAGCAAGAAATGGAAGCGAAAATTGCACACCTGAAGACGGAGGCCACAAGAATCTCTCAGGACGTCGTGCAGATTCTGTCGAAGCATGTGACCACTGTAAAGAACTAGGGGCATCTTGTAAGTGAAAGTCGCAAAATTTCCACGTGTGCATGTTTTGATCGGTGCTTTCTTGCTGGGTATCATGATTTCTTTTTCTTTTTTTACCTGATGGGTGTAACTAGTCTTATGTGCTGCTGTGAATCTATATATTTATGAATGAGATTGGTGAAATCATGTCCTATCTAAGAAATCATTACTCTTTATTTGTTGTCTGTCCAAAGAAAAGTTTCATACGCTTATGAGGAGGTGTCAGTTTTGAAGCTTCGGTTGCATGTTTTTCTTTGATCTACATGAGCTCGGTCCAGTTTGGTGCAACTTCACTAAAAGCCCATAAAAGATATCTTTAGGGGCCAATCTCCATCCCAGACTACAAATGATCACTGCTTATACTTGCATATGAACAAAATCGGAGCAGTATGAATCAATTATCAAGGTCTTAACTAGAGCCATTTTTTTTTCTCTATAGACTATACTAGACCAAATCAATGAAAGGGCCAAGCATAGGTTGGAGTTATTAGGCTCAATGGTGAGGCAGGAGGACCCAACATGAGGCCAATAAACCTTGCCCGAGCCCGACATCACACGAGGGACTTGGTACATTTTTTCCTAAGCAAGTTCAAGTTTGGACGAGTTTGAATGAGCAGAGTAGAAATCCAAGTGAACATGAACATAGTTTTGGTGCTTGTCTGAAGAATAATTTGTGCCATCAATGAAAAAAATAGTAAGGCTGGACATCCATGTGACTTGCATGAGGAAGAGTTCTAGGAAGGTGAGCAAGAAGCATCGCGTGATTAGTCTCTTCATATCAATATTACATCGACCACCGACGAAGAATGTTGATGTATATTCATGAAAGTAATTATTTACCCCCGAAGTTCCATGATAATACAAAACTGTCATTTTTGCTCTACAAATGAACTATTGTTCACATGGGGCTTCCCTGGGTTACCAAAAAAAAAAAAAAATGAACTATTGTTCACCTAAAATTGAAAGAACTCCATTCCTTGTGAGTAGAGAACTATTGCAGATTATGTTATGAGTTGAGCTAAGCAATCTGGGCCTGAAACTTTGGTATCTTCTTCATGTTCACGAAGCCATCTTATATCTTTACTTGCTCATCTCTATATATAACCTTGGCTATCACCACAAGCTCATAATTCACCAAGAGGACCAAAATATGGTAACGTTTCTATTCTCTTTTAGAAACAATTTTTTTATTTCTGTTCCACAAACGAAAACGCATTTTCTAACTATACAAAATCTCTATTTCTGAAACAGAAAAAGAACAAAAGTGCACTTAGTACGACCTTAAAAATTTCTATTCCCAAAAATATTTTATTCCCAAATTTTCATTTAATTTATAAAATGTCAATTATAGTTGATTATATAAAGTTCTTGAAAGAGGAAGGTGGAATTTGAATCATAAACTCATACTTTTTAAATTAAAGAAAATACTGTCATTGGCTAATTATTAGAGCGTGACATGACCTAATAAATAGAATCAGAATATATAATGATACTGAATTGGATGATCTTAATACAATTAATAGAAATGTTGCCAAGTACTAATAAACAACATTACAAAAGTCAAAAATACAAAGTTATGGAATCTCAGGCATATTGAGATGTCTTGTCATTTTATTTGCAATATTTGTCCTACCGTTTCTTAGGACTCATTGCGGCAACAGAGAAGGAGGAAAGGTGTCAATGACTCCATCGTCTCCAGAGATGGTTGATCGGTTGATGCAAGAAGGAGGAGAACTTTCGTGAGATAGAGAAATTTCACGAGATAGAGAGAGGAGAGAGAGAAAGATGTCTTGTGATGCACGAGGTAAAGGGATGAGAAATTAATTTTGTTTTTATTTTTGTTTTTGGGAATAAAAAAATTATTTATTTTTCTGTTCCAAATCTATTTTCGAGAACAGAAAAATTACAAAATGAATTTTTTTATATCTCTGATTTGGAAAGAAAAAAAGAAAATAGAGAAATTGAAGCGTTATCAAACTTGCCGTAAATTAATGCTTCTGGATAGTCATTGAATCCATTAAATGTTTATTGACATGAATTGACCTCTTGGCAAAACATATCCTAAACTTCACCTTCGGTAGAATCAACGAATGTCACATTGCTAATGGTACAGGAAAATAATAGATGCTGTCCTAATTATGTGAGCTTTTGTCCCATCGGACGAGGGGCGGGACGCCAAAAACGCGGTTTCGCTGACGTCATCGGGTGCTAAAACAGCGCGTACTATAAGTGAAAATTTAAATTATCTAATTACACCTCTTTCATCAATATTACCAAAAAATTGTAAATATACCGCCAATCAATAACAAGCTTGACGTATTATAAGTGCATAGAAGTCATGTGAGTAAAGAGACTACGTCTGGTCATTCCCGTTGAAATTTTCAAAACGAAAATTTGTTAATATTTTTTGGACAAAGAAAAAAAATGCGAGGTGTTGAATTTGGCATAAGGCAAAGTCTCTGAAATATCATTGTTCCCCGTGTGCCTAGAGAGTATGTGTTGGAGGAAGAGGGTACTTGCGGACATGTCGTGTTACGTGATGGTGATGCGTGGAGTATTTCAATATTCAAGCACATAAACTAGCATATCACTTCAAAAACTTTGTTAATTAAATGGGCTTTTCTTTTGCTTACCTAATGTTGAATTATTTCATGATCATCATTTTCCAGGAGAGAAACATGTCAAGGCAGCCGTTGGTACAAAAACTCAGGCAAATCATTGGTGATAGGTGGCTGATTGAAATCACCAAAAGTTTCCGAGGTAAGGTATGGATTATGATCCTTTTTAAAGACAATAATTCGAAAGCGCTTCTATGCCTTGATGTTTAGTTATGGGTACAAAGAGCTTGGGTTGCATCGTTACATAACGTTGATGATTGTTTCCGTTGCGTTGAGATGACAATGAATAATTTATTCTGTTCTACAGTATTTTTGGGCGTGAAGCAAGTGATCATAGGACCATACATGGACTTGAATAAGATTAGGATGCGAGGCGCATGAATAAGACAAGTTTCCATTTTGATGAGTTCACAATACACAGCAGCACGAGCAAATGGTACCAAGAGGAGGCCCATCCAGACTAGACGTTGACACAGCTACTGACTCTTAGATTGGAAAGAGGCTGTTTCGGAATTTCTATGATTTGAACATTTGTGCTTTATTACAATCATAAACTGCAGTCTTCTCTTGGTCCCTATGTCACATGACTGTTTGTTTTCAATGGAGTATCGCAACACTTCTTTTGTTGACATGTTAGGGGAATATTTTTATGATCTGTGCAATTACGTAGGAGATAATTACATTTCCTGTTAGCTTAGTTATAGAGGTAGACGGGTCCCGTGAGCATGTTTGTAATTGATAGTCGACCCTATCAATAGGGTAGAAAGTGGAATGATGCACTTTGTTTTGTCAAATCATTTTTGTTTTCTTATTATTAGGTCCTTGCTTTGCCTTTATAGATGCAAAACTGCCACTAGAAGTTTTCCTTCTTTGAAAGGAAACTTATGCTGCTTCTTGGAGGTTCGATTCATGCCAAAGGGTCTTTTATCTTCTAGCATTTTATTCTTTATATATTTATTTTTGGTCATATCTTGGTAGGAATTGGTCAAGTTTTAGCCTAGTTTTCTATCTATTGAATTGACAAAAAGAAAAGGGGTCAAAGATGTGGAAGAAGCCCAAACCAAAGTCCCCGTTTTATTGATAGTTGGGGAGGATTTCTATTTGACTTAGACTTGGCTGCGTTGTTCAATATGTTCATCCAACCTTGGGGCTCAATCATTAGTAATGTGATAGGGTGATAGATATCAAAGGTTTAAAATTGAAATGTAATAACACAAAAGAATGCCATGTCAGGTGATAGATGTGATAGTTAGAAAATTTGTTACATAAGATGAAAAATAAGAACAAATTTCTTTAAGCATTGAAATGCTGTTTTTAAGGATAATTTCATCTCTCAAAATACTGAACTCGGTGCTACTTATTCTAGACATATTTACTTCTTTTTTGACATGTTTTGATTGTGATTTGGAGATTCTCTGCATAGACAAATAAAGGAGAGCATAAATAAAGCAACAAATCATATTAGATACTACAATTCGACTAAAAAAATCAAACCTGACAAAACCGTCATTAGAAATGGCTTTCGGGTTTTCAAAATTATCGAAATATCAAACAAGATGGCAGATGATAGAAATAGTGTCAGCTTTGCTGTAGACCAAAAAGTGAAACATGGTGGACATAAAATGATGAGAGGGGGCGCCTTACGTTGGGAACTTGGGAAGTGGTCGTGTTTCTTGGCGCCTCCCGTCTCGCTTGAAGTCTTCTCACGGGATCTTTGAGCAGATGCTGCGACAAAATGAAGTCCAGAAGCTTCATCACTGTGTCGAAAGGGCGGCGGATGAATTCGGGACCCATGGGAGGCTGAAGCTCCTGTGCAAATGCCTTCTGCTAGAAAATTAACATGTGGGGGGAAAGCCTCTAAAAGGGGTAAGGGCCTCTGTTGTTGAGAAACTCGTTGAAGTTTCGAGTAGTTAATTTGATATCGACTGCATCATGTAAAATTCCTCGCCCTTGCTACTTCTAAGCCTAGCATGTTTGAACTTACAGTCATGATGAATTACTTCCTTCTATTGTTTGGTCGAGCATCACCATATGCCAATGCAGCTGCTCCATCAAACGACAGACATTGAAGAGGATTCTGAGGACTTCAAAGGGTAAATTTTTATCGGGTGAAGATGGGGTTAAAAACAAAGAAAGAAGCATGTGGTCTAGGGTCTTGCTTGGGGACATGGCAGTGATACAATTGAAGATGTTAGTGGCTTGTGAAATGGATCCTCTGTCAGAAGAAGAGGCGATAGGAAATAGTGACTACTATTCTATGCGAGGATCGCTTGAGACATATCAAGAAGTCCAGTTCTTGCGGAAGGATATTTTAATCGACGCATTCTCCTAGTTTGGGCCTATAAATGAACTTGCAACCCAGCTGTTGCAACTAACTCCGCATTAAATTAACAATAATTAATGTCCTTCCGTTTTAAGTAGTTTGATTTTCTTGAAGAGAACAAATTTCTTTCCCTTTTATGGGACTTTTTTAAAAATCTTTTTGACTTTTCTGGAAAAAAAATTGCCATAAATATTGCTTTGCTTTGCCAAATCCAAAATCAAAGGTACACATGCGATATATTTGTCAAATTATTGATAAATAAAAGGACGAAGGAGGAAGAAGACCAAAAGGGCTGGGCCGGAGGAGAAGGAAAGTGGGCCGTAGAATGCGGAGGAAGAGAGGGAGAAAAATGGGCTGTTTTATTTTTTGTTTTGTTTTGTTTTGTTTTTGTGTTTTTATTTAGTTTTTGTTCATTATTCTGAAAAAGATAAAATAAACTAAAAACTTAATTAATAAAATAAACCTAATTAGAATTCCGTCAACACTTATGAACGGAACATAGTCGAAGTAAAAAGACAAAAGTAATTTACACGAGCTATTTGGAAGCAGGGAGACATCCATGTAAAAAATCCCCTCTTGCTAGTCTAAAATGCACGAAACTCGATTTTCAGATTAGTGCATTCATTTTACACTATAGTTTATAGTTCCAATAAATTAAGAAGAAATGATAGGCCAGTTATTATTGAGAATTTGTTTATGAAATTACTTTTGTTACTCTCATTTAGCAAACAACTCGATTTGTTTGTAACGAAATTCTTCATTAGAAGATTATCATAACATTGGAGGACGAACAATCTTACCTCAATTTTGTATATACCGATTTTCTAATTATTCCTTGACTTATCTTTCTCTCTCTCAACCCACTTAGGAAAATAACCAAAAATGTCATAAACTTATTGTTAATGGCGATTTAATTCTAAACTTTTTTTTTTTTTTAAAATTTTTCCAGTGTAATCCTTCTAACCAATTATTGTTTGAAAATTGTTAATGTGGATATTAACTTACGTCTATAGTATGACTAATGCTGACATACACAATTTTTATAATTTAAAAAAAAAATCCTGAATTTTTTCTGTTTTGGCTAGATTCGGCGAGACCTTGGCTCGGGCGAGGCAACCTTAGGGCTAGTGACTCCAGCTAGCCATCAATAAGTCTCGATGACTAGTGAAGGGAAATTAAAAAAAAACAACACAAAAGGAAATTAAAAAATTGTAAAAAAAAAACAAATTTGTAAATATCATCTATACTAATACCAGCCATGCCATGTAAGATAGTAGAGGATGGCCAACGCTAAGTAAGCGCGCGTTAACGACTTATGACTTAAAGTAGTAAGAAGGGCTGCTTTTATAAATCATTAAAAGTTTTTGGCTAAATTAACACGCTTGAGAAATTTATAATTGAATTGACATACGTATAATAGATTTAGGAATTTTTTTGATCGTCTCGAACCCACCCACTTCGCTTCTCCCACTTTAATTTTTGTCATATAGAAATTTGTATTTCTCTCCTCATAGCTAACTAGTTAGAAGTCCATGCACACCCAAAGGAGGCCAATGATACTAAAGATATTGACACGTAATTAGCAAATAACTAGTTCTAAAGCGATTTAGCCAGAAAAATCTAAAGCACTTGATGCATCGATTAAAGTATTCATTAAATTTCACTGGTAGCTTTTGTGTAATTTATAACCTAAGTGGCAATCTTGGCCTCTCTTTAATTTTGACGTGTCGTGAATGAGCCCATGCAATAATTCATGCCTGCCAATCGCATATGTTCAATGCATACCAAAAATATCACATGAGCAAAAATAAATATATAAGAATAAATAAATACTGTTGATCTCATCTCAATCTCATCCGTCCAATTTCACCGACCACTGAATTAGGTTCACAAACTCCAGCTAAATCAATGTAATTGCATTTGTACTCACCATGAGCCCAAATTTCAGTACCCCTTAAACAAATTAAATACGGCGATCGAAAAATGCCAGAAAAGGTATCACCAAAATCTCTATCCTATCCTCTTCATTTGGTCTCTAATTAATAATTCTACTATTAAATTTTAAAAGCCAAAAAAATGTGTCACCAAAATGTCTTCTCTATTCTCACCTTTTTGTCTGTAATTAATAATTTTGCCAAATAAACAAGAAAAATACCGAAGAAGGTGTTAAGAAAATCTCTGTCCGTATCCTCCCTATCTAGTTTGTAATTAATAATTTAACCAATAAATAAAAAAATTTCAAAAGATATCACGAAAATCTCTCCCTTATCCTCTCCGTTGGGCATGTGATTAAAATTTTACCAAATAAATAAAAAAAATGCCAAAAGGTATTACGAAAATCTCTTTCCTATCCTCTTTGTTTGGCCTGTACCTCAACAATATATAGGGAAAAAATGCAAAAAAGATAATGACGAATTTTCTGGGTAAGGACAGTTTCAAGGCTTATCTTTTTCACACTGGTCAAAACATCTCATCCCTGTGGTCATTACTCAACTTTTTAAGGCGTACTTAATTTGTAATTTTCAACGATCACTCGGCACCTACTAATAGATTCTATTTATTAGAGGATTTTTAATAGTAACCGGATCTGAGCCCCTAATCATGCATCCCAAAAAGGAAGATGATATTTTGAAAATGATAAATTCATGTATTTTGATGATTAACAAGCATTTTTTAACTCAGCCAAGAAGACATGGTCTACCGCTTTCTCCAGGAAAATTCATCCGGTGGCTAGGTGCACTTGAGGCGCAAGTTACCGTGGTGGCAAGGTTTGGCATCTCCGATGGTGTAGAATTTTCAGCCTGCCCCTTCTTTCTTCTAACATCGTTTGGTTTCTCTGCTCCTGTAGAAAGCAAAGGCCCCGCCCCATATTTTTTCCCCCATTCCTTCGTGCGCTGCTCTTTTCTCTTGAGGATGCTGATGGTGACCCAAAATAAAAAGGGAACGAGGAAAGCAAAGCAAAGCATTCGGGGGGGGGGTGGGAGAGCAGGCGAGGAGGGTGAGCGACGTTCGCTCGCACGAGAAGGAGGATAGATCTTTTGTTTCTTTTTGAGACAAAAATCGCAAAGAGGGGGGAGGAACGAAGGATTTTCACTTAGAGAGAGGTTGTTACCGAGAGAAACTGGAGATAAACGAGACGATCAGAAAAGTTGGTGATAGTAGAACATTCTTCCACCGCCTGGAACTTTCACAGAAGAGGGAGAGCTTGAAGGAAATACAAGGAAAGACATTCGCGTGAGAAGGGAGAGAGAGGTTCGACCATTTTTGCTCATAGAAGGAGGAGGGACGTCGTCGCTTTTTTGGAGAAGACGGCCATTGAAGAGGCGAGCCGCAGAGGCTTGGCGTGAGCGTGAGGTGTGCTCCACCGAGAGGAGGAAGAAGAAGGTGTCGAGTGGGCTCGACGTTCTGAGATCGAGAACCCAGAAGGCTCACCAGCAAGAGACAAAGCTAAGGAGGCTGTTCGCGTTTGCCATGTCCGCTGCAGTCTCGTCCCCCAACCAGGTAATGCCCCGAACGACTTATTTTCCTCTTCTTCATTGAAGCGTAAAGTGTTGAAATCGGATGGTAAATTTTTGATCGAAATGAGTGAAACTTCAGCTTTGTGTGACAGATAATGGCAATCTAGAGCTATGTGTAGCATGTTCAGGCCGAGGATCGCCTTAAAATCTAGTTCGGATTTCACTTTTTGAGCCGCATAACATTGTTCGACAAAATGCCTGAAAGAAAAACCTAACAACAGTTTGTTTAAACTCAAAAGTGATCCATGTTTGAGTCCTTATTTGTTGATTCACGTCTGATATACTCGTTTTCTTTGCGTTTTTTGTCGGTATCATGTTATATGTTTCAACCGTTGACGTCGGCCGCGCATACTCCTCTTTCACCGGGGACCCCTCCCGCACCAGCGAAGTTGGCAGCTCGAAGACATGCTAGTTAGCCAATCTCACTTCATTATAATATATTTTTTGCTTGATTATTTTGCCGGAGTTACTTCTGTTAAGAGTGCGGGTTCAGTAGGATGGTTTTGCAATAGATGGAGTGGGCGGCCGGAGTTGGTCACCGTCGGTCGGAATAGATGACAGGTGGGTGAAGATAGTTCGGCGGTGATCCAAGTTCCGGTGATAAGCTCGTCGGTATTTGTTCCGTTAAAAAGATTTAAAAAAAAAAAAAAAAAAAAAAATCATCGCTAAAGGAGGTTGCTGGAGAAGAAGGCTTCGGGGAAGAATGACTGGAGGTTGAAGGAGATAGGCGGAAAATTACAAAATAGGAAAAAGACAAGAGAGAGAAGAAAAAGAAAAAGAAATCAAAAAATCAGAAAAAATTTCAAAAAATAATAATAACAAAACATTAAAAAATTGGTTTTAATCTGACTCAGGTCGAATCCAGGTAGGCTGGGTAGGGTCAATAGACTGGATCGGGTAAACCCGGTCCACACCCGTTTTCCGAATATAATAATATCTTTTTAAAATTAAATTAGAATATTAAAAGAATTCAATAATCAGAAAATTCGGAAAATCGTTAAAAAATTTATTTATGAGGAATGCCATACTTAGTTTCTAGAAATTCATGCTCTTGAGTGAGTTTCTTGCCTAGTTCTATTGCAATCTTGAATGTTGAGTGGTTGGCATTCGGAAGGATAGTTAGCGGCGGCTAGGGGTGATCGGTTCCGGTTCGGTCTAGTTCCACCCAAGAATCGGGAACCGGACCGGGAGGACCGGTTCCCACTTTTCTGGACCGTGGACCGGACCGGCTATCTTGGAACCGAGAACCGGACCGGACCAACCGGTCCGGTCCGGTCCGGTCCGGTTCGGTTCCAATGAACCATAACTTGTTTTTAGTTCATTTAAGAAAAAAATAAATAGTAATTACTAGTAAAGTAATGCACGAGATTATGATCCAGTCAAGTTTTTTTATTCACTTTGTGACTAACAAAGTGACGCCTATTAAATTAAAAACGTCGACTTTGTGGAAACAAAAATTAAAATCCTGCATCATACCCTATGTCCTTACACTGTTATGAAACAAAAAAAAATAAGTTAAAGATCCACACAAATTTGAAATATCAGAGAAGTTTTTCTTTCCAAACATATTTCACACACTCACCTTCATTCTCATGAACATAAATGTTATTAAAGAGGCAAAAAACAAAAGAAAAACAAAATCCGAACTCAACAAAAATTCAACACATAGTTTGGCCATTGTTCAATACCATCCATTAGTGGTCATAACTAATCTAGAACAAACCCTCCATGGAATAAAAAACAAAATTAAATTCCAAAATTAGCACAAGAGATTCAACATTAAACTACCAAACTCCATACATCTTCTTCGAATTAGCTTGACAGAATCCAGTGGTTCAGCAGCTCGCTCAAGCATCGACAACAGAAGATATAGGTCACGGCGGCGCCTAATATAGCAACACCGTCCACGAAACACGACCAACACAAATAATAGAACCCATCTTCCATCAAGACATGAAGAATTAAATCTCAATAGAGAGCAAAGAGATTGAAATCCCCTAACGAAGCGCGCTCTTACCCACACCAAAATGCGCGGAGGAGACGAAATCCAACCACCCACCGCCCCGCCCCCCCAAATGCGACATCAATACAGCACAATCGCATGTCGGAAACAAACGAAGATGGGACTACATAGTATAAATGATCAAACAACGAAGCTACACGGCAATGAAAACATAGGAAAAGAGCTTAACGAGGACGGGACTCGGGACTCATCTCAAAGAACGAGAGGGCCTTGGGAATCGACGGGGCCGCGACGGGAGATGGGAGAGAGCGAAGAGATGATGACGCTGCGGGGAGGAAGGGTTTGGGAAAATGAAAGTTGAATCGAATTACCGCCGAGTTGGAACACAAAAATTGGAAAAATGGAAGTTGATGTGATGGTTACTGTATATTAAAGCAGAAACTAACAAAAAAAAAAAAAGAGAGGTGTTTAGCCATTTGTTTAGGTTTCAAGAGAGAAAGGTAAGCGAGGAGAATTGCAAAAATTTGGAAAATAAAAGCTGATGTGATGGTTACTGTTGATTGTAGTTCAGAAGCGTTCGTTTAAGTTTCAAGAGGAAAAGGCAAGTGAGGAGAATTGCAAAAATTTGGAAAATAAAAGCTGATGGGATGGTTACTATTGAGTGTAGTTCATAAGCAAAAAAGGGGAGGGATTATTAGCTTTGAGTTATGAGAGAAGAAATGAATATGATGATAATGGATACTATAAATTATTTCAGAAATTAAAAAATATATATAAATGGTCGGTCCGGTCCTGTCCGGTCCGAATCTGACCCTGAAACCGGGAACCGGACCAACCGGTCACCGGTTCCAAAAATAGGAACCTAAGACCGGACCAAGACCCTCTAGGACCGCCCGAAACCGACCGGTCCGGTCCGGTCCGGCCGGTTCCCGGTTCGGGCGGTTTCCGTTGCACACCCCTAGCGGCGGCTATTAATGTGGCAGTGGTGTTTGTCAACGATGGACATTGATGGATGGTGGTCCAATGATTAGAAGTTGTTGGGGACGGCCGTATTGGTTGACCGTGAGTATAGTTTTTTCACGCTCTGGCGGGGCAACCTTCGGCTCGTGCTCCGTTCGGCTAGAGGAATTGACGGAAAAAGAGCCCATAATGGGCGTAGCCATCCTATAACATTAGTGAGAGTCGGGCCAAATTTTCTTAAGGGGCTTGTATGCATCCTTAGAGTTTTAGGCTTGATTGGGTTTTGGGTTGCTCGGGCTTCATTTAGTTTAGGCTGGGCTTGCCTAAATGAAGAGTAAATGGGCTAGCGTTTCCGAAGGGCTTGATTTTAAGCCTGACCAAGTTGGGGCTTTGTGACCTAGATCGATACCCAGGTTAGTTGTGACCCAGACCGGTTCTAGAGATCCAACCCAAATCCCGATTTTCGTATTTAAAAACTCTATTTAAAAAAAATTATTAAAAATATATTTATATGAAATTTTTTAAAAAATAAAAAATTTCAGAAAAATTTATTTATTTATTTTCTAAAAGTTAGGAAGAAGCTTAAAAATCATTCTTTCAGTTGTTTTCTCTTAAAATGTGTGAAAATCCTTGATAAAAAAATTGTGTTTAAAATTAAACAAGATGTTAAGGCTTTATACTAGGGTTTAAGTGTTTTTATGGACAAATGCTAGGTTGTCGTTTGCGCATTTCCAATTAGACTATTATGTGATTGCGCACTTTTGATATGTTAATTATGGTTTCTCTTTGGCTTAGTTAGAATTGGTATTAATTCTTATTTCTTAGCGTCGATTCTTGCCGTGCCTTACAATTTGTTTAATGTTTCATTGGTTGTTGATTGTTAATTTAATGATTGGGCAACAGCATTATTGCCTCACATGTTGGTGGATAGGTTTAGAATCTACTCAAGCTGCTTAACAAAGATCTTCTTAAAATGAACATGATTAGATATTGAAATGGCACTTTGTTAATTAATTAGTATAATCAAGTACCCGATCCTAGATCTCTAGTTGCATAAGAAGTGAGGTATATTCACATGCCTCACTTGGTTTCTAACTGATTCCAATAGGTTAGTGGTGGCTCCTCACCAATTGAAGTCTAACAGTGAATACTCCAATGATGCGTGAGATATGGGCTTGAGAGAGTTTGTACCTAATCAAGAGCCATAGGCTTGCCTTTTAGGCAATATCTCTAAACCTATGTGAGAAAAGGTAGGCCACAACACAAGTCCATATGTGAGTATTTTCAATTTAGTCCTCCCTCTCAATTCTATGACTTTTCAATTGAATCAAGCCATTACCACCAATATTTTAGCTCCATATAATGCTCATTACATTGTTTCTTTTTCATTTCAAGTTCTCCAATTTGACACGTTCTGGTTATAAACTTGTCTTTCTTTAAGTTTAAGATCTACAATGCATTCCTTGCTTCTCTTCTGAATGGAATTCGGCTGCCCTCCTTTAGATTCAAGCTCTTGAGAGCATTTTGTGATTGATTTTTGCATCAAATCGTGTTGTTTTTTTTTTTTTGGGACTCAAGTGCCTTGGCGCATTCAAGAGTTGAGGTTTGAATGAAAGAAAACTCTTACTCTTATGAACGAAGTTGCTCTCCATGCTGTGTGATATCAATTTGGATGAACTCTAACTGTCTCTTTTTAGATGCGACTTCAAGATTTTGGTCATTAATAGATTTTTGGACAACATTGAATTCCCCATTTTTCAACTCAAGAGCTTTGGCAACCTATTCTAGTTTTGCCTGGTTCGAAACAAGATTTTGTTTCTTTAACTTAGTTTCATCTTTACACTACTTCACCTACTTCATCATATTTTCTAATTCACCTTCCTTGGATTTAAGCTTTTGGAAAGCTTTGCAATAAATGTTTCAATGGACCCCAATTCCCTACCTTTCAAAGCAAGTGTCGTCAACCACTCATTGATCAATTGGTTGATTTCCTCAAACTCGTTTTTTTTTTGGGATTTGAATATTTTGTCGGCCTCTTTGATCATCATAGTGATGCAATGGAGTCAACTCTTTTTAGATTTAAGATCCTTGGAGCAATGGTCGATGGATTTATGGATTCCCTGAGTTCCTCCATCTTCGCTTTAAATTCAACTGGACAGTCTTTTATTGCATCTTTGAAAGTCTTTCCTTCCATGGCAACTTTCGCATCGAACTCTTTGATCACATGCTCCACA
Source organism: Eucalyptus microcorys (assembly GCA_014182515.1). Taxonomy (NCBI): domain Eukaryota; kingdom Viridiplantae; phylum Streptophyta; class Magnoliopsida; order Myrtales; family Myrtaceae; genus Eucalyptus; species Eucalyptus microcorys. The sequence goes on along the minus strand of CM024568.1, from coordinate 3,384,046 downwards.
GCCCTCAGCCTCTTTTCACTCTTCGCGCCCCTTCAAATTATGGTTGAGTAGACCATGCAACCCATTTTCCTCCTCGTCAAAAGAATGCTTCATTGAATCCAATTTCTTTGCTTTTGCATTGACTTCCCAAGCATTTTCCTTGAGTCAAACTTTGCACCAACCCAACTGTCTTCTCTTTCAAGTCCAATTTCTATCACGGCATCTCCACCTCCTTCTTCGAATCATAAACCCTACGACATTCCTCAGTCGCTTGCATCAGAGAGCATGATCTCTTTTCCTTGTCCTTGATCAATGAGTTATAATGGCTAAGCGCATCTTGCTTCAAAACTAATACAATCTCTTTCTTCCATGTTCATTCCTTGCATTCCTTAAGTCACATCTCCATTAACCTCATGTCCATCCTCTTCCTCTAGACCTCCTCCTCCGCTCCTCGATCCTCTACCATGCTAATCGCAGCCCATCCTCTCACAACACGAAGTTGCTAGGTAGCTTCAAGGTGTGCGAGCAAGTGCAATCACAGGCGTCCTTGGTCCTCTTGTTCACACTCCAGTGGAAGGACCTAGAGGAGTGCTTCGATGGCATTCGGAGGTTGCTCAAGTGTTGTGCTGATGAGCTTGATGAGGGTGAGAGGTTGCTTGTGGAGTGAGCTTGTGACGTCACGCCGCAGGAGGATTGACTATGGTTGGCGTGGCAGAGGGTCGAGGAGTGTGAGGAGAAGGTTTAGAGAAAGATGGACCTGAGGTTAGTGGAGATGCATGCAGCTTGAGGAATGCAGGGAAGAACATAGAAGAAGGAAGGTGAATTGGTTTTGAAACAAGGAGAATGAGTTGTGCTCTTTGATGCAAGTGACTAAGGAATATTGTAGGGATTATGGTTTGAAGGAGAAGCTAGAGGTACTACAATAGGAATTGGACTTAAAAGGAGAGAAAGTTGGGTCATTGCAAAGTTTGCTCAAGGATAATGCCCGAGAAGTGGATTCAAAAGCAGATAAGTTGGGTTCGATGAAGCGTTCTCTTGTCAAGGCAGTTGAAATCAAAAGAGAAGAATTTAAAGGGGTGCATAGTCTGCTCGACCATGGTTTGAAGGAGTGTGAAGAGTGAGAAGAGACCGAGGGTTATGGAGTGCATGATCAAAGGGTGCGATGAGGAGATCGCCATGAAAGCGCAAAGAATTATAGTCTCTGGAAGATAAGATAAATGACTATCAAGTTGATTTCTAAGTGAAAGAAACTCGGGGGAGTCCGTAAATCCATCAAAGATTGCTCTAGGAAGCTCAAATCTAAAGAAAGTCAACTCCATTCCGTCAATATATCGATCGAACAGCATAGATAGGAGCTCAGATCCAAAAAAAAAAAAAAAAAAAAAAAAGAGAATGAGAAAATCAACAAGTTGATAATGAGCAGTTGACGATACTTGCTTTGAAAGGTAGGGAACTAGGGTCCGTTAAAACATCTATTGCAAAGTTCACCAAAGAGCTTAAATCCAAGGAAGGTAAACTGGAAAATACGATGAAATTGGTAAAGCCGTGCAAAGAGGAAACTAAGTCAAATAAGGAAAATCTTATCTTGGTCCAAGCAGAATTAGAATAGGTTGTCAAAGCTCTTAAGTTGAAAAATGGTGAATTCAAAACTGTCCAAGCATCTACAAATACTGAAATCTTGAACTTGCATCTAAAATGAGACAGTTAAATTCCATTCAAATTGATATTACATAGAGTGCGGAGCAACTTTGTTTGAAAGAGCAAGAGTTTGCTTTCGTTCGAATCTCAACTCTTGAATGTGCCATGGCCCTTGAGTCCAAAAAGAAACAATGCAATTTGATGCAAAAATCCATCACAAAATGCTCGCAAGAGCTTGAATCTAAAAAAGGGCAAGTGGGTTCCATTCACAAGAGAAGTAGGGATGCTTAGCAGATCTTCAACTTAAAGAAAAGCAAGTTTATAAGCTTGATGTGTCAATTAGAGAACACTCTCAACTAGTTTAAATTGAAAGGAAAGAATGTAATGAGCAATATATGAAGCTAGAATTGTGGGCGACAATGGCTTGATTCAATTGAAAAGTCAAGTAAGAAGCGCTTCAGGAAAATGGAGTTGAGAGAGAGGACTAGTAGCCATTTTGGGGTGATGGGTGCAAAATTGGAAATACCCATATGCAAGTGTTCTACCTTCATGTCTAAATGCTCGATCCACAACTGCTTTCAATGGAAAGAAAATGTAGTTCATATATCAACATTTTCATGAGCTCAACAGAGGGGGCCTAAGGTGCTGGAAATAATTCAAATAGCAACTAATGTCGCAAAGTTGGTGTTAAATGCCATGGAAGGGTTTTACCCCAGGATTCAGGGAATAGAGATGGGTACTAGATATTGGGGTGATTAGAAGGAACCGTGGGTTACTAGATATTGCAATTATTTGAAGAAATTGTAATTTCCCGTTGGAGAATTTCTTACGATCTTCAATGGAGATTAAGCCTCAGCAGAGGGGAGTTGCAGTGCAACTAGCTGTTGAATTGGAAGGGAAGCTGAAATTTTCACCATCACTAGAGCATTCTTTGGAGTTCTTGGGTTTTTTGAAGCTTTTGAGGCCTATGTAGCTTCTGCCTTCAATGCAAATTAAATTTATGCTTGTCAATTCTGTGTCACGGTTCCGAATAGCATTGGAATTGCAACAGGTGCTTGGTTCTTCATCAGTGCTGCCTAATAAATGGAGATGTAGGTATTGACTTGGGATGTCAAATGTGGTCATCAGTTATTGTTAGCACCTAAATTTTACCATTTTTATTTGGGAGATGGGACCAGTCATGGCAACTTCACCGCAATGGACCGACTGTGTTCATATGACGCCTATTTTAAATTAGAAATCTGCCCGAAATCGGTGACGACTCGGTCGTCTCCAAAGATCTCTATAAAAAGGACGATACCATATGAAAACTTCACCTTCTTCATTTACCAAACCAAGCACGTTGTGTCTAGAGAGAGAGAGAGAGAGAGAGCAGATTGGTCAAGCGGTGGTCTGTTCTTATTCCGCTCACTCGTCTTGATTTTCTCGTGTTTGGTTTATTTCCTCGTTTTGTTTGGTTTGCGGTTCCTACATCGATAGTTGTCTCCTCTTCGCCCTCTTCTTTTTAAACTTCCGTTCTTCTTTCGCGGGCTGATATCTCTTTGCCATTCTGTCATTCATATCCAGAGGACGGTAGTGATTAATCTCATGACGGGTGACCAGGGACGCAAGGCTAAGGCACGCGAGATTGCAACAAGCGCAGCAGATGGTAATGATTCCTAGAACACGTTTTGTGCGCATCTATAAAGGCTAAACATAGTTTTCTGATTAGTACTCTCAATCACCCTCATCTCCAGATCGTTCATATCATCTTATTGATCATTTCATGCCCTGTACTACCAAAAATGAAAAGAAGGATTAGTTGTACACAAATGTTATCGGGATGATTTCGCGCATTAACCATCAATATCTTTTATATTTATTTCTGTCATTGAAACAGCAGTGAAGTTCACCGTCTTTGTTGGAGAGCGTGGAGATTGGCTGAAGGTGATCGCTGAGGAGATCGACGCGGTGACGGTCATCGACAGGATACAAAGGAAAGCTGGGCTGCGGGATGCAAAGTTGATCAGCGTTGAGTAGTACATCTGTTGCTCGTCTGGTTTAAGTGTGTATTCTTCTAGCTTTTGTTCATGGGCGTTACGGAATCTCAGTTCATGTGTTTTCTCACTTTTAGCTTCTTATTTTTATATTCGGGGGGTTTGGCGTTGTGTTGGGTTGCTTGCTTCATATCAGTGTCTTGTACAAACATTTCAATGAGAATTACTCTGTATATATTTCCTTTATTATACCTTCTCTCTGTCTCTCTCTCTGTCTCTCTAGCTCTCTCTCTCTCTCTCTCTCTCTCTCTCTCTATATATATATATATATATATGTAATTATCTAGATTGGAAAATACGAGATGATAAGATTCTGAGCCTTGAGTTTGAACTGATGCAAGATAGTTTATGCAATATCCGTGGCTCTCTTCTTTCTCTAGCTTGTTCTTTAGAGGGTAGGTAATCTTTCAAAGGTTTGTGACATGAGAAGATCCATTGATCAAGACTTACATCCCTGAATATAGTTTTCAATTACATGGGCACCATCGTTAGGATGAACAAAATAAGTTTAACATTTCAACACTATTACAGTATTCTAATCTCTCTTTCCTTTGAAAAAGATACTTGTAAATGGACACTTCTTATCTTTTTTTATAAGAAAAATGCAGCAGGATATTGTATATGAGATAATTACTTAAGATACGTTGAATAAATGAAGCAGGTCATGCTCTAAGCATACGTTGAATAAATGAACTTGTTTTTCCATGGACAAGTCTTAATCTAGTAATTAGTTATTATCAAGTCTCAATCCGTATCTGCTAATCTTCTATTAATGAAGCTACTTACGAATTAAACAACAACAATCATGGCATGTTCAATGACTGAGTCAAGCGAAACTCGTTCGTCCGATCAGTGAAATTTGCCTTGGAATCAATCTACTTTCACACGTTGTCGCCTCTTTTTTTCTCCACAAGCATGCATGGTGCGCGGTTAGCTGAGCTAGTTTCTTGCTGGCACAGGAGTTATGTGGCTCTTTAAGAGTGGTTAAGACAACGCAATCTCTTCTTACATAGGTCAACCCTTGACACAACTTAGTTCTCAAAAAACATTTTTTAACGAGTACTTAATGTATAAGCAACTAGATATTTTCGATAAATTACTTATTACGCATGCTCAGTAATATTAAGTTTAAGTACTTAGTTTATATGATCATTTTGCGTTTAATTTATTGATTTAAATTAACAGATTGAACATAGATCATAATAAACAGGTTTAGCCACCATGGAAGGAGTGGCAGGTAAGAACTGAGTAGGGCTTGCCTTGCTGCGCAATCCAACGCTTGGGGCTTTGGCACAATTAACAACAATATAATTCTTTAATTACATTTGTTTTATTACTCATGTTCTTGCGATCAGGAATAAATAACTCCGCCACAACCTTTGTGGTAGTTTTCCATGCTTAGATGTAAGTTCAAACCTATTCAATGTAGGCAACTTAGACGTGGTAATTATGTATTTACTTGATAATTGACGCATAAATCTTTTTTATATAACTAGCTCGCTTGTTGTCTTATTTCATTTTCAACCCACGAATTGTTTTTACTTGACATGACTATATTGTATTATGTTTTGTAAAGGAATACATAAAAAAATCGTCCTCTTTTTTCCATCTTCATTTTTCTCTATGTAGGAAAAATGAAAGCTATTGAGAAAAGATCCAATTGGATTCATGCATGAAGTGTCAACTCTTGAAATCATTGCTTACGTGGCTTTTAATAAGTTGGTTGAATTCATTCCTTGAGAGATATTCACCAAGCAACAACACACATTGGGATTGGGTCACTAACTAACTATTGCTCTAATACCATTAGTTAGGAGTAGGCAAAGAAAACCCATTATCTTCACTTGAGGAGATTGTCAAAAGAGTGCTTAAGTATAAGTCCGTCAACATATTCAATTAGACTCTCTTTGTGACAGCTGGAATTTCTGATTCTGTTTTCGATTGAATAAGTTGGGCTTTTCATCGATGAGCCTATAGTTCTTTTCTCTGAGCTGATTACTCATGAGATAACTAGTCTATCAGGTGAAGCCGTTAAGGGATTTTAACACAATAGACTTGAGAATTTGACCAGAAATCATCGACTGCTCAACCGTGCTAATCTACAATGGTCAATACGGCACTGTCAAAATCGATTAGAGGTCGGAGATAGGTCGGTTCGACTGAGGTATATGATTAAAGTGTGGTTGATTCCACCTAATTACAAAATTCTCGTCGAATGGCACTAGACTGATTTTTCTATCATTTATGTACCTTGTGTCCATATTTGAAACCTCGAGATTTTCACAACAACCAAGAGTCGCTAATGAGTTGAAAATGCACAATGTGGCTCGAAAATAATCGACCACGGGTCAATTGCACTAAAAATTCTCAAAAGCTACCCGATAGGTTAGGTCACGCTAAAATCACGCCTGGATGAAATTAACCGCGAATTTAAACCCGATTTCAGAAATTGAAAGTTCTGTCATGTCACGATTCATTTTAGGAACGTTGACTCATCCTGTGAAAAAACCCGAGATTTCGTCGAAAATTCAAAGTAGGGCTATTTTGGACCAGGAAAATTAGGGAGCCGTTTTTGGGTGAATTTTTGGGGTTCAAGTTGGTTCAATTGATGAGGAAAAATCATGGGATGGATGTGACATCCTGAAATTTGCAATTATGTTTCAATTAAATAAATCGGGCATTTTATTGACGCGTCGATACTGCTATTCTCCAAGCTGATTACTCTAAGGATAACTAGACTATTTGGGGAAGTCATTAAAGAATTTTAATGTAATAGACTTGAGAATTCGACCAGAATTCGACTGCTCAACCGTGCTCATCTGCAGAGATCATTACGGCACAGTTAAAAGTTGACTAGAGATCAGAGATAGGTCGGTTCGACTAAGATGTGTGGTTAAACGTGGATGATTCCACCAAATTGAAAAATTCTCGACGATCGGTACTAGAATAATTTTTCTATCGTTTTGGTACCCTATGTTCGTATTTAAATCCTTGAGATTTTTACGATCACCGAGAGTCACCAATATGTCAAAGAGGTTCATTGTGGCTCGAAGAATATCGATCAGGGGTCATTTGCACTAAAAATTTCTGAAAGGTACCCGATAGCCTAGGTCATGCTAAAATCGCGCCAGATTGAAATTAACCGCAAATTTGAATCCGATTTCAAAAATTGAAAGTTCTGTCATGTCACGATTCATTTTAAGAACGTTGACTCAGTCTCCAAAGATTTTTTTGCAAAACGAGATTTTGGCGGAAAAAGTTGTTATAGGGCCGTTTCCGACCGGGAAATTCAGAGGACCGTTTTTTATCGCGAAATTAGGATGCAAATAGGTTCTATCGGTGAGGAAAAATATCAATTTGATCAAGGACTCGATGATAGAATTTATAGAAGCCGAAATGAGTTGATTGGAAATTGAACCAATTCCAACCAAAATTCGTATGCCCCTTGGACCCAACAATTGGACCATTTCAAGGCTTCTAGAAGAAGACTAGGCTACTGGAAAATGTGCCGAGGAAGCTAGCTACTTGGTGGGACACACCAAAGGGGACAAAGAGATGAGAGAGCGACCTTGGTGGCCCCCTCCTTAGCCAACCGGTCCCCTCTCCCTTCCTCTCTCCCTTTCATCATCGAGCCTCCATCTTCCAGCAACTTGAAGACCTCAGCAAACCCATAAACCAAGCCTCCTTCCTCCCCCTGGCTGTCGAGCATCCCGCCAGAGTCGCCGAGTGCCGTCGCTACCACCGCGAGCCCGCGCGAGCACCCGTGTCCCAGTTGCGATGTCCAGCTCTCTCCGTCAATGTGCCACTCCGTTCAAAGTCCCTTAAAGCCACGTTGAGCTCAACTGGAGCCCATCCAAGCCACCTTCGCCGTCGTGAAGCTCCGCCACAGCCAGCCTGAACCCACGCCTGCCTCCGTCACCCGTCTCAACTCGTTTTCGCCTCAGACAGCCACCATCCAGCCTCCTTCGACCATAGAGCAGAAGCCGAAACTAGTGGGTCTCCAAGCCGCTGTTTGGCCCATTTTTGTGGCTTTCCCGACCTTGAAGGGCATCCCGGTTTGGAGTTTGTGGACCTCCTCCGCATCCCCGTCGTTTTGATCCAAGAGGATCATTAATCAAGTGAGTTTAACTCACTAATCCTTACTTAGTAAGTTAATGACGTTTAAGGATTGATTAGTTTAGACTAAGTATGGATTAGGTGGATAATTAGAATAGATTAGTAATTTAATTAATTATTATTCCATGTTAGGTGGTTAGAGTAGTGTAATTAGAGCCTAGACAAGCTCTAGTATTTATCTAGAGTAGTTCAGAAATTTTCTGGACCCGTCTCAGCTTTTAATTAGGCGTTATGAGCCTAAGTGTGCATTTTTAGTATTTAATAATTAATTTTGTAATTAATTAATTAATTAATTTCCGAAAATTAGACTGGGATAGTAGATGACCTGAATTTCGTGCTGATTGCAGTGGTGTGATTTGTTTATTTAATTGACTATTATTTTGTGATGATTGGGTGTGATTTGTAATTTTGGGTATTTATCTCAAAATTTAATAATTTCAATAATTAATGAGAAAATCACCGTGCATCGATTTATAGCATCAAAAATGTGTTTTTGGACTGTGGAATTGGTGGGATTTTCAAAGGTGAAAATATTGTATTTTGGCTAAGGTCAACCGTGTACCCACACACGATTATTTTTATTGGGTATGATAAAAATAGTAAAAGTGTTAGATGGTCAGGATGGTATACTGGCTCTGATATGTTAGTTTAGAGTGAGCAGTATACCAGTATACTATATCAGCTTGCGGGCCTCGATATGTCAGCTTAGAGCGAGCAGTATACCTAGCAGCTTTTAGTGAGCAATATAGCAGCTTCTGGTGAGTATTATTATTAATCTATATCAGCCTGTGGGTGATATATCAGCATAGAGCGAGCGGTATACTATTTATCAGCTTAGAGTGAGCAGTCCTGATTATGATCGGATTTTATAGATAGTATCGATTGAGATGACTGGGAGATGGTTGTGATGACATGGAATCAATTGATCGATGATTCGATCTGATTGGTTGAGATGATTGGATGGTTATTCGAATTGTATTGACTTACAGGAAGAGACTGAGGCTAAGGTAAGTCCGCTGACTTGTGTTTGCGCCTAGGCAGCCCTTAGGGCATATTTTCTTCCTAGTCAAGTCTTAGGGGGTTGAACTTGCTGAGACATCGTCTCACCCCGTTATGGGATAACATTTTCAGGTCCCTATATGGCAGCTCCTCCCGAGTGTGTTGGTCAGCTAAAGAAGGTTACAGAGTAAGTAGTCTATATTTCGATACATAGGCACCCGGGGGGTCTGGTCTATGAGCTCGTGAAGTCCGTGGTTTGAGTCGATGAGGCCCTACCTTATAAGGTACCTCATCGATACATATTATGGTACCATCGTGGGTGTCATGGACAGAGAGAAGGTTCCATACCGGAATCTGAGGTACCGGTGTATGTGCTGGAGGTTGCTTTTGGGAAAGGCACAACAGATCCCCATGAAGGTTCAATGGTAGACCTAGTGGACGCGAATCTTGAAGACCCAGGAACTCCGGTGTACTCGGAGGAAGGCTCCAATGTTAGTGAGGAAGTGGAGTAGGGGGGAGATTAGTGGTTGTTTGCAAACCCCCATTGTTTTGTAGACCTGAAATATATATATATATATAGGCTTGGTTTGTGTATGACTTGTTATCATATGTATATATAAGTGTATTGTTGGTTTTCAAAATTGCGGCCCTACTTTCCTATCCCATATTGTTATTATCTATGGATTATTTATTTGCTTCTGCATGTGTATTAAAAGAAAAGGGTTGGCTATGTGTCCTAAAACGTCGCATTTTATTCGACCCTGGAGGGATGGGCACGTGCTCAGAGGATCGGGACGTGACATCTCCGTTTAAGTGGTATAAGAGCGAGGTTTAGGATTGGAGTGATAAGGTGCGATGGGTTATGGGATAGTCAGTAGGAATGGCTTTTATTTCATGCTAGTGAAAGTCTGTGATAGCTGGTTGATAGAATTGTTTGTTTGTGTTGATCGCTCGACTTCTAATTATATGTGGAATTGGAAGTAGCCTATACTGGAGGATTCGGCAAAACCCTAAAATGTTAACTATATGTTCATGCGAGAATGCGGGTACACTTTTGCTACTCATATACCGGGAAAACTTGACTTTTGAACATTTAATGATGTTTTGTTGGTACCAAGCATTTATAAATATGGATGGCCCAACATCTTAGTAAAGTGAGTTCATAATAAGTCTAACCATGTTATTATGCAAGAGTAGGTTTAATCTAATAAACACAAACGTAAAGAATGTATTTTTTTTTTTTTTTTTTCGTCGGTGTAATGAATGTATGTTGCTTGGCACGGAAGATGACGAGCGAAGATTATTATTCTCAGCTTGGCCCTTCTTCATTTAATGAAACCTATTAATTATCACAAGTTTTAATAATTTTTAGTCAAGAAAAAATAGTCCCACCCAAATATCTAGTCCAAAGGTTAAATGATCAATTAATGAGTTCAATAGATCTGGCAAACCAAAACCCAAATCTTGTTAAAGGATAATTAGCCAATAAACAATTTGACCAAAAAAATTCAGCCTATAAATAATCTCAATTAATCTAGAAAACCAAAGCCAATTTTGGTTTGTAGATATAAAGGAAAAATAAGACCGGTCAGAACTTTGTACATATAAACTGGCTCATTTTCATTAATTGATGAGACCTATTAATTATTTAACTTTTTTTTTCCACAAGTTGTTGAACATTAATTTAATGAAGAACAAAATCACACTAAAATATCTAGGCAAATCATTAATTGTTAATAAATAAGTTCTCTAAATATAACAAACCAAAACAAAATTATTTGATCAAAGGTTTAATTTATCAATTGTCGATACTTAAATTTTGGCTTCAAGTGTAATCATTTGCATAATGATTAGGGCTCATATCACGAAAAACCCTAAATGAGTACGCTTGTGACAACCTAAACTGGTATACTTACGACAAATTTATCTTTCGCTAGTTTCCGTTAAAATTTACTATCAAATTCCTAAGTTGGATGGATGGCTTGTGGTAGTTGACGGGTATTTGGTTTACCCTCCATTTGTTACAAGTATATCGGTTTTGTGATTTTTCGGGGTATTAATACAATTTAATAGAAACTAATGGAGAGTAAATCTATCACAAATATATCATGTTAGGATTTTTGTTGGTAAAACAATTAGTTTTGGAAAATTTATGGCGGTTAAAAAATTAGTTTGAGATAAATTTGTGACCGATGTACTTGTTTGACAATTTTTGTGGCGTTAATCCTAAGAATTAGGGATGGAGCCTAACCCTAAATAAAAGGTATCATTAACATAACGCGCATTTGCATTATAGATGTTTGAATTCCCAAGATGAATTATGCCCGATCTGAAATAAGGATGCATGAGTAGATTTGAAGAGGCGAAATGAAGAAAGAGATCGTGGGCAGCCAGGAGGAGATTTGACGATATATTTGACTGGAAATCATGACAGGAGCGCGGAAATTCTAGGGTGTTGAAGGAAGTTTTTGCACAACAACTATCATTGAAAAATAAGTATTTTCATACACAGATTCAACCAAACAACTCATTTATACTTTCTCTTTTTGTATGGCAAATGATTGAACTGGAAACAAAGTGAGATGACAAGGCCCTCAATCAATGTATTTATTGCAAGAGAAATAATTTTACATGTTTCCTTCATAAATTTATGAATCATAACTGATGAATTCATTTCATTCAATGAACCACTTCCCTCGAGCTATATAAGTTCTCATCTCTAGATCAACTGCATCACCAAACAATCAACAATCTCACACAATTTTCTAACCCTCCTATCCCCAAAAGACCATAATGGCAACGGCAAAGAACTTGTCTGCTCTCATGATCTTGTTGGTCGTCCCCGTTGCATTGCTTCCTAAGGCTACTTTCGCCAAGGTCGGAAACCTTGATTGCGGAAAGGGAATAAGTAAGGATTGCGGGTCCGGATTCTATCAAATCATAGTCCTCGCCGACACCTTTACACCCACCAATGAATGTTGTCACGAGCTCTTGAAAGCGGGGAAGAACTGCCACAACCAATTTGTGGAGTTGAGCATCTCGAGCCACAAGCCGATTAAGGGGACAAAATCTGATGTCTATAGGAGGAGCAATGAGACATGGAACAACTGCGGTGCGGCTCTCGGTCCCGTATCCCCTCCCGAGCCTGCTCATTGAGAGCTATTCCTATTTTACAGTACAATAAACGTGTAAAATAAAAAGAACGAGAGAATTATACTTTTTCAATTGGATTCTGCTCAAATTTTTTATTTTATTTTTTGTGCCTCTTAAGCCTTATGGTTAACTATCGCGGAAGCACACTTGTGGATGAACCGGTGTTTAATGTGCTTATTAAACTTGTAATTTTTAAAATGATCTGCAAAATACAATCCGCCCCTAAAGTTGTTACTAGCTTTCGAGTCTAAAAACATAGTCCCATACAAAACTATAAAGAAAATGTCACTTTAATTCTTATGATTTTGACACAACCTTTTGAAATAAATACCTAAGCGATCAAAAAATTAATAGATGGTTTAATAATCATACATTCATCTCTAATAATCACATGAATACGTAGCTAAAACTAGTAGATCTAGCATACTATTATATAACGTCATTTAAAGAGGACTTCTTACTTATAAGGTTTTCGACATATTAAATCCAGGATAGTTGTTTTTATTTAACACTCTACCAATGGATACATGTATAAATTAATAATCTTATATAAATCTTACTTTGAATCTTCTTAATCTTGTAAGCAATCATAAAAAAAATTCAAATCTCGAAATACATTTCTCTGTTTATAAACGTACGTATCCAATTGCTCCATTAGTAATTTCTTTCTTTCGCTTAACTGATAGTTGAAATAGCCTATACTTTGGACGATTCGGCGAAACCTTAAAATGTTATCTATATGTTCATGCGAGAATGCGGGTACACTTTTGCTACTCATATACCGTGAACACTTGACTTTTGAACATTTAATGAGGTTTTGTTGGTACCAAGAATTTAGAAATATGGATGGCCCAACATCTTACGTAAAGTGAGTTCGTAATAAGTCTGACCATGTTATTATGCAAGAGTAGGTTTAATCTAATCAACACAAACGTAAAGAATGTATTTTTATTTTTTTTCGTCGGTGTAATGAATGTATGTTGCTTGGCACGGAAGATGACGAGCGAAGATTTTTATTATCAGCTTGGCCCCTCTTCATTTAATGAAACCTATTAATTATCACAAGTTTTAGTAATTTTTAATCAAGAAAAAATAGTCCCACCCCAATATCTAGTCCAAAGGTTAAATGATCAATTAATGAGTTCAATAAATCTGGAAAACCAAAACCCAAATCTTGTTAAAGGATAATTAGCCAATAAACAATTTGACCAAAAAAATTCAGCTTATAAATAATCTCAATTAATCTAGAAAACCAAAGCCAATTTTGGTTTGTAGATATAAAGGAAAAATAAGACCGGTCAGAACTTTGTACATATAAACCTGGCTCATTTTCATTAATTGATGAGACCTATTAATTATTTAACTTTTTTTTTCCACAAGTTGTTGAACATTAATTTAATGAAGAACAAAATCACACTAAAATATCTAGGCAAATCATTAATTGTTAATAAATAAGTTCTCTAAATATAACAAACCAAAACAAAATTATTTGATCAAAGGTTTAATTTATCAATTGTTGATACTTAAATTTTGGCTTCAAGTGTAATCATTTGCATAATGATTAGGGCTCATATCACGAAAAACCCTAAATGAGTACGCTTGTGACAACCTAAACTGGTATACTTACGACAAATTTATCTTTCGCTAGTTTCCGTTAAAATTTACTATCAAATTCCTAAGTTGGATGGATGGCTTGTGGTAGTTGACGGGTATTTGGTTTACCCTCCATTTGTTACAAGTATATCGGTTTTGTGATTTTTCGGGGTATTAATACAATTTAATAGAAACTAATGGAGAGTAAATCTATCACAAATATATCATGTTAGGATTTTTGTTGGTAAAACAATTAGTTTTGGAAAATTTATGGCGGTTAAAAAATTAGTTTGAGATAAATTTGTGACCGATGTACTTGTTTGACAATTTTTGTGGCGTTAATCCTAAGAATTAGGGATGGAGCCTAACCCTAAATAAAAGGTATCATTAACATAACGCGCATTTGCATTATAGATGTTTGAATTCCCAAGATGAATTATGCCCGATCTGAAATAAGGATGCATGAGTAGATTTGAAGAGGCGAAATGAAGAAAGAGATCGTGGGCAGCCAGGAGGAGATTTGACGATATATTTGACTGGAAATCATGACAGGAGCGCGGAAATTCTAGGGTGTTGAAGGAAGTTTTTGCACAACAACTATCATTGAAAAATAAGTATTTTCATACACAGATTCAACCAAACAACTCATTTATACTTTCTCTTTTTGTATGGCAAATGATTGAACTGGAAACAAAGTGAGATGACAAGGCCCTCAATCAATGTATTTATTGCAAGAGAAATAATTTTACATGTTTCCTTCATAAATTTATGAATCATAACTGATGAATTCATTTCATTAATGAACCACTTCCCTCGAGCTATATAAGTTCTCATCTCTAGATCAACTGCATCACCAAACAATCAACAATCTCACACAATTTTCTAACCCTCCTATCCCCAAAAGACCATAATGGCAACGGCAAAGAACTTGTCTGCTCTCATGATCTTGTTGGTCGTCCCCGTTGCATTGCTTCCTAAGGCTACTTTCGCCAAGGTCGGAAACCTTGATTGCGGAAAGGGAATAAGTAAGGATTGCGGGTCCGGATTCTATCAAATCATAGTCCTCGCCGACACCTTTACACCCACCAATGAATGTTGTCACGAGCTCTTGAAAGCGGGGAAGAACTGCCACAACCAATTTGTGGAGTTGAGCATCTCGAGCCACAAGCCGATTAAGGGGACAAAATCTGATGTCTATAGGAGGAGCAATGAGACATGGAACAACTGCGGTGCGGCTCTCGGTCCCGTATCCCCTCCCGAGCCTGCTCATTGAGAGCTATTCCTATTTTACAGTACAATAAACGTGTAAAATAAAAAGAACGAGAGAATTATACTTTTCAATTGGATTCTGCTCAAATTTTTTATTTTATTTTTTGTGCCTCTTAAGCCTTATGGTTAACTATCGCGGAAGCACACTTGTGGATGAACCGGTGTTTAATGTGCTTATTAAACTTGTAATTTTTAAAATGATCTGCAAAATACAATCCGCCCCTAAAGTTGTTACTAGCTTTCGAGTCTAAAAACATAGTCCCATACAAAACTATAAAGAAAATGTCACTTTAATTCTTATGATTTTGACACAACCTTTTGAAATAAATACCTAAGCGATCAAAAAATTAATAGATGGTTTAATAATCATACATTCATCTCTAATAATCACATGAATACGTAGCTAAAACTAGTAGATCTAGCATACTATTATATAACGTCATTTAAAGAGGACTTCTTACTTATAAGGTTTTCTGACATATTAAATCCAGGATAGTTGTTTTTATTTAACACTCTACCAATGGATACATGTATAAATTAATAATCTTATATAAATCTTACTTTGAATCTTCTTAATCTTGTAAGCAATCATAAAAAAAATTCAAATCTCGAAATACATTTCTCTGTTTATAAACGTACGTATCCAATTGCTCCATTAGTAATTTCTTTCTTTCGCTTAACTGATAGTTGAAATAGCCTATACTTTGGACGATTCGGCGAAACCTTAAAATGTTATCTATATGTTCATGCGAGAATGCGGGTACACTTTTGCTACTCATATACCGTGAACACTTGACTTTTGAACATTTAATGAGGTTTTGTTGGTACCAAGAATTTAGAAATATGGATGGCCCAACATCTTACGTAAAGTGAGTTCGTAATAAGTCTGACCATGTTATTATGCAAGAGTAGGTTTAATCTAATCAACACAAACGTAAAGAATGTATTTTTATTTTTTTTCGTCGGTGTAATGAATGTATGTTGCTTGGCACGGAAGATGACGAGCGAAGATTTTTATTATCAGCTTGGCCCCTCTTCATTTAATGAAACCTATTAATTATCACAAGTTTTAGTAATTTTTAATCAAGAAAAAATAGTCCCACCCCAATATCTAGTCCAAAGGTTAAATGATCAATTAATGAGTTCAATAAATCTGGAAAACCAAAACCCAAATCTTGTTAAAGGATAATTAGCCAATAAACAATTTGACCAAAAAAATTCAGCCTATAAATAATCTCAATTAATCTAGAAAACCAAAGCCAATTTTGGTTTGTAGATATAAAGGAAAAATAAGACCGGTCAGAACTTTGTACATATAAACTTGGCTCATTTTCATTAATTGATGAGACCTATTAATTATTTAACTTTTTTTTTTCCACAAGTTGTTGAACATTAAGTTAATGAAGAACAAAATCACACTAAAATATCTAGGCAAATCATTAATTGTTAATAAATAAGTTCTCTAAATATAACAAACCAAAACAAAATTATTTGATCAAAGGTTTAATTTATCAATTGTTGATACTTAAATTTTGGCTTCAAGTGTAATCATTTGCATAATGATTAGGGCTCATATCACGAAAAACCCTAAATGAGTACGCTTGTGACAACCTAAACTGGTATACTTACGACAAATTTATCTTTCGCTAGTTTCCGTTAAAATTTACTATCAAATTCCTAAGTTGGATGGATGGCTTGTGGTAGTTGACGGGTATTTGGTTTACCCTCCATTTGTTACAAGTATATCGGTTTTGTGATTTTTCGGGGTATTAATACAATTTAATAGAAACTAATGGAGAGTAAATCTATCACAAATATATCATGTTAGGATTTTTGTTGGTAAAACAATTAGTTTTGGAAAATTTATGGCGGTTAAAAAATTAGTTTGAGATAAATTTGTGACCGATGTACTTGTTTGACAATTTTTGTGGCGTTAATCCTAAGAATTAGGGATGGAGCCTAACCCTAAATAAAAGGTATCATTAACATAACGCGCATTTGCATTATAGATGTTTGAATTCCCAAGATGAATTATGCCCGATCTGAAATAAGGATGCATGAGTAGATTTGAAGAGGCGAAATGAAGAAAGAGATCGTGGGCAGCCGGGAGGAGATTTGACGATATATTTGACTGGAAATCATGACAGGAGCGCGGAAATTCTAGGGTGTTGAAGGAAGTTTTTGCACAACAACTATCATTGAAAAATAAGTATTTTCATACACAGATTCAACCAAACAACTCATTTATACTTTCTCTTTTTGTATGGCAAATGATTGAACTGGAAACAAAGTGAGATGACAAGGCCCTCAATCAATGTATTTATTGCAAGAGAAATAATTTTACATGTTTCCTTCATAAATTTATGAATCATAACTGATGAATTCATTTCATTAATGAACCACTTCCCTCGAGCTATATAAGTTCTCATCTCTAGATCAACTGCATCACCAAACAATCAACAATCTCACACAATTTTCTAACCCTCCTATCCCCAAAAGACCATAATGGCAACGGCAAAGAACTTGTCTGCTCTCATGATCTTGTTGGTCGTCCCTGTTGCATTGCTTCCTAAGGCTACTTTCGCCAAGGTCGGAAACCTTGATTGCGGAAAGGGAATAAGTAAGGATTGCGGGTCCGGATTCTATCAAATCATAGTCCTCGCCGACACCTTTACACCCACCAATGAATGTTGTCACGAGCTCTTGAAAGCGGGAAGAACTGCCACAACCAATTTGTGGAGTTGAGCATCTCGAGCCACAAGCCGATTAAGGGGACAAAATCTGATGTCTATAGGAGGAGCAATGAGACATGGAACAACTGCGGTGCGGCTCTCGGTCCCGTATCCCCTCCCGAGCCTGCTCATTGAGAGCTATTCCTATTTTACAGTACAATAAACGTGTAAAATAAAAAGAACGAGAGAATTATACTTTTCAATTGGATTCTGCTCAAATTTTTTATTTTATTTTTTGTGCCTCTTAAGCCTTATGGTTAACTATCGCGGAAGCACACTTGTGGATGAACCGGTGTTTAATGTGCTTATTAAACTTGTAATTTTTTAAAATGATCTGCAAAATACAATCCGCCCCTAAAGTTGTTACTAGCTTTCGAGTCTAAAAACATAGTCCCATACAAAACTATAAAGAAAATGTCACTTTAATTCTTATGATTTTGACACAACCTTTTGAAATAAATACCTAAGCGATCAAAAAATTAATAGATGGTTTAATAATCATACATTCATCTCTAATAATCACATGAATACGTAGCTAAAACTAGTAGATCTAGCATACTATTATATAACGTCATTTAAAGAGGACTTCTTACTTATAAGGTTTTCTGACATATTAAATCCAGGATAGTTGTTTTTATTTAACACTCTGCCAATGGATACATGTATAAATTAATAATCTTATATAAATCTTACTTTGAATCTTCTTAATCTTGTAAGCAATCATAAAAAAAATTCAAATCTCGAAATACATTTCTCTGTTTATAAACGTACGTATCCAATTGCTCCATTAGTAATTTCTTTCTTTCGCTTAACTGATAGTTGAAATAGCCTATACTGGACGATTCGGCGAAACCTTAAAATGTTATCTATATGTTCATGCGAGAATGCGGGTACACTTTTGCTACTCATATACCGTGAACACTTGACTTTTGAACATTTAATGAGGTTTTGTTGGTACCAAGAATTTAGAAATATGGATGGCCCAACATCTTACGTAAAGTGAGTTCGTAATAAGTCTGACCATGTTATTATGCAAGAGTAGGTTTAATCTAATCAACACAAACGTAAAGAATGTATTTTTATTTTTTTTTCGTCGGTGTAATGAATGTATGTTGCTTGGCACGGAAGATGACGAGCGAAGATTTTTATTATCAGCTTGGCCCCTCTTCATTTAATGAAACCTATTAATTATCACAAGTTTTAGTAATTTTTAATCAAGAAAAAATAGTCCCACCCCAATATCTAGTCCAAAGGTTAAATGATCAATTAATGAGTTCAATAAATCTGGAAAACCAAAACCCAAATCTTGTTAAAGGATAATTAGCCAATAAACAATTTGACCAAAAAAATTCAGCCTATAAATAATCTCAATTAATCTAGAAAACCAAAGCCAATTTTGGTTTGTAGATATAAAGGAAAAATAAGACCGGTCAGAACTTTGTACATATAAACTTGGCTCATTTTCATTAATTGATGAGACCTATTAATTATTTAACTTTTTTTTTTCCACAAGTTGTTGAACATTAAGTTAATGAAGAACAAAATCACACTAAAATATCTAGGCAAATCATTAATTGTTAATAAATAAGTTCTCTAAATATAACAAACCAAAACAAAATTATTTGATCAAAGGTTTAATTTATCAATTGTTGATACTTAAATTTTGGCTTCAAGTGTAATCATTTGCATAATGATTAGGGCTCATATCACGAAAAACCCTAAATGAGTACGCTTGTGACAACCTAAACTGGTATACTTACGACAAATTTATCTTTCGCTAGTTTCCGTTAAAATTTACTATCAAATTC
Source organism: Eucalyptus microcorys (assembly GCA_014182515.1). Taxonomy (NCBI): domain Eukaryota; kingdom Viridiplantae; phylum Streptophyta; class Magnoliopsida; order Myrtales; family Myrtaceae; genus Eucalyptus; species Eucalyptus microcorys. The sequence continues at coordinate 3,364,723 of CM024568.1, read as the reverse complement.
CTAAGTTGGATGGATGGCTTGTGGTAGTTGACGGGTATTTGGTTTACCCTCCATTTGTTACAAGTATATCGGTTTTGTGATTTTTCGGGGTATTAATACAATTTAATAGAAACTAATGGAGAGTAAATCTATCACAAATATATCATGTTAGGATTTTTGTTGGTAAAACAATTAGTTTTGGAAAATTTATGGCGGTTAAAAAATTAGTTTGAGATAAATTTGTGACCGATGTACTTGTTTGACAATTTTTGTGGCGTTAATCCTAAGAATTAGGGATGGAGCCTAACCCTAAATAAAAGGTATCATTAACATAACGCGCATTTGCATTATAGATGTTTGAATTCCCAAGATGAATTATGCCCGATCTGAAATAAGGATGCATGAGTAGATTTGAAGAGGCGAAATGAAGAAAGAGATCGTGGGCAGCCGGGGAGGAGATTTGACGATATATTTGACTGGAAATCATGACAGGAGCGCGGAAATTCTAGGGTGTTGAATGAAATTTTTGGGGGAGGTCTTCTTCTTGAGGGATGATCATGGCTTCTTGTATCAGTTCATGAGTTTGTTTGGTAATCATTTTGTTCCAAAAAATAATTGCTATTTTTTTTATTATTATTATTTTTTTTGCTTTAGTTCCTTGGACAAGCTTTTGAAAATCCATTTTATTTCCGAAATAGAAAAATAACAAGAGTGCGATCGGTACAACTCGCAAATTTTTTTGTTACATGGAATTTTCTTTTAATTTTTATATAAATTTATAAGATTTTTTTTCCTTCTCGTCTTCTTCCTACTCTAGTCATTAGTGGGCCTCCACGATAGCTGGCAATCGGCTAGATTAGAGTTGGCAACCTCACCAGCATTGAGGGAGCCTTCCCTAGCCATCGATGAGACTTGACCTCATCTTGGCGAGGTTGAGCCCTGCCCACCCAAGGCGAGGTTGACCTTGCCTAGCCAGGATCATAAGACCTTGTCATGGGCCATCGCCAAGCCTAGCAACTGACTAGGGGAGGAAGAGGAAGAAACAAAAAAAGAAGAAAAGAAAAGAGGGAGAAAGAAGAGAAAATGACTTGATTCTAGAATTATCCTTGGGAACAAATAAATAACTTTTTTCTACCTTTTGATTTTGTTCTAGTTTTATTTTTGGGAATAGTGTTCCCTACTGATGTTAGACCTATTTAATGGGTGGGTCAGGTAGGGTTTGAGTTAGGTCATAAATGGTCCTACTCAAATCAACCCATTTAACCTGTTTACGACCCATTTATCATAGTGCAAATTTTTTGACCCATACCTGACTCGACCCGTTTAACTAAACCTTAGAAAGCTTATTTCTTATGTTTTTTTTTTTTAAATGGTATTGCTAAGATACTTTTATGCAATTCAAATTTAATGGACAATTTTATAATTTTTTTTTAAATTTACATTTTAAAAATTGAATTTTTAATTATTTTTACTTTTAAAAATATAAATATTCTTTTTCTCTTTTCTTTTTCTTCTTCTTTAGCTGGTCATCGGTCATGACGACGGCCAACAACCGGCCATAGGTGAGCCTCCAGCTTGATCGATCGATGAGGCTTGAGCCTCGTTAGAGATTGGCATGGCCTCCACCTTGCCAAATCGGCGAGGTTTGAGCCTCGCCGATGTCGGGCAAGCTCGAGCCTTGCGGACATTTGGCGAGGCCTTTGCATCATAGGATCCGGCCAGTTCGAGCCTCGCCTGATGCCAGTAAGCTCAAGCCTTGCTAGTGTCTAGCGATCTTGAACCTTAATGACATCTGGCGAGGCCTCTGCCTCGCTAGATGCAGCCAGCTCGAGCTCGCTTGATGCCACTGAGCTCGAGCCTTGCTTGGTCGGTCGCCGATCGTCGCCGTGCTGGCCACTAGCTAAAGAAGGAGGAAGAAAAATGGAAAAAAAAAAAGAAAAAAAAAAACGAGAAAAAAAGGAAAGAAAATTGAAATATAAAAAATAATTATAATTTCGATTTTTATAAAAGATATTTTTATAAAGTTAAAGAGGGAAGATAAATATTGTGAGGTTTTAGTTGAAAATGAGTTCTAAGTCCAATCAATTTAAGAGCCATTTATCTTAAATCTTCAATTTTAAAACCTATTTAACTAGTTTCTTTAAAAAATAAGTGACCCATACATTACTCATTTATGATTAAAATGGATTATATATAATGGTCTAAGACCCATTTTGCCACCTCTAACTGATGTTATCAAATAGATTAATCCATAACCATTGCACCTATTGGTCTTTGTCCTTGCTCTCAGTGACCTAAAGCTCTTGCAGTCATGGTAGATTGACCATCAAACCTCCCACTTTCATGCATCGTTGCATCTCACCCCTCAAACGTCGCGATTTGTCAGTTGCCGCATTGTTGAATTTCGCTGCTACACTTTACGCTCTAGTACTATCCTCATCAATGAAGCAAACCTCACTCGATGTCCAGCTATGTTGATTTCTTAAAGCCATGATTTCTTGCGCCTAACTCTTCACCGACGCTTTAGTAGAACTTTTGTCGCTCCCCAAGGTCCTAGTAAACGTCACTTGCGGCAGCCCAGCCGTTATCCAAAACATATTGCCGTCCTTGTACCCATGCCGAAGGAGCCATTGTTACTGAGTCCAGCGAATTTCCATGTCATGCGAAGACCATTGAGTGACCGACTCCCAGTAGATCTAGGCACACCCAAACCAGTCTATGGCCGCCTCCAAACGACAACATCGTAGCCTTCAGGTGCCTAACCAGCAACTCTAGTGCTCGCAGCAAAGTCATCAATTTATTCATTCTCTGCAGGCTTATGAGTGACTCCTTGGCAACCATCAGTCCAGCAACGCCAATGGGCCACCTATAATACCCAACTACCACGACTCTAGTCTCAACAACCCCCACCACTACCATCCTACGTTGCAACGTGAGGTTGTTGTCTAGCCCCTTAGGGCCTGTTTAGTAATCGACTAAATAGTGTTTATTTATATTCTTTTTTGTTTCCGGGAGTAGTTTGAGAACAGAATCGCGTTTGGTAAACTTTTTGTTCCTGGAAAAAAATTTGGAGTAGAATGAAGAATAAAAAAAAAAAAGTTGATTCTTTGTTCTCGGGAATAATTCTAGAATCAAGTCTACCTGTTTTTTTCTTTTTCCTTCTCTTTCTTCTTCCCACTCTCTTGTTCTTCAAGTGGTGCTGCCCTCGCCATTGCCGTTTGCTGCCGTAGCTGCAGCCATTGCTATCTGCCACCGTCGCGCCGCCCTTCACCGAACGCCGCCATTCTCCATCCACTGCCGCCAATTGCCGGCGAGCTTGCCGGAGGCTCGCCCAACCATCGGCAAGGCTTAGTGAGCTCTCCAGTGCCTTGCCCAGCCGCCGGCAAGGCCAGGCGAGCTCGCCGAAGGCTCGCCCAACCACTAGTGAGGCCGAGCCTTGATGGTGGCCAAGTTGGCCTCCCTTGGCCATCGGCGAACCTTGCTTGGTAGAGTGAGGCTCGACCTCACCCAAATCTGGCAAGGCCAACCTCACCCAGCCAAGGCTCGACCGATGAGGCACGGCCTTGCCAAGGGCTAGCGACGCTCCGATGAGGTCGCCAACCCTCATCCGGCCAATTGCCAATCATCCCAAGTTCGGCGACCGGCCACTTAGAAGAAGAAGAATAAGAATGGGAGGAAGAAAGGAAAAAAAAAAAAAAAAAAGGATAAAAAAATAAATTATTTAAAAAATAAAAAAATGATTTGAAGTAGGAATTGAAATTTTGTTGTATATAGAATACATATTTAATTTTATATTTTAATTTATTATTTAATATTTATATTTATATTTATAGTTTATACTATAGTTTATTATTTACTATTTAATAAAAAATTGATTAGTCAAAATTTTTATTACTTAGTATAAATATAATTAATCAATAGAATATCTATGATTTGATAAAATTTTAGAATTGGAATAGAAATTTTATGTAGTTACCAAACGCATTTATGTTCCTTTTCTATTTCAGAATCAGAAATTTTGTGTAGTCAGCAAACGTGTCCTTTTTCCTCAAAAATTGTTCTTGTGAACAAAATAAAAAAGAATCATTTCTTATCATAAATTGTTCTCGGTAACAGTTCGGTTACCAAATGCACCCTTAGCCGCCCTTGCCCTTGCTGAGATCTCCCCGATATCTTAGGTAAGTCAAAACTTTTTAGAGCCACTTTTTGTAATCTTTGATTTCTATAGTGGATTTTGCTTATTTTTTTCTCGTGGTTTTTCCCACAAGGGTTTCCACATAAAATCCAGCATTCCTCTATTTTTCTCAATTTCAATTTTGTTAGTGTTTTCACATTCACCATAACAAATCTAGTTTCAGAGCCTTAGGTCTTTTTTTTTTCCTCAATCTTTTGGTTATGACTTCAAGTTCAACAACGTGATTTGATATTGAGAAGTTTGATGGGAGCAGCAATTTCAACCTATGGCAAGTTTGTATGTTGGCTATTCTTATGCAATAGGGTTTAAAGAAGACTCTGTTTGGAAAAGGGAAGAAACTAGAAAGCACATCAGATGAAATGTGCAAAGAATTAGATGAAAGAGATCTATCTACTATTTTGTTGTGTCTCATAAATGAAGCTCTACATGAGATCCTAGATTAGAAAATAGCCACAGGTTTATGGAATAAATTGAAGAGTTTTTCTTTTTTTTTTGGAAAAAATCCCTCATCAATTAGTTGAGGCTCAGGCAATGACTCTTCATTCTTCATATGGCTGAATGTGCTTCTCTTAAATCTCATATTTCTAAATTCAAAGCTATTATCTTTGAATTAAGAAGTATTTGTTGACACCTAAATTTTGTCGACCCTGTAATTCATTTATTGCATAAAAATCATGGATTAATTTTTAACCCCCTAAAAAAAACAAAATTAGATTGCATAGCATATAGTTTTAAGAGCATTTATTTTTTATCGCATTTACATTGGATCAGTGATAAATAAGCTTTAATTTGACAAGTTGGGAGATGAGTACATTTCAGAAAAGATTTTTATTATTCTTCCAATATTTAATTATATGGCACTTGATTTTTTTATATATTCTTGCAATATATAGAAAATAAAAATAGAAAAATAAAAGGCAAGTGCGCTAAGACGTTATCGGTTGGCATGAGGCATATATTTGGCTATATAAAAAAAGTATCAACACAAGGAAATGGATATTCTGAACGTGCATGAGTAGAAAGGAAAAATGGTGAAGAAGAAAATAAAATGTTTTAAAAAGTGTTCACAATAGGAAAGAAAGTCTACGCTTTTTCTTTGAGAGCCCTAGTCCTCTTACCTATAAAAGCCATCTCACTACAGACAAAGGAAGGGGGGAGGCCACACAATTCAATACAAGAACAGATGAAGAGATATAAATGAGAAAAGGAGAGAACGGCAGTTCTCTTGGCCAAGCTTTGGCCGAGACCCACGCCATCACTGCCGTTGCGCTCTCATCATCCGCGACAACTTGTCGACGAGCTGCAAGGCCTGCTATGCTGAGTTCACTGTTGTCAACCTTGACGATGTTGCTGCTCTAGTCTAGCTGTGTTGACGATGAAGCTACTCTTCACTCCACAACAATGCGAAGTTGCTGATCTTGCCACCCGCATCACCCGTGCTGTACCGCTTATCCAATTCAATTAGCTTCAGCCACCTCGTAATTGAACTATGGGTTAATTAAATGGATCTAATGATCAATAGCCCTCGATTGTGTCACATGAGGGCATGACCGGTTGCAGGTTGGAGGCGACTAATGGAGGTCTCTAGAGGGCGTCAGACGGGAATTGATGAGAAAGAGAAGAACTCACGCCCTTTTCTTGATAAAATCGTGCTCACCTCTTTCTCTCCCTCCTTTGCGAATTCCTTTGACATCCTCCAGTGACAGCTAGTGAGAGAGAGGGGCTTACGTTGCTTGAGAACAGAAACCCACGGCTCTAATGGAGGGACGATGGAACAACCGAGGCTGAGGAAAGTTGAAATCTCGACTAATGGTGGAGTTAGAGCTCGTGATGATCAACAATTAAGGTTCATTCATTGTTCCTTTGAGCTCCAGATCTCTCTCCTCTCTTCTCTGTGTGCGTCCCCTTTGCTCAAGAACGACGCCCTCTTTTGCTCTCTCCTTTTCAAACGTCTCGGGGAGCGAGCATGATGACTCATACCGCGGGCAAAATTTGTGGCCCTAGTTCAAACATTCTCCACCAAGTAAACCGTGGTCCATCCACACTGGACATCATTTTTACAAGCCAAAAGAAACAAAAAAAGAAACAAAAAAAAAAAAAAAAAAGAAAAAGAGTATCCCGTAACATGATAAGTTTAATTATTTTCAAATTCACACTTACCTATTAATTTAATTGTTTGAGTTATTCAAACAATCTATTTTCCTCCCTTTAAGCTATATTGTTAGCCCCAATATTTTTTTCCTCAATGAGGTGAATATAAAAAGATAAAAAAACAAAAAACAAAATACAATGTTGTAGTTACAAACCAAGCCCTCTTAGTTTTGTTTGTAAGTCGAAAGGCATAGGCTTAATTCTTTTGTCTATTCTCAATATCTTAATGGCTTTGATTTGAACATTCTCCACCAGGTAAGTTGTGGTTTATCCACACTAGACATCATTTTTACGAGCCCAAAAATAAAATTAAAAAATCAGGTAAAGTGATGAAAATGTAAATGTAAAAGTCAATGTTTTGACTTTTTTTTAGGTAAAAGTGAAAATGAAAGGAAAATGTAGTGCTAATGCTAGAAAAAGTATTAAATGACTCTTTTTAGTTGAGAAACAAGCTCTATCGCAATTGTTGACAACTAAATTTTGACGATTCGATCATTCATTTATCGCATTAAAAATTGGGAATTAATTTTTAACCCCTAAACAAAAATATTAAATGAAATTGCATAACATATAGCTTTAGGAGCATTATTATTTAGTAACGCAAAAATTGCATTGCATTAGAATTAGCTGAACATGTTTGAGTTTCAAGGGCCTGTTGCGAAAATGGATGTTTGAAATTGCGAAAAAAATTGCTTGGGCAATATTCAAAAGCTTGCCAATATTTGAGGAAGATACAGAAGAGAAATGAAGTAAAATTTAGAGATATTGACTATATATTCTCTTCACGCATATCTATGGCGGTATATTTGGTTTGTCTCGAAGAAATTTGTTTCATGGACACAACGTGGATAGATAAAGCAAATAAAAGAAAGAATTCGGCGGATTCTGCGAAGATGTGAGTAAAAAGATCGAGGAACATGGATGGAAATGAATCGGAAATTTTTGGCTACATAATATCATGGTTCTAAAATATAATATGCAGATTTATTCTCTTTCCTCGAAAACCTAGGTCAGTCTTACCTATAAAAGGACCATCTACGAACAAGCAAGGAGGAGGGCCACACAATTGAAACACACAGCCATAGGAGAGAGCACATTCACGACATACGGCCACGAGAGAGAATAGTCAAAGGACGAGAAGATATTCACACAAGTGCTCAAAATCCCAAGAGAAGCAGAACTTTGCTCTAGTTCTCGGTTGCTCTCCGGCGATGCTCTTCCATTTCAATGATCTAGCAGAGTCCCTTGGCAATCATCAAGGAGTCCAGGTGTCAAGCAATTCCACCAGCATATCTATGTGGTCTCTTAGTCAACGTTTCGCAATCAAGCAGCGGCCAACCAAGCTCTTGGTCGAAATGGGCGCACTCTTGATATTTTTTGTAGGTTTCCCGGCAAATTTTCGAGCGCTCAATAGTAATTCCAGTTTTCTTGCGCTACCGTTCAATCGCTGCTTAGTCCACCGCCATGCATCTCAGCACAACTCATTTGTGCCTGGAGCTCGGCACTCTTGACAGATGTCGCGACCTAAAATTTCGGGTGCACCACCTAAAATTAGGCTAATGGATTGTTAAGCTTAGACTTAATGCGGGCTCTCTCAAACCCATACCAATTCGCGACTTTTTTTAATATGAATTTCTTTAGGAGCCGCTACTAATCAGTTTGTGGTAGGTCAATTAGACACCTAAGTAAAATAACGGGAGAATTATTCTACTCCTACGAACCAGAGACTTTAGGTACAAGGATTTAGTTACACTAGATTTCTCTAATACCCTTTCAGTACCATTCTTTTATTTTAAAAAATATTTTTGTAGGCAGATTGGATTAAATTTAAATCTATTTCCCTAACATATGAATCGATCATGGGAGTGCGCAAACCACCAATTTAACACCCAGAAAAACAATGAATAAATTGCAAAACTTACCTCAAAACAACAAAAGCATTTGCAATGTTAAATTAGAATCCACATCAGCAGTCCTAGATATGATTTCTAATTAACATGCAATTTTTTTTTTTTCACTTTTTTAATGAGAATCATGCAATATGCAATGCAATATAACTAAATGTTCTAATTCTAATGTCATGCAATTTCTAATTAAATGGACCTAATAACAATCTCTAAATGACGCGCATTTCATGAATCTAATCCTATATGACATGACATTTTTATTTTCCCTAAAAATGCAATCTATCCCAAAGAATGGAACTAATTTATTTCTAGACTTTTTTGTATTTTTCATGAAATTCGGAATTAGGAAAAATGTGAAAATTATCTAACTAGATTAAGATTCTACTCAATTTGCATTAGGAATTAAGTTAAGCCAAGTCCTAATTTAAACTAAAATATTATCTTAACCCTAATAATCCTAAAATGCAATCTATCTAATATCTAAACTTATAATAAATTAAAAAAAATATTATCTAGAATTAAACTAAGTGCAATTTTCCCCTAATATGCAATGACGTACAAAAGTTGCCCTAATTCTACATGATGTATGGATGATGATTTTTTTTTATTAATTTCGAAATTAATAATTGCCAAATAATTAAACATGCAACTTAATTTTTTTTTTTTTTAAAAAAACAAACTAATACCCTAAATGAATGCATTTTTTTTGGATTTTTATTTGTATTTATTTTTTTGGATTTTTAAAAATTCGAAATAATGAATTTCCTATTCTAAATATGCAAAACAAGCCTAAAACAAGTAATATTCTAACATGAACCTAGTCTAACTCGAATATATATTTTTTTGGTTTTTTTTTCTTTTACGGGAGCAATCAAATAAAGGCATTCGAGAATAGCATGGCAACAAATCAAGCAAGATACCATACATGTCCATTTAATTTTGGGAAATAAATTGACGAATTGTATCTCACGCATGAGATCGGATTGGCCATTTTTCTGTGCGATTGCAAGTCGTATTTCGGGCACGAAAATCGGACTGTCAATCATATGCACGTTATGAAATTATGATGATTTCCCAATTCACAAGAATTCAAAAATTTCTTTTGGACAAGACAATATCAACTGAACATTCAAACATAATTGCTATCTGCAAATTAGGCATAAGATATATGAAACTTAATTAAACAAGATTCTTACCTAATTTGTGATATCGCCCGGATATTTTCCTAAGTTCGGACAAACGGTAGGGGTGCTCAACAAGCTTGCGGCCCATACTGCTTTGTAGTGGTCTGTGCGATGGGATTCCCAATGCGAGGCTTTCACGATGATTGACGACCGGGTGCTTTTCGGCCACTGAGGAAGTGATTCCGGCTCGGACTAGCATTTTTTTTTGGAGAAAGGGCTAGCATTGATGACTTGATCGTGAATGCTTTTGTTTTGTGGGACCATGCATTGAGTCAAACTTCCCATAATTCTATGCACGCCAGTCGCTGCTGTGTTGACCGAATGACGTCTTGCAAACAGCCCAAGATTTCCAATATATTCATGCGTGAATTTGGAGTACGCTGCCTCTATTGGTGTGTTCTTTCTTTACTTGAAATTTCTTTATAAACTCTCTCCCTTCGACTTGATAAGGACGGTGGGGTAGCTTGAGCGTAGCCGGACTGCTGCGTGCGATCAACAACTGGTGCGAAGGACGGCAATCGACGGCAAACTCAAAACAGCAACCCTGAACTCCAAGAAGTGCGATGGCAAAGATTTTGGTCAGAGAAACCAGAATCGCTGTTGGTCATGGGGGGCATAGTGGCTCGCAGCCGAGAGTGGTGGTGCACGTCGAGAAGAGTCGATTTCAGTTGGGTATGTCGGTCAATTGGGCACGCGAGGCGAGGAGTTGCTGCACCCATTGAACCCTCTTACACATAATCATCACCTTAGAATTTTGCCACTTGGGCTCATCTTGCCTGTGAATAATTCAAGTGCACTCCTTCAGTGATTCTTCACTGCCACGTTCACGCATCACACTTTTGGCACAGCTACATGCAATTGGGATTGTTCGATGAAGCTGGGCTTGGCTGCTATCCTGTCATCGGATCACGAGCTTCGTCACCTGGACTGAGGTAGCGATGCGTTTGAGTTGTGTCACTGACAGGAATGGCACGGCAGGGGGGAAAGCAACGGCTCACAACGGGGAATCCTCGGCTCAATTTGGTACGGGCCCGCTGCAGGTGAGGCAGTGGCTAGGAGGGATGGAACGGCTCGTGGTCACTGGTGTAGTCACGAGGAGGGAGCAGTAGGTGGTAAGAGTGAGCGTCGTGGGCTGCAACTCGGCTGGCTCACGTCGAAGTAGGGGCCGGTTCAACGTCGTTGTGCAGGGACTACCAGGGCTGAGAAGCAAAGAACTTGTTGGAACACCAAGGTTGCAGGATCCCGGTGACCGTGAAATTGCTAGACTGGCGAGGCACGGATTTGCGACTACGTTGCGAGGAGGGAGGAGTGATGGTTGTTGGCTTCCTTGGAGGAGCTCGCTGATTTTGGTGAGTGAAGTCACCGAACGAGGGATCGATTGGTCTGGTGCGATGATGAAAGGGCCGTGGTGAGGGACCGGGACAAAGACCTTGCTCTCTGTTTTTTTCTCTCTTTTCGCCGCTCTCTCTCTAGGGTTGCAACTCCTTTTTCTCTCAATTGCGGCCGTGAATGTTAGTTGTGTGCCCCCCCAAACCCTATATGTTTTAACCTATTTATAGGCCGCGAATTAGGGTTTTTAATCTTTCCAAATCGGTATCCACAAAAATTCTTTTTCCAAATGCAATATTTGTTTTGCCGAACGCAATATTCGTTTTTCCACTTGCTCTATCCGAAAAATTCCATCATATCTCGGAAAATTTCAAATTCTTATTTTCACAAGATAATTTCCGATCATAAAAAAAAAAACAGGCTTGGGCCAATTTGCTCACTTCGTGGGCTTAGTCTGACCTGTCAATTTAAAACTCAGAACCACTAATTCAAACCCATCCGCCACCGGTCTAATAAATGCAAAAAATGCAAATGCACCTAAATCTATATGCTATGCAATTAATTAATTAACTAATATTTTTTTTAGGGGTTAAAATTAATCCCTAATATTTTAATGCGATAAATGAATAAACGGGTCGCCAAAATTTAGGTGTCAACAGCTGCCCCTCTTTGAAGGTGAGCTCGAAGAGGTTGCATTCAAAGACAAATTGAGACCTAAATTTTGACTATGCATATGCATTGATTGAATTTGTTTTTTTTTAATGCAATTTATATAATGCATGGAAATGCTAATGCAAATGGTAAATGAACTTACTTGAAATAAATTACCTTTAAGGAGGGTAGAGTAATTCAGGATAGTGGGTATTACATGTCTAGGACCCGTACCATTCTACGGTCGCCTAGAATAGTAACATGGCTTTGCAAAGAGACTGCTTTCCCAGGACTTGTACCTTTCTACGGTCGCCTAGTATAGTAGCGTTTGGTTGTGTCTAAGACCCATATCTTTCTACGATTGCCTTAACGAAGAAACTGATTTGCCAGGACCCGTACTTTCTACGGTTGCTTGAATTGGGAAATAGATGTTGTCTAGGACCCGTACCATTCTACGGTCGCCTAAATGGGGATTCACCTTCCAGGATTCGTACTATTCTACGGTCGCCTGGATGGGGAAATAAATATTGTTTAGGACTCATACCATTCTACGGTCACCTAAACAGGAATTCACTTTCCAAGACTCGTACCATTCTACGATTGCCTGAATGGGGAAATAAATGTTGTCTAGGACCCGTACAATTCTACAGTCGCCTAAACAAAAAAATTGATTTTCCAGGACCCGTACCATTCTACGATCACATGAATGGGGAAATAGATGTTGTCTAGGACCTGTACCATTCTACGGTCGCCTTGACAAAAAAATTGATTTTCCAGGACCCGTACCATTCTATGGTCGCTTGAATCAGACTAAATCTGAGGAAAAATCTTTGGGGGACAACTCAATCGAGGGTCAATATACTCAAAAGGGAATACATGTGCAATAACAAGTATTTAAGGTATGGATAGAAATATACTTACCTGGTAACATCTCTGCTCCTAGGGGATATGTCTCTTGTAAAGCCAAATTAATGAGGCGACTCTGGGCTATGGAAGCACGCCAGGTTGATAAAAGAAATCTGGGCTACGAAAGCACACAAGTTCGATAAAAGGGACTCTAGGCTATGAAAGCAGGCTAGGTCAATATAAATGGACACCGGGCTACGAAAGCACGCCGAGTAAATAAAGAGGGACTCTGGGCTACAAAAGCACGCCAGGTTAGGAACTTCGGGCTACAAAAGCACACCAGTTCAATTAAAGGGACTCTGGGCTACGAAAGCATGACAAGTCAATATAAATGAACATCGGGCTACAAAAGCACGCCGGGTCGATAAAGAGGGACTCTAGGCTACAAAAGCACGCCAAGTCAAGAACTCCGGGCTATGAAAGAATGCCGGTTCTATTAAAAGGGACATCGGGCTACGGAAGCACGCCGGGTCAATGAAAATGGACACCGGGCTACGAAAGCACGCCAGGTCAAGAACTCCGGGCTATAGAAGCACGCCAGATCTCAAGGCTTCAAGGAGCAACTTGAACATCAAGTATTACTCGATCTTCAAGGAAATATTACCTATCAGACATAATTAGAACAAAAAACGGATATGCATTCATTAAAGACGTAGATCATTTGAGCTACTCTAAAATGCACATTTCAAAATTCAATGAGGTTTTCATCAATTCAATCAAAGTTTATGCATAATGACTTTACGATATTTGCATCACCCCAAATTTCCACAGGAAAGAATTATCATTCAAGACAATGACATGGATTTCTTAAGAATACTAAAATGAGACACTTTCAGTTAAAAAGGACTTTCATTCACTCTCATTTGGAAAGGCTATTTTATGAGAATCACTCCATCTCACCATCATCATATCGACAAAGGTCCGAGTATTCTTGCAAGCAGTACGACCTTACCAATCTGAGAGATCTTTAACAGGGACCGTAATGAGGGCTTGGTTAACGGCTTAACAAAGGGACTCTTTGAGTCGAGGCTATTGAAAGAACAATTATGTATTCATCTCCGGGTTTACAAGTCAAGAACGCTGCAAAATGAGAAAGAAATAATCTTGCTTGCACTTCTTCGAGAAATGCTTAAAAACATATGAACTCCTACATTAATTCAAGTGCCTTAATCAGAAGAGACTTTGCAAAGGACGTAACGTAGGCTGGGATCTTAAGCTGAGAAACGAAAGGATCAGTAGGCTCAAAATATGTGTAAAGGGTGAGAGCTGATGATCATCTTGGCATTGCCACCAGTTTTCTTTTTCACCATCGGGGATTGTCTCCATGAAGTGCCCCATTGGTTGTAAAAACTCAGCATTTGAGTTATTTGAGTATTGCTCCATTGGGATTCAATTCTTGCAATTAACAATCACCTATCTTGACTCTTTTTTTTCATCTATGGGCATCGGCCTTGCTTTTACTAGGCACCCCGCTTTTTCATCCCCCTAATTTTCATGCATTTTTTTCGCTTCTTTTTTTATGGGCATTGGCCTTGCTTTTACCAGGCACATTGCTTTTTCATGCCCCTTAGTTCTATTTTGATTTCAATTCTTGCGCACAATGCATGCATCAAGCAATTACACTTTGAACAACACTCTAACTTTCAAGGGTCTTCATCTATCTTTTGCCTTGCCCTAGTGTGGGGGATGATTACCAACTGGGTTTGAAGAAATGAAATTATAGGCTCAAGTGGGCTATGCAAAGGGTATAAGTATATAGGATAGAGAAAGAAATGCTCTTCGTCATCCTAAGGCACTTAAATTGCCACACGAATTCAATGTAATAGCATGACTAGAAGATTGATGCAAGTGAGAGCAAGAAAATTTCAATCCATTTTCTTCACCTTATGGTGTTGTCTTACCCTCTAATTTGCCCTGATATGGGGTGGTTCTTGACAGGGGTAATTTGAAAAGAATTTTCATAAGTGTATGAAGCTCAAAGTGGTTAAGCAATGGATCACCTGCTGTGTTTGGGATAGAGAAATGAATTGCCCCTCATCATTTCGGTCATCGTACCTTTTGCGAGAGAACTCTTTACCTTGCAGATATGGAACTTTCTAAACTCATCTCACAAGTGTATAAGTAAGGGACTGTGTATAGGATAAGGCTTGCCTTTCATCATCCTGACATGTCTCATTCAAAATTCTTAAGCATTGATGTCACTCCATTGAGTTGTCTATCTTGACAAATCTTCACATGAAATTGGTGAGCTAAATCAATATGAAAATTCTCTTTTCAAAAGAGTCTAACAACTTTAAGCATGAAAAGCTTTTATGACTTCAAAACAAACAATTTATCGCACTCAAAACATGATTTTATGCATTCATTTAGGGGATTGCTCCACAAAGGGATTGCCTCAGCAATGGATGTCCTTGAATTGTCTCTATCAATCAAAATTGAAAATCTGTTTTTGCCCCTGCACAAAAGAACGTGCATGAATAGGATACTATGCAACATCAAAGTAAATTCAAATTGCACATCCATTTTGGCTTAGATCAAGATTTTATCCCAATTGGGTCACTACCAAAATCTGCCATGCCCCCAATCTGTCATCTGATGCGCCATTTTCAGATGTTTTCTCATCAGGGCAAGAAAGTAATGCTTTGAAACATGAAGTAAATGAGTCATAAAATTAGACAGGACTAACCTAATGCATGCTTTTGGAAATGGCTTGAAAAATGATTTTTTTTATTCTCCTTTTTTTGGGAATTTTTTTTATGAGGAAGCATGAAGAAGCCTAGTCCTCAGATTTTCTCCATGGATGATATTTTCTTTTCATTGTTGGATACCGTCACCGGGCTGGTTTGGTGTACCCCATCATGTCCTCAAAACAAAACTTGTAATTTTATTGATATTCATCAATCGAATTACATTTATTGAAATGTGATGTTCAAGTACAGAAGAAATTGAAATCAAATCCTAAAAAGCGATAAAAATTCTCATGCAGGGGAAGGTGTATGCCCCTAATTAAATGAGGAAATCGAACTACTTAGGACCATGAGTTATGTGTACTTGAATTCTTCACCCTCCTTGATCTTGTGATGTGAACCCTTCAGGTAAGATATTCTTCCATCTAGATATATCACTAGTCTCTTCATGATGGCATCAAATTTGGCTACCTCAAGAAAATGAGATGGTTCAAAAGGTCTTCTTGGCTCTCTTCTTGGAGTCGCAATTTCTCACTGAAGATAGATCACAGCACTTTTGCTTGATGAGATAAGCTCTTTTTGATCTGTCATTTTAGCTCTCGATCGTGAATGGATGGGTGAGCGGGATTGTTCCATAATCACCTAATTCAAATGAATGGGAACGTGTAAGCATGAGGTGTAAATAGAAAGTCAATCCATGACAATGATCTAATCAATTTTTCCAATTTTCTTTTTCATTTATTCATGAAAAGTTTGTACAAGAAAGGAATTTCCTAAAAATGGACTAGGAAAATAAAGATAGACACCCTAGCAAGACTAAATTCCCTAGACATGAATTAAAAACAAATTCTCCAAAGTCTTTTTTGATATTTTCCAAATGATTCATTGCATGGCAATTTTCTAACATGAACCTAGTCTAACTCGAATATATATATTTTTTTTTTTTTTTTTTTTCTTTTACGGTAGCAATCAAATAAAGGCATTCAAGAATAGCATGGCAACAGATCAAGCAAGATACCATCCATGTCCATTTAATTTTTGGAAATAAATTGACGAATCGTATCTCACGCATGAGATCGGATTGGCCAATTTTAAAAAAAATCGAGAATCGTATATCGAGCATCAGATCGGATTGGCGATTTTTCCATACGAATGCGAGTCGTATTTTGGGCGCAAAAATCGGACTGTCAATCATATGCACATTATGAAATTATGATGATTTCCCAATTCACAAGAATTCAAAAGATTTCTTTTGGACAGGACAATATCAACTGAACATTCAAACATAATTGCTATTTGCAAATTAGGCATACGATATATGAAACTGAATTAATCAAGATTCTTACCTAATTTGCGATATCGCCCGAATATTTTCCTGAGTTCGGACGGATGGCAGGGGTGCTCAACAAGCTTGCGGCTCATACTGCTTTGCAGTGGTCTGTGCGATGGGATTCCCAGTGCGAGGCTTTCACGGTGATTGATGACCAGGTGCTTTTTGGCCACCGAGGAAGTGATTCCGGCTCGGACTAGCATTTTTTTTTGGAGAAAGGACTAGCATTGATGACTTGATCGTGAATGCTTTTGTTTTGTGGGACCATGCATGGAATCAAACTTCCCATAATTCTATGCACGCCAGCCGCTACTGTGTTGACCGAATGAGGTCTTGCAAACAGCCCAAGATTTCCAATATATTCATGCGTGAATTTGGAGTACGCTGCCTCTATTGGTTTGTTCTTTCTTTACTTGAAATTTCTTTATAAACTCTCTCCCTTCGACTTGAGAAGGACGGTGGGGTAGCTTGAGCGTAACCGGACTGCTGCGTGCGATCAACAACTAGTGCGGAGGACGGCAATTGACGGCAAACTCAAAACAGCAACCTTGAACTCCAGGAAGTGCGATGGCAAAGATTTTGGTCAGAGAAACCAGAATCGCTTTTGGTCGTGGGGAGCATAATGGCTCGTGGCCGAGAGTGGTGGTGCACATCGAGAAGAGTCAATCTCAGTTGGGTACGTAGATCTATTGAGCACGCGAGGCGACGAGTTGCTGCACCCACCGGACCCTCTTACACATAATCATCACGTCAGAATTTTGCCACTTGGGCTCTTATTGCTTGTGAATAATTCAAGTGCACTCCTTCAGGGATTCTTCACCGCCACATTCACGCATCACACTTTTGGCACAGCTACATGCAATTGGGATTGTTCGATGAAGCTGGGCTTGGCTGTTATGCTGTCATTGAATCACGAGCTTCGTCGCCTGGATTGAGGTAGTGACACGTTTGAGTTGTGTCACTGACAGGAATGGCACGGCATGGGGAAAGCAACGGCTCGGAACAGGGAATCCTTGGCTCAATCTGGTACGGGCCCGCTTTAGGTGAGGCTGTGGCTAAGAGGGATGGAACGGCTCGTGGTCGCTAGTGCAGTCACAAGGAGGGAGCAGCAGGTGGCGAGAGTCAACATCGTGGGGTGCAACTCGGCTAGCTCACGTCAGAGTAGGGGCCGGTTCAATGTCGTTGTGCAGGGACTACCAGGGCTGAGAAGCAAAGAACTTGTTGGAACACCAAGGTTGCAGGATCCTGGTGGCCGTGAAATTGCTTGACTGGCGAGGCACGGATCTGCGTCTACGTTGCAAGGAGAGAGGAGCGATGGTTGTTGGCTTCCTTCGAGTAGCTCGCTGATTATGGTGAGTGATGTCAACGAACGAGGGATCGATTGGTCTGGTGCGATGATGAAAGGGCCGCAGTGAAGGACCGGGACAAAGACTTTGCCCTCTGCTTTTTTCTCTCTCTTTTTGCCACTCTCTCTCTAGGGTTGCAGCTCCTTTTTCTCTCAATTGCGGCTGTGAATGTTACTTGTGTGCCCCCGAACCCTATATGTTTTAACGTATTTATAGGCCGCGAATTAGGGTTTTTAATCTTTCCAAGTCGGTATCCATAAAGATTCTTTTTCAAAATGCAATATTCGTTTTGCCGAACGTAATATTCGTTTTTTCACTTGCTCTATCCGAAAAATTCCATCATATCTCGGAAACTTCAAATTCTTATTTTCACAAGATAATTTCTTATCATTAAAAAAAAAGAGCTTGGGCCAATTTGCTCACTTCATGGGCTTAGTCCGGCCTGTCAATTTAAAGCTCAAAACCACTAATTCAAGCCATCCACCACCGGTCTAATAAATGCAAAAAATGCAAATGCACCTAAACCTATATGCTATGCAATTAATTAATGAACTAATATTTTTTTTTAGGGGTTAAAATTAATCCCTAATTTTTTAATGCAATAAATGAATAAACAAGTCGCCAAAATTTAGGTGTCAACAATAGAGAACGCTGCTCCATCGACGATTCTTGATTGATCCATTGTCAACCACCAACCGTCAAGCCCAGCTGCGGCATTAAGATTGCTCACTACTCTATTTTTCACTCTACTTTGCAGGCTAGTTTGTGCGCCGACAGCTCAGCAACGAAGCTACAAATCACCGACATCTCCTGCTTTGCTACTCTAAGACCGCAAGCAGCCACCGAGGAACCCCATCGCGAGCAACCAACCAACATTGGCCACACTCAGTCCACTGCCAACCATCTGTCCAAGCCGAACCGTTTGTCAATCCAAGTTTGCAAACTCATCATTCAAATACATTTTCCAGCGAGGCATCGATGCCAAACCATCCTGTTCGTCTGTGAGTCATAAAGACCCGATTCTCACCGCACACTCAACTGAGGCCAAGCACCACCGCACACCGTTGGTCACCTATTGAGCGGATTCCACTCTGTCCAAATTTGGTAATATAATTTGCGGAATTAGGTAATTATCATATCTAAATTTGATTTAGATATTTTATTGCGTAAAACATGCTTTTCAATATCTTACGTGTATATTTGAATGATAAGCGCATTCCCAATTAGGATTTATTGCCTAATCTGCAACCGCACGTCAATTTTTTATTCCATCTATAAGGCTTTAGATGTAATAATTAATCACGCAGGAATAAAATTGATATCTTGATCTTTAAGGCTTAAGATCAATTTATCGATTTTATTAGCGAAATATTCAAATTGATTAGATATTGTTTTTTAATTCGAACAATGGATAATGTCTTTGATGACCGTGAATGATTTGGTGCTTATCTTTTAATTGCTTTATTTATCCCAAAAATACAAAAAAGATTGCATTTGCATATCATGTAGATTAGAATTGATTTCCTCGATAGAATTACATGATAGAGTAGTTAGATTCTTTTCAATTATATTAGAATACATGTTTAGATGGTATATAGGTTAGATAATATTTTTGAATTAAATTACATGTTGAGATAAATTTCTAAGTTAAAATAGGATTCGGATTAGTCTATTTCTTAACTTAAAATAGATAATATCTCACTTTAGTTAGATTTTTATTATTTGTAATTTTTAATTACGAATTTTTATAATAAAAAATACAAAAATACCAGCGCATGCCATATAGAATTAGGTTCATGAAATACACATCATTTAGTGATTTTTTGTTAGGTCCATTTGATTAGAAATTGTTCGTTATAAGAATTAGGTCATTTGGTTAATTTAGATTGCACATTTAATTATTGGACAATTTTAATTTTGAATTTCATGAAAAAATACCAAAAAGAATTGTCTTAGAATTAATTTTATTTTCTAGGATAGATTGCATGCTCATTAAGGAAATGCAAAAAAATCACTTTGATCACGTCATATAGTTTAGGTCATATTATTATGTCATATCATTTCATGTTAGATTAGTAGCATACATTGCATAAAGCATGATTCTCATTAAAAAAGTGAAAAAAAAAAGTAATTGCATGTTAATTAGAAATCACATCTAAGATTGTCGATGTGAATTCTGTTTGGGTGTTAAATTGGTAGTTTGCGCACCCGCATGATAACCTCACATGTTAGGGAGATAAATTAAAATCAATTCAAACTGCCTGCAAACATTTTTTCAAAATAAAAAGGAAATGTACCGAAAGGGCGTTAGAGAAATCTAGCGTAATCAAGTCCCCGAAGTCACAATCTCTGGTTCATAGGAGTAAAGTAAATCTCTTGTTACTTTACTTGGGTTTCTAATCGACCCATCGAAAATAGATTAGTGATGACTCCTAATTGAAAATGATTTGCATGTTAAAAACTTGAACCTAAGTCGCGAATTGGTATGGGCTTGGGAGAGCTCGAGCAAAGTTTAGGCTTAGTAATCCATTAGCCAAACTTTAGGTGGTTCACCCAAAATTTGATCACGATAGCAATCAGAAATCTTAATTTTATATGACGCATCAGTTAAAAATCAGATGTCAATAGTAGCCATCGATTTACTTTAACTCTACCAAGCCTGGCTTTGATACCAATTGTTGTGGAAACAAGCAATTGAACAATACAATAGACAGAATAATAAAATAAATTGAACTCCAGATTTATGTTTTTCGGTCAATGTGACCTACGTTTGTGGAGAGTATAGTAACAAATATCACTGCAAATCAAGCGTTATAATGGAAATTATAACCACATTCGAGTCACTTAAGTACTTAGTGTTTTCCGACTCTCAATTACACCTAATAACTTCAATGATTTTTAGTCTCATAATTTCTCACGAAATAATCCCTTAATCTCATAGAAGAATTAACAAATCTTATCAATCGGCTTCAACACATAAATGTTGGTGTGATTACATGAACAAAATCCATGGAGAAAACCCACTATCAAGCACTCATATGGCGCTTCAACGGCCACTTTTTTATAAATCCCATGATCTGACTATATATACTACTGCTTTTGGAAAAAAGCTCCAAGATTGGAATATGTGAGAAGTCCATGCCAAGTGAGGAAGCAAAGTCTAAATTAGGACCTTTTTTTTTTCCTTTCAATTTTCCTTAGCCGATTCCCACTTCTCCGGGGAATATTTCATGTCCACAAGTTACCAAATTTAAAATCCTACACTAGCTGGTTGCGCATCTAAAAAATCAACTTCATGCTTTACTAGAATTCATTTTGAGTTAAATTTCGTTCACGGACTCCTCAAGATATTTTTTAACATTATGCATCCATTATGTGGTGATCCATGCTGAAATTTCAAGGAGAACACTTATAGATGTAGTTCCTCAGCCAGACCAAAAGGATAGACGTGGAGACTTGGAAGATTGATTTTCACCACCAGATTTCAAGTGGTCCGTTAGTTGAAAAACCAATTATGACTCAACCTAACCAAAAGGACATGCGTGGAGACCCAGAAGATTGATTTTCATCTCCAAATTTCACTCCAGATTTCAATTGGTCCGTTAGTTGAAAAACCAATTATGAATTGTTCTTCGTTTCCTTGTACCTAAATGCTTTGTGTTCGTCCGTCGATTATTTCTATCGACTGCGTATACGATGGATCCTTATAAACATTGCATATGGGAACAGGTTGTTATCTAATGCGAGATAAACTTTAATCGCTTGGAGATTGGAAATTCTCAAGCCATTATTGCTTTAACTGTACAGCAGAATAGTCATGCTTTATTCACTCTTTGGAGAATTAGTTTCATTCATGCTAAACCAAATTTAATTATTGAACCAGCTTTAAGTTTGTTTAGTGCGTGTTTAGCAAATTTAATTTCATAAAATTATTTTAAATAACTCATTACTACTCTTTTTTATGTCAAATGATTGAACCACAAAGGAAGTGACATGACAAGGGCCTCAATCCTTATAGTGAGAAGAGTTTATTGCAAGAGAAATAACCTGTTTAAATTTCTGAATCATAACAAATGAATCCATTTTATCAATGCACTACTTCCCTCCAGATATATAAGTTCTCATCTCTACATGAATACATTTTGACGCGTCGCCGACCCGTTCTTTTTATTTTTCAATTAAGCACATACAAAAGCGAATTAAATAAACACCCGGCCAACAAGTAAACATAGGGATCGTAAAAACATGCTAGTGATTTTTCACAAACTACGCTTTATATACATATACCAAGTTAACCATACAAGTTTGTATACACAAGTCTGTCTCAAAAAGATACTCCTAGGCAACCTACACCCCGAACCTCTCCGACTTGGGCTCTGGGTCCTCCATGACACCGTTTGGGATATCGATGTCCATGGGTGACCTACTTCCCCATCCTCCGTTCCGACGAGCGGTCCATCAAAACCCTGCAAGGGACCTTCCTGAGCACCGTTGCGCTCATTAATGAACCACGCCTTGAAGTGATGAGACACCACATTAAGGAGACTCTCATCAACTCAAATCGTAGTCACCACTAACTCACAAGTTCGAGTGGTCCCGGGGATAGGGAAGAAGGTAGACTCTGATTTCATGTTCCACAGAACCCCGAACCGAACTAGATGGATCTCCACACTAAGGGTGCGTTTGGTTCAGCATTCCCAATAGGCTTTCATCCTCCAAAGCCCATTGGAGAAATACTTGACTGTTTGGCAATCATTTTAAAGTAACTTTGAAGTAAAAGTCAACATTGGAAATGCTGAAAGCCCAATGCTAGTAGGGACTAGCTTTGAGCTTTTAGCATTTGGCCAAATGTTGAAACTTAATTTTTTTCTTCCAAAACTAACCTCACTCATCTTCAAATTTCTTGATTTTTCCCTCATTATTATTTTTTAAATGCCAAAATGATGCTAAAAATCAAATATATATAAATGCTAAAAAATTAAATATATTTTGGTCTTTTTAAAAAAATTATTTATATATTTGATTTTTTAGCATATATATTTGATTTTTTTTAGCATTATTGTCAAAATTTACATTTAAAAAGTTTCATACATTATTTTTTCCAATTTAAAACAAATAAAAATTAAAAAATTCCAACAAAGGGTTTGGTCTTTAAAAAAAAAAATTATATGTGTGTGTGTGTGTGTGTGTGTGTGTGTGTGTGTATTTGATTTCTTAGCATTATTTTCAAATTTAAATATAAAAAGTCACATACATTATTTTTTCAAACTTTAAAATATAAAAATTAAAAATAATTGAATGAAGGATTTGGTCTTTTTTAATATATATATATATATATATATATATATATTTGATTTTTTTTATTTTCAAAATTTATATTTAAAAAGTCACATACGTTATTTTGTTTTCAATTTTAAACAATTAAAAATTTAAAAATTATGATGAAGGGTTTGTTTTTTCTTTTAAATTATATATATGTATTTTTTTTATCATTATTTTCAAATTTATATTTAAAAAGTCGCATACATTACTTTTTTTCAATTTTAAACAAATAAAAATTAAAAAATTTCCATGAAGGATTTCGTCCTTTTTTTTTTTTTAATTATATACATGTATTTGATTTTTTTGTTAGCATTATTGTGAAAATTTATATTTGAAAAGTTACAAACATAAATTTTAAGCAAATAAAAATTTAAAAATTCCGATGAAGGGTTTGGCATTTTTAAAAATATATATATGTATTCGATTTTTTTAGTATTATCGTCAAAATTTATATTTAAAAAGTTGCATACATTATTTTTTCAATTTTAAACAAATAAAATTTTAAATATTAATCACCCAAAGAGCTTTTCAAATGTATTTTTTACCAAACAGCATTTCTCTCAAAGTTGTTTCTCAAATCATAATTTACCAAACGACATTTGCATTTTTGCATTTTCCCAATGAGCTTTCAAAATGCGGAACCAAACACACCCTGAGGACCTAAAAAAGGTTAGCCACGACAAGGTGAGATAAATCTCAGCGAGTCAATAGCCTAAACTCCGATTAGGATGCAAATTCGCCTCGAAGGTGGTCCTAAACTCGCACCGTACAAAACTCACCTCGCCTCGGCACGTCCCTGCATATTAGAGCATGACATATGCCATTTTAAATACGACAAGCATAATTAATAACCAGAACGCATAATTCTCATCTTCAAACACTCATATGGGTCTCGATTATAAGGTAAAACCGTTATGACACGTCCCATACCATGCCACATAATTTTTCCCTATAATTAGGCACAAAGTATCACAACCATTCAGGCGTGTTCCGATTATTACGACCCATCAGTCACGGCCAACTCAAAAGTCGGCGGTCATCCGACGTAACTAGGCATCGTCCCGCCCCATCAAGCATGGCAACGTCTAGCACACCCTACCTAGACGGCATTCCATAAAGGAGCATCGGCTTGGCCTCCACCACAACTTGGCATCCCATTAACGCGAGGGCATCCGAACTTAATCAGGCATCGTCCCGCGCAAAACGCATCAGGACGGTTTCCACTTAGTGACCATACGAGCACATATTTAGCCAAGAACACCATGCTTTGCGTTCAAAAGCCTTGTTTTCAAATATTGAACTTGGCCAATTTTTCTTCCTATTAAAAATCCCGGTAAAATAATCGTGCGTGGTCACGTATTCAAAAGCGAACCGTTAAAGTTGATATGCTCTTATTTTAAAACTCCACGGTTTTATATAGTACATAAAAATTGGTGTCCAAAACCAACACCTAACATTTTTTTCTATTTAAAAGCCCATAAAACTGAGTTTTATACTAAAAATCAATAACTACCATCAAGCAATCAATTTCACATCGTAGCACATATAAGCCATCACAAACACGCATAATTCCATCCAAGAAAAAGAGCGTAAAATTCTACGAAACGGCTAATCCGTCACTAATTACACTAATTACGATTAGTTAAATAAATTGCGATTAATTAAACTAATTTAACTTAATTAACCTAAATATAATTAATTAACCTAACCATGGTTAACTAAACTAACCAAGGTTAACTAACCTAACCAAGCTAACTAACCTAACCATGCTTAGTTTACACTAACCTAGGATTAACTACTAATCCTCATTATTACTAATCTAACTATGATTAGCACTAATCTAAACACGCCTAAGCGCAATTAATGACCTAATCAAGGATTAGGGAGTTAACTCACGAGATTATGACAGCAGCGGGCTCACGGCGACGCCAAGTGACTGCGGCGAGGGCTTAGCAACCGCGGCTTGGATGAGGCTCAATCGGTGGCGATGTTGGTGCTGGGCGTGTGGAGCTGCTCGATGGGCTAAAGGGAAATGGACGATGGAGATGGACGCTGGTGGGATGATATGAGGGTGAGCTGGTGATGGTTGCTGGAGTGGCGTGAAGGGGACACGAGGTGGTGTTGTGGAGCCGCTGGTGTGTTGGGTTACTGTTGGGGTTACCTCTGGAGTTGGCGTGAAGTGGAGTGGCGGTGGATGATGGTTTTGCGGGTGTAAGGAGCGGTGCTAAGGTGATGTGGTGTACGGTGGTGGTGAAGCTGAGGACGTGTGAGATGGAAGGTAGGTGAAGCTGCTAAGGTGAGGGGAAGTGGGGTTGGAGATGATGAAGACTTAAAGATGAGAAGCTGCTGAAGATGTGGTGCGGCAAAGATGAAAAGGAAGGAAGAACTAAAACTAGGTGAAAAGAAAATGAAGCTAGCGGCAGAGAGGGAGGTGAACGTGCATGAGTGACGGTCTTCATGAGAAAGAAAAGCAAGGTCAATTGAACCACCAATCACAAACCTAGTTAAATATCTAACCACTCATTACATATGCCCCAAAGTCTTCATGCCCCAAAAGTCTTTGGCCCAACCAATCACAAATTACCTCAAATTTCCACAATTAAATCCTTTTTGGGCAGCAAATTTCCCCTTTTTCCTTTTGATCGGAATTTCCTTTAATTTTCTTGCTTGTCCAAAAATCGTTTTTCCGCAAAATTTCGAACTCGACGAAAATTCTCCGAAAGATGAGACAACGTCCTATAAATGAATTCGACACGCTCAAACGTTTGATTCTCGAAACCGAATTCAATTTCGTGGTTAAAATCGACCGAACGCGACTTTAGTACAACCTAACCTATCGAGTAGCTTTTAGGGACTTTAGCGCGTTTGACCCGTGGTCGATAATTTTCGATCCACATTTGTGCATCTCCAAATCATAGACGACCCTCGATTATCATAAAATCGCGAGGTTTCAATTACGTATCCCGAATATAATATCGATAGAAAATCGGGTTATAGTTGTTTGACGCGAATATCGTGCAGAATCACCTGCAATTCGACTAGGAAGAAAGGTAAGTATCCTAGATGTATTTTTGTTCGAACTTGAACATGTTTTAATAGTGAAAAATCAAGAGGAAAACTAGTCCAAAAAACTGATTTTGAGGCTGGAATTTTTCCAAGTGTTGAAATCTCTTCGAGAGTTTTGCATGTGTGCTTCTTGGAGAGGTCGTTTTGATGTGTTCGGTGGGTCATTTTCTATGATGTTTGTTGTATTTGAAAGTTCATGTTACCTACTTTCACTCATATTAAGTAGTGTTTCACTTAGATCTCGTATGTGATGAGTGTTGAGGCTTGAATATGGGCATTCAACCTATTTGATTGACTTGGGTTCAAACCCAGATTTACAAAATCAGCTCAAACCCGCATATTTGAGACCGATTTCAACTTAGTTCTATTGTGGTTTAAGCTATGATTTATGTCTAATCTTGCTCCTCGCATGTGGTAGTATAATCTTGATACTTTAGTTCCACATGAGATTGCTTATGGGTTGAGATTGAAGGCCGCAAACATGACCCGAGGAAGCTGGTTTGGGGTGATTTGATGCACGCCAATTGTTCGACGAAATGCACAAACCAAGTTTCGATCTTGAAACAGTCAATTTGAGCTCGGTTATTGTGATATTCATGCGCTGTGTTGCTCAATGTTAGCATATATCGGTTTAGGAAATTATTATTTTTATTTTTTTAAAAAAATAAAGAAATCCAAAAATCCAAAAATTTCAACAAAAAAATAAAAAGAAGTGATTGATGGCATCAAATTAAGGAAAAAATGATATCTATGAAATTTTCCTAATTTTAGAAGGTCATTTTCCTAATTTAATGCTATTTTGGTATTTTATGATCATTTTTGTAAATAATCCATTTTGCATAGATTAAAATTATCTAGAGTGTATTCTTACCTTTACCAAAAAAAAATTATCTAGAGTAATTTCATGCATATTTAAATTTCCCTTTCGCTCACGGAGGTCCTGTCCCAAGGTGTGATAACAAGGCTATGTAATATTATTTTCCCGACTTGTATCGGGTCTTTCTTTTCCGCATTACTTTCAAGTCATTTCAATTTCTTGGATATTTACTTGCGCACCGCCTTTCATTAATTTGAGTGTAAATTTCTCTTCTAAGTTATGTTAGGATTAGTCTAGACATTAAGGAAAACAAACCTACAAAAACATTTGCATGGACGCTTAGCGGTTTTATAAGGATTACAATTGGTAATCAAGATTGTGTGGCCATTTAGATGAACAACCTTTCAAGTTAGTGGTACTGCAAGGGCGCTAATAGAAACATTAGCGTAAACAAATCCTCGTTCCTATAAATCTTTGGTTGCGTAGGAATCGAGACAACACTCCCGTGTCTCGATTGGTTTCTAGCCGACCCCAATAGGCTAGTGGTGACTCCTAAAAATATTTAGGTTGTTAAGAACTAAAAAATAAAATCCAGCATCACGCGAGGTATGGGCTTGGGAGAGCCCACACCTAATTTAGGGCCATTGGTCCGCCTCTTTAGGCAAATACCCCTAAACCATTCTTCCTCTTCCCCCGGACGAAAAAAAAAGAGGTCGTGACACTCGTGAGTGGCCAGCTTCGATTATTATAGTTGAGCAGTCAATTCCTAATTGAATTCTCTAGTCTTTCGTGGTTATATCCCTTAATGGCCTCACCTAATAGATTAGTTAACTCGTGAGTGGCCAGCTTCGAGTAAATTAACTATAAGCGCATCAACGAAACAACCATTTCATATATCCAAATCACGGGCCAAATTTTGGGATGTCACAAGCCCCATGAGGTAACTCTATGATTTTTTATGGTGTAAGAGGACTTGATCAATTCGAAACAAAAATAAATAGAAACTTGGTTCCAATAAAAGGTAACCATGGACCATATTCACCTTCATTTTGAGTCTTGCTAACATTTCAAATGAATTCAATGACATATTCAAAAAAATTCTCACTATTATTTTGAATGCTTTGTGGATTCCAAACATCTATGCTAGCTAAACCTAATAAGAAAGCAATTACAACCCAAGATGTAATAAGGACTTGGCCATGGACTTGAAATCCTCCTATTTGCCAATAGAAATATTGGCCTACTTCCACACCTGATATATCATATTACCCTTTTGGTGTGTTGCTAGAACATGATAAAGCATTCATATTGCCCTATGATAGAAACACAACTTTCAAGGGAATTATTTTGATTTAACAATCTCTTTTTCGACTTGCTTAGTTGAATTTTATTTTCGATACGACCAATCACGTTATATCTACAGTAATTTGGATCTCTTTTATACGATTCCAGAAATTTATGAAGTTCAAAATATAATTTACTTATCTCATTATTACTCAAGGAGCATCAGCATTTGCTGTAATCAAAATATTTGCAAGATCCAAGTCGCAACTTGAATTGATTAAACAAATTGTTGGAATTCCCAAAGTGATATAGTTTCGAAGAGCTATATATTTTTCTTGTTGATCAACAATAATTACAATATGTTCGAAAGTCTGTTTGGAATATCCCGGAGATTGCTCATCAAGATTACATAATAGGAAGGGAGTCTTATTATGGTATGACGTTGAAAAGGAAGAAACCTAAATAAGAAGTAGTCCAATTTATGAAGAATAATAGGATATAATTCTAGTGACTACCTAAATTAGAGGAATTCAATAAATCAGGAAAGCTTCTAATTGGGAGGTGATTACCAATTGGGCAGGAATCCTAATTTGGGTAGAGGTCTACCATCATATATAGAAGGATTGGATGGAGATTTAAAGAGCACTAGAAAATATTCCAAAAAGATCACAAGAGTCTTTAGTAAGTGAGTAACACAAGAATTCTTGAGAATTTTTAAGAGAGGATGTGTTTTGTGGAAGTTGTGAGGATATATTGTGAGAGAAGTAATCATTTGATTATAGTGGAGAGTTCCTGATTAATGTCTCGTGGTCTTTCCTATCTTGAGTTTTCCACGTAAAAAATTTCTGGTGTATCGTTCTTATTTTCTCTCATCTACTATATTTTTTACATTTCACATATTGCGCAATTTTGATAATTAGAATTCCCTTTCAGTTGATTGTAATCCGACTTAATTTACAACAAGTAGAGCTATAACGGAAATGAAAAACATCAACCATGACCTTATTGTACAACGTAGCATCAAGGGGCCGCCTTTAGGGGAATAGGTTTAGAAGTACTTGCTTATAAATCATGGACTATCCTTAAGTCCATACTTCAAGTGACATTCGTTTTCCTAATCTATATGTTTAAAAAGTGTCTCGTACTAGCCATTGTTTGAGCTCAACTAGGAACCCTAATCAAGACGCAGGACTATTGTCTTGATACATGCACAATAAGATATTTCAGAATTGGGGATTTGATTACCTTAACTATTTAACTAGAGTTGGTATCTAAACTCGACTATTTTTTAACTAAAATGTCATAGCTACCTATTGAAGATTTTAAGGTCCATCCTAATCCATCTAAGAAAATAACAATCATTATATTGAAATTAGGTAATCAAGTATTATCTAATTGAAAAGTGCAAGTAGCAACCTAATAGTGCCTCTAAAAAGAAAAGGCATCCAAAAATCCTATGATAAAGTCCTAAAAGACTTATCCAATTGGATTTCATTTTTTAAGGATTTTCCTCATTTTAAAAAAAAAAAAAAAAAAAAACTACTCATAAAGCTAATTTCTAAACTTTCTCTAAATTTTTTAATTTTGGAAATTTTTTAATTATTTTTAATTTTTCTATTTTTTTAACTTTTTAATATTTTTAATTCTGGAAAATGGACTCTGGACCCGGTGGATATGGGTCTGACCCAGACCCTAATGGTCCGAGTTGGGTCTGGAATTAGGACTAGCCCCTGGGCCTAGTCCAAATATAACCAACTTCTATTTCATTTGCAAAGCCCGCAACTCCTTACCTTCAAGCCCATGACAGCTAACCCATATCTAATCCTGAACCAGCCCATTCTCTATTAAGCCCATGGATTTTTCGTTTCCTCTCTTTTTAATTACTCTTTTTCTGTTTCTTTTATTTTCCTTTCTATTGTCTATTTTCTATTTTTTCTCACTTTCTTTTTCTTTTGTTTTGTTTTCTATTTTCTTTTCTTTTTTTCATTTTTTTTTTCTTTTTCTCTTCCCTACACGTGGTCTTCTTCCTTGTGAAGCCATCCCTTCTTCACGATGTCTTCCCCTTGCCGACATCCTCACCTGAAGCACCAATAATCCGAGGAATCCTCATCGACGCTCAAGCCACTGCTGGGCTACAATCTGGCATTGGTTTTTCGGTCCAATTGACACTAGTCATCACTAGCCAGCTGCTGGCCAGTTATTTCTAGTATTGCAGGATCAACTCCAATTTATTCCCAAGTTTGTTTTTTTTTCTTTTCTCTTCTGATACACTCTGACACACAAATCCATAACATTGATTGCTTTTCTTTTTCTTCGAGTTTTATGAATTATTGGAATGAAATTGAATTTTTCAAATTAAAACAATGATTCATATTAATAAATAGTGGATTAATGTTTGGGTTAATACAATGAAAAACCCTAAACTGGTACACATGTGACAAATTTACCCCAAACTATTTTTTTGATCACCAAAAACCCCAAACCGGTATACCTTTAACAAATTTACCCCAAACTAGTATACTTGTGACAAATTTACCCTCTGTTAGTTTTTGTTAAATTTTAATGTCAAATTATTAAATTAAATGACACGTGACAGTTGACTGAAATACCAATTTGGGATTTTACACTTCGTTTGTCACAATTTACAATTTTTGTGATTTTTTTGCTGTATTAATCAAATTTAGCAGAGGGTATATTTGTCACTAATTTACTAGTTTAGGGTTTTTTGCGGTCGAATAAATTAGTTTGAGGTAAATTTGTCATAAATGTACCAGTTTATGATTTTTTATAGTCGGTTAGGGTAAATTTGTCATAGGTGTACCAGTTTGGGGTTTTTCATGATCAAAAAAATAGTTTGGGGTAAACTTGTCACATGTGTACTAGCTTGGAGTTTTTCATGGTATTAACCCTTAATGTTTTTAATGTAAATTCATTCTAAGATCATTTATTATTATTTATTTATTTGTGAATTTGAATCAAATTAAATTGATTAAAATAATCATAAAAATGATAATTTATATAAAAATATACATTTAATATGTAACGTGGCTCAACGTATTATAATTCCTTTTCTTTTTTTTAAATGATGTATTGACATATTGTGTCTTGTTGTGTCACATGTTGCATATCACGTGTTAGTGTTAATGTTGGTGCTACTTAGTTTGTATTATCAAATTGGATGGCTAGTATTATTCATGCCAATTTCTCAACTATTGGTAAAAAAAAAAAAAGAAATTCTCATTCCCACCATTGCCATCATCTAGGCTTGTGCCTATAGACCCTTGTTATTTTGTTTTTGGAGAATACTATGGTACATTTTTTGGGAAAAGTGTCAAAAAAGTCCTAAACACTTTACATTTATGCCAATTTAATCATAGACCTTTTATTCGTGCTAATTTAGTCATAAATATTTTTACTTGATCCCAATTCAATTCTTTCCGACTAATTTTAGCTAGATTTTGCTGACTGAGCACTAGTTGACTAACATGACATGATCGATGCTGACGTAGACAATTTTCAATAATATTTTAATATTTTTTCTTTTTCTATTTTATTCTATTTTATTTTTTTCATTTTCCTTTCCTATTTCTTTTTCTTTTTTCTTTCTCCTCCTCTTTCCTCTAATCGATCACCAGACCTCGACCTTGCTCGCATCTACTGAGTCTCACAACCACTGGCGAGGCTCAAGCCCTCAGTGGAGGCTATGAGGGTTACTCACCCATGGCTAACGAGGGGCGGCGTCGAGCTAGCCTCCCCAGAGGTTGGACGAGGCTTGACCCTCACTAGATCCGGTGAGGGCAAGCCTCCCGTGACGCCACTTTCGCGGCCTGGCAGCCCTCAAGCTAGCGTCACCGGATTTGGTGAGGCCGAGCCTCATTGCCCGGCACAAGCAGCGCTCAGGGCCTCTAGCAAGAGCTCGAGCCTCACCAGGGGTTATGAGGGTCGCTAGTGGCCAAGATGGTCGAGGAGGTTTGGCTAGAGAAAGGAAGAGGGGAAGGACAAAAGAAAATTAAAAAAAAATGAAAAAAATATATATTATTAAAATTTATCTATGTCAGTACCGGCCGTGTCATGTCAATTGACCGGCATCCCATCAGTCAGAAAAATCTAACCAAAATTAGTTGAAAGGACCGAATTGACACCAAATTAAAATGTTTGTGACTAAATGGACTAAATTGGCACCAACGATAGGTTTATGATTAAATTGACAATACTATCAAAGCATTAGGATTTTTTTTTTTTTTTTGGATACATTTCCTTGCATTTTTGTTCTTACATGACAACCTTCATGTGATAATTTGTTGCTTTAGAACTTTTTGGATAAATTTCTCTACTACATTCATATGTGAATTCTCTCTTTTGTTTAGTTGTTATCTCATGGTGGTGCTCTCTCCCTTATTCTTCACCCTCTCCACAAACGAAAACGCATTTTCTAACTATACAAAATCTCTATTTCTAAAACAGAATAAAAAGAAAAGTGAACTTAGTACGACCTTAAAAATTTCTATTCCCAAAAAAAAGTTATTCCCAAATTTTCATTTAATTTATAAAATGTCAATTATAGTTGATTGTATAAAGTTCGTGAAAGAGGAAGGTGGAATTTGAATCATAAACTCATACTTTTTAAATTAAAGAAAATACTGTCATTGGCTAATTATTAGAGCGTGACATGACCTAATAAATAGAATCAGAATATATAATGATACAGAATTGGATGATCTTAATACAATTAATAAAATGTTGCCAAGTACTAATAAACAACATTACCAAAGTCAAAAATACAAAGTTATGGAATCTCAGGCATATTGAGATGTCTTGTCATTTTATTTGCAATATTTGTCCTACCGTTTCTTAGGACTCATTGCGGCAACAGAGAAGGAGGAAAGGTGTCAGTGACTCCATCGTCTCCGGAGATGGTTGATCGGTTGATGCAAGAAGGAGGAGGAGAACTTTCGTGAGATAGAGAAATTTCACGAGATAGAGAGAGGAGAGAGAGAAAGATGTCTTGTGATGCATGAGGTAAAGGGATGAGAAATTAATTTTGTTTTTATTTTTGTTTTTGGGAATAAAAAAATTATTTATTTTTCTGTTCCAAATCTATTTTAGAGAACAGAAAAATTACAAAATGAATTTTTTTATATCTCTGATTTGGAAAGAAAAAAGAAAATAGAGAAATTGAAGCGTTATCAAACTTGCCATGAATTAATGCTTCTGGATAGTCATCGAATCCATTAAATGTTTATTGACATGAATTGACCTCTTGGCAAAACATATCCTAAACTTCACCTTCGGTAGAATCAACGAATGTCGCATTGCTAATGGTATAGGGAAAATAATAGATGCTGTCGTAATTATGTGAGCTTTTGTTCCATCGGACGAGGGGCGGGACGCCAAAAACGCGGTTTCGCTGACGTCATCGGGTGCTAAAACGGCGCGTGTTGTAGGGATGCTGCTGTTGTGGGACTGGGTAGGGTACTGGGGAGCGCAGGCCTCCCTTAATCCGCTGCCGAAACTCCGCGGCATAGGAGGGGCGATTTTGGGATTGTGTTGTTGAGTTCCACCCAATAAAAATCCACCACGTGCCTAACTTTTTCCCCATTTAAATGAAGGATAGAAAATTGTCTATCTATTAAATTGCCTGACAACAATTTATCCCTTTGAATGCGAATTTTTTTTATTTTACTTGCATTGCGACATTCTCCTAGAACCTGCCTCCTTAAATAAGTGAAAATTTAAATTATCTAATTACACCTCTTTCATCAATATTACCAGAAAAATTGTAAATATACTGCCAATCAATAACAAGCTTGACGTATTATAAGTGCATAGAAGTCATGTGAGTAAAGAGACTACATCTGGCCACTCCCGTTGAAGTTTTCAAAACGAAAATTTGTTAATATTTTTTGGAAAAAGAAAAAAAAATGCGAGGTGTTGAATTTGGCATAAGACAAAGTCTCTAAAATATCATTGTTCCCCATATGCCTAGAGAGTATGTGTTGGAGGAAGAGGGTACTTGCGAACATGTCGTGTTACATGATGGTGATGCGTGGAGTATTTCAATATTCAAGCACATAAACTAGCATATCACTTCAAAAACTTTGTTCATTAAATGGGCTTTTCTTTTTGCTTACCTAATGTTGAATTATTTCATGATCATCATTTTCCAGGAGAGAAACATGTCAAGGCAGCCGTAGGTACAAAAACTCAGGCAAATCATTGGTGACAGGTGGCTGATTGAAATCACCAAAAGTTTCCGAGGTAAGGTATGGATTATGATCCTTTTTAAAGACAGTAATTCGAAAGCGCTTCTATGCCTTGATGTTTAGTCATGGGTACAAAGAGCTTGGGTTGTATCGTTATATAACGTTGATGATTGTTTCCGTTGCGTTGAGATAACAATGAATAATTTATTCTGTTCTACAGTATTTTTGGGCGTGAAGCAAGTGATCATAGGACCATAGATGGACTTGAATAAGATTAGGATGTGAGGCGCATGAATAAGACAAGTTTCCATTTTGATGAGTTCACAGTACACAGCAGCACGAGCAAATGGTACCAAGAGGAGGCCCATCCTGGATGTTGACACAGCTACTGACTCTTAGATTGGAAAGAGGCTGTTTCGGAATTTCTATGATTTGAACATTTGTGCTTTATTACAATCATAAACTGCAGTCTTCTCTTGGTCCCTATGTCACATGACTGTTTGTTTTCAATGGAGTATCGCAACACTTCTTTTGTTGACATGTTAGGGGAATATTTTTATGATCTGTGCAATTACATAGGAGATAATTACATTTCTTGTTAGCTTAGTTATAAAGGTAGACGGGTCTCGTGAGCGTGTTTGTAATTGATAGTCGACCCTATCAATAGGGTAGAAAGTGGAATGATGCACTTTGTTTTATCAAATCATCTTTGTTTTCGTATTATTAGGTCCTTGCTTTGCCTTTATAGATGCAAAACTGCCACTAGAAGTTTTCCTTCTTTGAAAGGAAACTTATGCTGCTTCTTGGAGGTTCGATTCATGCCAAAGGGTCTTTTATCTACTAGCATTTTATTCTTTATATATTTATTTTCGGTCATATCTTGGTAGGAATTGGTCAAGTTTTAGCCTAGTTTTCAATCTATTGAATTGACAAAAAGAAAAGGGGTCAAAGATGTGGAAGAAGCCCAAACCAAAGTCCCCATTTTATTGATAGTTGGGGAGGATTTCTATTTGACTTAGACTTGGCTGCGTTGTTCAATATGTTCATCCAACCTTGGGGCTCAATCATTAGTAATGTGATAGGGTGATAGATATCAAAGGTTTAAAATTGAAATGTAATAACACAAAAGAATGCCATGTCAGGTGATAGATGTGATAGTTAGAAAATTTGTTACATAAGATGAAAAATAAGAACAAATTTCTTTAAGCATTGAAATGCTGTTTTTAAGGATAATTTCATCTCTCAAAATACTGAACTCGGTGCTACTTATTCTAGACATATTTACTTCTTTTTTGACATGTTTTGATTGTGATTTGGAGATTCTCTGCATAGACAAATAAAGGAGAGAATAAATAAAGCAACAAATCATATTAGATGCTACAATTCGACTAAAAAAAAATCAAACCTGACAAAACCGTCATTAGAAATGGCTTTCGGGTTTTCAAAGTTATCGAAATATCAAACAAGATGGCAGATGATAGAAATAGTGTCAGCTTTGCTGTAGACCAAAAGTGAAACATGGTGGACAGAAAATGATGAGAGGGGGCGCCTTACGTTGGGAACTTGGGAAGTGGTCGTGTTTCTTGGCGCCTCCCGTCTCGCTTGAAGTCTTCTCACGGGGATCTTTGAGCAGATGCTGCGACAAAATGAAGTCCAGAAGCTTCATCACTGTGTCGAAAGGGCGGCGAATGAATTCGGGACCCATGGGAGGCTGAAGCTCCTGTGCAAATGCCTTCTGCTAGAAAATTAACATGTGGGGGGGAAAGCCTCTAAAAGGGGTAAGGGCCTCTGTTGTTGAGGAACTCGTTGAAGTTTTGAGTAGTTAATTTGATACCGACTGCATCATGTAAAATTCCTTGCCCTTGCTACTTCTAAGCCTAGCATGCGTGAACTTATAGTCATGACGAATTACTTCCTTCTATTATTCGATCGAACATCACCATATGCCAATGCAACTGCTCCATCAAACAACAGACATTGAGGAGGATTCTGAGGACTTCAAAGGGTAAATTTTTATCGGGTGAAGATGGGGTTAAAAACAAAGAAAGAAGCATGTGGTTTAGGGTCCTGCTTGGGGACATGGCAGTGATACAATTGAAGATGTTAGTGGCTTGTGAACTGGATCCTCTGTCAGAAGAAGAGGCGATAGGAAATAGCGACTACTATTTTGTGCGAGGATTGCTTGAGACATATCAAGAAGTCCAGTTCTTGCGGAAGGATATTTTAATCGACGCATTCTCCCGGTTTGGGCCTATAAATGAACTTGCAACCCAGCTGTTGCAACTAACTTGCATTAAATTAACAGTAATTAATGTCCTTCCATTTTAAGTAGTTTGATTTTCTTGAAGAGAACAAATTTCTTTCCTTTTTATGGAATTTTTTTTAAAATCTTTTTGACTTCTCTGGAAAAAAAATTGCCATAAATATTGCTTTGCTTTGCCAAATCAAAATCAAAGGTACACATGCGATATATTTGTCAAATTATTGATAAATAAAATGAGTCCCAGGGAACCAATATCTTTTTTGTTCTCACTATTGCATCAAAAGAGAATATCGAATATCATTGTAATCGCACGAACTTATGAACAGAACATAGTCGGAGTAAAAAAGACAAAAGTAATTTACACGAGCTATTTGGAAACAGGGGACATCCATGTAAAAATCCTCTTGTCAGTCTAAAATGCACGAAACTCGATTTTCAGATTAGTGCATTCATTTACACCTTAGTTTATAGTTCCCATAAATTAAGAAGAAATGATAGGCCGGTTATTATTGAGAAATTTGTTTATGAAATTACTTTCGTTACTCTCATTTAGCAAACAACTCGATTTGTTTGTAACGAAATTCTTCATTAGAAGATTATCATAACATTGGAGGACGAACAATCTTACCTCAATTTTGTATGTACCGATTTTCTGATTATTCCTTGACTTATCTTTCTCTCTCTCAACCACCGAGGGAAAATAACCAAAAATGTCATAAACTTATTGTCAAGGGCCGATTTAATTCTAAACTTTTTTTAAAAATTTTTCCATTGTAATCCTTCTAACCAATTATTGTTGAAAATTGCTAATGTGGATATTAACCTTCCTATGTAGTATGACTAATGCTGACATACACAATTTTTATAATTTAAAAAAAAAAAATCCTGAATTTTTTCCTGTTTTGGCTAGATTCAGCGAGACCTTGGCTCGGGCGAGGCAACCTTAGGGCTAGTGACTCCAGCTAGTCATCAATAAGTCTCGATGAATAGCGAAGGGAAATAAAAAAAAACAAAAGGAAATTAAAAAATTGTGAAAAAAAAAATTGTAAATATCATCTATACTAATACCGGCCATGCCATGTAAGATAGTAGAGGATGGCCAACGCTAACTAAACTAACGCGTCAACGACTTATGACTTAAATTAGCAAGAAGGGCTGCTTTTATAAATCATTAAAAGTTTTATGGCTAAATTAACACGCTTGAAAATTTTATAATTGAATTGACATACGTATAATAGATTTAGGAATTTTTTTGTGGATTGTCTCGAACCGCCCACTTCGCTTCTCTCACTTTAATTTTGTCATATAGAAATTGTGTGTTCTCTCCTCATAGCTAACTAGTTAGAAGTCCATGCACACCCAAGGAGGCCAATGATACTGAAGATATTGACACGTAATTAGCAAATAACTAGTTCTAAAGCGATTTAGCCAGAAAAATCTAAAGCACTTGATGCATCGATTAAAGTATTCATTAGAATTTCACTGGTAGCTTTTGTGTAATTTATAACGTAAGTGGCAATCTTGGCCTCTCTTTAATTTTGACGTGTCGTGAATGAGCCCATGCAAGAATTCATGCCTGCCAATTGCACATGTTCAATGCACACCAAAAATATCATATGAGAAAAAATAAAAAAAATAAGAGACTAAATAAAATACTGTTGATCTCGTCTCAATCTCATCCGTCCAAATTTCACCGACCACTGAATTAGGTTCACAAACTCCAGCTAAATCAATGTAATTGCATTTGTACTCACCATGAGCCCAAATTTCAGTACCCCTTAAACAAATTAAATACGGCGATTGAAAAATGCCAGAAAACGTATCACCAAAATCTCTATCCTATCCTCTTCATTTGGTCTGTAATTAATAATTCTACTATTAAATTTAAAAAAGCCAAAAAATGTGTCACCAAAATGTCTTCTCTATTCTCACCTTTTTGTCTGTAATTAATAATTTTGCCAAATAAATAGAAAAATACCGAAGAAGGTGTTAAGAAAATCTCTATCCGTATCCTACCTATCTAGTTTGTAATTAATAATTTAACCAATAAATAAAAAAATTTCAAAAAAGATATCACGAAAATCTCTCTCCTTATCCTCTCCGTTGGGCATGTGATTAAAAATTTTACCAAATAAATAAAAACAATGCCAAAAAGGTATTACGAAAATCTCTTTCCTATCCTCTTTGTTTGGCCTGTACCTCAGCAATATATAGGAAAAAAATGCAAAAAAAGATAATGACGAATTTTCTGGATAAGGACAGTTTCAAGGCTTATCTTTTCACACTGGTCAAAACATCTCATCCCTGTGGTCATTACTTATCACCGCCTCTATTTCGCACTTTTCTATTTTATTCATTTGGATAATCTTATTGGTAGGCGTACTTAATTTGTAATTTTTTCAATTTTGGTGTACTAACATCCATAACATTTAATAATATTTTCTCATTTGTTCCTTGCATCACTCGGCATCTACCAATAGATTCTATTTATTAGAGGATCTTCAAACTTCCAGAGGTCCAATTAATTTCGCGCACGAGTTCAATTAATTCCAGGAATGAGCAATCATCGCATTCTCATGCTTAAGGTGTACTTAATATGTAGATTTTTCCATTACAATGCACTAACTACATATAACCAGAAACGATTTTTTATTGCTTTATTACTTATTATCACTCTACCCCTTGCCAATAGAATCTCTGTTTATGATGGGATATCCGAACTTCGAAGGTTCAATTTATCCTCCCCGCTCGCGTTATCGTGTTCTTTTGCATAAATATTTTACCTTTTATGTTTCATCGATAAATTTTACACCGATCATTAACCGGATCTTGTTAACTGACGCTTTTTAGGGGTTTTCGTTAATTATACGTAGTAAAAACGTATTTTCACGTTTAGCATCCTAATCATGCATCCCAAAAGGAAGATGATATTTTGAAAATGATAAATTCATGTATTTTGATGATTAACAAGCATTCCTGAACATTTGTCGACAAAATGCCAATATTTACTTCAAGTAGAACATTTTATATTTAATTATTTAATTATTTCCAGGGAAAATGGGAACCAAGAGCGGTTCCTTTGCCTCTTCTATAAAATCGTGTACGTGTCCTTCATCTTTGCTTTGATCTCGGTGTTCCTTGAAGCCAACGTAAAACAAACGCATGCTTTTGTTGCTTAACATTAGATTATCGACTTTCCTTCATTCGATCTAGCGTTGGTGTTTAGTCAGGGTGACTAACAAGTCTCTTTTTCTGCAATTGTCACTTCATTGACTGAAGCCTTTGGATCTTCACTCGTTCTACGTTTTATTTATTTTGAATCGATTCGTTATTTTATTTTAATACACTTTTTTGGGACGTACCAGCTTCGGTCAAAGATGTCCGACTCCATGCATCAACGCCAGTCACCGACTGTACACAACGTCGCTCCTGTTGCGGTCAAGCAGGAATTCAACTATCCCGCGATCGATCTCAACCGTCCAGATCTCAACGATCCGAGGGAAGATTAGGATCCGGATTCGTCTGACTCCGATTGCTGGGGCGTTGTCTCCGTCGATCAATCTGGCTTAGCTCCGGTGCCATTCATCAGCAGCGGGTTGACCAAACTCAGCCAAGAAGACATGGTCTACCGCTTTCTCCAGGAGAAATTCATCCGGTGGCTAGGTGCACTTGAGGCGCAAGTTACCGTGGTGGCAATCCACCAGAACTGCCACTCCAGCGTCTCGGCCAAAGCACGGGCCCAAGCGTTTCAAGATTGCTTGCAGGCAGTGCGGAAGAAAGGCAACAGCAGCGACGCCAACGTGAGGTACGCAAGGTATGCAACCTCGAGAGAAGGGGTCTCCGAGATCTTCTCCGATGGCTTTGGCTGCAGTGAGAAGCCTCAGAACAGTGGCCTGTATGGTTGTAGACTTTATTTTGCTCCTGAATCTCGTCTTCTAGAGAAGTACGAAATTCCTTCTCTTTTTTTTTCACTCGGAATTGCGTAAATAATTAAGAGATGCTGTTTGAAAAGTGGGAATGATCAAGAAGATATGTCAATGCATATGTTGTCATGTTGTTTCTAGACTTGTGTCATTATATCTTGCATGTGATGATATTGGTCTTGGATTATTTATCGGTAACACTTTGGCAGCGTTAGATTCACTCTATTAATTGCATAGATAATCAATAGCTTATCACAAAGATATGTTGATTTAGTGTGTTGTTTCTTTTTTAATGTATGATCGGTTAAATCTGGTAGAAAGGAGTATATTTAATCTATGAATGGCAGCGTTAAATCTGACATATAAATTGAATAAATGATCGAGATATATTGTTTAGAAAAGGGGTTCGATTACAAAGATATGTCAATTTAGCGCATAATTATATTTCCTTTTTAATCCATGATCAGGAGTATGTTTTGCGAGCATGTTGTTTGACCTATATTTGAACGAGAATGTCGCGTCATCCAGCGGAGCCTAGAAGAAGGTGACTCGCATAGATAGTTGACTCCTTTTCATTAGAAAGGAATAGCCAAACCAACCCAGCTAGTTGGTCAATCTCAGAGATCTTATCGGCTGGAAGTCATGTTAACAAATTATGTATGTGATCATCATGGTCTTAGAAAGTCTCTTGGTAATGCTGGGTAGTATTAAGGATTGCCCCAATGGATCACGACAGCCTCAGGGATGTGTTGCTTTGCCAAGTCATATGGAGGAAACTGGAACTTGTCAATTTTGGCTCGGACCAATCTTATCCCAGCTTAGGACAGTATAATTTGGGCATCAACAACTTGTCATCTCCAACAAGATACATTGTTTCGAGCACCCACATGAACGCTTACGTGTTGCCAGAGCACGTTATTAGCTTTAGGGCCCTTCGTTATTTGAGAGTTAATCAAATTGTTCTTTCTCGTTCATTCTTTTGC
Source organism: Eucalyptus microcorys (assembly GCA_014182515.1). Lineage (NCBI taxonomy): Eukaryota > Viridiplantae > Streptophyta > Magnoliopsida > Myrtales > Myrtaceae > Eucalyptus > Eucalyptus microcorys. The sequence goes on along the minus strand of CM024568.1, from coordinate 3,323,197 downwards.
ATTGACCATATATGTGTGTTTGACTTTGTCTATTCTATCAATTAGTGTGATCATTTGTGAAAACCTATATGGAATAGGGTTGTTGAGAAATTTGGAAGAGTCATGGAAATTGACTTCTCCTCTGATGCCATTTCAAATGTTGCCTTTGGACTTCTCGAAGTTGCTTCCATCTAAAGTCGGTGTGATCTATAAATATTATAAGGACAAAGTAAGTGCCACATCAACATTGTCACTACTTAGTTCTTATCTTAAAAACTTGTTTTTCAACTTACCTCTAATGTTGAAAGTTTTTTAAAACATGATTATCATTTTCTAGGAGGAAAGATTCAAAGCATGTGCTCGTACAAAAAGCCCGGCAAAGTATAGGAGATAGCTTGGGGATTGAACTCATAAAAAAATATTGGAACTAAGGTGTGGATTGTGATCTACGTGAACTGCGTACTATGTCGTGTGGACATGTGATTTTGATTGAGTGACCGCCTTGTTATGAACTGATTACTTTGGGGAATTGTGAACTTATGGTCCTTTGCAGGTGAGGAAAACGACAAATGAATCTGGTTTGGACTTCAACAGGTTTGGCATCTCCGCTCGTGTAGAATTTTCGGCCAGCCCCTTCTTTCCTCCGGCATCGTTTGGTTTCTCTGCTCGTGCAGAAAGCAAAGGCCCCGCCCCATGATTTTCCCCCCATTCCTTCGTGCGCTGCTCTTTTCTCCGGAGGATGCTGACGGTGACCAGAAAAATTAAAAAAAAAAGGGAACAAGGAAAGGAAAGCAAAGCGCGTGACGTGAGAAGCGTAGGTAAAGAAAATGATAAAAGATTTGGGGGGGGAGCAGGCGAGGAGGGTGAGCGACGTTCGCTCGCACGAGAAGGAGGATAGATCTTTTGTTTCTTTTTTAGACAAAAATCGCAAAGAGGGAGGAGGAACGAAGGATTTTCACTTAGAGAGAGAGGTTGTTGCCGAGAGAAACTGGAGATAAACGAGAGGATCAGAAAAGTTGGTGAGAGTAGAACATTCTTCCACCGCCTGGAACTTTCACAGAAGAGGGAGAGCTTGAAGGAAATACAAGGAAAGACATTCGCGTGAGAAGGGGAGAGAGAGGTTCGACCATTGTTGCTCATAGAAGGAGGAGGGACGTCGTCAGTTTTTTGGAGAAGACGGCCATTGAAGAGGCGAGCCGCAGAGGCTTGGCGTGAGCGTGAGGTGTGCTCCACCGAGAGGAAGAAGAAGAAGGTGTCGAGTGGGCTCGACGTTCTGAGATCGAGAACCCAGAAGGCTCACCAGCAAGAGACAAAACTAAGGAGGCTGTTCGCGTTTGCCATGTCCGCTGCAGTCTCGTCCCCCAACCAGGTAATGCCCCGAACGACTTATTTTCCTCTTCTTCATTGAAGCGTAAAGTGTTGAAATCGGATGGTAAATTTTTGATCGAAAGGAGTGAAACTTCAGCTTTGTGTGACAGATAATGGCAATCTAGAGCTATGTGTAGCATGTTCAGGCCGAGGATTGCCTTAAAATCTAGTTCGGATTTCACTTTTTGAGCCGCATAACATTTTTTCGCTTCTTTTTTATGGGCATTAGCCTTGCTTTTACCAGGCACACTGTTTTTTCATGCCCCTTAGTTCTATTTTGATTTCAATTCTTGCGCACAATGCATGCATCAAGCAATTACACTTTGAACAACACTCGAACTTTCAAGAGTCTTCATCTGTCTTTTGCCTTGCCCCAGTGTGGGGGATGATCACCAACTTGGTTTGAAGAAATGAAATTATAGGCTCAAGTGGGCTATGCAAAGGGTATAAGTATGTAGGATAGAGAAAGAAATGCTCTTCGTCATCCTAAGGCACTTAAATTACCACACGAATTCAATGTAATAGCATGACTAGAAGATTGATGCAAGTGAGAGCAAGAAAATTTCAGTCCATTTTCTTCACCTCATGGTGTTGTCTTACCCTCTAATTTGCCCCGATGTAGGGTGGTTCTTAATAGGGATAATTTGAAAAGAATTTTCATAAGTGTATGAAGCTCAAAGTGGTTAAGCAATGGATCACCTGCTGTGTTTGGGATAGAGAAATGAATTGCCCCTCATCATTTCGGTTATCGTACCTTTTGCGAGAGAACTCTTTACCTTGTAGATATGGAACTTTCTACACTCATCTCACAAGTGTATAAGTAATGGATTGTGTATAGGATAAGGCTTGCCTTTCATCATCCTGACATGTCTCATCCAGCATTCTTAAGCATTGATGTCACTCCATTGAGAAATCTAAAGTAATCAAGTCCCTGAACTCACAATCTCCGGTTCGTAGGAGTAAAGTAAATCTCCTGTTACTTTAATTGGGTTTCTAATCGACCCATCGAAAATAAATTAATTGTGACTCCTAATTGAAAATCATTTGCATGTTAAGAACTTGAACCTAAGTCGCGAATTGGTATGGGCTTGGGAGAGCTCGAGCAAAGTTTAGGCTTAGTAATTCATTAACCAAACTTTAGGTGGTTCACCCAAAATTTGATTGCAACAGCAATAAGAAATCTTAATTTTATATGACGCATCAGTTAAAAATCAGATGTCAATAGTAGCCATCGATTTACTTTAACTCTACCAAGCATGGCTTTGATACCAATTGTTGTGGAAACAAGCAATTGAACAATACAATAGACAGAATAATAAAATAAATTGAACTCCAGATTTATGTGTTTCGGTCAATGTGACCTACGTTTGTGGAGAGAATAGTAACAAATATCACTGCAAATCAAGCGTTATAATGGAAATGATAACCACATTCGAGTCACTTAAGGACTTAGTGTTTTCCGACTCTCAATTACACCTAATAACTTCAATGATTTTTAGTCTCATAATTTCTCACGAAATAATCCCTTAACAAATCTTATCAATCGGCTTCAACACATAAATGTTGGTGTGATTACATGAACAAAATCCACGGAGAAAACCCACTATCAAGCACTCATATGGCGCTTCAACGGCCACTTTTTTATAAATTCCATGATCTAACTATATATACTACTGCTTTTGGAAAAAAGGTCCAAGATTGGAATATGTGAGAAGTCCACACCAAGTGAGGAAGCAAAGTCTAAATTAGAACCTTTTTTTTTCCTTTTAATTTTCCTTAGCTGATTCCCACTTCTCCTAGGAATATTTCATGTCCACAAGTTACCAAAATTAAAATCCTGCACTAGCTGGTTGCGCATCTAAAAAATCAACTCCATGCTTTACTAGAATTCATTTTGAATTAAATTTCGTTCACGTACTCCTCGAGATATTTTTTAACATTATGCATCCATTACGTGGTGATCCGTGCTGAAATTTCAAGGAGAACACCTATAGATGTAGTTCCTCAGCCAGACCAAAAGGATAGACGTGGAGACTTGGAAGATTGATTTTCACCACCAGATTTCAAGTGGTCCGTTAGTTGAAAAACCAATTATGACTCAACCTGACCAAAAGGACATGCGTGGAGACCCAGAAGATTGATTTTCATCTCCAGATTTCACTCCAGATTTCAATTGGTCCGTTAGTTGAAAAACCAATTATGAATTGTTCTTCGTTTCCTTGTACCTAAATGCTTTGTGTCCGTCCGTCGATTATGCATACAATGGATCCTTATAAACGTTGCATATGGGAACAGGTTGTTATCTAATGTGAGATAAACTTTAATCGCTTGGAGATTGGAAATTCTCAAGCCATTATTGCTTTGACTGTACAGCGGTATAGTCATGCTTTATTCACTCTCTAGAGAATTAGTTTCATTCGTGCTAACCCAAATTTAATGATTGAACCAGCTTTAAGTTTGTTTAGTGCACGTTTAGCAAATTGAATTTCATAAAATTATTTTAAATAACTCATTACTACTTTTTTTATGTCAAATGATTGAACCACAAAGGAAGTGACATGACAAGGGCCTCAATCCTTATAGTGAGAAGAGTTTATTGCAAGAGAAATAACCTGTTTAAATTTTTGAATCATAACAAATGAATCCATTTTATCAATGCACTACTTCCCTCCAAATATATAAGTTCTCATCTCTACATGAATACATTTTGACGCGTCGCCGACCCGTTCTTTTTATTTTTCAATTAAGCACATTCGGAAGCGAATTAAATAAACACCCGGCCAACAAGTAAACATAGGGATAGTAAAAACATGCTAGTGATTTTTCACAAACTACGCTTTATATACATATACCAAGTTAACCCTACGAGTTTGTATACACGAGTCTGTCTCAAAAATATACTCCTAGGCAACCTACACCCCGTACCTCTCCGACTCAGGCTCTGGGTCCTCCATGACACCGTTTGGGATATCGATGTCCATGGGGTGACCTACTTCCCCATCCTCCATTCCGACGGGCGATCCATCAAAACCTTGCAAGGGACCTTCCCGAGCACCGTTGCGCTCGTTAATGAACCACGCCTTGAAGTGATGAGGCACCACATTAAGGAGACTCTCATCGACTCAAATCATAGTCACCACTAAATCACAAGTTCGGGTGGTCCTAGGGATAGAGAAGAAGGTAGACTCTGATTTCATGTTCCACGGAACCCCGAACCAGACTAGACGGATCTCCACACTAAGGGTGCATTTGGTTCAGCATTCTCAATAGGCTTTCAGCCTCTAAAGCCCCTTGAGGAAATACTGGACTGTTTGGCAACCATTTTGAAGTAGCTTTGATGTGAAATTCAGCATTGGAAATGCTGAAAGCTCAAACCTAATAGGGACTAGCTTTGAGCTTTCAGCATTCGGTCAAATGTTGAAACTTAATTTTTTCTTCCAAAACTAACCTCACTCATTCTTCAAATTCCTGATTTTGCCCTTATTATTATTTTTTTAAATGCAAAAATGATGCTAAAAAAATCAAATATATATAAATGCTAAAAAAATTAAATATATTTTGGTCTTTTCAAAAAAAATTATTTATATTTTGATTTTTTTAGCATTATTGTCAAAATTTATATTTAAAAAGTTTCATACATTATTTTTTTCAATTTTAAACAAATAAAAATTAAAAAATTCCGAAGAAGGGTTTGGTCTTTAAAAAAATATATATATATATATATATATATATATATATATATATGTATGTATTTGATTTCTTAGCATTATTTTCAAATTTATATTTAAAAAGTCGCATACATTATTTTTTTTTTCAATTTTAAACAATTAAAACTTTAAAAATTATGATAAAGGGTTTTTTTTTTTAAATTATATATATGTATTTGATTTTTTATCATTATTTTCAAATTTATATTTAAAAAGTCGCATACATTATTTTTTTCAAATTTAAACAAATAAAAATTAAAAAATTTCCAAGAAGGATTTCATCTTTTTTTTTTAATTATATATATGTATTTGATTTTTTTTTAGCATTATTGTGAAAATTTATATTTAAAAAGTTACATACATAATTTTTTTCAATTTTAAGCAAATAAAAATTTAAAAATTCTGATGAAGGGTTTGGTCTTTTTTATATATATATATATATATATATATATATATGTATTCGATTTTTTTAGTATTATCGTCAAAATTTATATTTAAAAATTTGCATACATTATTTTTTTCAATTTAAACAAATAAAATTTAAAAACTAATATTAATCACCCAAAGAGCTTTTCAAATGTGTTTTTTACCAAACGGCATTTCTCTCAAAGTTGCTTCTCAAAGCATAATTTACCAAACGGCATTTGTATTTTTGCATTTTCCCAATGGGTTTTCAAAATGCTGAACTAAACACACCCTAGGGACCTAAAAAAGGTTAGCCATGACGAGGTGAGATAAATCTTAGCGAGTCAACAACCTAAACTCCGATTAGGACGCAAATTCGCCTCAAAGGTAGTCCTAAACACGCACCGTACAAAACTCACCTCGCCTCGGCACGTCCCTGCATATTAGAGCATCACATATGCCATTTTAAATACAACAAGCATAATTAATAACCGGAACGCATAATTCTCATCTTTAAACACTCACATGGGTCCCAATTATAAGATAAAACTATAATGACATGTCCCATACCATGCCACATAATTTTGCCCCATAATCAGGCACAAAGTATCACAACAATTCAGGCGTGTTCCGATTATTACGACCCATCAGCCACGGCCAACTCAAAAGTCGGCGGTCATCCGGCGTAACTAGGCATCGTCCCGCCCCGTCAGGCATGGCAACGTCTAGCACACCTTACCTAGACGGCATTCCATAAAGAAGCATCGGCTTGACCTCCACCACGACTCGGCATCCTATTAACGCAAGGGCATCCAAACTTAATCAGGCATCGTCCCACGCAAAACGCATCAGGACGGTTTCCACTTAGTGACCATACGAGCACATATTTAGCCAAGAACACCATGCTTTGCGTTCAAAAGCCTTGTTTTCAAATATTGAACTTGGCCAATTTTTCTTCCTATTAAAAATCCCGGTAAAATAATTGTACATGGTCACGTATTCAAAAGCGAACCGTTAAAGTTGATATGCTCTTATTTTAAAACTCCACGGTTTTATATAGTACATAAAAATTGGCGTCCAAAACCAACACCTAACATTTTTTTCTATTTAAAAGCCCATAAAACCGAGTTTTATACTAAAAATCAATAACTACCATCAAGCAATCAATTTCACATCGTAGCACATATAAGCCATCACAAACACGCATAATTCCATCCAAGAAAAAGAGCGTAAAATTCTACAAAACGGCTAATCCATCACTAATTACACTAATTACGATTAGTTAAATAAATTGCGATTAATTAAACTAATACAACTTAATTAACCTAAATATAATTAATTAACCTAACCATGATTAATTAACCTAACCATGGTTAACTAAACTAACCATGGCTAACTAACCTAACCATGCTTAGTTTACACTAACCTAGGATTAACTACTAATCCTCATTATTACTAATCTAACTATGATTAGCACTAATCTAAACACCCCTAAGCGCAATTAACGGCTTAATCAATGATTAGGGAGTTAACTCACGAGATTATGACACGGCGGGCTCACAGTGATGCCAAATGACGGCGGCGAGGGCTTAGCAACCGCAGCTCGGATGAGGCTCAATCGGTGGCAATGTTGGTGCTGGGCGTGTGGAGCTACTCGATGGGCTGAGGGGAAATGGACGATGGAGATGGACGCTGGTGGGATGATATGAAGGTGAGCTGGTGATGGTTGCTGGAGTGGCGTGAAGGGGACACGAGGTGGTGTTGTGGAGTTGCTGGTGTGTTGGGTTACTGTTGGGGTTACCTCTGGAGTTGGCGTGAAGTGGAGTGGCGGTGGATGATGGTTTTGCGGGTGTAAGGAGCGGTGCTAAGGTGATGTGGTGTACGGTGGTGGTGAAGCTGAGGAACGTGTGAGATGGAAGGTGGGTGAAGCTGCTGAGGTGAGGGGAAGTGGGGTTAGAGATGATGAAGACTTGAAGATGAGAAGCTGCTGAAGATGTGGTGCGGCAAAGATGAAAAGGAAGGAAGAACTAAAACTAGGTGAAAAGAAAATGAAGCTGGCGGCAGAGAGGGAGGTGAACGTGCATGAGTGACGATGAGAAAGAGAGAAAGAGAGAGAGAGAGAGAGAAAGAAAAGCAAGGTCAATTGAACCACCAATCACAAACCTAGTTAAATATCTAACCACTCATTACATATGCCCCAAAGTCTTCATGCCCCAAAAGTCTTTGGCCCAACCAATCACAAATTACCTCAAATTTCCACAATTAAATCCTTTTTGGGCAACAAATTTCCCCTTTTTCCTTTTGATCCGAATTTCCTTTAATTTTCTTGCTTGTCCAAAAATCGTTTTTCCGCAAAATTTCGGACTAGACGAAAATTCTCCAAAAGATGAGACAACGTCCTATAAATGAATCGTGACATGCTCAAACGTCCGATTCTCGAAACCAAATTCAATTTCGTGGTTAAAATCGACCAAACGCGACTTTAGTACGACCTAACCTATCGGATAGCTTTTAGGGATTTTAGCGCGTTTGACCCGTGGTCGATAATTTTCGATCCACATTTGTGCATCTCCAAATCATAGACAACCCTCGATTGTCATAAAATCGCGAGGTTTCAATTACGTATCCCGAATATAATATCGATAGAAAATCGGGTTATAGTGGTTTGACGCGAATATCGTGCAGAATCACCTGCAATTCGACTACACAATTTCGTCGAATTGACTTATGTTCGTTCGCAATTCGATTTATAACAGTGTCGTATTGACCATTGCCGATTATTATAGTCAAGCAATCAATTCCTAATTGAATTCTCTAGTCTGTCGTGGTTATATCCCTTAACGGCCTCACCTAATAAATTAGTTAACTCGTGAGTGGCCAGCTCCGAGTAAATTAACTATAAGCGCGTCGACAAAACAACCATTTCATAAATCCGAATCACAGGCCAAATTTTGGGATGTCACAAGCCCCATGAGGTAACTCTATGATTTTTTTTATGGTGTAAGAGGACTTGATCAATTCGAAACAAAAATAAATAGAAACATGGTTCCAATAAAAGGTAACCATGGACCATATTCGCCTTCATTTTGAGTCTTGCTAACATTTTGAATGAATTCAATGACATATTCAAAAAAATTCTAACTATTATTTTGAATGGTTTGTGGATTCCAAACATCTATGCTAGCTAAACCTAATAAGAAAGCAATTACAACCCAAGATGTAATAAGGACTTGGCCATGGACTTGAAATCCTCCTATTTGCCAATAGAAATATTGGCCTACTTCCACACCTGATATATCATATTACCCTTTTGGTGTGTTGCTAGAACATGATAAAACATTCATATTGCCCTATGATAGAAACACAACTTTCAAGGGAATTATTTTGATTTAACAATCTCTTTTTCGACTTGCTTAGTTGAATTTTATTTTGGATACGACCAATCACGTGATATCTACAGTAATTTGGATCTCTTTTATACGATTTAAGAGTAGCAACCGATTCCAGAAATTTATGAAGTTCAAAATATAATTTATTTATCTCATTATTACTCAAGGAGCATCATCATTTGCTGTAATCAAAATATTTGCAAGATCCAAGTTGCAACTTGAATTGATTAAACAAATTGTTGGAATTCCCAAAGTGATATAGTTTCGAAGAGCTGTATATTTTTCTTATTGATCAACAATAATTACAATATGTTCGAAAGTCTATTTGGAATATCCCGGAGATTGCTCATCAAGATTACATAATAAGAAGGGAGTCTTATTATGGTATGACGTTGAAAAGGAAGAAACCTAAATAAGAAGTAGTCCTATTTATGAAGAATAATAGGATATAATTCTAGTGACTACCTAAATTAGAGGAATTCAATAAATCAGGAAAGCTTCTAATTGGGAGGTGATTACCAATTGGGCAGGAATCCTAATTTGGGTAGAGGTCTACCATTATAAATAGAAGGATTGGATGGAGATTTAAAGAGCACTAGAAAATATTCCAAAAAGATCACAAGAGTCTTTAGTAAGTGAGTAACACAAGAATTCTTGAGAATTTTTAAGAGAGGATGTGTTTTGTGGCAGTTGTGAGGATCTATTGTGAGAGAAGTAATCCTTTGATTATAGTGGAGAGTTCCTGATTAATGTCTCGTGGTCTTTCCCATCTTGAGTTTTCCACGTAAAAAATTTCTGGTGTATCGTTCTTATTTTCTCTCATCAACTATATTTTTTACATTTCACATATTGCGCAATTTTGATAATTAGAATTCCCTTTGGGTTGATTGTAATCCGACTTAATTTACAACAAGTAGAGCTATAACAGAAATGAAAAACATGAACCACGACCTTATTGTCGCAACGTAGCATCAAGGGGCCACCTTTAGGGGAATAGGTTTAGAAGTACTTGCTTATAAACCGTGGACTATCCTTAAGTCCATACTTCAAGTGACATTCGTTTTCCTAATCTATATGTTTAAAAAGTGTCTCGTACTAGCCATTGTTTGAGGTCAGCTAGGAACCCTAATCAAGACGCGGGACTATTGTCTTGATACATGCACAATAAGGTATTTCAAAATCGGGGATTTGATTACCTTAACTATTTAACTAGAGTCGGTATCTAAACTCGACTATTTATTAACTAAAATGTCATAGCTGCCTATTGAAGACTTTAAGGTCCATCATAATCCATCTAAGAAAATAACAATCATTATATTGAAATTGGGTAATCAAGTATTATCTAATTGAAAAGTGCAAGTAGCAACCTAATAGTGCCTCTAAAAAGAAAAGGCATCAAAAAATCCTATGATAAAGCCCTAAAAGACTTATCCAATTGGATTTCATTTTTTTAAGGATTTTCCTCATTTTGAAAAAAAAAAAAAAAAAACTACTCATAAAGCTAATTTCTAAACTTTCTCTAAATTTTTTAATTTTGGAAATTTTTTAATTATTTTTAATATTTTATATTTTTTAAAACTTTTTAATATTTTTAATTTTGGAAAATGGACTCTGGACCCCGGTGGATATGGGTCTGACCCCGACCCTAATGGTCCGAGTTGGGTCTAGAATTCGGACTAGCCCCTGGGCCTAGTCCAAATATAACCAACTTCTATTTCATTTGCTAAGCCCGCAACTCCTGACCTTCAAGCCCATGACAGCTAACCCATATCTAATCCTGAACCAGCCCATTCTCTATTAAGCCCATGGATTTTTCGTTTCCTCTCTTTTTAATTACTCTTTTTATGTTTCTTTCGTTTTCCTTTCTATTGTCTATTTTCTATCTTTTCTCACTTTCTTTTTCTTTTGTTTTGTTTTCTATTATCTTTTCTTTTTTCATTTTTATTTCTTTTTCTCTTCCCTGCACGTGGTCTTCTTCCTTGTGAAGCCATCTCTTCTTCACGATGTCTTCCCCTTGCCGACATCCTCACCTGAAGCACCAATAATCCGAGGAATCCTCATCGACACTCAGGCCACTGTTGGGCTGCAATCTGGCACTGGTTTTTCGGTCCAATTGACGCTAGGCATTGCTAGTCAGCTGCTGGCCAGTGATTTCTAGTATCGCTGGATCAACTCCAATTCATTCCCAAGTTTGTTTTTTTTTCTTTTCTTTTCTCTTCTGATACACTCTGACACACGAATCCATAACATTGATTGCTTTTCTTTTTCTTCGAATTTTATGAATTATTGGAATGAAATTGAATTTTTCAAATTAAAACAATGATTGATATTAACAAATAGTAGATTAATGTTTTTAGTGTAAATTCATTCTAAAATCATTTATTATTATCTATTTATTTGTGAATTTGAATCAAATTAAATTGATTAAAATAATCATAAAAATGATAATTTATATAAAAATATACATTTAATATGTAACGTGTCTCAACGTATTATAATTCCTTTTTTTTTAAATGACGTATTGACATATTGTGTCGTGTTGTGTCACATGTTGCATATCGCATGTTGGTGTTAATATTGGTGCTACTTAGTTTGTATAATCAAATTGGATGGCTAGTATTATTCATGCCAATTTCTCAACTATTGGTAAAAAAAAAAAAAAAAATTCTCATTCCCACCATTGCCATCATCTAGGCTTGTGCCTATAGACTCTTGTTATTTTGTTTTTGGAGAATACTGTGGTACATTTTTTGGGAAAAAGTGTCAAAAAAGTCCTAAATACTTTACATTTATGCCAATTTAATCATAGACTTTTTATTCGTGCTAATTTAGTCATAAATATTTTTACTTGATCCCAATTTAGTTCTTTTCGACTAATTTTAGCTAGATTTTGCTAACTGAGCACCGGATGACTAACATGACATGATCGATGCTGACGTAGACAATTTTCAATAATATTTTAATATTTTTTCTTTTTCTATTTTTTTCTATTTTATTTTTTTCATTTTCCTTTCCTATTTCTTTTTCTTTTTTCTTTCTCCTCCTCCTTCCTCTAATCGATAACCAGACCTCGACCTTGCTTGCCTCTACTGAGTCTCACGGCCACTGGCAAGGCTCAAGCCCTCACTGGAGGCTATGAGGTTTGCTCACCCATGGCCGATGAGGGGCGGCCTCGAGCTAGCCTCACCAGAGGTTGGACGAGGCTTGACCCTCACTAGATCTGGTGAGGGCAAGCCTCCCGTGAGGCCGCGCAGCCCTCAAGCTAGTGTCACCGGATTTGGTGAGGCCGAGCCTCATTGCCCGGCACAAGTAGCGCTCGAGGCCTCTAGCAAGAGCTTGAGCCTCACCAGGGGCCGTGAGGGTCGCTAGTGGCCAAGAAGGTCGAGGAGGTTTAGCTGGAGAAAGGAAGAGGGGAAGGATAAAAGAAAAATTAAAAAATTAAAAAAAAATTAAAAAAATTATTATTAAAATTTATCTACATTAGTACCGGCCGTGTCATGTCAATTGACCGGCATCCCATCAGTCAGCAAAATCTAACCAAAATTAGTCGAAAGAACCGAATTGACACCAAATTAAAATGTTTGTGACTAAATGGACTAAATTGGCATCAATGATAGGTTTATGATTAAATTGACAATACTATCAAAGGTTTAGGATTTTTTTTTTTTTTTTTTGATACATTTCCTTGCATTTTTGTTCTTACATGACAACCTTCATGTGATAATTTGTTGCTTTAGAACTTTTTGGATAAATTTCTCTACTACATTCATATGTGAATTCTCTCTTTTGTTTTGTTGTTATCTCATGGTGGTGCTCTCTCCCTTATTCTTCACCCTCTCCTTAAATCTCCTTAACGGGTGAAATCTATGAATTCTCTCTTTTGTTTTGTTGTTATCTCATGTTGGTGCTCTCTCCCTTATTCTTCACCCTCTCCTTAAATCTCCTTAACGGGTGAAATCTTCTTTGTTTTGTTCAAATGTTAAAGAGAGCAGTTCAATACCTTTAAAAGGATTTTCTCTTTTAGTTTGTCTTCAATGTCAAGAAATCAGCTGAATTTGTCTAGGGGCCCGACTAGCATAGCAAAGCCATACTTATAATTTTTTTACGGTCTGATGCCAGTCACAATTTTTTTATAAAGGAAAATGGGAGAGTAATTTGATAGGTTTCAAATTCTTTTCACTCTCTATCATTTATTTGGGATTCCAAACACCACTCTGTAAGACCCAAAATAGTGAAATGAGCACATAACGATTCATTATTTTACGGAAATGGACAGTCTATTGTCAACCATTGATTTTAAAGTTGGAAACTTGGAGATTGTCTTGTCCGGTTTCATATTTTGTTTTATTTTTGGAATACTTTTAGGGCATCGAAATCGACCCATCAAAAGTCAAGGCTATGTGCGATTTACGGCCTTCGACTATTGTCAAAGAAGTCCGCAGTTTATTATGACGGCTAAACTACGTGGCAAGGTTCATTTGCCAATTGTCAGAAACAGCAAAACCATTTTTTAATCTCTTGAAGAAAAATGCGAGGTTAAGTGGGATGATGAATGCCAAAGTTCTTTTGAAAAGATAAAGCACTACCTCTCGCATCCTTCGATTTTGGTCCCACCAGTTCCCAAAATTCCCTTGATTTTGTACTTGTCAATACTCGACGAGTCGCTGGGAGCCATGCTAGCCAAGAAAAGACCAAATGATGGTAGAGAATGCGCGATATACTACTTAAGCAAGAAGTTCATTGCTTCTAAGTTGAATTATTCTGAGATTGAGAAGACTTGTGTGGACCTCGTCTGGGTGTTGCACAGACTGCGGCAATATACCCTCCACTACCAAATCCTACAGGCGACCAAAAATGACCCTATCAAGTACATCTTGGAAAAGCTGGCCTTGGTCAGGAAATTGGCCAAGTGGTAGTTCTTAATCTTGGAATTTGGCGTACAAAGCTTGGGTCAAAAGTTGATTAAGGGCCGTGCCATAGAAGATATGTTAGCAGAAAGTCCTGAAGAATTAGAAGGCCTCAAGGTGGATGGTGATGTGGAAGAGCAAATAGAAATTATTGTATGCCAAGCAACATCAAAGGTGTTGATTACAAAGGATGGAATGTCTAATGTTTTCTAACCTCGAGAACTAATGGAATTGGTTGCGAGTGGCGTGAACGAGGCGTGCCTTAGAAGAATCGATCTGTTACTATGCCATCCTATTGGAATAACAAAGGCATCTTGGAATACCCAAAGTTTAACATATGAAGTGAGTTTTCAAGAAATTGCTTGAGTTTTAGCCAAAGCAATTCTCTGGAGCCGTATCAATTGGTTGAAATGCCAAAAAGAGAACGTTGTTATAGGAGAGATGAAACCTGTTCATGCCGAATTCAAATGATTAGTGCATCATTCAAGGCAACATAAAAACATTTCTTGGAAACCAAAAAGTAGAATAGGGAAATAAAAGATATATTGTTCCACCGCAGAGAATTATTTGATTCTTCCCTTTCCAAGAAGTTTCATGATACATCAAAATAATCATCTGGAGGATTTAATGATTCCTAAGAGTGGATTCATACTTTTTAATTTTAATTAATAAAACTCTTTATCCGTGGTCATATTATGTAGTAAACGAAATAAAGATAATGACAAATAGAGGGTAGGGATTTGGATCGTGTATCGACATCAACAACCAATCCTTGGTAGAAGAAAGGGTTCCATCAGAATAATTATTTGGTTTAGGGCAACCTCGTTGCTTTAAAAAAAAAAAATAGAAGTGTGGGGGGGGGATGACAAGAAGATATTGAAATATCAATTTGGAAAAGATGATGTAAGGAGGAGTTCATTTTGGCCATAGTATTAGAAAATGGAATCCTAGGATGGCACCTCATATTCTACCAAGCGTAAAGGCATTATCACAAATCTTACTAAAATTGCTCGTCTTTGATCAAAAGGTTGTGATTTAGTTTTTAAAATAGCAAGTAGGGGAAACGGTTTTTATTATCGGTACCAAAAATAAAGCAGTTGATTCAATAGCATATGCTACAATAAGGGTTTAGTGTCAATATGTTAATAAAAAGTGGATCCATAGTATGTTAAGGAATCGGCCCACTACAAAAATGAGACTTTATAAGTTCAAGAACTTGAGAATGGAACAAAAAGCGGGGAGACTCAATCATCTTTTGAAAAGAGATGCAGCTATGTTGAAAAGACAATTATCTCACTTGCAAACATATGTGGGCAGAATTAAATATATGACATGGTTACCTACTATTGTTATTATCATTGATTAACAAGAAGAATATATGGCTCTTCGAGATTGTATCACTTTGGGAATTCCAACATTTTGTTTAATCGAATCAAATTGTGACTTGGATTTTGTAGATATTTCAATTACACCAAATTATGACACCATAGATTCAATCAAATTAATTCTTAACAAATTAGTATTTGCAATTTCTGAGGGTGGTTCTAGCTATATAGCAAATCCTTGATTAATAATAAGATAAATAAATTATTTTTTGAACTTCATAAATTTCTAGAATCAGTTACTACTCTCGAATTGCATAAAAGAGATCCAAATTACTGCAGATATTATGTGATTAGTCGTATCCAAAATAGAATTCAACTAAGCAAGTTGAAAAAGAGATTGTTGAATCAAAACTTTAAAGTTCTATTTCTATCATAGAGCAATATGAATGTTTTATGATGTTCCACCAACACACTAAAAGGGTAATACGATATATCAAGTGTGCAAGTAGGCCAACATTTCTATTGGCAAATAGGAGGATTTCAAGTCCATGGCCACGTCCTTATTACTTATTGGGCTGTAATTGCCATTTTATTATGTTCAACTAGTATAGATGTTCTAAATCCACGAACCATTCCGAATGACAATCAAAATTTCTTCAAATACGTCATTGGATTCATTCGAGATGTTACTCAAATTGGAGAAGAATATGTCCATGGGTTCCTTTTATTAGAGCTATGTTTCATTTATTTTTGTTTCGAATTGGTCGGAGGCTCTTATACTGTGGAAAATCATAGAGTTATCTTATGGGGCCGCACCCACGAATGATATAAATATTATCGTTGCTTTAGCTTTACTAATGTCAGTAGCATATTTTTATACAAGCCTTACTAAAAAATTGATTAAGTTATTTCAATAAATACATTCAACCAACTCCAATCCTTTACCCATTAACATCTTAGAAGATTTCACAAAACCTTTATCACTTAGTTTTCGATTTTTCGGAAATATATTAATCGATGAATTAATAATGGTTGTTCTTGTTTTTTTAGTACGTTTAATGGTTCCTATACTTATGATGTTCCTTGGATTATTTGTGAGAAGTATTCAAGCTCTTATTTCTTTTCAAATTTAGCCACAGCTTATATAGGTGAATCGATGGAGGGTCACCATTAACTCGTTTTCAAAATAGTCATTTTTTAGTTTAGCTCAAGGTAATGTACGTGTAACTCAAGACAATTTACTTAGGCAAGATAAAAATAAACAAATAAGGTATATACGATCTAAGGAATAGAAAAAGAGATTATGATATTTTGATGTAGGGAATTATAAAAAAAGAAAAAGAAAAAGAAAAAGAAAGAGATCTAAAAGATCTTTTTTCCTAAAATTCCTGATTGGCCCATTTAATTTATATAATACTTACCCCCAATAAATATTTTCTATTACTATTTTATTTAATAAGGAAAATAATAATAATGATAATAATAATAATAATAATAATAATAATAATAATAATAATATTATTATTATTATTATTATTATTATTATTATTATTATTATTATTATTATTATTATTATTATTATTATTATTATTATTATTAAGTATATATAAATTATATATAGAAAAAAAATTATAAATATATATAGAAATATAAAAAATGGTATGAACTTTTTCTTTTATTTTTACATTAATAAATACCAATATTTCACCACCGCTTGCGGTGGCCTAGCTGGATAAGAGCTCCCATGACGTCTACCCAGGACGGAGGGGTTCAAATCCCGCAGGACACACGGGATCTTAAGCGCGACGTCGGGGTGGTGGGTCCTCCGCTAACGTCGCCCCAAGGTTTACCCATCGGTTACCGGCTATATGGGGTTCCCTGGGTATAAAAAAAAAAACCAATATTTCTACCTATGTTGTTCAGTTATTTGATCTAATGAATCTGTCCATGTACATCATATACGTGTAGAATAATGATAAATAAAAGGAAGAGTAGGATTGATTCGATTTAGAAAAATGAATTAGTCAATATGGATGGATACAAATCGGGTATATATAATGAATGGCTAGAATCCAACTCTTGGATGTTCTTGTTTCAAAAATCAAAAAATAATTCTAAAACTGATTTAATCAAATATACAAATTGTTGGTTTACAATATGGAAGAAACCCATGTGTATGTGATATTAGATATTGCTACTTATATATGAACTAAAATTAGATCTGATTTAATCTACTCTACACTACTATGAATTATGAATTTTGATAGGGATTTCAATAAAACTCTATCCCTTTCGTCTGTGACTATGAATTGAATGACTAAAAAGATGAAACCGAGAAAAAGAATGAAGAATTCGACCAATAGTTTGGAACAAAGAAATAGAAGAACATAAGTTAGATGGACTCACAAAAATCTCATCGATAAGAACTAAGAAAGAAATATAAAAGTAGTTCAGATGATTCAATAATATTATTTCATTATTTTAATTCAGAGTTGTTAGTTACTTCATCCGAATGAATCTTAGTGATGGAATAATTAAGTCATAATTCATTGGAAGATTGCATCATTAACCATTTCTTTTTGTGAGAAACTTACCACGAATGCACTGATTTCTACCGCTTATGTTATTGCTACCAGGTTAGCTATTGAGCTTACTTCTATTGGAGCTAGAGTTGGTCAAGATATTGCTACGGGCCAAGTTATAGAAGGTATTGCAAGACAACTCAAGCCAGAGGGAAAAATATGAGGTTCTTTATTGGTTAGTTTGGCTTTTATGGAAGTGTTAACAATTTATGGATTAGTGTAACCTTATCGCGTTTATTCACAAATCCATTTATGTAATATGATAAATATCAAAAACACGTATTTTTTTCTTATTTTTTATGGCCGAGACTTGCTCCTTGATTTTTTCGAATTATATGAATATTTTACTCCTACAATTATTTACTCCTACACTAGCCCTAAGGGCGCGCATGATAAAATTTATGTTTCTTGATTTCTCTGTTTCTCTGTTCCCCAGAACAGGTTTGGAACAGAAAAACGTTTGATAACGCAATTTGATTTTTCTCTATTTCTGAAACAGATTTCTATTCCAGAAATAGAGAAATCGAAAAAATCAAAAGCTGAAATTTTTAACTTCTCAGTTTCTGAAATAGAAATAAAAAAAAAATTGGTAAGGTAAAAATAGATTTTTCTTTTCTTTTCTCCATTTGGGCATCTTTCTTCATTCATGGACTTTTCTATTTGGGCGCTGCTTCTCCTTCTCCTCTCAACACTTCAACCAAACCCTAGCGCCGTCGACTCCGAACAACCTGTCCATCCTCGTCGTCGACTCCGAATGCAATTGTTTCCAGCGACCTCGAGTTAAGATCTTGCCAATGTTGATTCCTCCCTATCTGATTATGTTGAGCAATAATTTCAGGCGACCTTGAGTTAGGACCTTCCCTTGACTCGCCACACAACCGATGGTGGAACACTGGATGGGCCATTCCTCTCCTTCCAATGTTGATTCCTCCTAATCTAATGAGCAGTACTTTCAGGCGACCTCCTCGCAACCAATGGTGGAACACGGGACAGGCCATCACTCTCCTTCCATTGTTGACTCCTCCCAATCTGATGAGCAATAGTTTTAGGTGACCTCCACGCAACCGATGGTGGAACACGGGACGAGCCATCCTTCTCTATCCAATGCCAATGATTCTGCCCATTCTGATGAGCAATAGTTTCCGGCGATCTCCACGCAACCGATGCTGGAGCACAAGACGAGCCATCCCTCTCCTTCCAATGCTGCTTATGCCGAGGAACATAGGCCATGATAGCTACAGCTACCTGAAACTTAAAGCTGCAGTCAAGAATAAAACATGCCCACCATTCCTCTCAAGAAGCCTAAGAGAATAACACTGGCGGGTGAGTGTAAAACACCTCAAACCCACAGACCAAGAACTGGACTAAAAGAATAGCCTAATTCCATTCATGATACATAGCTACAGAAATAGAGTTCCATACAATGGCAAGGGATAATAATATGCCGGAAATTCCGTGAAATTGTATTTTCACATTTTGTAATGTATTAGTATTATTTCGACTATTATTTTATATTTAAGGATTTCCTATGTTGTTTTAGTATTATTTGGACTATTATTTTGTTTTGAGGATTTCCTATGTTGTTATCTAATCAATTTCTATTCCTAGAAATAGAAATTTATTCTGTTATCAAACGGATTTCTATTCCAGAATTAGAAATTTTGAGTCGTTATCAAACGGGTTTTTTTGCTCAGAAACTTGTCCAGGGAATAGAAATTGAGAAATCAATTTCTGGCCAGAAATCAATTTCTGGAACAGAAATTTTGTCATGCGCGCCCTTAGAAAATAAAACTCTTTTCTTTTTTAGAGTGCATTACAAAAAACAAAGTATTCCCCATTGAGACTAAACTTAGTCACTGATTCTAATTAGTATTATTCTTATTAGGAATTTCCAATTGAAGAAAATTGATTTCAAAATCAACTATATTTTTTTTCTGTGTAGAAATTGTTGAACAAGAACAACAGTGACGATTGAAAATTGATATGGGGAATCATGTTGATGATGTGATTGTAGATGCTGCTTTATCAAGTTGCTTGTTGTTCATTTTTATAAAATTGGGTGATAGTTCATCTCTATTATTTGTGCCCCTCAAGGTGGTTTTTTGTGCTTTTTAGGAGGATCTACTATGAAACCCAGTTGTGAGATCGGCTGACATAGAGACAACTGTACTTGGATGCTATATTTTATTCTGGAGCAAGGAGCAGTAATACAACTACTTTTCATCCTAAATTAGATGAGGAGCTAAGGCAAAAGAAGGTGGATTCTTGATGCAAAGCTGTCTCGAGGACATTCGATCTGGTAGATTCTTAGTAGGGTCAGTGTGGGAAACCGAAATGCAACAAAAAGATGGTTGATTGGCGTTTTCGAGGGTACAATTTGTAGTAGAATACACTTCACGGGATCAACAATCAGAAAAAAAGAAATCTCGTTTTGCCGTCAAGCAACACGAAGGAAGTGGCGGAGCATGGCTCATTCTCGGCCAAGGATTACCACGACCCGCTGCCGGCGTTGTGGATAGACCTGGTGGAGATAGGCAAGTGCTCTTCGCTGAGTTCATTGCCACCTTCCTCTTCCTTTACATCGCAGTGCTGAGTGTGATCGAGGACAGTAGCCAGACCGACCCCAAAAAGGCAA
The DNA here is from genome assembly GCA_014182515.1 of Eucalyptus microcorys. Classification (NCBI taxonomy): domain Eukaryota; kingdom Viridiplantae; phylum Streptophyta; class Magnoliopsida; order Myrtales; family Myrtaceae; genus Eucalyptus; species Eucalyptus microcorys. The sequence goes on along the minus strand of CM024568.1, from coordinate 3,302,900 downwards.
GCGGCATTGGAATCCTCGGGATCACCTAAGCCTTTGGTGGCATGACGGAGTATCCAATCCCATCATTATTTCCTGTTGTCCGTTTGTTAATCGACCATCCAATCTTAGATCTTTGTTAAACTCTAAATCAGGGTCATTTCATGCTTGAACACATGATTCACATTCGAAGTATCCATGTTATGAGTTAAATTTATCTATTGGGTTTGCTCTTATTTAGTTGGAAAAGTAATTATTTAATTCTCTTTGCATAATGTTAATCAGAATATGTTGGTAACTGAACTGGGTTCTTTCGCTATAGCTTATTCAAGGTGTCTATGGTGGGGGGATATGTAATTGTATTCAGTCACATAGGGGGTGCTCAATGCTTTAGAGGTTTTTCAGTTATGTGTCAACAAAAATTCCTGGCCTTTTTCACGTTGATGCATCCCATTGCAATTGCGTAGACGTTTCCAGTCTTTTATTCTTGATTCTAGCAATATCAATGAGCAATTCCAGTATATGGTGGCTTGCGGACATTTACAGGAATTAAATGATGATTTTGTGCTAGAAATTAGCCAACCAATTACATTTTCCTTGCCTGGGCTACTGGTCATTGGTTCCAGTCCCCTGGTCACACGCCTAGCCTTGGTTTGTCTATAACATAGGTTGGGTAGTGCCGTGGCATAGGATAATCCTGAGTCTACTCCCACCATCACCATGCTAGGGTGATGGTGACAAGCTTGCTCGAAACGAGCAGTAAGCTCATTCTGTGATGGCTGTGGAGCTCCTACAATCTATCCTAGGGAGTTGCTAGTTTTGATCGACCCTTTCCACTCTTTTTAATGATAAAAAAGATTTGGGTTTTGAGCGAGACAATATCAAAGATATTCATGAATGGAGAGACAATTTGTCCAATCATTATATCAATTTTCACATGTCTTGGATTGTTCTCGACCCTTTTATTATATTCTTTGCCTCTCTTGTAATTATTTCGTTTCGGTGTCCTAAATTTAAAATATTGCTATTTGTATTTGCTTCTTCAGTCATAGTGACTAGTACTTTTTTCTCAACAGTTTCCAAGATTTCATTTCTGAGTTGGCAATTTTCAATTCATTGTTTGCCACCACTAGTATGGTACAGAGTTTACTCAGTTCAAATTCTCCTGATAAGTGATACAATGTTCTTTTCAATCTCTATTGTCTCATTAAGTCTACCCCAAAACTGTGTGCTTGCCAGAATCTTCATATACCCTTTGAACTTCATTTTTCAAATGGCTTACTAAAGTTCTGAGTTTGCTGCAGTAAGAAGCAAAATCCTATTAATAACAGTGAGTGCTAATTCAAAGTAAATTGTAGTTATTACTTTTGACGTACCTTTTGTGAAAACTTCAACATCCAAGGAAGCCATTAAGCGACAACAAAATGATATTCGATTGCCGCTTGCTGCAAAACAAGAGGCACAACACTTTGTCAATGCTGCTAGAGAGGGTAACATGTCTCTAAATCTGCTTATTGGTTTCTTAGTTTCATAGTATTTCCTTTCGTTTACTAGAATGAAGTTTGTCTCCATACTATCATTGCGTGTTAGATCTACTGTCTTTCACAGACTTCTACCAGTGCATTTACTTTTGTTTTGACCAGCATGATCTCTGTGCTAGTTGTTCTTTCTAGAGAATTAGTACTCTAAGGTTGTGTATGGTTGTTAAGATCTTGAGATTAGACCTTATAGGAGATGATAGGATAAGATATATTATGGTTAACACGATACAATACTAATTATTGACATATATAATCCCTTTCTTTATGAAGAGGAAGCCTATTTTAGGTAGGTAAATCATTGGGCCATAACATGCCCCACTAACTTCTTGGACAAGGGGACACATGAGCAAATCCCAAGTGGTGGCCCAAATATGGAATCCCAAGGGGTGGCCCAAATATGGAGTTTTGTGACTTCATAGTGTGAGGATTCGAATCTATCTTGTGTTCTTAATTTACGCTTACCAACTACTTGTTAAACACATAGGGAAAAATAGTTGTTCTGATTCCATCTAGTATCCTAATTTGGTATTTCCATTTGTGAAGGAGAAATGCATGTAATTGGAAGTTTAAAATGACAAAGGTTTGCAGCTCTGTATACTTAAAAGTGGAGCTCAATTGTTATTGGTTGCTTTCTTTAAATTCGGCAAGGCTTTGTACTAGATAAGTTTATGATGGCAGTCATATGGTTTTATCTGATGACTACTCTGTGGCAACAAGGACTCTGGATTTACGGTACTTCTGTAAATATGCATCCATAAAAAATGGGATTGAAAGAATATATACTGATGAGAGCAATAGCTAGGTTGATTTATTGGAATCTGTTTCCTAGAACTTGTTAAGCACTTGGTGTTGTTGTCTCTTAGGGAACTTCAAGTTGCTTTCTTGGGTCATGAAAATTTAGGATAAAGAAATGTCTGTCGAAACCAAATAATAGCAGCAAACTGCTGCTTGTGTACTCATGCTTGTGGAGTCTTAATGTCCTGCACTTGTTCAAATTAGCATATGTTCATCATAAAGTCTTATTTTCACAAGCTCTGCAGCTTTGCTGAAGCACAGTACAACCAAAGTAATGCAGGATGAAAAAATTTCAGAATTCTATCATCTTTAAATATAGGAGCTTGTAGTGTCTCCTCTTTATAATTGCTTGGAGTTGGCTGGTCTGCACCGATTAATAAGTCTGTCTCCATTTCCAGTGTGCCAATCAAGCAGAGTACTGGAGATTCTGGCACTAATGTCAAGCGGCTTGAGCAAGAAATGGAAGCGAAAATTGCACACCTGAAGACGGAGGCCACAAGAATCTCTCAGGACGTCGTGCAGATTCTGTCGAAGCATGTGACCACTGTAAAGAACTAGGGGCATCTTGTAAGTGAAAGTCGCAAAATTTCCACGTGTGCATGTTTTGATCGGTGCTTTCTTGCTGGGTATCATGATTTCTTTTTCTTTTTTTACCTGATGGGTGTAACTAGTCTTATGTGCTGCTGTGAATCTATATATTTATGTATGAGATTGGTGAAATCATGTCCTATCTAAGAAATCATTACTCTTTATTTGTTGTCTGTCCAAAGAAAAGTTTCATACGCTTATGAGGTGATGTCAGTTTTGAAGCTTCGGTTGCATGTTTTTTCTTTGATCTACAGGAGCTCGGTCCAGTTTGGTGCAACTTCACTAAAAGCACATAAAAGATATCTTTAGGGGCCAATCTCCATCCCAGACTACAAATGATCACTGCTTATACTTGCATATGAACAAAATCGGAGCAGTATGAATCAATTATCAAGGTCTTAACTAGAGCCATTTTTTTTCTGTACAGACTATACTAGACCAAATCAATGAAAGGGCCAAGCATAGGTTGGAGTTATTAGGCTCAATGGTGAGGCAGGGTAGGCCAATAAACCTTGCCCGAGCCCGACATCACACGAGGGACTTGGTACATTTTTTCCTAAGCAAGTTCAAGTTTGGACGAGTTTGAATGAGCAGAGTAGAAATCCAAGTGAACATGAACATAGTTTTGGTGCTTGTCTGAAGAATAATTTGTGCCATCAATGAAAAAAATAGTAAGGCTGGACATCCATGTGACTTGCATGAGGAAGAGTTCTAGGAAGGTGAGCAAGAAGCATCGCGTGATTAGTCTCTTCATATCAATATTACATCGACCACCGACGAAGAATGTTGATGTATATTCATGAAAGTAATTGTTTACCCCCGAAGTTCCATGATAATACAAAACTGTCATTTGTGCTCTACAAATGAACTATTGTTCACATGGGGCTTCCCTGGGTTACCAAAAAAAAAAAAAAAAATGAACTATTGTTCACCTAAAATTGAAAGAACTCCATTCCTTGTGAGTAGAGAACTATTGCAGATTATGTTATGAGTTGAGCTAAGCAATCTGGGCCTGAAACTTTGGTATCTTCTTCATGTTCACGAAGCCATCTTATATCTTTACTTGCTCATCTCTATATATAACCTTGGCTATCACCACAAGCTCAGAATTCACCAAGAGGGCCAAAATAAGGTAACGTTTCTATTCTCTTTTAGAAACAATTTTTTTATTTATGTTCCACAAACGAAAACGCATTTTCTAACTATACAAAATCTCTATTTCTGAAACAGAAAAAGAACAAAAGTGCACTTAGTACGACCTTAAAAATTTCTATTCCCAAAAAAATTTATTCCCAAATTTTCATTTAATTTATAAAATGTCAATTATAGTTGATTATATAAAGTTCTTGAAAGAGGAAGGTGGAATTTGAATCATAAACTCATACTTTTTAAATTAAAGAAAATACTGTCATTGGCTAATTATTAGAGCGTGACATGACCTAATAAATAGAATCAGAATATATAATGATACAGAATTGGATGATCTTAATACAATTAATAGAAATGTTGCCAAGTACTAATAAACAACATTACAAAAGTCAAAAATACAAAGTTATGGAATCCCAGGCATATTGAGATGTCTTGTCATTTTATTTGCAATATTTGTCCTACCGTTTCTTAGGACTCATTGCGGCAACGAGAGAAGGAGGAAAGGTGTCGGTGACTCCATCGTCTCCGGAGATGGTTGATCGGTTGATGCAAGAAGGAGGAGTAGAACTTTCGTGAGATAGAGAAATTTCACGAGATAGAGAGAGGAGAGAGAGAAAGATGTCTTGTGATGCACGAGGTAAAGGGATGAGAAATTAGTTTTGTTTTTATTTTTGTTTTTGGGAATAAAAAAATTATTTATTTTTCTGTTCCAAATCTATTTTCGAGAACAGAAAAATTACAAAATGAATTTTTTTATATCTCTGATTTGGAAAGAAAAAGAAAATAGAGAAATTGAAGCGTTATCAAACTTGCCGTAAATTAATGCTTCTGGATAGTCATTGAATCCATTAAATGTTTATTGACATGAATCGACCTCTTGGCAAAACATATCCTAAACTTCACCTTCGGTAGAATCAACGAATGTCACATTGCTAATGGTATAGGGAAAACAATAGATGCTGTCCTAATTATGTGAGCTTTTGTCCCATCGGACGAGGGGCGGGACGCCAAAAACGCGGTTTCGCTGACGTCATCGGGTGCTAAAACGGCGCGTGTTGTAGGGATGCTGCTGTTGTGGGACTGGGTAGGGTACTGGGGAGCGCAGGCCTCCCTTAATCCGCTGCCGAAACTCCGCGGCATAGGAGGGGCGATTTTGGGATTGTGTTGTTGAGTTCCACCCAATAAAAATCCACCACGTGCCTAACTTTTTCCCCATTTAAATGAAGGATAGAAAATTGTCTATCTATTAAATTGCCTGACAACAATTTATCCCTTTGAATGCGAATTTTTTTATTTTACTTGCATTGCGACATTCTCCTAGAACCTGCCTCCTTAAATAAGTGAAAATTTAAATTATCTAATTACACCTCTTTCATCAATATTACCAAAAAATTGTAAATGTACCGCCAATCAATAACAAGCTTGATGTATTATAAGTGCATAGAAGTCATGTGAGTAAAGAGACTACGTCTGGTCATTCCCGTTGAAGTTTTCAAAACGAAAATTTGTTAATATTTTTGGACAAAGAAAAAAATGCGAGGTGTTGAATTTGGCATAAGGCAAAGTCTCTGAAATATCATTGTTCCCCGTGTGCCTAGAGAGTATGTGTTGGAGGAAGAGGGTACTTGCGGACATGTCGTGTTACGTGATGGTGATGCGTGGAGTATTTCAATATTCAAGCACATAAACTAGCATATCACTTCAAAAACTTTGTTAATTAAATGGGCTTTTCCTTTTGCTTACCTAATGTTGAATTATTTCATGATCATCATTTTCCAAGAGAGAAACATGTCAAGGCAGCCGTTGGTACAAAAACTCAGGCAAATCATTGGTGATAGGTGGCTGATTGAAATCACCAAAAGTTTCTGAGATAAGGTATGGATTATGATCCTTTTTAAAGACAGTAATTCGAAAGTGCTTCTATGCCTTGATGTTTAGTCATGGGTACAAAGAGCTTGGGTTGCATCGTTATATAACGTTGATGATTGTTTCCGTTGCGTTGAGATGACAATGAATAATTTATTCTGTTCTATAGTATTTTTGGGCGTGAAGCAAGTGATCATAGGACCATAGATGGACTTGAATAAGATTAGGATGCGAGGCGCATGAATAAGACAAGTTTCCATTTTGATGAGTTCACAGTACACAGCAGCACGAGCAAATGGTACCAAGAGGAGGCCCTCCAGACTAGACGTTGACACAGCTACTAACTCTTAGATTGGAAAGAGGCTGTTTCGGAATTTCTATGATTTGAACATTTGTGCTTTATTACAATCATAAACTGCAGTCTTCTCTTGGTCCCTATGTCACATGACTGTTTGTTTTCAATGGAGTATCGCAACACTTCTTTTGTTGACATGTTAGGGGAATATTTTTATGATCTGTGCAATTACATAGGAGATAATTACATTTCTTGTTAGCTTAGTTATAGAGGTAGACGGGTCCCGTGAGCGTGTTTGTAATTGATAGTCGACCCTATCAATAGGGTAGAAAGTGGAATGATGCACTTTGTTTTATCAAATCATCTTTGTTTTCGTATTATTAGGTCCTTGCTTTGCCTTTATAGATGCAAAACTGCCACTAGAAGTTTTCCTTCTTTGAAAGGAAACTTATGCTGCTTCTTGGAGGTTCGATTCATGCCAAAGGGTCTTTTATCTACTAGCATTTTATTCTTTATATATTTATTTTTGGTCATATCTTGGTAGGAATTGGTCAAGTTTTAGCCTAGTTTTCAATCTATTGAATTGACAAAAAAGAAAAGGGGTCAAAGATGTGGAAGAAGCCCAAACCAAAGTCCCCGTTTTAATTGATAGTTGGGGAGGATTTCTATTTGACTTAGACTTGGCTGCGTTGTTCAATATGTTCATCCAACCTTGGGGCTCAATCATTAGTAACGTGATAGGGTGATAGTTATCAAAGGTTTAAAATTGAAATGTAATAACGCAAAAGAATGCCATGTCAGGTGATAGATGTGATAGTTAGAAAATTTGTTACATAAGATGAAAAATAAGAACAAATTTCTTTAAGCATTGAAATGCTGTTTTTAAGGATAATTTCATCTCTCAAAATACTGAACTCTGTGCTACTTATTCTAGACATATTTACTTCTTTTTTGACATGTTTTGATTGTGATTTGGAGATTCTCTGCATAGACAAATAAAGGAGAGAATAAATAAAGCAACAAATCATATTAGATGCTACAATTCGACTAAAAAAATCAAACCTGACAAAACCGTCATTAGAAATGGCTTTCGAGTTTTCAAAGTTATCGAAATATCAAACAAGATGGCAGATGATAGAAATAGTGTCAGCTTTGCTGTAGACCAAAAGTCAAACATGGTGGACTGAAAATGATGAGAGGGGGCGCCTTACGTTGGGAACTTGGGAAGTGGTCGTGTTTCTTGGCGCCTCCCGTCTCGCTTGAAGTCTTCTCACGGGGATCTTTGAGCAGAAGCTCCCGTGCAAATGCCTTCTGCTAGAAAATTAACATGTGAGGGGAAAGCCTCTAAAAGGGGTAAGGGCCTCTGTTGTTGAAGTTTCGAGTAGTTAATTTGATACTGACTGCATCATGTAAAATTCCTCGCCCTTGCTACTTCTAAGCGTAGCATGCTTGAACTTACAGTCATGATGAATTACTTCCTTCTATTGTTCGATCGAGCATCGCCATATGCCAATGCAACTGCTCCATCAAAAGATAGACATTGAGGAGGATTCTGAGGACTTCAAAGGGTAAATTTTTATCGGGTGAAGATGGGGTTAAAAACAAAGAAAGAAGCATGTGGTCTAGGGTCCTGCTTGGGGAAATGGCAGTGATACAATTGAAGATGTTAGTGGCTTGTGAACTGGATCCTCTATCAGAAGAAGAGGCGATAGGAAATAGCGACTACTATTCTGTGCGAGGATGGCTTGAGACATATCAAGAAGTCCAGTTCTTGCGGAAGGATATTTTAATCAACGCATTCTCCCGATTTGGGCCTATAAATGAACTCGCAACCCAACTGTTGCAACTAACCTGCATTAAATTAACAGTAATTAATGTCCTTCCGTTTTAAGTAGTTTGATTTTCTTGAAGAGAACAAATTTCTTTCCTTTTTATGGAATTTTTTTAAAAATCTTTTTGACTTCTCTGGAAAAAAAATTGCCATAAATATTGCTTTGCTTTGCCAAATCCAAAATCAAAGGTACACATGCAATATATTTGTCAAATTATTGATAAATAAAATGAGTCCCAGGGAACCAATATATTCTTTGTTCTCATTATTGCATCAAAGAGAATATCGAATATCATTGTAATCACATGAACTTATGAACGGAACATAGTCGGAGTACAAAAGAAAAAAGTAATTTACACGAGCTATTTGGAAACAGGAGACATCCATGTAAAAATCCTCTCGCTAGTCTAAAATGCACGAAACTCGATTTTCAGATTAGTGCATTCATTTACACCTTAGTTTATAGTTCCCATAAATTAAGAAGAAATGATAGGCCGGTTATTATTGAGAAATTTGTTTATGAAATTACTTTCGTTACTCTCATTTAGCAAACAACTCGATTTGTTTATAACGAAATTCTTCATTAGAAGATTATCATAACATTGGAGGACGAACAATCTTACCTCACTTTTGTATGTACCGATTTTCTGATTATTCCTTGACTTATCTTTCTCTCTCTCAACCACCGAGGGAAAATAACCAAAAATGTCATAAACTTATTGTCAACGGCCGATTTAATTCTAAATTTTTTTTTAAAAAAAAAAATTCCGGTGTAATCCTTCTAACCAATTATTGTTGAAAATTGTTAATGTGGTGTTGACACCTAAAATTTTGATTAGGTTATTTAATTAGGCCTTAATTTCTTTTATTTTTTTAATAAATAATAAATAACAAAAACAGCAAAATAAATAAATAAAAACAACAAAATAAAGCAAAATCAGCTGCCCATTTTCTCTTCCCCCTCCGCATGGGTCCTTACAGCCCATTTTTCCTTCCAGCCCGGCCCTCTTTGGTCGTCTTCTTCCTCCGTCCACCTCTGCAACACACGCGCAGAGGGCGCGACGCCGGAAGAGTAGACGAACGGCGACGCACGTGGGCGGCAACTGGTGGACAGGTGGCGGATGGGATGCCGGTTCGATTGACAAAGGCCGTTTAGCGTGCAGAGATCGGCAGTCGAAGCTCCGTCGACCGGTCAGCCTCTCACCTATAAATAGAGCCTCCATCTTTGTCGGAAAACACACACAGAGGAGAGAGAAAGGCTGGCAAGCTCCGAGAGATCCCCTGAGAGACTTCGGGCAACTCAAAGGGCAAGCAAGGGCGAAGCAATCGGGTTGTGAGCTCAACGACCTCCCTCCGAGAGACTTCGGGGGAGGAGGGCGGCGTGTGAACCCAGATCCGCGAAGAGCAGAGGGTTGAGAGAGAAAGAGAGAGACTGGAGGGGAAGGAGGTCCGCGTGGGTACCACCGCCATCGCCGCCCTCATCGCGCCGTCACCAGGTAGCGGGCTATTGCTGTTATCGTCGCCATCGCCTTTCCCCTCTCTATAGCCCAACCATCGCTGCCGTCGCTATCGTCGTCGCCGCTGCACCTCGGTCCTCTCCCTCCTCGGCGCCGTGATTCGAAACCCTAGGGTTCCCGATTTTTTGAGTCGCGACTCCGGGTTGTTGGGTCGGACCAGGATCGGGAACCGAGTAGGGATTCCGCAAATTCCGGGGGCGGCGGAGGTTGGGTCGCGAATCGGAGCCAGGTCGGGTAGGGTTCGGCGGAAGTCGGGTTGCGGAGCCGGTTTTTCGGGCCGGGCCGGGCGTCCCCAAACGCCCGGCCACGGCGTCGTTTTGTAAAAAAAAAAAAGGGAAAAATCCGAGTCGAGCCCACAACGTTTCGGGTCGCCAACTCGGGTCGGACCCAACCCGCGGATCCAACCTGGGTTGGCTTTTCTTTTATTTTAAAAAATATTTTAATAAATAAATAAAAACAAATAATTTATTTAAAAAAATCAAAAATCAAAAAATGATTTATTTTCGAAAAATATTAAAAAATATTAAAAAATATTTTATTTTCCAAAAAAATCAAAAAAATCAAAAATATTCCATATTTTCCAAAAAATGCCAAAATTCCCAAAAGTTCATGAAAAAGCCAAACTTTATTTTTCCAAAAATACCCAAAAATAAAAAAATCCCTTTTATGTCTAAAAAATTAGAAAAAGACTCAAAAATGTTTTTCCTCCCAAAAATGCATGGGAAATCCCTCGAACATCCAAAAAGCCTTAGGGTTTAAACAAAATTAGGTACCGAAAGGGCATTAGTGATTAACTAGTGTAATCAAGTCCCCGATCTTAATTTCTCTGGTTGCACAGAAGTGAGTATTTCTCCCGATACTTCGCTTGGGTTTCTAATCAACCCACCCGAAATCGATTAGTGGCGACTCCATTTTAAAAATTAATTTACAGGTTAAAAAACTTAGACTATTAAAGTCGTGAATTGGTGGACTTGGGAGAGTCCGGGCATAACTAATTTCAGCCGAGCCATTAGCCTCCTTAGGCGCTCGTACCTGATTGCGGGCTCCGAAAAAAAAGAGGTCGCGACATGTGGATATTAAACGTCCTATGTAGTATGACTAATGTTGACATAAACAATTTTTATAATTTTAAAAAAAAATCCTGAATTTTTTTCCCATTTTGGCTAGATTCAGCGAGACCTTGGCTCGGGCGAGGTAACCTTAGGGCTAGTGACTCCAGCTAGCCATCAATAAGTCTCGATGACTAGTGAAGGGAAATTAAAAAAAACAAAACAAAAGGAAATTAAAAAATTGTAAAAAAAAAAAAACAAATTTGTAAATATCATCTATACTAATACCGGCCATGCCATGTAAGATAGTAGAGGATGGCCAACGCTAACTAAATTGACGCGTTAACGACTTATGACTTAAATTAGCAAGAAGGGCTGCTTTTATAAATCATTAAAAGTTTTGTGGCTAAATTAACATGCTTGAAAATTTTATAATTGAATTGACATACGTATAATAGATTTAGGAATTTTTTTGTTGATTGTCTCGAACCGCCCACTTCGCTTCTCCCACTTTAATTTTGTCATATAGAAATTGTGTGTTCTCTCCTCATAGCTAACTAGTTAGAAGTCCATGCACACCCAAGGAGGCCAATGATACTAAAGATATTGACACGTAATTAGCAAATAACTAGTTCTAAAGCGATTTAGCCAGAAAAATCTAAAGCACTTGATGCATCGATTAAAGTATTCATTAGAATTTCACTGGTAGCTTTTGTGTAATTTATAACCTAAGTGGCAATCTTGGCCTCTCTTTAATTTTGACGTGTCGTGAATGAGCCCATGCAAGAATTCATGCCTGCCAATAGCACATGTTCAATGCACACCAAAAATATCACATGACCAAAAATAAATAAATAAGAGAATAAATAAAATACTGTTGATCTCGTCTCAATCTCATCCGTCCAAATTTCACCAACCACTGAATTAGGTTCACAAACTCCAGCTAAATCAATGTAATTGCATTTGTACTCACCATGAGCCCAAATTTCAGTACCCCTTAAACAAATTAAATACGGCGATTGAAAAATGCCAGAAAACGTATCACCAAAATCTCTATCCTATCCTCTTCATTTGGTCTGTAATTAATAATTCTACTATTAAATTTAAAAAAGCCAAAAAATGTGTCACCAAAATGTCTTCTCTATTCTCACCTTTTTGTCTGTAATTAATAATTTTGCCAAATAAACAGAAAAATACCGAAGAAGGTGTTAAGAAAATCTCTATCCGTATCCTCCCTATCTAGTTTGTAATTAATAATTTAACCAATAAATAAAAAAATTTCAAAAAAGATATCACGAAAATCTCTCTCCTTATCCTCTCCGTTGGGCATGTGATTAAAAATTTTACCAAATAAATAAAAACAATGCCAAAAAAGGTATTACGAAAATCTCTTTCCTATCCTCTTTGTTTGGCCTGTACCTCGGTAATATATAGGAAAAAAATGCAAAAAAAGATAATGACTAATTTTCTGGATAAGGACAGTTTCAAGGCTTATCTTTTCACACTGGTCAAAACATCTCATCCCTGTGGTCATTACTCATCACCGCCTCTATTTTGCACTTTTCTATGTTATTCATTTGGATAATCTTATTAAGGCGTACTTAATTTGTAATTTTTTCAATTTTGGTGTACTAACATCCATAACATTTAATAATATTTTCTCATTTGTTCCTTGCATCACTCAGCACCTACCAATAGATTCTATTTATTAGAGGATCTTCAAACTTCCAGAGGTCCAATTAATTTTGCGCACGAGTTCAATTAATTCCAAGAATGAGCAATCATCGCGTTCTCATGCTTAAGGTGTACTTAGTATGTAGATTTTTCCATTACAATGCACTAACTACATATAACTAGAAACGATTTTTTATTGCTTTATTGCTTATTCTCACTCTACCCCTTGCCAATAGAATCTCTGTTTATGATGGGATATTCGAATTTCGAAGGTTCAATTTATCCTCCCCGCTCGCGTTATCGTGTTCTTTTGCATAAATATTTTACCTTTTATGTTTCATCAATAAATTTTACACCGATCATTAACCGGATCTTGTTAACTGACCCTTTTTAGGGGTTTTCGTTAATTATACGTAGTAAAAATGTATTTTCACGTTTAGCGTCCTAATCATGCATCCCAAAAGGAAGATAATATTTTGAAAATGATAAATTCATGTATTTTGATGATTAACAAGCATTCCTGAACATTTGTCGACAAAATGCCAATATTTACTTCAAGTAGAACATTTTATATTGAATTATTTAATTATTTCCAGGGAAAATGGGAACCAAGAGCGGTTCCTTTGCCTCTTCTATAAAATCCTTCTCTTGCAACTCAAATCCCCTTCTGTATCTTCGTCAAGCAAAAACCCTAATCTCATTCAACTCCGCCATCCGCGGCCACTCACTCCATCGACCCTTGTCTCGCTTAGACGCAGGCCCACCTCTGCTTCTCTGCTTTCCTCGTTCGCTTCGTGTCCTTGTCTGATTCCTGTATCTGGAGAAATCGTGTACGTGTCCTTCATCTTTGCTTTGATCTGGGTGTTCCTTGAAGCCAACGTAAAACAAACGCATGCTTTTGTTGCTCAACATTAGATTATCGACTTTCTCGTGTTCTGTCGATCTCTTTGTTTTCAAAACCCTTTTTCCTTCATTCGATCTCTCGTTGGTGACTAACAAGTCTCTTTTTCTGCAATTGTCACTTCATTGACTAAAGCCTTTGGATCTTCACTCGTTCTACCGTTTTATTTATTTTGAATCGATTCGTTATTTTATTTTAATGCACTTTTTTGGGACGTACCAGCTTCGGTCAAAGATGTCCGACTCCATGCATCAACGCCAGTCACCGACTGTACACAACGTCGCTCCTGATGCGGTCAAGCAGGAATTCAACTATCCCGCGATCGATCTCAACCGTCCAGATCTCAACGATCCGAGGGAAGATCAGGATCCGGATTCGCCTGACTCCGATTGCTGGGGCGTTGTCTCCGTCGATCAATCTGGCTTAGCTCCGGTGCCATTCATCAGCAGCGGGTTGACCAAACTCAGCCAAGAAGACATGGTCTACCGCTTTCTCCAGGAGAAATTCATCCGGTGGCTAGGTGCACTTGAGGCGCAAGTTACCGTGGTGGCAATCCACCAGAACTGCCACTCCAGCGTCTCCGCCAAAGCACGGGCCCAAGCGTTTCAAGATTGCTTGCAGGCAGTGCGGAAGAAAGGCAACATCAGCGACGCCAACGTGAGGTACGCAAGGTATGCAACCTCGAGAGAAGGGGTCTCCGAGATCTTCTCCGATGGCTTTGGCTGCAGGGAGAAGCCTCAGAACAGTGGCCTGTATGGTTGTAGACTTTATTTTGCTCCTGAATCTCGTCTTCTAGAGAGGTACGAAATTCCTTTTTTTTTTTTCACTCTAAATTGCGTAAATAATTAAGAGATGCTGTTTGAAAAGTGGGAATGATCAAGAAGATATGTCAATGCATATGTTGTCATGTTGTTTCTAGACTTGTGTCATTATATCTTGCATGTGATGATATTGGTCTTGATAATTTATCGGTAACACTTTGGCAGTGTTAGATTCACTCTATTAATTGAATAGATAATCAATAGCTTATCACAAAGATATGTTGATTTAGTGTGTTGTTTCTTTTTTAATGTATGATCGGTTAAATCTAGTAGAAAGGAGTATATTTAATCTATGACTGGTAGCGTTAAATCTGACCTGTAAATTGAATAAATGATCGAGATATACTGTTTAGAAAAGGGGTTCGATTACAAAGATATGTCAATTTAGCGCATAATTATATTTCCTTTTTAATCTATGATCAGGAGTATGTTTTGCGAGCATGTTGTTTGACCTATATTTGAACGAGAATGTCGCATCGTCCAACGGAGCGAAGAAGGTGACTCGCGTAGATAGTTGACTCCTTTTCAATAGAAAGGAATAGCCAAACCAACCCAGCTAGTTGGTCAATCTTAGAGATCTTATCGGCCAAAAGTCATGTTAACAAATTGTGTATGTGATCATCATGGTCTTAGAGAGTCTCTTGGTAATGCTGGGTAGTATTAAGGATTGCCCCAAAATGGATCACGACAGCCTCAGGGATGTGTTGCTTTGCCAAGTCATATGGAGGAAACTGGAACTTGTCAATTTTGGCTCGGACCAATCTTATCCTAGCTTAGGATTGTATAATTTGGGCATCGACAACTTGTCATCTCCAACAAGATACATTGTTTGGAGCACCCACATGAACACTTACGTGTTGCCAGAGCATGTTATTAGCTTTAGGGCCCTTCGATATTTGAGAGTTAATCAAATTGTTCTTTCTCGTTCCTTCTTTTGCATTGACCATATATGTGTGTTTGACTTTGTCTATTCTATCAACTAGTGTGATCATTTGTGAAAACCTATATGGAATAGGGTTGTTGAGAAATTTGGAGGAGTCATGGAAACTGACTTCTCCTCTTATGCCATTTCAGATGTTGGCTTTGGAATTCTCGAAGTTGCTTCCATCTAAAGCCGGTTTGATCTATAAATATTATAAGGACCAAGTATGTGCCACATCAACATTGTCACTACTTAGTTCTTATCTTTCAAACTTTGTTTCCAACTCACCTCTATTGTTGAATTTTTTTTAAAACATGATCATCATTTTCTAGGGGGAAAGATTCGAAGCATGTGCTGGTACAAAAAGCCCGGCAAATTATAAGAGATAGCTTGGGGATTGAACTCATAAAAAAATATTGGAACTAAGGTGTGGATTGTGATCTACGTGAATTCCTTACTATGTCGTGTGGACATGTGATTTTGATTGAGTGACCGCCTTGTTATGAACTAATTACTTTGGGGAATTGTGAACTTATCCTTTGCAGGTGAGGAAAACGGCAAATGAATCTGGTTTGGACTTGAGCGATCAGATAGTTTTATCAGAGGGCAAATATCAACAGGTTTGGCATCTCCGCTCGTGTAGAATTTTCAGCCTGCCCCTTCTTTCCTCTAACATCGTTTGGTTTCTCTGCTCTTGTAGAAAGCAAAGGCTGCTCTTTTCTCCCGAGGATGCTGACGTTGACCCAAAAAAAAAAGGGAACAAGGAAAGGAAAGCAAAGCATTCGGGGGGGGAGCAGGCGAGGAGGGTGAGCGACGTTCTCTCGCACGAGAAGGAGGATGAATCTTTTCTTTCTTGTGGAGACAAAAATCGCAAAGAGGGGGGAGGAACGAAGGATTTTCACTTAGAGAGAGGTTGTTACCGAGAGAAACTGGAGATAAACGAGACGATCAGAAAAGTTGGTGATAGTAGAACATTCTTCCACCGCCTGGAACTTTCACAGAAGAGGGAGAGCTTGAAGGAAATACAAGGAAAGACATTCGCGTGAGAAGGGGAGAGAGAGGTTCGACCATTTTTGCTCATAGAAGGAGGAGGGACGTCGTCGCTTTTTTGGAGAAGACGGCCATTGAAGAGGCGAGCCGCAGAGGCTTGGCGTGAGCGTGAGGTGTGCTCCACCGAGAGGAGGAAGAAGAAGGTGTCGAGTGGGCTCGACGTTCTGAGATCGAGAACCCAGAAGGCTCACCAGCAAGAGACAAAGCTAAGGAGGCTGTTCGCGTTTGCCATGTCCGCTGCAGTCTCGTCCCCCAACCAGGTAATGCCCCGAACGACTTATTTTCCTCTTCTTCATTGAAGCGTAAAGTGTTGAAATCGGATGGTAAATTTTTTATCGAAATGAGTGAAACTTCAGCTTTGTGTGACAGATAATGGCAATCTAGAGCTATGTGTAGCATGTTCAGGCCGAGGATCGCCTTAAAATCTAGTTCGGATTTCACTTTTTGAACTGCATAACATTGTTCGACAAAATGCCTGAAAGAAAACCGAAGAGCAATTTCTTTAAACTCAAAGTCAATCACGTCTGATATACTCGTTTTCTTTGTGTTTTTTGTTGGTATCATGTTATATGTTTCAACCGTTGACGTCGGCCGCGCACACTCCTCTTTCACCAGGGACCCCTCCCGCACCAGCGAAGTTGGCAGTTCGAAGACATGTTAGTTAGCCCATCTCACTTCATTATAATATATTTTTTTGCTTGATTATTTTGCCGGAGTTACTTCTGTTAAGAGTGCGGGTTCAGTAGGATGGTTTTGCAATAGATGGAGTGGGCGGCCGGAGTTGGTCACCGTCGGTCGGAATAGATGACAGGTGGGTGAAGATAGTTCGGCGGTGATCCAAGTTCCGGTGATAAGCTCGTCGGTATTTGTTCCGTTAAAAAGATTTAAAAAAAAAAAAAAAATCATCGCTAAAGGAGGTTGCTGGAGAAGAAGGCTTCGGGGAAGAATGACTGGAGGTTGAAGGAGATAGGCGGAAAATTACAAAATAGGAAAAAGACAAGAGAGACAAGAAAAAGAAAAAGAAAAAGAAATCAGAAAATCGGAAAAAATTCCAAAAAATAATAATAACAAAGCATTAAAAAATTGGTTTTAATCCGACTCACGTCGAATCCAGGTAGGCTGGGTAGGGTCAATAGACTGGATCGGGTAAACCCGGTCCACACCCGTTTTCCCGAATATAATGATATATTTTTAAAATTAAATTAGAATATTAAAAAATTCAAAAATCAGAAAATTCGGAAAATCGTTAAAAAATTTATTTGTGAGGAATGCCATACTTAGTTTCTAGAAATTCATGCTCTTGAGTTTCTTGCCTAGTTCTATTGCAATCTTGAATGTTGAGTGGTTGGCATTCGGAAGGATAGTTAGTGGCGGCCATTAATGTGGCAGCGGTGTTTGTCAACGATGGACATCGATGGATGGTGATCCAATGATTAGAAGTTGTTGGGGATGGCCGTATTGGTTGACCGTGAGTATAGTTTTTCACGCTCTGGGGGGGCAACCTTCGGCTCGTGCTCCGTTTGGCTAGAGGAATTGACGGAAAAAGAGCCCATAATGGGCGTAGCCATCCTATAACATTAGTGAGAGTCGGGCCAAATTTTCTTAAGGGGCTTGTATGCATCCTTAGAGTTTTAGGCTTGATTGGGTTTTGGGTTGCTCAGGCTTCATTTAGTTTAGGCTGGGCTTGCCTAAATGAAGAGTAAATGGGCTAGTGTTTCCGATCGGGGCTTGATTTTAAGCCTGACCAAGTTGGGGCTTTGTGACCTAGATCGATACCCGGGTTGGTTGCGACGTGGACCGGTTCCAGAGATCCAACCCAAAACCCGATTTTCGTATTTAAAAACTCCTATTTAAAAAAATATTATTAAAATTATATTTATATGAAATTTTTTAAAAAATAAAAAATTTCAGAAAATTTTATTTATTTATTTTCTAAAAGTTAGGAAGAAGCTTAAAAATCATTCTTTCAGCTGTTTTCTCTTAAAATGTGTGAAAATCCTTGATAAAAAAATTGTGTTTAAAATTAAACAATCTGTTAAGGCTTTATACTAGGGTTTAAGTGTTTTTATGGACAAATGCTAGGTTGTTGTTTGCGCATTTCCAATTAGACTATTATGTGATTGCGCACTTTTGATATGTTAATTATGGTTTCTCTTTGGCTTAGTTAGAATTGGTATTAATTCTTATTTCTTAGCATTAGATTCTTGCCGTGCCTTACAATTTGTTTAATGTTTCATTGATTGTTGATTGTTAATTTAATGATTGGGCAACAGCATTATTGCCTCACATGTTGGTGGATAGGTTTAAAATCTACTCAAGCTGCTTAACAAAGATCTTCTTAAAATGAACACGATTAGATATTGAAATGGCACTTTGTTAATTAATTAGTATAATCAAGTACCTGATCCTAGATCTCTAGTTGCATAGGAAGTGAGGTATATTCACATGTCTCACTTGGTTTCTAACTGATTCCAATAGGTTAGTGGTGGCTCCTCACCAATTGAAGTCTAACAGTGAATACTCCAATGATGCGTGAGATATGGGCTTGAGAGAGTTTGTACCTAATCAAGAGCCATAGGCCTGCCTTTTTAGGCAATATCTCTAAACCTATGTGAGAAAAGGTAGGCCACAACACAAGTCCATATGTGAGTATTTTCAATTTAGTCCTCCCTCTCAATTCTATGACTTTTCAATTGAATCAAGCCATTACCACCAATATTTTAGCTCCATATAATGCTCATTACATTCTTTCTTTTTCATTTCAAGTTCTCCAATTTGACACGTTCTGGTTATAAACTTGTCTTTCTTTAAGTTTAAGATCTACAATGCATTCCTTGCTTCTCTTTTGAATGGAATCCGGCTGCCCTCCTTTAGATTCAAGCTCTTGAGAGCATTTTGTGATTGATTTTTGCATCAGATCGTGTTGTTGTTGTTTTTTTTTTTTTTTTTTTTTTGGGACTCAAGTGCCTTGGCGCATTCAAGAGTTGAGGTTTGAATGAAAGAAAACTCTTACTCTTATGAACAAAGTTGCTCTCCATGCTGTGTGATATCAATTTGGATGAACTCTAACTGTCTCTTTTTAGATGCGACTTCAAGATTTTGGTCATTAATAGATTTTTGGACAACATTGAATTCCCCATTTTTCAACTCAAGAGCTTTGGCAACCCTTCTGGTTTTGCCTGGTTCGAAACAAGATTTTGTTTCTTTAACTCAGTTTCATCTTTACACTACTTCACCTACTTCATCATATTTTCTAATTCACCTTCCTTGGATTTAAGCTTTTTGGAAAGCTTTGCAATAAATGTTTCAATGGACCCCAATTCCCTACCTTTCAAAGCAAGTGTCGTCAACTACTCATTGATCAATTGGTTGATTTCCTCAAACTCGTTTTTTTTTTTTTTTTTTTTTTTTTTTTTGGGATTTGAATATTTTGTCGGCCTCTTTGATCATCATAGTGATGCAATGGAGTCGACTCTTTTTAGATTTAAGCTCCTTGGAGCAATGTTCGATGGATTTATGGATTCCCGAGTTCCTCCATCTTCGCTTTAAATTCAACTGGACAGTCTTTTATCGCATCTTTGAGAGTCTTTCCTTTCATGGCAACTTTCTCATCGAACTCTTTGATCACATGATCCACAGCCCTCAGCCTCTTTTCACTCTTCGTGCCCCTTGAAATTATGGTTGAGTAGACCATGCAACCCATTTAATTTCTCTTTTAATTTCAAACGCCTCCTCGTCAAAAGAATGCTTCATTGAATCCAATTTCTTTGCTTTTGCATTGACTTCCCAACATTTTCCTTGAGTCAAACTTTGCACCAACCCAAATGTCTTCTCTTTCAAGTCCAATTTCTATCACGGCATCTCCACCTCCTTCTTCGAATCATAAACCCTACGACATTCCTCAGTCGCTTGCATCGAGAGAGCATGATCTCTTTTCCTTGTCCTTGATCAATGAGTTATAATGGCTAAGTGCATCTTGCTTCAAAACTAATACAATCTCTTTCTTCCATGTTCATTCCTTGCATTCCTTAAGTCACATCTCCATTAACCTCATGTCCATCCTCTTCCTCTAGACCTCCTCCTCCGCTCCTCGATCCTCTACCATGCTGATCGCAACCCATCCTCTCACAACACGAAGTTGCTAGGTAGCTTCAAGGTGTGCGAGCAAGTGCAATCACAGGCGTCCTTGGTCCTCTTGTTCACGCTCCAGTGGAAGGACCTAGAGGAGTGCTTCGATGGCATTCGGAGGTTGCTCAAGTGTTGTGCTGATGAGCTTGATGAGGGTGAGAGGTTGCTTGTGGAGCGAGCTTGTGACGTCACGCCGCGGGAGGATTGACTATGGTTGGCGTGGCAGAGGGTCGAGGAGTGTGAGGAGAAGGTTTAGAGAAAGATGGACCTGAGGTTAGTGGAGATGCATGCAGCTTGAGGAATGCAGGGAAGAACATAGAAGAAGGAAGGTGAATTGGTTTTGAAACAAGGAGAATGAGTTGTGCTCTTTGATGCAAGTGACTAAGGAATATTGTAGGGATTATGGTTTGAAGGAGAAGCTAGAGGTACTACAATAGGAATTGGACTTAAAAGGAGAGAAAGTTGGGTCATTGCAAAGTTTGCTCAAGGATAATGCCCGAGAAGTGGATTCGAAAGCAGATAAGTTGGGTTCGATGAAGCGTTCTCATGTCAAGGCAGTTGAAATCAAAAGAGAAGAATTTAAAGGGGTGCATAGTCTGCTCGACCATGGTTTGGAGGAGTGTGAAGAGTGAGAAGAGACCGAGGGTTATGGAGTGCATTATCAAAGGGTGCGATGAGGAGATCGCCATGAAAGCGCAAAG
Source organism: Eucalyptus microcorys (assembly GCA_014182515.1). Classification (NCBI taxonomy): domain Eukaryota; kingdom Viridiplantae; phylum Streptophyta; class Magnoliopsida; order Myrtales; family Myrtaceae; genus Eucalyptus; species Eucalyptus microcorys. The sequence continues at coordinate 3,282,096 of CM024568.1, read as the reverse complement.
GATTATAGTCTACGGAAGATAAGATAAATGACTATCAAGTTGATTTCTAAGTGAAAGAAACTCGGGGGAATCCGTAAATCCATCAAAGATTGCTCCGGGAAGCTCAAATCTAAAGAAAGTCAACTCCATTCCATCAATTTATCGATCGAACAGCATAGATAGGAGCTCAGATCCAAAAAAAAAAAAAAAAAAAAGGAGAATGAGAAAATCAACAAGTTGATAATGAGCAGTTGACGACACTTGCTTTGAAAGATAGGGAACTAGGGTCCGTTAAAACATCTATTGCAAAGTTCACCAAAGAGCTTAAATCCAAGGAAGGTAAACTGGAAAATACGATGAAGTTGGTAAAGCGGTGCAAAGAGGAAACTAAGTCAAATAAGGAAAATCTTATCTTGGTCCAAGTAGAATTAGAATAGGTTCTCAAAGCTCTTAAGTTGAAAAATAGTGAATTCAAAACTGTCCAAGCATCTACAAATACTGAAATCTTGAACTTGCATCTAAAATGAGACAGTTAAATTCCATTCAAATTGATATTACATAGAGTGCGGAGCAACTTTGTTTGAAGGAGCAAGAGTTTGCTTTCGTTCGACTCTCAACTCTTGAATGTGCCATGGCCCTTGAGTCCAAAAAGAAACAATGCAATTTGATGCAAAAATCCATCACAAAATGCTCGCAAGAGCTTGAATCTAAAAAAGGGCAAGTGGGTTCCATTCACAAGAGAAGTAGGGATGCTTAGCAGATCTTCAACTTAAAGAAAAGCAAGTTTATAAGCTTGATGTGTCAATTAGAGAACACTCTCAGCTAGTTTAAATTGAAAGGAAAGAATGTAATGAGCAATATATGAAGCTAGAATTGTGGGCGACAATGGCTTGATTCAATTGAAAAGTCAAGTAAGAAGCGCTTCAGGAAAATGGAGTTGAGAGAGAGGACTAGTAGCCATTTTGGGGTGATGGGTGCAAAATTGGAAATACCCATATGCAAGTGTTCTACCTTCATGTCTAAATGCTCGATCCACAACTGCTTTCAATGGAAAGAAAATGTAGTTCATATATCAACATTTTCATGAGCTCAACAGAGGGTGCCTAAGGTGCTGGAAATAATTCAAATAGCAACTAATGTCGCAAAGTTGGTGTTAAATGCCATGGAAGGGTTTTACCCCCAGGATTCAAGGAATAGAGATGGGTACTAGATATTGGGGTGATTAGAAGGAATCGTGGGTTACTAGATATTGCAATTATTTGAAGAAATTGTAATTTCCCGTTGGAGAATTTCTTACGATCTTCAATGGAGATTAAGCCTCAGCAGAGGGAGTTGCAGTGCAACTAGCTGTTGAATTGGAAGGGAAGCCGAAATTTTCACCATCACTAGAGCATTCTTTGGAGTTCTTGGGTTTTTTTAAGCTTTTGAGGCCTATGTAGCTTCTGCCTTCAATCAAATGAAATTTATGCTTGTCAATTCTGTGTCACGGTTCCGAATAGCATTGGAATTGCAACAGGTGCTTGGTTCTTCATCAGTGCTGCCTAATAAATGGAGATGTAGGTATTGACTTGGGATGTCAAATGTGGTCATCAGTTATTGTTAGCACCTAAATTTTACCATTTTTATTTGGGAGATGGGAACAGTCATGGCAACTTCATCGCAATGGACCGACCGTGTTCATATGACGCCTATTTTAAATTAGAAATCTGCCCGAAATCGGTGACGACTCGGTCGTCTCCAAAGATCTCTATAAAAAGGACGATACCATATGAAAACTTCACCTTCTTCATTTACCAAACCAAGCACGTTGTGTCTAGAGAGAGAGAGAGAGAGAGAGAGAGAGAGAGAGAGAGAGAGCAGATTGGTCAAGATCTGATATGGTGGTCTGGTCTGTACTTATTCCGCTCACTCGTCTTGATTTTCTCGTGTTTGGTTTATTTCCTCGTTTTGTTTGGTTTGCGGTTCCTACATCGATAGTTGTCTCCTCTTCGCCCTCTTCTTTTTAAACTTCCGTTCTTCTTTCGCGGGCTGATATCTCTTTGCCATTCTGTCATTCATATCCAGAGGACGGTAGTGATTAATCTCATGACGGGTGACCAGGGACGCAAGGCAAAGGCACGCGAGATTGCAACAAGCGCAGCAGATGGTAATGATTCCTAGAACACGTTTTGTGCACATCTATAAAGGCTAAACATAGTTTTCTGATTAGTACTATCAATCACCCTCATCTCCAGATCGTTCATATCATCTTATTGATCATTTCATGCCCTGTACTACCAAAAATGAAAAGAAGGATTAGTTGTACACAAATGTTATCGGGATGATTTCGCGCATTAACCATCAATATCTTTTATATTTATTTCTGTCATTGAAACAGCAGTGAAGTTCACCGCCTTTGTTGGAGAGCGTGGAGATTGGCTGAAGGTGATCACTGAGGAGATCGACGCGGTGACGGTCATCGACAGGATACAAAGGAAAGCTCGGCTGCGGGATGCAAAGTTGATCAGCGTTGAGTAGTACATCTGTTGCTCGTGTGGTTTAAGTGTGTATTCTTCTAGCTTTTGTTCATGGGCGTTACGGAATCTCAGTTCATGTGTTTTCTCACTTTTAGCTTCTTATTTTTATATTCGGGGGGTTTGGCGTTGTGTTGGGTTGCTTGCTTGCTTCATATCAGTGTCTTGTACAAACATTTCAATGAGAATTACTATGTATATATTTCCTTTATTATACCTTCTCTCTGTCTCTCTCTCTCTCTCTCTCTCTCTCTCTCTCTCTCTCTCTCTATATGTAATTATCTAGATTGGAAAATACGAGATGATAAGATTCTGAGCCTTGAGTTTGAACTGATGCAAGATAGTTTATGCAATATCCGTGGCTCTCTTCTTTCTCTAGCTTGTTCTTTAGAGGGTAGGTAATCTTTCAAAGGTTTGTGACATGAGAAGATCCATTGATCAAGACTTACATCCCTGAATATAGTTTTCAATTACATGGGCACCATCGTTAGGATGAACAAAATAAGTTTAACATTTCAACACTATTACAGTATTCTAATCTCTCTTTCCTTTGAAAAAGATACTTGTAAATGGACACTATTTATCTTTTTATTATAAGAAAAATGCAGCAGGATATTCTATATGAGATAATTACTTAAGATACGTTGAATAAATGAAGCAGGTCATGCTCTAAGCATACGTTGAATAAATGAACTTGTTTTTCCATGGACAAGTCTTAATCTAGTAATTAGTTATTATCAAGTCTCAATCCGTATCCACTAATCTTCTATTAATGAAGCTACTTACGAATTAAACAACAACAATCATGGCATGTTCAATGACTGAGTCAAGCGAAACTCGTTCGTCCGATCAGTGAAATTTGCCTTGGAATCAATCTACTTTCACACGTTGTCGCCTCTTTTTTTCTCCACAAGCATGCATGGTGCGCGGTTAGCTGAGCTAGTTTATTGCTGGCACAGGAGTTATGTGGCTCTTTAAGAGTGGTTAAGACGACGCAATCTCTTCTTACATAGGTCAACCCTTGACACAACTTAGTTCTCAAAAAACATTTTTTAACGAGTACTTAATGTATAAGCAACTAGATATTTTCGATAAATTACTTATTACGCATGCTCAGTAATATTAAGTTTAAGTACTTAGTTTATATGATCATTTTGCGTTTAATTTATTGATTTAAATTAACAGATTGAACATAGATCATAATAAACAGGTTTAGCCACCATGGAAGGAGTGGCAGTTAAGAACTGAGTAGGGCTTGCCTTGCTGCGCAATCCAACGCTTGGGGCTTTGGCACAATTAACAACAATATAATTCTTTAATTACATTTGTTTTATTACTCATGTTCTTGCGATCAAGAATAAATAACTCCGCCACAACCTTTGTGGTAGTTTTCCATGCTTAGATGTAAGTTCAAACCTATTCAATGTAGGCAACTTAGACGTGGTAATTATGTATTTACTTGATAATTGATGCATAAATCTTTTTTATATAACTAGCTCGCTTGTTGTCTTATTTCATTTTCAACCCACGAATTGTTTTTACTTGACATGACTATATTGTATTATGTTTTGTAAAGGAATACATAAAAAAATCGTCCTCTTTTTCCATCTTCATTTTTCTCTATGTAGGAAAAATGAAAGCTATTGAGAAAAGATCCAATTGGATTCATGCATGAAGTGTCAACTCTTGAAATCATTGCTTACGTGGCTTTTAATAAGTTGGTTGAATTCATTCCTTGAGAGATATTCACCAAGCAACAACACACATTGGGATTGGGTCACTAACTAACTATCGCTCTAATACCATTAGTTAGGAGTAGGCAAAGAAAACCCGTTATCTTCACTTGAGGAGATTGTCAAAAGAGTGCTTAAGTATAAGTCCGTCAACATATTCAATTAGACTCTCTTTGTGACAGCTCGAATTTTTGATTCTGTTTTCGATTGAATAAGTTGGGCTTTTCATCGATGAGCCTATAGTTCTTTTCTCCGAGCTGATTACTCACGAGATAACTAGTCTATCAGGTGAAGCTGTTAAGGGATTTTAACACAATAGACTTGAGAATTTGACCAGAAATCATCGACGCTCAACCGTGCTAATCTGCAAGGGTCAATACGGCACCGTCAAAATCGATTACAGGTCGGAGATAGGTCAGTTCGCGAGGTATATGATTAAAGTGTGGGTGATTCCACCTAATTACAAAATTCTCATCGAATGGCACTAGACTGATTTTTCTATCATTTATGTACCTTGTGTCCATATTTGAAACCTCGAGATTTTCACGACAACCAAGAGTCGCCAATGAGTTGAAAATGCACAATGTGGCTCGAAAATAATCGACCATGGGTCAATTGCACTAAAAATTCTCAAAAGCTACCCAAGAGGTTACGTCAGGCTAAAATCACGCCCGGTTAAAATTAACCGCGAATTTAAACCCAATTTCAGAAATTGAAAGTTCTGTCATGTCACGATTCATTTTAGGAACGTTGACTCATCCTGTGAAAAAACCCGAGATTTAATCAAAAATTCAAAGTTGGGCTATTTTGGACCGGGAAAATTAGAAAACCGTTTTTGGGTGAATTTTTGAGGTTCAAGTTGGTTCAATTGATGAGGAAAAATCATGGGATGGATGTGACATCCTGAAATTTGCAATTCTGTTTCAATTAAATAAATCAGGCCTTTTATTGACACGCCGATCTTGCTATTCTCCGAGCTGATCACTCTAAGGATAACTAGACTATTTGGGAAGTCATTAAAGAATTTTAATGTAATAGACTTGAGAATTCAACCAGAATTCGACTGCTCAACCGTGCTCATTTGCAGAGATCATTACGGCACAATTAAAAGTCGACTAGAGATCAAAGATAGGTCGGTTCGACTAAGATGTGTGGTTAAACGTGGGTGATTCCACCAAATTGAAAAATTCTTGACGATCGATACTAGAATAATTTTTCTGTTGTTTTGGTACCCTATGTCCGTATTTGAATCCTTGAGATTTTTACAATCACCGAGAGTTGCCAATATGTCGAAGAGGTTCATTGTGGCTCGAAGAATATCGATCAGGGGTCATTTGCACTAAAAATTTCTGAAAGGTACCCGGTAGCCTAGGTCATGCTAAAATCGTGCCAAATTGAAATTAACCGCGAATTTGAATCCGATTTGAGAAATTGAAAGTTCTGTCATGTCACGATTCATTTTAAGAACGTTGACTCAGTCTCCAAAGATTTTTTTGCAAAACGAGATTTTGGCGGAAAAAGTTGTTATGGGGCCGTTTCCGACTGGGAAATTCAGAGGACCATTTTTTATCGCGAAATTAGGATGCAAATAGGTTCTATTGGTGAGGAAAAATATCAATTTGATCGAGGACTTGATGATAGAATTTATAGAAGCCAAAATGAGTTGATTGGAAATTGAACCAATTCCAACCAAAATTCGTATGCCCCTTGGACCCAACAATTGGACCATTTCAAGGCTTCTATAAGAAGACTAGGCTACTGGAAAATGTGCTGAGGAAGATAGCTACTTGGTGGGACACACCAAAGGGGACAAAGAGATGAGAGAGCGACCTTGGTGGCCCCCTCCTTAGCCAACCGGTCCCCTCTCCCTTCCTTTCTCCCTTTCATCATCGAGCCTCCATCTTCCAGCAACTTGAAGACCTCAGCAAACCCATAAACCAAGCCTCCTTCCTCCCCCTGGCCGTCGAGCATCCCGCCAGAGTCGCCGAGTGTCGTCGCTACCACCACGAGCTTGCGCGAGCACCCGTGTCCCAGCTGCGACGTCCAGCTCTCTCCATCAACGTGCCACCCAATTCGAAGTCCCTTAAAGCCACGTTGAGCTCAATTGGAGCCCATCCAAGCCACCTTCGCCGCCATGAAGCTCCGCCACAGCCAGCCTAGACCCACGCCTGCCTCCGTCACCCATCTCAACTCGTTTTCGCCTCAGACAGCCACCATCTAGCCTCCTTCGACCATAGACCAGAAGCCGAAACTAGTGGGTCTCCAAGCCGCTGTTTGGCCCGTTTTTGTGGCTTTCCCGACCCTGAAGGGCATCCCGGTTTGGAGTTTGTGGACCTCCTCCGCATCCCCGTCGTTTTAATCCGAGAGGATCGTTAATCAAGTGAGTTTAACTCACTAATCCTTGCTTAGTAAGTTAATGACGTTTAATGGTCGATTAGTTTAGACTAAGTATGGATTAGGTGGATAATTAGAATAGATTAGTAATTTAATTAATTATTATTCCATGTTAGGTGGTTAGAGTAGTGTAGTTAGAGTAGTGTAATTAGAGCCTAGACAAGCTCTAGTATTTATCTAGAGTAGTTCGGAAATTTTCTGGACCCGTCTCAGCTTTTAATTAGGTGTTACGGGCCTAAGTGTGCATTTTTAGTATTTAATAATTAATTTCGTAATTAATTAATTAATTAATTTCCGGAAATTAGACTGGAATAGTAGATGACTTGAATTTCGTGCTGATTGCAGTGGTGTGATCTGTTTATTTAATTGACTATTATTTTGTGATGATTGGGTGTGATTTGTAATTTTGGGTATTTATCTCAAAATTTAATAATTTCAATAATTAATGAGAAAATCACTGCGCATCGATTTACAGCGTCAAAAATATGTTTTTGGACTGTGGAATTGATGGGATTTTCAAAGGTGAAAATATTGTATTTTGGCTAAGGCCAACCATGTACCCACACACGATTATTTTTATCAGGTATGATAAAAATAGTAAAAGTGTTAGATGGTCAGGATGGTATACTAAACCTACAGGCTCTGATATGTTAGCTTAGAGCGAGCAGTATACCAGTATATTATATCAGCTTGCGGGCCTTGATATGTCAGCTTAGAGTGAGCAGTATACCCAGCAGCTTTTAGTGAGCAATATAGCAGCTTCTGGTGAGTATTATTATTAATTTATATCAGCCTATGGGTGATATATCGGCATAGAGCGAGCGGTATACTATTTATCAGCTTAGAGTGAGCAGTCTTGATTATGATCGGACTTTATAGATAGTATCGATTGAGATGACTAGGAGATGGTTGTGATGACATGGAATCAATTGATCGATGATTCGATCTGATTGGTTGAGATGATTGGATGGTTATTCGAATTGTATTGACTTAAAGGAAGAGACTGAGGCTAAGGTAAGTCCTCTGACTTGTGTTTGCGCCTAGGCAGCCTTTAGGGCATATTTTCTTCCTAATCAAGTCTTAGGGGATTGAACTTGCTGAGACATCGTCTCACCCCGTTATGGGATAACATTTTCAGGTCCCTATATGGCAGCTCCTCCCGAGTGTTTTGGTCAGCTGAAGAAGGTTACGGAGTAAGTAGTCTATATTTCGATACACAGGCACCCGAGGGGTCTGGTCTATGAGCTCGTGAAGTCCGTGGTTTGAGTCGATGAGGCCCTACCCCATAAGGTACCTCATCGATACATATTATGGTACCATCGTGGGCGTCATGGACAGAGAGAAGGTTCCATACCGGAATCTGAGGTACCAGTGTGTGTGCTGGAGGCTGTTTTTGGGAAAGGCATAGCAGATCCCCATGAAGGTTCAATGGTAGACCCAATGGACCCGAATCTTGAAGACCCAGGAACTCCGGTGTACTCGGAGGAAGGCTCCAATGTTAGTGAGGAAGTGGAGTAGGGGGGAGAATAGTGGTTGTTTGCAAACCCCCATTGTTTTGTAGACCTGAAATATATATATATATATAGGCTTGGTTTGTGTATGACTTGTTATGATATGTATATATAAGTGTGTTGTTGGTTTTCAAAATCGTGGCCCTACTTTCCTATCCCATATTGTTATTATCTATGGATTATTTATTTGCTTATGCATGTGTATTAAAAGAAAAGGGTTGGCGATGCGTCCTAAAACGTCGCTTTTTATTCGACCTTGGAGGGATGGGCACGTGCTTGGAGGATCGGGACGTGACATCTCCGTTTAAGTGGTATAAGAGCGAGGTTTAGGATTGGAGTGATAAGGTGCGATGGGTTATGGGATAGTCAGTAGGAATGGCTTTTATTTCATGCTGGTGCATGTCTGTGATAGCTGGTTGATAGAATTGTTTGTTTGTGTTGATCACTCGACTTCTAATTATGTGTGGAATTGGAAGCAGCCTATACTGGAGGATTCGGCAAAACCCTAAAATGTTAACTATATGTTCATGCGAGAATGCGGGTACACTTTTGCTACTCATATACCGTGAAAACTTGACTTTTGAACATTTAATGATGTTTTGTTGGTACCAAGCATTTAGAAATATGGATGGCCCAACATCTTAGTAAAGTGAGTTCGTAATAAGTCTAACCATGTTATTATGCAAGACTAGGTTTAATCTAATCAACACAAACGTAAAGAATGTATTTTTTTTTTTTGGTCGGTGTAATGAATGTATGTTGCTTGGCACGGAAGATGACGAGCGAAGATTTTTATTATCAACTTGGCCCCTCTTCATTTAATGAAACCTATTAATTATCACAAGTTTTAATAATTTTTAGTCAAGAAAAAATAGTCCCACCCCAATATCTAGTCCAAAGGTTAAATGATCAATTAATGAGTTCAATAAATCCGGAAAACCAAAACCCAAATCTTGTTAAAGGATAATTAGCCAATAAATAATTTGACCAAAAAAATTCAGCTTATAAATAATCTCAATTAATCTAGAAAACCAAAGCCAATTTTGGTTTGTAGATATAAAGGAAAAATAAGACCGGTCAGAACTTTGTACATATAAACTTGGCTCATTTTCATTAATTAATGAGACCTATTAATTAATTAACTTTTTTTTTCCACAAGTTGTTGAAAATTAATTTAATAAAGAACAAAATCTCACTAAAATATCTAGGCAAATCATTTATTGTCAATAAATAAGTTCGATAAATATAACAAACCAAAACAAAATTATTTGATCAAAGGTTTAATTTATCATTTGTTGATACTTAAATTTTGGCTTCAAGTGTAATCATTTGCATAAAGATTAGGGCTCATATCATGAAAAACCCATAAATGAGTACACTTGTGACAACCTAAACTCGTATACTCACGACAAATTTATCTTTTGCTAGTTTCCGTTAAAATTTACTATCAAATTCCTAAGTTGGATGGATGGCATGTGGTAGCTGACGGGTATTTGGTTTACCCTCCATTTATTACAAGTATATCGGTTTTGTGATTTTTCGGGGTATTAATACAATTTAATAGAAACTAATGGAGAGTAAATCTATCACAAATATATCATGTTAGGATTTTTGTTGGTCAAAAAATTAGTTTTGGAAAATATACGGCGGTTAAAAAATTAGTTTGAGATAAATTTGTCATAGATGTACTTGTTTGAAAATTTTTGTGGCGTTAATCCTAAAAATTAGGGATGGAGCCTAACCATAAATAAAAGGTATCATTAACATAACACGCATTTGCATTATAGATGTTTGAATTCCCAAGATGAATTATGCCCGATCTGAAATAAGGATGCATGAGTAGATTTGAAGAGGCGAAATGAAGAAAGAGATCGTGGGCAGCCAGGAGGAGACTTGACGATACATTTGACTGGAAATCATGACAAGAGCGCGGAAATTCTAGGGTGTTGAAGGAAATTTTTGCACAACAAATAAACTTGAAAAATAAGTATTTTCATTCACAGATTCAAACAAACAACTCATTAAAACATTCCCTTTATGTATGGCAAATGATTGAACCGGAAACAAAGTGAGATGACAGGGCCCTCAATCAATGTATTTATTGCAAGCGAAACAATTTTACATGTTTCCTACGTAAATTTATGAATCATAACTGATGAATTCATTTCATTAATGAACGACTTCCCTCGAGCTATATAAGTTCTCATCCCTAGATCAACTGCATCACCAAACAATCAACAATCTCACACAATTTTCTAACCCTCCTATCCCCAAAAGACCATAATGGCAACGGCCAAGAACTTGTCTGCTCTCATGATCCTCTTGGTCGTCCCTGTTGCATTGCTTCCTAAGGCTACTTTCGCCAAGGCCGGAAACCCTGATTGCGGAAAGGGAATAAGTAAGGATTGCGGGTCTGGATTCTATCAAATCATAGTCCTCGCCGACACCTTTACACCCACCAATGAATGTTGTCACGAGCTCTTGAAAGCGGGGAAGAACTGCCACAACCAATTTGTGGAGTTGAGCGTCTCGAGCCACAAGCCGATTAAGGGGACAATATCTGACGTCCATAGGAGGAGCAATGAGACATGGAACAACTGCGGTGCGGCTCTCGGTCCCGTATCCCCTCCCGAGCCTGCTCATTGAGAGCTATTCCTATTTTACAGTACAATAAACGTGTAAAATAAAAAGAACGAGAGAATTATGGTTTTTCTATTGGATTCCGCTCAAATTTTTTATTTTATTTTTTGTGCCTCTTAAGCCTTACGGTTAACTATCACGGAAGCACACTTGTGGATGAATCGGTGTTTGATGTGCTTATTAAACTTGTAATTTTTTAAAATGATCTGCAAAATACAATCTGCCCCTAAAGTTGTTACTGGCCTTCGAGTCTAAAAACATAGTCCCATACAAAACTATAAAGAAAATGTCACTTTAATTCTTATGATTTTAACACAACCTTTTGAAATAAATACCTAAGCGATCAAAAAAATTAATAGCTGGTTTAATAATCATACATTCATCTCTAATAATCACACGAATACGTAGCTGAAACTGGTCGATCTAGCATACTATTATATAACGCTATGTAAAGAGGACTTCTTACTTATAAGGTCCTCTGACAAATTAAATCCGGGATAGTTGTTTTTATTTAACACTCTACCAATGGATACATGTATAAATTAATGATCGTATATAAATCTTACTTTGAATCTTTTTAATCTTGTAAGCAATCATAAAAAAAAAAAATTCAAATCTCGAAATATATTTCTCCGTTTATATATGTACGTATCCAATTGCTCCATTAGTAATTTCTTTCTTTCGGTTAACTGATAGTTGAGATAGCCTATACTGGACGATTCGGCGAAACCTTAAAATGTTAACTGTATGTTCATGCGAGAATGCGGGTACACTTTTGCTACTCATATACCATGAAAACTTGACTTTTGAACATTTAATGAGGTTTTGTTGGTACCAAGAATTTAGAAATATGGATGGCCCAACATCTTACGTAAAGTGAGTTCGTAATAAGTCTGGCCATGTTATCATGCAAGAGTAGGTTTAATTTAATCAACCCAAACGTAAAGAATGTATTTTTATTTATTTTTTGGTTGGTGTAATGAATGTATGTTGCTTGGCGCGGAAGATGACGGGCGAAGATTATTATTATCAGCTTGGCCCCTCTTCATTTAGTGAAACCTATTAATTATCACAAGTTTTAATAATTTTTAATCAAGAAAAAATAGTCCCACCCCAATATCTAGTCCAAAGGTTAAATGATCAATTAATGAGTTCAATAAATCCGGAAAACCAAAACCCAAATCTTGTTAAAGGATAATTAGCTAATAAATAATTTGACCAAAAAAATTCAGCTTATAAATAATCTCATTTAATCTAGAAAACCAAAGCCAATTTTGGTTTGTAGATATAAAGGAAAAATAAGACCGGTCAGAACTTTGTACATATAAACTTGGCTCATTTTCATTAATTAATGAGACCTATTAATTATTTAACCTTTTTTTTTCCACAAGTTGTTGAAAATTAATTTAATGAAGAACAAAATCACACTAAAATATCTGGGCAAATCATTAATTGCTAATAGATAAGTTCGCTAAATATAACAAACCAAAACAAAATTATTTGATCAAAGGTTTAATTTATCAATTGTTGATACTTAAATTTTGGCTTCAAGTGTAATCATTTGCATAAAGATTAGGGCTAATATCACGAAAAGCCCTAAATGGGTACGCTTGTGACAACCTAAACCGGTATACTTACGACAAATTTATCTTTCGCTAGTTTCCGAAAATTCCTAAGTTGGATGGATGATATGTGGCAGTCGACGGGTATTTGGTTTACCCTCCATTTGTTACAAGTATATCGGTTTTGTGACTTTTCGGGGTGTTAATACAATTTAATAGAAACTAATGGAGAGTAAATTTATCACAAATATCTCATGTTAGGATTTTTGTTGGTCAAAAAATTAGTTTTGGAAAATTTATGGCGGTTAAAAAATTAGTTTGGGATAAATTTGTCATAGATGTACTTGTTTGACAATTTTTGTGGCGTTAATCCTAAAAATTAGGGACGGAGCCTAACCCAAAATAAAAAGGTACCATTGACATAACGCGCATTTGCATTATAGATGTTTGAATTTCTAAGATGAATTATGCCCGATCCGAAACAAGGATGCATGAGTAGATTTGAAGAGGCGAAATGAAGAAAGAGATCGTGGCCAGCCGGGAGGAGATTTGACGATATATTTGACCGGAAATCATGACAAGAGGGCGGAAATTCTAGGATGTTGAAGGAAATTTTTGCACAACAAATATCACTGAAAAATAAGTATTTTCATTCACAGATTCAACCAAACAACTCATTAATACTTTTTTCCTTTTGTATGGCAAATGATTGAACCGGAAACAAAGTGAGATGACAGGGCCCTCAATCAATGTATTTATTGCAAGCGAAACAATTTTACATGTTTCCTACGTAAATTTATGAATCATAACTGATGAATTCATTTCATTAATGAACGACTTCCCTCGAGCTATATAAGTTCTCATCCCTAGATCAACTGCATCACCAAACAATCAACAATCTCACACAATTTTCTAACCCTCCTATCCCCAAAAGACCATAATGGCAACGGCCAAGAACTTGTCTGCTCTCATGATCCTCTTGGTCGTCCCTGTTGCATTGCTTCCTAAGGCTACTTTCGCCAAGGCCGGAAACCCTGATTGCGGAAAGGGAATAAGTAAGGATTGCGGGTCTGGATTCTATCAAATCATAGTCCTCGCCGACACCTTTACACCCACCAATGAATGTTGTCACGAGCTCTTGAAAGCGGGAAGAACTGCCACAACCAATTTGTGGAGTTGAGCGTCTCGAGCCACAAGCCGATTAAGGGGACAATATCTCGACGTCCATAGGAGGAGCAATGAGACATGGAACAACTGCGGTGCGGCTCTCGGTCCCGTATCCCCTCCCGAGCCTGCTCATTGAGAGCTATTCCTATTTTACAGTACAATAAACGTGTAAAATAAAAAGAACGAGAGAATTATGGTTTTTCTATTGGATTCCACTCAAATTTTTTATTTTATTTTTTGTGCCTCTTAAGCCTTACGGTTAACTATCACGGAAGCACACTTGTGGATGAATCGGTGTTTGATGTGCTTATTAAACTTGTAATTTTTTAAAATGATCTGCAAAATACAATCTGCCCCTAAAGTTGTTACTGGCCTTCGAGTCTAAAAACATAGTCCCATACAAAACTATAAAGAAAATGTCACTTTAATTCTTATGATTTTAACACAACCTTTTGAAATAAATACCTAAGCGATCAAAAAAATTAATAGCTGGTTTAATAATCATACATTCATCTCTAATAATCACACGAATACGTAGCTGAAACTGGTCGATCTAGCATACTATTATATAACGCTATGTAAAGAGGACTTCTTACTTATAAGGTCCTCTGACAAATTAAATCCGGGATAGTTGTTTTATTTAACACTCTATCAATGGATACATGTATAAATTAATAATCTTATATAAATCTTGCTTTGAATCTTTTTAATCTTGTAAGAAATCATAAAAAAAATTAAAATGTCGAAATATATTTCTCTGTTTATATATTTACGTATCCAATTACTCCTTGTCATGCCCCGATCCTCAGGTACGCACACAACCTTCTAGTGGGTCGATTTTATAATGCGATATCCTACTACTGTGTATCGCCAACCCTTTCTTTTTTAATAGTACATGCGGAAGCAGTTATAAATCCTAGACAATAAAACGATGGGATAGAAAAACATTGCCGTATTTTTCATATCAAAGTCCACAACCATACTTTTATGCAGAGCATAACTCAAGGTGCTTCACGAAGCTATTCACAACTCCCTAGTCTCACTCTATTCACATATAAACAGGGTTCACAAAAGAGGATGGGATCTTAGTCCTCATCCGGGTCGTACTTAGGATCATCCCGATCCTCTTCTGTCTCGTTCTCCTCTTCCCCAGACTCCTCGTCTTCTTCAGGTTCTTCTTCTGGCGGCTCCTCCTCAGCATTCCCCCAATCCTCGTCCTCCTTTGGACCTTCCACTTCTTGTTCCGTGATCTCACCCTCCACAAAATTTTCATCTTCTACGGTGTATACGGTGAAGTCGGCTCACCCCGAGTGCGGGATCTCTAGCATCAACTACGCCTCCACCATCGGGGTTTGCAGTCCCCTCACCAAATGCTTTCTATAGGACGTAGTAAGGTATTTCTTCTTTAGGGATGGGACCTATTCTTCGCCCATCATAAAAGTAGTGATACCAAGAAGGATACTCATGGGGTCTTAGGTCGTCCTGATCGACTTCAACCTACACCGTCGATTCAATCAAAACGTATTCTAATCCTTCCAGATGGCCATGAACATGGAAGTGAGTTTCTTTCTCGGTAATGTCCACTAGAATGCCAAACTCCTCTGGAGAAAGGGGAGGTACCGGTGTTGCCATCTAGGGACCTGAAATGGTTATACAATAACCATTGAGACTACGTCTCAGCAAGTTCTACCCCACTAAGACTCAATTAGGAAACCAATACACCACATGGTTGGCTAAGCACAACACAAATCAGAACACTTACCTTGGCATCAGTCCCAACCTACAATTCAGGGTTATCTAGAGATGCTTCATAAATATTGCATCAAACAATCAATCAATTCACGACAATCAGATCAATTCCTTGATCAATCGGCCTAGTCGATTACATGTCAGTCAAACCGTTTTTAGGCTATTCATTCCACACCATATAACCTCCAATAGTACATTTAGTCACAGAGCCCCAATAATGCTCTCGGGCGTCGTTTTCGTCAAGGTGACGTAACTTTCATTAGTATATCTAGTCACAGAGACATATAGGTCTCTTGGGCATCGTTTTTGCCAAGTGACATGGATAACAGACAGTTTACATGCATTCTTTACAGCGCCGTTTTCGCCAGTGATATTCCTAATCACCGAACCACACCCATCATAGGTCTTAGACAGTTTACGTGCATTCTTTAAGGCGCCATTTTCGCTAGTGACATTCCTAATCACCGAACCACGCCTACCATAAATCATACTTGACTAGTCCTAGCCAAGAGAATTCCCAATTCATTCTTGCAACTCTCTCTACTTTAGCCCATCAACGCATTATTGGTGCTAAAATAAATATATTCGGCCATCTACCAATCAATCATTTAATTCCATGCAATTTCAATCAATTTAAGAATAATTTCTCATATATCACAATAAATTCATTTTCACGCATCGTAGAGCTCAAATAAATAAACGGACTATACCACGACAATCAGCACCAAATTTCGGTCGTCGGCTATCCGTGCCTAATTTTCGAAAATTAATTAATTAATTAGTTAATTTCAAAATTTAATAAATAAATACTAAAAATCCAATTTAGGCCCGTATTGCCTAATTGAAGCCCAATAAGGGTCGGGAAAAATCCCGAGATGCATTCAATAAATATTAGAATATATCTACTTACTAATTGCACAATCAAAATGTCTAATATGCATCACAATTAATTAATAATCACAAATCTACTCTAATCTAACCACTTAATCCTACTTAATAACACTAATCAAACCTTAAGCATAATTAGTCTACTAAGCAAGGATTAGTGAGATTAGTCACTTGATTAGCGCACGAGTCGGATCAAACCAACGAGGACGACGCAAGGATCGCTTCTTCCCAAAGCGGGTCTCCGGTTCGGGGCCCAGAAACGCCCCAAAACGGCCCACAAACTTGCTGGAAACCCACTCGCTAGGTTACTAACCTTGCTGCAAAACAAGGAGAAAAAGGGTTGGTTGGTGGCGGTAAGGGATCGAGATGAGTAGATGGTGGCTCAGTGAGACGCATGGCTGCTCCGGTGGCCTCTTGAGCCATTCACGGTGGCTAAGGGGTGCTCGAACGGCTGCTGGGCTCACGACAGGGACGGCTAGACAGTGGAGAGGGCAGACGGACACGCAGCCAGTGCATGTGGAGGTAACGCGACTCCGGTGGGGCTACGACGTTCAAGCGACTTACTAGCAACGGCGAGCTGCTTCTGTCTTCACACGACTTCAACTTCTTCCTCTGGAGCTACTAGGTGGTGTCGCATGAACAAGAGGAGGGAGAGAGAGTCGTCCACGAGAGAGTGAGGAAGGGATAAGAGAGAAAGAGAGAGTTGAAAAGTCAAAAAGTAAAAGAAGCAAAGTAGGAAATGGTAGAGCAGTCGGTGGGGGAGGCTTCACACGAGGGAAAGAGGGAAAGAGGGAGAGAGAGAAACTTGCGGCCAAAAAGGGAAAAAGAAATGGGAAGAAAACAAAAGAAAAGAATTTCCCATAATAGAAAATTCTTATCCCATTGCTTTTGAATCGGCTAATTAATTCTCAAAAGAAATTCCAAACTAGAGCACTTGGTCCCCACTTGCGTTCCTACATCCAATTTCCCTCACCTAATAATTCATCTTGTAAATCATAACAATTCTCGGCTTGTTTTGCACGAAAACGACCACGCGACAACTTTTTCCCAAAAAGTGTCGGGTGTCAAAAATCTTCCGAGATTGAGTCATGGGTCCTAGAATTTATTGTGACATGATAGAATCTTCAATTTTTGAAATCGGACTTGAATCGGCGGTTAATTTCCATTTGGCGCGTTTTTAGTGTGACCTAGAATACCGAGTAGTTTTCAGAACTTTTTAAGGCAAATGACCCATGGTCGATTTTCTTCGAGCCACTATGAACTTATTAGACACATTGGCGACTCTAGGTTGTCGTGAGAATCTCGAGCATTCAATTACGAACATAAGGTACCAAAACGACAGTATAATCATATTAGTGTCCGTTGATGAGAATTTTCCAATTTAGTGGAGTCACCCACAATCGACCACACATCTCAATCGAACAAACTTATTTCTAATCTAAAATCGATTTTTAACTGTGCCGTAATGGCCTCTAAAGATAAACACGGTCGAGAAGCCGATTCCTGATCAAATTCTCAAGTACATTTGCTTTAAGGTCCTTAATGGCTTCCCTAGTTAGTCTAGTTATCTCGAGAGTGATCGGCTCTAAGAATAGCCCTATAGACGCGTCAATGAAATGCCCTATTAATTCAGTAGAAAACAGGTTGAAGAGTTCAGGATGTCACAACTCTTCCCCTCTTATAAAAATTTCGTTCTTGAAATTTGAACCATTACAAGACTTGATCAAAAGGTGGAGGTACAATTCTCTCATTGACTCCTCGTCTCCCATGTTGCTCCTTCTATACCGTGGTGTTGCCTGGATCACTTTGACCAACGGGATGGTCTTTGTACGCAGAACTTGCTCTTTACGATCGACGATTTGGACCAGGCTTTCAACATATGACACACGGTCATCCATGTCCAATTCCTCGAAATTGAGCACGTGGGTCGGGTCAAGCTCGTACTTCCTTAACATTGACACGTGAAAGACGTCGTGCACTTGCGCCAGTCTCGGCAGCAATGCAAGACGATATGCTAAGTTCCCAATTCTTTCCAGGATTTCAAACAGACCTACGTACCTCGGACTCGGTTTGCCTTTCTTACCAAAGCGCGAAGTTCCCCTCATTGGTGACACTTTCAAAAAAACGTGATCACCAACTTGGAATTCCAAAGACCTTCGACGTTTATCTGCATACCTTTTTTGCCTGCTCTATGCGATCTTTAATCTATCTTTAATTACTGCCACGGCATCTACTGACTGCTGAATCAACTCTGAGCCTGTGATTTTTCTTTCCTCGACTTCATCCCAACACACTGGAGTTCTGCACGCTCTGCCATATAACGCTTCAAATGGAGCCATCTGGATACTCTGCTGACAACCGTTATTGTAAGCAAACTCCACCAGATGAAGCTGGTCTTCTCAACTTCCTTTGAAGTCTATTACACAAGCTCTCAGCATGTCCTCGAGGGTCTGAATCGTCCTCTCAGACTGGCCATCCGTCTGAGGATGATACGCCGTACTATACTGAAACTTTGTACCTAAAGCACTCGCAAGCTCTTCCAAAAGCGGCAGTCAATCTCGAGTCTGTCTGACGTTATCGTAACCGGCACTCCATGCATTTGAACCATCTAACGCACATACAGGTCTACGTGTTTATCCAAAATCAGGTCTTTTCGAACTACAATGAAGTGAGCTGACTTCGTCAGTCTGTCGACCACTACCCAAATTGAATCATTTCCTCTTTGACTCCTCGGTAGTCTAGTCACAAAATCTATTGTGATATGCTCCCATTTCCATTTTGGGATCGCGAGAGGTTGCAGGAGTCCTCCCGGCTTACAATGCTGGGCTTTTACTTACTAACAAGTCAAACACTTGGCGACGTGCTTGGCGATGTTTGCCTTCATACCTAACCACCAATAGTGTTGACGTAGGTTCTGATACATCTTGGTACTTCCAGGATGAATGCTGTAACTACTATGATGTGCTTCAGATAAAATATCCTCTCTAAGCTCTACATCGTTAGGTACAACAAAACGTCCACGAAACCTTAGTATCCCATCATCAGAAACTTGAAAATCAACATTTCTTTTATCGGTATCCTCTTGAAGTATCTTTAGTACATTTGGATCCATCAGTTGGAGTAACTTGATTCTAACCTAGACATCCGGTTCAATTCTAAGGGTGGCCATAAGACTCGAGAGATGGCCTACCTCAAACTTGAATACCGAATCTCTGGCTCTCTCGATTAAGTTCCACTCCTTAATTAGTAGGTGAGCCACTGAAGACTTTCGACTCAAAGCATCGGCGAATTTATTCGCCTTCCCCGGGTGATATAAAATATCACAGTCATAGTCCTTCAGTAATTCCATTCATCTGCGCTGTCTCGTGTTCAACTCCTTCTGAGACAATATATACTTGAGACTCTGATGGTCTATGAAAATCTGGAACTTTTCCCCGCATAAATAATGTCTCCAAATCTTCAGGGCAAAGATAATCGCCGTGAGCTCTAAGTCATGCGTCGGATAATTCTGCTCGTGGGGCCTAAACTGACGGGACGCGTATGCAACCACGCTACCATGTTGCATCAACACGCAACCAGTCCCTTGAATGACGCATCACTATAGATCTCGAATTGGAATCGTCAACACATGTGCGGTAGTCAGCTTTTCTTTCAGCTCTTAGAAACTACGCTCGCACTTGTTTGACCACACAAATTTCTCTTCTTTCTTCAAGAGTTTTGTCAGTGGTGGCGCTAACGATGAGAAACATTCCATAAACCGTTTGTAATAACTTGCTAAACCCAGAAAACTTCTGATTTCTATCACTGTTGTTGGTCTCAGCCACTTAATCATGGCTTCAATCTTGCTTGGGTCGACGGAGATTCCATCTCCGGAAATTACGTGACTTAAAAACGCAACATGAGTCAACCAAAACTCGCATTTGCTAAACTTAGCATACAACCGATGAGTTTTTATAGAAACAAAAAAGAAAATAATTATAAATACATATAGAAATATAAAAAATGGTATGAACTTTTTCTTTTACTTTTACATTAATAAAATACCAATATTTCTACCTATGTTGTTCAGTTATTTGATCTAATGAATCTGTCCATGTAGATCGTATACATGTAGAATAATGATAAATTAAAGGAAGAGTAGGATTGATTCGATTCAGAAAAATGAATTAGCCAATATGGATGGATACAAATCGAGTATATTTAATGGAATGGCTAGAATCCAACTCTTGGATGTTCTTGTTTCAAAAATCAAAAAATAATTCTAAAATTGATTTAATCAAATATACAAATTGTTGGTTTACAATATGGAAGAAACCCATGTGTATGTGATATTAGATATTGCTACTTATATATGAACTAAAATTAGATCTGATTTAATCTGCTCTACACTACTATGAATTATGAATTTTGATAGGGATTTCAATAGATTTCAATAAAACTCTATCCCTTTCGTCGTGACTATGAATTGAATGACTAAAAAGATGAAACTGAGAAAAAGAATGAAGAATTCGACCAATAGTTTGGAACAAAGAAATGGAAGAACATAAGTTAGATGGACTCACAAAAATTTCATCAATAAGAACCAAGAAAGAAATATAAAAGTAGTTCAGATGATTCAATAATATTATTTCATTATTTTAATTCAAAGTTGTTAGTTACTTCATCCGAATGAATCTTAGTGATGGAATAATTAAGTCATAATTCATTGGAAGATTGCATCATTAACCATTTCTTTTTGTGAGAAACTTACCACGAATGCACTGATTTCTACCGCTTATGTTATTGCTACCCGGGTTAGCTATTGGGCTTACTTCTATTGGAGCTAGAGTTGGTCAAGATACTGCTATGGGCCAAGTTATAGAAGGTATTGCAAGACAACTCAAGCCAGAGGGAAAAATATGAGGTTCTTTATTGGTTAGTTTGGCTTTTATGGAAGTGTTAACAATTTATGGATTAGTGTAACCTTATCGTGTTTATTTGCAAATCCATTTATGCAATATGATAAATATCATAAATACGTATTTTTTTCTTATTTTTTATGGCCAAGGCTTGCTCCTTGATTTTTTCGAATTATATGAATATTTTACTCCTACAGATATTTATTTGTTGAGACACTAACCCTTGGGATGAATGGATTTGAGGATGAGGAATTATATCAATATTTTAGCAAATGAAACTCTTTTCTTTTTTAGAGTGCATTACAACAAACAAAGTATTCCCCAATTGAGACTAAACTTAGTCATTGATTCTAAGTAGTATTATTCTTATTAGGAATTTCCAATTGAAGAAAATCCATTTCAAAATCAACTATATTTTTTTTCTGTGTAGAAATTGTTGAACAAGAACAACAGTGACGATTGAAAATTGATATGGGGAATCATGTTGATGATGTGATTGTAGATGTTGCTTTATCAAGTTGCTTGTTGTTCATTTTTATAAAATTGGGTGATAGTTCATCTCTATTATTTGTGCCCTCGAGGTGGTTTTTTGTGCTTTTAGGAGGATCTACTGTGAAACCCAGTTGTGAGATCGGTTGACATAGAGACAACTGCACTTGGATGCTATATTTTATTCTAGAGCAAGAGCAGTAATACAACTACCTTTCATCCTAAATTAGATGAGAGGCTAAGGCAAAAGAAGGTGGATTCCTGATGCAAAGCTGTCTCGAGGACATTCGATCTGGTAGATTCTTAGTAGGGTCAGTGTGGGAAACCGAAATGCAACAAAAAGATAGTTGATTGGCGTTTTCGAGGGTACAATTTGTAGTAGAATACGCTTCACGGGATCAACAATCAGAAAAAAAAGAAATCTCGTTTTGCCGTCAAGCAACACGAAGGAAGTGGCGGAGCATGGCTCATTCTCGGCCAAGGATTACCACGACCCGCTGCCGGCGTTGTTGATAGACCTGGTGGAGCTAGGCAAGTGCTCTTCGCTGAGTTCATTGCCACCATCCTCTTCCTTTACATCACAGTGCTGATTGTGATCGAGGACAGTAGCCAGACCGACCCCAAAAAGGCAAGCGGCATTGGAATCCTCGGGATCACCTAGGCCTTTGGTGGCATGACGGAGTATCCAATCCCATCATTATTTCCTATTGTCTGTTTGTTAATTGACCGTCCAATCTTAGATCATTGTTAAACTTTGAATCAGGGTCATTTCATGCTTGAACACATGATTCACATTCGAAGTATCCTTGTTATGAGTTAAATTTATCTATTGGGTTTGCTCTTATTTAGTTCGAAAAGTAATTCTTTAATTCTCTTTGCATAATGTTAATAAGAATATGTTGGTAACTGAACTGGGTTCTTTCGCTATAGCTTATTCAAGGTTTCTATGGTGGAGAGATATGTAATTGTATTCAGTCACGTAGGAGGTGCTCAATGCTTTAGAGGTCTTTCAGTTATGTGTCAGCAAAAATTCCTGGCCTTTTTCACGTTGATGCATCCCATTGCAATTGCATAGACGTTTCCAGTCTTTTATTCTTGATTCTAGCAATATCAATGAGCAATTCCAGTATATGGTGGCTTGCGGACATTTACAGGAATTAAATGATGATTTTGTGCTAGAAATTAGCCAACCAATTACATTTTCCTTGCCTGGGCTACTGGTCATTGGTTCCAGTCCCCTGGTCACACGCCTAGCCTTGGTTTGTCTATAACATAGGTTGGGTAGTGCCGTGGCATAGGATAATCCTGAGTCCACTCCCACTATCAACATGCTAGGGTGATGGTGACAAGCTTGCTCGAAACGAGCAGTAAGCTCTTTCTGTGATGGCTGTGGAGCTCCTACAATCTATCCTAGGGAGTTGCTTGTTTTGATCACCCCTTCTACTCTTTTTAATAATAAAAAAGATTTGGGTTTTGAGCGAGACAATATCAAAGAGATTCATGAATGGAGAGACAATTTGTCCAGTCATTATATCAATTTTCACATGTCTTGGATTGTTCTCGACCCTTTTATTATATTCTTTGCCTCTCTTGTAATTATTTCGTTCCGGTGTCCTAAATTTAAAATATTGCTATTTGTATTTGCTTCTTCAGTCATAGTGACTAGTACTTTTTTCTCAACAGTTTCCAAGATTTCATTTCTGAGTTGGCAATTTTCAATTCATTGTTTGCCACCACTAGTATGGTACAAAGTTTACTCAGTTCAAATTCTCCTGATAAGTGATACAATGTTCTTTTCAATCTCTATTGTCTCATTAAGTCTACCCCAAAACTGTGTGCTTGCCAGAATCTTCATATACCCTTTGAACTTCATTTTTCAAATGGCTTACTAAAGTTCTGAGTTTGCTGCAGTAAGAAGCAAAATCCTATTAATAATAGTGAGTGCTAATTCAAAGTAAATTGTAGTTATTACTTTTGACGTACCTTTTGTGAAAACTTCAGCATCCAGGGAAGCCATTAGGCGACAACAAATGATATTCAATTGCCACTTGCTGCAAAACAAGAGGCACAACACTTTGTCAATGCTGCCAAAGAGGGTAACATGTCTCTAAATCTGCTTATTGGTTTCTTAGTTTCATAGTATTTCCTTTCATTTACTGGAATGAAGTTTGTCTACATACTATCATTGCGTGTTAGATCTACTGTCTTTCACAGACTTCTACCAGTGCATTTACTTTTGTTTTAACCAGCATGATCTCGGTGCTAGTTGTAAAGAACTAGGGGCATCTTGTAAGTGAAAGTCGCAAAATTTCCACGTGTGCATGTTTTG
This sequence comes from Eucalyptus microcorys, assembly GCA_014182515.1. NCBI lineage: Eukaryota > Viridiplantae > Streptophyta > Magnoliopsida > Myrtales > Myrtaceae > Eucalyptus > Eucalyptus microcorys. The sequence continues at coordinate 3,258,244 of CM024568.1, read as the reverse complement.
ATCGGTGCTTTCTTGCTGGGTATCATGATTTCTTTTTCTTTTTTTACCTGATGGGTGTAACTAGTCTTATGTGCTGCTGTGAATCTATATATTTATGAATGAGATTGGTGAAATCATGTCCTATCTAAGAAATCATTACTCTTTATTTGTTGTCTGTCCAAAGAAAAGTTTCATACGCTTATGAGGAGATGTCAGTTTTGAAGCTTCGGTTGCATGTTTTTCTTTGATCTACAGGAGCTCGGTCCAGTTTGGTGCAACTTCACTAAAAGACATAAAAGATATCTTTAGGGGCCAATCTCCATCCCAGACTACAAATGATCACTGCTTATACTTGCATATGAACAAAATCGGAGCAGTATGAATCAATTATCAAGGTCTTAACTAGAGCCATTTTTTTTCTGTATAGACTATACTAGACCAAATCAATGAAAGGGCCAAGCATAGGTTGGAGTTATTAGGCTCAATGGTGAGGCAGGGTAGGACTCAACATGAGGCCAATAAACCTTGCCCGAGCCCGACATCACACGAGGGACTTGGTACATTTTTTCCTAAGCAAGTTCAAGTTTGGACGAGTTTGAATGAGCAGAGTAGAAATCCAAGTGAACATGAACATAGTTTTGGTGCTTGTCTGAAGAATAATTTGTGCCATCAATGAAAAAAATAGTAAGGCTGGACATCCATGTGACTTGCATGAGGAAGAGTTCTAGGAAGGTGAGCAAGAAGCATCGCGTGATTAGTCTCTTCATATCAATATTACATCAACCACCGACGAAGAATGTTGATGTATATTCATGAAAGTAATTGTTTACCCCCGAAGTTCCATGATAATACAAAACTGTCATTTTTGCTCTACAAATGAACTATTGTTCACATGGGGCTTCCCTGGGTTACCAAAAAAAAAAAATGAACTATTGTTCACCTAAAATTGAAAGAACTCAATTCCTTGTGAGTAGAGAACTATTGCAGATTATGTTATGAGTTGAGCTAAGCAATCTGGGCCTGAAACTTTGGTATCTTCTTCATGTTCACGAAGCCATCTTATATCTTTACTTGCTCATCTCTATATATAACCTTGGCTATCACCACAAGCTCAGAATTCACCAAGAGGGCCAAAATATGGTAACGTTTCTATTCTCTTTTAGAAACAATTTTTTTATTTCTGTTCCACAAACGAAAACGCATTTTCTAACTATACAAAATCTCTATTTCTGAAACAGAAAAAGAACAAAAGTGCACTTAGTACGACCTTAAAAATTTCTATTCCCAAAAAAATTTTATTCCCAAATTTTCATTTAATTTATAAAATGTCAATTATAGTTGATTATATAAAGTTCTTGAAAGAGGAAGGTGGAATTTGAATCATAAACTCATACTTTTTAAATTAAAGAAAATACTGTCATTGGCTAATTATTAGAGCGTGACATGACCTAATAAATAGAATCAGAATATATAATGATACGGAATTGGATGATCTTAATACAATTAATAGAAATGTTGCCAAGTACTAATAAACAACATTACAAAAGTCAAAAATACAAAGTTATGGAATCTCAGGCATATTGAGATGTCTTGTCATTTTATTTGCAATATTTGTCCTACCGTTTCTTAGGACTCATTGCGGCAACAGAGAAGGAGGAAAGGTATCAATGACTCCATCGTCTCCGGAGATGGTTGATCGGTTGATGCAAGAAGGAGGAGAACTTTCGTGAGATAAAGAAATTTCACGAGATAGAGAGAGGAGAGAGAGAAAGATGTCTTGTGATGCACGAGGTAAAGGGATGAGAAATTAATTTTGTTTTTATTTTTGTTTTTGGGAATAAAAAAATTATTTATTTTTCTGTTCCAAATCTATTTTCGAGAACAGAAAAATTACAAAATGAATTTTTTTATATCTCTGATTTGGAAAGAAAAAAGAAAATAGAGAAATTGAAGCGTTATCAAACTTGCCGTAAATTAATGCTTCTGGATAGTCATTGAATCCATTAAATGTTTATTGACACGAATCAACCTCTTGGCAAAACATATCCTAAACTTCACCTTCGGTAGAATCAACGAATGTCACATTGCTAATGGTACAGGGAAAATAATAGATGCTGTCCTAATTATGTGAGCTTTTGTCCCATCGGACGAGGGGCGGCACGCCAAAAACGCGGTTTCGCTGACATCATCGGGTGCTAAAACGGCGCGTACTATAAGTGAAAATTTAAATTATCTAATTACACCTCTTTCATCAATATTACCAAAAAATTGTAAATATACCGCCAATCAATAACAAGCTTGACGTATTATAAGTGCATAGAAGTCATGTGAGTAAAGAGACTACGTCTGGTCATTCCCGTTGAAATTTTCAAAACGGAAATTTGTTAATATTTTTTGGACAAAGAAAAAAAAATGCGAGGTGTTGAATTTGGCATAAGGCAAAGTCTCTGAAATATCATTGTTCCCCGTGTGCCTAGAGAGTATGTGTTGGAGGAAGAGGGTACTTGCGGACATGTCGTGTTACGTGATGGTGATGCGTGGAGTATTTGAATATTTAAGCACATAAACCAGCATATCACTTCAAAAACTTTGTTAATTAAATGGGCTTTTCTTTTTGCTTACTGTCGCGACCTCCTTTTTTCGGCACCCGCAATCGGGTACGAGCGCCTAAGGAGGCTAATGGCTCGGCTAAAATTAGTTATGCCCGGACTCTCCCAAGTCCACCAATTCACGACTTAATGGTCCAAGTTTTTAACCTGTAAGTTAATTTTAAAACGGAGTCTTCACTAATCGATTTGAGGTGGGTCGATTAGAAACCCAAAGCAAAGTATCGGGAGAAATACTCGCTCCTGCGCAACCGAGAAATTAGGATCGGGGACTTGATTACACTAGTTAATCACTAATGCCCTTTCGGTACCTAATCTTGTTTAAACTCTAAGGCTTTTGGATTTTTGAGGGGTTTTCCATGCATTTTGTGGAGGGAAAACATTTTTTGGGTCTTTTCTCATTTTTTTTGACATAAAAAGCATTTTTTGGATTTTTGATTTTTTCTGAAAATATAAATAATTTTTTTGGCTTTTTCTGACTTTTTTTGGCTTTTTTAGGAAAATATGACATTTTTTGATTTTTTTGATTTTTCGGAAAATAAAATATTTTTTAATATTTTTTAATATTTTTCGAAAATAAATCAATTTTTGATTTTTTTTTGAAAATAAATTATTATTATTTATTTATTTATTAAAATATTTAAAAAATAAAATAAAATAAAAGCCGACCCGGGTCGGCTCGTGGGTTGGGTCCGACCAGTCGGCAACCCGCACGCGGAGCGGGCCCGACTCAGATTTTTTCATTTTATATATATATATATATATATATATATATATATATATATATATAAAACGATGCCATGGCCGGGCGTTTTGGGATGCTCGGCCCGGCCCGACGACCCGGCCCGAATACCCGCTCCGCGACCCAACTCCCGCGAACCCTACCGGCTCCAACCCGGATCGCGACCCGATTCCCGCCGCCCCGAATCTCGCGAAACCCTACCCTATTCCGAGACCCGGATCCGACTCGACGACCCGGAAAACCGCAAACCCTAGGGTTTGCGAATCCGCGGCGCCAAGGGGGGGAAACCGAGGTGTTTGGCGACGATGGCGACTACGGCGGCGACGACGAAGGAGACAACGGCGACGGCAACGGTAACGGTGACGCTTTTTTACCTTCTCTCGAACGGGGATGGCGATGGCAACAATGCCAAATCGAAGGCAGCAGCAGCGGAGGCGCTCGGCGGCACGGCGGGATTTTGCACAGCAGCGGCGTCGGGGTGGGACCTTCTTCCGCCCCTCTTCGCGAATCCAGAACCTCTGCACCTCCTCCAACCTCGCTTCTCTCTCTCTCCGGCCAGATTTGAGCCTCCACCGGCCGAATCTGACCTATTCGGACTCGCTCGCCGGCGGCCTCCCCCGAAGTCTCTCAGTGGGAGGTCGGCCGAGCTCGCGGCCCGATTTCTCTCTCGCTCGCTCTTCGACTTCTCCCCCGAAGTCTCTCAGTGGGATGAATCTCGGAGCTCGTTGTCTCGTGTCGTTCTCCGCGTCCTTTGCCGTTGTCGAGAGAGGCCTATTTATAGGCGAGGGGGAGTCCGGTCGACGGAGGGCTTCAATCGCCGGCCTTCGGCTTGCCGATCGATTTTTCTCGGCTGGACCGGCATCCCATCCGAGCTTATCCAGCGAGGCGTGCTCGGCATTGAAGGCAGCCATTAATGGCGCCCGAGATCCGTCATCTCCGGCGACGTCGGCCTACCCTCCTTGGCCGTAGGCTATCCCTCGCGCGTCGGCGTTGACGCGCGTGAAATACAGAGGCGGAGAAAGGGAGGAGCGAGGAAGAAGAAGAAAGAAGAAGGAAGAAGAAGATGGGGGAAGAAGAAGGTCGCGCGGGGGGCCCGTGCGAGGGAGAGGAAAAAAAAAAAAGAGGGGGGCTGCTTTTTGTTTTTTTTTTTTCTGTTATTTTTTTATTTATTATCTAAAAAAGATAAAATAAAGAAAATAAAAACTTAACCTAAATAAAAATTAAGGCGTCAACAGCTACCTCTCTTTGAAGGTGAGCTCGCAGAGGTTGCATTCAAAGACAACTGATGCCTAAATTTTATCCATGTATGCGTAGCATATTATATTTTATTTGGGACTTATTATTTTATGCAGAAAAAGAGCAATATAACTTTACATATACTAAGACAGATAAGAAGATACCTGGAGTTACTTACAGGGAGTGAGTGAGGTAGGGTGTGAGCCCCGAGTTTTAGCAAGTATCAAAGCGTCATCTTACCTGGTGATATGAGGAGGTTGCTTTTCCAGGACTCGAACCATTCTTCGGTCGCCTGTTTTCGGTCACCTTGACAGGAAATTGCTCCTCCAGGACCCGAACCATTCTTCGGTCGCTTGTTGGAGAAATTAGTGGTTTGTCTCGGACCCGAACCATTCTTCGGTTGTCGTGGCGAGAAATTGCTTCTCCAGGACTCGAACTATTCTTTGGTCGCTTGTTAAAACAATCAATAGTTTGTCTAGGACCTGAACCTTTCTTCAGTCGCCTTGACGGGAGATGCGCCGACCTTTCTCAGGGCTTCTGTTTTGTGAGGGTGTCTGATCTTTGTCAAAAACACTAGTTGGTACCCGACCTTTTTCGGGAGGATGCGCCGACCTTTCTCAGGGCATCTGTTTGTGGGGTGTCTGACCTCAGTCGAGGACACCAGTTGATACCCGACCTTTCTCAGGCGGATGCACCGACCTTTCTCAGAGCATCGATTTGAGAAATACCTTGGATATTTTGTGAAGGTCTCTCACCTCCTGATAGTGGGAATATCGAGGATGGATCTCGCATGATCGTGAAGGTCTCTCACCTCCTGGTAGTTGGAATATCGAGGGCGTGCCCCGCATATTCGTGAAGGTCTCTCACCTCCTGGTAATTGGGAATATCGAGGGCGTACCTGAGATATTCGTGAAGGTCTCTCACCTCCTGGTAATTGGGAATATCGAGGGCGTACCTGAGATATTCGTGAAGGTCTCTCACCTCCTGGTAATGGGAATATCGAGGACGTACCTGAGATATTCGTGAAGGTCTCTCACCTCCTGGTAAAAGGGAATATCGAGGGCGTACCTGAGATATTCGTGAAGGTCTCTCACCTCCTGGTAATGGGAATATCGAGGACGTACCTGAGATATTCGTGAAGGTCTCTCACCTCCTGGTAATGGGAATATCGAGGACGTATCTGAGATATTCGTGAAGGTCTCTCACCTCCTGGTAAAAGGGAATATTGAGGACGTACCTGAGATATTTGTGAAGGTCTCCCACCTTCTAGAAATTGAGAATTTTGAATGTAGCACAAGGCTTACCGGATGGCCGCAAGCACACAGTGTACAAAGTAGAGGAATATTTGGATGAACACAAATATTTAATGATATGATGATGGACCACTCAATTGGTCCAAGTGTAAGAAAGCATACCTGGGTGATCGCAGGCGCATAATGTGGTGGAATACTTGAGTGGCTGCTAGCATTCAATGACATAATTTTGAAGACCACGCGAGCAGGTCGAGTGTCATAGAAAAGGAGTACCTGAACGAGGGTTGATACTCAAAGACAAAGGGATACTTGGACAGTTGCAAATATCAAAACTTTAAAGACAACATGAATAGATCGAATGTCAACAGAGGGAGCACTTGAGTAGCGGCAGACACTCAAAAACGGGGGAATGTTTGGACAATCGCAGATATCAATACTTGGGGACAACTTGAACAAGCTGAGTATCGGTAAGAGGGTGTACCTAGACAGTGGTGGGTACTCAAAGATTATCAAACATAAAGCTTTGGGAGTAAGGATGGAGACATGCTTTTCTGGCGATATCTTTGATCTCTAAAAGTGTGTTCGCTATTTACACAATATGCACACATGTACACAAAGATTGTATATGCTGTAAATTCGAAAATTTTAAATGTGACTTATGCATGATGATCTCGTCAATTTTGTACCATTTGAATTCCACTGGGGAAGATTTTGAAAGACAACTTTCATTTAGAATGTAGATGTCTTGAGCATGCCAGACGAGGGACTTTCAGTTTGAAAGGACTTTTCACTTGCTCTCATGGAAAAGGCTGTTTTATCCTGACCATTGATACAGGATTTATAAGGACCACATTGTCTCACTGTCATCATGTCAACAAGGGTCCGAGTATTCTCACAAATGATACGACTTTACCAATGTGAGAGGTCTTTGTTGGAATTGTGACGAAGGCTTGGTCAATGGCTTATCAAAGGGGACCAATAAGGTCATGGCTTTGTGGGAAGGATGTTGCACGATCATCTCCGGGTTTGCAAGTCAAGAGTCCTGCGAAAAGAGATAGAATAATCTTGCTCGTACTTCTTCGAGTGATGTTTATAAACATATGAAATCCTACGTTAATTGAAGTGCCCCTAGTTTGAAGAGACTTTTACAATGGGACACAATGTAGGCTTGACTTATGTGTAAAAGGGTGAGAGCTGGTGATTGCCTTGACATTTGTCATTGGTCTTTCATCTCACAGTCAGATGAAGGCTCTGTCAATTGAACCACAACAGCAACTTCTCTTGGGAATACAGATGGCTGCATTTTTGTTTGGGGTATCGGCCTTGCTTTTACCTGTGCACACCTTTGCTTTTTTATGTCCATAGTTTTTGCTTTTTTTTTTTTTTTTTTATCTACGGGCATTGACCTTGCTTTTACCAGGTACACTGCTTTTTTATGCCCCTATTTTGCTCTTGTTGCTTGAGAGCTGATCTTGACAAGTTCAAGTAAACGTCTTTGTTAGACTATTGAGCCTTCATCTTTTGCCGGCGCTTCTGATTATGCTGCTCGAGTGGCAGCAGCTTCTGCTTTGCCTCCATGTGAGGGTGAATTTACAGACTCAATTGGGTCGTACAATGGATACAAGTGCGTAAAGAAAGAATTGCTCTTCACGACTCTAGGGCACTTAAATTAACGTGAGTGTTCATATGCAATAAAGACACTCAAGATTGATGCAAGTGCAAGCAAGAGAATTTCTATCCCTTTTCTCACTTCGTGATGCTAACTTGCCTTCAACTTGCCCCAGTGTGAGGTGGTTCTTCGACCCGGGGGGGTTAAGACAGAAATTTGGCCAATGTATGGGGCTCAAAGTGAGCAATGGAATGCCTCCCACTATTTTGGTCATCGTACCATTTGCGAGAGAACTCTTTACCCTGTAGTCATGGAATTTTCTGCACTCATCTCACAAGTGTATAGTTGGGAGGCGTGTGAGGATATGGCTTGCCTTTCATCATTTCGACGCGCCTCATCCAAAGCATGCTCGATCAATCTTGTATTCTTCATTTAGCTGTCTATTCTAATAATCCTTAATGGAATCAGTGATTTAGACAGACAAAATCTTCATGCAGAATTCATCTGGAAATGACATGCAACATTTTGAATATGATGGAGTTTGTACTCTTAAAACAAATGAACGGTTTTTGTTCAAAAAGACCTTGTTGGCAGCTTTAAGGGTTAACATAATGGTGTTTTTAAATTTTGAACATCAAAAGGGTTATTCACAAATGGGTGTCAATGGATTGTTCCTATTGAGTAGGGAAATGACACATGAAGGATCAGCCGGGGTTGAGGATCTGATCGGGCATCTCTGTTTTTGCCCTCAGGACGCCATTTCATTTAGGAGAGCTTATCAAAGTTTGACATGTCTTTCCTTGATTTGTTATTCGTATCTTTAATGGCCAAGTGATCCTGCAATAGACAAAAGGGAACGTGTTAGTCACGAACTCTCTCAGGAGTCGGACAACTGGGAGCGATACAACATTACCCTTCATTGGTTTGCAAATGATTGGATGAACTGAAGTGCGAGTGGGACACGAAGCCCTGCACTTTTCACTCCGATAGGTCACCTGCTCTCTCGTAATTTGCAAGTGCAAGAGAAGCAAAAATTTTTTATTAGTTTTCTTTTCTTTTTTTCTACCAAGCGGCTAACTGCCGCGTCGGGGATTCGAACCCCCAACTTCGGGCCATTTCGCTTCTTCCCGGGTACCACTCGGCTAGAGGTGCCGATGGTGTCCGTAGGGCACTGCCTTTTTATTTAACCGAACCGGCTCTTGGACGACACGTCCTTTTATACCAAGTTAGGTAAATCAATATGAGTCACTTGATTTGCCCAATTTAACCATTAAGCTTATTTCTTGAACCCTATGCTTCCTGTGAATAGGAGAAAATATGTCAAAAGTGAGTTCAAATAGTGGGAGTATTGGAAACGATACCAAATTACCCTTCCCGAGTTTATATTTGCTGACTTCTAGGGATCTCTTAATGTTGATGACAGCCTCTTCGTCTTGACACAGTTTGACATTTCTTTCAATTGGCCTTCCTCATTCGTGGCCATGTATGCATGATCAATGGTCATTGATTCATCTTCAACGCCTCCCTTCTGTGGAATTTTCTTTTTCTAGCAAAAGCATGTGTCTGGAACAAGAAGTGAGGCTTTCAGATTCTAAGATTGTTGACTAAGACAGAAGGTTCCTTCTAACCAGGCTGGTTCCTGAATGACGGGTCCTTTACACTGAGCTGGGCAAAATTGACATGGATTACTCTCACGCGCCTGCCTGGGTAATGTCGATTTGCTCAAGTTATGCCATCGAGTTTGCTACTTGATTTTCGACACTTCCTTAAATGCTGGTGATTATCATTCATTCTTCTTTGTTGGATCATTCAAACGGATTTTTATGATGGTGTAAATAAATCACTCATATATAAAGGTGCATAGGCATTTTCATTCTGATAGAGAAGTGCTTGGCAAGGCCGGACAATGAACATCTTTCGAGGGTAGTACTTTTTTACAGCATCGGAATTAACCGGTTTAGAGAATTCTCGCCCATCCATCTCAGTTAGGATCAAGGCTCCTCCGGGGAGTATCTTCTTTATTACATAAGGACCCTTGTAATTTGGGGCGAACTTGCCTCCGGGTTCTTGAAAGATTGGCAGCGTCTTTCTCAAGACTAGCTCATTTACCTCGAAGTGCTTGGGTCGCACCTTTTGATTGAATGATCGAGCTACCCTCTGCTGGTAACACTGACCATGACAGAGGGCTTTCAGTCGTTTTTCGTCGATCATATTCAGTTGCTCAAGCCTTTGTTGTGTCCATTCTTCCTTGGACAACCCTGCCTGGGATAAAATTCGCAGGGAAGGGATTTCTACTTCTACAGGTAAAACCGCCTCCATGCCGTAAACCGGGGAAAAGGTGTTGCCCGGTGGAAGTTCGAATCGAAGTTCGATATGCTATTAATGCAAAGGGTAACCTCTCATGCCAGTCGCAGTAGTTTTCAGCTGTCTTGGATAGGATTCTCTTGATGTTCTTGTTGGCGGTTTCCACGACTCCATTCATTTGTGGACGATAAGGGGATGAGTTCAGATGTTGGATTTTGAACTCAGAAAACAATTGATCAATCAACTTATTGTTCAGGTTTGACCCATTGTCGGTGACGATAGCTTCCGGTACGCCATAACGGGCGATTATGTCACGTTTGATGAACTTCATAACGTTTCGTGCAGTTACGCTTGCATAGGATGCGGCCTCAATCCATTTTGAGAAGTAGTCGATCACGACCAAAATGAACCGGTGCCCATTTGACGCCTTCGGATTGATTGGGCCAATTACATCGATGCCCCACATTGAGAATGGCCATGGCTCGATAAGCGATGCAATTCAGTTGGAGGGACATTTATCTTGTCCCCGTGAATCTGACAACGATGACAGCTTCTCACATGTTGAGTACAATCACTCTCTAAAGGGAACCAGTAGTAACCCAATCTCATTATTTTTTTGGCCAACATACGTCCATTCATGTGAGGGCCACACACTCCCCCATGTATTTCTTGCATTATTCGTGTGGCTTCATTTGCATCCACATACCTTAGCAGGACTGAGTTATATGATCTTTTGTACAAATTTTCACCGCTAACGAAGAACCTTGAAGCCATTTTCATTAGGTATTTTCGATCGAGGGAGTGCTTTCTTTAGGGAATTCCCGCTTACGGACGTATCTCATGATGTCGTAATACAGGGTTTCCGTCGGGTTCTTCAGTTATAGTCATACAGTGGGCCTGTCTTGTTAGGACTTCAATCTTCAAAGGCTCTACTTCTAACCCTTTCGTTACTTGTAACATAGATGATAGTGTTGCTAGTGCGTCAGCAAACTGGTTATGAATTCTAGGTAGGTATTCAAACGAGACGTCCTGGAATTCCCCTACCAATTCTTCCAAGTAGTCGTGATAAGGCACTAGTTTGGCGTCTCTTGTCTTCCACTCGCCCACAGTCCGGAGGATAATTAAGGCGGAGTCACCGAATACTTTGAGTTTTGACACTTCCATTCCAATAGCTGCTTGTAGGCCGAGGATGCATGCTTCATATTCGGCTATATTGTTGGTGCATGGAAACATCAATTTTGCAGCCACAGGATAATGTTGCCCATTTGGGGATATCAAGACCGCCCCGGTGCTCGAACTCGACAAATTTACAGCTCCGTCAAAGAACATAGTCCATGTGTCCTCTTCTACTGTTGAAATTCGGTTGTCTGGGGAATGATTCTCACGTACTTCTTTAGGGAAATCTGCTAACATATCAGCAATCACCCGACCTTTAACTGATTTTTGCGACATCACCTGGATGTCGAATTATGAGATCAAGATTTGCCATTTGGCCAATTTTCCCACTAAGGCCAGGCAACCGAGCAAATACTTGATTGGGTCACTCTCAGTTACAAGGAATGTTTGGTAATGCAAGGTATACTTGCCGGAGTCTCGTGCAACACCCATACCAATGCAGCGCATGTTTTTTCTGATTTGGAGTAGTTTTGTTCGACGTGGTGAACTTTTTACTCAAATAGTAAATGGCTCGCTCCTTTCCATCATGGGGCCTTTTCGTGCCAACATTGCACCTAGGGATTCCTTTGTTGATGGTAAGGTAGAGGGTCAAAGGGTGCCCTGGAGTCGGGGGTACTAAAACCGGGGGCTTCATTAGGTATTGTTTTAGATTTTCAAACGCCAGTAGGCAGTCGTCATCCCATTTGATTTGTGCATCCTTCCTGAGAAGTTTAAAGAAAGGTTTTGCAGTTTTTAAAAGCTGGGAAATGAATCGCGCAATGTAATTTAATCTTCCTGGGAGGCCCCAGACTTCTTTTACGGTCGAGGGAGAAGACATCTCAAATATCACCTTGGTTTTTGACAGGTCTACTTCTATCCCTTTACAATTTACAATGAACCCAAGTAATTTGTCGGAAGTTGCCCCAAACACACATTTTGCTGGGTTCAAGCGTAACTTGAACTGGCGAAGCCGATCGAATAATTTCTCCAGGGTCTTCACATGGTCTTCTCCATGTCTGGTTTTGGCAATCATGTCATCGACATATACTTCAATTTCTTTGTGCATCATGTCATGAAAAATGGTGACCATGGCACGTTGGTAAGTTGCTCCAGCGTTTTTCAGGCCAAAAGGCATGACTTTATAGTGAAAAGTTGCCCATGGAGTAATGAATGCAGTCTTCTCCTTGTCTTCCTCCTTCATTTTTATTTGGTTGTATCCCGAGAATCCATCCATGAAAGAGAAAAGTTTAAATCCAGCAGTACTATCCACAAGAACGTCTATGTGAGGTAGTGGGAAATCATCCTTTGGGCTTGCTTTGTTCAAATCACGGTAGTCGACACAAATTCGAATTCGACCATCTTTCTTCTTCACCGGTACAATGTTTGCTACCCAACTAGGATATTGCGAGACTTCGAGGACGCCTACTTCTAGGAGCTTCATTACTTCTTCTTCAATCTTTTTTGACAACTCAGGCTTAGTTCTTCTTAGCCGCTGCTTCTTGGGGGCTACATCAGGGTTGGTTGGCAAGCTATGCTCCACGATCATTGGATCGAGGCCTGGCATATCGGCATATGACCATGCGAACACGTCTTGATAGCTCTTTAGGAGGGCAATTAAGCTTGCAACTTCTTCTTTAGGAAGGTTCGCGCCAATTTTTATCTCCCTTGGACCTTCTGTGCTCCCTAAATTGACAATGACGGTGTCTTCAGTAGTAGAGGGCCTTGTTTCTTCGTGGCGCTTCCAATTCCGTTGAATTTCGTCGGAATCATCAAAATCATCATCGAGTCATCGAATTGCTATCATGGCTACTTACGGTGTTGGTCCGGACCGTTCCCATACCCTCGCCTGCCGCTAGATTATTCCTATGTCATAGAGTAGATAGGCTAAGGGAACAAATAAGGTTAGTAGCATGCATGCTTTTTTCTTTTGAAAATGTGATAAATTGTTCTTGAAGATTTAGGATAAGGAAACATGAGGAGACCAGGGCCTCGATTTCTTCTTTCATTTGACGGTGGCTATCATCAACGGGCCGGTTTGGTGTGTCTCATCATGCCCTCAAAATTTTTCAACTTTATTTATTAGTAGACGGATTTACGGGGTGATTTCAAAAATAGTTCCTTAAGTGGAACTGATGTTGAAAACGAAACAAGCCAGACTTTAAAAAATATGTACAGGCTCCCACGTAGGGGAGTATGCAGAGGAATTAAAAAGGATTCTACTCGAGCGGGTCTGCACCCATTTCCCCTGACGATCCTTCGTTGATAGCGCACACGAAGAAGTCTTTATACCGCCGCCACCACGTCTTCCCGTGCTCCCGGCCTTGCGGATTTCAGATCATCCATGCCTTCCCATCCATCGGGACGATGTTGCAATGACGATCATAGAAACTTTGGGGAATTGAATAATTGACATAATAGTCAAATTTACCACTTGATTGGCCCAAAGTGTCCATGATTGCCTCTCCTCTACGCGCTTCCTTAGCGTGCGGCGAACATGGTACGGGTCCGGGTACCACGAAGAGGTGATCCTTGCCAAAGCACAGCCACGGAAGCGGAACGTGAATACCCCAGCATCCAAAAGGTCTGAACCTTGCTTCTTAGGATGGTGCAGTCATCTAGCGAGTGTCCCAATTCCCCCGAATGATAATCACATTGCTTGGATGGATCGTAATCAAGGAAGTACTCGGGAGTAGGATGGCTCAGTTCCCTGCCGATTATCCCCTACTCTAGGAGGATGGGGAAAATAATGGCCATTGATTTAGGAAGAGGTGAATATGGCCGAGTGTTTCTTGAGGATCGGGGTAGCCGAGCCCCTTGCCGATTGTGTCGTAGGGTCTTCTTCATTTACTACCAACTCCTCATTGTGACGAGAGCGGAATGCACGGGTAGCTTGAGCGAAGTTTTCTGTCAAATGGTGTACGAGTCTTGCGTAATTCTTCGACTTGGTGTTGAAGCTGGATAAACGAGAAGTTATCGCCTGTCTCTTCTAACTGCTCCTCCTCAATGGCACCTATGAAAATGTCCCCGAACATAGTGGTCATGTCATGACCCCTCCTTCTTTATAAGTGAGGGCCAAGTTGTGTCTTCCTGGATTATGGGTAATTTTGCGCTTCCGGGGTTGAACCATTTTGAAGTATTCACTTCCTCTTCCTCATGCATCATCTGGCTGGGCTGGGAAAGTTTCCTCAAGACGGGGATATACAAGGCCGACTTTTTCTTTGCTTTTCTATCCAGGGAATATCCTAAACCGATAGTATAAGGTCTCCTCGGGGCTTCAATAGGCCGACGGATGCCCTGGCCTCTCCTACCAAGCCCTTGTCCGGAAGAAAACCGTGTCCAATCATGATTTTTCCTACCATGATTGCAGTGCTTGATATCTCGAGGATGAGGGGCAAAGTCCCTCGAGTTTCGTGTATAGTAGACATGAGCTCGAACGATTGATAGCTGGCTTCGCTTTTGTCACTAGGTTCAACATAAGGGATGGCCGTCTCGTGGTAGATACAGTGATCTTCTTCTCCTCGGACAGTGATCAGTTTTCCTCCAACCACGAACTTTACACTTTGGTGAAGGCTCGAAGGTACTGCTCCTACAACGTGGATCCATGGGCGCCCTAAGAGGAAATTCAACGCAAAGTGGGGATATCCATCACCACGGAACAAAATTTTGAATATGGTTGGGCCAATTTGAATGTCGAGCTCGATCTCTCCCACTGTTTCCTTCTTTGTTCTATCGAATGCTCGAACAGAAGTCTTGGGTACCTGGATCCATGATCTTTCTATTTTAAGGCGACAGAGTGTCGTTAGTGGACATATGTTAAGAGCAGATCCATTGTCAAACAGTACTCGAGCGACGTGAGATGCGTTGCACTTGATCGATATGTAGAGGCCCTTGGTGTGTCCTCTACCCTCCTCGGGAATTTCTTCATCGAAAATGCCATTTGATCCTTTAGAAGGATGGTACCGACAAATTCCTCAAGTTTGTCATGCTCAATCGTTTCGGGGACATGTACTTCACTTAATACTTTCATGAGGGATTTTGGTGCTTGACGGATGTCTGAAGCAATTCCAATGAGAGAGATCTGTGCTGGTGATTTTCGAATCGTTCCATCACATTATATTCGCTGGCCTTAACTACGGCCAAAAACTCCTTGGCTTCTTCGTCGTGACGGGCTTAGCGGATCGAGTATTTGCTTGAGCATAGGTTCGCCGGATCTCGTGACTAAACCAACATCAAGGTCATAAGACCATGGTACCGCATTGTTGTATTCGTATTTGTAAGGGGGGGATCTCGATGACTATAAGCTGTTTTTGTTGTTGATGGTTGAACAATGGCTCCCTTCCTTTCAAAGACGCTCTCAGGTGAGGTGGAATCCTTCTTCTCCTTTTCCGCATTTAGCGCGGCAAATTCTTCCTCCCAGTTGATGAGGACTTGCGATATGGTAGAAACTATGCTGGTGTGGCCAGTGTACACGATTATTTCGGCCTCTATCATTCTTAATACCCTTTCCTCCATTATTGCAAAGGGCGGTATTTCATCACCCGGATAATACCCGGTTTCTACTAGCCCTCAATAGATGTCAACAATATGTGCATTGACATTTCTGATTTGACCGGCTTTTAACCGAATATCATGTTTACTTTGTCGGCATGATCGGGAGCGGATTGCTTTGGACATTTGGCTTTGCGTTTGGAATGAGAAGGCCTTAGTGTCCGGCGGGTTCGGATCCGATGCTTAAGGACGAAACACTCATCGGTTGAATGGCCTACTTCTCCCATGTGATAGTCACATTTTTGGATGGGTCATAGCTGGAGAAGTTTTCAGCGTTGGGTCGTCTTGGCTCAGTTGAAAGGAGGCTCTTGTTTTAGAGGATTGCCAAAACCTGGGAGGGAGATCCAGGAAGCGGAGTAAATTGTCTTCGGTTGTTGTAGCGTTAGGGTGGACGGCTATTAGTCTGTTGTTGGCCTGTGCTTGTCTAAATGGTCGGGAGGTGACCGGTGTTTGCAAAGTGTAGGTGGCATTGACATCAATCAAGGGTTCTTTATCTTTTTCATGTTGAGCCTTGTTGACAGTGTGCTCGGTGAACCAGCCGTCCCTTAAACCTATCTCAATTTGCTCTCCCACTGGAATGAGTTGATTGAATGATTCAGCGATCGTAGTCACCATCAGATTGCGGTATTCATAGGGGAGGGTTTTGATGAACATTTTTCTCAATTCAAAGTCAGTTGGCTCAGGACTGATCTAGGCGGCGAGATTCCTCCATCTAATAGCATATTCTTTGAAAGATTCCTGCTTTTTCTTTTCCGTGCGATCGAGATCCTCACGAGAAGGGGTAATGTCCATTATGAATTTGTACTTGCTTGAGGAATGCCTCACTTGCTTCACTCCATGTCTCGATGAGGTTATGTTCTTTTTGATGTACCACCTCGGGCGGGACCTACCAGCTTGACTGGAACAACTGGATCATTAAAGGTACATTATTAACGTACTGGGTCATTCGAACCAAATACATTTGCAAGTGAGCCCTTGGGCAGGTCGTGCCATCGTACTTCTCAAACTCAGGCATTTTGAATTTTTCTAGCATTTTGACCTTAGAGTAGATGGAAAGGTCCGTTGGAGTAGGATCTTGAAGGCCCCTGCAGTTGTTTTAGCCTCTCTTCAAGTTTCTCAAGGCGTTTGTCATGTTCGAGTCTTAGACAAACCGTTGGGCTTTGCTTTCTCAACTATGATTTGGTGCTTATCATCCTCCAATTCGGGCATGTTATCATCGGTATCTCTTCCTTGATCACCTCGAATAGACGATTGCGGTAACAATACTTTGATTGAGGTTGGGGCTGGAGCCAATTTGCCTTGGATGGAATCTATCTGCTTTGAGAGTTGTTGAAGCACATTGAAGACTGCTTCATTTCACTTTCCATAATCTCAACACGGCTTGGTACATTTTCTTCAGCCATTCTAGCTTTTGAATTTGGCGAATATGACTATGATGTGATTACCCGTAGTACGTAAAGTGGAGAAAACGTAAACGAAGGAAACACATGGAAAACGGCTCATGGCAAGGGTCGAGTCATCCTTATTTATTAACAGGAGATTTATACAATGCCAAAGGGGCTCTTTACACAAGTCAGAACGACCCTAGATATTCACATTATTTACATCAAAAGTCCCGCTGCCCATTTTTTTATGCGATGGGAAGCTCCAATCTTGTGAAGCTGCTTGCTTCTTCGTACTAGCTTCGATACGTGTCTCCTGCTTGTCTCCAAACTCTTTTCAAGAGATTCGATTCGCCCTTGCGGGGTAAGTTTATCAACTACATCGGGGATTACCGGTTGCAGCTCATCGGGAATTACATGGTTGAGGATGTAGAATGTGGATGCATGATGAGCTTTTTCCTGTCCCTTCAACCTTCGGGGTATAACAATCTTTTCAGTGTGACATCTACTCCATGCATTCTGAATTATGCGGATCTCCTCCAAGTAGTTGTAGTCTCAGTACGGGTGAAAAGGATTCGGAACAATCCCGATTTGAGCGGTGGCGGGATTTCTTGGAGGACCCCTGTATTGACGAGCCACCCTATATGGATAATATGAGGTAGCTCCGGAGAGGCCTAGCAATGGGATGGGGTCATAATAATCAAGCGCAAAGCGCACCTCTCCTGCCATGAACCACTTAGCTCGCCATAGGAATGTCTCGGGGACGGGGTTTCTTAATAAGTTAATCCATCGAGAATATTCCTCGTTGGGAGAGTATTTTTCCAAGCTTTGAAACTTTTGCAATGGGTGTTTGAATTCATTGATTTCAAATATTTGCATGAGGTGCCCAAATCCTTTGATATGGGAAAAGAACCACATTTGTAAAATTTCTGGGGCGGCCCTCATGATTTTTTCTTTTTTTTCTTTAAAACGATTAAGGGATAAAAACGTTTCGGCTAAAACCATGTTCACATATCCTGCTCCAAAAATGACTTGATTTATCACCCATGTGATTGAAGGATTTATAGCATTCTTTCGATGGGGAAAGATAATAAATCCAAAGAATGCTAAGAGGAAGATCTTGGCTTTTTGGGTCATTGATTGTTTTTCAAAGCATTCAGTTAAAGATGATAGCGGAAAAGCATTGTTGTTGGCTTGAACAATTTCTCTTACCAAATGACTTTTTAGAAACCGCGATAGACTAACCACAGGGTCAATGCTGATTGGTGGCTTGGCAAGCTCGCTTCCCAGAGGCATTCCTATGGTGAGACTGTACTCTTCTAAAGTCGGAGTCAATTCAAATTTGCCGAACATGAAGGTGGATGCTTCAGGGCACCAGAAATGTGGTAGTGCTTGCATGACCCCAGAGTGGATATTGATTTGGAGCAATGGGAGGAGATGACCGATTTTTGCTTTGACGCACTCTTGGCCGAGCGATCTAACGCTTCCACCATCCGAGAAGCTCTTCCTTTGGGGTAGGAATGAACTGGATATCGAATCTTCCCATCGCATATAAGAAAGGGAAATACACAACCCGACCCTATTTTGCCATGAGCCCGAAAAGACGAGTAAAAGTATATAAATTACTTTTCTTTTAAAGAAAATGGCAAGCACGGGAACATACGAGATGGGACGTGTGGCTCGATTTCTAAGCGAGAAGGTTTGTTGAAATTAAAAGGGTATCCGCTCATCGCAGTCTCGCGTTAGCAGCATATCCTCCTAACCTCGGCTGAGAAATTCGGGGAAAAGAAAGGCAACCTCTACATCGCAGTCTCGCGTTCGAGGTCGTATCTTTCTTAACACCATCCTAGAAATCCTATGGCGGCCCAGGTCCGGCGGCCGAGTTGTGTGTGCCATGTGTAGTGCTAAAAAAGTAAATCATGCACAATAGTTTATAACAGTCTATTTTAACCAAAATTAAAATAAACATTTAGGCTATTGACCTGCATAAAAAAACAAGTTAGTAAAGTGCTTAAACAAAATAAAATGGCCTAAGTCCTCAAAGTTCCCCAGCGGAGTCGCCAAGCTGTCGCGACCTCCTTTTTTCGGCACCCGCAATCGGGTACGAGCGCCTAAGAGGGCTAATGGCTCGGCTAAAATTAGTTATGCCCGGACTCTCCTAAGTCCACCAATTCACGACTTAATGGTCCAAGTTTTTAACCTGTAAGTTAATTTAAAACGGAGTCGCCACTAATCGATTTGAGGTGGGTCGATTAGAAACCCAAAGCAAAGTATCGGGAGAAATACTCGCTCTGCGCAACCGAGAGAAATTAGGATCGGGGACTTGATTACACTAGTTAATCACTAATGCCCTTTCGGTACCTAATCTTGTTTAAAATCTAAGGCTTTTTGGATTTTTGAGGGGTTTTCCATGCATTTTGTGGAGGGAAAACATTTTTGGGTCTTTTTCTTTTTTTTTTTTTGACATAAAAAGCATTTTTTGGATTTTTGATTTTTCTGAAAATATAAATCATTTTGTTTTGGCTTTTTCTGACTTTTTTTGGCTTTTTAGGAAAATATGACATTTTTTTATTTTTTTTATTTTTCGAAAAATAAAATATTTTTTAATATTTTTTAATATTTTTCTAAAATAAATCATTTTTTGATTTTTTTAAAATAAATTATTTATTTTTATTTATTTATTAAAATATTTTTTTTAAAAAAATAAAAGAAAAGCCGACCGGGTCGGGCTCGCGGGTTGGGTCCGACCCGGTCGGCAACCCGCACGCGGACGGGCCCGCGTTGTGGGCCCGACTCAGATTTTTTCATTTTATATATATATATATATATAAAACGACGCCATGGCGGGCGTTTGGGACGCCCGCCCGGCTCGACGACTGGCCCGAATACCGCTCCGCGACCCAACTCCCCGCGAACCCTACCCGGCTCCAACCTGGATCACGACCCGATTCCCGCCGCCCCGAATCTCGCGAAACCCTACCCAGTTCCGAGACCCGAATCCGACTCGACGACCCGGAAAACCGCAAACCCTAGGGTTTGCGACTCCGCTGCGCCGAGGGGGAAACCGAGGTGTTTGGCGGCGACGGCGACGACAAAGGCGACAACGGCAACGGCAACGGTAACGGCGACGCTTTTTTACCTTTTCTCGAACGGGGATGGCGACGGCAACAATGCCAGATTGAAGGCAGCAGCGGCGGAGGCGCTCGGCGGCACGGCGGGATTTCCGGGAGTAGCGGCGTCGGGGTGGGACCTTCTTCCGCCCCTCTTCGCGAATCCAAAACCTCCGCACCTCCTCCGACCTCGCTTCTCTCTCTCTCGGCCAGATCCGAGCCTCCATCGACCGGATCGACCTATTCGGACTCGCTCGCCGGCGGCCCTCCCGAAGTCTCTCGGTGGGAGGTCGGCCGAGCTCGCGCCCGATTTCTCTCTCGCTCGCTCTTCGACTTCTCCCCGAAGTCTCTCGGTGGGATGAATCTCGGAGCTCGCTATCTCGTGTCGTTCTCCGCGTCCTTTGCCGTTGTCGAGAGAGGCCTATTTATAGGCGAGGGGGAGTCCGATCGACGGAGGGCTTCAATCGCCGGCCTTCGGCTTGCCGATCGATTTTTCTCGGCTGGACCGGCATCCCATCCGAGCTTATCTAGCGAGGCGTGCTCAGCATTGAAGGCAGCCATTAATGGCGCCGAGATCTGTCATCTCCGGCGACGTCGGCCTACCCTCCTTGGCCGTAGGCTGTCCCTCGCGCGTCGGCGTTGACGCGCGTGAAATACAGAGGCGGAGAAAGGGAGGAGCGAGGAAGAAGAAGAAAGAAGAAGGAAGAAGAAGATGGGGGAAGAAGAAGGTCACGCGGGGGGCCCTTGCGAGGGATAGGAAAAAAAGGAGGGGGGCTGCTTTTTGTTTTTTTTTTGTTTTTTCTGTTATTTGTTTATTTATTATCTAAAAAAGATAAAATAAAGAAAATAAAAACTTAACCTAAATAACAATTAAGGCGTCAACACTTACCTAATGTTGAATTATTTCATGATCATCATTTTCCAGGAGAGAAACATGTCAAGGCAGCCGTTGGTACAAAAACTCAGGCAAATCATTGGTGATAGGTGGCTGATTGAAATCACCAAAAGTTTCCGAGGTAAGGTATGGATTATGATCCTTTTTAAAGACAATAATTCGAAAGCGCTTCTATGCCTTGATGTTTAGTCATGGGTACAAAGAGCTTGGGTTGCATCGTTACATAACGTTGATGATTGTTTCCGTTGCGTTGAGATGACAATGAATAATTTATTCTGTTCTACAGTATTTTTGGGCGTGAAGCAAGTGATCATAGGACCATAGATGGACTTGAATAAGATTAGGATGCGAGGCGCATGAATAAGACAAGTTTCCATTTTGATGAGTTCACAATACACAGCAGCACGAGCAAATGGTACCAAGAGGAGGCCCATCCAGACTAGACGTTGACACAGCTACGGACTCTTAGATTGGAAAGAGGCTGTTTTGGAATTTCTATGATTTGAACATTTGTGCTTTATTACAATCATAAACTACAGTCTTCTCTTGGTCCCTATGTCACATGACTGTTTGTTTTCAATGGAGTATCGCAACACTTCTTTTGTTGACATGTTAGGGGAATATTTTTATGATCTGTGCAATTACGTAGGAGATAATTACATTTCCTGTTAGCTTAGTTATAGAGGTAGACGGGTCCCATGAGCGTGTTTGTAATTGATAGTCGACCCTATCAATAGGGTAGAAAGTGGAATGATGCACTTTGTTTTGTCAAATCATCTTTGTTTTCGTATTATTAGGTCCTTGCTTTGCCTTTATAGATGCAAAACTCCCACTAGAAGTTTTCCTTCTTTGAAAGGAAACTTATGCTGCTTCTTGGAGGTTCGATTCATGCCAAAGGGTCTTTTATCTACTAGCATTTTATTCTTTATATATTTATTTTTGGTCATATCTTGGTAGGAATTGGTCAAGTTTTAGCCTAGTTTTCAATCTATTGAATTGACAAAAAAGAAAAGGGGTCAAAGATGTGGAAGAAGCCCAAACCAAAGTCCCCGTTTTATTGATAGTTGGGGAGGATTTCTATTTGACTTAGACTTGGCTGCGTTGTTCAATATGTTCATCCAACCTTGGGGCTCAATCATTAGTAATGTGATAGGGTGATAGATATCAAAGGTTTAAAATTGAAATGTAATAACACAAAAAGAATGCCATGTCAGGTGATAGATGTGATAGTTAGAAAATTTGTTACATAAGATGAAAAATAAGAACAAATTTCTTTAAGCATTGAAATGCTGTTTTTAAGGATAATTTCATCTCTCAAAATACTGAACTCGGTGCTACTTATTCTAGACATATTTACTTCTTTTTTGACATGTTTTGATTGTGATTTGGAGATTCTCTGCATAGACAAATAAAGGAGAGCATAAATAAAGCAACAAATCATATTAGATACTACAATTCGACTAAAAAAATCAAACCTGACAAAACCGTCATTAGAAATGGCTTTCGGGTTTTCAAAATTATCGAAATATCAAACAAGATGGCAGATGATAGAAATAGTGTCAGCTTTGCTGTAGACCAAAAGTCAAACATGGTGGACAGAAAATGATGAGAGGGGGCGCCTTACGTTGGGAACTTGGGAAGTGGTCGTGTTTCTTGGCGCCTCCCGTCTCGCTTGAAGTCTTCTCACGGGGATCTTTGAGCAGATGCTGCGACAAAATGAAGTCCGAAGCTTCATCACTGTGTCGAAAGGGCGGCGGATGAATTCGGGACCCATGGGAGGCTGAAGCTCCTGTGCAAATGCCTTCTGCTAGAAAATTAACATGTGGGGGGAAAGCCTCTAAAAGGGGTAAGGGCCTCTGTTGTTGAGAAACTCGTTGAAGTTTCGAGTAGTTAATTTGATACCGACTACATCATGTAAAATTCCTCGCCCTTGCTACTTCTAAGCCTAGCATGTTTGAACTTACAATCATGATGAATTACTTCCTTCTATTGTTTGGTCGAGCATCACCATATGCCAATGCAACTGCTCCATCAAACGACAGACATTGAGGAGGATTCTGAGGACTTCAAAGGGTAAATTTTTATCGGGTGAAGATGGGGTTAAAAACAAAGAAAGAAGCATGTGGTCTAGGGTCCTACTTGGGGACATGGCAGTGATACAATTGAAGATGTTAGTGGCTTGTGAACTGGATCCTCTGTCAGAAGAAGAGGCGATAGGAAATAGCAACTACTATTCTATGCGAGGATCGCTTGAGACATATCAAGAAGTCCAGTTCTTGCGGAAGGATATTTTAATTGACGCATTCTCCCAGTTTGGGCCTATAAATGAACTTGCAACCCAGCTGTTGCAACTAACCTGCATTAAATTAACAGTAATTAATGTCCTTCCGTTTTAAGTAGTTTGATTTTCTTGAAGAGAACAAATTTCTTTCCTTTTTATGGAACTTTTTTTTTAAATCTTTTTGACTTTTCTGGAAAAAAAAAAAATTGCCATAAATATTGCTTTGCTTTGCCAAATCCAAAATCAAAGGTACACATGCGATATATTTGTCAAATTATTGATAAATAAAATGAGTCCCAGGGAACCAATATATTCTTTGTTCTCATTATTGCATCAAAAGAGAATATCGAATATCATTGTAATCACACGAACTTATGAACGGAACATAGTCGAAGTAAAAAAGACAAAAATAATTTACATGAGCTATTTGGAAACAGGAGACATCCATGTAAAAATCCTCTTGCTAGTCTAAAATGCACGAAACTCGATTTTCAGATTAGTGCATTCATTTACACCTTAGTTTATAGTTCCAATAAATTAAGAAGAAATGATAGGCCGGTTATTATTGAGAAATTTGTTTATGAAATTACTTTCGTTACTCTCATTTAGCAAACAACTCGATTTGTTTGTAACGAAATTCTTCATTAGAAGATTATCATAACATTGGAGGACGAACAATCTTACCTCAATTTTGTATATACCGATTTTCTAATTATTCCTTGACTTATCTTTCTCTCTCTCAACCACCGAGGGAAAATAACCAAAAATGTCATAAACTTATTGTTAATGGCCGATTTAATTCTAAACTTTTTTTTAAATTTTTCCAGTGTAATCCTTCTAACCAATTATTGTTGAAAATTATTAATGTGGATATTAACCGTCCTATGTAGTATGACTAATGCTGACATACACAATTTTTATAATTTAAAAAAAAAAATCTTGAATTTTTTCCAGTTTTGGCTAGATTCAGCGAGACCTTGGCTCGGGCGAGGCAACCTTAGGGCTAGTGACTCCAGCTAGCCATCAATAAGTCTCGATGACTAGTGAAGGGAAATTAAAAAAAAAAAAAAAAACACAAAAGGAAATTAAAAAATTGTAATAAAAAAACAAATTTGTAAATATCATCTATACTAATACCAGCCATGCCATGTAAGATAGTAGAGGATGGCCAACGCTAACTAAACTGACACGTTAACGACTTATGACTTAAATTAGCAAGAAGGGCTGCTTTTATAAATCATTAAAAGTTTTATGGCTAAATTAACACGCTTGAAAATTTTATAATTGAATTGACATACGTATAATAGATTTAGGAATTTTTTTTTTTATCGTCTCGAACCACCCACTTTGCTTCTCCCACTTTAATTTTGTCATATAGAAATTGTGTGTTCTCTCCTCATAGCTAACTAGTTAGAAGTCCATGCACACCCAAGGAGGCCAATGATACTAAAGATATTGACACGTAATTAGCAAATAACTAGTTCTAAAGCGATTTAGCCAGAAAAATCTAAAGCACTTGATGCATCGATTAAAGTATTCATTAGAATTTCACTGGTAGCTTTTGTGTAATTTATAACCTAAGTGGCAATCTTGGCCTCTCTTTAATTTTGACGTGTCGTGAATGAGCCCATGCAATAATTCATGCCTGCCAATCGCACGTGTTCAATGCACACCAAAAATATCACATGAGCAAAAATAAATAAATAAGAGAATAAATAAAATACTGTTGATCTCATCTCAATCTCATCCGTCCAAATTTCACCGACCACTGAATTAGGTTCACAAACTCCAGCTAAATCAATGTAATTGCATTTGTACTCACCATGAGCCCAAATTTCAGTACCCCTTAAACAAATTAAATACGGCGATCGAAAAATGCCAGAAAAGGTATCACCAAAATCTCTATCCTATCCTCTTCATTTGGTCTCTAATTAATAATTCTACTATTAAATTTTAAAAAGCCAAAAAATGTGTCACCAAAATGTCTTCTCTATTCTCACCTTTTTGTCTGTAATTAATAATTTTGCCAAATAAACAGAAAAATACCGAAGAAGGTGTTAAGAAAATCTCTATCCGTATCCTCCCTATCTAGTTTGTAATTAATAATTTAACCAATAAATAAAAAAATTTCAAAAAAGATATCACGAAAATCTCTCTCCTTATCCTCTCCGTTGGGCATGTGATTAAAAATTTTACCAAATA
The DNA here is from genome assembly GCA_014182515.1 of Eucalyptus microcorys. NCBI lineage: Eukaryota > Viridiplantae > Streptophyta > Magnoliopsida > Myrtales > Myrtaceae > Eucalyptus > Eucalyptus microcorys. The sequence continues at coordinate 3,232,942 of CM024568.1, read as the reverse complement.
AATAAAAACAATGCCAAAAAAGGTATTACGAAAATCTCTTTCCTATCCTCTTTGTTTGGCCTGTACCTCAGCAATATATAGGAAAAAAATGCAAAAAAAGATAATGACGAATTTTCTGGGTAAGGACAGTTTCAAGGCTTATCTTTTCACACTGGTCAAAACATCTCATCCCTGTGGTCATTACTCATCACCGCCTCTATTTTGCACTTTTCTATTTTATTCATTTGGATAATCTTATTAAGGCGTACTTAATTTGTAATTTTTCAATTTTGGTGTACTAACTTCCATAACATTTAATAATATTTTCTCATTTGTTCCTTGCATCACTCGGCACCTACCAATAGATTCTATTTATTAGAGGATTTTCAAACTTCCAAAGGTCCAATTAATTTCGCGCACGAGTTCAATTAATTCTAGGAATGAGCAATCATCGCGTTCTCATGCTTAAGGTGTACTTAATATGTAGATTTTTCCATTACAATGCACTAACTACATATAACCAGAAACGATTTTTTATTGCTTTATTGCTTATTATCACTCTACCCCTTGCCAATAGAATCTTTGTTTATGATGGGATATCCGAACTTCGAAGGTTCAATTTATCCTCCCCGCTCGCATTATCGTATTCTTTTGCATAAATATTTTACCTTTTATCTTTCATCGATAAATTTTACACCGATCATTAACCGGATCTTGTTAACTGATGCTTTTTAGGGGTTTTCATTAATTATACATAGTAAAAACGTATTTTCACGTTTAGTGTCCTAATCATGCATCCCAAAAGGAAGATGATATTTTGAAAATGATAAATTCATGTATTTTGATGATTAACAAGCATTCCCTGAACATTTGTCGACAAAATGCCAATATTTACTTCAAGTAGAACATTTTATATTGAATTATTTAATTATATCCAGGGAAAATGGGAACCAAGAGCGGTTCCTTTGCCTCTTCTATAAAATCCTTCTCTTGCAACTCAAATCCCTTTCTGTATCTTCCTCAAGCAAAAACCCTAATCTCATTCAACTCCGCCATCCGCGGCCACTCACTCCATCGACCCTTGTCTCGCTCAGACGCAGGCCCACCTCTGCTTCTCTGCTTTCCTCGTTCGCTTCGTGTCCTTGTCTGATTCCTGTATCTGGAAAAATCGTGTACGTGTCCTTCATCTTTGCTTTGATCTGGGTGTTCCTTGAAGCCAACGTAAAACAAACGCATGCTTTTGTTGCTTAACATTAGATCATCGACTTTCTCGTGTTCTGTCGCTCTCTTTGTTTTCAAAACCCTTTTTCCTTCATTCGATCTAGCGTTGGTGTTTAGTCAGGGTGACTAACAAGTCTCTTTTTCTGCAATTGTCACTTCATTGACTGAAGCCTTCGGATCTTCACTCGTTCTACCGTTTTATTTATTTTGAATCGATTCGTTATTTTATTTTAATGCACTTTTTTGGGACGTACCAGCTTCGGTCAAAGATGTCCGACTCCATGCATCAACGCCAGTCACCGACTGTACACGACGTCGCTCCTGATGCGGTCAAGCAGGAATTCAACTATCCCGCGATCGATCTCAACCGTCCAGATCTCAACGATCCGAGGGAAGATCAGGATCCTGATTCGTCTGACTCCGATTGCTGGGGCGTTGTCTCCGTCGATCAATCTGGCTTAGCTCTGGTGCCATTCATCAGCAGCGGGTTGACCAAACTCAGCCAAGAAGACATGGTCTACCGCTTTCTCCAGGAGAAATTCATCCGGTGGCTAGGTGAACTTGAGGCGCAAGTTACCGTGGTGGCAATCCACCAGAACTGCCACTCCAGCGTCTCCGCCAAAGCACGGGCCCAAGCGTTTCAAGATTGCTTGCAGGCAGTGCGGAAGAAAGGCAACAGCAGCGACGCCAACGTGAGGTACGCAAGGTATGCAAGCTCGAGAGAAGGGGTCTCCGAGATCTTCTCCGATGGCTTTGGCTTTAGGGAGAAGCCTCAGAACAGTGGCCTGTGTGGTTGTAGACTTTATTTTGTTCCTGAATCTCGTCTTCTAGAGAGGTACGAAATTCCTTCTTCTTTTTTTTCACTCTGAATTGCGTAAATAATTAAGAGATGCTGTTTGAAAAGTGGGAATGATCAAGAAGATATGTCAATGCATATGTTGTCATGTTGTTTCTAGACTTGTCATTATATCTTGCATGTGATGATATTGGTCTTGGATAATTTATCAGTAACACTTTGGCAGCGTTAGATTCACTCTATTAATTACATAGATAATCAATAGCTTATCACAAAGATATGTTGATTTAGTGTGTTTCTTTTTTAATGTATGATCGGTTAAATCTAGTAGAAAGGTGTATATTTAATCTATGACTGGCAGCGTTAAATCTGACCTGTAAATTGAATAAATGATCGAGATATACTATTTAGAAAAGGGGTTCCATTACAAAGATATGTCAATTTAGCGCATAATTATATTTCCTTTTTAATCTATGATCAGGAGTATGTTTTGCGAGCATGTTGTTTGACCTATATTTGAATGAGAATGTCGTGTCGTCCAGCGGAGCCTAGAAGAAGGTGACTCGCGTAGATAGTTGACTCCTTTTCAATAGAAAGAAATAGCCAAACCAACCCAACTAGTTGGTCAATCTCAGAGATCTTATCGGCTGAAAGTCATGTTAACAAATTGTGTATGTGATCATCATGGTCTTAGAGAGTCTCTTGGTAATGCTAGGTAGTATTAAGGATTGCCCCAATGGATCACGATAGCCTCCGGGATGTGTTGCTTTGCCAAGTCATATGGAGGAAACTGGAACTTGTCAATTTTGGCTCGGACCAATCTTATCCCAGCTTAGGACAGTATAATTTGGGCATCAACAACTTGTCATCTCCAACAAGATACATTGCTTGGAGCACCCACATAAACGCTTATGTGTTGCCAAAGCACGTTATTAGCTTTAGGGCCCTTCGTTATTTGAGAGTTAATCAAATTGTTCTTTCTCGTTCCTTCTTTTGCATTGACCATATATGTGTGTTTGACTTTGTCTATTCTATCAATTAGTGTGATCATTTGTGAAAACCTATATGGAATAGGGTTGTTGAGAAATTTGGAAGAGTCGCGGAAATTGACTTCTCCTCTGATGCCATTTCAAATGTTGCCTTTGGACTTCTCGAGGTTGCTTCCATCTAAAGTCGGTTTGATCTATAAATATTATAAGGACCAAGTAAGTGCCACATCAACATTGTCACTACTTAGTTCTTATCTTTCAAACTTTGTTTTCAACTTACCTCTAATGTTGAAATTTTTTTAAAACATGATCATCATTTTCTAGGGGGAAAGATTCGAAGCATGTGCTGGTACAAAAAGCCCGGCAAATTATAGGAGATAGCTTGGGGATTGAACTCATAAAAAATATTGGAACTAAGGTGTGGATTGTGATCTACGTGAATTGCCTACTATGTCGTGTGGACATGTGATTTTGATTGAGTGACCGCCTTGTTATGAACTAATTACTTTGGGGAATTGTGAACTTATCCTTTGCAGGTGAGGAAAACGACAAATGAATCTGGTTTGGACTTGAGCGATCAGATAGTTTTATCAGAGGGCAAATATCAACAGGTTTGGCATCTCCGCTGGTGTAGAATTTTCAGCCTGCCCCTTCTTTCTTCTAACATCGTTTGGTTTCTCTGCTCCTGTAGAAAGCAAAGGCCCCGCCCCATATTTTTCCCCCATTCCTTCGTGCGCTGCTCTTTTCTCCCGAGGATGCTGACGGTGACCCAAAATAAAAAGGGAACAAAGAAAGCAAAGCAAAGCATTCGGGGGGGAGCAGGCGAGGAGGGTGAGCGACGTTCGCTCGCACGAGAAGGAGGATAGATCTTTTGTTTCTTTTTGAGACAAAAATCGCAAAGAGGGGGGAGGAACGAAGGATTTTCACTTGGAGAGAGTGGTTGTTGCCGAGAGAAACTGGAGATAAATGAGAGGATCAGAAAAGTTGGTGAGAGTAGAACATTCTTCCACCGCCTGGAACTTTCACTGAAGAGGGAGAGCTTGAAGGAAATACAAGGAAAGACATTCGCATGAGAAGGGGAGAGAGAGGTTCGGCCATTGTTGCTCATAGAAGGAGGAGGGACGTCGTCGGCTTTTTGGAGAAGACGGCCATTGAAGAGGCGAGCCGCAGAGGCTTGGCGTGAGCGTGAGGTGTGCTCCACCGAGAGGAAGAAGCAGAAGGTGTCGAGTGGGCTCGACGTTCTGAGATCGAGAACCCAGAAGGCTCACCAGCAAGAGACAAAGCTAAGGAGGCCGTTCGCGTTTGCCATGTCCGCTGCAGTCTCGTCCCCCAACCAGGTAATGCCCCGAACGACTTATTTTCCTCTTCTTCATTGAAGCGTAAAGTGTTGAAATCGGATGGTAAATTTTTGATCGAAAGGAGTGAAACTTCAGCTTTGTGTGACAGATAATGGCAATCTAGAGCTATGTGTAGCATGTTCAGGCCGAGGATCGCCTTAAAATCTAGTTCGGATTTCACTTTTTGAGCCGCATAACATTGTTCGACAAAATGCCTGAAAGAAAACCGAAGAGCAATTTGTTTAAACTCAAAGTCGATCCATGTTTGAGTCCTTATTTGTTGATTCACGTCTGATATACTCGTTTTCTTTGTGTTTTTTGTCGGTATCGTGTTATATGTTTCAACCGTTGACGTCGGCCGCGCACACTCCTCTTTCACCGGGGACCCCTCCCGCACCAGCGAAGTTGGCAGTTCGAAGACATGCTAGTTAGCCAATCTCACTTCATTATAATATATTTTTTTGCTTGATTATTTTGCCGGAGTTACTTCTGTTAAGAGTGCGGGTTCAGTAGGATGGTTTTGCAATAGATGGAGTGGGCGGCCGGAGTTGGTCACCGTCGGTCGGAATAGATGACAGGTGGGTGAAGATAGTTCGGCGGTGATCCAAGTTCCGGTGATAAGCTCGTCGGTATTTGTTCCGTTAAAAAAGATTTAAAAAAAAAAAAAAAAAATCATCGCTAAAGGAGGTTGCTGGAGAAGAAGGCTTCGGGGAAGAATGACTGGAGGTTGAAGGAGATAGGCGGAAAATTACAAAATAGGAAAAAGACAAGAGAGACAAGAAAAAGAAATCAGAAAATCAGAAAAAATTCCAAAAAATAATAATAACAAAGCATTAAAAAATTGGTTTTAATCCGACTCACGTCGAATCCAGGTAGGCTGGGTAGGGTCAATAGACTGGATCGGGTAAACCCGGTCCACACCCGTTTTCCCGAATATAATGATATATTTTTAAAATTAAATTAGAATATTAAAAGAATTCAAAAATCAGAAAATTCGGAAAATCGTTAAAAAATTTATTTGTGAGGAATGCCATACTTAGTTTCTAGAAATTCATGCTCTTGAGTTTCTTGCCTAGTTCTATTGCAATCTTGAATGTTGAGTGGTTGGCATTCGGAAGGATAGTTAGCGGCGGCTATTAATGTGGCAGTGGTGTTTGTCAACGATGGACATCGATGGATGGTGATCCAATGATTAGAAGTTGTTGGGGACGGCCGTATTGGTTGACCGTGAGTATAGTTTTTTCACGCTCTGGCGGGGCAACCTTCGGCTCGTGCTCCGTTTGGCTAGAGGAATTGACGGAAAAAGAGCCCATAATGGGCGTAGCCATCCTATAACATTAGTGAGAGTCGGGCCAAATTTTCTTAAGGGGCTTGTATGCATCCTTAGAGTTTTAGGCTTGATTGGGTTTTGGGTTGCTCGGGCTTCATTTAGTTTAGGCTGGGCTTGCCTAAATGAAGAGTAAATGGGCTAGTGTTTCCGATCGGGGCTTGATTTTAAGCCTGACCAAGTTGGGGCTTTGTGACCTAGATCGATACCCGGGTTGGTTGCGACCCAGACCGGTTCCAGAGATCCAACCCAAAACCCGATTTTCGTATTTAAAAACTCCTATTTAAAAAAAATATTATTAAAATTATATTTATATGAAATTTTTTAAAAAAAATAAAAAAATTTCAGAAAATTTTATTTATTTATTTTCTAAAAGTTAGGAAGAAGCTTAAAAATCATTCTTTCAGCTGTTTTCTCTTAAAATGTGTGAAAATCCTTGATAAAAAAATTGTGTTTAAAATTAAACAAGCTGTTAAGGCTTTATACTAGGGTTTAAGTGTTTTTATGGACAAATGCTAGGTTGTCGTTTGCGCATTTCCAATTAGACTATTATGTGATTGCGCACTTTTGATATGTTAATTATGGTTTCTCTTTGGCTTAGTTAGAATTGGTATTAATTCTTATTTCTTAGCGTCAGATTCTTGCCGTGCCTTACAATTTGTTTAATGTTTCATTGATTGTTGATTGTTAATTTAATGATTGGGCAACAGCATTATTGCCTCACATGTTGGTGGATAGGTTTAAAATCTACTCAAGCTGCTGCTTAACAAAGATCTTCTTAAAATGAACACGATTAGATATTGAAATGGCACTTTGTTAATTAATTAGTATAATCAAGTACCCGATCCTAGATCTCTAGTTGCATAGGAAGTGAGGTATATTCACATGCCTCACTTGGTTTCTAACGATTCCAATAGGTTAGTGGTGGCTCCTCACCAATTGAAGTCTAACAGTGAATACTCCAATGATGCGTGAGATATGGGCTTGAGAGAGTTTGTACCTAATCAAGAGCCATAGGCCTGCCTTTTAGGCAATATCTCTAAACCTATGTGAGAAAAGGTAGGCCACAACACAAGTCCATATGTGAGTATTTTCAATTTAGTCCTCCCTCTCAATTCTATGACTTTTCAATTGAATCAAGCCATTACCACCAATATTTTAGCTCCATATAATGCTCATTACATTCTTTCTTTTTCATTTCAAGTTCTCCAATTTGACACGTTCTGGTTATAAACTTGTCTTTCTTTAAGTTTAAGATCTACAATGCATTCCTTGCTTCTCTTCTGAATGGAATCCGGCTGCCCTCCTTTAGATTCAAGCTCTTGAGAGCATTTTGTGATTGATTTTTGCATCAGATCGTGTTGTTGTTGTTTTTTTTTTTTTTTGGGACTCAAGTGCCTTGGCGCATTCAAGAGTTGAGGTTTGAATGAAAGAAAACTCTTACTCTTATGAACGAAGTTGCTCTCCATGCTGTGTGATATCAATTTGGATGAACTCTAACTGTCTCTTTTTAGATGCGACTTCAAGATTTTGGTCATTAATAGATTTTTGGACAACATTGAATTCCCCATTTTTCAACTCAAGAGCTTTGGCAACCTCTTCTGGTTTTGCCTGGTCCGAAACAAGATTTTGTTTCTTTAACTCAGTTTCATCTTTACACTACTTCACCTACTTCATCATATTTTCTAATTCACCTTCCTTGGATTTAAGCTTTTTGGAAAGCTTTGCAATAAATGTTTCAATGGACCCCAATTCCCTACCTTTCAAAGCAAGTGTCGTCAACTACTCATTGATCAATTGGTTGATTTCCTCAAACTCGTTTTTTTTTTTTTTTTTTTTTTTTTTTTGGGATTTGAATATTTTGTCGGCCTCTTTGATCATCATAGTGATGCAATGGAGTCGACTCTTTTTAGATTTAAGCTCCTTGGAGCAATGTTCGATGGATTTATGGATTCCCTGAGTTCCTCCATCTTCGCTTTAAATTCAACTGGACAGTCTTTTATCGCATCTTTGAGAGTCTTTCCTTTCATGGCAACTTTCTCATCGAACTCTTTGATCACATGATCCACAGCCCTCAGCCTCTTTTCACTCTTCGTGCCCCTTGAAATTATGGTTGAGTAGACCATGCAACCCATTTAATTTCTCTTTTAATTTCAAACGCCTCCTTGTCAAAAGAATGCTTCATTGAATCCAATTTCTTTGCTTTTGCATTGACTTCCCAAGCATTTTCCTTGAGTCAAACTTTGCACCAACCCAAATGTCTTCTCTTTCAAGTCCAATTTCTATCACGGCATCTCCACCTCCTTCTTCGAATCATAAACCCTACGACATTCCTCAGTCGCTTGCATCAGAGAGCATGATCTCTTTTCCTTGTCCTTGATCAATGAGTTATAATGGCTAAGTGCATCTTGCTTCAAAACTAATACAATCTCTTTCTTCCATGTTCATTCCTTGCATTCCTTAAGTCACATCTCCATTAACCTCATGTCCATCCTCTTCCTCTAGACCTCCTCCTCCGCTCCTCGATCCTCTACCATGCTGATCGCAACCCATCCTCTCACAACACGAAGTTGCTAGGTAGCTTCAAGGTGTGCGAGCAAGTGCAATCACAGGCGTCCTTGGTCCTCTTGTTCACGCTCCAGTGGAAGGACCTAGAGGAGTGCTTCGATGGCATTCGGAGGTTGCTCAAGTGTTGTGCTGATGAGCTTGATGAGGGTGAGAGGTTGCTTGTGGAGCGAGCTTGTGACGTCACGCCGCGGGAGGATTGACTATGGTTGGCGTGGCAGAGGGTCGAGGAGTGTGAGGAGAAGGTTTAGAGAAAGATGGACCTGAGGTTAGTGGAGATGCATGCAGCTTGAGGAATGCAGGGAAGAACATAGAAGAAGGAAGGTGAATTGGTTTTGAAACAAGGAGAATGAGTTGTGCTCTTTGATGCAAGTGACTAAGGAATATTGTAGGGATTATGGTTTGAAGGAGAAGCTAGAGGTACTACAATAGGAATTGGACTTAAAAGGAGAGAAAGTTGGGTCATTGCAAAGTTTGCTCAAGGATAATGCCCGAGAAGTGGATTCGAAAGCAGATAAGTTGGGTTCGATGAAGCGTTCTCATGTCAAGGCAGTTGAAATCAAAAGAGAAGAATTTAAAGGGGTGCATAGTCTGCTCGACCATGGTTTGGAGGAGTGTGAAGAGTGAGAAGAGACCGAGGGTTATGGAGTGCATTATCAAAGGGTGCGATGAGGAGATCGCCATGAAAGCGCAAAGGATTATAGTCTCTGGAAGATAAGATAAATGACTATCAAGTTGATTTCTAAGTGAAAGAAACTCGGGGGAATCCGTAAATCCATCAAAGATTGCTCCAGGAAGCTCAAATCTAAAGAAAGTCAACTCCATTCCATCAATTTATCGATCGAACAGCATAGATAGGAGCTCAGATCCAAAAAAAAAACAAAAAAAGGAGAATGAGAAAATCAACAAGTTGATAATGAGCAGTTGACGACACTTGCTTTGAAAGATAGGGAACTAGGGTCCGTTAAAACATCTATTGCAAAGTTCACCAAAGAGCTTAAATCCAAGGAAGGTAAACTGGAAAATACGATGAAGTTGGTAAAGCGGTGCAAAGAGGAAACTAAGTCAAATAAGGAAAATCTTATCTTGGTCCAAGTAGAATTAGAATAGGTTCTCAAAGCTCTTAAGTTGAAAAATAGTGAATTCAAAACTGTCCAAGCATCTACAAATACTGAAATCTTGAACTTGCATCTAAAATGAGACAGTTAAATTCCATTCAAATTGATATTACATAGAGTGCGGAGCAACTTTGTTTGAAGGAGCAAGAGTTTGCTTTCGTTCGACTCTCAACTCTTGAATGTGCCATGGCCCTTGAGTCCAAAAAGAAACAATGCAATTTGATGCAAAAATCCATCACAAAATGCTCGCAAGAGCTTGAATCTAAAAAAGGGCAAGTGGGTTCCATTCACAAGAGAAGTAGGGATGCTTAGCAGATCTTCAACTTAAAGAAAAGCAAGTTTATAAGCTTGATGTGTCAATTAGAGAACACTCTCAGCTAGTTTAAATTGAAAGGAAAGAATGTAATGAGCAATATATGAAGCTAGAATTGTGGGCGACAATGGCTTGATTCAATTGAAAAGTCAAGTAAGAAGCGCTTCAGGAAAATGGAGTTGAGAGAGAGGACTAGTAGCCATTTTGGGGTGATGGGTGCAAAATTGGAAATACCCATATGCAAGTGTTCTACCTTCATGTCTAAATGCTCGATCCACAACTGCTTTCAATGGAAAGAAAATGTAGTTCATATATCAACATTTTCATGAGCTCAACAGAGGGTGCCTAAGGTGCTGGAAATAATTCAAATAGCAACTAATGTCGCAAAGTTGGTGTTAAATGCCATGGAAGGGTTTTACCCCCAGGATTCAAGGAATAGAGATGGGTACTAGATATTGGGGTGATTAGAAGGAATCGTGGGTTACTAGATATTGCAATTATTTGAAGAAATTGTAATTTCCCGTTGGAGAATTTCTTACGATCTTCAATGGAGATTAAGCCTCAGCAGAGGGGAGTTGCAGTGCAACTAGCTGTTGAATTGGAAGGGAAGCCGAAATTTTCACCATCACTAGAGCATTCTTTGGAGTTCTTGGGTTTTTTTAAGCTTTTGAGGCCTATGTAGCTTCTGCCTTCAATCAAATGAAATTTATGCTTGTCAATTCTGTGTCACGGTTCCGAATAGCATTGGAATTGCAACAGGTGCTTGGTTCTTCATCAGTGCTGCCTAATAAATGGAGATGTAGGTATTGACTTGGGATGTCAAATGTGGTCATCAGTTATTGTTAGCACCTAAATTTTACCATTTTTATTTGGGAGATGGGAACAGTCATGGCAACTTCATCGCAATGGACCGACCGTGTTCATATGACGCCTATTTTAAATTAGAAATCTGCCCGAAATCGGTGACGACTCGGTCGTCTCCAAAGATCTCTATAAAAAGGACGATACCATATGAAAACTTCACCTTCTTCATTTACCAAACCAAGCACGTTGTGTCTAGAGAGAGAGAGAGAGAGAGAGAGAGAGAGAGAGAGAGCAGATTGGTCAAGATCTGATATGGTGGTCTGGTCTGTACTTATTCCGCTCACTCGTCTTGATTTTCTCGTGTTTGGTTTATTTCCTCGTTTTGTTTGGTTTGCGGTTCCTACATCGATAGTTGTCTCCTCTTCGCCCTCTTCTTTTTAAACTTCCGTTCTTCTTTCGCGGGCTGATATCTCTTTGCCATTCTGTCATTCATATCCAGAGGACGGTAGTGATTAATCTCATGACGGGTGACCAGGGACGCAAGGCAAAGGCACGCGAGATTGCAACAAGCGCAGCAGATGGTAATGATTCCTAGAACACGTTTTGTGCACATCTATAAAGGCTAAACATAGTTTTCTGATTAGTACTATCAATCACCCTCATCTCCAGATCGTTCATATCATCTTATTGATCATTTCATGCCCTGTACTACCAAAAATGAAAAGAAGGATTAGTTGTACACAAATGTTATCGGGATGATTTCGCGCATTAACCATCAATATCTTTTATATTTATTTCTGTCATTGAAACAGCAGTGAAGTTCACCGCCTTTGTTGGAGAGCGTGGAGATTGGCTGAAGGTGATCACTGAGGAGATCGACGCGGTGACGGTCATCGACAGGATACAAAGGAAAGCTCGGCTGCGGGATGCAAAGTTGATCAGCGTTGAGTAGTACATCTGTTGCTCGTGTGGTTTAAGTGTGTATTCTTCTAGCTTTTGTTCATGGGCGTTACGGAATCTCAGTTCATGTGTTTTCTCACTTTTAGCTTCTTATTTTTATATTCGGGGGGTTTGGCGTTGTGTTGGGTTGCTTGCTTGCTTCATATCAGTGTCTTGTACAAACATTTCAATGAGAATTACTATGTATATATTTCCTTTATTATACCTTCTCTCTGTCTCTCTCTCTCTGTCTCTCTCTCTCTCTCTCTCTCTCTCTCTCTATGTAATTATCTAGATTGGAAAATACGAGATGATAAGATTCTGAGCCTTGAGTTTGAACTGATGCAAGATAGTTTATGCAATATCCGTGGCTCTCTTCTTTCTCTAGCTTGTTCTTTAGAGGGTAGGTAATCTTTCAAAGGTTTGTGACATGAGAAGATCCATTGATCAAGACTTACATCCCTGAATATAGTTTTCAATTACATGGGCACCATCGTTAGGATGAACAAAATAAGTTTAACATTTCAACACTATTACAGTATTCTAATCTCTCTTTCCTTTGAAAAAGATACTTGTAAATGGACACTATTTATCTTTTTATTATAAGAAAAATGCAGCAGGATATTCTATATGAGATAATTACTTAAGATACGTTGAATAAATGAAGCAGGTCATGCTCTAAGCATACGTTGAATAAATGAACTTGTTTTTCCATGGACAAGTCTTAATCTAGTAATTAGTTATTATCAAGTCTCAATCCGTATCCACTAATCTTCTATTAATGAAGCTACTTACGAATTAAACAACAACAATCATGGCATGTTCAATGACTGAGTCAAGCGAAACTCGTTCGTCCGATCAGTGAAATTTGCCTTGGAATCAATCTACTTTCACACGTTGTCGCCTCTTTTTTTCTCCACAAGCATGCATGGTGCGCGGTTAGCTGAGCTAGTTTATTGCTGGCACAGGAGTTATGTGGCTCTTTAAGAGTGGTTAAGACGACGCAATCTCTTCTTACATAGGTCAACCCTTGACACAACTTAGTTCTCAAAAAACATTTTTTAACGAGTACTTAATGTATAAGCAACTAGATATTTTCGATAAATTACTTATTACGCATGCTCAGTAATATTAAGTTTAAGTACTTAGTTTATATGATCATTTTGCGTTTAATTTATTGATTTAAATTAACAGATTGAACATAGATCATAATAAACAGGTTTAGCCACCATGGAAGGAGTGGCAGTTAAGAACTGAGTAGGGCTTGCCTTGCTGCGCAATCCAACGCTTGGGGCTTTGGCACAATTAACAACAATATAATTCTTTAATTACATTTGTTTTATTACTCATGTTCTTGCGATCAAGAATAAATAACTCCGCCACAACCTTTGTGGTAGTTTTCCATGCTTAGATGTAAGTTCAAACCTATTCAATGTAGGCAACTTAGACGTGGTAATTATGTATTTACTTGATAATTGATGCATAAATCTTTTTTATATAACTAGCTCGCTTGTTGTCTTATTTCATTTTCAACCCACGAATTGTTTTTACTTGACATGACTATATTGTATTATGTTTTGTAAAGGAATACATAAAAAAATCGTCCTCTTTTTCCATCTTCATTTTTCTCTATGTAGGAAAAATGAAAGCTATTGAGAAAAGATCCAATTGGATTCATGCATGAAGTGTCAACTCTTGAAATCATTGCTTACGTGGCTTTTAATAAGTTGGTTGAATTCATTCCTTGAGAGATATTCACCAAGCAACAACACACATTGGGATTGGGTCACTAACTAACTATCGCTCTAATACCATTAGTTAGGAGTAGGCAAAGAAAACCCGTTATCTTCACTTGAGGAGATTGTCAAAAGAGTGCTTAAGTATAAGTCCGTCAACATATTCAATTAGACTCTCTTTGTGACAGCTCGAATTTTTGATTCTGTTTTCGATTGAATAAGTTGGGCTTTTCATCGATGAGCCTATAGTTCTTTTCTCCGAGCTGATTACTCACGAGATAACTAGTCTATCAGGTGAAGCTGTTAAGGGATTTTAACACAATAGACTTGAGAATTTGACCAGAAATCATCGACTGCTCAACCGTGCTAATCTGCAAGGGTCAATACGGCACTGTCAAAATCGATTACAGGTCGGAGATAGGTCAGTTCGACTGAGGTATATGATTAAAGTGTGGGTGATTCCACCTAATTACAAAATTCTCATCGAATGGCACTAGACTGATTTTTCTATCATTTATGTACCTTGTGTCCATATTTGAAACCTCGAGATTTTCACGACAACCAAGAGTCGCCAATGAGTTGAAAATGCACAATGTGGCTCGAAAATAATCGACCATGGGTCAATTGCACTAAAAATTCTCAAAAGCTACCCAGTAGGTTACGTCAGGCTAAAATCACGCCTGGTTAAAATTAACCGCGAATTTAAACCCAATTTCAGAAATTGAAAGTTCTGTCATGTCACGATTCATTTTAGGAACGTTGACTCATCCCGTGAAAAAACCCGAGATTTAATCAAAAATTCAAAGTTGGGCTATTTTGGACCGGGAAAATTAGAAAGCCGTTTTTGGGTGAATTTTTGGGGTTCAAGTTGGTTCAATTGATGAGGAAAAATCATGGGATGGATGTGACATCCTGAAATTTGCAATTCTGTTTCAATTAAATAAATCAGGCCTTTTATTGACGCGCCGATACTGCTATTCTCCGAGCTGATCACTCTAAGGATAACTAGACTATTTGGGGAAGTCATTAAAGAATTTTAATGTAATAGACTTGAGAATTCAACCAGAATTCGACTGCTCAACCGTGCTCATCTGCAGAGATCATTACGGCACAGTTAAAAGTCGACTAGAGATCAGAGATAGGTCGGTTCGACTAAGATGTGTGGTTAAACATGGGTGATTCCACCAAATTGAAAAATTCTCGACGATCGATACTAGAATAATTTTTCTATTATTTTGGTACCCTATGTCCGTATTTGAATCCTTGAGATTTTTACGATCACCGAGAGTCGTCAATATGTCGAAGAGGTTCATTGTGGCTCGAAGAATATCGATCAGGAGTCATTTGCACTAAAAATTTCTGAAAGGTACCCGGTAGCCTAGGTCATGCTAAAATCGCACCAAATTGAAATTAACCGCGAATTTGAATCCGATTTCAGAAATTGAAAGTTCTATCATGTCACGATTCATTTTAAGAACGTTGACTCAGTCTCCAAAGATTTTTTTGCAAAACGAGATTTTGGTGGAAAAAGTTGTTATAGGGCCGTTTTCGACTGGGAAATTCAGAGGACCATTTTTTATCGCGAAATTAGGATGCAAATAGGTTCTATTGGTGAGGAAAAATATCAATTTGATCGAGGACTCGATGATAGAATTTATAGAAGCCAAAATGAGTTGATTGGAAATTGAACCAATTCCAACCAAAATTCGTATGCCCCTTGGACCCAACAATTGGACCATTTCAAGGCTTCTAGAAGAAGACTAGGCTATTGGAAAATGTGCTGAGGAAGCTAGCTACATGGTGGGACACACTAAAGGGGACAAAGAGATGAGAGAGCGACCTTGGTGGCCCCCTCCTTAGCCAACCGGTCCCCTCTCCCTTCCTTTCTCCCTTTCATCATCGAGCCTCCATCTTCTAGCAACTTGAAGACCTCAAAGCAAACCCATAAACCAAGCCTCCTTCCTCCCCCGGCCGTCGAGCATCCCGCCGAGTCGCCGAGTGTCGTCGCTACCACCGCGAGCTGCGTGAGCACCCGTGTCCCAGCTGCGACGTCCAGCTCTCTCCGTCAATGTGCCACTCAATTTGAAGTCCCTTAAAGCCACGTTGAGCTCAACTGGAACCCATCCAAGCCACCTTCACCGCCGTGAAGCTCCGCCACAGCCAGCCTGGACCCACGCCTGCCTCCGTCACCCATCTCAACTCGTTTTCGCCTCAGACAGCCACCATCCAGCCTCCTTCGACCATAGAGCAGAAGCCGAAACTAGTGGGTCTCCAAGCCGCTGTTTGGCCCGTTTTTGTGGCTTTCCCGACCCCGAAGGGCATCTCGGTTTTGAGTTTGTGGACCTCCTCCGCATCCCCGTCATTTTAATCCGAGAGGATCGTTAATCAAGTGAGTTTAACTCACTAATCCTTGCTTAGTAAGTTAATGACATTTAATGGTGGATTAGTTTAGACTAAGTATGGATTAGGTGGATAATTAGAATAGATTAGTAATTTAATTAATTATTATTCCATGTTAGGTGGTTAGAGTAGTGTAATTAGAGCCTAGACAAGCTCTAGTACTTATCTAGAGTAGTTCGGAAATTTTCTGGACCCGTCTCAGCTTTTAATTAGGCGTTACGAGCCTAAGTGTGCATTTTTAGTATTTAATAATTAATTTCGTAATTAATTAATTAATTAATTTCTGGAAATTAGACTGGAATAGTAGATGACCTGAATTTCGTGCTGATTGCAGTGGTGTGATCTGTTTATTTAATTGACTATTATTTTGTGATAATTGGGTGTGATTTGTAATTTTGGGTATTTATCTCAAAATTTAATAATTTCAATAATTAATGAGAAAATCACTGCGCATCGATTTATAGCGTCAAAAATGTGTTTTTAGACTGTGGAATTGGTGGGATTTTCAAAGGTGAAAATATTGTATTTTGGCTAAGGCCAACCATGTACCCACACACGATTATTTTTATCGGGTATGATAAAATAGTAAAAGTGTTAGATGGTCAGGATGGTATACTAAACCTACGGGCTCTGATATGTTAGCTTAGAGCGAGCAGTATACCAGTATATTATATCAGCTTGCGGGCCTCGATATGTCAGATTAGAGCGAGCAGTATACCTAGCAGCTTTTAGTGAGCAATTTAGCAGCTTCTGGTGAGTATTATTATTAATCTATATCAGCCTGTGGGTGATATATCGGCATAGAGCGAGCGGTATACTATTTATCAGCTTAGAGTGAGCAGTCTTGATTATGATCGGACTTTATAGATAGTATCGATTGAGATGACTGGGAGATGGTTGTGATGACATGGAATCAATTGATCAATGATTCGATCTGATTGGTTGAGATGATTGGATGGTTATTCGAATTGTATTGACTTACAGGAAGAGACTGAGGCTAAGGTAAGTCCTCTGACTTGTGTTTGCGCCTAGGCAGCCCTTAGGGCATATTTTCCTCCTAATCAAGTCTTAGGGGGTTGAACTTGCTGAGACATTGTCTCACCCCGTTATGGGATAACATTTTCAGGTCCCTATATGGCAGCTCCTCCCGAGTGTTTTGGTGGTGAAGAAGGTTACGAGTAAGTAGTCTATATTTCGATACACAAAAGCACCCGAGGGGTCTGGTCTATGAGCTCGTGAAGTCCGTGGTTTGAGTCGATGAGGCCCTACCCCATAAGGTACCTCATCGATACATATTATGGTACCATCGTGGGCGTCATGGACAGAGAGAAGGTTCCATATCGGAATCTGAGGTACCAGTGTATGTGCTGGAGGTTGTTTTTGGGAAAGGCATAGCAGATCCCCATAAAGGTTCAATGGTAGACCCAGTGGACCCGAATCTTGAACACCCAGGAACTCCGGTGTACTCGGAGGAAGGCTCAAATGTTAGTGAGGAAGTGGAGTAGGGGGGAGATTAGTGGTTGTTTGCAAACCCCCATTGTTTTGTAGACCTGAAATATATATAACACTCTACCAATGGATACATGTATAAATTAATGATCTTATATAAATCTTACTTTGAATCTTTTTAATCTTGTAAGCAATCATAAAAAAAAAAAATTCAAATCTCGAAATATATTTCTCCGTTTATATATGTACGTATCCAATTGCTCCATTAGTAATTTCTTTCTTTCGGTTAACCGATAGTTGAGATAGCCTATACTTGGACGATTCGGTGAAACCTTAAAATGTTAACTGTATGTTCATGCGAGAATGCGGGTACACTTTTGCTACTCATATACCATGAAAACTTGACTTTTGAACATTTAATGAGGTTTTGTTGGTACCAAGAATTTAGAAATATGGATGGCCCAACATCTTACGTAAAGTGAGTTCGTAATAAGTCTGGCCATGTTATCATGCAAGAGTAGGTTTAATTTAATCAACCCAAACGTAAAGAATGTATTTTTATTTATTTTTTGGTCGGTGTAATGAATGTATGTTGCTTGGCGCGGAAGATGACGGGTGAAGATTATTATTATCAGCTTGGCCCCTCTTCATTTAGTGAAACCTATTAATTATCACAAGTTTTAATAATTTTTAATCAAGAAAAAAATAGTCTCACCCCAATATCTAGTCCAAAGGTTAAATGATCAATTAATGAGTTCAATAAATCCGGAAAACCAAAACCCAAATCTTGTTAAAGGATAATTAGCTAATAAATAATTTGACCAAAAAAATTCAGCTTATAAATAATCTCATTTAATCTAGAAAACCAAAGCCAATTTTGGTTTGTAGATATAAAGGAAAAATAAGACGGGTCAGAACTTTGTACATATAAACTTGGCTCATTTTCATTAATTAATGAGACCTATTAATTATTTAACCTTTTTTTCCACAAGTTGTTGAAAATTAATTTAATGAAGAACAAAATCACACTAAAATATCTGGGCAAATCATTAATTGTTAATAGATAAGTTCGCTAAATATAACAAACCAAAACAAAATTATTTGATCAAAGGTTTAATTTATCAATTGTTGATACTTAAATTTTGGCTTCAAGTGTAATCATTTGCATAAAGATTAGGGCTAATATCACGAAAAGCCCTAAATGGGTACGCTTGTGACAACCTAAACTGGTATACTTACGACAAATTTATCTTTCGCTAGTTTCCGAAAAAATTTACTGTCAAATTCCTAAGTTGGATGGATGATATGTGGCAGTCGACGGGTATTTGGTTTACCCTCCATTTGTTACAAGTATATCGGTTTTGTGACTTTTCGAGGTGTTAATACAATTTAATAGAAACTAATGGAGAGTAAATTTATCACAAATATCTCATGTTAGGATTTTTGTTGGTCAAAAAATTAGTTTTGGAAAATTTATGGCGGTTAAAAAATTAGTTTGAGATAAATTTGTCATAGATGTACTTGTTTGACAATTTTTGTGGCGTTAATCCTAAAAATTAGGGATGGAGCCTAACCCAAAATAAAAAGGTACCATTGACATAACGCGCATTTGCATTATAGATGTTTGAATTTCTAAGATGAATTATGCCCGATCCAAAACAAGGATGCATGAGTAGATTTGAAGAGGCGAAATGAAGAAAGAGATCGTGGCCAGCCAGGAGGAGATTTGACGATATATTTGACCGGAAATCATGACAAGAGGGCGGAAATTCCAGGATGTTGAAGGAAATTTTTGCACAACAAATATCACTGACAAATAAGTATTTTCATTCACAGATTCAACCAAACAACTCATTAATACTTTTTTTCCTTTTGTATGGCAAATGATTGAACCGGAAACAAAGTGAGATGACAGGGCCCTCAATCAATGTATTTATTGCAAGCGAAACAATTTTACATGTTTCCTACAAAAATTTATGAATCATAACTGATGAATTCATTAATGAACTACTTCCCTCGAGCTATATAAGTTCTCATCCCTAGATCAACTGCATCACCAAACAATCAACAATCTCACACAATTTTCTAACCCTCCTATCCACAAAAGACCATAATGGCAACGGCCAAGAACTTGTCTGCTCTCATGATCTTGTTGGTCGTCCCTGTTGCATTGCTTCCTAAGGCTACTTTCGCCAAGGTCGGAAACCTTGATTGCGGAAAGGGAATAAGTAAGGATTGCGGGTCCGGATTCTATCAAATCATAGTCCTCGCCGACACCTTTACACCCACCAATGAATGTTGTCACGAGCTCTTGAAAGTGGGGAAGAACTGCCACAACCAATTTGTGGAGTTGAGCGTCTCGAGCCACAAGCCGATTAAGGGGACAATATCTGACGTCCATAGGAGGAGCAATGAGACATGGAACAACTGCGGTGCGGCTCTCGGTCCCGTATCCCCTCCCAAGGCTACTCATTGAGAGCTATTCCTATTTTACAGTATAATAAACGTGTAAAATAAAAAGAACGAGAGAATTATGGTTTTTCTATTGGATTCCGCTCAAATTTTTTATTTTATTTTTTGTGCCTCTTAAGCCTTACGGTTAACTATCACGGAAGCACACTTGTGGATGAATCGGTGTTTGATGTGCTTATTAAACTTGTAATTTATTAAAATTATCTACAAAATACAATCTGCCCCTAAAGTTGTTACTGGCCTTCGAGTCTAAAAACATAGTCCAATACAAAACTATAAAGAAAATGTCACTTTAATTCTTATGATTTTAACACAACCTTTTGAAACAAATACCTAAGCAGTCAAAAAATTAATAGATGGTTTAATAATCATACATTAATCTCTAATAATCACATGGATAGGTAGCTAAAACTAGTCGATCTAGCATACTATTATATAAAGTTATGTAAAGCGCAGTTCTTTCTTACAAGGTTGTCTGACAAATTAAATCCATGATAGTTGTTTTATTTAACACTCTATCAATGGATATATGTATAAATTAATAATCTTATATAAATCTTGCTTTGAATCTTTTTAATCTACTAAGCAATCATAAAAAAAAATTAAAACGTCGAAATATATTTCTCTGTTTATATATTTACGTATCCAATTGCTCCAGGTCATGCCCCGATCCTCAGGTACCCACACATCCTTCTAGTTGGTTGATTTTATAATGCGATATCCTAGTACTATGTATCGTCGATCCTTTCTTTTTTAATAGTACATGCGGAAGCAGTTATAAATCCTAGACAATAAAACGATGCGATAGAAAAACATTGCCGTATTTTTCATATCAAAGTCCACAACCATACTTTTATGCAGAGCATAACTCAAAGTGCTTCACAAAGCTATTCACAACTCCCTAGTCTCACTCTATTCACATATAAACAGGGTTCACAAAAGAGGATGGGATCTTAGTCCTCATTCGGGTCGTACTTAGGATCATCCCGATCCTTTTCTGTCTCGTTCTCCTCTTCCCCAGACTCCTCGTCTTCTTCAGGTTCTTCTACCGGCTCCTCCTCAGCATTCCCCCAATCCTCGTCCTCCTTTGGACCTTCCACTTCTTGTTCCGTGATCTCACCCTCCACAAAATTTTCATCTTCTACAGTGTATACAGGTGAAGTCGGCTCACTCCCGAGTGCAGGATCTCTAGCATCAACTACGCCTCCACCATCGGGGTTTGCAGTCCCCTCACCAAATGCTTTCTCTAGGACGTAGTAAGGTATTTCTTCTTCAGGGATGGTACCTATTCTTCGCCCATCATAAAAGTAGTGATACCAAGACGAATACTCATGGGGTCTTAGGTCGTCCTGATCGACTTCAACCTACACCGTCGATTCAATCAAAACGTATTCTAATCCTTCCAGATGGCCATGAACATGGAAGTGAGTTTCTTTCTCGGTAATGTCCATTAGAATGCCAAACTCCTCTGGAGAAGGGGGAGGTATCGGTGTTGCCATCTAGGGGCCTGAAATGGTTATACAATAACCATTGAGACTACGTCTCAGCAAGTTCTACCCCACTGAGACTCAATTAGGAAACCAATACACCACATGGTTGCCTAAGCACAGCACAAATCAGAACACTTACATTGGCATCAGTCCCAACCTACAATTCAGGGTTATATAGAGATGCTTCATAAATATTGCATCAAACAATCAATCAATTCACGACAATCAGATCAATTCATTGATCAATCGGCCTAGTCGATTACATGTTAGTCGAACCGTTTTTAGGTTATTCATTCCATACCATATAACCTCCAATAGTACATTTAGTCACAGAGCCCCAATAATGCTCTCGGGCGTCGTTTTCGCCAAGGTGACGTAACTTTCATTAGTATATCTAGTCACGAGACATATAGGTCTCTTGGGCATCGTTTTTGCCAAGTGACATGGATACGGACAGTTTACATGCATTCTTTACGGCGCCGTTTTCGCCAGTGATATTCCTAATCACCGAACCACACCCATCATAGGTCTTAGACAGTTTACGTGCATTCTTTAAGGCACCGTTTTCGCTAGTGACATTCCTAATCACCAAACCACGCCTGCCATAAGTCATACCTGACTAGTCCTAGCCAAGAGAATTCCCAATTCATTCTTGCAACTCTCTCTACTTTAGCCCATCAACGCATTATTGGTGCTAAAATAAATATATTCGGCCATCTACCAGTCAATCATTTAATTCCATGCAATTTCAATCAATTTAAGAATAATTTCTCATATATCACAATAAATTCAATTTCACGCATCGTAGAGCTCAAATAAATAAACGGACTGTACCACGATAATCAGCACCAAATTTCGGTTGTCGG
Organism: Eucalyptus microcorys; assembly: GCA_014182515.1. NCBI lineage: Eukaryota > Viridiplantae > Streptophyta > Magnoliopsida > Myrtales > Myrtaceae > Eucalyptus > Eucalyptus microcorys. The sequence continues at coordinate 3,211,141 of CM024568.1, read as the reverse complement.
CTATCCATGCCTAATTTTCAAAAATTAATTAATTAATTAATTAGTTAATTTCAAAAATTAATAAATAAATACTAAAAATCCAATTTAGGCCCGTATTGCCTAATTGAAGCCCAATAAGGGTCGGGAAAAATCCCGAGATGCATTCAATAAATATTAGAATATATCTACTTGCTAATTGCACAATCAAAATGTCTAATATGCATCACAATTAATTAATAATCACAAATCTACTCTAATCTAACCACTTAATCCTACTTAATTAACACTAATCAAACCTTAAGCATAATTAGTCTACTAAGCAAGGATTAGTGAGATTACTCACTTGATTAGCGCACGAGTCGGATCAAACCAACGAGGACGACGCAAGGATCGCTTCTTCCCAAAGTGGGTCTCCGGTTCGGGGCCCAGAAACGCCCCAAAACGGCCCACAAACTTGCTGGAAACCCACTCGCTAGGTTACTAACCTTGCTGCAAAACAAGGAGAAAAAGGGTTGGTTGGTGGTGGCAAGGGATCGAGATGAGTAGATGGTGGCTCAGTGAGACGCATGGCTGCTCCGGTGGCCTCTTGAGCCGTTCACGGTGGCTAAGGGGTGCTCGAACGGCTGCTGGGCTCACGACAAGGATGGCTGGACAGTGGAGAGGGCAGACGGACACGCAGCCAGTGCAGGTGGAGGTGACGCGACTCCGGCGGGGCTACGACGTTCAAGCGACTTACTAGCAACGGCGAGCTGCTTCTATCTTCACGCGACTTCAACTTCTTCCTCTGGAGCTGCTAGGTGGTGTCGCACGAACAAGAGGAGGGAGAGAGAGTCGTCCACGAGAGAGTGAGGAAGGGATAAGAGAGAAAGAGAGAGTTGAAAAGTCAAAAAGTAAAAGAAGCAAAGTAGGAAATGGCAGAGCAGTCGGTTGGGGGGGGGGAGGCTTCACACGAGGGAAAGAGGGAAAGAGGGAGAGAGAGAAACTTGCGGCCAAAAAGGGAAAAAGAAATGGGAAGAAAACAAAAGAAAAGAATTTCCCATAATAGAAAATTCTTATCCCATTGCTTTTGAACCGGCTAATTAATTCTCAAAAGAAATTCCAAACTAGAGCACTTGGTCCCCACTTGCGTTCCTCGCATCCAATTTCCCTCACCCAATAATTCATCTTGTAAATCAAAACAATTCTCGGCTTGTTTTGCACGAAAACGACCACGCGACAACTTTTTCCCAAAAAGTGTCGGGTGTCAAAAAAATCTTCTGAGATTGAGTCATGGGTCCTAGAATTTATTGTGACATGATAGAATCTTCAATTTTTGAAATCGGACTTGAATCGGCGGTTAATTTCCATTTGGCGCGTTTTTAGTGTGACCTAGAATACCGAGTAGTTTTCAGAACTTTTTAAGGCAAATGACCCATGGTCGATTTTCTTCGAGCCACTATGAACCTATTAGACACATTGGCGACTCTAGGTTGTCGTGAGAATCTCAAGCATTCAATTACGAAAATAGGGTACCAAAACAACAGTATAATCATATTAATGTCCGTTGATGAGAATTTTCCAATTTAGTGGAGTCACCCACGATCGGCCACACATCTCAATCGAACAAACTTATTTCTAATCTAAAATCGATTTTTAACTGTGTCGTAATGGCCTCTAAAGATAAGCACGGTCGAGAAGCCGATTCCTGATCAAATTCTCAAGTACATTTGCTTTAAGGTCCTTAATGGCTTCCCTAGTTAGTCTAGTTATCTTGAGAGTGATCGGCTCTAAGAATAGCCCTATAGACGCGTCAATGAAATGCCCTATTAATTCAGTAGAAAACAGGTTGAAAAGTTCAGGATGTCACAACTCTTCCCCTCTTATAAAAATTTCGTTCTCGAAATTTGAACCATTACAAGACTTGATCAAAAAAGTGGAGGTACAATTCTCTCATTGACTCCTCAGTCTCCCATGTTGCTCCTTCTATACCGTGGTGTTGCCAGACCACTTTGACCAACAGGATGGTCTTTGTACGCAGAACTTGCTCTTTACGATCGACGATTTGGACCAGGCTTTCAACGTATGACACATGGTCATCCATGTCCAATTCCTCGAAATTGAGCACGTGGGTCGGGTCAAGCTTGTACTTCCTTAACATTGACACGTGAAAGACGTCGTGCACTTGCGCCAGTCTCGGTAGCAATGCAAGACGATATGCTAAGTTCCCAATTCTTTCCAGGATTTCAAACAGACCTACCTACCTTGGACTCGGTTTGCCTTTCTTACCAAAGCGCGAAGTTCCCCTCATTGGTGACACTTTCAAAAAAACGTGATCACCAACTTGGAATTCCAAAGACCTTCGACGTTTATCTGCATAACTTTTCTGCCTGCTCTATGCGATCTTTAATCTGTCTTTAATTACTGCCACAGCATCTACTGACTGCTGAATCAACTCTGAGCATGTGATTTTTCTTTCCCCGACTTCATCCCAACACACTGGAGTTCTGCACGCTCTGCCATATAACGCTTCAAATGGAGCCATCTGGATACTCTGCTGACAACCGTTATTGTAAGCAAACTCCACCAAATGAAGCTGGTCTTCTCAACTTCCTTTGAAGTCTATTACACAAGCTCTCAGCATGTCCTCGAGGGTCTGAATCGTCCTCTCGACCGGCCATCCGTCCGAGGATGATACGCCGTACTATACTGAAACTTTGTACCTAAAGCACTCTGCAAGCTCTTCCAAAAAGCGGCAGTCAATCTCGAGTCTCTGTCTGACATTATCGTAACCGACACTCCATGCATTTGAACCATCTAACGCACATACAGGTCTACGTGTCTATCCAAACTCAGGTCTTTTCGAACTACAATGAAGTGAGTTGACTTCGTCAGTCTGTCGACCACTACCCAAATTGAATCATTTCCTCTTTGACTCCTCGGTAGTCTAGTCACAAAATCTATCGTGATATGCTCCCATTTCCATTTTGGGATCGCGAGAGGTTGCAGGAGTCCTCCCGACTTACAATGCTGGGCTTTTACTTACTAACAAGTCAAACACTTGGCGACGTGCTTGGCGATGTTTGCCTTCATACCTAACCACCAATAGTGTTGACGTAGGTTCTGATACATCTTGGTACTTCCAGGATGAATGCTGTAACTGCTATGATGTGCTTCAGATAAAATATCCTCTCTAAGCTCTACATCGTTAGGTACAACAAAACGTCCACGAAACCTTAGTATCCCATCAACAGAAACCTGAAAATCAGCATTTCTTTTATCGGTATCCTCTTGAAGTATCTTTAGTACATTTGGATCCATCAGTTGGAGTAACTTGATTCTAACCTAGACATCCGGTTCAATTCTAAGGGTGGCCATAAGACTCGAGAGATGGCCTATCTCAAACTTGAATACCGAATCTCGGGCTCTCTTGATTAAGTTCCACTCCTTAATTAGTAGGTGAGCCACTGAAGACTTTCGACTCAAAGCATTGGCGAATTTATTCGCCTTCCCCGGGTGATATAAAATATCACAGTCATAGTCCTTCAGTAATTCCATCCATCCGCGCTGTCTCGTGTTCAACTCCTTCTGAGACAATAGATACTTGAGACTCTGATGGTCTATGAAAATCTGGAACTTTTCCCCGCATAAATAATGACTCCAAATCTTCAGGGCAAAGATAATCGCCGTGAGCTCTAAGTCATGCGTCGGATAATTCTGTTCGTGGGGCCTCAACTGACGGGACGCGTATGCAACCACTCTACCATGTTGCATCAACACGCAACCAGTCCCTTGAATGACGCATCACTATAGATCTCGGATCCTCTAAGACCAGATGGAATCGTCAACATAGGTGCGGTAGTCAGCTTTTCTTTTAGCTCTTAGAAACTACGCTCGCACTTGTTTGACCACACAAATTTCTCTTCTTTCTTCAAGAGTTTTGTCAGTGGTGACGCTAACGATGAGAAACATTCCATAAACCGTTTGTAATAACTTGCTAAACCCAGAAAACTTCTGATTTCTATCACTGTTGTTGGTCTCGGCCACTTAATCATGGCTTCAATCTTGCTTGGGTCGACGGAGATTCCTTCTCCGGAAATTACGTGACCTAAAAACGCAACATGAGTCAACCAAAACTCGCATTTGCTAAACTTAGCATACAACTGATGAGTTTTTATAGAAACAAAAAAGGAAATAATTATAAATACATATATAAATATAAAAAATGGTATGAACTTTTTCTTTTACTTTTACATTAATAAAATACCAATATTTCTACCTATGTTGTTCAGTTATTTGATCTAATGAATCTGTCCATGTAGATCGTATACGTGTAGAATAATGATAAATTAAAGGAAGAGTAGGATTGATTCGATTCAAAAAAATGAATTAGCCAATATGGATGATACAAATCGGGTATATATAATGGAATGGCTAGAATCCAACTCTTGGATGTTCTTGTTTCAAAAATCAAAAAATAATTCTAAAATTGATTTAATCAAATATACAAATTGTTGGTTTACAATATGGAAGAAACCCATGTGTATGTGATATTAGATATTGCTACTTATATATGAACTAAAATTAGATCTGATTTAATTTGCTCTACACTACTATGAATTATGAATTTTGATAGGGATTTCAATAGATTTCAATAAAACTCTATCCCTTTCGTCTGTGACTATGAATTGAATGACTAAAAAGATGAAACTGAGAAAAAGAATGAAGAATTCGACCAATAGTTTGGAACAAAGAAATGGAAGAACATAAGTTAGATGGACTCACAAAAATCTCATCAATAAGAACTAAGAAAGAAATATAAAAGTAGTTCAGATCATTCAATAATATTATTTCATTATTTTTATTCAAAGTTGTTAGTTACTTCATCCGAATGAATCTTAGTGATGGAATAATTAAGTCATAATTCATTGGAAGATTGCATCATTAACCATTTCTTTTTGTGAGAAACTTACCACGAATGCACTAATTTCTACCGCTTATGTTATTGCTACTAGGTTAGCTATTGGGCTTACTTCTATTGGAGCTAGAGTTGGTCAAGATACTGCTATGGGCCAAGTTATAGAAGGTATTGCAAGACAACTCAAGCCAGAGGGAAAAATATGAGGTTCTTTATTGGTTAGTTTGGCTTTTATGGAAGTGTTAACAATTTATGGATTAGTGTAACCTTATCGTGTTTATTTCCAAATCCATTTATGTAATATGATAAATATCATAAATACGTATTTTTTTTTCTTATTTTTTATGGCCAAGGCTTGCTCCTTGATTTTTTCGAATTATATGAATATTTTACTCCTACAGATATTTATTCGTTGAGACACTAACCCTTGGGATGAATGGATTTGAGGATGAGGAATTATATCAATATTTTAGCAAATGAAACTCTTTTCTTTTTTAGAGTGCATTACAACAAACAAAGTATTCCCCAATTGAGACTAAACTTAGTCATTGATTCTAAGTAGTATTATTCTTATTAGGAATTTCCAATTGAAGAAAATCCATTTCAAAATCAACTATATTTTTTTCTGTGTAGAAATTGTTGAACAAGAACAACAGTGACGATTGAAAATTGATATGGGGAATCATGTTGATGATGTGATTGTAGATGTTGCTTTATCAAGTTGCTTGTTGTTCATTTTTATAAAATTGGGTGATAGTTCATCTCTATTATTTGTGCCCCTCGAGGTGGTTTTTTGTGCTTTTTAGGAGGATCTACTGTGAAACCCAGTTGTGAGATCGGTTGACATAGAGACAACTGCATTTGGATGCTATATTTTATTCTAGAGCAAGAGCAGTAATACAACTACTTTTCATCCTAAATTAGATGAGAGGCTAAGGCAAAAGAAGGTGGATTCCTGATGCAAAGCTGTCTCGAGGACATTCGATCTGGTAGATTCTTAGTAGGGTCAGTGTGGGAAACCGAAATGCAACAAAAAGATGGTTGATTGGCGTTTTCCAGGGTACAATTTGTAGTAGAATACGCTTCACGGGATCAACAATCAGAAAAAAAAGAAATCTCGTTTTGCCGTCAAGCAACACGAAGGAAGTGGCGGAGCATGGCTCATTCTCGGCCAAGGATTACCACGACCCGCTGCCGGCGTTGTTGATAGACCTGGTGGAGCTAGGCAAGTGCTCTTCGTTGAGTTCATTGCCACCATCCTCTTCCTTTACATCACAGTGCTGATTGTGATCGAGGACAGTAGCCAGACCGACCCCAAAAAGGCAAGCGGCATTGGAATCCTCGGGATCACCTAGGCCTTTGGTGGCATGACGGAGTATCCAATCCCATCATTATTTCCTGTTGTCTGTTTGTTAATTGACCGTCCAATCTTAGATCTTTGTTAAACTTTGAATCAGGGTCATTTCATGCTTGAACACATGATTCACATTCGAAGTATCCTTGTTATGAGTTAAATTTATCTATTGGGTTTGCTCTTATTTAGTTCGAAAAGTAATTCTTTAATTCTCTTTGCATAATGTTAATCAGAATATGTTGGTAACTAAACTGGGTTCTTTCTCTATAGCTTATTCAAGGTTTCTATGGTGGGGGGATATGTAATTGTATTCAGTCACGTAGGAGGTGCTCAATGCTTTAGAGGTTTTTCAGTTATGTGTCAGCAAAAATTCCTGGCCTTTTTCACGTTGATGCATCCCATTGCAATTGCATAGACGTTTCCAGTCTTTTATTCTTGATTCTAGCAATATCAATGAGCAATTCCAGTATATGGTGGCTTGCGGACATTTACAGGAATTAAATGATGATTTTGTGCTAGAAATTAGCCAACCAATTACATTTTCCTTGCCTGGGCTACTGGTCATTGGTTCCAGTCCCCTGGTCACACGCCTAGCCTTGGTTTGTCTATAACATAGGTTGGGTAGCGCCGTGGCATAGGATAATCCTAAGTCTACTCCCACTATCACCATGCTAGGGTGATGGTGACAAGCTTGCTCGAAACGAGCAGTAAGCTCATTCTGTGATGGCTGTGGAGCTCCTCCAATCTATCCTAGGGAGTTGCTTGTTTTGATCGCCCCTTCCACTCTTTTTAATGATAAAAAAGATTTGGGTTTTGAGCAAGACAATATCAAAGAGATTCATGAATGGAGAGACAATTTGTCCAGTCATTATATCAATTTTCACATGTCTTGGATTGTTCTCGACCCTTTTATTATATTCTTTGCCTCTCTTGTAATTATTTCGTTCTGGTGTCCTAAATTTAAAATATTGCTATTTGTATTTGCTTCTTCAGTCATAGTGACTAGTACTTTTTTCTCAACAGTTTCCAAGATTTCATTTCTGAGTTGGCAATTTTCAATTCATTGTTTGCCACCACTAGTATGGTACAAAGTTTACTCAGTTCAAATTCTCCTGATAAGTGATACAATGTTCTTTTCAATCTCTATTGTCTCATTAAGTCTACCCCAAAACTGTGTGCTTGCCAGAATCTTCATATACCCTTTGAACTTCATTTTTCAAATGGCTTACTAAAGTTCTGAGTTTGCTGCAGTAAGAAGCAAAATCCTATTAATAATAGTGAGTGCTAATTCAAAGTAAATTGTAGTTATTACTTTTGACGTACCTCTTGTGAAAACTTCAGCATCCAGGGAAGCCATTAGGCGACAACAAAATGATATTCCATTGCCGTTTGCTGCAAAACAAGAGGCACAACACTTTGTCAATGCTGCCAGAGAGGGTAACATGTCTCTAAATCTGCTTATTGGTTTCTTAGTTTCATAGTATTTCCTTTCATTTACTGGAATGAAGTTTGTCTACATACTATCATTGCGTGTTAGATCTACTGTCTTTCACAGACTTCTACCAGTGCATTTACTTTTGTTTTGACCAGCATGATCTCGGTGCTAGTTGTTCTTTATAGAGAATTAGTACTCTAAGGTTGTCTATGGTTGTTAAGATCTTGAGATTGGACCTTATAGGAGATGATAGGATAAGATATATTATGGTTAACACGATACAATACTAATTATTGACATATCTAATCACTTTCTTTATGAAGAGGAAGCCTATTTTAGGTAGGTAAATCATTGGGCCATAACATGCCCCACTAACTTCTTGGACAAGGGGACACATGAGCAAATCCCAAGTGGTGGCCCAAATATGGAATCCCAAGGGGTGGCCCAAATATGGAGTTTTGTGACTTCATAGTGTGAGGATTCGAATCTATCTTGTGTTCTTAATTTACGCTTACCAACTACTTGTTAAACACATAGGGAAAAATAGTTGTTCTGATTCCATCTGGTATCCTATTTGGTATTTCTATTTGTGAAGGAGAAATGCATGTAATTGGAAGTTTAAAATGACAAAGGTTTGCAGCTCTGTATACTTAAAAGTGGAGCTCAATTGTTTGCTTTCTTTAAATTCAGCAAGGCTTTGTACTAGATAAGTTTATGATGGCAGTCATATGGTTCTATCTGATGACTACTCTGTGGCAACAAGGACTCTGGATTTACGGTACTTCTGTCAATATGCATCCATAAAAAATGGGATTGCAAGAATATATACTGATGAGAGCAATAGCAAGGTTGATTTTTTGGAATCTGTTTACTAGAACTTGGTAAGCACTTGGTGTTGTTGTCTCTTAGGGAACTTCAAGTTGCTTTCTTGGGTCATGAAAATTTAGGATGAAGAAATGTCTGTCGAAACCAAATAATAGCAGCGAACTGCTGCTTGTGTACTCATGCTTGTGGAGTCTTAATGTCCTGCACTTGTTCAAATTAGCATATGTTCATTATAAAGTCTTATTTTCACAAGCTCTGCAGCTTTGCTGAAGCACAGTACAACCAAAGTAATGCAGGATGAAAAAATTTCAGAATTCTATCATCTTTAAATATAGGAGCTTGTAGTGTCTCCTCTTTATAATTGCTTGGAGTAGGCTGGTCTGAACCAATTAATAAGTCTGTCTCCATTTCCAGTGTGCCAATCAAGCAGAGTACTGGAGATTCTGGCACTAATGTCAAGCGGCTTGAGCAAGAAATGAAAGCGAAAATTGCACACCTGAAGACGGAGGCCACAAGAATCTCTCAGGACGTCGTGCAGATTCTGTCGAAGCATGTGACCACTGTAAAGAACTAGGGGCATCTTGTAAGTGAAAGTCGCAAAATTTCCACGTGTGCATGTTTTGATCGGTGCTTTCTTGCTGGGTATCATGATTTCTTTTTCTTTTTTTACCTGATGGGTGTAACTAGTCGTATGTGCTGCTGTGAATCTATATATTTATGAATGAGATTGGTGAAATCATGTCCTATCTAAGAAATCATTACTCTTTATTTGTTGTCTGTCCAAAGAAAAGTTTCATACGCTTATGAGGAGATGTCAGTTTTGAAGCTTCGGTTGCATGTTTTTTCTTTGATCTACATGAGCTCGGTCCAGTTTGGTGCAACTTCACTAAAAGCCCATAAAAGATATCTTTAGGGGCCAATCTCCATCCCAGACTACAAATGATCACTGCTTATACTTGCATATGAACAAAATCGGAGCAGTATGAATCAATTATCAAGGTCTTAACTAGAGCCATTTTTTTTCTGTATAGACTATACTAGACCAAATCAATGAAAGGGCCAAGCATAGGTTGGAGTTATTAGGCTCAATGGTGAGGCAGGGTAGGACCCAACATGAGCCAATAAACCTTGCCCGAGCCCGACATCACACGAGGGACTTGGTACATTTTTTCCTAAGCAAGTTCAAGTTTGGACGAGTTTGAATGAGCAGAGTAGAAATCCAAGTGAACATGAACATAGTTTTGGTGCTTGTCTGAAGAATAATTTGTGCCATCAATGAAAAAAATAGTAAGGCTGGACATCCATGTGACTTGCATGAGGAAGAGTTCTAGGAAGGTGAGCAAGAAGCATCGCGTGATTAGTCTCTTCATATCAATATTACATCGACCACCGACAAAGAATGTTGATGTATATTCATGAAAGTAATTGTTTACCTCCGAAGTTCCATGATAATACAAAACTGTCATTTTTGCTCTACAAATGAACTATTGTTCACATGGGGCTTCCCTGGGTTACCAAAAAAAAAAAAAAAAATGAACTATTGTTCACCTAAAATTGAAAGAACTCCATTCCTTGTGAGTAGAGAACTATTGCAGATTATGTTATGAGTTGAGCTAAGCAATCTGGGCCTGAAACTTTGGTATCTTCTTCATGTTCACGAAGCCATCTTATATCTTTACTTGCTCATCTCTATATATAACCTTGGCTATCACCACAAGCTCAGAATTCACCAAGAGGGCCAAAATATGGTAACGTTTCTATTCTCTTTTAGAAACATTTTTTTTTTTTTTTTTTATTTCTGTTCCACAAACGAAAACGCATTTTCTAACTATACAAAATCTCTATTTCTGAAACAGAAAAAGAACAAAAGTGCACTTAGTACGACCTTAAAAATTTCTATTCCCAAAAAAATTTTATTCCCAAATTTTCATTTAATTTATAAAATGTCAATTATAGTTGATTATATAAAGTTCTTGAAAGAGGAAGGTGGAATTTGAATCATAAACTCATACTTTTTAAATTAAAGAAAATATTGTCATTGGCTAATTATTAGAGCGTGACATGACCTAATAAATAGAATCAGAATATATAATGATACGGAATTGGATGATCTTAATACAATTAATAGAAATGTTGCCAAGTACTAATAAACAACATTACAAAAGTCAAAAATACAAAGTTATGGAATCTCAGGCATATTGAGATGTCTTGTCATTTTATTTGCAATATTTGTCCTACCGTTTCTTAGGACTCATTGCGGCAACAGAGAAGGAGGAAAGGTGTCAATGACTCCATCGTCTCCGGAGATGGTTGATCGGTTGATGCAAGAAGGAGGAGAACTTTCGTGAGATAGAGAAATTTCACGAGATAGAGAGAGGAGAGAGAGAAAGATGTCTTGTGATGCACGAGGTAAAGGGATGAGAAATTAATTTTGTTTTTATTTTTGTTTTTGGGAAAAAAAATTATTTATTTTTCTGTTCCAAATCTATTTTCGAGAACAGAAAAATTACAAAATGAATTTTTTTATATCTCTGATTTGGAAAGAAAAAGAAAATAGAGAAATTGAAGCGTTATCAAACTTGCCGTAAATTAATGCTTCTGGATAGTCATTGAATCCATTAAATGTTTATTGACATGAATTGACCTCTTGGCAAAACATATCCTAAACTTCACCTTCGGTAGAATCAACGAATGTCACATTGCTAATGGTACAGGGAAAATAATAGATGCTGTCCTAATTATGTGAGCTTTTGTCCCATCGGACGAGGGGCGGGACGCCAAAAACGCGGTTTCGCTGACGTCATCGGGTGCTAAAACGGCACGTACTATAAGTGAAAATTTAAATTATCTAATTACACCTCTTTCATCAATATTACCAAAAATTGTAAATATACCGCCAATCAATAACAAGCTTGACGTATTATAAGTGCATAGAAGTCATGTGAGTAAAGAGACTACGTCTGGTCATTCCCGTTGAAATTTTCAAAACGAAAATTTGTTAATATTTTTGGACAAAGAAAAAAATGCGAGGTGTTGAATTTGGCATAAGGCAAAGTCTCTGAAATATCATTGTTCCCCATGTGCCTAGAGAGTATGTGTTGGAGGAAGAGGGTACTTGCGGACATGTCGTGTTACGTGATGGTGATGCGTGGAGTATTTCAATATTCAAGCACATAAACTAGCATATCACTTCAAAAACTTTGTTAATTAAATGGGCTTTTCTTTTTGCTTACCTAATGTTGAATTATTTCATGATCATCATTTTCCAGGAGAGAAACATGTCAAGGCAGCCGTTGGTACAAAAACTCAGGCAAATCATTGGTGATAGGTGGCTGATTGAAATCACCAAAAGTTTCCGAGGTAAGGTATGGATTATGATCCTTTTTAAAGACAATAATTTGAAAGCGCTTCTATGCCTTGATGTTTAGTCATGGGTACAAAGAGCTTGGGTTGCATCGTTACATAACGTTGATGATTGTTTCCGTTGCGTTGAGATGACAATGAATAATTTATTCTGTTCTACAGTATTTTTGGGCGTGAAGCAAGTGATCATAGGACCATAGATGGACTTGAATAAGATTAGGATGCGAGGCGCATGAATAAGACAAGTTTCCATTTTGATGAGTTCACAATACACAGCAGCACGAGCAAATGGTACCAAGAGGAGGCCCATCCAGACTAGACGTTGACACAGCTACTGACTCTTAGATTGGAAAGATGCCGTTTCGGAATTTCTATGATTTAAACATTTGTGCTTTATTACAATCATAAACTGCAGTCTTCTCTTGGTCCCTATGTCACATGACTGTTTGTTTTCAATGGAGTATCGCAACACTTCTTTTGTTGACATGTTAGGGGAATATTTTTATGATCTGTGCAATTACGTAGGAGATAATTACATTTCCTGTTAGCTTAGTTATAGAGGTAGACGGGTCCCGTGAGCATGTTTGTAATTGATAGTCGACCCTATCAATAGGGTAGAAAGTGGAATGATGCACTTTGTTTTGTCAAATCATTTTTGTTTTCTTATTATTAGGTCCTTGCTTTGCCTTTATAGATGCAAAACTGCCACTAGAAGTTTTCCTTCTTTGAAAGGAAACTTATGCTGCTTCTTGGAGGTTCGATTCATGCCAAAGGGTCTTTTATCTTCTAGCATTTTATTCTTTATATATTTATTTTTGGTCATATCTTGGTAGGAATTGGTCAAGTTTTAGCCTAGTTTTCAATCTATTGAATTGACAAAAAAAGAAAAGGGGTCAAAGATGTGGAAGAAGCCCAAACCAAAGTCCCCGTTTTATTGATAGTTGGGGAGGATTTCTATTTGACTTAGACTTGGCTGCGTTGTTCAATATGTTCATCCAACCTTGGGGCTCAATCATTAGTAATGTGATAGGGTGATAGATATCAAAGGTTTAAAATTGAAATGTAATAACACAAAAGAATGCCATGTCAGGTGATAGATGTGATAGTTAGAAAATTTGTTACATAAGATGAAAAATAAGAACAAATTTCTTTAAGCATTGAAATGCTGTTTTTAAGGATAATTTCATCTCTCAAAATACTGAACTCGGTGCTACTTATTCTAGACATATTTACTTCTTTTTTGACATGTTTTGATTGTGATTTGGAGATTCTCTGCATAGACAAATAAAGGAGAGCATAAATAAAGCAACAAATCATATTAGATACTACAATTCGACTAAAAAAAAATCAAACCTGACAAAACCGTCATTAGAAATGGCTTTCGGGTTTTCAAAATTATCGAAATATCAAACAAGATGGCAGATGATAGAAATAGTGTCAGCTTTGCTGTAGACCAAAAGTCAAACATGGTGGACAGAAAATGATGAGAGGGGGCGCCTTACGTTGGGAACTTGGGAAGTGGTCGTGTTTCTTGGCGCCTTCCGTCTCGCTTGAAGTCTTCTCACGGGATCTTTGAGCAGATGCTGCGACAAAATGAAGTCCAGAAGCTTCATCACTGTGTCGAAAGGGCGGCGGATGAATTCGGGACCCATGGGAGGCTGAAGCTCCTGTGCAAATGCCTTCTGCTAGAAAATTAACATGTGGGGGGAAAGCCTCTAAAAGGGGTAAGGGCCTCTGTTGTTGAGAAACTCGTTGAAGTTTCGAGTAGTTAATTTGATACCAACTGCATCATGTAAAATTCCTCGCCCTTGCTACTTCTAAGCCTAGCATGCTTGAACTTACAGTCATGATGAATTACTTCCTTCTATTGTTTAGTCGAGCATCACCATATGCCAATGCAACTGCTCCATCAAACGACAGACATTGAGGAGGATTCTAAGGACTTCAAAGGGTAAATTTTTATCGGGTGAAGATGGGGTTAAAAACAAAGAAAGAAGCATGTGGTCTAGGGTCCTGCTTGGGGACATGGCAGTGATACAATTGAAGATGTTAGTGGCTTGTGAACTGGATCCTCTGTCAAAAGAAGAGGCGATAGGAAATAGCGACTACTATTCTATGCGAGGATCGCTTGAGACATATCAAGAAGTCCAGTTCTTGCGGAAGGATATTTTAATCGACGCATTCTCCCAGTTTGGGCCTATAAATGAACTTGCAACCCAGCTGTTGCAACTAACCTGCATTAAATTAATAGTAATTAATGTCCTTCCGTTTTAAGTAGTTTGATTTTCTTGAAGAGAACAAATTTCTTTCCTTTTTATGGAACTTTTTTTTAAATCTTTTTGACTTTTCTGGAAAAAAAAAATTGCCATAAATATTGCTTTGCTTTGCCAAATCCAAAATCAAAGGTACACATGCGATATATTTGTCAAATTATTGATAAATAAAATGAGTCCCAGGGAACCAATATATTCTTTGTTCTCATTATTGCATCAAAAGAGAATATCGAATATCATTGTAATCACATGAACTTATGAACGGAACATAGTCGAAGTAAAAAAGACAAAAGTAATTTACACGAGCTATTTGGAAATAGGAGACATCCATGTAAAAATCCTCTTGCTAGTCTAAAATGCATGAAACTCGATTTTCAGATTAGTGCATTCATTTACACCTTAGTTTATAGTTCCAATAAATTAAGAAGAAATGATAGGCCGGTTATTATTGAGAAATTTGTTTATGAAATTACTTTCGTTACTCTCATTTAGCAAACAACTCGATTTGTTTGTAACGAAATTCTTCATTAGAAGATTATCATAACATTGGAGGACGAACAATCTTACCTCAATTTTGTATGTACCGATTTTCTAATTATTCCTTGACTTATCTTTCTCTCTCTCAACCACCGAGGGAAAATAACCAAAAATGTCATAAACTTATTGTCAATGGCCGATTTAATTCTAACCTTTTTTTTTTAATTTTTCCAGTGTAATCCTTCTAACTAATTATTGTTGAAAATTGTTAATGTGGATATTAACCGTCCTATGTAGTATGACTAATGCTGACATACCCAATTTTTATAATTTAAAAAAAAAAAATCCTGAATTTTTTCCTGTTTTGGCTAGATTCAGCGAGACCTTGGCTCGAGCGAGGCAACCTTAGGGCTAGTGACTCCAGCTAGCCATCAATAAGTCTCGATGACTAGTGAAGGGAAATTAAAAAAAAAACACAAAAGGAAATTAAAAAATTGTAAAAAAAAAAAAACAAATTTGTAAATATCATCTATACTAATACCAGCCATGCCATGTAAGATAGTAGAGGATGACCAACGCTAACTAAAGGCGACGCGTTAACGACTTATGACTTAAATTAGCAAGAAGGGCTACTTTTATAAATCATTAAAAGTTTTATGGCTAAATTAACACGCTTGAAAATTTTATAATTGAATTGACATACGTATAATAGATTTAGGAATTTTTTTTTGATCGTCTCGAACCACCCACTTCGCTTCTCCCACTTTAATTTTGTCATATAGAAATTGTGTGTTCTCTCCTCATAGCTAACTAGTTAGAAGTCCATGCACACCCAAGGAAGCCAATGATACTAAAGATATTGACACGTAATTAGCAAATAACTAGTTCTAAAGCGATTTAGCCAGAAAAATCTAAAGCACTTGATGCATCGATTAAAGTATTCATTAGAATTTCACTGGTAGCTTTTGTGTAATTTATAACCTAAGTGGCAATCTTGGCCTCTCTTTAATTTTGACGAGTCGTGAATGAGCCCATGCAAGAATTCACGCCTGCCAATTGCACATGTTCAATGCACACCAAAAATATCACATGAGCAAAAATAAATAAATAAGAGAATAAATAAAATACTGTTGATCTCATCTCAATCTCATCCGTCCAAATTTCACCGACCACTGAATTAGGTTCACAAACTCCAGCTAAATCAATGTAATTGCATTTGTACTCACCATGAGCCCAAATTTCAGTACCCCTTAAACAAATTAAATACGGCGATCGAAAAATGCCAGAAAAGGTATCACCAAAATCTCTATCCTATCCTCTTCATTTGGTCTCTAATTAATAATTCTACTATTAAATTTTAAAAAGCCAAAAATGTGTCACCAAAATGTCTTCTCTATTCTCACCTTTTTGTCTGTAATTAATAATTTTGCCAAATAAACAGAAAAATACCGAAGAAGGTGTTAAGAAAATCTCTATCCGTATCCTCCCTATCTAGTTTGTAATTAATAATTAACCAATAAATAAAAAAATTTCAAAAAAGATATCACGAAAATCTCTCTCCTTATCCTCTCCGTTGGGCATGTGATTAAAAATTTTACCAAATAAATAAAAAAAATGCCAAAAAGGTATTACGAAAATCTCTTTCCTATCCTCTTTGTTTGGCCTGTACCTCAGCAATATATAGGAAAAAAATGCAAAAAAGATAATGACGAATTTTCTGGGTAAGGACAGTTTCAAGGCTTATCTTTTCACACTGGTCAAAACATCTCATCCCTGTGGTCATTACTCATCACCGCCTCTATTTTGCACTTTTCTATTTTATTCATTTGGATAATCTTATTAAGGCGTACTTAATTTGTAATTTTTTCAATTTTGGTGTACTAACTTCCATAACATTTAATAATATTTTCTCATTTGTTCCTTGCATCACTCGGCACCTACCAATAGATTCTATTTATTAGAGGATTTTCAAACTTCCAAAGGTCCAATTAATTTCGCGCACGAGTTCAATTAATTCTAGGAATGAGCAATCATCGCGTTCTCATGCTTAAGGTGTACTTAATATGTAGATTTTTCCATTACAATGCACTAACTACATATAACCAGAAACGATTTTTTATTGCTTTATTGCTTATTATCACTCTACCCCTTGCCAATAGAATCTTTGTTTATGATGGGATATCCGAACTTCGAAGGTTCAATTTATCCTCCCCGCTCGCATTATCGTATTCTTTTGCATAAATATTTTACCTTTTATCTTTCATCGATAAATTTTACACCGATCATTAACCGGATCTTGTTAACTGATGCTTTTTAGGGGTTTTCGTTAATTATACGTAGTAAAAACGTATTTTCACGTTTAGCGTCCTAATCATGCATCCCAAAAGGAAGATGATATTTTGAAAATGATAAATTCATGTATTTTGATGATTAACAAGCATTCCTGAACATTTGTCGACAAAATGCCAATATTTACTTCAAGTACAACATTTTATATTGAATTATTTAATTATTTCCAGGGAAAAGGGAACCAAGAGCGGTTCCTTTGCCTCTTCTATAAAATCCTTCTCTTGCAACTCAAATCCCCTTCTAGTATCTTCGTCAAGCAAAAACCCTAATCTCATTCAACTCCGCCATCCGCGGCCACTCACTCCATCGACCCTTGTCTCGCTTAGACGCAGGCCCACCTCTGCTTCTCTGCTTCCCTCGTTCGCTTCGTGTCCTTGTCTGATTCCTGTATCTGGAGAAATCGTGTACGTGTCCTTCATCTTTGCTTTGATCTGGGTGTTCCTTGAAGCCAACGTAAAACAAACGCATGCTTTTGTTGCTTAACATTAGATTATCGACTTTCTCGTGTTCTGTCGCTCTCTTTGTTTTGAAAACCCTTTTTCCTTCATTCGATCTAGCGTTGGTGTTTAGTCAGGGTGACTAACAAGTCTCTTTTTTCTGTCTTTGGATCTTCACTCGTTCTACCGTTTTATTTTGAATCGATTTTTTTTATTTTGTCCGACTCCATGCATCAACGCCAGTCACCGACTGTACACGACGTCGCTCCTGATGCGGTCAAGCAGGAATTCAACTATCCCGCGATCGATCTCAACCGTCCAGATCTCAACGATCCGAGGGAAGATCAGGATCCGGATTCGTCTGACTCCGATTGCTGGGGCGTTGTCTCCGTCGATCAATCTGGCTTAGCTCCGGTGCCATTCATCAGCAGCGGGTTGACCAAACTCAGCCAAGAAGACATTGTCTACCGCTTTCTCCAGGAGAAATTCATCCGGTGGCTAGGTGAACTTGAGGCGCAAGTTACCATGGTGGCAATCCACCAGAACTGCCACTCCAGCGTCTCCGCCAAAGCACGGGCCCAAGCGTTTCAAGATTGCTTGCAGGCAGTGCGGAAGAAAGGCAACAGCAGCGACGCCAACGTGAGGTACGCAAGGTATGCAACCTCGAGAGAAGGGGTCTCCGAGATCTTCTCCGATGGCTTTGGCTGCAGTGAGAAGCCTCAGAACAGTGGCCTGTATGGTTGTAGACTTTATTTTGCTCCTGAATCTCGTCTTCTAGAGAGGTACGAAATTCCTTCTCTTTTTTTTTTTCACTCGGAATTGCTTAAATAATTAAGAGATGCTGTTTGAAAAGTGGGAATGATCAAGAAGATATGTCAATGCATATGTTGTCATGTTGTTTCTAGACTTGTGTCATTATATCTTGCATGTGATGATATTGGTCTTGGATAATTTATCAGTAACACTTTGGCAGCGTTAGATTCACTCTATTAATTACATAGATAATCAATAGCTTATCACAAAGATATGTTGATTTAGTGTGTTGTTTCTTTTTTAATGTATGATCGATTTAATCTAGTAGAAAGGTGTATATTTAATCTATGACTGGCAGCGTTAAATCTGACCTGTAAATTGAATAAATGATCGAGATATACTATTTAGAAAAGGGGTTCAATTACAAAGATATGTCAATTTAGCGCATAATTATATTTCCTTTTTAATCTATGATCAGGAGTATGTTTTGCGAGCATGTTGTTTGACCTATATTTGAACGAGAATGCCGTGTCGTCCAGCGGAGCCTAGAAGAAGGTGACTCGGAGCCTAGAAGAAGGTGACTCGCGCAGACAGCTGACTCCTTTTCAATAGAAAGGAATAGCCAAACCAACCCAGCTGGCTGGTCAATCTCAGAGATCTTATCGGCCAAAAGTCATGTTAACAAATTGTGTATGTGATCATCATGGTCTTAGAGAGTCTCTTGGTAATGGTGGGTAGTATTAAGGATTGCCCCAATGGATCACGATAGCCTCAGGGATGTGTTGCTTTGCCAAGTCATATGGAGGAAACTGGAACTTGTCAATTTTGGCTCGGACCAATCTTATCCCAGCTTAGGACAGTATAATTTGGGCATCAACAACTTGTCATCTCCAACAAGATACATTGTTTGGAGCACCCACATGAACGCTTACGTGTTGCCAGAGCATGTTATTAGCTTTAGGGCCCTTCGTTATTTGAGAGTTAATCAAATTGTTCTTTCTCGTTCCTTCTTTTGCATTGACCATATATGTGTGTTTGACTTTGTCTATTCTATCAATTAGTGTGATCATTTGTGAAAACCTATATGGAATAGGTTTGTTGAGAAATTTGGAAGAGTCATGGAAATTGACTTCTCCTCTGATGCCATTTCAAATGTTGCCTTTGGACTTCTCGAAGTTGCTTCCATCTAAAGTCGGTTTGATCTATAAATATTATAAGGACCAAGTAAGTGCCACATCAACATTGTCACTACTTAGTTCTTATCTTTCAAACTTTGTTTTCAACTTACCTCTAATGTTGAAATTTTTTTAAAACATGATCATCATTTTCTAGGGGGAAAGATTCGAAGCATGTGCTGGTACAAAAAGCCCGGCAAATTATAGGAGATAGCTTGGGGATTGAACTCATAAAAAATATTGGAACTAAGGTGTGGATTGTGATCTACGTGAATTGCCTACTATGTCGTGTGGACATGTGATTTTGATTGAGTGACCGCCTTGTTATGAACTGATTACTTTGGGGAATTGTGAACTTATGGTCCTTTGCAGGTGAGGAAAACGACAAATGAATCTGGTTTGGACTTGATCGATCAGATAGTTTTATCAGAGGGCAAATATCAACAGGTTTGGCATCTCCGCTCGTGTAGAATTTTCAGCCTGCCCTTTCTTTCCTCTAACATCGTTTGGTTTCTCTGCTCCTGTAGAAAGCAAAGGCCCCGCCCCATATTTTTTCCCCCATTCCTTCGTGCGCTGCTCTTTTCTCCCGAGGATGCTGACGGTGACCCAAAATAAAAAGGGAACAAGGAAAGCAAAGCAAAGCATTCGGGGGGGGAGCAGGCGAGGAGGGTGAGCGACGTTCGCTCGCACGAGAAGGAGGATAGATCTTTTGTATAGATCTTTTGTTTCTTTTTGAGACAAAAATCGCAAAGAGGGGGGAGGAACGAAGGATTTTCACTTGGAGAGAGTGGTTGTTGCCGAGAGAAACTGGAGATAAATGAGAGGATCAGAAAAGTTGGTGAGAGTAGAACATTCTTCCACCGCCTGGAACTTTCACTGAAGAGGGAGAGCTTGAAGGAAATACAAGGAAAGACATTCGCGTGAGAAGGGGAGAGAGAGGTTCGGCCATTGTTGCTCATAGGAGGAGGAGGGACGTCGTCAGTATTTCGGAGAAGACGGCCATTGAAGAGGCGAGCCGTAGAGGCTTGGCGTGAGCGTGAGGTGTGCTCGACCGAGAGGAAGAAGAAGAAGGTGTTGAGTGGGCTCGACGTTCTGAGATAGAGAACCCAGAAGGCTCACCAGCAAGAGACAAAGCTAAGGAGGCTGTTCGCGTTTGCCATGTCCGCTGCAGTCTCATCCCCCAACCAGGTAATGCCCCGAACGACTTATTTTCCTCTTCTTCATTGAAGCGTAAAGTGTTGAAATCGGATGGTAAATTTTTTATCGAAATGAGTGAAACTTCAGCTTTGTGTGACAGATAATGGCAATCTAGAGCTATGTGTAGCATGTTCAGGCCGAGGATCGCCTTAAAATCTAGTTCGGATTTCACTTTTTGAACTGCATAACATTGTTCGACAAAATGCCTGAAAGAAAACCGAAGAGCAATTTCTTTAAACTCAAAGTCAATCACGTCTGATATACTCGTTTTCTTTGTGTTTTTTGTCGGTATCATGTTATATGTTTCAACCGTTGACGTCGGCCGCGCACACTCCTCTTTCACCAGGGACCCCTCCCGCACCAGCGAAGTTGGCAGTTCGAAGACATGCTAGTTAGCCCATCTCACTTCATTATAATATATTTTTTTGCTTGATTATTTCTCCGGAGTTACTTCTGTTAAGAGTGCGGGTTCAGTAGGATGGTTTTGCAATAGATGGAGTGGGCGGCCGGAGTTGGTCACCGTCGGTCGGAATAGATGACAGGTGGGTGAAGATAGTTCGGCGGTGATCCAAGTTCCGGTGATAAGCTCGTCGGTATTTGTTCCGTTAAAAAGATTAAAAAAAAAAAAAAAAAAAATCATCGCTAAAGGAGGTTGCTGGAGAAGAAGGCTTCGGGGAAGAATGACTGGAGGTTGAAGGAGATAGGCGGAAAATTACAAACTAGGAAAAAGACAAGAGAGAGAAGAAAAAGAAAAAGAAATCAGCAAATCAGAAAAAATTTCAAAAATAATAATAACAAAGCATTAAAAAATTGGTTTTAATCCGACTTAGGTCGAATCC
This sequence comes from Eucalyptus microcorys, assembly GCA_014182515.1. Lineage (NCBI taxonomy): Eukaryota > Viridiplantae > Streptophyta > Magnoliopsida > Myrtales > Myrtaceae > Eucalyptus > Eucalyptus microcorys. The sequence continues at coordinate 3,189,791 of CM024568.1, read as the reverse complement.
AAGTAGGCTGGTTAGGGTCAATAGACTGGATCGGGTAAACCCGGTCCAAACCCGTTTTCCGAATATAATTATATTTTTCAAAAAAATTAAAATTAAAATATTAAAAATAAAAAAAAAATTCATAAATCAGAAAATTCGGAAAATCGTTAAAAAATTTATTTGTGAGGAATGCCATACTTAGTTTCTAGAAATTCATGCTCTTGAGTGAGTTTCTTGCCTAGTTCTCGTGTGAGCTTATAATATTGCAATCTTCAATGTATGCATCCTTAGAGTTTCTTGCCTAGTTCTTGTATGCATCCTTAGAGTTTTGGGCTTGCCTTGGTTAGAGTGAGGTTGGGTTTGATTGGGTTTTGGGTTGCTCAGGCTTCATTTAGTTTAAGCTGGGCTTGCCGAAATGAAGACTAGATGGGCTAGCGTTTCCCATCAAGGCTTGATTTTAGGCCGGACCAGGCCCGCACGTAGGCCCAGTCCGGCTTAAGGCCTGGGGCTTTGTGACCCGATGCGGACCGATTCCAGAGATCTAACCCAAATCCCTATTTTCGGATTTAAAAACTCCTATTTAAAAAATTATTAAAAAATATTGTTATATGAAAGAAATTTGAAAAAAATTAAATAATTTTCAGAAAATTTTATTTTTTCTAAAAGTTAGGAAAAAGCTTAAAAATTATTCTTTGAGTTGTTTTCTCTTAAAATGTGTGAAAATCATTGAAAAAAAAAATTGTGTTTAAAATTAAACAATCTATTAAGTCTTTACACTAGGGGTTGAGTGTTTTTATGGACAAATGCTAGGTCATCGTTTGCTCATTTCCAATTTGACTATTATGTGATTGCACACTTTTGATATGTTAATTATGGTTTCTCTTTGGCTTAGTTAGAAGTGGTATCAATTCTTATTTCTTAGCATTAGATTCTTGTTGTGCCTTACAATTTGTTTAATGTTACGTTGGTTGTTGATTGTTACTTTAATGATTGGGCAACCGCATTATCGCCTCACATGTAGGTGGATAGGTTTAAAATCTATTCAGGTTGCTTGACAAAAATATTCTTGAAATAAACAAGATTAGATATCGAAATGGCACTTTGTTAATTAATTAGGATAATTAAGTACCCGATCCTAGATCTCTAGTTGCATAGGAAGTTGGGTATATTCACATGCCTCACTTATTTTTAGCTGACCCCTCTTTGTCAATTGAAGTCTAACATTGAATATTCCAATGATGCGTGAGGTATGGACTTAATAGATTCGTGCCTAATTGAGGGCCATGAACCTGCCTTTCTAAGTAATATCCCTAAACCTATGTCTTTCTCCCTCCGAGCAAAAAAGGTAGACTGCGACACAAGTCCATATGTGAGTATTTTCAAATTAGTCCTCTTTCAACTCTATGTCAACGAAGCATATCTCAATTGACTTTTCAAATTGAATCAAGCCATTACTACCACAATTTTAGCTCGATACAATGCTCATTACATTTTTTTTCTTTTCATTTCAAGTTGTTCCCCAATTTGACACGCCATGGTTATAAACTTGTCTTTCTTTAAGATCTACAAAGTATTCCTTGCTTCTCTTTTGAATGGAATCCAACTACCTTGTTTTAGATTCAAGCTCTTGAGAGCATTTTGTGATTGATTTTTGCATTAGATCGTGTTTTTTTTTTTTTTTTTTTTTTTTTTTTTTGGACTCAAGTGGCTTGGCCATTCTAGAGTTAAGGTTTGAATGAAAGAAAACTCTTGCTCTTATGAACAAAGTTGCTCTTTATGCTTGGTGATATCAATTTGGATGAACTCTAGCCGTCTCTTTTCATATGCGAGTTCAAGATTTTGGTCTTTGATAGATTTTTGGACAATATTGAATTCCATATTTTTCGACTCAAGACCTTTGGCAACCTCTTCTAGTTTTGCCTGGTCCGAAACAAGATTTTCTTTCTTTAACTGAGTTTCATCTTTACACTACTTCACCTGCTTCATCATATTTTCTAATTCACCTTCCTTGGATTTAAGCTTTTTGGAAAGCTTTGCAAGAGATGTTTCAATGGACCCCAATTCCCTATCTTTCAAAGCAAGTGTCGTCAACCACTCATTGATCAATTGGTTGATTTCCTCAAACACTTGAGTGGTTGATGACAGGTTGATAATGAGCGGTTGACGGCACTTTCTTTGAAAGATGGGGAACTAGAGTCCGTTAAAACATCTATTGCAAAGTTCTCCAAAGAGCTTAAATCCAAAGAAAGTAAACTAGAAAATACGATGAAGTTGGTAAAGTAGTGCAAGGAGGAAACTAAGTCAAAGAAGGAAAATCTTATCTTGGTCCAGGCAGAATTAGAAGAGGTTGTCAAAGCTCTTAAGTTGAAAAGTGGTTTATTCAAAACCGTCCAAGCATCTACAAATACTAAAATCTTGAATTTGCATATAAATATAGATAGTTAAAGTCCATTCAAATTGATATTATACAGTGTACGGAGCAACTTTGTTTGAAAGAGCAAGAGTTTGCTTTCATTCGAATCTCAACTCTTGAATGTGCCAAGGCCCTTGAGTCCAAAAAGAAACAATGCAATTTGATGCAAAAATCCATCACAAAATGCTCGCAAGAGCTTGAATCTAAAATAGGGCAAGTGGATTCCATTCACAAGAGAAGTAGGGATGCTTAGTAGATCTTCAACTTAAAGAAAAGCAAGTTTATAGGCTCGATGTATCAATTAGAGAACACTCTCAGCTAATTTAAATTGAAAGGAAAGAATGTAATGAGCAATATATGAAGCAAGAATTGTGGGTGACAATGGCTTGATTCAATTGAAAAGTCAACTAAGAAGCGCTTCAGGAAAATGGAGCTGAGAGAGAGGACTAGTAGCCATTTTGGGGTAAAGGCGCAAAATTGGAAATACCCATATGCAAGTGTTCTAGCTTCATGTCTAAATGCTCGATCCACAATTGCTTTTGACGGAAAGAAAATGTAGTTCATATATCAGCATTTTCATGAGCTCAACAGAGGGTGCCTAAGGTGCTAGAGATTATTCAAATAGCAACTAATGTCGCAAAGTTGGTGTCAAATGCCATGGAAGGGTCTTACCCCCAGGATTCAGGGAATAGAGATAGGCTACTGGATATTGGGGTGATTAGAAGGAATTGTGGGTTACTAGATATTGTGGTTGTTAGAAGAAATTGTATTTTCCTATTGGAGAATTTCTTATGATATTCAATGGAGATTAAACCTCAGTAGAGGGGAGTTGCAGTGAAACTAGCTGTTGAATTGGAAGGAAAGCTGAAATTTTTACCATCACTAGAGGATTCTTTGGAGGCTTGGGTTTTTTGAAGCTTTTGAGGCCTATATAGCTTCTGCCTTCAATGCAAATGAAATTTATGCTTTTCAATTCTATGTCACCGTTTCAAATGCCATAGGAATTGCAACAAGTGCTTGGTTCTTCATCAGTGCTGCATAATAAATGGAGATGCAAGTATTGACTTGGAATGTCAAATGTCGCCATAAGTTGTTGTTAGCATCCAAATTTTACCCTTATTTGGGATTCAATCACATAGAAAATTAGGGATTAGTCTAAAAAAAAAAGTAAAGTAAGAAGTAAAGTAAATAATTTTCATTAAAATGCATCACATATAAACGTTAGGAACATTTGCATTATTAGCATTAAAATTAAAAAAAATAATTAAAAAAACAATTGGGTTAAGCTAGGGCTAGCTCTAGCTTTAGCTCGAGGAGAGGGCCAGGCCAAGCCGAGGAAAAAGTAAAAGAAGAAGTAGGTTGGGCTAGCCTAGGCTAGGAAAAGCAAAAGGAAAAAGGAGGAGGGGTCAAGCTAAAGCTTATTAACTAAGAAACATATTTTCTTTGATAAAAATTATTAAACTTGTTAATCTTTAATATTTATTAATTTTTTAACAATTCTCTACTTTGACTTGGTATAAAGAAAAGAAAGGACCGAGATGGGTGATCTAGTTTCAATAGAGAAACGAGAGTACTTCCAACAGATCTTGTGCCTTTTAGTTGTTCCACTTAGGGGTGAGCGGTTCCAGGTTCCGGTTCGGTTCCGTCTGGAACCGGAACCTACCCAGTACAGGTTCCTCAAAATGAGGAACCTGGAACCTACCCGTGGGAACCGAGAACCTGGAACCTACCCTGTCACAGGTTCCGTGGTCGGTTTCGGGTTCCAACAGGTTCCTTTTTTTTTTTTTTTTTTTTTTTTTTCAGATTTGAACTATAACATATGCGCACGTTACCCAAAAAAAAATATAACGTACGCGCACGTTACCAAAAAAACTATAACGTACGCGCACGTTACCAAAAAAAAAAAACTATAACATATGCGCACGTTACTAAAAAAAAAAAAAAAAATATAACGTATGCGCACGTTACCAAAAAAAACTATAACGTGCACGCACGTTACCAAAAAAAAATATAACGTATGCGCACGTTACCAAAAAAAAAACTATAATGTACGCGTATACTACACGGTAACTTCCCATTGACATGTTATCTTAATACATTAACTTCGCACTGCATAACAATAATAGAATATAATTAGAAATTTCAAAACAAATAGCAAACTAGAAAGTAGAAATAAAACACCACTAGAACAAGAATGTCTAGAGGTACAAGTTTTGAAAACAATTTCGATTAAACCCTTAAATAAACTCATAAAATTCTGAAATTTGGACACGTTGTATTTAAGACCTAGAGGTACAAGTTTCATGAAGAAATTGTAGTCCAATTCGTTCTGAATTAAAAGATAAAATCGATTTACTTTTCCTATTCTCTACTTGCACAGTTTTTGAAACATTTTTGGTTAAATAGGCAAATGAACTACAAAAATTACGAAATTTAAATATGTTGTAGGGAAGACATGAAGAGAGATATTTCATGCAGAACACATTTCCAAAAGAACCTCATACAAAATGATATAGTCCACGCATTGCAACTTACAAGATCCGAACACATCAGATTGCACAGTTTTAGAAACATTTTCGATTAAATACCCAAATGACCTTAAAAATTATGAAATTCGACTATGTGATAGCCAAGACCATAAGGTAGATACTTCATGAAAACATCGAAGTCAAATTCGTCCTAGATAATTAAATATGGACGGTTAAAATCCCTGTTCGTAGTACCGTAATTCCAGATCTAACCATCTCCAAAGGACCACGATTTCACCTACCTATTCTTGTTTGTTTTCTCTAAATTTTTGATATGTTGTACCTCAGGATGTCCTTTACAACTTTTGTTAAGAAACCGAAGTGAAATTTCGACAAAAAGGTTGCCTTACAGTCCATGCATTCATCAAGGGTCGGTCCCAAAATCTCCAGATCCAGTCTTTCCAAAGAATAACGATTTCACCCACTTATACTTGTTTGTTTTGTCCCAAATTTGAGTATGTTATACTCCAAGAAGTCCTTTACAACTTTCATTTAGAGGTCGAAGCCAAAATTCAACTAGAACATCACATACAAGTCACTAGAACATCCAAGGTCGAGCTTTTTCTGCCCTAAGTAACCGGTTCCGGTTCCGGGACTGGTTCCGGTTCCGGTTCGAAACAGGTTCGGTTCCGAAACCGGTTCGGTTCCGGTTCGGTTCCGCTTGGAACCGGGAACCGGAACCGAACCGGAACCGGTCCCCTTGGAACCGGGAACCGAACCGGACCCTCCTCCGGTTCGGTTCCGGTTCCCGGGTAACCCGGGAACCGCGCTCAGCCCTAGTTCCACTCGAGCAAATGTTAGAAAAGCAAGCTACTTACCACTGGCTCCATCATCTTCTTCTTTTTTCTATATATTTCTCTATTTTTCAGGGCCCCACAACCTCTTCCCGACTGGTGGGGCCCATCCGCATCCAGGTGTCTTTACTCTTTAGCATGGGCGGGGGCTAGAGGAGGAGAAATTCTAGGAAGGTTGCTTTCTCTCTTCGTGGAATTTCAAATTTTTTTACTGTTTCTAATTGGCGCAAACGCTGGAGGAACAACGTGGGGGAAAATTATTAGAAAAAATTAATGTTAAAAAAAGTGTAAGTTCTCTTGTTTTATTTTATGTATCGAGATGCGAAAGTATAGAATTTTAAGATTAAATATTGTGCAAAGTGCAATTTTGAATATGTGAAAATGATTATTTTTCGCAATGTTTCAATAAAATGCGTTTGAAATGTCCATATAACAATTTGGACATAGGTGGATCCGATTAGTTCAGTCCGACTATCTTTGATCCAATCAACTTTTATTTCTTTTTGCCTTTTCAAATCAAGTCTATCCCCATTAACAAACACTCTGCAAATTTATAATTAAAAAGAATCATAATAATTATAGGGAAATCTCTTAAAGAGATCCTAATAAATAAACAAATCTCATCAGGACTTCAATCTCAACTTTTTATCGGAAAAAAAAAGGAGGAGGAGGAGGAGGAGGAGAAAGTTCGTGATAAACCTTTGTACGAATCTACCAAGCCCACGATTACACTTAATGCAATCATAAGAAGTATTGGACGGTATAAATTTAGCAACACTCTTCCCTGGATCTGTTACAAGAAAACTCTAGATAGCAATCGTAATTTGCAATGTTTGAGATAATTTACAAGTAAACTATGAATGTTTACCATTCTAAATTTGGACTCTAAAAATTATCAAGTATGCCATGAACATCAAACTTTCTATTGATTTCACTTATATGACAATGGAAAGTATGTTTAAAAAACGGATCAAAATCTTTACATATTATTGTACTCTCTATTAATGTCACTTCACTATTTCTATCTTCACACACAAAAGAAGTGAGTTATCTGTTACTAATTTGAATTAAAAATGAAAACGTCTTATCTTACAAGTTAGGTGAAATTTCTTAGATGTAGACAAACTCTTCAAATATTACCTCCCTTTTTACCTAATAATTTTTTTCAATTTTTTCAGGACACAGCACCATTAGGTATTTACCAACAAAGGATGAAAGAAAAAAGAAAGAAAGATAATAAAATAATAAAATATATGTATATAATATCTTCATGTTGATCAGATAAGATAAATTTGGGGCCCGCGGCGAGGGGAAAGCTGAGCCATGTGGCAGTGCCTACATTTGGGCCAAGGAATTTTGTAAAATAAGTTTGTCAATCTTTATATCTAGCAGTATTCTTGCATGCAATTGTTTTGTTGGCCAAATCTCCAACCCCTTGTGGGACCAATAACTTGTGCAACTCCATAAAAGTGATTATTATTATTATAATAATAATAATTATTATTATTATAATAATAATAATTATTATTATTTAGTCAAGGCATTTTATTTCGCTTCTTCTTTTTTTCCATGAAGGTCCCACTTTCCTTTTCTCTTTTTTCCATGACTTTGATACATGTTAACACCTGAATTTTTATCAACGTGTTAAATATCCATTTATTTAAAAAGAAAAAATATAAAATATAAAAAAAGAAAGTAAAAAATTATAAAAATTAAAGAAAAGCAAAAAGATGAATAAAAAGGATGAATGAAAATGAATGAAAATGATAATAAAAAATAAAAAATAAAGAATTTGAGCGGACCGGAATGTCCGGCCCACTTGTCTAAAACTTTCGGCTCACCCCTTGACCCATCTCCCCATTTCCCTTTGCTCTCTTTCGGCCCTTTTTTATTTATTTCCTTAAGCCCACAAGAGAGGAGGAGTGGGGGCGAGCGAGGAAGACGTGAGGGACGTGGGCGAAAAAAGGGGAACTGTTCTCGGTTATGGTGAGGGCAGAAAACCACGACGCAGAGAGAATCCCGCTGGTTAGATCGTTGGATCATGGATAAACCGCTCTTGGAGTATGCTTTTGGGAGGGGCCTGAGTGGCTGTTTTTTAGAGAGAGAGATATACCGAGAGAGAGCGGAGAAAGGCTCGGCGGTTTTGGCAAAGACCAGTTCGCATAACAAAAGGGAGGAGAGACGCCCGTCGGTTTTCGGAGAGGGCGGCCATTGAAGAGGCAAGTTTCAGAGAGCCGGAAAGTGAGAGGAACCGAGGGGAGCTTCGGCTGGTTTTGGTTCGCAAGAGGGGACCGCCCGAGCTCGAACCAGAAGGAAAAAGAAAGGAGGGGCAGGGCGCTGATTCTGGAGGCAAAGAGGTCGAGCGTTCGGCCATTGGAGAAAAGAAACCAGAGAGAGCATGGTCCAACGGAAGGGGATTCTCTGCTGAAAAGAGTGGGGGTACTGGACGCTCTTGGAGGCAGAGAAGGTAGAGGGGCGTGTCGCTTTTTTGGAGGGGGATCGGAAGAAGAAAAGCCAGCGACCAGAGGGTGCCTCGTAAAAAGAGGATTCGGCTGGAAGGAGGATCATCTGCGTCGGTCATTGGAGGTGGCCGCCACCCCGGATCTCGCGGCCGTTCGTTGCCTTTTCATCGTTCCGTTCTGCCCAGCGTCAAAAAGCGTTGCGGAATTTAGACACGATGCGCCAGAAGACGAGCCCAACCCACTCACGGGGATAAGCCGATCACATTTCGTCTTCGAAGCCAGGTAATCTCTTATTTGCTTTTCTTTGCCGATCTTGGGATATATGGCTTGATGATCAATGCATGAGAAAAGGTTGTTCGAAGCTAGTATCGTTTTGTGGCAAGTAATATTGATCTAAAGCTTGATATGTTATGTTCGTATCGAATAGTGTATTGAGCTTGCTTCTGAAGTTCCTGTATAAATACGCCTGCCATAACTTCGTTGAAATGCCCGGACCAAGTTAGCGTGTAGTTCATTCCGTTTCTGGGTTCATTTTTTCTTTGAGTCTTATTTTCCAATGCTGTGCGAGAGCTACGTCGGAGTGGAAATCACGTTTTCCGATCACTCGTTAAATGTATGAGTCTATTTCCGCATGTTTCTTTTTTCTTCATGTCCTCCGGTTTTTGCTCGTTAAGTTGCAGTTAAAAAAAAAAAAAAAAAAAAGGGCAGCGTCGGACGGGTGGTAGTCAGAGTGGTGTTGTTTCTGTGACGGTGGAAGATGGCGGTCGACAGCCGGAGAGATGGTGGCGGCGGGTGGTGTTGGTTTCTGGTTCGGGAAGAAGAAGAAGCGAGTTGCAGGCGTTCATCTTCGGTGAGTCGCGTTGTGGGGTGAGGTTGAAGATGAAGGGAATAAAACAAAAGAGAAAAAGAAAAGAATAAAAAAATCAAATAAAAAGGTTGGGCCGTGTACTGTTCATGGGCTAGGAGTGTGTGGGTTAGTGGAATTTCAATGAGAAGTGGGCTTAGAATAGAAAAGCGTTGGGCCGACAAGAAATGAAAATGGGCTGGAGGTTGGGTGATTTTTGTTCTCACAAAAATTAGTGGGCCTATTTCATTTATTCTGAGTGGGCCTTAGGACCGGCCCGATTTAGTCCAACCCGGACCGATAGGGTCCGGGTCGGTTTGGTTGGGTCAGGTCTCTTGGCCCGGTCCGAATTTCTATTACATTAATATTAAAAAAATAATGAATAAAATAAAAAATGTTGAAAAATTTAAATCAGAAAATTTATTAAAATTAAAAAAATTCGGAAATCACTAACAAATTTTAGAGCATTTAGGAAATCATTAAAAAAATCTAGAGAAAATTAGAAAATTTGTTTTAAAAATTTTCAAATAATTATAAAAAAAAAACTTCAAACAAAATTTCAATTAGAAAACCTTTAGAGATTAAAACCAAAAATTGGACAAGTTTTTAAGGCTTTACAAGAGGATTCTTTGTTTTGATTGTCTTTTTATTCTTAGGGACAATATTTGGATACTTGTGTGTTTTCTTTCACGATTATAATTAATTGCGTATTTCAATATTTGGGTAGTTACTATCTTGTTTTAGAATGGTTAAGATGAACATTAGATTTCTTTTGGATAGGTTGGCATGGTGTTAGTTAGCATGTGATTATGTAAGGTACAAAAACAACATTAGCATAAAAAACCTGAGTTTAGAATCTCTGATTGTATAGATAGTAAAATATTCTCCTGTTACTAGGATTCTAGTCGATCCCAAAAGAGCCAGTGGCGATTCCTAGTCAAAATTTGTATAGGCTTAAGTCGATTAAAATCTTGAACGATTGATGTTGCGTGAGGTACAAGCTTGGAAGAACCTAAGTTAATGAAAAGCTGTCGGTCTGGAGTTGAGAATACCCTTAAATCTAACTCTCTCCTCGAGGGGTTAGGTTGTGATAATAGTGGCATCTTAAGTTGAGATTTTGCAAGATTTGGTAAACAACTTTATTAAATGTGGTACATATACGTGAGTCGTAAAATGCTTTACCAAATCGAAAGGAAAATACTATATACACGAGTCGTAAAATGCTTTATCAAATCAAAAGGAAAATACTACACAAATAAACCCAAGTGATATTTTTCTAAGAACTTGATCACCCATTGTGGCATGTGAGATTTTGCAAGATTTGCTAAACAACTTTATTCAAGTATCCCTACCATTCTACCGGTATTGCTAATAGTAGGGGCATGCAAAATATTCATGTAAATAGGTCATAAAACATTTTCATTGAAATCATAATCATGAAATAAAAGATTTGTCTACTGAATCTTAGCACAAACTTCTTGATTAATAAAAGAGTTAACCTGAACACTACAAACTTCTGGGGTTTCACAACACTTGCCCTAACATAATATGAAAGCATGGAAGAGCGTTAGAGACTGCGAATTCTTTTTCTCAAATTTTAGGGGGTCGTGACTTATCTAAACGAACAGTCTATGCAAATAACATGATCACTACCTTCCATCCACCTATAGGAGAGGAAAACAAAAGGGAAAGAAAGAGAAAGTGGCAAAACAGTACACATAAGATGCTTATTGTGGTGGCAATATTGTTAGCTATCTAAACAATTATGATCCCGCTTGGCAAAATTTGGCAAGATGATTTCAATGACAATAAAAATCATCGAGCACATTTTTTGGGCGAGTCCGTAATGGAAGATAAGAGACACATGAGTGTCAATCTTTCAAAGCATGTAACACAATAAGCTTTATTGCATTGAATAGCATCATTATGCCACCTTTTATGCTTAATACTAAAATTAGAACTTGAAATCCTTAAGTTTGATTATAGTGCTTTGAAGAAAGGAAGGATGTTATGGTTTAGTGATGTATATTGCTACAAGTGTGTTTGTCCAAAACGAAGTGCACTAAGTAATAAGGCCATGCAAGATATATAATATGTGCTATTTAGTGTACCAACCAAACAAATCATCTACAATACATTTGATAATGCACGTATGTGTGTATGTGCTTGTGAAAAATAATAAATGTTTTAAGCGTATTGAATTTATATGAAAGCTATGGTTTACATGCAAAATGGATGGATGTTTTACTTTGTAAAATTTATGACGATTACCAAAACAAGCGCCCGTCCTTTGGGGGCACTGGTTTGCACCATGTCGCCTTCCACAAAGGCGACATGCAAAGCTCTGGCTTGGCCCTGCCTTGCCAATTCCACCCTTCCTATTGGGCGGAACAGGGAACCTTCCTCCGGTCATGGGCTTCTTCCCATATCGAATCCCTTCTCTAAGCGAACCGAACCTTGATCGCAGCTTGCTCATTCAAACTTCTCTCTAACAGCTGGGCTCGGCGGTAAACTTCTTGATAGTCTATCAGATCCAATGGTATCAATGGTTGCTTCAGCTCAAGATGAATGCCATTCCTAAACCTTCGAGCTTTTTCCTTTGGATTTTTTATCAACCTCAAATCATACTGAGAAAGCTCTGCGAACTTGACCTCACATTGGTCAACAGTCATCGCTCCTTGGCGGAGGCATTGAAATTCTTCCATCTTTTGCTCTCGGGTGCTTCTCGAAAAATACTTATCATTGAACGCTCTTAGGAAAGTGTCCCACACTGGGACCACGCCCTCTAGAAATACGAAAATTAATTAATAAATGACAATAAATAGGAAAAAGCATACTTAGGCCCGTAAAGCCTAATTGAAAGCCGAGACAGATCTGGAAAATTTTGAACCACTCTAGTTAAATACTAGAGCTTGTCTAGGCTCTAACTACAGTACTCTAACCACCAAACATGCAACAACAATTAATTAAATTGCTAATCTAATCTAACTATCCATCTAATCCATACTTAGTCTAAACTAAACAACCCTTAAATGTCATTAACCTACTAAGTAGGGATTAGTGAGTTAAACTCCAAAAGGGGGACTGCCTTTCGAGGTTTGGAAATTGGCCAAAGCGGGCTGAACAGTGGCCTAGAGACCCACTAATTTTCAGTTTTGATTGGTGCTGGTTGACGGTTAGAGAGGCTGCTTCGGTTGCCCATTGAGTTGGAAACGGCACGGTGGGGCTGCCGTGGCTTGGACGGGTGGAGATGATGGCTCATAGCGGTGGCAAGGACTCTAATGGTGGCCTGAGCTGGCCTGGTGAGCGGCTGGTAGCGTGGACTGGGCGAGACGGCATGGATGGGGCGGTAGTTGAGCGTGACGGGCGGGCGAGCACGCGGGGGTGCGCGACGATGAACGACGGTGGTCCGGTGGTGTGCTAGCTTGCTGGTCTGACTCTTCTGGGCTTTTGGTATTTCAAACAGCAAGAAGAAGGGGAAGGAGGAGGCTATTCAACGGTGGGGGAGAGAGAGGAAGGAGGGAGGAGGGAGGAGACAAGTTGGGCTTGATGAGTCCTCTTGGCCTTCAACCTCATCACCTTGGTCCCCTTGGTCTTGGCCCACCACCAGCTGGATTCCATGGCCAATTTTCAGCCACTACTCCCCTTCTAAAAGCTCTTGAGATGGTCCACAAGTCATGGGTGAGGGGACATACGAATTTGTACATGATTTTGCTTCAATTGGACCCAAATGCTTCTTAAATCAATTCAATTGGGCTTCTAAAAATTCCAATGTCAAGTCATCAATCAAATTGATATTTTTCCTCATCAATTGATCCCACTTGCATCCTAATTTCGAGACCAAAAACAAACCTCTGATTTTTTCGGTCAAAAAAGGCCCTATGATGACTTTTTCTCAAAAAGTCTCGATTTGCAGAAAAATATCTAGAGATTGAGTCGACATTCGTAAAATGACTTGTGATATGATAGAACTTTCAATTTCTAAAATCGGATTCAAATTCACGGTTAATTTTGATTTGACGCAATTCTAGCGTGACCTAGGCTACTCGGTAGCTTTTAGAAATTCTTAGTGCAAATGACCCATGGTCGATTTTCTTCGATCAAGGGACCATGCATGATGGAGGAAAACCTCCCAAGATCGCCCAAGGTTCCCACAAGAGCTTTCGGAATGTTCCTAGGGATAAACGATACGGTAATTGCGCAAGGATCTAGAACTCTCTTAGCATAAATGGGTGGTAGGTTAGAAGGCACGATCTTGTCCGTCCCATCGAAAAGCAACCTATGGTTGTAATCCGAAGGCCTCAATTACAAGAAGGGGTGCCCTCCCCCTCATTGTATCTATCCAATCATTTTATAATCAAAATTCCATTCCCTTTATTTAGAGCTTCTCTTTCTAAAAATTCTCTCTCTAAGATCGCACAGTCTCGATTCTAAATAATCGACTGTGACATATGCCTTTCATATTTCGTTTTCCTCTATCCTTTCTTTCATCTGTGCTTAAAAGCCATTTGAAGGATAATCATGTGAGTCTATCTTCTGAAAGTTAATTACATGAATATATGTGCTTAGTATGTGAACTATATTACACGACAGTGACAATGTGCTTCCTTGTACAATCTAGATTTTCTTCTTCTCTTTCGACTCGGAAATTAAAGGTGTCTATTGAGATAAAATCCGCCAAAATACACTGCCCACTAGCGAATATATGTTCAAAAGAAAACTCTTACATTACTTGCTTTGTCCTTTTTGTCGCCAAGCCCCGGAGACCAACTGTTTATGCGACTAGACAAAGGATCCAAGACTTAACATTAGGGTATCTCCAACAAGTATAGCCAGAATTGAAACTCGACCACACTGGAAAATGCATAGACATACCTACACGGGAGATGGTCGCCAGAGTACTCTGGCTGGTGTGGAAGGCACAAAATTGCTTTGTGTTCTAGTCGTAGAGACATAAACCATGCACAATCATTGACGATGCAGTCACCCTAAACAACTCCTTTGTAAGGTGGCACCATCCTTGACGAATTCGAACAAAGGCAGAAGCTTGGTACCTTGGCAATGAAACTAGGAGAGAAGGGTGCTCTGTAATTTAATGTTGTGCTCTATTGCCGGGTTATTCCACGACGACTCCTGCTTGCTAGTTACTGGATTTTCCATGGAGGAGTGAGTCCCGTTCGCTTATGCTATATCTACGATTTAATGTCGTGCTGTGTCTACTCGTGGAGAACCGGATTCCAAGTACCTTGTTTTTGCTATGTCCGAGTTGAAAGGTCACTGGCTAAGGACTAAAGGCTTATTGATTATGGACATAATTAAGATCGAACATTCTAACCTCGGCCGAAATCATGGACAATATCATTTTCAATGCAAAACGGAAAGCGTTCACTGGTTAAGTGGCAATGCTTCTAGAAAAGGGACCAAAGACAACAAATTATCTATTAAGCGAAGCAGGCCCGTCGTTGATGGAAGTTGTTGGGAAATTGACAAAAAAAGAGAAACCAATTACTGGTCATAATAGATGGTTTGGGGGTGTTGGCTCACCCTATAAAATTGAAGGTGAGAGTTGCAAGCTTGGCATCAATGCCGTGCACCTTCTCTTTCACCTCCAATGACCTATCATCAATTCCAATAGTCAAAGCACTTGCTTGGTCCAACTTATTCTTAGAATCAAGCTTTATTCGGTTCGGCGATCCAGATTTGGGTCGCTGCTCCTAACACCAAATGCACATGGAACATGGACGCCGTCGTCTACGTGTAGCTGATGATGAAGTCGACAATAGGGAGTGGCAGCTATCGATGGCGGTCATGGTAGTGGCAGTGGTCCTCTATGCGGCGGCACTTCTCGCCGAGCTGCATCCACCTCAAGCGGTGGCCAAATCCATCAAAGCTTACAGATTTTTTAGTGTAGTCTCGCTCTGGTGGTGTCATTTTATATGGTCCTGCTTCTCATGACCGCCCTTCAGAAAAAGCAGCCTCTCAGATTCAGTGATCTAGCGGTTCATATGATGTGGGCCGCCATTATCCTAACGGCGGCCACACATATGATTCCCATATTCTTGGTTGATCGCCACTACAAAATAAACTAGTCAACTATGATATTTGGAGTTGCCATTATTAATTGGCTACTAGTATGGGTCTGTCTATTCGTTCGGGAGCTTTAGTTGTACCATAAATTGTGGCATTGAAGTGGGACTATTATTTATTATTGTACTGAAATTTTTAATGAAATAATAAATAGGCACGTGTTTGGGATGCGGCTTGGGATGCGGCATCCCAAACATGAAATGCTATTTTTCGTGTCGGAAGTAAACGCCAAAAATGGTTTTCATTCATATAAATGTTGCTTTTATTTAATAACATGAAATATCTAAATCTCCAGCTCAACGAATCTAAAAAAAAATCATGTAAATCGCCATGTCCTCAGATATTAACGGGGTCTCCACCAACAAGGTCGCAAAGAATGCTACAAGGTTACCCTATTGGGCGTACTTATGTGACTGAGCAAAAGGATCCGCTCGGCCCATTCCTTTTGGTCGAGGCCCTACATATTTAGTAACACATTTCTAACATGTTTCTAGTTTTATTACAATCTGGCAACTCGATAGAAGAAAAGAGACCCACACTAAAATGTCGCGCGTGAATTCGCGGAAACACTAAAGACGACGGTTGGGCCAGTCGGGTGTGTTCTGCTACATCCCTAGCGCCATTCACTTTTTCGCAGCCCTCAACGTCCAAATAATCTCTAACATCCCCTAAAACATGTGCCTATTTATTATTTCATTAAAAATTTCAGTACAATAATAAATAATAGTCCCACTTCAATGCCACAATTTATGGTACAACCAAAGCTCTTGGACGAGTAGACAAACCCATACTAGTAGCCAATTAATAATGGCAACTCCGAATATCACAGTTGACTAGTTTATTTTTTAGTGGCGGTCAACTAAGAATGTGGGAATCATATGTGTGGCCGCCGTTAGGATAACGGCGGCCCACATCATATGAACCGCTAGATCATTGAATCTGAAAGGCTACTTTTTTTGAAGGGTGGTCATGAGAAGCAGGACCATATAAAATGACACCACCAGAGCGAGACTACACTAAAAAAATTGTAAGCTTTGGTGGATTTGGCCACCGCTTGAGGTGGGGGTAGCTGGCGAGTAGTGCCACCGCACAAAGGATCGCTACCACTACCATGGCCGCCATCGATAGCTGTCACTCCCTGTTGTCGACTTCATCATCAGCTACACAAAGACGGCCACATCCATGATCCATGCGCATTTGGTGTTCGAAACGGCAACCCAGATCTGGATCGCTGGACCGAATAAAGCTTGATTCTAAGAATAAGTTGGCCCAAGCGAGTGCTTTAACTATTGGAATTGAGGATAGGTCATTAGAGGTGAAAGAGAAGGTGCACGGCGTTGATGCCAAGCTTGCAACTCTCGCCTTTAATTTTATAAGGCTCGCCAACACCCCAAAACCATCTATTATGACCGGTAATTAGTTTTTCTTTTTTTGTCAATTTCCCAACAACTTCCATTAACAACGGCCTGCTTCGCTTCACAAGTAATTTGTTGTCTTTGGTCCTTTTTCTAGAAGCATCGCCACTTAACCGGTGAACACTTTCCGTTTTGCATTGAAAATGATCTTGTCCATGATTTCGGCCGGGGTTAGAATGTTCGATCTCAATTATGTCCATAATCAATAAGCCTTTAGTCCTCAACCGCTGACCTTTCAACTTAGACATAGCAAAAACAAGGTACTTGGAATTCGGTTCTCCACGAGTAGACAGAGCACGACATTAAATCACAGATATAGCATAAGCAAAAGGGACTCACTCCTCCATGGAAAATCCAGTAACTAGCAAGCAGGAGTCGTCGCGGCATAACCCGGCAACAGAGCACAACATTAAATTGCAGAGCACCCTTCTCTGCTAGTTTCATTGCCAAGGTATCGAGCTTCTACCTTCGTTCGAATTCGTTCAAGGATGGTGCCACCTTACAAAGGAGTTGTTCAGGGCGACCGCATCATCAATGATTGTGCATGGTTTATGTCTCGCGACTAGAACACAAAGCAATTTTGCGCCTTCCACACCAGCTATAGTACTCTGGCGACCATCTCCCGCGTAGGTATGTCTATGCATTTTCCAGTATGGCCTAGTTTTAGTTCTGGCTATACTTGTTGGAGATACCCTAATGTTAAGTCTTGGATCCTTTGTCTAGTCACATAAACAATTGGTCTCCGAGGCTTGACGACAAAAAGGGCAAAGCGGGTAATGTAAGAGTTTTCTTTTGAACATATATTCGCTAGTAGGTAGTGTATTTTGGTGGATTTTATCTCAATGGACACTTTTAATTTCCGAGTCGAAAAAGAAGAAGAAAATCTAGATTGTACAAGGAAGCACATTGTCACTGTCGTGTAATATAGTTCACATACTAAGCACATATATTCATGTAATTAACTTTCAGAAGATGGACTCACATGATTATCCTTCAAAATGGCTTTTAAGCACAATATATAAAATGATGAAAGAAAGGATAGTGGAAAACGAAATACGAAAGGCATATGTCATAGTCGATTATTTAGAATCGAGATCGTGTGATCTTAGAGAGAGAATTTTTAGAAAAAGAAGCTCTAAACAAAGGGAATAGAATTTTGATTATGAAATGATTGGATAGATACAATGAGGGGGAGGGTACCCATTCTTATACTTGAGGCCCTCGGATTACAACCATAGATTGCTTTTCGATGGGACAGACAAGATCGTGTCTTCTAACCTACCACCCATTTATGCCAAGAGAGTTCTAGATCCTTGGCGCAATTACCATATCGTTTATCCCTAGGAATGTTTCGGAAGATCTTGTGGGAACCTTGGGTGATCTTGGGAGGTTTTCCACCATCATGCACGGTCCCTTGATCGTAGGAATCTCGTGATTATGACATATACATAAAAGATATAACAAATAATTTTATAGGCACCTGCCACTTGAAGGGCATAGAGAAAGTTCATTTTTATGTATTGTCAACTCATTAAATAGGATCTTGTTAAGGGGTCATTCAGATTAACGTCCAACAACCCACCGCACATATCGTTGATAGCAGGGTGAACTACTCAGACCTCCAGCTCAAGGAAGGACATATGCTATCACCAGAGGACAGGCGGAGGATGCGCCCGATGTGATTACAGGTACTGTTTCGTTGAACGACCACGCTGCTTATGCTTTATTTGACCTTAGAGCTACTCATTCATTTATAGCTGAGCAGTATGTTAAGTTGGTAAGATTGATTCCTGAGTTATTGGAGTCAATGGTCAGTATATCGACACCATTAAAGGATAAGGTGTTAGCTACAGTGGGTTGTCCTAGTTGCATGTTAGCGATTGGTGAGCGAGAGGGAAAGATAGACTTGATAGTCCTAGCCATGTATGATTTCAATGTGATAATTGGCATGGACTTGCTCACCAAGCATGATAAGTTATAAGTTATCATGCACAAGCACAGAGGAAATTCCTATGCAATCTGAGTTCAACTACCGAAGTTAAGAGAGAATATTCTCTCAATCTACATGAAAGAACTGAAGGTGCAGATGCAAGAATTGTTGGATAAGGGATTCATATGTCCCAATGCATCACCTTGGGGAACACCAGTTCTATTCGTGAAAAAGAAAGATGGTTCGTTGATGCACACATCCAATCCCAGCCAAGAACCCCCGATTTGAACCTTCATGATCGACCATTAGGGCGTTCAATTAATATGGGAGTTAAGAAAATGGTCGATCCCATATTCCACCATTAGGGCATTCAATTAATACATAAGCTCTTTGTGGGATTTACCAAACGGCATTACAGTAAATTCATAATGGCCGTATCGAGTACGAAACACTAACTTCGATATGTCTTCCTTTCTAATCCTCAACTGACGATATCCTATCCTTAAGTCGATCTCAGAAAATATCGATGCTCCTTGTAGCTAGTCAAACAAGTCGTCGATCCTCGGGAGCGGATACTTGTTCTTGATCGTCACATGATTGAGTTGACAATAGTCGATGCACAAATGCAACGAACCATCTTTCTTTTTCACGAACAGAACCAGTGCTCCCCAAGGTGATGCATTGAGACGTATGAATCACCTATCCAACAATTCTTGCATCGGTCATGTGAGCTTGGTGTTGTGTGTCCTTAGCTTCGCACACCCTCGATGATCGTTGCCTGGGTTGCGGACAATCAAAGGGCCAAATGGTCTATGGGATTGGTTGCTAATGAAGCTCCAATGCTGTAAATCTCCAAATCAGGAACCCTAAAATCGATGAGATTGATTGCTGGTGAAGCCTTTTCACCTTGCCAAGGTCATGTGACCCCTTGGGTCGCCTTCCTTGGCTTTGCGGGACCTCAGTCAACAGTTGCCTATAGTCTCTGTCGATGGTTGCCTATGGTCGACTCCGGCAAAGCTTGCTTGGCTACCCTTGCTCGCCCTCCCTTCTATTTTATTCTTCTTTTTGTTTTTCCTTTTTCATTTCACTTCAAAGTTGCTTTACAAAATATACATCAAAATGAATATCTGAACATTATTGCCTCCATCGTGGCTGACCTTAGTAGTCTTGTGGACCACATGACCCATTTTATTTTTGGCATTTATTTACCAACCGAATACAAATGATAAGGTAGATGTCTCTCTGTAACAAAAACGAAATTTGAAAGTCCGTACTTAGCAGAGTACATAGGATGGCAATAACAAGAAGGAACTTGTCTTTATTTTATAATAGAAACAGACAAGGTCATAAATTATTTTGTAATGCCAGATTAATTACATTTCAAAAACTAGTCCACGAAGCAAGATACGAAGCCAACATATCATTAGTGCGTTGTAAATGCATGGCTTTACTTATTGATGGCTTGATTGCGAAATCACTTCATATTCCATCAGATTGTAGCTTATAACTTATCATGGATCGATCTATCGACCTTGCATTGTGCGGATCGATTCATGCACCGTGCAAATCAATCCCGGTCGAGTGGGATCGATCCCTACACCGTGCAGATCGATCGTGGATCAATCCCCAGTCGAGCGGGATCCATCCCTACACCGTGTGGATCGATCTCGGTCGAGCGAGATCAATCCATGCACTGTGTGGATCGATCTCAGTTGAGCGGGATCCATCTATGCACCGTGCAGATCGATCCATGCACCGTGTGAATTGACCTTGCATCGTGGGGATCGATCCATGCACTGTGCAGATCGATCGTGGATCGATCCTCGGTCGAGTGATCATTGAAAGTAGATGTGAGGGACTGAGTGTAAAATATTCTCTCTCAATTTTTTCTTAACTCCCATATTCCACCATTAGTTATATTAAATGGAAGGTGCAGATGCAAGAATCGTTGGATAAGTAATTCATACATCTCAGTGCATCACCTTGGGGAGCACCAGTTCTGTTTGTGAAAAAGAAAGATGGTTCGTTGCGTCTGTGCATCGATTATAAATTGATGGACTATTATATATTCACTTCAATGATAACGTCCTTAAGTATTTTATTATTATTATTATTATTGCTTGTCTACATGGGTCAATAGATAGAGTGGGATTGCCGGCCATTTACTATAATACGAAAATGCTTTCTCCATTTAAATACTATATCAAATAGTGGAATTTTAAAAGGAAGTATCATAAGGGATTTCCCTAACAGCATGAACGATGGTATTCTTCAACTGTGGGCCGTCCAATTGAACCAATCTCCGAAATCGAAGGCCTAGAGGATTATACGAAATTTCAATTAAATTAAAATTAAAATTTTTGGAGCCCTAATGAGTAATTATAAGGCTTGAGACACACGCTCGCACGCGTGAAAAAGACGGACACGTGCACAATGAGCAAAATATTTGAAAATTCATTTTTTAAAGAATCATTTTCTTTGACAAGTAAATCTCGACTTTCTTTTGTTTGTAGAAAATCTTTTTGCAAAATTTCAAAATTTTCTTTTCGAGAAAGATCCTGTTGCCTAAGCCATGAATTCTCTTTTTTTAGTTCGAAGATCCTTTTAAGAGTAGATTTGAGATTTAAGCAAAACTCATTTATATACTTAAGAACTTTAGTAGGAAAAGACTTACCTCAATTTCCTTATCGGATTATGAGTCTGTGTCTGAGTCAGACTTTAATTTTGAGTCTGTTTTAGATTCCGAATCTGAGTCTGAGTCTAAATGTGCCATCAAGCATATATTTCCTTGCTCATCATCTTCTTTCATTGTTCTTTTCTGCCCATTCTACTTGTATTGTCTTCTTCCACCGAATTTCCTTCCTTTTCTACTCAGCTTTTTGAATTTCTTTATCATAAAAGCAAATTCTTCATCGTCCATGTCATTTTCTGAGTCTGTATCATCAGAATCAGCGTTAGATTTTAAAACGATAGACTTCTTACCTTCAGGATCTTCATCAACAATTTGTTCCACTTCGTAGGATTGAAGAGTGCTGATCAATTCATCAACGGAAAGTGGCATAATCCTCTAAGTTTCTCGGATTTAGGTCTTGACATGATTCCAATCTTTTGAGAGACCTCGCAAGAGTTTGTTGGCCTTCATTGGGGCAGAAATTGACTGACCTTGATATGCTAAATCATTTACAATTTCTGTAAAACGGCTGAACATATCTCTAATCGACTCTCCTTGCTTCAATTCATATTTGCCGAGCAAGAAGTTTAATTTTGTCTCTTTTACATGATCAGTCCCTTCATATACAACATGAAGTCTATCCCAAATTTCTTTTGTTGTTTTACATGAAGAGATTCTGTTATATTCAGCAGGAGACAATGGCATAATATAAAGAATAAATGGCTTTTGCATCAAGAGCTTCTCTTTTGGATATCTCCGTCCGAGATATAGAAGTAGGGGGTTTGGTTTCTTTGTCTTTGCCATTTTTATTTGATGTAGACGCAGTAGTGGGATTGATTCCTTTTTCCACAAGATCCCATTGCAAGGGATCTTTGGATCTTAGGAATGCTTTCATTTTGTTCTTCCACACGTTATATTCATTTCCATCAAAATATGGTGGCCTGGTATTGCTTTGCCCTTCCATAAGTCGTGGTGCCAAGATACTATCCATAAAAGATCTTTAGCTCAAAAGTAAAAACACTTTAATAAAACGAGCACTTGGTTCTGATACCAATTGAAAGTGTTAGTATGAACACCTAGAAGGGGGTGAATAAGTGTGAAGAAAAATTTTCGCAAAAGAATAGTAGAAATATTTTTCTTTTTGAAACTGAGTCTGAAGAATAACAGACTTTTGAAACTAAGTCTGAAGAACAATAGACTTTGAGCGAGTTCAGACTTTAGCAATTAAATAGAACTACAAAAAAAAATAAAGGAGTTCAGAGAAGATAATAAGAACACAGAATTTATAGTGGTTCGGCTTACATCAAGCCTACGTCCACTCTCCCACGATAACAACCTTCTAGCTGGATTCCACTATGTAATCAACAAGAGATTACAACTTTGAATGCAAACACTTAGTAGTAGATCACACTATCTCACTAAGTCACTCTTTTGGTATTTCTCTCATGATCACAAACGTTTAAGCTCACCAAAGACAAGTGTATGATCGAAGGTCGCTCAGACTTTGGAATTATAAATTATACACATTGTCTCTTACTTGCTCATCAGTCATTGATCTCCTTAAATACTCCCCCACTTCCAAACTAGCCATTGGACAGTATCTTAGAAGATCGTCTTCCAATCTACCCATTGGACAGATCTGTATCTAAAAGATTTGGTAGCCGTTGAGTGATAGAAGTAGAATCCCAAATTGATTCTAATCGCCCATACAAATAAAATATTGGTTTCCGTAAATAGAGCTTCTCCGTATAGAAAGTTCTTGTCTTCAAGATCCATTTGTCAATCAATTAGATTGAGTTAATCAAATGTATCCTTATATGAAATCCAAACCAGATCACTAGTCATTATATGTTTGGGGCTTGTGTTACCTTCTTTCAAGTTGTTTCGTTCTGAACATGCTTCATTCTGAATCTGCTACATTCTGAACTTGTGTCTTATTCTGGACGTAAAGTGTGAGGGTATTCAGACTAAAGTAGAGTCTGAGTGTCTTCAGTTTGAAGTAGAGTCTGAGTACAATAGACTTTACAATCTGGACGTAAGTCTAAACATAATATGCTTCTGAACAGATTTAGCTTTAAGATTTGGACACAGTCTGAATAAGTTTAGCTTCAGCATAGAGTCTGTCTTCTAGTTCTTCATTCATGTTCAGTCTGGAATTTGTCAAAGTGGACAAACTTCTAATGTAAAACAGACTTTGACACTAAAGTCTGGCAGTCTTCGGACTTTAACATAGAAGTCTGGAAATCTTCAGAATATACTTTGGATATGTGTTACATTCAGTCTTCTGGCAGTCTTCAGACTTTGACAATATTCTTTACATGTTCTATCATCTATATAGTCAATTACTTAACCATTAAACACGTTAGTAGCCTTTGATTTATTTTGTCATCTTCAAAACATCATAAGGGATTTCCCTAATAGCATGAACGATGGTATTCTTCAACTGTGGGCCGTCCGACTGAACCAATCTCCGAAATCGAAGGCCCAGGTGATTATATGGAATTTCAATTAAATTAAAATTAAAATTAAAATTTTCGAAGCCCTAATGAGTAATTATAAGGCTTGAGACACACGATCGCAAGCGTGAAAAAGACAGACACTCGCGCAATGAGCAAAACCCCCACACATGTCGCAAAATAGGAAGGAATGCCCTCTTGATCTTCGAACATCCAACGACTCGGATTTTGGCCCAATTTTTGTATAAAAAAAAAACAAAAATAAAATGATTTTTTTTTTTTTTAATTTTTCAAAATTAAATTTTAAAATCTAAAAATTAAATTTTTGCCTAAAATAAAGTTATGAGATGGAAGTCATTTTTCAATAATATCCAAATGTCAAAAAAAAATTCGATCATATGTCATCAAGTAAAGGAAAACTAATCGTATTCCTGGAAAATATTTTACCGGAAAATTTTCCGATATCATTGAGTTTTTCATGAAACAATTTAATTAGATTTGGATTTAGGATTGAATGGATATTCAAAAGTTATGTGGTTTTACTAAAATCCAAAAAAAAAAAAAAAGAACTCTTGCAAATTAAGAAATAAATTGACTATTAACACCCTCCCTCCTCCCTATTTTCAGCATTTCTCCCATTAAAAAAAAAAAAATTCCAATCCTTTGTAGGAACTACCTGTAATAACGAACTTAGAAATGAAGAGTAAATTGAAGAAATGACCTTAAATCTTTGTTATTAACCCCTAATCAAATTGTTTGGGATTCAGAAGTGAAAGAAATCATTTTATCTACTAATACTGGACAAATTTGCGTATTACCAAATCACGCGCCTATTGCCACAATTGTAGATATAGGTATTTTGAGAATACGCCTTAACGACCAATGGTTAACAATCGCTTTGATGGGTGGTTTTGCTAGAATGTTAATAATACGCCTTACTATTGACATCTGATTTTTAACTTATGCATCATACAAAATTAAAAATTTGAGATTAAGATTTTTGATTGCGATAGAGCCTATTTTTAACTAAAAAGAGTCATTTAATACTTTTTCCAGTATTAGCACCACATTTTCCTTTCATTTTCACTTTTACTTGAAAATTCAAAATGTTGACTTTTAAGTTTACTTTTTGATCACTTTACCTGATATTTTTCTTTTATTTTTCGGGCTCATAAAAATGATGTCCAGTGTGGATAAACCACAATTTACCTGGTGGAGAATGTTCAAATCAGGGCCTTTAAGATATCAAGAATAGACAAAAGAATTAAGCCTATGCCTTTCAACTTACAAACCAAATCTAAGATGGCTCGGTTTGTAACTACAACCTTGTATTTGGTTTTTTTATATTCACCTCATTGAGGAACAAAATATTGGAGCTAACAATATAACTTAAAGGGAGGCAAATAGATTGTTTGAAAAACTCAAATAATTGAAATAATAGGTAAGCGTTAATTTGAAAATAATCGAACTATCATGTTAAGGGATACTCTTTTTCTTTTTTCTTTTTTTTCTTTGGCTTGTAAAAGTGATGTCCAGTGTGGATGGACCACGGTTTACTTGGTGGAGAATGTTTGAACTAGGGCCACAAATTTTGCCCGCTGTACTAGTCATCATGCTCCCTCCCCCACAATACAAACGCAAAGCCCATGATTAGCAATGTTTCCATGCATTACATGAACTAATTAAGATACTTAGAACAGACTAGAGAATTGAGCTTGTGCATTTTGACTTGCAAACGTAATCTAGGATCGCTTAGTTGATAACTGCAGCATCTTATTATTATTATTTTTTATTCACCTTATTGAAGAAAAATGTGTTGAGATTAACAACATAACTTAAGAGTGGTGAATAAATTATTTGCTAAACTCCACAATTTTTTCTTGTGGAAGATAGCAAGTCGTATTTAGATAGTACCAAAGACCAAGTTGAAAGTATCAAGCAGGCCAATGCAACTATTAAATAGATATAGACGATAATGAGCAAATATAAAATAATATGCGACAATTTATAGCAATTCAACTTTGTTCCCAAATGTATGTCTACATTCTTGAATAACAACCTTAACATGGACAGATTCTAGTAATCTTCAAAAAAAGTTACAATCGTGCAACTCCTATTACAAAATAGATCCCACTATCAAAACGCAAGTACTACTATTACTATTGTACACTCTGTCTTATTACTGATTACAATATCACAAATCACAAGAAGGAAATTTCGATTGAGCAGTAGCACAATTTGCTAAACAGAGAGATGATGATAACAAAACCAACTTTATTTATTTTTTATCCAACCCATTTAAGCTACATTGTTCTTCTTTAAGATGTTAACACCCGAATTTTAATCGAAAAATTAAATATCGTCTTTTTACCTAAGACCAATTTGGACCCATTACGTCTACCCAAATTGGTGTCTTTGCCCCATTAAACAAAATCGGACTCAAGCCCTCTCTCAAGCCCATCAAGAATAAGAGGCCCAAAACTCCAATCTACCGTTCCTTGCATTTCTCTCATTCGTGTCACGCCCGAACCTCGAGCACGTGCACATCCCACTGCGGTCGATAGAAATGCGACTTCCCATGACACGTCGCCGACCCATTCTTTTTAATTACACATGCGGAAGCGGATAAATAATCCCCAGACAAAACTCAATTGGGATAGAAAAGTAGGATCACATTTTCAAAACCAACCACATACTTTTTATACATATCAAACCAGTTCATTTACAGGACTAGGCTATTTACAAAAGATCTATAGAAGATCGGTCCTCAAAAACTAAGCTGTCCTAAGATCAGCTAGACAGGTCCATTCGCCAGCTCTTCAGTCGGGATCGGCGAAGTCAAAAATCCTCTCAGCGACCCTCACTGGTCTACCAAAAAGCTCCGGAGGATCCGCCATCTAGGGACCTGAAATATTATCCCCAAACCGGGATGAGACAATGTCTCAGCGAGTCCTACCCTCTAAAACTCGATTAGGAAGAAAATAAGCCCCAAAGTGCTCTAGCCACACAAAGAGAATAGAGGACTTACCTCGCCTCAGTCCTTCCTACACGTCAGTGCAATTCATACGTCGATAAATTCATACCATATATCAATTCATATCATCTATCAATTCATACCATCTATCCATCCATTAATAAATCACGGCTCACACAAGCTGACATGGATGCAATGCTCTCACAAGCTGATATAGATGATAGCTCTCACAAGCTGATATATGGATCGTTGCTCTCATAAGCTGACATATAGTAACTAATTGCTCACTGAAGCGTTACATATATTTAAACCATAGAACTGAGTATACAACCCAATAACATCCAACAATTCAAACTGATCCTACAAACCAATTACGGTGCCAAAAGCCAACACCGGGTATTTTCAAGTTAAATACCAAAACTTCTCCAATTTCATTCAATTCCTCACTTTGGAATAATTAACCATAATCATTATTTCCACTCAATTTCTCAATTTAACATATAATTAGCACAAACCGACCGCACCGCTGCGATCGGCGCGAAATTCTAACGACCTAGCCATCCCGGCAAAATTTTCGAAATTATTAAATAATTAAATTTAATTCCGAAAATTAAATAATTAATATTATATTATAATAATATAAAATAATAAAATAATATTTAAAAAAATTCGAAATAATTAATTAATTAAAATAATTAATTAGGGCTCAAACTAGATTACACTAATTTAAACATACAATTAGCCCTAATTAAACACCCCTTAAACTAATCATACAACTAATCTAATTTACATTAAAATAATCTAATCTAACCACCTAAACCTAATTAGACTAATCTAAACACCCCTTAAGCATGATTAACTTGCTAAGCGAGGTTTAGAGGATAAACTCACCGGTTTTGCGCGCCGGTGAGTTCACGGCGACCACGACACCAAGGCGGTTGATAAACCCCAAAGCGGCGACAACAATGGAGGTCGGGAAGACACTGAAAATGGGCCTCGAAGTCTGGAACTTCTTGCTGTCTTCTCGCTTCGATCCGGGCTGAAGCTGCAGAGAAGAAACCAGCAACTTCAACGGCGAAAACGGGCCAATCGGAGCTCCGGCGAGCGGGTGGTTGGCAACCGGCGGCTCCCGGGGTCAAAGGGATCTTGCTGGTGGTTGGTATGGGTGGAGGTAGGGTAGAAATGGGGAGAAAATGGCTGAAAACCACGAAACGGGCGAAACAGGCGGAACCGGGCGAGTCCGGACGGTCCGGCGAGCGGCGGCTTCGGGAGACCTACGGGACTACCGGAGAATCTTTCCGGCGAGCAGTGAGGTGCTCCGGAACGGTCTGGATGTCTTCTTCGCGGTGATGGGTGGCTCGTTCGCTGATTCAACCGGGAAGTTAACTGTTTACTCGGATCTTTGGAGAAAGGTCGGCTGGAGCAGAAACGGAACGAGGGGAAAACGAGAGGAGGAAATGGGTCCGATGGGCATGCGACGGTGGAGGGCTGATGCTGCTCGGTTCCTCTAGTTTTTGCTGAGCTTCTCTCCTTCAACAATCATGGAGAAAGCTGCTGTACGAGGGATTCAAGGAAGGAGAAGCTTCAGCTGAAGCAAGGGGTCCCCAAGAGCTCTTCTAGCTTCAACACTTGTCAATCTCTCTCTCCCCTTGCCCCCACCATGGCCGGCCCACCCCTCAGCCTCTCTCTCTCTCCTCTAGCTTCCCTACAAGCTAGTTAATAGGTCCAAAATGTGGTGTGCCAAGGGGATTTCGAATTTTGAACATTTGTTCACTTAATTCACTCAATTGCCAATTAATTCCATCCAATTGAAGCTCAATTAAATCAACCCATGTGTCCTCGGCCTTCTTATGACATTTCCCGTCAAATGATCCAACTTGCATCCGAAGATTCGATTAAAAACGGCCCTCGACAATCCCGAACAAAAACGGCCTTACTTTGCTTTTCCGCCAAAAATATCGGTTTGTAGAAAAATCTTCGGAGATGAGTCGACGTTCCTAAAATGAATTGTGACATGCCGAACCTTCAATTTCTGAATCGGGTTTAAAATCATGGTTAATTTCAATCTGGGCGCGATTTGAGCGTGTCCTAATCTACCGGGTAGCTTTTAGGAAATTTTCAGTGCAATTGACTAGTGGTTGATTATTTTCAAGCCACGAAATAATCTTCGACACATTGGCGACTCTCGATTGTCGTGAAAATCTTGAGGTTTCAAATATGGACACAGGGTACCCAAAACGACAGAATAATCAGTTCAGTGCCGGTCGACGAGGATATTGGAATCAGGTGGAATCACCCACACTCTAATTACATATCTCAGTCGAATCGACCTATTACTGATCTCTGTTCAATTCTGACAATGTCATAATGATCCTTGCAGATTTATACGGTCGAGCAGTCGGTTCATGGTCAAATTCTCAAGCCTATTGCATTTAAATTCCTTAACGGCTTTACTTGATAGACTAGTTATCTCATGAGTGATCAGCTCAGAGAATTGAACTATAAGCGCGTCGATGAAAAGTCCGTCTCATTTAATTGAAAACATAATCAGAAATTTGGGATGTCACAATTCGGCCCAGCTCATTCCCTGCACTTCTCTCGTTTCGCCGAGGCTGAAGAAAACTAACACCCGAAGAAGGAAGCAGGCATTGCTTCGCGCCAGAGCTGGCCTCACACGAGACGTTTGAAAAGGAGAGAGCAAAAGAGGGCGTCATTCTTGAGCAAAGGGGACGCACACAGAGAAGAGAGGAGAGAGATCTAGAGCTCAGAGGAACAACGAATGAATCTCCATTGTTGATCATCACGAGCTCTAACTCCACTATTAGTCAGGATTTTAACTTTCCTCAACCTCGGTTGTTCCGTCGTCCCTCCATTAGAGTCGTGGGTTTCCGTTCTCAAGCGACGTAAACCCCTCTCTCTCTCTCACTGGCTGTCACTAAAGGATGTCGGAGGGATTCGCAAAGGATGGTGAGAAAGAGGTGAGCGCGATTTTATCAAAAAAAGGGCGTGAGTTCTTCTCCTTCTCGGCAGATTCCCGTCTGACACCCTTTGGATACCTCCATTAGTCACCTCCAACTTGCAACCGGTCATGCCCTGATGCGACACAATCGAGGGCTATTGATCGTTAGATCCATTTAATTAACCCATAGTTCAATTAGGAGGTGGCTGAATTTAATAGAATTGCATAAGTGGTACAACACGGGTGATGCGGGCGGCAAGATCAGCAACTCCGCGTTGTCGTGGAGTGAAGAGTAGCTTCGTCGTCAACACAGCTAAACTAGAGCAGCAGCGTCGTCAAGGTTGATGACAGCGAGCTCGGCACAGCAGGCCTTGCAGCTCGTCGACAAGTTGTCATGGATGATGAGAGCATGACGGCAGCGACGGTGTGGGTCTCGGCCAAAGCTTGGCCAAGGGAACTCTCGTTCTCTCCTCTCTCTTTTCTCACGTATATTGAATTGTGTGGCCTCCCCCCTTCCTTTGTCTGTAGTGAGATAGCTTTTATAGGTGAGAGGACTAGGGCTCTCAAAGAAAGAGCGTAGACTTTCTTTGCTATTGTGAGCACTTTTTAAAACATTTCATTTTCTTCTTCACCCTTTTTCCTTTCTACTCATGCATGTTCAGAATATCCCTTTCCTTGTGTTGATACTTTTTTTAATATAGCCAAATATATGCCTCATGCCGACCGATAACGTCTTAGCGCACTTGCCTTTCATTTTTCTATTTTTATTTTCCATATATTGCAAGAATATATAGAAAATCAAGTGCCATATCATGGAATATTGAAAGAATAATACAAATCTTTTCCGAAATGTACTCATCTCCCAATAAATGAATTACAAGGTCGGCAAAATTTATGTGTCAACAAATACTTCTTAATTCAAAGATAATAGCATTAAATTCAGAAATATGAGATTTAAGAGAAGCACATTCAGCCATACGAAGAATGATGAGTCGTTGTTTGAGCCTCCACCGATTGATGAGGGATTTTTTTTTTTTTTTAAATTCTCCTCAATTTATTCCATAAACCTGCAGCTATTTTCTAATCTAGGATCTCCTATAGAACTTCATTTGTGAGACACAACGAAATAGCAGATAGAGCTCTTTCATCTAATTTTTCACACATTTCATCTTATGTGCTTTCTAGTTTCTTCCCTTTTCCAAACAAAGTCTTCTTCAAACCCCACTACATAAGAATAGCCAACAAACAAACTTGCCATAGGTTGAAATTGCCGCTCCCATCAAACTTCTCGATATCAAATCACGTTGCTGAACTTGAAGTCATAACCAAAAGATCTAGAGAAAATAAAATAAATAAATAAAGGACCTAAGGCTCTAAAACTAGATTTGTTATGGTGAATGCGAAAACTATAACAAAATTGAAATTGAGAAGAATAGAGGAATGCCGGATTTTATGTGGAAAGCCTTGTGGAAAAAACCACGAGAAAAAAAAAAAAAGAAGCAAAATCCACTATAGAAATCAAAGATTACAAAAACTGGCTCTAAAAAGTTTAGACTCTTTCTGTCTCAAATTTTAATATATAGATAAGAATCAAATCTAAAGTAGGAAACCTCTTTTTATGAAACCTTCTCCAACTACGAAAACCATTCAATTAGGAAATCTATTCAAAATAGGAAATCTACTTGAAGTAGAAAGCTTTCCTTTTCGAGCTCAAAATTGAGACATATCTAATAACTATATATTAAACCAAAATATTAAATGAGATTACACAAACCTTGATTTACCTAAGATATCGGGGAGATCTCAGCAAGGGCAAGGGCAGCTAAGGGGCTAGACAACGACCTCGCGGAGCAGCATAGGATGGTAGTGGTGGGGGTTATTGAGACTAGAGTGGTGGTAGCTGGGTGTTGCAGGTGGCCCGCCGGGCGTTGCTTGGATCGACGGTTGCCGAGGAGTCACTCGGAAGCTTGCAGAGATTGAATAAATTGATGACTTTGTTGCGAGCACTAAAGTTGCTAGTCAGGCACCTGAAGGCTACAATGTTGTCGTGCAGAGGCGGCCGTAGATTGGTTTGGGTGTGCCTAGATTTGCTGGGAGTCGGTCACACAAGGGTCTTGGCATGACATGGAAATTCTCTAAACTCAGGAACAATGGCTCCTTTGGCGTGGGTGCAAGTACGGTAAGATGTTTTGGATTACGGCTGGGTTGCCATAGATGACGTTTACTAGGACCTTGGGGAGTAACAAAAGTTTTATTGAAGCGTCGGTGAGGAGTTAGGCACAAGAAAGCACAGCTTTGAGAAATCAACACGGCTGGACATTGGGCGAGGTTTGCTTCACTAACGAGGATAGTGCAAAGGTGTAAAGTGTAGCAGTGAAATTAAAAAAAGCGGCAACTAACAAATCGCGACGTTGGAGGGGTGAGACGCAACGATGCACGGAAGCGGGAGGTTTGATGGTCAATCTACCATGATTGCAGGAGCTTTAGGTCATTGAGAACAAGGACGAAGACCAATAGGTGCAATGGTAATGGATTAATCTATTTGATAACATCAGTTAGAGGTGGCAAAATGGGTCTTAGATCCATATATATGATCCATTTAAATCATAAATGGGTAATGTATGGGTCACTTATTTTTAAAGAAACTAATTAAATGGGTTTAAAAATTGAATATTTAAGGTAAATGGCTCTTAAATTGATTGGACTTAGAACCCATTTTCAACTAAAGCCTCAAAATATTTCTCTTCCCTTTTTAACTTTATAAAAATATCTTTTATAAAAATCGAAATTATAATTATTATTTATATTTCAATTTTCTTTCCTTTTTTTCCTTTCTTCTTCCTCCTTCTTTAGCCAGTGGCCGGCATGACGACGGTCGGCAACCGACCAGGCGAGACTCAAGCTCACTAGCATCGGGTGAGCTTGAGCTAGCTACATCCGGCGAGGTAGAGGCCTCGCCAATTGTCGTTAAGGCTCGAGCTGGCCGGATCCTAAGAGGCAAAGGCCTCGCCAAATGTCCGCAAGGCTCGAGCTCAGCCGACACCGGTGTGGCTCGAACCTCGCCGACGTCTAACGAGGCTGAAGCCTCAATGATCGGGCGAGCTAGAGGCTCACCTGTGGCGGGTTGTTGATCGTCGTCATGACCGACGACCAGCTAAAGAAGAAGAAAAAAGAAAAAAGAAAAGAGAAAAAGAAAAATGATATTTTAAAGAAAACAAATAATTTAAAAAATTATTTAAAAATAATAAAAATAATTAAAAATTCTATATTTTTTTAAAAAATAATTAAAAATTCGATTTAAAAAGTAAATTTAAAAAAAATTATAAAATTGTCCATTAAATTTGAATTGCATAAAAGTATTTTAGAAATCCCATTTTTAAAAAAATCATAAGAAATAAGCTTTCATAGGTTTAGTTAAATGGGTCGGGTCAAGTATGGGTCAAAAATTTTATACTACGATAAATGGGTCATAAAAAGGTTAAATGCGTTGATTTGGGTCGGACCATTTGTGACTTGACCCAAACTCTACTTGACCCATCCATTTAACAGGTCTAACGTCAATAGGGAACAATGTTCCCAAAAATAAAACTAGAATAGAATCAAAAAGTAGAAAAAAAAAGTTATTTCATTATTCCCGAGGAAAAATTCTAGAATCAAGTCATTTTCTCTTCTTTCTCCCTCTTTTCTTTTCTTCTTTTTCTTTTGTTCCTCTTCCTCCTCTAGTTGGTTGCTACGCTGGCGATGGCCCACGACGAGGTCTTACGGTCGTGGGGGCGAGGTCAACTCGGCCTTGGCTAGGTAGGGCTCAACCTTGCCCAGATGAGGTCAGGTCTCACTGATGGCTTGGCAAGGCTCCTTCATGGCTGGTGAGGTTGCCAACTCTCGTCTAGCCGATCGCCAGCTATCACGGAGGCCCGCTAATGACTAGAGTAGGAAGAAGAAGAGAAGGAAAAAAAGTAACAAAAAAAAAATCTCATAAAATTATCTCAAAATTAAAAGAAAATTTTATGTCACAAAAAAATTTGAGAGTTGTACCGATCGCATTCATTTTCTTTTTCTATTTCGGAAATAAAATGGATCCTCAAAAACTTGTCAAAGGAACAAAAGCAAAAAAAAACTAAAAAACTAAAAGAAAAATTTTTAAACAATAATTATTTTTAGGAACGAAAAGATTACCAAACAAATTCACGAACTGATACAAGAAGCCATGATCATCCCCTGAGAAGATGACGTCCCCCTTTTATTGTTCAAAAATTTCCTTCAACATCCTAGAATTTCCGCCCTCTCTTGTCATGATTTCCAATCAAATATATCGTCAAATCTCCTCCTGGCTAGCCACAATCTCTTTCTTGATTTTCCCTCTTCAAATCTGCTCATGTATCATTGTTTCAGATTAGGCATAATTCATCTTAGAAATTCAAACATCTATAATGCAAATGCATGTTATGTTAATGATACGTTTTATTTAGGGTTAGGGTCCAACCCTAATTTTTAGGATTAATGCCACAAAAATTATCAAACAAGTACATCTATGACAAATTTATCTCAAACTAATTTTTTAACCGCCATAATTCCAAACTAGTATACCTATGACAAATTTTCCCAAACTAATTTTTTGACCACAAAAAATCCCAACCTGATACATTTTTGATAAATTTACTCTCAATTAGTTTCTATTAAATTGTATAAATATCACAAAAATATACCAGTCTTGTTTTTCCTTTATATCTATAAACTAAAATTGGCTTTGGTTTTCTAGATTAATTGAGATTTTTTAAAAGCTGAATTTTTTTGGTCAAATTATTTATTAGGTAATTATCCTTTAACAAGATTTGGGTTTTGGTTTTCTAGATTTATTGAACTCATTAATTGATCATTTAACCTTTGGACTAGTTATTGGGGTGGGACTATTTTTCCTTTATTAAAAATTATTAAAACTTGTGATAATTAATAGGTTTCGTTAAATGAAGAGGGGCCAAGCTGATAATAATAATCTTCGTCGTCATCTTCCGTGGCAAGCAACATACATTCATTACGTTTGGGTTGATTAAATTAAACCTACTCTTGCATAATAACA
Organism: Eucalyptus microcorys; assembly: GCA_014182515.1. Lineage (NCBI taxonomy): Eukaryota > Viridiplantae > Streptophyta > Magnoliopsida > Myrtales > Myrtaceae > Eucalyptus > Eucalyptus microcorys. Next base: position 3,155,202 of record CM024568.1, on the reverse strand, counting down.
GGGTTAGACTTATTACGAACTCATTTTACATAAGATGTTGGGCCATACATATTTCTAAATTCTTGGTACCAACAAAACCTCATTAAATGTTCAAAAGTCAAGTTTACATAGTAAATGAGTAGCAAAAGTGTACGCGCATTCTCGAATGAACACATAGTTAACATTTGAAGGTTTCGCTGAATCGTCCAGTATAGGCTATTTGAATTATCAGTTAACCAAAAGAAAGAAATTACGAATGGAGCAATTGGATACATACATATATAAATAGAGAAATATATTTCGAGATTTGATTTGATTTGATTTATTTATTATTATTATTTTTTTATGATTGCTAACAAGATTAAAAAGATTCAAAGTAAGATTTATATAAGATTATTAATTTAAACATTTATCCATTGATAGTTTTATATAAAACAACTATCGGGGATTTAATTTGTCAGAAAACCTTTAAAGTAAGAAGTCCTCTTTACATTACTTTATATAATAGTATGCTAGATCGACTAGCTTTAACTACGTATTCATGTGATTATTAGAGATGAATGTATGATTATTAAACCATATATTAATCTTTTTATCGCTTAGGTATTTGTTTCAAAAGGTTGTGTTAAAAGCATAAGAAATAAAGTGACATTTTCTTTATAGTTTTGTATGGGACTATGTTTTCAGACTCGAAAGCTAGTAACAACTTCAAGGGCGGATTGTATTTTGCAGATCATTTTAAAAAATTACAATTTTAATAAGCACATTAAACACTGAAAATATGATTCATCCACAATTGTGCTTCTCTGATAGTTAACCATAAGGCTTAAGAGGCACAAAAAATAAAATAAAAAATTTGAGGAGAATCCAATACAAAAATTATAACTCTTTCGTTCATTTTATATTACACGTTTATTGTACTATAGAATAGGAATAGCTCTCAATGAGCCGGCTTGGGAGGGGATACGGGACTGAGAGCCGTAACGCAATTGTTCCATGTCTCATTGCTCCTCCTATAGACATCAGATATTGTCCCCCTAATCGGCTTATGGCTCGAGATGCTCAACTCCACAAATTGGTTGTGGCAGTTCTTCCCCGCTTTCAAGAGCTCATGACAACATTCATTGGTGGGTGTAAAGGTGCCGGCAAGGACTATGAATTGAAAGAATCTAGACCCGCAATCAGATCATATTCCCTTTCCGCAATTAGGGTTTCCGACCTTGGCGAAGGTAGCCTTAGGAAGCAATGCAACAGGGACGACCAACAAGATCATAAGAGCGGACAAGTTCTTCGGCATTGCCATTATGGTCTTTTGGGGATAGGAGGGTTAGAAAATTGTCTGAGATTGTTGATCTTTTGATGATGCAGTTTATCTAGAGATGAGAACTTATATAGCTCGAGGGAAGTAGTGCATTAATGAAATCAATTCATCGGTTAAGATTCAGAAATTTATGTAAGAAACGTGTAAAATTATTTCTCTTGCAATAAATGCAATGATTGAGGGCCTTGTCATCTGACTTTGTTTTTAGTTCAATCATTTGCCATAAAAAAGAAAGTATTAATGAGTTGTTTTGTTAAAGAGAATTATCTGTAAACGAAAGTACTTATTTCCAATTTGATTTTCAATCCCACGTTTGATATATAATATGAACTAGTGACATGCCCTCAGTTTAAAATAATTTTATAAAATTAAATTAGCTTAAAACGTTTCACCATATATACTCTTGTAAAAATGGCCACAATTAAGTTTTAGGACTGATCTAAAACATACCCTAAAACACATAAGGATAAATGGTTGCCACCAACTTGGGGATGGTTCAAAATGAACTGAGAACCTGCTGAAAGCCCACTGACCAAACCTACAACTAGTCTGGTCGGGGGATACCTAGCCTGAGTTTAGGCCTCCAGAGTTAGAGAATAGACTCCTTGAGATCATTGCATTCGTGAAAAAGTGAATAAAGTATGACTATTCTGTTGTATAGTAAAAGCAATAACGGCATGGGAAATAATCGCTGAAATCGACGAACACAAACAGTTCAAGAATGAGGAAACAAAGAACGAGTCATAATTGGTTTTTCAACCATCAGACCAGCCGCGATCTTGTGACGATAATCAATCTACCGAGTCTCCACTTGGTCAGGCTGAAGAGCTAAATGTACTGATGTCCTCAAAATTTCAGCATGAATCAATGAGTAACGCATGCAAATCACCAAAATTGTATGACTGTGCGATATACACCTATGAGTCATATAGTCTTTCCTCAAAGGAATACTTTTGTGTTGGTTGCCTTATCTACATGACAAACTCAAGAGTAATGTGTCGAACCAGTGCACTCCTCAACCTCATGAGATTGCACACTGGAATCACTGATTTGCTCGCGAAACACAAAACACTTCATGCGTCCCGTGGACTTTTTGTGGTGTGACTTTGACTTGCTTTTACCTCTATTGTTAGTGGACCCTCGATGTTGGTCTCTACCTTGCAACTTTCTTTATCATTCCTTAGAGTTTATTAAACTCATCTTGTAGTAGTACTTTATCTCTTCCCAAATAATCGTAATACATTCTTGTAGTAGTGAATCAATAAAATGCTCCCATGACTCTTGTAAAGAAGCTAAAAACAACACGCCATGTTCTTCAACATCAAGTATCAAATCCATCATGAGTTTATTAAACTCATCTAGATGGGATTTGATAAACATACCTTCAGTTCATCGAAATTAAAACGTCATCTTTAACATGTATGAGTAATTATTCAAACCCTCCATTATATAGAGTGCTTGAAGTTTTACCTACAAAACTGCGGCATCCTTCTCCTTCGCCACATTTATTAACACGTCATCCGATAGATTCAACAAGGTTATATTCTTTGCTTGCTCCATTAGCATTATAATCAGCGACCCATCTTTGTCATCTCATGCCTTGGCCAAATATTGGGTTGTCAATAGCGCACACATCTTGACTCTCCATAACTAAAATTGTCCATTCCATTAAACTTCTTGATTTCAACTTCACCCAAGACATAATTATAATAACAAAATTTCTAGATAATAATCTGACAAGCAAAAGTCTCAAGTTTCAATCTAGAAATTCAATATTGATTGTTGAAATATGAATGTGGAAACTAATCAAGATCTAACAAATTAAGTCAATGCGAAAATACTAAAGAAATAAACCAAAAACGATAAAGGACAAAAATAATTAACGTGATTCAGTTCAAATATTAGTATTTATATCTAATAGGAGAGCCGGCAGCAAATAATCGCCTATAATTAAAGAATTTGAGTTATAACTGCTTATGTACTCAAATGTTTCCTACACCTTAAATTAAGTTCAAATCTAAAATATTTATAAATAAACAAATTTGGATATAAATTCACAGTACAAAATCCCCGTCTTGTATTCAAGAGTTCCCCCTTTTTCATGGAAGTGCTCTCTGTTAAGCTTTTCGGACGTTACTATGGGTGTATTTGATAACCATTCTGCTATGAGGAACAATTTTTGATCAAAATGATTTTTTTCTGATTATGCTCCTGTGAACAATTTCTGAGCAAAAGAACGCGCTTGTTTACTATCCAAAATTTCTATTCCCGGGATAGAAATACATTTGGTAAAATTCTTAAATTTTTTATTTCTTTTAATTTTTTAATACTTTTATCATATTTTTCTTCTTTTTTCTTCTCTTTTTTCTTTTTCTATTTTCTTTTTCTTTTTCTCTTCTTCCACCTTCTTCTTCGTAGCCGGTCGCCAGCCATGGCGGTGGTCGGGGACCTGCTAGGAGACGTTCGGCGAGCTCACCGGAGCCTCACCAGGCTAGGGCAAGGTCCGGCAAGGTCGCCGGCCCTCGTCTAACCGATCGCCAACCATAGCCAAGGCCGGCAACTGGCCAAAGGGAAGAAGAAGAAAGAGGAAGAGAAGAAGAGAAAAAAGAAAAAGAAAATAGAAGAAAAAAAAAAAAAAGGAACTTATTCTAGGAATTGTTCTTGAGAACAAGATGCAACTTTTTTCTACTTCTTGATTCTGTTTCCAAATCTATTATTTTTGTTCTCGAGACAAAAATTTTACCAAACAGAATTCTATTCTTTTTTTTGTTCCGAGGAATAAAAGAACAAAATCAGACACTATTTAGAGTAAAATCAAACATGCCCTTTCGGACGTCACTATGCGGCCCTATTTTCTCTATGCGGCTCTATTTTGAGGAAACCCTCTGGCAGCTTTTTCATGAGATGTGCGGCCAGGGAAAAGAACCCAAAAACAAAAAATTCATCTTTGTACATTTTTTTTACTCTAATTATCGTGGGCCCCATTTGCTTTCTTTTGTGTGGCCGAAAGCAAGTCCAAGAAAGAAGCTATTTCTGAGCAGTCATCCACTACACGTCTTCTTAGGATTAATAGATAATGCCACAGTAAAGATTCTTCAACACTAAAAATGGCTTTGATTAATAATTCAATTCAAATCAGGTCTAGCAAGCAAGCTCAAACTTGAGATATTATTTAATAATATGAGATCAGATTGGCTTGACCAATACTTGATCCAAAAATATAACTAAGTTGAAGGCCTCCCTATTTGATCCCGCCAAATAATGATATAACTTATGTGGGCTCAGTCCAATTAATCTAACTAAGCTAAAAACCTCCCTCCCTTGAGTCCCTTAGCTCCACTTCGACGCAATTATATGGGCTCAATTAAAATGCTCTTAATATTTATATATAATTTAATTAATTTTTTTGCATAGGGGTCATGATAGATCATATATTATGTTGAAGTCCTCTTTACTCAAAAGTAAGGAGTCATCCCAATTATATTGGCTGAATCAAAGTGAGATTTATACAAGATTATTAATTTATACATTTATCCATTCAGAGATTATTATATAATTGGGGATTTCTTTTTCTTAGAAAACCTTAAAAGTAAGAAGCCCTCTTTACTTTACTATATGTATAGATAGCAAGATCGGCCAATGTTAATTACATATTCATGTGATCGGTAAAGATGAATGTATGATTATTAAACCATCATTTGATCTAATTTCAAAAGGTTATGTTAAAAGCATAACAAACAAAGTGACATTTTCTTATAGTTTTTAATGTGACTATATCTTGTTAGACTAGAAAGTAAGTAACAACTTGAGGGGCGGATTTGCAAATCTTCTAAAAACATTACAAGTTTCTAAGCACATAGAACACTGAAAATATGATTCATCCAATATTGCGCTTCTATTATAGTTAATTATAAGGCTTAAGAGGCACAAAAAATAATTCTTTTTAGGAGAATCCAATAGAAAAATTATAATCTTTTCATTTTTTTTTACACGTTTAGTGTAAAATAGGAATAGCTATCAATAAGCGGCCTCGAGAGGGGATACAGGACTGATAGCCACAACGCAATTGTTCCACGTCTCATTGCTCCTCTTGTAGACATTAGATTTCTTCCCCCGAATCGACTTGTGGCTGGAGAGGATCAACTCCATGAATTGGCTATGGCAATTCTTCCCCACTTTCATGAGCTTGTGACAACATTCATTGATAGGTGCAGAGAGGACTATGATTTGAAAGAACCAAAACCCACAATCGTTAGTTATTCCTTTCGCGCAATTAGGGATTCCAACCGTGGCGAAGGTAGTCCTAGGAAGCAATGCGACGGTGATGACCAAAAAGATCATGAGAGCAAACAAGTTCTTAAGCGTTGCCATGATGGTCTTTTGTGGACAAAAGGGTTAGAAAGTTGTCTGAGTGCGTTGATTACTTGATGATGTATTCATGTAGAGATGAGGACTTATATATCTTGAGGGAAGTAGTGCATTAATAAAATGGATTCATCTGTTATGATTCAAAAATTTATACAGGAAACATCTACAATTATTTCTCTTGCAATAAACTATTCTCACTATAAGGATTGAGGCCCTTGTTATGTCACCTTCTTTGCGGTTCAATCATTTGAATTAAAAAAAGTAGTAATGAGTTGTATAAAATAATTTTATGAAATTAAATTTGTTGAACGTGCTCTAAACAAACTTAAAGCCGGTTCAATCATTAAATATGGGTTAGCATGAATGAAACCAATTCATGAGAGAGTGAATAAAGCATGACTATTCCGCTGTACAGTAAAAGCAATAATGGCTTGAGACTTACCAATCTCCAAGCTATTAAAGTTTATCTCGCATTAGATAATGACCGGTTCCCATATGCAATGTTTATAAGGATCCATTGTACACAGTTGACAGAAATAATCGACGGACGAACACAAAGCATCGAGGTACAAGGAAACGAAGAACAATTTATAATATGTTTTTCAACTAACGGACCAATTGAAATCTGGAGATGAAAATCAATCTTCCGAGTCTCCACGCATGTCCTTTTGGTCAGGTTGTCATATTGGCTTTTCAACTAACAGAACACTTGAAATCTGGTGGTGAAAATCAATCTTCCGTGTCTCGACGTTTGTCCTTTTGGTCTGGCTGAGGAACTACATCTATAGGTGTTCTCCTTGAAATTTCAGCACGGATCACCAAGTAACGGATGCATAATGTTAAAAAATATCTCGAGGAGTCCGTGAACGAAATTTAACTCAAACTGAACTCTAATAAAGCATGAAGTTCATTTTTAGATGCGCAACCAGCTAGTGCAGGATTTTAATTTTGGTAACTTGTGGACATGAAATATTCCCAGAGAAGTGGAATCGGCTAAGGAAAATTAAAAGGAAAAAAAAAAAAAAAAGGTCCTAAATTTGACTTTGTTTCCTGATTTCACTTGGCGTGGACTTCTCACATGTTCCAATCTTGGACCTTTTTTCCAAAAGCGGTGGTATATATATTCAGATCGTGGGATTTATGAAAAAGTGGTTGTTGAAGCGCCGTATGAGTGCTTGATAGTGGGTTTTCTCCGTGGATTTTGTTCATGGAATCACACCAAGATTTATGTGTTGAAGCCCGTTGATAAGATTTGTTAATTCTTCTATGAGATTAAGGTATTATTTTGTGAGAAATGAAGAGACCAAATATCATTGAAGTTATTAGGTGTAATTGAGAGCCGGAAAACACTAAGTACTTAAGTGACTCGAATATGATTATAATCTCCATTATAACGCTTGATTTGCAGTGATATTCGTTACTATTCTCTCCACGAACGTAAATCACATTGACCAAATCACATAAATCTGGAGTTCAATTTATTTTCTTATTCTATCTATTCTATTGGTCAATTGCTTGTTTCCACAACAATTGATATTAAAGCCAGGCTTGGTAGAGTTAAAGTGAATGGATGACTACTATTGACATCTGATTTTTAATCGACGCATCATATAAAATTAAAAATTTGAGATTAAGATTTTTGATTGCGATAGAGCCTATTTTTCAACTAAAAATAGTCATTTAATACTTTGTCCAGCATTAGCACCACATTTTCCCTTCATTTTCACTTTTACCTGAAAATTCAAAACGTTGACTTTTAAGTTTACTTTTTATCACTTTACCTGATTTTTTTCTTTTATTTTTCTGGCTCGTAAATCCAGTGTGGATAAACCACAATTTACCTAGTGGAGAATGTCCAAATCAGGGCCATTAGGATATCGAGAATAGACAAAAGAATTAAGCCTATGCCTTTCGACTTACAAACCAAATCTAAGATGGCTTGGTTTGTAACTACAACATTGTATTTGGTTTTTTTTATATTCACCTCATTGAGGAAAATAATATTGGAGCTAACAATATAACTTAAAGGGAGGCGAATAGATTGTTTGAAAAACTCAAAAAATTGAATTAATAGGTAAGCGTTAATTTGAAAATAATCGAACTTATCATGTTACGGGATGCTCTTTTTCTTTTCTTTTTCTTTTCTTTTTTTTCTTTGGCTTGTAAAAGTGATGTCTAGTGTGGATGGACCACGGTTTACTTGGTGGAGAATGTTCGAACTAGGGCCACAAATTTTGCCCGATGTACTAGTCATCATGCTCCCTCCTGAGAATACAAACGCAAAGCCCATGATTAGCAATGTTTCCATGCATTACACGAACTAATTAAGATACTTAGAACAGACTAGAGAATTGAGCTTGTGCATTTCAAATTGCAAACGTAATCTACGATCGCTCGATTGATAACTGCAGCAGCTTATTTTTAATTTTTTTATTCACCTTATTGAGGAAAAACGTGTTGAGATTAATAACATAACTTAAGAGTGGTGAATAAATTATTTGCTAAACTCCACAATTTTTTCTTGTGGAAGATAGCAAGTCATATCTAGACAGTACCAGAGACCAAGTTGAAAGTATCAAGTAGGCCAGTGCAACTATTAGATAGATATAGACGATAATGAGCCGATATAAAATAATATGTGACAATTTACAGCAGTTCAACCTTGTTCCCAAACGTATGTCTGCTTTCTTGAATAACAACCTTAACATGGACAAATTCAAGTAATCTTCAAAAAAAGTTACAATCGTGCAACTCCTATTACAAAATAGATCTCATTATCAAAATGCAAGTACTACTACTAATATTGTACACTTTGTCTTATTATTGATTACAATATCGCACACAAGAAGGAAATTTCGATCGAGCAGTAGCACAATTTGCTAAACAGAGAGATGATGATAACAAAACCAGCTTTATTTATTTTTGATCCAACTCATTTAAGCTACATTGTTCTTCTTTACGATGTTAACACCTGAATTTTAATCGACAAATTAAATATCATCTTTTTACCTAAGACCAATTCAGACCCATTACGTCTAACCATATGGTGTCTTTGCCCCATTAAACAAAATTAGACTCAAGCCCTCTCTCAAGCCCATCAAGAATAAGAGGCCCAAAACTCCAATCTACCGTTCCTTACATTTCTCTCATTCGGCCCGGCTCATTCCCTGCACTTCTCTCATTTTGCCGAGGCTAAAGAAAACTAACGCATGAAGAAGGAAGCAAGTGTTGCTTCGCGCCGGAGCTGGCGTCACATGAGACGTTCGAAAAGGAGAGAGCAAAAGACGGCGTTGTTCTTGAGCAAAGGGGACGCACACAGAGAAGAGAGGAAAGAGCTCTAGAGCTCAGCGGAACAACGAATGAGCCTCCACTGTTGATCATCACGAGCTCTAACTCCATTATTAGTCAGGATTTTAACTTTCCTCAACCTCGGTTGTTCCATCGTCCCTCCATTAGAGCCGTGGGTTTCTGTTCTCAAGCGACGTAAGCCACTTTCTCTCGCTGGCTGTCGCTAGAGGATGTTGGAGGGATTCACAAAGGAGGGAGAGAAAGAGGTGAGCGCGATTTTATCAAAAAAAGGGCATGAGTTCTTCTCCTTCTTGGCAGATTCCCGTCCGACGCCCTCCGGAGACCTCCATTAGTCGCTTCCAACCTGCAATCAGTCATGGCCTCATGCGACACAATCGATGGCTATTGATCGTTAGATCCATTTAATTAACCCATAATTCAATTAGGAGGTGGTTGAATTTAATTGAATTGCATAAGTGGTACTGCACGGGTGATGCGGGCGGCAAGATCAGCAACTCCGCGTTGTCATGGAGTGAAGAGTAGCTTCGTCATCAACGCAGCTAGACTAGAGCAGCAACGTTGTCAAGGTTGACGATAGCAAGCTCAGCACAGCAAGCCTTGCAGCTCGTCGACAAGTTGTCATGGATGATGAGAGCATGACGGCAGCAACGGCGTGGGTCTTGGCCAAAGCTTGGGCAAGGGAACTCTCGTTGTCGAGAAAATATTAGGTACCTTAAAAGTGCCACGCAATCCGTGCTCTGATCCATTCACGCTTCGACACTTGTCCTTGGGGCCCGCCACGTCTGCTCTATCTCCTCTCCATCTTCTACGCTTCTGTCTCTCTCCTCTCTCTTCTCACTCTCTTCAAAATAACTCTCGACTGATGGCTTAGCTCGGCTCGGCTGGCAGAAGAAAGGACGACTCCCGTTTAAAATTTCTCTCATTTTAATTTTTCGGGTTTTGTCTCTCTCTCCTCGTGGAAGAGCAGATAGAGAACAAGCTGCACTTCCTTTGTTTCCTTCTCAGCGCATCCCACACCCTCCGCCTCCACCTCCGCCTCGCCGGTCATCTACCTCTAGCACGTCGCCTCCTCCAAAAGCCCCACCAGTTACAGCTAGTTCCCAACCCCCTTTGCCTGTGATTGTTTCCAACGCCGAGATCGAGCATAAGGTTTGTGTTCGCGTTGGTCTCTTGGCAACTTCTGGGCCTCCGTCCGATTGCCTCCCTCCGACGAACTCGTCATCAACTCCGACTCCGAGCCGCCGCCGCCAATGGTGTCATCCGTCTGCTCGTCCTCCCTCTCCCTCAGACCGAAGACGCTACCGGCCTCTGCCGTGAAGCCGTCGGCCTCCGGCAGGAAGGAGGCGGACTCGGTCTCGTTCCCAAGCAGCGCCAGGCTCCCCGCCATCGAACAGGTGTTGTCCCTATCGTTGGCTCGATAAGTCACGAGGGAGATCTCGGTGGACCTGGGCAAGGCTAACGGCGCGGCGAAGAAGGAGAGGCGCGTACTAGAGGGCTGGAGAAGGATTCCCACTCGCTGTGGACGAGGTATGTGGACTGGCTGCACCAGCATTGGAGCTAGGGCTTTTCCTTGGACGTGGGCCGAATTGGGTTGATGGATGAGTTCGTGGAGAAAATGGAGCCTCGGTTCCAGGCTGCGTTCAAGGCGATGGAGGAGCTGGAGAAGGGCGCGATCGCGAACCTGGCCTAGACGAGGGCCGCATGGTCGGGCACTACTGGTTGAGGAAGTCAGAACTCGCGCCGGCTCGATTCCTGAAGGCGCAGATTAAGAGAACGCTCGACGCCGCCTACAATTTCTCTGCCGACGTGGTCAACGGTGAGGTCAGTTCTGGAATTCTGGTTATTGTTGCTCTCCATGTGGTAAGAGAGTCTGTAGTTCCCTACGTTCTTTTTTTTTTCTTGGGAATCGGTTTGCTGTCGTAGATGCCTGTGTCAGTTTTCTGGTAAATGCCAGCATTGTCTTAGTAGCTCGGGGAAGCGAGCTGGGGATAAATTGAATTGGTTCTTGTCGAAGAGATGGAGAGCTCGTTTACGTATTATTCACTTGAAATGACCATGTATGGAAATTTCTGACTCTGAGATGCAGTAATTTCAAAATTTTCTTCAGGTTTTCCAATTAATGTCAGCATGAAATTCGGTTATTGATCGTGGTTTTTTAGTTTGCTTAGCTGATTGCATCGGACACAAACGGATTGATTGACTTGATAATGTTTGACGCTTAATTTGCAGATTAAGCCCCCTCCTACTTCTCCCGTGGATCACTTTCTCTCTCGCCGTCATCTTCTCTTGCTCATCCCTTATCTTGAGCTCATAGATATCCCTGAGGAATGTATTATTTGCTCTTGGATTGAGATGAATTGGCCGTTAAATTCTGGAGTTCGTAGAAGTTTTTCAGTCTCGAGCTTACATGGCAAGCTGTAGCTCGAGGCTTTTGCCCCGAGTACTTAAGAACAGTCCTGACACTCATAAATATGATAAAGAACATAATTCAGTAGCCTTGGAGGTCACAGAGACTACGACTTCTGCCAGGAACAAGCCAAAATCTGAAATTTCTCCGGATTGGTATTCATCGAAGAAGAAAGGAATTGATGGGGTAATTTATTGTTAATTGCTTTGGCATCACATGCCACTTCTGTTTATTCGTAACTATGCTATTTCTTAAGTCGTGAGGCACCTTCTAGTTTTCCTTTATATTTACACTAAACCCTTGTTGAATCATAACAATGACCATAGGCAAAATTTTGTCTACAAGATAAAATTTAATCCTTAAATTAATGTGAGTGTTCATGTGCAATAAAGACACTCAAAGATTGATGCAAGTGCAAGCAAGAGAAATTCTATCCCTTTTCTCACCTCGTGATGTTGACTTGCTTTTGACTTGCCCTAGTGTGGGGTGGTTCTTTAATGGGGGTAGGGCAGAAATTTCACCAGTGTATGGGGCTCGATGGGGTGAGCGATGGAATGCCTCTCATTATTTTGGTTATCGTACCATTCGCGAGAGAACTCTTTACCCTGCAATCATGGAATCTTCTGCACTTATCTCACAAATGTATAGATGGGGGGACTGTGTGTAGGATACGGCTTGCCTTTCATCATCCTGATGCATCTCATCCAGCATGTTCAATCAATCTTGTATTATTCATTTAGCTGTCTATTCTGATAATCCTTAGTGGAATCAGTGACTTAGATAGACAACATTATCATGCAAAATCCATTTGGAAAAGGCATGCAGCATTTCAAATACGATGGAGTTTGTATTCTCAAAACGAATGAATGATTTTTACTCAAAAAAGACCCTATTGACAACTTTAGGGGTTAACAAAATGGTGTTTTCAAATATGTTAAATTTTGAATATCAAAATGGTTATTCACAAAGGGGTGTCGATGGTTGTCCCTATTGATTAGGGATATGACACATGAATGATCAGCCAAGGATTGGGAATCTGATCGGGCATCTCTACTTTTGCCCCTACAGAAGAGAAGATGTACAAGTAGATCAATTAGTCTGGCCAAAATCAAATGTGAGTTGAGGCCTGAAGATTTTCTATCATTTGCTTTAGGGATTACTCAGGACGCCATTTTGCTTAGGAGAGTTTGTCAGAGTCTCTCATTGATTTGTTATCCTTGTTTTTGACAGTCAAGTGATCCTACAAAAGATAGGAAAGAACGTGTCAATCACGAATTCTCTCAGGAGTTGAACAACTGGGAACGGTACAACATTACCCTCCATTGGTTTTCAATTTGATTAGGTGGACGAGGAGGACATGAAGTCTCGTGTTTCCCACTTCGTCAGGTCAATTATTCTCCTTAATTGGCTTGTGGATGACACGTCCCTTTACATGAAGTCAAGTGTATTTGATGCAAGTCATTTCCGTACACTAGCTTGGCTAGTATTGATTTTGTCAAACCTAACCGTTGAGTTTGGTTCTTGAGTTGTGATGCTTCCTGTCAAATAGGGAAAATATGTCAAAAGGGGTTCAGATTGTGGGAGTATTGGAAAGGATACCAAATTACCCTTCCCCAGAGTTTGTCTGTGTTAGCTCTTAAGGATATTTGAATGTCGATGATGGCCTCTTTATCTTGGCATAGTTCAATGTTTCCTCTAATTGGCCTTCCTCTCTTGTGACCATGTATGCATGATTGCTGGTCGTTGATTCATCCTCAACGCCTTCCTTCTGTGGAATTTCTCCTTCTGTCTTTGACTATAGCATCATTGAGCAAAGGTCATGTACCTCAAGCTTCTATGAAATTTGAGATGGACAATCAAAAACCTCAAGTTATCTTATGGCAACTCCTTGGAAAAATATGCGTCTGGAGTGAAGCTTCTAAATTCCAAAGTCATTGTCCAAGGTGGGGGCTATAAAATTGCCTTGACTGTCTGGATTTTCTCCCTATTGACAGTAATCACTTCTTAAAGGAAGAGAAGGAATTTCTTCCTTATGCTTCTGGGCTTGTCGAAGTTGAAACTGTAACATCTAGCTGTTTGGGCGCATCACGCGACAGGATAGTCCTTCGGCTTAGGAGGGAGCTGGGCAGGAGTGATGCATGTCATAGATGCTTCAATTTTAACTGTATGCCTGTACCTATTATGTCTCATCTTTTGTATCATGTGAATAGAAGAAAGGAGTTGTCATCTTTAATATTATGTTAAGGGAATAAGGCTTACCCTTTTTTGAAACGGGATGATCCTTTTGTTTGCCCCTACTTTCTTGGAAATGTGTCTTCATGTTTGGTTTGCTCACACGATGTGCCAGTTTCAAATGCCTTCTGTCATATTAAGTCAAAAGGGGGTGATATTCTAAAACATGAAGTGAGTGAGTCAAAAAGACAAACATGATTAAAATTAACATTTTGTTTTGACAAAAGATTTTGGTGATGAAAGTCTTTGGGGAAAAAGCATGAGGAAGCCCAGCCCTCAGTATTCTTCTTGGATGGTATTTTCTTTTCATGGTTGGATAGCATCACCGGGCTGGTTTGGAATACCGCCCCCATGCTCTCAAAACAAAATATTAGAACTGTACATTAGATTACTGGAATGGAAAATGCAACAGTAGCACACTAAACAAGATAATAAACAAGAAATTATAAATAAATAAATAAAACAAGCAAAACCCATGAAAACTCCTATGAAAATGAAGCACTTTGATAGTGTTGGTTCCGAAATCAAGCGCCTTTGAGTTCCTCGCCTCCAGTAGACTCGAAGTATTCACATGAGAGGACCACTTCATTGAAGCTATGGAAGTGCAACCCATGCAACCAACAACAATGTTTGTGAGGTAAAGCCCCTATGAACAGCTTCATCATTTCTTCTTCGGCCAGTTGAGGGTAAGTTTGCATCATAAAAGCCTCCCACCTCCTTGCATATGCTCGGAAATCCTCCATTGGTCTTCTTCTGAAGTGAACCAAGTTTTGACAAGGCACTTCAGTCCCAATCTGGCTTTGATACTGAAGTAGGAATGCAGATGATAGCTCATTCCAATCTCTCATGAGGTAGATATCTGCTGTGATGAACAATTGTAATGCAGACCCCATAAGACTTTCTTGGAAGGCCTGAGTTGCGAATAACATCGGGCTATAGTACCGACTCATTTCAGCGTGGAGATATTGCAAATGAGCCACGGGGCAAGTTATGCCATTATACTTATAGAGATTAGGTATCCACATTTCTCCAGGGGTCATGATCCTATGAGCGCAAGACGGGCTTGATGTACCCTGGTTAGGCCACTGGTTTTCCCATTGCATATTCATTGCAGTGGTGAATTCTGTTGTTTCAGGGAAACTGGACTCTGCCGAGATTATCCCATTGCTTTCTTCCGGGTCAAAATTACCAAACGATGATGAGGCATTTAAGCTATTTTCATGGTCAGGTGACAAGCTTAGTAGTTCATTGGGATCATAGCGGATAAGGACAAATGTTCCTTCTTCTGACAAGCTTTCGACCCTGTGTGTGGGTAGAAAGCAATTATACGATGAATGGCCGATTTCATCTGTATAACACTAGTAGTCCTTGGGATTGTATCCTAGGGACTGGAAGTCTTCAGGGTTGTATTCTAGGGAATGGTAGCCTTCAGGTTTGTATTCCAGGGAATGCTCGAAGTTTTGGCGCGGCGGCTCATCAGCTATCAAATTTCGCCTATACTCAGTGGTAGATGCTAAATTGATTTGTTTAGGCTTTCTTTTCTTGGCTCCTGGTCTAGACCTTTTGAATAAGGTCCTTCGTTTCACTAGTTCGATTCTGTCAAGGGGAGTGAGAGATAGTGGAGCTTCACTCTCTACTTTCCTCTCTAGGTTGATAGGGATTGGTATTCTTTGAACCCTAGCTCTTGTAGTAAGCTTGGGGAGCTGTCCTGTCGTGCCCCGGTCTTGCACAGGCTCAGTGTCTTTGACCATGTACATAGGCTCCTTGCCTTTCTCAGTGGGAAACTTTTCAGCAATAGGATGTTACTCAATCGCCCATTTATCATGTGAGGCTTCATTGACATCTTCTTCTCCTATCTCAGTGACTAACGGCTCCTCGTGCTCCGTGACCATCGGTTCTTCGTAGGGCAAGGCGATGTGAAGGCTGATGTCAATATTATATTCTTGGTGAAAAACATGAATTAGTTCCCCCCAGGTCTTAAGGGGACTAATCTTCCTGACAACATACCATCGCAAGGTGGGGCCAATCAAGCTTGATTGGTACGATTGAATTATCCTTCGGACCAAATAGGCCTACAAGTAGGTCTCCGGGCGGGAGGTATCAGCATACCTTTCGCATTCAGGTGCTTTGAGGTCTTCAGGGATCTCAATCCCGGCGTAATTAGACAGGTCCATGGGATTCTGCCCTTACAGCTGATTTAACTTTTTCATGATTTTTTCAAACTGTCTATGGTGTTGGCTATTCTCTGGCAAATTCGCGGGTGTCATGACGGTGCTTAAAGCAGCTACGAAGTTGGGTTTGACTTGAGTGGATTCCATTTGCTTTGAGAGTTGTTGAAGGACAATGGACATCTGTCCTACGCCGTCTTCAATGTTAATGAGGCAATTTTGTACATCATTCTGATCGAGCCCTATTGCATAAGGCCATTCGCAGGCGATTGGTGGCTAGCGATTCATAATTACTTGTCGTTGCGAAAACAATGAATGAGCACGAAAGTAAACAAAGATTGACCCATGGCAATGGTCTAACTGCTTTTTTATTTATCAAAAGAGGATTTTATAGACCGTAGACTTCTGACATCTAAGACTTGAAATTGAAATGACAGAATGAAATACTAGATATTAAACAAAAGTCCCTAAATAGTGGGACAAAACTTTCACAATATTAGCACTAAGGGGCACATGATTGCCAATTTATATGCGACGGGGAGCCTTGCTCTTGCGTAGATGCTTGCTTTCTTGGACCGGCTTTGAGGTGTGTATCCAGTCCATTCCCAAATCCCTCTTCATAAGCTCTGCTTGCTCATGCTGGCTGCTCTCACTGATTGAGTGAGGGACCGATGGCTTCCATTTTGCCGGGATACGATGGTTGTGGATGTAGGACGTGGAGGCGTGGTGGGCTTTTTCTTCTCCCTTAAGCCCTTCAGGTACCACGATCATTTTGCGATGGCACTTGTCCCAGGTTTCCTCAGCGATAGAAATTTCGAATGCGTAGTCACGGCTTGTGTTGAAAAGAACTAGAGGGATCATCCTCTTGAAAGGCGGTGGGATTTCCTAAAAGGCTCCATATTGTCGTGCCACCCGATATGGGTAATAGGGAATGGCGCCAGTGAGGCCGAGC
Organism: Eucalyptus microcorys; assembly: GCA_014182515.1. Classification (NCBI taxonomy): domain Eukaryota; kingdom Viridiplantae; phylum Streptophyta; class Magnoliopsida; order Myrtales; family Myrtaceae; genus Eucalyptus; species Eucalyptus microcorys. The sequence goes on along the minus strand of CM024568.1, from coordinate 3,138,466 downwards.
AACAAAATTGGGCGGCAGCGCTTGTAAGCGAAGCGAGCTCTCTTTTCATGGAACCAACCAGCACACCATTGGAATGCCTCAGGAGCTGGGTCTCTTAGAAAATTTATCCAATTTAAACAGCTTTGATTGGGAATGTATGGTCCTAAAACCATAAATTTTTGTAATGGATTTTCGAAATCATTCGTTTTAGACGATCGCATGAAGCCTCGGAATTCGTTTAGGTGAGAAAAGAACCAGACTTGTAAAATTTCCGGAGAGACCCGCATGATTTTTTCCGTGTTTTCTTTAAAACGATTAAAGGACAAGAATGTTTCAGTTAAAATCATGTTGACATAATTTTGCCCCTTCAAGATCTGATCAACTATCCATGCCATCTTAGGACTTATGACATTTCTTTGATGGGGGAAAATGATGAACCCGAAAAAGGCCAGGAGGAAAATCTCAATTTTTTTGGGTCATAGGCTGATTTTGAAAACAGGTATTCATAAATTCTAGTGGGCGGGTATTATGATTGTTTTCAAGAATTTGCCTCATAACATGAACTTTAGTTCTTAAAAGTCGCGCTAACCCACGCAACGGGATGATGCATGTTGATGGCCTGACAAGCTTATTCTCGAGAGGCATTCCAGTGATGATGTTGTATTCTTCCAGAGTTGGGGTTAGCTCAAACCTACCAAACATAAAAGTAATTGTCTTCGAGCACCAAAAATGCGCCATGGCTTGTATGACTTCAGGATGAACAGTGATTTGAATCAACGATAGGAGATGACCGACTTTGGCTTTCACGCGCTCTTGGGCATACTGGTCCAATTGACCCCACCATCTGAAGAGCTCTGCTTTGGGAGCGAGAATAAACTGGATATCGTCTTCTCCCATTGCATATAAACTAGGACTCGAAAAACCTACCCTAAATTGCCATGGGCCAATAAAAAAGACTGAGTAAAAGTAAAGAAATTACTTTACTTTTAAAGAAAATGGAAAACACAAGGACATGCGCATGGGATGTGTGGCTCGATTTTTAACTGAGAATGTTTGTTGAAATTAAAAGGATATTCGCCCATCGCAGTCTCACGTTAGCAGTATACCCTCCTAACCTCAGCTAGAGAAATTCGAGGAAAAGAAAGGCAACCTCTACAACGCAGTCTCGCGTTCGAAGCCGTATCTTTCTTGACACCATCCTAAATATCCTATGGCAACCCAAGTCCGACGGCCAGGTTGTGTGTGCCATGTGTAGTGCTAAAACATTTAAGGATGCACAGCAGTTTATAATCACAAAACATTTTATATATAAAAAAAAAACTCTAAGCTATTAACCTGCACAAAAGAAAAATACCCAAGTCAGCAAAGCATTTAAACAAAGATAAAATGGCCTAAGTCTTCAAATTGTCCCCAGCGGAGTCGCCAAGCTGTCATGACCTCTTTTTTTCTACGCCCACAATCGGGTTCGAGCGTCTAAGGAGGCTAATGGCTCGGCTGTAATTAGTTATGCCCGGACTCTCCAAAGTCCACCAATTCACGACTTTAATAGTCTAAGTTTTTAACATGTAAATCAATTTTAAAATGGAGTCGCCACTAATCGATTTGGGGTGGGTTGATTAGAAACCCAAGCGAAGTATCGGGAGAAATATTCACTCCTGCGCAACCAGAGAAATTAGGATCGGGGACTTAATTACACTAGTTAATCACTAATGCCCTTTCAGTACCTAATCTTGTTTAAACCTTGAGGTTTTTTTGGATGTTCGAGGGATTTTCCATGCATTTTGGGAGGAAAAACATTTTTGAGTCTTTTTCTAATTTTTGGACATGAAAGGGATTTTTTGTTTTTGGATTTTTTGGTATTTCTAGAAAAATACAAGTCTTTTTGGCTTTTTCTTAATTTTTTTGGCTTTTTCATGAATTTTTGGCTTTTTTTGGATTTTTTGGCATTTTTTGGAAAATATGGAATATTTTTTATTTTTTTGATTTTTCGGAAAATAAAATATTTTTTAATATTTTTCAATATTTTTCTATTTTTTGGAAATTAAAATATTTTTAAATATTTTTCGAAAATAAAATATATTTTTTGATTTTTTTGGAAAATAAATTATTTATTTATTATTTATTTATTTAAAATATTTTTTAAAATATTTTTTTTTTTTAAAAAGCCGACCGGGTTAGATTCGCGGGTTGGGTCCGGCCCGGGTCGGCGACCCGAACGCGGGCCCAACTCAGATTTTTGTCTTTTTTTCTTTCTTTTTTTTTTTTTTTATTTTATTGAAACGGCGTTGCGGCCGGGCGTTTGGGGACGCCCGGCCCCAGTAACCCGATCTCCCGGCGAAAACCCCACCCGACCCGGCTCTGGCTCGCGACCTGGTTCCTGGAGCCCCCAAAATCGCGGAATCCCTACTCGATTCTCGACCCGGGGCAGCGACCCGGAAAATCAAGAACCCTAGGGTTTCCGAATCGCGGCGCCGAAGGGGGGAGAGGGCTGAGGCGCAGTGGCGACGATGGCGGTGACGGCGGCGACAACAGCGAGGATTGGACTACTGAGGGGGAGATGGCGACAACGACGGCGATAGCATGCTACCTGCTCGCGGCAACGGCGCGACGAGGGCAGCGACGACAGCAAGACCCACGCGAACCTCCTTCCCCTCCAATCTCTCTCTCTCTCTCTCTTTCTCTACTTCCGGCGAGGCTCAGATCAGCGACCGCGAGTCCTCAGAGCCCCCCGAAGTCTCTCAGTGGGGTTCTTGAGGCCTGCAACTTCGAATCATCCCCCTCTCTCTCTACCCTCTCCTCCGGCGAGACTCGGATCCTTGGCCATTCGACCTCAGACCTCCCCTGAAATCTCTCAGTGGGTTGTCCGAGGTTTGCAAGCCCTAGATCCGACTCTCCCTCTCTCGATCTGTCTGTCCGTTCTTCATCGCCCACATCGGGGCCTATTTATAGGCAAGGGGTGACCGATTGACGGAACTTCGACCACCGGTCCCCCTCGCGTGCCGAGCGGCCCCCGACGGCCGAACCGGTGTCCCATCCGACGCTTTCCAGCGAAGCCCGCTCAGCATTAATGGCGCCTGAGATCTTATCCTCTCCAGGCGACGTCGGCTTACCCTCCTTGGCCGTAGGCTATCCTTCGCACATCGGCGTTGACGCGAGTGAAATACAGAGGCGGAGAAGGGAGGATCGAGGAAGAAAAAGAAGGAAGAAGAAGAAGGAAGAAGAAGGAAGAAGGATGGGGAAGGGGTTAGGTCGCGCGGGCTGGGCCGTGGGAACCGCGCGAGGGAGAGAAAAAAAGGGGGCTTCTTCTTTTTTATTTTTTAGTTTTTGTTTTGCTATTTTGTTGTTTTTATACGGTTTTTTTTTATTTATCCGAAAAAGACAAAATAAATAATAAAAACTTAATTAATAAAATAAAATAAACCTAAATAAAATTAAGGCGTCAACAAGAGGGTGGCAGACATGTTGGAGAAGGTCCCAGGGCTATCTCTTGAAGATCGCTTCAACTTTTTTTTTTGCACCAATTAATGTCAGAGACCCAAAATCAATGTATCATCTTCTAAGGTTTGCCACAGCTTGTAGTCAAAACTTACCTATTAATATAGCAGTGGCCCTGCCTAAGGGCTCTGCTCGAAATGATGTTGAGCTTTTGGATCTGGAGACCAAACATCAGGTGCTGTCTATGTATCTGTGGTTGTCTCACTTCTTTGAGGAGTAAACTTTTCCATATGTTAAGAAGGCAGAAGCTATGGCAACAGGCATTGCTGAGTTATTGGGTCAGTCTTTGAAAGTCGCTAACTGGAAACCAGAATCAAGGCAGGCAGGAAAATGAAAGCCTAAAGAGAAGCCTAAACAAAAGGAGGATGGCTATGAGAGACCGCAGTCAGTTGCAAAACTATTTTCTTTGTAAGTTAACCTGGATTAGTTTTCTGCAAATACTTTTCATGGAACAGGATGATATTTACTCTCTGCCAATCCTTTGTTGTGTATCTCTCTCTCTCTCTCTCTCTCTCTCTCTCTCTCTCTCTCTCTATATATATATATATATATATATATATATAGTGTGTATCTCGTGTATGGATTAGTAACAATCTTCTTGAGGGTAAAACCTAAATGACTCCCCAGTATAAAATCTTATTTGTACTTACATTAATGTTTTGTTGCTTTTTTGGTACCTGAAGCCAAGTTATGATATTGGCAGAATGTCTTTGTTACTCCTTCAGTATTCCAGTGATGGATCTTAGAAGGCAGATACTTTGGGAGGCTATAACTACTTGATGGGAGTGAAGGAGTGATTGTGAGTGTATTGAATTGACCTTGTCTGTTCCTAGCTGTATGTGACTATGGCGACCTCACTGATTTAGTGGTTCATTGACTAGATATTGCTTTGATGTGAGAGAATCTTTGTTGTTTAATATAAGGCAAACTCATTAAGGCTGTCAAATGCTCTAATGGGAAGTCGTGACTGTATGATGTAGTGCATGTTATAATGGGTAAAAATATGCGGATGATAACTTTAAGAAAAGACCTTGGGTTTGATGGGTTTCCATTTTAGTGGTGGGTGTTATTATTGTCTTTGTTGCAGCCGAGTCTTACTTTCATTTGGCATTGGATAGCTCTTAAATATCTCTTCTGTAGATGACTTTTCTTTGTGATATGTACCGTTCTAGACCAGGAACATTGTTCATTTAACTATTTGTTTAGCTTGCTTGTCATGAAAATGAAAAGACTTATGCTAAAAGGAAGCTAAGGTTTTGATACAGTGCTTTATCTGTTCATAACCTTTAGACGACAAACCTCTTGGTGGTAAACCTCGAGAGTTGCAGCCGTGCAATTGTCCAAAGTTGGGCAGCTCTTCACAAAGGCACAATTTTCTGCCTAGTCAAGGTTGGTGCTATTTCCAGTTCATTATTATTTTCTTTGTCAACCTTCAAAGAAAAAAAAAAAAAGATTGATTTTCTTTGTCATACAGGAGAAGACAGAATAAAGTCACGGAAATTCCACATTCTGAGAAATTGTCTACATGGTCATGTGCAGGTATTACAACTCAGCATCGTAGCCTATTTGTTGGCACCTCCAATGCAGTTTCTATTATGAATTTTTCATTGCTTTTCGCAAGAATCACTACTCCATTTTCTATTAAAGTGCCAGATGTAGCTCGGTGGCAACATATACAATTTTCTTTATTAGTTTGGATCTGCAAATCATGCCATAATTAGGTAAGAGAATGGTTGTTGCTTGCTGTTCATTCAGCTGATTGAATGGAGGACCTCTGGGACTCACGTGTGCCTAAGATGGCAGGATGGTTGTCATTGTTGTGGCTCTGCATCTTTGTAAAAATGGCCCATCAGTTAAAATGGCCCATCAGATAAGCCGGTGCAGCTTCTGCAGGAGATATCCAATGACAAGGAGTTAGAGATTCACAACCTGAATACAAAATTTCTACCATATAGCTGTAGCAGTTTCTGTGAGCAGGAGGGTGAAGGGTGCTTTGCTTCAATGAGAGAGAGCTAAAATTTTGACGAAATATTCTGATTGTCAAATTATCTCCAACCAATATTTCTTAGTAGCTTCTGTCCCGAAATGCCCATGAAAAGGGTGCTTTGTACTGTAGGACAATGGGAGAGAATAATCCACCAAAATAGTGATGCTTCAGATTTGTTCCTTTCAAGAATAATGTGCTAATTTGTTGTTTTCCCCATGCTTTGCTTGAGGCTATGCATATGCAGAGGATGTAAGAGGTGGCTCTGATTATCTTTATTGCTCAGAATGAACAGATCCATCTCCGCCACATGGGTGGCTCAGTTTTACCTTTGGATACTATGTGGATCGTCACTAATGCAGCATGGCATTCAAGCAACTAGTCAGGCCAGGCTTTGTGGATGGACAGCTCATACTAGTGCAACAGAGTGCCTCTCATCATCAGTTTGGGTCTGACCATCCTTCGTTGGGATTCATTCCATCTTTCTGATATTTTCCTATGTGCTTATATCCTCCTATCCAGTTGTTCTCATCAGCATGCTTCTGGACTTTTGAGCGAGGGTGTATTCTCTTAATGAGAATCATGTTAAGTTTGGTTTTAATATGGTATTTGATCGGATCGTCTCTCTTTTAATATTATAATTTTTCGTTTTAAATTTCCTTTGGTTGAGGAGCAATCTGTGTAGGAGGATTTACCTCAAGTTTCGACAATGTCTCAAAATCAAAGATTCAATCTTAAATGCTTTAAATCTTGTGTAATTAAGTCATTTCGATGCACCATTCGGCCCACTTTTTTTGATGTGGCCGGGAAGGATCTCGTGTGTTTTAAAAAAAAAAAAATTATTTTAAATATATATGGTGCCGTACTTGAAGCCATGTCGGATAATAAGTCGATTGGTAAAACTCAAAAACCAAAAGAAAGTGTTGGCCATAGTCCTCATGCCAAAGACCTTGATATTGCATTTGAAACTCGAGTGCAAGCAGCGAGGTCTTAAGTTTTGTGGTTGTAAAACTGCAGGCCTAGAAATGAGAATTGTTGATGGTTGTAATGCAGATTGGAATGAGAGGGACAAGATCGATACAAATCAATCCCATGGAAGAGTGATTTGGGAAGAAATGTTCGGATTTTTCGCACCTAAGATTTGAGGAGTTCAGGGACCATCGAAGGAATTTTGCCAATATGTCCTCGAAATGGACGAAACATCTAAATTCGTGCCTTAAATTCAATTGTGTTCTAATAACATGCAATCATCTTTACATGTATTGACAACCGAATTTTTGTTGATATTTTAAATATCCATTTATTTTGCAAAAGTTTAAAAATTTATAAAAGATGAAAAGCCAAAAAATTGAAAAATGAATAAAGTGGACCAAACAAAAAGTGAATAAAAAGGAAATAAAAAATAAGTGAAGATATTAATAATAAAAAGAAAAAGAAACCGAGTGGGCCGGCATGTTCGGCCCACTCATTTAATAAATCTTCGGGCCCAAGACACCCAGCTTCCCGTTTCCCTTACTTTCGTAGGCCCATCAACAACAAAAAGCAAAGCTCGGCCCCCAATCCCTCCCTCCTTTTTTGCGCGCGCACACAAACTCGCGCACATAAATAGAAGATGGAAACGATGCCTTGCTTGCGTCACCGGGCCCCGATTTGTGACATCATCCGTGGGGACCACGGACGCTTACGTGGTCCACTCAAATATATGAAAACTCCATACTGACGCTCTCGATAAAAGTGGGTTAGAAGACCCCGAAGGAGGTCTCAAAAGAGAGAGGAGGAGCAGCTTCAACTTTCATTTCACACATGTTGTTGCCTTGGTCGTCGTCATGAATACACGAATGGTCAGAATATCTAAATATTAACATCAAATAATCATCAAATAATTTTAAGTCTTTAGAATGGTCCATAGTAATTTCGTGAAATTGTTTATAATACCAAAGTAAGGATTCTCAAATTCCCAATATTTGAACAACCAAAAGTAGTTTTACGAAATCTCAATGGAGTAATGCAAGAATTACGTCCATTGGACATTCAAACAGGAGCTATACCTCTAAGCTCATCACTCAAGGGTCATTACTTTTTTTGGATATAGTTTTTTATTTTTCTTGCAAGTGCCCATGCTCTTTGGATTGTTTTGGTTGATTGTTGAGGATGTTGCACCGCCATTTATATGCTGGCTTGATTTGGATTTTTCTTTTTAAAAACTTTTGGTAGATCACCAAGGAACTTCGACCTCATTTACCTGTACATATGATCTTGGCTTTCTTCATCTTCTTCCTTTTCTTTTATCATTGAGGTGGCTGGACCACTATTTTATGCATTGTTACATCATATATGAATGCCACTATCTTTGATCAAAAAATCCCTATAAGACATAAAATTGATACGCGTCTTCCAACTCTAATACCTTCCAATCAACTTTGTCAAGTCAGTGTCATCATGAATGCCCCCCTAAGTGATGCGGAAGAACAATTCTTCCCCACCACCAGTAGGCTGGGTAAAATTAAGTACAAACATAAGAGCTTTCAAAGTTATTATTAATGAAGTGGAAGCTCCTATGGTCGTGCAAGTCCTGAGAAGGCATTTTTGCACCTACTCATCCTCCCTCTGCTCTACTCCCGCGGCCTTGGGACTACTGTTAATTAGCTTATACTTCTACCCTCGTTAGCCCAAACCAGCAAGTTAAAGAACTTGGAACACAGTAGAAGAAAATGAAATGAGTGAAGTTCACCTCCCCACAATCACTTGGCCAATGATTGTGTGTCAATCTGCTTCTACTCTTGTTTGCAGAGTGGATCCTACAGATGCAAAAAGTTACAGTGTAGTTCAAAGACCGGAAAGAATCCACAAAGATGTGGTGATGTTACGATACTGCATATCAAGTCAAAGAGAAATATTTTTATGAAAGACAACATCTTTAAGTGGAAAGAAAATGCAATGTGTGCAATATTGCTTCACAAGCTCAAACTAGTCTAGTTTAAACAAACAAGATAGGACATGTATGGTTTCAGTTTTCATGATGAATTGGACTTACTACCTCTGGGTAGTTAGATGAACCTTAATCAGATATGTGGCTCAGGTAATAACGATTTACAACCTGTCAACAATTCATCATCCAGTTTCTGTATGTTGAATAATAGATGCTGTAGTTAGAAAGTTTTGATGGAACATCCCTCAAGACTCGAGAAAAACCCAGTTCCTAGCTCTAAAACCAAGGCAATGTTTGCTACACAAACTCGGTTGGAGGATGTTGGTTGATGAAAACAAAGTCGGGAGTTAAGGTTTTGCAAGCCAAGTACTTGCAACATAGAAACTTTATGGGAGCTGACGAGAAAGAAGACCAATTCGATGGTATGGAAACTTATTCACGTAGGAGCTTTGAATGAGCCTAACGGTCAAACCCCCCCCCCTTCACCCTTGAGTCATAAAGTAAATTCCAAACATCCCAAACAGATGGTCCCACCAATACACACGCTTGGAGAAAGATTCTGAATGATAGAAGCATTTGGCTTCTATATGTTGCGGTATATTCATTTCACACTAGAATGAACAGTCGAAAAGTTGGTTATCTAACTTGACCTCGTATTTATTATACTATTGGTGATGGAAATACATTAGACTACGACATAATGAGCAGGACTGTTTCGGTGCTTTAGCTTGTACAAGGCAGTGCTAAATCTTGATCAAGATTTGCAGTGACGAGCCGATGGACCGGTGACCCAACAAAAGGGATACATTGCTATTGCCTGCAATTGGAAGTGACGAAATTGGTGAAGATCAAGACCGAACAACAACTGACGACAACGTGTCACAACCTCCTTTGTGGGCATCTTATGTGTGGAGGCTTATAGTTTGCTAAGTATTTGGCTTAATCCAGTCTCTTTCTTACAGATCTTTTTGTGTTCTTTCTGCGTGTGGTCAGACTAGAGGAGAGAGTAGCCCCACCATTTGTACTTTATTGACCAAGAGACCAAAAATGAGGGAAATAAAATAGAAAATAAAAATTTGTAAAAAAAAAAAATGATATTAATACTAGGCGATGCGAAAAATATTTTTTTTAGGATCAAATTGATCCCTAACTTTTTTATGCAATTTGATTTTAAATATTTAACCAAAATTTAAATATCAACACAATATTGCTACTTGATGATCCGAATCTAAAACTTACCCAGTAATGTAGTAATTACAAGACCCCGCTAACAGACCCCGCTAATGTAGTAACACCAGACAGCCCTCACTTGAAAAAGAAGACATTGTCTCAGAGTCTCAACCAACGCAACTTTACCGTTGTGATACCAATTCAATGGATTATATGGGCTGCTCTAAAAATGCCAGATTTCTAACACAGTCCAATCAAAGGAACAATTGAGAAAAGACTCTAACCCACCCGAATTAGATGCAACCTACGCATGCAATCCGCAAAAAATCTATTAAGTAAGTGAAAAACTGGGAATTTGTAATGAGGGCAAGTCGAAAGCAGAAGGCAAGCCAATGAAAACAAGTAGAAATCGAATAGAGGAGGGGGGGACCTTGAATCTCTTCTCCCCCTGTGCTCGTGCTTGAAGAAGCCCGGCTGCGGATGGGCCCCACCAAGGAGAAAAGAAAGGGGTGAAGCCTAAAAAAAATAGGGATTGAATCTAATATTTGTTCGGTTCGAAGAACGGAGAAGCACAAGATCTATTGGCAGTATTCTTGTTTCTTCATGTTTTCTTAAAATTTACCAAGGATGGGATTATTCCAATTACTCTAACGGTTTAAGGAAAAGGGTATGAGGTGGACTTCGGCAACCGGCACAAAGCCTTCTCGAGCGGAGAGGAGAGGAGAGAAGCGAACCTCCAAAGAAGTTTTATTTTTTTGTGTGTATGTTTATGTTTATCATTTGTGTTTGTGCATGTTTATTGGCCAAAAGTAATGCACTTTGATATGATATTGTCGGATTTCATACCAATCACCTATCTTATAGTGTTTGCGATATGCTTAATTTGTAGTATTTTCTATGAAAAATCACGAATTGGAATTAGCTCAATTGGTCATTAGCTCAATTGAATTAGCTCAAATGCGAGGCAAATCTTTGCTACTCGATGGAGTCTTACTTACCATATATGATTTAGCTCTTTCCCCTGCTTTGGGTTCAAACAAGATCACTTGTTGAGCCAAAGTGGCATGTAGAGAAATAGAAAAGGAAAAATAAAGCTCCAAGTGGCTCTACCAGTCACCAGGTGGTTTAGTCTTTTATGTTTATTGTAACCAAAGAACTACTAATTTTCAATATTTGGATATTAAGGGCCTGTTTGTTTGTGTTCTTTTTATGTTCTCCAGAACACAATTTTTGTTCTCTTGTTCCGAGAAACAAAAAAAGAACAGAAACACATTTGTTTAAACTTTTATTCTCGGGAACAAAAAAAATAAATTTTTTGTTCCTGGGAATAAATTTGGAACAGAAACAAAAAGAAAATTTTGTTTCTTGTTCTCGGGAACACTTTCGAAAAACAATTTTTCTCTTTCCTATTTTTTCCTTATCTTTCTTTTCTCCTTCTTTTTTCCCTGTGACCGGCTGTTGAGGGCCGGCGACCTCACCGGAGCATCGCCGGCCCCCGGCGAGGCTCGACCTCACCTTGGCTAGGCAAGCTCGGCCTCACCAAGGGCCGGCGAGCCTCGCTGTGACTGGGCAAGGCCACCGGCCCTCATTAGCCGGTCGCCGTCCTCGGCCATGGCCAGCGACCGGCCAATAGGAAGAAAAAAGAAAAAATAAAGGAAAAATAAAATAAAAGGATACAGCACCTGTTTACAGAGTTGGATCTCCGTCTACTGATGGATACATTGAAGGCGAATGTTGACTAGGAAGAAGACAGAATGAGAATGAAAGAAAAGGGAGACATTGCTTGAAAATTAAAGGCACAATAATAGTGTAAATACTAAAATTTGTAAATTTGGTGCACCTGAATCTTAAAACTTATTTTGTTCACCTAGCCTTCAAACTTGCACTTTTGATGCACTTGGGTCCTCCCTCAATTTAAAATGGATGGAGTTAATGGAAGAAGTCAAGTATATTGAAATTATAAATTTAAAAGTTAAATTCGGGATATGAAATATGCATAATTCAACTACTCAAAAACTACAAGTTTTAGGACTTTCGCTGCAATCATCTCAAATTTAGTATTTCTACCTCTAAAATTTTTCACGAACCCAACTGTTTTTATTGATTCATAAATAAGTAAAATCTTATCTTTCTAGGAAACCGTCACTTCATAAAAGATATGTTAAACTATATGGGTTGATTAAATGCATTATGTTGGTGATGCAATCATTTATCTTATCTTGCATGAAGCATTAGATAGAAATTTCCTTCAAAAGTGAGATTCGCTCTCCAATGGGAGACGGGACTCATCTCCACTGAGATTGTCACATTTGCCTAAAGAAGTCTAAAAGCGAGGTAGCCTACTTTTGCTGACAAGTAATTGAGGTGTCCACGCACGGTTTTAGGCTAAATACATGACGAAAGTTTCTAAAAACCAACACATGGAAATATAAAGCCCAAAAAACCAATATCAATTACCATCTTAATTAAACGAAATTGAAACGCTGTCAAAACACCCGGCTTGAGACTCTCTCTCTCTCTCTCTCTCTCTCTCTCTCTCTCTCTCTCTCTCTCTCTCTCTCAGGATTGTATTTGGTAATGAGTAACTCAATTTATGACATTATCCATAAATTGAATCTACTTAATGTTTTTAAATCGATTTGTTTCCAGACGTAATTAAGTTAGGGGTCTGTGAAGAAGAAGTGGAAGGAGGAGGACATCTTATGATAGTGATATAAATTAAACCAGTTTTGTTAATTAACTAAAAGCACAACAAAGAAACAGCATAAACACTTAATAACATTATTGTCAACTTGCTAGGAGATCTTAGGATATAATCCTCGACACGATCCATCTTTTTTTACATCTCTCCCACAATTATTTTAAGTGTATTGTCTTCGCATTGCATGCTATACTCAAGCTCTTAATATACCAAGTGGCCTTTTACAACATTTCGTTAGGTAGACTCCGCATAAGTGGGTCTATTTGCACAGTCTGATGCTCTCTTGGGGGGATGCAATGGATGTCTTATGCTCTCTTCGGGGGGATGCAATGGGCGCACTCCGGATAAATAGAAGTACAGGAAAATTTGAGATGATTTAGGATGTTATCATGTGCGGGCACGATCACATGATAAACCCTAGCCCATTGTGCAGTCATGAAAGCATAATTTCTCACAAATGAGTGATGCTAAATTGGTCAGATGACATACGCTTTTGACCTGCATAAAATGTTGCTTACATATATCAAAACCTATGTAAATAAACCCTCTTTGCATATGTTTTAATTGTTAGGGAATTTAATGTACTGCATAGGTTTTTATTTTCCACAACACCAAGTGCAGTGCAATTGCATATTTGTGCCTCCCATTCAAATTTCAGCTCACATGGTACCTGATATATGAGATTATCTCGATTTTATTCTCTCTAGTTCACCTACCTAAGATGATTTTTATTCTTATTGTAGAAAAACCAATACCTGCGGAAAATTGATTTCACATTGACAATGTGGAGATTGTATAAATCTAATTGCAATAATCAATATTCAAAAATGATTTAGTTGCAGCACTACTTTTAATCAAGTTGAGGAGGTGGATCAAGTCAAATATATACAAAGTGACTCCTCAAAATATGATCAGATTAATGGGAGTTCTCAATCAGTGTTTCATTGTAAAAAGTCTCGATGTCTATAACACAGAATCAATATATGGATGGTTGAAACCTCTTTCAATAATTGCTTAACAATTGCTTTTGTAGCATTCATGCATTAAATTAAGTTCTTCATAATTCCATTTAAACTAGAATTGGGTGCAGTTAAAATTTGAAAGATTAAGTTCAATTATTATTAAACATGTCACTAAGATCATGAGAGAGCCATCAATAAATCAGAGCCCATAACTTATGGAAGTGATCAAATTACAAAAACGACACCACACAGAGAGAGAAGAATATCAAGCCGTCACCCATTCTCTAACATCATCCACGGCAGCTAATAATGGCAATAAATAAATAAATAAAAAAAATAAAATAAAATAAATAAAATAAAATAAAATGCAACCCTAACCCTATGCCATAGCTGGTCTTCCAGCGCCTTAAACTCTCGTGGATGATGAGTTACTGTTTCCATCGCTCTCTGCAGAAGAATTAACTTCTCATCATCACATTTTCATGGTAAGAACCGATAATTATCACCAAATAAATGGCTCTCTCTCTCTCCTCTCTTTCCGTGAATCTTGATCTATTTGTAGTATAATGTCAACTTGATCAAGAACCATCCAAGACTCAAACCCAAGCCAAACAAAGAAAATGAAAGAATCGCACGCATCATATGCCACTTTTGTTAATATGCGTGACCGGGAAATGGAAAAACGAAAGGACCACTGTAACTTCTATTCGGCCCCTTTAGCATTATCAGTGGCGGCAAGGCAAAAACCTTTTCGTCCTCTCCCCTGTCCCGATCCCACATTTTGAAATTCCACGGAGAGAGAGAGAGCGACCTTCCTTGAATCACTCCTCCTCTAGATGGGCCCCCACCATGGGGAAAAGAAAGAAGTGGTGGGGCCTAGCAAAAAATAGAGGAATATACAGGAAGGTAAGTAAAAATCATTTCCTTATCTCACTTTAATGGTGGAGTTCACTTCTTCTCAAATCTTTTACTCCCACTTCATTTAGGGCTAGGGTTAGGGCTCGATGATAAAAGAATGTCAAACCAATAAAAGAAAGAGTGCTTCATTTTTGTGTCACAAAGAGAGGGAAAGACAAATCGTGAAAAGGGATGAAAAGAAAAGAAAAAGAAAAAGAAAAAGAGTTGTAGCTTGAGCTTTTTGAGACATTAGGAGATGAAAGGAAATGACAATCATGATATTATTACATTGTTACTTTATAAAAATTATGGCAGGATTGATTATTCGGTTTGTGCTTTTTGCTCTGCCCGGCCAGATTCAATTGATCACTTGTTCTTTCAATGTCACACCTCAGCTACTCTCGCATATTTTTGGGCTTCCAGGTGTAACTTACCTTGGAGGAAAAGATCCTGGAGCAAAAACCTTACCTGGGTGGTGAAGTTCTAATTGGGTAAGGACTTCTTCCACAGTATGGCGCGATTCTCTTTCGGAGCTCTTTGTTATCTTATTAGGAAAAAGAGAAATTGCATCGTCTTCCGTGGTGAAACATTAGTCTTATTGGCTCTAAAAAACCACCTCATTAAGGTTTTGAAGGACAAAGCACTTTCCTTCAAGAATGTGCCTGCTTCTCCAAGGAATAGAAGACTTCACAAAGCTGTCCTGGCTCTCCTACTCGCCTCGCTTCTTGGTGTGTGTAGAGGTTTGGTAGCTGCTAGTGTTTGACTCTTTTGCCCGGGTTGTGGGCTTTTTTTGCTCCGCATCTGTTGTTGCCCTTGTGGTGTTTAGTTCGGCTCCCTTCCACTCTTTATGTTGTTGTAGTTAGACTGTAAGTTTTGGCGCTGTCTTTTCTGTATATTTGTCCAAAGCTCAATATGTATTCTTACTTTTACCAAACAAAATAAAAATTATGTGCCCTAAGTGTGTTATGCACGTGTCGTGCTAGCATCGTGCACGTGCCGTGCCTGCATCATGCATATTATGTGCGTATTCCAACATCAATATAAAAAACTTAAATTTCGATTAAAAAAGCATAACAAATCTAATTGACATAAGTACTAATAAGTCATGAAACATTTTTGACTAAACTTGAGGTTTGGCCTTATGTTGGTATTTCCCCCATTCCTTTGGGAGATTTTTTAACTTAGTTGTGCCTAGAGGTGTCAAAATGGGTCTTAGACCCATATATGACTCATTTAAATCATAAATTGGTCATATATGGGTCACTTATTTTTTGACAAAAAGTAGTTAAATGGGTTTAACAATTAAAGACTTTGATAGGTGGGTCTTAAGTGGGTCTTAAGTAGGTTGGATTTAGAACCATTTTCACCCAAAACCTCATCATCTCTCTCTCCTCTCTTTAACTTTACAAAAATATTTTTTTATAAAAACCGAAATTATAATTATTTTTTATTTAAATTTTATTTTTTCTTTTTTTTTTTTTTTCTTTCTTCTTCCTTCGATTGTCGGCAAGGTGATGGCCGGCGACCGGTCAGGCAAGCCTCGAGCTCGTCGATGTCGGGTGAGCTCGAGCTCATCGAATCCGGTGAGGTGAAGGCCTCGTCGATGCTCAACGAGGCTCAAGCCTCGCCGATCCGGCAAGACTCGAACTCGCCACCGTTGGGCGAGGCTCGAGCCTCGCCGATCCGGCGAGGGGCAAGCTCAAGCTCACCAACATTCGGCGAGGCTCAAGCCTTGCTAGGTCCGGCGAGGGGCGAACTTGAGCTCGCCCGACACCGGCAAGCCTCAAGCTCGCCGAATCTGGCGAGACTCGAGCTCGCCGGCGTCGGCGAGCCGAGCAAGCTCGAGGCTCGCCCGTGGCCGACCGTCGACCGTCATCATGGCCGGCGGCTAGCCAAAGAAGAAGAAGAAGAAAAAAAGAAAAAATATATATATTTAAAAATTTAAAAATTAATTTAAAATTAAAAAAAATTAAAAAATTAAAACTTGATTTTTTTAAAATAAATATTTTAAAATTTATAAAAATTGTCCATTAAATTTGTGTTGTATAAAACTATTTTAGCAATACTATTATATATATATAAGAAATAAGATTTCTTAAGTTTAGTTACGTGGGTTGAGTATGGGTTGGGTCGGGATGGGTCAAAAATTTTGCATTGCAATAAATGGGTCATAAACGGGTTAAATGGATCGATTTGGGTCGGACCATTTATGACCCGACCCGACCCACCCGTTTAATGGGTTTAGTTGTGTCGTACCCCAACAAGGTACTATCTATTATTTGAATTCAAAGTTCATAATGATGAAACCATTCCTCTGGGAGAGTTTAACATTTTACGATGTAATAATTGTCATCGGTAATACTATTAATGTTATCTATTGTAGGATATTTGGAATATATAAAGGGGTGAGGCCTAGTTTTTAGCTAGCCCATTTTCAGCGAGTTTTGGGCTGGCTGAGCCCTTGGGATTGGCCCAATGTTCCTTTCTCGTCACCCCCATCTTTTCACTTTTCAGGCCCAATCCTTTCTCTTTCCTTTTTCTTTAATCCGTGATGTGAGCCCAAGAGTGAAAGGAAAGCAAAGTCCAGCCCAAGCTGTCTTCTTCTCCCTTCGCACACTCACGTCGGGGAGAAGGGAGTTCGCATAATCAAGGGTGACAATACCTCCGGCCCGACTCCATCTCCGGCGTGCAAGAGCCTGACCTCGATCAGCGATCTCCATGTCCGAGCAATTCAATAAGTCACAGATGAAGTGGACGAGGAGTACCAGAAGATATCTGAGCAGATCAATGAAACTCGAAGATCTTTGAAGGCGACTTTTGTGGAATTCGTGGACGATGCTCAAGCCTGCACATCTCAGGAAGATCTTCAAAGGATCTTGGAGGTTCCTTGTGGCTGTTCGTCGTTGCTAACATCATTGTCTTCAAGGAGTTCTGGATCCTATATTTCTCCGCTTCACAGTGAGAACCTTCCAGCCAGGAGGATCTCAACGGAAGCTGTTTATCGCTGGAATCACTGATTTCCGTCAGCACTGCTTCTGGTCGCTCCATTGTCCATCACGAACCAGGCAATGCTCTCTCTCTCTTTCGAATGTTCAGTTTTCTTTTGCTTCTTAGGAATCAATAGCCCCGAGTCCATTTGATAGATTCGTGGATTAGTCCTATGAAATCGAAGCTGCTTTGCAGCAAAGGGTAAAGATTCTCAGGAAATTGATTTGCAGGTGGCTGTGGAGAGTGATGTCTCATCACTCATGCGCCACGTGATGGGATCTGAGCAGAGCCCATGGCCCAGCCGACCTTGGATTGAAGATTGCAGATTTCGGCTAGGCCTACTGAGAGGTGTCCAGCTAGCCCATTGTCTCAGAGGCGCAAATCAAGTCTATCGTGAAGGCCCATCGCAAGTTGTAGTTGGCTTGCGAACCCTTCGAATGCTCTTTTAGATTTATTATGCTCGGATGTTGCATAAACTTTGCTTTATATATTTATTATGCTCCGATGTTTCACAAACTTTTCTTTAGTATCTAATAAATTACACATCTTTTTCAACCAAAAAAAAAAAAAAAAAAAAAAAGTTAAATTGTTGAGTCAAGAGCACATTATCGATAATCAAATTGACTATGTTATAAATGACACATGAAAGTCTTTCAAGAAAGTCATATAATTCCTATGTTATGTATACTTATCAATTGGCATGATTATCATAGAAGAAGGAGGAGTAGGAGGAAAGGAAAACCTTTATCATTTAATATGCAACAAACATCAGTAAAAATATGTTACATAGACTGATTTTAAAAGAAAGTAAGGTGCAAAGCTCCAGCTCCACAAGGGTCACCACCTTCGTCGCCATGGCCGAGATCTTTTGCCCTTACTTCTCCACCTCCTCCGACCAAATGGAATCCAGTGAGATCCTGCACGATTTTCCGAAAGTCGCTGCGCCAAAGTCTTGTGGGACTAGGTAGATTATTGGATAGTTTCTCTCCTATTTTTTTTTTTTTTGATGATTTATTTAAACTGAATTTTCTTTTTCTTTGGTCGATAGTAAACTGTATATTTTGGTAGAGACCAAAACTAACATGCCATGATTTTATTTTGATTAAACTTAAAACTCGTTGCTAGATGCACTGTGAAGTAAATTTTGGAGATTAGGCCTGTTTGTTAATGTTTTTTTTTTTCTGTTTTTGAACAAAATTTCTGTTTTTTTTGTTCCAGGGAACAATAAAAGAACAGAAACGCGTTATTTTGCGTTTTTGTTCCTAATCTATTTTTTTGTCCCCGAAACACATTTGAAAAGAAACAAGAAAAATTTTAAGAACAAATTTTAAGAAAAACGTGTTTCTTGTTTCTAGAACAATTTTTAAGAACAAATTTTCTCTCTCCTCTCTTTTTCTTCTCTTTTTTTTCTTCTTTTCTTTTTCTTTTTTCTTTGGCTGGTCACCAGCCTCGGCCATGGCCGGCGACCGGCCATCAAGGGCCGGCGACCTCGCAAGAGCGTCGCCGGCCCCCCCCCCTAGCGAGGCCGAGCGTTGCCGGCGAGCTCGGGCTCGCCTAGATCCGGTGAGCCCGAGCTCGCCCCTAGCGAGGCTCGCCGGCCTAGCGGTGGCCCGGCTCGCCTTGGCGCGGGCGAGCTCGGGCTCACCGGATCTAGGCGAGGCCGCCGGCCCTCGTCGGCCGATCGCCGACCATGGCCGAGGCCAATGACCGGCCAAAAGAAGAAAAAAAGAAAAAAGAAAGAAAAATAAAATAAAAATATTAAAAAATTAAAAGAAACAAAAAAAGAACACAAATTTACCAAACGCGTTTTTGTTCATTTTTTATTCCCGAAATAAGTTTACCAAACGCGTTTTTTTATTCAAAAATTGTTCCCCGTAACAGAAACATTTTTTTCTATTTCTGTTCTTTGGAACAAAAAAGAACAGAAATGTTACCAAACGCGCCCTAAACTACCATGCCCAGCCCATTCACATAGATTTTTGATGATTTTTTTTTATTAAACTGAATTTGAGAAAAACAAGATACTATAACGTCCAGATTTAATTTTTAATTAATCTGTGATGCGATGGATACATTAGCATGCCTTCTTCGACATTATTAACTATTACAATTTCTTTAAGTTGGATAATGACTAAGCATGGTCACTTGGGCTCGCCATTACCGTAGCATGGCCACTTAGGCTCGTCCATTGATTACCGTGTACCTAGGATGCCATCCCAATGATCGCAAAAATGGGTGTATGGCTGCATGGGAAATGGGTGTATGGCTGCAGGGGAAATACACCCACAAGAAATAATTGGGGAGTGAAATTCTCAATGAATCCAGCTATGCAAATTCTTCTAGTGCCCTAATGACCCGAAACTTGCTATCTTAAGCTTAAGCCATGCCCTACTTATGATTCCCATCTACATTGAGTGGCACTTTGCAGTTTGGATCTGACTTAGCAGGTGCCAAGCTACAGCAGACTCTTTGCTCCTTCTAACCGTGTAGTCTAGAAAATGAACATTCTTTAATCCATTATCTGCCTTGTCTTATTGTAGTGAAATCTCGCTATTGGAGAGCGAAAATAGCCATTCTTGCAGCACTTCTTCGTACAACTCCACTCCAACAAGGGCTTCTTCATTCACTATTCTAAGTACAGGGACTCCCGGATGTCAATCTCTTTTAAAAACCATTAGCATTGTTAACCCATCTCTCGACTCAAGAAGGAAGCTCCTCCCCTTTCTTCACCCCGTCCCGTCTCAAGATCTTCAACTATTTCTTATCTTGATTTGGAAGGGAAAGAGGATTAAAATGAACGTGCAGAACCCATCTTAGTCTCTTACATTCTACATTCTAGTCATCAAAGATTAGTCTCTTACATTCTAGTCATAAAAGATGTCCAGGCAACAAAATATTTGATGGGCTTTGATTTGACTTTGATACAAAAATGAAATCAGTTCGTAAAACATAAGAGGAAAGGAGTAATTACACTCCAACTAAGCCAAAACAATGATTCAACAGTATGGGAAAGGGCTTGTGGTGATGGACGACTTGGTTAGAATTCTTTCGGAAACCATGATCAGTGTAGTCGGACGTCTGGGGAGTATAGTCGGCTCTGTCGAGTTCGTCGGTTCTGTGAAGACTCCGCGAAAGTAGAAGGAAGAGCCGTCTAAACAATTTGACTTTTTTTTTGGTCTTTATTAAGCAATTTATAAAGCAAATTATTTTATGAAATTCTTTTCACCTAATCTAATATGCTCACGCATCATTTGGATTCTAGTCTAAGATTTTAACTTTTTCTAATCTTTTTTGGTCTTTAGAAAATTATTTTTGGTATTATTAGAGTGCAAGCCCATTCCCAATCCAATCCATGCCTTATTGGATTATCATTAATCGATCTTAGCAAATAGTAGGGGTGGGTGAATAGGGGTATGGTGAGGCCGGTTCATTCTTTCTGAATTCTTGATTTTGTTTCGTCACCTCAAATAATTAATGAATACTAAATTTTCAATTAACCAAAATCTACTAAAGTCATCTGGTATGGACTACTATATTAATGATGTTGTAGGAGTTGGAGGGATTTGATCTCAGTAATAAATTGTTGAACTCTTGGATATATGGAATATGGAATGGGTTCTAATACTTCCTAATATTGCAACGCCGTAGGCACTCTATTTTATTAAACTTTTTGATTTTATGAAACTTTTTGATGAAATTCGTTGTGAATTCGATTTAATCCAATTCTAGACTAAAGTTTCTCTCTCAAAATTCGTTTTTAATTGGTAAATAAATATCTGATGAGAGGTTTTTTCTTTGTAATTAAGTATCAATAATTGTCCTATACATTTTACATTTTACTTTTTTTCATTAAATATTCATGACTTAATTGTGTCATGTAAAGGTTTTGGAATTTAATTACAATTTTTGATAAAAAGATTTAAAACTTAATTATACCAACTAAAAAGTTTCTAACTCAATTATTATATACCTGAGGCCTAGGACTTTCGGTGTACTTTACCCGATGGATTAAATATCTTGTCATCGAAGTTTTACATTTCGATTTCACCTTATGGAACTACCTTATTGAACTATTACCCGATGCAACGATATCTTAATTGAGACAAAAATTGGTATTCAGTTGGTTTTCCTTCGTCATTTATTAATACTCGACTACCATTACGATAAATATTGCCCAGACTAATTACGTATATTTCCTAGTGGAACATTAAGTTGGTAACATTCTTAGTATATTCAGGCCTTTTCTGCTTGCAGATTCATTACTGATATGCCAATAGATTGAACTCTTATTTCAAATCTAGTGATTGAATGGTTGAATGAGCTTTGCACCACTTCAGTTGGTATATTCTTTAGTTACGTGATGATATGCTCTTTGAGCCTGCAAATTTGTTGCATCTGCATATTGAAAAATTTTCTAAATATAACAGTCCATTGAAATGGATAGGTTGTTGGATGCTGCCCATGTGAGAAACTAATACATTGTATTTACAGCTAGGAGGCTTCTGATAGACTGTTAGAACTCCATATTGTTATGCTTTGTTTGTTTTTCTGGGAAAATAAATATTTTCCAGTGTTCATTTCACAAGAACTAGTCTTGGAAAACATTTTCCACCAAAGAAAAAAAAGTCTTTAGAGGAAAATGTTTTCCTTCCTTAACTCACTCGCTCTTGTCTCATACCTTACTAGTCTTATATTTTAATATATATATATATATATATATATTTTCAATCGCACGAATAATTATTCCATATATTCATATATGTAATTAGACCATTGCATCTTGCCCATGTAATTAATATTTGGCACATAAATTAGTAGTAAATAATTATTAAATTCGTTCATTCGGCTCAAATCCCTACCCCTCATGCTGAATGAGATTCACTTCTCTCTTTTTCCCCCTTCTATCTAAGTTTGTTTCATTTGTCAATAATTTGTTTCCCTTGTCAATAATAATAAATAAATAAAAACATGTACTTTTTGTTTGTCTTTGTCTTTGGTGATTAATCCTTTGAAGATGAGGCAAAATCAACAAGAGAAAGAAAGATTGTAGGTTTGGTTTTTCGATTTTGGTGTTCCTATTACTTCTTATGATATTGTCAGTTCCTAAAACTTCAAAATGGTCATTCTTCCATAAAAAGTAAAGAAAGTTGTAACGTTACTCGAAATAATAGAACTTTAAGCAAAATTGACTGAAACAATTGGTTATTTTATAATTTGACCTACTATAGCAAAATTTGTAGAAGGAATATATGATGTAATAAATATTTGCTATGTGGCATGCAATGCATTCTCTAAAAGGGTTAGTAGAACACCTAGAGGGGGATGAATAAGTGTGAAAACAAATTTTTGCAAAAAGCAGTAAAAATGCTTTACTTTTAAACTGAGTCTAATTGACTACAGACTTTGCAGAAAGATTCAGACTTTAATAACTATTTCAAAACACAAAAGTATATCATAACAAATAAAGTAAAGGAGTTCAGGAAAGAGAAAAATAAATACAAGATTTATAGTGGTTCGGCTTAGATCAAGCCTATGTCCACTCTTACACGCTGATAGCCTTCTGGCTAGTTTCCACTATGAATCGAAAGAGAATGTTACAACCCTGTGATCTCGACTTTTTAGTGAGATGATTCTACTGCACTCACAAAGTCACTCTCTGGAGTTTCTCTCTTTCGAATACAAGTTTAAGCATTAAATGATGAAGAACAAGTGATTTGGAAGCTTTACACTTTGGAATTCTTCTTTCATGCTCTACTTCGAATGACTTGAAAAACCTCCGTAAATACTCATCTATGCCTTTTCGACTGTTGGCACTTTCCAAAGGAATTCTTCCAATCTACCCGTTGGACATAATCAATCAAAGAGATCTCGAGCCGTTTAAAGATTGAGATGAAAGCCCATCAATCATGTTCACCCATACAATCATGATCTTGGTTTCCATAAGTAGATTCTTTCCAAATAAGCTTGCCTTCCAAAATGATTTGCTATTTCCAAATTGATTCCAATAAAGATAACCAATATAGTTGGTGATATTTTCAACCGTAAAGCCTGATATATCTTATACGTATTGAAACCTTGAAGGAAGAAGAAATAATCCTAAGTCGATTAAGTCTTCATTCTTGTGTTCAATCTAGAACTTGTTTGAGTGGGCAGACTTCTGATGTAAAATAGACTTTGACACATAAATCTAGCATTCTTCAAAATAGAATTTAGATAAGTTTTGTCAGCTTCAAAACATTATAGGAGTTTTCTCCAACAATATCCCCATTTTTTATGATAACAAAACTTTCCTACAGATTTAAAAACTTAAATCCTGCAAAACAACACTTTAGCAGTACATAATAACTTATAAAAATAGATTGTTATAGCTCTGGATAACATCGATTCTACAACCACAGAAAACACATTAATCTTGACAATTTAGACAAATATTCAATTCAAATCCATAATCACAACCACAAAAGGTTACTGCAAAATATAAATATTCAACACAATCAGTTCAAACAAACAAATTAAATCTGCTTTCATTCTCCCCCTTTTTGTCAACAACAAAAAGAAAGAGAAAGTCAAAATAGAAAGATAAAATTAAAAGATAAATGCAGTCAGGGTTGTCTAGGAACCCGAACGAGTCGGAAATCCCCTAGCAACTGCACTGCCTCCTCAAGCTTCTCCTGGCACTGATGATAAACATTCTCGACCTTGACTATAGTTTGTGAAACTTGTTGATTCAAGGTCTGAACTTGAATGTCTAGAGACTTTACCTTGCCAGTGAGAAAATCTGAAGTAGATCTCAAGGCAGTGTGTAGCTTCTGAATCTCAACATCCATTGCATATTGTTGAGCTTTAACCTCCAAAATGAGCTCTACTATCCTTGGATAGTTTGGATTAGGGTTTGTTTGAGCACTAGCTTTAGCAAAGTGAGTCTGTGGAGTATGGAGAGATGAGGGAACATCAACTTGATCAAGGGTAGTTTGTTTTGCACCCCGACTTGGAGTAGACTCTTCAACCTCAGCTTTAGGGAACTAAGATGCAAAAACATCTTCAGTATCTGCAGGAGATCTACTTATATCATCACTCACATTAGGTGGAGAAGAAGTCCCTGTTTTCTCATGAGCTCCCCATATTTTTGTGCCTCTAGTTTGAGAAGAAATTTCTTCTTCTTGTACATTTTCTTTGTCAGAATGAGAGTGATGTTTTGTCTCTGCTCGTGCTCTTTCAGGGTTATCTTTGGTTGCTTCAGAATCCTTTGATAATGTTATTTTAGCAGTTTCTCCATCAGAGTCATTGTTGTCATCATCCTCACCCTTCTCTTCGAATCACCTTCTTCTTCTGTATCTTCATCTTCTTCAACTTCTGCCTCTTCTTCCTATTCTTCATCTTCTTTTTCTCCTTCTTCTCTTTGCTTTGAAGCAGCAAAGCCTTGAAGATTTCTTAAGGCAATGGCAAAAATGGTCAGATCATCTTCATCCTCTTCATCCCGCAGGATAAGTGATCTCATTTTCTTCCTAGTTTCTTGCACAACTTCCTTGCCTTTGAGCCTTCTTGCAGCAATAGATCCTTCCTTGATTTTGCTCGAGGATTCTTTCTTCAAAAGCTCAATGGCCTTAGCCAGATCCTTCAACCTAATTTTAGAGATCATCATCATTCCTATCTCCATAGAAGTGACAATTCGTGGGTAGAGTTGAGGGGGAAACTGTATTTGAAAATGACTGAACAATTTTGTAACCAAGGCAAAGTAGGGCAATTGGCATTTTTCTTTCATGACAATCCTGTACATATGCAGCAAGATGGTATGAGGAAGTGAAAAACGAATCTCATTGCAGATTGCCCACATGATTCTTGCCTTAAATCTAGAAACATCAGTTTTGGAGGCCACCTTGGGTCTGATGCAGTTGATGACAATTTTGTGCAACAAAATGTTGGAGGCTGGCAACCGAGAGCATGTGATACTTCCATTTGGCAATCAATCTTTTACCAAAAATCTAGTGGCTTGACCAATAGAGATATTGATTGGTTGAAAACCACTTCTTTCAACTCCCAAAATATCGGCCGAATGTCAACATCCACAACAAAGGCTTTGTCACAAACAGTGGCGAATGTGATTCGATCAAGGAAAAACAAATTTGAGTAAAAGTATGCTGTTAATTTAGGATAAGCCACAACCGTTTCAGCACAAAACTTTTCAAATTGAAGGATGGCCAACTTTTCACTCAAGTTAACTTTTATCGAGTCCAAGAAGTCAAAATCTACAGTTCGAGGGTTTATCACCCCTTTGTTCAGCATTTGGGCATAAATCCTTTTATGCTCCTTAGAACGAAACAGTTTCATTCTTTCACTAGGGACGTCAGCAGCCACACCCATCCTGGGTTGAAAATTCGTAAAGATTCGCTCGTCATCATCCTTATTTTCAGACTGACTCCTCAGAACTAAATTGAGGATCATAAGGTGCTGATCCTTTCAGGGCCACTCATATTCTTTCCATGGCTCTTAAGAACAGAGTTTCGTTCCCATGCCCATGGCCTTTCAGAAAACTAGTGATAAAGAACATTGGAGAACCACCATGTTTCAGATAACAATAATGCTCGTAAAGAACCTAGGGTGTCAAAACTCTAAGAGGAACTGCATCTTGATCAACTTCTTCTTCCAAAGGTTGATGAGGAGAGTCCTAAGGAGAGTCTTCACCAATAAGATCGAAGTGTGTCGGTCCTTCTAGCATGTTCCGAGGACCCTCACTAGCAATCCAAGAAGATTTCCTTTGGTGTGACATAGATGCAAACTTGGAAGATTTCGTAGACATGTTCGAGTGAAGAAAGTATGGAAACTTGCAGAGAAATTTTGAGAGTAAGAGTTGAGGGAGAGAGAGAGGGAGTGTTTTGACGTTAGGGTTTGGAAAAAGAGTATTTAGAGGTATTTAAGCAAATCGAAACGAGGTAACCGAATCGTCACAAGGAAAATGCCTTTTCACAATTAAAATTAAAAAAGGTAACTGCTAAAAATTTGAAATCGAATTTCAGCTAGAAAATAGTAACTTCCAAAAATAAAATAGGCAAGCGTCAATTCAGATAAAATCATACTTGTTCAGAATTTACATTCTAAAAATAAAATACTTGGATATACATACTAAAGTGGCTTCCTCAAGTTAAAGTTCTGAGTCTGATCAACTTCAGACTTTAATCGATAGGAGAGATAATATTCATCTTGTTGCAAATAGACTCAAATAAGTTTTTCTCCAACGGTTTTGTGAATATGTCTGCACAGCTGATTCTTTGAATCAATAAATTGAACCATAATCTCGCCAATCTGGATAGGATCTCTTATAAAATGATGTTGAATCTCTATATGCTTCGCCCTTGAATGAAGAATGGGGTTTCTAGTGAGATTGATAGCACTTGTGTTGTCGCATCTGATCTCTATGTAGGATTCTTCTATTTCAAAGTCTCTTAGTTGTTGTCTTATCAAAAGAATTTGAGAACAACAACTCCCAAGAGCAACATATTCTGCTTCTACTATTGATAATGCCACCATACTTTGTTTCCTTGAGTACCAAGATACCAACATTTGTCCCAACAGTTGACAAGTGCCAGATGTGCTCTTTCTATCGACTTTACAACCGGCTAAATCAGCGTCAAAATAACCAAGAAGAGTAAAGTCTCATTCTTTTGGATACCATAGACCTAGCTTTAAAAAAGTTGCAACATATTTTATGATTCGTTTAACAATACTAAGATGAGATTCCTTTGGATCAGACTGAAATCTAACACAGATGCACACACTGAATAGAATATCAGGTCTAGAGGCAATGAGGTAAAGAAGAGAATCAATCATATTTATGTATAGTTTTTGATCTACTTTATTCCCTCCTTCATCATTATCCAGTTTTGATGAACTCGACATAGCAGTTTATGTCCTCTTGCAATTCTTTGATCTAAATTTCTTGATGAGATCTTTGGCATATGTCTCCTGGTGAATGAATATACATTTCTTTGATTGTCTTACTTGCAATCCCAGAAAGAATGTTAATTCACCCATCATGCTCATTTCGAATTCATCCTACATAGATCTTGAAAAATTCTTGTAGAGACTTTCATTAGGAGAACCAAAGATTTATATCATCTACATAAATTTGTACAAGTAGAAAATCTTTTTCTTTCCTTTTTATAAACAAAATAGTATCAACATTTCCTTTTTCAAAGCCATTCTGAGTTAGAAACTTACTCAACCTTTCTTATCAGGCTCGTGGAGCCTGCTTCAAACCATACAATGCATTTTTCAGTCTGTAGACAAAGTCTGATTTTCTTGGATTTTCAAATCTTGGTGGTTGTTCCACATAGACTTCTTCTTGAATGAATCCATTGAGGAAAGCACCTTTGACATTCATCTAAAATAACTTGAAATTTTGGAAACAAGTAAAAGCAAGCAATAATCTAATTGTTTCCAACCTTGCTACTGGTGCATAGGCCTCGTCATAGTCTATCCATTCTTCCTGCGTGTATCCTTTCGCCACAAGTCTTGCTTTGTTTTTTTTTATCACTTTTCCTTTCTCATTCATCTTGTTTCTGAAAACCCACTTCGTTCCAATAATATATTTGCCTTTGGGTTTTGGAATCAGCTCCCACACGTCATTGATGCTGAATTGTCCGAGTTCTTCCTGCATAGCTTCTATCCAGCTTTCATAGACAGTACTTCTTCTATACCTTTTGGTTCTATCTCAAAAACAAATGCTAAAGCACTAGAGTCTTCTCTTCCTTTGGATCTGGTGCGAATTCCTTCATCAATGTTGCCAATGATGAGTTCTTTAGGATGACTTGACTTGTGCTTCCAGTTGTTATTTGGCCTGAGAGTCTGTTGATCCTCTGTTCCATTTGAGTCTTCTCGTTCTGCTTGTTGTTGTACTCCAGAAGTCTGAACTTCTTCGAGGGAAACAAACTTTGTTAAGTCTGGAACTAGTTCATACTCTTCAAGTTGAACCTAATCTGGTTGAACCTGCATATTTTCCTAAAATTTGACGTTCATAGATTCTTCCATAGATTGAGTATTCTTGTTAAAGACTCTATAAGCTTTGCTTGTCATAGAGTACCCAAGAAAAATTCTTTCATCTGACTTTTCTTCGAACTTTCCAAATCGATGATTTGCATTCTTCAAAATAAAGCACTTACAACCAAAGACATGAAAGTAGGAAATATTTGACTTCTTTCCTTTATATACCTCATAAGGAGTCTTCTCCGAGATAGGTCTTAAAAATACCCCGTTGATAATGTAACAGGCAGTTCAGACTGCTTTTGCCCAAAATCGAGAGGATATTTTGCTTTCTATCAATAGAGCTCTGGCCATCTCCTGTAGAGATTTGTTTTTCCTTTCCACAACCCCATTTTGTTCTGGAGTATATGGAGAGGAGAAAACATGCTGAAAACCAAATTCATTACAGAAGTCCGCAAAATTCTGATTCTCAAACTCATCTCCATGGTCTGTTCTTTTGTTTGAAATAGCATAACGTTTCTCATTCTGAATTTTCTTGGCAAAGTTTGAGAAGTATGCAAAAGTCTCAGACTTGTTTGCTAAGAAGAACACCCAAGTGAAACGAGAATAATCATTCACGATTACTAGACAATATTTCTTTCCACCAAGACTTTGAGTTCTTGTTAATCCAAAAAGATCCATATAAAAAAGCTGCAAAACTCGACTGGTAGAAACTTGATTTACTCATTTAAAATAACTTCTAACCTGCTTTCCCAAGACACAGAGAGTGCATAACTCAGTCTTCTGATAAGCCAAATTAGGAAACCCTCGAACCAGTTTCTTAGAGGAAACATTGGCAATTTGCTTCATATTTACATGACCAAGCTTCCAATGCCAGAGACTTGCTTCATCTTGAATAAAAATAATGCACTGAGAGCTTTCTGGATTTACGTCCAGAAGATATATGTTGCCATGTCTTCACCCAGTAAAGGATTGAGAGAAGTCTTGACTTATTCCAGAACAAATGTCTTCTTGGAAGTTTATTCCAAAACCAGTATCACAAAGCTGACTTATGCTCAGAAGGTTGCAGTTTAAACCTTTCACCAGGGAAACATTATTGATAGTTAGACTTCCAATTTTCACAGTTTCACAGCCTATAATCTTTCCTTTACTATTTCCTCCAAAAAAAAATTTCCTCCTTTTAGTCTGTCAAGCTTTTCGAAACAGCTTGAAACTCCTATCATAAGCCTAGAATAGCCACCATCCAAGTACCATATGATCTTTCTTTTATAGTGATCTCAATTTCTTTGTCAAAATCTGAATCAGTGTCTGTCTCTGATTCTGAATCTGACTCTAAGTGAGCCATCAGACATATATTTGCAAATTCTTCTTCACTTTCTTCACATTTGGTGTCATTCTAAGTTTTTGCTTTGAGAACCTTTTTGCATTTATTAGTCTTTCCTTTCTTCTTTTTCAACAAGGGACAGTTTGGTTTGATATGCCCATTTTTCTTGCATCCCTGCTAATTTCAGTTTCTTCTATAGATTTCTTCTGGGAATTCTGCAAGCCTTGCCTCTTCCAATTGAACCTTCTACATTTTTTGTTTAGTCTTCTAAATTTCTTTATCATGAGGGCCAGTTCTTCATCATCCATATCATCTTCTGAATCTGTATAATCAGAATCAATGTTAAATTTTAAAGCGATTGATTTCTTACCTTTTGGATCTCTCTCATCATTGATTTGCTCAACTTCGTACGACTGAAGTGTGCCTATTAGTTCATCTACTAATAGAGGCATAATCCTTTGAGTCTCTCTGATTGAGGTTTTCACATGATTCCAGTCCTTTGAAAGTCTACGTAATAGTTTGTTGATTTTCATTGGTCTAGAAATTGGTTGGCCTTGATAAGCCAGACCATTCACAATCTTTGTATAGCAACGAAACATATCAGAGATAGATTCTCCAGGCTTTATTCTGAATGCTTCATATTGTCCAAGCAGAATGTTTATTTTTGTTTCCTTCACACGATAAGTCCCCTCATAGGTAACATGAAGTCTGTCCCAAACTTCTTTTGCTATTTCACAAGAAGAAATTTGGTTATATTCTGTGGGAGACAAAGCACAATATAAAGAATAAATTAATTTTGCGTCCAGAGCCTATCTCTTGGTAATTTCAGCTTGTGTTGATTCATCAACACCAATCACTTCTTTCCCTTTGTCTGAAGTTGATGTTGCTTTAGGATTGATTCCTTTTTCAACAACATATAAGGGATCTCTGGATCTAAGAAATGCCTTTATCTCATTTTTTTCATATGTTGTACTAATTTCCATCGAAATAAGGAGGTCTGGTGTTGCTCTGTCCCTTAACCAAATCTGGAGTCAGAATACTAGCCATAGAAGTTCTTTAGCTTTAGAAGTAAAAACACTTCAACAAAGTAAGCACACATGCTCTTATACTAATTGAAAGGGCTAGTAGAACACCTAGAGGGGGGTGAATAGGTGTGAAAACATATTTTTGCAAAAAGCAGTAAAAATGTTTTACTTTTAAACTGAGTCCGATTGACTACAGACTTTGCAGAATGATTCAGACTTTAATAACTATTTCAAAACACATAAGTATATCACAATAAATAAAGTAAAGGAGTTCAGAGAAGAGAAAAATAAACTCAAGATTTATAGTGGTTCAACTTACATCAAGCCTACGTCCACTCTCCCATGCTGACAGCCTTCTGGCTGGTTTCCACTATGAATCGAAAGAGAATGTTACAGCCCTGTGATCTCGACTTTTCAGTGAGATGATTCTACTGCACTCACAAACTCACTCTCCGGAGTTTCTCTCTTTCGAATACAAGTTTAAGCATTAGATGATGAAGAAGTGATTTGGAAGTTTCAGACTTTGGAATTATTCTTTCACGCTCTACTTCAAATGACTTGAAAAGCCTCCTTAAAATACTCCTTTATGCCTTTTCGACCGCTGGCACTTTCCAAATGAATTCTTCCAATCTACCCGTTGGACAGAATCAATCAAAGAGATCTCAAGTCGTTTAAAGATTGAGATGAAAGCCCGTTAATTTTGTTTGCCCATACAATCAGGATATTGGTTTCCATGCGTAGATTCTTTCCAAATAAGCTTGCCTTCCAAAATGATTTGATATTTCCAAATTGATTCCAATAAAGATAACCAATATGGTAGGTGATATTTCCAACTAGAAAGCCTAATATATCTTGTACGTAGTGAAACATTGAAGGAAGAAAAAATAATCATTAGTCCGATTAAGTCTTCATTCTTAGGTTCAGTCTGGAACTTGTCAAAGTGGGCAGACTTCTGAGGTAAGATAAACTTTGACATAGAAGTCTAACATTCTTCAGAATAGAACTTAGATGTGCAAGATTCAGCTCAACAAAGGAACTAAAATCTAGTAGCTAATTGCTTGAAAAATAGTTTCATGTTAAAGCCATGGCAGAGCCTAAATAAGAGATTCTTTAATCTCTTAACATCTTGATGAGAGGATTCAACCATGACATTTTGAACAGTAATGCAACGTTTCTGAACGGGCTCCACATCAGTAGCAGAATTCAACTCCACACCTATTAGAATTCCAAGATAAAAAAAAAAAAAAAAAAGACATTGAGTTCGCGTGGGTCTAGTTTTATGGTACGATATGTTGACAATTTCTGGTATTGAATAAAAAAATGGTAAGGAGATCACAAGACAATAGCTCTTGAAAACTTAAAAATCATTGCACTACCAAAATGAACAGACTAAAAATAATCCGATGGGCAAATCGAGCTAAACAAATATCATTGACAAGGAAACTAAGAGCCTACACTTAGGTGTTAGACACCACAAACAGAAGATAACACCTTGGGGAACTTACCATACCCAGTAGTAGTTCTCATGTGAACTTGCCTACGAGAAACCTCATCTTCTCATCAAAAGATTTTTCAATAGGCAATCAACAAATGCAGACGGCAAAATCGAGTCAGGTGAAAAAAAATACATACATGCGATGAGCGACCATGGCAAATCAAACCAAGTTGATCAAACATAATTAAGATGTATGTGCATAGTTATTGCAACCAATGGAAGGGACAAGTAAAATACACCAAGCAACATAAACCAAAAACGAAAAAAGGTACATGGGGAAAGCCAAAGAACAAGGAACCAACAATCATTCATCAAGAGGTCACAAATAGCGAAGTGAGTTCACAAGATGATTGAGTTCACATTGGTCCAATTTTAGGGTACGATATGTTGACAATTTCCAGTATTGAATAAAAAAAGGGTAAAGAGATCACAAGACAACAGCTCTTGAAAACTTAAAAGTCATTGCACAATCGAAATGAACAGACTAAAAATAATCCGATGGGCAAATCGAGCTAAAAGAATATCATTGACAAGGAAACTAAGAGCCTGCACTTAAGTGTTAGACACCACAAACAGAAGATACACCTTGGTGAACTTACCATACCCAGTAGTAGTTCTCAGGTGAACTTTGCTACGAGAAACCTCATCTCCTTATCAAAAGATTTTTCAGTAGGCAATCAACAGATGCAAATGGCAAAAGCGATTCAAGTGAAAAAAAATACTTGCATGTGATGAGCGACCGTGGCAAATCAAACCAAGTTGATCAAAGATAATTAAGATGGATGTGCATAGTTATGCCATCCAATGGAAGGGACAAATAAAATACACCAAGCAATACAAACCAAAAACGAAAAAGGTACATAGGGAA